>OX155641.1:8362500-13362500 GCA_944567765.1 Carterocephalus palaemon | reverse complement strand
CACGGTAGCGTCCATGAAATTTTGCCACTAGCGGTCACCCATCCACAAACCGACCGCGCCCGTCGTTGCTTAACTCTTTCGATCACATTGAATCGATGCGAGCCATTGGGCTGGACGCTACAAAATCACATATATTTAATTCGCAATGTATGGAGATCTGCGATAATACACCAAAGTAGGGAAATCATAGTCATGATGACACTAAAAACGAATCAGGGTGTTTAAATGGGTTTGTGGGGTCATTTCTATTTATTATACCATAATGATCGGGGTACCGCATTGATCGATACTGAACAATTACAATTGAATTGTGCGTTACTAATCTCCTGTTTCGATAAAGTATTGATGCAACAATACAAGTGATTTAGTATTGATTTTGATACTATATTTCGGCATTGAATAACTTTTTTGCTTTTTGAAGTTATACTTCTTTTGGCGCGTTAGGGAAAAATGATGGTGGTAAATTTTTACGATGCGCGCGCACACCCAACGAAAAACCAACACCATGATGTTAGCTATAGTCAACATTGTCAAAAAATGGTTTGACAGTGTACACTTTCAATTGTCAAAGTCTGATAATCACAGAGTACCTACATTTTAGATACTGTCAATGTAGAAATAATTTTTCAGTTTTCGAGATGCCTATAATGCAGAGAAATGTAAAAATTATCGTAATCGAAAAAAAATGCAACTCTAAAAATAAGTATAACATCTAACGCGTGTACTACCTACATAAGTACACACACACTTTTTTTTTTTATTTACTTAAGTTTTGTTTCACAGAACAGCCACCGCAACCACTACCAGTCATATTATGTCAATCATTAAAAGCTTTGGCAAATCATAAAGTCGGTTTAATTTTACGAGTATTCGAAATATATTCGTATGTAGTAGGTACATACAAACGTTTATGTGAGCATTTAATTACAAGAGCTAATCTTCTTACTGAATGAAAGCTCCATAAAGCACGTTTTTGGATATAAAGCTTTCTCATAAAATGATGTTTTATCCGCTTCGCGTTAAAAGCGTGGTTTTCTTTTCAGGGCAGCGCGTAAAAGTGTAAAAAAAAAGTGTAAAATGAATGGTTAAAATGTTCTATCAAACATTTGATTTAAGAATTAATGTTAAAAGCTGAGAATTAAAATCACAATGTAAGCAATTTTATGGATGATAACGGCATACAGATCCAACCATACGCTACCACCTAAGTCAACTATGCGACCTGAACAAGACTATAAAAGAGTCTATAATTCACTGATGCATTTACTTGATGATGATGCTGTCATCATATGCCAAATAGTGAATTGGGCTTGAATAAAGAATACAAAACACAGGGTAGCTAAAAAAGGTTTATTAATTTGTCTATACTAACATTACGAGTATAAAGGGGAAAGATTTGTTTGTAATGTTTTCACACAAACCAATTTCAAAAATTCTTGGCGGCCTCACTCACCAGTTCCAAGTACGCTCGCTTCACAACACCATCCTGTCCCATTCTTTCAACGTGGCCGAGCTAGCGAAGGCTTTTGATGGCCTGTATAATATTCGCGAATTTCAAGAGCTCACAGATTTTGTTTGAAAAGGCCTGCTGCAACCCAGAGACGCTCCACTGTTGTGTACGGGTCTCTGTGTGGCTGTGGGAGGTGTAGAACATATTCCTCCACACATTTCATTGGTGGAGGGGCTAGTGGCCAACCCAGTGTCGAATGTTCTCAAGCCACCCGAAGGTCTTCGACAAGGCTTAAAGATTGTTTTTAAAGTTGAAAACAACAGGGACTGACCGCTTAATGTGCCCTCCGAAGCCCGGTGCCCATGAATTTTGCTACTAGTGGTCAACCTAAACCGACCGCGCCCGTCGTTGCTTAACTCGGTCGATCACACACGATCGCAGAAAACCTACGACGCTTCGGCCACATGAAAAGTCAGCGCTGCTGTGTATTTGCCACCCTCTCTAACGATTTTATGCTGATCTCAAGACGTCTTGAAGCTGCCATTTCTCTTATCTTCAAGCATTATCCTTATCTAATCTACATACAATTCTCTCCAATCCCTAAACCTCGGCAAGAAATATTGTGACATGAATTATTTATCACCGTTTCTAAAGAGACGTAAATAAAATGTTCTTTTTGGGATTTTGTGTTTTATTTATCAGGAAAATGCTCTGCTTGCGAAACTAGAACTGCATTTGTGCTAGTAAGGGGCAGTCGTTACATAAACAAGTACATAATATGTATTATGGATTACAATTGGTAGCTTTTCTAAGTAACATAGTAACTTTTACAGATAATACTTTCCTACATGCTTCAATTGAAACATTGAAGATTTTACTTAGAATTATAGATGTTGGAATGAAACCATTTCCTATTAAGTGAAAATGAAAATAAAATAAAGGTACACGGTCATCTAAGCTATGTTTCTAATTATACAATTATGTATATGAGATAAAGAGAAAGACGAAAGAAGACCCATTATTCCGTTTATGAGGTGAAGAAGGACAAACAGATTCCTATTTGAATATTAGTATGGATTACAGTGGATCATAAAGTAGAAAGTCATTCTATTCACCTTCCAATAAAATATTGTTTCCAGCATTACAATCCAACTTACAATTATTTAGAACATAACTCTCGCCGCAATTGGGTCGTATTCTTTTCATTTATAATACACGCATTAGAATACCAGATTATAGCTTTGTGAACTAATATATGCATGCACTAAATCTGGTTGAAATCAGGTTTTCTGAGTGATAACTCAGTGGTTGTTTCTAACAAGCAGATGCGATTAACCCTTCGCTGCCGCGGTCCTCTTATCCCAATCACGCGTTTTTCGGTCACGTGCCTATTGTTAACAACATAAACTATTTATTACGCCGACAATGGACGATTGTTGAGTTAATCGCCGCTTGACCATTTCTGCATTAAATGAACGTAATTATTTCGTTAAAATAATAATGCACGCGTGCTTAAATTGTAGAGCGAGTACGTGAATTTTGTGGCGTAATTATGACTGATGCATTGTTGTTTTACGAGTCGAATTAGGGTCCAAAGTAGGTCGACGCCCGTTTTATTTGCTTTCAGCGGCTTTATCACATATTTACCATATCAAAAATTATAATTAGTAAATTTTTGGTCCGTACTCTATGCTATAAGGTAAGATTATTAATGAAATAATTGGTAACCGTAAATTTTATGTCCTTTTTTTGTAATGGTCCTATGAAAAAGGCTAGGTTGTGTTTTCAAAGATGACTTCGTTAATTGCTTTTTTTTTTCTTAGCAGTTTGGTAAAGTTAATTTTTACCGTGACAAAATTGTTTTCAAAAAATTGAATTACATATTTTTTTAAAGATTTATATATTAGGATAAAAACTACACCTGGTAGGTCTACCTATGTCTACGTACGCATACGTACATTCATTTTGATAATAGAAAATTAATCGACCATACTATAGTTCCCTCAAATGCGACAAACCACCAAACCAAACCAATAACGTACCTACGTTACAGGACAACACACAACACTAAACGATAATTTTATATGCAAATGTTGAATATCTTAAGTGCGATCAAAAAGAACCACCGCGCGCATTTCACGGTTGATAGTCGTGTCGAAAAGTGTTTCTTTTTTCTATTGGTCATTATAACGCAGTAAAATAATAGATAATATTATGCAATTTAAAATTGATAATGCTTTAGTAGATATATTTAATACCACTACTATACCGCCAAAAGTAGATTTTTTTTTCGCCTGAATAAGTAAATTTAATTATTTTTTTACGAGGGATCCAACATTATTATTACTTTATCGAATTATTTAATTTACCTGTATCAATATGCATATCAATAAGTAAGATTACAAAATTGAAAAACAATATTCATCATAATGGTGCGTAGGCACTACCCAAGTGGCGATACAATAATAATAATTGGCACTACCCAAGTGGCCATACAATAATAATAATTAGAACAGCTAATTTATAAATAAATGCCAGTTAGTCTAATATATGTTCTCTTCGACAGTACCTACGTACAGTTAGGAACATATGCCTCCAGCTAATTTGAATGCAAGGGGTAAACCATGTGCCCGTCTAACGTCAGCCGAGGGCAACGCAGCCCAAATTGCCTGTTAATAATAGTAATAGTCATGTTTTTAATAATCATCGATATTATATTATTAGGTACGTCAATACCATAAATTATGACTCGAGAATATGCGCATGATCATGAGAAAAAGTTATATGATAGACAAGTTATTATAGTTATATGAATTACAGATTATAGACGTGGTCAAATGATGACACGGTAATTGAAAAACAGGCCTGAGTAGTTGTTTTAAAAAAAAAACTTGAAGTTATATAATGATTTATGTGGATAGGCTAATAAATTAAATTAATTAAAAATATTTAAATTATTAAGAAATAAATTAAATTAAAGACACAGTGTTGGCGCGTTCACAGACGACATAGTAAGAACTGAGAATTGGTTATCAATTAAATCAATACCTATCTACGAGTACATACAACAAAGTCAAAATACGTTACTTCATTAGTCACTTCAAACAATTGCACGCAAATAGCAAAAAATAAGGGAATGGCAAATATTAATAATTGATTCACACAACGCAAATACAATGTTATTTATTTGTAAGCCAAACGAGTTGAAAGTAGCCAACGTACATGTCACGGCTCATTGGCTGTCGTGCGCGAGTGTACATCTGCTGCCTTCACGCTTCATGTGGCTGAATCCTTATTCCTCACGCCTCTTGGGCAACGAGAGTTGAACGAGAAAATCATTGACAAAAACTATTAAAGACCGATATAGGCTGGTTTGTTATCACCATAGACAACGGGTATCACACATGATAGGCCTGATGACAGATTTTGAAATTGCCTTGTGTAATGTAGGTACACATCCAATATTTCGAAAAAAAACATTATTCCAGCAATTAATAGAGTTTTAACGCTAATTATTGCAGTTTTTCCTATCTACTTTATACTTAGCGCGAAAACGCTCGTAGGTGTCATGGCGTCCGCATCGACGTCACGCTAGATGTTATAACAGAATATGCCGTGGTATTTATATGAAAAGCCCAAGCGGCAGCTGAATTTTTACTTAACGAAAAATTTCATGCACGCTACCGTGCTTCGGAGGGCACGTAAAGCCATCGGTCCCGGTTGTTTTCAATGTTGGAAACAGTCGTTAAGCCTTGTCAAAGACCTTTAGCTTGAGAATATTCGACACTCGTTGGCCGCTAACACCTCCACCAATCCGCATTGGAGCAGCGTGGTGGAGTATGCTCAAGACCTCCCGCAGCTGCGTCTGTGGGGGAGACCCGTGCCCAGCAGTGGAACGTCTATGGGTCGCAGCGAAGCAGTGATTAGCAGCATACCACTGATTTTAAGTCTGACACGGTTCATGAACTTCCGAATGATAGTTTTACTAGGTGCCACTTTTTTCCCACTACACCGCCCACGGATCCCATTACAATCATGGCTGGCTTAAACATATAATGTTACCTTAATAGACTTTAAATTCATGTCGTGCGATTACCCGTGTCTTACGGAGGGTAGCTTGGCTAGGGTGGTCTTATGTGGTCGACTGCGATCGTTAAGCGACCGATCTACCACGCGAATCGGAACGATTGTATAAGTGATATTAAAATATTAATTAAATTCTCATAAATTACTTAACTCTTTCGATCACATTGAATCGACGCGAGCCATTGGGCTATGGACGCTATATTTAATCCTATAAATCCTGAAAATCCTATGGAATTTTAGGCTAGTCGATGTGCTGCATCTCTTATTACTAATACAAATACAAATACAAATACAAATTCATTTATTGCCACAAAATACAAGACACAAAACAAAGGACATATGGACAAAAACACATAGAAATCTCAATTTACACAAAAATAAAAAATAAAAATATATCCTAAACAAACATAAAACTTGTACTTGATTTTGGGCAAAAGGAGGTGTCTCAACATTATCTGAATAGGGCTTATGACCCATACAGTGCTGTTTTTCAGACACACCCTTCTCCCTTAGATGGTAGGCGGGAGTTCTCCCCGATACTGTGCTAATATGAATGAATGAATGAATGAATGAAACAATTTATTCGTTAGTACATAAGTTACAATTAAACATACATACATTTTCAACACACTTAAAACAATAACATAATAGGTAACTTAGTACTAAAACGAAAAGGATCCTGCTCAGCATATGCTGGAGGTTCAAGACCTACCAGCGCTGATCTTCCGCAGGACCCGTAGGAGTGACATCACGGAGGCCCCGCTTGACAAATATGTACTTTTTTACATTAGACCAATAAACTATACCGAACCTATATAACAATTTTTGAGTGCTAAGATTAGTTGTGAACCAATTTGTTTGCAAGTATGTATATGTTTAACCATCTATTTCATTTTATATATATTTATTTGTACTTTTATTTAACATAGTTATTATTAAATATATTATTATTAAAATAGTTTTTACATTTTTAGTAGGTATAAGGAGCAATTAAATTTAACTGGACTGGATAAGTGGGCTGTTAAGTAGGGGATTTAAATAGTTACGTAGTAGGTACTTAAGTAGGTAAATATTAAAAGAGATACTCGTAACATCCACGATCATAATATAAAAAATAAAAAAAGGAAAATCTTTACAAATTTATTTATTTATTTATTTATTTATTTATTTATTTATTTATTTATTTACACAGACATAACAATCTTAACAGATTTATCCAATGCGATTGTTAAATGTTTCAAGATACTTTCCTGCTGCCCTGCGAAACGCGGCAATAGGAGTATAGAAGAAGCTAGACATAGAAGACTATAGAAGCTAGACATAACAATTGGGATTAGGAAGTTTATTTCCGTAGGTATTACATCAATGTTAACAATCGCCCTAACCTAATATTAGTATGTATATTTAATATTTTAGCTAATATTAATACCTACTGTTCTCATGGATTGCAATCTTATTATTTAACAAAAAAAAAAAAAGGACAGGAGTCAGACAGTTTCTGTAGAATCCTACCCAAATATACGTTGGATATCCGTGTCTGAGCGAATAGGATGAGCCTGCTGACCTTCCCCTTGGCGCACGTAAACACAGCCCCTTTTAGTCCACGCAAAACGCCACTGAACCTTAGCGCACTCCACACGAGCCCGGTAGAAAAGCATACGGTTGGATTTCGTGAGCCGCTCATTGAGATACACACGTCGAGGAGGACCGGCTAGCCCGATGTCAACGGTGTAATATGATGTAGATGGTAGATACAAACCAACTTTTAAATTAACCGGCCATATAAATACATCATTTGTGAAAATTTCAACTGTCTAACTATCACGGTTCATGAGATACAGCCTGGTGATAGACGGACAGACGGACAGCGGAGCCTTAGTACCAGGGTCCCGTTTTACCCTTTGGGTACGGAGCTCTATTAAAAAAGACAAGAGCGCGTACAAAAAGACATTTCATAGCTGGTAAATACTACAACTAATGCCATATTGTTTGAAGTTAGTATGTCCTTGAAATTGACCCCTTACTACTCCTTTAGCGTCGCATCTTATCTAGGGATCGACAATTACCAATTTCGTACAGTGTCCACCATATGTTTCAATGCATTTGATAGTTCGTTAGATAATTAAGTCGTACTTGGAATTGGCATACTACGTACACTATGGCTTATTTCATGGTAGCCAGACCAAAATATTTAATGTGTCTTGTTGACAAAGTAAGTCTATTGAGATTATATACTGCCATTTCACAATTTTACACGTAAGTAAGCGGTGACAGCTCAGTGGCTATCGAACTCGCCTCTCACTCGAGCGGTCCGCGTTCAAACCCACGCTACACGCATCAATTGACTTTTCTAATTTACCTGCGGTTTAAGAAATTATGTAAATGTCACTTGCTGTAATGGTGAAGGTCACATCGGAGGAAACCTGGCATGCCTTAGAGTTCTTCATAATGTTCTCGAAGGCATTTGAAGTCTGCCAATCCGCACTTGGCCAGCGAGGTGGACTAAGACACTTCTGAGAGGGGACCCGTGCCCAACAGTGGGACAACGAAAGGGTTGTGGTGGTGGACAAGTAAGTAGAGTAATTGCCCATCTTGTTTGAACCCAGACCGGATTCAAACCCAAGACACCATTTCCATTCCCAGATTTTCTGAATATGGGTTTTTTTAGCCAAGGATACAAGTTCCTAATACTTCACAATGACAATCTCGAAGAACTGTGCCAATCCACACGTAGTTAACTTTGTCGTTTTAACTTTATATTTCCCATTCGGTGACGCCGTAAAGGCCGTATGACCATACAGCAACCGTACAGCTTCGTGTACGATCGGGCCCTCGAATACCGAACGCCCATTGTCACTTACATCCCCATAACACAGTGAGGGTAATGGCGGAAAGGGTTGGTAAGTGTGTTTATTTTACAAAATCTATCCTTTGGTCGCCCTCAAAATTTTATTCAGTATCACGCATTGCATTATTCTGGCAATTGAGGATACTCAAAATGCGTGCTTACAGATTTGATCAATATAATAATCATAATCTAGATAAATAAAATATCCTTGAAACTTATTGAATTATTCGGTCTAATATGGATATGGTCTTACATTTTGTCAAAAAAATCGATATTACCAGAATAAAAAAAATCGGAAACAAATTATTATTAGTAACATGTATTTAACATATAATGCAATTTATTCCGTCTGAAAGTATTTAGGAAACATACTTGTGGTTATTATTTATTTTTATTTATTTATTTATTTATCTTTATTGAACCACATACACATGTACAAGGTACAAATGGCGAGCTTAATGCATAAAGCATTCTCTACCAGCCAACCATTGGGCTAACCAGATAGTCACGATTATTAAGTAAAACAATAAAAATATAAAACAAACTTAATATATTATAAATCATTAGTTAAAATAAAAATCTAGCTATATACCATGTCAACAACCCACAGGACATCACACTAAATTAGGCACAGGTCTCTCCCAAAGCCACAGCTACTGGAGGACTATCTAGCTAGAGCATGCTCCACCACGCTGCTCCAATGCAGAATGTCGGGTGGGTTAGTGGCCAACCCAGTGTCGAATTTTCTCAAACTGCTCGAAGGTCTTCGACAAGGCTTAGCGACTGTTTCCACTATTGAAAACAACTATAGCCGACAACTGATCCTGCCCTTTCGAAGCACGGAAAGCTCCCATGAAATTTGCCACACACCGACCGCACCCGACGTTGCTTAACTTGGTTGATCACATACGATCGACGCGAGCCATTGGGCTATGAACACTTCAGAAAGAAATTGCAAAGCCGATGTAATAATTTTAATTATCCCAGTGTTTTGCATACATACCAGTTTCAACAACACTACATGACGTCACATTCGTCCCCTGCCTGACCCTATTATGCCTAGTCACGTATTAAAATCCAATGCATCCCGCTCATTATCTCTATAACATGCCAAAAATCCCGGCATTGTTAGGAAACGTCAATAAACAAAGATTATACTGACAAAAAAATGTTAGAAAATAGGGGATGATATTGATATGTAAGGATTAGTTTTGATCTGAAACGGTCGGTAGCAAAGTACTTTAATAAACGTCTACTAAGCTTTTGCAATTATTGTGACGTGCTGGGGGGTTAATTTTTGAAATTCACTCATTTATGAATATTGCAAATGCCTCCAATATTAAATCCCATATCAAGGAGAGGATAAGTGATACTCACCTGGCGATAGAGTGTGCCTGTGCGACTGTGCGATAAAGATAGATGCCAACTATTGTAATGTTTAGGTCAATTTTTAAGGTTCCGTGAACAAAAATAGGAAAGAGAGACTTGACTTAACCAATCGTGGGATACATAATGGGTCGTAGTTAAAGTCACAATATGCTGTCTGATATTCTATTATATTCTACACTAGTAGTAGCAGTACACTCGGCAGAATCTAAAAGTGAACTCAAGCACGACATCTGTTAGTTCCACGAGGAAAGTATTAAACGAACCAGTTTTGTTGTATCGCTAGATGTCACAAGTAAGGCTACTATGCGCTCTCTGTGAACTACTCTGAACACTTAGTAGCAATGCTGCTCCGAGGATAGTTTTTGATACTATCGCTAGAGGGCACTTCTAATCTATTCATTCAAAATGTTGAAAAACTTTATTTTTATATCTTTTTATAATTTAAGTTCTTATAAATTATTGTTTTGTTTTCTCATCGTATTTTTATTCATGTTTCTTTATTATTTTAGATTTATGTTTTATTTTATTTTTTTGTATTGCTGGTCACTGGTGAAAATAAAAGCTATTCTATTCTGTTCTATTCTAAAAACAAAATATTTTTATTTGGGGTGTTTTGCTATATATTTTTATTTACATCTGCCACTGATTTGAAGGACCCCGATTTTTTAATTTCTCTGATATGGTATTTCGTATAGGTAGGTACGAAACATTTTCGTAATGAGTTTCGTAACCACTCTTACGATAGTCGTGCTAGTGAATTTGAAAAATAAAGACAATGCCGATTTTTGTGTACGCCGGAAATTCAAAATAGAGAGAGAGTTACGGGGTTTCAATAAATAGTACCTAGTTATAGAAAACAAGAGTTTTCTTAACATATTATTATTTTTAGCTATTTCAAAATATGTATACTTATAAAGTATCTATATACAAAGCAAAGTTTCTCACGAACCCAATATTCCCGCTCTCTAGCTAGTTCGAGGCAAGTGTTCTGTTAAAAATCCGGTCTAAGTAGGTAATTACTGTGGAAATGGAAACCATTAAGTTAACGTTCTCAAAGTACTTAGTTATTAGTAGGTACCTACCTTGTCCGCGTAATCATACAGGCATTATACAAGTCCATAACTTCATCAAGACTGTTATTACGAGTAATGAGAAAGCGCCGCAAAAGATGCATTCAAACTGAGGACTAAATTCTAATTAATTTTAAATTAAATTTTACTGTTTTCTTTTTATTTGATTTTCCGTTTAATTTTCATAAACGCCCCCGCTACCTCTCACCATCTCAAGGGTTGACTGGTAGACAATGCCTTCAGGCATTAAGTCCGCCCATAGTAGTCAACAATAAAGCGTAAAATAAATAAATAAATTCAGGTTTTTTATGTATGATGCAAGCGAGTGTGTTGTGTATCACCCATCTGCTGTCGCCCATGACAACTGTGACAGTCATTGGACAAACAAAAAACATACGGACATTTGGGACTTCGAGTGTTTTCGTATACGAGTGAGATTCAAAAACCGAGGCGGTATTGCCATACAAAATAACTCATTTTTTTTCGAATGGACTTTTGTTGTATGGTCATATAGACCTTTATGGCGTCACCGAATAAGTAAATATTACTGGTGAATACCGCGTGTATTTGAATAGGCCTTCATTCAAATTGTCTATGCACAAACGTTAAAAAATTCAATAACAAGGAAATCTTATCCACTCGACTGTCACCGCTTATTTTTTTTTTATTGAAGCTTCGAGCCACCTGATGGGATGTGGTCGCCTGTGGGTCGACCTCACCTACACGCACTGTTCAATTTACTATAGGAGTCGCTCATACGTTTGAAGGTCGCAAATGCGTCGCCAGCTCTTCCTGTATGGAACCATCGAATGGTATGGATAGGGTATCCGGAGTCTTACTTTTATATTATTAATTTACGTATTTGTACTAGCTTATTAAGAGAAAAAGAAAAAGTATTCTCAACGATCCACGCGCGCTCATATGGGCATTCCTTTGTAATCTGTGCGGCATCGGCATAAACATAGAGGAAAAAGGGGAGGGCATAAACCATGCTTCGGCTACGTAGGGTTGTCGAAACATCGCAAATATCGCAATCTTGATGATTGCGATATCGCATTTACTCACTTGGTAGATAGCTAGTTCATCATCACAACCCTTTCTTTGTTCCAATGCTGGGCACGGGTATCCTCTCAGAATTGGAGGCTTTAGGCCTGAGTCAACCACGCTGGGCAAGTGCGAATTGGCAGACTTCACATGCCTTCGAGAACATTATGACGAACTCTCAGGCATGCAAGTTTCCTCACGATGTGTCCTTCACCGCAAGTGACATTTAATTTCTTAAATCGCACATAATTTAGAAAAGTCATTGGAGCGTGACGCTTGGGTTTGAACCCGGACCGCTCGAGTGAGAGGCGAGTTCGATAACCACTGGGCTACCTTGCTAAGCTATGCAGCGATAATTCGATTTAATGACATTTACAACTAAAAGAAAAAATTATTTAAAAAAAAAAAAATTCTAGTAGGTACCAACTTGAGAATTAAAAGAAATTTTATGTTTCAGATGATCGGCAACCCTATAATGCGTGGGAAAAAAGCTAGGGACTTTTCTAATACAAGTATTACTAGTATACTAACTTGAATGGGACAATAATAGTAGTGTTTATGTACTGATGACGCTGTAGTACTGTGGTTTCCTCCTGTAGTTAATTTGCTAAGTACAGCCCATAGGCGACCCTCTATTGGCACAGTCTCCCGCTATAGCTGAAGGTAGTATGGAGCCTCAATCAAATAATCAAAACATTGTTATAGGAAAGTAATCAATAATAGTACCCCAAATACGGAATCTGACCTGTATTGCGGTAGGACATACGACAAAATTCCATATTAGGGGTACTATTCCATATTTGATTACGTTCCTGTACCTTTTTTTTTTTTTTGTTGTCGAGGGGGAAACCTTCAAAAGGTACCCGGTGCCGTGGGAGCAACACAGGGTTATGTGGGATTTTTACCGCACTAAAACCCCCCCGGTGGCCTTCCTCGGCGCTATGTGGAGGACTCCGGGATCTCCACTGGAACGCAACCGGAGTCCTTTTAGCGCGGTGCCCTTCATGTGCGGGCTCTGCTTGGGAGGTACTGCCCTCTCCCTAATCTGCCCTTGTTACGACGGTATGCGGCCACACATACCGTCGTCCTGCTCGGGGCTACTGGGTGGGCGGTTTGAGCTCCCACTCTAGCCGCCCGTAACCCCGAAACCCCCTTTTAGTCGCCTCTTACGACAGACAGGGGATACCGTAGCTCGTATTCTGGTCCCGAGCTACAGGGACACGTTCCTGTACCTACACCACGCTGCTCTAATGCGGATTGGTGGAGGGGTTAGTTAACGATTGTTTCCAGTATTGAAAACAACCGGGACGACGGCTTTACGTGCCCTCCGAAGTACGGTAGCGTCCATGAAATTTTGCCACTAGCGGTCACCCATCCACAAACCGACCGCGCCAGTCGTAGCTTAACTCTTTCAATCACTTTGAATCGACGCGAGCCTTTGGGGTATGGACGCTATTACAATGGAAAAGATTTTGTTGGTTTGTTTGTTTTTCCTTCTATTCCTCCTCAACCGTATTATGAATTGAAGTGAATTATTTTGATAGACCTGGAGAGTGAAAAACCTGTCTAAACTTTTTATATAAGATTTAAAAAATAAATAAATTATAGTACCTAATGATATTCTGCAAACCGCAGACGGAGTCGTAGGTAAAGCTAGTAACTTATAAAGGTTCTTATAGACTCTACCACCTAACTTATTGTGGGGTTCAATGAACTCTAACTACCTTTCTTATAACTATATTCTAACTACCTTTCTTATTCTTATACAATAGAAATATCGCTACAAAATCCAAGTGAATTCTTTACTCTAGCGTTAATATCGTCGGGAACATCAAAGTAGTTATGTGTGGAATTGGAGCAATTTTGGGGCAATCACTTTAATGGCCATCAAGATCATACTAGCACCCACACGATGCCAGGTACATAGATTAACTTGCCTCCGCAAAGCAGACGCAGAGGTGCAGTTAGCTACTTACTAATTATATACGTACCTACTATGTATCTGCAGTGAGATAATATTTATGCTAAAATTAATATAACATGTTTTTTATTCAGTTAGGAAAGAAAGAAAATTATTTTATTTTCATCAATTTTCATCAGCAGTTAAGTACAGTAAAATACATAGATACAAGCAGAATATATTTATAAATGTTTTTTATATTTACTTTATGTTGTTACTAGCTTTTACCCGCGGCTCCGCCCGCGTGGTCAAAGGGAATTAACAATGAGTTGTTTATCATACATAGATAAGAACATGAAAATGAATTATACTAACGCCATCTATTAACAACATCCGGAACTAAATATCTAGCAAATAACAAAACATCGATATCTTCCCATGAAGATGTTTTACCGCGGTAAAAAGTAGCCTACGTCACTCTCCACCCTCCTCACTATCTCCACACACAAAAACCATACCATATAATAGCTTCGTTGCGACGTGAAAGCCGGACAAACAAACAAACACACTTTCCCATTTATAATATTAGTATGGAAGTATGGATATTTAATACATGTTTTTAGGAAAATCCTAAAACTGGCAATTTTTACTGTTACAAATCACGTGATATGAAATACATTTATTTTGCATAACACAATATACAACTACACAGGTAAAATAAAAATATTTTTTTCTTTCTTCTTAAT
This sequence comes from Carterocephalus palaemon, assembly GCA_944567765.1. Lineage (NCBI taxonomy): Eukaryota > Metazoa > Arthropoda > Insecta > Lepidoptera > Hesperiidae > Carterocephalus > Carterocephalus palaemon. Next base: position 13,347,967 of record OX155641.1, on the reverse strand, counting down.
TAGTTTGCTTTCGATCTTATAGACTTCATTTTTGAAACTCTAATCTCACTTTGAGCCTGAGCCAAAGATTGAAAATGTAGTAGAACAACCTGATTGAGGGTCTACAATTTAAACAAGAAACCTTAATTTTGTTGCGATTCAATACTTGTTATTGTATGCATTTAACGACGTGTTATTAGCTCACTAAACCAGTTATTCTATGATAGCATATTTAATAAATGATCGACACAATGCATCTCTGTAAGAATTTGTATTTTATGGTTCAGTACATATTCAAGGGTTCGTGTTATTTTCCATTTAAATCAGGAACAAGCCTTCAGGGAACGAATTCTTGTAAGTTTTTCTCATAATTAAATGTAGCGTGTTAAATAAAAATTCCAGTGGCTATTGAACTTGCCTCTCACTCGAGCGGTCCGGGTTCAAGCCCCAGCGACACGCACCAATGACTTTTCTAAGTTATGTGCGATTTGAGAAATTAAATGTCACTTTTACTTACCATATGGTGTTTTGTCCAGCAGTGGGACGCCTATGGGTTGTAGTGAAGTATCTTTGCTTCACTTTTTATGAACGTTATCACCATCATCACAACCCTTTCTTTGTGCAACTGGTGGGCACGGGTCTCCTCTCGGAATGGGAGCGATTAGGCCTTAGTCCACCACGCTGATCAAGTACGGATTGGCAGACTTCACATGCCTTCGAGAACATTATGAAGAACTCTCAGGCATGCAGGTTTTGTCAGATGTGTCCTTCACCGTTATAGCAAGTGACATTTAAGATGGTTATCGTAATCGACCGAAACTAGTCAGCTTATGTCCGACTTAAACGTGAGTAAGCCCTGAAGATGGTCTTCGTAATCGACCGAAACTAGTCGGCCTATTTCCGACATAAATCACACGTGAGTAAGCCGGTAATTTCAACTATGAATATATTATAGTAATAGTATTAGTTCTATGACGTGATCTGGCCATCTATTCTCTTCACGTTACTAATAAAGGTATTGCAATAAAAACAAATAAGAGATAATTAGAGGCCAAGAAGAGCCGAGCGTTGGCCAACCCGACCCAGATCCCTTTGAAATCGAATGTCTGATTAAATTGTAAGCACCACACCACACACTCGCTGAGAACATGATGGATACATGATCTGCTAGTGGCAAGTTAATTCAATTTAAGGTAGCTAGGTAACTTATGCACATAATATTAACTAAGTGTGTAATTAATGTACTTTACATTACAATGTACCTGTAACATAATTCCGCCATTCCACTTTCGTAATACTCGCCAAAGGTTGAAGTCCCATCCACACCGCATTGACTCCAGGGGGCCTAGACAAGTGACAAAAACGCTAGTAGAATAGATTAACAAATGTATGGGATTGACATTCGCTAACATTAGTCGTTAGCGAATGTATGGAATTGACATTCGCTAACATTAGTCGTTAGCGAATGTATGGAATTGACATTCGCTAACATTAGTCGTTAGCGAATGTCAATCCCATACATTTGTTAATCTACTCTACTAGCGTTTTTGCCACTTGTCTAGGCCCCCTGGTCATCTACTACTTTCCTCTTCTCTCTTACCTACTTTAGGCGAACAAGCCACCTGTGGAACGAGCTTCCAGAGGTATTTCCTTTTAGCTACAACATGGAGCGCTTCAAGAAAAATGTAAAACTCATACTTCAAGGCCGCTACCATGTGCCGCAAGTGTCCATAGGCGACGGTCACCACTTACTATCATACTATTACCGTGCTATCAGGGCCCGTATGCCTGTTTGTCCGTCATTGTTATAAAAAAATATCTAGTTAGGTACACCTTCAACTTAAATAATTAGAAACGATTTAAAAAAAATATACCGAAAAATTACAATCTTACAAAAACAATAATTTAAAATACATAATTTGATTTTAATAAATATTATAGGCATTGTAAACACATAAACTAACTATTGGCATCAAATAAAATTAAACATTGTCTAAAATTGTTTTTCATTTAACAATTCTGTTACTGAATACGTCCTAGATTGAAACTCTTTCTTCCAAATAAAACCCTTGATTCATTATAAGTCGGTATGATTGACGCAAACTTCCGCTGCGCGGCGCCACTAATTCCACCGATTTTTTAAGCGACCGATCGGACTGGCTCGCAGCAATGATCAACGAGCTTGTGCAAACACCATAATACCTACAGCGTGCTCTCATTCCACAAATGAAAGTTCCGGTGCGGACACAAACGGTACGGTACGGTTTTATGGCTCGTTTATCTCTCCAGTTACGGAACCAATGCATCGTAATTAAATAATGAATGGAACACTGTTCGATTTTAGGAAACCCTTTAAAGGTTTCTTGTAAAATTATCGTAAAATTAGACACGGTTTGAGTTATGTTTAGTTTTATGAGGTGAGCAGAGAAGGAACTCATTGTTGTATTTGATGCTAGTACACTTTTTTTTTTGTGGATCAGCAAACATAATATATCGATAAAAAATCCGCCAAAACATTATAAAGAAAAAATTAAGTACTGAAAAATGCATGGTATTAATAAAAAATACCTGACATTAATAATATGTATTGTTGGAAACATGATATCAGCATAAAAATAATTCACTGTAAAAATTTCACCTAAGACCACCGCCAATGTAGGTGAATCATACGAAATATCTAATATATCAAAAATCTGGCGGTAATCTTCTTCAGCATCCTAAAACCTTCTCAGGGCAAATACAGACATGTTTACCAACCAGAACGGAAATGTCGAGTGGTTTCGTGGTAGGCCCCCGACGGCCGTGACAAAAAGCAGACGAATGTAGGTACAACAGCCCAATTAAATTAATAACTTCTTGGACAACCAGTTCCCTGCCGAATCTGGAGGAGTATAAAAAGATTGGACGTACTGCTCACGAAAGAGTTCCCACATCTCAAAAGCTTGTACGATGTATCTACATCTTAAAATCCGTATCCTACTGGTGGTAGAATCTGTAATCGGTTCCACTAACGCAGTCTAAATTCCATGTCCTATTCCATTTCAAATCAGCTAGTTCACATCTGTTACCAACATTTCCAAATTCAGCAGTGATTTGATTGAACTCTCTGCTTGACGAAGCATGTTCGTTTACAAGTGACAGCACGGAAGATTAGCTCTAAAAGAAATCATTATGGATACAAGATGGATACACATCCGCCCATGAAAACTGTGACTGACTTTGAACAAGACTCAATTAGGGACTGGGATGGTTAGTCCAATTAGTTGAGAGAGTTAATTAGAACATTACACATCATTGCGCATAGGGTATCAATACTGGGGACATAATACGGCTGGCGAACCATTACCAGCGCTGACGATACATTCAATTCGACTGCGCATTCAATGTTAGAGATAGACTTTGATGCCGGTCCGTATATGGAACTCTGGAATGGTCTATAATGGAACTCTCTCTCTCTCTCTCTTCAGCCCACAGTAGTCCACTGTTGGACATAGGCCTCTCCCAAGGCATGCCACTGAGCCCGGGAACTGGGGAAACCCGGGATAATGGAACTCATAAAAATTATATTTAGAGTTCGCCCGGGGCAGTAGGCTTACCACACCTTGCAAAGATACCTGTGTAATAATTGTTTTTAGCAATTTCTTGTTGTCATGGACGGCTACCAATGAAATCCCTAAAACTAACTACATATTGTATTAATTTGTACCTTTAACTACTTTTACTATTATGTATTCTGTGCTTTAACTTTAGTTATCTAGACATTGTTATTCAAATAAGACTTACATAACTTACTTACCTACTTACATCAAACAAAGCCGTAGTCTGGATAGATGATGGATATCCTAGGAATGCTCACAATCTTCCGACGATACGTAAAAAACACATCAGCATTACATCTTCATCAGTACGAGCCATCGAAAACAAAAACGTTCAAATTACCCTCGTGTTCTCAGGCCAAATCGTACAGTCACGAATTTCGGGGGAAAGGATAGGCGTTATGTAAGCTATTTAAGGTGGGAGGGGGACGGAAACTGGCGGCATGAGCGTTCCCACGACATCTCATGATATGTAGCCGTCGTCGGTACACATTGCATAAAGGTGCATAGAGTTGAAGCGCTCGTGGTCGCGCTGTCGAACCACGATATGGACACATTTTGTGAGCACCGCATCGACCGATCGATCGACAGGGAACTGTGCCCTCCTTGACCCGCGTAGGAGACCCGGGGGAAGAAGACGGCGTTATAGCATCTTCTCGAATCCCTCCGACATCCTTACTTAGTCGCCAACCATATTTGTTGCCTACACTGATACCCAATGCGCATATCAACTCCGAATTTCTGGAATTAACTCCCCCAGTCCTCATGTAGTCTCGTGTAGTCACGATGCTTGTCTAAATAAATATAAAAAAATATATCTTGGATGTCCAAGTCAGATGGCCTCGTGTGAGAATGTTCTCACACGAGTACCCCAAAGTATGCGCGAGCCTGTGCTATGGGTGTTAGAGACTGATATGCATACATAGATATATTTAAATACATACATAAATAGATAATATTAACATCCAGACACAGAACAAACAAGTGTTCGTCACACGAATGTTTGTCCTGAGTGGGATTCGAACCCACGACCCCTGGCGCAACAGACGGGGTAACTACCGATTGCGCCAACGCAACGGGCCGAAATGTCTAATATCATATATCCGTGGAAAATCTGGTTAATTGAATCTATCCAATGAGTAATAAGCTATTCAAAATTAGCATTATATGTTCATTTTATCATTGTTTAGTTTTTCCTTTTACTCATAACGAGGATCGTAATTCACGACTCCATTACCATACAATGAACCTGTAAGGCACGCACTGACATGGTTTCTACCAATAAAGCCTTGTATGGAGTCATCAACGCGATGTTATAGTAATAGATGAAAGGCAATTGTTTGTTTGGTAATTGCTTTAATGGCTACAGTCACATGAGCTATGTCAGAAGCTCTATGGCTACTAAGAAGGCTATATCACAGAATACATAATAGTACGTAGTGTAGTATATCTACAGAGTAACGAAGAGTACCTACATTTCAAACCCTTCAGAATATTTATTGGCCCACTGAAAAGCACAGGTATATCAGAATAAAAGGGGTATAGATCCTACGAGTACTTAAGATGGTAGAAATTACTTACCTTAATAGGTATATAAACCTATCTTTATAAATTCGCCCGGAGTAGCTTCCGGATTAGGATTAGGTTGGCACAAAATAATTGAAGATCGCGTTGTGACGAGACTCCAACGCTCAACCCTCATCTTCGAGTTGGTCTTCACTCTTACCTACCTACTCTACAATCTTCTCGAATAATATTTTGCAGAACTCTCAGCTATGCGGATGTGACGATGTCTCCTAGAAACTGAAAAAAAAGTAGGTACTTAATCATGTTTATTTTTATTACCCTGGGAAAAGACATAATCCGATCAATAAAAACAATTTATTGAATTGATAATTTAAATATCGGAACTCATTGTAAAATGAAGTCGGCTAAAAAAAAACACTGTTATCAACGCTTGATAGTCTAATTTTCACTCTTTTACTAATCAATTTTCAGATTCTAATATCCTATAAACGTGACCCGACCCACAAGGCTTTAATATAAATTGAATTTCCAAATTAATCCAATTTAACCGTGAATCGTATCATCTGCGAAACGGTTTACTAAAGAAGCAGAGGAAGATGAGAACGCACTAACTGGACCGTGTCAAACTTACTAAGCCGACAGGAAATCAAAATTGTACCAATCACTATTCAAACCGATTATCAGTTTCATTAAGCGCCAGTTTTATCGATAAAAATAGTCTGCAACAGAGATCTCCATCATACCAAAATTGTTCCGGACCCGAAACTGGTTTAATCCGGATAACCCGGACTTTCTCGAATAGGGCGAACTTCTGACACTCTTACGTCACAGAAACACGCAATTTGGCAAAAGAAAACTAAATACTTCAAAAAAAAACACATTTTATTTTATTTTATTTTATTTTATTATCCCTTTATAATGTGCTGTTTAATCATTTATCGTGCTTACTTATCCACCAAACCAACAATAGATCCCACTACTCCTCCTCTAAAACCCACAAGAACTCGACCACCCCATTCTAGTTCCTTCTACCACAAAGCTTTCACCATCACTGCCATCCGACTATATGGAACTCGCTACCCCAATCCATTCAAGGTTTGTTTTGTTCTTTTTATTTCAGGGAATGTTTTAAAACAAAAATCATAGAGAACTCCATCTAAAAAAAAATAGGCAAGTGGTACGAAGTGCACCGAGCCATATTTGTTATCCATTGCTTACAAATCAAATCAAAATAATTTCTTTGTTTGATAAGATTACAATAGAAGATGTTTAGATGTAGTTTACATCAGGTGTTAGTGTACAAATGATAAACAATCAATACAGCTACAATAATTGCTACAGGCGTAGCAAATATAATTTTTACAATTTAATCTTTTCATCCGTATCTCTATCGTTTACAAAAATAATTTAAATTTTCATCAAGTAACTAGAACCGAGCTAGTAATATTTTATTAACAATGTAACTAATTCCCTTTTAACCGTAATTTAGTGGATACACTTTGCTACTTTTACTTGTGGAATGGATTCTGATTCAAATTCTTCGGATCAGCAGATAGATTCTCTTACTTATTAGTCTATTTATAATCAGAATTTCGCCGCTTTGAGCTGACAGCCACGCACGCAGAAGTAATAAGTCAAGTTTCCAAGTTATCAACCCTAAGAGAGGAGATGGTTTTAAATGTCAATTTGAAATGCTGCGCAATAATAAATCAGGGTAACAAAAAAATCAATGCCTCCATTTATTTTACTGTCCACATTCCCTTTCCACTTGTAGGGGAAGTAACCAAATATGGAATACTATCCCAAATACCGAATCTAACCTGTATTGCATTAGGACATACGACAAAATTCCATAATAAGGGTACTATTCCATATTTGATTACTTTCCTGTACGTAAGGTTTTAATTAGACAGATAGTCTATAAATAACTTCATAGACGAAAGAATGTCCAATATCACATAGATCCTCAAATTGCAGCAAGAATGTAACTTATTAAACCTTTAACATACCAATTAAAATTAAGTAGTTGTACCACAACCAAATTCAATAAGTCGATCCGTTAAGGCTTAGTTCATACCAAACGGTTAGCCGCTAATTGTAAACAATTAGGCTAATCTAACCTAAAGGTCCGAGTTCAAATCCCAGTGACACGCACAATGACTTATCATAACATCATATCACCCCTGTATATCACCAAAGGGGTAGGCATAGGTGTGTAATACACCCTATTTACTCCAGTTATATTTAGGCTTCAGGCGTTTAACCTATTGCCATAAACCAGACACAATTCCAGATTCTGACCTACTAGAGCTATAATACTAATAAATCATTGAATTGAATACCTATTTTGTTCGATCTGAGGATCGAACCAAGCTTAGCAGTCGTGCAATTTTCCTTGATCAATGTGCGCTTTGAGAAATTCAAGGTCTTCTGCCTGTAACGATGAACATTCCGTTGACGTGAATTATTATGGATGTATGCAAACGAGTAAGGACTTGGATCACGTGTGTCTGCAAATCCACACTTAGCCATCAAGAAGATTGAACATTGGCATTGAACGTTGTTTTCTTGAACGTTGAAACGGTCAGTGTGTTTGATGCCTAAGACCGTGTCGATCTGTCGGCGCATTTCTTCCCAACAATTAATCATGCAGCTGGGGATCGTCCGTCCGTCTCGAGACGGGCCGCTAACGATGTGCCGACGCGGGGCTTCACTAGCGAACATCGAAGAACATGTTTCCGAACGTTTTTATTCTTCATGCTGAGATTTATATGGAATCTGCTGCCTGTATGGATACAAGTATTGTTTTTTTATTTTATTTACGTTACTTAATAATATTAACACGTGAAGCCAAAGCTTTTGACTCCTTTTTACGAAAATTACGTGGACGGAGGTGTATGAAATTTGGCACGATTAAAGTTCGTACCTATGTTTAAGTAGTGTAGAAAGCTGAAAGAAACTTTTTTATATAATATATATTATGCAATAAAAGGCAATAAATTAATAAAAGAAATATAACACACAAACATTTCTTTGACACAACTTATTTAATAGTTGGTTACTTTACCAGGTTAAGATGGCATGTTATTTGTCAGATGTCACTTTGAGCATTCGTTTGGATTGAAACCAAAGTAATGAAACTAGTGAGTATTCAGCACGGAAATTAAGTGAAATTATCTCTTTTTAACACGCTTTTATTAGATTAGTATGTATGTAACTGAATCTTTGAACGTCATTTTCGCCCACTTCAAAGCTTCGGATTATTTTTGAAACTTCACACACTTACGAGTATGGACCGATGACATTGTAATAATTAAAAAAGAATTAAAGATTCTATATCTACAAAAGCGTGTTTTTTTTTAGATTTTTAAACGATGTTGTTATTAGCCTGAGATTATGAAAGGACTGTCCTATCGACTCTTCGATCTATAATGTACGACTCTATCGGCTCGGCGGCGTACAGAGCTCCCTCAGTTCTAGGGCTCCAGTTGAGTAAGGCCGAAGATTATCAGAGACAGGTATATATTTTGCAAATAAAAGAAGGCTGCCAATAAAGCCGAACAATGTTGCCCGCTTGTTGCTGTAGATTTGCCTGAAAGAATAACAAAAAATACTTACCAATAATACAAAAAAGCCTCAATTGGTTTGCCGCTTCACGTTTATTTCACATTGTCATCATCACAACCCTTTCTTTGTTCTTTGTCCCACTGTTGGGCACAGGTCTCAGAATGGGAGGGGTTAGGCCTTAGTCCACCACGCTGGCCAAGTGTGGATTGGCAGACTTCACATGCCTTCGAGAACATTATAATGAACTCTCAGGCATGCAGGAAACCTCACGATGTATCCTTCACCGTTATAGCATGTGACATTTAAATTCTTAAATTGTACATAAATTAGAAAAGTCATTTTGGTGCGTGCCGCTTGGGTTCGAACCCGTTCGAGTGAGAGGCGAGTTTGATAGCGAGTTTGATAGGCTGTCACCGCTTATCGCATTTTCACATTGTGCTTATTATTACAAAATCAATAGATTTTGGGAGCAGGAAACATTATATTTCACATCGTTAGACACTGAATGAAGAGGCGTGCGTCCATAATCTGAGTGGAGGAGATAAACAAAAGAATAATGTAGGAACTGGATTCATTGAATGCTTGGGAGGTTACCGTGTGGCTACAAGTTGAATGGTTCCTATTCCAAGTTGACGTTAATTTAAGTAGCGTCCATATCCCAATGGCTCGCGTCGATTCAATGTGATCGAAAGAGTTAAGCAACGACGGTCGGTTTGTGGATGGGTGACCGCCAGTGGCAAAATTCTGAGCTTCGGAAGGCATGTTGAGCTTTCTCGGTTGTTTTCAATTATGGAAACAGTCACTTAGCCTTGTCGAAGATGTATCGGGTACCTTGAGAACATTCGAGAATGGCCACTAACCCCTCCACCGATGAACAGCATGGTGGAGTTTGGAACTTATAACTGTTGTAATATTTGCAGGAGAGGAATACATGCAGATATCCTCGCGGTATTTCCTTTGTCATAGCGTCCATTGATATTAAATTGCATAAAACACACGAAGCTTGGTAGGATTAGAACTCTGGACATCCATGGAAATTCAACCACTAAACGATATCCCCTTAATAGTATAGTAATATTGTTTATTCAGTGTATAATGTAGGCACAATATGTAATAGACAAGTGTAATAAATAAAATCTGAGGGCATAAGAAATCATACTTTATGGCTGTTATGACACCTTATTGGATAAAAAGCTTCGTCCCACGTAATCAATTCTTTTGGAACCCGACACTATATTCATACTATTTATAATATATTATAGTCTGTGGCAGTCAGTTCTGATTGTTTATGGTCCAGCTCGTGTCCCTGGTCATATTCCTGTCTATACTGGCTACAAAGATTTACATACAACGATTATGTGTAAAATGATAAATAGACAGATACGAGGTGGCTGACTGTTTTCTTGTGTAAGTTTAAGAAGCATTGTTATTCACGCCGTCTAATGATTCACTAGATAAATTCCTCAAACAAATCTTTCCTCTTTATAATAATTAAGATACCAAAAGATGAAGATCAGGAAGCAATTTCAGTACGGAAGCATCACTAGAGGCAAGTTCAAGTGCAATGCGTCACATTAGCGACAAATGTCTGAGCCGTGTCTAAAGCTAGAATCTAGAATCGATTGTAATACCTTTACGGATCAAGAAACGATGCGGGCATTCCGGTAATCAAAGACGGTCACGAGAAAGAGGCTAAACTAAAGTTGTGGCGCGAAAACCGGCAGTCTGACCGCGTTCGGCCAGCAGTGCGCATGTGTAGACGTGCCGCCATCTTGCCGCCTCGCCGGTTGTTATGGTGACGTGATTGTAATCAAATAAAGAACTTTTTATTCCAAAATATAACGAACAAAAACAAAGTGCCTGTGGTTATTTCCGGTGAATGCCCCAAAAATAATGGTACGTACTGAAGTTTTTATCACGATGCGATGCGCAGTATAGAGCGGTGTTGTTATGTTCGCTGTGTTTTCGCTGACTTCGAATTGCGTTTCAAATTTTATAACCATCGCAAAAAAAATTACGCAGAAGAAGTAGAAATTAAAACGTGGAGTGATAAATTATTAAATAAGTAGGTTAATTACGCATGCACTTACAGCATGAATAAGATTTTGTTTATTTTGACATCGATTTTAATGGACAAGTATAAAATAAAAACCACTATTTAAACTCAAAACAAATGAACCAAATGAGAGATAAAGAGGCCAGATTAAACTGAATAAAAAAGTTTAACCAAACACGAAATGTATCATCTTGAAAAAAGAACAATCTCGTTCGTGTAATGTGCAGAACTAGCTCTACATTCAGACATTATTGATAAAATTGCAAATTCAAAAATTCTGAATATTTTAATTACTTACTTTAGATGATTACTACGAAACTCAACATAACGTACAATAACATCATGCTTTTACATCTTCAAAAGGGTAGGTGGAGGCAAGGTAATAGAATAATAATATGATAAGCTATACTGTGGTGGAGGTGTGTAATATACCCACTTTTCACCGGTTAAGATTAGGCCCGACGTGGTGACTATTGCCATCCAAGCTAGGTACATCTGGGAAACAAAGTCTAGATACCTAGGTCTATATTTTGGGTTTCCAAAAATTTTGTTCTGTGGGAGTAAAGTGAGTGAAGTGTGGAAGTTGTATATTTAATATTTATGTACATACAGGATAAAACATACACAAAAAACATTTTACATGAAACTATGTTCAAAGGAACTGCTTATTTCCGATAGAAATTTCTCCAAGAAGCTCTATAATGTTTGTAATGTATTTTAATATTATATATAATAATACCGTTATAATGAAATTAAACTTAATAATATTATAGAACCTCAAGCGAATTGCGTATATTTTTTTTTTAATTTCACTCACTATTCGTATGCATAGAGCAATTTAAAGTTTTTTTTTAGTATTTACTTGATAAACAATCATTTTATTGCAATATAATAAGTATATACGAACCTTTTCCGTCATGATTCTGATCAATAAAATTCTTCTATACTCTCATCAGAATCATGACGTAATAATAACCACTATTGACGTTTTCATGAAGCTAATAATAGGTTGAGATGAATGTCGCTATGCCTGCATCTTATCTCTTCACTTAAAAACTGAAGGAACTCAAAACAGTCCAAAGGTGATTCTACTAAGCTCTAATGAGTTGTTATTTCTGGAAACACTTTAAAAGACCACTTGCCTTGCTTTCTGAAGAAGCATCCGACATTGCCTCCTACACAAAGCTCCTATACTATTGTATAGGAGCTTTGTGTAAAAATAATATCATTATATTATTTTTACATTCTGATAAGAATAGGTGCTATAAAATACAAATATTCTTTACTAACTTGCCCCGCGGCTCCATTTGCGACGAGTCGTTTTCCGTGCAGAATTAACTCTACGTTCCTCTACCATAAATGTTTAATATATAATAAGTACTTATAGCCTTTTTCTACGACAAACGAAGAAAACAGGAACCTACTATCAAAATCTAGTTTCATCTGCAGTTCGGCCGATGAAAATCCGAGATATCGATCAATAGATTTATCGATTATTATTTAATTTGACTATCGATTTAAAATCGAACAAATTTTTCCGGGAAGAAAAGTATCCTATGTTACTCTACAGGCCCTACACGACATCTATGCAAAATATCACGTCTATCCATCATTCCGTTGAAGTCCAGAAGAAAGACAAACCAATAGACACACTTTCCAATTAAATATTTGTAAGGATTGCACATTATATGAATAGCATCAAGAATCAGTAAACAGTTCATTTTATGTAGAATAGGCGGCCATATCGCTAAAAAGCGATCTCTTCCGGTCTAAGCAAAGTATACATTAATTTATAATAATGACAATCAGCACTAAATAAATATTATAAACAAATAATTAAATAAATAAGAAATGTGAATAAGAATTGAATGTTTCAGAGGTCGCTCGATAAAAGCATGCAAGATACAAGTACTATACGAAATCCTCACGGTTTTAGTTGTCTGTACTGCTCCCTGAAAATTAGCACCGCGACTCGTTGAATTCTCAAGCAAATGAGTGAATAAAAACTCAAACTTTTCGACTCATTTGGTAAATCATTAAATACATTTAATTGCACAAGCTTCTTCCGTAAGTTGTATGGACTGTTCCCGGTAGCCCGTTTAGTTTTACGAAACACGATCAATTTTGGCTGGCGAAGAGGCCATATAAGCACAGTCGTGCCATTAGTCGTGAACAAGCTTGGGGTATTGCTGCCTCAGAGGCTTGTACGTGATGTGAGCGCGCAAATTAACAAAGACAAAAGGCAGAATAGCTGGATTCGACGGCAGAAACATCCAAAATTATTATCCCAACATCGTTGTCTTTAGAGATATGAAGAGCCGATCGGAAAGGTTCGTTTTTACGTTACAGGATATAATATAGGTAGGTTGAAATAGGTAGGTAGTGAGACGGGCAATTTAGTATTTCCCTTCTTAGTTACAACTTAACTAACCTACTACTGCACTAACTGCAGTAGTAACAAGGAACAAAAAATACCGATAATCCTATCGGTAGTAAAACGGAAAACAAAAGGGTTACTTATAAAATAAACTTCGTTGAAAAGTTTTGCTCACACCTTGTATGCATCAAGTGTAGTAGGACACATAATTTCGCAAGCGGTCTCTATGTCCCTGTGGCGCAGAGGATAGCGCGTTGGACTTCTAATCCAAAGGTCGTGGGTTCGATCCCCACCAGGGATGTTCACTGCCCTATTTTTATTAAATTTATTCATCAAGTTTATTTATGTGTATTTCGAGATGCTAAAATTGAAAGCTGAGATAAATGTGCCAAAATATTTTTTTTAACATTTCTAAAATATAGTAGCTATAGATGTAATTTGAAGGCCACTGTTTTGGATGTATATTATGTGGCTAAACATTTATTATTAAATTGACATTCATAAGACAGATATTAGTTATAACTAGTTATTCTATTTGATCGTTCTGCTAATAGCAAACTAACCAGAATAACCCAGAAAACTAATCAAAAATAATACTATTGTCCTTTGATGATTATTTGTATTATTATCCATTGTATATTATTGTGTATTATATATTATTATCTATCAAAATAAACCAAAATAAAAATACAGAATAACGACGCCCACACCGTGTTTCCTTTCATATAGGATGCTATATGCGATACGCAAAGTGAGTAGCACACATACACCAGGTGGCGCGTAAGTCTGTCCTTTACTTGAATGTAATTTTGACTTTTGATAAATTTTAACGTTCCATTTCCAAAATTGTTATTATCTATATATATAAAAGGAGAAGGTGACTGACTGACTGACTGACTGACTGACTGACTGACTGACTGACATATCAACGCAGGGCCTAAACTATAAGGGCTAGAAACTTGAAATTTTGCACAGGGGTTCCTTTTATAACGTAGGGGAGTACTAAGAAAGGATTTTTGAAAATTCACCCCCTAAGGGGGTAAAACGGGGGTGCAAAGTTAGTATGAAACTATGCCGTTTTTGATGTTACCTATTCGAATGGAATTCAGTAGCTATGAAGGTTTTTTATTGAGTTTCGAAAATCATCTCTTAAGGGGGTAAAAGGGAGGTGCAAAGTTAGTAGGTATGAAAGTTTTTCGTATATACCTACATTATTTCAATGAAATTTTGTATTTAGGTTATGTTACGTCTAATTCCACGCGAGCGAAGCTGCGGGCGTCCACTAGTCACCTATAATTCACATTATACTCGTACTAGCAAAATACATTGACCGCTATATCTGGGGCAATTATGAGTTTGGAATGCAATTACATCAATTACTAAGCGGTAAGTACTTACACGTGTTTTAATCAGCCTTGTGGTAACCTTACCGTTTAACTGGTTATGAGATCGATTCCACCTCATTAGACAATTTAAATTTGATGGTCACATAACAAACTATGCATACAGACTGCTTAGCATTTTAGATCTTTTTATAGCTTGTATCTGGACAAACAGCAATCCAGATCAAAATGCATTAATTGTTTATAAAAGTAGTGTCAATAATTTTAAATGTAGCGTCCGTAGTCGGCTCGCGTCGATTCAATGTGATCGAAAGAGTTAAGCAACGACGGGCGCGATCGGTTTGTGGATGGGTGACCGCTAGTTGCAAAATTTCATGGGCGCTACCATGCTTCGGAGGGCACGTAAAGCCGTTGGTCCCGGTTGTTTTCAATGCTGGAAACAGTCGTAAAGCCTTGTCGAAGACGTTCGGGTGGCTTGAGAAAATTCGACACTGGGTTGGCCACTAACCCCTCCACCAATGCACAGTGGAGCAGCGTGGTGGAGTATGCTTTAGACCTCTCGCAGCAGTGTCTGTAGGGGAGACTGGTGTCCAGCAGTGGGACGTCTATGGGTCGCAGCAGCAGCGTTTATAAAAGATCCCGTCGTTGATGTTACCGTGTTGAATTTGTGTATGAACACTCCACAACCCTTTCACTGTCCCACTTTTGGGCACGATGTAGGGTTAGGCCTTATTTCACGCTGGCCAAGTGCGGTTTAAGATTGAAGACTTGTAAGTTTGAATCTAATTCGCGGTTCAAGGTTAACGATGGAAAATACAAACGGGTTTTCTGTTTGTTAGTCAACATTAGATATTAAGTTAATCATCGTGATCTCTGTTCCTTATGGAGTTCCTTGTGAATCAACCTTATTTTTTTACCAACAGTTTATGCAAATAACAGTGCAAATTACAGTGCTGAAATTATAGTTTTTCTAGGACATGCTCGTCATTAGTTTGTTTTAGTCACCAATAAATATAATTATTGTACGTTCGTTGCATTTTCATTGCATAAATTGCATCATATAATTTTGTAGTAGAGACTTCTCGCTTCCGAGAGATATGACTAAATTCTAAATTCAATATTAAAATTCAAAATAATTTATTTGTTGAAAAAGGCTATGAGGTGTAGGTATATACAACATAATACAATCTCAATAATAGATGCACACAGAATACACCATCTTTTGGCATTATGCAGATTATTAATTTCAGAAAAAATCTAAATCAAATCAACAATCAACAAATTGTACTATCATTGTTCAAGTATAGAGGAAAGAAACAAAACCTATTTTAAAAATTTCCCTCTGTGATTCGCCAAATCATGCAATTGGGAAAGTGAGAAAATACTTTAGCAGACATGATTAGGTACCGGTGATGTAAGACTATACATATACATACAGACAGACACTAAATAGATACTTAAAGACTACCTATAGATAAAAAAGCAATTATTCTATTAAAGAAACGTAAGTAGTAAGGTAACTCAAGAACTTACGCAATATTTATTTGTGACACACTTTGCACACCTAAACTAACATACTCCACAGGCAAATCCTCGGGGAAAGCTAAAGTATGTCAATTACGTAACCGCAATCCATTTTCCTGCAGCCGTACTAGTGAAACACCCAGAGCCATTGCAACAGTCCCTCAGCGTATTAGTCATAGATTTAGAGTTGCTAGATGCCGCAAGTTATGTGCTAGCGTACTGGGATTAATAGCGTCCATAGCCCAATGGCTCGCGTCGATTCAATGAGATCGAAAGAGTTAAGCAACGACGGGCTCGGTCGGTTTGTGGATGGGTGACCGCTAGTGACAAAATTTCATGAACGCTACCGTGCTTCGGAGGGCACGTAAAGCCGTCGGTCCCGGTTGTTTTCAATGGCGGAAACAGTCGTTAAGCCTTGTCGAAGACCTTCGGGTGGCTTGAGAACATTCGATACTGGGTTGGCCACAAACCCCCCCTCCACCAATCCGCATTGGAGCAGCGTGGTGGAGTATGCTCTAGACCTCCCGCAGCTGCGTCTGTGGGGGAGACCCGTGCCCAGCAGTGGGACGTCTATGGGTCGCAGCTAAGACATTCGATATAAATAACGTGGATATACTCAAACGCGTTGCGATTATATCTACAAATATAGGTAAAATATGATTATTGCTATGGTAATCTTTTTATTGATATAATAATTAGTATGCAGAACGACCGATCCGCGGCAAATCACAACTGAAAAATAAAATTTGGTACAAATGAATCACATACATACATCATACGACATCTAGTCTAACTACTTTAAGTCTGTGGTAAGCTATAACATGCACTTGTGTTTCTAGAGGCCGGTGTCTATTGATTTGACCTCAACGTCTCATCGCGAAGAAAACTGTCCTATTATTGAACTACCGCACATTGTCGGCTGGATGCAATTTTCTTTTGTGACTCTGTAACGTTTGGTTACAGCGGTAGAACCTATTAGGTATACTATTTGCGAGGGCAGCACCACACCTGTTACTGGCAAAACAAAAAGCGTATTAGTGGTTGAAAAAATAGCCGCTTGTATAAAATGCGACCACACAGTTCCAAGCAGGACTAAACAACTTCTCTTTTAATGGCCCACTGTGCACGGGATCAATCTTGGAAGAGGTGCGGCAAGGCCACATGGACAAATGTGGATTGGTAGACTTCGCATGCTTTCGAGAACATTATGGAACACTCGAGCTGGTTTCCTCACGATGTGTCCTTCACCTAGTAAGCTAGTTATCATGGGCAGCCGCAGATGGCAGTGCTACAAGCTTGCTTGCTATTTTAATTCTCTTAAAACCACCGCAGGAATGTTCAGCAGTCTTCAATGCTTAATTCACATAGTTTAAAACAACATTTCCGAGCTCAACACTAATTTTACTACCAGATAAATGTTGAATTTATAGCATGGTGCGATCTTTTCTTTGTCATATTTTTGCTGTGGTAAATACCAAACTATAGGTTATTGTATCAGGTAATACTGTGCGACCAACAATTATTATAAATTTGTTTTATTTTACTTTGCAACAACCCGCGATTAAGGCGTATAATGGTGTATAAGTTTATACATACATCACCTCCCATAAGAAAGCATGCACATATAACAATGAAAAAATATACACCTCTTGGTGTATATTTTCACCTGCTGGTGTATATTTTCATTGTTCGTTGGTTCGTATGTTTACGAACCCCAACACGTGTTTCGCCCCCAAACGGAGTATCCTCAAGTAAGTTGACTGTACGACGGTCAGTGGTAAATTGCTGACACAGAGTACCTAGTGGAAATGCGAATCATCGGGTTATCGCAATTAGGCGATAGATAACATTGCATATCGCAAGCTGTCGGTCATAGTATTTATTAATCTGTGATAGTGAGCGGTCATGAAGTGTTTTGTCGTGCGTGCGCTGTGTGCATTGTGATGCATAGATCTGATAAAACATACAATTTGATACATTATTTCGTGAAGTAAAGTAACAGATAATAAATACTTAGTGTTTGTATTTATCTAAAATAAACAACCATTGTTTATTTTTAATGTTAAATAAACATAATAACTTTTTTGAAATCAAGTTTTTTAAATACAATGACTCAGTAATTAGGTACCTATCTTTCCTACATTAGCTATTTCAAGTGAGATAAGTGAGTGATTTTTAGCACTTGATAACAGGTAAGAAAATATTTTCAAAATGTGCTCTGATTTTTTTTTATTGCCTGAATGATTTAGTGGTTTTCTTAGATAGGTCTTGGATAGATCTGAAAAACTAAAAATTTTATTTATTATGTATGTTTTTTTGAGGATTATATCTGGGTCTTTAGTACAGATGGGGGTCCCACAAGGATCGATTCTGGGTCCGTTCCTGTTTTTAATATATATTAACGATCTACCTTATATGGTAGAGAATAATAACGAGATTGTATTGTTTGCAGATGACACCTCATTAATTTTCAAATTAAACAGGCAACAAACTAACTATGACGATGTAAACAATGCTCTCTCTGAAGTTGTGCATTGGTTTAGCGTAAATAACCTACTCTTAAATAGCAATAAAACCAATTGCATAAAATTTTCAGCACCTAATGTGAAACAAGTAGATAAGCAACCGGAACTAAATGGTGAAAAACTGAACTTAGTTAGCTCGACTGTTTTCCTTGGAATCACCATTGATGCGAAGTTGCAGTGGGGACCCCATATCTGTCGACTGGCGGATAGACTAAGTTCTGCAGCTTACGCGGTTAAAAGGATACGCTGTTTGGCGGATGTCGATACCGCTAGATTGGTATATTTTAGTTACTTTCACAGTGTAATGTCCTATGGCATTTTACTCTGGGGTAATGCAGCTGATGCTAATATTATTTTTATTTTGCAGAAGAGGGCTATCCGTTATATATACAAAATGAAAAGTAGAGACTCCCTTAGAGAAAAATTTAAGGAAATAAACATCCTAACCCTTGCATCGCAGTACATCTATGAGAATATTATGTATATTCGTAAAAATTCGTATGTATATTCGTAAAAATAGGCATCAGTTTGTAAGTCGTAGTGACCTAAATGCCTTACGCAATGTAACACTAAGGAACGGCCACAAATTAGCGTTTCCTAAATGCCGGCTTAGTAAGAAAAGTCGTTCCTTCATAGGAATGTCTATTCTAATATTCAATAAAGTCCCGGCTGCGGTTCAGTCTCTGCCTTTACAAAGGTTTAAAAAAACCATCAAACAAACATTATGTCGAAAAGCTTATTATAATATTCAGGAGTATTTGGATGATATAAAGGCATGGGACTGAATTAAACTCTGACAGGCTATCACTATGCTTCTGTATTAATTATACTAAAAATTGTAAGCAGGTGGCATATGGGGTGATTCTTGGCATACACGATTGGCTGTCTCGTGTCTGACTTAATCATGTCATGGTCATACTGTGCATTTTTCTGTAAAAATTAATTAAAATAAAGAGTACCGAGAGTTTTTTCCTCCGGCTTTTTTCTCTCTCGGCCTACACTAGGGCATAGGATAAGAATATTGTAAATTCTTCCTAAAGCCGATGACCATATAGATAGTCTATCGTGACTTAGAGCTTAGCTTAGTGGTAGGTAATTATTGTAAATTTATCTTAAGGCAAGTTAGACACCTGTGTAGGATTAGCTATTCATTCAATAATCAATAGCTAATCCTTTGCCTTATATAGATCAGTTAGTAGTTTAAGTAGTTTTTAGTTAGGTACCTAGACTTTCGTTAAGCGTGTCTAATCACCTCATAGCGAAATAAATTATTTGACTTTGACTTTGACTTTGACTTACTCTGCATGTTATAGTAGCACAACTTAATGCAGATTTATATTAAAAATTTGTCTTATTTTCTGACCGCCTCCTTAGTTTAGTGGTCGTATATGCAGGGTTCAATCCCCGGGTCAATCAAAGTATTATTGGATATTTCTAACTTGAAATTCCCAGTAATAGCAAAATATCATAGTAAAAATAACAGCTGAAAATGTTGTTGTGTACCACAGTTTGCCTACCCCTTCGGTGAAATACAGGCGTGTTGTTATGTAATTTACGACATATTTAAGTGGTTTATGAATACTACAAAATTCCGAGTTCGCACAACTAGTTTAACACACTCGAGCACTCGTATCGTACCCATACCTGTCGCACAGCTATTGTTTGAAGATGACTCATTTGTCCTTTAGGCGCTTTACGCACTTGTCGTTTTTATTCACGGCACGGCTTATAAACGGCTACTCGCTCTCCTCTCTTCAGCCCACATTAGTCCACTGCTGGACATGTTCCTCTCAAAAGGAAAATCACTGAGCCCGAACTTCAGCTCTCCCCGTCCACTCACTCCCCACCGCCTTGCTCAGATCGTTGCGCCACCTAGCAGGAGGTGGTCCCATACTACGTTTCCTTAGTCACACCGTTTAGTCCAACGATTATCAGTCCTTCTGTGGATGTGGTTGTTAGACCATTGCCAATTGAGCTTGCTACCTTTTTCTTCATACGATTGATTCTGTTTTTCTATATATAGAAAGAAAGATTTATTTTGTCTCAAATGTACACGGTAAAGTAACATATATAAAATGAACTACTTATAGAATCAAATTATTCGTGGCTCAAATTTATCAGATATCCATTTTTAAATAACAGTGCCAAGTTTTATGCGTTAAAATTTCTGATCAAATGTGAAAATGTGACTGTGTGTCACGCTTTTCAAAAACCCAAAATCCATATGGACGTCAACGAACATCAGCTGATATAAAATTTGCGTGCTGCTGCTTGAGTCCTCGCCTCTTTCTCGACGAATATTATTATATTGAACCTGAGATTAGATATAAAAACCGCGAAAGTCTTTACCACTCGACCATTTCCGTTTCTGATCTACATGTGATAAAGCCTAACTCACGCGCGACCTCGCAGTGGCCGTGGCGACATCGCTACATGGTGATACTTCGGAATTTGAAATGTTCACAAATTAATATTTATTTGTCATAGATTTCGACCAAAAATTATAATATTCGACGTACTAGTTGCTACTTGGGGCTCAGGGCATTTTCTCATTGGTTATTTTCATTTTTGTTATTGACTTCACTAGTCGCATATTGCATGGGGTGCGAAAAATTTAAAATACCCAGTGTCCATACAAGTTATCCAGTGATTTTATTTTCACACCCAATCTAAACTTTTTCAATACCTTACATATTGTAGATACAGTAAAATACAGAATGTTAAACTGACGTCTATTATCGTTTTCAAACATCTTAAAGATACAGTAAAATACACTGACGTCTATTATCGTGACTGTAGGCGACGCTTACTATCTTTCTGTTAATGTGTAAAAAAAAAAAAAAAAAGAGATCTGTCTGTGGTTGACGCTGTCAAGTTGAGTTTGAAGAGGTTAATTTTTTCTATGATTCGTTTTGGTTATAATCGGCGTTTTGTATGTAATGTTTTGTGCTTTAGTCAAAATAAAAGCTGTAATTTGGTAAAGTGCATCGTGTTTTCACTGATTAACCTAAAGAGTTGGCTACAAAGTGGTCTTCGAGCCGCATCTTGAATCAATGTTTCGTAGTCCACCGGACGCGATGGTGAAGACACGCAGTATGGTAAAGCAAGAAAAAGAGACAAAATCTCTACCCATTCCAGCTACCTCTCGACTAGCAGTAGCAGAAAAATGTGAAGTGAGATCGGAGTCGGTCTATGTGGATACTGAAAGCGTATTACCAGTAAAAACTACTGTTGTCAATCCACCGGCTCCACGTCAAGGATCTTCTAAACAGTCGACATCCTCGTCGCTCCAAGCTCGAAAAAAGAAGCTGGAACTGGAAGCTGCAGAGGCAAAGGCACGAATCGAAATAGAACTAATTAACAAACGCCTAGAGGCAAATATTGCGGATCTGGAAGATGAATACAGTCCACCATCGGAGAAAAACAGCAACGAGAAGGTTGAGAAGTGGTTAGAACGCAGTCATAATGAGCTGGATGAGCAGTTTGTCCACGACAATGGTAAAGAAAAGGATACACAGCTACCGCCGGTGATTGAGAACACAGGCACTGAGGGTACAGTTCAGATGTTGGCATGCGCTCTTAGAGACCTAGCCGCTTCCACATCAAACCAACAGAATGCTAACCTACTGAGTCGCTTAAGTACACCAAGAGACTTACCAATGTTTTCTGGTAACCAGATGGAGTGGCTACAATTTAAACATGCCTATGAGGAGTCCACCGAGGTTTGTAAATTTTCTGCCAAGGAAAACCTATGGAGACTAAGAAAGTGTCTGCATGGAGCTGCTAAAGAGGCAGTATCAGCATTGCTAGTTAGTGCATCATCGCCAGATGTCATTATGTCAACATTGCAGTTACAATTTGGAAACCCTGATGTTATTTTGTCAGGCATACTCATGGATATAAAAAAACTGCAGCCTATGGGTCAAGAATATCACAAAGAGATAGTAACATTTTCAGTAAAAATAAAGAATTTTGTGGCAGCTGTCCATGCTATGGGTCGTAGCGAGTACCTGCAAGGCCTACATTTAGTTTCAATAATATTATCTAAATTGCCAGCAGTATTAATCTCTAAATGGGCAGACTACTGCCATTTGAATACATCAGTGTCTGCTGCTTCAAAACTAGAAATTTTATCAGAGTTTCTGACAAATGAAGCTATGAAGATATCCTCATGTAATATTAGTTTTATTAGTGGTCGGCCATATGGTAGCAAAAAGCAAAATGAATGTGCCATTTTAAATACAGAAGAAGTGTTGGTGCAGAGTGTCGAAAATAGTGATAAGTGTCGTTATTGCCGGGTTTCTAAGCACTGTCTGTCAGACTGTAAGCGGTTTAAAAAAGCTTTGCGCAAGGACAGGTGGCGTTATGTGAAACAAAATGGAATTTGCTATAAATGTCTCAATTCTCGTCATAATCGGGAAACATGTCCTGCAGCGGCATGCAATATAGATGAATGTGGCCTTGAGCACCATCGCTTGCTGCACTATACGGTAACCAATGGAAACACATGTGTGGTGAGTAGTGAACCAGATATTCAGGCTGAGGAAACTCCTTTGCCTTTGGAGGCTGTCATCAATCATGTAAGTGCCAGTAATTGTAAAGTGCTCTTGAAAGTTGTACCTATTAACATTCATGGACCTAATGGTGTATTTAGTACTACTGCCTTACTCGATGATGGCTCAACTGTGACGTTAATAAGTGGTGACTTAGCTGAACGGGCTGGTGTGCATGGCCATAGTGAAACCATGCGTGTAACTGGTCCATGGAGTGGGGACCTTTTAGAATGTAATGTCCATATGGTAAAACTCAATGTGTCAAATAGAGAAGGGGACATGTTTTGTATTAATGCCCGCAGTGTTAAGGAACTTGCATTACCTGAACAGAATTTATCTCTAGTAAATTGTCAGTCATTTAGCCATTTAGATGAAATTAAAAACAGATTTTGTTGTAAATTAGAAAAACCTGAAATTCTCATAGGTCAAGACAATTATGAATTTTTGTTACCGCGTAAGCTAATTGTAGGTAAACATAATGAACCTTGTGCATCCCTAACTGCGTTAGGTTGGTGTATACATGGTCGTGTACCTGTGCCAGGCTTCGTTAGCCAAAATCATTCTGCTTTATGTTTAGCTTCCTCAACGCAAAAATGTGATACACAAGAATGGGACCGAATTCATGAGGAGGTACGTCAGTCCTTTTCCATTGACTCTATGGGGGTCTCTGCTAAACCTCGCGAGAACTCCGAGGACTTACTAGCGGTGGCCCGATTGGAACAATCTGCAACCCTGCGCAATGGAAAGTGGTATGTGGGATTGCCATGGAAATCTACACATTGTCAAATGCCCAACTCTTACCCTAATGCTTTATCCAGACTAAAGGGAGTGGAGAAGAAAATTAAAGCTGACATTGATTACAGGCAGAGGTATGTTGATCGTATTAATCATCTGTTTGATAATGGCTTTGCTGAAAAAATAGATAACAATGTAGTCACAGGGAAAACTTGGTACCTACCACATTTTGGAGTTGACAACCCGAATAAAAAAAAACTACGGTTGGTGTTTGATGCAGCTGCACGAACAGATGGATTGTCACTTAACGATTATCTTTATAAAGGGCCCGATCTGCTTGTGTCTTTATTAGGC
Source organism: Carterocephalus palaemon (assembly GCA_944567765.1). NCBI lineage: Eukaryota > Metazoa > Arthropoda > Insecta > Lepidoptera > Hesperiidae > Carterocephalus > Carterocephalus palaemon. Next base: position 13,323,831 of record OX155641.1, on the reverse strand, counting down.
ATCATGTTACGCTTTAGAGAAAATAGAATTGCTATTACAGGGGATATAAAAGATATGTTTCTAAGGATAAAGATACTAAAGGAAGACAGAAATTCATTACGGTTCTTATGGCGAGACAACCCGTCTGAGCCCGTAACTGAGCATCAGATGTCATCTTTAATTTTTGGTGCTAATTGCTCTCCCTTTATTGCTCAATTTGTAAAAAATAAAAACGCTCAAAGGTTTAGTGCAACAATGTCATCCGCAGTTTCAGCTATATGTAACCAACACTACATGGATGATTATATCGATAGTGTACCGGATGAAAGTACTGCTGTAAAATTAGTTCATGATGTTTCATATATACACAGGCAGGGGGGGTTTGAAATGTGTAACTGGACAAGCAATAGTCAAGCCGTACTCAGTGCCATCCCAAAAAATGCATTAGGAACTGCAGCTGTAAGTTTCAACTTCGACCTATACGAAAGTGAAAGAACCCTAGGCCTGCTATGGTATCCAAAGGTAGACGCGCTGGGATTTGACGTCAGTTTCAAGCGCATACCCAATAGCTTGATAAGCGGTGACAACAAGCCTACGAAGCGTCAAATGTTGCGGGTAATAATGTCATTGTTTGATGTTTTTGGTTTCCTTTCGCCGTTTACAATCAATGGCAGGATTTTGTTACAAGACACGTGGCGCACAAAAATAGGCTGGGACGATCCAATTTCCGACGACATTTTTTTGAGGTGGCGTAAATGGTTACATGTCTTAGAAGATTTACGAGATATGCGTATACCTAGATTTTATCAGTCAGCGGCCTTTACAAATACCACAGGGACGGAGGCTACACTACATAATGCTCCGGTGCAACACCCATGTCTCCCTCATGCCCAATCGATAAATGAAAAAACAAATAGGGGATATGCAAACTTGCAACTACACGTTTTTTGCGACGCGTCACCGAAAGCTATGTGCGCAGTGGCTTACTGGCGATGGTGCGTTGAGAACCGCACGTGCGTTGCGTTTGTAGTGAGTAAATGTCGAGTTGCGCCCGTCAAAGTCATTTCGGTACCGCGTTTGGAGTTACAGGCAGCAGTACTGGCGTCACGGTTGGCTGACACAATTAAGCGTGAACATACCCTGCAGCCTACCAAAACATGGTTTTGGACCGATTCTTCTACCGTGCTGCATTGGATACGGGATGACGCACGCAATTATAAATCTTTTGTAGCTCATAGATTAGGCGAAATTGACGAACTTACGCAAGTCAACGAGTGGAGATTCGTACCCACTAAGCTTAACGTTGCGGATTTAGCTACGCGGGAATCCTATGACGGGTCGATCTTTAAGAATGAATGGTTAAATGGTCCTAAATTCTTGTATGGTTCAGAAACAACATGGCCAAGGGGTCCATTGTGCCCAGATGTCGATACGTCCAATTTAGAATTTGTTTCAACCATTGAGCTTAAACGTGAGGACTTACCTGTCCCAGACAGCAACAGATTTTCTTCATGGCTTCGCCTGCAGAGAGCAACCGCGGCCGTGCTAAAATTTGTAAACCGGTGTCGTAATCTCTTTTGTGACCCGGTAGTCCTTATGGATAAAGCAGAACGATTATTAATTATACAGTCGCAAGCGGAATCGTTCTTTGAAGACATAGCCGCACTTAGATCAGGTCAAAACATTCGGTCGAAAAGCAAGTTACTTACCCTATCTCCGTTTTTCGACGATAGGGGAATCCTACGGGCGGGCGGTCGTATTGACGCTGCCCCTGGAATCGACCTGGAAGTGAAACGGCCCATTATATTAGACGGAAAGCACCCAGTCTCAAAACTAATAGTAGAACACTACCATGTTCGAGCCGCTCACGGTAACCAGGAAACAGTCGTCAATGAGCTGAAACAAAAATATTGGATTATTAAAATTAGACCTACAGTAAAACAGGTTGCGTCTAAATGCACAGTTTGCAGGCTGCGGAAGGCAAAACCCGTGATCCCTAGAATGGGAGACTTACCTGCTGCCAGAATGGCCCATCATCTTCGTCCGTTCACATACTGTGGAGTCGACCTCTTCGGACCGCATGAAGTCACAGTCGGCAGGCGACGTGAGAAGCGTTATGGAGTTCTGTTTACTTGCCTGACCGTACGTGCAATTCACATCGAGTTAGTGCATTCGCTTACGACTGACTCATTGATACTAGCTCTGAGGCGTATGGCAGCCAGACGTGGTTGGCCTAGCCATCTATATTCCGATAACGGAACTAACCTGAGGGGAGCGCACACTGAACTCAAGAAGTCCATTGAAGATCTTGATTTAGACGCATTAAAGAACGTGGCGGCTGACTATGCCACCTCGTGGACGTTTATACCCCCGGCCAGTCCACACTGGGGTGGGGCCTGGGAGCGTCTTATTCGGAGCGTGAAGGACACTCTAAAAGTTGTACTAAGGGAACGTGCACCAAAGGAGGAAGCTTTTCTTACACTAATAGCTGAAGCGGAAGGGATAGTAAACAGTAGACCGCTGACGCATGTTTCTGTGGAACCTGGCAGCAAAGAAGCTCTTACACCCAACCATTTTCTTCTTGGTACATCTTCGAACGTACCAGTTATAGGAGCGTTTGATGATGCAGATTTGTGTCTCAGACGGCAATGGCGAATTTCTCAAAGACTAGCTGATATGTTCTGGAAGCGCTGGGTTAAAGAAGTTCTGCCTGACATGATTCCGAGGCAAAAGTGGCAAACGGAATCAAGACCCTTGAAAGTAGGAGATTTGGTTGTAGTGATTGACCAAGACGGGCCCCGCAATGTATGGCCTCGGGGAATTATACAACAAGTGTTTCTAGGAAGTGACGGTAGGGTCAGAATGGTGGAGCTGAAGACGAAGTCTGGCACACTTAGGCGATCGGCTGCTCGCGTCGCCCTAGTGCCTGTGCGTGATGATGAGTGCCGCTGAAGCGTCACTAGGGTGGGGCTTGTAGGCGACGCTTACTATCTTTCTGTTAATGTGTAAAAAAAAAAAAAAGAGATCTGTCTGTGGTTGACGCTGTCAAGTTGAGTTTGAAGAGGTTAATTTTTTCTATGATTCGTTTTGGTTATAATCGGCGTTTTGTATGTAATGTTTTGTGCGTTAGTCAAAATAAAAGCTGTAATTTGGTAAAGTGCATCGTGTTTTCACTGATTAACCTAAAGAGTTGGCTACAGTGACATTATGTTTAGTGGCATCTTTATAGTGCAGTCTTCTCGGACAGTTGTTTCCTTATTATTACGAGCTGATCTACTGGAAACACTGGCAATGTCTGAATATTCAGACAAGTCCTCACAAATACTCTGGCAATGTCTGAATATTCAGACAAGTCCTCACAAATACTCTGGCAATGTCTGAATATTCAGACAAGTCCTCACAAATACTCTGGCAATGTTTGAATATTCAGACAAGTCCTCACAAATACACTGGCAATGTCTGAAATTTCAGACAAGTCCTCACAAATCCTAACTAGATGGTGTCCCTCGCGAGGTAGTGCGGGGCTCCAGTTTTCGGCTGCAGATCAGTTTCACTTTAAACTGTCCTTTTGTGTCTCGACTCGATGTCTTCAAGGTCCCAGTGCCCTTTCATGCGTGCTTGCTTGACACATTAGCCGGAGAGCTGGCACAAATTTTTCGGTAGGTATTTGAGGCAAGCTGAAAACTTGTCCAACGCCTCTCCTATTATACCCCAACACGGAACTGCAGACCTGGCTGGTGAGTAGCGGGACAAAATCAAAACCTATATAAATTAAAAAAAAAAAAATTATTTCCAATTTTTTTTAATATTCTGTAAACATTGGACTACAACTTATAAAAATTACATATTGCCTCAAATATATGTTTGGAAATAAAAATTTATTTTTTTAATTTCTATAGGGGTTGATTTTGTCCCGCTACTCACCAGCCAGGTCTGCAGTTCCGTGTTGGGGTATAATAGGAGAGGCGTTGGACAAGTTTTCAGCTTGCCTCAAATACCTACCGAAAAATTGATGCCAGCTCTTGGACCACATTGTGTTGTTTTGACGTGGGAAACTTCAGTACATATCTATTTCTGTCATGGCTATTCTTTTATGTCCCGTTTAAGTAAGTTTATAAATAACTTATCATCTAATTAATTTCTCCAACGAAAAGTTTCATTCAAGCTAGAAAGCTTGGAGAACCAACGCTGCAGCTCTCGGCTCAGGCTCTCACAATCTTAGGAAATACGATCTTGTACTTAAGCTGGATGTGCCGTGACAGTTAATTGGCTGGGTTGTACCTAGGTATATATGTACCTAACTACATATGCTTTACTTACATGAATATACGAATATTTTATATATTAATATTATATATCTATATATATAAAAGGAGAAGGTGACTGACTGACTGACTGACTGACATATCAACGCAGGGCCTAAACTATAAGAGCTAGAAACTTGAAATTTTGCACAGGGGTTCCTTTTATAACGTAGGGGAGCACTAAGAAAGGATTTTTGAAAATTCACCCCCTAAGAGGGTAAAACGGGGGTGCAAAGTTAGTATGAAAATTTGCCGTTTTTGAAGTCGTTAGACCGGTAGACGTCGTTAATGGGTCTAATTCTACGCGAGCGAAGCTGCGGGCGTCCACTAGTTTGTATACGAATACTTAATATGTAACTACTACGTTCGTACAGAAATACTTGCAATTATAAGCTCTGAATTGACACTATAAATAGGTCTTTATGGCCCACGACACCTGGCTCGCTCTGAACAAAGGATTCCCTCGAGCGCATCCTCGGAGGCCTGCGTGAAAGGAAGCGGTTTCTGATGGAGGAAGCACCGCGGTTGGCTCGCAGACTTTTGTCGCCTTCTGAATGGGCTTGGTTTTATGAGAATATCGGCGAGGAATCAAGCAAAAAGGCACTGGGACTCGTAGATCTATTGTTAGCACTTTTCAGATACCTATCTATTCTTGAATTACTGATAATAATAAATAAATATCTTGGACATTCTCACATACGGCCATCTGACCCAAAAGTAGACGCGAGCCTGTGTTATGGGTGTCAGAGACTGATATACATACATAGATATTTTTAAATACATACTTAAATAACTAATTATTAACATCCAGACACAGAACAAATACTGTTCGTTACACGAATATATATCCTGAGTGGGATTTGAACCCACGACCCCTGGCGCAACAGACAGGGTCACTACCGATTGCGCCAACGGGCCCGTCAATAATACTTATAAATACAATTATACTTATGAGAGAGAGTTAGTAAGTTTTTAAGTTTGAAAATTAGTACTTTCTCTCTTTCTCTCACTACTCTACCGATTCTGAAAATTGTTTAACTAATAGAAAGCTACGTCATGAGAACCGTTGGTTAAGAAAAGTTCACGAGTGAAGACCGCGCCTCGGAAAACGAAGAAGACAGCGGGATACGGGTGTAGGATCGGGAGGAGTGGCGTCGATTGAGGGAGGCCTATGTCCAGCAGTGGACCCAGAAATGCTGATGATGATGGAATCGACATAAACTTTGTCCATTCCATCTTTCCAGTTGCGGGGGGTCACCCGACCCCTACGACTTTTAAGTTACGAAGACAATTGCCCTGTAACAAACTTAAATAAAGTCAAAGTCAAGTCAAAGTCAAATAATTTATTTCGCTATGAGGTGATTGGACACGCTTAACGAAAGTCTAGGTAACTACAAACTACTTAAAGAAATTGATATAATGCTATTCTAAACAGATCAATATAAGGCAAAGGATTAGCTATGGATCATTGAATGAATAACTAATCCTACACGGGTGCCTAACCTGCCTTAAGGCTAATTTACAATGATTACCTACCATTAAGCTAAGCTCTAAAGTCACGATAGACTATCTATCTGGTCATAACTTGCAATCAGTAAGCGATGCGAATTTTCTGCTCCTTATCAGTTTATCTACGCACACATTTAAATTAATATAATTAAAGCTGGGACCAGCAAATTAATTTGCTACATAAACCATAGCACACGGTACGTTATGTACTTACAACGTTCCGGCCAGTGGTTCTCAACAAAGGAGGCTTGTTTCAGCTAGGGTTGCCATGCAAAATTAACTACGTCTTGTTTATGAATTGCTGCTTATCCATAAACAGATAACATAGTTGACATACTAGCCAGAATCAGATTGGGAGTGTGCTTTTAAAGCTCTATGAAAAATCAACTACGAACTATAGAAATTATACTATTGAAATCTGGAGCTAAAATTCTTAATTTATTTTTGAATCAATATCATTTTCTACCACTCGTTACAATAATGATGACATCTACCAATACACAAACTCAGAATAATATGAAAAAATATGCTTAGAATCAATTTTAAATTTTACCTATCTGTTATTTATTGCCGCGTCAGTCCAAGTGTGTCATTTATTATGCTTTTGTTAAATTCTGATTGTTTTGCTGACAGTACTTGAACAATCTCAGCGCCGAAGGTTTTCAATCAAAATAACATCTTACTTAATACAAAAAGAGACCACTTCAATATATTATTATGTATATGAACTGTTTATTTTTGGCAACCCTGCTCATCGTCACACGTTGACTTCAAATTAGTTTAGCGTTCTTCTCACTTACACATTATCGTCTGTTTGTCAAGTTTGTAGTTGCTTAATATTTGCCTCAGACAAAAAAATAATTCCAACATTCCAAATTCAAACGCGTAACGAAATACCGAGACTTGCCATTTTGAACAACCAATGCGGGATTAGCATTGAGCTTAGAATTAGCAGGAGTTAAGGAAGGACTAGGAAGTAGCGTCCATAGCCCAATGGCTCGCGTCGATTCAATGTGATCGAAAGAGTACAGCAACGAAGGGCGCGGTCGGCTTGTGGTTGGGTGACCGCTAGTGGCAAAATTTCATGGACGCTACCGTGCTTCGGAGGGCACGTAAAGCCGTCGGTCCCGGTTGTTTTCAATGCTGGAAACACTCGTTAAGCTTTGTCGAAGATCTTCAGGTGGCATATGAACATTCGACACTGGGTTGGCCACTAACCCCTCCACCAATCCGCATTAGAGCAGCGTGGTGGAGTATGCTCTAGACCTCCCGCAGCACTGTCTGTAGGGGAGACCCGTGTCCAGCAGTGGGACGTATATGGGTCGCAGCGAATGAAGGACTAAATCACTGTCAATACTTGAAGCATCGACGGAGTCAAGCACTGAAACGGTTCGACTTAAGTTAGGTAGATGATTTCTATCTCAATCGAATCTTGAATGTAAAAGCATTGAAAGATAGCAATGCTGACCATGACTGGGATCTTTTGCGTTGGAGATGACTCCATTGCGACACCGCTCGGCCACAATGGCTTAGCTGCTCACCTTGCTCATGCAGTGAAAACGAAATGCAACAATAAAACGAATCTGTATCACGATCGATCGAGACACGATCTCGAGTTCCTTACGGGCGGAACGGTGTACACTCCTACAGAGTATATTAAAACAAGTAAGTTAGTTAACAATCCGCCGATGATTCTATGCAACGACGAAAAATTGGTGTGTTTTAAGTAGCGTCCATAGCCCAATGGCTCGCGTCGATTCAATGTGATCGAAAGAGTACAGCAACGAAGGGCGCGGTCGGCTTGTGGTTGGGTGACCGCTAGTGGCAAAATTTCATGGACGCTACCGTGCTTCGGAGGGCACGTAAAGCCGTCGGTCCCGGTTGTTTTCAATGCTGGAAACACTCGTTAAGCTTTGTCGAAGATCTTCAGGTGGCATATGAACATTCGACACTGGGTTGGCCACTAACCCCTCCACCAATCCGCATTAGAGCAGCGTGGTGGAGTATGCTCTAGACCTCCCGCAGCACTGTCTGTAGGGGAGACCCGTGTCCAGCAGTGGGACGTATATGGGTCGCAGCGAATGAAGGACTAAATCACTGTCAATACTTGAAGCATCGACGGAGTCAAGCACTGAAACGGTTCGACTTAAGTTAGGTAGATGATTTCTATCTCAATCGAATCTTGAATGTAAAAGCATTGAAAGATAGCAATGCTGACCATGACTGGGATCTTTTGCGTTGGAGATGACTCCATTGCGACACCGCTCGGCCACAATGGCTTAGCTGCTCACCTTGCTCATGCAGTGAAAACGAAATGCAACAATAAAACGAATCTGTATCACGATCGATCGAGACACGATCTCGAGTTCCTTACGGGCGGAACGGTGTACACTCCTACAGAGTATATTAAAACAAGTAAGTTAGTTAACAATCCGCCGATGATTCTATGCAACGACGAAAAATTGGTGTGTTTTATTACACCAAACTTAGGTAGGTGTAGAAAATACCTAGTACAGGAATGTAACCAAATATGGAATAGTGGGTTTATTAATTATTTATGTGTGGGCCATAATGCCCATAAGCCACTGCGACCTAAATAGATCTATTGTAGCCCCCAGAAGTTCAAACCTGATTCCAAAGGCCAATCACTCGGATAAATCCCAGGATGCCTTTGGGGTCAAGTTCCTTGATTGTACAAGGTATGGAATAGGGGGTACTAACATGGACTTTTGTCTTATGTCCTACCGCAATACAGGTTAGATTCCGTATTTGGTACTATTCCATAATTAAATCCTGATGGATGGAAATAGAGGGTATTATTTAAGATAGCCCTGAGTGGCTCACTATGGCTTGTTACATTCAACTATTGCACATAACATCCCTGCCAATTACTATACTTTCAAGACTATTATAAGGTACACTTTTGGAGGCCAATCTTGTACAGTGCCACCCATTGCGCAACGCTCTCGCTGTGAGTGTATTGTAATTTGTATTGTTGACTTGTAAAGGTTATGAGAAAAAACATAATTGGTTCAATAATAATTTGGTCGGTTGTCTGAATGTAATAATGATCGTTACTGAACTTGAATGAATGTTTTTTTTTTGAATGATTGTGAAGGGATAATGCCACATGGCCACATATGGCCACTATGCTGGCCAAATGTGGCCAAGTGTATATTGGCAGACGGTTTAGATGTTTTTAATTAAGGAGGGCGTCGCTCTGTTTGTTGCTACACAATTAATACAGGTTACATTTGCTAATTACAGTAATCATGTAGGTACATTGTACTATAGTTTTAACCAGATATCGATTTGGGATAAAGGTATAAAGTAAATATTAGGTACGTGTGTTAGCTATCACGCATGTTTAATCTGCGATAATCCACTAATTTACCGCATATGCATGGGCTTGATGTTTGAATCTCATTCGTGTACCACGAAATGAATTGAAGAAGAAGAAGAATCTACTTCTTCATCTTCTTCTTATAAATGGTTATTTTGGAGGGTCCAAACCCTAACTACTTAAACGTTAATAACTAATTCATTTATTTATTTAATTTACTAGGCAATCCAACGGCGATAAAAGTACAATAGTTTTTACATTATTACGAGTATAAGTATATGTTATACTAATGGCCCAACCATTACCATGATCTGCTTCACGTGGCAATATAGTTTATTTACCTGTTTGTATCTACTCGTACGCATTCGAAATTGCGTCGTATAGAAGAAATCTAGAGTGAGATATATCGGTGAAATTAAAAAAAAATAGAGTGAGATAGCTGCCTGAACATTTTCCTATCAACGTTTTTAAGTTTTGCCGCATAAAGTTTTATAGTACGGTTGTTTGTAGCATTTGTAACATCTTTCAGAAGATCCGGGTTCAAATTCGTGTCAATTATTTTTTCATGATACACAGTTAAAAAAAAAAACACAATATTGAACCGAAAATAACCAGATTTGTTCCCAGGGGTCGTACTTTTTAATCTCACTCGCATAAGAAAATCGCGTCTACGAATTTCTTTTTGTCTCTATTTTTAAAATTCGCTGGCGACACTTTATTTTTATTTTTGTCCGCTTTTAAATATGGCTTGACCGTACTGAGACGTAATCCATGCTTAGTAGTAGATCGGCGCCATACAGTGAATTGGGAAGTGATGTTAGATATATGTAAGTAGATAAAGGCCAAGTGATCTAGCGATACCTATCACTTTCAACGGAACAGTGATCGTCGTGAGAATAGAGTTTAATGAGAGTACTCAGTAGAGCAGAACATTGGGCGCCGGCGAGGTAATGGTAGACTGCTAGTCCATTCTTACCTTATCTACCACTTAATTGTTGAAAATAGATGCTCACCACTCAAATCGTTGAACACGATTCAGGACAGGAGAGTGCTTGAGTTTGGAAAATCAGAACAAGGTAATCTATATATGTAGGTACATATATAAAAGGAGAAGCTGACTGACTGACATATCAACGCAGGGCCTAAACTATAAGGGTTTGAAAACTTGAAAATTTGCACAGGGGTTCCTTTTATAACGTAGGGGAGCACTAAGAAAGGATTTTTGAAAATTCACCCCCTAATGGAGTAAAACGGGGGTGCAATATTATATAGTTTAAATTATTATTGTGAATTGTATTATTTTAAACGTATCGATTATGTTAAGTGCCCTCCCTGTCGAATTGGATTTTCTTTCTGGACAGTGTGGGGAGAGAGACAAAATAAAAAAAATAAATAAAAAAAATAGGTATAGAATATTTATTTCGCAAGTATACAAGTATTATGTGTACATAGTGAGTGTGTAGCGTTATTTAGCGTTTTAAAGAACAGTAAACCAAATCAGAACTCAGTTATTTTTAACTGAACTCCGACCACCCCCTCCCCACCTTCATCTCGTGACTGCGAAGTGTTTTTCCTATCATAGTTAATTAATCACTAGTATCTCAGCGAGATAGCGGTATCTTATCACTCACGCAGTGTTAGAACCTTATTGTTAATTCATATATCCCTTGTTGCAGACGTGAGGGGCTGACGTCACGCCATGGCTGCGTGGGCTTGGTGTATGGTGGTCCTTGCGGGCCTTGCGCACGCGCAGGGGCCGGAGAAACGTGAGTACCTTGTTCTATATGAATAGCAAACGACCCTGCAGCGTTCTGCTGTCCTTGACATGTGACGGACATGACCGAAAAGATTGGCTGTTTGTGTCAAATCACACGGGTTCGTGCGGAATAGCAAACGAGCATAAAGCTGTCTGCCGCCCTGAGGCGTTGTATTCATGGCCCATGTTGAGCATGGTCCAATTAGTATGTATTAAAAAATATCTATGCATGTATATGTATATTCTAGCTGATTTGACGTTAAAAAGAGTCCGGTTAAGTGTTCATTAAAGCGGATGTAGGTACCTTAAATTGAAGCAAGCCATATATTCAAAGATTTTGGAACCCTCGTCTCAGCTGGGGTCATTGACATGGATTAGGTTTGATAGAGCCTATTTATGTAAAGCAACCGCAAATGATTGTTACGATCAGTGACGATGGATTATCGTCGCGCATGATTTTGTATAGAAAGCTAAAGAATTTGAATAAATCTCACAGTCCGTATTATATACATTGTTTTGTTATATCTAAGAAGGAAAGGAATAAAGCTGCGACATTTTCAACATTTATCCTCATACATACACCCACAGCGCCCAATGGCTCACGTCGATTCAATGCGATTCGGTTTGTGGATGGGAGACCGCTAGTGGCAAAATTTCTTGGGCGCTACCATGCTTCGGAGGGCACGTTAAGTCGGCGGTCCCGGTTGGTTTCAATGGTGGAAACAGTCGTTAAGCCTTGTCGAAGACCTTCGGGTGGTTTGAGAACATTCGACACTGGGTTGGCCACTAACCCTTCCGTCTATCCGTATTGGGGAAGCGTGGAGCTCTAGACCTCCCGCAGATTTGTCTGTGGGGGAGACCCGTGCCTAGCAGTGGAACGTCTATGGGTTGCAGCTATACACCCACACCTTCCTCTTTTAGTGAAAACCGCATGAAAATCCGTTCAGTAGTTTTTCGTGTGTAGACTGACATATAATGACGCGGCGTGGGACTTCATTGTATACTCGTATTAACTGTAGAAGGTATCATCGAGTATCTAGTTCCGATTCTATATGGAAGATATCATCGAGTATCGAGATCCGATTCGATTTTGATAGCTTCCTTGTTTTGTCTGTACACAACAGATAGTGCAATCTTTATCTAACAATCTAAATTTATTATACTCGTACAAGCATTATACGACATAGAAGATAGTAACAGATAGGTTCTGTTTGGTGAGAAGTGTTGTAAGTACGATACAAATATTTAGATAGATTAGATTTCAAACCTTTAATTTCAAACATACCTAGCTGCCGCAACCCATAGACGTCCCACGCCTGGGCACGGGTCTCTAACGGGTACCTAATCAATACAAACGCTTACTCTCATAGCTATGTACGTATATTCACTACGCTATTCACGTAGGTAATACTAACTAACTCTATCGAATGAAATCAACAAGAAAAAGAATAGGTAGGTATACTTTTGTTTTCCGAAACGATTTTTTCAAATTTTAATTCAAATTTGGAACAACTTGCATATCTAAATGTAGCCTAGTACGTGTTATTACTTGAATCATAATTATTGCAATAATCACAATACTGACACTGAGGAAGGAAATGTAAACTATGCAGTATTTTTGCTCTCTCAGTGAGATACTAAAGTTATGAAAACGATGCTAGTCACTAACAAAAATGCAAAGCATCCAATGATGTGGTGAGAAAAGATACAGTCGTGAGACGATGATATCGGAAACAATATGAAAGCGAAAGTTAACACTGTTCTTGTTGTCTTAGCGCGATGCGATCGGTCCCAGAGTTATATAATTGCATGTAATGTTTATTGTGTAAAACGGAACGGAATCGATTTATTTTATTAGAGTTTTGCGGTCATTCAATTAAAATAATGCTTTTACATTTCACTTGCACAATTCTTGCATGTACAGTTATACAAGATTTTTTGGTGTCCAACTTCTGTTAATAACGATAAAAATTGGTATGTAATTGATAATAGAAAACAGTCAAATAAAATAATTCGCCACACATGAAAACATAACGCAGTGTGGCTCGATTTACTTGTATAACACTCGATTTGTTAAAAATGTCGAGTCTGCAAACAATCTTAACTCATTTAATATAACAAGCAATCCAATTAAGATTTTATTTAAATTGTAAGTATATGAGATTACTTAGGTACATGGAATTTAAATAAAATGTAGCTGCACTTGACAGCGATTGAAACTGCCTAAGTGGGCCACGTACTGGTAGGTGGATCGCCTTATCGACCAGAAATGAGGGCATCTTGCGTACTCGCAAGTTTGTAACATACGCATGTTTGTATAAGGAACCGAGTATTCCTGCGTTAGATGGCAAATAATATAGGTTAATATTAAAATGAACAAAAAATCAAGACCCTAATTGCACGCCACTATTTACACGCGGCCAAAATCGGAACTAATCAAAATTTACGAAATTTTAGTTAGCTGTTTTCGGTTATTTATGCTTCAAGACCAATTATTATTAAGAAAGTGATAATCAATTGGCTTACTTATTTTAATGTTTTTAAGTTTGAATCATACTTTGTATGTACTTATGTTGTTTGTAATGATTGACAAAATAAAGGATTTCTATTTCTATTTCTACTTCTACTTCTTCTTCTTCTACTTCTATTTTTAATTCTAATTTTATTTCTAATTCGTCTCAATGCCACGCATTTTTTATTTATTTAGAAAGGTAAAACTATGAAATGAGAATATAATAGCGCGGTTAAGTAAATACTCGTGTTTCCGGCAAAGCGTCGACCATAAAATCACCGAAATCATTATTTCCCCGTTACTCCTCGTCCGATCGTGCGATCAGACCGATATCTGTCATGGGTCATTTGTAGTAATTTACGTCGACAGTCGTGAAGACATTATTTTTTATGTGAAAAAGGTTTGGATAAACCGCCAATGAACACCTGTCAACACAACCCGTTAGGTTAGTATTGAAGGCGTTAGTGGACACAAGACTGGCTGTCTCCAATCTATTACAGTCCTACAGCTAGGCACTAGTCTGTGGTTCACAAATAAGAAGATCTTGAGCATAGCACGCTCTAGTGCACATTGAAGGGGTTAAGAGCAATCCACTGTCGGAAGATTTTTGAAATTTTAGACCGGCTATTGAGACAGTTGTTTCATTTTGCGAAAAAATCCACCCAAGTGCGAGTCGGACTCGCGCACGAAGGGTAAAAAAATCATGTCTGTCCCTTAAATTTTTATTTTTTCTATTTTTTAGTATTTATTGCTATAGCGGCAACAGAGCTAAACATCGTCAGAAAAAATTTCAACAGTCTAAGTATCACGGTTCATAAGATACAGCCTGGTGACAGACGGACAGCGAAGTCTTAGTAATAGGGTCCCGTTATACCCTTTGGGTACGGAACCCTAAAAAGACCTGCTCTATTGCGCATTGAAGGTTGGGAAAAGTGATCCCTTATCTGCCCAGATTTGGGAACGGGTGAGGTCTGTGTCTGTATCGAAGAGTGCTTTGTGCAGCATAATTAATGCACAAACTAAATATAGCTTCGGTAAAAAACAAAATTGTGAGCTGTCACGGGACGCCTGGCAGATGTGAAACATCGAAATTATTTTGTACAAGTAATATGCACAAAAGTACAGATTATGACAGGAACTAAAACATATAAGAAACAAAAACCGTCATTTGTCGGAACTGTATCCATACTAATATTATAAATGTGAAAGTGTGTTTGTTTATTTATTTATTTGTTTGTTTGTTTGTTTGTCCGGCTTTCACGTCGCAACGAAGCTATTATATGGTATGGTTTTTGTGTGTGGAGATTCATTCCCATGGGAAGATATCGATGTTTTGTTATTTGCTAGATATTTAGTTCCGAATGTTGTTAATAGATGGCGTTAGTAAAATTCATTTGCAAGTTCTGAATCACGCTGACAAATGATACATGTAAATAAATTAAGTCATAGGCAACTAAATTAAATTGAATTTTGAATTCGAGCTGGATAAATAATTGTTTTGGTTTAAAATTAATATGGTAAAGGAATAAGACATACGTTTTGATTTTGGTTTTGGTTCGCTTCTTCGTTCGTTCTTTTAATCGTGGAACTGTCACTATTCATCCACCACAAATGTGTCATGTATGATATACAACTCATTGTTAATTCCCTTTGACCACGCGGGCGGAGCCGCGGGTAAAAGCTAGTATCTTAATATATAAATCACGTTCACGTTGTTTGTCCGCGATGGACTCCTAAATTACTAAACCGATTTTAAATTAAATTTGCACACCGTGTGCAGTTTGATCCAACTTGAAAGATAGGATAGCTTACATCTTAATTTATAGCCGCAATTATTATGTATAAATCCACGCGAGCGAAGCTGCGGGCGTCCACTAGTATATTATATATTCCATATCTGCCACGCTCGCCACGCTCGCCACGCTCGCCATGCTCGCCACGCCATGTTTCACATCAAAAACGCATCACATGCTCTGATCGCGTGCCCGGGTTTACTGGCGAGGTTAGGATCGACCGCGGTGAAAGTAATTTTACACTACTTCGTAAATGTTTACACAAAATTAGTCGTTAATGTGCAACATCCGCGGCTTCGAGAGCTTGTTACTTGCGTGTGGGATATGTCAGTATGTTTTACAAGTCATTTTACTGTTACTTTTATGAAGTGCCAGCAAATAACATTTTGACATTTAAGTACTTTAGAGCTTATTGGTTTAAAAAAATTACTGAAAATATTAAACAAATTATTTTTAAGTATAAATGCACAGTTATTTATTATTTAAAAGTAGGGAGATATACGGAAAGAAACAGTCTCCATGCACAAACATACATCTAATACCTACATAAAGAGAAAAAAGGGTTAAAGAGAAAAAAAACACATTGATACCAGTTTCTTTTGCAGACAATGCAAAATATATTTAATTGTTCGATGCCGTGTTATGTAAAATTTAAATGAGATTGTCAATAAGTGCAGTCTCCCATTTAATTTTAGCAATTGCTACAAAATATAACAAATTTAAGACATATTTATAAATCTTATAAAACAGTCTTATCATAAATAATCTTAGCATTCATAGCCTAATGGCTCGCGTCGATCGTATGTGATCGACCGTTAAGCAAGGACGGGCGCGGTCGGTTTGTGGATGGGTGATGCTGACGCTGGTGGTAACATTTCATGGGCACTACCGTGCTTCGAAGGGCACGTTAAACCGTCAGTAATGGTTGTTTTTAATGGTAAATCTAAAAACAATCCTACGCCTTGTCGAAGGCTGGCTTGAGAAGATTCGACACTGGGTTGGTCTATGGCCTAACACCTCCAATCATCCGCATTGGAGCAGCGTGGTGGAGAATGTAGCAATAGAGATTGCTCATGTATAGGAACTATGGGTAGACATGTTGCCATTGCTAACTGAACTCTCTCAATTCCTCTACTTGACTTGAACTTTGAAACTTGAGTATACAGGTAGCTCATTGCGGTACAGCTACCGATGCCCCACTGCGGATTGGTGGAGTGAAAGGGTATTGAAGTTAATTTATTACTAAGTTGATCTTGCTTTAATATTTTTGATAACAACTCACAATGAAAGGTTACCTAGTTACTTAAAATTATCTTAAATTAGAGTTGGAAACCTTGGAGTTGATAGGACAAACATAAGGCAATAAAGTAATTTAACCGTGAAATAGATAAAATGTCTAGCTATCTATTAAAAATCGTACGTACAAAAGTGAACCAGTCTGAATTTTGCTTCGTATAGTTTTAAATTCTAAAATAAGCACTAAAAATGTCTAGCTATCTATAAAAATCGTACGTACAAAAGTGAACCAGTCTGAATTTTGCTTCGTTTTGTTTTAAATTCTAAAATAAGCATTAAAAATGTCCGGCTACCTATTAAAAATCGTACGTACAAAAGTGAATCAGTCTCAATTTTGCTTCGTATAGTTTAAAATTCTAAAATAAGCACTAAAAATGACTAGTTATCTATAAAAATCGTACGAACAAAAGTGAACCAGTCTGAATTTTGCGTCGTTTTGTTTTAAATTCTAAAATAACTATCGTTTGTCGCACGTGCACTAGCTACGATAATAATTGCGAAGCTGCATGCTCGTTCGCTATTCCTAGAATTGAAACTTTCTTCAATGCTTCGACTTGCACGTAGCCTTTGTCAAAAACAACAACTACATATATTTTTTGAATAATTAATTATTCCGACAACGTTAATGTCAGTTGGATCCAACAAGAACAAATGAATCAAACATTGCTTGGGATGAATCTCAATCTATCGTAGATTACTAACAATGGGTGGTCAAAATGTGAGAAAAACTTGGCGTCAGAGCAATATTGTTAGGCGCGGCGGGCAGAGCCGTGAAATAACATTACAATGCTTCCTAATGATGATACAAGTCTCGCCGAGATTAAATTGTCTGTCATAGTGATATTCTTTCTATAAGAATGGCGCCGTCTCTAGCTAGAAGGAAAATAATGTTGAGGTATATTCCCGGTACAGCGTTATATAAGTATACTTGACGGGCCCATTTGCGCAATCGGTAGGGACCCTGTCTGTGTTGCGCCAAGGGTGGGTTCGAATCCCACTCAGGACAAATATTCGCGTGACGAATACATGTATTTGTCTGTAGGGTCACTACCGATTGCGCCATCGTGCCGTCATTATTAATATTAATAATACGTAACATTATTAAACATCTCGTGACCACAGTAAAAATTATTGAAAATATGAACAATTTTATTAATGTCACTACTTAATTATCAGCAGTGTCAGACATTATCTGCCCACTTACCTTGAGTATTGTAATAAAAGAAATACCTAATTTTGCACGTTCATGCATTATAATTAGTTTTCGGGACAGGTGTCTAACGCTTGTTATAACTCTAAATTGAGTAATCTAGGTACCTACTATTGTTGAAAAAGTTGTCGACCTACCTAGTTGAAGACCTACTGTAAGTCAGCTTATAATAAAACATTTAACTTATTAATCTTTAACGAGTACGTTAAAGCCATTAAAGTAACACCGTAACTGAACTTTTAATTGCATTTTTCACCTGATATGATGAATGTGATATACGACACTGGCAACTTACCACGTCGACGAACTAATTGCCACTTCGGCCATCTGCCATTGTGCAACACCGGTTCTCAATTCATATTTTATTAACAGATGCATTAACGCACGTTAAGGTCTTGTGACACTGAGCTGTGATCTCCCGAGGGGTCCAAGTTCAAATCCAAGCGGCAGCACCAAATACTTTTCAAGAGATTAGTTAGTCAGTTCGTGATTGTTAGTCATGTTAGTTGTTATTGGTCCTGTTAGTAATCGTTAGTAATTATCATATAAGAGTGATTATAACGTAGGGGAGAAGTAGGCAATGGGATTCAGTTCGCAATGGTGATCACCTCAATATAACAAAAACCAAATGCGACCAAGCGATCATAATATACCTACACGCTAGCATTACGGCATTCCCGTACGTGGCCGGAGACTGGCTCAGTTCGCGCAACGGGCTTGAAAATAAAAAGTATGTAAAGTTTGTAATAAGAACAGAACAATAAACTTTTGATTAATAGACTGCTTTTTTTTCTTCTCGCTTCTCTTAGGTGATCCTCATTACCTACATCTCCCCTATGTGCTTGTATGTGTATGTGATTACTTATAACGTATGTGCTTGCAGGACGGACGGGCAACGTGTGCCACTCCGACATGGAGTGTCCGGACAACGCCTTCTGCAGGCAAAGCAGCTACTGCGTCTGCAAGGAGGGCTTCGTGTACGCCGCCGTCAACAGCACGCACAAGGGCTGCCTTAAGGGTGAGTTACAACGCCTTCTGCAGGCAAAGCAGGTACTGCGTCTGCAAGGAGGGCTTCGTGTACGCCGCCGTCAACAGCACGCATAAGGGCTGCCTTAAGGGTGAGTTACAACGCCTTCTGCAGGCAAAGCAGCTACTGCGTCTGCAAGGAGGGCTTCGTGTACGCCGCCGTCAACAGCACGCATAAGGGCTGTCTTAAGGGTGAGTTACCAATAATTTTGAACAGACTGTGAACTCTGTTGGGGATTTTGAAGAAGTTGTAGTCATTGTAGAGCTACAATTCTCTATTCTGTATTATTTAATTCACGTGAGTTCAGTTGAGTCTTGCCGAAGGATTTTGAGATTAAATGAATGAGCTCCACATTTGCGCCATTTTAGGGTTCTGTACTAAAAGAGTAAAACGGGGCCTTATTACTAAGGCTCCGCTGTCCGTCTGTCCGTCTGTCACCAGGCTGTATCTCATGAACCGTGATAGTAAGACAGTTGAAATTTTCACAGATGATGTATTTCTGTTGCCGCTATAAAAACTAATACTAAAAAAAAAGAAAAATATATCATGATTTTTTTGACGTTTTTATAGATAATGGTACGGAACCCTTCGTGCACGAGTCCGACTCACACTTGGCCAGTTTTCTAAATTATTTCGATTTGCGAAATTTCTTCTTTATCTGCCTTCTAGAACGTTTCGTGTGAGAAGTGTCAGTGGTTCCATTGCCGTTGTAAAAATTAAAAATGTGCATTACATAAAAATGGTTGGTGCCTAAATGTAAACTCGGATGGATCAACATTTTAACCATTGGGCAATATGGTTTTGCTTTTTCTATGTTGAGTACAGAAGTACCTAGTTTGTGTCATATTTATCTTGTGTTTACAGAGGCCCGCAACGGCGAGGAGTGCGTGCAACACATCCAATGCCACTCCACCATGGGAGTGCATTCCGAGTGCGCGGGCGGCAGCTGCGCGTGCGCACCCAATGCGCATCTTGAGACAGACCGCTGCTATGAGACCGCTGGTAAGGGCTACATCACAGTTATACCACAAATTAGATCATACAGATACTTTTTGCTTCCCTGTAGCTAGGGACCTGAAAAACGGTATGCTGTCATCTCAAGAAGCAACTCCAAGAGGTTTTATAAGGCTGCCAACGGTAACAGTGAGATCTCGAGCCTTCGAGTGAGATAGCGCCCCGGGAAATCCATTTCTGTGTTGTAACATGCTAGTTGTAAACATTGAACAGTTGAAAAATCTCTCTTGTCTGTTGCCACTGATCTGATGGCCAGTGTCAATAAGAATAAAATTATGCTGCGAAGATTTACAGGAACTGCAGTTCCTTTACCAGGACCAAGGGTTTAGGATTCACGTTTCGTAGATGACTGATCAGTAGAGGTTATAGACTCATTCAGCAAACACGAATAAGCGATTTTCAATATGCTGCTCTAAAGGTTAATGGAGGTGTTTATACTAATATTATAAAGAGGAAACATTTGTTTGTAATGTTTTCACACAAAAACTATTGGACCGATTTCAAAAATTCTTTCACCATTACAAAGCTGCATCTTAACCGAGTAACATAGGCTATATAATATTACGACGAAACTATTGTTGTCTAATTCCACGCGAGCTAAGTTCCGAGACTAGTCAATAAAATTAAATAAAGACTGAAGATTTTCCCCTTGTTTCCAGTGATCGGCGAACGGTGCCTGGTGGATCAAAACTGCTTCCTGGGCGAGCTGCCGGGGGCGGAGCGCCAGGCCTTCTGCGTGCGCGGCTACTGCACCTGCCAGCTGCAGTTCAGCCCCCGGGACAATGGTACCAGGTAATCAACCGCCCGCGTTAAACCATTTTCCGTGCAGAACTTTACTACTGCCTCTAAAGGGTTGTTTTAAAAAAAAGTATAGTGACTTCCGTCGGCTTCCTACAACCATTTTAAAAAAAAAAGCTTTTTATTTATTACTAGTGGACGCCCGCAGCTTCGCTCGCGTGGAATTAGACATAATAATATATGTTTATTTTACACCCTTACAAAATTTTTACAAAATTAGAATGCCATATTTATTTATATCTAATCAACAGCCTATAATATAAATTTTATGCTTCTAGTTCTGAAAGTGACAAAACTTTCATAGAACCTTTCAACCCCCTTTTCAACCCCTTACAACACTTTTTTCCAAATAAAAAGTAGCCTATGTCCTTTCTCAGGCTCTAGACTATCTGTGTACCAAATTTCATTTAAATCGGTTCAGTAGTTTTTTTTGTAAATTATATTGTAATGAAATTTTAAATTTAGATAATAACTTATTTTGAGGATTTTCTGTAATGGTGATATTTAAAAATTGTTATATGTAATTTTTTGTGAGATTTATTTTTAAATGGGTCACTGGTAACCTGAATAAAGATTTATTATTATTATTATAACCAGTAGTGGGTACCTAATTGTCAATGCCTGTTTTCATCGTTCCCAGATGCGTCCGCGACGCAGTCTTGGGCGAGGAGTGTGAAGACGAGTTGCAGTGCGCGGGGCCGGGACTGGAGTGCCGCGGGACCTGCCGCTGCCGAGACAACTGGGTCGCCCACACCGATACCAACGCCTGCCTTGAATGTGAGCTTGGCCAATGTTTGCTAATGGAGTATAGGTACAGGCAGTTGGCATCCTTGAATGTGAGTCACAATGTTCTACTCACATTAATAGGGACCTGTAATGTGTGTAGATCTGATCTAGTCGACACCTGCGACAATCTTCCGTGTCCAAATATTTTTAGATTATCAACCCATCACAATGCATGATGCACTGACTCTCTGCGTAAATCAAGTGGCAAACATAACATTCGATTCTTATTAACAATAATGCTCTGTTAAGAACTAGATGTCGACTTTAATGGTGCTCTACTAGTGCTCTAGGGACCAGATAAACGCAACGCTATCCTCTCAAGAAGCAACTCAACGTCTGGCAATTATAGGGCTGCAGCGGTAAGAGTGGGATATCGACCCTCTACTAAAGTTCAGAGACAGACATTTTCAGAAATCCAAAACCATTTTAATCGTTTGCCACTTGTCACAATCAAGCAGATAGGTCATCAGAGGACTTTTCTAGATACTAATCCCTCCTTTTTCGCAGCGGCACGCGGTCTAAACGAAACCTGCGACTACGACGTGCAGTGCGATGCGTTGGCGGGCGTGGCGGAGGCTCGCTCGCCCGGCGCCGCGCTTTGCCTGGGCGGCGTGTGCGCGTGCGCATACAACGCGCGCGCCGCCGGCAACCCGCCGCGCTGCTGGCACCGGCGCCGCCCGGGCCAGGAGTGCAGCAGGGACGAGGTGGGTAATTTACAGAGTTGATTGACCACCAACACCACTTGATGGCTGGTTAATATTGGGAGGTTTCAGTCGACGTACGTCTGTTTCACAGTCTAGAGGCCAACGTGACTGCTGGGGTCCTGAGGTTTGCCCTGGTTTTGCCCCGAGTCGGGCAAAGTATTACTATTACAAAGTATTTCTATCGTTTGTTTAATCGACGACTCTACGACCTTCGATGAAAGAAGAAAAAAGAAGGAAACAGTACTATACATACTTCAATTGTTGTTCAAAAGCAATATCGCGATGTCGAAGTATGCGTGACAGCCATATGCCACTCATGTTCGACGTATAAATTAAGTTAAGTAAAGTTAAAGTTAAGTTAGGGACAAATAAGATGATTCAGGCTGAAGTTAACTTCAGACTAAGCGAGAAATCATAGTTTTAGAATTTATCCGAGTTTTGATAGAGACATCGTTACGTCAGTATACTACCTAAACCCGATTTTAAATGTAGCAAGGATAAGTTAGAAAATTTGAATAATAATTTATTTAAAAATCATAACTTAATGATAGCTACATAGATTTTAAAGTCATAATTCGATTTGATAACGTCATTTTCCTACATAATAATCCTTAAAATAACACATGTCAAGATTCACATAAGTACATATTCAATAAAAAATTTAATAAAATTAACAAACTAAAATTAAACTAAATAAATATGATTGCAGGAATGTGTGTCAGAAGAGGACGAGCCCGGGTACTGCCTGTCCGGGCGCTGTACGTGCAAGACCTGCGTTCCTGACGCCAACGACTTCGGCGCGGCCAGCACGCTTTCCCGCCCGCCGTTCTACATCTCCGCCATTTTGTGCGCAGCCGCCATCTTGAGACACTAGCCACTTTTGAGTGCAGCCACCATCTTGAGTGATTATCCATCAATTTCGCATGACCGCCATTTTGATATTGGTCGTTCTAGACCATTTTTAAAGACAGGCGATTATTATTTAACTGAACCAACTTAGGCATCGCTACCTTGAGCGTAATTTTTAATTTCTATATAGGTACTTGTCAGATCTAGTTTTTCTTTTTATCGACCGTTAGGTAGGTATATCGAAATGGTATTTGCAAGTATTATAAACATCACTGCACCTTTTAGTAGCAGATTCCGTGGACAAATCTTAATTTTAGCGCCCTGCGTAATATAATGATTTTGTCTTGTAAGTGTCTCCTTGGTATAAGTTGTTGTGTTATGAATTAATTATGTATTTCTCGCTATCACTGCTCGTAACCAAAATGAAAATGTCATACCTGCAGAAGATCAAATATTTATTTATTATTAATAAGTTCACCAGTGTTCCACTAAGTAACCTAATTAATTTCCCACTAACTAATAAAATATGGACTCTTATTTACAGTTTGTGTTGCTAGATTCATTTTTGTCAGATGTGTTTAAATAAATACATTTTTATTTCGATCAGTCTATAAGGCACCAGATTAAAAAATTGAAGATTTATTTATGCACAAAATAGCTGTTAAGTTGTTGAGATATTTTAAATATCGTTGGTATCTTATTTCAAAGTTTATTGTAAGTTGTAAATAAAATAATTGTTGTTTGTTGTTGATTGTAAAGTTTAAAATATAGATCTTTTTCCGTAGGATTATTGGCTATAGGCTATATTATAAATATATTTAAAATAATGTGAAAAGGATAATTTTGAACAAGAAGGAAAGTTATCGATCACTTTTTTACACACAGTATTTTTCGAGTGCAATTTTAAGCAAAGTTATCGAGTAACCGATCATAGAAGTATGGGTAGCATTTATGCCAAAGAGTGTAACAAGAGTAACAAGATAATCGAATGAATAAATAAAGAATATTTATTAAAGAGTTACTTTTATTGATACCCCTAGACAGACCCTCCCCTTGCGCGTCGATATCGAATCCCCTAACATTTTTACAAACTTTTAATGCCATATTTATTTATGTCTAATCAACAGAGAGAAAAAAAGTAGTCTATGTCCTTTCTCAGGCTCTAGACTATTTGTGAACCAAATTTCATTTAAATCGGTTCAGTAGTTTTGGCGTCAAATCGAGACAGACAGAGGACTTTCTCATTTATAATATTAGTATGGATGATTATGCAAAAATGCACCTTAAACCAAGCACAGCATAGTCGTCAGCATCACATCGTCATGTAGTAGTTGTAAGCGAGGAGTGTAAAGCGCGGCGCACACTGGGCGAGGCGGCCGCGTACACCAGCGGGTTGAGGGCGGAGTTGACGTAGCCCAGCCACGTGCACCACTCGAACGCCGTGTCGCCGACGCAGTCGCACAATGAGTCTAAAAACATTCAGTTTCAAATCATCTTCCAAACAATATTAAACTTAATCAAAATCGTGTTTTACGACGTGTGTTCAACTTAAGATAGTTAACTTCACTACGATATTCCAGCTTGCAGCTTCCAGCTCTAAAATGATCCAACCGCGACCCTCGTTGCTTAACTTTGTCGAACACATAGATTCGACGCGAGCTTTTGGGCCACGGGTGCTACGTTACGGTACGGTGGGAATATAAAAATAAACTATGTTCTATCTGATTAGTGGACGCCCGCAGCTTCGCTCGCGTGGAATTAGACATAAAAATAGTTTCGTTTACACCAGTCAAGATACAGCTTTCTAATGGTGAAAATCGCACCAGTAGTTTTGTATGAAAACAACAAACAAATGTTTCCTCTTTATAATATTAGTATAGAGCTTACCAATGGGAAGCATGATGAAGAAAGGAGTCCAGCAGACGAGGAACAGTGTCATCAGGGTCACGATGGTGCGCGTTGCGCGGCGCTGACGCATCAGAAGTCCTGCGCTGAAACGAGTCAACCCTTAACTGTCAATTATCCATCCATCAGCCTTTTGGGGTCCACTGCTGGACATAGGCCTCCCTCGATCGACGCCACTCCTCCCGATCCTGCGCCCTCTGAATCCAACGGTTTCCCGTTGTCTTCTTCAGGTCATCAGTCCACCTCGTCAATTATAACAATCATTAATTCAGTGGCTTCGAGCACGGGTATTCATTTGGAAGTAGAGTGGTAATCGTCCATCACACTAACTTAAGACGGCTTTGGTTGACTGCGTAACATACCATGGAAACCATATTTATTAAAAAGATATCTCAGATGTGCAAGTTTCTTCACGGTTTTTACTTCGCCGTTACATTTATCAAGTTTGCCTGTCTGCCTGATAGTTCTCCATAAAATATTCCATAATGTTCGATGTTTCCATCACCGTTACAGCAAGGTATATAGTCGCAAAACTTAGAAAAGTCATTGTTGTATGCCATTAGGATTTTAGCCCAGAGATTCTGAGGTAGCTTTTTAGCCCAATGAAAAACCAAGCCTTTTAGATGAAATGCTATTAGCGAGTTGTATCAATGGTTATGCAGAAGTAATGAACCAATTCAGTTTCACATCTAATGTTTAATTTTAAGATCTAGGGAGGGTTACTTACAGAGAAGAAATAGGATTAGGCAAAGGCTTCACAGGGGCGTCAGGTTGGGTGCTATCCGGTAAGTTTAAATAGCAGCCGTTTGGCGACGTTACTCTGAAATTAAAATGTCTGAAGTATTATCTATCTATACCAGTATATGAACTTTCCCGACAAAGTAGGATGTTAGTTGAAGTTCTTGTGACTGGAAAATAACTGATTATGTCCATCTCAAATGTCAGTGAATTTACTGCGAATATCAACGTGACCTTGTATTTGTATTTTAGGTAGGTACCTATACATTGTAGAAGGTACGAGTAATTAGGTAGGTATTATTTCTCATTTAATTTATCGATATATACTTGTGAAAATCAATTAATACCGTTATTAATACCGTATGGAGCTGATAGGAAGATTAAAATGTTTTATTATGATTCTTACTTGAGTGTCCGTTCTGTTGTAGATGTAGCTTGTTTGGGTGACGGAGGTATTTGTTCGCGAGGCGAATCTGGTGCCTGGAATGAAGAGACATAGTAGGTAAACTTAAAACAGGCTTACACCTTCCTCGGTGACGTTTCTAGTGGAAAATACATCAGCCTTCAGTCTCTTTTATTGCACCAAAGTGTACTCTTTGTGCTAGTCCAGAAACTTTTAGGGTCCACTGCTGGACTTACCTCAATCGACGCCACTTCTTCCGATCCTGCACCCTCTGAATCTAACGGTTATCCGACGTCTTCTTCAGGTGTTTCAGGTCGTCACGAGGGCTTTTCTTAGCAAACATATTACTAAACCTATATTTCTAACTTGTGACACTATTAAGTATTCTGTGCTTGTGATGCATAAGCATTAGGGTGGGAAAAATGTGGTGGGTATACCTGTTGTGCGCGGGGCGACCGGCCCCGATGAGAGCGGATGGCAGGCGGCGCGGAAAGCGCGCGCAGAATGCGCCCGTATAGTACCAACATGGCCGCCGCAGGCAAGTAGAAAGAGAGCATCACACTGCCGAACACGTAGCTGTCGATGAAATATACAGATATTATTATTTAGTTTTTATTACTTTTATCAGCCACGCCGTATATTTTATGCTAACAGGCATGATACTAACGCATCAATGGCTAATTGCTTGAAATATCACCAATCAATAAAAATATTAAACACAGCGGTTAAATAGCTGCGGCCTACAAGGTTGGCATCGAGTCGATATCATTTGTCGGCAGCCTTACACCATTTACATACCTATGTACAATTAACTTTAAGGGCTATTTACTCTTCATTCATCCGTCTTTTCAATTGCTGGACTCTCCTAATTGGCGCCACTCCACCAGGTCATTTGCCCTCAGAATCTACTTATTTTTAGGTTTCCATCGACTTCTTAGAGCATTAGTCCCACTGATCTATTTTTTTATCAACTGATCAGTTCTACAGCCTCTTACGCTATAATAGATAAAATCACGATGGAGTCGCACAGCGTATGCTCAGCAAAATATCCTTTGATCTACCTACCCAACATTGGTGTTAACAGAGCACGCCTTGGCCTGCTCAGCACCATGCCAGTGCACCGGCGAGGGTATGAAGGCTGTAGGCAGAGCCACAGCCGTCGCCAGCGGCCAAACCATGGCTGCGGCGAGTCGCGCGCGTCTGCAGCGCTTGGCTCGAGCCAGAGGCGCAGTGATGGCGCTGCAGCGCTCCCAGCCCAGCACGCAGATGGAGAGGATCGAGGCTGTGCAGCAGAGGACGTCGAGCGTGCTCCAGCAGGCGCAGAAGAAGCTATCTGTGGGACATGGAAACCAGTTCACCCCAGGCCAAAATAAGTTCGTTCAAAACGAATCATAATTTGCTCAAGGTTCCTAAAGGGAAGGATAGGAAATTTGCAGAAAATTGGCAATCCACATTCGTTCGCCAACTCGCATTTTCCTGGGGCGGCGGCTTACATCATTAGATGACGATGGATGGATATCCATTCTCTGGATACCTATGGTATATGGGTGGGTGACCACTAGTGGAGAAAATTTCATGGAACTAACTGTATCAATCCCTATTGTATCAGCGTGGTGGTGTATGCTCTACTATACTTCCCGTAGTTGTGCCATTGGTAGAGGGTTAAAGACTCTTGTCTAATAGTGGGATGCCTTTGGGTTGTACCTTAGCTCTCACCTTAGCAGCTACCTACTCACCAAGGTGAAACACGAACAGCTGGCGGGCCGCGGCAAGAGGTATGACACAAGTGGCGACCAGCAAGTCTGCTGTAGCCAGGCTAGCGAGTGGGTAGTGCGCGGGCGCACGCGGCAGCCTCCGCAGCGCCAGCACCACGCCCAGGTTACCCACCAGCGTCACCATGGCAACGGTCACCATGGCAACCGCCGCTGCGCACCAGCCCGCTGTGATCGCGCCGCGCGGCTGCAACGCGCTCACAGTGCTGGGATAGAGTTCCGATTTTAGTAGAAAAAAAAGAAAAATTCCTAGCCTGTAACGACCAAGCGGTACAGTAGCTATCGAACTTCACTTCACTATATTCACATAATAGACAACTTAGTTTCTTCATATTTATATAGCATGGGTACAGAATAAACACTAGACAATTAGATAAATGTTAACAGCATTATGTAGGTAGAAAAGTTAAATATCATCATGGACACGCCTCTGACCTCAAACTAGACAGAGCCTGTGCTATGGGTGGCTGAGACTGATAGAGGCACATATAGAGATATTTTTAAATACATACTTATATTGAAATTAACATCCAGACACAACAAACACAAGTGTTCGTCACACTAAGTTTGTCGTGAGTGGGATTTGAACCTACGGCCGAACAGACAGGGCACTACCGATTGTGCTAACGGGCCAGTTTATACCAAACCACATAAGGGGCTTGTTTTCGTGTTCCAAAGACCGTTTCTTTATGTCTAAAATTAAAAACCTTACTTGTTCAACATTGTAACTCCTTATTCGGACACTTTCTATTCAGCCACTATAATTGCATCTAACACAATAGTCGTTTGTGCATATTTTTGGTTCATTAAAAAAATTGGTAACATAAATGGATAACTTAGTTTTGTATCGTGTCAAACTTACTGGTGCACTGATGAATATTTAGCTACTACCCAATTTTTAAAGTTCGTAATAATGACATCAAATTGAAACATGAAAAAGAAATATTTTAAGTCTACCCACAATGCGGCGCTGTGGCTTTGGCAACTGAGTATCTGGCATGGCAGTGTTACCTTTTTTTCTAAGTCGTCATCTTTTTTGGTAGATATAACAGGACAGGCTTAAGGACAGTGGCTTTAATTGCGAATAATATTGTAAAGAGTCGAGTACAGTACACAGAATAAACAAATCGTAATGGCTGCTTACGTGGAAAAACGCAAGTTACGCAAAATAATGAAAAATTATGAATTTCTTTAATTTTCCCTAATTATCATGATCACTCCAAGCTAGCAACATTTACTAGTTTCAAATATACTTAACAGGGCACTGTGCGGGGTCGACTATCAGTGACAGTTTTGGTTACAAATTGCGTTGTAAAATTTCGACTACATAGATGGTTTTTCTGTTTTTTTTTTTGTATTCCCAGGAGAGAGTTACAAACTCATTCACTCACTCACACTGATCTAATAACGTACGGAAACAAATTAGATTTTTAAGAGGCAGAAAATTATATTCGTAGTTTTGAGGGGACAGAAAATAAATAAGATATTAAACATAATATTTTTAATTACTCCTTTATTGTCAATTAAGGGGAAAATATTTAAAATTTTATTCTCCTCTAACTTCAAATCTTACAAAGAAATGCATTTCATAAAAATAATGATAAAAATGTATTTACAAAGTTACAACTACAGTTTCAAACTACGTTGAATAGTTAAATTACAAGCTTCCTGTCTTATATCTAGTTGAAGGCACGGCTGTGGTAGACCCACCATACAGTATTAACACTATAGTGCCTACTTTACACAGATATTCGAGAAATGTGCCAACTATGCGAGTTCTGATTGCACAGTGTCAAATCATGATCTTTACAATAAACTTGTTTTTTTAAAAGCTTTAATTTTTTTTTATAACGCAGACAGAAAAACATTTAAGATACAAATACACTCGTTTGGAAATTGAAAGACGCATCACGCTTTACGAAAATACTCCTTAAATTAGCTACTTATACTTCAGTTCTATATATATTATTAGATATATATAGTTCATTTTGCAGACGATGGCTTTTCAATTTTTATATTTGAATACGTCTTACGAAACTCGTATTTTTTATATAAGCAAGAGAAAACTGACAATCAATAATTCGTTAAACCAATTACAATCAGTCAACACTGATGGAACAATAATAGACAATCCCATGGAAATTGTAGTTACATTTACAATTTTGTTATAATTAATTAACATTATTTACTGCATAAATGAGGTAATCAATTCGAATCTGTTATTTTTTGTATTTGTCGGTCTAACAAAACATTACATGACCTGGTACTATGGATATGACACTGAGCAATCATATTTACAATTTGTACTTTTTGAGTCCATGTTACTTCTACTTCTACTCGTCGGAAATTGATTATTTAATTACAATAACATTTTATTTAAACAAGAATGCATAAAGGAAGCACGCGTTACGCTTACAATGTACCCTACTTAGTTACTAGTAATACACAATTATCACTAAATTGTTCAAAATGGGTACCGATGGAAAAAAAAATACTTTTTAATATAACTCAACCTGGCTCATTGGCACATAACGATGACACAAAACAAAAATACCTAATACGA
This sequence comes from Carterocephalus palaemon, assembly GCA_944567765.1. Taxonomy (NCBI): domain Eukaryota; kingdom Metazoa; phylum Arthropoda; class Insecta; order Lepidoptera; family Hesperiidae; genus Carterocephalus; species Carterocephalus palaemon. The sequence goes on along the minus strand of OX155641.1, from coordinate 13,293,570 downwards.
AACTACACCTACACTGTATTTTACGAAGATCATTCCTCAGTTTAAATATTATATTAAAATGTTAAAAATATTATTTACAATAATGTAGGCGCGTCCTCTCGACGTCGACAGAAGCTATCATAGCACTTACGTTAATATAATACAATGTTTTTCAACTGGAGATTTTAAAATTGAGCATATTAATGGTCCCAAGAGAATGTTCGTTTAAAGCGACGATGGAATGATGAGATCTTACTGTACGATTCGTACGACGTAGGTACTTAACAAAGGTAGATGACAAAAGGTAGGAGTTACATCTGGCGGGGCCCTTACAGGACATACAGTACCTTAGAAAACACAATCCATTCCTAATGTCACCTCTAAGATAAAAGAAAACTGGAAGCATTCTTGGAATGATTGAAACACAGAACTCCTTATTTATGTCTTGAACTTTTAAAAACTAAGATTGTCGCCCGTTGCTTCAGGAATAAAATGAAAATAGATTTTTCAAAATAAAATCGGAAAAATGTTGCAGTGATTAAATTTTAATATCGAACAGGCGTCAATCTTAGCTTTTCATAACTTAAGGCCTTAATCTATAATTTTCTTACCATAAAAATCTACAAACACGTTACATTACAATGATTACGTGTTAAGGAATCACACATAAATAAATTCCGTTCACGTCTGTACGCAAAACAATCTCATAAGCGGAATACATATTTTCCCGTTAAAATTAATTATATAAAACACATCGTTATATAAACAGGGAGATAAAAACATATTTAACAACGCAACAAATTCATGTAAAAGACGTTAAAATTGGATTACATTCGGTGTTTAAAACATTTCCAAAACATTTCTAACAATATAAGTATTTAACTTAAGTTAGTATTTATTAAAATTTTATTTGCATTGTAATTTACGTTTTTTAAATTAAAAATCATACATACACAATGTAATGTTTATTCATCTTCAAAATAACTAACGGTCAGTCCATTGAATTATATTTTAATGTTTTTATTAGCATACTAACCAATACACCGATTGTCTTCTAAGTCATGGCTGTACAAATCAGTCTATTTCTGCGGCACTGCACTCTTAGCACCCTGAGATTTCTATTCACCGGCCGACAGTTCTTACAATTAGGGTCGACTCACACTGGCGCAGAGTCGAAGCGACGCGACGCGTCATGTTTTTCCTCCTACAGCATATTCAGCTCTATTGCTCTATTATTTAAGTACAAATTTCTGCTATGTAAATATGGTGGCGCGCGTCGACGCGCGGCTGGTGTCGAGCGGACTGGAGTCGAGCTGTGCTTTAATAATAGAGCAATAGAGCTGAATATGCTGTAGGCGGAAAAACATGACGCGTCGCGTCGCTTCGACTCTGTGCCAGTGTGAGTCGACCCTAACTTTTCTAATACTTCATATTTAAGTTTAGACGTTCAGAACGGCTGGTACATTACAACAAAGCACCATCATTACGCTAACTGATTTTTATATCACTGTCAAAGTAGGGTAGAAATCGATAAAGTATTAAGGATCTAAAGAAATCCTATTTCAAATTTTTTTATCGATACCTTTAATAGTCTTTTAGGGATGGGATTAAATACACATTATGTTTGGTTCATCGAGAATAAAGTTGTAAATATGAGTATTCTTTAATTAATCCCTAATAATTCATAGTGATCACAACTGAGCATTATTTAAGTATATGATAATGATTTTTGATGATGATACGATATTTTTAGTTCCTGACGTTAATATTAAAAGGTGAACTTTTTCAAACCAAACTAGGTTTTATGAACAAAATCATTTCATGTCAATTAAAATTATAAAAATCTTTTCAGCTGACATGAATGGCAACATTGAGCTAACTTTAGTCAATACATGCATCCCAGACTTCCAGTGGCCATTGCCAACCAAACCAAATACAAAAGGGCATCTGAGCTTTTTGAGATGCTTTAGAATTAATTGCACGTTTAAACTTAATTCTTACACTCAACTAAAAGTTTACTAAACAAAGCTTTTGAATTATTAGCAGCTCACTTACATTACATCGATAAAGCCAAGTCTAAAAGCTATATTTTCGGTAAGAACATTTCTATATTCATTACAGTATAATATAGTAAACAGGCAGTGACATCATTTGTGTAAGATACAATAAAAGTATTGCAAATATATATATTATTGTTGTGGAAAACTCATCATAGTATTTGAGCAATATGGATGTACCTAAGGGGGCGTCCTCCTCTATAGTAAGGATTGATGAGTTACTTCCAAGGCATCTACGGACAGAACTCAGGTCAACAAATCAATCAATTGGCTCTGATAAGAAGATTACTGTTGCGTTAGACAAGATAGATAAGGAGGTAATTTATATTCGGTGCTTCTCAAAAAACCATTACTCCTCATACCACCACACACTCCTCATGTGTAACAATATTCATGATTTTTGTTGGAGAGAGTACATCAGATACAGACTCTGTGAGAGTCTTTCTTCAAGCTCTTGTTTTAGTATATGGGAAGGGAGTCTTAAACGCGATAAGAGCAGATTTAATATTAGAGGGTGCAGGTATGGTTTTAGAGATGGATGAGATAGATCCTGACGATGACAATGCAATGGCAGAATTACAGGCTGATGTTGAAACAATCGCATGTATGGAAAAAATAAGGGTTGGTGACCTTCCTAACCCGAGAATTGTTACACTTGCTTACTGTGGAACAGTATTGCTTCTCGCAGGAAAGCAACTGACAGAAGCGTCTATAACAGCGTGGACAGGACGCAGAGTTCGGGGATTGTCGGCTAGTATGGGAACATCTATAGAATTAGCAAGTGTTACCCCATTCAATTTACAAGCATCAGTCAGGATCTATCAGAAGTTAATTATGTTAGTTCCCCTCAGAGCAGCCATGGTGAGATTATTGTTTGGATCAACTGGAACAGGAAGTCCTGTAGCTTCTCTATCTGCTGCCATGTTGAATCTCTTAGCTTGGTCTGAGATGAATCATATCCGTATGATTCAAGAATATATTTTTGGAAGGTTCCCTGAATTGTTGGCAATAAAACAATTGCAAGGATCGTCTATTGGTGTTTTAAGAACAGCATGGGATTACCTGAATGAATTGGATGAAAGAGAAAGGCCGTACGCAAAACTCCTATACGGACCGCAACATACAAAGGCGTTACAAAGAGATCAGTTTGTGCTATTGACAGATGCTGCACATGCTGTGGGAACTTATCTCCATAACTCCTTGGCAAATTATCAGGGAGATACACAAGGAACAGCGGGTGCAGGAATAAAGAAGATTGTCAGGGAGTATTTGGTAAGTTTGGAGAGAACGGGACAACTTGTTGTACAATCAGCACAATACACCACCATGGATAGTCGGATTCTAGAGAACATACCAAAAGCAGATCTGTTATTCAAACAACAATTAGATGATTTAGATATGGAAGTTAAGGCGTTGGTGAGGGAATGACTCCTTATATTGTTCTCTTATGTCAAGAGTTTATTAAGAAAAAAAAAAAAAGCCGATAGTTTCGGTCAGTTAGGATGACTAACAATTAAAAAGATTTAAAATGGATCAATTACGACGACCTACAATAAGTGACCGAAACTAGTCTACGTTATCTACAATACGGACGCGAGCTACAATGCATTATTGTATAATTACTTACGAATTGTTTCGTCATAAGACCGTCAACGATTTCGCATACTTTTCTCTATCAAATAAAATATTAAAGTGTATGTAACAGCCAATTCTACTATACGCTATCTAAGCGTCTTCAAACATTATTATTTTCCGGTCAATTCCATTATAATATTCCACTTAAATCCATAAATGACACAAGTCCAAGACGTGCAGGAACTATGCAACTAGCATTTCCGTGAATCCTCTTAAATATAAATGGCTTCCGTCGCCCCCTTGTTGGTCTGTTGGATCTCGTTGGGGGATAGCGCGGCGCGGTCCGACCAGTCCGAGTGGGGGGACTGCGTGAGGGGCGTCTGGGGCGAGGGGGTGGACCAGTGGTCGGGGGACTCCGGCGAGGGGGTCGGGAACGTGTCGCCCATGCCCCAGCTGCCGTATAGACCTGTAGAACAAATTACGTACCGCATAAATAATCGTAAAATTATTGGATTCACATTCATGGAAACTAATGTATAAAAAATCCCCGCTGTTTTACGACGCAAGAGTTGACAAAATAAAATTATGAAAGACATAATAAATAAACAGGTTTACTGTATTTAAAATTATATACCAAGTTGTCCAAGTTACACAACTCTAAGAAGTATTAATTCGAGTCAATGCCTAACAGTGGGCCTGTTAAGGAGTTGTGATATTGATCATCGTATTTAAATTTTCTCTCAGTCACTCATCGCTTTTCAAATTTAAAAAATAATATTTTCCGCCATCAGTCGCATTTGAGAATGAAATGAAATAATCTCAAGAGCGATTTAAAAGCGATCATTGGAACAATTCGAAAAAGTGTGTGTGGCCATGAGTAGGGGTGTACAAAATTAAAACTAAGTTTGTGTAATTCTTCTTGCATTTCAATCCGTATCCATTGAACCTAATATTATCTACTGTCGTTAAGTCGATAAGGCTTGTCGATAAGGCTCGTCGACGCTTACCGGACATGATGTTGGTGAGCGCGGGGTGGTGCGCGTGCGGCTGGTGCGCGAGCGCATTGGCGTGCATCGCTGCCTGCAGCTGCGCGTTGTGTTGCTGGTTCGCGCCTGTTGGATAATGGAAAACATTACACTACTGGTCGAGTAAAACCGTTAAATAAATTTGTACACTTCAGTACTATTAACAAAATTCGGTTCAGACTCAGTCAGGTTGAGTATTTAAACAAATAGGTACGCTAAACGTGTTATCGTTGTGGTCAGGGCAGCGTTAGGGAGAAGCAAAAGACAAAACAGTAAAGCCCAAAAAAATCGATATAATTAGTTACGTTTAACAACAGCAGGAGGAGCGTAAGGCAGATCACGTAATGCCAAAACCAGTAGGTTTAATTTATTAAATTTTGCAATAGGTGCTATGCTTAGGCTGCACGTTTAACTGGCAGAAGGTAGCTACATAATAAGTGTATTCAGCCAGCACATTACAAAGTACATCAGAACAGATATACCTTTTTAATATCGACTGCTTCTGTACACCGTTTTTTAAGGATATCAAATAGCAAACTAGCTTGCAGCACCATCCATCCGCTGCTACCTATGACAACTGTGACTGACTTTGAATAGAACTAATAGGGACTGGGATGGTTAGGCCAGTCAGCAAAGAGAGTTAATTTATTTATTTATTTTCATTTGTCATTAAGTACAGGTAATAGGATGGTAACAAAGAATGTAATGAACGAGCCTATGTACTTAGCCACTGAGTGGCATACAAATATTTACAAGAAGTTATATAATTATCATTTGATCAATCTACTTAAACTAATGTCAATTTATAATCTGTCAATAATAATGTCAATGGTACATAAATAATAATGTCAAATTTTTTTAAAATCATATTCTAAATACTCTTTGACATTGTAAAATACAAATTAAGAAATAAATTTTAATTAAAATTAAATTAATTAAATTAAATTAATAAGTTGGTGAGTTCGTTAGTGGGTATGAGGACTGTGTACAGCAGGGACTTACTGAGGTGCGCGAGCGCAGAGTAGGCGGCCGCGTCGATTTGGTGCTGGTGCGACTGGCGCAGCGCCGCCATGTGCGCGGGCGACGTCGGCAGCGACGGCCGCGACTTCCCCGGCGACGGCGATCCTGAGGTTAACTGATAGTTAGTACGGTACGTACGTACGTACGGTACGTATACGTGTGCATAGGCACGGAAAATGCACGCATGTTCAACGTACACGTGCGCTCGCAATACAGAAGTTCAGGTGTGCTATACTATTACACAATTATTAATTGAATAAATTATTAATACAGGTGATCCTGAGAAGTTAACTAATAGTTAGTACGATACAATTCATACGTGTGCATACGCACAGAAAATGTACGCATGTTCAACGTACACGTACGCTCGCGTACAGAAGTTCAGGTGTGCTATATTATTACACAATTATTAATTGAATAAATTATTAATACAAGCGGTGACAGCCCAGTGGCTATCGAACTCGCCTCTCACTCGAGCGGTCCGGGTTCAAACCCAAGCGGCACGCACCAATGACTTTTCTACGAGGTGCGATTTAAGAAATTGATTCAGAAGATGTGTCCTTCACCGTTATAGCAAGTGAAATTTAACTATCGAAAGAGTTAAGCAACGACGGGCGCGGTCGGTTTGTGGATGGGTGACCGCCAGTGGCAAAATTTCATGGACGCCACCTTGCTTCGGAGGGCACGTAAAGCCGTCGGTACCGATTGTTTTCAATGCTGGAAACAGTCGTAAAGCCTTGTCGAAGACGTTCGGGTGGCTTGAGGACATTTGACACTGGGTTGGCCACTAACCCCTCCACCAATCCGCATTGGAGCAGCGTGGTGGAGTATGCTCTAGACCTCCCGCAGCTGTGTCTGTGGGGGAGACCGGTGCCCAGCAGTGGGACGTCTATGGGTCGCAGCGAACTACAAAGCCAAGCGATGCTATAATCTCTCGTAAATTCAACAGTAAAGTCATCCGTCCACGCTAGATGTTACCATCTGCTATGCAAATATCGCTTACCTATGTATGCATGCGGCGATGTCGTGTGATTGCTGTGCGTTGGTGAGTGGTTGGAGTACGGCGGTGACAGCGACGCGCCCAGCGCCGCACCCCCATACTGCAGTGTTTGCCCCGTCTGAAGAAAACAATTATACAGAAGGGTTAATATACAATAATACACATAAATATTTGGGTACCTATATTAGCAGTAAGATTTCGTATCGTGATTGCTAGTTTTTAGTGCACTAATCAAACAATATATGTATTACAAGTTTACTGAACCTGTTTTAGGAATTCTGTCTCTGACTGACATTAAACATGAGATTAAAGCCGAATCATTTCATTTATATATTCATTTAAGCTTCATTGCAAATACCTAATCTAATATCTATTCGATAAAGAATGACTTAATGCCTGATGATATTCCCTACCAGTCAACCTATTTTGACTTTGAGTTGAGAATACTTTGACGTCACCCGTAGAGGAAGGAGAACGTGAATTTTATTCGATAAACGTAGGAATAAAACGTTTAAGTGTCATATCAGTATTCTGCCGTAAGTGTGACTAAGCTTTTACATGTAAGTATGTACTGCAATTTAGTAAAGTAAGCTTACTTTAACGCAGTCCTCGTAGCTGGGCGGCTGCTTGTGTTGCACGAGCTGCTCCATGCCCGCGAACTGCGCCATCGCGTTCGAGTACAGCGACGTCGCGTCGTACGGCGACGGCAGGTCCTGTGGACGGTCACCATTAGTTAGAGCCCCGCTTGAAAATAAATGGTGCAGAGAGAACGGCGAATTTTGGAGGGATCAATCCTTTCAAATCAGATTTATTTTTTTAAAAGTGATCTGATCAAGAGTATTCTTAGGTATGATTCAAGATAATCAGCTCAGCCATTTAAAGATTACCAGCTCGTATGTAGTTCTTAGGACAAGGTTTTTTAAAGTTTTAATAGTCATTGTGACTTGTCCAAGAAAACAATGTCACATAGCAAAATTTGAACTACTCTTTCATTGCCAATTTCTGATTTATTTTTTTATAATATAGACGGACAAACAGACTATGTATAAAAAGTTACCTGTAAATTTTGTAGCGGCGACTCCACGGGGCTGATACTAAATCCCAAGCTCTCGACACTCTGTGGCACTTCTTGTGCTACCTTTTTGTTGTTCTTTTTTACACTTGGCTTCCTGTGAACCAATAACACTTTGATTAATTTTTCTAGAGTTTAAATTCTTGCTTCGTTATTTCATATTTTGTTTTGGCAATAATTGACCAAATACTTCTTGGCCATTTGTACCCTAAATGATTTAGACATCGCTCATTCGTAACACTCGACAAATTTTTTTGGTCCTTCAAGCCGGACATTTCCTCAGAGTTGTGAAAAAAAATGACGTCAAACTGTCGTATCGTTATCGTAGTGCTGCCAGGGCTAACTTCTGATAATTCTGATGTTCTAATAGTGAGTCACTAGTGTAACAAAGATGACTTTATACCGTCGAATCTGGGAGTGCTGCAGGTTGTTGTTGTCGTAGGGCTGCTCCTGCGGGCTGTCGGGGCCGGCCTTGGCGCGCGACTTCTTCGGCTTGCCCTTGGCGCCGCTCGCGCTGATCACCGTCGGCTGGCTGATCAGCTGCGGGTGCGGGTTCGGGGATGCTGAGGAGGAAAAAGACAAAATTAATTATGTTTGATATAGTAATTTTATAAGAAAGCAGATTAAACAAGCAAGACTGTAGCAAGCAGATTGAGTACAAGAGCTCCCAACAAATCGACATTACTTCGTATAGTGGTTATAGTCGTCCTTTTCGGTGTGTTAGAATATCTATTTAACCAAGACTGTTGATGCAAAATGTTGAAAGTAATGAAATGAAATTAATAATAGCGGGTAGCGTCCATAGCTCAATGGCTGGCGTCGATTCAATGTAATCGAAAGAGTTAAGCAACGACGGGCGCGGTCGGTTTGTGGATGGGTGACCGCTAGTGGCAAAATTTCATGGACGCTACCATGCTTCGGATGGCATGTAAAGCCGTCGGTCCCGGTTGTTTTCAATGCTGGAAACAGTCGTTAAGCCTTGTCGGAAACCTTCGGGTGGCTTGAGAACATTCGACACTGGGTTGGCTACCCCTCCACCAATCCGCATTGGAGTAGCGTGGTGGAGTATGCTCAAGACCTCCCACAGCAGTGTCTGCAGGTGAGACCCGTGCCCAGCAGCAGGACGTCAATGGGTCGCAGCGAATAATAGTGCATGCGGTCGGTGATCCCACGGTGGTACCACTCACCCATCAGGTGGTGGTGCTGCGGCGGGCGCGGGCAGTGCTCGTCCAGCAGGCGGACGATGTCGTCGTGCATGCGCTCCTGGGCCACGTCGCGCGGCAGCCGGTCCATGTGGTCGGTGACCCCACGGTGGTATCACTGGGGCAGGGGGGACACTCACCCATCAGGTGGTGGTGCTGCGGCGGGCGCGGGCAGTGCTCGTCCAGCAGGCGGACGATGTCGTCGTGCATGCGCTCCTGGGCCACGTCGCGCGGCAGCCGGTCCATGTGGTCGGTGACCCCACGGTGGTATCACTGGGGCAGGGGGGACACTCACCCATCAGGTGGTGGTGCTGCGGCGGGCGCGGGCAGTGCTCGTCCAGCAGGCGGACGATGTCGTCGTGCATGCGCTCCTGGGCCACGTCGCGCGGCAGCCGGTCCATGTGGTCGGTGATCTCCCTGTTCGCCATCGCGTCGAGCAACGCCCGACATGCCCCGTAAGAGCCTTCACGCGCGCCGAGGAATAGTGGCGTCTCGTCCTGTGACAGATTATCGGTAAGCAGTTTTAATACCGTCTAAACGGAAATGAAATGATTTTTTTAATTCGCTGTTGATCGTGTACCGCTCAACGAATGGCAAAAAAATAAAACTTATCTAAATCAAATATAACTAAGCAAAGATAGGTTAGTTAATAATAGCAAAATTTTAACATTTGGTACATTAAACAAGTCAGAATTTCAGCTGCTTTGTTCAGCTGTAACCTACTGGTCACTTCTAATATGTACAAATGAACAATAAGGAAAAATTATTCAAACTATGATACTTAGATACAAAGAGAAAAACATCCCAAATCTTTCTGACTAGATAACCATTTTAATCAAGACCAAAACTCCGCTGGGGTATCTTCCAAGCTCTTGAAGACCTAATTTTTAGGTTTAGCGACTACATCAAGCACAGTCTCATATCTAGGCTGCACTTACCTTGTCGTCCTGCGCGTCTCTATTAGCGCCGTGCACGAGCAGTACGTTCACTGCGTCCACATTGTTGACGGCGGCGGCCCAATGCAGCGCCGTCTTGCCGCTGTTGTCCGCCGCGTTGATGTCCGCGTCAGCGTTGATCAGGTCCTCTACCATGCCTTCTATCGCCAATCTTAACATAAACAAAGGGGTATTAATTAACGAGAGATCATTAGCGAGGGTCATTTTTCCATTATTATTATTCACAACCCTTTCTTTGTATCACTGTTGGGCACGGGTCTCCTCTATTAACGAGATCTAATTGTTACAAATTTGGTGTGGCGATTCTGGGCGCATTCTTGTTAGCTTAGAAAGCTTAGCTTAAGTTAGCATAGAAAAGTAATGAACTGACCTCGCAGCCAGTATGAGCGGCGTGGTGCCGTCGTGCATCCTTGCGTTGAGGTTGGTGGCGCGGTTGCGCAGAAGGATCTGGAACACGCCCATGGCGTCCGCGGCCACCGCCGAGTGTAGCGGCGTGCGGCCCGTGTTATCTTGTGAGTTGGCGTCAGCGCCCGCGTCCAGGAGACGTTTGGCTGCGTCCGCACGCGCATATCTGTGAAAAGGTTGAAAGTTTAGCATTTGTTCGGGAACATTCGGTCCTTCGAGCCGGATACATAAATCTTTTCAGTATTTTTTCCGATGAAATAAGTTTTCTAACAGAAAAGTTCATTGTGCCATGGCAAAAAACACAGATGATCCCCATGGTTTTTTTATGGCTGACAGCGAACTTTGGATGCCAAGCTCCAAGCGTATTATAAAGTATACAGGATGGTTGCGCACGTTAAGCTCTGACGAAGACCTTGGGATACGACAATTGACACTGGGTTGGCCACTAACGCCTCCAACAATCCGCATTGGGCAGCGTGGTGGAGTATGCTCTAGACCTCCCACAGATTTGTCTGTGGGGGAGACCCGAGCAGCAGTGGGACGTCTATGGGTTGCAGCTTAGCTTAGCTTTTATGACGCATACTATCGAAGATGTCAAAGGCCTTTAAATTCAATGTGTTCCTACACGAAATTGTTCCTATAATCATTCTTTCAGCACACGCAAAAAATATGGAATAGTTTCCAATCAAGGTAAGCTTGGTAGGTATACTTGGCCGGGTTTTACGGATTTCAGGGCAAGGAATCTTTGGAAACTAGTCACACCCACCTGGCGGCGAGATGCAGGCTGGTTTCGCCAGTCTTATCCATGGCGGCGTTGAGCTGCGCGCCCTGCGCCACCAGCTCGGAGATGATGTGTGCCGTCTGTTCGTCCTCCGCGTCCGAGCCGGTGTCGAGGCCCCCACCGCGGATGGCTGCCACCATGAGCGGCGTCATGCCGAGAGGCCCGCGCGCGTTCACGTCTACGTGGCTGTCGTGCTGCGGATGAAAATTTATGTAAGTGGATACGTATGAGAGACTGGACTACGTTTTCTTGTCTAATGGAGATCATACTCTTTATTTTTGATGTAAAACTGTTTCGTGAAAGACATTACTTTTGTTGTCTATGTCCTTTGTTGACACGAGTAAAATTTAATTATTAGGCTACCCAAGAGTGCTTTAGTGGCTCCTGTCTCAGTCGAAACAATATGAGAAAATAGCTTAGTTAAATTAGCGTTGACTAGGGAGTCAGGCGAACGTACATATTTGACACTCAAAGTCAAATTGTCGACTTATAGTTGGTCAACTCGATAAACAGAGTCAAGGCTGAACTACACGATATTAAGACGATTGACGACTAAGTAATATCATTTAAAATCAAAACAGTAAATACACTTACGATAGCCGGCGGAGTCATCATGCTGGGCGGCACTCTGATCTCGGCCGCGTCGAGATGCTGCTGTGTCCACACCCTCGGCTCGTGGCTCGCCTCTTCATAATCCGTTATCGCCGTATGGTCTGACGCGTACCCGCCCGGCCCAGCGGCATCGCCCGGCCCTCGAGCGCGCTTCGCCCTCGGAGGCGCACCATCGTCTTCATCGTCCGACCAATGCGGCGGCCCGATATGACCCCCATTTATATCCACGTCTATACAACCAATCGAGCCCTTATTCAAGTTCCGCATCTCCTGACCGTCCGGACCCCGTCTCCTCGAACGACGATGCGTTGATGAATTATTCCGGATAAAACCTTCTGGGAACCATGTGATCCCAGCCGCGCGTTTCCTCTGCGCCGTGACTAGTACGCCGATCAGTAATCCGGCCAGAAGGACCAAGATGACTCCGATGAACACGTATTTGGAATTCGTTTGCGCCTCCCCATCGTCGTCAGGTGTGACGACTCCCTTCACTTGGAAGATCGGGAAGTCGGGTGACAGGGAATGTTTAGACGCAGTTGCTGCTAGAAACTCGGCGGCTTCGCGTGCGGAGAAGAAGCATTCCGATCCGGATAAAGTGGTGCATTTTCTGTTATCAATCTCCAAGTAAACTTGAACGCCCGACTCGCCTCTTTCTGTATACACGATGTGATGTTTTTTGCCAAACTCCGTATCCTGAAGACCTACATTCGCTGACCCTTTCCAAGGATAGACCATGTCGTTGCCCAAGTGATCCTTCTTAATCAAAACCGTCGTTCGCAATTGGTGGCCCAAGTCTCTGAGGAACGGTACGGAGTTTTCCTTGAACGTCCTCATGTCCATTAGAAGGATGATCGATATGACGCCTTCGGCGAGATCGGGTGGCTCGTTTTCGCAGTCCAACCCGTCCCAATTACACTCAGCATTGTTACACCCATAGTCACAATGTCCGTCTGCATAATGCTTCTGGCAGTACGCATCGTAAATAGGATTACACTTTTGAAGAGACTTCTCACAGTCGCGGCCGTCGAATAGGCACGCTTGAGTGTTACATACTTCGTTGCATTCTCCATTCATGAAGACCTCCCAACATTTAATAGGAGCGGTGCAATTCGCCCAGGGATTGATTCCCAATGAGCAGTCGTTGCCGTCGAAATCGCAGGCATAGTTGTTACATTCTTCGTCGCAGTGGTGATCGGCCTGCTTCTCCTTGCACCCTCGCTTCACGCACTGTTCTCTTTGGAAAGCCAAGTCTAGCTCCTGAGGAGTCAATCCTGGGCTGTTACTATACACTCCACTAATAGGTCCACCATATCCGCCTCTCGAGTGTGGGTCGTGGATGTCACAGGTCTTCCCGGTCCATTGCCGTGGACAATAGCAAACAAAATCACCAGGTTTATCTATGCATCGAGCTTCGGGATGCTTGCACGGATTGCTGAGACATTCGTTCATGGAATCTATCTCGCAGTTAATACCGGATAGACCAGAAGGACAGTCGCATACGTAGTCCCCGATCTCAGAAGTCCGGCAATAACCGCCATTCTGGCAAGGATTAGAGTCGCACGCGTATCCAGAGTATTCGCAGTTGTTGCCGTAAAATCCATCGCCGCATAAGCATTCGTGACCGCCTTGAACTGCAGTACAGATGCCGCCATTTTGGCAAGGTGAGTTCGCGCAAAAGTTAACTTTCGCATCGCAATGCCTGCCCATGTAACCGGTCTTACAATTGCAGTGGTAGTCGTTTATGAGTTGGACACAGTCTTGAGTGCCGGGAGTCGAACATGGATTGGAGAGACACTCGTTGATATCTCCCTCGCATCGCGGCCCGACGAATCCCGCCGGACACTTACATTCAAACCCGCCAACTCTGTCCATACACGTGCCGTTGTTATGACACGCGTCCTGCTTGCAATCGTTCACATTAATCTCGCAGATCTTTCCTAAGGTTCCGAATGGGCAGGAGCAGGAGAAGTTGTCTATCAAATCGTGGCATGTGCCGCCATTCTGGCAAGGGTTTGGCTGGCAATCGTTCACGTTGAGCTCACAGTTCTGTCCTTGAAATCCTTTGGCACACTGACACTGGTATGTTCCGACGAGGTCCTTGCAAACAGCGCCGTTTTGGCACGGTGCGGATTCACACTCGTTTATTTCCTTGTGGCAATACGAGCCAGTGTAGCCGTCAAGGCAGTGGCAGCGGTGGGAGTTGCCGATGTCCTCGCAGGAGCCGTTGTTGCATAGTTGCTTTAGTTTCACACCTGGTGGGAGGAATGGTTCATTAGTATGGGTTATCTACGAAAGTAAAGTTAAAGGTTTTGTGCATTTACCGACGATGTTCAATATCTAATCTACAATCAACCTTTTTTAACCTGATGATAGTGATGAGATTAACAGTGTCCTTAATTAGTACAGTATACAAAATTAATAAATGCACTAACGTATTAAATTGTTATGGTCATCTGAGAAATTGATATCTGATTCTAAAGAATTTTCTTTTGAATCAGAAGTTTTTAAATATTTCTCTTTCCGCTGAGAATCGTGGTACGTATATGAGTTTTGATGCGAATGTGATGTGTGAATGTGTGCGATGGTGAACAAGTGAACCGAAGTTAAGTTGAGAAATCTTATGCAAGGTCTTGTAATCCGCGTTCGAACTACGGTTCTGATTACGTCAACTAGTCCTCAATTAACTTTCCAACGTAGCTCCTAGCACCTACCAGAGACAGACAGAGGTTTTGTATCTGATCTAGAGTCTCCTGAACCTACCTTTTCGGATGGAAGCATCCTTGCACGACACCATCTCAACGTCGCACAACTTGCCGGACCAGCCGGGCGCGCACGTGCACGTATACTGCGGCCCCTTCTGCGAGCACGTCGCGCCGTTCTCGCACGGATTGCCGTCGCACCTGGACAAGTATCAGATATATTGAAAGTTGTCTATACTATAAAGATATTATAAAGAGGAAACATTTGTTTGTAATGTTTTAACACAAAAACTACTGGACCGATTTAAAAAATTCTTTCACCATTAGAAATCTGCATCTTCACTGAGTAACATAAGCTGTATAATATTACTAGGTGTAAACGAAACTATTGTTATGTCTAACTAGCTGACCCGGCAAACGTTGTTTTGCCATATAAATAATTTTTACTGAATATTTTGCCGCTTTTCTGTTGAAATTTTTCCTGAATTTTCTTTGCTATAAACCTCACGGAGCCCGAGACCTTTCCAACGAATGCAAAACCGTGGAAATCGGTTCGTGCGTTCTGGAGTTATAGCGTCAGGAAGGAAAACCCGACTTATTTTTATATAGTATTTTTGCCATATAAATATTTTTTACTGAATATTTTGCCGCTTTTCTGTTGAAATTTTTCCTGAATTTTCTTTGCTATAAACCTCACGGAGCCCGAGACCTTTCCAACGAATGCAAAACCGTGGAAATCGGTTCGTGCGTTCTGGAGTTATAGCGTCAGGAAGGAAAACCCGACTTATTTTTATATAGTAGATTTCACGCGAGCGAAGCTGCCGTTCACTAGTAATAAAAATAATTATATGAACGCCAGCACACTCATATTCTCGCATAAGGTTTCCCTGTGTCAGGGTAACACAAGGTAAAAACAGATTATAATATCCATGATCCGGATATAAATATTGGTAGAGGTAGAGATATCCCTACCAAACGATTCATAATGATATTTAACCGAAAGCTTTGCAATGAATACAAGAAATATTTTTTGTATGGTGCTCGAGGGGTTCAATTAAATTTCATAGATGTAAAAATTACGAGTAATACCTAGTGTGTTAGTAGGCGTGATTAAAAAAAAACTAAAAAATATATTTCCAACGTTGAAAAGAAAGATTATACAGGGTGGCACGACAAGACGGCAAAGACCAAGATGAGAAGAAAATAACTTTGAACTCAGTAGTGTGCCTTATGAGATGCCAATATCCTGCAATAAATTGATACGGTGTGAAGACGCAGAGATTCCTAAAAGATGGGTAAAGCAAGTATCAAACTCACCAGTCGACATACGCCTCGTAGTGCTTGCCGGTGTACGATTCCTAAAAGATGGGTAAAGCAAGTATCAAACTCACCAGTCGACGTACGCCTCGCCGGTGTACGATTCCTAAAAGATGGGTAAAGCAAGTATCAACTCACCAGTCGACGTACGCCTCGCAGTGCTTGCCGGTGTACCCGTAGGGGCAGTGGCAGGTGTAGTGCGTCACGTGGTCGTGGCAGGTGGCGCCGTTGTCGCACGGGGAGCTGTCGCACATGTTGATGCGGAACTGGCAGTTTGAGCCCGTATACCTGCAAGAGTTATTAATATTAATAAGGTAAGATGCTGCGTTGAGGTCAAAGGAAGCTACGTTCAACGAAGCATTAGAAGGAAATAAGCGTGAACACACTCTGTCAAAGCATCTGCATCTGAGGTTTCCCAGTATTGTGGATGACAACGTAATTTTGTATGAAAACTGACTTCCACATAATTTTACAAATAAAACAAATCTGAGTAAATTAAACACGTGGATCCTTTAAGAATGATGTAGATAGATGAGGTGATGTTATTTGAGGGCAATCATCAGGTAGGTATCAGGTCATATCATACGTTAAATTCAAAAAAGCATTTCGGTTTGCCATTTTTTGCAATCACAACGCACTCTCTTTCACTTTCACCTTTTCTCTTATTCTCATTCACTTCCACCTTTCTCTATTCTATTCTCTTTTCATTTAAGAACTTCTATCCTTTAACTTCACTCTTTCTCTTTCTTTATCTACCCCTCTCACTCACCCCGGCGGACAGGAGCAGTTGTACGAATTGATGCCGTCGATGCAGGTACCCCCGTTCATGCAGCTGGAGTCGGTGCAGTCCTGGTCGTTAGTCTGGCAGTTGATACCGGAGAAGCCGAGGCGACAAGTGCAGGTGTATGACGCCACGTACTGGGGACGAACGGACACGTTAGGCACACAGTACGAAAATGTTTTAACACACTGTTGAGCTGGACAAAGAACATTAAATAAATCATAAGTGCGAGCCAAATGGATACTGCTATTTCACGACGTACTGGGGACGAAGAGACACGTTAGGAACAACCCTGGGGACGAAGGGGCGTGTTAGGGTTGTCCCTAACGTATTCCGTCGTCCCCAGTATCTACGTAAAAAATATGCTAAAATAAGTGCTGTTAGAAGTTTATAGATATTGAAACATAAGGTATACTCTGATCTACGCGCAGTACATAAATATTCAGACAGGCTTATATTAAGAATAAGAATAAGAATAAGAATTTATTTATTTTGCCACACAACAAGTAAAAAAATAATAATCAAAATTTAATAGAATAAAGGTAGAGGTAATAATAAAAGAAAGAAAACTCGCTGCATGGCAAAAAGGGACAGCACTCAGCCAAATTGCTGATTTTCAGCACAGCCCCAAGTTTGTCAAACTGCTCGACTTGTCAACTTGTCAAGTCGAGCAGTTTGAGCAAGCGGAGAGTACTGATCAACTAAATACAATACTAATACTAAACTAATATTAATTTGTCCAGTAAAAAATTCCAGGTTACCATTCCATGTTACCTTGCTAAAAAGTGTGCTATATATACCAACACTGAATATTATTAGTTTGCAAATAGAACTTTTCGATCACAGAATCTATTACGTTTAGCCGTGAACATTTTAGTCCTCAAAAGTAACAACGCATTTGAACGAGGCCATGTCTCTGTGAAATTTGTCATGGGTAGCAAGCGGGTATCCTTCCATAAAAATCCGATTCGAACCTGGTTACAAGCGGCGCCGTTCATGCAAGGCCGGGACTGGCACTCGTCGATGTCGACCTCGCAGTGCTTGCCCTCGAAGCCGTGCGCGCACACGCAGTTGTAGTCGCCGATGCTGTCCAGGCACGAAGCGCCGTTCTGACACGGGACTGGGGAAGATAACATCAGTTAAAATACCTTTAGAAAATTGTGGAAAACACAAATTGTTTGTCGGTTGTTACATTAAAAAAAACTTCTTGCAATCCCAAAAGATTTTTAGGACTGGGGACGATAACATCAGTAAAAATACCTTTAGAAAATGGTGGGAAACACATATTATTTGGATGTTGTACATAAAAAACCTTGCGATTTATGAAATCAAATGTCACTTGCTGTAACGGTGAAGGACACATCGTGAGGAAACCTGCCTGAGAATTCTTCATAATTTTCTCGAAGGCATGTGAAGTCTGCCAATCCGCACTTGGCCAGTGTGGTGGACTAAGGCCTAACCCCTCCCCCGTTACGAACGGGTCTCCTTTCGTAACGTGTGCCCAACAGTGGGACAAAGAAAGGATTGTAGTGGTGGTGGGTGGAGCAAAGCGGTATTTTCAATCATTTGACACGCCACTCGCACTGTTTAAAACTTAAACGCAACTGTGGAAACGCGCCCATAAATAAACGATGAAATGTTTCATAACGATAAATATCAAACGAAGATTTAACTATAGATACTTACAGGAGGCACAGTCGTCGGTGTTGATCGCGCAGTCCTTGCCCTCGTAACCCCGAACGCACAGACACGCGTACGAGCCCTCCGTATTGATGCACGTGGCCTCGTTATGGCACGGCGCGGATACAGCGCACTCGTCGACGTCCCGCTCGCATAACGCGCCCGTCCAGCCAACGGGACATTGGCAGGTGAACTCTGCGTACGACGCCTCCGCAACGCAGCGACCGCCGTGGCGACATCTGGTGACAAATTTAAGTCACATGAATAATAATCGCAGACTGCGATTAACCGTCGTGCAGTCTACTTACCCTGAGGATGCCTTGTTTTGGGGCAAAACACGTGTTGGTGTATGTATTCATTAATCGCGTGTGCATGTTTCCTGTGTGGGAGGGAGGGAGGTGCTGCGTGCATGAAGAAATATACATATACCACCATGTGGTGTCGTGATACGGCTGGCGAACCAATCAGCGCATATGACTGACAATCCGCTGGCCCCGCGCCAGACGATACCTTTCGACTTCTGCGCTAGACTTGCGGGACGAAAGTTTAGCTCTAAATAAAGTTCGAAGGGGATAGATGCGCATGGGGTATCGTGATACGGCTGGCGAACCAATCAGCGCTTACAACTGACAACCCGCTCGCCCCGCGCCAGACGATACCTTTCGACTTCTGCGCTAGTCTTGAGGCACAAAAGTTTAGCTCTAAATGAGGTTCGAAGGGAATAGATGCGCATGGGGTATCGTGATACGGCTGGCGACCCAATCAACAACCCGCTCGCTCCGCGCCACACGATACGTTTCGACTTCTGCGCAATCAAGATGAGAGGTAGACTTTGATGCCGATCCAATGGTCCGATGGTGTGTGTGTTTCGCATTTGTATCTGGTCTATCAACTGTTAACAAATTGCTGACTAAATATATAAATAAATAAATAAATAAATAAATAGATCCTTGTACTCACTGGTTGGGCAGGCAGGGGTCGAGCGTGTTCTCGCAGTTGCGGCCCGAGTGCGGCGGCGCGCACACGCAGCGGTACCCGTTGACGAGGTCGATGCACGAGCCGCCGTGCAGGCACGGGTTGCCGGCGCAATCGTCGATGTTCGTCTCGCAGTTCACGCCTGGAGAAGAACAATCATATTAGTTTGATGAACATTTGACCCCTTTTTAAGATAATCACGTGGACGTATATGAAATTTGGCACAGTTAAAGTTTATATTTAGAAGAAGTGCAGACAGCAAAATTTTTTTGAACTGCATTACATTAGAATGACACACACACACATAATACATATTTAATAGTTGGTTACATGGATACGATGGCATGTTATTTGTCACATAAATTTTTGAACCACAGATTAATAAGAATACTACGTACGTTGAAAATTGATTTGGATTAAGTCTAAGATTATAAATATACCTTATTTAAAGTTTGAAACTTAAAATATGAAAAATGAATTTTGATTGAATTTCGACCACTTGGCGACTACTAGTAAATTTACCAATTCACTAGCTATCCCTTCCTAGCTCCTCCTAGTAGATTTTTTTTTAAATTTATTTTCCACTAAAAAGGTACATACATTTTTAACATATAAATTTCTGCCAAACTGTAGGCCAGTTTGTCGGCAGCCAATATTTTTAGTATAAGCGGGTCAATATAAGAGGGTACTCCTAGAAATTTACCCGTGAATCCAAGCACGCAGTCACACTTGTACGCGTTGAGGCGGTCGTGGCAGGTGCCGCCGTGCTGGCAGGGATTCGAGCTGCACTCGTCTATGTCCCGTTCACAACGCTGACCTGAAGATGTTTTAATGTTAGCAAATATATTTGAATAATGTAGTTAATCTTGCCAAATTCACCAAGTTGGTTAAATTGAGTTATTTAAATTGACCAAGTTAATAAAATTGACCAAGTTAATAAAATTGACCAAGTTAATAAAATTGACCATGTTAATAAAATTGACTAAGTTAATAAAATTGACCATATCAATAAAATTGATCAAGTTAATAAAATTGACCAAATTAATTAATATATGCAGTCGTTTAGTGACCAAATTTCTTCAGCACATCCGTGCTTTGAGCACGTTAAGTCGTCGCCCCAGTGGTTGTTATCACAAGATAACAGTCGTTAAGTCATGTCGAAGGCATGAGCGGGCATCATTTCGTGCGGCTTAAAAACTTTCTTAAATCGCATTGGCCACTAACCCCTCTGTTAATCCGCACTCGAGCGACGTGTTGGAATCGGCTCCGAGCCTTGTCTGAGAAGAGATCCGTGACCAACAGTGGACAACTCATGGGTTGTACTTTAAATTATAGGAACGTGTTAATGTTTAATGCTACACGTACCTCCGTATCCTGGCAAGCAGTGGCAGATGAACTGGTTGACCCCGTCTTCACAGGTGCCGCCGTTGATGCACGGATTGGAAGCGCATTCATTCACGTCCGACAAGCATCTGGAGTGAAGTTTTAACTTTACTTTAGTAATTTATTTAATTTAAAACACAAAATAATTTCGAAAATGATAACATAAATTACATAGACAATAGATGATTATAAAATCATGACATTTTATCAGTGTTGCTACGTTAGGGAAACAAAAAGTATTACACTCCCGTTTAGTCATACGACTCAAACCTTTTATATGAAAAACAAAAGCAGATTTGAGGCACATTTGTGTCGCACACTCAACAGGAATGTTTGACCCATTACGTTGCAGTGTACCAGGAACAACCCATGGCAATCCACTTACCTCGCGTCATAGTATCCTCGGGGGCACTCGCAGCGGAAGCCGTTGATTCGGTCGATGCATTTGCCGCCGTTGGCGCACGGGTTGGACAGGCACTCGTTGATGTTGGTCTCGCAGTGCTGGCCAGTGAAGCCCGGGATGCACTCGCACGTGTATCTGAGGGGAAGTTGGGGATACAATGCAACCTATCGTATATCCCTATTTAAGATTGAGGGTGGCCAAACACATTACTGTCTTTGATCACCTTTTTTTAATCAATTTAAATCCTTTAAGCAGGCTGGCTAACTGCAGTGTTACCACGTTTCATCACCCTTTAAGCGCACTGACCAATCGCAGTTTTACCATTTCATAATCTTATAACAAAGCACTCTGGCCAAATGCACAGTTGTTTCATCACCCTGAAAGCTCGATGGGCGGACGATATTCATGTTCTTTGACGCTTCTCAGTCAACTGGACTGATTTGGGTACGATGTAAAATCATATTCATATAATCATAATGACTTATTGCATAAAAATAGAATTTCCTATAACATTATACAATTAGCATGCAGCACTGTAAATTTTTGACTCATTTTATAGCTAGCAATTAAAAACAAACAATCTATTTTAACAGGCAGCAACAATTATAAATGAATGCGTTTAAATGTTTAAATGACATGCCATCAAAATCACACTTCTAAGTTTGTTCAGTATTACCATTAAATAGTCAATATCTATTGTAACATTTAAAACTATTTAATTTCAAAGGCATGCTAAATCAAATAAAGTCAAACTTCATGCTAACAAAACTTGGACTTACTCGAAATAATTGTTGCTGCGTGTCAAAAAAAAAGAAAAAACATTTAGTAAAAATAGTATTATGTAACTTTAATGTTAGTTTACAGATTGTTTATAATATTGATGTCTAGATTTGACATGTTTTATTTGTGCAAAATAATGACCACAATACTGCCAATTCTAGCAGAAAATGGAGTGAGCATTGCACACGGCCGGGTATTAATAAAGTTTGTTTAGCTTAGATTAAATTTTAAATTTAGAAGTATCCTTTTAAAGTATGTACTTCTAAATTTAAACTAAGTTCCCAGTTTTTTCTTGTTTCCAGCTATCCCATAAATTTTATTAGGGTTGCGAGGTCTTGCGCAATTAGATCTATTCCATTTATCACTAGGATGTTCTCCATCCATCCATCAGTCTATTGAGGTCTACATAAGCAAATGACTAGAATGTTCTACCAGATAGTTACCTGTTTATTCCATCGATGCAGGTGGCGCCGTTGCGGCAAGGATTGGAATAGCACTCGTTGACGTTGATCTCGCAGTTGCGGCCCGACGTGCCCGGCTTGCAGCGGCACTGGTAGCCGTCGATCAGGTCCTCGCAGTGCCCTGGAGGGGTCAAAGCGTTCTTTACAAACACAAGACTTATTGGGACATAAAGTTGAATATAGGCTGATTGGTATCAATTTGGGTTACTCCTGAGTGGTACCATAATTCGATGGTAAAATAGAATATAGAAAGATTTGTTTGTAATGTTTTCACACAAAATCTACTGGACCGATTTCAAAAATTCTTTCACCATTAGAAAGCTGCATCTTAATTGAGTGATATAGGCTATATAATATTACTAGGTATTAACGAAACTATTGTTATGTCTAATTCCACGCGAGCAAAGCAGCGGGCGTCCACTAGTAATTAATAATTTAGAAATAAATGTGTTCTTCATCTAATTGAGAGCGTAAAAATTGGAGCAATTATAAATTTTAAGGTGTCCAAATTCCACGAAACCCAATCTAGATTAACATAAACGTCGAGCGATGGTTTCCGCATACGCCGGGCCAGCGTGGCGGGGCGAGCTCACCTCCGAACTGGCAGGGGTTGGACTCGCACTCGTTGATCTGCGTCTGGCACACGCGGCCCGTGTACCCGGGGTGACAGTTGCAGGTGAAGCTGTTGTCACCGTCGATGCACTCGCCGCGGTGGCAGGGCGCGGACAGACAGTCGTTTATGTTCGTCTCACAGGACATGCCTGTGGAGTAAAAAATAGTGGTTGGTCAATAATAGTATCACAGGACATGCCTGTGCAGTAAAAAATAGGTGTTGGTCAATATCTAATATTATCACAGGACATGCCTGTGGAGTAAAAAATATGTGTTGGTCAATGCTAGTCTCACAGGACATGTCTGTGGAGTAAAAAATAGGTGTTGGTCAATAATAGTGTCACAGGACATGCCTGTGGAGTAAAAAATAGATGTTTTTATAGTTGTATATATATAATACTAGGTATTACTGAGTTTATAAGAGTAAACTTTTGTTCGATGCAATATTCATCATAAAAAACAATGGGGTTGTCACATTGTTGGGCAAAGCGTTGTAATTGATACGGATAGAAACCTTGACTATTCATTCAAGTAACTAACGAAGGCTTCAGCTTGTTACTTCACACTTTCATACACTTTCAGGCAAAGTATAAGTGAGCTTACCGGTGTACCCCGGAGGGCACTCGCAGGTGTACCCAGCGATGGAGTCGTGGCAGGTCCCGCCGTTGCGACAAGGGCTGGAGGCGCAGTCGTCGATGTTCACTTGGCAGCGCGCCCCGGTAAACCTGGAGTAATATGAAGACATTTGTGAGGAACCTTCTAAACAAAGATACTTTCCTGATTCAATCTACCGTAAGAGCGAAGATTTTATCCGGTCTCGTCATTTATTTATTTAAACTATATAACAAATGGCGAGCTAAATGCATAATGCATTCTCTACCAGATAACCACTGTAGTACTATACAGAAAAAACAATGAAGATGCGGTATTAAGCAGCCAGATGAGAGTCGTGAACGTATGTAAACAGTATGAATTGGAATATATTTTTAGCACTTTGTTTTGTTGATGTTTGGCATCATCCTACATTCGGTTTGTCAGTTTATTTGGCGCTAAGAAATTACCTACCTATTATCATCTATTACCCTAAAAATACTGTCGTTTATATATTCGAATAGGTATTAAGCTTTTGGCATTCGATGTTAGATAAAGGATTGTCTAAACGTCACAGACGTATTGAATAGTTCAAAATTGAATGTCAGCTTTGTCGGAATTTAAGAATCGTTGCATGCTGCAATCTGGAATAGTCGAAATAGCGCCTGCTTCAAAAACAACTTATGCATTCGTCGCCTTTGGCAATCTGATATCGTCTATCGACTGCATTTGTCCAAGACTCGCCCTTGGAGTACAAAAGAATGGATAGAACTTTATTTTATGCAGTACACTGCAACTTACTCTAATCTACGACTTATGTATGTATTGTATATAGGTATCATTGCCCTGATACAAAAATGACTGCATTTAGCATTTGCTGCTGCTCCTAGAAGCCAGCGCTGATTTCCAATGCAGCCCAGGTTCTGGTATATCTGGCACCGGCTACGGCAGTGTCGACTCACCCAATAACACAAGTACAGCGGAAGGCGTTGATCATGTCGTGGCAGACGCCGCCGTTGAGGCACGGGTTGTTGGCACACTCGTCGATCTCCACCTCGCATTGCGTCCCCGTGAAGCCTGGAAACATAGACGACAATTGTTAAGTTTTTTTTAATGAATCGCTGTCGCTGCGACCCATAGACGTCCCACTGCTGGGCACGGGTCTCCCCCACAAACACTGCTGCGGGAGGTCTAGAGCATACTCCACCACGCTACTCCAATGCGAATTAGTGGAGGGGTTAGTGGCCAACCCAGTGTCGAATGTTCTCAGTCCACCCGAAGGTCTTCGACAAGGCTTAACGACTGTTTCCAGCATTGAAAACCACCGGGACCGACGGCTTTACGTGTCCTCCGAAGCAAGTTAGCGTTCATGAAATTTTGACACTAGTGAAATTTTCACCCATCCACAAACGTGCCCGTCGTTGCTTAACTCATTCGATCACATTGAATCGACGCGAGCCCTTGGGCTATGGACGCTACATTTTAGTGAATATTAGTTGGCAACATGCATGCAGCACCAATCCGCTGCCGCCCATGACAACAGTGATCAACAAGACATAAAGAGTCTCGCTCTACAAATGTATAAAAGGAGCGTTGCTACCCCTGAGAATTAAGATGGCTGTCTCTATAAATAAATTATCCGGAAACAAACAGCTTTTCAACCGGAAAACAATTGCTTAAAAACAACAAGGCAGGATTGGTACTTGGTACCTTACGTGGCGCTTATAGGGTGGTTTAAGTTAGTTTCTCATTTACAACTAACTCTCCATAACGCGCTGAGCGACTATGAGCTTGCGGATCAGACCGGCGGTAAAGGACCACGTCTCGGCTCCATATGTCAATGGTCTTTAGGCACTGAGGTAGATTTGATGTGAAGAAGAAAACTACTTAACCTCCGCAAAATGAAACCATAGAAGTCTGTGTCGCAAAACATACTTAACTATTCCAATACCTCCTAACTAGTCGCGAACAAACAATAAATTATTATGTCTTCTATATATAAAATCAGCCATTCTTCATGACGGGAGATTGCCTGTATGATAATAAATTCTGCTTAGCACATCAGTACAGCATTAACCTGATAATTGGGCCCTGATTGATCTAGTACTTTCTCTGCTAACTTTGGCATTTGAACTTTTGCAACTCAATCTGTTAGCAAACAGTTGATTTATATCATCGATCATCGTCCGTGTCCGAAGAAAATTATACATTTGAATTAGCTCTATGATCTCAATATGAAAGCAATTATGTTGAGAATAAAATATTTTTTTGTGATCGTTATTAAAATATGCAAGCAATCGAGCTTACAGCACCACCCACCCGCTGCCGCCCATAACAACTGTGACTGACTTTGAACAAGACTCAAACAGGGACTGGGGTGGTTAGTTCAGTTAGCTGAGAGAGTTATTTAGAACATTAGTTGGTCAGTTCGTTAGTGGGTATGAGGACTAGGGACTGTTTATCATTGTTAGTCCTGTTAGATGGTGTAAGAAAAGTCCAGTTAGTAATCGTTAGAAAGAGTCTCATTCCAAGTCAGTCACAGATGTGTTGCTACTTTACTTTATTATTGTATCATTATGTATCATTATTATAAGTTATCTTAACGAAAGTAAATAATAAGCAAAAGCATATGGAAGAACATCTGAAATTCTAACTAGACAATATTCGAATATGATAATTATCAAAGTAGCATTGCGATAACCACCACCACCAACTACATGATGACCACGACCGCTTTGCCAAGAGCGAATCGGCTGAGAAGAAGAAGATTGCGATGACATTACGTCACTCATTCACTATACCTATCAGCCTACAATAAAAAAAAAAACAAATAAACGACTTAATTTTACACACCATTTTGAAGATTAAAGGAAAAGGCAACAATTTGAATACCATATTATCTAGTTAATATAAATAGAGTTACGCAAAAACATTTCTATGACCTGGCCTATTGAGAGTTTATCGCGGTATCAACCGAAATGGAGGGGAGGCCACGCCCAGCGCGAGTTGTGGACCTCGGCCCGCCGCGAGACACGAGAGCGGTCGAGTGTGTCGCTCGCTCTAGCTGATTCGAACAGAATATCCATTAATTCCTTAATCCATTAATTCTCCAAGATATGGCTCATTCGAACGGCGCGACCGAATCGACAGGAGTGGTCAAGGTTTTGCACACTTAGGATCATTGAAACAACATAATTTGGCTCATTAAAAAATGCTGGAAAGAATAGAATGCGTGAAACTTCGGCACGCTTTGGCTTTATAAAATAATAAATATACTTAATATAATTTTTAATAATTATAATAATAATTGCAAATTTTCCAAAGTCTGGCTCATTCAAGCAGGAGCAATCGTATCATTGTAAAATACTTTTGCTTGCTATTAAAAACCACATTGTCGTATTTTCCAATAATCTACAACGACAACTATTTTCAAAGAAATTGGCAATTGTTAGTCTTCATATTAATTGTATAGTTAATCGGTGATATCACGAGCACAAGTTCTACCGGTCAAATAACGAAGGCTGCAAACAATCCGCGCCCGCCTGTACCTTATACGGCGGTCTGTCGTCACGATTTCGGATCACAAGGCACAATAGGAATGTCCGGCGCATGGTAATGCGGCTTTATGCACATATTTGAATGTTTAATACTTAAGCCGCCAGCTGGGTGTGTTGCCGGTACGGTTAGTGAATGCTCTCTATTAGATTTGTGTGTTAACAACCTCATGTGTAATTCAATTCAGAATCTTGATTATTTTCTCTAAGATTAAATGAAAAAAGTGACTCAGCCACTGATTATGGAATGGACATTGGTAGTGGCTGAAATTAATTATTCTGTTAAAGTTATTATTTCCGTAAGACAAATACGAGACAGAACGCACTTTATGATTTTCTGTCTACGATCTGCAGCTTTTTTTTATTGGTATTCTTATTGAGAACATTGATTGATCGTTAGAAATAATTTGAATCAATACCCAACTGCTCACTATGGAGAAAACCCGCATGCGACAAACGACCACAGAACCCTTCGAGGTGACACACGCTTTTTGCCACTAAACCATACGCGCAAATAAATCAGTGACCGCAAACGAGATGCCTTTTAATGTATAGAAAAAGAATCCAAGCTGGCTGGAGGTTTTTATTCAAATCTGGCAATGGGCAGGCTGCCATACATGTACCACTGCGTTGCGACCGCAAACCAGTTTAGTGGCAAAGATTGCTCTTGGACAAGAAAAATGCAGCTAGGACTTCTCCTTGTATTTATAACTTTCGCTGTCCATCAAACGTGCAGGATTATATATTAGACAGGAGTTTGACGTCGAACGTCGTTGGTAAGAGCGAATGAGCCAGTTATTAATTTATTTAAAGTGAAAGAGCCATTTTGTGTAATTTTTCCTTAACTTCCATTGGCGACAGATGGAATGTACTTATTTTTTTACAAAATTTTGCTTTTTCAAAGCATTCAGATTTAATATTGTTTCGTACGGTCAATTCAACTGGACTTTATTATACATAGTGTTGTGCTGACTGTGCATCGCGAGATCCGAGAATCGCTGCAAGTGTCGCGTAGCGGTTCCCTCGTGAAAGACATTCCCGTACCTAACATCGGACGGGTCTCACCATTCTAGATTAAGTTAATTTTAAGTTCAAAATTTTTTCTTCTATCGAAGAAAATCAAATAGTACGTAGTAAGAGTTGTCTCGTTTACCTAATTTCACCCAGCCTGCCGCATATGTAACTGACAAATGTAACTAATTATATAGTAAATACTCAGAGTAAATAATGGACTCCTGCAAATCATTAGCAACAAACTCAACATGATATTGATGCCTTTATAATTGATGATTGGTCGAATAGTTGATGTGATTTCTGTTTTCGACGCTTGTCGTTATTACAATAATAGTGCCCTTTCTGACGAGTAAATTTTGATAAGGCACACAGCGAAAACATGTTTCACGCGTTCTGTGCAAAACAATATATTTTTTCAAATCGTAACGGTCATTTCCAACCGCAAAAAGCGAGTGCAAAGGCCTCTACGACATATTTTATTCCATAAAAAACTATAATGTCATATGGCGTCTGCGTTTGCCCTTATTAGTAGACTAGCTCGGCAAGTCGGGGCCCAGTCGCGCGTGAGATGCGACTATCCGACCGCGGGCGTTTGTCGTAAAGCCCTATCTACCGCCTCAGTTACAGTAGACGTTTTAATTCAGCCGTGTTACACGACACTCGAACGTGGTCGACATGCTACCGGGTCGAAGAGCAGCACGCTTATAGTAGCCAGTACACGGTTGGGTGGTTTTATACGCGGCCGGGTTATAAGGAGGGCGGTTCCGATGAGTGCTTTCGCCGCATCATTGCGTTCGCTGACATCTTTTGTGAACTTAACAATGCTCTCAGGTTATTACGAACATGTGGAGGTTCCAAGCAATTAATACGCATGCAGATATATCTGCGCTGATTCTGAACCTGCTCAGGGGACTTAATGGACTGATTTAAATGATGCCTTTAACGGTCTGGACCTGGACGAGGTCTTTTTGATTACGCCGGTTTTTCGAGATCTCGCTACCAATTCTTGTTCGGACTTGTTTGAGTTTCATATCGCCCTTTAATTAAATTGTACAATCCATCCGAATGTAATGTAGCCAATTGCAAGTGTTTTGCGGTATCGCCACCCCGTGATTTACGGTCACTGAACAGAAAGTTATTAACTCCAGTTCCTTGAAATCAGAAGTTTAATTTTGGTACTTAATCAAACTATATATGACCGCAAATATTATTTTAGTAATATTAAATGCTTTTCAAATCGACCATTAATTCTCTTGATGGCCTTTAAGCACAGTATATTCGTCTTAATAGTTTAAAATTGTGCTCAAATCATCAACAGATAATAATATCGTCGTTAACTTTAAGTTTTACGACCGTTTCTTAACTCCATAATAGGTCTCAAAGGTATGCGATAATATTTCATTTTATTTCATATTAAATCCATTTTCATAACTGTTGGCAATAAAGCTTCGTATCACTCAGAACAGACTCAGAACTTTAGTGATTTAACCATTAAAACCTTGCGTATTTTTCCATTATTATCATTTTCTTTGAGTATTTATGCTTTCGTCTTCGGAATTCATAACGAATGCTCTTATTAAGGTAAGTACTGATGATTTTGTCGCAAGATGAATAACTGAAGTTTACCTATACTAGGTATTATAAGTGCGGAAAACAAAAAGTGAAGCAGCTATCAAGCACCCATAAACCATAATAGCACGCAAACTTGTTAATACATTATTAAATTAGGTATTATAACTCATAATTACTACATTGAAAATGAATCTTATTCGGATGCAATAAGGCTCAAAATACGCGCATGTTTGTTTGATACGCTGGAGTAGCGCTTCCGTGTACAGACAAAGCCCTATCGACATGGGAACTGAGCTTCGTCAGGGTTGTCAATGAATAATGTAAATATTAGCAAAATAACAAGTGACGTTTGTCTATCTGTCTGTTAGTTTTAGTCGCCTTTGTATTTTTTAATTAGAAATTTAAACTGATTTAAAATCTTTATTAGATGCTACGATCCTTTTCTTGGCACTTGGCACTCGTGGTCTTTTGGGCACAGCTTCTATGCCGGGTAGTCCTAAAAAAGTGTGAACTTGTGAAATCATCACGCCTATCATAAAATGTTAATATTGTGACACCCACATAAAAAACTCAATAAACAGACATTTATTCATTCAATTCTTCCGGTAATTGACTTTTGTAAATCAAATAGTAAAAAAAAATAGTTTGTAGTAGATACTAAATTTTTATGTAGGTGTTGACAATTTTTTTAATTTATTTTCTTTATTGTAAAAAAGAAAATGTATTTTACAACGGGCAGAACATAATGCCTAGCTGGATTCCTTATCAGCTAATCCAATGTAATGGTGAGAATAAGTGGCAGGTGGAATGACCATAAAATACTGTACCTACGAGAAATTAGTTGAGCTAACATTTTCAGATCCTCCAAATTAAAAACATTTTGCATTTTTGATGATGATTCGCTCAATGTTATTTTGCTAGCCCTAGATCGCCATCCCTTTCGCTCGGTCGTCTCTCTCAATGGTAATCACTGTCATTGAGGAGCAATGTGTCTCGGCCGAGATGGGAGGTCCCGCATGCAGTCGTTAGCTGGCAGACCGAGCAAATTGTTTCTGAACGAGTAGGTGCACTACTTCCGTTACTGATAGATCCATTTCATTTTTGTAGGCAAGTACAAGTCAAGTTCAAAGTAATGCTATTTCAGTTTATCAGATAAGATGTTTGAAGGTTCCTCATCTATTTCAAATTCCATGGCTTTTCAGTCCATGAATAACCATGCGACATTTCTTAAGATACCCATTGGGGCTATTTTAGTTAGATATTAGACATAATTTCAATTCAAATTTAAATTAAACTATTGGTAGTCTAGTCATACATATACATAAGAATGTACGGAACATAGGAGTGGCTAGTGGCCCATGGCTATACCTCCCTGATATAAGGGTTGCCGAGGCCAACCTACAAACTTGAGGTACATTTGCTTTAGCAATATCACTTGCCAGTATGGAGACGCAGCGGAAGGCGCCCAAATCGTTAAAGCAGGAGTAATCTTGATCACTTGGAAACCTTGCAAAAGGAATTAACCCACAGCACATACCAGGCATGCAGTTACAGCGGAAGGAGCCTCACTAAAATCCCCTCGTCAGTCATCCTGCGCATCTGGAAAGGCACCGAGATCTCCTAAGAATGCACCGGTGAACAACGGAAAGAGCCTGGTTCGTCGAATCAGGAGTAATCTTGCTCACTTGGTGATACTTAATCTCAGCACTTACCAGGCATGCAGACGGAGCGGAAGGTGCCCGGATCATCGAGGCAGGAGCCGTCTATGTCTCTTGGCAAATCTGGAAATGCAATTAACCCACAACACTTACCAGGCATGCAGACGCAGCGGAAGGTGCCCGGGTCGTCGAGGCAGGAGCCGTCGTTGCGGCACGGGTGGCTCTCGCACTCGTTCACGTTGGTCTCGCAGCGCGGGCCCGTGAAGCCCACCGAGCAGTTGCATGCGAACGAGCCGGGCGTGTTCACGCAAATGCCGTCGTGCTCGCATGGCGACCCTGAAATAGATATTAGGTTTGAAATATTCAAAGCTCAAACTAGAAAAAGCACGTCAGCCATTTTTCTTATAGCTAAGATTTTTTTTTTACGGCACATACTACAGGAATTTCGCCTGAAAGTCTCATGACGTAGGTCTTTAAAATTCAAGGGTTATGAACTGCAACAGCCAATCACACAAATAACTAACTGAGTACTAACTGAGTAACTGAAAATTCAATAACTTAGATCACGGATTCTGTCAGATATTCCAGAATTACAGAATTCTACTATCAGATACATCTCATTGTTCAAAATTCAAAATTCAAAATTCAAATAATTTATTTCGCTATGAGGTGATTACACACGCTTAACGAAAGTCTAGGTAACTACAAACTACTTAAAGAGATATAATGCTATTCTAAACTGATTAATATAAAGCAAAGGATGAGCTATTTATCCTTGAATGAATAGCTAATCCTACACAGGTGCCTAACCTGCCTTATGGCTAATTTACAACAATTACCTACCACTAAGCTAAGCTCTAAGTCACGATAGACTATCTACCTGGTCATCGGCTTAAGGAAGAACTTACAATATTCTTATCCTATGCCCTAGTGTAGGCCGAGAGAGAAAAAAGCCGGAGGAAAAAACTCTCGGTACTCTTTTAAAATTCAAATTAATTTTTACAGAAAAATGTACAGTATGACCATGATATGATTAGGACAGACACGAGACAGCCAATCGTGTATGCCAAGAATCACCCCATATGCCACCTGCTTACAATATTTAGTATAATTAATACAAAAGCATAGTGATAGCCTGTCAGAGTTTAATTCAGTCCCATGCCTTCTTATCATCCAAATACTCCTGAATATTATAATAAGCTTTTTGACATAATGTTTGTTTGATGGTTTTTTTAAACCTGTGTAAAGGCAGAGACTGAACCGCAGCCGGGACTTTATTGAATATTAGAATAGACATTCCTATGAAGGAACGACTTTTCTTACTAAGCCGGCATTTAGGAAACGCTAATTTGTGGCCGTTCCTTAGTGTTACATTGCGTAAGGCATTTATGTCACTACGACTTACAAACTGATGCCTATTTTTACGAATATACATAAGATTCTCATAGATGTACTGCGATGCAAGGGTTAGGATGTTTATTTCCTTAAATTTTTCTCTTAGGGAGTCTCTACTTCTCATTTTGTATATACAACGGATAGCCCTTTTCTGCAAAATAAAAATAATATTAGCATCCGCTGCATTACCCCAGAGTAAAATGCCATAGGACATTACACTGTGAAAGTAACTGAAATAGACCAATCTAGCGGTATCGACATCCGCTAAACAGCGTATCCTTTTAACCGCGTAAGCTGCAGAACTTAGTCTATCCGCCAGTCGACAGATATGGGGTCCCCACTGCAACTTCGAATCAATGGTGATTCCAAGGAAAACAGTCGAGCTAACTAAGTTCAGTTTATCACCATTTAGTTCTGGTTGCTTATCTACTTGTTTCACATTAGGTGCTGAAAATTTTATGCAATTGGTTTTATTACTATTCAAGTGTAGGTTATTAACGCTAAACCAATGCACCACTTCAGAGAGAGCATTGTTCACATCGTCATAGTTAGTTTGTTGCCTATTTAATTTGAAAATTAATGAGGTGTCATCCGCAAACAATACAATCTCGTTATTATTCTCTACCATATATGGTAGATCGTTAATATATATTAAAAACAGGAATGGACCCAGAATCGATCCTTGTGGGACCCCCATCTGTACTAAAGACCCAGACGATCTTGTACCGTTTACTTCGACTTTCTGAGTTCTTTCGCTGAGATAAGAAATCAGAAGTTTCAGTGCGGTATTTTTAATGCCATAGTGATTGAATGTCTACTAACCCTGTTCACACTCGTCGATGTCCTCTGAGCAGTCAAGCCCCTTGTAGCCAGAGGCACAGGAGCAGGTGTAGGAGCCGTTGATGGGGCTGGTGTCGCAGATCGCGTCAGCGTGGCACGGGTTGGATGTGCAAGCGTCGTCCAGGTGGCAGAGTAGACCTGTACGCCAGAAAAAAAGTATAAAGTACTGGTACAAATATAAATAGCAGACAGATTACTGCAACTACTCAAGTAGAAGTAGAATAGTTTCTTAAGTCACGAGTGACGATCTCTCCGTTCTCTGATTCTTGCCTTGCAGTGGATCCAAAAGCCTACTGAAGTAATGCAAAAAAATCTATAGAATCCCCAGTTAGTTCGTTTAAGTCGATCGAGCTTATGCCCTTAAAGGCTCCTTAATTTTTCATTTTCCCGACAATTTTTCCCGTCAAAAATTTTGTCCTGAAAATCTCCCGAGCGTCTTAGTAATAATCTGCTGATTTGTCCCCATACTGATTGCTAACTTCTCCATATTCGAATCATCAGCTAACAAACTACAAACAGTAGGTTTCCCAAAACTCACCAGTCTTCCCCGGCGTGCACTTGCAGTAGAACGAGCCGACGCGATCGATGCACGTGGCGCCGTTGAAGCACGCGGCGCCGGCGCAGTCGTCGATGTTGACCGAGCACTCCGGGCCCGTCCAGCCGTTCACGCAGATGCACGAAAAGGCGCCAACCGAGTTGGTGCACGTCGCCCCGTTTTGGCATACCAGCGGCCTGTTGAGAAGAAGCCATGGAAGAAGCAATCTAGGGTTTTGACGCAGAAGACTGTTACTCGCAGGTACAACTTAGTTTTATTGTTTCTAAATCTAAATCGCTCCTGTATATCTTGTGTCCATTTAAGAACTTAGTAAAATGTAGAGCCAGCTTATACAGGAATTATTTGCTTAAGCGTAAAGTGGGCCATAGATTAACTACGAACTTAATGATATAATTCATGTTGTAGAAGATATATCGTTATATAGATAGAAGTCCGGAACAGACAGATTTGATGATATTTACTTACAGATCGTATTATATCGTATGCAGTATCTATTTCTCTACTTTATTATTTTCCTTTGTTTATTCATATAGAAGTATAGAGTTTTACACCCATTCGTAAGCAATTGAAATCAACAGGTAAGCAAAGACTTGGCGGCAGCGAGTAAGTATTCAAACAGAAGAAATTATTCTGACTTATAACCGACGCGACGTAGCTGCGTAGTCAGCATTACCTTATGTCTTAATCTCAAGTTCATCGGAACTGGAGTTATCTTCGGTCGGTCGCATCTTGCCCTTCCGAGATCTTCGTAAACACACGACACAGATTGAATGCGGAATATTTCATTTGAAATTAACAAAAAGTACCGACCAAGTCAGGGTTGTTGCAGCGGCATTCTTGGTTTCGTAAAAAAAAATTCAATGTCACATATTAGCGAATGTTTGCGTAAAAGCATAATTCGTGCGGGCAACCCATGAATTTTTACTGAATGTAGGTACTGTATTTTGGATATATGTATGTAATTATTTATATGGAAGACAAACATACTTTATGCTTTATTATTTATACTTTTATTTTGCTTATTTATTTCAAGATGAAGAATTGTATGACACTTAAATCCCAAGTGATATCACGACAACCTAAGGCTTGTTAATTCCTTAGATAAGTGTAAAGTTAATCGACGTTCTTCTCCTGAATATTTATGTGCACATAATTACGAGTATATCCAGTGGCTTTCAAACTCGCCTCTCACTTGCGAGGTAATTTTTTAGATAACAAAATAAAATGTAGATGTTTTTTAATATATTTTTACATTGTTATTGGTCCTTGATAAATGTGAAAAGTTTCAAATGAATCCAACATTTTGAAGTAGAAGAAAATCGCCCTCAAAGATTCCGTTACATACACATACATACACATGCTAATAAACGCGTATTAAAAATCCGGTCAATTCTATTCCAATTTAAAACCGAATCAAACGAAGTCTCAACAGGCATATTGTTCGATATAGCGCGATATGCTATAAACAAGGAGGGTCTGCGACCTCAACGAAATCAGGGCCCACGCGTGCCCACAACCGCGCTATCAGATCCAACGACCGCTGTAACCACTATTGCCAATGATATTGGTAACGATAGCGAGCCTATAGCTAAGCATAATGCTAGACCTAATAATCTTTTGTTCTAAACTAAGCTTATTATCGTTTCTGTGACTACTCGAAACGAAAACGTGATCTCGTTTGTTCCAATGTTATCTGTAATATAAATTTATTGTAGAAACGGTTTATGAAGGGAAACCATAAGGCGCTTGTAAATTACGAAAATAATATATAGAGGAAACGTTTATAAATATTACTCTTAAGATAGCTGTGCGAGAATTCAGTTAAAATCTTTTTTATGTACAACAAAAGATTTTTGTTGTTGTTTGTTCTAATGTCTTTGACCAGACATTCATCTGCCCAAATAAAAGATTCTCTAACTTTTCCCGGGGTATGGTTAAAAGCGACGACGAGAAATTTCCAAGAGATAGGTAGTTGAAATTGTTTTCTGGCGTCCACCTACTCGTATGTATAGACCTACAGCATCTCACATTGGCTAAGCGTGTCAACGAATAATACTCACTTTTCAGAGAATGTCTACGTTCAGCATTGGATCGATTAGATTCATTGCACCATTACCAATTACTTGGGAGAATTCAAATCATTCCTTATTGCTTTGAAATCCCGTAACTTGGATAACCTTAAGCAATAACAGTCTGGCATCGGCGAGGGCCATATTCCTGAATAGCAGAATATAATTTAACCTCATGTTTCAAACGACTGCGGGCAATGTAGCACAATATCTCAACTCACACCGAAACAAGCTGTGACTGCAATTTAATATTCAAAATAGGTTTCCCTGTTATAAATCTAGTGTTAGTACCTCTAAATCACCGTGTATTAAGTTGTATTGAGTCAGCGTTGAGTCATAAAGGTTTTATTGAAGTGTGATTTTTCTCTCCATACTGATTAGATTCATTTCGTAACTTATTTACTCCTTTGGTTAATTTCAATGCTGCACATTGAGATACTTAGTAGCGTAGATACATATTCTATACAATATCTACTAATGTAGGAAATATCTTAAATTGTTGTGACTCTAGAATTACGAACCTAGAAAACAAATAAATATCATGGACATTATCACACACGGCCATCTGACCCCAAAGTAGGCTCGAGCCTGTCCTATGTATCAGAGACTGATATACATACATATATATTTTTAAATACATACTTAAATAGATAATAATAACATCCAGACACTGAACAAACACAAGTGTTCGTCACACGAATATTTGTCCTGAGTGGGATTCGAACCCACGACCCCTGGCGTAATAGGCAGGGTCACTACCGATTGCGCCAACGGGCCCGTTAATAAAGCTTTCTATAAAATAAATGACTATTTAAACGATAAAAACGCTTGGTGCGATGTATCTCCAGCTCCACTAATAATGTAGCTTCTCGGTAGCATCAACTTTGTGAACCGGCAGAAGGTATATAATGTTATGAAGTTCATTAAGCCTATACAAATACATACATACAACATAATGAAAAATATATGAATCTGACTGTGACTCTTATTTATGTTATACCATAGAGAAAGGACAAAGGGTTTATACTTAAATAACTTAATTTAATTTTAAATTCATTAATTTGTAAATTTACTTTTAAGATATAAATAAATATATAACTAGAAAAAACTGAATTTATAATTTTGTACGTCCTACCATTTCAATATTAAGTGATATGGGGTCAGTTTCACTAGTTCCATTGAGTTGTTCAATCATGGGACAAGTCATTTTATGATTTAGAACGAGTCACCAGTCAGTTCGGCTTGGTTTGATATTCTCTACGCTCTCCCATCATTTTGAACTTGGTACAAATTTTATTGAACTCTCCCTTTGATTCACATAACCATCCAAGCCCGGTGGCAGTGAACTCAACGCGGAAGCACTCGCCAGCAATGGCCATCATCATTAATCACCTATCACGACCATTCACGACACAAGGGACATACGTTTCGTATCGCTGCAGCTTAATGCTATAATGCTGGCCATTTTTGCATACGCCATTGATAAACTGTCATCTTCGATGACTATTCTGTTCTCTAAAGAGAGAAGGGCTTTAACGTCCTTCAATAAATGTTTGTAACATTGTACCTATATTAATTTAAATGAAATAAATTAACTACCTGCACAGCATAAAAAAAAAGTAAAACGGTTTATGGAGTGAAGGCAAAAGCGCGGGCAGAATAAAGTTATTTATTATCTACGCGAAAGACGCGACTACCGGTTGCGCTTGCGCATGTCCATATAACGATGTACACGCAGGGTTGCCAGGTCATAAAAAGAGGAAAAAGAAAAGAGTATAAGCACATAAATTGAACACGCTCCTTCTCGTGTAATCCGTCTTCCACACAGGAGTTGGAACTCAAAAAGATTCAAATGGTGCTTTATTCTTCACAATTAAGATTTAAGCAAGCCAGAAGAAATTCAAGTAAAAATTGATTGATATATTTATCATACACCTTTCATTTTAATTAAAACAGCGGATTCATTCAGCCATTTTAGAAGAGGTGACAACCCTAATTTTTTCAGAAGAATCTACCCAACTCTTTAGCAAAATTACCGCCAAACAATTTACTCTTACAACGCGAACACCAAAAGATTTCTCCAACAACAAATTTATTTTCCGGAAGCGTACGGAATTACACGTATAAACTGCGCTTCTTATGCGTTACCGAAAAATTATCGCAAAATGATGCAGACGCTCGCGCACATTTGCTGTTAATCCGTAATTATGAAGCGCGTAAAATTTAAGGGTCATGTTACTTTTGAGAGGATGCCAGTTAAAAAAACATAATTAGGGGGCAATGGCCTTTGATGAACTTTTAAATCGTATGGCGCTGTAACACGTGTTAATTCTGTTATAGATAAACTCGTATTTCATGAGAACACGAAAGCCATTTACTCTAGTGAAGTGCTAAAACACGTGTGTACAGATCAATTAGTGGTCCGCATATCATGAGTTTGTCATACAGTCAAAAGACGGAACAGTGGCACTATTTTTAAACTGCTCGAATTAATCGCTCGCCTGTGACTTCAGTCATAATTAGCTTCGAAGTCGCATGAAGCATATTTTCTCTATTTTTGAAAAGTTTGTCTCCAGTGCTGCCAACGTCACTCGAAAAGTAAGAACAAACCCGTTCTATTCAGTATAAAAAAACCGATAAAAAACGCAACGAAAACGAAATCAGTAAATTATGAAGTAATACAATTTCTTGAACTGTACTAAATCGCCTTTTGTTACTAGACTGCTTCGTTGGTCTAGTGGTGGTAAGCGCGGCAGCTAAGCTAGAGGTCCTGGGTTCCATCCCCGGGTCGGTATTATTGGGTTTTCTAATTTAAAATTACCACTAGTAAGTAAGGTCGTATATTTATGCCCGATGTATGGCTATACATAACTGCTGATAAGTGGGTTTATTAGACAAATCTGCGTACCCTTTCGGAGAAACAAGGCGCGATGTTATGTTCAATCTATTAAGTACCTACTGGGAGTGCATGAAACATCCGAAAACATCACGATGACAAATCCTCCTGACGACTGATACACTGTTAATAATATTTTCCAATAGAGATATTCAAGTGATTCAAAACCACAAAAAAACTGGAAGTATTTTTCTAATCTTGATACATGTCTCTATTGCAGACAAATCTATTGATTACGTTGATTAATGTGCGTCGGATGGCCACCAAATTGAAATGCCGACGGGCTACCACTGTCAGTTACAAATGACTGCGGTATCTGCGATGGTACCTGTAATTGTAGGTGTAAGGAAGATGATACTCTATTCTTATCCAAGATCAAGAAAATAGCGGAAAAGCTGGACGTTTCTGTGATGTATGGTAATATAATTAAATATGTAGTCAATTGTAGTTACCAATGTTTACTTTTTGTAAATTGCTGGTGTAAAATGGTGGTGGTGGTAAAATGTAAATTACCGTCGTAAATCACTTGGATTACATACTCAAGTAACGGATAACGGCTTTTAATTGTGTTCCCCAAATACTCCCTCAGTACTTGGTACCCGTGTTTGTACGGATATATCAGTTTCGTGGAGAAAACGTAGGTACTTGTACGTAGTACTTGTTGCTAACTAAATTCAAATTATGATGTTCAAATACGAATCAATTTTACATCGGACAGAACACAGATGACTTACATTAATTTTACTGTAAGATTTTACTCATTTTGTGCAAAGAAATTGGATAGGCATCTCCAATTTCTTTGATTTTGTGGAAACCTCTGGGAAACCTCTATTCATTGTTCTGCAGTAACTATTTAGTAATCTGTGGATATGCTGAAGATGCATTAAAATTGTCAAAACAATTTTGCGATATTTGGGGACAGGGGGTGTCATGTTGTTTTCATTATATTAGTTTTAAAGTATCCAATATAATTTGCATCATGTCTTCTCCTTTGTTACACACTGCCTAACTAATGCAGTACTTGTAGTATTCATATACATGAAGAATATCTAAATGTTTAATATTTCCACATTTATTCCAAAGTTAGGCTCGTCTCCAACGCCCTCCGGTATTTAAATAATATTGTTGAGCATTGTCTTCCTTACTAATAGCTACATAGGGCACACTGAAAGTTCGTTGCTCCTGGTCGCTCATGAATGTTTGAATTTCGAATATTATATTTTTTTCAACCTATGAAACTCAATCAATGATTAAAAAAATTGGCGGGAAATCGCGTGTCAATAGTTTTTTAACACAAATTCGTCGTCGTTATTTCTTTTGTGGCATTTGTGAGCTAAAATAGGAATTAAAGTTTTTGAAAGGGCCGTCACCATCACTTTATTTCTCTGTGATTGTAGTTAACTTAAGGAACTTAGTATGTAAGTGTTTCTGAATTATTAATTTATTTTTCTCATTTACACTATCACTTCGTCCTGCTTTCGTAAGTTGCTTTATGTAATGTGTGCCACCCACCCACGCTTCGCTCTCCAAATTAATTCTTTAATGCTACGTACGGGAAACATATTGACAGTTTTGCATTTAGCAAACATATTTGTTGAATACGATTACATTATATTTTCGTAAGTTCCTTTCAGTAAAGGATTTTTGTTTCTTAAGCAATTTATGGTTAGGTAATGAAGAATGTATGAATAAATATAATATGTAAATTAATAAATATAATATAAATATGTATACATATATAATAGTAATGAATGAATAAAGTTAAAAACATAAATGACAATCGAACATAATAGTAGATATAACAAGACTTTTTAATTTAGCCATATTATATATATATATATATATTATTATATATTATGTATGTATGCAATTTAATTATTTGTAATATGTTTTCGCTTTATTTAAGTTTTATTTTTTTCTTTTTCCACCTACCGCAACTTTTCCCCACTCAACCAGGGTTTGACTGGTAGAAAATGCCATAAGGCATTAAGTCCGCCCATTGTATATCTCTTTAGAGGTGTCAATAAAGTTAAATAAATAAATAAATAAATAAATAAATAAATAAATTATATTAACAAGAAAAACAAAACATATTCACACAAAGTTACACCTGATGTCTGCTTTTAATGTAGGTAAATAATATTGTCGCGTCGTATGGGATATGTTGGCAAGTATCGCGTTGTATCACAGAATGTCACAGGGAGAATTAATATCAGTGTCGATGTAATTAATGTGCCGCCGACAGAAAACCCTTGCGTAACCCGAAAGGCCTTTCTTTTCAATTAAACACTCAACTGAATTGAGTAGGTGCTACAATTAAGGCTGGGATCAATGAATCGTTAATGGATCTGGTTCGGAATTTTAGTAAAGAAGAAATACTTTATAGACTACGAACTTAAAAATACAGATTAAACAGTTTTAATATTCCTCACAAGCGAGTGGTATTAATCCGAATTAAATCCTTTAACGTACCTACTACCAATAATATGTGAATACTAGCTGACCCCGCAAACGTTGTTCTGCCTTATGAAATGTCAAAGTGACGCGACGCTTCGAGTCAATGAACAACGGTTAAAATTAAAATACTAAAATCGTGTTTAAAAAACATTTTCCAGTGGACCAAATTGTGAATCTAAACCATTCTCGATCCCCTTGAACACACAAAAAAAATTTCATCAACATCTATCCAGCCGTTTAGGAGGAGTTCACTGTCATACAGACGTACACAAGAAATATATATAATAAGATTATTTAGTCGCCACTGCTACCAACGTTACCATACGTTGTTCCATTAGACTCCGCTTAGTAATTATCACGGAACAGATACGCGTAATTTATAAAATAACTTAATAATAATGAATGTGTCGAAGTGTCTCTTATGAATAAACATAAGATTTTCTTAAGTGCCGACGTATGCCGGCTATGTAGATAATATCTGGCATCTCTATTGAAATTGGGTCGCAGTAGAGCTTTCTGTAGAGCTAACGGAATGGGCAAGGTTTAGTAAGTTAAGGTCTGGGCCACGCTGCTCCAGTGGGTTGTATAAGGACTATATCGTCTATACTACTAAATAAATATCTTGGCCATCTGACCCAAAGTAGGCGCGAGCCTGCAATATGGATATCAGAGACTGATACCTATACATTCATAGATATTTTTAAATACATACTTAAATAGATAATATTAACATCCGGACACACAACAATTACAAGTATTCGTCTCACGAATATTTGTCCTGAGTGGGATTCGAACCCACGACCCTGGCGCAACAGACAGGGTCACTACCGATTGCGCCAACGGGCCTGTCATAATAACTACTGCAATGTACACTTTTGACTTATGAGTAAAACTAGAAAACCTTTGAAAGGAAAAGGGAAGTCCACTAGTGTTGAATATTTCTAAACCGAAATACTCACAAGTGACACTTTGTATACTTCACAAGTCAGCCCCGATCAGCCTACATCCTTTAAATCTACCTTCAAGGGATATCGAATAAGGTAAAAACAACTCCAGTGCAGGGTAACCCGATACATCAGTTGCGTTTCACGTCCCAACGGTTCGGTTATCCCGTCTTGAATGACGTCACTCCGAAACCAACCCTATAATTATTGCGTAGAACTTAATTTCGTATACAGACAAGTGCTTCTAAAAGGTAGTACAAGTAAAATAAGAAGAAACAACACTAAGCGGTTAAGTAAGATCTGGCAACATTGTTTTTGCGTACGAAGTGGACGAGTTTGGACTTTATTGTGTAGTAAATAAAGGTTGGAAGAAAAGCTTTAACGGAGAAAAGCTCGTCACAAAAGTGGTCTACGGGCGGTCTTATCCATGCTCTGTAAATATTAATAAGCTATATAGGAGCGATTAATACTCAGTAACAAGAAGCCGAATATAATTTTTGTCTCATGTCCCATGTCGTGTTTGAATAAAATATTATGTATTTAAAGTTGTTAAAGTTTGAATTTAACTGGTTTTATTCGTTTTATTGAGGACTATTACCTAGTAGTGAGTAGGCCCCCTCCACCAATCCGCATTGGAGGAGCGTGGTGGAGTATGCTCTAGACCTCCCTCTGTGTCTGTGGGGAAACCCTTACCCAGCAGTGGGTCTATGGCTTGTAGCTAGCTAGTAAGTGAGAACCAACCCTACCGCAGAGCTTTCAGACTTTCCTACACTTATCAGGCTA
Source organism: Carterocephalus palaemon (assembly GCA_944567765.1). Lineage (NCBI taxonomy): Eukaryota > Metazoa > Arthropoda > Insecta > Lepidoptera > Hesperiidae > Carterocephalus > Carterocephalus palaemon. The sequence goes on along the minus strand of OX155641.1, from coordinate 13,250,466 downwards.
CATTTAATTTCTTGATTACATAACAACAACAATAAAAGTGTGGTGGTGGCATCATAATCATAGCAGAGTGACTTGGATTTGAACCGTCGACCTCTCGAAAGAAAGAGGTCGATGTTTGAAGTGTGGAAAAAAGCTCGATTATTACCAGAGCCTTCCAATTTCCCGGATGCAGTCGACTCCCAAAGAAACCTATCAATTACTCAATCCGTAATCTCGCCGCACAGAATACGATATACCATTGATATTGCAGCTTACGCATTCCTACGCCTTTATATAATCTTTATTATGTTTTTTGTGCCTCCGTTGAAGCGCAAACAACTTTGAATGAATATATTTTTGTGCTCATTTTTTGTTAAAGTAGCGAAAGGACTTAGCTATCGAGTTTTCGTCGTCAACTTGTTCATTTTATTCCATTGTTTTTCAACGGAAAGATACTTGTTTCTATTGCCGTGTGAATGCAGTTTTTACACCCAATCATTAGACGACAATTAATAAATACACGACGGACTGGGCTTCGATAAAACAAGTAATGACTGACCAGCGATTAGGACAGTGTAAATAATAATAATAGATCTTTATTTCAGGCAAAAAACCCATATATGTACTTTTCATTAATTTATTAGTACAATAAAATACAATAACATGACCATTTTTGAATAATTTAAAATTGTATTAATCTATGTATTACTATAATAATAAAATAATAATCAAAAATAATTTCAATTAATTTTATTTAAATTTAAATTTTAGAGCTTGTGCTCCGGCATTGGGCGGCAAGGTGCCTATCGCAGCAATGCCGGAGGTAGCAGCAGTAAAGTCGCACCGCGCCGGGATATGTGTGTGTTGTAAAATCTTTTGTACTCCGTAAGGAGCCTATCTATGTACCAAAGACTTAATAAAAATAAAATATTATATGTGTATGCAAACGGAAAGATATTTGAATAAAGTGTACAATTATTTATAAGTGAGGACAGTTACACATTAATCTGTAGTTTTAACGGAGGATCTATGTTCTATCTTCCTGTCTATACTGTGGGACTATAAAAAAGACTATAAAAATCAAATCAAACTTACTAAACGTTATTTAGTTCCACTAAGACATCATAGGAAGACTTGCAAGTTATATAAGTGATTTGAATGGACCAGACTTATTGACCACTTACTTGTTGGTGTTAAGAGTTGTTAAAATGAGAATATTCATATTTAGCGCTTCTATTAAGAAGGAAGAAAATCAATTAGTTTTAAATCTAGGCGCTGATGTTCGTATTATCATAATCTTTATTTATACTGATTGATATTGATTGACACAACTGTTATATTGGAGCCTACTTAACATATCTCGACGTCTTGTTTGAATCATATCAGTTGCCCTTTTTGTGAGCGCTAGAAAAAGTTGCGGCCACAACTCACCACGAGTTGAGAAGGCCGTTGACTTCTAGACGAGTTATTTTGTAATTAACACTCGGGACACTAGCGTGAACATATTGTGTTACAAAAAAATCCTATACAGATTTAGATATCATTACCTCGTCTGATTCATTATTGGGTCTGGTGGGTGTTTCATCCCTTTCATTCTGACTACCACTCATTGTTATTGCAACGATAGAATAGTGGTAATTACTTAATCACTTCTTAAATAGAGGTAAAGTTAATACTTAATCTGTCAGAAATTATACAATGACGGCGGTATGGCGTAGTTATCTCAGACTTATTATATATTCTGAATTATCTTATAACGTTCATAATTAATTCACCAATAGTGCCGTTAAAGAGATTTAAATAGAATTATTAACGCAGTTAATGCCACTTGTGAAACTAACAAAAATAATACTGGCTATTATTTAAAATAATTCTTCCCTAGGCGATTCTTTACGATGGACGACCTGTGGTGACGCTCTAAAGGTCGGTATGACCACACAGTAAAAGTCCATTAGAAAAAAAAGTTCTATTCCTACGTAAGAATACAATTTTAGGCCGATAATACAACCAATTTACCTTTAGTGCATTAGCAATGTCAACCTTAACCCCAAGTGTTAAAGTGGTCGATATCGTGCATAGATGCAATCAATCCTGCTGGTTTTGCACGGATGCCTGCTTAATTGGGACTCGGCGATTCGACAACCGAATAATGGTCAGCCAAGCTATGTTGCTGATTAAAAAACTTTGAATCCTATGCTTTATGAGATACGAATGCGTTTTACTGATCACAAAAGAAATATGATTCCTGAGGCAATTATACGTGGAGATTTGAAAGATTCGGAAAGAACTTGCGGCGCTACAAATTGGCTTCATTATATCGATACACGTTAAGCGCTCGACATGTTCCAGTAAATTCTTGCACCTGATTACCAGGAAGCTGTTTTGGTTAAGGCAGTTTTATATAAGCATTAAAATAATGCCGATACTACTATACTTATTATTATTATTATTTGTAGGAAGGGGGTGTGGGCCATAGTAGCCACTGCGACCTAAATAGCTCTATTGTAGCTATACTATTATACTTAGTGATTGTTTTAAATATGATGATGATGATACATGTTTTTGCGAATATTAATGAAAGCACGTATTAAAGCTTGGAAAATAATCCCGTATCTGCTGGTTTTCATCGTGCACTCTATCCACCACAGAGGGCCTAACTAACACGCGTCAACAGCGGTGATAGCTCAGTTTTTGATTAAAAAATCATCAAAGTTATGTCTCGTTGTTGGAATGTTAACCTTCAGTTTGGTAGTTTCTCAAAAGTATTCCAAAATAACAATCTAGTGAGATACGCCAATATCAGAAATATATTAATACCTAACAGATCTTATACGATGGAGCCTAGGTTCAAATTCTAGAGCAAGAATGGTAGAAACAATATTTTGAGGAACTGGGATCTGACAGTTCTCCATTATGTTCTAGGTGGCTTATGAAATCTGCCAATCCACTAAGTCAGCATGATGGACTATTGCCGGTAAGGCAGTCCGAGAAGATAATCAATAGGAGCATTGAAAAGGTTCGGGTAGAAGCACGTTTTTAATATTTTAGCCTAACAGGCAAGCGGGCCACCTGGTGGTAAGGAACCAACGCCAATGGACACGAGCAACACCAGAGGTGTCGCCAATACGTCGCTGGCTGGAGCTCTTTTCGCACTTACCTTAAAGCGCACTCGTCGACATCAGTCTCGCACAAGGGCCCCGTGAAGGTGGGCGGGCACTCGCAGGTGTACGAGTTGAGGCCGTCCAGACACGTCGCGCCGTTCTGGCACAAATGGCCGGGGCAGTCGTCGATGTCAATCTCGCAGTTCTGACCCCGGTAGCCTGTGGACAAGGAGCAGTTAGAGATGCTGTTTGTGAAGAAGCTGGGAGGAGGAAAAGGTACACACACACACGCAGTATGCCTAGTTGCGGGTGACGAACTCATACAGAAATTAACACAATTTAACATCCATGATCCGAGTATAAATATTTATCTACGAGATAAATGTCCGTTGGTTGGTTGGTTGGTAATAATAATTTGGGTTCATGAGTCAGATCAGATCAGATCAGACCGTCGCTTATTACTCCAATGAAAAATTGAATTCATTGAGGAAGCTACTTATGTGAATTAAAGTGTTAATCTCATCGATATCAAATTAATATCTCAAATTTATTTGTTCATCTTAATAAACTTGAAATGGAACACATAAACATATGTGTACGAAGATTCGAAGAAGCTATTAAACATGTAATAAAAACGCTGCCTTTTGACATAAGCAACACCAGATGAGTTGCTAATGCGTCGCCCTGAAGGAAGCTCATTCCACAATCCACATATCACATGTGCGTGGCTAATGTATGCGCAACATGGTCGACGCCTTTTATGTTTTGGCGCCAACCACAGACATTCGATTAGACACAATAGAAGATCCTCAGATGTGATAGTTATAAAGAATAAAACATTAAATACAAAACATTCATTTTATAACACATCCTTAATCAATCGGTCAGCCATATTCAATGTAACCCACATTGATTTTGCCCGGTGCTATTACTACGAGACAATCACAACAAGTATCATAAGTAAAATAGTCTTAAAACATTACGCGGTATAAAAAAAAAAAACAAAAAATTGAACCTTCTAATACTTAGTTCATTAAACCTACTTTAAAAATAGATAAATCGACTTCCTTTCGACTAATTCAATCTAAATCAACAGAAGTAAGCGATCCAAAGGTTCTAATTAAGTGTCGGAGGCCTTCACCCATCAGCTAGATGGCACAACGGGCTACAGTACATTGATTAGCGAGTTGGCAATCTCATTACCTTCATTAACCGCCGGCTGGGTTCCCACGAAAGCCACATGTGCTCTGTTTATAAGATGTGGAAAAAATTAACGGCACCCGTTTTAAATCTATCCACGCCTTTTTGTATCGCAGAGGACTGGGATTAACAGGAGTAACATGACGTCAACTTTGGGAACGTTTAGGTGGCTAGACACCGAAAAAACAGACGGGGCAGAAACTTGGAGTCTTGAGCGAGAAAGATGCTGAACTATCCTGACTAATAATATATCCTTTCCAGTGTCACTATGCGACACTGCATCAAAATTACTACAGATGAACAGAAGAAACTAAGTATTAAATCTTTGAAAACCACTTAAATTAGAAGCGGATTTATTTGTTTGAAAGAGAAAAAATCATAATTGCTTATGCAAATAATCCAGCTTAATTAGCTTACAATAGCAAAAATGGACTTGCTTGTAAAAATTACAATTATAAATCCGAGGCCTTATTGACGACGATAATCTATATAATAAAAATGAATCGCAAAATGTGTTGGTAAGCGCATAACTCAACAACGCCTGGATCAATTTGGCCAATTCTTTTTTTAAAATGTTCGTTGAAGTTCAATGATGGTTTTTACGGCGAGAAAAATTTGAAAATTCATCCCCTAAGGGGGTAAAACGGGGGTGCAAAGTTAGTATGAAGCGTAACGCGAGCGAAGCTGCGGGCGTCCACTAGTACTCAATGAAAATATGGCTTTATGTAGTTTATAATTGAAATTTTATCCACAATGTTCATTTATGATTCAAGTGATTATCGTTTTATGACGTTATATTATTATTTATATGTTCGTTCCCAACCATGGCTTATTAGGCCTGCCCTTAATATTGTATCCAAAAGGCGTAACAAGAAACCAGATTGCCAAGTCAGTATTAATATCAGTCCAAAAGAAAAACTAAGAACAATGAACATTATAAATAAAGCAATTACCTAATATATTATTTTTTCTTTACTGTATTTGTATTTTTACTCTTTTATTTGTACTTTATAAGTTATTGTAAGTAGATTGCTCGTATCTATCGCAGCATATTATGACGTTATTGAATAAACACACACATGAGATGCAAGTCCCACCTAAGAATGCATAAGGCACACGAGTAAACGAGTCCTGTCTGATATAATTTCAAGGTTCTCATATTGCAATTGGATGAATGAACGCATCAGTACATTCCGTCTGTGAATGAAACAGCCACAAACGATTTGTCACAAGCAAATTTATTGAGAAATATGGGCCTAATTGTTCAATTAGAGCTAATTATCACTACCAATTGCTACAGATAACTATATCTTTAATTGAAGATCTAAACGTAACATCATAATTGTTTTAGTAAAAGATATAAAAGCGTGCTTTAATATATAGTCGTCAATTTCTAAGCATGCAATTTTGACTTCAAAGTTCACACACAGTAATATTTACATATAGGAAACCGTTTAAACAATTCATAAATAAAGTTGAACCTATTGTTGTGTAATTGTATTACCGAAACATACTTATCCCGCTTTATTATTACATGCTCTATGAACCAAATCGACTGTAAATTGTAATTTCCCAAAATTGATGTTACACGACCTGTGATTACTTTAACCTCTTGGCTTTTCAACCACGACTATAATATAGTAATGCTCACTTCATATACATTGGCTTAAAATCAAAATCGAAAAAAACGTAAGTCATATACCACTTATATTGGGACATCTAAGCCAACAATAAACATAAATGAATATTTAGTGAAGCCCATAGATGGAGCTTCTTAAATTTATGCGGAATAAAGAAAAGTTTGAACAACAACAACGTCCGATAGTCAAAATTAGCTTTTGACAATGTCACTAACATCAATGGTGTGAGAGAGTCACCACCCTCTTTTCCCATACGTATGGACAAATAATTAATATACGGAAGCTCTTAAGGCTATTTTTGGAATGAGATACACATGCAGCATCGCACATTAATATTAAGACCTTGATACTTATATTCTTGGTGATAGGACTTGGAATATTTTATTCGATAACAAGGAGACATAACATGTATCAAGTGCTGCCTGCACTTGATACATTAAACATGTTTTAATGTGACGATACAAAGAGGGTTGAACTAACTTTTATTTTCAAAAAGTAAAATTTATTTGGTACAAAAGATCAGCAGCTTTTAATTCGATGAACGATAACTTTTTATACGAATATAAGCACATGCATTTAGTATTTATTACTCATATTTCAATACGCCGAATTGTTTATGTTTTAAATATCGAACTGAAGTGAGTGCTCGATTTACATGCCGTCGAGTGACATTACAAATGCGACGACAGCTTGTTAATAAAAACTCCGATTTCCTGTCCTTTCCCACACCTCCGTGTACATTACTGTACATGTAGGGGAGACTGGGGGCAAAAGTAACAGTTTTTACTTCATGGCCGATTGTGCTAAAACTGTTGATATTTAACTAAATCCTGTTAGTCTCCAAGAAAGAGAATTTAAGTGTCTACCAACTTGTGCAGCTAACGTTCGTGTACTAATTGTAATTTTGTTGCAATCACACTTTTAAAAGGGAGTGTCGAATGTTACAACTGACCCCTAGTACAGGGTCGTTTGTAACATAGTTTTGATGGCCAATAAAATGACAGTTTTAATGGATATACCTATATTTTAATTTTTTAAATAATCACAATCATTAATATAATCAGTCTTATAATTGGTAACAAAAATAAATGCTTTCATTTCTTCAAGCCGCTTCGAAACAAAAAAATATATACTTCTCTTGGTAATTGATCAAAAGCTAATATATTACTTTAAAAAATCACAATTTTAGGCATATTATGTCATTAAATAACATCTAAATCGTACATTTCTTTGATGTATTCAACAATAATCAACAAAAATCAAAAACGACAATTTGTATGTAAAACTTGTGTGTTACTAACAACCCCATGTTACATTTAACCCCTGTCATATTTCTGCGAGTCTTCCAGAAAACAATAAAATAAACCGAAATAATCTTTGATAATAATTTATATTTCCCCAACTATTTACTTTGGTAGCAAATCGTTAAAACAAAAATCTATTGATTTTTTATTGGCTCAAAAAATGTTATATATATATATATATATATATATATATATATATATATATATATATATATATATATATATATATAATTTATTTTCACCTCGGGGTCATTTGTACCATAGGGTCAATAGTAACGTTACTATTGACCCCGACAAAAATGGTACAATTGTTCCTGAAGACTGTTTTATTTCAAAACCAAAATAAATCAGAAATTCTGAACACAATTTAACTTATACATTAAGGTTTATATTGTGTGATATACATAGATTCTAATACTAGTCGTTAATTTACTTATATTTTGTAAATTAAAGAGTAATAACAGATTTTACAAAGCACGAAAACTTACTTCGGGGCTGTCCAAATGGCCGGAGTCAATAATATACGTCCACGGCGCTCGGAGCACATAGCCGACTGGTTAGCTTACCCGAGCATGACACGGCCTATGCCCCCACGCCCGCACACTCTTCTGCGTTGCTTGGTAACCAAGATATCACCAACGTTACTATTGCCCCGTGTTACTTTTGCCCCCAGTCTCCCCTAGTCATTAACAGCGGGAAATCTTAAGTGGCGCTTGATGGATCGAGTCCTCAGGACTCCGAATGGTATTAAATAAGTGTAGGGTAATTAGAAAGATTTGGGACAACAGTATTACACTGTGCCCTTCCCACCTCCGATTAGGGACATTTGGTAAGCAATAAAACTGACTATTTATTGGAAAAGCAGTCCTAGTTGACTTCAATACACAAATGGGGGACATTTCTTCTCACCTGTACTTTTTATGGAATGATACCAAGGAATTAAGATTAGAATTGATGTTTGATGGTATTCAAAATATCCGAACAAAGTTTCCTAGCGATTCTTTTACTTATTATTATTGTTGCGCGATTCATAAATTTGGTTAGTTGTAAAGATAGAAAGATGTGGAGTGCATTCTGTCAAATAGAAACTCAAGCACAGATATTAAACTTTGCGGGAGCAATTGAAGTAAAAACAACGCATCCGCTAGTCGGTTCCGCAATCATTCCCATTTCGCAGTGGCGTAATGGCGCTAATGAAGACGAGATGCGCCAACACCACGAACTATATAAAATTGTGACGTAACCCCCATTTCATTTTACTGCAGATACGAAACCGACCCGGTAACGCTCGCGCCTATCTTGAGTTTCATATGCACAACTTTAGTCTCAAACACTTTTTCCTAAAGATGAATTTCATTTGACATTTTCGTGTGAACATCAAAATTTGTGTCAGCAGGATTCATGAGTGCTATCATTAGAACAATTTCCATGAATTACATGGCTAATAGTTTTAATGTTTGCTTCGCATTACTTTAACTCTCGATCGAAATGCCAGTTGGATATAATGCAATTTTTATTGCATGCAAGTGTAAACCGCGAAGGTAATACTTGAGACTAGACGCCATAAATCTTAATATTTGCGTGACAGTATCTGGTCTCGAGATCAAATGATTGAAAGTGCTAAGAACACGTATACTCAAATTAAATCAACTAGTTATACTTAAAACTTAAAACCTTACTTTAAATATTATGAGAATGAAATTTTTAAAAAAGATTTTTTTTTATTCGTAAGAAGCTTTCGATAAGTCTTTTGTTTAAATTGGAGCTGAAATCTATGTCGGATTGCAACACTGGTCTGCTAAGTTGTATGTAGTGTATAAATATCAATAGTCGGTATTTACAACTAGACTATAATTTGTCTAAGTGCAGCTTTCGAACCTGCCTGGTCGTGGCTGCCCCGGGCCGTGGCCGCCGCCATAGAATAATGACGCATTATCAGATAGACACGCAACAGGTATTATATTCTACTTTTCGTACTTTTCTATTTTTGGAGATGCTTTAGATTTGGTTATCTCTGAATTGATGCAACCATTCTTTTAAAACCAGGTTCTACCAAAGTAATGCTATTTTGTTGGTTATTTTAAATCTTGTGAAATTAATTTGTTACAGTCGAAGTTAGGTAGGAAAATATACACCTAAAATCCCTAACGAAGATTTTGATAGTTTTCGAGACTTAGAAACATGCCTTTCATTTCGTCTAAGGTTAAATTCACATGAGCGTTTATCAGTAATCTAGTTTGACATTAAGCAAGAGAGTTTATTGTATTTACATAATTTTATCAATGTGTTTAATTTGATCCAAGCAAAAATGAAATATATTATCACGACATAAAAAAAATTTCCAACCCAGACAACTTTTATTAGAACATTAAGAATGTAATGAAAGAAAGATTAAATGTAATAATACCGAAAACAATAGAACACAAGATAAGGAAACATTTGCAATGTGATGAGGAAACAGTGGGAGTGCAGTTTGAGTGGGAAGCGGATCTAAGCAAGACTTAATTGACTAATTGAGGAGGTGAGTATTTCTTGTTGATATCTTAATAATTCGTTGTATTGATTCATATAAAATGGTTAGTTCGCTTATCGAATTCTGAAAAAACATTTGTTACTGCTACAATTTATATGGTCTTAGGTGATAATCGACACCAATTAAGTTCGTGACAATTCATTCTTTACTAGGTATACCAGCGGTTAAGATCTAAGAATTTTTAAAAAGGTACAACAAAAACTATTTTTCAGGTTAAGCAAAGCTTTAGAGACTCTTCTGGTATTGTTTGTACAGGAAAAATAAATTAATACGGAAAATATAAAGTGAAGTAGGTATGTTATAAATTATGTAGATACCTATAAGCATGAATATGCAAACCTTTATCGTTAGATGTTAAAAGTAAGCAACTTTAAAATCAACCAATACATATGGAGACAACCGTAAACGGAAAATCTTAGAAGCCTTTAAATGGGCATTAACACCGTTTACATTACAAATTGGGTATAGTCCACTTCGTAATCACATGCGATTAATTTGTAATTCCTTGCCAATATATATGAATGACTGACTGTAAAGCAGGTCATTTATGTACCTAAAAGTAAGTGAATACTATGTTGCACTTATAATTCATTTGATTACAACAAAAAATAAGTGTAAAAATAAAGAATTATAAACAAAACTAAGACTTGTTGATTATAGATTTTTCAAAGAGAGTAGCAACAAGAGAAGGTGAAATGAAGAAAAGGCATGATAGAAAGGAGCAATGTGAATTATTCCCAAATGTATTATTTGACCCTAATAGGTATTGAAATAAGACGGTATTGGTTTGTATTTAAGCTTACCTAATAGAATTAGTTATTTTGAACAAAAGGCTATGTATATTTTTTTATGGATATTAAGATAGTAAACGAGTAGCACCATCTATCTGTAGCCGCACATGACTTTGAACAAGACTAATAAATTAATTGTCCAATAAATTATTTGACTTTGACTTTGATGATTAGTCCAGATAGCTGAGAGAGTTATTTAGAACATGAGTTGATCAGCTCGTTAATGGGTATGAGGGCTGGGGACTAGGATGGTCCTAGGCCTGTAAAGAAGTGTAATCGGATACCACACCTTTCCAACCGGACCACAATTGCTTTAAAACTAATTATTACATGGTAGAAATGGTGCTAGGTACTAAATAAGTTTACCACCTATAAACTTATTTTGTTCGGTATAGAGTTCGCCCGGGGCAGTACCACCGCCCGCCACCTAGTACCTAGCACCATTTCTACCATGTAATAATTAGTTTTAAAGCAATTGTGGTCCGGTTGGAAAGGTGTGGTATCCGATTACACTTCTTTACAGGCCTAGGACCATCCTAGTCCCCAGCCCTCATACCCATTAACGAGCTGATCAACTCATGTTCTAAATAACTCTCTCAGCTATCTGGACTAATCATCAAAGTCAAAGTCAAATAATTTATTGGACAATTAATTTATTAGTCTTGTTCAAAGTCATGTGCGGCTACAGATAGATGGTGCTACTCGTTTACTATCTTAATATCCATAAAAAAATATAACTTTAACACCTAACCAACCAACCAACGCTGATTAGTGAAATTGCAGAGCATACCTTGCCAGCGGAAATATAGAGGCAATTGTGTTGCGGTTTCACGCCAGTAACGAGTGTGGCTATGAAAACGCTTTTATAACACTTTTATATGTAGTTCTTTATGATTAACTGCTATGATTTACTTACTAACAAAATAGTCAAAAATTCTCTTACACATGACAAGGAATCATCTGTCCTGTTTGCCTTTGATGGTCTCTGTTTAATTTGGGGATATTTTTTTCGAGTGCTGAAGTTTTTCCACTTCATTCCATTTTAGTAATATTTTTTTCTATTTTGTATGTCAAATTGAACATAGATACAAAAGACTTAAAGTGAACTTACCGGTAGGACAATCGCACTCGTATCTCAGGGGATCTAGAGGCTTGCATCTGCCCCCGTGCAGACAGGGCGAGGGTTCACAGGGCACGTACTCCGCATCACAATCCCGTCCCGTGTACCCCGGCTCACACACGCAGGTGTACGACCCGTGGGTGTTGAAGCACCGCCCGTGGTGGCAAGGGCCGGCCCCGCTCGAACACTCCACCACGTCTTCGGTACATCGCGCGCCAGTAAAGCCTGGTGGACACGCGCACGAGTAGCCAGCGTTCGTTGTATTGTCGGCAACGCAACGCCCACCATTCCGGCACGGCTGCGACGCGCAGTGGTCTTCGTGGGAACACTCAGCGCCTGCAAAAGAAAGTGAACGATTAGAAATGAATATTCAGTAGTGGTTTACACCGGGTTTGTATGTACTTCCCATTGATAAGCGAAGTTTATTAAACACTGGTTAAATTTAACGTGATAAACTAAATACCTCAGACCGTGATTAAGGTTAAACCAGGTAGAGAGTATTGGGTGGTGCGGGATTTAAATATGATATGTGAACCATAATATGCCAACTGATTTAATGGCGAAGTAAGACAGGTAGATAAAAACTGCATGCCCAGAAGTTCTTTTCTCAAAGGTGTGTGAAAATTCGTGCTCAGTAATGAGCCAACGATGAGATGTGAAGACGAATAAAATCAATAGCTCCTAACTAAAACTGACAAGAGAGTTACTAGTAAAGTAATTGCAATATTAATTACGTGTAAACAGATTAGATATAAAAAAACTTGCCAGTAAAAACATAGCGAAGAGCTGAACGTTGTTTTTGCTTTCCCATCATTTGAAATTCAAAATTAATTACCGGTCGTGTGAAATGCTAGAATGTGTTGCTTCTAAGATTACTGTTCGTTTAACTGACAAACAACTTAGTAATCTGTATTTAGTCTAGCGAATCAATGAGGTTATTAACATGGTTCAATACAGGATTTTAAGATTGACGATATCAATAAATAACTTCAAATTTTAATGTAATAATTTAAAAATTTATATAATTTGTAATTTCTACTAAACAGGACATTGAATTTGGTTATCCACAAATCATGTTTTTATCCGATTAATTCAGCTTTACATTTAAGTCTTGCAAAAACGCGTAAAACGTCAGTCGCAACTGTGTAAATGCGTTACGGGTAAACTTAATAACAAATTAACATAAACTGTCGATTACAAAGTCAAGTTTGATGAACCGGCTAATTTATTACATATATTGCAAGATTATAATTAAATCCCGACTGTAACTTGCGTACTTTCTGAACTTGAAGTAATAGCGGCTGTAAACAGAAGCCCAGTAAGGTTTATTACTAACGTAATCCCGTTGAAAGCGAAATACTGCTATTAATTTCCACAAAGACTTTTAATTACGCTATAGGGGGACGTAGGTAAATGAAATAACCAGTAATAAAGTGCATAGTCAAGAGAAGTAAAAAGATAAGAGTATTATACTAACAAGAAGTTGTTAGTTTTACTGTAACGATAACTCCAGTTACACACACTTAATTAGATTTAACTTTGATTACTTTATCGTCCCCATTAAGCTCGTGACGAATATAAGGCATAATATAAATGCCTCATTACTCCTTGACTTGCGGAATATATCTGCTACTTCCCAGTGGCTGACTCTAAACATAATAATTCAATTAATCAGGAAAAATAGAAGCTAGACTTAGTCAGCTAAACTCAATCTAAATCAATCTAGTGAGTACATTACTCTGAATCAATGTTTCTTCTAGATATGGTAGATGTGGCTAGCTAATAAGGAGTTGGTATAGCTATTGTTAAATTTCTACTGATGTTTCCTTATTAAAAAAGACTTTAGTTAAAGTTTAGTTAGACGGTTAAATTTACCGATGCTGTATACCTACATAGAATTGTAATAGATTCAGATTCATAAATTTTTTTACTTTAAGGTATTTGTAATTAATGCCATTACATTTTTTATCTTCCGCCGGTTCACAAAATTGATGCTACCGAGAAAAACACGATAAGAAACTTTAGGTTACTCTTTTCAAAATTTACAATTTAATAATTTGATACAGTTACATTATTTTTGAACTTAAAGTGCAGCTGGAGCTATTTTACACTAGGAGCTTCTATTGTCTAATTAGTAATTTATTTTATAGAATGCTTTATTATGGAGGTTTGGTTTAATGTTTGATTTAAATTTATTTTCTGAGAGACAAGTAGTATTTTCAGATATTTTATTGTAAGCGACAGTTCCACATAAATTATTTTGATAATTTATCTATATTATTTGTATTAAAGTACATAACTTTACACTATTTTCCTTTACATACAAAGTATTTTGCTGCTGGACAATGCATTAATGTGGGCACCCCACTGAAGTTTAGAGATACATAATGGTTATGGAAGACTGTTTCATTGATAAGGGTGACAACAATTGCAGAAATTTTCACATTAGGCAAAACAAATCTAAAACATTTTTTTTTTTTGGGAATAGTAAGTAGGTACCTACAAGATTGTTGGTATCAAACCAGTCATTGATCATATTTAGCTACACATATATATTTTGTAGTTATTATGTTAATAAGTATGTATGTATATAACATTATTTGGATCTTTTATAGCTTTTATAAAACAATATCTATAACGTTTGAATCAATCCATAATACCATACCTATCATTCAGATGAAAAAAATCTTCTGAGATTGTACAATGAATGTGTTCAAGATCCATATCAATGCATACGCATACCAAATTTGTCACCACATTAATTGGAATGCTTGGCTGACTACTATAAGTACGCGCTAATACTACATGAGGAATTCCGTTTGATTGGCCGGAATAAGCTCAATTGGTGTAATGGATGCTATTCAAATCATATTGCAAGTTGGCTAGGGTACGAAAGTTTCTTCAGACGACATTTGAAATTTAATCTGTAAAATTGAAATATTTACAAAACGAATACACAATCAAAATTATTAACTTCATTTAATTTTGAGATAATAATGCGTATAATAAAATCGATTCCAACTAAAATATTTTTATTCATTCATTTGTCTCCCGCCTATATAAATTTCCAATCATCTTTTTAAAGTTTGATGTCATTTTATTATGACCAACGAAATCCCAGTGCTACGGCGTACGAGTGTAGCGGCGACAGGGCTGGTTATTTTATGTTGTTTATGTCCCATTTATGTTTATTCAGTTATGTGTGGTAGTTTTAATAGCTTTGTCAGGTTGCCACTTAAAATAGTATTACGCTGACCCGCATTAACACTAACAAACTTGATCTTGTTATAAAACCTATCGTAATTCAAATCGTAAAGAAGGAAATGGTTACGGACTTTCTATTTGCATCCATAGACATGTTGATTTTTATTCCTATTATTGAACTATTAATCTAAGCAAATGATAAATAACATTAAGTCACACCAGTAATTGCTTGAATACCGTAAAGGCAAGAAGTTCTTGGCCATTTCCACGTGATGGAAGTACTTGTACATCTCGGCTATTATCCTGATATAACAGACTCTAACTTTATTGAAGGCCTTTCATCAAGAAACCTTCGACACCTAGATTTCCCACTAACACTTTCATCAATTCGCAATATAACACTGAAAAAATTAAGTTTCAGGTCTTCTTAGTTGCCCTATCATTGAAAGAAGTTTGGCAGCGATCTCAAGAAAGCAATGATACTATTCATTCACAGACGACGCACAAAAACTGGAAGAGCCTTCCCCTGTCTAAAACCGAATGAAAATCGAAACGAATTAAAATTGTTTCTCCGCCTGCACCATAATTGCAGAGCCATAAACATGGCGACGTTTGGTGTTGATTTTTTGCACAAATTCCCTCCTTATGGTGGAAACGAGTTTGATTAGACACGAAGGGTAGAGGGATGAAAGCACAGCGATTTTTGATAATAGTGGACCATTGCTGAAGAATTAATATGTCTTGGAATAAAGCGACTCAACATAGGTATTCATCAAATTTAATTTAAGAGAGGTTTGCTTGAATATGAATATGAATAAATAAATGAGAATGTTATAAAAAAAAGAGTGATCAGTATTAGAGGCATAAAAATAAAATCAATAAGTCATATGAGTTGAAGGTAGCTTAACGATAGCCAAGGCAACCGCTCGGAAACTGTCTCTTGGGCCGTTATTGGTTTGGAAGTGGCTGCCACCTGCCCGCGGCACTATGCTGGGCCAACATGATGCAACGCCAATTATATGGTTAGGTTTGGTCTGCACTTCCTCTTGTTCTCAGATATAATTTATCATGGATATAGATTTAATATAAGTACTATGAATCTTGTCCTTTGAGGGCTATAGGTTACCTTACGGTTAGTATTTGTACTATTTGAAGATGGTATCTTGAAAACTTCGGAATTGGAACTTTCGGAATTGCCTAATAACTTTCCAAGACAGAATTGGCTTCATAACCTATAGCGAACAGTGCAGTGATTCGGATTCTAACGCCTGATAAAATAACTTTGCTTTAAAGAAAAACAATGCAAATATTTAATTATTAATTATTTATTTTAGGTTTATATGAATATTGGTAAAGTGTTCACTTCAACCAATACTCTGATCTACGAAAATTTAAATTCACATCACATTTTCCCAGCAAGAAATTGAACTCCAAAAACGTACCTATAGATCTACATTCAAGCACAGACTTAAAAAGATGAATGTCTCACCAACCAGGTCGGCAAAGAGGTGCCCATTAATGGTAAAGACGAGCAAAACTGATTACATGAACTGACTCGCCAGGAAACTCATTCCGTTCACATAAAACCGGAATCAGACGGAACACTTATGATAACCCGTTATATACCTACTTAATACGAGGAATATATAATATCTAAACCATTCACACGAAGTATTAAAGAAGGTCCAAGTAATTTACCCAATTTGTGGACAGCAAAACTAAAATTGAAAGCCGTGTTTTTAATTACACTACCTTCTAAAGTAAAACCTGTCGGCATAGTTCCAGTTGATAACATAATTGACCGTGTAACATAAAGTGTTGATGGCGGAGAAATAAAATTGACAAATTGTGGTTGTAAATAAGAATCGTTAAGTATTTGTACTTTCCAGTTAGATTTTTCAACAACCCATATTATGTACATTAAGAGAGTATATAACATACTAACAAATTACTCTTAATTTCAAACCCACACATGCAAACAGGTATGTTTAATTTATATTCTTATCGGCTTCTGTCGAGCCTGGAAGCAACTAAACTATAAATCATGAGGGCCACGCTAGAAAAGCCGGAGGCAGAAATAAGTAATGATAAAAGCAACAAGAGACTCGATGACTTTATGACACAAAAAAAATATTATTAACAAATCAAATCATTTATTTGTCCATAGTTGAAGTTACCGGCTTACTCACGTGTGATTTAAGTCGAAAATAGTCCGACTAGTTTCGACTTAAATCACACGTGAGTAAGCCGGTAACTTCAACTATGAATATAGACACTCACGAATCGTTCATTTATTTGTCATAAATATGGGTACATAATGATGGTGGAAGAACAGAGAAGACTTTTTGTCCGCCATATTTTGCCAGGTGCGGCTGTACCAATATCTTTATAAATTCAATTAAGTATTAACTACACTAGTCAAATTATTTCAAAATATTAATTTTAAAGTAGCTATAAAAAACTTAATTACCTACATATCAATTTCTCAATTAGTCTCTCAAGTAGTACAAGGACTTTTGTACTTCGATATTGTTAAAAAATAAATAAGTAGTACCCTTGTACATACCCTTTAATATTTAAGATATTTCATTGTATTGTATGTACATAAATAAATAAAATAAAATGTAGTTTATAATGTACCAATCATATTATTAGACAAATAGATACAACCGCTATAAATCACATTGCGTTAGTGAGTTCCGCAAAATAATAATCCCATATAACAAACACCTGCTATTATTACTCATCAGAATGCAGTTATCAATTACGAGTATATAAGAGTAGCATTAACAATGATATTGCCGGTGAATGCTTCACGGTAATACACCGTAAACACATATTGATCTAAATAAGGAATAATTATTGTTGACAATGATTTCTAAATAAGGAATAATTATTGAAGACACAAATAAGTAACTTTATACCCACCAGTTTAAAATGATTAGAAGCAGACTAGATTAAGAACAAAATAAGTTACTGAACTCAGATAACCAAGACAAGAGCTTAGAGTGTGGCGTTAAATTGAATGAAAATATTCATAGCGACAGACTAAAGACGGAAAATAAATTTCATCAAAAATCACTGAGCTTAGACTTTGTATGTGTGCGGGGTATAATAAAGAACATAATCCGTTGAGGTACACTGATTTTGTAGTAGGTGCGGAATCTCAGAGAACAGTCGCAGGAGAAAGCAAAACAAATCTATATAATAAAAATGAATCGCAAAATGTGTTGGTAAGCGCATAACTCAAAAACGCCTGGACCAATTTGGCCAATTCTTTTTTAAAATGTTCGTTGAAGTTCAAGGATGGTTTTTACGGCGAGAAAAATTTGAAAATTCATCCCCTAAGGGGGTAAAACGGGGGTGCAAAGTTAGTATGAAGCTTTGCCGTTTTTGAAGTTAGTGAATGTGTAACGCGAGCGAAGCTGCGGGCGTCCACTAGTCTATATTATAAAAATGAATCGCAAAATGTGTTGGTAAGCGCATAACTCAACAACGCCTGGACCAATTTGGCCAATTCTTTTTTTTAAATGTTCGTTGAAGTTCAAGGATGGTTTTTACGGCGAGAAAAATTTGAAAATTCATCCCCTAAGGGGGTAAAACGGGGGTCCAAGTTAGTATGAAGCTTTGCCGTTTTTGAAGTTAGTGAATGTGTGCGAGCGAAGCTGCGGGCGTCCACTAGTAAACACACGCAAAAAATTACACACTCGTACCCCCGCATGTGTGTTACCCGGGTGGACACACACAAAACAAAACAATTTTAAATCCACCTTAAATCTATCACCCGAGTGCAAATATTTATGTATGAAATAAATATCTGCCACGGTCGGGGTTCGAACTGGACCTGCGGTTCGGCAGTCAGGATCACTCACGACATATTTAATAAAAAATGAGCAGTCGATAACCAACTCACCTGTGTATCCGGGAGGGCAGTCGCACTCGAAGGTGTGTAATGAGGTGAGCCGACAAGTGGCCCCGTTGAGGCAGGGCGCCGAGTCGCACGCGGCTGGCACCCTGATCTCGCAGAGGGAGGCACTGAAGCCCAGGGGGCAGTCACAGGCGAAGGACGGCGGCGCGCCCCCGATGCCAGGGCGCACGCGACATGAACCACCGTTCTGGCATCGAGGACTTGACTCGCTGTGGCACGGGTTCAGATGCTGGCAGAACTCGCCCGCGTACCGGGATGTGCAGCTGGAACAAGCAATTTATCAGTTATCCTAAACAGATAACAAGTCAATTAGGGGAGCCTATGTCAGCAATGGACTTCAGATGCTAGCATGAATACAGTAGAAGATTTAAAACACAGCCGCATACATTTTTGTGATATCTGTTAGTTCCGATGCAATAAACATTATTATCAAAATGCAAATACTTTAGAAGCTCTTATATAAGTATGTATACACTAAGACCCTGCTCATACAGCAGTGGGTAAGAGCCGTATCGCGCCCCGGGCCGGACGTCGCCAATAAATAACGCAGATACGTCGCGACACGGCCCCGTGACGTGCGCCCGCGCAGCCGCGAGTATATTGCCTTTAGCCGAGATTTGTTCAAACATTTGACCCTACAGTAAATATTTATTCACCCTTTCTGATGAAGCTTCGTTTGAAACTCCAATTATAACAAACAAGAGAACTATGTGCAAGAGATAAACAGTATGTTATAGGTCAGAGGAGGACGTATTGAGGGAGAGAAAGGTTTTCGAAAATGCCTAGCCGCTCACTAGAGTGGGCAGCGAAGCATAGAAGTTGTAAATAAACAAACGATGTCACCGCTCATGGAATTTCGAGAGCCAAGAAATTTAGTTCTATCTCATATTTAAATAAACCCTTAGTAATTTTATTGTATTTAGATACAGTTGAAAGTACAACAAAATGGTGGGCCAACAAAAAAAGTACTACAAATCACCATGACAGTTCTTCATGTAAAATGAAGCATCCCGTAGCATTGAAAAGACAGGCTAGGATTCATCTGTAATGAAGTTGGAAATTTCTCCGTAGAAGCACCGAATGCATGCGTTTCCAAATATAAAAGCTTTTGATTCACATGTCAGTCAAGTAAGAAATATATCGATCAGACGCTGACATCACACATCCGAAGATGTATACGAAGACGAAAAGGTTATGGGACGAGTCCACGTATATTTTATGTTCCAAAAAAATGAATGCAGGGTAAATGTAAAACAAACAAATAAAAAAGTTATTTACATAAAATTATTGGTCATCTAATTTCGTATAATTTAATATGACATAGATACCATTTGTATCCGTACCATACAATACCCATATTGAACTAAAACTCACTCCCGCCCACGCATATTAATTTGGAACTAACGAAGTCAATTTCTTTTATGATCTCGCCTAAAATTGTTACATGGGCGTGTTTGTGGGAAAAATAAATGAATGACGCTCATATTTAATGCATGCAACCCAATATTGGTATTATGTTTGTTACCAATACGATATTACCATTTTCGTTCCACTCACTGTGTCATTTGAGCAACTTAAGTAAAGAAGAGGAAAGTTATGGAGCCATTTGGAGATTGTAATGCTGAGCCACCCAGAATTATTTTGTGGTTTTCACACAATTTATTCAAATCTAAACGTTGGTTTCTTGCAAATAACAATAAACACATTGAATGTAGCCAAGATCGGAGTTGAAGCGAACCTGTATTTGTTAGCGCGTGGGAGGCTGGGAGGTTTCATGATTCAAGTTCCCTGCTCACACCCACGCACTGACCTCAGATTGAAGCGGAGCGGTCGCTCTAACACTGTTATATCCACCATATTTTACTGCTTTTGTGTTGATCTGCACGGAAGAGCACAGTAAATCGATACGGCATATTCCGGTCAAAACGTCCGACTCATATCAATAAGAAAGTGACAGCTACTTACGCTGGACGATACTGGTTATTATGACGTTCACAAGTCCGATAAAACACGAGGAGCCGAGGTTAATTGCCTTTAACAAGAAAACAATGCGGCAACGTCGCAAAAAGATGACACCCACCGGCTACCTGCGCCGGACCGCGATTATCTTTCAAAATAATAGGCGGTCGCGAAATCTGGTCTTTGTTCCCGGGTAAACGATTTTCTAGAAGCTAAATCTTCATTATAGGGCGCACAATAAATCATTGTTCAACCTATCGCAGATCTAATTACGGCGTTTGGTAAAAAGGACGCGTGTGCACGGATTAGTATTTGCAAATACTCGTACTATTTGCTCTTGGTAGTGATGTGTTAAGGTGCTAAGGTGATGCTGCATGACCACTTATTTTGTACAAGTATGTTTCGAGTAGGTACTAGTACGAGTTTACGTACAGTTGATTACTTGACTTTGCTAGAGCAAGCAAAATAAGGAATTATTCGAGTACAATATTAAATATTCTTTATTCGGCTTGAAATTTTGACGCTAGTGCAAAGGACTGAATATCACAAATATAATTATCACTGGTCTTTACCAACTATTAAGTATTCTGTGCCTTTACTTTATTATTATAATTATTATTATTAAATAATATTTTTTTTTGCCTAAAATATCATCCTCTATTGCTCATACCTTGTGTAGCCCATAGCTAAGCCAGCTTATACCAAATGACCGTACACGCAGGCCTGCCATGCTAGCAGTTAGGTACGTGTTCAGCCTTTAGTTTCTTCTTGTCTGAGTGTATAGTGCTCGTTGTCTAGTCGGAAAAGGGATCGGCTCCGACTGTAGCCTATAATTTATTTGCACCGACAGGAGATTCCGTGTCGCCGAGTGCGCTGCGAGCGCTTGCCATAAATAAATAGTGTTGCGTGTAACCATTGTCGGTTACCCGATACCTACTCGAAGTTTGTGAACTTACAGCGGTATTTAGAACATTCTAGAACAATAGGTCTCTTGGTTAAGGCTTAAGTCATTTGTTTAGACGATCGCACAGGTATGTTTCGGATACTTTCTGATCCAGCCGCAGTTTTGTGTACCTATCACTATCAACTTTCGTCTGCGTTAATTTTCTAAGCTTCTATGTATGTCTTATTTTTAACACGCATTTATTAGCTTGGTATGTATGTATGTATGACTGTATTTATATCACAGAATCATTGAACGTGATTTTTTTTGAATAAAAAAAATTAAAATCAATAAACATCCACATTTTAGTTAGATTATATACAAATAGCATGTTTTTTTTTTTACCAAGAACATAATACACGTTTTACACATTCTACGAGTTTTGTTGATTACTTTTATTATTTTAGACGATCAATGAGTCTATTTTGACTTAACATTTAATTCTTTATGTTTAAAAATTCTGGACTTAAGTTACATTTTATTATACAAGTATGTTATGGACACTTTGAGACTAATAAATTCATTCGGTTTTTATTCTTCTTCTTAGAAACTTACTTTAAGAAAATCCAGTGGGGTGTAGCTGACTGTAGCTAGCAGACGCGCTATTTGACAAGTCCCCGGTGCGTGGTTCGTAGAAGCCGCGTGCGCCTTGTCGCCGACTATCAGATGCGCGCGCGCACGATACGAATACACTTACTGTACCTTCTGCCTACTACATGCTCTATCGCACACTCTATCGCTTTCAGGTACTGAACTATACTAAGCGTTAAAAATAATCATAGACAGCCTAGAATATAAACAGTACAGAGTTATGTTTGACTCTGAATCAGAGTTAAGTTTGACTCTCTGGTCAAGATAATTCAAAGTGACGGAAGAAAAATTGCTGGATAACTTGCAGATTTTGTCAGATAACCATACTTCCAGTGCAATAGGACTAGGAATGACTCAAAAACAAATTTATGACAGGTAGATACACCGACTGAGATAGTACGAGTAGACTAGTTCTATCGTACAAAACAAAACGAGATTTCAGATGAAATCTGCACTTTAGGTCACTACAAAAGATGGCTTTGATCTCAGATGAGTACTTAGAACTACCTATCTGCTAACGTGATAGTGATAAAATATCGTATACGTACCAGTTAGTATATAGATTGAATTAAAGATGTTGAATAGAAAACACCAGAAAATCTTGTGACGTGGAAATATAACTATTGCTAACTACGGACTAACTGACCAACTAATGTTCTTATTAAACCTTATAACTGGACAAACCATTCCAATCCTTAATTGAGTCTTGTTCAAATTCGCTCACATTTGTCATTGTTGGTGTTGCATGTTCATTAGTTATCTCATATCCATAAAAAATACCAGCTCACATTGAATAATTAAACTGATATGAACTATCCGTAATAAGCGGGCGATCTCAGACACAAAACACTAAGACGTAGTTTGAAATTCAAAGTGTTTGTAAACACGATACAATGTTGTCGGGCGAAGCGTGTTGTATTATGGTAAATGACGAACACGCTGTCGATTACGACAAATTGATGAATATGGATTCGCTGAAAATCACGTGCCAACTGCGATTGCAGAGATTAGTGTATTTAATGACGTGCAATTGTGTGGCACCATTTATCAGCGAGAAGAACATTAACTTAAGATGCTTCTAATAATGTGATTTGTATAAACCTAAACGAATGATTGATTGATTTATCGAATTGAAGGTAAAAATAAGTAGCAGTATAGTATAGCTAAATAAAAACTAAATCCATAAAGAAAAGCTACATTAAATAATGTGATCAAAAAGGAAGCAAACTATATTTTATTCATGTAACATTCTTCACGGTAGCATCAAGTTTGTGAACCGGCGATTTAAATAAAATGAGTAAACAAAAACACAGGACATACCTACTCAATGAAAATAATACATATATCTGAATCTGAATGAATACACAATGTTCAATATTATTAATAAATCTGTGGTTTTGACTTTGCCTCGTCTTAAATTTGATGTTACGAAATATCTCGAATAATAAAAAGAGTAGTTAAATAAACAGTTACTGATCCTATCTTTCTAATTTCTCTTCTCTACAATCATATAATGTTGATATATCGTAATGTTTAAGATAACTCTAATCAGTAGCATCAATCTTAAATCGAGATGAGCTAATCGATCAGTTCCAACAGTGGACTAATAAACACTACAGAGATAAAATCATACAGGATAGTCCGTTATCCCACGGGATGACTTACGATGCGACGCGGTTTTTGTGAACGGATCCCGGTTTTTGTGGACACCAGGCGGGCGATTTCATCCATAGCAGTCTTATTCCTGTCTATTAAGGGAACTTTACATTACACCTGCTTACGAAGCACTACAACTACTTACATATAACTGGAGATGGAATATTTTTTTAGTATTATTCGACCAAAGATGATTGTTGTTGTTGTCTCTTCTTGAACATAATACTTACCTACAATGTTTGCTATTTATTTCTCAGCAAATAACAACACTTAAACTAAATCGGATCGGACCACCGCTGATGATGACTTTGAAGACTACGAAAAAGTCCTTACTGAGTTTGCATTAAATCATTACAGCGAACATCTTCATAAAGCCCGATCAACGGTCTAGATGATACATACGCCCTTAACTCGTTCACATTATACGGACTTATGCAGTTACACGCTCCTTAAAAGGAGTTAAAAAAGCGCGATGCACTTTGTGCAACACCGATACTTAACTGAAATGCGGTTTCCTGTTAGCTTAACAGATCTGATCGTTCTCAGCCGCCCCTCTTACATCAACTCCAATGTGGAGATCGAGGACGGTGGCCGGGCGATCGACAGACTTGGAAATGACATGATCAATGAAGATGTGGGTTACACTCCTTACAGAGTGACAGTTATTAGTGCACACTTCCTTACGGCTACGGTTCAACTACGACGGATTTAACTGTAATTAACTATGTCGCTTCAAAAGCAGAGTTCTTTACTGTTCTATAGTCACTGCAATTTAGAACTGACACTATTGCAATTTACATTGGGGGTATAAACAGAAGAAGAAATAAATTCATCAATCCTATCTAAACTGGTTGAAATTAAAATGAATATAGCTCATATCCTACGACAACAATAAACAAAATTTTAACTGGTTTATCGAAGGCATTCGATCAAACCGGCACTTTACAGTCACAAAGATAAAGACAGTAAAATCCGAATACCAGATAACCAGTAGCCATACCTCATCGGTTGTCTGGACTCTACGAATAGTGCTTTTACAAGTAAGTCGCATCCAATAAATATTACTCGACTATATTTATCTTTTCAGTATTGCGATACTTGCAATGCTCTCTATGTTATAATCGATGTTAAGTTTTAGTACAAAAACAACAAAGAATAGATTTTTTTGTCTGGCATTGATTTTCTTAAACAAACTCAATTCAAGACAAAAAATTCTATTTGCTATGCTCCTTGTAACAATTTATCTATGGCTAGGTGTAGTGGTTCTAGGAATCGCCTGACGCACCCATCTTTGAATAAGAGACGCTTGGACTATGTAGGAACCAAATATCCCTTTAATCTACGTGGGCGAGACTCGGCCCGAAGCTACTATTCAATAAATGCCAATGTCTATTTTGCTTTTATTTTCGTCTCTATGCTTTGTATGCAGATTTTATGCTAGTAGTCTCTGTTTGTTCGCTAGAGAATATCTTCAGTAGCTTATTTTGTGTCGAAAATATAAATAGCAACGTCTCTGTTTACCCTTACTTCATTTGATGTTTTGATTTTAAATATTGAGTGCAAGATATTCTGCACTAAATATTGCGATAGTGTTACGAAGTAATTTTTTTTTATTTCATACTAAGGAGGCATTGCATTACTAAGTTGGTACATACAATTAGACATCCTTAAGCCGGACTTCCCATTACCTGTAAATCTTCTAGATAGTACGAAGACACCGTCGATAAGGGCCCACGAACCGAGTAATTGACGTTATAAGAAAAGCTGGGGACTTTTATTCTTTATAACCTAGGTTTATGAGTCTGTGCTAGTCCTTAAAGTAGATAATAATGTTGATAAAGTCAGCAACGCGTGGGAGGCATCGATATCAGATCTTGGTGTAGTAAATATCAATGCATCACACGGTTTAATAGGTATATTGCGATATTTTATTAAAAAATAACAATTCCATTTTACTCACGTATCGTTAACGACTTCGAGTTCAAGGTTATTCTTTACATATATAAAGATACAAAATCGTACCTTTGTAGCAGAATAATAGCCATTTTTATAGAGGTAACAAATTTACCGAAAAAACTATGAATAGAAAAACTTATGTACCTACTCATTTCAGTGACATTTCATTGGATAACGTGTTAAAAATAACTTAGCAGCAAAATCACTGCAAGTAGACAAGATCGCAAGTAGATCACAACGTTCCGTCGTTTCGCGATTGGGCGAGTTGGGTGCGCGAGCGCAGCGCAATTTGCTGAGGGCGGGGCCACGGTAGCTGGGGGGACTGCATGCGCGCTAGTGGAACCAACTTTTATGTGACTATAAGGACGGCTATCACCACCATCGTCAGCTTTTGTTAAAAAAAGTCGTAGAGATTTTGTTTTTAATTAGGATAATTGTTTTCTAATACTGATTAAAAGGAGACTCGCCGAAAGCAACATATGTAACTAATGCAAGGAAGATTCATATCTCTATAGTTTTCTTGTGTTATTCGTCAAGACCGAACGAAGCATGGAGGAGAGACTTTGGGTCATTGAGTCAAAGACGAAAATTATGTATACTTATCCTATTATTTATTGGTCTGCTTGTAATTTGTAGATATATCTACTAATTAATATAATTATGGTGTATATATATATAATATGCTTAAATAACTATGTTCTAGATATTGTTATATCAGATTCTGAACTGCCTTCAATATGCTATAAATTGTTAATTATTAGAATGGAAGTGATAAAGTGGGTTTGCGCCACGACCTAGTTTTACAATTAGTCGTAACAACATCCAAAGGATTTATCAATTTATTAAGGTTTCTACCCACTGCATTAAATAATTATCATTTTATTGCAATTGATATGGTCGAGTAATAGCACGATATAATTAGGTATACCAAAAAAGACTCACGAAGAGTGGCAAACTTGGCCATAGGCAACAGTGACCACTCACCATTAGTTTATCTATGTTATAAAAAACCAGTATGAAAAACTAAGGAAGAAGAATACATCGAATACTGAAGGGTAAAATTTTACCTAAACCTGGCTTCAGACTGCGCACGACAATTGAAAAAAGCTTTAAAAAACAAGTACAAAGCATATACTTATAGGTACCTAGATAAAGAACAATATAAACCATCCATGTTCCTGGTATCAGTAGCTTCCGCAAAATCAGGGCTACTAGTCAGCTGCAGCGCCCGGCGATAACTTTGACCTGCGGGTTATCTTCGCGTGTAAAATTTTAATGTAGGTACAGGGCGGCCGGGAAGCCTGTAATTCACTAAGTGCATACTAAAGTTGTGCGCGGGTGACACGAATACAGAGAAGATTTCTTGTAAATAAGATTGCAAAGATAATGTTTGATTATAGCAGTACGGAAGATTACGTAATGAGTAATTACGTGAAATAAGCGGGATCGTACTGGCATATTTCTTGTGTTTACTTTCAGATTAGCCATTTTGGCAACGAGAGCAATCAGCGAATCCAGTGAGGCAGTGGAAACATTGAGAATTTGTATTTATTTTGCATAAATAAATGAACTGTGAAAATGAATTACAGTATGATAGAACTCCAAAAAAATTTCCAAACGCATTTTAAAGAACTTAACTACCAATAATTATATGTATTATAGCTTTTTACTATAATGAATGATCAGACATTATTTTACACTGAAAGCGAACAGACTCAAGCTTCAAGAATTAAAGCAACATTAAAACCAATAAATACAATACAACAAAACACATTAACGCACTTAAGCTCCCGCAAGGCAACCGGTAACACCGCAACTCTTTAAAGTGTATCGGGTTAAACGCACCGCTATTTATTGGCTACCGTAACTTCGATTCGTTATTGTTCTGTTATATAAAGCATCTTAAACTTTTCCGTTAATGTAATAAATACTCTTAAGCTCGTTTATCTATTCCATAAAGAAAAACATGTTTTACTTCGTTTCAAGTCGACTGATCACGGTAAACTAATGTCAGAAAACAATATAGTAGGTAGATACTACTAAATAACAACATTTAGCTCGAGTTAGCCCTAACCCTAACTACGTATAAAAGACCCCGTGCAGTGTATACTGTGTACGTAGGTACGTAAGACTCGGACAAGTAACTTACGAGTATCATTAAAAACACTAGTATTGCCAACAAAGCGTTTAAAACCGCAATAAAATGAAGGTAATGAAAGCTTAAATAATATAAATAAATATTGTGCCTGTCATTTGCATGCAAAATATTCGTTCAATAAATAATATTGAAAACACATAACTTATTCTCTATGAAATGAAGCGTAGGTAATATCCAGTCGGAGAACGCATAGCCCGCGGGCGAACAATAAGAAACCTCATAACGGCTCTGACTCCAATAAAGCTAGATCTCTGCCAGCCACAACACTCGGAATTCGATACTGGAAATATAATACACTTGATGGACCACGATTTGAATAACAATAAGCGAATTGTTGTCTATGGATACGATTGGACCAGCTATTTCAAATACCTGTTAGGTCATCAACATTCAAAGTTAGATAAAGCTAAATGGATAAAACTGGCTGTTTTGTGAAAATATTTTAAATATTATAATAGAATAGACTAGACCTCGATCGTTTTGATCTGAACTTGTCTACATTTTCGGTCATTTTACCAAATTTACCTAAGTGGTAAATTTTAAATGGCGAACAGCCATAAAAGATAAAGAAAGAAAAGATAAAATTTAATTCAATCCAATAAATTGTAAAACTCCACACGTTTGAAGACATATTGATTGAATCAGAAGAACAAGAAATACTGCAATGTAAATTAATGAATGCAGTAGTGTTTATATGTCACATCTATTTCTTTAGTCTCAATAGATATTGTCATCAGGCCTATATATGGCGGATTAGAGGAATCCGCTTGTTTCAATTTATAGTATCTTCCCAAGCTCAGAATTGCTTTAAAGTAAAAATCATAACATTAAGATACGGTTTTACTTTATAATACTGGCAGTTTATGGTGACAATCCGCTCCTATTATAGAACTAAAATAATGCTCTCGATACGGTTGATGGTATCACAAGGTAAGCCACTTACTGCGACTATGAAAATTGTAAGAAAGGAATTATTCTTGCCTTTGTTATATCACAATCGTAACAACACGAAGGAGGAGGGGCTAGAGACGTAAGTAAACATTTAAAGAGCACCTACTTCTACAGAATGGGAGCCGCTAGCCAAAACGTACAAGTTGCATTGTAAAACCGGTAATCAAGGTTCAATCGTGCGAATGGCACGTTATCGCCGGATCGCCGCCGCCAGTTTTGGAGAAAGGAGTCGAGCGCAGAGCGAGGCGAGGTGGGCAAAAACATTTGATTTGTTAAATAATGCACAATACGCGTCAGTATCACCGCACGCGTCCGCCCGCCCGTTCCCACGGACACGCACACATGCACGTGCGCACACACGCGCGCGCGGCCGCGCCCGCGCACGCTCGCACTACCATAGAGTAACCGATAGGAATTTACGTTCAGCTTGTTTTTGTTGGGCGTTCTGGCCAGTTTTTAAAGCAAACATGCAGGCGATGAGAAATGTATCGGAGTATGACGCATCGATCACAAGAGCTTAGATCCTCTTATCGATTCAAGTGGTACCAGATCTATGCTATTAAGAATTAACAATACAACGCTCAGCAATGACTAGCTAAAATAACATAGCGAGTAGGTGACAACTTACTTTTTTCGCCCGAAAACATACAAAAGGCATAAACACTACTCCATTAGCAATTAATAGCATTGAAAACTATATTCACTAGTTACTTGCTACTGGGAATAAATTATTTAATGTATGCTTGCTATAAAATAAAAATAAAAGATAATTAAATCCAATCTGCTAGTAAGAGGAAAACAAACTAATACCGTAAAGTAAGTAAGTAGAGACTACAGACCGATTGACAGATTAAGCTCACTGCGATCAAAATCTTATGTGTTATTACATGGATAACAAGTGCTTCCGCTTTAATTAATCATGACCCGACTTAACATAACGATTCGATTAAGTCAGACAATGAGTCAGTATCCTGGCCAACTCGTATGTCCCACAGTCTTAAAGTTCGCATTGACGTTATTTTTTATTGCTCAAGTGTTTTTACTCTGTGAAAAAATGCAAGTGGACTTGCCTTGAGTGGCAACTGCCACACATAGCCACCTGTAATAACCGTCTATGAACTGGTTTTAATCTTACTCTTTAGTTATTAATCATAAAATTAGATATTTAATTATAAGACAATTGTTAATCTGTTTAGTTTGACAATATGATGAAACTAATGATGAATAATGATAATTTTGAGAAATTTGCATCGTGTATAAGAGTGGCAGAACCAAAACACATGTCCAACGAAAACGAAAACAAAAATAACTGAAATGACAGTCACAGAAACAACTACATATAGTAATATAAATTAACTTCATCTAATTGTGCTAGATCTTATCTACATACCCTAGAACTCCACTGAGCTGATCTTATTTTAAACTGACTGGGTGATGGGAAAATCAAAAAGAAACATCCAATCATGCCATCGTGAGATAACACAAAAATCTTCGGACGATGTCGCAAAATCTTCTGCGCCCCGCAATCTGATCTGTGGAGCCCGCACGTCAACATCCGACATCATTGAGAGCGTCTGCCGGCTAGACGGGCGAGCCGAATTCAATCGCCAAGGTGAACTGTGACACTGCCATCGTGTATACAGCAAAAAACAGAACAATGGCATGCCAGTTCAATATTTTACGCGCCCAATTCAATTGTTTAATTCATTCGACATGATCAATTCGTCCATGGAGCGAATTATTTATTTATTTATTTATTTATTTAATATTTAGTCAGCAATTTGCTTACAGTTGATACACCAGACACAAATGCGATACACATAATACAATGAGAATGAGATAGTAATCATGAAGTAGGTACACAAATTTAAAGTTAAAAAATAATAATTATAAAGTAATTATAGAGTAACACTGGTACCAGCGGTCATGGCCTCCATATGTCGACCAGCAACTTTTAAAAATTGAGGCTCAGTACACAGAAACATATCAAAGTCCCCGTGTGTTACTGCAATGTCGTTGATTAATTTTAACGCCCTCGACAGTGGAGCCCATTGCCGCAACGCCGTGCGCGCGGCTGGCAGCGCGAACGGCCGGCGGCGGCCATCGCGCACGGCGCTCCGGGTGGGCACGGTGAAGTCCACCTGGGAGAGTAATTTGGGGTTGTAGGATTGTCCTCGCACTATTCTGAATAAATACAGTACTAGCGAAAGATTCCTACGTACTTCTAACATCCTCATTTCCACCATTCCAAGGATGAATTGCGTTGGATACAAGTATGGGTAGTAGCCAAATTTTTTTAGGTAAATGTAGCGTACAAATGTTTTTTGAACTTTCTCAATGTAAAGTTTGTGTTTTGCCTCATGTGGATTCCATACAATACCGTTCGTTTCCAACTTACTTCTTACAAAAGCATTATATAGTACCTTTAAAGTCGATGAGTTTTTAAAGTTCTTGGAATGGCGCATGACAAACCCCAGGCTTTGCCTCGCACTCTTACCTAATTTTACTATATGCTCTCGAAACGTCATGTGGCTATCAAATACCGTACCTAAGTCGCGTATGGTTGTAGCACGTTTTATAGCTGTACCAGTGATATTATAATTAATATGCAGGGGCTCACGTTTACGTGTGTAGGATATCACTGCACATTTGTCAATGTTTAGTTCTAAGCTATTAGCTGAACTCCAAAGTTGTACCCTATTTATGTCATCTTGGAGCATCCTACCATCTTGAATGGACGCTACGGGAAGAGCTAGTTTCAAGTCATCTGCAAACATAAGACTACTGGAATGCTGTAGTACCCTCGGTAGATCGTTAATTAGGATCAGAAATAATAGTGGGCCTAGACTACTTCCCTGTCCGATGCCCGATGTAACCGCGTATTGTTTTGAACTGTAGTTATTGAACAGGACGTACTGTTTTCGGTTAGATAGATATTCGGAGAAGAATTGCAGTAATTTAGAGGAAAATAAGATGGCCAGTTTCTTCAACAGAATATCATTGTTTACTTTGTCAAAGGCCTTCTTGTAATCAAAGTAGGCTACATCAACTTGGTTTTTTGCGTCAAGTTCATTTGCTAAAAGTGTTGTTATATTTATAAGATTAGAGGTCGTTGAGCGACCGGGCAGAAAGCCATGCTGCTCATCACAAAACCACGTTTTTAATTGCCTATGTATCCTAGTATGAAGAATTGATTCAAAAATTTTGGCAAAAACACATAATACGGCTATCGGACGGTAATTGTGTATATCCGATTTTGAACCGCTCTTATGAATTGGTATGACTTTAGAAATTTTCCATTCCGACGGATAAACGCATTGTTCCAGTGCTAAGTTATATATATAAATAAGTGGTTCTACAAATATTTCTCGACAGTCGCGTACTATCAGTTGCGGAATTCCGTCGGGACCCTGTGTCATTTTCGGTGATAATCTTTTCAACGCTGCGCGTACATCCCAATCACTAACATAGTCAACTTTGACGTTGATATTAATGTTTTGATCGGTACTAGGATCATTGGCTACTGCTGTGAGCGCGGCGCGGTAATCGAGAGCCGGAATTTCCTTGAGAAACACACTTTGAAAGTAAGATGCAAACGAGTTTACCACATCTTGAGGGTTAGTCATGTTAAAATTAGCGGGTTCGTTCGACTTCCTGCTTTTCCTAACACTACCCCAGAATAACAGAGGATTCCATACAAGTTTATTTTCTAATTTAGAAAAGTAATTATTCATGTGTAATATTATAAGAGACTTCGATAGTTTGCGAAAGTAAATAAAGAATGCTAGATATAATTGATTATTTGTTGCTTTGTATAACAAGTGATATTTATTTTTTAGTTGAATGTATGTTATAATTTTTCGATCGAACCACTCCGGGTAACACGGGTTACAAACGGGTGCTTTTCTTTTCGGTACAAATTCATCGAAGATGTTATATATAATCGCATGTAGTTGCCTTACAGCCTCATCACAGTTAGCGGCCCTATAAACGGCACTCCAATCAGTACTTGCTAAAGATTCATATAATAACTGAAAGTTTGTTTTGTAAAAGTTACGTGACTCAAATTGGGGGTTGGGTTGATCCCTGTTTACGGCAGCTCCGCTCGAGATATTTGTGCGATCTAGGTACACTGTTATGTCAAGAGGAGGGTGATGAATCTCTTTATCAACAAGACACCATATTGATTCACATATAGTTGTTAAAAGTTGGTCGGTATTTATAAGTAACAAATCTAACATACGGTCCAGACCGTTGGCAACAGTGTTACATTGTGTTAAACAAAGTGTAGATATAAGATTATTAAATTCTTCACGTACTAAATTAGATGTTGAATACAGGTTAAAATCACCAACAATCACTATAGGTAAACCGTAAGTTATTACAAGATTCTCGATGGCTTCAAATATCGAGTAGTACCTCGTATCTGCGACTTTCGGAGGTATATAAATTACGCAGCAAATAAAACGAAGCGCGCCTTTTGCGATAACAGCTGAGATAATCTCGTCGTGTTTAGTGCGTGCGTACTCGATGCGCCGGAGTGTGAGCGGCGGGCGCGCGGCGAGCAGTACCCCGCCCCCGCGCCCGCCGGCCCTGTCTTGGCGTAGTACCGCAAAATTGGCTGGGAACAGCTCGCCGTCGTACACGCCGCAGTCCAGTCTCGTCTCGGTCAACGCTAGCACGTGTCCTCTGAACTCGGACAGTATGTTTCGAACGGATGTTGTTTTGCCTTTGATGCCACGGACGTTTTGGTAGTATAAGTTTAATTTATATTTGCGCTTAAACTTTGGTGTTTTGACCACGAAAGGAATGCTTCCGGATTGCGAACCACGGTTGTAGTGAAGTACCTATAGGCCAATTCTCTGGGCACAGTAAACAATTATAGTGATCGGCCGGGGCGCCGATTATGAAGCAGTTGTGACTGTCATGGGTTGGTTCAGGTTTACTAATAGTGAAATGAACTCCAGGATTTCTCCGATTCAAATAATGTAAAATATTATCTTCATTCATACTTGTGTGAAAGTTCCAAGCGTGGACAAACTTTATTTGTTCGGCTATGATCAGGTCGGAGTCAGCTTCACCTGTAGCTTTGACGACGGTACGTCGATTCCTTCCATGACGGCGGCCGCGGGAAACCTGTATCCAGTCCTCGTCGGTTGCAGGATTACCTGCGAGTATGTTATTATCACGTAGGTTAGGGGCTGCAGAGACCGTTCCTTCAGTACTTGTAGTGTTGTAATGGGGTGCGTGGTTTCGTGCAGATATAGCTGTATTGTGATTCTGTTGGTGCCCCCGGGATGGCTCAGATGTTGCAGGTTCGGGCGTACGTCGTCGCTCAGCTCGTTTATTTGCACGGTTGTTTCCACGAGTCGTTGGATTAGTCGTTGGATTTGTCGGAGTCGGGTCCGCTGGAGCTGTAGTCGCAACAGACTCGGCCTGAATACGTGCGTGCTGCCGACGGGTCTTGATGATTGGCTGCGACGGTTGAGACGACGTTGAAGCGGCCAGTAGCGTTGCACTGTTCGTCGATCGCTGCTCGGTGGCTACGGATATTGCCGACGTCGCCGCCATATCTTTTTCTTCCAACGAAACACCTTGCAAAAGCAGATCTAATTTTGATTCGACTGAGCGAACCATTTCAATCACTTTATTAACTTTTAGCTCTAATGGAAGAACTAAATCTTGCACTAGCTGGCGCACTTCACTGGTGTTTATTTTGTCCATTTTACTGGGTTTAACTATTTTTAAAACTTGGAGGTCCGCAACAACGTCTAATCGCGCGAGGGGTGGGGGGGAAGATTATGACTTGATTGAACTTGAACTAGATGATGGGTTATATCTTAATGCAAAATTCCATTGCTACGCGAATAACCACTTCCTGTACATTACAAAGGTAATAAGACGCCATAAAAATGTAAACGTAATTTGAGCGACAATAACAAAAGTGTCTACAACCATTAAACCTGTGATCTAAGTTGAACTCCACACGAGGTAGGTACAGAAACAATGAACCGTGTTATATAGCATGAAACTTAAAGTACAGCGGACGTATCGTGTGTCATATTGATAATGAACACAGAAGAAATACAGATGATTACGTGTGCATGAGGGGTTTCTCACATCTGAAAAACTGTGGTGGGTAGGCCAACAAATGAAAGGCAAGATTAATATCGAGGTGTCTGTAGCCTACTGATATTAGAAACTTGTAGACGGTGCCAACGAAATAATGAAAACGTCCGTGAAATCTTGACATAGATGGGGCAATAGGTAGGTTTGTTCCAATCTGTAAACTTAATTTTCATTATTATGATCTTCGGAGTAAACTTAGCACTCTCGTCGATGAGTTCATTGTTCTGAACTGCGCGTGGGATTTAAGTAAGGTTGGAATTAACGGGATCTAAAATGCCGCCGTCAGTTTGCATTAAAGTGCTGTTACAATTTGCCTCATTCACTTCATTCATACTTGAAATGTGATTTTTTTAAAATTTCGTTGTCGTTTCGTTTTAAAAGTTCAATTCAATTTCTGATAAATTCAAAAGCTTTTTTAAATTAATCAATAGCCAGCTCGAAATAAAAGGAAGATTCTAAACAATGCGAATCTTTACACCTACCACCGAATTCAGACAGCTCTTATCTCTAAGAATATTCATCTATTATGTCCTGAAGAGACCTTTGTATGGCGGGCCTGGACAGTACAATATGAAATTATTATCTTCCCTTGAGATCGGGTTACACACACGTGCAAGCGCACCGACGTGGGCTCATGTGTTGAAACTTGGAAGGGATGTATGCAGTTTTACTTACGTTCAGTTTTTGGGGTGATCTGTGAGTTTTTGTAACCCAAAAAGATAACTAAGCGTAGCTTCCTATTAGAAACGTACTGGCTGTTGCACGTAACTAGATTGTTCCATTTTTGCTATAAAATAAATTGTTTGTCACATACGCTTGTTTCAAGGTAACTAATTTCCGTTTTATAAACATTGAACAATGTTGAAAAACCGAATCATTAATTCTACAAACAAGTGTTACCTTAGATAGCTACAAGTAAATGTTTTGAAGTTATGCAGAAAGACTGATACATGTCGCGATTATATAAACAAGTATCAAGTAACTGACTTGTATTAATGATATGCAAAGCAAAATAAGAAGAATCAGCGGAGCGGAGTGTTTACCATAAATGAAGCAGTGAGCGGGATTAATGAAACCACTTAGCGGCTAGCAGGCCGCGTCCAAGCTTAAAATTTGCCTCCGGTGGTCCGCATTCATATACCTATGTACGAGTACATAAATCAGAAGAGTAGTTTTGTAAGACAATACTTAAACTGAGTAATTAAGAAGAATAAGAAAATTACAAAGAATATGAGAGACGGTAGAATACAGACTATTGATTAATTTTTAGCACAGTCAATCTCATGAAATCAGGACACGACATTGTAATCAATGTTCAAATATGAACACATTATATACGAACGCATATCGACTCGAATTTTAATACAGTGAAACGATTTCATCAAAAGCAATAAAATTTTTAGCAATCTTTCGAAACAAGTGATGAAATGTAATCAATAATTCCAGCGATGCTTATCGCCCGATAAAACACAATCGAGATGCAGCGCTTAGGCAAAAGACCAGAACCCGATCTGGAGTTATCTGCGTTCTCGATCAGCATAAATATTAAGAGGGGCGTGATCGTGTCATGTTCCACTCGCCCGAATGAATATGTAACAATGGTTTTGTTTTAACGATTTTAATTACCAACGCGTCTCGGATTTTAGCCCTCAAAGGCGAGCGAATGAGGCGAGCACATGTTGGCAATTACGCCGTGAATTCGATAGCAACCGAGTACGATTCGCCGATCGTGATAGTGGTGTGACAAACGTATGGTGTACGCGTCGGCGTCGGCGGCTCGCGCACTGCCGAGCCATAAATCTAAAAGCCAGGCGGGGAGGACGCGCGTAGCCCTTTATTATAGCCAGACATGATTGGCCTCGGGCGCTTACCGAACAAAACGAACGAACGCGCGCTTAGTAACGAGCGCGACTGCCTCGTATCTCTGTGACTTTCAAAGTGGGCAAGGGTTTTTGCCTTTTTGGGACGCTGCGAGCGGAGAGCGTTCCAGCGCATGCTTCACCAAAATTCTTGGCCACATAGCATTTGCTGTCATAACTTCACGAGACATGTATCCGTACATGCGAGCTGCTCCTAAGCGAACAGAATACTGATTGGCGGGAAAACACGCGCCGTAACAATTGTCGCAGATTTTTTATAACAAATTCCGCAACACGCTTCGGGAATACCATATCTATTTGGGATCTAAGATGAATTGACGTGAACCTTCTAAAGAACCAAGAGGTATACTATAATAGGTAACATTTAAAGGCAGAAGCTCATGATAAAGATAATATGTTATACGGTAAGAAGTCTCCGAGTTTATCGTGATTAATCATGGTTGTAATAAAACAAATAACCTTGTCAATCACGAGAGCAACGGCGAAGAGATCGAGGACAAGAGTAAAATGTAAATCGAACATGACATCCGGGTGCAAGTTCAAGCATCGGCCTGCGAATTCAAAATGGAAACATTTGTGAGCGTCTAATCTCACATCGATATTGTTCGGGCGCAC
Organism: Carterocephalus palaemon; assembly: GCA_944567765.1. Classification (NCBI taxonomy): domain Eukaryota; kingdom Metazoa; phylum Arthropoda; class Insecta; order Lepidoptera; family Hesperiidae; genus Carterocephalus; species Carterocephalus palaemon. Next base: position 13,212,828 of record OX155641.1, on the reverse strand, counting down.
GCCGAGGTCAGGTCACAGCAACGCAACTACTGCGCCATAGAATTGGTAAGAACTCCAACTAGTTCTCATTGGACGATGACTTGACTGTTGGTTAGCATAATAATTGTCTCAGGCCACGCCGTGACTCACACGCAACTTATTTTTTAATGAAGCTGATGTCAGTAAACCGTGTTATTATCGTGCACTTGAACCTGTTTTCTTAAAATGTTTATAATTTTGAAATACATATTTCTGAAGATGGCTCCCCGTGCAGTGCCGGGCCACGTAAATACAATGATAGCAACAATTCATTTTAAATTACACGAAAGTCAAGTGTGGTGATTATAGCTACACCCCCTTTTTAGATGGAAGCCTTAGTTCAGCTATTGCCTATAAATACTGATAGAAGGATGGATGATCATAGTTGTATTAATCTACGTATTCGTATATTATGATAAAAGAAACAAGATACATATAATTTGAATACGAGAATCCTAGAACTAGATAAAGCTGAAATGAAAACTAATATACACGAATTGTATTGAAACATAGCACGCCTCAAGCGAAATACATAAAACGGTCTTCGGTCGCACGACGCGCCGATCTCTGCTCCAGATCTACGCTCGTGGTCGCACCGCTCAAGCATTATATGCAAATAGTAAAGCCGCTCTGAAGCTCCAAGTTGGAAACGCTAGCGACACCACTCAGTAAGGGCATCGAGTGGTACCAAGTCTCAAATTGCCGGCCGAAGAAATGGCGCGTCGAAATTGCGAAGAACCCACCGCACCAAAAACAGCCCGATCTTAACTTTAGGTTCATTATCCGCGCTATCTTTGGTATTCACGATGGTTCCTTTGGCCAAATATTCGTTTCTTCACCTTTCACTTAAAAAGCAAAAAGTAATCCGTGTAGAATTTATGTTGCCGACTTGCGCCAAAACCCAAAAGTCCTAAATAAATAATGATTGTGCAACACATGTCACCCTATTATATGCTCGAAGCGTGCTCGGGCAGTTAAACCGATGAAAATAACGCCTCATGAATTCGTCCTCATCTCGCATCTTATTAGGCAACCCTGTTAGGTATGTGAGAATGTAAAATGAAATCGCAATTTTATGATAGAAGAAAAAACAGGGAGCGTTTCGAATACTAACAGCGTTGAGGTGCGTTGACAGGTTTTATGAAGAGCTCATCTACATCAATTTGTAAATACGCCGCACGTAAGAGTAGCGTACTTTATTATTATGAATCATAATAATCGAAAGCAGGCAATGCATAAAACATTTTTGTCAAATGAAATAAAATCTAGGAATCAATACGTCTAAAGTAAAATAGATTGTAGAAGTCAGTTGATTAGTTGATCATTATTTGATTGTTCTTATTAGGATAAGGTTAGGTTATACTTTCTACCTAAAATATAATATTTGTTTTACTTACGCTAATACTTGAAGGTTGATGATGTAGTAATCAAAAACTCTGTAAGATATCTTTATCGATATTACAAATTTGTTTTCAATTCCTGTAGAAGAAATCGACATCTGGTCATTATTTACTCGTGCGTTATGATCCAAAATAAAACGATGGTGAGCTGCATTGGTGGGAAAGACTGCTTGGGAGCCCCTCGGGCCGACATTCCCTTTGCGATTGGCCCCGCTGCCTCGGGCCTCCGACCTGACGTAACCACCGGCTCAGCGTTAGATGGATAGGCATGTCCTTTTACAGTTGTTAAACTGAATTTATTTGAAGTACCCTCTAGCCTTTGTTTAACATTTGTTCAAAATTCTACCTCAGTAATTTCTGCAGACCTATTGTTTTGTAGCTGGTGCCTGACTTTTCGATTCAATTTGACACCACAGACTCATTATAAGACTGCCAAACAATATCCGCCCGGCCGGAAATCGAATCGAACCCAAACCCTCGGACATTTTTCGCAGATCTAAATAGTTAGACAATTATTTTGATCAAATATATCAAATATAGAATTTGAAATTACGACATGTCTAAGTACAAATGGAGCTCAAGTTAACAATATTCAACCATAACACTATCGAAAACAATACTACCAAATAAAATTTTCCTAGCTTCATAACTACAGAGGACTTATTGCTGGGTTCAAGATGCATTACTTCCAATGGAGGTCGCATTGCGTCTAATGATGAAGATCGAATCCGCGCCTCACGAATCGCTCCTTTACTTTATATGTCAATTGAAATTGGACTCCGCTGTCGCAGACAGAAGCTTGAATTATTGAATGCTTTTTTGGTCTAATCATGCCCAATGCTTCAGCAGTTACAAGTTACAACATTACTGACAGTTATGTTCCAGTAATATTTCTAATAATACCTAAACTCAAACTGATTAATAAATTCCATTATCTAAAAAATTTATTTTTACAATAGATCTATTAACACTTACATAATATTTTGACTTAAAGATACAACAACAACAAATATACATTTAACACACACATACAAAATTAAACTAACTACATATTATTATATTATTACGACAAATAAAAAAGTAGATATTTAGATACATACCTACTAATAGCGATAGTGTGATGCGCAACTGAACTGAGAAATACAATTGGCGAGGCGTGCCAAGTCACTTTTCACTGTGATTTGCGTACACAACAGTAAAGTAACGGGCTCTTACGTGGTTATCGTTAATCATAGGATAGCACCGCTCAGAAGCTTAAACGCAGGCTTTCTAGAAAGTACACATCACTCGAGACTATCAATTGAATGTTAAGATCAAGAAGTTGACGGGAGAACTATAAATTATACGCAAATCCGGAATTTAAGATCAACTTTAGCAATAAAATAATGCGACATTATTCTTTAAGCTCCACCTTTTTTTAGTTTTAATTTAATTACTTTAACAAGACAGGTGTAAATTAAAACGCACCGACTTTATAAGATATCTATAATCCACATCCGCTGAGAAGAAAAACTTCAATTACCCTTACAGAAATCTTGTCATACTCAATCTTAGTAGCATCAGCAATTTCGCTTATTAATACAGAAAATACTGGATTGAGCTAGGATAAAGATACAAAAAAGCATATACGCCACGTACTTAATTAGGTACATTGTAAATAGTATATATGGATTTATTTAATAGTAAGCGTTAAAATATACTTAATTGGAAATCAAACAGTGCGTAATCAAATCAGCTTCAGGCGGTACATAGATTGGCAAGTAAGGTTTTTTATAACGCTTTCGAACTGTTTTTTTGTCAGAATTATGTCGAAAGGTGATGGTCTAGTCTAGATAACACACACACACATAGCACACGTTACAAATAAAAATTAAAGTGGCCTGTTTTTTGATAATAATCCTAATCAAGTCCAACTACAGTCTTCGTTTGCAGATTAAATAAAACAAAAAAATCTTGATACCTACGAGTAATTCTACCGTACATAATTATGATGGCAATTAGCAAACAGGAACTTTTTTGAAACATTTTTCATATACTAATCAAACACGTTGGTGGCTTCATAAACTTGATTCTCAAAAGCCCCGAAGGCGTTAAGACTGGGATTTTATGATCGACTTTTATAGTCGTGAAATATAACACCAAAGATGAAAAGCTTGTGATAGGCAGGCATGGAGACAATTGATATGGAAGCAACATTTAAAACTGAACTACGACATTCAATATACTACGTAAAGTATAACCCATTAGTAAGTTTTAGAATACTCAAGAAAACGTATACTCGAGAAATGGTCGCTTACTGAGAACCTTTCGAACCACACAGCTAAGGTCGGTTTTTCAAAGAAGGTAAGGTTGAGTTAACCGCATGCCCCATTATTCAAATTAAAACATTGCTAACTTCTTTTGGCTCACACCTCTGTTCAGTCCCGTTGAAAAGGCTTATAGAAGTAACAACAATGATCCATTGAAAAGGCAATTTCGCTTTGCAAACTTCCCTTGCGACTATAAACATCGTCTAAGGTTTTTGCAAAATCTTCTCAGACGTACTCCTTATCTCCTGCAACAGTTATTTCAAAAGTAACTGTTATTATTTTCGTGTAACAATTTGGTAGTGTTCCCTCTCTTCAGCGCACGCGAGCTTCTAAGGTAACGATGCACGCGCCTCAGTCGTGGGTGGCTCACATGTGAGACGCTATCTGAGATAATGGTTCATTATGACGCGCTTCACCGTTTCGGATCACGGACCACTAATCCAACTTGACAGGTACTATCAAATTCGTGACAAAGGGCCGGAGTGTGATTTTGTTGAATTTACGATACTTGCATTATTCCTTCGAAATAATTTTGAACCGCATCGGTTTCTTAACTATGACTTCTTATTTAGTTCTAGTTTTGTTTTTTAATATTCTATCCGTTGTATTTAGCGTCCTTGGCATTTCGTAATGACCTAATATAAAATTAAAACTTTCATTTTCAATATTGGGTAAATAAGATCAGTACTTACAAAATACCTTAAAATTCAAAATCCGTGATAGTTAGAACTAACGAAATTCCACTAAAAGTTACATAAGTTTAATACTAATATAAATATAAATTATAATATTGTACATAAATTTCATTTTTACCTGTTCTCCCTAACAAGGTCTCGTCCTGCGACGTCTCTACCACGATCAAATCATAACGTCAAACTAGTTATGGTCATTGATGTAAGGACTAGGTATGCAAATTGTGCGCGGGCGCAGATAGGTCGACGAACTTTATGTTCGCGACAATTTAGGGTTGCCCCTAAGTCGACTCAACTTTGGAAAATGTGTTCGAGCATTCTTATTGTACTCGTAAGTTTAAATTCGACTGACAACCTTTCCAAGGATCATAAACACTCGTTCAAGTGCACTTGAGGCTGAAAGCTATTGCAATGTACAGACATATAGTACAGTATACTGCGGGTTGTGTCAACCCTTCAACCATCGCCACTATTGGACCGCGGTCCCATTGGCATGGAATCGATTTGCGCCGCGCAGATAAGGTCAATACCGACCGACCGATCGCCTTTGATCTGCTACCGATGCTCATTTATTATGAAAACGTGGTGTTAATCACAACGCCTGACAAATGAGATGTGCGGACCTTGTGAGATATACGAGATTGATCACGGCTGAAAAGGTAAGTAAGCTTGGAAGAAACTTGATTTCATATATTCATACAAATCTTCATTTGTTTTAACGACCAGCGTCATCATATGATAAGGGAATCTTAAATATTGAGAAACAAACAACAATGAATAACAAACCTACATAATTTTATTAAATAGCGGTCGGTCACCTTTTCCTTCGAAATCAGAATGATTGATGAAATTTTAGAGAACTAACAGATTGCGACTGCTTGCTTACCTACTTATCTTTTCAATACCTCGATATTGTTTAAATTAGTACCTTAGCTAAACTTCAATTCCAAGTACTGTTGTCTTTAAATTGGTCACATTAACCAACCCTTTCATTTTTTTAAACAATATCTTCTAACTTAAATATCAACCACTTTTTTTTCCTAAGTCCTTATAATGTTAATTTGGTAAAATGTACTGTTTTTAGATTTTATACTCTCTATGGTCAGTTATCTTCATTATAATTCTCTTCAAATACACTTGCATATTCCACTGGCTCTGTGATGCGCTTTACCACTCGTACCTGTCATAATTAGTTACACTGCCATATTGTACTTAATTAACCCTTTCTTCACCCACAAGTTATGAATGTTAAGCATGCCTTCATAACCAACTTTGAATTATTTACAATCTACAAGCTGCACTGGAGGACGTAACATCGTAATAATAAATTATACTTTAATAACTCATTTTACTCATTAGTATAAATGAATTACACAAGTTCTATAATACCGTGTACTGGTCGACATTTAAAACAAGTTAAATTAAATATATTTGTGAATGTCTTATTTTAATATATTGGGATATCAGAAGACAAAATTTAAATACTGTTAATGGACGTAAGATCTAATGTCCGGAACTATCTTAGAACATTACTGTTTATAGCCATAATTAACATTAATACACGAGACCGCCCTTAGAACCCTGCGCAGTTAGACACAATTAGTCTAATACAAGCTTAATTAGTCGGTATCCATACAAATTAAGAGTTATGAAATGATCAAATCGTAAAAACCGAAGCCGTGAGGCACACCAATAAAATCCATCGCTTCATTTATCCGGCGGGGACCAATTCTTGAGTCGAACCAGTTTTGTAAGTCATAAAGTCGGCTAATGGATCAACATTAATAAAACTAAAAGCTCCTGACTTATCCCGACTTTATAGGTGCGATTTTTTCGGGTTGAGTATGTTACGAAAAGTGAGTATCTAACGCTACAGCTATAATATCCAGATTGATTTTATTAGTACCAATTCATACATAAACCTTAACATGAACCTGTAAAGCTGGATACTCTGATCGGCTTAATCTGATGGTTTTCATACATTATTTAAGCTATCACCACCAATGTATGAATGACGAATTTGACTTGTCGGTTCTTCTTAAAAAAATATACGCTAATTCAGAAAACAGGAAGACTACCTATCGATCTTTCAACATTTACAAAAAAACTTAGTGTGTAGTAAATAAAATTAAGAGTTCTGCTAAAATATGCGGATACAGCGGTGACAACCCAGTGGCTATCGAACTCACCTCTCACTAGAGCGGTCCGGGTTCAAACCCATGCGCCCTCACATCGTAAGGAAACCTGCATGCCTGAGAGTTCATCATAATGTTCTCGAAGGCATGTGAAGTCTGCCAATCCGCACTTGGCCAGCGCGGTGGACTAAGGTCTAATCCCTCCCTTTCTGAGAGGAGACCCGTGCCCAACAGTGGGACAAAGAAAGGGTTGTGATGATGCGGAGATAATGTTTGTCCTTTAGATTCTCAACAGTCATCGTCAAATAGGTCTATATTATTTAAAAGGTGGTTCGTTCTAACACCATCAGCTAGAAGAATAGATCCACAAGTTAAATCTACATCCACTTGGAATACATTACACATGAAATCTAGAGAAGGAATATAGCCTTATCGAAAATTCAAATTCATTGTAAGCTCCATGAGAATCAAATCTCGCATTGACCGTATTGGTAGATTTATACGGAGGCCCGTTCGAAAAGGAATGGTCGGACGAAGTGTTTTAGAGTTATTTATCGCGCACAAAGAATTTTGATCCCGGAAATACCGATTCCAATACATTTAAAAGTAGTTGTAAATAAGATTTAACCGTCTCATTTCTATGCTAAACCAATACAACGCACCGTTAGCCGGCGCACTGACGACGCTATGATGATTGTTATCTTAATTTAAATCCCATAATTCTAACAATCACAACGACAAAATAAATAATGTAATGGAAAAATGCGTTTTTGAAAGCCTATGGAAGGTACTTTTATTGTTATTGAAGATTTCAATTTTCTAATATTATTTGAATGTTTTGGCATACACAGTTTACTTAAATAGTGGTCGCAGTCGCGACTGCGAAGCTTGAAGGTTCTCCCTGGGTACGATCTTCGGGTCAGCAAAGTATAATCAATATTTTTTAAATTGAAATTTTCAAAAAATCGGAGTGTAGAGTTTTTTATAGAATGCGGTGTATAGTATACTATTATATTGGTTCAGCTACGGCAAGGGACCTAAACGATACTGATGGAAAGTGAGTGTAGAATGAGGAATAATGGGCGTGATTTAATGTCTTTGATTCAGTCGATATGATTACAAATTGTTATTGTTTTGATATTGTTTGGATACCTTGAAGGTGTGAATTAGTCGTATAGGCTTTGGTTATAATAGAAACTACCAGCCTTTATTATTATGTCAAAAAATTTGCCTCTTACTCAATTTGCCTCTTTAAAATACATATACCAATCCGCAAAGTCTACCTTAATAAGTCGTTCTCTAATAGTTGTGCATGAATTCATTGCATATTAAACGATGGTCGCGGCATATGCAAATTAAGCTGTTAATCGGTGACCAGTGGCGTATGAAGGTTTTTATTACACGAGTGGGAATGGCTTTTACATGTTAGATTTGTATGTTGTGGTCTATTTATTCGCTAGCAACTTCATTAGTATTACCAGTTTTTTATATGTATAATTCAATCATGTTTAAATTTATTTTATTTTTGTTTTTGTTATAAAAATTTATGCTTATAGGTCAAACCTGGTCAAACAGATTTTGTTTTAAATTAGTTAAAAAATAAAAGCGATGTGATAAACTAAACAGGTCTTCATTAAGCGAGTGTGCGAGAAGTGTAGCAAGGAAGTAAAAATCACACTGTTCAGGGCGTACTGCCAATCCTTCTACTCGAGTGGCTTGTGGGTCAGGTACACACAGCGTGCCTACAATGTCCTGCGAGTCCAATACAATAACGTGTTTAGGATGCTGTTGGGTCTGCCGCGACACTGCAGCGCGTCGGGAATGTTTGCGGATGCGAGAGTGGACGACTTTTTTGCCATAAGGCGGAAAAAGGTGGCTTCACTACTCCGCAGGTTGCATGACAGCCCCAACAGCATCCTGAGGGTGGTCGCGTCACGGTTGGATTGTCCCTTGCAACATTTCTGGGCCAAAGTTGCCACTGGCTCTATTTAGTGGACATTTAATTTGATGTGACATGTGTTTATTTTAATTTGCATTTTATTTATATTTTATTTGAATTTGACATTTAATTTTGTAACTATGATTAGACTCACAGAACAGATAAAGGAGGTTAGAAAGGCCATCGAGTCAGTTTTGAAACAAAACCACTGTCGCCAGATACCCACACTTAGATACACGTTATTATTACCTTTACATAAAATATTCATCAGCCATTGGTCAAATTGCACGAGAATCGCAACTTTTAAAAACTAACCTTAGCATCAAATCAATAAGGATACTTTTTGCTCGCGTCAAGCTGTAGAATTGTGCAAGTTTTGACCTTGTCGACACTTAATGTTGCCAGTAAGTGTTTTGCACAAATTTCGTGCAATAATAAGATTTTAGAGGTTCTTCATAGGATTCATAATGAAACTCGTGATCTGTCCGATTGTCGAATGAATAATTTATTTGTAAAATCACCTATTTATATTTACATTTTCTTTCATACATACTACACTATTTAAAACACTATTTTGACGACCGCGTATATGTTTCATATTAACAACGTAGGTAACTGGTAACTGGTTCGAAGGTATGAGGTATCCGTGTGAGGTATTCTTGAGGTATTCGGAGGTATTCGGAGGTAAGGTAACTGGTAGGTACTGAACCACTACAAGATTAGTAAAATAGAGTATATTTTATTTTACTGTATTATTTATTTATTTATTTAACCTTTATTGAGCCAAAAGATGCCTAACGGCGGTGAAATTAATAAATAAAAGTTAAGAAACAAAATTTACTGCATATTTGAGAAAATTGATCGTGCAATTTTATATGTTATTTACTGGTAACCCAACTAGAGATGTAAACATATTTATCGATAAATATATTTTGAAACTTGTTTAGAGTTATGTAGGTACCTATAATGCTACATCCGCATAAATGACTCTTTTAAAAGTAACACTGAAAACATATGCAACTTGAGTTTTGCTTCCTTTAGGTGTTGCGCCTGTTCCATACATCTTATTAACATGCATTTTTTTTATTATCTTCACATGAAAAATTACATTATAATTATTTATTTTATTAAAAAGTTTCAGAGTGAGTGTACGTACTTAAATAAATACACAGGTACAGTTTTAATATATACAGTTGCATGTACTTGTGCAGAGCAAAGATGGGGACTCTTTTGTATTCGAATTTTTTACAATAAATTAATGCAATCTTATATTTAAATTATTTTTCTTTAATAGCTTTGGTAAAGTCTGTTATATGCTTCTCAGTAGAATATAATACAATCTGATGATAACTAATGTTGCTAAATAATTGTGTTCCGACAAAGTTGCGCAAAATCGAGTAAAGTTGTTCCAAAGTGGTACATTGTTTTTTAGGGATCCAAATTTTCTACCCGTTACATTTATCCAATGCTGGTTATTAGGATCCTTTGGAAACCTAAAATAAATACATAATATAAATTAGTACTAAATTACTTATTTAGTACTACACCTACTCCTTGAAATTAAGTATTTACACCTGAAACTACTTTAATTACGTACTCAAGATCAAGACTTATCGAAAAATTTATCTTATACTTTCACAACACTATCTCGCTGCGAACGAACTCGACAGAACATCGTGACGTCATCGCATTCTGTAGGACAGAATACATTGCGCACGAACTATGTGTTCACGTGGATTACTTGCGTACTTTACCGGCAATGTATATTTTTCGTGCAGCTCTTCGCACCACCGCAGTCCGAAAGCGACTAAAAGTTTGCACGCGTGATTTCAGTTGAAGTATGATTGTTTAATCATACTTGTTGGCGCGTCTGTCACGCCCACATTTCCATTCTATCCTCCTTTATCTGTTCTGTGATTAGACTATTGTATTTTGGGATTTAATATGAACAATAATAATTTACTAACATTAGATATAAGATGTCACATACTACCACAATATGGATATACCTATTCTGAAATAAACGATTATTATTATTATTATTAAAAGCAATCTTAGTTCTATAAAATATTTTCTAAATCGATATAGTTTTCTTCGATAGAGAAATAGAGCAACGATGTTAAGAAATAAAGAAATAAAGACACTCTACCAATAAATTAATGTACTCGCTCAAGACCTCCGGAACAGTAAATCACAAAACACATTAACGCTAAGAGTAAAAGGTTCTTTATTAGCTGAATAAATTTATCAAACAGGTAAACTGTAAATAAGTCGTAAATAGCACCCAATAGAACGCAAGGTAGCACTTTGATTTAAGTAGTTCAATAACCGTCCACGGGACTTATGCCCGTTTTCACCAACCACACTTAAGTCATCCCCTTACTAAGTACTATTTAGTGTAGGTGATACCCTAAAACAACACTTACTTAATTTTCGTTTTCACCAAGCTAAGTGACACTTTACTAGGTTATACTTAAAATTTAGGGATTAACATAGCCGTATATGTACCGATTTTTTACCGATTAAGTTTTTTTCAATATTTCATGACTTTTTCTTAAATTTAATTATTCTAGGATATATAAAATAATTAAAAACACTTGTACGAACACTAAAACATTTTTTTCTTACCGTTTATAATATTTTTTGGCTTAGTAAACCTATCTGCCAATAAATATGATAAGTATGATGTAGGTAGGTACTTGCCTGCTGATTATATACATTGGGAAAACTAGACCAGCAATTTTTTTTAAATGCAACCTTCACACTGCGTTTTTCTTGCTAGCTGGTTGGAAACTATGAATTCTTCACGTTTTTTTTTATGGATACAAGATAGCAATTGAGCTTGCAGCACCACCCATCCGTTGCCACCCATGACAACTGTGATTGACTTTGAACAAGACTCTATTAGGGACTGGAATGGTTAGTCCAATTAGTTGAGAGAGTTAATTAGATCATTAGTTGGTCAGTTCGTTAGTAGGTATGAGGACTGGGGACTGTTAGTGAAAGTTAGTCATGTTAGTTTATGTTAGTAATAGTCCAGTTAGTACTTGTTAGTAGGAGTCTCGTTCTAAGTCAGTCACAGATGTGTTACTACCCTTGAGGACTAAGATGGTCCCCTCTAAAGAAGTGTAACCGGAAACCACACCTTTCCAACCGGACCATAATTGCTTTAAAAACAATTATTACACGGCAAAAATGGTACTAGGTACCGTGGCGGGCGGTGGTACTGCCCCGGGCGAACTCTATATGGAACCAATTAGGTTTCATATAAAACCTATTTGGTTCCCTATAGGCTCTACCACCTAACAAACGTCACGTAAAGTCACAATAGCTTCCGAAACCCTTTTTATGATACGGCTGCATGCAGCGATGCTGATCCCTCCTATATCAGCTATTGTCTGCAAGTGACTTCCGGTGGCATAAAATCATAGAGCACACAGTAACTGAATGATGGGTTAGACAGATTTATTCCTGAAGAAAAACAAAGGTATGAAAAAAAGTAACCTAATATCTATAAAATAAAAGTAGGTATGAGTACTGATCTGTCATCAGCAAATTCTAATAATTCTTTAAACCTATATTTTGCACAAAAATGTTTGTCATCATGCTTTAAAAAAAAGTCTGGCCTCTCTTGATAAATTCGCGGTCTAATCATAAATCGAGGATTACTGATTTGATTAGTGAGTCAAAGAAATCAGTTAAATCTTTGCTCATTTTGATAATATTTCACAAAATAACACGTCAAGTAGATCAGTCACACAGTTAGGGACTGGTTAAGGGAGGAATATTCGGGCCCCTAAAATTTAGGTGACACATAAGTCTTTAGGTATCCCTTAACGGTTGGTGAAATCGAATTTACACTTAAGGGTCATCTAAATTGACATAAGTGTTACTTAAAATTTAGGGGATGTTGGTGAAAACGGGCATTAATTAAATGTATCGCATCATATAAATGATCAAATCGAGAAGTTATATACACACCAGCATATTTAGCGGAACATCGACTTTCGAACGCGGACCAATGGAGTAAGGTATTGTTTAGTGATGAGTGCAGAATTATCTTAAATCAATTTGACGGCAGGCAAAGAATATACAGATACAAAGGAGAACGATACATTCAGACAAATTTTGAAACTACAGTTGTATACGGTGGTGGATCAATAATGGTTTGGGCGGGCATTTGTTTGGGAGCTCGCACAGACTTGGTAGTGATTGACAGAGGTAGTCTGACTGCAGACCGCTATATCAGAGAAGTTTTAGAAGAAAATGTCGTACCGTTTGCCCCATATATCGGTGACGATTTTTTTTAATGCAGGATAATGCTCGGCCGCATACCGCTCGGTTAACTCAAGCTTATCTTAATGATATGAATATCACTGTTATGGAGTTGCCGGCGAGATCACCGGATATGAACCCAATAGAGCACGTTTGGGACTTGCTGAAAAGAAAAGTTAAGTCCAGAATTCCAGCTCCTGCCAACGTGGGTGAACTGCTAATCGCCGTAGTTGAGGAATGGCGGAGACTATCCCAGGAGACCATCGATAACATCATTCTCAGTATGCCTAGACGGGTAGAAACTTTAATAAGAGCATGTGGAGGAAATACGCGATATTAATCACCATTTTTCTAATTTAATTAATTGTTATTTTAATATTAATTTTCACTTTTCCCGGTTACATGAAAAGTTCAAAAATGTACCATTTTTCACAAATAGCCTTTACTCGCAAAATCTGTTCTTAATGTGATCTCATTTTAAGTAAAACCAATGAAACTTTAAATAACAAAAGAAGTGTAGTAAGTAGATTTTAAAATAAAACCATATTTTTTTGTGTTCCGCTAAATATGCCGGTGTGTATATAAAGCGAAGTTCTTCAATGAAACATTCGTAGCTACAGTTCTTAATGGCATGACTGACACAATCATACTCAAGAAACGTTAATTGCAAATCAGAGTATCCACTATAATATCACTAACTAATCAATTGCGCTCGTGATTGAAAACATAATTCCTTTAAATACAGATACGTACGATTAAATTTATAAAGCAAACAACAATATTTGAAATCCAAACCATGAAATTATGTTGCTATTGACATAACTCGATGTCAGAGTTATCTGTCGAGGAGACCAGATCAATGGACTTCGATGAACTTGACCAAAAAAGCATGAAAGGTTTTTTAAATAAACATTCATCGGAATCGATTCGAGACTTGATCATCGAGTGTTTGCGTAGTAACAGTCCACTTTGAATAAATCGATTTCAATTGTAACGATTCGTGTCAATCGAAAATGTGCTTTAATACATCACTACGTAAGTTTGGGTAGGTTAAATATTTGATTGAGTAAGTAAGATCTACTGATTTAAGGACTCAGCGCAATTTTGTTTGTATCATGGTAGACCTTTCTCAAGACATTTTTGATAATTCAACTGTAGTTTTTACCATACCTAACTCAAAAGTACTCAAAAGTAATACTGTATTGAGTGTTATTTGCTTTTGGTAAAACTTGTCTAAATCGTTTTTGTACAAACATGTCCAAAGCATTTTGCATGTAGAGTTTGAAGCAAAGATAAACATCGTTAATTTATAAATTTAAGAAGTAACATTATTTAAAAGAAATACGAAGAAAGGTACAGACAGCTCAAACTTTCAACAAACAATTATCCAAAAGCATTTGGGATATTGCGTCCAGCCGTTGACCCTGTCCATCGATCAAAGAGGGCGTGTCACTCGCTCAGCATATGCGAAGGCATTACCAGTAATAACAGGTTGAAAGAGCAGTCAGATCTCCGAACAATATGTAACCAAGTTTATGAGGGGTCAGCGCACATCTTTACAATTGGCGTGCGCTTGTGAAGGTGAAACAAAAGTTATAAATGAATTACGAGCCAAAACAATTATTACCATGATTTCAAGACGATAGCAATATGCTACGGCTAAATAATCAAGATTTAAATTTCAAATTCAAATTATGTAACAAAACTTATCACATTGTACACGAACATGTTATTCATTCTGTAAGGAAGGGTATTTTAGTGAGGCTATATTATTATTAGGGACAACAGTCTGTTATTAGAAATATTAAGCAGCTGCGATGCACTATGCAGTTTACTACTATTAAATGTCACGCCATATATTCGTCTTCTTCACTTACAATGTTTGACTTTAATGTTTCTTTCTGTTCCTTGTTAATTGACATCACTTTTCACAGTTCTGTTAATTTGTTCTCACTAGGCTACGCACTCAAGTTGGTTAACGTTTTGATATCATACGTGACGTTACAATAAATGACATGCGTTGAAATTTGGAGGCTAATAACTTAATTGCTGCCAATTTCCTTAGGAGGTATCGTTAAGTCATGTATAATGGATATTTCCACTTAGTAACCGAGACGAGGTAAGACCATGAAAGCCCGACGAAACAAGACTGCAAAATATATGCAATGACCATTAAAAGCTGAGTTTATTGGAGCTATGCAAATAAGAGGGACGAGAGGCAGGTTTTAAAATGTTCTCAGAGTCTGTATTTTGACAACAATTTTGTTTGCTTGGCATTAAATTACTTTCTTTGCTCTGCCCGCAGCTTTGTCAACATTGTCATGCCCTACAGATTTGCACTGATCTATCGTCGTTGAACTAATTGGAAATTATAGTAGTTGGACTGAAGTGATTGGATGGTAACTTATTACAGCCGCTCGCTTTGTTAAATCACTCACGAGTAATCACAGACAGCTTAAGCCGAACGCAATGAGTGCTCACAGAATTTTAATTGAAATCTTATAAAGCAAACCAACCGGATGAAAGTTATTTTTGCAATAAATTCAGGACGTTGGGTCGCAATAAATCTAATTCTTCTAACGGATTTAATGTGGTAAAGTAATAAATAGGCATGACATGTCAGAAGAATTTATAAAACTTCTTACATTTACTTGATGCTCATTCTTGATTACCTATGTTCTCATAAAAAAAACAATTATATAATTAATTGTCTTGTAAAAAAATTACTTTGAATTTTATTTATTTCTTAAGTTTTTTCTTAAATTGAAGATTTGATGAGGTAAAATGTACTTAGAAGTTTTTTATGACACATTTTCTTTGAAGACATTTTATTTTTAAGCGTGTGTCAGAGTTAAATCTACATACAGATTAAATATACTTCGTCTTTTTTTTGTCTTAAGAAAATGATTAATAATCTTAGTAGGTACTTGTCTATCTGATTCCAAAATATTCAAGTATGTATAAAAAAAGTTTGTATTATAAACGGATGCCAAGAATATTGTCGTCTACGGATTTTCACAGATCGTGCGTAAATAAACGGTGGGACTGTGTAAACAGTATAAGGCCTTTAGTCATGCTTGCGGAGCGGTAATCCAAATTTTAAATGAGTTTGTTTTTTGTCGCGGGCCAGATACGCTCCCGACAATCCGTATCGGTCACGTCATGGACCCGCTTACCGGTCTTCGGATAGTAGATAATAGCTATTACAATACTATTCTTTTTAGTCTTCATAATAAGTATATTTAAGTAAAAAGAATCAAATATTTTTTGATTATAGGAAATAACATTACCTAAATGTAGAACATCCACAATTCAAGAACTATAATTACTTTAAAATTAACCTAAAACTAAAAAACCTTAAAAAATATAAAATAATAACTAATACATATTTTATTAAAAGGAGTCCCCTTAGGCAAGGTTCCGAAGATACTGGCAGCGTTCCCCCTTTGAATAGCTAGGCTAATTATTTGTCCGAGGTAGCTACCAGCTCTTAAAAATGTACTTACAAAAGTATTTGTTACCCGATAAAGAAATTCATAAATAGATAGAGCAAAGCATACGTTAAGTATAATGAATATAATAAACTTAAACCGAGCAGGCATTTGTTTGTTATTGACTATAATCAACAACAAACAAATGTCCTAATAAAATTGCATGAATAAACGTTTTAATTATAACCCTTACTGAATTAACAGTTCAGTATAGTAACTGTTATACTGAAGAAACTTGCATGATTATTGATATGGTAACTCTTATGTAATTATCAGTGACATGTATTTCAAAATGGAAAGTGTACCGCGAGTGTGTGACCCTTAGTCGCTCGACAAACCATTGTTTCTACCGCAATCGCTTCTTGTGCGTATTGTATTGCGTGATCAGAAATGTAGGTAAATAAAGCGTAATCATTAGGCAAGCAAATTATCAAAAGCTCAGCAAACTATTCAAATTTTAAATTATGACAGTCTTAATGTAAGTACCGCAACGTGAATAGGTTGACGGCATAGAATATCGGATAGACTGGTTTCATAAAACTCAGCACAATTAAACTTTGCATTCAATGGTGCTGTGTGAATTCTCGTTATGTACTAGGTACTTTAGTATGCGGAAGAAGAACAAAGTAACATCTTCATATTTTACATTGAAACCTAAACACTATATTTTAACTAAATTTAAAATCATCAGATAAATAAATACCTTAATACCAATAAATAAAATATGTACATCATAAGATAACTTTTCTAAATACAGGTCTCAGTAAGTCAGTATATGAAATATATCCAGGTTTTATTTGTTAAAAGGGTCAAGACATTGTATAAATACAAATTGATAAAATAGATGATTACTTTTCCGTGTTATCAAAGAAAACACCTACAGCCAGTTCCTTGGGATAATCCTGAAAGTTTGGCGTTTCATGCGAGTCATGTAACACATATTAATCAGCTTCTAGTTATTCCTTAAAGGCTTTTTCGGAAATATTCATTAACTACTCGGAAATATCGTTACTGACACAAATTCGATTGGTGATTTTAGAACAAAAATTATTTGTCCAATTTAGTATCGATATGGCCAATAAAAAAGGTGGCTCGCGTCTCCTGGCACGACTGCTCTATCTAGACCGACTCGTAGGTATTTGCTGTAGGAAAGAGTTGTTACACTAGCAATAGACTAACGAGCGCACACAAGCACATTCATCACACGAGGTAACGCCGAGTCGTGAGATTCCGTCGCTATTATTTCATTAGACGAATATAATTGATAGTTAACATTTAGTGTTGTAACCGCATTTAGATTGATAGATCGTGTAACGCGTCAAAGTTTTAGAATGGCCGTCTGCTGTACATGACCGTTTGCTGGGTGGCAGCATTATTGGTAGACATGTTACGCTACGTCATACGATCCCGCTTCACCAATACGGCGTTGTTCTGAATGAGTGATTAAGTATATCGATCTATCATTTCGTAACGTGTTGCTATTGTTGAATGTTTGTGAGAGTCGAGACTACCTTGTTACTTGCCATCATTAGTGAATCATGAGAGGCTTGCTCAAAAAAGCGGTCCATTAATAAAAATGGTATTCGAATTAATATTTATGCGTTCGTCTAATGTCTTTCTATTAATATCGGCCGAACCTTATTGGCTGGCAGTATCGACTATTGTATAAAAACTAATCGCTTGTAGTAAATCATTTAATTTCCTCTTCTCTTCTAACAGTATGAAACATAAATCAAAACTGCATTTTAAGGTACAATTATAAATCTGGTTTCCTTTTACCTTTGCTTTTCTAACAAAATACATAGCGAGCGAAGACGGTCCCCATGCTCCAGTTATTAGCCCCTTCGTGCACTCTCATGTGGTCTACCAGTTAGGCGGCAGCACCATTAAATGTAGCGACTGCGAGATAAAGCGGGGCGGTCGAAGCTCGACGTGCTTCACGGTATCTAGATAGGCGAGCGCAGGTGTATTTTCACATATGAACCACAAAATTACCTTCTCCCATCCTGGGCATGCTATGTCAAGGCCCCAAGGTTCACTATCGTCTGATTCGCCGACCGTCTTCGATGCCACATGAAATCTCGACTGTATTTTTGAAGAAACTTCAAACTCTTTATTACTCATATTGTCATCAAGATTTGAAATGATAAAGAAACGGTTGGAAGACAAAGGTAAAATAACACTTGGTTCACGGTCAAATGTTTTATGATTCTTTTACTTGGAAATTGCTGTTTCAAATCTTGTGGCTGCGACTTGTCTTATTATGGTATGACGCATAAACAACTTATACTTCATAACTGCGTTAAACATTATATTTCATGTTTTACGTGCTAAAACCTAACATTATTTGCAATCAAAACATATCAAAGATATACCGAAGTAATGTTCGTAAAACATCTTATTGATCATCATTATAGAACAGATTTCTATGGTCCATAAATCAGAGCTGGAGCATCAAGAAGCCTTAATAAAGAACGGGAAAAACCTATACATTGATGCAACAAAACGTTGCTTGAACTGATTCAGATATCGGGTTAAGGCGATTACTGTGCGCAACACAAACGAACACCTTATAAGGACAGCTCTGGGCTCATTAGAAGGCAGTTGTTTGGAGTCTCTTATACGTACTGGATCAGAAGTCCTTGCAGCCACGATTCAATAAATATTTAATTTGAGTATCATTTGATTTAAAGTCTTTCTAACAGGATTAGGCATTTCGATTGCTAACCATGTAAATTTATTTATTTATTAAAAACTTTATTGAATTTGTACACATTCATAGAAATACAACCATGAAAAAATTTCAATAACAAAAACAATTACTTCAAAACGATTTCTTCAGGCAACCAAAAGAAAAGGGGAAAGAAAATTATATGTAACACCCCTTGTGTTACATATTATAATTTTCTTGATGTTAACAATTAGATGGGGGCCTACTCAGTTTATTTTATAATCAAAACATAAAACATGAACAAATACATTTTCCATGCGTGATGTAATTTTAAGTTGTATAACGATCATCCGTTCAGTAATTTTATTAATGTGAAGTTAATGAATGGATTGAGCCCTGTGGGCCTGTAGACAGCAAAGGACACGGCTCCGTTCTAAATGTGATAGCTCCATAATTTACATTTTAGTAAAGGGTAGGTACCGTTGTGCCAGTACTTGTTAACCGCTGTTCTGTTAATTTATGGCCGAGTGCTACATATCTACATGCATTGAATAAATGCGCGCTCATTGACAAGCTATAAGGCTTAAATAATGGTCTAGACAGCCATGTTGTTATCGAACTGCTTGTAAGGTACTTATATGATACATGTGATAGTTATAATATGCCATTTCAAATTCAACCGTTCTAAGAGTTAGTCATTAGTTGGATAGTTTTTAAACGTAAAGTCCTACTACTTCACAGTAAGATCGATGCGCAACATAGGTTAATTTTATTTGTAAACATTTGATACGCCCCAAAATAAATTCAAGATAATTGATGATATGCGTGATAGCCCAATGGCTCGCATATATTCAATATGATTGATGTAAGTTAAGTAACGACGGGTGTGGTCGATTTGTGGATGGGTGACCGCTAGTGACAAAAATGTCATCTGCACTACCGTGCTTCGGAGGGCACGTCAAGCCATCGGTCCCGCTTGTTTTCAATGTTGAAAACAACCAACAACTTCTGTATCCTATTTATGGCAACACGTTGATAAGTCGAATAAACTGTTGATACAACAAAAATGTATTATATTATGGACTAATCGTTAGGTGTAGTGTCAACTAAAAACTCAGACACTAATGTAAACGAAACATTATTATACACTAATAATAACTTTAATGAGATATTAAATCGAAGATAATTTCAAATTTGGTGATTATGTTATTGTTATTGTAATTGCAGTAACTCAGAACCTATACACATACATACGATTATAGATAAACGTAATTAAAAAAAGATTATAGAGATGTTAATGTTAAGTTTGTCAGTATGTAGGTATGTGTTTAAGCTCGTTATCGCCCATCTGTCCTAAAAATATATTGACCTAAGCAAAA
Organism: Carterocephalus palaemon; assembly: GCA_944567765.1. Lineage (NCBI taxonomy): Eukaryota > Metazoa > Arthropoda > Insecta > Lepidoptera > Hesperiidae > Carterocephalus > Carterocephalus palaemon. Next base: position 13,192,519 of record OX155641.1, on the reverse strand, counting down.
CAAAAAAATAAATATGAGTAGGTATGTAGATATTTTAAGATTAATTTATTTTTATTGTGATACGAGAAATCACAAGAAAAATACATGGTTACATTGTGAAAATCATTTTTGTTTTAATCCATTGTGATCATACACACTCAGTGTGGTCTCAAGATGAATTACGGTATGACTATAGTAGCTAGCTCTGTTTATGGTAATACGTATTCAACTGCAACACAGGCAGTTAGATTTGCATGGAGAAGACTTCATAAGGCAAGCTTAACAAAAGGCAAGATAATGTTGAAAAGGCATACCATGCTCATAAGTTTGGTAAATCATGTAAATATATTAACAAATACGACGGAAACTAGTAAATTAAAAGGCAAAACTTTATTTCAGCAGCTATCGGTATATATATATTATATATTCTATAGTATTGACTCTATAAAAGAGGAAGAAACTTGTATTGTTATTATTTGATACTATAGATACACGTAAGTTAAACACATAATATGTGAAACAACCTCTATAATATTTATTAACTTCTGCCCATGTGCTTCTAAGACTGAGAGCAAAGATAATATCGCATAATTTATTGTGTTAAGTCGAGGTCCAATGCCTTGAGCTTTAGAATTATTTATTAGTACTGAATGTGAATTCTTCGTTGGCCAAGCATTTGATAACTGCTTTATCCGTTACGTTATTCGTATATGACGTATCGTATTTATTTCCCTACAGATCTTATCGTTTCTAATACTTATTCTTTTGTTAAGAGTACCTACTTCACCAACACCGAAGGAAGGAGTGTGTACGTTTCGCCTGTTCTGAATTATGTATCTATGTTTCAATTGAATACATATATTTGCATTAATTTATGGAGATTAAACCAGAAACGATAGTAACAGCACGTAATCGCAAGATAAATGATGAATCGTCCCGGAACCTCTCGCGCACGTATGGCCGCCGCGCCGTTGCAAGCGCAGGCGCAGGCCATTGTTTTAAATTCGCCCAAAGAAACCGGTCCAAAGATAATAGCACCGAAACCGCCACGCATGCCTGCGGGAACTAAAAGAAATTCCAGCCAATCTTTTGCAGCAATTTTGGGAACGAGGATCGGACAAAAACTTATAGACGCGCTACTAATTTATGGCCACAACTTGAAAATAAATTTCCAATGATCGGTAAACCAAATCCAAATCGTGCCGCCGAGAAGCGAATAAACGATCCAAACGAGGAGATTGTTGTCGCCAAAACTTTAGGCTGCATAATTTTCGCCTGTACTCACCCAATCCGAACAAAATTTACGTCCATCCATTACCATCTCGGTTGGTGGTATTCCTAAATAAATGTTTTGATTTGTTACCACTGGACTCTGAATTAATGCAAGCGTTAGTTATTTAGAGCGAGATGAAAGAACCCGATGAAAAAGGTGGTACGAAAAAAAGTTAATCTTTTTAGTGTGACTACCGACTGACCAACACGTAAATCGTCGGGGACCTGTCTTGTCTTGCGGTTGAATGCACTGCGGCCTATAATATGACGTATGTTTATGGTAATTTGGTCCAATACGGCAAATCTGGAGGGTAATCAATTTCTACCTCGTACCGGATTGATACCCGACGACGAACGACGATAGCGTAGTTTATCGTGAATTCGGTTTTACAATTTCACATCCTTCACCACAATACCACAGTAGATATAAACTAAATTATTATTCCAATTGCATCACAGACATATAACTGCCAAAGGAGTGTTTTAAAAAAAACTTGTGTGTTGCAATTTTTTAATTACCTAGAATCAGAAAGAAGAATCTAGTTAGTTAAGTGAACAGAATTTCTAGGCGAAAAGAATGCGCTTTTTTGCCCCCAACACTAACAAGACCATCATAATGCACTCCGGGAACGCTGATTACCGCAGCGTACTGCATCGCGTTGCACTTTAGATAAATAAATCTGAACCAACCGGTCGCATGGCTCGTAGAGAAGGATTATGGGCTAATGACAAAAAAATAAAGCGGCCTCCTACGATACAAAGTCATCATGCACGCGATATTCATACAGATATAATCACTGTCCAAGATCTGTCTATCAAAGGGTCTCAGAAGAATGGCGGCTAAAAAGGCCGGGATACAATAATGATCGCATTGAAAGAGGCTTTTATCGCGTATCGGTTTTGTTTTATGTGTTGTGGGCCTTCACAATGATGGAGATGTGATCTTAGAATAAGCTATTCTGATGTTCAAAACCACTGGTCGTCTCGTGTTCTTTGCTTTGAATGAGATCTTACCTATGCTCATAAATAGACTGTGCCGATGGTACTTGATAAGTTGACTCATTGAGATATTGACAACCTGAATGGTCAAGACCGGTTTAGAAAAGAATTTCCAAAAAATGCAAGAATGAGTATCACAAACTTAGATTTCTTAGAGCATTTAAATAAAGATTTAGTTATATGACACAGTTGGTAATAACGCGAGAACAGTCTCCGAAAGCGTCATTTCATTTCTCACGCTCGATGCCGAGTCATCTCAAAACGAATTTGAAGAAGTGAATGCTATTATGTACTCGAAACCAAGTCAAACAAACCAAGAAGAGAACTTTTTTTATGCCGCCGCTATCGACGGTGTAACAAGGTAGCAATGCAAGAGGGTGCGATTAAACTAATGCATTTCTTACAACTTCAACTCCTTTATTATAAACACATTTGCTTCTAATGGATCAGTATTACCTTACATGGGTCCCATCGAAAAGAAAGCGCTTTTGAAAATAATTTTCGTTTAAAACACGGCTAAATTTAAAAGCGGCATAAACTTTGTTATGCACGTCGTAAGTACAATTATCTTTTTTATTTTCGAATTGTATTTCTATGTTCGAGCACTCAAAGCATAAGCAAATTTGCTTTGCAAGCCTGCGTACCTACTAAGTAACCAAATTACCTAACTGTCCTTGCTACGTATTCCGACGCGTCTATCTTTCGCAAGCGTCGTGTGAACTTCTCTAGTCAGTAAACGCTTCCACATTCGTTTTATTGGTCACATTTTGCAGTTACACGCCTTATGGTCATCTATTATAGTATTTCGTAACACCGTATCATAAAACTTGACTACTATTACGTGGCTACTAAGCCGTGATGAAAGCATGATCTACGGTACATTGCACATGATTTTTATGAGCTAAATACTGAGATATTGTATCTAAGTGTTTATGTGTCAAAACTATCTCTTTCCCTATATATCTCTATTATTAATAATTCAGTTACATTTGAAAGGTAAACATTGTATTTAAGTAAGAAAATAGCTGCTTTTAGAAAATCTGTCTGTTCCGTTGCTTGACATAGACCCTAGAGCGTTGGGACTGGAATGATCTCAATACTAAGTATCAGTAAACTGAATCTTATTTATTGAAGAATAAGCCTCAAGTTTCGAAACAAATTTGTAGTAATCTTCACCCGTTTTGCAGAGCCAGTATAATGATTCCTCAAAGCGTGACAAATTCTCGACGTTTTTGTTAAGGGAAATCAGAGGTTTCATGTTTAAACTTAAAAAACTAATTTCTAAGTTAGTCTTACCACGGACTACATACTATAGGTCTTACTTAATCTCACGACTTTTATAATTTTGAAGCGAAAATTATAATAACTTATATTATAATAATTAGGCTCCTATATATTTTTGATGAGTTAACTAAAATGTACTTACTTTCTGTGCGGCAGAAGAGCACTAAAACATCGACTAAGAAATCATAGAACGCAATACAGCAATTTGTCGATTGAATGCAACAGAAAATTTAAAAGCACAAGTGTCTCATGAATCAAAACAAGATTGAGGTAACGAAAGTTTTATTGATATTTCAGTGAGACTTCCTTTTGTGATCAAAACCGTTGATCACTCCACGGTAAACGATTACATACAGACTGAAATTGCGTTTGAATAGTCGCTATAGAAGAACGTACTAGTACGACCATTATTTATTTAAGAAAACGTGAGCGCGAGTTAATAAATTATTTACCCAATTTCCTAAACACGACGCCTTGTCATGTCGTACTAACTTTGACTTTTACCAAAACAGGAATATTATTTGAATAAACACCATAAGTAACATAACTCGAAACATGGTTTGCATGGCGGATGCCATGGCGGGCATGACACGCGACCGGGAGATTAGTCAGTTTCCTACAATGAGCAAGTTACGTCATAAACAAATAACGTTTTCGTGAGCGGCGGGTCGCGGGTTCAATCCCAGCGTTCTCGGAATAGGACAGTTTCGGCGTAATCTCGCTGCTTCTGTGTGAATTGTTATGTTTATTTGTCATTTTGTCCGTGCGACAGTCGCTTGTAATGTTTATGGAATGCAAGTGGTTATAACTACAGATCAGTAACTGGTTACGGTATAACCTATACCATTTTTAGGATTCCGTACCCCAATGGTAAAACGGGACCGTATAACTAAGGCTCCGCTGTCCGTCTGTCCGTCTGTCAACAGGCTGTATCTCATGAAACGTTGTTGTTACGGGAAAAAAGAAATTTTTTAGAAATTTGTTAGAAAGTTGAAATTTTCACAAATGATGTATTTCTGTTGCCGCTATAACAAATTAAAAAAAATTACGTGGGGGCTCCAATATAACAGACTTGAATTTTTGACGTTTTAGTTAATAGCAAGGAACCCATCGTGCGCGAGTCCAAATCGCTCTTGGCCGGTTTTTTCATAACTAAAATAGATAAATAGGCATACTGATCACCTGATGGTAAGAGGGCCCCATCGCCTATGGACATGTGCGAAACGGAGGCAACACAGATAACTGGTGCGTTGCCGGCTTTGAAGGTGTCACTCATATCACTCGTCATCTCATCACTCAGACAACCTCAGCAAATTATTACATTTCCTACTTACTCTTTGATCAAAATTAAATGGTTTGGGGCTAACAGTAAAATAATATATCTAGGTATCTGTAACTACAAACCGCACATAACTTCAACCGATAGATGTTTGGACCAAAACCAAACCGTTCAGACATGAATAGGTATAAGGTATTTCAAAAATTCAACCAAAATCTTCGCTCACATATTAAGTTCTAATCACAGAATCAACACGAACTGGATGAGTTCATTCCATCCGTCCGCACCATAAAGCTTTGCTCTATGCAACAATGGTACGCCGCTATCTAAATCGAGGAAGCAACAATTGCACAGATAAATAAACATGGGGATCTATTCGTGGGGTTGCCAAATGTTTTGCATTCTGTTCGCATTTCAACATGGCGCCAGCCATTTGTATACTTTAGTGCGGAAAATGAGTAAGTTATAACGTCACTCTCTCACTAAATACTGACTGAAGCCAAAAAGTAAGTCATCTATAAATATATTTGGGGTTACCCTCAGGAATATGTCGGATCAAATGGAGAACTCTATAAGTCAATATTTTGAAGACTTACTAAAAAACCTCAAACGAAATACTCATTCTATGAAATATGATAAGTCTTCGAGTTTAATGAGTGTTTATTTTAACTATATATACTTAGATTACATTAATTAATTATCAAAACGGACATTACTACGAAGAATTGGGTGGGTTTAAAGTCGGAGACATTAGAATAAATCATTTAATAAGAAGTCGGAATTCTAGTCTCTGAACTATATTAACACATTATTATAATATAACAATTACAGGAAAAAGAAAACGAGGAAGACCATTTAGACGATGGGAAGATGATCTCAAGGAGATAGCAGGAGTGACGTGAAGAAGAAAAGCGCAGAATCGAAGCTATGGAAAAAACTGGAGGAGGCCTATGCTGAAAAGCAAAACAATTAAATTATCGATTTCTGATTATATTTTCATATAAAATTGTATTTAGTTTAAGTTAATTGTTAATAAAGGCTATTGAAATTGAAATAATATAACAGTGGCTTCGTATTCAATTATTGATGCTTTCGTGGTATCCCACATAACTTGCAGTCCCAGTACGCAGCAGACAATTCAATGCGGCAGTAACTAAGGCCTTACCCGCAATTATATCTGAAAGGCTCTAATAGTCAGTTTTACGTTCATTATTACGCCTGACAATTATTATTTGCAGTCTTAAATCTTTATATGTATGTATATATATTTCTTGTGTACGTGTGGTATGTCAATGAACTCCTCCTAAACGGCTGGACGGATGTTGATGAAATTTTTTGTGTGTTCAAGGGGATTCGAATGGTTTAGATTCACAATTTGGTCCACTGGTTATTTCTTAGACAGTTTCACAAGGTATATTTTAGTGGATGCAGTGTGTACCGAACAGTGAACCAACGTTATAAAATCCAATTGAAAATATTAATTTGAAACATTAAAAACTCTCTGATTCTATATTATGAGTCACAATCTTTTAGTTGAACTTCATACCAGATAAACATAATATGCCTGGGTATTTGAACCATACCATTGGCAAACGACAAGATAGTCTGGGTTTCTGAACTATAGGATTAGATCTGAATTTTTTGTAAAATTCAGATCTATGATGCGTCCCATTTATTTTGCCATTCATAATGTTTTACTAGACATCTGTTATCAAAAGGGCACAGGGATGATAATTATTATTTTTACAACGCCCTCCGCCCTCTAAGCACCCCTGTGTAATAATGTTGATTGTTATTTTATCGATCGATAAGCTTATGAATTGGATACAGTAACAAATTTGAAATTATAGGGTTGGATCGTCGCGGCTTCAAGTGATCAACCATTACAGTTTGAATGTATGTACTACAATTAGGTACCTACCTACATATAAAATGAATTAATAATTTTTTTTTTTAAAAAAAAGGTTTTTATAACTTTTTTTTATTTTCGTGCATTGTCATCGGAACTAAATATGTGTACTAAATTTCAACTCGATAGCTTCAGTGGAAGTGGGTGAAATATTGATTGCAAGATTCCAGGACATAGATACATAGGTACGAGTGATGTTAAATAAAAGCTTTTAAAATATCGAGTGCATTTACAATTTTTTATTGAATTATAATATTATTTTCAAATTTACTGTCTGTCTGACTTTATGTCTGTCTGGGCGCGATGGAATCAAAAAACTAACGAACCGATAAAACTACCGACCGAAGTACTGATGAAACTTGGTACATACAGACAGAAACTTGGTTCCCTAGGAATTATGTTCGAAGGACAGAATGCGATTGGTAGTGTCTTTGAGTAGGGTAGCAACTAGGTGTAAACTGCGGGAGCGCACTAATCTATACTAATATGTATTATAAACAGAAAACATTTGTCTGTATTGTTTTCACACAAAAACTACTGGACCGATTTCAAAAATTCTTTCACCATTAGAAAGCTGCATGTTCAATGAGTGACATAGGCTATATAATATTACTGGGTGTAAACGAAACTATTGTTATGTCTAATTCTACGCGAGCGAAGCTGCGGGCGCGCACTAGAAATAAACAGCACCTGAAGATTGGTTGATAAAAAAATGTGAGTTCAACAACCTCCTGTTTTTGGAGACGGTGAGCAGCGTTCTGAAAAGCACTAGACTGAGAACCGGATACAGCACCGTGACGTCAGCAGAATCTAGGACGCCACCCACTCCCATTAGCCGCGGAGCAGACGGCGCGAGACTGATCCTGAGATACGGGTACGTACGAGTGACCGACTCGTGATATCTGGGCCCGACATCTTTGATCGGGTGATAGGTTTTCAGCTGGCTATGCACGCGCAGACTAACTGCGCAATGCTGGATATACTAAACTTCTTAAAGAAGGGCAAGAAAAGCTCTCCATCTTCAGAGCTGGCAGCGCATTGATGACCCCATGTTATTGCTCGTGCTCACAGAAATTCAGAACTTAGGTACTCATTACTTGATTCCGTGCACTTAATCCGTTCCTTTGATGCTTGAGTTTGTCGCTTAATTCCAATATTTAAGGTGTTCAGCTTTTATTTATCAATCAAATCAAATTAATCCTACCGACTTACGAAATCCGTGATTTCGACGTCAACGTCGCGTCAAGCAATCAGTTTTGATTAGAGAAACAATAAATATATATAACATCACGCCTGTATTTCTCCGAAGGTAGGCAGAGGTAGTACCCCACTTTTCACCAGTTATGTAGGTGCCTTGTTTAGTAAGCCTATTAGCATATACCGGGCACAAATCCAGACTCCGAGCTCCTACGGGGCATTTTAAGTTATAAATACTATAGTTAAATTCTGTAAAACCCATTAAAAATTCACGCGTTCCAACCCATTGTAAAACTGTTCTTGTATGAAAATCAGTTCGTGTATGAAGGTCAGTTCGAGTATGAAAATCAGTTCGTGTATGAAAGTCAGCGTATGTATGATATTTAGGCGCACGTATAAAAATCCGAAATATAAAAACATCGAAAAATAAAAAAAAATAAAAAAAAGCTTGCTCGCTTACTTATATTAAAATCGCGTAAGAAAATGCGCATGCATAGCCAGCCTTAGCTCACATTTGACATTTGGTCAAGCTTGCGGGTGCGAAGCTAGACGGTACGCGAGACAGTTGAAATCGGGTGAAGTGGTGCGACGCTATCAGTGTATGTAATCTCGATTTGGCATTTAAAGTGTATGTCGCAGGTTGCGGGCGGCTGGACATTAAATGGTCAATTATGTTACCTAGCCTTGAGAATACAATACAATACATTATCAAATTATAAAATTGTAAATTTTGAAAAGAGTAACTACCGAATTTCTTGCCGTGTTCTTCTCGGTAGCATCAACCTTGTGAACCACACCAGTCCCCATAAAGCCAAGTTAAATATAAAATTAAAAAAAAAACATTATCGCGATATCAGACCTTACAAGTGAATCCTATTAACGACAATGCGCCGAAAATTCGTTTTTTTTTTCTCCATACAATTAAGGCCTTTTGAACGCGAGGGTTGCTTACATCTGGCCAGGCACTTCATAAACCCCTATCAATAAGTGCTATTATCGCGTACATTGAACCACTTATTTCAATACCACTTCAATGAATTCACATCAAATATTGCATGGGATTTTCCTCCTAATTTCTAATGAACTAAGGTGTAGTTTGATAAGTTTGATACATTCGCGTTTAATTCATCTGCATGGTAGCCATAGACCATAGAGTATAATGTGTAGAGCATGTGGGTATCACATCACTATAGCATAACGGTTTTTTACACACGGGGTCAAGACATTATAACCGTCTGTGTAATGATTATTCATTCACTGTTTTGACGGCATTGGATTCGGATATATAACGTATCTATCAATATTGGATTAAAAATGGCGGAAATTATTGATTCATGCATTGTCATCGGAACCTAATATGTGTGCCAAATTTCAGCTCGATAGCTTCAGTGGAAGTGGGTAAAATATTTATTGCAAGATTCCAGCACATACGAGTACATACATACTTACTTACGAGTACGAGTGAAGTTAAATAAAAGCTTTTAATTTAATTAAACATCATAGTCAGACGTATTTATAAACTAAGCCATACTTTTTGTGATAGTTTAATATTACTGAATGTCCTTAGTCCACCGCGGCCTTAGTTCACGCTGGCCAAGTGCGAATTGGCAGACTTCACATGCCTTCGAGAACATTATGAAGATTGTTATGTCTAATTCCACGCGAGCGAAGCTGCGGGCGTCCACTAGTATACATATAAATAGAACGCATTAGAAACCTAAATATGGTTGAATAAGGAAACTATTGTCAGGGTGTTGATGACACTTACTTGCAAGAGAACTCTCCCCTGGGAGTTGAAAGACAGGCGCCGCCGTTCTTGCAGGGTGATGGAGAACACGACACGAATCCTGGAACAAAATAATAGTCTTATTAGTATGAGCCAGCACCCAACTGCATTCTATCGTGGATCCAACGCGGTGTTGGATATGATGCATTGCATGCATTTTATTTTCCAGTTAAACGTCTTATGAGGCGACCATGATAGTCCTTAGTTTCCTAAGATTTATGATTAATTGAAAGAAGAAAGAAAGAACATTATTTTATTTTCATCACTTTTCATCAGCAATTACGTACAGTAAAATACATTGATACAAGTAGAATAGATTTATAAATGTTAAAAAGGATGAAATTGGACTATTACTAACACCAACCAACAGGACTAACCATCAGTAACAGTCCCTGCCCTCGTCCCCGTGCCCACTAACTGACCACCACTAATGTCCTTAATAGCTCTCTGCTAACTGGACTAACCGAGTCACCAAGCATGTACATTGTACATACTATATTTAAATGCGACATAAAAAGGCTGCCTCGGCCAGGATTAGAACCCGATACCCGCGGCTAGTCTATCACTACCGCGCCACTGAGTCCTATCCTTGTCACAAGGCGGTAAAGGAATTAAGATATTTCAATGCAGCTAAAATAATTCCAAATTTAAATTGGTGTGGCAATAGAGAACTTTTTTTTTCTTTTCTTTTTTCCTTTATGATAGTTGATTATACCAGCCGATATTAAGGCGATAAAAAGAGAAGAACGCTCAAAGCAGGCAATAAGCAAAGCAGTAACTTCTGTACTGTCCCGACCGATTTTATAGCGGTCGTATTAATTATCGGGCGTAATCAACACAATAATCATGACGTGGAAGAGAGATAGGATCTCGATGTATCGATCACTCGACATCAGAATCGAGACCACCCAAATGCAGAACGGACGGAAACGTACCATATTTATCACGTACGGTAGAGTCGATCGCTTCGAGAAAAATGCTCTCATTTAGATCTGCCATCTTGTAATGTATATTATGGTATCCGCCATTCTTTCCTTTCGCAATTAAAATTCTATGTCTATCTATACTATATATAAAAGTGGATCGTTGTTCGTTAGTCTCGCTAAAACCGATTTGAATACTTTGTGGTTTGTTTTGTTTTTTATTTCAGGGACGGTTTAAAAACAAAAATATTAAAGAGAATCCTAAATAAAAGCTAAAAAATAGTAATATTATAACGGTAATTTTGTATGGAAAATCATAAAACTGACGTGTTTTACAACAATGTTATTTCATAAATGTTTGACCCAGCTAGGAATTCAGTAATACCAGAAGGGAATTGAAGTAGTATAGGATACTTGTACTATTAATTCTGTGGGATAGGTACCATAAAGTCGTGATTACTGAAACAATTATATTAAGGTTACTACTTTCAAACCGTTTAATGGATTGTTGCAGAACCTATAATATAAAAATGAATCGCAAAATGTGTTGGTAAGCGCATAACTCAACAACGCCTGGACCAATTTGGCCAATTCTTTTTTTTAAATGTTCGTTGAAGTTCAAGGATGGTTTTTACGGCGAGAAAAATTTGAAAATTCATCCCCTAAGGGGGTAAAACGGGGGTGCAAAGTTAGTATGAAGCTTTGCCGTTTTTGAAGTTAGTGAATGTGTAACGCGAGCGAAGCTGCGGGCGTCCACTAGTAGATAGTATAAATTCTACTACGTAAAAAACGTAACAATTTTTATTTCAACCATAAATTTTATCACTAAATACATACACGCAATTGTGGGAATTTAACGGCACTGAAATATTTCGACTAAATTCAATTTCACAAATCCGTTTACACATGATAAGAAAGTTCCAACAGAAAATTATCTGCATGAAGAAAATAGTAAACATATTGAAACCTATAATTCAAACAAGATTATCTACATCAATATCTAAATGTCTGTAACAAATTAAGTGAGGTTTGAGACGAGAAAATTGTAACTACTTAACAAAAATTATCGTTTCGTCTCAAAGTGATCAATTTGTTCAGTTGATAAGAAGCTGGAAACCGCTATGGAAGCTCATTAGAGCAAAATGAGACAGCTGCCGAAGAATGAAGATACCATCAAATAACCGTTACATTTCCGAAACTTATTCTTCAATCTAATTATTTCAAATGTGTAGCTATTATTTACATTTAAATGACGATTTTATTTTTCAAGATTTGATTTGAAGATAACATAACATCACGCATTTATATCTCTGATCTCTTTTCTCCAGTTATGTTTAGGTCCCATGTAACACGTGTTTAGGCCTATTGCCATATACCGGGCATAAATTCAGACTCCGACCTGCTGCCGGGCATTTCAAGTTAGAAAAACCCAAATTGAAGATAGAGAATAAAATATTTAATTTTATTAAAAACATCAGTTCCTAAACATCAGTTCCGCCTCAATGCTCAAATGCGAATTGGTGCAGAGGTAAGCGGCCAACCCAGTGTCGAACGTTCGCAAGCCACCCGAAGCTCTTTGACAAGGCTCAACAGCCTAACGTACCCTCCGAAGCACGAAAGTGCCCTTAAAGTTTTTACCACTAGCGGTCATCCATCCACAAATCGGTTGATCACATACGATTGACGCGAGCCATTGGGCTAGGGACGGAAATTTTGAACATGAAAATTTTGAATACATTTTATTTGAGAATTTAAATTTCATCATCATTGTCCGTTACGAAATAAAAAAAATCATCCTGTTATCATTTACAAACGTAAATATATCGTCAATTCAGATAGGCACGCGCGTGGGAACGACGTTTTGGACAAGTAAACATGTCCAAGGTTTATTGACATCTTGTGTACGTACTCATTTTTTCTGGATAGTACGAGTACGCTTAACTTTAAGAGTCCACTTTACTTTATACTCAGATAACCTATGAACTCCATACGGTGTCTTACCCCGTGAAATACTGGGTGCCTTACGAGTAGCGTAGATTGAAAAGCTTTATTATGATGAATTTTATTGAAATATGAGGCAGTTTATGAAATAAAATGTCACTTGCTGTAACGGTGAAGGACATATCGTGAGGAAACTTGCAAGCCTGAGAGTTCTTCATAATGTTTTCGAAGGCATGTGAAGTTTGCCAATCCGCACTTGGCCTGATCCGCACCTCCCATTCTGAGAAGAAACCCGTGCCCAATAGTGGGACCAAGAAATGGTTGTGTTGGTGGTGGTGGATACGGCACTATGTAGTATGTATAAGTATGTATTCGCATACATATTAGTCGTTTAGGAGAGGCCTATGTCCAGCAGTGGACCAATAAAGGCTGATGATGATGCTGATGATGTATGAAAATCTTATTCAAAAATAAACCTCAAGACGATTAATGGCCTCACAAAATCGGGATGCCTCTATTAGTTCAAGCCGAAATCAAAAACCTGTATCTTTGTTATTTCAAGACTAAGTTCGCTTAAATTTAAAAACATGTATTAAGCGGACGACAAAAAGAAAGAGATGTATAAAATGTCAACATCTTTTTTCAATCATACTACCTAATGAGAGCATGCAGGTAATAAATCGCAGGGTTTGTCACGACACGGAGCTTGGGACTTGTGGGAAATGGCGCTAAAAACATTGACAAATTAAGGAAGAGCCTTGGGCGATGTCGCACGTTATTATAATTGCAAACACAGAATCGATTATCAAAATAATCGAGTGAGTCATAAAACAATTTCGATTTTCTTTTCCAAATATTTTGTCGAATCGATTTTCAAATTAGTTAATATAAGTTCGATTGGAGATGTTTTGAAACGCGCGTGATTCAAGTCATTATACTCAATACTGGATGTGACTTCTGGTGAAAGAGAAATTTTTGAGGTTTCGTGCTTCGGCGAGCACACTTAGCAGTCTGGTGTTTTTACGTAAAGGTCGTTAAGCCTTGTCGGAGGATTATCGAAACAAGTTAACCATAAGATAGCGTTTAGCTAAATGCTTCAGGATGAGTTCACATTTTATCTATCCAAAATTATTTGCCCATTATTGTACTTGACAAGGGCGGATACCTATGGTGGAACTTATTATTACTTTAGTATTTCATCCAGCCATCTATCCATCCATCAGTATTTCAAGGTCCACTGTTGGATGCCTCATGCATTCGACACCACTCCTCTTAATCCTCTGCCTCCGTTTCCCGCTGTCTTCAGGTCATCAATCAACCTCATTGGAGGGCGCTTAATTCTCCGTTTTCCGAGTCGTGATCTAACAAGGACTTTCCTTACCCATGGATGGATGTGGTAAGTTTCCCGTCTAGCAGCCTCTAATTTAGGAAAGAGCTACGTCCAGCAGTGGGCTTCCTACTGATGACCGGACATTCTTGCCCTTACAAACTAACTCGCAACTTACGATCACAGGCCAACGCGACCGGGTGTCTCGTTACAGACCGAACGGAGCGCTGACAAAAACTAGGCAGGCCGTGAGGGCCTTATAAGGTCACCTTTTGTCCGGCGCGGGATAGGGAAAAGGGCCGCCTTTTACCGGTTTCCGTGAAACTCGGAACTCGATCTTGTGTCAGTAGACGTATTAAATATCTTAACAGACTTAAAATATTCTTCGGCTTATCGCAGTGGTCTGATGGCATCAAAGCAAGATTCTAAGGCTCTACAGTAGATGATACTTACAAGTATAACTTTTCTTTTCTTTTTGAATAGACAAACATTTCTTTTCTTTTCTTTTTGAATAGACAAACATCATAGGTTGCAGTTGGCTTAATTGGTGCATTTTGACAGTTTTGACAGGAGCTACGAGTATGTAGTACGTTTTGTTTGGTATCACTTCCAAATTAAAAATTATTTCAGGGCAGGAAGAACATCATCGTCATTATGAAGATGTTCCCTCCAAAGAGGAAAGAATAGATTCTTCCCTCTCGTGAGGGAACTTGTGAGGGAACGGGCGAATGGGCCACCGGACGAAGTATCTACTTATACTTATTTAATTGATTATCTGAACACGCTTTTAAATACATGTTTAACAATATCCTCAACTTAATTATAACCGAGCATAGATTAATTAACATCAAATAAATCGCCCACACGCCATGAGAATGAGATATGATACGACATGCTAGTACATGTCCCATCAAGTTGCAGAAGTATCAAAACAGAGCAACGGATGCACCGATAGCGGCCGTGGGAAAGCTGGTGATAAGAGCACATAAAAATAACTAAATTCGCCTACGAAACGCCGCTTCCGCGAAAAAAAATGGCTAGGGCTGTCAGTTTTACTGGACACCCGAAAGTTTAAGTTCATCATAAGTCAACTACGGCGCTGTAAAATATTGACACGGGGATGACAAAAAATAAGCAAATTAATTATTCTAAAAATGATAGTTAAGTGATATTTCTTAACCTCACCATCTTATTACATATACACAACGAGGCACTGAACTTGGAATTAGTAACAATGCGTAAAACAAAACATGTAAATAGTTGTATTAGTAGATATGTATCTACATATCTACCAAATGTTCAATTATAAAAGCTAAAGCAATCCTTAAACATCCCACTACTTGGCACGGGTCTCCCCCACAGACAATGCTGCTGGAGGTTCAGAACATACTCCACCACGCTGCTCCAATGCGAATTGGTAGAGGGGCCAACCCAGTGTCGAATGTTCTCAAGCCACCCGTAGATCTTCTACAAGGTGAAAAGAATCGGGACCGACGTAACGTGTCCATGATTTTTTCCCACTAGCGGGCAGCACAAGAACAAATTCGATAAGCTAAGCGTCTAAATTAAAACAATGCTGTTCGTTTACAGAACAAAACTAAATTAAAACAATTAGTTTAGAGTATGATTTTTGATAGACGAAACATGATATCGCGACAACCCTAATGATTGGCCCGTGAGAAGCCATACCTACACATCCGCTTAAATATACATAATGATAACGGATTAACCTAACTTAGCCGGACTTTAAAGTGTTAAAGATCACAGTTAATATTTAACTTGCGGTTAGTTTTCCTAGGTGTTAGCTCAGACATCCGGTATACGCGTGACGTGATGACCATTCCAGTCCAGAGTATATAGAGAAGAGTAGAGTATTTATACTGTGTCCATTCCTTAGTTAGATCATCTCGCATCCCACTAAATTCTATTGAATTCTAGGTATTTTTTTAAAGGAGTACAGGTTTGATCTGACTTCTGATGCTGCCATGTGTTGACATCCTGAATATCCTGATAATTTAGATATTTAAAAGTTAAAGCAAGAGTTAAGAACAAGCAACGGTCACCGAAGGGGACATATGAAGTGTGTTTGCTTCTCCTGGAAGATTGGGGGATATAAGAAGTGGGATAACTACCGCAGAAGGAGGGCAGAATGAGAATGGGAAGGGATTTGACAGATAGCCAGTCAAATTGGAAGCCAGTATAGGTAAGTGATACTTGCGTGAACAATAGAATGAACAAGTATAATTTCATAGTAGTCAATATATTATATAGACATAAGATATAGATATAACCACACATACAAGTTAATGTAAACATGATTTTGTTGTATCTACTTTCATATAAGATTTCCCAATTTTCACCAGTTATTTTTAGGTCAGAAGTTTGAAGTAAGAAAAACCCAATAATATTTCCCGACCCGATGGAACCCGGGACTTTTTAAAACTTATCTACGTGCGATTTGGTGTCCCACTCACTCATGAGGGATGGTGGTCATCTATAGTTTCATCAGTCAGTAAAATTAAACGACGGCATGAAATCTAGTCTTCAAATTCGATCCTTGAAGCAAGCGCTCAAACCATACCCCAATATTGCGTGACAACCAACATTAAAACCGTTGATAGAAATAAAAATATAGTTTTACGAACAAAACGACCGACGATTAGCGATTTCATGGTAAACAACGCAACATATTTTTTGACAGTGCCGCGTTTATATCAATTTGCGAGTTATTTTAATCGCATATCGATGATGAAAGAGAAATCTTGAGAAGCAAACTGTGTTACTAACGCGTGTTTTCCTATTATGTATTCAATTTGTTATAATAAAGCGACGTGTACCGCGGTCGGTAATTGAATCTCTCATCATAGGTGATTTATGATGTTATTGAAAGTAAGCCAAGCGTCCATAGGCTCAATGGCTCGCGTATGTGATCAACTGTGTTTAGCAACGTCGGGCGCGGTCGGTATGTAAATGGGTGACCACTAGGAACAAAATTTCATGGGCGCTTTCGTTTTTGAGGTCACATTAAGTCGTCGGTACCGGCTGTTGCAATTGTAAAACACTAGTTAAGCCTTGTTGAAGACCTTCGACTTGGCCACTAACCCCTCGACCAATTCGCATTGGAGCGTGGAGGAGTATTATCTAGCCCTCCCGCAGCTATATATGTCTGTGGGAGAGACCAGAACCATGGAATCATGGATAATTGGATACTTAGAAGCCAACTCGACTCAACGAATAAAACAAACAAAATTAATTCCGAATACAAAATTAAAACAAACTAAACATTCACTTTAATCCTTTAATAGGCTTATCTTATCTCATCCTTATCTCCGCATAATGAAGCAATACTCCGAGGCTCATTACCTCATTATGTATTCAGATTATTGGCATGAGCATACTTAGAAATATCTATTGGTTTTTAATCTCCTACCTACTCCATTACATAATTCTCATAACTTCCTACCTGTGTCGTCTTTACTTGTACGTGTATACTCGTAGCTCAGGTGCCAGCCCATAGTCGTCCCACTGCTGGGCACGGGTCTCCCCCACAGACACATCTGCGGGAGGTCTAGAGCATGATCCACTACGCTGCTTCAATGCGGATTGGCAGAAGGGTGGGAGAACCCAGTGTCGAATAATCTCAAGTCCGAAGGTCTTCTACTAGGCTTAACGATTATTTTCACCATTGAAAACAACCGGGACCGACGACTTAACATGCCCTGCACGGTAGCGCCCATGAAATTTTGCCACTAGTGGTCACCCATTCACAAAACGACCACGCCCGTCGTTGCTTAACTGTGTCGATCACAATAAATCGACGCGAGTCATAGGGCTATGGACGCTACAACTCGTATTTAAATGGCCGTAATTAATAAAAATGTTATCTAGCCTCAATATTTTACGTTTATTAATTTTGTTATTTCCTGATAAACTTTTATTAAAATCTTCCCATTATAACTGTAGCTTCACTGTATCTTATATTTGACTTATTACCACTAACTAAAATTATTATCACGAAATATCAAACGGAGTACGTTAACATAAAATCACGCCTGGAATTCTTAGAAAGGGTCGCCAGAGGTGTAACCTACGTTTACAGTCATGTTTCGCCTCTATATCCTTAGCTCTATGATACCTACTTCTAATTGAATTAGATGATATTATTTATTTATGTTTTAAATGCGTGCTCGTTTGTAATAGATATGTATTAGATTAACACTGATTCAGTTTGCGAATCAAATAGCAGTTCATATGCCAAGCTCCATAAAACTTGTACCCAATTCATTATCGATATATTTGCATACATACTCGTACACCCTGAATGACGGTAGATAACTTATCACTCATTAATATAACATCGCGCTATCTAGCCATTGTCTGAAGTGGGGCGTTCAATGAAGCGATATTTACATACAATATTATCAACTGACCGCAGCTATTTGTTCCTGTGGTCAATCAGAGTGGCAGCTTGCGCCGGCGCAGATAAGAACTGATTGGGGGCAACATTCGCTTGTATTTGACGACTTTCTGTCAAAGACGCTGCTGTACAGGGCTTGAGTGTCGGAAAACTTTGGGCAAACAGGCTTTAATCGATCGAAGCAACCCATGACAACTGTGACTTTGAACGAGACCAAATAGAGTCTAGTTCAGCCTTTCCCAAAGTGGGCGATAACGCCCATGTTATAGTAAAAGTCTCGTTTAGAATTAATGTTTAATATCCGCTTATGTAGCTCACATTTATTAATTTATTTAATTTGAAGTTATAGTGGTTTTTAAGTAGGTGAAAAAATGGGGGCGCTAAAAAATAATATTGTATTCTCAAAGGGGGCAGTAGACAAAATAAGTTTGGGAGCCCCTGGTCTGGTTCAATACGTATTATATAGTCGATACGATACGTCTATATAGTCTTGTTCGAATACGTCTAGGTATAAAGCACAGAACAGATAAAGGAGGGTATAAAGCCTCGTTCGAAACATGTTAGAAATCCATCCTTTCTTGAGGACACGGTCGCCAATATCCGAAAAACTATGAAAATATTAATAGAGTACCTACCAGAATGACAAAGTATCATTATAAATGGGGAAGTCTCGGGGAAACCGGAGCTATAAGGCGTCTAAACGATGATAGGGGAAAGTTACTCCTGAAGTAGTATAAACAAAAAACAATGGAATAACTGAAGAAAATATCATCAAAGTAGCTATAATGATACAAAATTGAAAGAAGCATCTCAACATCTCAACGATCAGTGTTTCACAAGTTCTATTCGCTTTCAAACTTCACACTTATCCACTGTTCAAACTAAAAACCTTTGTACGACGTGATCAAAAACTATCTCATTAAGTATATTGAATTGGTATCATTACGACTCCCATCTAATTACAAGTCGGCAATGGGTGTGGTAATATCTCACCACCTACGCCAGCCCGGATATCAGACTAACAGTAGTCCAAGAATACGTAACGGTATTGGACACTGGTGCCTTACGCGTTTCGTTAGATCGCCGGTGAATCTTGTTTGTGTAATAGTTTAGTATTACAGGAGAGTAACCACATATGACAGCCCAGTGGCTATCGAACTCGCCTCTCACTCGAGCGGTCCGGGTTCAAACCCCAGTGGCACGCACCAATGACTTTTCTAAGTTATGTGCGATTTAGGAAATTAAATGTCACTTGCTATAACGGTGAAGGACATATCGTGAGGAAACCTGCATGCCTGAGAGTTCATCAGAACGTTCTCGAAGGTATGTGAAGTTTGCCAATCCGCACTTGGCCAGCGTGGTGGACTAAGGCCTAATATTTCCCATTCTGAGAGGAGACCCGAGCCCAACAGTGGGACAAATACAGGGTTGTGATGATGATGATGATGAACCAAATATGGAAAAGTACCCTAAAAGTCCTACCGCAATACAGGTTAGATTCCGAATTTGGGTTAGGTACTATTCCATATTTGATTACTTTTCCCTACCTTACCTACTACTACTAACTAAAGTTGGTAGGTTCACATACACGCAGGCGTGCTACGATAGTGGACACTTGCTTAGCTACTTGTCCCGAACCACCAATTAACGATCTTATATTAATTACCCTTTAATCTCTTGATTCCCTCCCGCTATCTCATTTGAATACAGATTATCATATTAAACACATTTCCTTAATTGACAAATCCCTGCATCTAGATGGTGGGAGATAAAAAGGGAAGGTATCTTATACACAGGAGATAATCAATTATAATTAGTTTCAATGCATACTGAGAATTAAATAATTTAATGCTGATTAAGTAATCCCTATAATCTTGGAGAATTACTAATGAAAATAAGTATCTAGTGTTGATGGTGTTAAGAATACAAGAAAAAAAGAAGTACTAGTTTAAAAAAGAAGTTTGATGATTCTTTCGTCAAAATTAATGAACATTTTATATAACGCGCCTAAACATACCGTTACTTCAAAGCAGTGGCGGATTTCCCAGCAGGCTGAGTAGGCTGAAGCCTAGGGCGGCAGATTTTAGGGGGCGGCAAATTTAGTCCAAATTATTTTTGTCAAAAAAAAAACAATATACATAGAGATACATACATACACAGAGAAAACTAATCTCGAAAATTTAACAAAAAAATAATATTTTGTATAATAACTGTAACGTCTAATTATGAAAAATTACGCAACGCTCTGTAAAATATAATTAGAGCATTAATATAATATAATTATATAATTATTATGTTACAATTTCATTGACACAATAATTAATGTAACTACATAAACTAGGGTATCGAATTTCGGAGGTTAGAAGGGTCGGCAAAAATTGAATAACCTACTGGCGGAAAATTTGTAAATCCGCCACTGCTTCAAAGTAACGTAAGTAACTATTACAATATACTAGTATTCAGCCGTAATAATACTTTAATAATACTTCAGAGTATTCACACATTAAATTTGCTTTATAATTATACTAACTAAACTAAGCCAAACTAAGCGAAATTCGTCCTAGATAGCGCCGATAGTAGGATAGTCCTCGCGGCGTAATTCAATCAGGGACTATATAATATTATTACACCTATCCTGCCTGTTATTATTACACTATTAGGGTGCTCACCCTCTGTACAATTGGACACGATATGCGTCTGGAACTTTCGCCATGTGTATATTATTAATATTAGTTGTAACCTTGGTAAGCTATCCTTCTACACTTCCCTACATTCGCTTTTAAAGCCTATAGGGAACCAAATAGGTTATATACGACAGACCCGTTGGCGCAATCGGTAGTGACCCTGTCTGTTGCGCCAGGGGTCGTGGGTTCGAATCCCACCCAGGACAAATATTCGTGTGACGAACACTTGTATTTGTTCTGTGTCTGGATGTTAATATTATCTATTTAAGTATATGTATTTAAAATATCTATGTATGTATATCTCTGACACCCATATCACAGGCTCGCGCCTACTTTGGGGTCAGATGGCCGTGTGTGAGAATGTCCAAGGTATTTATTATTATTATTATTTATTATATTAAACGTATTTTGTTCTATATAGAGTTCGCCCGGGGTAGTACCACTGTCTGCTACGGTACATACCATTTCCACCGTGTAATAATTGTTTTTAAAGCAATTGCGGTCCGGTGTGGTTTCCGGTTACATTTCTTTAGAGGTGACCATCTTAGTCCTCAAGGGACAACATTCTCTGACTGACTTGGAACGAGAGTTAATAACAATTACTAACTGGACTGTAACTAACAGAACTAACTATCACTAACAGTCTCCAGTCCTCATGCTCACTAACGAACTAGCCAACTAATGTTGTCGGAAAAGGCTATTATGGGTACTTTTTATATTTTTAACCATCCTTCAAGTGTGGATATCTACCTACTGTTTATAGTTTTTTATATAGAACCCATCAGCAAATAGACATGGTCCTAAACGCGTCCATTGCCATGAAAAGTGCGTGTTCAAGGTGAGTGCTCCAGCCGTACGCGCGGATCAATAGGGGCCTCAAATCATAGTAATTGCGGATGCCCCACTATTGTCGCATCCGCTGCACGCTCGCCTTTCATCTCGTCACCAACTGTGAGCTGTCGATGTTTTGGGCGACATACAGACGACCGTTTTTACATTAGTTAGTCGATAGGTGAAGAAATATAACGTGCCGGAAAAACTGACGCTCAAAAGATTGAATCTAGATCGTGTTTGTCAACGCCTTGGCTTGCGCTGTAAGTTCGCAGACTTGTTTGTACTAAATAAATAAATAATAAATACATAGATCTATTTCACATAAGTATCGCGAGGAAGCATACCACCGTTTTGATGTTATGGGTTGACTGAAATAAATTATGATACCTCAGAAACTCATATCAGTAGGTATAGCCAATCTAGCCTGTATTGTCCAAAGTATCAAAACATTAGTCGAATTTGTACACATAAAAAACTGTAATGTACACTTTTAACAGTGGAAATCTTGTTTCGTACATCATTACCAATCCATATCCACAACCATCCTTCCGTTCCGAACGCAAAATTGATATCCAAAGATCAATCGGTAAACGTGATGGCAAATCCTGTATTTATAGTACGTAACCTTCGCTATTCACAATCAACCCTTACATCGTCAAAAACTTATGTCTGTAAAAAGCCTTACGTTTTTAAAAGGCTGACAGAAATGGCCTCTACTCAGCTAGCCGATCCCGAGAACTACAATGTCACGGTCGGTCGTATGGCCGGCGCACTGTACATTACCGCTGGCGTCTTTGTACATCGATGCCGATAATTGTCCCATCCGTAGGTACAGCACTAGAGTACTGTTATTAGTTCAAGTTCGATTGTGGCGACAAACGACGAACAATGTGACCATGGCCAAATAGAGTCGGTTTCTAAATTATATGGCCAAATAGTCGGTTTCAAGATTATCAGAGTAAAGCTGACTTTATTTTAGGTAGGGCCAAACTTTTGGAATGAAAATTAGTTAATCACTATCAATACTCAGCAGGCTCTTAGAACGAGGAGGTCATGGTCATAGTCCACCACGCTGGCCACGTGCGGATTGACAGACTTAAATTGGCTTCAAGAATATTTTAGACAAGTTTCATACATGCTGACTCAAGTTAAACAACGTTACAAGAAGTCATAAGTGCTTTGGATTTAAAACCCGTAAAAGCCTTACGTTACCGAACTTTTTGAACCCTTAGTTGACCTACTGACCAGGATTATAATTCTACGGTAGCATTTAAAATTTCATAGAAAAAACCTCAATGATGATTGACATGTGGCGTATCCTAACACTAGATTCCTCGCTAAGTACTGTTATTTATGTCAATAACACCTAAATGGTCTGAGAACTTGACTCAATGGACGCCGCAATCTCAGAAGCAAATAAAAGTAATAATGATAATAATGGGAAAATTTAAATCTGCTTTTTCAAAGCCAAGAACAGTTATCAAGCGATCGAGCCGCGAGATGAAAAAGATACTTAGTGGAAACGTCTCAACAGAAACAGTTATAAGGATGATTAATGTTTACCTCAACACTGCCGCGCGCATTGGTTTCCTTATTGCTTTCGGAACAAAGACCGGAGAACAAGAGACTACGCACCGTATGTCTAGTTACTGCGAGAAGAAAGCCAAATTGTTTCATTTACCTAATGGTATTTATCATGCTATAATATATACGTCAACTTAGCGATGATTACGATCAGAATATAATATAAACATGTTAAAAAGGATTATCCTGATGAGAAATTACATTAAGGCCTAATTTCACACAGATTAATTTAAATTTAGCACAGCAACAACTGAAAGATGAAAAATATAGGAACCACCTAATCCTCAGAACAACGAGACCTTTATTATCTACCTATAATTTTAATAAGACCTATAAACACAATACAATACAAATTAAATACGCTATTCGTTAGGACTAGCTATTCTCTCAAGCTTTTCAAACTCGACCGCAATGCGATTAGTAAAATCATATCAACTTAACCTCTTTCACAAATTACAACACTTACCTCTCCCGAGCACAGCGCCCCACAATAACCGCCTCCCATTAGGCTGACCTGATACACTGGCACCGACAATGCATACGACTAATCTAGGCACCGTTACTTACCAACCAATAGGCAAATATAGACAAACATTGCGCAGGACTCGCTGTTGCAATTTCTTCGAGTGCCTACCTTCATTGTATTACATGGGAAATAGCCTGAGGTTGTGATCTCGCGAGCAAATCATCCGCTCCCGAAGACAGACTGACAGACGTTTGTTAGATATAGAATAGTTCACGTCGATCGGTAATAGTTCGTGATTAACTATGGTTATGTTCGATTTGTGTCCATTACGATCCAATTTCAATTCTTACCTTCGCCTTCGTCGTTTTAAAATGAGAAATCCGAGTCGGATTTGACAGAATGAAAACAAAAGTTTTTATTTGGTCCGCAGACAATGGCGTTAACTTCTGCAGAAGAGCTTGTACTTCGAACTAATTATGAGTTTGGATAACTATGACTTAGAACGCTTAGATAATCTGTTCATTATTTTGCGCTTATTTGGGGGCCCTTCCCTGCCTAATTTAGAATTTTCTTTTATGCAAGCCTTAAGAGTTCCGTTGAGAAGAAGAGTGCAGTTCAGTCAACTCTTCCGTTAAATCGTCGTTCCATCAATCTCGCCCCACGGCCACTTTGTTAACTTAATTACAGTGCGGTTCACGTGTGACAAAAGCGTCTCGCACGCCATTGTTCGGTGATGAATCGACGTACAATTCATTAATACAGATCCGCGTACAATGGCTGTCGAAATCTTCGTCGACCGTCCATCGATGTCGTTCGCTTCATCGTTAAGCAAAAAGTGATTGGCAATTTCTCCAGAGCACTAATGCACTAAATCATATTACCATGTTTGTTGTGTAGTACTTTTTATCATGATACGAGCATGCCATTTGTTTTTGCTGCTAAGTTAATTCCACAACAGGTGAACCGGTTGTTGTAAATCATTTACCTATTCGTATGCTTGTATTTTTGGAAATATCATTGGCCTTACATTTCCTCGTTCGCTTTAAGTACTAAATTAGCGCAAACCATTAATTAATACTAACTACTAATACTGTACTGTTATCTTCTTAAAAAAGTCCAGGTAGAAGTAAATGATGATTATACATTTTTCGACAGTGCTTTTATTGTATGTGTCATCTAACTTAACATTGTTTTTAACAATGGTCACTTATATTTACCTAAATATTATGACCCTTTCTCTTTGATGGTTTATTGACAAATTACTAATGACAATAATGTATCGACTTTCCCACGTGGCATTACACGCAATTTAAGAACGCGAGAGGTATTAACTGTTATATTTACATTTCCGATCACAAACATAAATTTACCGTCCAAGTGTGTCCTGGTAACCATAACGACGGCATAAAAGGACTACGGACAATGTACGCTGTATAAGGCGGGACAGAGGAAGACTGCTCCGCCATTGTTGTCCACGTAATGGTCGATACCTTTGGCTTTGGTCCGGTTACCGTGAGATTATCTATTCTGAATTACTTAAATGGGCTAGTGTCAGTGAAATTTAATGATACCTTAGAGTACAACTTCAGGAACTTAAATCTCAAGTACGTCGTGTTTGAGGTAGATGTAGTTCACACATATGTATTATAATATTTTTAATGTCAACTAATAAATCACAAAACTAATGATCATTGTTATCGCTTTAAAATGTTTGATACATATTGATTTTAATAATTAATTTCAATATATAAATAAAATCAATAAATAAATGCATTTAAAATAAAGTTCAGGGATTGTCATATAAGGCGTGTGTAAGACAGGTGCAAGCGACAAGCAAAAAGGTCATGAATACAGATTTAAATGCAACAATTTGAAGGTTAAAATCTCTTTACACACATTTGCGTAAGGAATTTAATCTTGCACATAAATACAATTATATATCTTCGAATGCAATTATCATGAGAATGAACATCGATACCTTTTTTTTCAAATAATAAACATTAAGGATCGCTGACATGAAATGTATTAAGTATACGAACTAAAGAACGATTTTACTACTGTATAAACCACAGGTATAAACTACCAACTTAATTAGGATAGCAATCAGATTGAACGGCTTATATTACACTAATAAAAGTACAGTTTATTCACATAATATTATTTCCGAATCGAATCCAGCCAGTAGAAATTATAATTCTAATTGCGGAGAAATCGCGAAACCCGGTTCTGGCGACCGACCAAATAAGGATGCAGTCCAGACCGATACATTAACAGAGCAAAGAAAGTAAATATAGAATGTGATATTTATTCGATTATGAGAAACCACAACATGATTCATTTTGATCTATTTCAAGACATAAAACGATTTAGGTTTCATTCAAATTAAACAAATTTAAAAACACTTCTAAAATATAATGGGAACTGCTTGTGTTTTTTATTCATTTTAGTCGTACTATTTATCTCGGTTAGATTGTATAAAAAGCTACTTTATAGTAGTAGAACAAGCAAGTTCTTAAATTAATTCAGAAATAACACGTTGTATAAACATATTTATATAAATGGTTTCATTTCCAATTCTCGTGATATTCCCGTTTCAATGGTTATAAAACCTAAAGTTGGTGCGTCTAACAACCAACGTTGAATATCCGAACCATTTCGAAACATCCAGTTTAATTTAATGCAAGCACTTTGTATACTCTAGCAGCGATGTAGAAAGCTGAGCCTGCTACAAAATAGTTCAACATGGTCCTTCGAGCCGGATCAAGTTACTACAAGCTTAGCCTTGTTACGTCTAATGCGATACATGGATGGGTATTTATTGCACTTTTATCGATATCTCTTGACCACGGTTCTCTTGAATGTATGTACCTAACTATACGTTCAATAATAGTGTGATCATTAGAAAACGATGTTAATGACTAGAAACCCTGACCGCATATCCGCGGGTTCCGGGTTTGAATCCCTGATATTACATTTATTTCGCAGATAATGTCACTAATGAGTTGACCTGTGACCTGTGACCTGACACAATTTGACATCCATGTCAAATTGTGTCTGACCAGGTCTAGGTTTATTTATATTTATTAAATACACGAGTATATGCCTAAGAATTTCTCATAATGACGAGTCCGGTGTAAGTGATTTGTAATATAAAATAGTAATTAG
Source organism: Carterocephalus palaemon (assembly GCA_944567765.1). Classification (NCBI taxonomy): domain Eukaryota; kingdom Metazoa; phylum Arthropoda; class Insecta; order Lepidoptera; family Hesperiidae; genus Carterocephalus; species Carterocephalus palaemon. The sequence continues at coordinate 13,165,473 of OX155641.1, read as the reverse complement.
TGTTATTTCGAAAAAACCTAATAGAATTTCATGAAAAATACAAGAACAAGATCACCAATTCATTCAAATCGATAGCATCGTTTGCACTGCCCTGTAACCACATGCTATGAAGGATAGCCACAGCTATCACACCAGTGCTGGCCAAACATGACCAATATTGAAATTAAACCACTTGAACATTTGATCCAACGCTGGCCTTAGCCGACCAATATGAAACCACTTACATTTGATCCAGCATCGGCCCCACTTCACCAATAATAATATTATGTTACTGACTGACAGTTGCTGCATTGGGAAGCGTGGGCTTGGACAAACGAACCAAGCAATTTACACTGCCTTGAGCCTTGACTAATGCTGGACTAATGAACCTGCGACACTTATAAACGGGCCAGGTCGAGAACACGACCAGAGCTAGATACATGTGGCACCAAACTTATTAAAGTACGTGGTTGTACTTTATATATCACCAGCTGACCCGGCAAACGTTGTTTTGCCAATCATAATTGAAGGAAATTATTAAAAATAAAAATCGCGATGGAAAAATAGGGGTTGATCGTAGAAGGTTGAAAATTTAGGATTGTATGTATTTTTTAATGCTGTATCATAAAAAAATAAAGAAATAAAAATTTATCTAAAAATTAAAAAAAAAAAATTTGGGGTGGACTACGCTTAACATTTAGGGGGATGAAAAATAGATGTTAGTCGATTCTCAGACCTACTGAATACGCATATAAAATTTGGTAAAAATCGGTAAAGCCGTTTCGGAGGAGTACTGCAACAAACATTGTGACACGGAAATTTTATATATTAGATGTTGTTATGAAAGGGATCTCCATATAAATAGAAAAAAATCATTGCAGATATATTCAAGTTTAGTACGTTATTCATCTTATACAAGCAGTTGGTTTATCGTTTATATTGTAGGTTTTTTATTTATTGAGTTTATTTACCTATATGAAAATCGGTAATAAGCTTTAGTAGGGGCCCGATCTAACAGTAAGACAACTATCTACAGACTGTGGAAGAGACCTGATCCAACAGTAGGACAACTATCTACGGACTGTGGATGAGACCTGATCCAACAGTAAGACAACTATCTGCGGACTGTGGAAGAGACCTGATCCAACAGTAGTACAACTATCTACGGGCTGTGGGAGAGACCGGATCCAACAGTAGAACAACTATCTACGGGCTATGGAAGAGACCCGAGCTAACAGTAGGACAACTATCTACAGGTCGTAGTGTAGCACCAAATAATAATTAACTGAAATTACGCACCAACCAGACTAACGTGGCCAGTATTAATATAATTTATGCCCCGTCAGAATTCAATTTGAGTTGTTAGGATGAAGGTGATGTAATTACGAATGATGTATCGTACACGACCTTGCGTAGATTCCTGCGCAATCCCTAACCCGTTGGGTGGGGAATTAATTCAAAAACGGTCTCTGATATTAAGGCTTTAATAACCAGTAATGACTATGAAACAGCAAATAGCGATTATACTAGGTTCATACCTAATGTTAATAAATTAATGTGGTGGTTAATTCCTATGGTTCATTATCGTCAAAACTTATTCTCTTCTTTAGATGGATTAAGCTAAAACCTATTTAAACACTTTATTGAATATTTTGTAAAAATCTGATGAATTATATTTATTTTTTTTATGGATTTAAATTTGCAAACGAGCACGCAGCACCGCGATGACAAATAAGCGATTTCGAACAAGGCTCAAATATATATTTGGTAGGTACAAGGTATAAGGTTCAGAAATTCCGAGATTATCTGCCAATATCCAAAATTAACTTTTTTTTATGGATTTAAAATGATTGACGAGCATGCCGCGCCCATGACAACTGTGACAGACCCTGGACTAAACAATGACACTGCTACCTTTAAGTACCTACTAAAACGGTCGCCTCTAGAAATTCGTAGGTAACTTTTTTTTTATAATATAGACGGACAAACAGACATACGGTCCCTGATGGTAAGTGGTCACCGTCGTCTATCACAACTGCTTCAATATTAGCGTACTTAATTGTTGTAAAATTAAACCCTTAGCCATAACATAATCAATACAATATCGTTCATAAACAAAATATCGAGTCCACCGATAAATATTTCCCTTACAGTTACCTCATTTGCATTTCCTATGATCACCTGGGAATAGGAACCGTACTTATCGGGTGCGGCTCGCCGATAGCTGTGACAAATGGCCGGCTAGCAGATCGAGGCGACGCCTTCGAGGCGAGACGATGTCACACGGTGCAGTAGTTACTCCACAAGTAGTTACACACACAACTCCTGCTGTAGTTACACATACAACTCCTGCAGGAGTTACACACACAACTCCTGCTGTAGTTACACACACAACTCCTGCTGTAGTTACATGCACAAGTCAACATACGATGCCAGATACCTACTCATGTTTAAGACACTGCTGGCTTCCCTAACACACGGATTGTTAGCCCTTACATAGGTGCTGGTCATCGCCATTTTTCAGGGTTCCGTCCCTAAAGAGTAAAACGGGACCCTATTACTAAGACTTCGCTGTCCGTCTGTCCGTCTGTCACCAGGCTGTTTCTCATGAACCGTGATAGTTAGACAATGGTGTACGTCTGTTGCCGCTATATCAACAAATACTAAAAAATTTAAAGTAAAAATTTAAAGGGGGCTCCCATACAACAGACATGATATTATTGCCGTTTTTATAGATAGTACGGAATCCTTAGTGCGCGAGTCCGACTCGCACTTGGCTGGACTTACATTATTATTTTAAAAACTTCTTGAGGTAGATGGAGTTTTAGATGCATGCAAAAATGGGGGACAAAGTCTATATTACAGTAAATAGTTTGTCACTAAAACAAATTACCTACAGCTTAGACATAAATTATTACAAGAATTTGCTTGCAGGCAATTACTCTGATATGCGCTGCGATATGTAACTATTCTCTAATACCGACCGTTACTAATCCAACTGTCCACCTGGGCCGTCAGTCAAACAGATCTCAGATCCAGCGGACCCATTACGGAAGGTTTCAAGCTGATCGATCTGATTCTCAATTAAAACTGGAGCCAGATTCAAATCGCTGGACGCCAAGGCAATTGGGGTAGCTGACGTATGAATACGATTAGACGAACTGATTTAACCAATTGTTTCACTACCAGTACTCAGCAGTAGAGATATCAGGCGTAAAATAGTGATATAATGAAGATTTTAAGTTGAAGATTTTCATGGTCTCTTTTACTCTCCACAAACCCTGTGTCCTAAAAGTGTCAAACGTTTCCCCGAACATTTAACACCTTGTAAATTTGGATAATGCTCCTTATATTGCTACTGAACATGAATCTTGAATCATGAATCTGAACACATAATTCACAAGACAAATTAACAGAAGACTATACTTCAAACACATCGACAACTATCGTAACATACGACACAATCCTCTGTTACACATATAAACTATCTTGACCTCAGGACGAAATTAAAATTTGTTTATCCTTCGCTAGAAAATCGTTCATCTCCTTTACTAGATGTTCCCGTAATAGGAGCCTAATGGGACCGATTAGATCCGTGCATAAATCGAGCCTGAGAATAGAACGATTAATCTTTTGCGTACCGGCTTATACGTGTTCGGCCCGTGGAGTATCGAAGCCCATCTTGGATAGTCGGCTCGGTATGCTTTTGATGGTTGTAATTTATTCCTCGGTCTTAGTACTGTTATCTGTGAAAGCTCTGTAACATCAACCTTATTGTCCAGTTTTACAAGCATCACTAATTCATGAAATAGTCCACACAAATGACCTAAATGGTGCAATAATCAGATTGAAATTCTAAATATACGCAATCAACAATGGAAATACGGAGTCCTTTTAAGCTTGAAACGATTGACAGTCAATCCAAAATTGGCAAAATCATACGATAACTCCATTTTTTTCATACTTTACCTATTCTACATATTAATCCTACTCACATTATTATCTGGTTGAAATGATAATATGAATAGTTTTCTTTACAGATCATCACTGCGATAACCGGTACCTAGCTTAACAAGGTAAGACAGATGGCGTCAATTAGACTGACGACTGCACTGATTGGGGAAGACGAACCGAAAGCATCTTAATTTGGAACTGGAGCAATCAAACGAGTATTAACTAAGAAAGCTGTAACACGAAACACCGCTGCTTTGGGTAGTGAGGTTACGTTGTATGAGGTATGTAAAGTTTATACTAGTACAAGTAATTAGAGTATTTATAAAGCAGAAATAGATAATGGATTAATCTTTTAGAAACAAATAGAAGCCGGTAAGACCAGTACCATAATTTAATTCATCTGAATCTTCTTCTTTGACAAGTAGTGAAAAATGCCTAGGAAAAGCTAGAATGAAAGGTGTTTAAGTAAAGTGTTTAAGTAAAGTGTTTAAGTGTGTAGCTAATTATATATACATATTTATAAGTAAATAAATGTTTTGTTGCTTTATATTAGTCGGTTTAGAATGGCATTATATCTCTTGTTTTTACTAGTTTGTAGTTACCTAGACTTTCGCTGTTCGCTAAATGTCCAGTCACCTCATAGCTCAAAAAAATTATTTGACTTTGACTATAAAATTGGAGATTTTTTGCTAGCCTTTTTTAGTAGTTATTTATGTTTTTTACTGATATTTTGAAACCCAGTTTCCAAAATTCCACACATACATTTATAGATTTTAGACGTCGACCTTCATATGAGTACTTTAAGATATCATTAGCTTTAAATTATTTACCAAAACTAAAAGCCCTTGGCATGTAAGGTTTTAAAAATAATGGTGACAAATAATAATATGTCATATGCGGTGTTTTATTACGCAGAAAATGACCGCCATTAGATTGGCCATTAGAAGTAAGGCCAGCCCCGGCTTCAGTGCGTTCGATAGAAGCGATTATTTTATAGAGTACTCAAGTGATCGGAGGTCCTCGATTATGTGTCATTACATCGACTAGTTTTGTGTGAACTCGTCTATTTCTTTAGCCTGAGAAACTTATTGGTTCCAATTACTTATTTACCTACGTTTTGTGTGACGTTAACTTACTTTGTTGAAGCACGAGTATTATTAAAAACAGTTATTTTTGTAACATTTATTGTTATAATCATTTCAGTTTATACTCTTAATTCAAGGCTACTCACCTCAAGTTCATTTGTAGGTAACAAATCCCTACATGCAGGCGCCACTTTGGTAAATAGAAAGTCTATTTGAGGAGATTTACATTCAGATAAAACCTTAAAACTTTTCGACAACCCTAACCACCAATCAGTTCTAATATTATGTTTCTCGCGAGCAACTGTAGCGTCAATAAAAAAAGAATTATAGCTAAATCCACTCGCGCACGTTCGAATTGACATGTGGATAAGCGAATCAGTGAGCGTTTCACCTGAACGCGTCCAAAATTTTTAGGCTTCTCATCTGACAGATAAAGACTGGGATCGGACAGGTTTTGAAACTTAATCAGTGCGAATGAACTGTTGGTTAACAGTTAACACTCAATCTCAATGATGTACCTATAAGCAAAAGTGTATTAGGTACTGTGCCTTGTTAATCAATTATGGAAAAAAGAAATATTAAAAAATTATAATAAATTTTGGCAACAATACAACAATACATTGATTACCTTTCTTCATTGGTTTCCTACAAATTTTTAAACTGTTCGATATTCGAAATGCATTCCAATTCCCAAATAACCTATTGAGTGGTTTAAATGTATCAATTATGGCAAGTGGATGAGCATAGAAAACGTTTTTTAGATAAGACCTTCCTCTATTGGTTATCCATCCGGTCATGGACCAGACCCGGAACACTTATTTAATCTATGCGTAATTAATGCTGGCTTTAAAGAAAATTCTGCGTACTTCGCTGGAACAAAGATTGCCCTCCAATTTGCCGATACTCTGGACAAAATGTAAATCTTTGAAAATAATGCTGTACAAAACATACATATTCGCCCACTCGTCGCGTCGTAAATCGAGTGATATTTAAACGTCGAAACAAGCGCTACGGGATTTTTAAATACTGGTTGTGTCAAGAAAAAGCAGTTCGACAGCTTGTCAGACGACCATCAGTCGGTACTTTTGCGCAATGGACGTATTACCATGCTCGGAATCCACAATCAAATATTTGAGCAGTTTATTAACCGTGGGTTGATGATAAATTGGGATAAAGCCTTTCACAGCTGGGAGGCCTTCTATATAAAGGCGCCTTGAAACTCGCATCGTCAACGCACCGTGTTTCCTTTTGAAACCCCCAGGAAATCTTGGTTCTTTGGGAAACGTTACGCCGTATATTTACATTCATAAAACGTTTAAGGAAACGTATTCTTACAGTTACAATAAGTTAATTTGGTCTACCAAATTACATACAAGTACCAAATCCCATTAGGATCAACCAGTAATCTGTCGGGTCATCAGAAAAAATATTACGAAGTGATTTATGCCCCTTAAAATTTAATGACCCCAAAAAAGGGCTAATAAGATTCATTCCGATGGTTTTAAGTCGCGTCCTCTGCACTAAAGAGTTATAAATCTTAATTTATTATTATTTATTCAGCGCCCCATGGCTGGCACCCATAGTGCCCATACGAGAGCCGCGGGAAGCCTTATGAAAGCATAAAAGTACCGAGCAACTAAGACGCTAAGACTCCAATAAAAGTTTTGGGACGTAATAGAAAAACGTTTTTATCTTGTATTTGAAGGTTTCATGGAGCGAAATCGTCGTAAGATTTAGGTTTATGGCGAGTCGTCGTGAGGCTTTGGTTTAATTGTACAAGAAAGTACAAGAAACCTCCATAACGATATGGCTTATTGTGGTGTAAACGGTCTGTTTTATTTCTTTCAGCTCGAAATGGTCACACAAATTGTTATTTCGAGAGGATCATTGTCTTCTGTCTATTTTTCTTTGGTTTCTATTTACAACATGGTTTCATCCATCACAATGCCTCCATGAGTAATCAAATTGTCTTAATTAGTAAGGGGCTGTTGCCTGTTAGTTGTAGATAAGTCGCTTGGCCCAAGCGAGTTGGTGACCTGCCCATCAATGTTTATACCATAACACTACAGAAAAGTTATTAATTAATTTAGTTATAAATCTTGATTACTTTCTAGATATTTAGCACTTTGTACCACATATTGCGGATGAGTTAAATCTCTATTTTTTGTCTTGTATTATTTATGATTCATTTTGAATCATGAATCATATTATAACTTTTTAATCTGAGCGAGTTCGCCAACCTCATTCCATTCGTAGCAACCTCGATTCCCATCGCACCCTTCGACATCATCAAGTGCTCAACATCTGGCGACATCGGCTGCGCACAACGCTCCGTGCATGATCCATGCACATGGGCGCTTTACGACTTATCAAAACTATAAAATTATTCGTCGCTGATAAGCTTGGAATATCTTTTAGCATAGATCAAAACGGAATCTACTCGGTCAACATTTTTGCTTTCGCATGTTCAGGTATTGGTTTCACGTAATAAAAGGTATTAAAAATGATAAAAAGTAATATAAAATGTATTTACCTAAAGATTATAAGAAAGAAATTGCGAGTTATTCTCTGGTGTAAAACATAGGATTGTTTATGATTGAGTTATAACTGTAACAAAGAATAATAGTGATGATATTATATAATAGTGTTAGCAACTACCCTCATTAAGTGGTCAACTACTGACAACTACTCGACCGTGCCTATATAAAGCCAAACGCAGCCAACAACATAACTCACACTCTGCTCAGCCGTCGAACTGTAAGGTAGTCGGTATCTACGCTATATGTCGGTACCTAACGTTACTATGCTGTAAGTACGTTCCATCTTTTGGTGTAGGTGATGCCGAATCTGGTACTTATTTGAACCTGTGTTCTTTTTATTTGTTTTTCAAGTGGCTAAAATGAGAAGTTTTGATAAAATCAGAAGTGGGATAAAGAACGCATTTGTCCACTATTTAACGAAAACTAAATAACAAAGCCGTTTCTCACGAATTACTAAGTACTGTGTTTGTGTTATGTTAATTGTGTAGCCTGTGAAGTGCTTGTTTTCACAAATTGGAGGGTCAGGTGAGACCATGCTCACGAAAAACGTGAAGCAAGTGCGCCAACTACTTGGTCTCGCGGGATTCGACTTATTTGTTCACAATTATTACCTTGATACCTACGCAAACAGCAGTTGGTTTCAAATAAGAATGCCACATGAAGAGCTGGCTAGGACGCCGCCTCGCTCTGGGGCTAGGCGTAACCGTCACAGTGAATTTCGACAAGGCCATAGGCGTGGTTCACGATCGCCACGCGTTCGCGACGTATTTGAACTCGTTCACGTTCACGCTATAGTAGAAATCGTTTGTGTTCGCGTTGTGACAGACTCACTCGCGTTAATGTAACGACATAACTGGTTCACGAGCATATCGCAGCTGTTCGCGTTATTAGTCACAGTCAGGTTAGGCCGAGTCGGCACAAAATTGAAGCACTACTTATTCTCAGTCCGCTGGGAAGCTCGACCCTGGCATACCAGACCCAGGGGTTCATACCGCGTAACTAAAGTGTTACCAAGCTACCGATATGAGTTTAAACTGCTTAGTGGTTCACGTGGAAAAATAACATAGGCCGCAGCTGAATACCGGGTGCCTTGCAATGCACCGCATTCTTTGAAAGTGAGTTTACGCCTATGCTAATGTTTCAGAAAATGTTTCCATTGCGCACGCAACGCAAAAGTGAGCTCTGCAGACGCGTGTCTGACGCGTATGGGACGTGCCCTGTGGACATGTTCCTGGCACGTATGGGCCGTGCCCTGCAGACGTGTCGTTGACGCGTGTGGGCCCTGCCTTGCCGACGCTGCCCACGCGTATGACCTGCTGTGGGAGGGGGCTTGTGCTCCATCGACGCGTACCACGTATACGCCACGGGTGCCGCCCGGAGGGCGTGTGCTGTCTGCGCGGCACGGGTGCTGCCCCGAGGGCGTGTGCTGTCTGCGCGCCACGGGTGCTGCCCCGAGGGCGTGTGCTGTCTGCGCGCCACGGGTGCTGTCCGGAGGGCGTGTGCTGTCTGCGCGCCACGGGTGCTGCCCGGAGCACGTGTGATGTCTGCGCCGCGGGTGCTGCCCGGAGGGCGTGTGCTGTCTACTCCGCGGGTGCTGCCCGGAGCATGTGTGCTGTCTGCGCCGCGGGTGCTGCCCGGAGCGCGTGTGTTGTCTCCCTTGCGTACGCTGCCTACGCGTATGACCTGCGCGTCGTTCTTCGAGGGCGAGTCTCGGCAGTGGTATGCTTAATAGTGGAGCCTATGCCATTACTGCCGCCAGCAGATATGCTTAATAGTGGAGCCTGTGTCTGTCGAATAACGATCTAGTGGTATGCTTAATAGTGGAGCCTATGCCATTACTGCCGCCAGCAGATATGCTTAATAGTGGAGCCTATGTCTGTCGATTAACGATCTAGTGGTATGCTTAATAGTGGAGCCTATGCCATTACTGCCGCCAGCAGATATGCTTAATAGTGGAGCCTATGTCTGTTGAGTAACGATCTAGCGGTATGCTTAATGGTGGAGCCTATGCCGATGATTTATAACAAGTAAGCTTACTAGTGGAGCCTCTACTCAGTGTAAAATTTATTTTAAAATCGAGTCGACTCGTCTACATATGTGCACTTTATGTTTTATTTGGTTGCGATTTATAAAAGAATCGTAAATAAATAAATGTTCAAGTTATTATTTTACGCTTGTCCGGAGTGGAGACAAGATAACGTAGGCTTGTCACAACATCTCTCATTTTTAATTGTTGCATTGCAGTGCGTTTGATGGTAGTCCGGAATGCTATCATTCGCAATGTCTTGTATTTTTATTGTTGTCCATATGTTGTGTACATTAGTGTTATGTCATCCATGAGACTTGAAGCAGGCGCTGGTTGTCCTGGTGAACTTGTACAAATTCAAAGTATTACAATAGAGAGCCTATAGGTGCTTCTGCTTGTCCTACTGGTACTGCGAGTACGGACGAGACCATGGAATAGACGGGACCAATGCGGCGATAAAACTCTCGCCGTGTCTGCCGGTGCTCCTGAAGAGGTGCCAGGTGCAGCCGAGGACGGCGCACTGTCAGGAGAGGCCGTGTTAGCAACTACCCTCATTAAGTGGTCAACTACTGACAACTACTCGACCGTGCCTATATAAAGCCAAACGCAGCCAACAACATAACTCACACTCTGCTCAGCCGTCGAACTGTAAGGTAGTCGGTATCTACGCTATATGTCGGTACCTAACGTTACTATGCTGTAAGTACGTTCCATCTTTTGGTGTAGGTGATGCCGAATCTGGTACTTATTTGAACCTGTGTTCTTTTTATTTGTTTTTCAAGTGGCTAAAATGAGAAGTTTTGATAAAAATAGATAAATGTTAGTAGTTAATGGAAAAGGGAATATTTTTCAAAGAACAGTGTTCTATAGAAAGTACAAGAGTTAGTAAATCTAATAATAATATTGTCTGATGCATGTAACATCCTAAAACCACGGGGTAAATCAAAATGTATATTGTTACGACTGAGAGTTATGCTCTTATGCATTAATTCTCGGCTGGATATTAAAAAGCTCGTTAATTAATATTCCCAGGGCAACGCATGTTAGTTGTTTGTATAAAATTATGTAAGAGTAATTTATTGGTTGTAAGAAACGGAAAATATATATTACTTAAAATTATATTGTAGCATGGCAATACCGGGCCACTATACCTATGGCAACAGTAATTCACAGCAGATATATAACTACCTACAGTACACTACTACAGAGTAGTATACTACAGTAACACAACAATACCCCCAATATCACAGATATCTGAGATACAAATTTAAAAATAATTTACACTTATTATTATTAAACACCTAATTATTAATTTGGGGATGTAAATATAAACAATCTATATATATAAAAGGAGAAGGTGACTGACTGACTGACTGACTGACTGACTGACTGACTGACATATCAACGCAGGGCCTAAACTATAAGGGTTAGAAACTTGAAATTTTGCACAGGGGTTCCTTTTATAACGTAGGGAAGCACTAAGAAAGGATTTTTGAAAATTCGCCCCCTCGGGGGTAAAACGGGGGTGCAAATTTAGTATTGAAACTTTGCCGTTTTTGAAGTCAAGTGGGCAACCTGAACGCGGGCAGACGTCGTTGATGGGTCTAATTTTACGCGAGCGAAGCTGCGGGCGTCCACTAGTAGTAATTAAAATAATAGTGATTTCATGTACAAAGCAGTTGTTTTGTATTTACGCGTACTAAATCTTTACTGACAGTTATTGACATTCGCATACGGAGTGACGGCTCTCGTAGATAATCCCCATAAGGTTCGTGCACCATTTGTTGCATGTTACACTTTTACGTACAAAAAACGAACAAAAGCAACAAAAAATCGAACGCGATCGAAACGTAACAAAAAATAGAACACGTGGCCGATGTATAGAAGAGAGAATTCGAGGGCGTAGACAGTCGGCTAAAACCATTAAAATATTATAGATTGAATCTTAATGTGTTGAAACAAGATTTAAATTAGGTTAACGAAATGCGACAGACGCAAGGAGGACCGGATGCATAATCAATTTACTTCAAAACGATGTCAAAAGATGAATAAACTTCACGAATCTTGTCAGGAGGAAATGTGGATTGATAGTTGTCATAAAACAATGAGAAGGTGAGACGGACGGACTCAAAACAAAACAAGGAAACGATGACACGGTTCATCAAGTGATTGTCATATTATTTACTCAAATTTTGGTGAATTTTGACAGTAAGACCGATCGAGATGAAAACTCTTCCATAGCGACATAAATTGATGTAAACATAAATACTATACGTTCAAATTTTGGTGAATTTTGACAGTAAGACCGATCGAGATGAAAACTCTTCCATAGCGACATAAATTGATGTAAACATAAATACTATACGTACTCGTATCTTTAATAAAAAAAAATTATATTAAGAACCCTATATGTAGTGATAATTATGTTTGTCATGAATGGATTTTCTACAGCCACCATACAATCGTTTTTTTATTTTTCCTCATCAGCGCATGGAAGCTGCATGCTTATCTGATATTATCGTTACATAGAAAATCCTTAAAATTTAAAAAAAAAGAGTGCTATCCAAAATCGATATTGGCACGGTCAACGCAAACTTGTCTAACCGAAAGATATGCGTCGAGCGAAAGAGACAAGACATAAAACACTGAAGATAGAGCGAGAAGCGCACAATAGTACGTTAGCTGCAGCTGCCGTGCACGTCACGAGGGGTCTATGGCGTACAGGCCCGCTCAAGCGTGGTCCGTGGATAAACAATTGTATGAAGTCGTGTGTCAACTTTTGTAAAATTATACCCAGGTGCAGAATGAAGCGTCGATTCAATGTTATCGACAGAGTTAAGCAACGATAGGCGCGGCCGATTTGTGGATGGGTGACACCTCGAGGCAAAACTCCATAGTAGTCGTGCTTCGGAGGGCACGTTAAGCCATAGGTTTAAGCTTCCAATGGTGAAAAGACTCGCTAAGCCTTGTCAAAAACCTTTGGGTGGCTTGAAAACGTTCGACACTGGGTTGGCCATTATCCAACCACATCGCATTGGAGCAGCGTGGTGCAGTATGCTCTAGACCTCCCGCAGCCCCTGTGTGGGAGACCCGTGCCCAGCAACAAAACCTTATGGAAACTCTTACTGTATTTCCATAACGTTGAAGCAGGTGACATTTAATTGCTTAAAACGCATAACACAAGATCTGGTGGATGCGAGATTTAGATTTGGTCTCGACGGCTAAAGAAGAGCAGATATATTTCCACTAGACAAAGTACTACACTATTCAAGTAGTCTTACATTCTTATCTACGGACACAACTGTTTTGAAACGAGGAGTGTTTAATATAGTTTGGGAACCACCTTGAAGCTAAACTTGTTATTGATCAAGAGTGTAATTGTGTGCATTTTATCTAATTAATGATCGTCTATAAAAGGCAATGTTTTGTACAGTCCCAGCTATTGTTCAGTTTCACATGCTCAGTTCGGTGTGGTTCGGTTCCAAATACAATGCATCCAACACCCACACACGTTTAGACGTTTAGAACCGAAACGAGGCTACCAACATTTCGGTAGCGGGAAGGACAGTCTCTAAGCAAGTAGATGTACCAAATAGTTCCATTATTTGAAATCACGTTTGATTTAGTACGAATTTATCATAGTTTTAATGGACTTTATCACTTTCCAATTTCTTTGGTTTTAACTAATTATAATTTTATGATTATGGATTAAAAATACATATTGAAATATGTACTTTGATGATTCTGATAATTTCTTCAATGTCTTGGCTGTAATCGACTAAAAATCAAAAGTCATAAACTGGATGCTAAAATCACTTCCCTTAGTCAGACTTTGTTATCTACATTGTAGGCTTGCACTATAAAGGTAAGAGCAGGCATGCAAACAATTGGATGTTAGCTCTGGTTCTTCGTGCGCCATCCGCAGATAAGGGAGCTCCATAAATAAGCTCTAATTACATCCTTTGTTCGTTTTGGCTTAGAAACTTCTTAGAACCCTGATAGCATTTAGGGATTGTCGCGTAACAGCACTTTCCAAATGTTTTAAAGGTAGTTCTTAGTATGTTGTAAAGGTTACAGATTCAGATTCATTTATTTTATTATATGTAGTATTTGTTTACGCTTCATTAACGTCATTAAAATTTTTATCTACCGCCGGCTCACAAAGTTGCTACCGAGATGAACACGGCATGAAACTCGTTAGTTTGGATCCTACTATCACAGATACAGTTATTCAGATAGAGAGAAATAAGGATATCATTTTTAGCGTGGTAAAAGATGAAGAAGAAAGATGAACGAGTGAAATATTTACTTGATAGTTCTATAATAGAAAGTTGGGTCTCCCAAACAAAACATGGATAGCAAAGGTGTTAACCGAGAAATTACGCCATTCTACCTCAATCAGTTGCGTGAATCACTTACACAGTCCCAAATCTCACAGAATCTTCGGTAAGATATTCAAAGTCGAATAATAAAGCACCAATTTCACGGTGTTCGAAGCCGGCCGATGTATTATTTATTATTGCCGCCGACCGCCGAAGGGCCATGCTCATCTACAATAGCGTCCGTCATCTAGAATGGACTTGTTGAAAGCCGCTAATAGTTGGTCCAAGATTGAAGATTTAGCGGGATTCATGAATTTTTTTATCGTGGCTTTTGTTATTTTAGTCAGTAACCTAATACTAAAACAACAACTTAAGACTTTTAGTTAAACTTTGGTGATTGCACCATTGCTTAATTGACATGACTGAAGTACACAAACAGTTACATGAATTTATTATTTATTAAAAAGATGCATCTTTTTACCAATAAGTCTTCTCCATATAAATTTCTAACATACATATTTAAAGTAGTTAGACCTTAAAGATCCGAAGAACTTTCAATCACAGCACAGCCCAAGCAAACAATCAAGAAATAAGAACTATCTCACCGACCAGTATCCATTTCGATTCGTCACGATACCAATAGCAGCAGAGATGAACTCCGAATTGCCTTGTAATTGCTCGACCGCCGAAGGTACATCAAACGTTGCAATAAACTTTGAAATGTCAGAATCGAACTTACTATCGACCGTGAACGTTCATTGTTGATACGTTCTGATACCGTTATGTTCCATGAGTCATACGTTGCGATTACAACGGACATTGATGTTTGGGTATATTATGAGAACCAACCGATTATACAGATTCTCCAAACGATTTAACATATGAAAATTACGACCAATACATTTCAACAGTCTGTAATCCATACTTTAGTTAATATATTTTCTCATCAACAACCATTACGAGAACATGATATAGAAATTCTTCATCTTCTTTCAAAAATGGAGTCAATAAATAACTTTCAAAACGCAGTCAAAGGCGAAGCTAGCTTTATGTATCCACTAATTAATCATGAAGCCCGAAATGACGTCCAAATCGGATTATTAGAGTCAGTGGCTGCAATAGCTAATAAATACGGCACTGGCCACATACACGCAACTTTAAGTTATGATACATGTTCAAATAGTTTCCAGTCTTATCTACATGCAATTAAATCCAAATTTCTTTGCATCACACTCAGATTAGATATGGTGAACTGTCCAATGTTTTGTATCGTCTACGTTTTGATCATCTGTCTTGTATGTACATCAAATTTACATGGGTTCTTTTGTTGTAGAGTACATAGATTTATATATGAGTGTTATTTTTTTTCAAGTTTATTGAACTTATCTAATTTGTTTATCTCAAAATTTATTCTCGATGATGTTTCAGCTGTCTCATACGCTAACAGATGTCCTGTTGAAATCGCAAAATCTTGAATCAGTTTTAAATTGTTTAAAGAATTGCCTAATTTAAATATCAAATCATGCTAAATAACACGATAAATTTTTGAAGGTCTGTAGGTAGGGCAACGAACTTTAAAATTTATCACTCAATAGGTACTTGCTTTTTACAATACATAATGATTAGGTAAAACATACGTGCGAATTACCAAAAGATTACAACAACCTTCTTATTTTTATAAATTTAACTCAAGAATCAAGATCTTCGAATACACTTATTAAACGGGTTTTTGGCAGTATTTATCTTTTTAAAAGCTTTTATTTAAATTCACTCGTATTATCTATGTATGTCCTGGAATATTGCAATCGATATTTCACTAACTTCCACTGAAGCTATCGAGCTGTTATTTACAAAGGTAAATAGAGCAATAGTTGATGTAAATATCAGCATCCTTCAATCGATCTTCTCGGTCTCTTCAATTCATTGTTTAGAATCAATGATCACTAACTAGCTTTATCGATGAAAACAATCAAGAAAACCTCCCGCTTCTTATCATATTACTACCGACTCAATCGCTTTGTCAGTATCGAAATTAATAAATGCCATTAAGCCGGCAGTAACAGAGACATCTCCGCGTTACTTTAATAAAAACAGATTAAGAACCAGTTCTGCGCCATATTTGATGTTTGGAGTTATCTGGCATAATATGGGGAAAATGGAAAGCTTGCCGTGAAATCTAAGCTGTGTCATAATTACTGGACACTCGAGTTATGGTAATGAAGAGTGAGCTATGGGACCGCGGCGTGAGGTCGAGCTGCCGACAGGGACTGTCAAACATTTGCATTAATGAGTGGGGATGTTAAGATTAAGATTCTTATATCGTTTCCTTATCATCCATCCATTATTATAGATTTACAGATGCTATGAACAGAAACAAAAAATTAGTCACGCCGGCAGTTTATTACATAATAATATCATGAAAGTTAGACTTACTTGGAAAATATTACATGAATAAATTAATCGTGGAGTATGGTCTAGACTCCCCTCACCATAAAAAAAAACCTAAAAGTCGAACATAGCTCTTCCTTTTTTCAAAGTCGGTTAAAAAAGGCGACCCGGATACAATATGTATACAATGGATAGATTTGTAAAATGAAAACATGAGGTAGTCTTACTAAACAAAAACCATTCATTAATTATAATAGTAAAACCTCATTATTCATTAAATGAGTATAACACTAAAGGATTTGCATTGGAGGATATAGTATACAATGAATACATTTGCATTATAGACGACCTTGCTGTTTGAACATTGAAAAGGCTTACGACCGTTGACGGTTTTAACCCTTGACAATAGTTCATTTGACCCTAAACCATTCAAGGGCATTTGCAAAAGATATATATCTGCTATCTTTTATCCTGTTTGTATTTAAAACTCACCAACATGAGTTAACCAATGTCAACGTTATACATAAATAAAATTGCTTTATTAAAATGAAATATCTACAAATAAGGGCTTGTAGGGTTCATAGCCCAGGCTCGCTTCAATATGATCGAAATAGTTACGACGACGAGCGCGGTCGGTTTGTGGATGGATGACCGCTAGTTGTAAAATTTCATGGGCGCTACCGTGCTTCGGAGGGCAAGTTAAGCCGTCGATCCCGGTTGTTTTCAATGGTGAAACAGACGTTAAGCCTTTGGGCTTCTTGAATCGGATGGCTTGAGAACATTCGACACTGCTAATCCCTCCACCAATCCGCATTAGAGTATGCTCTAGACCTCTCGCAGCTTTGTCTGTGGGGGAGACCCGTGCCCAGCAGTGGGACGTTTATGGGCAACTTGGGGCAATAGTACCAGACAATCCTACATAGACCAAACAGTGATTTAAACTAGCTAGACTTTTAAATAGGAGTTTAAAAGTTATTGAACATCATGCCTTTTAAGAAGAAAATTATATTCCTTCAATGGCACGACCGATTCAGAACGGCTGGTTATGTCAGACACAAGGCATCCTTTATTCAATGGTGATGTCCAATTTTCTGTTAGTCTTGGCTATGGCTCTCGAAATGAGGGTTAAAATCCAATGGAAATTGTCTCAATATTCCATTTAGGTCCGAGACAATACGACGAGATTCACGTCCTGCCGTAATACACGTAATTTAGGTCTATTCAGCCAACCGGATTTAGCAGAACCGTCTGAAAATGGTACTTAGAGAATCGAATGCATACATCATTGAAACATAGTACAAATAACAACATCTTTTAAAAAAACTAAAAACCACGCTTTTGTAGATAACCGAACTACTTATAAAATAGTTATTTTTAATAAAAACATATCACAATAACCGTTTACGATATTTAATAAAAAATCAGACTGTATTTCGCCACTGTCTCGTTAATTCTACTATCTATTCATCAGCCTTTAAGAGTCCATTGATGGGCAAAGGCATCTCTGAATTCGCTTTATCGACAGATTAAAGTTCAATTTATCTTCTGTCTCTACATACCTCAAAACTTGCTATCTACTTGTCTCTGTTCGCCAGTCTTCTCTCACCATTCTTTTCATTACAAAATGAATGCGGAAAAGAAATTCAAGAGCACGTTCATGGGATTCTCGTTCAGATTCAACCGATATTTGCAATTGAAACCGCTCCGCCTAAGGGCCCATACCCGTATTGTTTCAAGCCTATCATTGTTCAATTCGCATGCCATATCGGTCCCAAAAAGGGATTCCAGTTTACGGGATGTGCTGTTATTGTTATTCCGTGATATTGGAATAACTGGCCACGCTATTCAAGTGCCGCGGTTGGTGTAGGAAGAACATTATCTACTCGTATTACAGTGCTTTGCCTGATATTCTTGAATCAAATCCAGATATGATTGATATATTGAATTGGAACGGTAAATCTTCATGCTTGCAGCTTTATTGGTCAATTTATTCATCCAAAAGGTAACGATTTATATGGAGAACCAGCCTATGATAGTGATACAATAGTTTTTAAGGCTCTCTCGATAAAAAGAATCATAATGAATCATGATTACTTTGTTACAAACGAACTCAAAATAAATACGTTCTTATTGGTTGGCAAGACATTTCAATTTGAATTCTATGTTATCCGTATCCACGTTAGCAATATAAGAAACTCGTAATTGGCTTATATATAACTGTCTTAAAATTGTCCCAGTGTCTGTTCATTGTATTTCTTACACGAAGAGAGGTACACTAACCTAACCCGTATGTTTTAACTTCATTTATCAGACCTCAAAATTACACTTCGTGTTTTTGTAATTTTTTCACCCGAGCCTCGTTGCCGCATCTATATCAATTTTAATAATTACGACGATCGCGTGACTTATCACAGTGAAAGTCACCTCTAAATTGTAATTTCGAAACCCTTTATGATGATTTACGAGCTCTTCCGATTATGGGAGACGAATATTAAATTTAAGGTGGTGCTGTCCCGCGGTAATGTGTCAACACTTACCACCGTATTAGTCTTCTAATAATATTATTAATAAAACCTTATTATTTATCTTTAAGAAACCAAAGTTAAGCCATTTTTAAGAATGGTATTATCTAATTACCTACCTGGTATGGATTTATCTTAAAACAAACGTATTCTAGCAAAAGTATAAGCCCGGCAACTAAACGATGGGTATCTGTTAGGTAGACCCTACCTAATGACGAAAAAATGAATGCAATAGGTATGAAAAATAAAACTAAAAATAATAAAACGGTAAAATTTAATAAAAAACCGGATCAGAAGTCCTAATCATAAGCCGACACACATACGGCATCAAGATTTAAAAGATTAAACTCAAAGATAAAACTCTGACCACAGACTATACGAATAAATCATAGAGTTTGGCTGAAGTGAATCACAGTTCCGAGAAAGCGGAAACGACCGAATTCCCGCCGCTTTTTGTAATATTACCCGGCGGATTTAGAGAGGCAAGGACGCTAGCGCAGTGTTTCTGAGCGACTTGCAACCGAGTCATGCCACGCAAGGGTGTGTTTTAAGACAACGGTTTTTGTCCCTACATTTAAGTAGTGAAACTATTACGGAAAAGGTCAGGTTAGTTAATTTAAAAAAACATTTTTGTTTTTAATTATTTTGTATTTTATATTTTCTTCTGGCTTGTAAACATATAGGCATTGTAATGTGTGTAATTTCTACGCCGTACTACATCAAAGACAATGCATGCCCATTTCTTTGAAATGGATTTATATTTTTATTTACAATATACTGCTGCATGCTAATTTTTTGAAAATTCTTGCAGGAACTGCACCTAATGAAACTAGGAACATTTAGCAACAAAGTAAATTCATGAGCAGTTATTAGTATATTAGTTATGTTGTATTTTAGATAGACTCAACGCACACCGGGTGTAATACGGGTGCCGTGATAGCTGTCTTATGACAGTTGTTTTCCAAATCGGACGGTTTAACATCATTTATAGGGTTGCCAACTTTCCAATTTTCCAATGTACGAATTGCCATTCACGTTTTAAATAGTATATTACATTATATACTTACATAAAAAAATGTAACTTTTAACACAATAGGTAACCAGGAAATGCTAAAGAACATGTTGTCGCGGATATATTGCCTTAAATAAAAAAAACAGGACAAAATATTAAAGATTTTGTGTCACTGAACAGCCGAAAGAATTAAATAATTTATCTGTAATTAAAATTATTGAAAATCAAACAGTTCATCATAACATCAAAATTTAAAATGTTACAACCTGTTACATTGCGGCGGATATAATTTTGTAAATAAAATGAACAAGACAAACATTTAAGATTGTTCGTAATTGAACAGCCAAAGGAATCGTCAACGAAAATTTGAAAATGGAACAGTTCATCATAGAGCATTAAAATAGTTCATAGTTGACATGTATTAAGAAATTCTATCTACATATAATTACTTCCGAAAATATTTGCATGCTAATTCTTAGCTGAATACCATGTACAGCTCGATATGTATTCTATGTGCGTGACTAATGACTAATTAATCATAGCAATAAAATATCCGTGGTGGCAACCCTAAAGTTGCGGCGGACACCTGCCCGCCGCACCCGGCCGGAGGGTGCCGGAGCAGGTAAGCGGAGCGACGCGACGGAACGGTTTGGCGAGATTCGGCAACTTTTCGGTTGGCAAGGGATGTTTGGAGAAGAGGATTGCAAACTGCGTGTAGCTATATACCTTCTACTGATAAATTTATTAGTTTCTTCTAATTAATTCTTAGGTTTTTTGTTTGAATTCAATCCTGCAACAATAATACTTAACTTAAGCTTAAGGTTTAAAACATGAAGTGGATGCTTACCTATATTAGTATAGGTCCTTGAATTATTTACGTTTAATTATTGGATACGTTAAATAATTTGATAGTACCTACTACTATCTTACTATATTACCACAGAACTATCAAATACAATAAAATAGTTATATATTTTGTCAGTTTGTTACTAAAATAATTATGAAAGTACTTGTCATCATTGCTAATCGTTGAATATTGTCTAAATAACATTTATAATCCTAAAAATTGGAACAATTCATTTATGCTATGTACTGAATTTCGATGTGTTTTGAAGTGAAAAAATAAATACACCGGCAAATAGAAAAGTCTCTTGTATCATGAAATCCGTCTGTGAAATAATGCCGACTCAAAAAAGTTGAAGATACCGAAATAATCAAATCAATCATATATTACACACAGTTGTGAAGCCTCTATTACAGTAAAATGATATTATCTTTCCTAATATAATTCTTCTGGGCCTCTATGGTTACAAGATTGTTACCCAACGTTGACGGCGAACTAAAAAGTTGGTATTTATTTGTTTTACCACGTCGTATGATTACGTTTAATTCCTGGATGTGAACACAATCGTAATTATAGAGTGCGATGTAAAGAAAACCGACTTACCTCCGACTTATGCAAGGTACACTCGCGTTCAAATGTGATTACGTGATACTCTTATAGATATTAGACTTCTATCAGGCTCCGAGCTTTTACTAAGAATTTTAAGTTACATAAATCTTTTAAGGGCACAAGCTTCCACCACAACCACAACTTCTTTGTCCCACTGTTGGGCACGGGTCTCCTCTCAGAATGGGCTTAGTCCACCACGCTAGCCAAGTGCGGATTGGCAGACTTCACGTGCCTTCGAGAACATTATGATATACTCACAGGCATGCAGGTTTCCTCACGATGTGACATTCACCGTTACAGCAAGTGACAAATTAATTTCTTAAATCGCACATAAGTCTTTCAAAAGTAATTGGTGCGTGCCGCTTGAGATTGAACCCGGAACGCTCGAGCGAGAGGCGAGTTCGATAGCCACATTAGCCACTGGGCTGTCACCGCAAGCTAGAATCGGAGGTCGAATACCGCGCTACACGTCACTGCTTGGTCTGTAATTGGTCGACATTGTCGAAACGTACGACAATTATTTGCTGCCTACCGTAATTGAGGTGTTATAGTTTGCATATCTATCTATACATATAAAAGGAGAAGGTGACTGACTGACTGACTGACTGACTGACTGACTGACTGACTGACATATCAACGCAGGGCCTAAACTATAAGGGCTAGAAACTTGAAATTTTGCACAGGGGTTCCTTTTATAACATAGGGGAGCACTAAGAAAGGATTTTTGAAAATTCACCCCCTACGGGGGTAAAACGGGGGTGCAAAGTTAGTATGAAACTTTGCCGTTTTTGAAGTTAGTGAATGTCCACCCGAGCGAAGCTGCGGGCGTCTACTAGTCATCTCATATTTAATCTATAGGTATTTACATACTATAGCCAGAAGTACCTTGAACCATCGAGCGTGTATGAAGACTAATGAATGGCGAAGAAGGTAAGGCTCGTGGTGGAAATCCATATTTCATTGATTACATTACAGTGCATCCTCGCCTTAAATCTGCACAGGAATCGTGACTTATCAACTTCTATTTAGCGTTTAATAACAACATAGCCAGTATAAACACCCATGCGAATTGTTTAATCCAGTGATTCAAACAGTTTTATCTATCTGTGGCGTAAGTAAATGAACATAGACCTTATATTTAATAAGCCTGCAACGCCTACCTTCAAGACCACTCCTTGAACGATCTCACGAGGCAAAGTGTGTTCCACATTTAAATGCTTACGGCCAGTACACGGGATATAATCGATTTCAAACCTTAAGTCCATAAATACTTAGTGATTTGAGACATGACGTTTGATGAGGCGACCTTCTGTAATCAGTAGCATTATAATGCAATGCTGCGCAAATCAGAACAAACTCAAGTCACTAATCAACATCACAACCCTTTCTTTGTCCCACTGTTGGGCACGGACTCATCTCGGAATTCGAGGAGTTAGTTCACTACGCTGACCAATTTCGGATTGAGATACTTCACATGCCTTCCAGAACATTATGGATGCAGGTTTCACGGTGGAAACATCGTAAAGAAACCTGCAGTTCTGTGAATTCTCTATAGTGTACGTGAAGCCTGCCAATTAGCACTTGGCCAGTGTGGTAAACTAAGGCCTCATCTCTCCTATTCCGAGAGGAAACCAGTGCCCAACAGTGGGAGAATGAAAGCGGTTCAATACACTCAAGTCTTTTCTCAACTTGATTTAAGTTTTATTTATTAATAGATAGCTTAAGGAAGTGCCTGTCAGTTGGTTTGTCTAACGACAAAGCTGTTTATCTTACGCTAGAACAATGGCAATATTTCACCATCAAAGATTTCATGACATTAATGAGTTCATTCGAGAGTCCAGACCAGAGGGAAGGCGTGGTTTCCGGTAACACTAAACATGTCTAGAGGCAACAATAGTCCTCAAGGGTAGCAACGCATCATGACCAAATTTGAACGAGACATGTTCAAGATCTGTCAAAGTTTTTATGGGTGGCAGCAAAAAAAGAGCCCGAAGACGCATCAAAGTCTAGCTCAGACCCTGAATGCAGTTAATTCGTTATTGAGGTTTTCGTGGCGTGGGTGAGCGGGTTATCAATGGTAAGCTGATTGGTTCGCAGGCGTATTATGTCGACCGCGCTGATACCACAACCGTTCCCTCCGGATTCCGTTCAGAGCTAAACTTTGGTGCCGCGAGGAATATTCGTAAATTGATCGCCACCGCCCCTGCATTCCCGACCACGTCTCAGCGTTCAAGATAATTGCAAGGCGCGCCCGATAGCCAGATGTCGGAGGCACCGTTTCATTAGGCCTGCAGTGTCAAGAGATAATCCGTATAATTAGAGATCGCCCCATCTAGATGTAAATGATACGGGACCACGCATTATAGTTGATACGACAATTGGGTCATGAGAAACTAGTGGAGTTTATAGAATTGAATCAATAAGAATTATTTACAGCAATTATTATGTAACGGATCTAGGTTAAGTTAGAATATAATTGGAAAATTGTTACGGGAAATACAATTTGCGTCGTTATTGCTACTGATACCTACTGTCATTTGAAGGATTACTCGTATGTCCAGCATGAACATTGACCAAGACTTTGATAAGGTAACGGATGGATGGATGAGTTCACTGACACCGCCTAGGCCTGCCTTGCTAACTTTTACCTACGAGAGAACATAAAAACTTAAAAATACCCGAACTGCTTTATAACTGCACTTACATTACAAGTATTTTATGATTCATCTCGAAATTTTGTACCTGCTCCATCGAAAAACAATAGAAAATAGAGAAACATACTTACATAAGTTGCTGAATTGCCAAGCCAATTTCAATCTTATTTATTTACATTTAGTGCAACTCGAAATTCTCTGTCTACGAACTCGAAGCTATTAAGTATTCTGTGCTCGAGGGTCTTTCTTCCGTGAATGGCGCCAACTTTAAAACAATGTTAAGCCATAAACGCAGGTATAGATTAGTGTAGGTTGAAACAAAGTTTACGAGCTTCACTTGTTTGTGGTTCGGTTCATGAATGAATAGTGGCGATGCACCTGTTGCGAACGCCGGATTTGAACGTGTTCCGGTTCGCAATTTAAATTTAAATGCTTGCTTTTTTGACGCAGTGAATGAAATTGTTTTTTTTTTCGGCCAGTTCATTGATTTAGCGATTATATCTTTAATCGTGTTTTAAAGCCATGCTTCAATTGGAAGAACATTTCCAGTAGTACACCGATCGCTCGAAAATGTATTTGAGGACTTTCTTGTCTACCATGTCTGCTTCAGTTTTCTTTTTATTTGGAAATGTATGTTTTATGTAGTTCAATATTGTCGTTCTAATTTTACTAAAGATTTTTTTACTTGCTATTACCTGTCACGAAATGGATACTTCTAGCACAGAATAGAGAGAGACATTGGTTACCCACTAAGCAGTCGCCTCTTTGACAGCCCAGTGGCTATCGAGTGGTCATCCAATGTTTGAATTTCAGAATTAAAGAGATTAATTCACCCAGCAGCACGAACCAAACCACCAATAGGTCAGGGTTGGGATAAAGACGTATCAACCGCGTCCGGTGGAAGTGGTCCGATAGCGGCCGGTCGGACAAGTCACCGGAAGGAGATCGGAAGTCGTATCGTGTGAACCGCCGATATCTTTGACGATTTCGTTGTGCGGCAGCGACAGTAAGTGGCCCTGTCAAATCGCGGGTACCGGGTTCGAATTCCGGGACAGATATTTACATATTTAGTAAAATAAATGTGCTCGAGTCATGGATGTCAAATTGTGTTGTTTTCTGTGTTGCCTCACGGCCACAATTAAACTACAAGTGAATTTTTTACTTAAGCTATGCAACAGCCATCAAGGAAATAAATTTAGGTACATCATAATCTCTTGTCAATCCTTACATACTTGCGCTTAAGTTCGATTATTATTCGTCACTCTCCTACTCATATTCAAAGTTGAACCGTTCGCCGCTAGAAGAGCGAAAAATTACGAGTCATATCTCGATCGACTTCGGAAATTCCGTATTTCTACTCGATTGGCGGCCAAGAGATAGACTAACGCTGGATTTCAATAACCTATCTACGGATAGATTTGGCTATCGGAGATAGAAATTTGACATAAGTTCCATATAAAATGTGTCAAATTTCTATCTCCGATAGCCAAATCTATCCTTAGATAGGTTATTGAAATCCAGCGTAAGTAGTACGGTATTGTTTCTATTTAACGATGGTGAGTCGCAGTCGAGCGATAAAGAACGCGAGCGGTTCAAAAATGGAACCACAGTTCCCTTATAAATGTAACGTTGGTATTGGAACTAGCTTATAAGGTTATTATTAACTGTCCGAAGTAGGTACATAAATTTTTCCAGTCATGCCCATAAACTGACTACTGTGATCACGCAAAGATGGCGACCTTGCCAGCATCAGTGAGCCAGCACGCCATCGATCACACGTTCGAAATTCGAATCGATGTCAATACACTTTTTGTTTCTCCCCTCTAGTACCTACCTGCCTACATTTATTTCAGATTCCGGTTCCTAATCGTACAATCGTGCGGAGGTCAGATTTATGCAAAGACATAGACACAGAGGCTTAGTATTAGGTTACATTAGAAATATTATTATTACATGTTAAGCAATATCTATAAGGTTCTAAGGTAGGGAATCTTTCAAATGTAATGTCATATGAAAGATTCCCACCCTATCTCCATACTTCTATGCAAATGGCTGTTTCAGATCAGAAATATTTGTAATAGAGAGTTTAGAATGAACAAAGAATTCATTCAATAAAACCAAGAATCAAAGCAACGTCCAGGCAGGGCGTCGTCGGCTGCGAATTATTTCATAATCCAATTACGTTCCTAACCTCATTGCACTTGTGACATGCAAATTGCTCCTGTGGCAGTATAATTAGGCGGGTGACTCGTAGGTGTACCTTACCTACTGACATGTCCTGTGACAAGGGCCTAAAACCATCTCTTCTACAATAATGTAGGTGGCTATAGGGCTAGACAATGTATTGGTAGTTTTTAAAAATCTGTTGCGATAGTTGCTACAAATCAATTTTAAAATAAGTTGTTAATCTAAAAAAGACGAACAAGGGTTACCGAATATCGATATAGCTTAGCGAATTAGCAATCTGAAACGGCAATGGTCCTTGAGTGGAAATGGAGAACAGGCCGCACTCCAACTCGGTGGACTGATGAGCTGAGGAAGCGGGTAACCGCTGAATTCTAAAGGCATAGGATCAGGAGGAGCGGCACTGATTGAGTGAGGCCTATGTCCTTTGGCTTCGAGTGAACTGTGAAAGGCTAATGATTTTAAAATAAGTACACCGCAATTGTAGTCTACCAATCCGCACTTGGCCAGCGTGGTGGATTAAGGCCTAATCTCTCCCATTCTGAGAGGAGACCCGAGCCCAACAGAGGGACAAAGAAAGGGTTGTGATGATGATGATGATGAGAACGCAATTAGACATAACAAGGACGCGTGGAATTAGACATGAAAATAGTTTCGCTTACGCCTAGTAATATTATATAGCTCATGTCACTCAGTGAAGATGCAGCTTTCTAATAGTGAAAGAATTTTTGAAATCGGTCCTGTAGTTTTTGTGAAAACATTACAAACAAATCTTTCCTATTTATAATATTAGTATAGAAGTATAGATAGAACATTATTTGTCTCGTAGTTGGCGATGCTACACAGGCCTATAAAGAAACTAGTCACGTGAATTGTAGTTTGCAATAACACGAAATCCTACCGAGGAAACTAGTCATACCATAAGTGACATAAGGCTCTTTAGAAATAAATAATTTCTCATTTTACATATAAAACTAGATACTTGCTTAACAGCGGGCGTTGCCCAACCCTTTCAAGCAACCTACGCGTATCTAAGCTAATCTAATCTCTCAATTTTGCATAAATAGCAAATAGCCAACGATTTCCGGTATTTTTAATACAAGTCTAGCAGACCTGGTGTTAATTGCACCACAATTCCTTTCACTTCAAATTTACAAGTCAGGCGTGAAGGGATTTGATAGATTCATGTGAGGAAGGTAATTACCTTCAAATTATTGAAATAAATCCCCAGTTTTACAACCGCAGATACCTAACACAGACACAGATGAAGACTTTTTTGGAATATGCAAAAACAAACATGAATCATTGAACGATTATGCTTGAACATATGAATTAAATTAATTATGACCCAGATGAGGTTCATCCTACCTATCAAATGCAACAACGCAACAAGGACGTAATAATATATCCCTTCGTACTTTTTGTCAACCGGTAACGTTTCTTTATTGGTGTGCATTGTTGCTTCATCAACCAGTCTTTTTGGTTTTCTTCCTCTTTTTCCTCTTGAAATGTGGCCTTTAGTCACCCCACATAGTTGCGTATGATTCCATAAGCTCTATCATCTTGGCATTGTCTGCGTCTGCGCATGTTCTTGAGCTCGGAAAGTCGTCAAGTTCAATGCAGGCTCGAGGGCGACGCATAATGTATAATTGATTACCGCGATCAGGTACCGTTGCGGCCCAAATGAAACAATGATCGCGGTTATCCATCAATGGACAGACAGGAGATTATTATCTCACATAAGCTAAGTTATGGCAGTGTTTAGAAGCGTTTACGTATTTTGAAAAGTGTTGGAAGGTTTATTGTTTGGACTTACAGACTTAAAAGTCTACAAAGGGCGGACATAATGCCTAACGGCATTCTCTACCAGTCAAACCTTAATTCAATCAAGTCAAATATTCTATTAACAGTTTAACGTTTGCAATGAAACGTGAACTTAATTTCAGTTCCACCTTTCCTTCAGATTCTAATGTTAATAAGACCCGGCATTAACGGATAAGAGACAAGTTTTCGATATGTGAGACGTGGGAAGTTCCGTCCCCGTCCCCATAAAAGCTCAAATAATGGTAATAGCGATATATTTGGCTATCGTGTTACATTCAACTTAAACTAGTTCTGTCATTCTGTCACGCACTTGGCCGTCCCGTCCCGTTGTCAAGATCCCCCGATATAGAATCGTGCCCGTGAAGGTTTTGATTCTTTTTAATAAGTCAATCAAAGCCCAAGGTGTCGGTAACAATTGGATAGATTTTATTATTTGATTTGCATTCAAATCAGTTCGGTCGTCGTGCCGCAAATGTCAAATACGCTTGCGTTTGGTTGTTTGAATAAAAATTTTCAATACCTACCTACATTCTTAACAAGATTACAACAGAGAACACTTACCAGATAGGTACTTATCTATCTAACTAAACTAATATTATAAAGAGGAAACATTTGTTTGTAATGTTTTCACACAAAAACTACTGGACCAATTTCAAAAATTCTTTCACCATTAGAAAGCTGCATCTTCACTGAGTGACATAGGCTATATAATATCACTAGGTGTAAACGAAACTATTGTTATGTCTAATTCCACGCGAGCGAAGCTTCGGGCGTCCACTAGTCTAAAATAAACTGTACATTGCCTGCAGATCTGCTAGCGTTATTAATTGCCTGGAATCACAAAATAAATTCTGGTCAGTTTAATACCTAGAGGAATGTTTAATTCTAAAGTACCTACCTACCTTACATTAGGTGGACTTGCTTTGAATTACAAAAATTATAGCAGGTAGGTAGAGAAATAGATTAAAACGGACAACAGTAACAAAATAAGTCTAAGATCTTAATAACTGGCCGAGTCCCGTCTGGACAAAAGATGAGCTAAACAAGTAAGTAGGTAGGTAGATAAATTAATCCAGGACTGAATGAATATTCAATAGGAGTAGGTACCTATACCTACCTACGCTGTATGCAACGATGTTCCGAGCCGAGACAGCGCAGCGCGTGAGTGTTCAAATTACGATTTTTCCATCCATCCATCCATCCGTCCGTCTCTCGCTTGCTGTGCCCACGGCGATGTTTGGCGATCGTGACAGCGGCGGCGGCGGCCGCGGCCGCGGGATAGGGTTGCCAACTGGACTTTTATTTAAATTAGATAGTTAAGTAAGTATAGTTTTTACGTTTTTGTTTAATTGAGAACTTTTGAAGGTCAAATTGTTAGTCATGTAAGCTGACGTAATAAGTAAATTGTAAAATTTACTTAAATAAACATTTTAGAAGTTACTTAATTTTATTGGAAATTAACAAATACAAAATCATCTGTCAGTATGTGTACCTATACATTATTATATCTACTTAGATAAGTATCTACTTATCTATCTATTATATACTTATTTAAGGCATTAATTTTTAAAAAAAAACTCAATTTTATAAAATGTTAATGTTTATCACCCTGAACGACAGAATAATAGTACAAGCCTGAACTCATACTTAACCGTCGTCCATCTAAAAAGGGTGACAACCCTAACTCAGGCTTATTATTACAGCAAACGGCCCGGACAGCCGGACGCACCGATAACCACTTGCGCATATGCATACGATACTATGCAAACACTTACCTAGAACTTGCATTTGATATGCTGCATAGGACTCTCAATCTTATCTTCAGGTGAGAGGGCTCAGAAAAGGTTAAGAACAGCAGGAGAGAGTTCCGAGGTTTTAGCGTCGTCCTAAAAGGGCTGGATCATTGTTTATAAAAGATTATTCCTGTCTCACGTTACTGAGCCACAGTAACTTTCGTGTTGTTATGTAAAGGGAAATAAATGAAATTTACTGCCCACAATGGAGGAACTTGGTGGTAGTAGAATCCCATGCCAAAGACCATTTGTCCGAACAGAAGGTTAAAATCTCTATTTTACTCCCGATATATTCAGAAAAATAATGTCGATTATAAATAACTGAGTGTTCCCATACTTACATTACTAACTAAATAAAAAAAAACACACGGAACCAAAATACCTCTTTGAATGAACCATGAAATACTACATGATCTAACTAGAAAGACTCTTAACATTTTTTAAAAATATACATAATTGATTATTGGTACTCTTCAGGCAGATATTATAATATTAGTTCGGTCATTCCAAAAAAAAATCTAGATAACTAATTAAGAACCAGAAGCCAGATAGTAGAAGTAAAATAAAACTGAAATTTAAACAAACCGTTAACCTACTCATAAATTCTATCAAGCACAGCGATGTAAAGATTATACGAGACGCAATGGATTTAGGTAAAGAGCCAGTCAGAGTAAGCAAACAAATGCAAAGCGAACTGATAACTTGGATAACCAGCTTTGAGTTTCGAGCACCGACACAATATATAGGTACTGTGACATCGGAGTAGATTCAAAATAGTATATTTCGCTACAAGTGCGGAAAGCCTGTCATTGCAAAGAGTTCCGACAAATGTCTACCCGAGCCGAAGGCGAGGGTTGACAGACGGAACAAGTTGCAATGACGGTTCCGCACGTGTACTGAACAACTATTTTTAATACAGTTGCGAAAAAATGAAGCAATTTAATAAAATAATAAAAACACAAACTAAACTCGCAAAGAACATTTTTGGAAAATGGCGCCAACCGTAAAAGAATACAGAGTATTGCAGAGATTTTTTTTTGTTTTCTTCACCCATTCTGGGAAGGCAAAGGGAACTATGCCCATACAGCCAAGTCTTCAGTAGAATTTTTTTATTGACATGAAATTTAATGCGATGAAATGAAGTGAAACCTAACCTAACTCATTGAATCGAATCATTAAATCTGATATTGAAACAAATTAGTAGCTTCTTTTTAGAAATATTTGCATGAATCATTAAAACTTCTATGAATTTTTTTTTAGTAAAAACTTCGTGGTTGGTTTTTTCTTTTTAATAGACATTATTTTGACAGTTGGGAAAGAGAACGCACGAGTTCGGAAAAGGTAAAGAAAAAGCACGAGTGTGTAATAGCTCACTTCCCGAACGCTATACGTCCCTGTAATACGCCACTTTTTGAGCAACTGTGTTAAAAAGTATTTTTTAATACAGTTGCTCAAAAAGTGGCGTATTACAGGGACGTTTAGCGTTCGGGAAGTGAGCTATTACACACTCGTGCTTTTTCTTTACCTTTTCCGAACTCGTGCGTTCTCTTTCCCAACTGTCAAAATAATGTCTATTAAAAAGAAAAAACCAACCACGAAGTTTTTACTAAAAAAAAATTCATAGAAGTTTTTATGATTCATGCAAATATTTCTAAAAAGAAGCTACTAATTTGTTTCAATATCAGATTTAATGATTTGATTCAATGAGTTAGGTTAGGTTTCACTTCATTTCATCGCATTAAATTTCATGTCAATAAAAAAATTCTACTGAAGACTTGGCTGTATGGGCATAGTTCCCTTTGCCTTCCCAGAATGGGTGAAGAAAACAAAAAAAAATCTCTGCAATACTCTGTATTCTTTTACGGTTGGCGCCATTTTCCAAAAATGTTCTTTGTGAGTTTAGTTTGTGTTTTTATTATTTTATTAAATTGCTTCATTTTTTCGCAACTGTATTAAAAATAGTTGTTCAGTACACGCGCGGAACCGTCATTGCAACTTGTTCCGACTGTCAACCCTCACCTTCGGCTCGGGTAGACATTTGTCGGAACTCTTTGCAATGACAGGCTTTCCGCACTTGTAGCGAAATATACTATAAAACCAAACATGGCAAGGAACGCGTCGGTAACGACGCAGCCACGTTATCGCATTGTTTGTATTTGTCTGCATACAACAGGATCGGCGGAGCTTGTTCAAACTTGGACCCCACGGATTTCGACAGGTTTGGAGCGGGGTCGGGCGATGGCAAAATTAGCTTTAAACGCTACAATGGATCCAAACTCAAACTTCTGTTTTCAGTGGTTTTTAGGTTATTCCGCTGATATAATAATTATATATTTAAGGTAAATCGGAGACTCCAAATTCAAACTTCTCTGTTTTCAATGGTTTTTAGGTTAGTCACGTTAGCGTGTATTTTAACAATTCCGCGTATATATATATTATGATTAAATGGGAGAATCCATGGTCAAACTTCTCTACTTTAGGTGGTCTTTAGGTTAGTCATGTTAGGGTTGATTTTAGCACCTAATACTACTTTTTCCGCTGGTATTTTTACGTTCAAGAAGTGTCTATTAGAAATAACAACTATAACTACTAAACACACAAATTAATTCAGTCATACATTTGTAGATATGCTGTAAATTAAAAAGCTGTTCTTTGTAATGGAACGTTGAACGCCAAACACAAAAGCAACAATAGACAAATGAGAAGACTTACAATACAATTTAAAATTACATCTTTCTTTTAACTTGACACAGCCGCAAAAACTATACTATCATTGTGCTTATAACATTATTAATAACTAACAATCGCCGATTAGCAAAACGCAATGACAGAATATCAGGAATAACGAATAACGTAAGTGCATTAAAATACAATAGTGAACTTTCGCATGAGAAACTAAGATTTCCCATACAATACTGCAGCGGGTGAGCAATAAAAAGACGAATGTCCCAGCCACTGGTGCAGGAAAAAACCTCAAACCGATAATTCTTCATAATGATCCCGCATACGCCGACAGTTTTCCAATAAATACAAGACAAAATGTTACAGGTCTTAGATAACTTAACGTCTTACGGGTTCTGCGTTGAATAAAGATATATTTACGATGATACGAAAGTATTTTAACGGTAAAATATTTAAACATTGACCAATTAACGCGTGACGCAATAAGCCGAATCAATCGGCCAAAACATTTCAACAAATGTTTGAATGAGCCGAATGAAGGTATCTAAGGGATTTATGGAAATTTAGATAATATGTATATATGAATTCTTCAATCATCAACACACCTGCTGTATAATAAAACGGTGAAGTATGCGGCAACCGGTTAGCGATAACCGAAATCTTCGCTAGATCGTCACAACTGTATATTTTTTCGTACAAAACGACAATTTATATGACAAACGTTAAACTACATAGTTGCCCATACGCATTTCAATATTAAGTAGTAGGTCAATCGAGACTTAGAAAAGACAATATCACAAGCACATTCGCGGCCTACAAAGTTCTACAAAAAAATTTACGCTATATTCGACAAAAATGGTAAAGCACTTAATGAAAATGAGACAAGGCATTTAAGTTGTTAAAATGAAAAAAATACAGGCGGCGTGTGGTCCATATGTCTCAGACAAATATGGTAGTATATCTTTGAAATTGTTGAAGGGACCTCATATAAGGAATCGATTTGCACTTTGATAGGCGAGTGCGATAACCGAATAACCGAATCACTATTAATTGCTTCATGATTGAGATATTTAGGAATTTTCGTAAGGACGAAATGGAAT
This sequence comes from Carterocephalus palaemon, assembly GCA_944567765.1. NCBI lineage: Eukaryota > Metazoa > Arthropoda > Insecta > Lepidoptera > Hesperiidae > Carterocephalus > Carterocephalus palaemon. The sequence goes on along the minus strand of OX155641.1, from coordinate 13,131,955 downwards.
ATGAACTGAATGAATATGGACAGATACACGTTTCAAAATATGCGCCACTGACTATCCAGCACAGCACCATTTAATTCCAACTGACAGATGCAGTAACATTTATGTCAGTTGTATTAATTTGTTATATTATTATAAACATATTTATAAATTAAGTAAAATTAGTGCTGTTCATCGTTCCAGCCCTAAACCTTAATAAAATTCATTAGATTGTAAACTAACTAACGACAAGTAGAAAAAATATGGGATGATAATGAATATCTGTTTTCTGCCTGAAAACCGTCAACGTTATTTACTTGCTCTCATCTAAGAAGATCTAAGATGTCTAAATCAGTCTTCAATTTTAGCTAGAAGAGAACTTTAACGAAAGAATAACAAACAAGCGGAAGTCTTGGACTTTATACATATGCTCAAAAATTTAGTTTGTTAACAAGTGAAGCGAGTGTTCAAATATACACAACTTCTCAGAGCCAAGCTAAAGGTACATGGTTCGCAGAAGAATCTCGTGTCGCACTCATTGTCTCGAAACAAACACAGTTATTCCTGCCAATGGAGAGCGGCCGTACTTGACGCTCATCATAGCAATAAGGTTTGAAATGGAACAAGATAGCGGAGCCTGTGCTAAATATTAAGTGAGAAATTGGTCTTAGTTGAGATTTATATGAGGGAGTACTGACCGCAGTAGGGCTGGCGAATAATGCGCAATAGATTAAATTATAGGAAGATTTACGGATGTTTTTCTTATTATGTATCTTTGTTCTAATCAACATTTTAAATTATACAATAATTATAATACTAAGTAGAATAAAGCTAAGTCCATAATCCCTTAATCTGACCACAACAGCTGTAACCTCCAAATATACCAGCAAAGAACTGCTTTTTCAAATTAGCAGGCACATATTTTTAAATTTAAGAAGAAATTTGTAAGTCAGTAATTTAGTATGCCGAGATTGAGCATATCAGCCCTGCCATTGGACCCAATTGACGAGCACCAGACAATTAATTGCGATTGTTTTAAAAGTAGAGCGACGGCCATGTTTATACAACAGTGACATGTGCATTTCGATACACGGCCGTCGAACGTAATCAAATCCTACGTGCCTTACATTTACCTACTGCCGACTTCGGACAGACTGTCAAGGTGATGTCACTTGTTTCTGGTGAAACGATTCGGGTCGTAGTAGGAATGTTGGATTAGAAGTTAGTACGGAATCTGTGCTAAAGTTGGCAGTTGTTGCTTTCCTTATTGTGGGAAGCCTGTTAACCTTTTATGCTAAAGTCATAGTAGTTGTAAAGAAAATTTAAATTCCTAATTAGTAAAGATATGTTTGCGTCTCAATCTGCCTAATTTCCTCGAAACAACCCTTTTCGATGCGCATTATAAGATATTCTTCGTTCTTATGGCATCATAAAAATTTAAACATCACTTTTATCCTCTACGCCAGTCTTTCGGCTCCATCTCTTACATAATTTTAAGTTTAATGCCCATCGACTGACCACAATGTAGGTGCGAAGAAAGCCACGTTCCTTTCTGGCGGATGACTATATCATAAAACACGAACGCTTTCAACGACATTGTTACAACGATGTCTATGATCAATGAACATGTAGAAACATAAACAACACTATGAAATGTTTATCATCGGACAAAACATTCTTTGGACAACGTAAGCGACACGACTGAAGTTCTACAGACACGCCGTAAATTTCGTGTAAAATTCTTGGGTTCCAGAACAAATTGAGAAGGAATTAAAATCTATGTAAAGACAAAATCATTCTGAGTTTTAAAATGGAAAAATATAAAAATTCTGGTTATATAAAGGCTACAAAATATGTGAGAGAAGTTTTCCTCCATCTTGATTTTGATTATGTATTTTGAATTTAGAATTATATGCACGCTTGTTCGACAATAGCAACGCAGGGTACATCTCAAGTGTTACTCGACGTGAATTTGTAAACAGGACTTTCCCTCAAAACGTCTTTTTGTCGTCCAAATTGTCCCTTTCTCTAAGGAGAATGAATAAAATAATCACTATTAGTGTGCCTTAATCAATATTCAAAAGTCCCACCGGGTCCCGACCACAGAAATCGTGTGGCAACGCGTCGAATACTAAAGGGGCTTTGGAATTGGTATTCAGCTAGGTAGGCTTAGGCGGAGACGTCGTGAGGACTACGTACCTAAGGAATTGAACTGTTGTCTTTATCGCAATACTTATCTAGTGTTTTGAATGTCCTTGTCCTTGCTCGGTCGTCTAACATTTTTTATTTATAGAAGCTTTAATGCCTTCGACAATTTATGTTACCGAAACAAAAATATTGCAGCATTGTATACAGTCTGTATTTTGATCGCAACCTTATAGATATATCCCTTTTAGTCACCGACTTATCGTAAGTACAGCTGTACTTTTTTAAAAGTTTTTATTTACTTTCCAATGGTACTTTGGGTTGATGCAACTTGAATTTTAAACCACTTCCTCTTATCATACGAACCTGAAAATTGACATGTTGATTGGGTTTTGATAATGATGCATATTCATGTTAAATACAACTTGATTCTGTAGCAAGAAGAAGGAAAGCCAATCGGCGGGTGATTGGCATAGACACGAAATTTTGTATGTATTATTATTTACTTTCAAATTGCACCGTTGACTGGTTTTAGAGCAAATTAAAATAACCTTTTTTAATCAGAAACATATTTACTTGGGACCTACCTATTTGTCTCTTCGTATTCGTGTTCATAATACCATCATAACGTCCACAACAGATGAGATGATAGTTCTATCTAGTTTTCGACCGTTTCCAAGATGATAGTTATAGCATTTTCTCCTACTTCTTTATGATATCGATAAAGAAGCATTCGATTTTAGTTCTTGTAAGTTTTGATTAATCTCATTAGCGATCAGTCTGAGCCAAAGAGTAACTCATTAGTTATTAAGCTTATCGGCTTCCGTTACTCAGCCCTAAGTACTTTACCTCATGTAATCTTCTCATTTTAGGTACCTGGCAGGCTAGCCAGCAAATTAATAGATAAGAGGACCTATTTAGGAAATGCCTTATTTGTTTACAAAATGAATAGAATTAGCAGAGAGAACTGATAAGGTAAATGCCTACATGCTTTTATTTTACCCCAAAAACAGTTTGAATTTTTAGTTCAGTAACGTAGAGAATTATGAGCTATCTAAATAAGTAGATGTCTTGAGTTGCACATTGCAATCACGTCAGCAGACACGATTAAAACACATTAAAAAACGATGCGCTGACTCCACTCCAGTTTTTCAAACGAGTAGTTACACAAGTACCTCTAAACTGTGAGAACCAAGGTATTACCCGACCCGGTGCAACGGTTGCGTGCACCCGCAAAGCTCCCTTCCTCGGCGCGCCAACGCAACGCGGCCGGGCTATGTCGCAGACCGCGCTTTCATAAGCTCAACCATTCTTCAAAATTACATCCAGGTACATAATATACCACTTACCTTCAACACCGTCGATTCTGGCCAACGTCGACAGCAAGACGCCAATCGTCAGCAATGTAATCCCATAATCCGGTATAAAGTTTCTCGACCACATCTTGTAGCACAACATTCACACATGGATCACACACATTTGTTTTACTCCTTCTGTGTCGTTTAATCACTATAATAATAAACACTCACGGAACTAAATGTAAAAACTGACACTTCATTTTGTTTTTGAACTGTTACGTATGTGGTTACGACGAAATCTTTGGTGTATTGGTCATTTTAGCGGTAAAACACGTTCGAACGCAACGTAAAGCCCGGTAGGATCATGCGCAGCCGCGTCCTGCTCGCATCTGACGGCTTTGTTCGTAAATACACAGCGTACGGTAAATCAAAATGGCGGCGACCGCCATAGTGTGCGTGTGCGCAGCTTACACTGTTCATATTATTATTTTTAATTCGTTTCAATGTTTCAGGTGGATAATATTCATTATATTAGGGCTAAATAGTTACAATTTATGTCATGAAAATACGAATTCTGTTGGCTAAACCCGTGAGAACGCTTGCACGCACACATATAAAGATACGCGAAGGAATGTTGATTCAATGGAGAAATCAAGCTATTCAGTGGCGCTCTCAACCAATGGAGAGCTTTCGAACCTTGGCGTTTACTATCCACAGCAGAGATGGCGCTATTGTATTATAATTTAAAAGTTTTCAAAGGGTGAATTTTAAAAACCCGTCTTATGTTTAAGCTGAATTATTTTTTAAAGTTTCTATTATTATGTTTATCTTTATGTAGGTAGAAATAAAGTCAGGTATCACAGTAACTATGTGAATGAATGTGTTTGATCAATATAGTTCGTTACTATGGCTGTTGCTTTGTTGAATCTAACGCAGGCGAACAAGGATACAAAAATAAACAACAAAAATAACATTTAGACGGCGAAAATGGCGATGTGTTATCAAAAACACCCGTTCCAGATAGAAAGCCATGACCGCCTTACTACGATCAACACTAAAATATTCGAAATCAAAAAGAAGATACAGCTGTCAGGTTCGTATTCATATTAGTACCTCCCTATCGCAAGTTTTATTTCCAGCGCAACACAAGATAATAGTTATATTAGGACTTAAAGGGTGAGCAGATGATGACACGTTTTTTTTTTGGGGGGGCTGGGTTCAAATCCAACCAGTACGCGCCTATGCTACCAACCTAAAACGGACCTTACGTATACCTAACAGTTATACCTACTAACTGGACTAGGTACAACAACCATATTACATTCAAAAAATTAAACATTAAGACTAATTAATTATCACTGAAACCACAGATTACTAAGCAGTTACCTACTTCGCTAAAACCTAGGTCCTTCTTATTCCTATACAGACTTATCAAGCTTACGAATCTATCTACTAACTAATCCAGGGACTAATTATGTAATTTTATTCTATTAACTTAAATAAAAGAGACGTCATGATCGGCAGGGCGCTTTACATGTGTTGTAGCTGCATGCACATTTGCTACATAATCGCTGCGACCCATAGACGTCCCACTGCTAGGCACGGGTCTCCGCCATAGACGCAGCTGCGGGAGGACTAGTGTCAAATGTTCTCAAGCCACCCGAAGGTCTTCGACAAGGCATAACGACTGTTTCCAGCATTGAAAACAACCGGGACCGACGGCTTTACGTGCCCTCCGAAGCACGGTAGCGTCCATGAAATTTTGCCACTAGCGGTCAGCCAACCACAAACCGACCGCGCCCGTCATTGCTTAACTCTTTCGATCACATTGAATCGACGCGAGCCATTGGGCTATGGACGCTACTTCTACATAAACAATACTACAATAGGTATCTAGAAGGTAATTTAGCTTAGTATTAGATTGTATTAGTAGCCCGTGTTATTATAATTAACACTGACCTAGGATTGACCTGAGATCGGATGTCCTGTTTTTAACAAAGTGAACTATGTATTTGTAAGAGGATTTTGAAATGATTTAAATCGGTTCAGTAGTTTTGGCGTGAAAGCGAGAAAGACAGAGTTACTTTCGCATTTATAATATGTATTAGTATGGTAGAATTCAACACGAAAGTGTCGCTCCAAACGAAATTCAGAGGGGATAGATGCGCATGGGGGTATGAATGGTGGGGGACATAATACGGCTGGCGAACTAACTTAAACTTACCATACCTTAAACTTCTACTTCTGTTGTTTATACTTTTTTTTTCAACCGCAGAGGGTCAAAGAAAGTCCCACTATGAGGAAAATGAAGCGGAGAAGAAGCAGAACAGCGAGCTGATAGATTCCTTGAAGAAGGAGATCAGGGCGCGGCTGGTGGAGCTGGCGAGTGCTCGGGAGGTGCTCGGCGAGGAGCAGGGGCAGGTCCGCAAGTACCTCAACGATGTGTGCCCCGTCGGGAACAAATCGGCTGATCAGGTAAACACTTACGGTGACTTGGTAAACAAGAGGACTTATTTATGCACAGTTGATATAACACGAGCAGGTCAGGCAATATCTCCACGAATTTGCCCCGTCAATTGAACAAATTCGGAAGATCAGGCTTATGACTTGACTTATCTCGTTGGGTCGTTAGTCCATGGTTGCATGAGTCACTGCTAACCTACAGATTCTGGGTATTATTATTATTGGATTTTTCTTACTTGAAATTACCAGTAGTAAGTCGAAATCGTACCCTGTGTATGGCAATAGGCTTGCCATGAGACCTAACATACGAGTACGAGTGATTAATGAAAAGTAGGTTATTACAAGGTAAAGTAGGTTATTACAATTTAGGAAATTACCAACGTGATTTTAGGTTTTATTCTAAACTGAGTGACATAGACGAGTTTACCAGCTGACTAGGTATTGTAAGAACATAATATGTAACTGTAAGTTTAGATTAGAGATTATACAGAAGTTCTTTCTTCATTTTCTTTACAATAAAATCTTTAGTGCAAAATGTATAGTGCAGCAACAACAATACGTTTATACTTTCTACATTATTTCACGCAGATAATCCACAACCTAGACCTTAAAGTGATCGAGCAGCGCAAAATGCTGGACCTTCTGAAGTACGAGAGAAGGAGCAAGAAGAATAAGCTGAAGCGGCTGGAGGCCGAGTATGAGCATCTGCTCATCGAGAGCAGCAAGAGCGCTCTGGTCAAGTCCAAAATGTCCACTAGATCGAGGAAGGTGAGTAGTACTAGTAGAAGACAATGGAAGAATAAAAATTTAGTGAAGAGCTTACATCTTAAACTTAATTTCTTACTTAAAATAAAATATTATTTTATTTTTATTTTTAGGCTTTTTTTATGTTAGTATTACATATACTAAAAAATGTTTATAACAACATTACGAAACTTTTTTATCCATAATATGTTCTTTTTTGTAATAATTAATAACTACCTATTTTAATCTAGTGGATTGTCAGCCCTACCTACGTATGTAGAAAATTATGTCTCATATGGGAACGAAGTTTAGAGAAGTCTTATCTATACTTCTATACTAATATTATAAAGAGGAAAGTTTTGTTTGTAATGTTTTCACACAAAAACTACTGGACCGATTTCAAAAATTCTTTCAGCATTAGAAAGCTGCAACTTAACTGAGTGACATAGGCTATATAATATTACTAGGTGTAAACGAAAATATTTCGTCTAATTTCACCCGAGCGAAGTTGCTGGCGTCTACTAGTGCAATAATACATTTTTTGTGAAGAGCTTATATGTAAAACGAAACATTACAAAAAGAAATAAGTCATAAACAATAATTGTGTAAGTACCTATGAAGCGTCACTTTGATTAAAAAGTTTGATAAAGGCCTTATAAAGTAGGTACCTAAACGTGTAAATAAATGAATTGGTAAAAGTCGTCGTCGTTTACAATGCTTAGAACCAAGTTTTTCTTTAATTATTCTTATTCTTTTATTATGATTGCTTTTCTTTCAGCATATATCACATTTAGAAAACGAAATTCATAAGGTTCTCATACAGTGGACTGAAGCTGAGCTAGTCAAAAAGAAATATTCATCTATAAGGTAAGGTTCTACTAAGATTTTCTATAATATTATCGATTTATTTTAGAGATTAACGTAAATCTCTACTGATACTGTTATATGTTTTAGACAAGCGTTGATCGAAGACTCCGTTAAATTTGAAAGTTCATTAGCAAGCATTGAAGAGCTACTAAAGAAGCAAAATGAAGAAATAAAAAAACTGGAGGTAGGTACTTAGTTCATCCCATCCGAAACCCCATTAAATCTAAACTTAAACTTATGTTCCAATAAATAACTATCTAACTTATACTATTTAATGAAAACTAGAGTATGGCTACTCTAACCACGACTTTAACCATACGCTGAGCACAAGAGCACACGCGGGGCTAGGTAAAAAAGAAAATGTATCGTCCTTGATCCGAGTAGGTACCTACATACATATCGTCGGTTAAATAGAAAAATGACGTTATTCAAAAACAGTAAATTTTGAAATACAGGCATTTAAAGTTTTTAATTTTATTAAAATTCATTTTTCTTTTTATGTTTTATATTTACATGTAAGTGTTATATATCATTTTAAAGGTATTTACATGAAGAGTAATATGCCGTATTTATTTTAATTCAATTATAAAAAAGGAGGCTGTTCTAGTAAGAGTACATTTTTCTACGTAATTAAAAAAAAAATTTGGCACGTATTTTCTAAAAAAAATTACACAATAATGGAAAAATATATGGTTTTTTAAGTACAATGTATTTATAAATTGAGGTATTTATAGTATGGTACATCAACTTAAAATTATATGAATTAATAATCATAAACAAACCTCTATATTAAAAGTAACCCTTACTTATTACATAAATCAATGGCAACAATATTGAGATCACTGATCACTGATATAATTTTTGGTTTTTAAAAAGAATATTTTGTATGTTAAAGTAGCAATGGGCAGGCGACGTCGTTGGCAGTATTGATAACCCACCCGTGGGGAAGAAAAGTCCTCAAATGGAGACCTCGACTTGGAAAAAGGAGGACAGGTCGCCCTTCGACAAGGTGGACGGACGACCTGAAGAAGACGGTGGGAAACCGCTGGATTCAGAAGGCACAGGACCGGTTGGAGTGGCGTCGTTTAGGAGAGGCCTATGTCCAGCAGTGGACCACTAAAGGCTGATGATTATAATAAGAATACTATGAAATTGAAGGAGTTTTTTTTCTTATCTAATTTTTTAAATTATTATTCGTTAAGTATTACAATTATTTTGACTTGCTGTATTTTCTTGGCCATTCATTGTAGTGCTTTTATCTCCCGAAGATGTTGGTGACATAGCAAGATCTTCGCGTAGTAGAAAATCGGGGTCATTATCGACATTGTCCGACGAAAACTCCTTTTTTCTATTAGGTATGGAGTTGAAGGAACTATTGTCCCCTTCCTCAGAATCCGATTCGACTCCAGCTCGACGTCGATAATCTCACACAATGTAGATACTTTTTTGGTGGGTTCTTTTTCTTAATAGCTGAGTTATGGGCTTGAAAATCTAGACCTGGCTCTGTAATAACTGCTTTCATAAAATCTGCCCGATTTTATGAAAGCAGTTAATACAGAGCCAGGCCAGAGCCATTAGATTGTCAGGTATGCCAATTAGTGGATTTTTATTTAACTTTAACGGAACCAAATTAAGCTCCACTGGATTCCCCATAGAAACAAACCTTAGACATAATTATTCTAATATATTTTTTCCCTATGCTTCATCCTAAAAAAAATTTTTCATAAAACTTTTCATTCTAAAGGTTAAATCAAAATATTTGTATTTCATTCGATTAAATTGATTTTGTACTTTCAACGTTAAAATTTAGCTACGTATTTTTAAAAGATAAAGGTCATGATTTAAAAAAAAATCATACATTAAATAAATAGCACAGTCATATTGGAGATTGTTACAACAAAAAATTTATAGAAAAATGTCATATATACAAATAAGTCTTGTATCAATAACTTCATTTCACAAAAAAACAGTCACATTTAAAAAAATGACATTTATCTATAAAAGTTACAAACACAATTGCAGTAAATTTTTATAGAACAAACGTAATTTCTCGAAAACATACGTTTTTGTATTAATTTTTCTTATATTTTTGAATCGTATCCAGAAACTATTTTGAGAAATATCATCTTTCTATAAAAATGCACATGCATTCAGTTTCGTGGCTGGGTTTCAAATGGAAGAGTGACGTTTATCTACAGTAATTAAGGCGGAAGACCACAAAATACCGAAATGACACTTGTGACATCTAGTGAGCTTGGCGTGTAATTTTATAAAATGTCTTTTATCCATATAAAAATAATGTTGATAACAGGCTCTTTTTAGCAATAACCTTACTTTACGAAAATTTTGAAAAATGTCATTTTTCCATTTAGTTGACGATATATTTATCTGTGATAAATATTATAAATGTTGTTTTCACACAAAAACTACTGGACCGATTTCAAAAATTCTTTCACTATTAGAAAGCTGCATCTTCACTGAGTGACATAGGCTATATAATATTACTAGGTGTAAACGAAACTATTGTTATGTCTAATTCCACTAGAGCGAAGCGCCCACTAGTATATTTATCTGTGCAATAAATATCTAGTCATCCACCACCGCACCAACTAGTCGTTCTATACCTTCAATTTCCATCCCTGATTGATGGGGAAAAAAATGTTGGTGGTGAATGTAAATAACGTTGTAGGTATCCTTGAATATTTTTGTATTCTCATAAGTTATCTTCGTATAGCAAGTGCGGGAGGTGGCGGCGGAGATGCGCATGCGCGCGACCGCGGCAGCTGCGGCGGAGGCTGCGCGCGCGCACGACGCCGAGCACGCGCGCGCAGCAGAACGTGCGTACTTCGCGCAGCGCTTCGACGAGCGGCGTCGCGAGTTGGAGAAGCTGGAGAAGCGGATCTTCCCACCCACCAGTAAGAACGATCATTATCCGGCGACCATCTCGACGGTCCCTACTTAAGTCACAATACAGGACCTGTCTCTCTCTCTTTCTGTGCTTTAGTGGTAAATTACGTGACTTGCACTTTTTGTGACTTTCAGGGCATCCTAAACTATCGTAGTTTAACAAAAATTATTCTAGTGGGCAATCCATCCATCCATCCATCCATCAGCCTTTTAGGGTCCACTGCTGGACATAGGCCTCCCTCAATCGTCGCCACTCCTCCCGATCCTGCGCCCTTTGAATCCAACGGTTTCCCGCTGTCTTCTTCAGGTCGTCAGTCCACCTCGTCGGGGGGCGGCCAATACTTCGTTTTCCGAGACGCGGTCTCCACTCGAGTACTTTTACTACTAGTGGGCAAACGGAAGTTTAAATCCGCACACGAAATTTCCAATAACTACAAAACTTACTAAAATATACACTACAGCTGATGTAGAACAGCAGCAGTGGTAATCTAGTAATATTATGTAGAACAATCCATCGCGATCGTCAGAACAACGAATGTCAATTATTTATATGTAAAAAATATACCTCGAAAGGTAGTACGCAACACAAAATATCGTAAAGCGTTGGCTTTAAATTTTTACGATATTTTTGCGTGGGGACCGTTCGATCAGGTAGCGACGGATGTGTTGCCATCTTTGAACGAGACTTATGAGTCTGACACAGTTGGGCGGCAGCGGATGGGTGGGTCTTGCATAGTTGTTATATTACATAATATCATAACTTGCTATATTATCATACAAAAAAGGTAGCCTTTTTACAGATTTTTATATATTATATCTATTGCAGTGCGGCCAGTACGCCAGGAGTCCAGGTCAAGCGAGGGAGAGGCGATGGCAGAAGAGACGTCAGCGGCCACGCAGATGGAGAACATCTTCCAGAGGCTCATGAAACTCACTGGTAACTTATGTTGAATCCATGATTAGAAGGTGGACGTGAAAGAATTGACAATAGGAAAGTATCTTTAATAATATTGCAATAATAACATACCTACTTAATTTTCATGAATAACGTAGTCTGCAAAAGAGTATAACGCTCGATAGATGACTAGGAAATCAGAAATAATAGATGTTAGTCTGCTCCATGCTTAAAAGTCTATTCGACAACGCAGAAAATCTTTTAGAATGTTATGTTGCAGTAGGTAATCATCCATTTATTTACAACCAGGAGTAACCGACGCCGAAGAAGTTTTCGACCGGTTTCGCGCGCAACGCGAGACATCCAAGCGACTGAACTATCTGCAACAGAGCACCGAAGAAGAGAAGCTACAGCTGGAACAGACGCAGACCTCATTGATGGCTGAGCTCGAGGGATATAAGTTCGCTTCCGTCCGCGACAAGGATGAGTAAGACCAACTAGATCACAAGATCTACTAACGCGTCTGTTTTCACACCTGAGAAGGCAGTGAGAAGTAGATCAGAGACCTGGCGCAAAATTCCCAAAATTTCAAGGTCAACTAGATGGATCAGTGGATCCATCTAGTTGAATTGTTGTACATCAGAGACGTCAATTGTGACAAGAAATACGATTCTTCAACGCGCAGTGTATTACACGTAAATAATAAATTCAATAAAGTGATTTACGAATCAAAAGAAAGCAGAAGTTATTTTGTTAAAATTAGCTTGTTACAGTCGTTACGACTTAGATTAAGTGAATTAATGTGTGGATTGTCAAGTTGCTGCAACTGAAGGCTTCCTGGCATTTAATTAAAAGTGCTTATACGTACGTACGTGATATATATACCTACGTACGATGCGCGAAGATTTTTTGCCGAGCGCTCAACACTGGTGCATATCTTATTACGTTCCTAGCTTGTGTAAGCATTACAGAATGAAGAAATCAACCTTGCAAATTCCAGAGGCCAAGAGGAGATATCAGAACTGAAAGCAGAGATAGAGAAAGAAGAGAAGATACTCTTGGAGCTGGCCAGGCAAGCGGAGGAGATAGATACTTTTCTGTTGGAGATCAAGCGCTTGCTGTATGAGCTGTGCAAGCTCTTAGATGTAAGTATAATATAATATATAATAGTGAGATGACGTAAGCGGCGGTGACAGCCCAGTGGCTAAGGAACAAGCCTCTCATTCAAGGGTATTTTTAGGTAGGTTTATTTACCCCTAATTCTTTTCACAGACCTATGAAATGGGGGTCTGCCTAAATAAGTACAACCCATAGACTTCCCACTGTTGGGCACGGGTCTCCCCCACACAAAGCTACGATAGGTCTAGCTAGAGAATAATACACCACGCTGCTCAAATAATTGGTAGAGGATTAAGTAGTCTGAAGTCCCAAAGGTATTCGACAAGGCTTAACGATTGTTTTTAACATCGAAAAAAACCGGGACCGATGGATCAACGTGCTCTTTGAAGCACGGTAGCGCCCATGAAATTTTTCCAATAGCGATTACCCATCCACAACCGACCGCGACCGTCGTTGCTTAACTCTGTCGATCGAACCTGTAATAACTGCATCGTTGTAAATAATTCCAGGTGATCAGCGATCCCCCAATCCCGGAGTGGACGGCGGAAGCGCGCGACGTCCAGGAAATAGCCCAGGTGTTGGCAACTCGGTTCGAGAAGGCCCGCGCGAGGGCCGCTGCCATCAGCGAGAAGCATAAAGACTCGGCCGCAGCTATGGTGGTGCCATCTAGTGTAAGGACGTTATTACTAGTTCTTTGACTTATCTACAATTTCTTTGGAGGATAAATTATCTTAGCCAAAGTCAACGACAACGCTTAACCTTTGATTTTACATTTGAAATCAACCGGGACCGACGGTTTAACGTGCCCCCTGAAGCACGGGTGCCCATGAAGTTTGCCACTAGCAGTCACCCATAAACGACCAGGTTGAGGCTCAGCACCTGATGTAGAAAAAAATTGCCCTAATTTTAACATTCTGCAAGACGAATTTGAAGTTTTGATTTGTTTTCTTTTAATTAGCATTGGCGTTCTAAATTTAAGCAATATTTAAACATTTAAGAGTCAAACTACATTAAAAATAAAACAGGGCTTTATAACTCTTTAATAAATATGCCTACCCTATATAAGACTACGACCCTCCGCCGCCTTTATTAACTACTAGTGGACGCCCGCAGCTTCGCTCGCGTAACACATTCACTAACTTCAATTCAAAAACGGCAAAGCTTCATACTAACTTTGCACCCCCGTTTTACCCCCTTAGGGGATGAATTTTCAAATTTTTCTCGCCGTAAAAACCATCCTTGAACTTCAACGAACATTTAAAAAAAATAATTGGCCAAATTGGTCCAGGCGTTGTTGATTTATGCGCTTACCAACACATTTTGCGATTCATTTTTATAATATAAGATTAACACAGAAAAAATAATTAACTGTTACCAAACTTCTACAGTCGGCGAGCCGCGCGCCATCTGTTGCGGGCGTGAGCGCACAAAGCCACAGCTCTCAGCGGGAAAGCGAGAAGCCGCTGCCCAACTACCGCGAGCTCGTGCAGCGAGAGCCAATCAAGCAGCCGCGTGAGTACTGTGAACATACTTCATAGATACTTCGGTGTACTGAGACTGAGCTTCGTATAGCAAACATATCTTTCTTCAGCCCACATTAGTCCACTGTTAGGTCACGCCCCTGAGCCCAATCTTCGGCTCTCCTCATCTACTGGCAGATCGTCGCGCCACTAGGACGTTGTCCCACATTACATTTGCCTATTCGCGCGCCTGTTCTCCACACGAGCTGTCGTTTACTCCAAAGATTGTCGGTCCTCCGACAGATGTCGGTCTCCCATTGCCACGTATACTTTATTTTTCCTCAAATTTTTTACCGACAACAGGATTATTTATTTATATACGATATCAATTAGAACCAAGCCAATTTGAATAGGTACGTTTTTGCACGTTGCTAAGAAGCTTGGTCTATGTTCTGTATACTTGTGTGCTAATACTACGCCCATGTAAAAGACTCTCTGGTTTCTGGCTAAGTTATTACTCGCTTACCGCCTAAGAATAGTTCACATCCAAGACTAATTGGGATCGATCAGTGCTTTGAAATATTATGTGACATCGGTTTCAGCGTCGGAAGACGAAGAGGACATCCCATCGCGCTGCTACCTGAAGCGTCAAGCACAGCTCATCGTGGACACAAAGTGTCGCCGCAAGGGCTTCCGTCCACCCTTCCCGCGCAAATGAACGATTGCATTATTGGACGTGCGAAAGATGCCAAATACGTGTAAATGCGCTTAGTTTCCACCACGCTAGAGAAATGGCGCTATGTGCTAGCGTTCTCGGAACCCACCCATCATACTATACTAAAATTAATTGTTATAAAACAACGAACAATTTCATAATTACATTGATGTATGTTGAGCTTGAGAAGTGATGAAACCAAATGTAAATTCTGAGAATAAATTGTTTACTTGAGAATTGATGAAACTAAATGTACTGTTACTGAGAATAAATATAAGATTTCAATTCAAGGTATTCATAGCGATATATTTTTTTCAATGTTATCAAAATATTGGTGGGCTACGTACGCTGTTACTCTACTAGATATCCACTGCTACTAATGTCGTGCCTGAACCACACCGCATCATCCTATTTCTAGTAGATGGTGAAATAGCTTCTAGCCATTATTTGGCTCAAATATACTTACAGCATCAAGGCATGGTAGTACCCATAGAGCACAGAACTGCGCTGTTGGGTCTGTAGGCGTAGGTGTGATTTTAGCATAGTAACGATAATTATATTTATATCTGCCATATCTGGCTGTGTCCACCAAATAAAAAAATATATAACTAACTGACATAATAATGATTAGACACTGATTTAATTCACAAAATGACTTAAAAATCTGTGAAAATGACAGAAAACTTCGACATCAATCACATTAATGGCACTTTTGAATAGGATTTGTTTACAAAAAATTTAGATTTTATTTACTTTCTAAGTTTATCGATATATTTTTTCGAGCTCACCATGTTCTCTCCATACAAGAACTCGTACTTGCAACTGGTGTGCGCTATGGAGCCGCGGGTCATCAACAAGGCGGTGGACCAGGCTATGCAGAGACTGCACTTCGACCCTCACACAGGTACGATCGTCGTTATACGGTTTGTAAAAAAGGTAGATACGATATGAACTGGAAGTGGCATACCATATCTGATCATTGCAATAGGGCCGTACTGAAAATCAGCGCCATATTTCCTATCCTAAGGTGTAGTATATATACCTCTTTTTACTAAATGTCTACAGTATCTAAAAGAAAGAAACATATATGTCATTCGTTACTTATTTTATTCTTTGTCAAAATATGTATAGTTTTTAAGTTGAATAAAACCAATATTTCCATTGGTTTTGGCTTTCATTATAACATAAGGATTATGACAAAAGCTGAGTGCGGTCCTATTTCGCTTTGTAATAAGTAGTTTGTATCTAGTTTTAAAATTGTATTAATTAATTGTATTTACAGAGTGAAATAAAAACATATTCTATTCTATTCTATTGTCATTTATTTATTTTACATTATTACAGGTATAAATATTACAATGTTTATTACAACCCGTTTATTACTATGATTACTCAGAACGACCTCCAGCTCAGCGACTGGAGTCCATGCAGCCATCCCTTTACGCCCCACACGTGGACATAACGCGCGCTCGCCTCGGCTTCGGCCGCGTGGGGCTGCGTATCATCAACAGAGACCTGCACTCGCCAGATCAGTTGGTCCAGTTGCAGGCGCTCCATAGCTTGCTGGATGAGGTGAGAACAGTAACAGTTTCCACTTAGAACTGACTGGTGGAAAATGCCGTCTGGCACCACGTGTATGTGCTTGAACTTCAAAACGCGGACATCCAAAAGGGAAGCAAGCCAACCAAAGAAACTGCAGGTTAGTTCTGCCTCTCCTTGGAGTCCTTCGCATCCCGTCTTAACCCGCTTCGCATAACCCCTTACAATCCTGTTACGTCTCGCCACGCCCAATTTCCAAATTTCCTAATTTCCTCTCACCACATCAAAAATTTACAGTCCACTCGCTCGCCCCTCCATATGTACGCCCTTTGTACAAAGTTGTGTACGAGAAGCTTAAATAAATAAATAAAATAAATAGGTTAGGTATAAATACAGTGTATATGTATGTATAACATAACAATGTTATGAAAATGCTATCATTTTCAGGTGCAAATATCAGAAAACGCAATGTTTCTCATCAACCTGCATGTTGTATACCGGCTGATCGATCTCATGCTGCACCGGGACCCTGTCGTCAAGGAAAAAGTGTGCATGGTCCTCTCGCACCTCGCTAACTACTACCAAGGCCAGAAGAGAATCCTATCGAGGCCGCAAGCGATAGAGAAACTAATGTGGCTCATCATGAGGGAACGGAGAGAGATCAGGTATGCAGCGGCGTATACATTGAGAACCTTGTCCCGCGAACGCTGCGCGAGCGAGGTGCTGCTAGCTCATGACAAGATAATCGAGAACCTTCTCAAAATGGTCAAAAACGACCACACTGGCATCGTGCTGCTGCACCTTAAAACTCTGGAGAGCCTATTCGAATGGGATCAGGTGAAGCCGCTCCAAGCGAACGCCTTTCAAGTAATGCTAGCGTTGTTCGTCAACCCTGATCATAGGATAGTCTGCGCCGCAATGGACTGCCAGGCGAAGCTATGCACCCACGATATCGGGAAGAAGTTGGCTGACGAGTACGATTTGACGCACGTCTTGAAGCCGTTCCTACTGAATGGAATAATGGAGATACGGATCAGCGCGGTCGGTCTGATGGGGTACACGACGTTAACGACGCGGTCTAAATGGCGTGCGAAGGAATTCTGCAAGGAACTTACCAAGAGTCTGGTGGCGTTGTGCTACTGCCCCAACAGTCCGATAATGCAATTACGTGCGATGCAAGTTCTCGTGAACCTGTGCGATTGTCCGGATATAAGGAATCACATGAGAGCACATTGGGACGAGAAAGTCAAAGGTATACGTATCCGGACTCACGAGGAGTGGGACGGGACTAGTGAGACGACAACGTACGGTCTGAAAACCGGACACAACTACCGGACGATGTGTATAGAGAAGGTAGCGACCATCAGGAATGAATACGGCGACAATGCTGAGGCTGTGAACGTCCACAGCTACCTGGGAACCTTGCGGGAGGTCAAAGAACGCCTCATACATGCCATCCACTGGAAGTCATATAAAAACTAACAGTAATGTTTAAAAAAGTATTTTTGTACTATTTAACTGTAATATAATGATTCGGCCATTAATACCGTGTTGTTTTTAAAGGAAATTGTATTCTGAATAATTATTGATTATTTATTCGAGAAGACCTGATAATTAGGGTAAAGCATCTTAGTAATTCATCATGTTTAACTTTTAAACAATGCGACTAACGGACTCCTTTTACAACTGAGCGCTATTGAGCGAACTTTACGCCAGGGCGTACTCTATTATAGTGCTTTAGTGCAGAGTGATGGCCAACCCGAGTGTTGACAGGTTTAGGCCGCCCGAAAAACATCCGAAAATGCTTAGTATACTATTTTCAAGCAAGTCCGACTTGGCTCAAACAACTCCGAAGCTCGAAAGGGAAAAACGTTACGTGTTAATTAAGCAATAGCGGGCGCTTATATGGATTATTATGGGAAGGCACGTTAAGCCGTCGGAGCAATATAGGATTCCCTCTATCTGTGCCGTCAGTCCAAAAGCACAATTGTTAAACATTCGTTTAGCGTTGTAGAAGATCATAGGACTGAGTTAACTACTGAACCCTCCACCATTCCGCATTGGAGCAGTGTGGTAAAGTATGATTTAGACCTCCCAAAACTGTGAGACCCGTGCCCGTACCAGTAGATTTACCTACTAGAATCTTCTACAAGAAAATGGGACGATAAATTAAATATCCAAAATTCTCATAAGCATTTATTATTCAGAACTACAATTATGGTCATTTATAACTATTTGAGCTAAATTTGGTTTTTAATACGCGTAAATTTGGATCGTTTGTGCCTAACGGCTAACTTAAAGCTAGGAATCAGTCAGATACACTAGAATACATACACTTATACATTTTGCTTAACAAACTTTTGTTTGGGGACAATGTAAGGTTGTGATAATTGTTACAGGTTATACTTGTGTGTATACAGGCGTAAAAATATGTTAAAATGTTAAAAAAAAACTCAATCAATTAACCCGTTCATGCCAATTAGTCAGTATACTGAAAACTGTCTAAGCACAAATTATAATAAAATTTAATTTTAGTCTTGGATACACTGTCACATGCTTACTGAAATAATTAATAGTAAATATAATTATCATTTCGAATAGAGAGTATTTTTGCAGGTGAAACGATTTGCGCTAACATGGGGTATCCATATTTTTTTACTTTATGATCGATGCTGGAAACATAAATATAACAAAACATAAAATGATGGTACTAGACAGACGGGTTATGGCCCAAATTAACATGAAAAGGATTTAAATTTAATAAATAGAATGACCTACCTAATAGCTTAACCTGGATACATTGTCTTGAACACATACAAAATCCCCCAAAAGTTGGTTTTCCGATACTCAAATACTTGTACAAACAATGCATACAACTGCAATACAATTGATAACCATTTCCTTTAATATTTGTATCTATATGATAGATTTTGAAGACTTCATAAGTTTAGAACAAATAGGGATATTTTTAAATGGTTTCTCATAAAAACAGGGAAGATTCGAAATCTCCAAAACCGAATACATATATTGGAATACCTGTGGACTATTAGTACCATATTTGTGCTTATACCAATAAACTACATTTTTTACGTAAAATCCTAATGTTATAGCTGCGTAAGTACATTTTTTTATATTGTATTTAATCAATACATACAATATTTTTCCTACATGGCACTGGTAACACATAATGGAAAAATGTAAATTGAGTACCCCCTAAAAATACTGAATTGAATAATGATTTGGCAAGTATAGTATATTATCTTCGAATTAAACGATTCATATAATAATGATCGAATTTCACTTCAAGAAGTTCGTTTGATCGCTTTATATTCGACCATTCACATACATTAAAATAAAGAACATTAATTTCTTGAGTTAACCATAAGTTATTATTAAAACATACAAAATATGTTTGTATCTATTCAAAAAATATAGTAAAAAATATATCGTAGACTCATCGAAGTAGCTTCATACGAAAATAAAATCAGATAAAACTAAATAATTAACTAATACAAATAACTAATCACAGCATACTTTGGAATATTATACATTTCAACAATTTATTTATGTATGTAACAGATAAAGTACCAACATATTATTATATATACATATATAGAGCAGCACAGGAACTTATACAAGCAAAGTATTATGTAAATATTTGTACGATACATACTGAATTCTTATCTTAACTGGAGACATAAGCTGGGTTAAAACAATATTACACATAACTTTATTATAAACAATGGACGCCCCGCAGCTTCACTCACGTGGAATCAGACATAACAATAGTTTCATTTACACCTAGTAATATTATATAGCCTATGTCACTGTCAGTGAAGATGCAGCTTTCTAATGGTGAAAGAATTTTTTTAATCGGTCCAGTAGTTTTTGTGTGAAAACATTACAAATCCTTCCTCTTTATAATATTAGTATAGATACTTTATTTGCTGTCGTGATTGTAAGTGTATTTCTGTCTTAACATTTTCCACAACCGGAGATCGAAGGCGAGACATGCAGCGCCTGACTAACACGGCACGGAACCACTGGATATTTTATATCCAGACGAAGAAAACTATTTGTAAAAGTTACAAGATATCTTTAAATAAAGTAAACATTGAAGTAAAACAATGTACTGAGCAAAAAGAAAGTTCGAAAGGCGGGAATGATTTTTTCAAAGGTAGACTTACCAAGTCTGCCTTGGAAAAATACAATCAAAAATTATCATTGCAACACCACTTCCATAAAATATCAATTTATTGCTAAAATTTACTAGTACGCTACTACGGTGCCCAAGCATTTTGAAATTTCAAACACTGGGTTAAATAATAACATCTAACTATATCAGTGTATTTATTGATATAGAATATTCCCTAGTACCATTGGAGTACTTAACCTGTTTTTTTTTCTTCAAATAGGCATTTGCACAACAACTGAGACATATCCGCAGACGGAAATGCCGGATCAAACCCATAGGTTAGGTTTAGGTTAGGTTGTTTCTCTAAATAATATTCTGACGAGAAATCTGATGGGGTGTACTGAATCCCATCAGATCAATAGCCTTTTGAGAATAATCTTTCGATATTTATATGATATTTTTTCACATCATCATCATCATCATCATACTTTACAAGCCAATAGGACGTGTCTAAATGCCCGTGCGTTGTAGAAGTTGCTCGCGGCCCTATCACGTCATTCCATGATACACTATTTAAGCTGGATCCAAATTGTCTGATAACTGAACGTAGAACTTTCCTTTGCCAAACACGCGCCAAGTCACGCCCACTCGAGCGTGTCTAAAAGCGCGTGCGCGTGCGCAGGTCTTGCCGCAGCACGACACGTCATACCACGAAACAAATCTGACCGCTAAATTGTCTAACATCACTAAATGTAGAAGAAGTAGCGAACTTGCCTCCGCCATACACGCCCCGCCCCCTAGAGCGTGTCGACGCGCGTCTATAAGCGCATGCGCGTGCGCAGGTCTTGCCGCGGCACGAACACGTCATACCACGAAACAAATCTGACCGCTAAATTGTCTGACATCACTAAATGTAGAAGAAGTAGCGAACTTGCCTCCGCCATACACGCCCCGCCCCCTAGAGCGTGTCGACGCGCGTCTATAAGCGCATGCGCGTGCGCAGGTCTTGCCGCGGCACGAACACGTCATACCACGAAACAAATCTGACCGCTAAATTGTCTGACATCACTAAATGTAGAAGAAGTAGCGAACTTGCCTCCGCCATACGCGTGCATCGCCCCGCCCCCTAGAGCGTGTCGACGTGCGCGTGCGCGCGAACTTGCCTCAGCCATACACGCGCATCGCCCCGCCCCCTAGAGCGTGTCGGCGTGCGCGTGCGCGTGCGCGTGCGCGTACAGCGCGTGGCAGAGGTCGCGCGCCGCGTCTCACCGCGCCCGCCGCGGCATGAACACGTCCGCCTCGGAGTCCTGCTCCTCCTCCGACACCGACAGCGAGCCGCCCACGCGGCGCGTGCGCAGGGAATCCTAGAAAAATAAATAACAATATTAATATAATAATATAAAAATTAAAATATAAAAATTAAAATATAACATGTATGTGTAACCTAATTTACACTTGGCCTAGGCCCGTGTACTTTAGAAGAACACCGGTGAAAGCCGAGAATAATAAAGAAAAAACAAAAAATAATAATAATAAATATCTTGGACATTCTCACACACGGCCATCTGACCCCAAAGTAGGCGCAAGCCTGTGTTATGGGTGTCAGAGACTGATATACATACATAGATATTTTTAAATACATGCTTAAATAGATAATATTGACATCCAGACACAGAACAAATACAAGTGTTTGTCACACGAATATTTGTCCTGAGTGGGATTCGAACCCACGACCTTTGGCGCAACAGACAGGGTCACTACCGATTGCGCCAACGGGCCTGTCGATTATGATATTATGTTACTTATTTAAGTTGCTTTGTTGTTATATTTGTTATACCGCAAGTACGACTGCTCGGAAAAAAAGGGCTACACTGAAAACCAGCAGCCGTGGTTCTCTCTCAGTACCGCGGCACAGGCTGAGAGTAGTCCTATTTTGTCTTTTGTCCTTTTCTTCTTCTAGACTTATTTTTGTTTTGTTATTTTATTTTTTTATTTTACTGTGTTTGACACAAAATAAAGATTATCTTGCTTTCTTTCTAATAACATAAACACGGGATGACGAGTAAGTTTCTAACCGTATGAATATTATCTATATAATTAAAAATCAATGTTTGTATGTTTATCCTCTATGCGTACTTAGACCATAGATCAAATCGCGATAAACTTTGGCTAGGGCGTTCAGAGGTCGTATCTGGTCCAAAAAATCTATATTTATATAAATAAAAAAGGTTGTACGTTTATCGTTTAAAGTAGAAACTTTTGGCTTTATATTGCTGTTATATTTTGCAAGTATGTATATTATTTAAACATATTATATACTATATCAAAACACATTTTCACTTTATGTGGCACTGCAGGACTTATAACCATTTCCTGCAAATAAATTATTAATCAAATGTATCGCTTAGGACCTGAGCTCTTTTCGGGATTTCGATGTAATAAAAATCGGCGCGTAAATGAATCCATGTATGTGAAACATTTAGACAGCCAACAAATTAAACAAATTATATTTAAAAAATTGCATTTTATTACTAGTTCGAGTTTCTTTTTATAAATTGAAATATTTGATAAATATGCTTTAAGACGATTTTATTAACTTGGTAAATAATATCTCTTTTCTGATAATAAATCAAGATAAAATGCTTACCTTCTAATACATAATATTAATGTACTAAAGAAATGCATCTTAAAAATAGGCCAAAATAAAATATATATAGTTCAAAAATTATAAAGCTTAGAACATACAAGAAGCTTCCAGATGAGAAACGGACCTGATAAGCAACAACTAGGAACATGGCGAACTTAAAAAGCTAATAAAGCTTGTGTATTCTGGTAACATAAATTTTATACATTCCTCAACCGTAACAAATTATAGTTACTAAATAATACATAATACATAACAATACATAAATACTAAACGAAACAAAATATTGGTGGTAAAAAGAAATATTTTAAGGATGCGCTAATCGGTATTTCTTGTATGAGTTTAGTACATCCTTGCTATTTATATCTAAAATGGAAAATTTTGTTTGTTAGTTTGTCCTTCTTCTCCGCCACAACGTAATGAGGGATCGACGTGATTTTTTGAACAGATGTAGTTTAGGGCCTGGAGAGTGACATAGGCTGCCTTTAAACCCAGAAAATTGCACGGTTCCTTTGGAAATCGGCAATCCTATAATAATCGTTCGATTTCCGTCGATAGTAAACTATCGATTAATATTTAATCGAATAAGGACTATATCAGATTAGGATTGGCCGAATTGCTGTAGAAGCTTTATTTTAATTAGTGGTAATGATAGGTGTATGTTGCCGACGATAAAGGTTATAATAATATGTACTTTAAACTATTAAACCTTCTCTTGATGGTACAGGTAATTCTGCGCGGAAAACTATTTAACGCGGGGAAAGATAGTAAACTACCACAAAAGAAAACGACGAAAAATAGCATGATACAATATGACTTCTTCTAACTTATAAAACAACATCTATTAAATTGTGTATTGTGAAAAGTTTTAACGACTAACTAAACTCCCTAGCGCATCCTTAAACAGCCCCATTAGTTAAATTTAGTTCAAAAAAGTTCCAAATTTCCCAATGATTTAGCATTAAGGCCCCCATTCGTTAAATTTAGTTTAAAGAAGTTAACATTCTAAATTTCCCACTGATTTAGCGTGACTTGAGAACAATGTTGCCTTTTGAGATAAATATTATGTAAGCTTTGTCTGTAAAGGCTGGATTTATTATAGAATTAATTTAACTACTCATCCAGCGATTATATAATTTTCCGTTCTCAACAAAAGCTACCGTCTCAAGCCACGCCCCCACGGCAAGCCCGCAACGAACAAAGAATGTTTGAGTAAAACAACGCAATGATGGCAAACAAAACAAATTGACGAGCCAAAGAACTCCCACCAGTTCTGTGTCGCTGATGCACACGCCGCGCCCCTCCTCTACGCTGGACGACATCTACACAACAATCACTATTGTTTTAGACGAGCTTATTCGCTGCGACCCACAGACGTCCCACTGCTGGGCACGGGTCTCCCCCACAGACGCAGCTGCGGGAGGTCTAGAGCATACTCCACCACGCTGCTCCAATGCGGATTGGTGGAGGGGTTAGTGACCAACCCAGTGTCGAATGTTTTCAAGCCACCCGAAGGTCTTCGACAAGGCTTAACGACTGTTTCCACCACTGAAAATAACCGGGACCGACGGCTTTACGTCCCTCCGAAGCACGGTAGCGTCCATGAAATTTTGCCACTAGCGGTCACCCATCCACAAACCGACCGCGCCCGTCGTTGCTTAACTCTTTCGATCACATTGAACCGACGTGAGCCATTGGGCTATGGACGCTACATGAGCTTATTACTATAAATTAACTTAGTTCAGAAACCAGACTGGATGACACGAGAAAATTGTTTCACACGGCATCCCATCCTGAATATATAATTATTATTAATATGAAAAATAAAACCGGTCAAGCGCGAGTCGGACTCGCGCACGTAGGGTTCCGTACTTTATCTATGCAAACGGCAATAAAATCATGTCTGTTGTATTTTTTCAATTTTTTAGTATTTCCATAGTTGACTTACTCACGTTCACTCCTGAAGATCATCATCGAAATAGATCGAAACTAGTCGGCCTATTTCCGACTTAAATCACACGTGAGTAAGCCGGTAACTTCAACTATGAATATAGACACTCACGAATCGTTCAGTAATAAAATAGTAAATTTTTAGTATTTGTTGTTATTGCGCCAACGGGCCAGTCATTATTATACTAAAATTTAAAACTCAATTTATATGACTATCTCAACCTTTTAAGACACTATCAATAAATATATTGATACGATTTTAACCATAATTTCACACTTCAATATTCTACTTAAACCTGAACTCTTTTGATGCATACTTCAGTCGTACAATTAAAAGTGGTGACGTGTTTTACGCGTTATAATCAACATATACAAGCTAAATAGTTTCAAAATAGAAATAGATAATTTATTATACTTTGAACTTTTTACAAACAAACATTAATACATACTAATCAAGTGTCTTATGTTATTTTAATAGCACTAAAGAATTATTCATATTCTAAATTATTCTTTATACATAAGAAGAATTCAGTTATATATTTTCAAATGCAATTTCAATCGACCATACCACGTATACGACACAGGCCACAGCACAAAAGCTGGATAGTAGCTTTCTATGCTATTTAAAACAAACAACCAAATTATAGACACTACAGTAATCAACAATTATATAAAACACAATAGCCAAGTATCTCACCGTTGGACTCACATGCCTGGACGGATGGATGGGTCAGTCACTCACCTCCATTATCCCACCGCTGGGCTCGGAGGCGTAGCCGTCGAAGTGGCGCTGATCGTCCTCATAGTCAGAAGAGGAGGACGACTCGGCGTCCTTGTCGCGCCCCGTGCGCACCGAGCACACCATTTGCGCTAGATCCGTGAACGTGTAGCTGCGGATAGAAAGACATACGAAACAAGAATAAATCTACTTTGCAACAATCCGCGAACAAAAACGTATGGTGATGTATGTATACTTTCATGCACGTAGCACCTCCCTCCCTCCCACGAAGGAAAACATGCACATGCGATAAATGAATACCCACACCACCATACACACACCAACACGTGTTTCGCCTCAAAACAAGGCATCCTCAGGGTAAGTAGACGCTACGATGGTTAATCGCAAAGTGAGCTCACCGGAGAGACATACGACAGTAAAAATATAGTCCAAAAAATACGGTCCACGCACCACGACTCATATTCTTGCCGCCTATGGTCTACTATAGTCTTCTAGGTCTACTCACTCAGACAGCACACTTGTGTATCGTATTTTTTCCATTTGGCCGCTACCCCGTTAACGCCACCTCCACCTATGGTCTACTATAGTCTTCTAGGTCTACTCACTCAATCAGCGATGCCTGTGTATCGTGTTTCTTTCTTCCCCTCGTGCGCCGCTCCATTAACGCCACCTCCACCTATAGTCTACTAGTCTTCTAGGACTACTCACTCAGTCAGCGATGCCTGTGTATCGTGTTTCTTCCCCTCGGCCGCCGCTCCATTAACACTACCTCCACTTATGGTCTACTATAATCTTCTAGGTCTACTCACTCAGTCAGTGATGCCTGTGTATCGTGTTTCTTCCCCTCGGCCGCCGCTCCATTAACGCCACCTCCACCTATGGTCTACTATAGTCTTCTAGGTCTACTCACTCAGTCAGCGACGCTTTAGTATCGTATTTCTTCCCCTCGGCCGCCGCTCCATTAACGCCACCTCCACCTTTGGTCTACTATACTCTTCTAGGTCTACTCACTCAGTCAGCGATGCCTGTGTATCGTGTTTCTTCCCCTAGACTGCCGCTCCATTAACGCCACCTTCACCTATAGTCTACTAGTCTTCTAGATCAACTCACTCAGTCAGCGACGCTTGTGTATCGTGTTTCTTCCCTTCGGCCGCTACCCCGTTAACGCCACCTTCACCTAAGGTCTACTATAGTCTTCTAGGTCTACTCACTCAGTCAGCGATGCCTGTGTATCGTGTTTCTTCCCCTAGACCGCCGCTCCATTAACGCCACCTCCACCTATGGTCTACTATAGTCTTCTAGGTCTACTCACTCAGTCAGCGATGCCTGTGTATCGTGTTTCTTCCCTTTTGTCGCTACCCCATTTACAACACCTCCACCCATGGTCTACTATAGTCTTCTAGGTCTACTCACTCAGTCAGCGACGCTTGTGTATCGTGTTTCTTCCCCTCGGCCGCCGCCCCGCTGACGCCGCCGCCGCCGCCGCGCCGCTGGCCCTCGAAGTAAGCGGCGCCGTGCCGGTAGCCCACCTCGCGGATCTCGTCAAACGATCCAAACTGGAGCGTTTTGTACGCGTCGATCGGCGGCCGGATGTATTCGCAGTAGTCGGATTTCTTTACTTCCTGTGAAATTGGTGATTTTGTTTCAAGTCGCATTCAAAATCAGATCAAAGAAGGACCGTTTATTCTTCATCGATACAATGTAATCAATACTTCCTTAAGGTCAGACATTATGATTGATTTTGTGATTTTTTGTTTTAAATAGTATGAAGATTCAAAATTAGGTCAAAGAAAGACCAATTCATCATCTATTCAATGTACTCAATGCTTCCTTAAAATAGGACACTGCTGTGTAACTACAAACAATTTATTCATATTTAGCTTACAAGCATGCAAATTTATTATGTTCTAAAACTAATCGCATCTTACCTCTAACTGTCGATTGCAAGAGACGTAAGCCAATCTACTTTGAATATCCGGGAGGTTGGGCACTTTGACTGGCGTAGTAAACGGGTTCCATCTGAAAACGTCAGAAGAAATATTTGTATTGATATAAATCTCAACGCAGCTAGATAACTTGAACCGGAAGTATATATTTTCTCTATTGCTTGTGGCCTCTTTGTCTGCTTTGAGCTGGGGCGACCGCTACTCGAACATGAAGTCTCCCCTTCGTGCCCGGCGACCGGCGAGAATGAATCAAAAATAATATGGCCACATAAAAAGAAGCCACAACTCGACCACATAACATTCGTTTACAAAATTAAGTACATAATTCAAGCCAATAAGAACAGCTGACCATGGTACTAAGTTAAATGGACAGTCCATTTTGACGGGTTTTAACTCATCGAAAGCATTTTTACTACTTATACTTACCAATGTATTTTTGTAAATTAAAAAAAACTACTTACACTTACCAATGTATTTTTGTAAATTAAAAAAATTCCAAATTTCCAAAATTATAAAATCTAATTTTTATTCCAAATTTGGACGACGCGCAACGTCGGGCAAACACAAAGAAATATTTTGTCATTTATAGGCAAAGTTACTTCCGCCTTTGTAGCCCCATAGCGCAACAGCTTACGTCGGTTCAATATGATCGATAGAGATAACCACGTTAAGCCGTCGGTCCCGGTTGTTTTCAATAGTAAAAACTTTAAGCCTTGTCGAAGACCTTTGGGTGGCTTAAAAATATTCGAAACTGGGTTTACCAATAACCGTTCCACCAATCCTTGGAGCAGCGAAGTAGTGTATGCTCTATACCTCGCAGCTGTGTCTGTGGGAGACCCGTGCCTAACAGTGGGACGTCGGGGTTGTAGCTAACTTCTACCAACCCCTACTGCGGCACTGACCTCTTCCACAGCAGCCACCAGCCGGACAGGTCATCGCCATAGTTGGTGAGGTCAGTGTCATCCTGAGAGCCCACGTCGATAGCCAGAATGTGCTTCGCCCCCAAGGACCGCATCACGTCCGCTGCACACAACACAGACAGGTAAACAAACACATGGGTACTAACTGCATATCCGACATAGCAACACTTAAGCGAGTATGCCATGCACAAATAGACTCCTAAATTAATCTCCATCGAAGCAAAGTAAATTGGTATACCTACAGCATATACCAGTAAAAGTTAATGACTAATTTCATTAACTTCCTTTTCCTTTCCAACTTGGCTCAATTTCGCGTCAATACGTGACTAATATAACGGTCAAGTGCGGATATGCTAAATTCTTAATTAAAATTAAAACACGATACATCTTTCGCATCAAGTGACATTTGACTGGTTAAACGCACAAAGATTTTAAATAGTCATCATTGCATGTCTTGAGGTTTGAACCTGTGAAGTGCCAAAACAAATTTTAATCACTTAAATTACTTGCGCACAACAATAAGTTACAGCTGCCCATTCTTTGTCCCACTGTTGGTCTCGGGTCTCCACTCTGAATGGAAGAGTTCAGGCCATAATCCACACGCTGACCAATTGCGGATTGGCAGACCTCACATGCCTTCTAAAACATTAATGGATAGCTCTCAGGTATTCAGGTTTGTTCCTGATTATTCTGCCGTAAAATCAAAATTTAGTTTCTTGTAGAAAAATAATTGGTCATCTACTTGGATTTGAACTCACACCCCATCGAGTGAGAAGCAAGTTCTATAGCCACTGGGCCGTCACCGCTGTAACAAGTCACTAACCTGGAACGTTGTTGACGTAACAGCCATCAAGCAGCAAATGTCCGTCCATTGGATCGCAGATGGGCGGGAATATTCCGGCGATGCTCATCGATGCACGACAGTATCTCCACAGCATGCCTGCACACTGACTGCTTTGAGCCGGGCGACCACGAATCGACCAGTGTGACTTTAAGCCGGGCGACCACAACCCGACCACACTCGCAAGCGTTTGTGTACGACATTGAAGTATAATGTCTTAAGACGTTTTCTGCACAACACTAATTGGTTATCTTTTTTAAATTGCTATATGCATCTGTTCACCTCATTTTTCTTTTTTACCTTTAATATTATTTTTCACCGGCGTTTCTCAAATAAATTAACAAATTTTAATAAACATTTTTTCAAGTGAGTTTGGTTATATACATTTAACTAAATTACCACATAATTAATTTACGTCAACATTATACTTCAATACTAGTGACCACAATGTATTCTGCTCTGCGGACTGTCTGTCTTGCCGCTACTTACCACTCGCAATGAGACTGAGTGTAAATATAAGTAGACCTGGTTACAGGTCTGTATTAGTTTACATTGTATGCCTTCCGATGTGGTAACTACTCACTACTGTATGGTTTACACGTTAAATGTAACATTTACATAAATGTGAAACTGGAGCGAGGTTACTATCCGAAAGTGTCGTGAGTTAATGTTAGGTAAAGACAAGCCTCTCCGATAAGAAAACCTACCACCGAGTAGAAACTACCAAGCAATTCGTTGCCTACAAAACATATTTACACTCAGCCTATCTTAGACGTGCGCGCGTGCGTAACGATTGCGTCCTCATTGCTGATTGGTTATTCCGCGCTGCGTGCGCGCGCGTCACAGCGTCCGCGCGTTGTGATTGGTTTACCTGGGAGGTTGTTGACGTAACCGCCGTCCAATAGGAGGTGGCCGTCTACAGGGTCGCAGAGGGGTGGCATGTAGCCGCTGAGCGACATCGAAGCGCGAATGTAACGCCAGAGAGAACCTGCGACGCCACAGGTGCGTTAGCATTTTATAAACAGTCTATGACGACGAAACGAAAGAAATATTTGACATTTTATTCTTATATCCTACGCAACTTGGGTGAACTTTTTTTAGCAATGTTTTCACCCTCTGCGCGAGTAAGCCTGTTAATTAATAATAAATTTGAAGCTTGATATTAATACTTATTAAAAACCTAAGTGTACAAAAGTAATGGCAACAAAATCCGTACTTTTGACTCTAGTTTATATCTGACAAGTGAAAAACCCACACCTTTAATTTTACAAATACCTTAAGTCCAATAAAGTGCCATTCAAAAGAAGAAAATAAAGAGTGCAGAAGAGATTTCGAAGACAAGTGAAACAACTGTTCAGATGACGTATGAACACAATCCATGGAAAGGAAGTGATGAGTGCATATCATATTTAAATTCCTTAAAATGCATCCTTGAGTAAGAAAACAATTATACCATCTATATTAATTGAAAAAAAAATCACCATTTGCACCGCTAGATAAACCAATTAAAAGATCAAACTTCGTAGTCATAAAGTATTTATCATAGCTTTTTAATGTAAGGAATAAATTTATTTTAAATTTTAACACATACTTTCATCAAAATATTATAAATTGATAGAATAATTGATTAGACATATTTAATTTTTTTATAGAGGTATTACAAAAATTTATAAAACGGTAATATAGTTGTAAGACATTTGTAATCAAAATGTATGAATAAGTACATACTTGTAGGATACTCAGAAAAAGTTGAGGATAGCAGTTATTTTAAACCTTTTTTGTTGTTGTTTAAAGTTAAATAGGACCTCAAACTTATGCAACCGTTATAAATACATCAACATAATTTTTAATAATGAAATCATCAATCATATTATTATTTCTAAATAACCTATTATGAATTCAAGGTTTCCAGATTCACTCTCATAAGATCAGACTGTCGGTCGCCCCTAACTAGCTCAACAAGTAGGGTATACATATGAGTGTATGACCGAAAACGTCAATTCGTACGATACATTTTATCAAATGAGACCAAAATAGATTTATCACCGGAAGATGAGTCGGCTGTACTCAAGCAGGCAGTCGAAAATGCGTCGCTGTTGTGCACTGGAAAAAATGTTTATAAAACTCACAGAACTAGTACTAGAGTAGAAAACACGATCAGGCATAGTCTGTCTTTTACAATTATTCTGGAAAGAATTACCTTTTAAATATATAAACTTTACATACATTATGTATTTTGTTGCACAAAATGTAACATCAATTACAACCATTTCTGAGTATCCCATGTTACTTAACCGAGACTTATTACAAGTTTTTATAATTATTAATATTATATTACGTATAAACCCAAATTAGCAAAATATAAAATTAAAGCTTTATGAGTTTTTTTTTTTATTTCGATGAAAATGGACGGATATGTATTTTTGATGAATGAATTTTATATAAAACATGCGCACGCAACAATGACACTAATAATACGATAAATGAAAATTATTACCTGTGGCAGATTTATGAGTTATGAAAAGTATTTCAACTATAATTTTAACCATTCAAGAATTCTCTTTAGAACAATATTGAGTCATGTTTACGAATTAAACATAGCACAAAGAAGCTGCGATCTATAGAATAGATAGAGACATATAGTAGAGATAGTATATAGAACGTTTTATTTAGGCTTAGAGAGTAGAGAGAGACATATAGAGTAAAGAGAGACATATAGAACGTTTTCTTTAGGGTTATATGTGGGGTAGATATAAGGGTAGCCAAAATGGTGACCTTATACGCTTAAATAGATGCCTATGTTTCAGTACTCCTGTCCAAGGGCAAGATTTTAAAGCCGATAATGTATAGATTTTTTCAAGTATTTTCAATACGTGATATAATAATATTACTATACTTATGAGCCTTTTCTATTGCAATCTTCATTTATTGAACAGCTAATTAGAACGGCCAACCGTTGAGAGAAGCAGTATACTTCTAGAAGAAACGGTTGGTCACGTATATTCTTTCTGTCTTAACAATAACTCCAATAACAAATCTAAGTTATTTTAATGTGTAATACAATTAAACTCGGTAATCTTTTTTATCGGTAAACTAATAGCTTTCGTTATTGAAAAGAAATTTAGTTCCATTGACACATTGTGTATTTGGAAAACTTAATTGTTAAAATGGAATATCTAGAAAAATGTAAAACTACCATACTATACGAGTACATGCAGCAAATATACTCAATAATACACTGACCAACTATGTACGTACGAGGTACTGGAAACTTCCCATATTCAATGCATTGCAGATTATGTGTAGTGTAACTTTTTTTATTGGCTATTCAATAGATATTTATCTACGGAACGAGTTAGGTAGGTCGCCTCAATTCATCGTAGTTTTTAGTCAATAAAACGTATTACACATACAAGTACTGATCTAGTTTTGCAAGATCAGTACTTCAAGCGGCCGCCATTTTGTAAATTCCTTTGAGAATCACTTTTGGGTTTTCGTTGTTGACTTAGGGACTCGTCACTACGCATTCGTTGCAATGCATACTTTACAGAAATCAGGATGCTAAACTACAGTGATGGAGATGAGAAAATAAAAAAGATAACAGACATGGAAACTAAAAACCACACTCATGCATATAAGTACATGGAGAGATGCTGAGAAGATCGTGTGTAAAGATAAATGTATGGAAATGAGAATACATACAACATTTATTAATCACATTTAACCCGACATTGTAAATACGGACCAATTGCTCGAATTAAAAAAAAAACTAGTTTGAAAAAAGAACTCCCAAATTCGTAAGCATTATGGTAAACCAATCACAAGCCTCGCGTTAATACAAAAAAAAAGTTTATCTCAAGTAACGGCAACACCAAAGCAAAATGTCGGATAACGTTAGAACGAGAAATTTCAGTAGAGAAAAATATTAAAAGTTAAAAAATTCAAAAAATGTGACTTCAAAAACATCGATATTGGCATTGCATAATAAAATATACACAAAACATGTTCACATCGGACACAGTACTCGATACACTGCGGACATACAGACGTACACATAAATGCAAGTGAGTGTGGTTATGGGGATCAAATGTAAAAAAAAATCACTGTAGCGGATAAATAAAAATAAATATAATTAGCATGTAACCTAAGAGCTTGTGGCGATTAAGCGAAATGGTCGAGAAAGAGACTGGACGCTTTCCATTTCATCTTTTTAAATTATATTGGTCCTAATGGTCTTTACAGCGTCACCGGAACTCTCGTTCTCTTATTTTCTACTGTGTTGCCATCACCACCATAGATATGGTAGATCTTATGGAGGCATAGACAGTTCCGCATTCAATACTGGCAAAATATATAAACAGCTATACAGCTTTGAATATATTATACATCAGGTCAGTTCTGGTCAGCAGACTAATCAGATTACTGTGATTCTTGTGTATCGTGTATAAAATAAAAATAACATGCATTAAGTTTGTTCTTGTTTGATTTTTGTTTTTCAGTTTCTATATAAGTATACAGAGTGTACACACAATAATATATAACATAAAATACACATATTTATCACACAATAATACTCTGGGTTAGTAAGGGTGCGAATAAGCGATACTCCAATTACAACACACAATAAAGTGACACAAAAACACACAAATATATTTTCCTGTCCATGAATATTGTGTTAATCGTCATCTACTATACTACACAAACTAATAGGCCAGTCTCTGGAGATATGAGCAAAAAAAAACTAAAGATTTTTTTATGCAGGGACGACTGTACTTCTTATATTTAATACCCAGAGACCAGATACATAGCAAACTAGTTAGATTTTTTTAATTTATGCTATTAATATAGTTAGCTAGATCATCAAACATAAACGACCTACAAAAGTTGTACAAGAATATATGTAAGACAACAGATAGGTAGATTTTATATCCCATAGATCGTTAATATCCAATAAAATACTATATAACGTTAGTTAACCAGATGAATACTTCAACCCAATGACAAATGATAAATACATTTCTGAACTCATGAACCACTATAAAAGCAAACCCCATGTCACTTTGTGAATATATGAAACATTCCATGAAATCTTCAACCAATATAGTCAAAGGCATTGAAACCGTAGTGTTGTGTTAAAAAAAATAGTTTCTAGATTTGTGAAAATTACATCACATTTTAAAGTTTCATGAAAACTTAAGGGCGTTACTGAGTTACGCATCTCTCTCTCGTTCCCTTTTTCAATTATTTCAATTTAATGAAGCTCATCAATTTTTGTTGTGATATCAGCGAACAATCGTATTTTCTTCGTCTTAATAATTTTGCTACCGATCTCAAATATTTTATTACATTCGATCTAGGGTACTTTTTGTGATAAATCCTAGTTATCAAGTCAAATAATTTATTGGTCAAAATTACTTATACTCAAATACTATGAGTCAAATTTTCAGTCATATGTAAAATTTTCAATCGCCAAAAGTTCATAGTAATATTTTCAATTAAAGTCAAGTCAAAATGTTCAAGCGTCACGAAATAAAAGTATAAATACTCGTATTAGGATGTCAAAGACGTATCACTGAATTTTTAACTTTGCTAAATCTACACTGTTAAAAAAAAGCGTCTCTCGGAATTTATAATTTCGCTAAATCTCATTATTTTTTAAATTAGGGCCTCAAAAATCGAATCACGGAATTTACAATTTGAGAAGGATGCGATACTAATTAACGCTCTTAAGTCTTCTTATGCGACTAACAAGATGGTCCAAGAGCTGGCATCAATTTTTCGGTAGGTATTTGAGGCAAGCTGAAAACTTGTCCAACGCCTCTCCTATTATACCCCAACACGGAACTGCAGACCTGGCTGGTGAGTAGCGGGACAAAATCAATCCCTATATAAATTAAAAAAAAAAAAAAAAATTTCAATTTTTTTTTTATATTATGTAAACATTGGACTACAACTTATAAAAATTACATAATTATTGCCTCAAATATATTTTTAGTTTTTTTTTTTTTTAATTTATATAGGGGTTGATTTTGTCCCGCTACTCACCAGCCAGGTCTGCAGTTCCGTGTTGGGGTATAATAGGAGAGGCGTTGGACAAGTTTTCAGCTTGCCTCAAATACCTACCGGAAAATTGGTGCCAGCTTTTTTTTTTTTTTTTATGGGTACAAGGTAGCAAACGAGCTTGCAGCACCACCCATCCGCTGCCGCCCATGACAACTGTGACTGACTTTCCGGCCAAGAGTGGGTCACTCACCGTGTCGATGTATACGCATGCAACTCGAACTGATGTCCGTGGTGAGCGTGAAGTACGGCAGCCATAGGTCCTCGATGTGAACGTCGCCGAACGTTGCGCGGATGGTCGCGTTGAACTGACGCCCGGAGAACATTGACGTCGCCGGGTACGTCAGGTCGAGGAGCTGCTTGCCCCATTGCGTCATTTTCTGTAGAAAAAAAAACGGGGATATTCATATTCAGATTTTTATTTTCGCTGCGACCCATAGACGTCCCACTGCTGGGCACGGGTCTCCCCCACAGACTATGCTGCGGGAGGTCTAGAGCATACTCCACCACGCTGCTCCAATGCGGATTGGTGGTGGGGTTAGTGGCCAACCCAGTGTCGAATGTTCTCAAGCCACCCGAAGGTCTTCGACAAGGCTTAACGACTGTTTCCACCATTGAAAACAACCGGGACCGACGGCTTTACGTGCCCTTCGAAGCACGGTATTATTTTACGGTGAAACAAATCACAACAGGCGGGATTCAAACACGACCTTCATACGCTTTCGGCCTTGCAGGCGCACAACGTGGGTTCTGCGGATCTGTCTATCTCACTACAGGGCCTTTTTTTTTTGTTTAACGAGTGGGAAACCTTGAAAAGGTAGACGTCGTGGGAGCGACGCCGGGTTATGTGGGACTTTCACCCACTAAAACCCGCTCGGTGGCCTACTCCGGCGCTACAGGAGGGCTCCGGGATCTCTTGTAGAACACGCCGGTGCCCTCCAGCGCTGCGCCCAGTTTAGACGGGCTCTTCCCGGTTTACACAACGCTGTGCAGCCACAAACAGCGTCGTCTTTCCCGGGGTCACATTATGGACGGTTCGAGCTTCCCCTCTCACCGCCCGCAACCCCAGAAGTCCCCTTTTAGTCGCCTTTTACGACAGGCAGGGGCTACCGTAACACTATTCTGGTCCCGAGCTACAGGGACTCACTACAGGGCCTGCAAGCTGTATGGGGATCACTTGCTTAGTGTAATGCGTAGATACTAGTAACCACAACTTATTTAAATGTTTTACCTCGCCCTTAACATACCTTGGACCACTCCCGTGCTTTCTGAGTGACGGTGGTGATATTTCTCTCCATACACCATAGCGCTCCCATGAACGCGCCGATACTGACGCCGCCCACCATGTCTATAGGAATGCCGGCTTCCTGGAATGCAAAAAATAATAATGTTATATTACCATCGAAATGTTTGGGTAACAAATTTTTCAACTGTTTATGTAAGTGTTTTTTATCTGTTATTTCATAGATTTATAGCCTTCAGTTTGAATTCTCAAAAAATATCTTAAAAATCGATTGATCTGAATTCGATGAAAAAAAAAGTTCGTTTGGTAAGATCATGATCGATCATATCAAACGGGTTTACCATTGCCTAACCCATGCATGCGTGAAATATGTATTTTTGTAAAAATCGTTTTTTTTTCTCGAAGTTCAATTCAATTTGTGTAAGTTCGATTTCCCAGATTATATACTTGAGTATGAGTATGTATATTCATTCAAATTGGTTTTTTTTTTTGTGTACCTGCCACCCGAAAACAAATAATTACAATGTATGTGTATGTAAAGGGTTCGTCAAGGAGAGATTTCTTGCTAAAAAGTGTATACCGCGTTGAGGCTGGAGATATCAGATTTACCACCTCATCGTCGTGGCGGTCAGTAACCGGCCCGGGCGGGCAGCAGTGGCCAGGTACCTGTATGGCGCGGATCATGCCCACGTGCGCGGCGCCGCGCGCGCCCCCGCCGCCCAGCACCAGCCCCACCGACGTGGCGGTCAGAAAGCGCGCCAGCCGGCTGAAGTCCGAGTGCACGCTCGCTTGGTAAATCACCACCCCACTACGTGGCGGTCAGTAAGCGGCCCGGTCGGGCAGCAGTGGCCAGGTACCTGTATGGCGCGGATCATGCCGACGTGCGCGGCGCCGCGCGCGCCCCCGCCGCCCAGCACCAGCCCCACCGACGTGGCGGTCAGCCAGCGCGCCAGCCGGCTGAAGTCCGAGTGCACGCTCGCTTCAGACATCAACACTTTGCTGTACAACTCGCTCTGGAATAAATATTAGAATAAGAATATGATTTTGTTCCATTCGGTGTCGAGACCCTTGGTCCGTGGGGTCCTAACGCTAAGAGGCTTTGTAAGGAAATAGCAAAAAGGTTAGTCGACATCACGGGAGACCGAAGAGCTGGCAGCTACCTAGGACAGAGAATTAGTATAGCTATTCAAAGGGGGAACGCTGCCAGTATCTTCGGAACCTTGCCTAAAGGGACTCCTTTTAATGATATATTTTAGTAATATTTTTTTTGTTTTTTTGTTTTAGGTTATACTTTTAAGGTTTTTTTTTTTTAGTAATAAGAATAAGAATTAAAATGTTTTTATTGCCACACAATTCCATAGAAAAATTACAGGTACCTAATACAATACACAATTTCACACCAAAATTAAAGTATTAAAGGTACATTTACAAAATTCTTGAGTGGGCAACAGGAGTTGGCTCAGCTTCTTCTGACATAGGCCTGCAGGTCCTACGCAGCGCTGTTTTTTAGACAACCCCATTAGCCTTAGCTTCTCTCTGTTTAGCCCAAAGGTTGACTGGCAGAAAATGCTCTTAGCATTAAGTGCGCCTTTTGTACCATATTTAGGTATAATAATGCATTTATAAATTTATAAAAAAAAACATATTACACACAGATATAAATCAAAAACGTATTTTAAATGTTTCAAATTAATAGCAAACTTTAGTCATAAGTAGTTTTCTTAAAATAACAACACACACAACACCAGATAAGATTAGTAAACGGCTTAACTAGCTGCTTAACAAGTTCCATTCGGAGCGAACACGAACGCACGAAATACTCTGCTTTTACGGGCGAGCGTGCACCAGTAGAGCGCGACACGCAAATTTGAACATTATGGACCCACGATTTTTTAAGAGTTTTTTGATGAGGGGTGGGCACCAATACTCCCCAATTCCTATTCGTTCAATACAGTGTCCACTCAGGACAAATATTCGTGTGACGAACACTTGCATTTGTTCTGTGTCTGAATATTAATATTATCTATTTAAGTATGTATTTAAAAATATCTATGTTACATACATAGATATTTTTAAATAATATCATTCTCTGATATCCATATCACAGGGCCTACTTTGGGGTCAGATGGCCGTGTGTGAGAATGTCATCCATCA
The DNA here is from genome assembly GCA_944567765.1 of Carterocephalus palaemon. Classification (NCBI taxonomy): domain Eukaryota; kingdom Metazoa; phylum Arthropoda; class Insecta; order Lepidoptera; family Hesperiidae; genus Carterocephalus; species Carterocephalus palaemon. The sequence continues at coordinate 13,093,195 of OX155641.1, read as the reverse complement.
TCCATCCATCAGCCTTTCAAAGTCCACTGCTGGACATACTGACGACTGTGAGAATGTGCAAGATATTTATTTATTAATTTATTATATTAGTAGGTAAACTCTTAATTTATTTGGGCGTTACTCACGATCCGGTACTGGCTCTTGCGCGTGAACATGCGGTGCGGGCAGCGCACGTGGTGGTGCTGGCTGACCCACGAGCGCATGTTCAGCCAGTGCACGGTGCCCGAGGGGTTCGCGCCGCCCTCGCGGTGCAAGAGCACCAACTCCTTTTATTAGTAGGTAAACTCTTAATTTGTTTGGGCGTTACTCACGATGCGGTACTGGCTCTTGCGTGTGAACATGCGGTGCGGGCAGCGCACGTGGTGGTGCTGGCTGACCCACGAGCGCATGTTCAGCCAGTGCACGGTGCCCGAGGGGTTCGCGCCGCCCTCGCGGTGCAAGAGCACCAACTCCTTTTATTAGTAGGTAAACTCTTAATTTATTTGGGCGTTACTCACGATCCGGTACTGGCTCTTGCGTGTGAACATGCGGTGCGGGCAGCGCACGTGGTGGTGCTGGCTGACCCACGAGCGCATGTTCAGCCAGTGCACGGTGCCCGAGGGGTTCGCGCCGCCCTCGCGGTGCAAGAGCACCAACTCCTTTTATTAGTAGGTAAACTCTTAATTTGTTTGGGCGGTACTCACGATCCGGTACTGGCTCTTGCGCGTGAACATGCGGTGCGGGCAGCGCACGTGGTGGTGCTGGCTGACCCACGAGCGCATGTTCAGCCAGTGCACGGTGCCCGAGGGGTTCGCGCCGCCCTCGCGGTGCAAGAGCACCAACTCCTTCTGAGTGCGAATAGCTAGCCGCTCGATCTCTTTCTCGATCTGTGGACAAATGTAAAAACGATATCTATCTATATATATAAAAGGAGAAGGTGACTGACTGACTGACTGACTGACATATCAACGCAGGGCCTAAACTCTAAGGGTTAGAAACTTGAAATTTTACACAGGGGTTCCTTTTATAACGTAGGGGAGCACTAAGAAAGGATTTTTGAAAATTCACCCTCTAGGGGGGTAAAACGGGGGTGCAAATTTAGTATGAAACTTTGCCGTTTTTGAAGTTAGTGAATGTCAAATTCCACGCGAGCGAAGCTGCGGGCGTCCACTAGTATAGTATAGACGGACAAACAGACATACGGGCCACCTGATGGTATGTAGTCACCGTCGTCTGACACGTGCGACACCAGGGGTACCACAGTGGTTTTCTATGTTAACAATGATGCTCTTTTTGGTACAGACACATCTAAAGTTACAACCCATAGTCCCACTGTTGGGCACCGGTCTACCCCACAGACACAGCTGCGGGAGGTCTAGAGCATACTCCACAACGCTGCTCCAATGCGGATTAGTGGAGGGGATAGTGGCCAACATTCTTAAAACAACTATGGCTATGACATGGGGTTCTTCAAAAAAGGCGTAAAAAGAGCTCTCCTTCAGGGCCGGCGACGCATTGGCTACTCCTCTGGTGTTGCTTATGATCATTGGCGACGGTGACTGCTTACCATCAGGTGGCCCTTCCGCTTGTTCGTTTGGTTAAAACCTATTAAAAAAAAAAAACTGAAGGTCTTCGACAAGGCTTTACGATTCCGCCAAGAAGACGACCTTTCCACTTCGCTCTCGGGTCTCGGTCGTTCTCACCTTCCCGATGCTGGGCTGCTTGTCTCCCAGCGCCACGATGAGGATGCAGTCGGCCTGCCGGATGCAGCGCTGCGTCCACTGCGTGAGGCTGGGGTCGCACTGGTACAACGCCACCTGAATGAATGAATGAATAATTGATTCAATGAATTAATTAATGACAATTTATTTTGACATCAATTATTTAGATGTTTATCACATTTGTCAAAAGATACTCGGTTTCCTGATGTAACGATAATTCTGGCGACTCGATAGTTTAGCTCTGAACGAAATCCGGAGGGGATAGCTGTGCATGGGATATCAGTGCAGGGGGCCTATACAAGTGGCAAAAACGCTAGTAGAATAGATTAACAAATGTATGTGATTGACATTCGCTAATCTATTCTACTAGCGTTTTGCCACTTGTCTAGGCCCCAGGAGACAATATGACTGGCGAACCAATCAGCGCAACAACCCGCTCGCTTCATTAAAGGTCAGGGCTAGACTTCCATGCCGGTCCTGATACTCGATTAATAAATTAGATAATTACTTGTCTCTCAGAGATTAAATTTAAATCTTACATTAAACATAACCTCCATAATAAAGCTTTCTATAAAATATTTGAACGATAAAAACGGGATGCGATGTATCTCCAGCTCCACTTGTTCAATATCTGAGAATGTTTACGGTGTTATCTATAATTCAAGTTGATAGTTCATCTTTTGATATAGTTAAGCATTTTATTTATTTATTTATTTATTTATTTATTTATATACCTTGCAGCATTAAGCATACCTTGTGCTTGTCTTCCTGCTGTGCCAGCCACGAACTAAGTCGATACTCGTTGTTGGGGTCCATAATTGTAAGCCCCAGTAGTTTTCGGATTACGTCTGACGTCAACCTTACTGTTGGACCTGAAAGCAAATTAAAAAAAATGTAAGTGGTGCGTGTACGCTCTGCGCTCTTAACGTACTCAACTGCGGTGCGACGCACTGCACGCACAAGGACTATATTAATATCCCAAACTCAGGTTAGCTAATTCGTTGTCAACATCATGAGGCTTTTTGGCTGCTTTTAAAACATCGCCGTGACCGCTCGCTACTCGCCCGCTATATGTGATACCGCGCCCGCGCCGCCTCTTGCGACCACGTGTATGTGTATGTGAATTTGTGTTTGAACTTTTCAACGCGGACACCTAAAAGGAAGATAAGCCGAGAAGATACAGGTTAGTCTGTCTTCCTTTGGAGTCCTTCATAATTCGCACCCCGCCGCTTCCCGCATCGCCGCATAACCTCTTACGTCCTACGCCACGCCCTTTCACCTATTTACTCCTATCTACATAATTTACAGTCCACTCGCTTGCGCAACCATAGTTTTGGTAATCATAGGCTGGTTTTTTAATACCTATACTCTGTTTAAATTCGATCTGGAATAAAATAATTTAAACAAACTGATAACTTGTATTCTTACACCATAATCACTTAATATGTGTTCATTTCCAAACCACTAATGATATACATATTATTATATTCATTATTTAATTAACTTTGTATTCTTCGGCGACGCATTGGCAACTCCTCTGGTCTTGTTTATGTTCATAGGCGACGGTGACTTACCATCAAATGGCCCATCTGCTTGTTCGTTTGGCTAAAATCTTTAAAAAAAAACAATGGTGTCACGTACCGATGGCGCAGAGCGAGTGGTACAGCTCGTACGTGAACGCCGTGAGCGGCACGTCGTCGCCGACGGGCACGACCGCCACCGTGGAGAAGTTGTGCTGCGACGGGCGCGACTCGAACGCGGCGGCGCCGCCCAGCGTGCGCGTCGGCTTTGCCCAACAGTGGGACGTCTATGGGTCGCAGCGACCTAATAAAAGCGTGTTAACAATGGTGTCACGTACCGATGGCGCAGAGCGAGTGGTACAGCTCGTACGTGAACGCCGTGAGCGGCACGTCGTCGCCGACGGGCACGACCGCCACCGTGGAGAAGTTGTGCTGCGACGGGCGCGACTCGAACGCGGCGGCGCCGCCCAGCGTGCGCGTCGGCTTTGCCCAACAGTGGGACGTCTATGGGTCGCAGCGACCTAATAAAAGCGTGTTAATAAAAACGGTGTCACGTACCGATGGCGCAGAGCGAGTGGTACAGCTCGTACGTGAACGCCGTGAGCGGCACGTCGTCGCCGACGGGCACGACCGCCACCGTGGAGAAGTTGTGCTGCGACGGGCGCGACTCGAACGCGGCGGCGCCGCCCAGCGTGCGCCTCGGCTTTGCCCAACAGTGGGACGTCTATGGGTCGCAGCGACCTAATAAAAGCGTGTTAAAAATGGTGTCACGTACCGATGGCGCAGAGCGAGTGGTACAGCTCGTACGTGAACGCCGTGAGCGGCACGTCGTCGCCGACGGGCACGACCGCCACCGTGGAGAAGTTGTGCTGCGACGGGCGCGACTCGAACGCGGCGGCGCCGCCCAGCGTGCGCGTCGGCTTCTGCCACGAACCTGTTGACAGTTAACGTTATCTTATAAATTACTAGCTTTTACCCGCGGCTCCGCCCGCGTGGGAAAAGGGAATTAACAATGCAATCTGTTAACAACATCCGGAACTAAATATCTAGCAAATAACAAAACATCGATATCTTCCCATGGAGATGTTTTACCGAGGTAAAAAGTAGCCTACGTCACTCTCCACTCTCCTTACTATCTCCACACACAAAAACCATACCATATAATAGCTTCGTTGCGACGTGAAAGCCGGACAAACAAACAAACACACTTTCACATTTATAATATTAGTATGGACTAGTATGGACTAGTGGACGCCTGCAGCTTCGCTCGCGTTAGATAACAATAGTTTCGTTTACGCCTAGTAATATGCCTATGTCACTCAGTGAAGATGCGGCTTTATAATGGAGAAAGAATTTTTGAAATCGGTCCAGTAGTTTTGGCAGCGCACGTCAGAATAGCTCGCAGATAGTAGATTTTTTCCTACTTACTTAACTATGTGTTATTCTGATGTATAAGCTATATTATTGTAAAGTTTCATTAAAATCCATTCAGTAGTTTTTACGTGAAAGAGTAACACACATCCATCCATCCATCCATCCATACTTACAAACTTTCCCCTTTATAATATTAGTAGGACTAGTGGACGCATGCAGCTTCGTCCGCGTGGAATTAGACATAACAATAGCTTCATTTGCACCTATAGTCCGTTCAACGAAACGAGATTCCAGACGTAAACAAACCGACTGCAAGGCCATTCGCTAATGCAGGGTTTTGTAACTTTTTTTACTTACTCTAATTTTTAAAATGTAAAATAAATTTATATTTTGATAATTACCTACTACTTAACCACTCAAATGTCCGGGCGTATTTATACGCCTAAAAAAATAAGTGTCAAATGTCCAGGGCGTATTTATACGCCTTTTTTTTCATAGGAATCCTATGCAAACTCTGGGCGTATAAATACGCCCGGACATTTGGTGTTTATTTATATGGAATCTGTATTAAATTTCCTTTCTCTGGGTAGGTAAAACATATAAACCGACGAAACCAATATTTTCTATAAAATGTTTGAAGTGGGTGACGCCATCTTTTCTTAAGTGGTTGTAATCTGATCTTTTCATATGTAAACAAAAGTTTATCTATTATCCCACTGTATTAGTGTTAAATATACTATAACAACTAAAAAATAATAAATAACTACAAAATAAAAAGTCCGTCCAAATGTTTTCAAACTCATCAATAGCCTCGTTTGACCTTCAGCATTATTGCCGTGAGCCGTGCGGAAGATAGAAAACAAACAAGATAGAAAGAGATAGAATATATTTTGTTTGTTCCGTCGTCACTACGAGTCAATGCTCGGCGTTGTTTACGTCTGGAATCTCGTTTCGTTGAACGGACTATAGTAATATTATATAGCCAATGTCACTCCGTGAAGATGCAGCTATCTAATGGTGAAAGAATTTTTGAAATCGGTCCAGTAGTTTTTGTGTGAAAACATTACAAATTTTTCTTCTTTATAATATTAGTATAGAAAATGAGCACAAACCTAAAATCCTGTGACCCAACAGGTTGATAAGCCTAGTGACCACGACCGGGAATCGTAGCTTGATCGCATTGAAAAGTCCCTCGGGCAGCTTGGCAAGCTCAGAGTCGCGCACCGCCATAACCGTTGTGCTACGACGTGTTTGCGTCACCATCTCCACCTGTGAACGCAGGAAATTACATGTTTTTATGAATGTAAGAGTTACGAAAATACGTTGCGTATTATCGGTCGCGTAACGCCAAAACAGACAAATATATATATTTGTCCGTTTTGGCGTTACGCGAAATTTTTTATTGTCTGTTTTGAAATCTGTTTGAAATTTATATTTGTCTGTTTTGAAATCTGTCTGAAATGTTTTGAATGTTTGACCTGTTTTGAATCTGTGTGAAAATTTATATTTGTCTGTTTTGAAATCTGTTTGAAATTTATATTTGTCTGTTTTGGCGTTACGCGACCGATATTACGCGACGTATTATCCGTCAGATATGTACCGACCCCAAAGGTCGCCTTTTACGATCCCCCATGTGGTACGAGTACTCACGATGCCGACGAGGTCCCCCTTCCCGTACTCCCCCACCAGCTCCTTCTTCCCGTTGGGGTGCGTGATGACGGAGCGCAGGCGGCCGCTGAGCACGATGAACGTGGAGCCCGACTCCTCGTCCTGGCGGTACACCGCGCGCCCGGACTCCAGGAACACCTGGACATGTGTCAGTCGAGGCATGAAAGACAGACAGACAGACAGACAACATACAATAACAATACAATAATACAATACAATAACAATACAACAACAATACAATAATACAAAACAATAATACAACATATAACAACATACAACATACAATAAGTATATACAAAAAACTAGTGGACGCCCGCAGCTTCGCTCGCGTGGAATTAGACATTCACTAACTTCAAAAACGGCAAAGTTTCATACTAACTGTGCACCCCCGTTTTACCCCCCCAGGGGGTGAATTTTCAAAAATCCTTTCTTCGTGCTCCCCTACGTTATAAAAGAAACACCTGTGCAAAATTTCAAGTTTCTAACACTTATAGTTTAGGCCCTGCGTTGATATGTCAGTCAGTCAGTCAGTCAGTAACCTTCTCCTTTTATATATATAGATAATAAAATATTAAAGTGGTAGACTATAGACCCATAGACTTCCCACTGTTAGGCATGGATCTCCTAGTAGCACACACACACAGCTAGAGCATACTGCACCACGCTGCTCCAATGCGGATTGGTGGCGGAGTTAGTGGTCAACCCAGTGTCGAATGTTCTCGAGCCACCCGAAGGTCTTCGTCAAGGCTAAATGATTGCTTTTACCCTATAAAACCACCGGGACCAACGGCTTAACGTGCACGGTAGTGTCAACACACAGTCGTCTTGACCCGGACACACAGAAAATAACAATATTTAACAGGACCCGTGTATAATCTGCGAAATAATTATGTGTCCTGGCTGAGATTCGAACCCAGGACCCACATAATCACTCACTCACCACCGCGCCAAAAGCGTTAGTTTAAATGACAATTACATCTGAATTTTCTCTTCCTTGTACCTGAGTGGTCATATCTGGTCCTTAAAGTCAACGGGTATAGAACTTTTTACTGGTCAAGGACCCATTTTTTTAGCTTAGTACCCCACAAGAGTCTCGGAAAACGAAGTATTGGCCGCCCCCCGACGAGGTGGACTGACGACCTGAAGAAGACAGCGGGAAACGGTTGGATTCAGAGGGCGCAGGATCGGGAGGAGTGGCGACGATTGAGGGAGGCCTATGTCCAGCAGTGGACCCTAAAAGGCTGATGGATGGATGGATGGACCCCACAAGAACTAATCCGTGCCCCGCAGAGGACTTACCCAGTCAAGCGCGAAGTCCACCTGCCGCACGAAGGGCGACAGACGGCGCACCACAGTGTTCGCTATATGCAGTACCACGGAGGGTCGTTCGCGCATGATGCTGTATACCGTTGTCTTGGACAAGAGACCGATACGGGAGAAATGCTTCGCGCGAATGCTGAAGAAACTCGGCTCGCCCGTCAACACTGCAAGACCGCCTTCCACTTCACCTGAAAGCCATAAAGTCAAAGTCAAAGTCAAAAGTCAAAGTCAAAGTCAAAGTAAAAGTCAAATAATTTATTTCGCTATGAGGTGATTAGACACGCTTAACGAAAGTCTAGGTAACTAAAAACAACTTAAACTACTAACTGATCTATATAAGGCAAAGGATTAGCTATTGATCATTGAATGAATAGCTAATCCTATACAAAAAACTTATACCGTTACTTGCTCCTTCACGCTTCGATCGCGTCAAATTTATAGTATACTAGTGGACGCCCGCAGCTTCGCTCGCGTTTAATTAGACATAACAATAGTTACGTTTACACCTAGTAATATTATGTAGCCTATGTCACTCAGTGAAGATGCAGCTTACTAATGGTGAAAGAATTTTTGAAATAGTTTTTGTGTGAAAAAATTACAAACAAATGTAGGAAACATTTGTTTGTAATGTTTTCACACACTTTATAATATTAATATACGATTGGTTGGTTGAGCACCAAGTGTTAACTGAAATTTATTGTGTGTATGTGATTTTGCTATGGTGTACAAAAAAGTATTTTTGTATTGTATTGTATTTTATTATATTATACAGATAATAATAATAAATGAATGAAACAACTTACCCGGGTAAGCTGTGAACATGTGGACCTCGCCCCCGCCCTCCGTAACGCGCTGCGACACCAGCAGAGCGCCCGACAACAGATACACCAGCGCCACGTCCTGCAGTCATATCACACGCATTAACATCCATCCATCCATCCATCCATCCATCCCATCCATCCATCCATCCATCTTTCGGACCGGCACAAGTGGCGCCTATGTGCCAATTGTGCCGGTTCTTTAATCGCAACTAGCAGTTGCCCGCGCTCTAGACCTCCCGCAGCAGTGTCTGAGGGGGAGACACGTGCCCAGCAGTGGGACATCTATGGGTCGCAGCGATTTCCCCGCGACTTTACCCACATCTAAATGTGTGGGTATGAAGAATTTCGGAGATATCCTCGTACATACACACTAATAGATTTTACAACAAATTTAATTCTATTCAATAAATATAAATAGCTTTTTAAAAATATCATGGTAAAAAAAGTGATGTACAAACGCTTAACGCCACACAAAACAATACAAAAAAACACTTGCTATTTATTTATTCTATGAAGAATTATTATTTATTAAATTATAATTATTTTATTATGTACTTGGGTTTTTCTAATGAATATTATGACTGTTATTTAAATATTCAAAATCATTTTCTTCACCTTTCATCTCACCTAACTTATCTCAATAGATCTCTCTACACATTACACAAAACAACTATATAAATGACGCAAATGACGTGAATAACGCATAACCACTCACGCATGTGTGAACTTACTCTCTCTATAGATATTTCTACACATAACACAAAACAAATAATCAAAGACTGAATTGCGCAGGGCGCAAATACTGTAAATGACGCAAATGACGTGAATGACGCATAACCACTCTCGGCAAACCACTCTCTCTACAGATATCTCTACACGTAACACAAAACAAATAATTAATGACTGCATTGCGCAGGGCGCAAAAATTATATAATTGACGCAAATGACGTGAATGACACATAACCACCCTCCGCAAACCACTCACGCATGTATGAACTTACTCTCTACAGATCTCTCTACACATAACACAAAACAAATAATCAATGACTGCATAGCGCAGGGCGCTAAAACTATGTAATTGACGCAAATGATGTGAATGACGCATAACCACTCTCCGCAAATCACACACGCATGTGTGAACTTACTCTCTCTACACATAACACAAAACAAATAATCAATGACTGCATAGCGCAGGGCGCTAAAACTATGTAACTGACGCAAATGACGTGAATGACGCATAACCACTCTCGGCAAACCACTCACGCATGTGTAGCTACCTGCACGATCTCCGGCTCACCCGGCACACTATAATACAGCTTGCGGGACCAAAACAAATCATAGTCAGATTCATCTGATATCATTACACTAAAGTATAAAGTGTGCGATAGAGAATGACGTTAACTTTATGAAATTATCAGAGGATAACAAACGGATAAATTGACTTGGTTTGATTAGCATTATGGAATAAACGAAATACATACTGCGTACAAATTCAGACTACTAATACGTGATCAAAATTTTTATATCTCTGACACTAAGGTGTGTGGTGAAACAAAAACATGAAGTTTGAGTACCAAAATGATGGGTCTGCTCCTTTTAGTGTCGGAAATAAGCTTTTAAAATCTTGACCACGTAGTCACATAGACAACAAAAACATGAAGTTTGAGAACCAACATGATGGGTCTGCTCCTTTTCGTGCCGGATATAAGCTTTTAAAATCTTGACCACGTGGTCACATAGACACAACAAAAACATAAAGTTTGAGTACCAACATGATGGGTCTGCTCCTTTTAGTGTCGGAAATAAGCTTTTAAAATCTTGACCACGTAGTCACATAGACAACAAAAACATGAAGTTTGAGAACCAACATGATGGGTCTGCTCCTTTTCGTGCCGGATATAAGCTTTTAAAATCTTGACCACGTGGTCACATAGAAACAACAAAAACATGAAGTTTGAGAACCAACATGATGGGTCTGCTCCTTTTCGTGCCGGATATAAGCTTTTAAAATCTTGACCACGTGGTCACATAGACACAACAAAAACATGAAGTTTGAGTACCAACATGATGGGTCTGCTCCTTTTAGTCGGATATTTTAAAATTTTGATCACGTGCTACCAACATAATGGATATGCACAGTGTCAGAGATATTTAAATTTTGATTACGTGCTCACATAGAGACGATGCCTACAAGAAATTTGAGTACCAGCATGATCAGCAGCATGATCAGCATGATCAGAATTTTGAAGTTTGTTCAAAATCGGTGATAAAGACGGCGGAATAATCGGATACCACATTTTTTTTAATGCCCGGAAATGCATTTCCATGCGTAAATGCATTTCCTGCATCCTATGAAGACTAAACTTCGATCGCCAGAACTTAAGCAATGAACAGCGCAGCGTCTAGAAGCCTATGGTGGATAGACACCATGGAAACGGCCGTACCTTATGGCTCTCCTCCTTCATAATATACGTGCCGGCGGGAAGGTCCCTCACTTGCACGTTGCCGCGAAGCACCGCGTCGCTCTCCAAGCCCAGCTCCTTGACAAACGCCTCTGTGGCTATCTGAATCAGGGCCTGAAAAAGTATTATGGTTACAGAACCCCATTAAAAATTACATCAATTCACTTAATTGAGAACATTAAATTTTATAAAACTACATTAAGTACTAGTGGAATTAGACATAACAATAGTTTCGTTTAGACCTAGTAATATTATATAGTCTATGTCAAACAGTGAAGATGCAGTTTTCTAATGGTGAAAGAATTTTTGAAATCGGTCCAGTAGTTTTTGTGTGAAAACATTACAAACAATATTTATATTATTAGTATACGTTCTGCAATTTTATACAAAAAACAAAAAGGGAAGAAAATCTGATTTTTAACGATGTTTAATTTATATCTATATATATAAAAGGAGAAGCTGACTGACTGACTGACTGACATATCAACGCAGGGCCTAAACTATAAGTGTGAGAAACTTGAAATTTTGCACAGGGGTTCCTTTTATGACGTAGGAGCAATAAGAAAGGATTTTTGAAAATTCACCCCCTAAGGGGATAAAACGGGGGTGCAAAGTTAGTATAAAAGTGGGCAACCCGAACGCGGGCAGACGTCGTTAATGGGTCTAATTCTACGCGAGCGCAGCTGCGGGCGTCCACTAGATAATATTACTTATCCATAAAGTACTGTGCAGTTTACTTTATGTCACTTCCATTTCTAGGGTACCATTCCGTTACTGTTTTTCTCCATTTATCTGTCTTCGTCCTCATCATAATGTCCCGTCCATAGATAGAATTAGACAAATTGACTGTTCGTCGAGATTGTCTGAATTAGACAAATTACCTGTTCGTCGAGATTGTCTGTGTAATGTTTTTTGAATGAGGACCCCTCTCGGCTGCGCGGACAGGACGTCGACGTTGGCTGAACGTCCGGCTGTTGCTGAAACACATCATCAGAACCTTTAACTTATTATTATCATCAAACACACCTTTCACACAATAATTTCCCTTACGATTGGACCAATATATTGATTGATGATACACCGAACGGTTTTAAAAAGTTCACGAACACTTTCATGCAAATTAGCATGCTAATGCAGGCGAAAAGAAAACTGCGCGGGAAACAAGGGCCGAATGATCAACCAATCCCATGCTCTCACACCGTAGCACAACCAATTACGTATTGTATTTTATTGTATTGTACATACGCGTCATAAAATAGCCAATCGTCTGCTACTTCGCCATTATATAACCAATCGCGTGCGTTCTACCCACATATTAATCATGATAGAACGGCGATCACGTATTATTTTGATACAAACGATGCGTGTTACTTTTTTCGCCAGCCCTGCCAAGTCCCGCCTTCTATTTGACGTCACACTATAGGTGAGATACTCGTTTTAGTTGCATTCAAATCAATCGATAGCGTATCGTAAAGATAACGTAGCGTACCATAACAAATATCGACGCGCACTGGCCGAATTTGGAAGAAAACTTGCAGTATATTGCAAGATTGCGGCACAGAGTATACACCCAGTTCAATATTCTATCTTGATTAATTTCTGTGGTGGGTAGAACCACACCATTCTTCTACCCATTTTTCTTACCAAATCTTTTAGAAGGATTTGACCCACTAACACTCAGTGCGGGGTATCCACCCAGTTCACCGTTCTATCTTGATTGTTTTCTGTGGTTCTACCCTTCTTCTACACCAAATCTTTTTAAGGAATTTTGACCCACTAAAACTCCCTCGCTGGCTTACCTCACTGCATGCATCAACTAAAGTATAACAAAATGAGGAACTCCACCGCTGCGCGCGAGTGTGTGATATGCGAAACGCCCCATCCACCTATCACGTGGTTTTCGGTATTTGTATGTTATGACGTATGCTTAGTTCAGCTCGCCTCGCTTCTCCCGATCGCCAGCTTGCAGTCTGCGCTTACCTTATTAACTAGTATAGTATAGAATAGTCCTCCTCATCGATTTCGATGACGGCGACCCTAATTAATTATAATGCTAACAAATTGAATGTCGCTATTTTCTTGCATGAGCTCTTATATGGCTAGAGTAGAAGGTCAAGCACCAAGGCCAAATTTGGTCTAAATTTGGTTTTAAAAACTCGATCGCAAAATGGTGTACAGTACAGTTCACCTCGAGTTATAACTGTACGAGTAGGAGGGCTTTGGTCACTCTTATCTAACTACAATAACGACGGACAAAACTCACCTGCGGTGTATTAGACGTGACATCGGGCACCATGTCCGGGCGCGGCTTGCGCCCCTGGATGTGGATGGGGGAGGACTGCGCCGTGCCACACTCCTGCTGGATGATGGATGGATGGACAGAAGGTTAGTATAGGACGATGAGGGGGCAAACGTCAAACATTTAGAGGCAAACAATTATCGAAAATAATGTAAGGGAACATACCCATACTACGTGACCTATTTTTTAAGTTTTTTCGACCCCTCCCTCCCCTCGGTGACCATTCGTAGTATATGCCAAGACCCCCCCTCCCCCTTGTGTTTTCACGTAGTAATTCATAATTATGATTTTTAATCATTTCACAGGCAAAAATTGAAAAAAAAAAAAATTGGCTCATACTCGTCTTTATTGCATAAGACTGCATGCATACTTAAATTACTAGTGAATTATGTATTATGAAAAAGAACAACATTTGTGAAAACATATTGCTATACAGTCTGTAACTTACAGTAACTTAATTTACGAACACAACAATTATTTTCTGTTTAATCACATTAATATTCATCTCATACGTCTTCAACAAATACATTTCCAGCATCAATCCACTTGGATACATCGTTGATTAAGGGGGCAGTCATATCAAAAGTTTCTTCAGTCTTCGTTATCTCTTGTTCATCGATGGTCTCGACGTCTAACCACTCCACGCTTTCTTCCAAAACACATAAAACTTCTTGTAGCCTCCTGGATAGAATCTCCAGAGAGAGCTATATTCGAATATAGGTCGAAAAAATACGAGATTCCTCTCATTAAAATCGACTACGTGACAAAGACCTGAGCCCCCCCCCCCGCTCCTGTGACTGACCGTAGTATTTTAAAGACTCCGCTCCCCCCCTAAACGGGTCACGTAGTATGGGTACGTTCCCTAAGTAGGTACAACCGTTGGCAAGAAAGTCTAGCTCTGAACTAAATTCGGAGGGGATAGATGCGCATGGGGCATCAATGCGTAGGACATAACACGGATGGCGAAACAAACGCTTACGACTGAAAACCCGCTCGCCCCGCGTCAGACGATACTATAATTTCGACTTCTGTGCATTTGAGGCATATATACCCTCAGTCGTTTACCGGAGAGCTCAGAGCTAAACATTCGGACCGCTAACGGCCACAAATATATGGGCATCAAATATAAAAATAGCACACACGTCAGAAAAAAAAAACGAAATAAAAGCTTTCTTTCTTTATTTCTTTCACACGCGTACATTCCTGGCTACCTTTACATTAATGTTTACGAAATAATATTTTTCAATAATAGCTCATAACCTGTCAAATTGATGCAAGTGGATAGTGGTCATATGAAATTGAAGATGCAGTGAAGATGCAGCTTTCTTATGGTGAAAGAATTTTTGAAATTGGTCCAGTATTTTTATGTGAAAACATTACAAAAGAATGCTTCCTCTTTATAATCTATATATATGTATATAAAAAGAGAAGGTGACTGACTGACTGACTGACTGACTGACTGACTGACTGACATATCAACGCAGGACCTAAACTATAAGGGCTAGAAACTTGAAATTTTGGACAGGGGTTCCTTTTATAACGTAGGGGAGCACTAAGAAAGGATTTTTGAAAATTCACCCCCTAAGGGGGTAAAACGGGGGTGCAAAGTTAGTATGAAAATTTGCCGTTTTTGATGTTATTCGAATGAAATTCAGTACCTATGAAGGTTTTTTATTGAGTTTCGAAAATCATCTCTTAAGGGGGGGTTAAAGGGGGGTGCAAAGTTAGTAGGTATAAAAGTTTTTCGTATATACCTACATTATTTCAATGAAATTTTGTATTTAAGTTATGTTATGTCTAATTCCACGCGAGCGAAGCTGCGGGCGTCCACTAGTATTAGTATAGATAGACAAAAAGCCTAACGTGCAAACGTGGACGGCAACCCACCGTGTGGTCGGGCACGGGCTTGTCGTGGTGGTGCGGCGAGTGCAGGCTGGGGCTGCTGTCCACCGTGGGCATCTTGGCCGACTTGCCGGGCGAAGCGGACACGTTGGTCGGACGACGCTTCTCCTTGCCCTAGAACATAACAAACCAAATAATTGACAGGCCCGTTGGCGCAATCGGTAGTGACCCTGTCTGTTGCGCCAAAGGTCGTGGGTTCGAATCCCACTCAGGACAAATATTCGTGTGACGAACACTTGTATTTGTTCTGTGTCTGGATGTCAATATTATCTATTTAAGTATGTATTTAAAAATATCTATGTATGTATATCAGTTTCTGACACCCATAACACAGGCTCGCGCCTACTTTGGGGTCAGATGGCCGTGTGTGAGAATGTCCAAGATATTTATTATTATTATTTATTATTTATTTACATATAATATTTATATCGTAATCATAGCTTTTATTTTTATAATTACGTGAACAACAATTTTTGGTATGTACTTCGTATAAACAAAATTTAAAAAAAATCTTGTATCTATGTATTACTTTTGTAGGCTTTCCGTTTGGCCAGACTATTCTCCCCCAACGTAGGCTGCACTGAAAATCAGCGCTGCTGGTTTTTTTTTTCAGAGCCAGCAGCATAATGCTGAGTGTAGGCCATTTTGGTTGCACTCACTGCAATAAGGATAACGTTTAGGCATAAGTTATCTTTGTAAGTTAGTTATAGTTTAGTTATATTGTGTTTGTTATCTTTGTTGCAATTTGTGCATTACAAATAAAGTTTTTCTTTCTTTCTTTCTTTCTTTCTTTCAAATAATCAATCTAGTTCGCTGCGACCCATAGACGTCCCACTGTTGGGCACGGGTCTCCTCTCAGAATGGGAGGGATTAGGCCTTAGTCCACCACGCTGGCCAGGTGCGGATTGGCAGACTTCACATGCCTTCGAGAACATTATGAAGAACTCTCAGGCATGCAGGTTTCCTCACGATGTGTCCTTCACCGTTATAGCAAGTGACAGTTAATTTCTTAAATCGCACATAACTCAGAAAGTCATTGGTGCGTGTCGCTGGGGTTTGAACCCGGACCGCTCGAGTGAGAGGCGAGTTCTTTAGCCACTGGGCTGTCACTAACTAACCAATCTACAAATAATCAATCTACTTTGCAATTAATCCGCGAACAAAAATGTATGGTGATGTATGTATATCTTCATGCACGCAGCACCTCCCTCCCTCCCACACAGGAAAACATGCACATGCGATCAATAAATACATACACCAACACGTGTTTCGCCCCAAAACAAGGCATACTCAGGGTAAATAGACTCTACGACGGTTAATCGCAAAGTGAGCTCACCGGCCGGGAAGCCGTTTTTATATACCTTACCAATTATTTTTCTTTTTTTAAATTTTTTTTTTTTATATACCTTTTTTTATATACCTTTCCAATTCCTTTATATACCTTTCCTGATACAATTAATTAACCTAGAACCTAAGTTAAGCAGATATACCGACGGGCCTGTTGGCGCAATCGGTAGTGACCCTGTCTGTTGCGCCAGGGGTCGTAGGTTCGAATCATAAAAAAAAAATCTCACTCAAAAGTTCTTAAGTATTAAATCGTTCTTAAGTTCATATTTGCACTGTACATTTTAGCCGAACTTAAATATCTGTTCTGCCTAATTTAAGTTTCTCATTTTAAGTGACTATTACTGTATGTATATTGTCTTATGAGAAATAAAGTTATCTTTAAACCGAATCCCACTAAGGACAAATATACGTGTGACGAACTTGTATTTGTTCTGTGTCTGGATGATAATATTATCTATTTATGTATGTATTTAAAATATCTATGTATGTATATCAGTCTCTGACACCCATATTACAGGCTCGCGCCTACTTTGGGGTCAGATGGCCGTGTGTGAGAATGTCCAAGATATTTATTTATATACGTCTGTCAAAACACCTTTTTTTAATGCACACAGAGACATTTGCGCGTGCATTGATGTCCGAATTCATGGCAAACATGCAGATCTATAGTAAAACATCTAAAACAAAATTGCATGGGAGCTTCCGTACTCCGTAAGGCACTTTAAACAGTCAGCACCAGTTGTTATCTATTGTTAAACAATCGTTAAGCCTTGTCAAAGACCACAATGTCTATACCGCAGCTTTGGCTGTGGGAGACGCCCTTGCCCAACACTGGGACGCCTGGGGTGTAGTTAAGCTGAGCTTACACTATAGTTACACCTAACAATATTTAAACGGCACTCACGGGATTGACCAACTCCGCGCTCAAGCCTAGATATTGATGGAGAGCTGTGAATGTTACTCGTTGAAGACGGACCATGATGATCTGAAAAAAATTACAATTGTAAGCAAATTTTATTACTGAACGATTCGTGAATGTCTATATTCATAGTTGAAGTTACCGGCTTACTCGCGTGTGATTTAAGTCGGAAATAGGCCGACTAGTTTCGATCTATTACGATGATCATCTTCAGGGGTGAAATCGCTCGCGGTGGGCATTGGTACGCCGTGCCGTTGCCGTAAGCAAATTATTTGTTGAGTCCATAGTCTCCCAATGGCTCGCGTCAATGATGTGTGATCGAGAGTGTTAAGCAGCGACGGGCGCGGTCGGTTTGTTGATGTATGACCGAGTGGCAAAATTTAATGGGCGTTACCGTGCTTCGGAAACGAAGCGGAAACGAAACGAAGTATTGGCCGCCCCCCGACGAGGTGGACTGACGACCTGAAGAAGACAGCGGGAAACCGTTGGATTCAGAGGGCGCAGGATCGGGAGGAGTGGCGACGATTGAGGGAGGCCTATGTCCAGCAGTGGACCCTAAAAGGCTGATGGATGGATGGATGACCGTGCTTCGGATGGATACGACTCACTTGTATGACTCGCACGAATATATCGGGATACTCCTTGAACACCTCCTGGAACGCTCGCATCGGCAGCTTGATAACCTGCGAGTCCTCCAGCGCTTTCGCATTCACCGTCTTGTACGGCTGGGAGTTACCCTGAAAGAGAAAACACGTTTCGTGTCGAACAAAATACTAGGCAGCTTTTAGTTGGTTTATTGATTAGTAAGCTCGTAGGACAGACAACCGATGGGTTAGAAAGGTCCTCGAGTGGAGACCACGGCTCGGGAAACGGAGCACAGGCCGCCCTCCAACCAGATGGACTGATGACCTGAAAAAGTCAGCGGGAAATCGCTGGATTCAGAAGGCACAGAATCGGGAGGAGTGGAACCGATTAAGGGAGGCCTATGTCCAGCAGTGGACTTTGAAATGCTGATGGATGGATGGAAGCGATGACAGCCCAGTCGCTATCGAAGTCGCCCCTCACTCGAGCGGTCCGGGTTCAAGCCCAAGAGGCACGCAACAATGACTTTTCTATGTTATATGCGATTTAAGAAATTAAATAACACTTGCTGTAACGGTGAAGGACATATCGTGAGGAAACCTGCATGCCTAACTGCTTCATAATGTTTTCGAAGGCATGCAAAGTCTGCCAATCCGCACTTGGCGAGGGTTTTTTTTTTATTTGGATACAGGATAGCAAACGAGCTTGCAGCACCACCCATTCGCTGCCGCCCATGACAACTGTGACTAACTTTGAACAAGACTCAATTAGGGACTGGGATGGTTAGTCCAATGGTGGACTAAGGCCTAATCCCACCCATTCCGAGAGGAGACCCGTGCCCAACAGTGGGACAATGAAAGGGTTGCGGTGGCACTCACCGTGAGCACGTCGGTGAAGCTGAGCAGGGACGTGACGCTCTCGCCCGCGCGCACCACCTTCAGCGAGAGGCTGCTGCCGTCGGGATTCGTTATGTACACGTTGACGCGCCCGTTCTGAACGACGTACACGTTTTCGTCGGTGTCCCCTGGTAATACAGACATATACTAATAGAGACATAACTTTATTTCGTCATCTGCACATGTAAAACAAATCAAATACAAATATATTAAAACTAGTGGACGCCCGCAGCTTCGCTGGCGTAGAATTAGACCCATTAACGACGTCTGCCCGCGTTCGGGTTTCCCACTTGACTTCAAAAACGGCAAAGTTTCATACTAACTTTGCACCCCCGTTTTACCCCCTTAGGGGATAAAGGAACCCCTGTGCAAAATTCCAAGGTTCTAACCCTCATAGTTTAGGCCCTGCGTTGATATGTCAGTCAGTCAGTCAGTCAGTCAGCTTCTCCTTTTATATATATAGATTTAGGATGGCGAAATAGGACGCCCTCAGCAAATGGCCGTGGCAAGTCCGCAGCCGCTGATTTTCAGGACCGCCCTGAACATTGGAAAATTCGTGCCAGCTGTATTGTTACCTATATATTACAAAAATCTACAGAGCATCAGTACATCTACTTATTATATAAATAAAGACAGGCGTTAGTTAATAAACGCTCTTTCAAAGAAGCAGGCTCATAGACAATGTTGACTGACCAGTAGAGGACTCTGAATCACAGTATTCAGAGGTACTGGTCAGATTTGAGTGATTCTGAACTGTTCTCCTATGGACAGCAGAATAGGATCATTGACATTGTCTTAAGTCAAAATGGGACGCTTAATAAACAAGATAATATGAATGAACTTCAACAGTTTATAACGTTTTGTATGTGGTTCATACCAAAAGTAATAATTTCTAGATGGATATCTTAGATTCTTATTTCTATGGATGGATTTAGTTTTTTTTTTAAAAACTAAAAATACAAAAACATTAAACATTAATATGATATGTAAGTCCCTTAGTTGTTTGTATTTAATTAGTGAACTTATGAATGTTATTAATAACCAATTGATACAAGATCTTATCGCATGTCATAACAATTACATTAAAATGACAATAATATTTACTTCTCACTCACGACATTCTGTTTGCATGTTGGCACATCATTTTCTGATAAGATCTTTTATATTATTCCCTGTCCATTGTCTGACATGACACAAACAGACCGTAACACCGACCTGAGTAAGTAACACATTTACCATGTTACTCAGTTCATTGAAACTTTATTTTGTCTATACTAATATTATAAAGAGGAAATATTTGTATGTAATGTTTTCACACAAAAACTACTGGACCGATTTCAAAAATTCTTTCACCATTAGAAACCTGCATCTTCACTGAGTGACCTAGGCTATATAATATTACTAGGTGTAAACGAAACTATTGTTATTTCCAATTCCACGCGAGCGAAGCTGCGGGCGTCCACTAGTATTATATATAATATAAGATCCCATGCAGCAACACTCATCCACTTTCGTCCTTACATGGCTGACCTTGAACAACACTAATAAGAGTATCCTTCAAAGTCAGACACAGATGAGTTGCTACCCTTCAAAACCGGAAACCGCATCTTGACAACCGAAACAATATTGCTAGAAAACAATCATTACACTGCAGAAATGGAACTTGATATCTTTGGTGGCGGTTGTACTGCCCTATTTGAGTCTTGTCCAAAGTCAGTCATAGTTGTCATGGCATGCAGCGGATGGATGGTGCTGCTCGTTTGCTATCTTATATCCATAAAAACTCACCAACTTTGAAGAGGAAGGCTCCAGCGGGAAGGTTGATGATCTCGGTGTGCTTGCACAGCATCAGGAAGACCGGCTTCTCGAAGTGACCGAACACGCGGATGCTGTGCAGCATGTAGAGCGCGTCGGGTGGCACTCGGTCGTCGCTCGTGAGGTCCTCCTCCAGGTACTCAGCTGGCGGTTCTAGAACCTGGTGGAAGGGAACAGTTCTTAGACAGTGCTGGATACAACTGGTTTAACAAAGGAGCTTGCAGCAACACCCAACCGCTCTGACTTTGAACAAGACTCTTATAGGGACTAGGATGGTTATAAGTCCAGTTAGCAGTTAGGCACGAGGAATGGGGCAGGGACTGTTAATGATAGTTAGTCCCATTTAGATGGTGTTAGTAATCATTTTTAGTAAGAGTATCGCTCCAAGTCAGCTATAGATGCTTTGCTACCCTTGAGTAAGAGTTGGCTAAGATGGTCGCCTCTTAAGAAGTGTAACCGGAAATCCCACCTTGGCAACCGAACCACAAATGCTTTAAAAACAATAACTAAACGGTAGTAATGGTATTAGGTACCGTGGCAGGTGGTACTGCCTCGTGCGAACTTAGGTTTACAGACAAATCGAAAAAATTATGCCATGAAAAATGTCAACTCACCTTGAGCTGTTCAGGGGCGGACTCTTTCTTTAGCTGCAACAGTTTTCTGGCGAAGCGCATGACGGCGCGCCGCTTCCGGCCCTGGCCGGAGTTGGAGATGGACTTCACTTTGCGCAGCATCCGTCGCCCGTAGAACAGCATCTTGTCTCGCTTGCGAAACCTCTTGGCGGGCTCGCCTGCCGCGGCTGCGCCTGCGCCGCCTGACATTTCTGGGGATGTTAAATTAATTATACATCAAGAACTTACTCCTTCAATATTAACTGAAGCGGCAAAGTGGGGTAAGCTACAGGCCTAATCAGCTGTCACAGACCCGTGCCTTGCAATGAGCAGCTAATGACTTGCAGCCAGCCACTAACTTAGCGCCAAGTCTCGGAAACTTCAAGGTCTATAATAAGGCCAATAATTTGAATTTAATCAAGGAGATAAGGTAAGACAGACCCTTGCTCCTCTTGCGCGGCGCTGTAGACGCTCTTGCGCTGAGGAAATTCCATTGGAGGTATGCTTCAGGGGTAAACCCCATTGGTGACTTCCCCGCTGTTGAGAGTGGGAGCCAGTCGATTGGTGCCACTAGCCGTTAGTCCCCTTGATGGTCGGGGGAAGAAGAGCCAACAGCTCTCTAGGGAGCGGTCGGCCTTCAGATAGGTAAAGTTTAGGTACACAGAATACCTCTCGACAATAGAACACCTATTCAAGTGCACATTGCAGTATCAATACTTCTGTTACATGCCAGGATCTAGACTTGTTTTGTTGTACTACCTACCATCCCAGGTAATTAATACCACAGGTTTTTTTTTTAATTCCACTACCACCACCACAACCCTTTCACGGCATAGCCAATTATCTGACAGGCTGTCACCGCTGTTTTTAAATTGACATACATGGAAAAATTTGGTCTTTGTGTACCTATCGACTGATCACTGAGTTAGTCCGGTTGGCTGAGAGAGATAATTAGGACATTAGTTGGTCAGTTCGTTAGTGGGTATGCTGACAGGGGACTATTAGTGATAGTTAGTCCTGTTAGTTGGTGTTAGTACCTAATAGTCCAGTTAGTAATTGTTAGTATGAGTCTCGCTCCAAGTCAGTCAGAATTGTGTTGGTACCCTTGAGGACTAAGATGGCCTCTAAAGAAATGTAACCGGAAAACACACCTTTCCAACCGGACCACAATTGTTTTAAAGACAATTATTACACGGTAGAAATGATACTAGGTACCGTGGCGGGCGGTGGTACTGCCCCGGGCGAATTCGTTCGTATTCCGGAAGCTTTCTATTTCTGACTTCTAAACAGTACGACCCTGATCGGTAACAAGCATCAACACGCCACGCGTGACGTCTCGTTTCGACCTATTTTGATAACGTCCCACCTGAATTTATTTTCTTATCTTGAACCTTGAATTATGCTATAGTAGCGTTCTGTTACTAATTTATTTATTCATTTACACTATTGAAAAAAAAGAAACTTACAATGGGCGGACTAGCGGCATTCTCTACCAGCCAAACCAAAGTGATGGTGAGAATAAGTGGTAGGTGGAATGAGTGATACAATTAAAAATATATAAAATCAATATAAACTAATATTATAAATAGGAAAGATTAGTTTGTAATGTTGAAAACATTACACAAAAACTACTGGACCAATTTCAAAAATTCTTTCACCATTAGAAAGCTGCATCATCCCTGAGTGACAAATATAGCCTATGCTATATAATATTACTAGTTGTAAACGAAACTATTGTTATGTCTAATTTCACGCTAGCGAAGCTAGCGTTTTCATTACTTTTATTTAATTCCAATTTTTTTTTTTATAAAAATTTTGTTTTTGTTTCGTTAAAACGAATTTAAAAATACTCACACTATCTATTTTCAGTAAGAAAGGTCACGTAAGTTCACTGACATCAGTCAATTGAAAGGTAGCATTTGCAATCAAATATATCAGGATCAGAGTAAATTTAATGTTTGTACAAATGTTACAATGTCACTGTGATGTCCTTTAAACAGAAGTTTTAAGTAAACATACCTCTTTTACATTGTCTCATTATTACGAAAAGAATAGAACGAATTAAGAATCTGCATCTGTTTAAGTTCTGGGTTCAAATCCCTAGTCCAATACCAACCCAAAAATAGTAAAGTATGTAGTAAAATTAGGAAGGTATATTAGATTGAAATGATAGTTTAGAATTTAAAATTTAAAGCTTAGACAGTAAATTGTTATGATTACTTTTGACGGCTCGTAAGTCATTGACCCTTACTCCCGAAATGCGGATCCTAAGTTCGAACCCCGAGCGGGGCAGATATTAGGTACTTGCACATGGTCATGTTAAATTGTGTTGTTTTGAGTATCGGCCCGCGGCCGCAACACAGGGTGTCCTAGTACGGTGTGTGAGCTATTAAGAGTTAAAAAAAATTACCTTTTGATCGCCATCTCTTGTAGTAATAGAAGAAAACCACTAATACTGACACCAGTAGGCAGCCGCAAAAAGACCATAATAACTGAAACAAAAAGACACACAATTGAATTGTATGAAGTTGGTTCTATAATCCAATATTATGAACAATATATCCTGCCAAAAATTGTCACACAAAAATACTTGACACCTCCTTGAAGCCTCCTAACAGCCATAGCAACACAGCTCCTTTGATTTACGTCGCACAATGCGTGCCAATAGGCGAATGTGTGATAATATTCAAGTTCAATGATCCACACCAAAATAATTCACGTACACGTTCGATATAATATCACCAACTAGCGTTGCTCTAACCGCATGATATTTGGAATGTCAATGCGTGATGGCGTGATCTAGAAAAATATCGATATTACAGGTTAATCCATCCATACTAATATAATAAATGCGAAAGTAACTCTGTCTGTCTGTCTGTGTCGCTTTCACGCCAAAACTACTGAACCGATTTAAATGAAATTTGGTACACAGATAGTCTAGAGCCTGAGAAAGGACATAGGCTACTTTTTATTTGGAAAAAAGTGTTGTAAGGGGTTGAAAAGGGGGTTGAAAGGTTCTATGAAAGTTTTGTCATTTTCAGAACTAGAAGCATAAAATTTATATTATAGGCTGTTGATTAGATATAAATAAATATGGCATTCAAAGTTTGTAAAGATTTTGTAAATTATTGTCTAATTCCACGCGAGCGAAGCTGCGGGCGTCCACTAGTCATCGATATCTGAGTGATAGTCGAGTGGCTAAAATGGGATCTAGGTAGGCGAGTAGGATTCGATAGTGGTGTGGCCAGCTCTGAGTTTTTTTTTATGGATGAAAGATAGCTTTAACCGCATGATATTTGGAATGTCAATGCGTGATGGCGTGATCTAGAAAAATATCGATACTACAGGTTAATGATCGATATCTAGGTGATAGTCGAGTGGCTAAAATACAGGCTATATCTAGAAGAATCTAGGTAGGCGCGTAGGATACGATCGTAGTGGGGCCAGCTCTGAAAGTTTTTTTAATGGATGAAAGATAGCTTTAACCGCATGATATTTGGGATGTCAATGCGTGATGGCGTGATCTAGAAAAATATCGATACTACAGGTTAATGATCGATATCTGGGTGATAGTCGAGTGGCTAAAATACAGGCTATATCTAGAGAGGAATCTAGGTAGGCGCGTAGGATTCAATCGTAGTGTAGCCAGCTCTGAAAGTTTTTTTTATGGATTTAAGATAGCAAACGAGCTTGCAGCATCCGACCATCCGCTGCCGCCCATGACAACTGCGACATTGAACTCTAATAAGAACTAGGATGGTTAATGGTTAGTCCGCAGAGAGACTAAAGAAGAGACTTAATGTGTACTGGTGGGATACAGTGCAGCAGCGGTGGCAGACACAGCCCAGAGTCTATCGAACTCGAGGGGGTTCGGGTTCAAATCACCGACGACTTTTCTAAGTAATATTTCTCCAACGGCTGTTACGGCGAAAGATGATGGAAACCTGAAGGATTCTCCATAAGGTTCTAGAAGGCAAGTCTACCAATCCGCACTTGGCCAGCGTTGTCGGCTACGACCCCTCCCATTCCGAGACCAAAATTAGGACATAGAAATGGTTGAGGTTCGATTCTTAAGCTCAAGTCCAGATATGTATTGTTTGCCCGATAAATACACCATATCTGTATTGACAACGCGTGTCATGGTCGCCATGTGACGACAAGATACTTAAATGTATTTGTCTTGCTTAGATCTTCACTTCACTACATAATTCACTCATGTCAACGTCGTCTTTCCCGGGATCACTGGGGATCACTGGATGGACGGTTCGAGCTCCCACTCTTGCCGCCCGCAACCCCAGAAGCCACCTTTTACGACATGCATCATCATCACAACCCTTTCTTTGTCACACGTCTCTTTGCACGGGTCTCCTCACAGAGTGAGAGGGATTAGGCCCTAGTCCACCGCGCTGGCCAAGTGCGGATTGGCAGACTTCACATGCCTTGGAGAACATTATGATGTATTCTCAGGCATGCAGGTTTCCTCACATGTGTCCTTCACCGTTATAGCAAGTGACATTTAATTTCTTAAATCGCACATAACTTAGAAAAGTCATTGGTGCGTGCCGCTAGGTTTTGAACCTAGACCGCTCGAGTGAGAGGCGAGTTCGATAGCCACTGGGCTGTCACTGCGACATGCATACCGTAGCACTATTCTGTTCCCGAACTTGTATTAATATCCATTTATGGAAAACAAACAGCCAAGACAATATTTTTGTATGGACATTGTAACAGTGTACCAACAAGTATGTTCACGTTACCATTTTAGGATTATTTTTCAAACATAGGCAGGCAATTGTTTGTTTAAGATGATTCTACACAACACGCACAGCTTATGACTTGTGGTTACAAAACGATATGAATTGGTACGAAGCCAGGTCTTGAAAATAGCACTGGAAATACAGGTATATGTAAAGTGCCGAGATAGGCCACAGAGGGGGTTTAGTGGGTGCGAAATAATAATGCGGTGAATAAACGAATGGTTTATTCACGTAATATTTTTCAGTCAGTTTATTTCATATCAAGATGAAAGTTTACGCGAATCAGTAGCGTCCATAGCCCAATGGCTCGCGTCGATTCAATGTGATCGAAAGAGTTAAGCAACGACGGGCGCGGTCGGTTTGTGGATGGGTGACCGCTAGTGGCAAACAAAAAACAATTTCATGGACGCTACCGTGCTTCGGAGGGCACGTAAAGCCGTCAGTCCCGGTTGTTTGCAATGCTGGAAACAGTCGGTAAGCCTTGTCGAAGACCTTGGGGTGGCTTGAGAACATTCGACACTGGGTTGGCCACTAACCCCTCCACCAATCCGCATTGGAGCAGCGTGGTGGAGTATGCTTTAGTCCTCCCGCAGCATAGTCTGTGGGGGAGTCCCATGCCCAGCAGTGGGACGTCTATGGGTCGCAGCTACGCGAATCAATCCGCATTGGAGCAGTGTGGTGGAGTATGCTCTCGACCTCCCTCAACTGTGACTGTGGGAGGGACCAAATCGCTATTACTTCTGACTTTTTAATTTTGAAGTCGGTTTTTGATATCTTATAGGTTCCCACTTGTAAAACTTTGTCAAAGGCCTTCGTTATCGTCATCTAAACACCTGTTTATAATGTCCGACTGCTTCCACTGTGGTCAAGGTAAGGCTATACAACGCGCTCGCAAATTGAAAAATTGGATTTCGAAACAGTTGCGTAAAAAATGACCTGCAGTTGGTGCGATAAAGCGCACGGCTGGAGTCGTTTTGAAGAACTCTTTATATGCACAGTGCATATAAAAAACGTGGTACGACCACGTATAAAACGCATCAAGGAAACTCATAAAATTATTGGAAAATCGGACGACTTTCCGACCGTATTGTGGCTAAAGAAAGAGAGGTAGAAAAAAATAATGTTTATTTCATAATAAACTGGTACTGGCTGAACTACTCAGCACAAAAAATAAAACATCCACATTCTGAAACTAGTTTTTAATCTGTCATTAAAAAATACAAATTTTAACAAATAGTTTATTGAAAGATTAACGAATTACGACGAGCGTAGCATACGAGCGAATTTAAATCACATATTTATTATTAATAAAATTAGTTATTAGAATATTGTTTATAGCATTTTGATATTTGATTGCTATTTATTTTCATTTTTTTGTTGAATTTTTGAAGTAGAAAGCGTAGACTCTGTACTTCCTACGGCACCCAGGTTGGGAAGCCTTGAAATATAGGAACATCACACATCCACGACGAACAGTTACAAACTAACCAGTAAATACAAACACAGGGTAGGTAGCAAGGCAATAGATATCTTGCGAAAGCCTAGCACAGAACGCGTCAGTGAAACGTGCTCGCTTAAGGTCACCGTCAACGGCGCGGACGAACCACCATCGAAAATGCTTTGATTTCACACGAATCGCTTGCGCCACTGACCTTTAGCGACTAGATATCCTCGTGCAGATATCCTTAAAAAAAAATTATGGACAAACCTAGGACAAACAGACATACGGAGTACCTTATGGTAAGTTGGACCTGACTTGAAGTATCAATCAATCATAAAATATTTAAGTAATACGGAACGATAAGTCTGGAGAGGCGAGTTCCATAGCCACTACTGCATCCCAATCCTAATATTCTGCAAGTATTTTGTTTTAAGAGATTGACATTCTCAGCGCCTGTAGAATGCTCCGGGGTCATACATCACATATATTTACTTCTTCGTCAATGCACGTCCTTTAAAGTAGTAATTTTTCTTATCGGCTTTTTCTCTATTCCCTTCTGTTTATGACGCTGTGAAGCTACACGTCTTTCTTCCTTTCCTAACTCTTGCCATTGAAAAAAGAAGCATTTCAGTCAAACTTAGCCGCCTTAAAAAGGCACAAAGAGGAATAAAATCCAATAGTTAATAGTTCAAAGCGTTTTGCCTCTAACTTGTACTATTATTTAGTTAGAGTACAGGCTCTAACTATAAACTCGTTTGATAGTATGTGAAAATCTTACCACGAAAACCCACATTATCAAGCGCCACAAATAAGAGTACAATAAACACTTAAAATTGGCCGATTGTGATTTAAAAAAAATTAAGCACTTATAAAACCATATTATAGTAATTAACTTTTAATTCACTTTTTTCAATTCAATGCAATTCCGGCCGTAAATTACATCGAATTATGTTTCTCGTGAGTGCCATTGCATCTGATTTAAAAGAAAACATTTCGCCTGTTGTGATCTACAACGAAATGTATATCAGACAGGAATAATATAACAATAGTCTAGCATGATATTGACTTTATACATTTTCGCGAAAGAAATTACGCACGCGTTACATTGTTCTCGATTCTGACGCGACCACACGTGCAGTCGAAACGCGACAAACTACAACAGTAACTAACGCCACAAACGTTGCCGAGTAAGAAACAGCTGATAGCAATCCATGCGCTTGCGCAGTTTCCAATTCCGTGCGCTTAGTGTCGGTTGCGCAAATAGGCGATGGCCGGCGGCGTGCGTTCTTAAGCCTTAGCTTCGTAACTTAACATAACATCACGGCTGTATTTCCTGAAGGTATAGGCAGAGGTTAATTGTTTATATACCCACTTTTCACCACTTAAGTTTAGGTCCCATGTAATAGTTGATGAGCATATTCCCATACACTGGGCTCAAATCCAGGCTCCGAGATAATACTAGGCATTTTATGTTAGAAAAACCTAATAATACTTTGCCCAACCCGAGTCAGCAGCACTAGCTAGCAAATTTTTTTAATTCTCAGTGGTAGCTTTGTCTGGATTTGTGCCTGGTGTATAGCAGTAAGCTTACTTAATACATGGGAACTAAAACATAACTGGTGAAAAGTGGGTGTGTGTGTGTATTTTATGGTAATAGTTAAGGGCTCCTGTGTCCTCAATTAGCACATCATAACGTGTCATTGTAAACTGAAAACTGTAAACACAAACTGTGAGTGTGTACTATACAGCTACCTCTTCACATAGAAAAGAAATTTCTTTTTTGATTTGAACCTAAACTTCTCAAGCAAATACTTAGTGATGGATATCCCAGTGTTTTGCCACACCACTGCTCCAAAAGTACTGTGCAGTGCATATAAGTTATAATCTCAATTATGCAATACTTGTTACTTTTAACTCGTATCAATCATTAGGTGGATTATACATAAAGATACTATTTTTGAAAGGGTTGGCTATATACAGCTTATAAAAAAAAATATTTTAAACATTTGTTTTGAACTAGCATAGCATGTATTTTATTAATATTTCGATCTTTATAACACAATTTAAACAAGAAAAAAATAGTGCATGTTCTTCAATTAAAATATTGAATTATGAAAGAGTCCACTTAAATCTTGATGAAACAAAGTGATTATATATATAAATTAACGTTGTGCTAATTAAAACAGTAGATACTACCGCTAAACAGTAGATACTAACAAAACACAGGAAGAGCGAACGAACAGAATATTATTTGAATTCAAGGATAGCGATATCTAATAATAAAACAAGTTACCTAACGGAGAAAATATTTCCGGGTAGAAACAATATTTTAAGCTGCATTGAGCTTTTATTCAGATGTTCTATTATTTATTGAAATATTACAACAAAAAACATCCAGAGTATAAAGGATGCTTATAAAATCAATACGGTACTCACTTGATTGTCTTGAAAGCTATACGACCAGTCGGATGTCCAGGTTTTGACGGCGAACACGTCTGTTTTCTCGTTAATATTACTCAATAAACCTACAACATCCAT
This sequence comes from Carterocephalus palaemon, assembly GCA_944567765.1. NCBI lineage: Eukaryota > Metazoa > Arthropoda > Insecta > Lepidoptera > Hesperiidae > Carterocephalus > Carterocephalus palaemon. The sequence continues at coordinate 13,063,223 of OX155641.1, read as the reverse complement.
TTCTACTCTTATTCGTTAATTAGTTGCTATTATTTCGCCAAAAAACCATTTTACCTATTCTACTGTTTGAGTGTTTTTGTGATTTGACAATTTCACAACCTTGAGCTCAACGATCATTGCTATGCTTGAGCATTGAGCTTGACTTGACAGCAATGACAGCATGACAGCACAGCATTGACTTGATTTGACATTGCTGACCATGGAGTTTAGAAAGAAGGAGAAAGATCGCTGGAAAATAGTGACCTAGAAATATGGATAAAATAAGTGAAGAACTGCGATTCAAGCACTTACACAGGATGAAACTGATCTCAACGCTGTTTGTAACTTTAAAAGATGATCGACCAATCATTCGGGGATACCGGGATACGGAAGTTGGCCGTTCGAAAGTTGTCTTCGTCCCCGTCGTCACGGCAGGGGCGGTATACATTTCATTGTGGTGTTTTTATATCTAAGACCTGAGATCAGGAGTCATGGTTGCTCAAACATGAAACTGAATGGCATGAAACTTGGTTGGTATATAACACTGCTTGACAGGTCGAGGCGAGGCCAGCGAACAGCGAGGCCTTGTTTAAGGGTGTTTTTCCATGTATGGGTTTATACATTGCTATCTCTATGGTTTATACGGAGCAGAGAGATCCCCTTTTTTCTCTATGGTTTATACCATAGATAGATAGAGTAACTAACTTACACAACATAATCAATATGGCGCAGTGCTGCCATTTTAGCGCTTTCGGCGCTAGATCTAGCGCTTTTTTGATGAGCCTAGCGCAGAACTAAAAATTTTAGCGCCTAGCGGATAATTTAGCGCTTTTTGATTTCTATTGTCAACACGTTTAAAAATTGTTTTACCGACATATTTTACAATTTTATTCAAAAATATATGATTTTTTAATTTACTGACATACCACATTCAAATGCTGATATCGAACGTGTATTCAGCTTATTGAATGCCGTCAAAACTATGTTACGAAATTCAATACAATTAAAAACAATTAACGCCATTCTTCTAATAAGAACCAGGCTAACTGCTGTCAATAGCACCTGCTATGATTATCAGCTTCCAAGTGATTAGAAAGTCCGCAAAATATAAACAAAAAAATGAAATAGACATTACTATTGATGAACCTGGCCCTTCGACTTCGCGTTCGTTGAAGATAACATAATTATGATAATTATTTTTTTCGATTTTTAATGTTAAGATATAATGTGGATGATGATTAAAATTAATTAGTACGATAGTTATTATTTTTTCATCTCGAGTTTTTATTTTTTACCATTACTTTTAAATTTAGCGCGAAATACGCTGAATTTATAAAAATCTAGCGCTTTTTGAAACACTGTTAGCGCTGAATGGGTATTTTGATCTGGCAGCACTGATATGGCGGCATTCTTTCATTCCTATGGATGGCGTGTGCGACGTGCGTGTGTGTAAAGTAAATTGGGTGTAAATTTAAACGCGTGTGTGAACAGTGAATACTGTTTTGAAATTGTGTCAAACTAATAATTAATTGGAAAAAAATATTTGTTGTAATCAAAACCAAATAATTAGTGTAATTTTGAAAAGGTTTGTTTATTCCTACACTATCACGGTTATGTGTAACGCGAACGTGGACTAATCCAAGAGCCAACATGGCGCAATAGAGCGATAACATGCTTGAATTTTACTTGATTTTAACATAACACGTTTATTTTTCAGATGTCTCGCTACAGAGAGTGGGATCTTTCATGCAAAGTTTACGTAGGAAATCTAGGCACAAATGCTTCCAAATACGAAATTGAGAAAATATTTGCGAAGTATGGTACTATCAGAAATGTGTGGGTGGCAAGGAATCCTCCGGGTTTTGCGTTTGTTGAATATGAAGATCCTAGAGACGCTGAGGATTCTGTACGAGGTTTGGACGGAACGTGAGTTTTAATTATTTCGTTTTAATCTTGTCTGCAATCAGTGTTATCACCTACTTCGCCGCCATTTTGTTATATTTTTTTTTCTCCATCTTGATTGACCCACTTGACTTGAGTTGAGATATCAACCGCTTGGTTTCTATTCAGCCGTTCAGCGTAATTTAGCTTGCGGCGACAATATTTTTCAATCTTAAACTACTCAACAAGTATACTTTTACCAATACAACTAATCTCCCTGGTTTCGCATGTTTAGTCAGGGTTCTTCCCAGATTTCTCTTTGCATAGCACTGCCATGGACAGCAGTGGATTGGTCATTCTGTATGTATATATGTGATGTGATGTAATGTGCACACTCCTTAGATCCGTTTCATTCTCAATGTGAAGCGCTTGAGTCATAAGTGTGCTATAGCATGGTACCTCCAATCTAAGACTGACATGTGAGATTTTATGAGATCTTCCTTGTCTTGGAATGGGGAACAACTTTGTAAAAATTTATCATTTTGTTGAAAAATACTGGGAACCAAGTCTGAACCTGAACGTAATATTAGATATAAAAATATTGTGTTTAACATTAATAAAAGAAGATTGTGTTTGCAGAAGATGCTGTGGTACACGCATTCGTGTTGAAATGTCAAATGGACGTACAAGGAGAGAACGGCGCTTTTCAAGGTAACACTTACTTATTCATTTCATATTATACATAATGAATCTTGATAATGCTTTGACAAAAATGATTTCATGAAATTCTTTTCTTTTTTCATGTTCTTAATTGTGATGTAAGAATTTAAACACTTAGTGCTGACCACAAAATAGATAACTGTGTCAATCTGAGAAACTGTATACAGTGTCATTGGGGCTATGTGAACTTGGCACCCGACTTTCTAAAATGTAATATTTTTTTGGTTTTCTTGGTAGATAAAGGTAGGTAGTGGATTGTAGTAAAGTTAATTTTGTTTGTAGTAAAACAAAAAAAAAAAAATTGTCAAGAAAAAAAAATGTATCCCCCCAAATAAAAAAATTAATCTTTTTCCGGCTGATTCTTATAGAGAATCGTAAGTAGAGGATTGTAGTGCAATTTTTTTCATTTTTAGCACAATAGAATAATTACTAAAAATAAAATAAAAAAATATATTTTTATTTCCATATAAAAAAAATATTAATATTTTTAAATAGTTACTAAGAACGATTCAAATGGATAAAGGACCTCCGCTGAGGTTTGTAGTTTAACGAATTTTGAAGAAACCGGTGAAGTTTGAGAAAATACATACTTTCGACGGATTTTGTCTGAATTTCTCCCGATCTGTGACATTTACGACTACTACAAAAGATGGAAATGGTCAAGGGACCTCCGCTGAGGTTTGTAGTGGACGAATTTTCGTTTGTAGTTTAACGAATTTTGAAGAAACCGGTGAAGTTTGAGAAAATACATACTTTCGACGGATTTTGTCTTAATTTCTCCCGATCTGTGACATGTACGACTACTACAAACGATGGAAATGGTCAAGGGACCTCCGCTGAGGTTTGTAGTGGACGAATTTTCGTTTGTACTTTAACAAATTTTGAAAAAATCGGTGAAGTTTGAGAAAATACATACTTTCGACGGATTTTGTCTGAATTTCTCCCGATCTGTGACATTTACGACTACTACAAACGATGGAAATGGTCAAGGGACCTCCGCTGAGGTTTGTAGTAGACGAATTTTCGTTTGTACTTTAACAAATTTTGAAAAAATCGGTGAAGTTTGAGAAAATACATACTTTCGACGGATTTTGTCTGAATTTCTCCCGATCTGTGACATTTACGACTACTACAAACGATGAAAATGGTCAAGGGATCTCTGCTGAGGTTTGTAGTGGACGAATTTTCGTTTGTACTTTAACAAATTTTGAAAAAATCGGTGAAGTTTGAGAAAATACATACTTTCGACGGATTTTGTCTGAATTTCTCCCGATCTGTGACATTTACGACTACTACAAACGATGGAAATGGTCAAGGGACCTCCGCTGAGGTTTGTAGTGGACGAATTTTCGTTTGTACTTTAACAAATTTTGAAAAAATCGGTGAAGTTTGAGAAAATACATACTTTCGACGGATTTTGTCTGAATTTCTCCCGATCTGTGACATTTACGACTACTACAAACGATGGAAATGGTCAAGGGACCTCCGCTGAGGTTTGTAGTGGACGAATTTTCGTTTGTACTTTAACAAATTTTGAAAAAATCGGTGAAGTTTGAGAAATACATACTTTCGACGGATTTTGTCTGAATTTCTCCCGATCTGTGACATTTACGACTACTACAAACGATGGAAATGGTCAAGGGACCTCCGCTGAGGTTTGTAGTGGACGAATTTTCGTTTGTACTTTAACAAATTTTGAAAAAATCGGTGAAGTTTGAGAAAATACATACTTTCGACGGATTTTGTCTGAATTTCTCCCGATCTGTGACATTTACGACTACTACAAACGATGGAAATGGTCAAGGGACCTCCGCTGAGGTTTGTAGTGGACGAATTTTCGTTTGTACTTTAACAAATTTTGAAAAAATCGGTGAAGTTTGAGAAAATACATACTTTCGACGGATTTTGTCTGAATTTCTCCCGATCTGTGACATGTACGACTACTACAAACGATGGAAATGGTCAAGGGACCTCCGCTGAGGTTTGTAGTGGACGAATTTTCGTTTGTAGTTTAACGAATTTTGAAGAAACCGGTGAAGTTTGAGAAAATACATACTTTCGACGGATTTTGTCTGAATTTCTCCCGATCTGTGACATTTACGACTACTACAAAGGATGGAAATGGTCAAGGGACCTCCGCTGAGGTTTGTAGTGGACGAATTTTCGTTTGTAGTTTAACGAATTTTGAAGAAACCGGTGAAGTTTGAGAAAATACATACTTTCGACGGATTTTGTCTGAATTTCTCCCGATTTGTGACATGCACGACTACTACAAAGGATGGAAATGGTCAAGGGACCTCCGCTGAGGTTTGTAGTGGACGAATTTTCGTTTGTACTTTAACAAATTTTGAAAAAATCGGTAAAGTTTTAGAAAATACATACTTTCGACGGATTTTGTCTGAATTTCTCCTGATCTGTGACATTTACGACTACTACAAACGATGGAAATGGTCAAGGGACCTCCGCTGAGGTTTGTAGTGGACGAATTTTCGTTTGTACTTTAACAAATTTTGAAAAAATCGGTGAAGGTCGAGAAAATACATACTTTCGACGTATTTTGTCTGAATTTCTCCCGATCTGTGACATTTACGACTACTACAAACGATGGAAATGGTCAAGGGACCTCCGCTGAGGTTTGTAGTGGACGAATTTTCGTTTGTACTTTAACAAATTTTGAAAAAATCGGTGAAGTTTGAGAAAATACATACTTTCGACGGATTTTGTCTGAATTTCTCCCGATCTGTGACATTTACGACTACTACAAACGATGGAAATGGTCAAGGGACCTCCGCTGAGGTTTGTAGTGGACGAATTTTCGTTTGTACTTTAACAAATTTTGAAAAAATCGGTGAAGTTTGAGAAATACATACTTTCGACGGATTTTGTCTGAATTTCTCCCGATCTGTGACATTTACGACTACTACAAACGATGGAAATGGTCAAGGGACCTCCGCTGAGGTTTGTAGTGGACGAATTTTCGTTTGTACTTTAACAAATTTTGAAAAAATCGGTGAAGTTTGAGAAAATACATACTTTCGACGGATTTTGTCTGAATTTCTCCCGATCTGTGACATTTACGACTACTACAAACGATGGAAATGGTCAAGGGACCTCCGCTGAGGTTTGTAGTGGACGAATTTTCGTTTGTACTTTAACAAATTTTGAAAAAATCGGTGAAGTTTGAGAAAATACATACTTTCGACGGATTTTGTCTGAATTTCTCCCGATCTGTGACATGTACGACTACTACAAACGATGGAAATGGTCAAGGGACCTCCGCTGAGGTTTGTAGTGGACGAATTTTCGTTTGTAGTTTAACGAATTTTGAAGAAACCGGTGAAGTTTGAGAAAATACATACTTTCGACGGATTTTGTCTGAATTTCTCCCGATCTGTGACATTTACGACTACTACAAAGGATGGAAATGGTCAAGGGACCTCCGCTGAGGTTTGTAGTGGACGAATTTTCGTTTGTAGTTTAACGAATTTTGAAGAAACCGGTGAAGTTTGAGAAAATACATACTTTCGACGGATTTTGTCTGAATTTCTCCCGATTTGTGACATGCACGACTACTACAAAGGATGGAAATGGTCAAGGGACCTCCGCTGAGGTTTGTAGTGGACGAATTTTCGTTTGTACTTTAACAAATTTTGAAAAAATCGGTAAAGTTTTAGAAAATACATACTTTCGACGGATTTTGTCTGAATTTCTCCTGATCTGTGACATTTACGACTACTACAAACGATGGAAATGGTCAAGGGACCTCCGCTGAGGTTTGTAGTGGACGAATTTTCGTTTGTACTTTAACAAATTTTGAAAAAATCGGTGAAGGTCGAGAAAATACATACTTTCGACGTATTTTGTCTGAATTTCTCCCGATCTGTGACATTTACGACTACTACAAACGATGGAAATGGTCAAGGGACCTCCGCTGAGGTTTGTAGTGGACGAATTTTCGTTTGTACTTTAACAAATTTTGAAAAAATCGGTGAAGGTCGAGAAAATACATACTTTCGACGGATTTTGTCTGAATTTCTCCCGATCTGTGACATTTACGACTACTACAAACGATGGAAATGGTCAAGGGACCTCCGCTGAGGTTTGTAGTGGACGAATTTTCGTTTGTACTTTAACAAATTTTGAAAAAATCGGTGAAGGTCGAGAAAATACATACTTTCGACGGATTTTGTCTGAATTTCTCCCGATCTGTGACATTTACGACTACTACAAACGATGGAAATGGTCAAGGGACCTCCGCTGAGGTTTGTAGTGGACGAATTTTCGTTTGTACTTTAACAAATTTTGAAAAAATCGGTGAAGTTTGAGAAAATACATACTTTCGACGGATTTTGTCTGAATTTCACCCGATCTGTGACATTTACGACTACTACAAACGATGGAAATGGTCAAGGGACCTCCGCTGAGGTTTGTAGTGGACGAATTTTCGTTTGTAGTTTAACGAATTTTGATGAAACCGGTGAAGTTTGAGAAAATACATACTTTCGACGGATTTTGTCTTTTGTCACCGGTTTCTTCAAAATTTGTTAAAGTACAAACGAAAATTCGTCCACTACAAACCTCACCGGAGGTCCCTTGACCATTTCCATCGTTTGTAGTAGTCGTAAATGTCACAGATCGGGAGAAATTCAGACAAAATCTGTCGAAAGTATGTATTTTCTCAAACTTTACCGATTTTTTCAAAATTTGTTAAAGTACAAACGAAAATTCGTCCACTACAAACCTCAGCGGAGGTCCCTTGACCATTTCCATCGTTTGTAGTAGTCGTACATGTCACAGATCGGGTGAAATTCAGACAAAATCCGTCGAAAGTATGTATTTTCTCAAACTTCACCGATTTTTTCAAAATTTGTTAAAGTACAAACAAAAATTCGTCCACTACAAACCTCAGCGGAGGTCCCTTGACCATTTCCATCGTTTGTAGTAGTCGTACATGTCACAGATCGGGTGAAATTCAGACAAAATCCGTCGAAAGTATGTATTTTCTCAAACTTCACCGATTTTTTCAAAATTTGTTAAAGTACAAACGAAAATTCGTCCACTACAAACCTCAGCGGAGGTCCCTTGACCATTTTCATCGTTTGTAGTAGTCGTAAATGTCACAGATCGGGAGAAATTCAGACAAAATCCGTCGAAAGTATGTATTTTCTCAAACTTCACCGATTTTTTCAAAATTTGTTAAAGTACAAACGAAAATTCGTCCACTACAAACCTCAGCGGAGGTCCCTTGACCATTTCCATCGTTTGTAGTAGTCGTAAATGTCACAGATCGGGAGAAATTCAGACAAAATACGTCGAAAGTATGTATTTTCTCGACCTTCACCGATTTTTTCAAAATTTGTTAAAGTACAAACGAAAATTCGTCCACTACAAACCTCAGCGGAGGTCCCTTGACCATTTCCATCGTTTGTAGTAGTCGTAAATGTCACAGATCAGGAGAAATTCAGACAAAATCCGTCGAAAGTATGTATTTTCTAAAACTTTACCGATTTTTTCAAAATTTGTTAAAGTACAAACGAAAATTCGTCCACTACAAACCTCAGCGGAGGTCCCTTGACCATTTCCATCCTTTGTAGTAGTCGTGCATGTCACAAATCGGGAGAAATTCAGACAAAATCCGTCGAAAGTATGTATTTTCTCAAACTTCACCGGTTTCTTCAAAATTCGTTAAACTACAAACGAAAATTCGTCCACTACAAACCTCAGCGGAGGTCCCTTGACCATTTCCATCCTTTGTAGTAGTCGTAAATGTCACAGATCGGGAGAAATTCAGACAAAATCCGTCGAAAGTATGTATTTTCTCAAACTTCACCGGTTTCTTCAAAATTCGTTAAACTACAAACGAAAATTCGTCCACTACAAACCTCAGCGGAGGTCCCTTGACCATTTCCATCGTTTGTAGTAGTCGTACATGTCACAGATCGGGAGAAATTCAGACAAAATCCGTCGAAAGTATGTATTTTCTCAAACTTCACCGATTTTTTCAAAATTTGTTAAAGTACAAACGAAAATTCGTCCACTACAAACCTCAGCGGAGGTCCCTTGACCATTTCCATCGTTTGTAGTAGTCGTAAATGTCACAGATCGGGAGAAATTCAGACAAAATCCGTCGAAAGTATGTATTTTCTCAAACTTCACCGATTTTTTCAAAATTTGTTAAAGTACAAACGAAAATTCGTCCACTACAAACCTCAGCGGAGGTCCCTTGACCATTTCCATCGTTTGTAGTAGTCGTAAATGTCACAGATCGGGAGAAATTCAGACAAAATCCGTCGAAAGTATGTATTTCTCAAACTTCACCGATTTTTTCAAAATTTGTTAAAGTACAAACGAAAATTCGTCCACTACAAACCTCAGCGGAGGTCCCTTGACCATTTCCATCGTTTGTAGTAGTCGTAAATGTCACAGATCGGGAGAAATTCAGACAAAATCCGTCGAAAGTATGTATTTTCTCAAACTTCACCGATTTTTTCAAAATTTGTTAAAGTACAAACGAAAATTCGTCCACTACAAACCTCAGCGGAGGTCCCTTGACCATTTCCATCGTTTGTAGTAGTCGTAAATGTCACAGATCGGGAGAAATTCAGACAAAATCCGTCGAAAGTATGTATTTTCTCAAACTTCACCGATTTTTTCAAAATTTGTTAAAGTACAAACGAAAATTCGTCCACTACAAACCTCAGCAGAGATCCCTTGACCATTTTCATCGTTTGTAGTAGTCGTAAATGTCACAGATCGGGAGAAATTCAGACAAAATCCGTCGAAAGTATGTATTTTCTCAAACTTCACCGATTTTTTCAAAATTTGTTAAAGTACAAACGAAAATTCGTCTACTACAAACCTCAGCGGAGGTCCCTTGACCATTTCCATCGTTTGTAGTAGTCGTAAATGTCACAGATCGGGAGAAATTCAGACAAAATCCGTCGAAAGTATGTATTTTCTCAAACTTCACCGATTTTTTCAAAATTTGTTAAAGTACAAACGAAAATTCGTCCACTACAAACCTCAGCGGAGGTCCCTTGACCATTTCCATCGTTTGTAGTAGTCGTACATGTCACAGATCGGGAGAAATTAAGACAAAATCCGTCGAAAGTATGTATTTTCTCAAACTTCACCGGTTTCTTCAAAATTCGTTAAACTACAAACGAAAATTCGTCCACTACAAACCTCAGCGGAGGTCCCTTGACCATTTCCATCTTTTGTAGTAGTCGTAAATGTCACAGATCGGGAGAAATTCAGACAAAATCCGTCGAAAGTATGTATTTTCTCAAACTTCACCGGTTTCTTCAAAATTCGTTAAACTACAAACCTCAGCGGAGGTCCTTTATCCATTTGAATCGTTCTTAGTAACTATTTAAAAATATTAATATTTTTTTTATATGGAAATAAAAATATATTTTTTTATTTTATTTTTAGTAATTATTCTATTGTGCTAAAAATGAAAAAAATTGCACTACAATCCTCTACTTACGATTCTCTATAAGAATCAGCCGGAAAAAGATTAATTTTTTTATTTGGGGGGATACATTTTTTTTTCTTGACAATTTTTTTTTTTTGTTTTACTACAAACAAAATTAACTTTACTACAATCCACTACCTACCTTTATCTACCAAGAAAACCAAAAAAATATTACATTTTAGAAAGTCGGGTGCCAAGTTCACATAGCCTGTCATTGGACTATATCACTGATAATGCTTGTTGACAATTTTAAATTTACATTAATTTTGAATTCAATCAACATTTATTTTTTAACTTTAGTAGGTTTAGTTTATTGTTACGAAGAAATTAAATGTGGTGGGTGTTGGAACGTTTACAGGTCCATTTTATCAACAAACCACCAACACACCAACGACCTCACCACATCTCTTCACCACAACTACGGCTTGTATACCAATATGACACGCGCGACCGCTGCTAGCAACACCCTGCCCGACTTCAGCGGTCGACTCTCCAAACTACTACTGCGCGCGGCCGAAGTCATCGCCAACTGCGTCCCCATAACTATCTTCCCAGCCATCACCTGATTCCTGACCTAAAATTACCAAAGGAGCCACATATTATACCCACGAACGTCCCATTGCGAGTTCCCGCTTCACCGACCACACAACTGCCGCCTCCGAAGCACCGAGCCTAGAAATACAACTTACGGATCGACTCACCGCGTGTCCGCATTCGTTCTCGAACTCTCGGCCCTATGTCACCATTCGCCGGAAGATAAACATTGAAATTGTCACCGCCTCGGTATTCCAACCCCCTTCGGCCTCACAGCAGCCTCACAACGCTCGACGCTCTCCACAGGCTCAACAAGTCTCGGTACTTTTTGAATCCTATACTTATCACTGCCTTACCTGTTTACCTGTATTTAGATTAGTAATTATATGTTGGCGTTTATTTTAATGATTAAGCGAAAGATTAGGTCAGTATCTAACAGCATCTGGAATTGATGTTGAGTGACAAGTCCAGTTTTAGATCCGACTTTTTAACTCTAAATGTTGTGGACAAGCCAATATGATGTGACATGATCATTAAGCATTCATAAGGCATATGTATAAGATAAATAGTCAATAGATAATAGTAAACCAGAAATATATGAGGTGAGCTATGAGGGCGCTGTTATAAACCACTTATATACACATAATTATTATATCCATTTTATTACCAGTCTTTCAATCATTTCAGTTTTCTCATGTAGGTAAACACATGTATATATGTACAATGGATGGTATAATTAAGTCGCCGTTTTTAGATTAATAAATTAAATAATTCAGTCACACAATGTAACATTGACAATATTCACATGATTTAATTATCACCAGATTACCGGTGTTAAAATTATTTGCCTATGAAATTCCTCTAAATGGCTGCACCTCTTATATTCCCGGTAAGGCTGTAAATGAAGTAGGGAAGGTACAGTTTGGGGCACGAAAGTCTAGCGCTGAACTAAATCCTGTGAGGATAGCTGGTGCGGGGGCATAGTACGTCTGGCGAAGCAATCGTCGATTAGGGTGAGGCTACACGGGCGGTTCTCCCGCCGCGGGAAACCGCTCGACAAAGCTGCCGCAGACCATCAAACTACACGGGACGCGGTTTATCGCTGACTTTTGTTCATTTCAACATGAATCCGCCAATGATAACTGCGCTTGCAGCTCTCATATTAATAGAATATAATAGAAGGTCCCGCGCAGAATGACGGCGGGATAGCGGGAAACCGTCCGTGTAGTTTAAGCGTCGGTTATCAGCGGCGGTTTGACGCTGCATGCGGCGGTCGTATTTCTCCCGCCTGTGAGCCGCGACTGGAAACCGCGCAGTGTAGTATGCAGCATACAACTTCATATTAAATTGTGTCCAGTGCGGTTCAGAAGCGGTTTTCCGCGGCGGGAGAACCGCCCGTGTAACTTGGCCTTACGACTGACAACTCGCTGGCCCGTGCCCGTAGATTTTCAACGTCAGCGCTAGACTTTGATGCCGGTCTCTATATAATGATTGAACGGAGTACACAGTAACGGGTGCCCCACAGGTCGCGCAGTCGCAGTCCGCGCCGGCGGTCGCTGTCCCGCGGCCGGTCGCCCTCCGTGCGCCGGTCGCCCTCCGTGCGCCGCCGGTCGCCCTCCGTGAGGAGGTCGCGCTCCCGCGACCGACGTAGCCGGTCCGAGAGCAAAAACAGGTTAGTTTTCTTTAACACGTTAATGTAAATAACAATGTTAATTTTTAATATATATCTATATATATAAAAGAAAGTCGTGTTAGTTACACCACTTATAACTCAAGAACGGCAGAACAGATTTGGCTGAAAATTGGTAGGGAGGTAGCTTAGAGCCAGGAGACGGACATAGGATACTTTTTATCCCGTTCGACAGCGTTCCCGTGTGACTTGACATGAAACGTCAGTCACTATAAAACGTGGTATAACAAAAAAGAATCAGACTCGGAATAACAAAACGCAAATGACAGCTATGTAATTGACGTATAATGACAGCTATGTAATCTACTATATAAAAATAAGTCGGGTTTTCCTTCCTGACGCTATAACTCCAGAACGCACGAACCGATTTCCACGGTTTTGCATTCGTTGGAAAGGTCTCGGGCTCGGTGAGGTTTATAGCAAAGAAAATTTAGGAAAAATTTCAACAGAAAAGCGGGAAAAATCTTTTTTCACATACAGCGCCATCTCTGATACATAGCATGTACTACAAACCAATATTTTAAGTAGATGGCGCCGATAGGTAGTGGTAGGGGTAGATGTAGGGGTAGTAGTAGTGGTAGGGGTAGTGTTAGTGGTAGGGGTAGTGGTAGTGGTAGGGGTAGGGGTAGTGGTAGTGGTATTGGTAATGGTAGTGGTAGGGGTAGTGGTAGAGGTAGGGGTAGTGGTAGGGGTAGTGGTAGGGGTAGTGGTAGAGGTAGGGGTAGTGGTAGGAGTAGTGGTAGGGGTAGTGTTAGTGGTAGGGGTAGTGGTAGTAGTAGGTGTAGTGGTATTGGTAGTGGTAGTTGTAGTCCACACACTTACATGAAGTTCTCCCAAAATATTCAGTAAAAATTATTTATATGGCCAAACAACGTTTGCCGGGTCAGCTAGTAATATAATATAATAAATCTTTATTCAGGTTACCAGTGACCTATTTAAAAATAAATCTTACAAAAAATTACATAATATAACAATTTTTAAATATCGCAATTACAGAAAATCCTCAAAATAAGTTAATATTTAAATTTAAAATTTCATTACAATATAATTTACAAAAAAAATATATAAATAATAATAAAAATTTAAAATTAAGTACATCGTCAAATTTAAAACAGAATAGTTTAAATAAAGGCGTAAAATAAGGCGCAGGCCGCGCCCTTAGATTTGTTATTTACTGTTTATCTTTCAGTCTATAAACTAAATACTTTGACGGGCTTGTTGGCGCAATCGGTAGTGACCATGCTGCCTGTTGCGCCAGGGGTTGTGGATTCGAATCCCACTCTATTCTTGTTGGTTGTTCTGCGTCTTGTTAATAATCTATAAAAATAATGTTTGTATATCAGTTTCTGACACCCATAGTACAGGCTCGCGCCTAGTTTGGGGTCAGATGGCCAAGTGTGAGAATGTCCATGATATTCGTTTATTTACTAGCTGCTGCCCGCGGCTTCTCCCGCGTGAAAATTATAGTACGCGCTGAAAAAATATTGATATTGACTTTTTATCCCAAGGGAACACAGTATAGAGATTAAAAGTAAACTTTATTTATTAGGGTGTTTAATTATTTAGGGTGTCAGTTACCTCCATACCAAATTTTTTTCAAAATTGCTCCAGCCGTTTAAGCGTAAATAAGTAACAAACATACACAAACTTTCGCCTTTTAAAATTACTGTAATTTATTATAAAAATTTTAGCAACCAATGTTTAAGAGAAACAATCTGTAATCCGGTTGGAGTGTTGTCGTTTAGGAGAGGCCTATGTCCAACAGTGGACCTCAAGAGGTACAAAGTTGAATTTTAAACTATTGTTTTAAAAAAAAAAATTGGATTTTTAAATCACAATTTACGACAAGAAGACACTAAGATAGTTTCTAAATAAGATAAGTTTGAAAAACAGAGCATACCTCCTAGTGTTGTTTACATAAAATTGTTTATTTTAATTGGAGGGCTTTGGTATTTTCTTAATCTTACTTTATCTTTTTCCTGTTTCAGGTATTAAAATGGTAAAGCATTTTGCAGCTGAAATGGAATTTATTCAATGGACTACTTGATTGTAATATAGTGAATTTGTTAAGTGAAATGTGTAATGCCAACTTTCTTTTAGCTTTCTCTTTATAATCTTCTTCAGTACGTACTCATTTATTTAGTGTTATCAAATAAAGTTCAAATATCATATAAAAATATTGTTCATAATAATATTTTATTACATTGTCTGAAATGTAGTGTATGTACCTACTTCTTGTAGATTAATTTTAAGACTAAATATAGACTTATGGAATTCTAACTACTCTTTTATTTCTATGATTTTGAAGTTGGGCACAGTAAACAACAATCACTTTAAATTTATACCTATTACGTATATTATATGTAGCGTCCATAGCCCAATGGCTCAGGTCGATTCAATGTGGTCGAATGAGTTAAGCAACGACGGGCGCGGTCGGTTTGTGGATGGGTGACCGCTAGTGGCAAAATTTCATGGACGCTACCGTGCTTCGGAGAGCACGTAAAGCCGTCGGTCCCGGTTGTTTTCAATGTTGGAAACAGTCGTTAAGCCTTGTCGAAGACCTTCGGGTGGCTTGAGAACATTCGACACTGGGTTGGCCACTAACCCCTCCACCAATCCGCATTGGAGCAGCGTGGTGGAGTATGCTCTAGACCTCCCGCAGATGCGTCTGTGGGGGAGACCCGTGCCCAGCAGTGGGAGCTCTATGGGTCGCAGCGAAAGTATACTTAAAACAAACCATAATAGGTTATGTTTAGATACACAGATCTATACTCACTCACAGCACTGCATATTTGCAATACTGGTACATATAATTTCATGCATTGTAACATTAAGAAATGCAAAATTTTAGTTTTTATATTGGTGAACAAATTGGAACTAATTAAGACGAAGTTGTGTGCAAAAAATTATTTATTAAGTCACCTGTTTCAGAGATACAGGAACCTTGCAAACGTTACGCCAGCAGGAATTCCTATATCTCTAAAACCACAATAAATACAAATTGAAAAATTAACGGGACAATTAGGTACTGGCTACAATTACTATTTAGTAAAATTATTAAATTGTGTACTTTCACAAAGTTACTTGTTTTATGAAGGGTCTGATGTGACCTATAAAACTTTTAATAAAGTATTAAGTAAGGATAACAACCTGTGAATGTCAAATATGATTTAACGCAGGCATAGATAGTACTTATATAATAAATAAATACGCACCATGAGCTTGCCAAATAAAAAAAAAATTGTCATACAAGTTTTCTTGAATACTAAATAAAACAGTTGTTCTATAATAATACCCTGTTTACCTAACTCATAATAAGGTAGAATATCTTATTTAACATCTCCAGATGCATGTTATTTATTAGGTAGAGAGTGAAATCTACCTAAGATATTAAGTAGATTTCATAATCTAACTATATACAGTGCAAGGTGGACATACACCTTGAATGAGCTATATTTTGCTTCTGTAATTGAAGGCTATAAATATAACTATAGTGGTAACTTTAGTTAATAAAATAAAAAAGTTTAATAAAAAATATATAAAACTATTCCCTAATAAAAATAAATTACCTTAACCTAAATAAATTTATTTTATTTATCTTTACTGTTTTCCTTATAGCTAACTGGTCTCTGTTGCCTTAGGGAGAAAAAATCAAAATAATAGTATGTACCTACCACGACAAATACAGTCCCTAAAATATGCAATAATGTTAGATTGTTCTTAAATACTATGGCTGATATTAATAAGGACGCAAACTTCCTAAGAGTTAATATAAAAGTAACGGTTACAGATGGCTCCCTTGTAGCCAATTTATGGACGGATTGTGCACAAAAGAACTGTGAAATTATATTTATCAGTATAAGTATCCAAATCTCCCAAGGTAGATTCATTGCAGTGTTCTGCAGCTGTGGGTAAATCCCAAGGAATAGGGGCATAGGAAGAATGTGGGTGTAGAACAGCATCTGAATAGGAAATATAAATTAAACAGTTGGAACTCATTGTAATAGATTCAAAATTACAAACTAATAATGTTTTTGTATCTTCATGTTTAATATATTGGTTAGTTAGAATGGTTTGCCAAAAAAAACCCTTTTATCAAATTTCAACCACTATTACATTGTAAGTCATGAGGCTTTTTAGAATAACCCTTGTAGGAAACAAGCTGCAATTTGATCAATCCAAATCAGTAATGATTTAAAAACAAATATAAATTGGCTGCATCTGTGACTGCTAGGGGCAAAATTTCATTGACGCCACCATGCTTCGGAGGGCATTTAAAGCCGTCGGTCCCGGTTGTTTCAATGCTGGAAACAGACGTTAAGCCTTGTTGAAGACCTTCGGGTGGCTTGAGAACATTCAACACTGGGTTGGCTACTAACCCCTCCTAACCAATCCGCATTGGAGCAGCGTGGTGGAGTATGCTCTAGACCTCCCGCAGCAGTGTCTGTGGAGGAGACCCGTGCCCAGCAGTGAGCCCAGGTTGCAGCTAAATGGCAAAATTAATTTAAATATGATAGGACAAAAAAAACATTGCTTTACCTCTTCAGGATGCTTTCCATATTTGGCATACAATATCTCCTGTTGAAGTCCAGTAAATGCACCAGAGATCAGAGTGGTCAACAAAATGGCCACCCCTAAGCACCAAGACATAAATTTTCCCTTCTCATCCACTACTGTCGCTCCACCACACATAGCCAAAGCTACCCCAATACTTATAAGTATGGAGCCTGTAATTGAATTCAACTTTGGTCTTTGGTGTTTTGCATACCATGATATGAGCATGCTTGAAGGGGACGATGCTGACCTGAAAGGCAACATAATAAGACAATGAAAACAACATTACCTGTTATCTCCCGATGGGGGTAGACTGAGGTGTAAGAGTAATAGGTGGCCAGTCTATAGTCATGCCCTGGGCACAAGTCTAAACTCTAAACATGAAAAAGAATTTTCAAGTTCAAAAACCCAACAAAACTTTGCCAAACCTGGGAATTGAAACCAGGACCATTGAGTGTGATTTTTACCACCACTAGACCAATGAGGCAATGACATGAGATGGTAAAATAAATATGCACCTCACACATTCATACTAATATTTGTTTTCCACATAACATTCACTGCAATACTGTTAGGTACTATAAAGCATATTATTTATAGAGGTGACTTTCTTACTCATACACGCACAATAATACATCAATTCTTAGTCCTCAGGGGTAGCAATGCATTTGTGAGTGACTTAGAACAAGACTCTTGCTAAAAATTAATAACCAGGCTATTACTATCACCAGCTAACAGGACAATACTACCACTATCAGTCCCTCACTCCATCCTTATCCTAATAAGGAACTGACCAACTAATGTTCTTATGAAGTTTATAAGAACATTAGTTTCCAGTCCAGTTAACAGAGATTTTTTAAGAGTTTTTTAAGAGAAACTTTATATTTTAAACTGGTATCTCTGTTAACTGGCCTAACCAGTATACTTGTCCCTACTCAAGTCTTGTTCAAAGTCAGTCACAGGTGTCCATGGGTAACAGCGTATGCAAGCTCGTTTGCTATATTAAATCCATAAAAAAAGCTGCCTGTATGTTACGTTTAAGTAAAGTAGACAGTTGAAAATTTCAATGTGTATTTCTATTGCATTTATAACAACACGTTAATTTAAAGTTAATGAAAGCTATACGACAAACTTTTTTTTTGTGGCAGAATAAAATCTTAAACTGCCCTTGGCTCCAATGGCCAATACCCAATTGGCCAATTGTTTAAATAAAAATTACGGAAAGCATACCTACTGGGATGTCAAAGAAAATTCTTTGATACTTCTCACCTTATTATCATGTGCAGTGTGGATGGCACATGCAAAGCGTAAACATAATTATTAGCAAAACTCGTCACGAAAAACAAACTAATTAATACAAAATATTGCTTCAAAGGAATTTTCGGCGCGAACTGAAAACAAAACACATTCATTCATGCTCTAAAGCTGCACGCAGAAAAACAAACTTTTCCAAGAATATGTACACAAACTTACCAATCTTGATTTCATACAAAAAAATCCTTGTAAAGAAATGAAGAAGAACTGGAGGAACGTTATTAAATTAGCAGTATTAGGTGCGTTTGCCATCAATATTTCCATTATAAAGGAACTTATACAACAGCTAACAAAAACTTTGGCAACAATATTAAGAGAGGTCATCGTGAAAACTTTCTTTTCAATTTGAAGACAAAATTAAAGTAATAAATAAGACGAGAGGGGAAAACAATAATATGTTTTTACTTTAGAATATACGTTCAAATTACACTCAATTACACTGTGAGCTCAGAGAAAAAAGTAATATTTTTAATTTACGATAACACCAAGACAAGAACAAACAAGCAAGCAGCAGGCAGACTTTTTTTTTCAATTGCTTGACGTCAAACGTCAAACGTCTGACATTGAGTTTGACAATTAGAAAATTGAATGAATGAATGGTGCGACAAACCGCGTGGGGTCTACGGATCTCTAGTCTAGACTGTCCTTGTTGAATTACACAATACGAATTTGCCCTAAAATCCATCGCAAAGGTATTCCAACAATGGAAACTTGCGTAAATTGACAAACAGAGCTGGTTGTGGCGCAAACTACTGATCCCCAGATGGTCCGAAACTCAACGAATTCTATGAGCTCCCGCGGAAGATGTCTGTGCGTCGGCAGCTTGTTCTTATTTCTTATGGTATTACGCACTCTACGGCTGGTCGTAAATCTTCTTGTAAATCTTGGCGTCACTTTTCATTCTCGATTCTCGTCACGGCGCCAAAAACCGGACAAGTGGTTTGTGTATAATAAAATATAAAATGTGTTTCCGTGTTATCATGCCGCTGGAAATGCTAGAAAGAAGCGATGATAATACTCATAAAGATTGCTTAAGTATGAATTCTTGAACTACAGTTGAGGATCTTTAAAGGCGTTACAGCACTCGCTTTTGTCTCGCTTAATAATGATTGTTTATCTTGTATAAAACTGTATACACTGTATAACTGTACATATTTCTTATATATATTTATTATATTATATTTCATACTAGTGGACGCCCCGCAGATTCGCTCGCGTAGAATTAGACCCATCAACGAAATCTGCCCCCGTTCAGGTTGCCCACTTGACTTCAAAAACGGCAAAGTTTCATACTAAATTTGCACCCCCGTTTTACCTACCCCCCTAGGGGGTGAATTTTCAAAAATCCTTTCTTAGTGCTCCCCTACGTTATAAAAGGAACCCTTGTGCAAAATTTCAAGTTTCTAATCCTTATAGTTTAGGCCCTGCGTTGATATGTCAGTCAGTCAGTCAGTCAGTCACCTTCTCCTTTTATATAATAATATAGATAACATCATAAAGTTCATGAGTAATGCCAGTTTATTATTATAATTTGGAAGTAGCTAAGGGATGTGAATTAAGAAAAGCCAATCGCTTGGATAATTAATGATAAGATGCCTTTGGGTCAATTTGCTTGACTGTACAAGGTTTGCGACTTCTGTTATTAGTGATTGCAAGGCAGTCGCAGAGGATATTGATTAGTGATTCCTCCGCCTCATTGCAAAACCTAATAAAGAATATTATAATAATTATCACAGTATAATATTAATATCATTCCGCTTTGATAATATTATTAATTCTGCACAAAATAGACACTTTACCCGACTGCGCCAGGTCATAGTATGAATGTGAGTGACGGACGTAATAATGGAAAGGCCACATTTTTTTTATAAATTTTAGAATATGAACCTTATCATCTACCTATACTTATCTTATCTCATTTTTTTTTCTTGGTTGAAAAATGACCTCACAGAATTTAAAATTACGCTCCGGTGTCGTAAGGTCGTGGTTGTGACGCACAATTTGTGTGCAAGCTTGATTTTGCAGATTTTTGCACGTTGCAAAACCGCCGATTTGCGTGTTCTCGGCCCTTCTTTACGCTTCCGACCACACCACTCTCCACTCTATCCACCATTCCACTTATTTCATTCATACCTCATATACGCGGTCATACGCCCCGCCGCGTCGGAGTGGGTGCACGCCTTGTTCGCGCCAAAATGTTACCGCACGATTTTAGTTAACGAAATGACAGTAGCGTGACAAGTTCGGAAAACTGTTTATTTTAGAATGTGTGTAAAATCCAACAGTTTGTTTTAATAGTGTACTGTGTGAGATGCGACCGTGGTGTTCCTAACTTATTTCTATTAAATTAAACGATGCAAACAGTTCAGTTTTATATTGTTTTGCTGAGAATGCACATGTTGGTTGTACTTGTAGAAAAATGTTAAAAGGATTTCTAGTGTTTTCGCTTTTAGTATTTCAAACATTCCGATCGGGTAAGTTGAATAAATAATGTACATTATTTATGTTTTACATATCCCTAGTTATACTAGATCAGTGTCTCACTATCTATATTAGCCGGTCCCCACGGAAAACCAGCATCGCTGTGCCTAAAGTAGTACTCGGAGCACCTGCTCGTCATAGTCATACCTACCATAGATGGCTGTACAGAAAATTTCAACCTCACGTATTTGTGGTTGGTTCAGTAGTTCAGTAGTGTTGTCCATTTTTGATGTGTATTTTAGACAAGAAAATGAATAGTGAATGATACATACATAATTAGAATGATATATTTATCTGTATAGCCATAATTGGTTTTATTTATCAAATCAAACGTAACAGGAATTAGATATGCACTATGGATATGCACTAATAAATTGATGGAAATGAAACAAATAACAAAAGTCACGTCTACCGTACCGTGCGTGTTCTATGTACGTATGTACGTTCCAGCGATTCTTAACTTTTTTTTCATGTTTTTGTGTGCGTAAATTATTTTCTAAAACAAAATAATTTTCGTGAACATTTCTTGAGTTATTAAACTCAATTTTTCTAAGTTGTCGCCAGTCCGCTCATAATAATATGCTACACAGGTTTAGTAAATATTTATATAAGTACCATGATCCAGAAGTTATAAAACTCCTATAAACATGCTAATCAATAATGCTGTTTGTTGTAGGTATTTACTTACAGCTGTTTAGTGACAAAATCCTTTTTTTTTAAAAAAGCATCTTGATATTATAAAAAAGAGTAATTAATTAATTAATAACTTAATGCGAATAAAAATATCTTTGTTTGTCTATTGCCGATATTGGCCAAAAATTTATCGAAGTATTATTTATTATCTTGAGCAGTCACTTGTGTTTTATAGTTCCATCACAACCCTAACTAAGAAGATTTACTGGTAGTAGGTATGGTAGGTATATACCTATATACCTACCGTATCATAAAAATGCCCCATAGAGTAAATATATATATTTCTACTTAATGCGGCATTTAAAAATAATAACCTTTTCCAGCGTGACAAAATTAAATGAATTGCTGTATTCTGAATGAGTTACGGAGACATATCCATTCATCTTCCATCCGCCGTATGAACTCAACTGCACGATGTATGTACGCCAAAAAAGGTGGTATCAGAAAACGTATTACATATGAAAAAGACGCTGTCTCTACCAGTAGGGCCATCTGTTAAAACAGCGTCGTCTGACCTATAATGGTTTCGAGTATATTATGTGGAACAAACAGACATGCAGGCTTCAAACGCATTTAACTTTCGCATGTAAGCGCCGCTAGAATTTGATTTCTAAATTGTATTATGAATGTAGGTACATATTTTTATTCGCGTTACACAAAAAAGGGTATTGTGTTTATCAGTCTATGTATGTATGTTTGTTCCTCTAGTTATTGCGTTCTAGAGACCAAACTTGTAAGACGATTTTGATGATTCTTACAACACAATATGTATGTCTCTTCTTAACCGTGCAAGTGTCACTAAAGACGACAATACCAATATTAACCAAAGCCACAACCAGTGTCAAAATGAAAAAAAAATCGTCCAACTTCAAGTGGGATATCGTTGAATTTATGAGGTATTTTAAAAAATTCAAGGTTCCTTATAATTTTTTTATTTTAAATAACGTTTAGAAGATGTAACGATTTAAAATTGGTTAACAACCACTCTCGTAAATTTTTTTCCAACTTATATCATTGGCAGTCGGGTCTTTTGTTTTTTTTTTTTAAATTATGCAACTTGTTCTTTAAGTAGCTAATGTATAGGTACTTTCTTAGCTGCAACCCATAGATGTCCCATTGCTGGGCACGGATCTCCCCCACAGACAAATCTGCGGAGGTCTAGAGCATACTCCACCACGTTGCTCCAATGCGGATTGGTGGAGGAGTTAGTGGCCAAGCCAGTGTCGAATATTCTCAAGCCACCCGAAGGTCTTCGACAAGGCTTCACGACTGTTTTCACCATTGAAAACAACCGGGACCGACGGCTTGACGTGTCGAAGCACGGTAGCGCCCATAAAATTTTGCCACTAGCAGCGGTCACCCATCCACAAACTACCGCGCCCGTCGTTGCTTAACTCTATCGATCACGCCTATGGACGCTACATAGGTCCTTCCTTACCTAATAGATTTTCCCCTTGTAAACCTAGTTTCTATGTTATGGCGTAAATCAATACACGTTGCAATGCATCACGTTACACTGAATAAGCTTAGGTAATCATTTACCTTTAGGATTCTAGTGCAATTATCAATAGTTGTATTTTAACATGTTTACTTGGCTACCAAGTTTACTCCTATTTATCTGGCAAATAAATTAGCAATACTTATGTCTAAAAGTAGACAAACAAACACATGGTGTCTTATGAAATATTGCTGGTACTAAAAGTATTCCAATAGCTACCATTTTTATTTGTAAAATATAATAAATTTAATATCGTTCAAACACGTGTTACAATAAGTAAATAACCATATCAATAACTTAAAATGTGTAATTCAGTGTACCGTTATCGTCAAATTGCCACTCAAATTATGTAACGATAACTATCTATTGTGAAGGCTTTATCTGTTGTTAGTTGTTACCAAAGGCTGCTTACAGGTAAATTAATGCATTATCATCGGTCCTTGATAAGTGTGCAAAGTTTTAAATTAATCAGTAGTTTTGTAGGGGGCGAAATTCGCGTTCAAAGATTCCGTTTCATACACACATAACATACATATACATACACACATATACATACCAAGCTAATAAAAGCGGGTTAAAAGTGCCTCCCTGTATAACTAGTTAAAACTTGTAAGAGTTATAATATAAAACACCCAAAAGTTGCAGGTATGATTTTATCTGTAAGTATTTTTTAAAGTTCAATATTATATTTAAGAATACTAGCTGACCCCGCATACGTTGTTCTGTCATATGAAATGTCAAAGTGACGCGACACTTCATTTAAATGACTTCACGTCAATGAACGACTGTTAAAAATATTTGGATATTGTTCATACAAAAATAATAAAATACAAAATACAAAAATAAAAAAGTACTGGACCGATTTTAAAAAATCTTTCACCATTAGAAAGCTGCATATTCACTGAGTGACATAGGCTATATAATATTACTAGGTGTAAACGAAACTATTGTTATGTCTAATTCCCCGCGATCGAAGCTGCGGGCGTCCACTAGTAACTTCTATACAGGCTCTGCCACCTTTAAATCTAAGTTAAAAGCCGCTTCTAGAATTTCTATGCCATCGTACTGACATATGAATGTCACGTCAACTGCGGCCGAACGGAATCGAATTTGGATATGATTGAAGTATGAATCTATATTTTTCTTCCTTGATATGATCGAAGTTTAAAGGTAATTAAGTGTTCAGAGTTCTTACGTAAGACTTCTTTTTCGAGTTAAATAGACATTACTGCAACTTTGTACATAGTTGTTGTCGCAGCCGAAAATAAAGGGGCATGTCACCGGGTTTCTTTACCGATCTATTATTAGATTACCATCGACATGAGCTGATGGGTAATTTGCTACTACACAACAGTTGGACACTTACATACGAGCAATAAAGTTGTTATTGGCGTATACTTATTTCGTAGATCATTATTCCTAGGTATTGGCGTATGTACGCGAATAAAAAAATTGTGGTGATTGCCAACATTTTCATAACGGATTGACGAAGACAAACTTGTAGGCACTAGCCAGGCAGTCTGGCTGTAATTGGTTTGCGTTTAATGTTATTTTAAGCTTTCACTTGCCAAATATTTTGACTGTGAAAAATCTCGCATAGGTAAAAAAAAGAAAAATAATGTGTGTATAAAAAAAATAATGATTTTTCCTTATAATAAGTGAACTTTATTCCGTGTATGTTGTCCTTCAATTTTATAGAGGTTCACACAAAAAAAACACTCAACATGTCAAATTGCGAACTCTTCACATTGTGCAAATCACCTATATTCCGTAATACGAGTCGTAAAGGAGTCGTACTAGTTACATGTCGTCAAAATAAATCAATTTGAAGGACGTCCTAAAAGTTTTACGTTCGATGTGGTTGAACCTTGCTCAGATGAACGTGTAGAATCTTTAATTCTGCGATGTTTTTTCTCGCAGAATGCTTGACACATAATGTGTCGCAACGTGTTTTGTTTGACCAAAATTGTTTGTCAAAAAACTCATTGGGATAACATGTTTTCTTGTGCAGGTTTGTTGAATAGTCTACCAAAGGAATCATTTTTTTAAAACTCTTCCATAAAGTCTCCCGTTTCTCTAGCAAATACTTCTTCCCTTAGTCTCTGTGACTTACTATGCAACAGGTACCCTACATAAAGCTACAGTTTGATTTTCAGTTTCTGTTTTGATTCTCATTGTATGTACATACAAGCGTAAGTCTTTACGTCACGACAACACATGGGTCGAAAGCCAATTAACAGTGAAAGTGTGAACGTGAGACGCCCCAAGCGCATTCCATTAATTGGATGAGCCGATAATACGATTTATTATGTACATGTTACAAATACTATGTTGTATAACTGTCTGTGCGTCTCGCGCTGTTTACTCTGAGTTTCAGCATGTGCTATATAGCATTGCATATGTATCTGCATTCATTGTTTACAGGTTATTCAGGTCTTGCATTTGTTTTGACTCGGTCGCCGACCTGTTCGGTCACAATCCATCCATCCATCTGCCTTTTGAGTTCCACTGCTGGACATAGGCCTCTCCTAAACGAGACCACACTTTTGCTTAAAAAATAAAATTAACCGCTTTTCGTGACTATCTGGTTAGCCCAATGGTTGGCTGGTAGAGAATGATTTATGCATTAAGCTCGCCATTTGTACCCTGTACTTTTGTATGTTCAATAAAGATAAATAAAAAAAAAACACCTCAGAGCAGTGAGATCTGAATAAAATAACACGCTTCTGCGTGTTAGGCCTATCGAATAAATAAATATCCTTATTGTAACCCCAGGAAATGCGTGGTAATTTAATATATGCAATACGAATCTATTCGACACTGAAGTATCCGTGTACCACAATTCGTATACAATTACTTTTTATTCAATTTCATTATTATTCATTATCCTAGCCGTCTTAAGGACGACAAAGAGGGGGGGCAAATATGCGTACATCCTTTCACCAATCGTCATTGTACTTGCCGGTATCGATAGCGTATTGATTACCCACAACTTTCATATTTTCTTGTGTTAATAAGGCCCTGAGTAGTGTCTTATTTAGAATTCATAGGAAGGAGGCTTTTCTGTTACTGAACTAAAGAAGACGGGAGATCGCTGGATTAACACGCCACAGGACCGGTCGAAGTAGAGTCATTCAGAAGACGCCTATGTTATGTCCCGAAGCGGACCTCGAAAGCAGATGGTTGGATGATAACTGTAAACATACTTACATTCTGTTTATGTATGTAGTTTACGCAGCTGTCTTTTAAAAAAAATACAAGGATGTATTAACGATGACCGTGTCCGGCTGTGTCTGTTGCTTCACGCAAACCGACCTCCTTACTCCTCATTTGTTTTAATGCATGATTATCTGTTTATTACTGCTTGGTTTTATTATATTCCTACTATTTTTGTAGGCTCATTATGCCGTTTTTAGAGTCATTTGACGAACTTTGATCATATAAATCTCAAACCTCGATTTGGTCAAGTATTGTTCTGTTATTGAATTTAGTTTTAAGATAATTTTCCTTATTTTTTTCTGTTATTACTGTAATCTTACAAGATTCTAGGTTTTCAGACCTTCCTTCCATTGACAACTAATTGATCATCAGTCAATCTACGAGTTTTCCATGATCAATGAACTTGACCTATTGTGTGGCATCAGAAATCCTCAATGCTTCACGGTTTTCGTTCAATTGACTCGTTAGTGAGGTTAATTGTACCAGGCATTGATTGATTTAATGATCGTAGCAGGAAGGTCAATTCACTAAAGTAGAATTTAAGAGCTTCGAGCGATCGTAGGTGAATGTGTTTTGATGGTATAGGAATATTGTTTTTACGACTTGGTCATCGTTGTAATTACAATGTTAAAAGCGCTTAGCAATGAAATAATAAATAAATAAAATAGCCTTTATTCTTCTACCAAAATCTTACAAAAAAGTTAATACACTTAAACATTAGACAATAGCAAATACTCAACTAAGAAACTTTGGGTCAAACTTTACAAACTTTACAAATGTTTGATTAGCAATGAAATACAAGACAGAAATTAACTTGTTTAGTCTTCAAATGCTAAAAGAACATAGTAACTGTAGTTTTGGAATTTAACAAGTAAATTTAGTTTAACTAAACTACGTAGGGACCAGCCTCAATTTATTGTAGGACAGTCCTTTATACGAACAACAATGGCTGCTTATAAATAGAATAATTTACCTATACATATTTAAATCTCCTTTTAAGTACACAAGTCCCAACGTGTCCATAAACACATTTGTTTTTGCATTTGTTTTGCTTTTGGTGTTTTTGCTAACGCGAAAAATAACTGGTATAATCTGTTTACATTGGTTCACCTAGCGTAAGCAATAATAATAATTATTAGTTATAATTACCGCGGAAGTTTCTCGTTTCTCTAGACTCTATCGAATGTGGGTATGTGGGGCGGTGGTGTTCCCATGAGATGGTTCACAAGTTGGCGCCAATGGGAGAATGGGACGCTTACTGGGGCCAACCGTTTGTTGGCACACTTGGGGGCTTACGGATGCGTTATTGAGGATAGCGGCAGCATTTTATTTTGTTGGTTGCATTGGTACAAGAAAGCATGAGATATTACAGTAAGTAGACTTGTATAGGATTAGGACCTCTTGTATTCTCGTATTGGTTGCACCCACAGAACAGATAAAGAAGATATCTGTTCTGTGGTTGCACCGGTACAGTTTGAAAACAAGCGAAGATGTTAATAACTGTTACGCACTGCAAAATAGCAAGAAACATTATCTACCTACTTTAATTCCTAGTTTTATTAATTTAATATTTTATTGACTGTGTCTTAATGAACACATTGTTATTATTAATCATTTATTTATATATTTATATTCATTATTTTCATTGTAAAATTTTTGTTAGATGATAAGACTGTATTGACTCAGATTTTCCCAATATAAGCGCATGTTTCGAGTAGGCGGATTATTGTGGAACCTAGACGAGTAAGGAGTTACTCTGCCCAAGTCCTATGTAGGACCGTATACATGGTATACCGAATACATACATACCGTATACCTTAAGCGCTGGTATACATATACCAGATGTATACCGCTGGTATACATCTGGTATATGTATACCAGCGCTTAAGAGGACTACAGAGGCTAAACGCGAGTTTTATAAACAAGATATCACACGAACCATTGCAGAGAATCAAATAAAAAAAATATATGGTATTCTTGGGGATATATGTTAGATTGCTACGGCCTTCAAAACATAATACATTAATGTTGACTCGATAGAAAAAAATCACGAAGATACCTCTAAAATAATCTTCTAAACAATCAAATCCCTTCTAAAATACGTGTTTTTTTTTTCAATTTAACATATATTTTTCATCACAATAAATACAATATATCAGTTATACCACTTTTTAAATCCATTTTGTAGAATTTCCAAAAAACCCTTGTTCTCATTTGCGCAGAGTTTTCGAACATAACTCGCGAGCATGTGTGTGTAAACGCCGTGTACCGACAGTCGCGGCTGAGGCCTCTTGCTAGACGGGCGTGTCGCGCTTTCTGCCGCAAAATTTCTGCAAGATTCCAACGTTATTTCATTACTTTTATTGATTGGTTATTACATTAGGTTAATTTATATAAATAATTTAACGTTATAAGTATTTTTTTAAGTTAGAAGGGCGTAAACGGACTCCTATTTTGTAAATAAACATGGGAAATAAATCAAAAGTGTTCATATAAAGCAAACGTCACACACATGAATGACGTAAAGATTTAAATTTTGTCAAACATTTATTAATTTTCATTGTTCTCTGCAATCCTGCAGAGTACAAAAAGATAGATACGTACACAGTTTTTCAACCCTAATCGTATAGCTGTAAATGGCGTAATTGGAGTTTGCGGCGAGTAAGAATCTCGCTCCAGAGACTCGGGTTCAAATCCCAGTTACACTTCCTATCTTTTTCAATTTTTTCTTTATTTTTTATGACTTTTTTTTTGTTATTATTTTATGCAAATGAAATAAAAAGCTAATAATATTTATATATGTCATAATATGTATTTATTACAGGAAAAGAGAATCCAAAGATAATATCAATAACGGGGAAATTATAGACATTAGCAGTGAGTAAGAATCTCGCTCTAGAGACTCGGGTTCAAATTCCAGTTACACTTCCTTTCTTTTTCAATTTTTTCTTTATTTTTTTATGACTTTTTTTTTGTTATTATTTTAAGTAACTAAAAAAATTGCATAAATCTAATTTCATTACGTTGTCGTACCTTCCTATAAATTTTTTGTTAGGTCAATTATTACTTAAAATAAACGCCATCTACTGAAACACTTCCCCGTATAAGCCGCGCAGATAGAGAATAGATTTGAAAATGGCGTCCTCTCGCATGCGTTCTCGCTCACTCTCTATCGCTGTCTATACTCACACAGTGAAGTACGAGCTGCAAACAAATAATCAGTCGGGATTCGCTTTCTAAGCTACTTGACGCACTCCGAGTAATTGTTGTTTTCGTTGATATTGTTGTTTTTGTTTGCGTTACATTTGATTGTTATTTATTTTCGTTAAGTTTTTGTTACGAACGTTGACATTTTGTGATGTAATTGAACAGCAACACCGAAGATGAAAGTGACGACTCTGAAGACCAGGACTGTGAAAGTGACCAGTCCATGGAAGATTTTAACCAATTCATGGAGGGAATTGAACCAGTAATGGGTACAGATGACCAGGACACTGCTGGACCAAGCGGTTTATAAAACCTTTGATACCATTCCCATCCTATTGTTCTTTATTTTTATAATCTGATTCTGAAATGTCACAATTAATAAAGGCAAATTTTACAATTGACCAGTCCATGGAAGATTTTAACCAATTCATGGAGGGAATTGAACCAGTAATGGGTACAGATGACCAGGACACTGCTGGACCAAGCGGTTTATAAAACCTTTGATACCATTCCCATCCTATTGTTCTTTATTTTTATAATCTGATTCTGAAATGTCACAATTAATAAAGGCAAATTTTACAATCCAGTGTTTTAAGTACCCTTGCTTGTGTTGTGTGTTGTGCTTGTATTTTAAGTGCCATTTTCAGATCTATTCTCTATCTGCGCGGGTTATACAGGCGATTAATACAGTACCTCATGACATGTAATTGTATGCTCTGTAAGGTAGTTCTGAGGTTTTCCGTTAGAGGCGCTGTTGTCGTTTGTGAGAATGTGTGCACCGATTCTCAAGGTCATTTTGCACCACTAGGCGCCTTAAGTTATTTAATTTCAGCCATACATCCTATCGTTTTAATATAACACAACCCTTACATTACATTGTCTAACTAAGGGGTCTTCTCTAGGAATGGAAAGGGCCGTAGTCGAAGTGGCTAAGGGCGGATTCACATGGTTTTGAGAACAAAATTTAGAACCCTCAGGCATGCAAACCTCACAATACTTTTAAATTCTTAAATCGCACATAACTTAAAAAAGTCATTAGTGCGTGCGAATTGGATTTGAACCTGGACCGCTCGAGTGAGAGGGGGGTTCGATAGTCACTGGGCTTGGATGATGCACAACGCGGGGTTACTCGTATCTTACGGGGCCACTTATAGGTCGTCTCGGTTTATTCCCGTTCGTCCCCACTCGTCGTCCCCATGGGGACGAGTGGGAAAAAAAAGTGGGGACGAACGGGAATAAACCGTCGTCTCGGTCATATCTCCGCTAATAATTATTGTTTTGTTAACAAAGTTAATTCACACCGGTCTCGGCCTATAGTTGAAGACGTTGCGAATATCAATACTACTTAACTAGTTAAAAAAATATACCTCGATATCCTTAGGGAGCTGCAGCCTACTACCTACCTAGTAGTAGGTACTACCTACAAGCCTACTACCATCATGTAACCGATGGTCAAAGTTATTCAAAGTGCTATTTATTTATGTCATACACAAACAATTAAAAGTCTTTCAGCTATCTATGTCTACCTGGTCAGTGGACAAAAGCAATGAGTAGGTAGGTAACTAAAGAATATCACTAAAATTACAACGAATGACTAATCATACACAGAGAATATAGTACGATCATAATATTTTATGTTACGTTATAGTCGCGTACATTAGCAGTATATAATTTATATATAACTAGCTTTTGCCCGCAGCATCGCCCCCGGAAACAGTGCAAGTTTAAAATTAGTGTCAGCGCAATCTGTTGGCGGGTGCCAGACAACTTTTTAATAAACGTCCAAAACATCCCAAAGGGAACATATTTTCGAGATGAAAAGTATCCTATGTGCTAATCTAGGTTATCGTCTACCTATGTGCCAAGTTTCATTCAAATCCGTTTTGTAGTTTTTGCGTGATTGAGTAACAAACATTCAAACTAACAAAATTACACATTTATAATATTAGTAGGATAAATGCATATTTAATTAAAAGATAGGATAAGGTTATTGCCATTTATTAGTCTCCAGTGGCAATGAGGCAACAATGGAATCATCATCATGCGCCGATGGGGTCATTTACGGGTTAACATACTGTAGTACGCCGCATGCATTTTAGTTAGTTGGTTGGCAGCTGCAATCAATTAAATCTGTCGTTTATTGAAGATGTGCTACATTGACGTGTTTATCAATCGGTGCGTTTCCACTGTCAATTCGTTTGTTTTGTCGTTCGATGATTGTCATCTTAGATCGTTTGTATATTGTTTGCAGCAATAGCTCGTAATTTTTATTGCTTTACGGTTTTAGTGTTTATTTAGTATCTCTGATGGACAAAATGGGTATTAGGTTATTTTCGTTGTGGATTTGCGTACGCCACATAAGTACACACTGAGTTAACAGTTTACTCTATACTGAAACTCCTATAAAATGAAGTACTTTCTGGATTAAACCTCGTCAGGTGCGAGTTATCAGTTACAGCTACGAGTAGCTATGTTTTTCATTCATTTTAACATTTTTAAACGGATATTTAAAACACAGACAAACATGTATATGGTAAGTCAGCCGTCAACTAAGTCACCGTCAACTAAGGACACAAGGACATCCACGGTAGGTGGACTTTTAAAAGGATTTTCTAACAATGCATCATGGAAATAATGCGACGACATGCTAAGCGTTATACGTTGATATATTTATCTACGTCAGTATTCAGTATTTAATTGAATATATAATAAGGCGTATGACGAGTGACTCATCGTAAACGTGTGACAAATTCTGCATATAAATATAGGCATTGTCTCAAGATAGCATCGGCACAGTTTACTCTACATCTCTACTAGAATGGGCTGTTGACATTATATGATAAATGGGAATAACAGTTTTATTCTTATTGACTGAGACTAGGAAAATTATGTCGCGTCGCATTTAATAGTTGTTTACTGGCCTACCTATAGATAACATTACAACCTTCTTTTCGTTAATTGCTCATACACTTGGAGAGAAGATGGCAAGAACATTGATAGTTAACGCAACACTCACTCAAGTGACACATCGTAGGTATATTTGCGATCAGTTAATCTTGATACACTTGGAGAGAAGATGGCAAGAACATTGATAACGCAACACTCATTCAAGTGAAACATCGGATGTATATTTGCGATCAGTTAATCTTAATACATTTGGAGAGAAGATGGCAAGAACATTGATAACGCAACACTCACTCACGATCAGTTAATCTTGATACACTTGGAGAGAAGATGGCAAGAACATTGATAACGCAACACTCACTCACGATCAGTTAATCTTGATACACTTGGAGAGAAGATGGCAAGAACATTGATAACGCAGCACTCTCTCTAGTGACACATCGTATATTTGCGTGTATTTTTCTTTGGTGTTCATCATCACAAATAAAAATGGTAAGATCGACTAGATGCTCAAACGCGACGTTACGAATTATTCCAGAAAATGGGCAGTGACTTATCAGAGATCACTTGTCTCTATCCGTTTAACATAATTATTTGCTATACACAAGTGACTAAGCAACAAAAAGTAGGTAACTCAAGACAGACTAAAAACAAAAATCAGATCCATTATTCAGCAAAAAGTTCAGCCCAGAGCTAAACGAACAGCGTTCACGTTTAAACAATAAACGTACTTAATATCAAGGTACTCTGAAATACTTTTTGCGTATTTGAATTCCAAATTGCACCGCCTTGAATGAAAACGCTCGCTGAATTATCATCAGCAGGCACATGATTAAGTCGAAGGTTTTATTGCGCATCCTGCGGTGTTTCGCAATTGATACCATTTTGTGCACGTTCTCATTGCTTTGTTACAAAATATCATTATCGCATGGTCTTTAGGGCACTCTTACGAACTTGACAGAGGAATCTGTTTAATACATCGGACAGTCGTGATATCCGTGGACATAGGTATTTCCATAATATGTACCTTCTTATTCGTAAATAATTCTATACAGCAGTGCAAGGTTCCTTCACCTGTATTATTTATCCTGCAACAAACTTCAACTCTTTTTTAAGTCTTTTGAAACAACAATCAATATTATTATTAGTCATCGCAAAGCAGACAAATATGAAAATAGTCTGTGAGTGTGCTTTCATTAAAATAATCTAATTCTGTTGGAATTGGTCCAACAACTAACGTTAGGAAACAAAAGGTTAAACATAGTAAATAATCAATGAACCTAAATAAAAATCAATGGAATCAATGCAATAGTAAAAGCAATAATACAGAGGAAATAATTTAAATCAATGATGCAGACGTCGCCATGGATACGTGCGCTAACGCTTTCTGTTTACTGACACGGATGCCTTACGCAAAGCCAATCTATAAATAGACTAGGGTTCAACGTAATGTGCTTAAGGTGCAGTTAGCCAAGATTGGAATAGTATATTTCGCTACAAGTGCGGAAAGCCTGTCATTGCAAAGAGTTCCGACAAATGTCTACCCGAGCCGAAGGCGAGGGTTGACAGTCGGAACAAGTTGCAATGACGGTTCCGCACGTGTACTGAACAACTATTTTTAATACAGTTGCGAAAAAATGAAGCAATTTAATAAAATAATAAAAACACAAACTAAACTCACAAAGAACATTTTTGGAAAATGGCGCCAACCGTAAAAGAATACAGAGTATTGCAGAGATTTTTTTTTGTTTTCTTCACCCATTCTGGGAAGGCAAAGGGAACTATGCCCATACAGCCAAGTCTTCAGTAGAATTTTTTTATTGACATGAAATTTAATGCGATGAAATGAAGTGAAACCTAACCTAACTCATTGAATCAAATCATTAAATCTGATATTGAAACAAATTAGTAGCTTCTTTTTAGAAATATTTGCATGAATCATAAAAACTTCTATGAATTTTTTTTTAGTAAAAACTTCGTGGTTGGTTTTTTCTTTTTAATAGACATTATTTTGACAGTTGGGAAAGAGAACGCACGAGTTCGGAAAAGGTAAAGAAAAAGCACGAGTGTGTAATAGCTCACTTCCCGAACGCTAAACGTCCCTGTAATACGCCACTTTTTGAGCAACTGTATTAAAAAATAAATTGCCGCAATCTGTCTAGCAACAGGTAAATCAGTCGCCTTTCTCTCGGCGAGGAAAAAGTTAAAATTACAAACTGAGATAATTAAGATTGTTAAGAGGAATATTGTGAATTTTGAATTAGATTTAGAATTGGCACGTTTCATTATTTCCTCCGCAAGCAGCTGTTCTGAATCTTGGCTTGAAAAGGTGTTGGGTTTGATGATAGAACGTGGTCTTCAGTAGTTTTCAGGAAACTGTTTTAATGAAAAATAAAACTATTTATAACTGTGCACTTACATTCTATAAATCTTTATAAAATTTGTTGCTTGTATTTGAAACTATTGTTAGTGATAATATTCTATTTATTTTAAAATGTTTCAAACAATCGTCATCGGCAATACTAAACGGTAACATGCTAGAAATTTCGACTGAATTCCAAAGGACCGGTGTGACTAGATAAACCACTGTCGTTTTATAAGAATTATTACCAGCTTGCAATGATAAATAAGTACTTAAGTGGGAGTAGAAGCTCTTGCTTGCTACGTTAAACTCTTTGCTGCCCTAGATAGCAACTTCCAACCTCGACTTCATAAGTATTTTATCTTAGGAGTGCCCGTTGTTCGGTAAACTTATCAGAGGAAGTTTGGTAGATATTTCCTTTGGTAGCTGCCTAGGAAAGAGTTAGGTACATGTCATACTAATTGATGGCTATCCTTTTAATATCATTAAATTTGCAGCATATCGTGTTGTTTTTAACAGTGGATATCATCAACAGATAATTAAATCTTTAGATTTATTTAATGAATTTGAAATGAAAACACTTAAAAAAATTTTAGTATCAGTCACAATGCTGGGACATATGATAGGACTGTTAGCTCCTTGAAGGATGACCGTAGTAGAGTCACAACTTGGCTTAAGCGAATTGGTGGCCGCATTTTTCATCTACTAGAAATTGTCATTTTTCGTTCTATTACCATCTTCCGACAATCACGTAACTCCTAGAGTACAGAGCAGCTAGGCACGCCCTGACTGCGCAACTTTTTTCTCATCAACCTAGTTTGCTACTTAGTGTACCTAACTTCAATAAAAATAGTGACGGAAATAAGGACAACTATTTTGGTCTTGTTATTTACAAGTGTTGCCCATTAGTGGGCGTTTAATTTAAACGATGGTTAATGGTTGGCTTTCACGTAACTCGCTTTACCCAATACGTCTTACATGCACTGTTACGGGCATATACCCAAATTTGTCGGTTGGTTGAGATTTGTATGTGACTCATTACGTATCTACATCACATGTAGTTGTACTATAATATCTATGTTTTATATATGAACTATATCTGTGATATGATATTCAAGTACTAAACTTAAATTACATAGATTTTTATTTACTCCCTTAGATTAGAATGGTATGCCGTGCATAAAAAAGGTGCCCAATATGTCAAGCTGTGTAATAAATTATTATTGACTCAAAAAAGCCTGAATTAATATAGCAAACTTGGATCAGGATCCAAATCTGCAACAGTTGATCCGTCCCTAAGTTCATACGAGATTATTTCTCAAACTTAAGTTAATTTTATTATTGTGGGGCTCCAGCGAGCACCTAGACGAAGCGCACTGGGAGATCTTGGACCAACAATAGGGCCAACAATAGGCAAAATTAGATGTATAGTAGGAGTAGCCAGAGGTGTGTAGTAACCCACTTTTCACCAGCTAAGTGTAGGTGGTGAGCCTATGACCACACACGTTAATTTTAGTAATACCACTGGAATTCTATACTATTTTATTTAAATAAATCTCTAATATGAATTCAAATATTTCTGTAAAAGGTGTACGGTAGCATTCCACTCAATTAGCTCATTTATATTTGCATATGTAAGATAAGTCAGGTATTTTGATGGATCTCATCTTATCGGTATGACGTGATTGATATAAGACATAAAAATTCGCCGTAAAAATCGTAATATAAAAAGATTTCGTTTTTAAATGAAATATCTAAAAAAAAACATTTTAATTATTGATCTCATAATACCTACATAATATTTCAATGCAAACTGCGTCTGCGCACTATAGCCACATGTTGTCTGCAACCACATCGTAAATTGTCCAAAGTATTATCTTTGCTGACACCATAATATACAGGTTCAGAAACTTCACTCACTCCGCATTCCACCAAATGTTACGCATTCGTTCACATTTACCAACGAAGTGGAACGCCTGGCCGTGCGGTGAGGTGAGTCGTGCCCCAAGAACCGCTTTAAAACAGAAGACTGACATATCCCGTTTTGGCAGGTCAACTCAAAAAGATCACTCTGATCGATCGGTCTGCTGACTATAAACTTAAACCGTAATTTTGATGAAATTTTGAGCATATAAGCACCGTTAAACTTTCATAGGTCTTCTCCGTAAAAACGTCCTTGTCTTTTGTCCATCGGTCTTTGTTTCCTCAATATAAAAACAGACATTTTCCGTTACCATCCTATTTTTACTTTCATCATAACAACGCAACGGCTTAAACCTTTTCATCCGTATAATTAGCCTTAAGAGATCCACTGCTGGATTAAACTAAAAAGTTATAAGTAGTTAGAATTCCCACTAGTCTTGTCGACTGAACAGGTTATTCCTACTCAAATAAACGGTATTTATAGCTAACCTAAACTAACCCAAAGTACAGGTTCGCGCCTAATTTGGGGTCAGATGGCCGTGTGTGAATGTCCATGGTATTTATACAAAAAAATATATATAGCAGAAAGATGTAGCTTTATAGATAAGGCTTTATAGGTAGCTTTATAGATAAAGCTTTAAAGGTAGCTTTATAGTTCCAGCCAGGCACTTTACTGCAATGGGGGGACTTAATGCCTAATAGCATTCTCTACCAGTCAACCCTTGGTAATCCAATATTAACTTAGCCTTCTATTGTACCAGGCCGCAGCTCGAGCCTGTTGTGCGGGCGGACGAATGAGGTGGAGGTGGGGGGCGCGGTCGGCGCCGGCGCAGCGATCGCGCTCGCGCTGGTGCGCCCCGCCGCCTCCCCCCCACACGCGCCCTGCCAGCTGCGCCTCTCCGCGCCAGACGCCGCTGCCTTCACCGTGCGACTCATTGATGTTAAGGTAAGTTTTTGGAACGAAGTTCCTTATCGCGCGTTGCGAAAGGGGGCTAGACGGAAAAAATTAAGACCAAAAGTTGTAACGACACTTTTTACTATAGTTGTAAGCCGTGCGGCGTACGCGTGTTTCTCTGTCTGTCTCTCTTTCTCTCTCTTAAGAAAAGACTCAAGTTATTTTCGTTTCGTCTTTCTATTTCGCATTTAACAGTGTGGTGTCGCGACGATTATTTTTGTTGAGTGTATACAGGTTTTTTGTACATAATAAATAATAAAAATATTAATAATAATAACTTATGATAACTTATAATCCAATAACTTCGTTCCATCCGGGTGTCCCTTGACACCTCTCAATTTTTTTAAATTGATTTAAGCCGCGTATCCCATAAGCAACATTTGGCGCGCGAATCTTTCATAAGTATACTAAATTACATTAGCATTTACTATTTACTCTTGCCGCACGACTGAGAGCGATTTATTTCATGAATTTAAATTACACTAGTGGGTAGACTAGTGGACATACAAGCAGTTGAGTAATTTTGCTGACTAAAAACAAACTTGAGTGCGATAAGCTGCCGCAGTAAACTTGATGTATTGGCTAAAAGACCTTCAATTACGACCGGATATTACGAAACAAGACCTGCCTACACGTATGTCTTTAAATTAAGACAAAACCTTCTTACTTGCCACATTATTAAGAAGGTAGCTCATAAAATCAATGAGTGCGTGTGATTCCAAAGAACAGATAGAAGACTGCTTAGTAAAGTCCTGTGTGAATATGAGTATGAAGAGTGCGAAGTGCATACATACTAGTAACCAACTTTAGACGCCCAACATCTCGGTGATGAACCCGACAAACATTTTTACCGCTAAAATATAAAAGTTGCTCAAAGATACTTTTTCGTATTAACAGAACTCTCAGATTCGTATATTTCTTCACGACGATGCATAGATTTACACATTAAAGAAGTAAAGAGCTATTTGCTAGCTGCCTACCAAGATACGGCTAACGATGTCATAGATTAACAAAACGGCTCAGACATTAGTAGATATGTAACAGACTTTGAACCAAATTGTTTGTTAGTACGCAGCACCAATTTATTTGCTTTGAACAAGGAGCGAATAGGGACTAGGATGGTCTACGACCTACGTCATACCTCAAACCACAAATTGTAATTTAATTATTTTCTCTATGAGTTTAGTTTTTTTTTTATTGCATAAAACGGTTTTATGCAATAAAAAAAAACTAAACTATTTAACTTTTGGAATTTTTAGGTTATGTATCGCTATCTTTCTTAGAATGTTTTCTTTCATACGACCATATTTTTTGTTTGCTATTATCAATTTGTGAAATAATGTATGGAGTACCTATTGATTGGACTATGGAATTGATAATAGCATCTTTATGTGAACATTAAATTTTTTATTAGTGTCTTAATTTGAAGATTTAAGTAATGGCTTGTTGGCAAGACTTCATTCTCGTCTATATTATCGGTGACTTTGAGAATTACGTGCATAATAGTTAATATCTGATTTAAAACTGGTTATGCAATTTATTTTCCGGTTTGTCAACGTCGCGTTTTTTTATGCATTACTAATTTTATTGCTTATCATCAATTACATAATAATTGTATTCGTTCATCCTGGGAATCTTGATGTCTAAATTAGCTACTGTTTGTTAAACCTTTTTGTAATTTCTTATTTTTCTAAAATTTTATTAATAACGCATAATAGAGTGGACTTTAGTAATGTACCTGCTAAGAGGACAGGACTAACTGCCACTAACAATATCTACACCTAGAGCCCCCATAACTAGTATACCTACTATCAAACTGACCAACTAAAATTCATTGAACGACCTCTGCTAACTGGTTTAACTAACCCAGTCCCTTTATGAGTCTTGTTCAAAGTCTTTCATATTTGTCAAGGGCGGCAACAGGTGGAAATTTACTATACTTAGCCGACAGACAGACAGAAAATCATATTAACTAACCAGGTACCTACTTCATGCTAATGCGACAGATATTCTTACATCCAAGCATAGTTCCTTTTCTCCAACAAAATAGTGTCGTTCGATAACAACAAGGAATGATTCTTGTGAAGTGGTATTTCATCAAAGTTACTACCGCTGTCTTTATTAGTTAGACTAATATAATCACGGTGATAACTCGTAGGGTTTCGGAGCTCCTCGACGACTTCTACGACGATATGGGCGTCCGAAATAATAAAATTATACATTCTTAAGTACAAGAAAACAAAATAATTATTTATTTAGAACCAGGAGTGCCATCGGCCATTTAAAAAAGAACAATATTGTCAAGTATCACATTGTGAAGCGAATAAGTAAAGGTTAGATTCAACTAGCTGTTGCCCGCGGCTTCGCCCGCGTGAAATTAGTAGATATACTGAATGAATATACTGAAAAAATATTGAAATTGATTTTTTACCCTAAGGAAACACAGTATCTATATGTTAATCCAGGGTGTCAGCTACCTCCATACCAAATTTTATAAAAATTGATCCAGCAGTTTTATTATGAAGAAGTAACAATCATACAAATACAAACACTCACTTTCGCCTTTATAATATTAGTGTGATTTTACATGAGATATGCTATTAGAGGATATTTTGAAATTTATCAACACTACCCATATCTTAAGGTTGTACAAAACACATTAATCAGTTATGACTCATAGTTTTCATAGCCGATGTTAATGCTTTAATTTCATTAGTTTTGCAAGCATGGATTAGTTTAATAACTTTATTCATGTTAAGTTCACTAAACAACGACCAATGTGTCGTTCTTCTCGAATTCTCCACCAGCCGTCTTGTCAGCCACGCACCAATCGCGTGCCTCGGCGAGGGAGTGAGGGAGATAGAAGACACAACGAGGGAAATGGGTATAGGCGTGCCTTCTTATCACCCGCGTAATTTTGAACGAGATATAATTATACTGGGCCGTTTCGCTGTGGTTAATTTGGCCAAGACACCTACATAAAACCAAAGACTTTGAAGTAACTATATCGATTCATAAAATCCATATTAAAATTTTATATTGTAGAAATATTTAATACTAAATTATACCTACATATTTAATTAAATATTTATGAAGATGCTTCTGTAAAGCAAAAAAAAAACAAACAAGAACGACTGTACATTGAAACAAGTGGTCTTTTATTAGAAGAAAAATTCTTCTCGAACAGTCCCAAATGAATGTCTTTTTAAAATTAAAAGAAGATAAGACTAATGAATCGTTAACGGTGACGTAATTATACTTTCGGTTACGAGACGAGACGAGAATTAAGACAGAAAATGTCAAGGATATATTATAGTGTAAAGAATATATATGTCGCATACAGCCTTCATATAAAAGTGATAATAATAAAGATATTAGCATAATAGAAGTTATCAGAAAGAATGTTTGTGTATTTATAAATTGAATTACTGTCAAGAAGCAATTATAAAAGATGTCATGATGTATGTTTGTTTAAGTTGAAAGCCTTTACAATAATGTAGCAATTTACTGCAGGTAATAAAGGAAAACAATAATAGTAGAAGTCTATTATCACAAGAGAATAAGTGTTCCCTTGTCTTTGGCTATTCCAGACCAATTAGTGTCGTATTAATGAAATGTGCAGAATTCAGTTACGATTCATTTATTATTATTTCTTTATCTACCGCCGGTTCACAAAGTTGATGCTACCGAGAAGAACACGGCAAGAAACTCGGTAGTAACTCTTTTCAATATTTTCCACAGTATTTATAGATAAAGACGTCATCTAATTACATATTTTAATTTACTTGAATTACAAATAAAAATAGTAACGAGAACATATTCGAGAGTCAATTATTCATAACAACCTCGAGTTTACTATCATAATTTTATAATAACGTTTTTATAAAGTAATTCTGCAAGCATAGCAACATTATTTATTTAGAAACAATGTTCGATGAATAGCACTTACGGAGTTGCTCTCGATTCGAAGCGCCGATGCAAAGTGTCCCCAATATCGAAATGTTTGCCTTTATATAGGCTGACCTTACGTCACTCGTTCTACCGGTCGGATGCAATGCATTAAGAAAACTAACAGATGGCTATAAGATCATCAAACGTTTTTATAAATCGTTTAATTATTACAAATCACTATCGTAAATTAACGATGTTATTTTTCTATAAAAACTAAATTTTAAAACACGTTAATTAAGCCTAACGGAAGTTAGGCTTAATTAAGTTTGTACAATTATGCCATTTACAAATTATCAGTGTGTTATAATTATTGTAATTTAGTTTTTACACTTGGTTTATTATAATAATAATAATCAAATCATAGTATGTAGAATGAGGGATGTATGTAGAATAGTAATCGCGGCGACAAATAGTATTTTAAGCCTTCCGGAAGTTTGCACAATTATGACATTTACAAATTACCAGTGTGTTATAAGAATTATCGTAATTAAGATTTATTTTACACTTGATTTATCATAACAATAATAATCAAATCATAGTACGTAGAATGCAGGAGGTATGTAGAATAGCTATCGCGGCGACACGGCCATACTGACATGCGATGCGTGCTCAGCATCGCTTCTCTGTAAATAAATCAACAATATGATTATGTTATGTTCTGTTCTGACAGACAGACAGACCTTTTCTCCTCTTCTGCGGCGCCGTGGGCGCTCTTGCGTTGAGGGAATTCGGAATTAGGGGGAATCCCAACTGTTCTGTTATTAGTGCATACGTGGTGAACCACTTAGCTTAATATTAGTGGTATTTCGACTGCTCACTCTGCGTGACTACAGCATTAGTTATTGTTTCATTTCCATGTTGCAAGTCACAACATTATTTAACGTAACGTTAATGTAACATTAATAAGGGTAGGAGGGGTGAGTGAAAGGTTGATGCTGTATAAAACAGAGGTCCTAGGGATTATTAGGTAGGTCGGTGCTGTGCTCTGGGCGGTCCTTTACGCCGTGGTACACAGGGGACTTTTATTCTTTCAGGATAGGATATTTAAGTACTTATTGAACACTCCACGTGTCAATAACATCTTAGTATATGTGGCTTTAC
Source organism: Carterocephalus palaemon (assembly GCA_944567765.1). NCBI lineage: Eukaryota > Metazoa > Arthropoda > Insecta > Lepidoptera > Hesperiidae > Carterocephalus > Carterocephalus palaemon. The sequence continues at coordinate 13,020,780 of OX155641.1, read as the reverse complement.
ACTCCACGTGTCAAAAGCATATTTAGTATTTGTGGTTTATTGAACACTCCACGTGTCAATGTCAATGTCGTAACATTAATAAGGGTAGGATGGGTGAGTGAAAGGTTGATGCTGTAAAAACAGAGGTCCTAAGGATTATTAGGTAGGTCGATGCTGTGCTCTGGGCGGTCCTTTACGCCGTGGTACACAGGGGACTTTTATTCTTTTAGGATAGGATCTTTAAGTACTTATTGAACACTCCACGTGTCAATAACATCTTAGTATTTGTGGCTTATTGAACACTCCACGTGTCAATAGCATATTTAGTATTTGTGATTTATTGTACACTCCACGTGTCAATAAAATCTTAATGTTTGTGGCTTATTGAACACTCAATGTGTCAATAAGGCCGTCGTTGTCAATGTCGTCGTAGCGTGTTTATCAAACATAAGTAAGGGTATGAAGGTTAGAAACAATTGATGCATTATCATTGTGATATGTCATAAGTTGGTGGTAAATCCTGCGTTGCGACGTGTTGATTTATACGTGATACGTTGGAAGGTCCAGCTTGTTGGTCAACTGGAGGCGACACGGCCGCTGAAGTAACACTACTTCCCGGTTGTGGGGCGCGCCGTAATTGAGCAAGGTAGCAGTCATTTTCAAGCACCCTGTGAACTTCGCGAGGAACGCAGAATTTTAAATCGAGGGAAGTCTGATTTCTGGAATTGTTTTTAATCAGAACGAAGACTCCTCGCTGAAATCATTGAATTTTTGCCCTGCCTTGGTCAAATCTTATTTCATTTCATTTCATTTATTTATTGCAATCATAATTAGAATCTGTTTTTACAATATTTTAATATGAACCCTGTAGGGCACGGCAATATACCTCGAGGAGAAGAGAAGAGAAGAGAGGAGGACGCAGCATTTTGGCACGTTGCCTTTTTTTTTTTTTTTTAAAGTAATATCAATGTAATAGCAATGTCAACAATTCTTAATACATAATTTAGTTAGGTATGTCAAATAAAGTTGAATGTCAATAGAATGTTCATATATTTAGTAATGTCAAGACAAGACATATATTTAGTAATGTCAAGCTTACTTTATCTTTCGCAGATATTTGTGTTATTTTTTTTTTTTTGTACGTGACGTTCCAATGCTTAGAAATCAATCTAGGAATTCTCGACCGCCCTTTGCGACAACAATTGCCTCGGAGTTCCGAATAAGTTGACCACTTGCTTGATTTTTATTAGTGTAGCGCAGTAGCATATACTTAGTGTATGTATCCACCGTCACCGACAGATTTCTGTTCTTTGGGTGATCCCAATTTGCCGGTTATGGCCATGTGTATTCACCATAGAATCAAAAAAAAAAACCCAGGAATGCCTAACACCAAACCCACTTAGTAACGTTACTAAAGGCAACCGAATTACATCAATTATTCATCACCTATAAACCGCGCGGCTCGCAGCCCAACGCGTCGCGCAATCGCGCGCAACCTTTAACTAGCGGCAGCGCAAACCCCAAGCCCAAGCTACGAAGCTCGGGTTCGCAGCCTATATACATATCAGCATATTTATTTATTTAACCTTTTATTGTGTATTACAATATGGCGGACTTAATGCCTAATGGCATTGTCTACCAGTCAACCATGAAAAGATGTAAATAGGTAGGCATATACATCTGTCTAACGTACTCAGAACGTCATGACCGAAAACTTCGTATAGAACCCTTGATTTTGATTGCCAGAGTGTAAATGCGCTGTCTATTTTTAGGGTAAAATTTTAAAAATGTCGGGCAGTTTGTTGGTACACAACAAGGACAATAAATATAATTTATCTTGATGTAATTTGCGTTTTTTTTTTTTTTAAATAACCCGGAAAGCACAATCTCAATGGTTAAGCATAAATATATTTTCATTCAACCGTACTAGACATGATAAGATTCTAAGTACCTACCCATTTAGATTTGTTAGTAAATATGTATTCAGAAGTTTTAAAACCTTATTAGTGGTAGGTACATATTGAACACATAGTTTATCTTGGATTTCAAAGTTCTATAAGGCCATACTATTTATTTGAAAAATTACGAGATAAACCTAGTCGTAAGACATGGCAAGCCCACGCTGCGCAAACGCCAACCAATGTCAATACTTTTCATAGTCAAAGTTGTCAAAGTCAGATAATTTATTTCGGCATAAAGTGATTGGACACGCCGAACCTAAAAGTTTGCTCAATTAAACCTTTGTAGCTTCTTAAATGTGAAAGTGAACGTATAATTGAAAATGTGACATTATAGTGCTATGATGGAGACTACCGTTCATTGAGAGGATTTGAAAATTATTCCAGTACTAACTTGGAGCAAAAGGTAAAATATTTGTATCAGGTATAAGTTTGCATCCAAGTTAGCTCAATATGTATTGGTGGTTTCAGTGTAACAATGTTTGAAGTTTGTTATGATGTCATATTAGCAGTAGAGAGAAAGTGTAATTGTAAATTATTCGTACCTTTATTTTGTCTTAAATATCGTCACCTGTTACGCCATCTGTGTGTCTTTACTAGAATGGTATAAACGCAGTCGATAGGTATTCGGACTAATAGTATTTTTCACTATATAGATGTCACTATTGTATGGAACAGAGTTCATTCATGTGAGATGTTTTGGATAAGATAGTGGAGTGGACTGTCTCACTCCAAGTGTAGGTGAAGAGACCCGCGCCCATTGTGGACAGATACCTTGTACCCAGGTCATGGATGTCAAAGCTTTGTGAACATGTATTCTCGTTTTCCGCAGCCGGAGGCGGGCATAACGGCTATTTTCAGATAATGAGTAACACTTTTGTGTTATTTTACAACAACTGTTATTGTAAACTGTTATCCTTCATATCATGGGTTCGAATCCCACTCAGGACAAATATTCGTGTGACGAACACTTGTATTTGTTCTGTGTCTGGATGTAAATATTATCTATTTAAGTATGTATTTAAAAATATCTATGTATGTATATCAGTCACTGACACCCATAACACAGGCTCGCGCCTACTTTGGGGTCAGATGGCCGTGTGTGAGAATGTCCATGATACCTTTCACAGGCTTAGAGTTATAATTTCAATCCGGTATCACACGACGGCCTGACACGACGTGCGCGCTGTTTCAGTTTCAACAATCGAATAAAAGACAAAAACGCACGCACGACAGGAACGACGCGCGCGCTGTTGCTGGTTCAATAACAGGATCTTTCAATTATCAACAACAGTGTTGTTCATTGCGTTTAAATAACGCATTAAGTAATGTGTTATTATAATAATCACCACCTCTATCTACAGCTCGTACCTAACCGTAATGTTGGTACAACATAAAAATAAAAAATTTCGGATAAGTACTCATGGGCAAGTCATAACTCATAAACATGGTCAGCCATGGAAGCATGGCGCCGCCACTGTGTATTACCTCGAATATAATTGTAGGTTTAGCAATAGGATGCAGTTGAACCTGGGTAGCTCCGGATGTTTGCTTAGACGTTCGGCATATAAAACAATTGTCCATGAAGTCCCTTACAGTGGTGCTCGTTTTATTAAAATAGTAGGTTTCCCTTATCTTTGAAAGAGTCTTCTCCCAGCCTGGATACTTTAGAGCGTTATGGAAGGTATTAATGAGGCTCCACTAAAAAAAAATAATTTAGTACGACGATCAGTTTCCAATCCATATTGTTGGTGATTACGTTGACCGACAATGGATCTGGGTTTCTGCTTAGGTAGTCCGCATGCTGTATCCGCTCGCCTTTCCTGACTATGTCAAATTCGAAGTTTTGTAAATAAGCCCACCACCTATGAATGCGAGGTAATAGGTCATTTTTATGCCTAGAGGCTTTGGGCGCATTGCAGTCGGTTATCACCTTAAACCGACCGAAAATGCTTAGTTGCTTGAACAACCGTCATGGTGATACGAAGAATCTGGCACTGGTGGACGGACCTGAAACATAACTAAAGTCCGACAGTAGCTGTAAGTAGGTATCCCACTTCTGATGTCGCATACAGCCTTCATATAAAAGTGATAATAATAAAGATATTAGCATAATAGAAGTTATCAGAAAGAATGTTTGTGTATTTATAAATTGAATTACTGTCAAGAAGCAATTATAAAAGATGTCATGATGTATGTTTGTTTAAGTTGAAAGCCTTTACAATAATGTAGCAATTTACTGCAGGTAATAAAGGAAAACAATAATAGTAGAAGTCTATTATCACAAGAGAATAAGTGTTCCCTTGTCTTTGGCTATTCCAGACCAATTAGTGTCGTATTAATGAAATGTGCAGAATTCAGTTACGATTCATTTATTATTATTTCTTTATCTACCGCCGGTTCACAAAGTTGATGCTACCGAGAAGAACACGGCAAGAAACTCGGTAGTAACTCTTTTCAATATTTTCCACAGTATTTATAGATAAAGACGTCATCTAATTACATATTTTAATTTACTTGAATTACAAATAAAAATAGTAACGAGAACATATTCGAGAGTCAATTATTCATAACAACCTCGAGTTTACTATCATAATTTTATAATAACGTTTTTATAAAGTAATTCTGCAAGCATAGCAACATTATTTATTTAGAAACAATGTTCGATGAATAGCACTTACGGAGTTGCTCTCGATTCGAAGCGCCGATGCAAAGTGTCCCCAATATCGAAATGTTTGCCTTTATATAGGCTGACCTTACGTCACTCGTTCTACCGGTCGGATGCAATGCATTAAGAAAACTAACAGATGGCTATAAGATCATCAAACGTTTTTATAAATCGTTTAATTATTACAAATCACTATCGTAAATTAACGATGTTATTTTTCTATAAAAACTAAATTTTAAAACACGTTAATTAAGCCTAACGGAAGTTAGGCTTAATTAAGTTTGTACAATTATGCCATTTACAAATTATCAGTGTGTTATAATTATTGTAATTTAGTTTTTACACTTGGTTTATTATAATAATAATAATCAAATCATAGTATGTAGAATGAGGGATGTATGTAGAATAGTAATCGCGGCGACATATAAAATATATAGACAGAAAACTTAAAGCGGCATTTTCATACAGAATCTTTGATGCTCAAATATCACAAATAAATGGAATCATCCACCTACACTATGTGTCTTATTACCTTGGTAACAAGTATGGGAGCACACATTTTGTACGGCACGCACTTCCTACGCACCTTTGACTACGTACCTGGTTTCTCTCGAAGGTTTCGCGGTGGCCATCGGTGGTGACCTTTTCAAGGGTGACATATGAGCCGGCTGGCAAGGTCGACGCCCTTGGAGTTGAGCTGTACAAAACCCATGGAGGCTTCGCAGTCACCGCATTGTGAAACTGTAATCGGAGATACTGGGCGATCGTGTGACAGTGACTGAATAGAGATTGCACACTCGAGGTTTTGTATAGAGATTAATTAAACATTTACATCTGACGGGCGCGTTGGCGCAATCGGTTGTAACTCTGCCTGTTACGCCAGGGATCATGGGTTCGAATCCCACTCAGGACAAACATTTGTGTGACGAACATTTGTGTACTGTGTCTGGATGTTAATAATTATCTATCTAATTAGATATCAATTTCTTAAAGACCAAATCAGTCACGCGCAAATCTAGAAGTAGGTATTATTAATCTTATATATAACAATATAATCTTTCAAATCATGGCCAAACATTATGCCTATATTAAACTACAACTGCAAAACTTTACTCAAAACTATTATCTAAGGCTAGGCATTTTCCGGTAACGTTCCAATTTCTTCACAAAGATGTAACTGCGCTTGACGACAACCAAACACGAAGAAGGTGTTACGTGCGTAGCTCTTCTGTTGGCACGCGCAAAAGGTTTTTTATGGTAGTAGAATATTATGCTTTCTCTGTGGAATCTGCAATCAGGTTGCGCAAATATTTAATGTCATAATACGTTGGAGCACGTCATGATATAACAACTTGTAGATTTATTCAAAGACAAATTGTAGTGTTATTTACTGCATATTCAATAACAAAAAAACTATCAGAGACATTCATAACGTTTAAAAAATTAGAGTAGGTACTAAAAGGAAATCAAGGAATAATATGGGAAATGGATTTTTGCTTATGAGGGTGTACAAATCTACAACAAATCTCCTCATGATGAGTCGTTCACCGTTACAGCAAGTGACATTTAATTTCTTAAATCGCACATAACTTAGAAAAGTCATTGGGCCGTGCCGCTGGGATTTGCACCCGGACCGCTCGAGTGTGAGGCGAGTTCGATAGCCACTGGGCTGTCACCGCATGTACCAATCCAAAGCCATGCGACTCATTAATCTATCAGTCTAAGCCACTCTAAGCCAACGCCCTCGTGTCTCGCCGCGTGAACAGCTCGTAACTGTCCACTGCCTGATAACTTCCCTTAGTTGTTGTTTCGACCCGACGACTGCGCGACGCAAAGGGTAGGTATTGTGTTTATCAGTAAGTATGTATGTTTGTTCCTTTCTAAAACGCCAGCTCTAGAAACAAAATGCGTAAGGGGATTTCAATGATTCTTTAGTCAAACAATTCGTCTGTGACTAAAGACATGACCATAACCAAGATTCACCACATCAGATGACATATTACCAAAATGAAACCAAATTAACATCGAGCAACTATATCAAGTGGAGTATCGTTGAATAGGTAATTAAAAATAGTTTTAAGGTTCCATATATCATTTTTCGTCTTAGTTAACAGTTTCGGATAAATAACGATTTTAAGTTGGTTAATAACCACTCTCACAAATTTCGTTTTCTTTGAATTATGCAACTTGTACACTTGAATTACCCATCGTCGTTCGAACTGACCTCTGCTTTACCTAGCGATCTGAAACCGTTATGTAATTAAAGTTCTACCGTATTCAGTGATATGATGTATCCAGTGATTCTACCGTATTCAGTAATTTTAGATTCTTCACTAAGTTTTACTTCGTTATCGATAACGGGGCCATGTGTCTCAACTTCCAAATAGTTTCCTGTTTTCATTACAAATGACCTGATGATATTTCACTGACAAACTAATATTTCACTATTGTTTGGTTTGCTATTGTCTGGATTATATTCCGAATTTTATTTAATTTGCCAGACAGTCTATATTAATTTTTTATGCCTAATTTAACAGCGTGAGTCGTTATTGGTACGATACCCAGACACGAGGTGTTGTGACATGGAATCAGCCCTGACTGACTTATTACGAGGGAATAAAGTTTATTTTCGGGTAACTAACTTTTTCAGGTAAGAAAGCAAGGCCACACGGCAGGAATTGTGCGAGAGGGAAAATATATTTGGAAGATTATTTCAGTTTTATAATAATAAATTTATAATAAGTCTTACAGACTTTGTGATTATGACCATCCATACCACACCAATTTTGTGGATATTATTTTGTTTTTCACTATCAAATCAGCTAACTTCTTCACAACAACGATATGACTTTTTGAATTAATGGATGAATACAAATGTTTATGTGAATTGACAGTTTTCCTAAGGACTTCATTCTATTCATCGAATGAATGAATCCATTTATAAACAGCTTGACGAAATTGTCCACCAGATTTTAAGTTAGTTAGGTGGCTAAATAAAACCTTGACTAAGTAATTCTAATTCTAGCTGCGTCATGAGGTCAGCTACTAGGAAATATTTATTAATATTGGTAAATCTTGCTTTGGAATATCAAGCAAAACATTTCATCGGAATATCACGGTTTCCAAGGACGATGTTATTGGCCGTCGTGTGGCGTCATTAGCACATTACACTGTACGAGTTCCTCTAATTGAGTCCGTCACGATTCGATCAAGCGTTGCAAAGACGAGTGCTCAAAGTTCACAGGATGTACGTATGTAATACTCATTTTTCTCAGGGTTTTTGTCGTAATATAATATAGTTGCGTGGTAGTAGTTACTAAGATAGTCATAATTACATTAAAGTGTATATTTTTATATCAAATAATATAGATCCCGAGGGATCATACAAGGTAGAGTAGTAACCAGTAGTTATAAAAGAGGATGATAAAGAACATCTAGTATTAAATATAGCGCAATCAATTTAGAACATTTTCAGCAATTGAAAGGAAGTGGTGACAGGGTAGATTCACACAAGTAGTGAATAATTTTATGGAGGTGAAATACGGCAGGAAACACCTCGGATATAATAAACTTGCTGTGGGGTATTATGGAACTGATTTGGGGTATAACCTCGACCCAGATTGAGCCAGTGAAAATGTGCGTGATTTTATGGAAAACAACAAGCGCGGGGGTTGCTAGGCCGCCCGAAAACAATCAACAAACCTAATAATAAATTATCTGCTGCGCACATACCTACAATATGAATCTTTCTTGAATTGTCTCAAGAACTTAAATACTCAATCAATTTAGCAACGACTTTTTAAATAAAATAATGAATAACTAACTACTATGATTTCGATAATGACTCAGCAAATTTTAAAGTTTACTGAAGAAAGTTGGCATACGCTTTCGTTTCATTGGTGCTTGTATGTTGTATGTAAACAAGCATTCTCTTTTGACCTACTACGTATCACACTATATTAGAAATATCTGATACTTCTCAATATTTGTGGTTTGACATTACATACATTTGACCAGAGAGCTTAATTTTTTATTTACATTGGTTTCATGAAGCCATCATACGAAGCGACGCTTTCGTAATAGATTCTACATGGATGTAAGAACATTTAAATTCTTACCGCCGTCTCCAAATAAATTTGCACTGTATGCCGTGTCCATAAGAGGATATAATCTCTTGGCTTGGAACGACTCGAAGGCTGCAAAACTTGACGTGGACCCGGGCTACTGGTTCTGAGGTCCGAAAATAGCTATCCACTCCGGCTAACGGTGTGCACGAGCAGAAATACACGTACACATTTCTCTTATCGCTGACAACGTAATTTACACCTTAAATAACAATTTTAAACGAGATTTTACAGCGTAATCGACTTAAGGAAATATGGATGATACTTTTAAGACGATTTGTTATAAAATCACGACTATGACAGAGTTAAGTTCATTTAATTCATCTATAAATAAACTTGACTGCGTTTTGTCGATGTTGTTTGTGATTTTTTGTACATTCAACTTTATAACTTCAGCATAAAATTTATGTTCCCACTTTTTAATTTATCATTTACATCTGTTTGCATTATATGTAATTGTAATTTTTAGAATACATATATGCATTGATATAAGAAGTTGTCAAAAAGAAGGATGTAGGTTAATTCCCCATAGTTCCTTATCATTAGCATTTATCGGGAATAACCTCAGTCTTATTGTTTTTGTTTAATTGCATGCAGGCTAACTTGATAATAAAAATAACCAATTTTAATTTTGTTCTGATTAATCTTTGGATTAGGTTTACTCAAAATACATAGGCCCTAATGAATATTATTCCAGATTTTGAAAAAAAATATCATGTAATATGACAATATGACAAGCTTAGCGAACGACTCAGATCAACGTAATCCATCCATCAGTTGAGAGTTTAGGTTAGGTTATAGGCTATATTATTTGGTCCTATAGTTAGATAGATAGCGAGAAACTGCTTTATTCATAAAGGTCTCATTGCGAGAAACAAATCTTCGGTTCTGAAATTCTCTATTCTTCCTTTTTCAAATTGTAACTAATAATCTATCGTATCTAATGACGCCTTTATTAAGTTAAGTCGTCTATAAGTAGCATATAAGTCACATTAGTTGTACTGTTGTAGTTGTCATCATTAGCAATGCGTGGTATTGCGAAATCAAATTCGCCGAAGCAATTCGCACCGCGAATGACGCGATATGAGTCTTTGATGACCTCCAATATGTTTCAAGGATGCTGTTTAGTAATTTATTCAAAATAATAATTAAATGTTGGGAATGTCTGCAGTATCACGTTAGTCATTTCATTCTTATCAATACTCTCAAATTTGTCTATTCACTTTCGTACTTCATAATTTTCTCAATTGGATACAAGTCTGACTGACATGTTGTTGGTACAATTTCATTGCTCGTTTTCCGAAAGAAAAAACTATTAAAAATACATTAAAATGCTTTGAATTAAGATGGATATCGTCATCCTTATGTGGCCAACTAGGGTATTCTTTTCCGTTACATTACTTTCACTTCTGACAATTCTGACTCATTGCATTGTTTAATTCTCATTTCACCCGCCATTTTAGTGACTGGTTTGCCTGCTTGGTTGAGCACCTTCCAGCCTGCGACACAAAGGAGAACCTCCTTGGCAAGGACTTTACCCATTACTTGTACTATTATTCTGTGCCATTACAGACAATAATAATCGTACGACTAAAAAAATACGCTTAGATTAACAACGCACACGTAGATCATAGATACTGTACATGAATATAATTAACCTTCCAAGTAGGTTAATCGTCTACAAGTGAAGATCGTTTTAGGAGATTCCACACATTTTAAACATTATTTTGAGATAACCTTCACCGTGACTTTACTTACCTAATTAGTATTTTTTAAGCGAATAAGCGAATACTTGTATGTGATATAACTTTGAGAATTACGCTACCTACTCAGGCCTCACAAATCTTTGTGTCTTTGTTAAGGTCACCGCCTAAAGTACCTACCTGTGCAAAGAAAATTTCACGCACTGTTTCTTTCCGTTATCTCTGATCCGTGTGAAGGTCTGTTATCATTATGGGGCCTCATTTAACCTTTAAAAATATATTTAACGATCTCCAAAATCTGAATCTAAATTTTCCTGAAGACGATACTATGAGGAGCTCTATGTTCCAACCAGCGAGAATCTAATTTACTGTTCTATGACACTTAAATGCTCTGTGCATTTTAAAATATACAAAGAAATTTTCGTTCCGCACTAATTATTGCCGTTATTCAATTCTCATTAAAACAATGTGTCCATAAATCTCCATATCTTGGTTAAATAGATTCTATTTAAACTGCCTTTAAGTCGACTTATTTATACAGTATCTCAAAAGTGGAACTGACTTCCTCGTCCTCTGCTTATTTATGCTAGACAAACAGTTTTTTGAACTCAACAACCTGTTATCTATAATGCAGTGTGTTTGATAACCCTTATCAATAATTTAATTAGCAATGTTATATTCAGTAATTTTTAATTGTTTTTCAACAGAAGGACAGAATTATAAATCTTATTATTATCTTTTTCAACGTCAGTATTTTGTGGCGTTTCATCATCATGACCCTTTCTTTGTCCCACTGTTGGGGCTCCTCTCAGAATGGGAGGGATTAGGCCTTAGTCCACCACACTAGCCCATTGCGGATTGGTAGACTTCACATGCCTTTGAGAACATTATGATGAACTCTCAGGCATGCAGGTTTCCTCACGATGTGTCCTTTACCGTTACAGCAAGTGACATTTAATTTCTTAAATCGCACATAACTTAGAAATGTCATTGGTGCGTACACCTCTTTTATCTGTTCTGTGGTGCGTACCGCTTGGGCTTGAACCCGGACCGCTTGAGTGAGAGGCGAGATCGATAGCCACTGGGCTGTCACCGCTATATATAGTATGATGGTATAATGGATGAAAAACATTTTGTAAACATTCTTAGAATGGAATTACTCTTTCGTTTTCTCGCATAAGTAGTCCTGGGCTGCCGCTGCAGGACCAAGTCGGATAATAGATTAATGATAATGATAATGATTTAAACCTTGTTCTCGGCTGTCTGTGGAACTTCTGAGAATCGGATTGGTTTTTTCCTATTGCTAATAATGAAAGTAATAGTTCAAGTTCAAGTTCTGACTATATTTCCCGCCAATAAGGATTCCACGAGGTCAACATATTGTCCAATGCAGCTCATATGAATTGTCGATGTGTTTGTATATTTGTTTACGACTTTGCGTGTGAGCGTGATTGACGTAACGGTTACGAAACGCACGCGATGCCGACTGTGAGGTAAATTTTAAAAATTCCCATCATGCCCTAGCTAGACCGATTAGCGCACTTTTATATGTATTCAGGCCGTGTCCCATTAATAGCTGTTACATAAGTGTAACGAGCAGGACGAATTTGTGCAATGTCTTGAGACTAAGCTTGAGACCTTCGCTTATACGATTAGCTGATGCGCTACGCACGCGAATCTGGTCATTGTAACTGGCTAGATAACTTGAGATGACAGTGTCGTCATGGTGCCGTCATTGCGTTAATGTTAAAACCTTTAACATTTACATGTAGCCTAAAGGTTGTGCCAACGTGCACTTTCGAATCACGGTTGCGCCCATGAAATTTTGCCACCAGCGGTCACCTATCCACAAACCGACCGTGCCAGTCGTTGCTTAAATCTGTCAATCACATTGAATCTACACGAGCCATTGGACAATGGATGCTTTTGGACATAAGATTACCTTAATCAACGCTACTCCTCCCAGTCATGTGCCCATTGAATCCAGCGGTTTCCAGCCGTCTTCAGGCATCGACCGACTGAGCCCATGTACGGAATCTTATGATCATGGTCTCGAAAAGGTGAAACTTATATTATTCAGTAATTTAGAAAACCGTAGGAAATAAATTAAAGGCATACTTGGGGACACAGGTCTAACACGTAGAGGCCCCTTCGAGACATTTTAATGAGTTGCGATATGGCACACGTGGCGGATACCACCCTCGATCGACAGCACGATCAATTGGCACACCCGAAGGTGGGACCCGCTTAGGAGCTGAATGGAAACTATATTGGATCTATTATATTATTTTTATTATAGGAATACAGTGCTCAAATGACGGCATGATCATGTCAATGGCATGTATGAAAGCAATTTGCAATGTATCGTGATTATCAAGATGGATAACTATAGACTATAGAGTCTATTTAAGTGTCAGTTGAGGCAATTTGTGGAATTACAGTAGCTGAACTCGACTCCTTGTTATTATCTGTAGTGTAGTCTTAGTGGCTCTCCCTTCCGTGTCTGGTCACTATAGAAGGCTTGATTAGATAGTAGAATATTGTAGATATTATTCACTGAAGCTGACTAAGTAACTAGCATCATCAATTTGCTAGAGTCATAAGTACAAGTAAGTAGTATACAAGCTTATTTTGACGGGCCCGTTGGCGCAATCGGTAGTGACCCTGTCTGTTGCGCCAGGGTTCGTGGGTTCGAATCCCACTCAGGACAAATATTCGTGTGACGAACACTTGTATTTGTTCTGTATCTGGATGTTAATATTATCGATTTAAGTATGTATTAAAACATATCTATGTATGTATATCAGTCTCTGACACCCATATCACAGGCTCGCGCCTACTTTGGGGTCAGATGACCGTGTGTGAGAATGTACAACATATTTATTTATTTATTTATTACAGAGGAAAGTGCAAATCAGAAACTACATTAAACAAATATCGGGGTTGTTTGGGTTCAAATCCAAGCGGTAAGCATAAATTATTTTAATTATGTCAAGTTATGTTTATGTTAAGTTGTGTGTGTTTTAAGAAATTAAATAATCAGATGATAAATTACCTGCATACCCTCTATAATATTGTCAAAGGCATATGAAGTCTACCAATGCGCGCTTAGTAGCGTGGTGTAGTATGCCTTACCCCTCGCATTCCGAATGGAGACTTTTGCCCAACAATGGGGTAGAGACGCTAAAGCATGGACCGCTTCAATATCCTTACAAATTCGTCCTGCAAGGCCAATTCACGTGTTGCACAATTGAGGTTTTGTTTCGTATTCGTATCATATGAATGAATTATTGTTAGCCTATAGGAAATTAGAACTTATTGCATGGTAACAAGCTTGCAATAGTAATGAAACAATGGACTAGTTGTAAGATAACACGCGTCCTACATACTCGCACCTGTTGCAACACTTGCAACAGACGGAGCGGCCATGTTTACAGTTACGTACTTATTTAGTAAGTACATAATGTATCAATGCTATCAGGGTTGTGAAAAAAAAAACAAATTTGTCTATGGGATGAGTGTATTCTCCAGTCAAAAACATTGTCTGGTTCCTCACCGTCGCGTCGCAGACATATTTATAATGGTCCAAGACGAATGTACAATATAAATAAGTATGATCTAATGTCTACATTTTTGGTGATGAAATCAAGGCGACGGCAAACACCGAGTAAGTACCTACAACCTTCACAGATAATTGGATTTTATAGATATTTTAGGACGCAGTGCCTTATGGGCTTAACCGACACCTCCTCCCTCCAAATAATAATCGGATTTTAAAGGCTTTTCGCAACGGCTTGTTCTTTTTGTATCCACCTAACATTGCTATATTTGCTTACCCATAGACGTCCCACTGTTGGCCAGTTTGGGCACGGGTCTCCCGCAGCTTTTGTGAATGTCAATGCGGATAAGTGGGGAGTTAATGGCCAACCCAGTGTCGAATGTTCTCAAGCCACCCCAAGGTATTCGACAAAGCTTAACGATTGTTTTTACAATTGAAACCAATCGGGACCGACGCGACGGCTTAACGTACCCTCCGAAACACAGAAGAAATAACAAAACAAGTTACACATGCAAGTTACATAATTATTCACATAAGCAGCCATAATCTGTGAAATCTTACACAAAGCTCGTATTGAAAGTTCGAACTTTTAAGTGATATTATTTCATTTAGCACTGGTGAAAGTGGAGCTTCCTACGAAATAGAAATATATAATATTTACCAACCAATAGAGGAATGTAACGAAATATGGAATACTACCCCAAATACGGAGTCTAACCTGTATTGCGGTAGGATATGACAAAATTCCATATTGCTTACTATTCAATATTTGGTTACTTTCCTGTTCTCATTTTTTAGTACGAGCACGTTGTCTTGAATGCTCTTCTGATAAGTTTTCAGAGCAAAGCTACAACCCATAGACGTCCCACTGCTGGGAACGGCTCTTCCCCACAGGCAATTCTGCGGGAGGTATAGAGCATACTCCAATGCGGATTGCTGGAGGGATAAGGTTTAATATCCAACAAGTTTCTCATAATCAGATAATGTCACCGCACCGGGCACAATTCCATCCACCATCAATTCAAACTCTAGTCTAACGAGGCAGTGAAATATGAAGATAAAAGACGTGTGGCATTCGGAGACTGCCGCGGTAAAGCTATTGCATAGCATTTTTTATCAACTTATGCAATTATAATTATTTATTGATTTTATTTATGCAAAATCAAAATCAATATCAAAATCAAAATCAAGAGTGTGAGCCTGGCATTACCGAACGTGAGCGCGCGGCTTAATGATGACATTCGTCGATTGTCATCGAACACTTTTGAAGGTTTTAGGTTTTATTTTCGTTACGGAATTTCTGTATTCCGTCTCCACGCTCAAGGCCCGCGATAGAATCTATGCAATAGCTTAAAAGATGAAATCCTTAGACGAAATACAGTTACTAATACTACCATTGCTTGCATAGTTGGTATGCTTAAGTGGCCACATCGGTAATATAACCCAAGGTTCAATCGACCTATAGGAATTTCAATAATACCTGCATGCATTATGCAGGTTAAGAAGAGGATGTATGTACGTAGTATGGAATGGAGTATGAATGAGTAGAATACGAGACTGGTAGAGCCTATAGGGAACCAGATAGATTTTATATGAATCCTATTTTGTTCCATATAGAGTTCGCCCGGGGCAGTACCACCGCCTGCCACGATTATTACCATTTCTGCCGTGTGATAATTGTTTTTAAAGCAACTGTGGTCCGGTTGGAAAGGTGTGGTTTCCGGTTACACTTCTTTAGAGGTGACCATCTTAGTCCTCAAGAGTAGCAACACAGGTAGGGACTGACTTGGAACGAGAATCTTACTAACACGTACTAACTGGACAATTACTAACACCAGCTAACAGGATTAACTATCACTAACAGTCCCCAGTCCTCATACCCACTAACGAACTGACATCACACACAATTAATTAACTCTCCCAACTAACTGGACTAACAATCCCAGTCCTTAATTGAGTCTTGTTCAAAGTCAGTCACAGTCGTCATGGGCGGCAGCGGATGGGTGGTGCTGCAAGCTCGTTTGCTATCTTTGAATCCACGTAAAAATGAAAAGGCAACTCTGGTTGCCTGGACATTTGAGTGGATAAAAAAAGACATTGCACAAGTTTTTCCAAGACATGCACCAACATTCGTAACTTTAAGCATAGAATAAAGAGCCGCTCCGCTCTACTACTTTGTGGCTCTACCGCGGAGCGACTCTTTATTCTATGCTTTAAGCCTTGTACCTTGAATCTTACGTATGTCATGGGCACGTCACAGTTTATATGATTTGTATCAATGGACCGTCACACAACCATTAAATCAATGGTCGAGCGTATATTCTGAACTTGGCCTAATTAAAACAGAGTCCATTGAGCGGGAACAATTTTGTTGTTAGATATCTATACGAAGACTATAGGTACTACGAGTGCATACTTTGTATTGTATTGTGTATTATCATTTAAAATCTTATGTGAATTATTGAATTCAACAGCACTTAGCTTAGTAGGAATAGTAGGTAATTATGAAAATTTTTACTTTTTATTTATTTATTTTACTTTTATTTAGTTTTATTTTTATTTTTAGAGGTTAAAACCCTACATCTTTATACATCATATATTCTTAATTAATTTTATAGAGGAAATATTTGTTTGTAATGTTTTCACCATAAATCTACGGTTTTCACACAAAAACTACTGGACTGATTTTAAAAATTCTTTCACCATTAGAAAGCTACATCTTCACTGATCTTCAAATGACATAGGCTATTTAATATTACTAGGTGTAAACGAAACTATTGTTATGTCTAATTCCACGCGAGCGAAGCTGCGGGCTTCCACTAGTATGAAATAATGAAGCACGTTCATTAAATTGCGTACGTACGTGGTGATCGGAGCCATTACCGACGGGCTTCTCTGCTTCGCTGCAAATTGAATAAACCTTGACGCTGTTGTTACGAGTGAAGACGCTTATCTGTAACTAAGTCGTAATTCCCGGCTATTTGTGAACAGAAGTAGCTACTGATTTTTAAATAATCGATTTGCATCCATCCGATTATCTATGTAACGATCCCGGCTATGTTGGGGATAGTGGGGCTGAAATTTGATAGATAAATTAGCCAGTCAGATGTAGGCCCAGTGGGTCGCGTCGATTCAATGTGATCGACAGGGTTAAACAACGACGGGCGCGGTTTGTGGATGGGTGACCGCTATTTGAATTTTCATGGGATACCGTGCTTCGGAGGGCATGTTAAGCCGTCGGTCCCGGTTGTTTTCAATGGTGTAAACAGTCGATAAGTCTTGTCGAAGACCTTCGGGTGGCTTGAGAACATACGACACTGGGTTGGCCACTAACCCCTCCACCAATACGCATTGGAGCAGCGTGGTGGAGTATGCTCTAGTCCTCTCGCAAATTTATCTGTGAAAACATTTGAATTCGATTTCATTAACATAAATCTATATTATTATGTAATTTGTTACAACATTTACAATATTCTGTTTTCAATAGGCGGTTGATTTAAATGTATGTCCAGCAACATCTTTTTATTCATTCATGCTTCTGTCAGTGCTTCTGTCTGAGTAACACAAGGATAATATTATCCACACCTGTACAAACAGCTGCGACATGTGCACCTGTGTTGAATACGACACGGTAAGCTTACCGTATCGTATTCATTATAAAATTATCTAGATACAAGACTTACCTACATTAGCACTAGCTCACTCATCCCTGCATTTGTATTATTTATTCAGGTGGCGAAAACACACGGGAAACATAATTTAACATCCCTTTTAAACCCAAATGCAAATAATTAACTGCCAAATAAATAACTGAGATTCGAACGCGGGGTTATGTCACTGATTTAATGAGACTTTAACCATTAAGTAACTGTATTTAAATTCTAACTATTGAACGCCCGCAGCTTTGCTCGCGTGGAATAAGATATATCAATAGTTTCGTTTACACCTAGCGATAAAAGTATGTATGTATTTTCATTTAGGAATCAATTTATTACTACCAAATGTGCATTTGAAATAAATTATCAATTTTTATTGTAGTTATGGTTCACTATTTTGGCTATAATGACTTAGGTACACCGGTACACATAAGATATAGATACATACTGTGGCGGGCTTTTTTGTAAGACTATTTAAGATAAACATTTCCATAATACATTACATAATATGTGTAACTCTGGCGGTTTTGGCAGCGCACGTATAATAGCAATAGCAATAGCTTGCAGATGGTAGATTTTTTCCTACTTACTTGACACTTATCGTCATATTATGGACAATTCACACAATATCTTTATAAATTGTAGCTTATGTGTTATTCTGATGTATAAGCTATATTATTGTAAAGATTCATTAAAATCCATTCATTACTTTTTACGTGAAAGATTAACAAACATCCATCCATCCATCCATACTTACAAACTTTCCCGTTTATAATATTAGTAGGATTTTAGTTAGATTTAAGTTAAATAGACCGTGTTTTGTAAAACAGGTTCTAAAATGACAGCAAACATCAAATGTCAGAGCTTGAGGTGTAAATTCACACTAATAGAGCCATAGCCAAAAGTTTTAAAATTGATGTCAAATATCAGTTGTTAAATACTATACGGATTTCTGTTCTATGATCTCATCTAGTCTACACATTAAGTCACATGTCTGTTCTACACTTATTCAATCTGTTTTTAATGCTAGCGAGTCGAAATAATACATCTAACTCATTAAGTGTCTTTTTAACTTGAACTCCTCCCAGGCTTAATATATTTCTGACAAATCCATCTGGATCAATAACTCCAGATCAGAGAGGAAGATCTCACTCTAGGAATATACACGAGTATAATCCTAGTAGGTACGAACCTACTTTCCTAATTTTTAATCTAACAAAAATAACTTACCAGTCTTTAATGAAAAAATAGACTCTCCTTTCCTTCTCCATGGACTCTCCATTCCTCTCCTTTCCTTCTCCATGGACTCTCCATTCCTCTCCTTTCCTTCTCCATGGACTAAGGTTAAGTATTTTGTGGTTCATACCGTAAGTAACTTTGAAAGAGAAGTGTTACAAGATGACTTCCGCATCACATTTAACTTGTTACGCAAAAGGAAGGAACTGTTGTTCCATCCATCGGTTCAAACAGCGTTCGGCTACGGTTCAGCACTTTCCATCTTATTTCCCCTTTGCCAACTAATTGCGTCGGACCATAACAATGAACGGGCACTTGGTAATAAAAAAGGAATTACGAAAGTTTTTCTCATGTTTTCTTACTCGAAAACATCCGTTAAACATTATTGCTGGCACAAATTGACTTATCTACCCTAATTAAATACCTAATCGGTAGGGTTTTGTACCTGATCTGAGAGATCTCGAAAGTTCTCTGGCATGCAAACGACAAAAAATAGTAGATAACAACAACAGCGGATTTGTATTATTCTAATCTTGAAAAATCTCAATTCATCCTTATTGTAAACTCTATGTTATGATACCGAAGTCAGTTGAAGCCGTTGGAATCAATTCTGCCTGGATAACCATACAAAATTGTATCTGACGCATAGAGTCACTACTGACTGCTCACTACAGACTACAGAATGTACTATACTCTATTCATGTTGATAACAATATCTGGTAGGTGCCCGTTGATTTGCATGGCTCTTTAATCTAACTATGGAATAGTATTACTCTGACAATACTCGACTACATCCTGTTATAGAGAGGGTAGCATATAACAGGACCCTCTCTATAACAGGATGTAGTAGATAGCCTTTGCTATAATCCTTCAAATATTTACGCGCAAATTATGCTAAGCTGTGGCGTGATCACATTCCTTTGCATAGGCCAACAGAACTTTTATGTGCCCATTGCAAAAGAACGGATTACCAGGGCACGTTGTAGAGATAAAGTTGCCTATTTGATTTGGTCGTGTTGGTGTGTATTGACCGACCATGCGTAGGCGCATTACGTGAGTCAAACCAGTTCTTGATGTTGAGTCAATAGTGTAAAGACAACCGTTGTTAATATTGTTATGATTTACGTGCTAAGAGCTAATGTAATTGATTGCGGGTAAAACCTATTAACTACATAAGATTACTTGAACTGAGAGGCCAGAAAAATCCCTTAAAACGCCGCTCTGTAAGTGGTTAAGTGTAGTGGTTATTGCTGTAACCATAGTAACTATGAATACAACTTATAGGAATCCCACTGTTGGGCTTGGGTCGCTTCTACAGTGCCAACACAGACGGTGCTCATTGCTTAGCTTGGTCAGTCACGTACGAAAGACCATAGGGCACTTTCCGGCGCTCTTGCGTTTTCTGGTTGTTCGAGTAAGTTAGTAGCTTGCAGTTATAATAACGTTATCCATGTTTAGATCTGATGGATATCGCTTGCACGAATCAATTTATTCTGAAGGCTGGAACCAATTGTATTGCCATTTTACCGTCGTTTCTGCGTTAAGTTGAACAGTTTTTATCAAAAATTAACTAGTCATTTTTAACGCAGATTTGCTTTTCGGTAAAAAAAAATTCTGAAACTATGAAATTGACGCGATTGTGCGGTTCAAGTTGTCATGGAGAAAAGGACTACTACCACCACCACCTTAGTTCCACTGTTGGGCACGGGTCTCCTCTCAGAATGGGAGGGATTAGGCCTTAGTCCACCACGCTGGCAAAGTGCGGATTGGCAGACTGCACATGCCTTCGAGCATCCTCTTCTTCCTCACGATATGTCCTTCCGTCACAGCAAGTGACAAAAAATTTCTTTAATCGCACATAACTTAGAAAAGTCATTGGTGCGTGCCGCTTGGGTTTGAACCCGGACCGCTCGAGTGAGAGGCGAGTTCGATAGCCACTGGGCTGTCACCGCTGTAAATGACTACACATGCCATTTAAGCTACGGTCTACGACCTACTCATGGATCGCTGAGCTAGAGATACGAGGTTCTACTAAGTTATACTATTTACTATGGGCAGGGGCTGTTGTTGTTTGCAAGTCATTCAGTGGCGAGTAACAGTGAGAGAACTGAAGTTAGTTCAATGTCTGTAGCACATTGACCTATAGCAAATAACATAAACTTAAGTACTTCAATACATATTTTATTAATCACTTGCAGTAACATTTACATAAAGGTTTCAGATTACAACGATTACACCAATTTTGCTAAAACAGACGTTCGAGCGCGTGTCGTGGTTTTACAAGCCACCATCTTTTCTCTTCTTCTCTTTTCTCTCCTCGTACCTTACCCGAACTGAGTGATTTAGAGATATTTAATATTATTTATGTGTGTATATACAGTCCATATATACATACAAACTATGTAAAAGAAATACATAATTGTGTTTATTAAAATGCCCAGTGATGCTTGTTTTGCACACCGTGCCACAGCGCCGACGTGACGTCATCGACGAGATGTGCAGAGATATCGTGACCGGGTACATTGAAGTGGTCAAACCAAAGATGCCCATAAAGAATTAAATAAATACATACACTTTGAGGTGGGTGTGTCGTGGCGTCACAGATTGTGCGCAGTTAAGCCGCGACTTATAGACAAGCGCCACTATAAAATAATCAGAGGCCTTGCTAAGATCCAATCTAATGATACCTACTTAGATGTATTTAATATAAATACCACGATGTGAGGAAAAATATTAATCGCTGAGATTGTTGTTTTGCGATAAGCTGCACGTAAAACGTATATTTAATTCAATAGTTACGACATTTTAACCACACTCCATGTTGGTAGAAAATGTTTTTCTCTTACATATTTTGGGGCACAGTGATCCATCCTTCTTAATTTCAGTGATCCTTGCAACAAATTCAACTACTTAACTACAGTTGAAGTGCGTATTACTGCATAGTATTAAACTATTGGAATAATTTTACAAATTTGCTGGTAAAGGTGGGGTAGTAAAATTTTAATATGGCAAGCATTCAGGGAAATTAAAAATTACATCCATATCCATATCCATATCCATATCCATACTAATATTATAAATGTGAAAGTGTGTTTGTTTGTTTATTTGTTTGTTTGTCCGGCTTTCACGTCGCAACGAAGCTATTAAATGGTTTGTGTGTGGTGATAGTGAGGAGGGTGGAGAGTGACGTAGGCTACTTTTTACCTCGGTAAAACATCCCCATTTGAAGATATCGATGTTTTTTTATTTGCTCCAGTAAGTCAGTTTACGTACACTTTATCTGCGGTCAGCATTACCTCAGGTTCCTCTAAGTATCTTTTAATTGTGGAACTGTCACTATTCATCCACCAAAAATGTGTCCTGTATGATAAACAACTCATTCTTAATTCCCTTTGACCACGCGGGCGGAGCCGCGGGTAAAAGCTAGTTAATAATATTTTTTAAATAACAAGCAAAGATTCAGAAAACTAATTACTAGATCTACTAAGATATTAAATAGAAAGTTGACGTTGGATATAGCCTTAATCGAAAAAGTGATAAGTCTTAAATGAAATAGAAATTTAATATTAATAGAATAACACACAATCGAATTACACGAATGCATAAGGTAGGTAGGTAGGTACATAGTGGGTACTAATAGCAAGTCTGGTAACAATTGCCAGTAATTTTCCATACATTTTCCATTAATTCTCAGCTATTGTTGTGAGAAAAGTGAGAAAAATTGGTACAATTAACGTAATCACACACGAAAATTGTATAGGCAGATACGTATTATGTAACTCTTTAATTACTTTGTCTGTTAATCAACTTTATTGATTGCTCATCTCCGGCTCAAGCTAGAATCAGGAGTTTTCGACGTTGCACACTAGTTGGGCAATAGAAAAACTAGGCGTTTGAAGGCCATAAGAGGTATGTTTTCGGACGGCAAAGCAAAGAATATATATAATTTAATTAGATATTATATAAAAAAAAAATATATATTAGATAAAAAAAGGGTTGAATTGGGATGATGCTTATGTTTAAGTTGGTTCACATATGCTAATTTTATTAGACAATTAGCTAATTCCCGAGTCTTCACCCACTTATAGTATAGCATGCATGAAGCTTTTTTAGTGAGAGAATTTTCAGAATCGGTCCAACAGTTTCTAAGATTACCTCTGAACTGATACACGTATTAACAAGTAGAATGATAAATTCAAGAGCAACTCCTCAACAAAAGGGTCACTTGGTAGAGATACCATTATGTATTCAGACGTAGTTGTAGTAAAAAAATAAATTGCTCGTTGATTGCGCCTTATAAAAGGGGCTTACAAAAAATGACTGGATGTAATTTGATTTGATTAACCACCTATACGTAAACATCGGATGTAAAGTGACGCTTCGTTGTGTAGGACCAGGACAAAGGTACTTTTTTTATGTCAGGACCATAGCAAATCCGCATGCAGAAGACAGATAAGTACATTATACACTCAGGCTGCAGATAAGTTATGGAACTGGTTGGAAGTTTGGTGGATAGACAAACGGAGTCGACACGGAACGTTTTTATCGTGGACGTCCACGTAATGAGCGTGTGGAAGTAGGGTGAACAGTAGACGTTCCATCCATGCTTTTGAGGTCCACTGCTGGACATAGGCATCTTCTAAACGACACCCCTCCGACCGGTCCTGTGACTTCTGAATCCAGCAGTTTCCCGCCGTCTTCTTCAGGTCGTCTGTCCACCTTGTCGAAGGGCGATCTGTACTCCTTTTTTATATAAATGGACTCCAAATCATATCGGTCACGAAAAATATAAAAACAATATCATCGTTTTTATATTTTTCGTCATACAAACAGCTCCTCAGTCGTCAACAATAATCTGATAATCTGTCCTCATTTTTGAGGCAACTCCTTAATTAAAAATAATTGTATTTAGCTAATGTATTTCAAATTTGCCGACTGGTGGTAACAGACGGCTCATTTTAAAGCAAAACACCTTGCAAGCAGTAAACATGAGTCGTTTCCAGTTCCACGACATGTCAGCAGTCCCAACCGCCCTGTCACGTGATCCGTCAATGACGTGGCGGCTTCTATTTTTAAACGAGCAGGCTTTGATTCTATACGAGAGAAACTGGCGGTGGCGAGACCGGTTTCCGAGAAGTTTTTAAACGCGAACAAAAACTCGACGGGCCCCGTTCGTTCATAGAATTATTGCGTGCCGCGCTCGGTTATATCAAATTATTTGCAGGATAATCGCAAATGTCTTTGTCTCGTTTTGCTTGTAATATGTAATTATGTAAGTATCCATGATGACAATCCTTCACCGTTTGCTGCTGAAAAGTATCACCTGTTTCTAGAAGTTCATGAAACGTGAACAATAAGAAAGAATGCAATGATTGCATCAATATTAAATAACCTGACCTTATTTAGCCAGCCAAAATCTAAGAAGACCAGTAAAGGCCAAGTGACTAAAGACTAAGCTTCTAGCGATGTTTTGTTTGGATCTAAGCAGACTTATCGACTGTAAAACAGAGCGGGAAGTCACACTAGTCATTTTCTATATCTAGTTACTCGTAGTTTTAGAGGTGCTGGCATACAAGAAGTTCCTTCGCAAATCCTCTCTGTTGCATTTTTTTGAGCATGTAGTAATTTCCCGGCCTCTTCATGAGATCCGTATCCTGTCACCGCTACCAGCTAAAGCATCCCAACCAGCTCAAACAGTGACTTTCGATTTTACTACACGTGCCTCTCATTTTTCTCAGCCTGTTACCTAAATAGTTTGTTTTTCTTTGTCGGTTCATACCGGCACAGAGAATATATTGACACCCTATTCTGTAGTTGTTTTTTTAAGCCATTCCTGATATATGTAATTAAAAAGATGTTGACAGTGAAGTTGGATCCTTAGTTGAATCTATCAATTACAATTCGAATTATCTGTTTCCCATTTATGCCTGTCTCCTTTAACTAAGAATCTGTACATACATTAATGACAACAAAGTATCCAAATTAGTTTCATTCACAAAACCCTGTGCATGAATGACAATAAAGTATCCAAATTAGTTTCATTCAAAAAACCCAGATGATGGCTATAATTTCCAGTCAATTTCATCGTTCATCGAATTTGACCTGACTTTCATATTTACTTTAATATACCAGCACTCTCGTAACACACTTTTATTTATATTAACTTATAGTAAATGCGTTCTCTATACAATTGAATTTAGCAATCACTACGTAGGCGTACTTTCATCAAACTTTCACTATCATTAGTCGGTTGCCATGCACTCGTTTTGATTTCGAAGAAACTTAAAGGTATGATTCCGATCCATGCGGGAACTGCAGTCGTGTGTTGGAATCGGTCTCATTTATTTTATACGGAAATTAATACCGTCTGCCATCGCGTCACATACCGTTGCCGCCTGCCGTTGCCGTCTGCCGTGCCGTATGCCGGTGCCGTCTGCCGTGCCGTCTGTCGTTGCCGTCTGCAATCTGCAGAGTGCTCATATTTTTAAGTAGTTATTAGGACCCCAAACATTAATACTGAGAATACTGAATACTTAAATGACGACTCCGTAAAGCCCCTGACTGCCGAATCGCGGGTCTTGGGTTCCAGTCCGGGTCGGGCAGATATTTGTTTCGCAGAAATATCAGGGATACGATATGAAAGTTTGTATCGAATTTTTTGAAACTTTAACCGATTCAGTTCAAATTGACAAGAAACATTTATTATTATATCTAAGCGAATACGTGTTCGTCAGTTTTTGTATAGTTTGTAAGAATTATAAAAATGTATTCATTTAACATTTTTAGTAGATATTTTGAATTCAAGGCACGCCACTGAATGAAGGTAGTGTGTTTTAGACAGACCTAGAATTGAGAATATAGATACGTAAATATATGATCTTCAACACAAATTCAGCGATTTTTTATTTTCAATCTATATTACCTATATTTTAATACTTAAAAACAAGATATGAAAGTCTTGAGAAGTGATGTAATATTTTTTTTTTTCAGGTATTACAACGTTGCACATAGACAATTTTTATTCCGGTTAACATTAAGTTCAGGTCAGTTAACATACCCTAAAAATAAAGAAATTTTCCTTAGGTTTCATGGGGTAGAGTTTGTACCGTAATGTCCGTGATTAAAATAAGTAGCAACATAACGAATATGCAGTCTAAATTCACGCGAGCGAAGCTGCGGGCGTCCCCTCGTTTTTAAAATATAAATTTCAAGCGGGCGCATAAATTTTAATATTACTCCAATTTTATTTACCGACTCATTTCGTTTATAACTTACGCAAAATATGAAAAATGCATGGACCATAATATGAAATACAATATGAGTATAACATGTTTGTAATAGCGTGAAAAAATACATGAATATTTCATATTTATCGTGTTTCTCAGATGATAGCCAATTAATAGTTGAGCTGATCAATTAAGTTAGCTATAAATAAATACCACATGCTGGACTTAATTGCTTGCTTACAGGCCATTTCTGGTTAACTTATGAATTTTATTATGACGTAAAATAACGTTCTTTGCATAATATCTAATCTACAGGAATTTTAGATTTTGAATGATGGCGCCTTACAAATTGTGATATTGACATGACACATAGGTACATAGGTGTCAGAGCCTTTATATACGTTTTATACGGAGTAGTACCACCACTCTCCGCCACGGTACTTACTACTATTCGCGTTAACAAAATAGTGACACATCAGTGCAACTGCAAAGTAAAGGCGTATTCATACTGGGGTAAAAAATAAACCATTAACATTAAAGCAAACTCAAACTTAAAATTTCAACTATTAAAATATAGTACCATTTTTGACGTGTAACAATTGTTTTAGAGCAATTGTTTTCCGGCTGGAAAGATGTGGTTTCCAGTTACACTTATCAGAGACACCATTTGGATCGACAATGTTGTGCGACTTGGAACGAGACACTGCGGCTCGAAATTATTTATCGCCAAATCATTAGTTGTCTCCGTCACCTCCGTACACACTTATTTGATCGCATAAAAACAAGGTGAAAGGTCAACCTCCAACCTATCAGGAAGTAACTTAAATGGACCGACAACGTTTAGATGATTCATTCAACTTGGGTGTTTAACTAGAAACTTAATCTAATACGTTAAGTTGGATTGCCAATCCGTACTTACTTAGCGTGGTGCACTATGGCCCAAGCCCTCTTATTCCGAAAAGGCGAGGCCAACAGTGAAACAGATATTTATCTGTTGTGGTCTTTCAAAGATGGTATCGACAGTATCGAGAATATCGCTGCCTAGAAGATTACTGATTAGCTAGCTGCAACCTATAGACGTCCCACTGATGGGCACGGGTCTCCCTCACAGACACAGCTGCGGGTCTAGAACATACTCCACCACGCTGCTCCAATGCAGATTAGTGTAGGGGTTAGTGGCCAACCGAGTGTCGAATGTTCTCAAGCTACCCGAAGGTCTTGGACAAGGCTTAACGACTGCTTCTACCATTGAAAACAACCGGGACCGGCTGCTTAACGTGCCCTCCGAAGTAGGTACGGTAGCGTCCATGCAATTTTGCCATCAGCGGTCTCGTCCCGCGCCCGTCGATGCTTAACTCTTTGGATTACATTGAATCAACGCGAGCCATTGGCAATGGACGCTACGACTACTGACTACTCAGTACATTTCCACTGCAGTATTTTTCTGTATGGAGGCAATTTATTCGCTCAATGCAGCCTAACAAGGCACGAAGTGGAGGCTTTTCTCAGCACGACTCCAGTTCCGCTTGTCACGTCGCAAACAAAAACTAAATTCTCGGTTATATCACTGTGGGTTAATTTTTTTGTATTTGAAACTTTTGAATCACACCTCGATATTTCGAAGCGTAGCGTTCCTACTCGTAGGTAGGGCTTTATTGACTACAGAGGCGCCATTACAGTGGATACGAGAATCGATTAACTACCAAAAGGGCATTGGTGTAGTGACCCAATTTAATTGGATTGTAAAATCAGGTGACTTACAATGCAAAAAGTAAAAAAAGTTGTTGACCTTACAGATTTTAACCTATTGCAAGTCTGCAAATTTTAATTAATTCAACTTGTAAGCTGTTATTCTAATAATCAATATCTTTATTATGCATAAAATCTGGGTAGGTGCACTTTGAAATTCCACTATTAGGTGTTTATTTCGAGCAAAACCAAAACAATAGAAGGTAGTTTTAGAAATAAGGAGCCTCTCACGTTTCACATCTTGTGAGAAGGATTCCTATCAGACTATTTAAATGTAAGCGTGACGAAAATTGTGCCAAACAATAATGAGTTTTTAAGGATGTCGCAAAATATTTTGCCACGGGCTTGCCAGTTACAAAATTATTGACATTATCTGATCGTGATCGCGACGGTCTTGAGTCTTGACTCGGCTTGAGAAATGATACCGCTTACAGTTACCGTTATTAATCCATATTAATATTATAAATGCGAAAGTAACTCTGTCTGTCTGTCTGTCTGTCTGTCTCGCTTTCACGCCAAAACTGCAGAACCGATTTAAATGAAATTTGGTACACAGATAGTCTATATCTAGAGCCTGAGAAAGGACTATGGAAAAGGCTACTTTTTAATTGGAAAAAAAGTGTTGTATAGGGTTGTAAAGGGAGATGAAAGTTTGTATGAAAGCATTGTCATTTTCAGAACTAGAAGCATAAAATTTATATTTTAGGCTGTTGATTAGATATAAATAAATATGGCATTCAAAGTTTGTAAAAATGTTACCCTTAAGGGTGTAAAATAAACATAGGGGATAACACATTTACGGATTCATTACAGTGGAGCTAATGTGTTAACATTAAGAATAATCTATTACTATGTCTAATTCCACGCGAGCGAAGCTGCGGGCGTCCACTAGTTAAGAAATAAAAATTATTAGTTATGATCTTCTTCTTACAAATTAGTGGAAGCTTCTCGCGTGGAATTAGACATATTAAGACAGTATTAAAGTATCATAGTGTAAATATCTAACTTAAGTCAAAAATGTAATAAAAGAAACGAATATTTCTATTAACCCAAATCAAAAATGTAACTACGTAGGCCCTGCGGCGCAGGCCCTGCGGAAGGCCTAGGCCTGTATTGCGGGTGTCGCACATTCAAATTCCCGATGAACTAACAGAACCCTTGCGAATAATCCCTGATTGATACCTAGTTAGATTTTTGATTTGGGTTAATAGAAAATATTAGTACGAGTAAGTAGGTACAGTAGTTGTAAGTACGAAGTGGTATAGAGCAGTTTTTGCTCGTAGCGAATTTAATTGGAAACACGACCTAGTTCTAATTAATTGTCGATATTACCTACACGCTCCTCCATTATTGGAAACAATTCAAGCAATCGTTAGCTCTTTCAATTACTCACACTATGAAGGCATGACATCCTAGTGTTTGTATTCCAAACAGCCCATTAGGTACCTATGAGTACATACGGTACACGAGTACTTACATACTACAAACTACGGGGTTTAGAAAGAAAGAAAAGCTTTTATTTCGGTTTCATTAACGCATGTGTAGCGGTTAATGTTTGAAAACCTTATATTAATATATTACATTATATTATTTGCTAGGGCGGAGACATCATAAGCCAACACTGGCCCAATATTGGCTACTGTACCACCCCACCAAGTTGTGTAAGAAGGCTTCTCTACTATTATTTACCTTTTTTTTTTGTTATTAATTTTTTTAATTTTTTTTTTATTATTATTTTTGTTGTTAATTGCCAGTAGAGTTGGTAAGCAGGTTCATGAGTGCAGCAATTTCTCGTTACATTTCTACATTTTGATCAAAGAGCACATACAGATTTCTGTTATTCAATTTGATGAAGGTTATCGAACTCAAATCTGGGCAATGTTCTAGACTAGTGAGGACTCGTTGATTGCTCCTCGGACCCAATTGAACCGCGATGACGGCAGTTCAGTTCAATTTGGCTTTGATTGTTTGCATAGAAGTACGTACCTACTACAATTAGACTGGATATTTACAGCCGGTCACCACTAGAGAGATTCATTTAGTAGCCGATATTCACTTGTACAATATTTTCTTGTCGACCAGGCAAATTCGACAGAACGGACATTATAGATAGAAAGGTGATCATATTATTTTTATTCAAACAATGCATGCACTGCGTACTACTACTGCTATTACGTTAGCCCTGCCTAAGTCCCGCCTACTATGCGACGTCACACTGTAGTAATTAGTGAGGTGACACACTCGTTTTATTTGTAATCAAATCGTTTGATAACGTAACGTATCGATAACGTAGCGTACCGTAACAATCATCGACACTCACTGACCGAACTTGCGAGATATCTTGCAGTATATCGCAAGATTGCAGCAATCGTTCACCGTTCTATCTTGATTAATTTCTGTGGTGCTTTTACTAAATTATCGCACCAAAGTATTGCCATATCCACTTGCCAATTTCGGAAATTTGGACATTCTAGTGAATCCACCATCTGATCTTTATAAGTCTTCCTTACTTCTGGCATGTACCTATCATTGAACGAAGCTCTTCTAGTAATTATGATTGAACTTCACGTTCAGCTATGTTCATATAATCATAAATTTTATTGATGACTACCTTTAAACTAAATGAACTAATTCCATTTCTTTTAAATTGTGTTTAATTTATGATTTTTAATATTTGCCAATTTTTTTTTTCCATTTCGTTCAAGTCAGAAAGATACATCATTAATCTTGAAAATATTATGATTGGAGTTATATTTGTTGAGCTGTTTTATAGAACTGTCGAGGACAATGCGTATCATTAACGTATTCAATTCAAGTAACCACGCCATGCGCCATACATTAATGCTCGACCACACATTATAACTCAAACAACTAACTCAAACAGCATTGACTTGGAACAATGAAACCAGACCACTAGGCACGTGTGCTGAAAATGCTTTATCTTTGTCTAAACGTCAATTTTATTTATTGAACACCTATTTATACATACAATACGTAGGTAATACATTAAAAGCAACTATGATTAGTATCGTATGGAGATTCTGGCCTCAAAACGAGACTTATAAGAGTCTCAACTCAAGCCCCATTTGACTAAGATGGTCAACTCTAACAAAGTATAAATCGCTATCAACCTAAAAATAATATACCACCACCTTTCTAGCCAAAATAAACTTGTAAAGGTTCTACCACCTAAAGATTAACTTATGTAACGGAATGGGATTTCTCTGACAATCATGCCGTTGATTAATTATAATCACATATCAGTGAAGTCTTCTTCAGTGTCGTACAATCTGACGTTTAAATACATTCTTTGCTTAGTAAAATAACGTATCTGTGCTATTGTAGCTATAGATAATTACTGTACAAACCAACAATTTATCTACTTTGCAACGGTTAATCGCACTTTGCTTTGCGACGTAAGGTACGGGCTACTTACCCTGAGGATGCCTTGTTTAGGGGCGAAACACGTGTTGGTGTGTGTGTGTTAGTGTATGTATTCATTAATCGCCTGTGCGTGTTTCCTGTGTGGGAGGGAGGGAGGTGCTGCGTGCATGAAGGTATACATACATCACCATACATTTTTTGTTCGCGGATTGTTGCAAAGTAGATTAATTTTTGGTTTGTACTAATGGAGTTCCGCAAAGTAACGCCTAATAAAATTAATAATTACTATTCTCGCTTCTAAAACCATTGGTAACAAGCTTTTTCTGTGGGGCCATTAATCTGAGCCTGTGTTAATATGCAGGGCCTTGCATTGTACTCGGCACGTACGTAAGTAATGTAAGTATAGATCATGCGGTCACCTTGGCTTCATGGTTTGTAACCTAGATTTCATAGGAATCTAGATCTAGATAAATAGTTACGTTTGTGTGAACTAATCTCAGTCTTCCTTATAAGACACAGTGTAGGTAGGTACATTTAACCTAGTATCTAGATACTAACATACCACAACAAAATGAAGGTAAATAATATGTGGACATGAATTAACAATTAGTTCCATTTAATCAAGAGATCCCGGAGCCCTCCTGTAGCGCCGGTGTATGCCACCGAGTGGGTTTTAGTAGGCACCTTTTCAAGGTTTCGCACTCGTTAAAAAAAGAAGGACCGCCACTAGACTATAAAGTTAAAAAAATGCATTGAGTGCGATATAAATTGTACGCCCAGCGTGAGGTCAGATAGTAAATCACGATTTAATACAAGTGAGTGGTGTAAGGTGTGCTGACGGTTCCAGCCGTAGCGCGTACTACAAACTTCCTAATGGAGTTTCCGTGTGGATATCTCCCCATTGTCTTCCGTTCAGCCTTGCCTGTCTCACGACTGACAAGCGAAAGTTATGTGGAACTAGGTGATTTTCTTAGGATTATAATAACATATTAGGTACAATAGAAATTTACCCTAAATGTTTTACTACTAATTTCTTATAATACGGCCTAAAAAATATTGTGTATGCCGTATATAAACTAATACTAATACTAGCTGACCCCCAAATGTTGTTCTGCCATATGAAATGTCAAAGTGACGCGACGCTTCACGTCAATGAACGACGGGTAAAAATAAAAATACTAAAATCGTGTTTTTTTTAGAAAAATCATTTTCCAGTGGACCAAATTGTGAATCTAAACCATTCTCGAATCCCCTTGAACATACACAAAAAATTTCATCAACATCTATTCAGTCGTTTAGGAGGAGTTCACTGTCATACACACGTACACAAGAAATAAAAAGATTATAAAGAGGAAACATTTGTTTTTAATATTTTCACACAAAAACTACTGCATTATAAAGCTGCATGTTCACTGTGTTACATAGGCTATATAATATTACTAGGTGTAAACGAAACTATGGTTATGTCTAATTCTACGAGAGCGAAGCTACAGGCGTCCAATAGTACTAAATAAGATTGGTGCAGTAGACAATCTATCTATCTATAAGTATGTAGTACTATATTAAAGTTGAAGAGGAACTTTTTCTATACCTACATATATCTTTCTATACCTACCTATATATCTGTACATTGAATATTTTTTCAAAATTTCATTTCAGGAGCATTGTAATAACAAGCCTCCGGTCAGTATCGACAGCCTGAAAATATGAACTATTATTAATTTAATTTCTAATTCCATTTATTCCGTGCGTTGATACCAAGTTCATTCATTTATTATCGCGTGCTGAACTTATGACTTGAGCCTCCCTTACAAACCATTAAAGGTGGGTCACGCCACTCATTATCCAATAGGATTATAATATACCTATAGTCTTTATTTTCATTAGTATTTATAACAATATCCGAAGTTCTGCCCATATATGTATATACATATCCATCAAATTAAGTTGAGTGGTATAGAATGCGGTTGGGCATTTCAAACCGCCTTTTGCAGTACATATTACTGAAGCGGGGAATTTGATATGGAGGCTGTTTAAGCTCGTTTTCTTGGTCCGAAGACACAAGACAAACACCAAGAAGCGTATGATTTTATTATCATGTTCAACATGACATGTATCTGGGATAGACAGACACCAGATAGATTTGGACAATTTCATCCTAACACGTTATGTATTATGGTCGACCGCGGTGTCAGTTCATTCATATAAGACTAGTGTACGCCCGCAGCTTCGCTCACGTGGAATTAGGCATAACAAGTTTCGTTTACACCTAGTAATATTATATAGCCTATGTCACTCAGTGATGAAGAAGCTTTCTAGTAGGTCCAGTAGTTTTTGTGTGAAAACATTACAAACAAGTCTTTCCTAATTATAATATTAGTATAGAAAATCACATGAGTGTGAGGAGTTGGGTAAAGATTGGAAACTTCGTAACAATAGGTTACATAGTACTCAATTGTCGTTAGAACAATGATGCAGTGGATATGCATGGCAATGCGTTGCGTCACTGTTACAATTAGCTCCTGCGCGGGCGCAATGGGAAAGTTACGACACCGCCGACTTAACGGTTTTAATAATTGATAACATAAACATCGCGCCAGTATTTTCCCGAAAGAATAGGCTGAAGAGTGTAGTATCCACTTTTCATCAGTTGTTCAGATCTAATGTAATAGGTGGCGAATAGATCTTGTATGCCGTATAATAAGGCACATTGGGTTAGGATCGTACCTCGGAATTACTGTTTTTTTACAAATGAATAGCAAAGAGCAGAAGGATCAGAACCTATGTCATGATCTAGTGAATTAAAACCCCAACCTAATGAAATACCTCATGATTCTATTCTAATATTCCATTACGAGCTATGAATAGGGAGCTGCAATACACAAATCCTGCTATAAGAATCTGTTGGCAAGTTTAAATAATACTGCGGTGCCGTGATTTCTTGAAACAATTTGAAACAACGTCAAAGCAACTCTGAGGAGTACAAAAAATGCAATTATTATTCCGATATGAATGCGTCAGCAGCTCATGCTGTAACGTGGGTTTCCATATAAATAATTAAATCCAGCACGTTTATTGTTTACGGCATTAGTCCTGTGCGTATCGGTAGATAAACACCAGCCGTGTGTCTACATATATAGGGGTCTGAATATCCCTTGAATATTAATTCATATTTGTAGTACCTATGTATATATCATCAATGGTCACGTCGTTTGTTGCATACTTCAGCAGAGGCGGGTTATCTACTGGTTAATTTTAAAATTAGATTCCGTCAATGTCAAAGTGGACGCTACAAGAATTAATGAGCCAAAGATTCCATCTAACTGATGCAATCACAGGCACATGAAACCCTTATGAAGACCTTAAATAATTATGATAATAGATAAGATGTTTGTTTGTGGATTCTGAAATTGGGCATGAGGTACCTATCCCCGAACAATTTTTTGCA
This sequence comes from Carterocephalus palaemon, assembly GCA_944567765.1. Lineage (NCBI taxonomy): Eukaryota > Metazoa > Arthropoda > Insecta > Lepidoptera > Hesperiidae > Carterocephalus > Carterocephalus palaemon. The sequence continues at coordinate 12,986,090 of OX155641.1, read as the reverse complement.
AATTAGGCGCTGAATGAGATTTTCTAGCTAAGTTGGTCTATAGTCGGTAGATGGTCTCATGGTTTTATCACAGCGGAAAAATCTGTGATTTATTTTGATCGATTGACTGACGGGCCCATATATAACAAATATAAAGGATTTTCTAGGCTATGAAGGACGTGTGATTTCGCCATAAAAAAGTTGTGGCTCAGCGTCACACACTAATTAATCAGATCCATTACCGGCTCATCGGTGCATCAAATCCGCTCTGGGATTAACAAGCCAATTCTCTTATCCAGGAGTCACTCGCAGAATGGGAGCAGCGCGGCATCGGGGACTTCCCCGCGGGTGCTCCGGGCCGCAAGTGGAGCCAGCGGCCGGCGGCGCACGCGCAGGACACTGCCGCCGACCTCGCCGCGCCGCCCAACAACGGCACGGACGCGTGCAAGCTGCTTGTGGTATGTCCCATCAGCTCTAAGGCTAGGGCCACGCTATAACGAGCTCGCTTATTGCTTGAGGGACGAACAGACACATTGAACACTATCGTTGCTTGCGAGCGACGCTCCTAATTAGGTGTCTGCTAGATACCTAGCATCACACGGGGCAGTATTTGATACAACCATCTATTCCTTTCGTCAGCTGGTCGTGGTAAAACAGATATCAAAAGGTATCTGGGTTTGGAAAACCAAACGAACACACACATCGTAGCTTCCAGCAGTAAGAGGTTAAAGGTCTCATTACACACGTAAAGATGATCATGGTAAAATAGATCTGCCTACTCCAATTGTTTCAATGGCCATTGATGCGTATAAGCCGCCCTTGGAATGCCAGCAGCACACCAAGGAATGTACAGGACACTTCCACCAAACTACATTTATAACGCATGTATAGTAATAGTTCAATAACTAGAGGCTCCGAAATATGAACATGTATGTAGGAAAACCCAGTGTCTAATTGAGTTTTATGATGTAGGGTTAATTGGAGTTAAATAGAACAGACTACCCACGGAGGCCAGACTTATTTTTGTGTTGATGGCTAACGCTATGTCTATTCGGGTTCAATATATCGATCAGTCAATTAAGAGGTAGGTAGACCTTAGTTACGCGCTTTTGGTCAATGTGAACTGATCAAATTATTGAGCAACCGTCCATCATAAAACTGTAAAAGGTCAATGACTTGACTGACAAGACATAGACAATAGAGTGTTTTAGCCGCAGTGCCTGCCTTAGTCGCCAATTTCCTAAAACTATTCTACCCATTGAGTTAAATATACATTCTACCCATGAAAAAGCAAACTACATCGAATAAAATTTTTGCAAATGTGCTATTTTCGAGTACCTACTGTGAATACTATGGTATCTAGAATCTACCACACTACCTACTACTTGATACATCAATTATTATGTCCTATTGTCTCTTCTTTTGCTTTTTGCCAGGAGCGGAGTTTGTCCTAGTAGTAGGAGAGCTGGCACTCCCGCTCTTGGACCATAGCCTTAGTAACTCCAGTAGCTCACAAATATTTATCTTAATAATCTAAATAGGTATTTTTTTATATATTGAAGCTTAGCTTACTTGTCCTTTTTTACGTGTTTTGTGGGAAAAAATCAAGATTAAGTAACTTTATTTTTATTATTTTATTTTTTTATACATTCCAGTACATCGGCGACGCCAAAACGCCAATATGGCGGATGTCGCTCTGCGGCGGGAACGCGGCGGCCGTGGCGGCGCGCGCCGGCACCAAGCTGCTGCCGCCCAAGATACGGCTCGTGTGGAACCCGCCCACCACGCCCTACCAGAACACCGAGAAGTTGCGACTCGTTGTCACTGCTGTCAATAGCGGTAAGTGTGCCCTGTTTAACCTTTATTCGCGTGCACAGGAAACCTGCGTTCGATGACGTCACATCGGCGTGCTTGTACAGTTTATAAAAAAAGTCTTACCTACGTCGTGAGGCAAAGGATACTAACGCGTACATATCTTCGTCACTTGCTGTACTAACAAGGGCGGGCGCGAGGAGGTGCGACGTGGAGCGGGCGGGGCGCATTCCACGCGAGTCTCATGTTCTTGGGCACGCGTTATACATATTGACGAAGAGGATACCTTTCAAAGATAGCGGATCGTTGAAGCGAAACCGAGTTTTGTGGGAATTCCATCTTAAACACCACCGACGGCCTCCCTGAGCGCCTTTGGTAGACTCCCTCAACTCGACGCTTCAAGGAAAGTCTCTTATGGGACGTGAAGTCCTATTTTACCATATTCATTAGTTGGTCTGCCCAAAATTCCACGAATATCCCCAATTAGTGGAATTTTGCACACCCTTTTATTAGCCTACAGACAACTCTACTAGCGCTATGAATGAATATGTCAATGGTGAGCTCTCAGGGTGAGCCTTGCCATAGGCTGTAGTACAAATCCAGACTCCGACCTACTCCTGGGAAACACATTGCCTGAGACGATCGACTAGCTCTGAAATCGCGTTTACGACTAACGAGGCCTTCCTCCTTACGAGAGCTTATCAAATGCATTCCATTTCATTATTTAATCATAAATAATCATCAACATAAATCAAACATCATAAATAAGTAGATTAGTTTTTTTCCTACTGTTTCATTAGTTTGTAAGTTTTAATTGTTAATTGCACCCAAAGTCGCCATTGCCCGTACGTAGTACGCGACAGTAACGGATGCGCAGAAAATCAGCGCTGTAGCATCCTTGTTGCAGCAAATGCTGAGTGCATTCCGCATTTTTCGCCTAATCATTTTTACCTATTTATAAGTACGTGTTGTAATCGTCATTGTATTCGTAGGCGAAAAATAAAGAATTTTCTATTTCTACTAGTGGACGCCCGCAGCTTCGCTCGCGTAAAATTAGACCCATTTACGATGTCTGCCCGCGTTCGGGTTGCCCACTTGACTTCTAAAACGGCAAAATTTAATACTAACTTTGCACCCCCGTTTTACCCCCTTAGGGGGTGAATATTCAAAAATCCTTTCTTAGTGCTCCCCTACGTTATAAAAGGAACCCCTGTGCAAAATTTCAAGTTTCTAGCCCTTGTAGTTTAGGCCCTGCGTTGATATGTCAGTCAGTCAGTCAGTCAGTCAGTCAGTCAGTCAGTCAGTCAGTCACCTTCTCCTTTTATATATATAGATTCTATTTCTATTTCCAGGTGCCGTATGCAACAACGATTCTCAGTTCACGTGCGGCGTGACCAGCCTCTGCGTATCGTCGTACCTGGTGTGCGACGGCGTGCGGCACTGCCCGGGGGGCGAGGACGAGGAGTCGGGCGCGTGCTCCCACCGCCGCGACTCCCCGCTGCTGGAGATGCTGAGGAGGTTCGCTGCGCGCAACCAGGAGCTGCTGGGGTTGGACCAGCAGGACGGCATGACCAAGCCCTCCGTCATAAGTGAGTATTGCCATTATGAGGTGGTAGAGTCTTTAAAACACCTACATTATGAATGGACTGCAACATAGGTTTCAATTTAGAGATCGCCCGGGTAGTAGGTAAGGTACCACAACCACGGCAGTGATGAGCATCAGTAAAAGGGTGTTGCTGCATGCCTTTTGCTTTGACCCATTCTTATTATTATAATATTTTTGTATGTATAAAATCTTGTCTTGTCCTATGGATTTGTGCTTACTCCTTTTGGTGAATAAAGAATCGTCTTGTTTTGTCGTATAGATATTAACAATGAATAACATACTTAGGCTACAGACATACTTAATCAAAGGTTTCCCGCCCACTTCTTCAGGTCGTCTGTCGACCTTGTCGAAGTCGACAATTCCGAGTCGTGGTCTTCATTCGAGTACTTTTTCCCCCACCGGTTATCAGCCATTCGAACAACGTGACCTACCCATTCAATGCACAGGCAACGCCAGATACAATGAATAATTAACCAAGAATACTTCCTAATAAGACGATCCCGTTGGCGCAATCGGTAGTGACCATGCCTGTTACGCCAGGGGTCGTGGGTTCGAATCCCACTCAGGACAAAGATTCGTGTGACGAACACTTGTGTTTGTTAATACATATTATCTATGTATGTATTTAAAATATCTATGTATGTAAGTATATCAGTCTCTGAGACCCATAGTACAGGCTCGCGCCTAATTTTGGGTCAGATGGCCGTGTATAAGAATGTCCATGATATTTATTTCAATTTATATTTAACTAGTGGACGCCCGCAGCTTCGCTCGCGTGGATTTAGACATTCACTAACATCAAAAACGGCAAAGTTTCATACTAACTTTGCACCCCCGTTTTACCCCCTTAGGGGGTGAATTTTCAAAAATCCTTTCTTAGTGCTCCCCTACGTTATAAAAGGAACCCCTGTGCAAAATTTCAAGTTTCTAACCCTTATAGTTTAGGCCCTGCGTTGATATGTCAGTCAGTCAGTCAGTCACCTTCTCCTTTTATATATATAGAGATGAGATGTTCCCTTCGGCACGACAGGCAGTTTGTGACTAAGAGCAGGCGATTTGAAACTTTCAGTGAAGATCGGCGAGGGCGAGCAGAAGACTAACGCTTTCATGGAGTTCGCCGCGGCTCTGAAGCCGTACGGGCCCTGGAGCTACCTGGTGGTGGGCATGCTGGTGTGCGCCACCGTGCTCATGTTCTGCTTGGCGTGGGGTGAGTGCTTCAGCTACAACCCAGCCCCACTGCTGGGCACCTCCCACATCCACAGCTCAAACACCTCTGCTCTGTGCTATACTCATCCTTACATCATACTCCAGCACCTGGTGGTGGGCATGCTGGTGTGCGCCACCGTGCTCATGTTCTGCTTGGCGTGGGGTGAGTGCTTCAGCTACAACCCAGCCGTCCCACTGCTGGGCACCCACATCCACAGCTCAAACACTCTGCTCTGTGCTATACTCATCCTTACATTATACTCCAGCTCCATAGACGTCCCACTGTTGGATAGGGGTCTGCCCCATAGACACCTGCGGGAGGTATAGGTAGAACATACTCCACAACGCTACTCTATTGCGGATTGGTGAAAGGGGTAGTGGACAACCCAGTGTCGAATGTTCTCAATCCACCCGAAGGTCTCCGACAAGGCTTAAACATTTTTATCTTTGAAAACAACCGGGACCTTAACGTGCCCTCCGAAACACGGGAAATTTTGCTACTAGACCTAGAGTAGCGGTCACCCATTCACAAATCGACCGCGCCCATCATCGTTGGATTCGTTGGTTTACTCTTTTGATCACATTGAATTGATTGAATCTTATTTATTTGCTTCAAAATACTTCAAATCTACTTTAATTAATTAGGAAAAGGAAATACTAAAAGTGGGAATGTAATGGTCACGCTGAGCAGTGCAAGTGCAAACACTGCGCTTCAAAAATTCATATTGTGTGTTACATACAAGTAACTAAGAACTGGATACATTCGATATTTATTACACACGCCAAAGATCACTTAATAGCGTGATTCAGAAAGGGGTACAGCGCCATCTATCAGTAGTTTTACAACGCTACGCTATGGACGCTACATGGGGTCTGTCCCATAAACACCTGCGGGAGGTATAGGTATAGGTAGAACATACTCCACAACGCTGCTCCAATGCGGATTGGTAAAGGGGGTAGTGGACAACCCAGTGTCGAATGTTCTCAAGCCACCCGAAGGTCTCCGACAAGAAAATCGGGACCGATGGTTTAACGTGCCCTCCGAAACTCGGGAAATTTGGCTACTAGCGGTCACCCATTCACAAACCAACCGCGTCCATCGTTGGTTAAGGGTCGACTCACATTGGCGCAGAGTCGAAGCGACGCGACGCGTCATGTTTTTCCGCCTACAGCATATTCAGCTCTATTGCTCTATTATTTAAGTACAAATTTCTGCTATGTAAATATGGTGGCGCGCGTCGACGCGCGGCTGATGTCGAGCGGGCTGGAGTCGAGTCGAGCTGGGCTTTAATAATAGAGCAATAGAGCTGAATATGCTGTAGTTGCTTCAAATCAACTAAAATAAGGATATAAATGTATACTAAGTGGTCACGGTGCGCAGTGCCAACACTGCGCTTCAAAAAATTTTCTTATTTTTGGATTTAACTAGTATTTGTAACATAATGTGTTACAGACATTCGATATTTAATACGCCCCAGGATCACATAATAGCGTGATTCAGAAAGGGGTACAGCGCCATCTATCGGTAGTTTTACAACGCTACGCTACTATGGAAATGGAGAATGATGAGATGAGTATGATGGATCTTGAATCATACTCTTTCTTCTACCAATTACTTCTGTAATTCCAATTGGTGGTAGGGTCAGTGGCCAACCCAGTATCGAATGTTTTACGACTCCGTAGTGCAGCGATTATTATTAGACATAACAATAGATTTGTTTACACGGTTACACCTAGTAATATTATACATATAGCCTGTCACTCAGTAAAGATAAAGATGCAGCTTTCTAATGGTGAAAGAATATTTGAAATCGGTCCAGTAGTTTTGTGTGAAAACAAAACATTACAAACAAATGTTTCCTCTTTATAATATTAGTATAGATAAATGAATAATTGGTGACCTTCCACTCCAGAATGCTGCTGCAAACGCTCCAAGCCGTCAGACACGCCGATCAACATCCCAGCGTCGTGCATCGACCTGTCCCCCGCCGTGACGGTGACGGCCGCCTCCCAGCAGCTGTTCACCCAACCCCTCCCCTCCCCCCCGGAGTACGAGCCTCCCCCCACCTACTCCTCGCTGTTCCCCCGCGCCTTCAAGTCCTCCCCCCCGCCTGTTCCCCACTGCTCCCATCAAGAGCCTCCGGATTGAGTCAAACGTCCACTTTCGGCATTGATAATTCAGAGACTTGAACACGGTGTATTAAAGTTTACTTTTTTATGGATTTTATGATAAGAGAAGTGAAGCTTGTCACATCAAACTTTGTCACTTGTGACAAACGTCGTACAGGACGCAGAAGGGTTAGAAAGTGATAATCCAAAGTGTTTTCAAGTGGCGGTCCCGTCCTATTTGCTTTTGTATCTTGCTGGAGGCGAGTCCTTAAGGCCTCCCCCTATTCTGTACCCCACTGCTCCCATCAGGAGCCCCCAATTAATCTATTACTATCCAGCCTTAATTTAGAGAATTCTCAACATTTTGGAAAGTTTTTTTATTCATTGATGTAAGATAACCTACGAGCTACCAACCGCTACAACTATGGTTGAAAGGGTCCAGTGTTTTTTTAAACTACACTGCCAACCGTTTTTATACTGTCACAAAATCAAATAATATTCATATTCACATGTTATATAGGCACATTTCATGTTCCTGAGGTGATTGTTTTAAAGCAATTTTAAAAACCTTTATTTTTTAACACTTTAAAAAACTAGGTATCGGTATAATTGAAACGTGAAAATGACATAAATCCTACCTTTACATGACATAAATCCTACATAATATGACAAAAGTTAGAAACGCATACCTGAGTTTTGTCGAGTGGTCAATAATTGAACACTTTGAACAGTGTTTGTATTTAATGATATGACCTTGAATAGTTTTTTGACGAGCCATACCGTACTTTACATTTCGTAGTAGGTAAAGTGTAAGAGCCCTGTAACTAATTTTAAACAGGCCACCCCTAATTGACGATATCCCGAATGTTTTCAATTGCATTGCATCATGCATGCAGGACTACCGACAGTCACAAAAGCTGCTTGACTTGAAACTAAATCGATCGCGAACGCGGCACTACTTTCGCCAAAACTTTCGTGTATTAAACCTGTGTATTTAGCATTATTTAGGTTATGAATAAAAATGTTGAAGTAATAATATGAAGGAAGTATCTCGTAGGTAGCTATCACATAAAAAATCATTTTGACTTAAACCCATTACAATTTTCAGTATGTACATATGTAAAATGTACTCTGTGCTGACTGATACCACCACAGAGAAAATAATATGTTAATACTGACACAAGTTTATATCCAAGAAAAAAAAAACGTTATAGGTACATACATAGATAAAAGTACCATGTTTTATTTTAGGTCTGCGTAATTCTTGTGAAAAATAATGCGTATGACATGAAAACAGCGCTTCACTCCGCAGCTCTGCTTCTGTGAAAACACACCCATAAACAAACAATGTGCATGTGCATACAACGACCACATACAATGCAATCTTGCAGTCTTAAAATAAAATATATGTATCTGTAGTGTTTGGGTGTCTATTATAGTAAATAAAACACGCCTTTGATCACTCAATAGGTGAAGTAGGTAATGCGTTCGGCGCACGTCCGTACTGGCTCACCGCTAGCGCCCGCGTGACTGACTCGGCGCATACACTACAGTATCTATTACATATGTACCTACATTTAAAAACTATTATTATATGCATAAACAAATAAAATATGAAAGATGTGACCTTAAAGGTAATTCTTCCTTCTTAGATTTCTATGCAGCTCGATTCATCATTTAAATACTCATTGTCATACAGTATACCTAAATCATAAACAAATTTAATCTTTTATATATTTATTTGGTAGGAAAAACACGAAAATGGAGGATATATGTTATAACACACCAGGTTATAAATATAAAGGCACATTAAGATGTACTCGTATACGACAATAGGTTCACTAGTCACCACCAAATGGGACCTACCACATAACTGGGTGTTAACATAATAATATCTGCTTATCCCTTTGTGAAATGTAGTTTGATAAATGTTTCTGTCAACTTGTTCGGGACTTGGGACCAATATTACGTTTTCCGTAGAATAACTGAGACGATGTAATAGAAATAAGTACCTACCTGAATAATTTAATCTTGACTATGAAAATAAAAACCGGCCAGTGCGAGTCGGACCGCGCACTAAGGGGTAAAAATTAAAACGGCAAAAAAAATCATGTCTATTGTAAATGAGCCATGTAAATTTTTATTTTTTCTTTTCTGTTTTTTAATATTTGTTGCTATAGCGGCAACAGAAATACATCATCTGTGATAATTCCAACTGTCTAAATATCAAGGTTCTTGATATACAGCCTGGTGACAGACGGACAGACGGAGCCTTAGTAATAGGGTCCCGTTTTACACTTTGGGTGCGGAACCCTAAAAAAGCTATCGAGATGTCTACTTGGTAAATTATACCTATATTAATGTTACTAGAATCAATGTTTTATATTCTGGTTGATTTCGTATGTTAACAACCTACTTGCTTAGGTACTGTGTAGGTTAAACGAATCAAAAATCATATAAATCATACTGAGAAGAGAAGATAAATCTGTTAATTTTATCACTTTTAATAGGTACATTATATCAATCAAAATGTCATTAACTAGTCTGTTAGGATTATTACAGTAATAATAAAATAAGTAGGTATATCTGGTGAAATAGGATAAGTTGTAAAGTAACGTTGTAAACTGTTTAATGTACTATATAATAATGATGTAGTGTAAAACTGAAAGTGATCTATAATATTAAAAATATGGTTACGAAAACAAATTATACATATTTATTTTTAAAAAACCTGCGTTTTATTAATCAATACCAACTCTATGGAAAAAAAGTATCAGTCAAGATTTTATAAAACTTGATAAGTAAATCTAATAATTTGAATGATAGCATGGTACTAAAAGTAACTAGTAGGTGTCTGTTGTCATCTGATGATCTGATTCAAATTGCATTTTTGATGAATTAAATTTTACCTGCTGTAACAGTGTAGGGAAACATTGTGCTTTCCAGAGAGTTCAGCTTAATGTTCTCAATACAAATAATCTATAACTTGACCACTATCCCATTTAGTTGTCAGTGAATGGGTTTGTAGCGTCCATAGCCCAATGGCTCGAGTCGATTCAATGTGATCGAAAGAGTTAGGCAACGACGGGCACGGTCGGTTTGTGGATGGGTGACCGCTAGTGGCAAAATTTCATGGACGCTACCGTGCTTCGGAGGGCACGTAAAGCTGTCGGTCCCGGTTGTTTTCAATGATGGAAACAGTCGTTAAGCCTTGTCGAAGACCTTCGGGTGGCTTAAGAACATTCGACACTGGGTTGGCCACTAACCCCTCCACCAATACGCATTGGAGCAGCGTGGTGGAGTATGCTCTAGACCTCCCGGAGCAGTGTCTGTGGGGGAGACCCGTGCCCAGCAGTGGGACGTCTATGGGTCGCAGCGAACAGCGAGCGAATGGGTTTGAATTAATTAAATATTTACATGGTAGAGCTAAAAAATTGCAGACTAAACTGACAACAACCATTTATTCAACTACTTATCAAATAAGTAGTAATGATGTGAAGTGGATCATTCAATTACATTCATGAATAAAATAAAATCAAATATAGTTAGGTGGGTTAAGGCATAGGCTAACACTTTTGGCTACAACTCATACTCAATAATTATACCGTTAAAAAAATTTATTTTTTAAAAAGCTTTTTAAATTTTTTATTTTATTTTCATGCATTGTCCAAATATGTGTGCCAAATTTCAGCTCGATAGCTTCAGTGGAAGTGGGTGAAATATTGATTGTAAGATTCCAGGACATACTTACATACATACGAATGAAGTTAAATAAAAGCTTTTAAACAAATACTCCACCACACTGCTCCAATGCTGATTGGTGGAGGAGTTAATGGTCAACTTAATGTTGATTATTCTCAAGCCGCCTAAGGTTCTTCGACAAAGCTTATCGATTGTTTTTACAATTGAAAACAATCTTGGTATATTTACTATGCCAGTTATATGACAGCATTGTTGGTTGTTTTACCAACATAGCTAATAAATAAGAAAATGTATGCTGTAAGAAATAGAGTGTTGTTCCATGTGTTACTCTCAACCCACCTTATTATACACACGAATTATAAATAAAGGTTCGTCTACGCAAATTGGATAGCAGATGGTTATACCTACCACACATAACAAAAATCATAAATATTGTAAAACATAATTATGCCAAGTTTTGCTGGACATATATAAATAAAATACAATAAAATAATTATCTTCCTATACTTAGATACCATTACAAAATAAGATGTATGGACATTAAAAGACTAACATAAACTTACATTCAAGTACCTGATAAGATAAATAAATTTATGTTCATATTGCACACAAAGTATTATTACACTGATACTGGGTAATTTAATTATCACATTAGTAAGTTAGTAAGAACATTCTGCAAGTTGTGCATTGTGTGGGACATTGTACAGTGTTAGTACACTGTATGGCCATTTAAAGAAACACCATACCAGCCCACAAAATCTTTAAATTGAGTTATTTTTATATATGTGAAGATTTATTTTGAAGTACATTTTCCCATTTTAAATTAATACACAAGTGATTATTTTTCATAGGTAAAAGTTTATATGGATATTTATATAGCGCAGAAATATAATAACATGTATATTATTGTTATTATTGAAGTATGAAATATACAAAAATACATTTTTTAAGTACAACTTGCACAATCTTTAACTGTCTTTTAAGAACTTTTAACTTAACTATGGTCGAAATATGGTCGAATTTCTCTTTACTGTACTACTGTACTGTAACTGTTTAATTAAGTCAATTCCTTTTTCGGAGTCTTCACAATTTTGACTACTAAATCATCATTTTCAACCTTGACTGATAGATGAGTAGTGTTTTCTTTCGTGTGATTAATTTTTTTCTGGGCTGGGTTTGTCTCCTCTGGGCCCAGAGTACCTTTATCATGAACCTTTTTCGTATGTTTACGTACAGAGTTGTGATTTAAGAACCTCTTATTGCAATATGGACACTCATGGATCTTTTCTGCGGAATGCTGTATTTGATGTTTTTCCATTTTCTCCACATTGGGGAAGAACTTTCCACAAGTTATGCATGGCACGTTAGTCTCTGTGTGGTTCCGCTGATGAATTTTTTTTCTGTCACTTCTATTAGCAGTGTAATCACAAAGCTCACACTTGTATGAGTACCTAAACTTATTGTGAACCGACCGTTGGTGATTACATAGTTCGGAGAGGGTGTAAAAAGTACAGCCACATGTCGCGCAGGTGAATGATTTCGTCCCCGAGTGCCGGACCATATGCAGACTGAGATTTTTCTTGGAAAAGAACTTATTGCACACAGGACATGGGTATTTCGGTGCAGTATGGGATGTCATGTGTCGATAAATTTTTGTACGGCCTTTGAGTTGTTTTCCACAGATGTGACATGTTATTTCTTTCGTATATATCTTATGAGCACCTTCCATATGAGATTGAAGGGAGCTAAGCTGGGTGTATCGATTTCCACAAGTCTTACATTCATAGGGCCTATCCCCATTGTGCCTATGTATATGCATCTGGATGTCCTTGGCTCTCACAGTTTTGTAATTGCATTCGTTGCAATGAAATACCCTGGATCTACCCTCGCCTTCAACTCTTACTAAATTGTGTCCAGCAACTTTGCAGCTTTTTGTAGGTTTCATTTTATGCAAGTGGTAAGCTCGGAAACTTTTGAACTTGCGTTTACACATTTCACATATGAGAGATGACAGCATGTGGGTTCGCTTCCAGTGCACTCTTAATTTACATTTGGACTTAAATAAATTGCCGCAGTCATGGCATTCTAATTTCAAATCTATTGCTCTACTCTTAAAGGTCTTCTCAGCTTGTGCTGCTCCAGAATCGCACGCTTGTACTTCCCCTCTGAAGTGTGCTGGTGCATCATTATAGTCCTGTAAAGTGTCTTCTAATGCTTCACTAGCATAATAATCATCTAAGGGGCTATCATCGACTTCCTCAAAATTGATCTCAGCTTCAAAGGGTTCCTCCTTTTTAACTATCAACAGATCTTTCACGTCTTCATTTTTACATGCATCAACAGTGTTACTTTTGATGGATTTCAGATAATAATCGGAGCTCTCGCATTTTTGTTTGAAATTTACAGCGTTCTCAAACTCTATGAAGCACACAGAACATATATTATCAGGAAAACCGTCTTCCTCTCTTATTTCAACATTTGTTAATAACAGTATGTAATCATTTATTGCGAAATCCTTGTATTTTTCAAACAATGATAGATATAACTTCACATTAGTACTCAAACAGATACGACATATTTCCGAAGTCTTCATAGAATCACTCATATTGCCTTCATTCATTATTCTAATAAAATTTAACAAAATTTTATGGTTTATCTGAAGCGAAGGTTTATCTGATTTGCAATATAATGTTTTAAAAAAAATAGATCATCTATTTCAATCACAAATCACAATCACTGTCACAAACAAATGTCACTCAACTCACTCAAACTCAAACAAAGTACTCTGTGGTGTCACTGTTAATGCTGTCTCACAGTGTCAGGCACTCATTTTTTAATATTTATCTAAAAACTTATCTGTATCAAATTATTAAATTGTAAATTTTGTTAAGAGTAATTAACATTATCTTTGTAAACCAGCGGTAGATAAAAAATGTAATGACTATCGTTCATTGCGTATACAAATATCATTGAAAAATAAATTAATCTAAATGAAAAAGCGGCAGGCTGAGGAGCCGGAGGAGCAGGAGGAGGATGTCGAGACGTTAGAGCCCGCCTTCGTTTTTTTTAACGTGATAACGTCATATAAATTGATGAACATGGACACCGCATATGAAAAACTTGTTTTTTTTGTACATAAAAAGACAAAAATATACTGATTCACAGAAAAATATTAAAAACAATATTAAATATTGGTACTGTACTCTATAATACTTTGAAATTTAAACTACAGACGTCAATTCTCCTTTTTGTATTTTATAAAATAATGATTATGTAGGTATGACGTTATCACGTAAATCTATCGTTCGTAAACCGACTTTACAGACAACCAGTTTTTGATGTGAAACATCTTATAAGCGGAGGGCAAACCAAATTTTTGGCGTGGCGAGCGTGGCAAGCGTGGCGAGCGGGGCGAATACGGAATATTATATACTATACAGTTCCGACAAATGACAGTCGGAAATTATTTTATTAATAAAATATAATAATTAATTCTTTTTTTTTCTTATATTTATGTTTTAGTTCCTGTTATAATCTGTACTTTTGTGCATATTACTTGTACAAAATAATTTCGATGTTTCACATCTGCCAGGCGTCCCGTGACGGCTCACAATTTTTTTTAAATAATAGATACCTACGAACGAAAAACCGCACATTGTCTGATTGTCTTCTCCCGTGGAAAAGGAAAAGAGAGAGAGGTGTTCTCCATTGCCCGGATGAAGTAAATTATCTTGTCAAATTCAGTAGCAATTTATTTCAAAAGTGTAGAATCTGTTGTAAATGTTTCAATGTAGTTTTCAAAATAGGAGAAACGGAGAATAGAATAAAATTTTGTTTCTAAATTTCAGTCTTGCTGTTGGCCTTACTGACATTTACAGCGTCACTGAAAGATTAATTGTGAATGGTACTTTTATTAAACTCTTTAATTTAGTCTGTGGTTGCCAGTATGTCACTGTCAGCCATAGATTACTATTGCTCTGCTGTCATCACAAACAACCACAGACAGAGTACATTCACAGAGACATAGTCAAGCAAGACCGCTCATCCGTTGTAATCTACTGTCCGCTATGTTAAATAATCAAATTAATTTTCAATCAATTAACTGGCTGCAACCCATAGAATAGACGTTCTGTTGGGCACGGGTCTCCCCCACAAACAAATCTGCGGGAGGTTTATAGCATATTCATACAAAGTTAGTGGCTATCCCAGTGTCGAATGTTCTCAAGCCACCCGAAGGTCTTCGTCAAGGCTTAACGATTGTTTTAACCATTGAAAACAACCGGGACCGGCGCCTTAAGTAGCACGATAGCGCCCATGAAATTTTTACCACTAGTGGTCTGGTCACCCATCCATAAATGGACCGCGCACGTCGTTGCTTAAGTCGGTCATATAGAATCGACGCGATTGCACTATGGAAGCTACATTTAGATTAAATTAACTTCCATTTCCTCCCCTTTGACGATGACAGCCAGCGGTGCGTGAATTCTTATGGTCCAATAAAAAAAATAGAGCGTATATCTTATAACCATGATTGTACTGTTCACGACGACAGTGCAGTGGTATCGTATCGCCTTTACTCTTGCGTCCTCGCCACGTCTCCACGCTTTCCTTCCGCTTGCTTTGAGAATACGAAGTTATTATAGCGCCCTCTGTACACACCGTAAGGCACCTGGAACTATTACAGACTTACAGAGACACGTACTTATTCCTTGCGGCACCTAACTGCACCAAATCCGCAGGAAATAGCTGCGCATGTGGTAGATAAGTATCGGTGCGGAGGATAGATACTTACGACTGACAACAGTGACAACCCGCACCAGACGATACCTTAATTTCGATTTCGGCGCATTCAAGGTCAGAGCTAGACTTTGATGCCGGTTCGTACCTATACTCTTAGTTTAAACTCCATGAATATAATTTTTTTTCTACACGAACGAAGGAAAATAAAAGACTGTTAAACACTCCAAGGTGTTCGAAGGTCATGCATGAGGTCTTTTGAGCGTGATGAAGTAACAAACATACAATTTGTATGTTTGTTACTTGTACCATTTTCTTCCTGTCATATTTATTGTACCTATTTCCTAACTAAAGTGTGTACATAAATTATTAAATACCTACTTAAATAAGTAATACAAATACACACACTCACAAACATTCGCCTTTTTTTTAATATTATATATAATACGTATAGTGTGATAGTAATTTTTAGGGTTCCGTACCCAAAGTAAATCGGGACCCTAATAATAAGGTTCCGCTGTTCGCCTGTCCGTCTGACACCTTGAAATTTTCACAGATGATGTATTTCTGTTGCCGCTATAATAAAAAATACTAAACAACAGAAATAAATAAAATTTAAGAGGGGCTCCCAACAGACATGATTTTTATCGTGCACGCCGCGCCCGCCGCGAGCGCGTGCACTCCTGAAGATCGACCTGAGAATCGATCGAAACTAGTCGGCCTATTTCCGACTTAAATCACTCGTGAGTAAGCCGGTAATTTTAACTATGAAGACATGATTTTGTTGTCGTTTCTATAGATAATGGTACGGAGACCTTCGTGCGTGAGTTCGACTCGCACTTGGCCGGTTTATTACACTACATATATATTATAGTAATAGGGCTTGCGTGACACTGCATGTGCGATACACCGATATGTAAACTTTTCACTGTCTATTTCTCTATCAAAACCGGTTTTCCGCATCAGTAGCACATGCCGGTAGCATAGAGTACAGACGGCGTACTGAGCATAGAGTTCAGTCAGTGCAGCGAATATCCTTCTCTATTATGACGACTCCGCGGCGGTCAGTGACCCTGACTGCCGATTGCAGTCCCGCATTCGAAACCCAACTGAGGCAGATAACCAGTGCGTTGATTTTACTTGAGCCAAGCCAGTGGAGCATCTCCAGAAATCCAGGCTCAAATCCGAGCGTCACCGCAGCTTGAATTGTGTTGAGTTTTGTTGTGCTATATAATATACTAGTGGACGCCCGCAGCTCCGCTCGCGTGGAATTAGACATAACAATAGTTTCGATTACACATTTGGCTCTTACTTTATGGTATAGATAGGTTATACTTGAACCAAGCACAAATAGCTATTTTAATAGCTACATTCTGAAACTCCGGGTTCAAATCCTGGGATCCTTCGTTACCGAAGGCGAAGGTTTTATATAATACATAAATATCATGAATATTTTCACACACGTTCATCTGACCTTAAACTAGTCAGAGCCTATGGGAGACTGATAGACATACATTTTTAAATATACACTTAAATATATATTGACATGCAGACAGACCAAACACAAGTGTTCGTCACACGAATTTTTGTCGTGAGTGGTATTCGAACCCGCGACCCCTGGCGTAGAAGGCAGGGTCACTACCAATTGCTCCAACGGGCCAGTCAAAATTATGTTTTGAAAAGCATGAGAAGTCTGCCAATCCATACTTGGCTAGCGTGGTTCACTATTGCCATATTCCTCTCCTCTCATTTCCAGAGAGTTCCATGATCATCAATGGGCCACAGAACTGAGGATTTTGATGACTTCTTTGTGACTTAGACCATTTGTGTGCCAATGATAATGATGATAAGAAACGCGCAAGAGTGGTGCAAGAGGTTTGGGACGTAAATATTATCTTTCTTATTTATAAATGTACTTGAATATAGGTAGGTAGGTACCTGGGTATAGGCGGCTAAAAGGGGACTTCTGGGGTTGCGGGCGGTGAGAGAGGGAGCTCGAATCGTTCATCACGTGACCCCGGGAAAGACGACGCTGTTTGTGGCTGCAGTCTGCACAGCGTTGTGTAAACAAACCGGGAAGAGCCCGTCTTGGGCGCAGCGCCGGAGGGCACCGGCGCGTTCTTCAAGGATCCCGGAGCCCTCCTGTAGCGCTGGAGTAGGTCACCGAGCGGGTTTTAGCTTTAGTTAGTAGACGCTTTTAGTAATAATTATTTAATTAATTATTTTATAATTGACCACTTCATGACGGGCCCGTTGGCGCAATCGGTAGTGACCCTGTCTGTTGCGCCAGGGGTCGTGGGTTCGAATCCCACTCAGGACAAATATTCGTGTGACGAACACTTGTATTTGTTCTGTGTCTGGATGTTAATATTAACTATTTAAGTATGTATGTATTTAAAAATATCTATGTATGTATATCAGCAACCACCCATAACACAGGCTCGCGCCTATTTTGTGGTCAGATGGCCGTGTGTGAAAATGTCCAAGATATTAGATATTATTATTATTTATTATTTATATTATATGACCCCTCTGCCTAATCACCTGTGAACGCATGATCTTTGACCGCGCGGCTCCGTTCGGCTGGTTTTGGCCGCTCTCGTACCATCGCCATTTTTACCTCAGTCCAGTTACACCGCCGTCGCGTACTGACGTCACGACGCTGCGTTCGTTCACTCGAACGTAACAAAAATATAACGGAACGGTTAAAACGTACCCGGTTTAATTCTGTGCGTTAATCGAGTGATTTCTCGGCCAATGTTCTCTTCAGTTAAAATGAAAAAGTGTTAAGTGGCGTTAAAAAGTTGAGTTTCCGATTTCGTTACGCTTACGAGGTTAACGTTTAAAAGTTTGTTGCGATCGGTACTGAACTTCTGTGTTTAATTTAAGTGTTTTACTGGATTCTCAGACGAGTCCGGGTCAGAGGTGTCAGAAGATTAACAGGTAAACAGTAATTTTATACGATCCGATTTAAATTGGACCCGCTCAACAAGTTGTCACCTTATCAACAACCTGTAATGTTATTTTGGAAACAGGTTTCCAATGTGTACGCCATTTTTTTTGCAGTTCCTGTTTATGATAACGATTACACATAATTTTTATGTAACTAAGAACCAACTAATTTTTGAATGCCAAGTAAATAAATATCTAATGGTTAGGTAGGTACCGCGGTTTATGAGTCGATATCGTGTAATATATTGGTAGTCTTGGTTTGATCACTTCACTACCTACCTAATATTACATTCATTTTATCGTACTAACTATTGTTTGGATGTACTTACTAAACTAACCTGTAATTGTATGTACACGACTGAAAGACTTATTTATACTGATTTTATAATGTGCCGTGTATCATGGCCTATTTCAAAAAAATAAACCCATGTAACATTAGGTACTTAGATAATATAATATACAATGTCCCATGATTTGACAAATAGTAGGTAGCGAGGTAAGGTACCTAGGTTAATGGAGTTGTTGGCGAAACAAAAACTGGTAAGAATAGCGGTGACAGCCCAGTGGCTCAAACTCGCCTCACACTCGAGCGGTGCGGGTTCAAATCCAAGCGGCACACACCAATGACATGACTTCCCTATGTTACGGGTAATGTATGAAATTAAATGTCAACTTCTGTAACGGCGAAGGAAACATCGTGAGAAACCTGCATGCCTAAGTTTCACAATATTCTCAAAGGAATGTGAACTCTGCCAATCCGCATTTGGTCAGCGTGGTGGACTAAAGCCCCTAGAGGCAACCCGTGCCTAACCGTGGGACAGTGAAAGGGTTGTTACACAAATTAATACAAAGACTAACTTCTAAATATTCCCCAAGTAGGTAAGCCCGAGCAACAAACATGTTAACACATTGCCTAACATAACTAACTTTTGTATTACATACTAAACTATTACAAAATGTATTCTAATATCAAAATAGTGAAATGTGTATTAATTAATTAATGAACGAATATTCATGCGAGCTAATTACCTACCTATAACACTTCAGTATATTTTATTAATCGTTGATACCAAACTAGGTAACTACCGGATGCTTGTGTGCACATTAACAGGCCGATGACCGCCCTGTTAAATGGTATATATTATCATTATTATGCGGTGAGACCTCCAATTTAGTTCTATGAGACGTTTTAGCTCAGTAGCGTTACTTAATGCTTTGGCAGAATTTGCTGAGAACATGATGGTATCGTAAAAGATCGTGTTTGCTGGCCTTTAAGGTGGTACTACTGTGGAACACTCCTACCACAAAACCACCAACCCATGGTCCTACCAACCTTTCGGGTATTTGTCGGCGTAATCGTCGGAGGGCGCACCGGTGAATAGCTTAATGGCTCGCTTCGATTCAATGTAATCGAAAGTGTTAAGCAACGACGGGCGCGGTCGGTTTGTGGATGGGTGACCACTAGTGGCAAAATTTCATGGACGCTACCGTGCTTCGAAGGGCACGTAAAGCCGTCGGTCCCGGTTGTTTTCAATGGTGGAAACAGTCGTTAAGCCTTGTCGAAGACCTTCGGGTAGCTTGAAAACATTCGACACTGGGTTGGCCACTAACCCCTCCACCAATCCGCATAGGAGCAGCGTCGTGGAGTATGCTCTAGACCTCCCGCAGAAGTGTTTCGTCGGAGACCCGTGCCCACCAGTGGGACGTCTATGGGTCGCAGCAAATAGCTTAGGGTTGCGAATTAATTTTCGCCTTCTCTCCGTACATTTCCTGTGTATCTTGTTTTTTTTTCGCTGGGAATTACATTTTAAGGACCTTGCTTGTATCAGTCGAATAGATCGGTATGTGGGACTCAGTCTAAAACCCAGTGGCATCTTCAGCGTCGGTGAGACGCCACTATATCCCTATCTGCTCTACGGTCATGGTATAAATCCATAAACGTTCGTTACACCGTTGCTTCTACATCTTTCATTCAATCTTCTATGTTGTATCATTATACTTTTGGTGGAGGAACTTGTCTGTCCGTCTGTCTGTCATTCCCGTCCCCGCCTATCTTTATGCCACCTTCTGGCGAACTCTCGCCTGCGGAAGTTGAGTTAAAAAAGGGTTGAGTCTCGGAAGTCGTGGGGACTTGTGGGCTTCTGGGAATGGCAGTAAACAGCTTGTATTGTAGAAAATGCTTGCCCTGTTGTACTAACGGATTGCAACCGTAGCAGCATTTTAAAGCATGTAAATAGGTGGAGATTGTAATCTTTTAAATCTGTTAATTCGCAGTCTCAAATGAGATCAGCTAGCTCGCCTTATAAGCACGGATCACCTTGTGCAATTGTTTAAGGGCTAGCGGCCTTTGTCAGTGACGCCATTTTGTATTGTGATGTAACTTTATTTGGTAACTATTAACTTGGTAACTATTAACTTTCAGTCAGTTGCAGTATTTACGTGTTGTTAGGTTATGCATTGCGTTTATCGTGACTTTATGTAATGGTGATGTTGGCGGGTAAACGTTATTTACAGGCTATGCAGTTTAAAAATAAATTGAAGAAAAATATATAATAATAATATAAGCTTAATAACCGGTGTTAAATTTTGTAATTCGCACGGATTATTCGAACACGGATATTTATGACAGTTCATTCCATGAAAAAATAAATGAAGTGCCACTTTGATGAAACCCAATCGCATGCTTTATCTGTCTAACTTGAAAGAAGAACCATTCAAATACAGATTGAAAACCAGCGTCATCGATTCTCACTGATTCCATGTCGCTGATTGCGCTTCTTTTTGTTAACCGCACAGAGTAAACTATGTACAAGTACTTGTATTAATCAGTATTATGTGCAGGGCCGGATTTCACAAAAGAGGGGCCCCCACAATAGACTTCGGAAAAAAAAGTTACAAATTCCGACTAACTAACTAGTAAACACCGGGAAACCTTTTTTTTTTTCGCTGTTTTGCCTATTTCTGTTTTAAATGTTACAGAAATGATATTCCATAAGTTATTTGTGTATGTGCAAAAGTAATATTATGACAAATAAAAATATCTTATTTTTATGTACTTAGATGTTTGTTTAGCCAAGCAGGCTACTCCCGAAGTCTGGGAGATGTACTATCAGCGGGTTGTTTGCGCAGACGGGCCGCGGGTCAGAGGCTAACGGTATGGCCGCAAACCAGATTGGCGATGCCATAGACAGTAGACACAGCATTTACTGCGTACATAGTCTGTTATATCATAGGTGCTCCCTATTCGGTGACGCCGTAAAGGTCTGTATGGCCATATAGCACAAGTCCATTCAAAAATTAAAAACATAGGTGCAAGTCTTTTTTAAGTAAGTTGGTTAAAAAAAGGTTTTGGTTTCAAGAAAATTGATTATTAAAAGAAATACTTTGAATAAGTACTTACATATCTAAGCCTGAACACACTGGAATAGTTGAACTTGAAATATACATAGAATTATTATAACAAGAAAGGCTTTTATCTAAAAAAGTCTTGCTATTTGCAACCATCATACATATTTCAGATTCAACATAAATGTATGAAGTGCGAGATACCCAGCTTAACTGTTACGAGTTGATATTATTGATCGCAGATACATTATATACCTACCGATATGGAGTCTTAATTGATGTGTCCTTCACCAAGAGACATTTAATTTATTTAAATCGCACATAACTTA
This sequence comes from Carterocephalus palaemon, assembly GCA_944567765.1. Lineage (NCBI taxonomy): Eukaryota > Metazoa > Arthropoda > Insecta > Lepidoptera > Hesperiidae > Carterocephalus > Carterocephalus palaemon. Next base: position 12,964,313 of record OX155641.1, on the reverse strand, counting down.
GAAAAGTCTTTGGTGCATGCCGCTTGGGTATGAACCCGGACGGACACTTAATAATAAACACACCACGAAAGAAGTCAAAGGCTTTGTTAAAGGTTGTCTTTATAATTGCTAATCCTGTCTGGTCTGGGATTTACCGAAATTCACAATAACTCAGGATTATTCTCACCAAACATTCTAGACAGTTTTGCCTAGTTGTCTAGGTAGGCTGAACATGGCATAATTTTCCAGGCCTGAGCAAACAAGCATGTGGGTCGTTGGGGGTCAAGCGATAATAGTCAGGAAACCAGATTCAGCTGTGGGCGTTGGTTCAACGCTTTGCAGAATTGGAGATAATAATACGGCACAGCGCCTTGCCAGCTTTGTTTATGATAAACTTGGCTTGTTTATCAGATTTTGTTTACCGAAAGACCCTGTTTCTGGTCGTGAGTAGTGTTGTTATACGAAGCAGAATAGTTACACTAAAATTACTCGTCATCTTATTCTAATCCTTGCAAATCGAGAAGAGTCGCTCTTGTACATGTTTTGTCGCTTTAAGATTCGCGCTGATGTGCGAAAAACATTGTGTTAAAGAGGCCAAAGATAAGGGTCTTAAGACCAATGGCAATAAATAAGCTCCGTGTGTATAATTCGCAAGCCTTAAACGACAATGTTTTTAGATGAATACTTTAGTTAACAAACAAACATGCAACCTTTTCTAAACCTTGTGCTGTCACTAGAAATAATCATTATCCATCCAGTGGTTTTATATGCCGAATATTCTTCCATTTTTATTGCATTGCACAAATATGAATTCGCCGCACGAATGAAATTCCGCGTTCCTATTTAACTTTCCAACTTGAATTCCGTGAAGAATATGTTGTGAATACAATATCAGAATATTGTGCGCGCCTTAAGAATGTATTTATTTCTTCAGACCTCGCAGCGAAGTGGTGCTCAAACCGCTCTTTCTTGCAGTTGTTGCCAATTTATTCTTCCAATGCAGAAACATTTTATTCTGTAATTCTATCTTCGCTTGTAAATGCAATTGCGAGATTCAATCCTACTTGGTTCAGAAATAGCGAGAGGTACTTTTCGTTCTAACAGACGCAGCGGATGATAGCTAATTGAATTGATTAGTGGTCTCGTCATATAACCGACAGCATAATTTTTTGCCCAAACAATTGTTGTACCAAAAACCGTTACAACCCTTCTCAAAGTATCATTTATTTTTATATTAACAAAGTACATTTTGATTTCGCTTAAATCAATTCCAACTGGAAATTTTCCAATATTGGAAGATATTTATTACATTTCATTTCATTAAATTTATATGATTTCTTAATATTTTTGTTAGTCTTCGCCATAATACTAGTATTATCTTGGCCTTGCTGAAAATATTCCATTTAGAAGATTAACTATTATGCTATCGTAAGTAGCCAAGTAGGCAGCTCCAATTTCTTTGGTATCTCTCATGGAAAATACTACGCTACTTGTAATGAATGTATTCCATGATCTATGCATTTACAGAAACAATAAACATGTAGCTACATTACTTCCAGGGAGTGTTCCAGGGTTATTATGAACATGTTGCCATAGACGTCATAGAATATGAACTCCAGCAGAATTTGGGAACACGTTTGAATTATGGCGCGGTCAACTAGCGTAACAGACCGTTGATGTAGGTGTTGCAGTATATTTTGATTAATACCCATATATTTTATAGTTTCTGGGCTCTGCGTAAACTATTCCCGTTTAGAATGGGATCTAAATTAAATCCATAAGCTAAGTGATAAATGGACAAAGGAGATGTCTCAAATCCGGCCCAGTATATGTACAGTATCTCAAAAAATGGAGAAAAATCCGTGAAATTTGGGAAAAATATAGATAAATTGTTAAATTGCATACTTTTCTTGTAATAATTTTATATTTATCAATTATTTTTATCGAGTTTCAACATGGCGGCCCGTCAATTTAGATTACTCTGTGATCACAAACTAGATAGAGATACTACGTATCTGTGATTAAAAAAAAAGTGACAGTAAACCATAGATCAACCATCAAGATCGTGAACCGTCTAGTGTCGCTTTCGTTGTCGATCGTGGTTTGATGTTCCATTCGTTTGAATTTATTGAGTTATTTTTAATATTTCGACGATTGAATGTTTGTATTCTGTACTTAAATAAAAATCTTAAAAATTTTTTTAAAGGGAAAACAAAATAGGTACATACTCGTTCTCAGTGTTACTATCCATTTTATTCAATGACAATTATGACAGAAATAAACGTCATTTAAATGTCAAACTTCAGTCAACATGATAGCTTACCGCCATGACGGATTTTCGTTTTGTGTTGCAATTTCAAGTGTACATTTTTGTGCTTTACATCCAAACTAAGCCAATTTAAAGTAATTGGATGGTTGGAAACTGTTTTAATTGTGTTTCTCCATTTTTTAGTATGGTGTACATAGACTGGGCCGGAGCTCCATACATCCCTGAAACATCTCCTTTAGGTATCTAATTCATAGTTTCAACATTAGAAATTAAGCGAATACTGTTAATGCAAACGATTCAATTGGGAGAAAAACTATAGTTGCTAATTTCAAATTTGGGCAAAAGAAGTGCCCGGGGTACCTACTCGAAGTTTGAGGAAAACTAGCTATTTCCTACGTGCCTCATTTGTTGTGAGATATTTACCAAACTACGTCCTTCTTTGTTCGTTTGTCTATTGAAACGTTCGTTTGTCTATAAATGAATAGTTATAGCAATTTGTTTCGATGCGAGAAATTACGAGTTCCTTAAATCTGAATAGTTATTAGATGTTTAATTGTATGTTTTATGTTATTTAATGTTGCCCTTATACATATTACTAACTTATTTTACTTTTTTTTGTTATTTCTTGCAATGTAAAATAATAAATTAAATATATATAAAACAACTGCCACTTATTCTCACCATCACATCGGGTTGGCTGGTAGAGAATGCCGCCAGGAATTAAGTCCGCCCTTTGTAAAAAACCTTTTGTTTTTTACAATAAAGAAAATTTAAAATGCATAAAGAATGGGCGTGCTTTATTAGACACTTTCCTGCAGTTCATAAACGAGTTGCTCTGCTTATTACACTACCACTCTTCTTTAAATATCTACCGTATTCTTACACATTCTTGTTATGACCCCATTCCTCTATTATAAAGGTGGCTTTACAACCAGTCACCTTGTACTTGACAAGACAAGAAACTCAGCTATATTATCTGTTTTAGAAGATGCTTATTCGTACTCTCAAGCTAACAAAAGCTAAGTATAAAGATTTAGTGAGCATACTTAGTAAGTACACTGGTGTCATAAATTCAAGCAATGCAATGTTTTTAAAAGCTTTTACTTAACTTCACTCGTATGTATGTATGTCCTGGAATCTTGCAATCAATATTTCACCCACTTCCACTGAAGCTATCGAGCTGACATTTGGCACACATATTAGGTTCCGATGACAATGCAATAATATGGTACTGTCAAACTGATCTGATGATGGAGCCGGAAGATATTAACTGGAACTTCATGATGGAATATCGTATCATAGTCGTGTTTGCACTTGTGGTAAAGTCTTGTAATGAACTTTGACCACGATTAGGTTTCAAGGTCAAGTTATAAAAGCTTTTTAAAAAAAAAATTTTTTTACAGTATAGTTATTTTAGATCTTTAACATATAATTCTGCTGACTGAAATTATGAAGGAAACGACATAAATGAAGATTCTTAATTAGATTTAATCTTCTGACTGTGATTTTACAAAATGTACATATTAGTCAAGTAGGTATTCAATCAACATAATTGTAATTTAACTTTTTTATAAAATAAAAAATAAGAGTAATTGTTTGTTTTTTTGTTAAAAGTTTTGTTTGCTTTAATATTTAATTATGATATCGGTACCTAGTCCTAATGAGAAAAGTTTGATGACTTACAAAGTTAGTTATAAGTTTTCATCCTCAATATAATTATTCTAAACTCAGTTAGGTACTTACTTCTAGATATTTTTGATTTTACAAGGTGACCTTTGTGTTATTTGATATTCGAGGGTACAAAAGTTTTTCATGTTCTAAATGTGAAAAAATCAGATTTAACATTCGCGAACGTGTAAAGTATGATCAAAAAAATGTTCCCACTGATTTTTTTTTTAATTTATATATTCGACTATGAACTATACAGTCAACAAAAACATCGGAGATAAACATCACATATATATACATGCGTTAGTACTATTTAATTTTACACGCTTTTATTTAGTTTCACCTTGTCCCGTTGTCTGTCTGTAATGAAATCTTGCAAGTTAATTTTGACCCACTTCTCGGTTGTGACTCGGAGGTGGCCATAGGTGCTCCGCAATAAAACGACACAACTAACCCCATCGATTTCGGGCTCGTTTGATTCGTATTGACGAGCACTTTGATCCCTTGTTAACTAGGGTCTGATGCTGGAAAAGCTTGTTTTAAAATATATTTTTTTTTGTTTATAATTTTATTTTAATTTCCTAAAACAACCTAGACATTTACAAAAAATAAATCCCTATAAGTACTAAATAATATAGGAGTTAAATTAAGTGGAAACTAACAAGTAAATTATTATAACTAAACATAAATTAAAAAATTAAGTTCATGAATAGCATTTGCAACGATTTTCCAAAAATTATCTTTATTTGCAGTAAATGATTTTATTAACGCAGAACTTCTAAGCTTCATACATTCATAATTTTTCAGATTTGATTTTTCGATTTTGTTCTTGGGGCTCGTCGAAATACATATTATCCAATATATCATAGAACATTATGTTAAAATGTCATAGTAGGTAGGTATATTATGAAAATTTTACATTCAATAAGTTTATAAGGTTTTTGTTTTATTACAGTAGGTATCTATTCATAAATCTCGTCTGAATTTAATATTTGTGCAAGCGAAACAAAACAGACCATTTAGCAAAAACTGCTTGAAAAACGTCTGAGGCAATGTCGCTTAAAAACCTCGATTTGTTTGCAAACCAATTTCATTTCCCATTTAATCTTCTTCAGTCTCAATAGTTTGTGCAAAATGTTTGCAGAACCTTGCAACGTTGGTTCTACGCTTTTGTAACAATATCGCATTTAAAATGTTTTAACATTCCGTGCGTAAAACGGAACGTAATTTATTAAATGTAATTACGTTCAGAAATTATTGGCTTTGATTTATTAAGTCACCATCTAATTCTAAGGTTACAATCTTGAAATCGACAGTTCATTTTTTAAGTACTTTTTAACTACTCCAATTTCCAGTTTCATGTCGTTTTTAACTAACTTAAAATACAATAGTTATTACTTTGTTGAGTCTACTATTCGTCAAAAAATATTTACTAAGAAACATTATGCTAATACCTACCTATGCTATCTTGTTTTTTATTTTCGAATGGACTTTTGTTGTATGGTCATAAAGACCTTTCCGGCGTCACCGAATAGGGTGATAATTATGCTATCTTCAGCATAAGAGAGATTAGAGATTATATTATTATGACTTATAAAGTCATGTGTAGCCTTTAGTGGCTTGACCGTTTCACTCGGAAAAGCCCAGCTCACAATATAAGGCTTGAGCAGTCGCGTCCAACTCCGCTCAAGCCTTATTATATTCTGTGCCTCGGAAACCCTATACGTGTAGACATTATACATAAGTCATGACGAATGTATGCGGGTCATTGCAAGTCACATGGAATTCCTCTTTAGAACATTATCGCAAAAATGACTGCTTTTACATTAATTATTAAAAGACAAAGTTATTAAAAGTTCGTAACGGATAAAATAACATCACGCTTTTATTTCCCCGAAGGGGTAGCCAGAGGTTAGGTTTCACCAATAATGTTTTGGTGGTGAGCCTATTGCCATATTTGCCATACACCTGGCACATATCCGAGCTGCTACCAGGTATTTCAAGTTAGAAACCCAATTGTAGTTGCCCCACTCGGGAATCGAAGCCGGGCTCTAGCTTATCAGTCGCGTTACGACCACAAGACCGATGCAGTGTCATTAAAGACAGCACATAGGTGATTGAATGAAGCCTCGTGCACTTTTGAAACTTCTGAAAACAAACAATTTTAAATTGATAAAAGCAGCCCTGATCCCGCATAACTTTTCACTAGGCTAACTGTCCGACGTAATTATCAAACTAACCCAAAACTAAGCCGTTACTAACTATTGCTAAACCGATTAACTCCACGTCTGATCGCCTTCAATTACTATCATAATGGAACTTTGTCCTAGCACAAGAACTTTGTCCGAACCATCAAATAATTTAACACAGTCAAAATATAACTAACCTACCCTTTGCATTCTACCCAAAGGTTGTCTGAAAGAATCGATAAGACCGCCTTTTGGCCACCACCAAGGGTTCTGTACCATTTTCTATAAAAACGGCATAAACATGACGTCTGTTGTGTGGGAGCTCCCTTAAATTTTTATTTTTTCTGTTTTTCTATTTTGTCTGTTGTACAGTAGCAACATAATTTAAAAAAAAAATAAAATACACATACATACATTATCTGTGAAAATTTCAACTGTCTAACTATGTTCATGAGATACAGCCTGGGGACAGACGGACGGACGGATAACGAAGTCTTAGTAATATGGTCCCGTTTTACCCTTTGGGTACGGAAACATAAAAAAAGTCTATAACTTTGAACCCGTACATTTCAACTGTCTAACTATGTTCATGAGATACAGCCTGGGGACAGACGGACGGACGGATAACGAAGTCTTAGTAATATGGTCCCGTTTTACCCTTTGGGTACGGAAACATAAAAAAAGTCTATAGTTAACTTTGAACCCGTACATTTCAAATGTCTAACTATGTTCATGAGATACAGCCTGGGGACAGACGGACGAACGGATAACGAAGTCTTAGTAATATGGTCCCGTTTTACCCTTTGGGTACGGAAACATAAAAAAGTCTATAACTTTGAACCCGTACATTGTGTAATTCCTTGGTCTGGATTGTGGAATAAAATACTTAATTACAGTACTAGTAACTATTGCTATTTATAATCGCCCAACAATAGCTAATGTAACCAAGTTGAACCAGCTTGTTAACGTCCATCATTGTCAGCTGGTGAAGCAATTTTATAATTTAGTGATATCAAATCAATCGACCAAAACTAGCGAAACTAAAAAAGTAGTTAACTTCACGCTTACTGTGCTCAAAGACTGCTAGGTAAGTTACATCCAGTTAAAAACATAACACGTGGAAAATGTAACAGTGTTAATTACAGTGTGTTTGTTTTTCCCTCGACACACTCTCTAATCGACTTAAGCCACAGCGAAAAGCGTAAAACTCATTGAGCGAAAAATTTCAAGTTAAATTCACACAATTTTTTATTTTTTTCTAAAGAGCGGCACAATCAAAAATCAAATTACAGTCGCGAAATTCAAAAACAGGACCAACACGAGGTATCCCCGATTGATTGGTCGATGCCCTGCTATAGTTACAAACACAGCGTTGACCTAAGCCGAGGTCCGTACCCCAGGGGCAGACTCAGATCAATCGCACTCACACACTTTAAGGAGTAATCCTTCCTTTTGGTTTGAGCTCTTTGAAGCTTACCATCCTAATCAGTGACGCCGTAAAGGTCTGTATGAATGACCATACAGCAAAAGTCCATTCGAAAAAAGAAAAAAAAAGTACCTCAACAGTCATGCTTGCGAACACTAGAAATTAGGATGATCGGATCGAGACTTAACTCCCACAGAACTATTCACTCAAAACAAACTTAAATCTGATCGATTAAATAGGTACTTAAAACAAAATGGAACACAACCTGAAAGCAAGAAATCTATCGTTCATCCGTCCGCCAGCAGATACGGTACAATACCACAGAATACTTAATAGTACAATACAATACCAACACTACACCTGTCCATTGCGTCACGAGTTTCGCGCCTTTTCGTCTATTCGAACGCGCCGAGCACGTGCGACGCGCATTGTTTAATAATGCGACGCCGAAGACTGTTTGCTAATGAGTTTGTTATTGTTTCCAAACTGCTGTTGACACTTGCCGTCCAATGTTACAACTGTTAAAATCGTGTTCAATGTTTTCAATTTTCATCTGATAGTTCCGCGTAGTTACCGCGTTCAAGTGATATGTTTATTCGAAATTTGAACACCTGGTTTTTCGGCTAACTATACTGTTTTAAGATCTGAATATTTTAAAACAGATTCAGCCGTTTGGGACCCTATCGGAGCTATGATGCCACAGACAGACACATAGAAACACGTCAAACTTATAACACATCCCTTTTATTTATTTTTCGTTTTGTTCGTATTCAACGCATGACGAACTCTATAAATAAGCCTCCGCTGTCTATCTGTCTGTCTGTTACAGGCCTTTATCTCTTGAACGGGTTGAGTAGGTAGACACCTGAATTTTTCACAGATTACGTGTTACTCTGGTCGCTTTTGCAATAAATAATAAAAAGTAAAAAAGTTAGATCCCAATAGGACAAAATCCCAAAACAAGTAGTTAACCTTAAAAAATCGGGTGATACGGAACCCTACGTGTACGAGTCCGACTCGCAATTGACCGATTTTATTTTATTTAGTATTTTGGGGAAATGGACGCGACTCGCACGTGAGTGCTTAAAATAATAACATCTATGTTCAGCATAAAGATCAGACAATGTTGTGTGAAGCTATGAAGCGTGTATTATTTTTATAATTAGGTGCAATGAATTGTGTTCTATTGTATTGTATTGTATTGTATGTCTCTGACCAGACCACCGTATTTAACGGTAGGGACTTAACTAAAATATTATATACACGGTCACATCTACTCAACAGTCAACACATAGACTCAACTACAATAATGTCACAGTATAATAACATCTTTATTTCCTTCGGTTTCAAATTACCATAATTTTAATTTGCCACGCAGATGTCGGCCTAACCAAGAACAATTTCAACAGTGAATTTATCTTGACGTTAGAAGTAATTAATACTTCTTAAGCTTATCTTATCCATGCTGATTAACTTAAATTTATTTTAAGTATCAGCTGTTTCATTAATAATTGTCTATTTTCTTACAATATTTTTACAAATTTTAATTTTTCCTGCTATCTAAATATACTAGAAACTAAAATTTGTGTTCTCTTTATTGATTTTTTATGTAATATCATTTGAGCCAATTTGATAATGAATTAAAAGGAATATTGTCATTAAATTAATAAATAAATATCTTAGACATTCTCACACACGGCCATCGGACCCCAATGTAGGCGCGATCCTGTAATATGGTTGTTAGATACTACATAGATATAATTTAAAATCATACATACTTAAATAAATAATATTAAAATCCAGACATAGAACAAATACAATTGTTCGTCACACGAATATTTGTCGTGACAAGGATTCGAACCCACGACCCCTGGCGCAACAGACAGGGTCACTACCGATTGCGCCAACGGGCCCGTCGCCATGTCGTCGGTTATAACTTTCTTATTAAAGTACCTAACAAGCGTTGGAATAACCAGAAATTCAATTTGCAGTGCTGACGTGTGGTTTGGTCTTTCGATTCAAGAATCAGGAAAACACGAATCGTGTTTCAAACGCGTGCTACTCATGTGGAAATATGTCACTAGATGTTCTCACAAACAAAATATACATGTCCTTAGCTCTAGGACTAAATCTAATTAATCTAAAACAATAACTTTTGGTTTATATAATCAAAAGGAATTAATGATATTAAACTAAACAAAGAAATATTTAAAAAAACATACTTCTATTCAATTTCTCCGCGCGTATATTAAGTTTTATCAATTACCTTAGCACCTATATTCTGGAGGTTAAGAGTCACAATTATAATATCAACTACATATCTGTAGATTTACTTTTGAAATTAGATTTAATTTACACCAGGCAAGCAGCCTTCTAGCCAGAAGCATTTGAATTTAAACACAACCACAGATAATTTCTCCATCCCGGATCCCGTTTAAGCGGTATGGCGCAACAAGTTTCAGCGTAGTGCAGACAGCCGGAAAGTAGACGAAGCCGGTAATCACAAAACGGGGTACGCTTTGTCGTAAATTATGATTTCGGAGTAAAATATTCAATTGAGTCAAATTCCGCATGCCCTAGATTTTTCTAAGTTATGCAAGTAACTCACAAGTAGTATGTACCGCTTTCGTGGCTATTTCACTCCCTAAGCTTGACTGGTAGATAATGCTTTTAATATGAAGTCCGCCTTTGCCTTTGTATCATGCATAAAGTTTAAATAAATAAAATAACTCGCACAGAGTTACATTACAAGTATATTATTTAAACACTACAAGGATTACCAGCCCACTAGTAGGTATAGGTATCTTTCTCACAATTGAAATGGCCTCAATCGTACTCCACCACGCTTGCGAATTGGTGGAGGAGTAACATGTGAATTCACTGTAATGGCAAAAATTAAAATTTTGAAAACTATACTGCAAAGTATTCCCAAGAAGAGACTAGTCTAAGAATCTGTAGTTACTTGACTAGGATGAAGATTTAGATAACATACAAATATCTATAATATGTACAACATAATCTGTAAGCCATTGGGACACAGCTCGAGAGGGGCAAAGGGTGTTAACATAACATTCTCCTACAGATAAAGGTCCGGAAAGCCGGACGTTATCTTCTACAACCGGTTGTCTGTGCTGTCCCTTAAACATTAGGCGCGAGTAAAGCCACAGTTAGGCGATAAGTAATTTGCGCTGCGGCGTGGGAGCTATTCCCACGGGCTGGAGGTTCTCTACGCCATAGTCTGTGGTTCTCACGGGATTGTGTGGTAGTTAGGTTGTAGCTACAATGAGATATAGTCGCCGTAGGTCACCGCTAAACAGTCGTGCGGCTAGTGTCAATCATATCTGATTGACCGGGTTTAACTAGTCGCCGCGATCGGGAGTTGGATTGGAGACTTAAACCGGAATTTGTTGACAGTAACTAGAACTTTATGTTCCTTCTACTATCTCTTCCCTTTCCGTGTGTTATTCTACATGTAAGGTATAACCTGTGGTATAACTAAAGATATTTCTATCGCTTAGCCACAGTGCAACTTATACCATACTGACTCTCCGACTTCTGACCTTCCAACTTCCAACCATCCCTCCGCCACCATCACAACCACAACCCTTTCATTATCCCACGGTTGGGCACAGGTCTCCTCGGAACTAAGACTGGCTAACGTTATTTAGGATAAGGCACGCGCTATCCGTTGAATAGTATAATTCATTCGTGGGCGAAACTGCGGGCAAATACTAGTAATACAACATCAAATGCTACCTACATTGTATTTTCAGTAGGTACACCTAGAAAGATTATCCACGAAGAAAGGAACTGCTACAAAGAAACTCTTTTCCGTCCCCCCCTGGTATTATTCTCGCGTTTCAAGAAGTAGACGAAGGAAAGCATAAGTATGTTGTATGACGTAATGTTTTGTAGTAGGTAAGTTGTTTTATTCAGTAGGGGTGGAATAAAGTGCTGGATAAAGCGAAGTCGTACCGAAGTGAGTAAAAAGTGGCCTATTTCTCGCGAAGAATTCCAAGGCAAGTGCGCTTCCGCTTATATCGCTTAAGCACCAGCATCACTTCGCAGCCCGCACGTAGTGCTGACGTCACTGCGCACTATGAGCTTAGATGTGGAATACTGAGTAGAAGGTATAGAGACCGGCATCAAAGTGTAGCGCTGGTCTTGAATGCGCAGAGGTCGAAATTAAGGGATAGTGGGGCTGGGCGAGCTTAAGCACTGATTAGTTTGCAAGCCGCATTATATTTTCCGAACTGATACCTCGTGCGAAGCAATCCCCTTCGGATTTCGCTCAGAGCCTGGAGAGCTACATAGCCATGGTTCCCGTGAAATAAAAAAAACTGAAATAATCGTTAGAGTTGTCATCGATAAGTAACTATCGCGATCAATTTTTAATCAATGTATGACTATCTCGAAATACTATTCGCTTGTACACGAATTGAATAGACTGGTTGGGCGTCAATTCAGATTAGCCTATCAGACCAACCATACAAAATTCAAGCATCCATTGGCAATTAGACAAAATCCGATGTGTTCCAAAATGTTCAGAATTCAAACCTATGCTTTTGGCATAAACTCAACGCAACTTGAAGTTTACCTACCTACCTGATGCTTCTATCACCTCACAATCGATGGAAACCCCGCAGTGTTGCGAGCTAAATGTTTAATTGATGTGTTATAGCCACAACGCGACGAACACAGACCTATGACACAAAGTAGAAATTAGGAACCTATGATTTCGATCAGCAAGTGTCAAGAGCGAAGCGCGTTGAGTGACACAGATTTGGTTTTTATTTTAACCCGTTTTAACACTTGACTGAATGTTTTCGCTTTTAAAATGTAATGTCGGAATTTTGGTACAATCGGAACATTTGTTATGTAAAAGTACGAGAGCAGTACGATATAGCACAAATATAGGCTTATATTGGATTAGATTATAGGGGGGTGTAATGGAAAATTTCTGTGCAGTAGAAATGAAATCTAGACGAAATATTTTCGTACAACAGATTTTTTAGTATACTAACTAAACCATTTTTGCTTTTCGAATGGACTTTTCCTGTTATATCTACTGGCCTTTTTAGCGTCACCGAACAGACACCAGCGTTTTTTTTTTCGAAGAAATTTTTGCTGTTGACACAACTGACCTTTAAGCGTCACTGAACGGGTAACAGACCACTGCAAGTAACACATGTATAAGTTCCTATGGGCTCTGTTTAGTACGAGCTTTGTCACTTCTAATTACATTACGTACTCTATTATCTGATCAAAATTTCCCCAGTGTTTCGCAAACAAACAAACAAACGCTTCGATTTACAAAGCACAAACACAGCTAGACTAACATGTTGTTTATGTGCAGAGATAATTAAACGTCAATCCGATAAGCTAAATCGCGAAATTAATAGAGGTACAAATTTGTACCTCTACTACAAAAGGGATTTGAATTTTCATATTTGAATTCGTGTGCGAATATCACATTGGCGAATATCACAATTGGATACATGAGTAGTTTGTTCAGAGTGAGAAACATCCATCGAAAATTTTTTTATTATTTGATCTGATAATCAGTTATACCGTTAAGGGTTTTGACTGTTATGTAGGCATATATACGACTATCTATTTAAACTAAAACACCTTTTCAAAATAAATGGGAAGGCGATCTCCATTTTTTTTTTGCCTTTAGAACACTGCTTTCGCTGCGACCAATAGAGGTTCCACTGCTGGGCACGGGTCTCCCCCACAGACAAATCTGCGGCTTAGCGAGTCTTTTCACCTTTGCAAATAACCGGGACTGACGACTTAACGTGCCCTCCGATGTACGGTAGCGTCCATGAAATTTTAGCGGTTTCCCATCCACGAACAATTAAAATAAAATATTACTAGTGGACGCCCGCAGCTTCACTCGCATAGAATTAGACCCATTAACGACGTCTGTCCGCCTTCGGGTTGGCCACTTGACTTCGAAAACGGCAAAGTTTCATACTAACTTTGCACCCCTTTTTACCCCCTTACCTTGAATTTTCAAAAATCCTTTCTTAGTGCTCCCCTACGATATAAAGGAACCCCTGTGCAAAATTGCATGTTTCTAACCCTTATAGTGTAGGCCCTGCGTTGATATGTCAGTCAGTCAGTCAGCTTCTCTTTTTATAATCTATATATTATTTTATTACTGAACGATTCGTGAGTGTCTATATTCATAGTTGAAGTTACCGGCTTACTCATATATATATTATTATAGACTAGTGGACGCCCGCAGCTTCGCTCGCGTAGAATTAGACCCATTAACGACGTCTACCCGTCTTACGACTTCAAAAACGGCAAAGTTTCATACTAACTTTGCACCCCCGTTTTACCCCCTTAGGGGGTGAATTTTCAAAAATCCTTTCTTAGTGCTCCCCTACGTTATAAAAGGAACCCCTGTGCAAAATTTCAAGTTTCTAACCCTTGTAGTTTAGGCCCTGCGTTGATATGTCAGTCAGTCAGTCAGTCAGTCAGTCAGTCAGTCAGTCACCTTCTCCTTTTATATATACATATATGTCGGACACGGTCATTAGTATGGACGCGAAACGAAACGCAGCACGAGTTGTGAGAGATGGCAGCACCGTCGCGATGACGTCGTTATTCGGCTAACTTCGTGCTACAACAGAGCCTAGCCGGTGGAGGGGCGCTGGATGGGACTTCACTTATCATTTGACTGTCCTAGTGAGCGGTTCCTCTACTCTAGGAACTGTTATTCGTTTCGTTTACCCGGTGTGATTATAATTGTGAAAAGTAAAAGTTATTAAAGAAGTAATAAAACGTGATTATTGTGCATACGCTGTTTCTCTTTGCTCGATTACCCTAGCTGTACGCCCACACAATGGCTGACGATGGTATTGATAATACGGCCTGCCTATCCGACATATAGATTTCTCTCCATCAATGCAACAAGAGAGTTCTATGAAGATTAAAACGTAAGTTTCATTTCCCATCACACACCATCCAAGATTAAGTAATTTATGTAGCGTCGATTGAAACTAACAATTTAATTTATTTACACATCTGTTATCATTCCTCCGATATTAAGCCGTCAAATTCAAAACGATACGATCAGAGTTGTTTATCAGGCACGGCCAGGTTCAGAGTCAATGCAATGAATACTAATATTAGCCAATGCAGGCTTTTCAAATTAGGATTTGGAATGGAACTTATTTTTAATCTGTGTTGAGTTTAAAACTTGTTATAGAAAAAAGTTGTTAAGAATATTTCGAACACTGGTTGGTAACACTTATTGTGTTACCAACCAGTGTTCGAAATATTCTTTGAACAATTTTAGCCAGTAGGTATTGCGAAATGAAACTATATAATAAACTATACGATAAAAATCTAGGTATCAGAAATTTTCTAAATTATTATAAGAAAAATTATTATATTATTAATATGTTAATAATTAATATTTATTTACCTTCTAGTGACAGCTCGCGGATTTGCTCCTATGAAATTAGTCATTGCGATTTAATCTAGCATTACCTGAAAACTTAAATTTTCCGGATATAAAGAATCACGGATCCAGTTTTCTTGACTATATCTAATTTAATTTCTGGCAGCCCATAGAATACGAGAAAAGAAACATTAAATATATTTAATAATTAAACGAACTCACCTGTACATGACATGAAGTTCTATCATAATTATACGAGGGCTTTGTCCGAAGTTGCTTTGTATACATACATATTATTAATCGTAACAAGCGGCTATTTTGGAATATCATTCTTTTGCACGAAAATATTGATATTCCAATACAACCTCTAACTACCAGACGAATGAAAGGGAAAATAAAGGATATCGAATTTGTTACATGAACTCCCAAAGGCGATGTTGATGGCGTAATGGCCCACTTGTTGGCGGGTTCCGGTCGTTAGCCTGCATGGGAATATATTGGAGGCTCGGAAGGAAAACGAACCTCACTATGAGTACGTACTACGTATGTATAAATCGTTCATAGCCCAATGATGATATAACTAGTATAGTATGGCTACGGTAGTTATTTTAAAATGTGAAACCCGGGATCGTTATTTATCCGGTGCAAAATTCTCTCGCGCATTTGAGTACCGGATAAGCTCTTTGATGCCAAGCCGGATAATTATTACGAGACAAAAGCTCCGGTAGGCAAAGCTTGAGAATTCATCATAAGTTTTTAAATTACTTCCACACAGGAAGGAAAACCACGATTAAAGTAAGTGTATATGATATACTCGTATAGGTACTTAGCGGTCTGTGAATTCATGAAAGCAGTCTATGTTTAGTTACAATGTAAAAAATTATGTTTCAATTTTAAATTTGATAGCAAATGCTAACAAAAATTCACGCCTGTTTCCCATTGGATAGGACAACGGATTTCATCTTAACAAGATTATGACACGTTACTTTCGCTTCATTTTCAGTCAATCTTCTTCATTATTTCGACTTAAGGTACTGCTGACCTGTCCCTGATTTTACCGATTTTTGCGCGACATAAAGCAGGTTATTGTGTTTCTCAGTCTATGTATGTATGTTTGTTCCTCTCTATGGCGTTCTAGAGACCAAACGCGTAAGAACTTGTACTATTGTATTCTGTGGCTTAGGGCGATTTTGATGATTCAAACAAAAACAAAAAACATCGAATAACTATATCAAGTGGGTTATCGTTGAATAGAAATTTAAAAATAATTTTATAGTTCCTCTTATAATTTTTTTAAAATAATGATTTAAAGTTGGTTCAACGAGAATGGTTATTCTCATAAAAAAGAATAAAAAATACACGAAGAGAAGGAAATTGTAAATCAATTTCAGCATTGTGTTTTCAGTGAATTGCATTTTGGCCTTCGGATTTGTTTTTCGGAAACTGATATTCTGTTCCATATTTTATTCCGTTCAGTCGAACGGTTTGAAAACATGTAAATTTAATTCAATATTGTCACACGTGGGTTTTGTTAATCAATTTTATGCACGTATAGTTAACGTACCAAATGTATATCGTATTTTTTTACCTTTAGCGTAGCATTTGATGGGTCAAGTAAAACTACATTTGATTTTTTCCTCAAAATAAGAACAGCTTATAAATTCGTGAGGGTTTCATTTTTATTTTAAAACGACTAGTAACATATCTTTAATGACGCCTTTATTGTTTCAGGTCTGAATCCAGCTTATTTTCTTCTAAGATAGAGTATATGGCAAGCTATAAGATAAGAAAAATTTATTGCGGGTAGGTACATGATAATGCCACTATCCCCATGACGCGACCCTTGCGTACAGGCGCTGCGAGCGGACAGGCCACTGGCCAGTCAGTCTGCCAAGTGTAGCGCTTGAAATATGACGTGCGTGTAAAGTGCCTAATCTACGCCCATTAGACATTTACTTCTACATTTTATTTGTCGATAAACAGTTTGATAAGCTGGATATGAATGATTTTCAGTTTTACATGTAGACTGCAATTTGCAATGTTATCTATACATGTACGTGATTTTGCTTCCCGAGCGAATCTCGTTAGGCGATTACCCGAGTTACGAGAAAAGTTTTAAACTGTTGCAATCTGAGTTGAAGTTGGTTAGGAAAGTAATTACTCATCTATCTCTATATGGCTGAAAGCAATTAACACAGCCCATACTGGAGTTTCAATGTTTGTCAAATCATCGCTTATCACTTAACAGACTTCCAAAAGGGTTTCCATCAAAATTCCTTGTCGTCGTACCTACAGCAGGTGACACATTAAAATGCCGAAAATGCAAATAAATTGATCGTATTACCTACACCGTTTGACTTTTATAATTTTAAATAAATTATTAATTAGTTAAGATAAGTCAATTTAGATTAGTTAGCATTACATCTCATTTAAGTAGTAACCTAGACTTTTGTTAAGCGTCGCCAATCACCTCATAGCGAAATAAAATGATTTGACTTTGACTTTACTAATTTCACGAACTTAATTAACTACCTAGCAGTATTAATTCACTTAAACGATATTACAATCGTTAATACCGAGAAACGGATAACAGCGGGTAAGCGGTGAGCCATCCAGTTGCATAATGCTACAATACGGTTACAGTTAGTGCTATGGTAGTTAATTATCTACAAAGGCGGAACTCTGTTGAAATCCATTCGAATATCACACCATCGGACAGAGAGACAATTACATTTATAATTCGAGATTTGCGTAAAGATTTCGTCCATTGCAATGCAACTTGTTTTTTTTCATTGACGCCATAAAATTATTTAGACACGATACGAGGTAAAATGATAACAATCTGGGGTACCGAGTTATTAACGAAACGTCAAACATGACATAATAGTTGTCAAGTGTCAATTTGACAAGATATAATAATAGTTTTTACTTGGCCTTTCATCATTGCATTGCGTTTTTAACTCTGCTAATCTAAAATTATTTTAATTAGTTACGTTTGTTATAATTTTGGTCGTTGAGCCACTCAAAGTAGATGCCGTACGTAGCCCCCTTTTTTTTTTTTTTTGTTTAACGAGTGGGAAACCTTGAAAAGGTACCCGAACGTCGTGGGAGCGACGCCGGGTTATGTGGGACTTTCACCCACTAAAACCCACTCGGTGGCCTACTCCGGCGCTACAGGAGGGCTCCGGGATCTCTTGTAGAACGCGCCGGTGCCCTCCAGCGCTGCGCCCAAGACGGGCTCTTCCCGGTTTCCCAACGCTGTGCAGCCACAAACAGCGTCGTCTTTCCCGGGGTCACATCGATGGACGGTTCGAGCTCCCCCTCTCACCGCCCGCAACCCCAGAAGTCTCCTTTTAGTCGCCTTTTACGACAGGCAGGGGCTACCGTAGCACTATTCTGGTCCCGAGCTACAGGGACGAATTCTCTCTATGGGCCTGACAAGGATATGGATGCAATTTGTCTATTGAACACTTATAACCATTGATTTATCAAGTGAAATTGGTTCGCCAGCCGTATTATGTCCCACCCATTTATTATACCCCATGCGCGGCGATTCCCTCCTAATTTCGTTCAGAGCTATACTGCCGTGCCGACACTTGTACCCAGGCTTTGTTTAACCTTCTGATCCAGGCAGGCTGGTGATAATAATACTATCGTTGTGTACCTTGTTGAAAACAAGGCTTTATATACTTACAATGATGACGTCGTCATAAAGCCCGACCCTTTTTCCTTCCGCTCAAAACGTAAGCCTTAACAGACAAAGGATGTCGCCCTAATCCAACCTTAAGTTGCGGTCATACATAGCTTAAAAATGAAAATTAATATTTTTTAAGTATCTGGAAGAGAAAAGACTGATCGAATTGGTTAATGAGAGTATATTCAACAAATTCTCTATTCTCGTTTTAATCCGTTAGGGTTGCGTGTGACACCGCTTTTCATTTAATATTCAATGACCAAGCCACATCAATAAGCGATGACAAGATAATTAAGATCCGGGTGTAACTACCTACATCTGAACACGTACCATTGAAATAATTATTTAGTTTTGAAATTGTACCCTAAAGTCATGTTACCTCTAATTCTTACATTGTTCGTATTCATATTCATATTCTTGAGAGAATTAATTGAGAATTAGGCACACCTGAAGGTTCCGTACCCGTCGCCAACCTAACGAGGATCCCCATGTTTCTGTAAAAATATTATTTGTTTTTTTACTTTCAAACTTCACAGTTGGCAACCCTACATTCTTGCCGCTAAGCAGAAGGTTTACCTATCTCGCGCGACCGCCACACTTGAAGAGTTTGTGCAGATTTACATTTTTGATGAAGACTTAAGAAGCAAGAAGTGTTAGACGCCAATGAATGTGCATATTATACTACTATTACTTAAGTTACTCAAGCTTAACTTGGCGCGTGCAAAGCATACTACACTTTAAAACAAAATATATATAAAACAACCAACTTTAATACTACTAGCGTAGGCACTCGCTATTTTTTGTTAAGTCCAACGACATCACACCACATACCAAACACCACAACCCTTTATTTATCCACTGTTTGACACGGGGCTGGCATTGAAATCGATTTGGATTTGAACCCACACCACCGTGAGAGGCGAGTTCGATAGCCACTGGGCTGTCACCGCCGAATGGTTCACGGTCATAATACAATTTAAAACTGTATACTATACTCACATAGTAGATAACCGTTTATCTACTTTGTGCTATGCTCGGCAGCCTGCCAACATTGTTGCCTAGTTGAACAGGTATTCTAGAGATATATCTATACTAATATTAAAAAAGCGGAAAGATTTGTTTGTAATGTTTTCACACAAAAACTACTGGACCGATTTCAAAAATTCTTTCACCATTAGAAAGCTGCATCTTCACTGAGTAACTTAGGCTATATAATATTACTAGGTATAAACGAAAATATTGTTATGTCTAATTCCACGTGAGTGAAGCTGCTGGCGTCCAGTAGTAGGAAATAGATTTCGAGAAATATCCATCCATCCATCTATTCATCAGCCTTTTGAGGTCAGAAACATTGCTCCAATGCGGATTGTTTCGTTTATTCATGTTATATTTTGAATATACATATATAGCAACTTTCATGTTGCTATGAAATAAACTGCCAGCCTGCCTGAAAACCGGGAGAGGTGCCCCAAAAAACAAACGATTTAGTATAATTTCTGACTTTAGTTTTGAAGTCGGTTTTTTGATATTTTAATATCGTTATTTCATATTGCAAGCTTTAATTAAAATTTGAAAATTCATACAACTCAAACAACAGCAAATCGTCAAATAATTGAAAACTTGTGTGAATTTTTTTTTTCTTTTCAATTTGTATCAATGAAATTTTAAAACTTCCATGTGTATCGTTTTTGTAAAAAACAAATTTTAATGATGATTTAGATAAAAATAAAAGTATAAAATTTCCATATATTTGTGCTCATGCACTTATAGTACGAAGATTAAATCTGAAATTCTTCGTCGACATCCACAATACTTTTGGACGCAAAACAAAAGAATATAAAACCAGAGATATGCGTTTCGTGTGACCGCAAGTCGTGATTTCAATTCAGCAAACGGCCGTGTAAAAATACCGATAGACTGTCGGAGGTATGTTGGCTGCACGCGTCGTGACTCCTTGCTCGGGTAATGGCGAAATGTTGCTGGCGCTGCTATTTTTATGATCCTTCGCATTTACTCACGAAATTATCTGTTTTTTATTTATTTCTTTTCTAGCTGACCCCGCAAACGTTGTTCCGCCATATGAAATGTCAAAGTGACGCGACGCTTCACGTCAATGAACGACGGTTAAAAATAAAAATACTAAAACAGTGTTTAAAAAACATTTTCCAGTGGACCAAACTGTGAATCTAAACCATTCTCGCACACACAATGAAATAAAATTTCATCGACATCTATCCAGCCGTTTAGGAGGAGTTCACTGTCATACACACGTACACAAGAAATATATATATTACTATCAAGGGATTGTTTAAAATGTAATAAGTTTATCCTATATCAACGGCAAGCTAAACCAAAGATTCATCAAAACCCTTTCTTTGTCCCACTGTTGCTTTACGTAGTTCTATAAAATATTTTATAAAACCTAGAAAAATGTACCTAACTGATATTCAGACCTCAGTATTTCTCGTCACACTAAGGTTACCTTATTATCGTTTAAAAATTATTGGTAGATGATCAGAGGTAAGCAGATTCCAACCCGGATTTCAGATATCGATGTTAAACATGCAAACAGAAAGAATCGTAACATCTCGAAGAGAAAATCTCAACTATATCTGGCTAAATCTATCCATTTATTCTAGACACGTCCGCACAGAAGCACGGCTCAAACATAAATGAGTATTATAATAACTCACGACCTCAGGAATACCCGCGAAACATAACAAAACGTTGCCTCACTCTAAATACGCCATTAGGAGATTAGCCTTTTGATCTCGAAATATGGATTTCCAAATAAAATGTGTGAAAATGTTTTAACGATATTGAACATTTTTATTTAGGTGACAGCTTCGAAGTGACAGTCTCTTTGAAGTTAAATGAAATCGCACTGTCATTGTTTATCTTAAAAAACAAGAAGTATATAGCTGATGCTCATTGAATTAGGAAAAATTGAGTAACTATAAGGCGAATTAATCAAATCAAATCCATTCTTTCTTATAAACATGGGTTTATTTCATATGTTGAACAATTCTGTAAGTGCGTCCGTCATGTTCCGTCTATTTATGATATGTGAACATTTTAACAATTAGATATAAAAAAATAATAAATATAAAAAAATATAATGTGAATAATATTTATTATTATACATATATTTATTATTAATAGATACAATAGATAGCAAACGAGCTTGCAGTACCACTCATTCGCTGCCACCCATGACAACGAATGACTTTGAACCAGACTAATAGGGACTGGGATGTTTAGTACAGTAAGTCGAGAGAGTTAACTAGAACATTAGTAGGTAAGTTCGTTGGTGTTTATGAGGACTGGAGACTGTTAGTGATAGTTAGTCCTGTTAGTTAGCGTTAGTAATGGTCCAGTTAGTTATTGTTAGTAAGACTCGTTCCAAGTCAGTCATGTCAGCTGATACCCTTACTATAAAAAACTGGGAATAACATCACTGATTGATTTCATTCTAAAAACGTCCATCTTATTATCAAAACAAATTGATTTAATGGAAACTATCTGCTGTTAAAAATATACCTTCTTGGAATGCGAAGAATTTGAAAATACGCTTGCCTGGATAAAGCCTTATTTACTCTGATCTTATAGGTTCAATTTTTTGGATGGAACACATAGAATGTAAATAATATATCATCCTGTACCGATCCAATGATTTTCGACGCGATCACATTTTACCAGCAATCCATTACACACATGATGAACGCATTACATATATTTTACGTCACAGCAATTCAACCATTTTGTCCTTTATCATTAAATGTATTTTAAGCATTTACCGTAGCCAGATAACCTTCACGCTTCAATTGTGAGTGTCACAAAATGTCGCCTTAAGCAGATACTTGGCTAGACTTCAAGGATTGCTGAAATATCGACCTTTTCTATCTAGGAATGCGACCTAAACTTGTGAATCAAGTGCCTTGCTGTTTACAAGAAAGCTGTGCGTCTGATGTAATCAGTTGGTGCATGCAGAATACGTTGTACCTGCCTATTTGGTGTAGGATTTCTGCATATGAAGTAAGTAAACCGGATCGCAAGTGTATTGAGAACACGTAACGCTTGTTAGGATTCCCTTAGTGGCCCGGGCAGCCCATGGCCGTTGTGGCATACCGCAGCACTGTACTGCCTTTCTTTTCTTCTCTTTCTTTCTTCTTTGCATGGTGCATGTGCCGGTTCCTTCAAAACAAACTGCTGATGATAAGCGAATCTTTTGGGGGCTAGAAAACAGAATAGAATAGAAGAAATGATTGAACATATAAAATATACGCACTTACAAATGATATTTTGATCGTCTCTTCCCACTCACAAATTCTTTTAGGATAATGTTTGCGTAATTTAAGGCTTTTGAAAGTAGAAAGGATCTTAATGTGCTGTGCGCGTACCATCTCCATATGTTACTGCCGCTCTTTCCATTTATTTTAACCCGATTTTTTCCAATATTACATAAACATTGGATACTTAGTTACTTCGTAGACGCGGCCTAAAGTACGTTTGCCTCCTTACAATATTATGCACTGTTTTTTTGTGGCGTGGGTTGAACACAATTTTAACACCCAGAACTAACTGATCCGAGTTTGGATGTTGTGTCTGAATTTGTATGCCACAGGGCATCTTGCACTGGTGTGTGAGATGTAATGATTGTTATGAATGTATACTAAACTGTACTAAGCTTTGCCGCTGGCATGCGCCATTTGCCAGGAGCCTTGGAGTCGCGACCGACGTAACCTTTGCGTTTGGTTAATGTCAAACACGCGGGTATCTGAAGCTTGTGACGCAACCTTCGGTTTGGTACAGTTTGGGCTTGGGTGCAAGTGCAGGCAATGAGAGACGAGCGATAATCGTAGTTCGTAATTAATCCGCGAGGTTGAGCCACGTTGGCTTTGATTGGTTAACGACAGAAGAAAAAGAGACGGCCCAAGTATTACCAAGGGATTTACCATAAAAAAATAATGTTACCTTCAAAGTAACCTCAAGTTTCGTAAACATTATAATTTGCAAGAAAACGTCACTTACTATCGCAAAACTAAGCTAAAAGTGCACAAAGATCAGACCTTCATGTTACGGTAGACTCAATGGATGGCTTGTTTCTAGTAGGTTTCTGCCTATGTCTGTAAAGTTACTTAAAAGCTCGAAAA
Source organism: Carterocephalus palaemon (assembly GCA_944567765.1). NCBI lineage: Eukaryota > Metazoa > Arthropoda > Insecta > Lepidoptera > Hesperiidae > Carterocephalus > Carterocephalus palaemon. The sequence continues at coordinate 12,940,518 of OX155641.1, read as the reverse complement.
ATATTAATATCACTGGAAAACAAAATCGTAAAATGAATAGATTTTGAAGTCTTACAGCTTCATGGTACACACAATTGACGCTTAATTTAGTTTATGTTATGTATTGTCGAAGACCTTCGGGTGCAGCTATGTCTGCTATGTCTGTGGGGGAGACCCGTGCCCAGCAGTGGAAAATCGCAGCGATGTTATGTATAAATCATTACAATATCACTATAAGTAAAAAATAATCTTTTTTTTTGTTACTGTTGTATCCTGTCATGCGTTCTATAAACCTCCGCTAGCTCCCGCACATGCACCACACACCAAATTGAAGTGATGATGGATATCCGTAATCCGCAGATAATTATTGTTTCTGACCTGAACGAGTGAAAGTTTAAATACGGACTTGTGCCTAATGCCATTTGTTTGTGAAAATTGGGAGAAGATTTACGTTTTTGTTATGTTAATTTTTATTTCCGCCTGCAAAGAAAACGCAATGAGTGTTTAATAGATACATTTACATAACGCTTAGTTTTGAGTTACAGTACTCCCAAATTAATAATGCGCATGCAAATCTTCGCTAATTGTCGTATTCCCGGAAACACCCGAATCATTGAATCGGAGAAAGCCCTCAACAATGCACTTGCATTTTGCACCTTGTTCGAAAGAAACAGGAGTCAAAGTCATATGTCAAATCATGTGAAAAAATTGAAAACAATTCGGTTGGTCGGCGGCTGTCGCCGGTCAGTCAAAGGTCCGTCAGTCGTCTTTATATACTGGTGAATTTTAAAGAGCTGCTATTACACACCCTTCTTGGTTTTGTTTTCAAAGGTGAATTTACTTTCAACTTTAATTATCTTACTCAAATTGAAATAGTTTATTTTGTAAAATAACATACTAACTGTTGGCGATGGAAATAAATAAAACCACCGAATATAATTATACGATTGCCACCATATCATCCCGATTTTAACCCCATTGAAAATATTTGGTCCCAAATAAAGCATCACGTAGCCAAAAAAAATATTGCAATGACTGTCAAGTCAGTTAAAGATGCTATATTAGAAAAAATCAATAATATAGGATCAGAAGAATGGAAAAAAGTTTGTGATCACGCTGTTAAATGCGAAGATGAATATAGAAAATTTGACCCAAGAATCGATAGTTTTTCCGATGAAATGATTATTTACACGGGTGATAGCAGTGGGGAAAGTGTAAATGAACAAGAGCATAATGAAAGTTCTGATGAATCTAGGATGTCAGGAATAGAGATCCTCCTTGATTCTGATTAATTATTTGTAATTTTAATATTATTCTGGAATGATCAGTGCTGTAAATACTTTTGAACTGAGATTATAATGATTAGATTTTAATGTAAACCTGTGTTTGAAAACCATTTTTAAGAAAATGCACTTAACCACTCTATACACATATCGTCTTCCGACGCTCGGGGAATACGACCTTTGCCGAACAGTAACGAAGATTTCTATGCGCATTATTAATTTGGGAGTACTGTATATAAGTTTTTATTTCAGTAAACGCTCAAGCGTAATGATTGGTACGCTAGGTACCAATCATTAAGCTTGGTAAATAATAATAATAAAATAATAATAATGGCGAAGCTGCGGGCATACCCTATCCGTCACTAAATTATCTAAAATCCCATCTCGATATAATTTTTTTTTTACATAGTTTTAAACTTTAAATTGTTCCAGCTAACAAAAGAATAGTAGGGACCAAGATTCAATTCCATCTAAAGTTGATCAAGTTTCCGGGCAAGGGAAACCAGTATAATCGAGTTTTCAAAGCTCTCAGCGCTTTATCTAGCGCCGCCGAGACAATTAGCGCTGATTAAGTGTCTAGATAGCCGCAACGTCTGTTATGTAACTGGGAACCTGAGTTTACTAACTTGGGCAATATTACACCACAACCCTTTGTTTGTCCCACTGCTGGGCGCCGGTGTCCTTTCGGAATGGGAGGGAGTGACTCTACTACACTACACTACTTCTGCATTACTCATTTTCGCGCGTTAATATATTTATATATTTCTTGTGTACGTGTGTATGACAGTGAACTCCTCCTAAACAGCTGGATAGATGTTGATGAAATTTTTTGTGTGTTCAAGGGGATCCGAGAATGGTTTAGATTCACAATTTGGTCCACTGGAAAATGGTTTTTAAACACTATTTTAGTATTTTTATTTTTAACCGTCGTTCATTGACGTGAAGCGGCGCGTCACTTTGACATTTCATATGGCAGCTAGTTTTTAGATATATATTAATACAATGTTTTCACGCATTCATATAATTATTATATTAGATAGATGGATAACTGCCGTTTATTTGAATCACGTATTGTTTCGGTCAAGAAATAAGGGGGAAAACAATAAAATATACAATTTGTCGAGTAAGCGCGCACAGAATCAAATCCAGTCCCAGTGGGCCCGTAACTCAGTTACCGGCTGGCGGGAACGTGGAGGGAATTCCTGAAGGAATCGCCGATCAAATTAAAGGAGAACTGGTTTTTATTACAAAGAACGATAGTTCTTGGCAAACTGGTTTCCTCACGATGCTTTTCCTTCTCTCTTACAGCAAGTTACATTGATTTTCTAAAATCATTAATTCTAAATACATAATACCGAGTAATTAATAATATTACTTAGGTATCTATAAGATTCAGATTCATTTATTTTCATAATATTTATATGCTTAATGAACGTCATTACATTTTTTAATCTGCCGTTAGTTCACAAAGTTGATGCTACTGAGAAGAACATGGCATGAAACCGACTTTCAAATAAATATCAGATGTTTTAACTTAAATTAAAACAAAACAAACATTTAAAAAACATAATAATATAATATAATATAATAATATGTATAATGTTAATAGGAACTTAAACACCACTTGATAACGTCTTTTGCGAAAAAGTAATAACTGTAAAACAAACAATGCTAATTACCTACTTCAGAAGGCTGTTGAGAAATAATATTTTTCTAGCATACGTGAGAATCATTGTTTATACTAATCTATACTTCTATACTAATATTATAAAGAGGAAACATTTGTTTGTAATGTTTTCAAACAAAAACTACTGGACCAATTTCAAAAATTCTTTCACCATTAGAAAGCTGCATCTTCACTGAGTGTCATAGGCTATATAATATTACTAGGTGTAAACGTAACTAGTGTTATGTCTAATACCACGCGAGCGAAGTTGCGGGCGTCCACTAGTAAGTTATAAAGAAATTAAAAGTATCTAGGTACTTGTTACCACTCGGCGTGTCCTACTCTAAGAGTGCAGTGGGTGTAGGACGTAGGTGGTAGGCCTTGTAATGCGAGGGGTGGTACCGACAAAGGTGTGGTTGAACACAGATGGATGGACGTAGACAACAGTCGATAATGATCGAAGGCAAATTAAACATAAGGCGCTGCCAACTCGGAGTTTCTATCCATTCAAGAGGGTGGGGACCACCCGCGCAGGCCACGCACACTGATTTTTACAATAGGTACCAATGATTTGTTTTATTTACCCATCGCTTATTTTAGTCTATAAACTATTTTATTTGGTTTGTAATACATGTACCTATTGACGCGACTATAGTCCTGCGAACATTGGACGTGTTAGTCGAAATGTAAGGCCCGGTAAGTAGGTAGTCAATTCTAGCAAGTTATAGTTTCACCCTGTATAATTTTCATACGTTACAAATAAAATGGATTTTCGTATTGACGGTGGTAACTTGACAGTTCTGGGGTATAAATCCCAAATCCCCTTACGCTTCAACCCATATGCTTCCCCACTCTTTGGTTCGTGTCTCTCGCAATAGCTGATGTTGGTCTTATCTAAAGTATACCTACTCCACCACGCTGCTCCAGTGTGGATGGTGGTAGGAATAGCGGCCAACTAAGTAGTGTGAAATGTCCCCAACTTTATAAAGTTACCGTTTCTAATTTCTTCTACAAAGCCCATGAATGGGAAGGGCCCATGAAATTTTACCACTAGCCACCCGTCCACATACCTACTGACCGCATGAACCGCATCAGACGTTGCTTAACTCGGTTGATCACGTACGATCGACGAATATCAGGGCTATGAGCGCTTCAGAAGTTTTAACAGTCGTTATATTTAATTTTATAAGAACACAATAAAAGTTGGTCGAATATCTCGACTAAATTGGTTCCAAAGGCGGATTTATCCCATCACACTCGATCCAATTTCCAACTTTGGTTTCCTCTGGTTTGTACACTTTCAAAACGAGGGACCGAAAACTTTGTCATTGCGGTCGCCTAATTCGTCCCAACGTTATAGGATAGAAGGAAGTTAAGCGGTAAAATAGACCTTCAGGAGACAGAAGCTTCCAAGACAAATGATTTTGCGTAAAACTTTATTTAATTAACTTTAATTAGTATTCAGGTAGTAGCGTCCATAGCCCAATGGCTCAAGTCGAATCAATGTGATCGAAAGACTTAAGCAACGACGGCTCGCCCGGTTTGTGAATGGGTGTGCTAGTGATAAAATTTCATGGACGCTACCGTGCTTCGGAGGGCACGTAAAGTCGTCGGTTCCGGTTTTTTACAATGGTGGAAACAATCGTTAAGCCTTGTCGAAGACGGGTTCGGGTGGCTTGAGAACATTCGACACTGGGTTGGCCACTAACCCCTCCAGCAATCCGCATTGGAGCAGCGTGGTGGAGTATGCTGTAGACCTCCCGCAGAAGTGTCTTTAAGGGAGACCCGTGCCCAGCAGTGGGACGTCTGTGAATTGCAAGATGTAATTACTGTAAAACAAACAATGCTAATTACTTCAGAAGGCTGTTGAGGAATAATATTTTTCTAGCGTACGTGAGAATAATTGTTTAAGCTAATCTATTCTTAATATTATAAAGAGGAAACATGTGTTTGTAATGTTAAAACACAAAAATTACTGGACCGATTTCAAAAATTCTTTCACCATTAGAAAGCTGCATCTTCACTGAGACTATAATATTACTAGGTGTAAACGAAACTATTGTTATGTCATATTCCGCGCGAGCGAAGCTGCGGGCGCCCACTAGTAGCAAATAATAGGAATATCCGTAACAATTTGAATTTCGTAACCCAATATAACAAGCTAGTATTGTTTACCGAACATTATCTTCCTCTGTACGTGTGCTAGATACGACGTGCGGTATCGAATCGCTCGGATCGTATGTCTATTGGAAAACTCAATACGAAGCTGAGCGTCATATCGTCTGAAGGAGTTCATATATATTTTGAATGCACTGATACGCGTGTTCTCTTCCTCTCCTTTTACTATTTATTTGACACTAGTGGACGCCCGTAGCTTCGCTCGCGTGGAATCTATATGTATATAAAAGGAGAAGCTGACTGACTGACTAACTGACTGACATATCAACGCAGGGCCTAAACTATAAGGGTTAGAAACTTGAAATTTTGCACAGGGGTTCATTTTATAACGTAGGGGAGCACTAAGAAAGGAAATTTGAAAGGGAGTAAAACGGGTGCAAAGTTAGTATGAAACTTTGCCGTTTTTGAAGTCAAGTGGGCAACCTGAACGCGGACAGACGTCGTTAATGGGTCTAATTCTACGCGAGCGAAGCTGCGGGCGTCCACTAGTTAGACATAATAAAAGATTCTTCTTAACGCGTTAACTTTAGCTCCAGAAATTTGTAATGAATCTGTAAATGTGTTATCCCCTATGTTTATTTTACACCCGTAAGGGTAACATTTTTACAAACTTTGAATGCCATATTTATTTATATCTAATCAAAAGCCTAAAGCCTTTGAGAGTTTGACATACGCCTCTTTAAAACGACGCCTTACTGACCAGTTGTGTGCCTTTTGTATCCAGCCGTTTTCCAACGTTCATTACAAGTCATCCGTCCACCTGATCGAAGGGCGCCTATATTGCTCATTTTTTTGAATCGTGGTCTCTGTTCGACAACCTTTCTACTACACCAGTTAGCGATCGTTCGAACGACGTGGATTCAATCTGCCAACACTGCGAAAAATGTCGCGTGATCTTTGTTCGTGTACTTATTTCATCATTCCTGATTCGGTAGCGAAATATCGAGTATTGCCCTTATTAAGTGACCCTAAATTCTTAATATGCTAGCCTGAAATTTATGAAATCCAGGCAATGTTCACAATTATATAATTTTATTCGTTTCGTAAACAATTATGAAATAAACAAGTAGTAGTAGACAAGATTGATCGGAATGCAAGCTAGAGCATTCATGTTATTTAAGGGTACGCTTATCGCTGGGAAAAACTCGAATCGGATACGTATAATATGTACTTAAAATGCTGCAGTCTCTTCAAACTGTGCTTGAAATACACTGCGAAAACAACCTTTTGAATGAACTTAAGCAAACTAAATCTATTTGATATTTCTTTTTAGCACAAGTCTTTCATTTTCATAAATTATGTAGGAGTAGTGATTCATATACTAGTATTAATTATTATTTTGTAACAAAATAATCAGTTCTATTCTATGTGGCTATAACATGTTGAAATATGTAGTTGAATATAGTTTTTCGAAGCTCGTTACTTCCAAATCAAAATTATATTCAGATATTTTTTATTATTATTTTTTTAGTTTTTATTATGAACTCAGACTATCATGAAAATTCTAAGTCGAAATTCTTCTTCAGCATTATTTTACGTTTGTATGGAAAAATAAGTGAAATGAGTGCCCTTAAGAGCCCGTCTAGTTGATCAAATAGTTACAGACACAGCAATTTGCGATCAAAGATCCGAGATGGTTAGTCTGATTGGACATAGCTGAGGTGAGCAGCCCAATCGATTACATGCATCGTCTATTCGTTAGTATTTAATATCGCATATCGAGTGATGAATCGATTCCGCTTTGTAGGTAGGTACGTACGTTGATGTTGATGATTACTTGTATCATCATTTCGTGGTGGTGAAAATATTTGACAAATACAATGGGTTTTGTCAAATCTTTTTGAGTTGAGAACATCCTTTAACCTCTTTTAAAAATAATATTAGTTGATGTTGATGATTACTTGTATCAACATTTCGTGGTGGTGAAAATATTTGACAAATACAATGGGTTTTGTCAAATCTTTTTGAGTTGAGAACCTCCTTTAACTTCTTTTTAAAATAATATTAGATATGACTGGCCGGCTTATTTATTTAAGTTTTATTGTAAACACAACTTTAACTTGAAATAAATGAATTATTAAAAATTAAAAGAAAAAAAGTTTTTTATAACTTTATTTTTTATTTTCGTGCATTGTCATCGGAACCAAATATGTGTGCCAAATTTCAGCTCGATAGCGTTAGTGGAAGTGGGTGAAATATTGATTGCAAGATTCCAGGACATACACATACGAGTGAAGTTATATAAAAGCTTTTAAAAACAACAAACACAAATTTAATATGACTCAGACCCTTGAAGATATAACATCAAGAGATTCAGTAAGTAAGTACTATAATGATTTTTTAAAGAGATCGGCATCTTTTCTACAGATTAATGATTAGGCAGTATCTATGAGTGTGATCAGGGTACAGATACCATCCAAAAAATTAAAAAAATTTAATAATCCTGATAAAAAATTTGTTGTCTTAGAATTATTTCCGAGGGCAGACAAGTATAACCTTTTATATCGGAACTGGTACGGTTTGATCCGATTCGAGACGAAGACCTGTAACGGATACCGCGCCCGGATCGAATAGAAAGCTGAGAAAAAACAATAGACCATCTATTAGCTGCACTTTCACTGAACAAAGCGAGCTTTGTAAAGCTTCGTATAGCTTATCCACTCCAATTATGCCTATTACCTATTTGTTTAAAACAATTGTGTTCCGCTCGGAAAGTTGGTTTCACACTCTTGACTCGACTCTGTTGGTCGGCGACTCTTATTAGGGAGTCCCGGGTTTGTTCTGCTGCAGCAGACTTTTTTATGGATATATAATTGCAAACTAGCATGCAACAACACCCATCCGCTTCAGTCTACGACAACTATTACATACTATGATCAAGATTCATATAGGGTTAAAATATGGTTCGACCTGTTTGTTAATATGAACGTTAGATACTACGTTAGTAACAAGAAATCACGTTCAATGATTCAGTTACAAGCATTAGGTACTTTTTAACACATTTATCTGCTCAAAAGATTACAAATAATCACTTACAGATAAAATACAGAGTGAAACTTATGAAGATGAAGAAGAAGATAAATTTATTTGCTCACAAACCTGACAAATCTATATTATAAAAATGAATCGCAAAATGTGTTGGTAAGCGCATAACTCAACAACGCCTGGACCAATTTGGCCAATTCTTTTTTTAAAATGTTCGTTGAAGTTCAAGGATGGTTTTTACGGCGAGAAAAATTTGAAAATTCATCCCCTAAGGGGGTAAAACGGGGGTGCAAAGTTAGTATGAAGCTTTGCCGTTTTTGAAGTTAGTGAATGTGTAACGCGAGCGAAGCTGCGGGCATCCACTAGTCTATATAATAAAAATGAATCGCAAAATGTGTTGGTAAGCGCATAACTCAACAACGCCTGGACCAATTTGGCCAATTCTTTTTTTTAAATGTTCGTTGAAGTTCAAGGATGGTTTTTACGACGAGAAAAATTTGAAAATTCATCCCCTAAGGGGGTAAAACGGGGGTGCAAAGTTAGTATGAAGCTTTGCCGTTTTTGAAGTTAGTGAATGTGTAACGCGAGCGAAGCTGCGGGCGTCCACTAGTCACAAAATAATTTCGAAAATAATAACATAAATTAGACAATAGATTATTATAACATCATGACATTTTGTCAGTGTTGCTACGTTAGGGAAACAAAAAGGTCCGCACTCAGCATGTGTCATGGTTAAGGTTGCCATAGCGGAAACCATGACGCTGATTTTCTGTACGATCTATAATCTATATATATATATAAAACGAGAAGCTGACTAACTGACTGACTGACTGACATATCAACGCAGGGCCTAAACTATTAGGGTTAGAAACTTGAAATTTTTGGACGCCCGCAGCTTCGCTCGCGTGGAATTAGACATTCACTAACTTCAAAAACGGCAAAGTTTCATACTAACTTTGCACCCCCGTTTTACCTCCTTAGGGGGTGAATTTTCAAAAATCCTTTCTTAGTGCTCCCCTAATTTATAAAAGGAACCCTTGTGCAAAATTTCAAATTTCCAACCCTTATAGTTTATGCCCTGCGTTGATATGTCAGTCAGACAATCAGTCAGTCAGTCAGTCAGTCAGTCAGTCAGTCAGCTTCTCCTTTTATATATATATAGACTTCACTGACATACCTACATATATATATATAAATATATACACAGCTAATAAAAGCGCGTTAATCAATAACAGTAGCTGTAGTTTCCGCTATAAAAACTAGCGTGACATAGCTCGATCGGCCACGATTGTCCATTGCACTGTCGCTCGCATGCCGGCACGCACTCCTTTTACTTTCGTTTCAACGTCCACCCACTGTATACAATACTCCACGCCTCTACAACATAATATTCTATTATATTTACTCTGTGATATATCTATCTATCTATATATACTTACTAGTGGACGCCCGCAGCTTCGCTCGCGTGGAATTAGACATAATAATAGATTAAAAAGTAGCCTATGTCCTTCCTCAGGCTCTAGACCACAGAACAGATAAAGGAGTTCTGTGCTCTAGACTATCTTTGTACCAAATTTCATTTAAATCGGTTCAGTAGTTTTGGCGTGAAAACGACACAGACAGACAGACAGAGTTACTTTCGCATTTATAATATTAGTATGGATAAAAGGAGAAGCTGACTGACTGACTGACTGACATATCAGCGCAGGGCCTAAACCATAAGGGTTAGAAACTTGAAATGTTGCACAGGGGTTCCTTTTATAACGTAGGGGAGCACTATGAAAGGATTTTTGAAAATTCACCTCCTAAGGGGGTAAAATGGGGGTGCAAAGTTAGTATGAAACTTGGCCGTTTTTGAAGTCAAGTGGGCAACCCGAACGCGGGCAGACGTCGTTAATGGGTCTAAATCTACGCGAGCGAAGCTGCGGGCATCCACTAGTTATAATATAATATAGTGTGATTATTTTTGAGTCAAATAAATTTATTCGCAGTTGTCGCTCACTCGTTTTTTAACAAACTGCGTAAAAAGCTATTACGGCTTTGAAATTTATTTGATTAGTTACATTTTGGAAGTCCACCATCATTGAACGATTTGCTACTGAAATTCCATGATATTATAGTCGTAATACTATTTAACAACGCTTTCGAGTTATCAATAGAAGCCTAAGTGGTTATTAGGATTAAGGATTATAAAACGAACAAGCGTATTTTCTTCAAACTGCGACCTTCGAGCTCCAGACACTAGCTAGCTATAATAGTTTCTGACGATCATACTTTCGGAGTAACAATGAGATGAGATGGAAATTTTGTGTTCTCTGTCGTATTGCAAGCGCGTATCTCTTGATATTATTTTTTTATGGATAAAAGATAGCAAACGAGCTTGCAGCCAATTAGTTGAGAGAGTTAATTAAAACATTAGTTGGTCAGTTCGTTTGTAGGTATGAGGACTGGGGTCTGTTAGTGATAGTTAGTCGTGTTAGTTGGTGTAAGTAATAGTCCAGTTAGTACTTGTTAGTAGGAGTCTCGTTCTAAGTCAGTCACAGATGTGTTGCTACCCTTGAGGACTAAGATGGTCGCCTCTAAAGAAGTGTAACCGGAAACCACACCCTTCGCACAGGACCATAATTGCTTTAAAAACAATTATCACACGGCAGAAAAGGTACCGTGGCGGGCGGTGGTACTGCCCCGGGCGAACTCTAAATGGAACCAAATAGGTTTCACATAAAACCTCCTATAGGCTCTACCACCACAGAATTTGTAGATACTTTATAATAAGCTGAGCAGTAGCGTCCATAGCCCAATGACTGGCATCGATTCTATGTGATCGAAAGAGTTAGCACCGACGGGCGCGGTCGGTTTGTGGATGGGTGACCGCTTGTGGAATTTTTGCTCATGGACGCTACCGTGCTTCGGAGGGCACGTAAAGCCGTCGGTCCCAGTTGTTTGGTGGTCAATGGTGCAAACAGTCGTTAAGCCTTGTCGAAGACCTTCGGGTGGCTTAAGAACATTCGACACTGAGTTGGCCACTAAACCCCCCCCCCCCCCCCCCGCATTGAAGCAGCGCGGTAGAGTATGCTCTAGCTAGACAATAATTTAACAATTAAAATCATGAATATAAATCTATAAATAAATAAATGATCAATAATAATGTGTTCATTAACAAAAAGTCAATCAAATATTTAATTAATAAAACTATGTAATGAATATGAACACATTCCTTTTATTTTTATTCGAACGCATAAAGGGAACGGGCCATACTCTGTGGTCCTCCATCTATGCGTAGGACCAATCAGAGCGCGGCATCTGTTTTGCCGCGCATTTTGAATCGCGAGCGTGAAATTCGCGAGAAAGAGACTGAACGGAGTTAGTGCGGACAAGGAGGTTTTTTTATTTTGTAATTTGTTGTTGTTTTAGAAGTAAAGTATTTTGTTAAGAAATAAAAACTTTTCTTACAACTAGTAATTAAAGTAGGTGGATAATGCTTCTTGCTATTTGGCTTGGCAGTGCGTAACACTATCACAAATGGCTTAGCATTCTTATTACGTATCTAGAAAACCGTAACACGATATATGTTGTAATGGCCAACAAAATATAATAACAGCCTGATAATTAATTCAGTCGCCAATCTCTTGCTGTGCGACGAGTCCAACCGTGAAGTTTATACTCTACGTGTTAGGTACTTCGAAATATATTATTGAAGGCTTTCAAAGCCATAATGGATCTGGCCTACTGAAGTATCTCAGTTTCAACGGCAAACTCTTAAAAATTTAATAATGCCTATATAAAACCGGCCCACTAAGGGCTCCGTACCATTATATCTATAAAAACGGCATGATGCCATTATGTTTTCAGCTTTTTAGTATTTGTTGTTATAGCGGCAACAAAAATACACCATCTTTGAAAATTTCAACTGTTTAACTATCGCGGTTCATGAGATACAGCCTGGTGACAGACGGACAGCGGAGCCTTAGTAATAGGGTCCCGTTTTTCCCATTGGGTACGGAACTCTAAAAATTCCCCTTAGGATGAATAAAGCTATCGGTATCAAAGCGATATTGTAATATTGGAGTCACCGCGGTTTCGCCGTAAAAGTTTTAAGAATTGGATAGAATTTGAGGTACAAAAAGTAATGCTTGGAACGTTTCGTTTCCAAATGTGTCCCTATTAGGAAAGGTCATTATGCTGTGGTCCTATCGTCACTGGGTGCGTGCCTCACACAGATTTTCTCACTTACTTTACAAGTAATAATAATGATAGATAAATACCATGGTTCACACACGGCCATCTGACCACAAATTAGGCGCGAACCTGTACTATGGGTGCCAGAGACTCATATGCATATATAGATATTTTTAAATACCTACTTATATTGACATCCAGACACAGAACAAACACAAGTGTTCGTCACACGAATATTTGTCCTCAGTGGGATTCGAACCCACGACCCCTGGCGCAACAGGCAGGCACTACAGATTTTTTGATTAATTGTTTAAATTTTGTATCTGTGCGGAAAGTTTCGTGCGATTTCGTAAGCTGTTGGTTCGCTGTTTATTGTTGAAAACAGAAATGATTGAATTATAACGATAAGGAGAACGAATGTCACACAAAAACGTGTTGTACAGCCAATGTCTTTTGGGTCGAGGTGGTCCACTATCAAATCTAGATAGACTTTCATTGCTTCAAGTGTATTGTGAGTTTTATTTACAACCGATATTATATTTGTATGATATTACTAGTGTGTTACTTATACTTTCGGCCCTGCGTTGATATGTCATTCAGTCAGTCAGTCACCTTCTCCTTTTATATATATAGATTACTAGTAGAAATGGTACTAGGTACCGTGGCGAGCGGTGGTACTGCCCCGGGCGAACTCTATATGGAACAAAATAGGCTTCATATAAAACCTATTTGGTTCCCTATAGGCTTTACCACCTAAAGCTGGCTCTACCACCTAAACCTTAACTATTCATAGGACATAAACATAACTGATGAAAAGTGGTGACGCTATAATCGTTTAAGTATGTAGTCTGGGAGAGATCGCTCTAATCCTAAACGATAAGAGCGTCAATTATTTCTTCTTAGGCGCAGTTCACATAGAGCAGACGCGACCCGCTCTATGTGTTTTGCGCTTTAATGTTCTACATTCCTGTACTTACGTATGTAAATTATACTAAACTGTATTTCTGGCGTACAATAAATATTTTTTGTATGGTATTGTATCTTATCGATTTTCCATCAACTGCCTTAACTGAGGTGATGTCGCAATTTTGTGTTTGTTTACGATTATCGGGTGACTGTGTTTACGATTGATTCATAACTTGTTTTACGATTGACATAATTACGTCGCACGCCATGTCTAGAATAACGATCGTATTTTATATAACTTTCGTATGAAAGTGACCTTGGAAGAAACGGACGTGGTCCTCGTTATTTTCTTTCAATTTAAAGTCATGCTCGGACCCATGAAAATCATTTATAGGTACTTCTATACTAATATTATAAAGAGGAAAGATTTGTTTGTAATGTTTTCACACAAAAACTACTGGACCGATTTTAAAAATTCTTTCACGATTAGAAAGCTGCATCTTCACTGAGTGACAAAGGCTATATAATATTACTAGGTGTAAACGAAACTATTCTAGTGTATCCATACTAATATTATAAATGTGAAAGCTTGTTTGTTTGTTTGTCCGGCTTTCACGTCGCAACGAAGCTATTATATGGTATGGTTTTTGTGTGTGGAGGTAGTGAGGAGGGTGGAGAGCGACGTAGGCTACTTTTTACCGCGGTAAAACATCCTCATGGGAAGATATCGATATTTTGTTATTTGCTAGATATTTAGTTCCGGATGTTGTTAATAGATGGCGTTGTCATGTATGATAAACAACTCATTTTTAATTCCCTTTGACCACGCGGGCGGAGCCGCGGGTAGAAGCTAGTATTAAATAAATTTCAAGAATCATCCGTCCATCCATCTATCCCTGATGGATAGATTTGAACAACAACATTCCGGATGTTGTTAATAGATGGCGTTAGTCAAATTTAGTTAAGTAGTTAGTATAGTAGTGAAGCAGTTAGTATCTTTTAACGTGGAACTGTCACTATTCATCCACCACAAATGTGTCATGTATGATAAACAACTCATTGTTAATTCCCTTTGACCACGCGGGCGGAGCCGCGGGCAAAAGCTAGTATTGTATATAAGAGATGTCTTCTTCTAATAAATTCAGATAAAAACATCGCAGCTGCTTTACGCGTAGGCAGGGCAGTGACGTAACAACTGTGCTGTGACGCAAGCTGTTCCGGGTTCGACGCCGTGGCCGCGGTGGGCACGTGCGCGGACTAGTATGTAACGTACCGGCGACCGGCCGGAATATAAGTTTGCTTTTGAAAGTGATTTGTCCTCGTGTTTGGCTCGGGTCTCCTCTCGTAATGGAAGGGGCTAGGGCAGGGGTCGGCAACCTTTTGAGTCTGAAAACTCCAAAATTACAATTTACAAAATTTCAATCTTTTTAAAGAGCCACAAAACATTCTTGCAAACAATAAATAGTACTTGTATAAATAAAGTTCTATGATAAAATATTTTTTTTATAAATAAACAAAATATCTATTTATAACATGCATATGAAACTAAAGAGCCGCAGCTTCACATTCAAAGAGCCGCATGTGGCTCGCGAGCCACAGGTTGCCAACCCCTGGGCTAGGGCATACTCCACCACGCTGGCCAAGTGAGGATTAGTTGTATGGCAAGAGGCTTCTCAAAACAAGTAGTGAAAAGTGGGTATACCACTTAGGGAATATACTTCATAGCTGATATTTCAACTGTCCAACCATTTCTTAGTCCATATCTGTACTAATATTATAAAGAGGAAAGATTTGTTTGTAATGTTTTCACACAAAAACAATTGGACCAATTTCACCATTAGAAAGCTGCATCTTTACTGATTGACATAGGCTATATAATATTACTAGGTGTAAACGAAACTATTGTTACCTATGTCTAATTCCACGCGAGCGAAGCTGCGGGCGTTCACTAGTCGATTAATATAAAAGAAACTTTATATCTTCTACCTTCAGTTATAGAAAGAAATGGGCTTTTATCAAGAGCGACGGAGCCCACGCGTGAACAGGTGAGTACGGTTGACAGCAACGAAATAACGCCTATCAAAATATTCCGCTTGACGCATTTCTATTGTACAAAATGTCCTTATTATAGGACATCATAATATCATTTTTCTGACATCTGATCTGCCAAAATAGGTGGTACATGAACTCTCCTTAATTTAACTTTTTAACCCGCTTTTATTAGTTATATTATATGTTAACCAGGACTATGAGTAATAATTTTACTAAACTTATGCCCCTGAATCGAAATTTAGAAAAAAATATTTAATGTACAGAAAAATTTGCTCTTTAGATTTATTAAAGCAAGTATGTAACTATAGACAAATTCTCTTTCCATTCACCCTTCCCCTTGCTTGGTATTGAACAAATTTCTCTCAAATTTAGGGAGCTACAGTTATCTCTTTAATTGGACCAATATTTAACGGGAGAGATTGTGTACCGGTTTACAAATTCCCGGAGGAATCTGAAATTGGGATGCCTAATGAAATTGGACTGCAAGACTTCAAATAAAGTAATATAAGTTCGTAGCGTCCATAGCCCGAAGGCTCGCGTCGATTCAATGTGATCGACAGAGTTAACCAACGACTGGCACGGTTGGTTTGTGGATGGGTGACCCTGGCCGCTAATGGCATATTTCATTGGAGCTACCGTGCTTCGTAGTCACGTTTAACCGTCGGTCCCACCATTGAAAACAACCGTTAAGCTTTTTCGAAGACCTTCTGGTGGCTTGGAAACTTTCAACACTGGCTTGGCCACTAACCCTTCCACCAATCCGCATTGGAGCTGCGTGGTGTAGTATGCTCTAGATCTCCCGCAGATTTTTGTGTGGAGAACACCCGTGCCCAGCAGTGGGACGTCTATGGGTCGCAGCGAGCAGCAGCGAAAAGGTCGTTTTTAATGGTGCTCAACCAGGTCATTGGGGGTCATCCTCGGCCTTTTGCTCTCCTCCATGGTGAGCACTTTCGTATGGTCATCATTTCGCCTCATCACGTGTCCATACCATCGCAGGCGGTTTTCTTTCTAGATGTCTAAAAACCTACCATAAATAAAAACCCTTCTTTGGGTTTATTACCAGTATTTTGATGAATTATCAAGTTTACCAACCACCCTTACGGATCTTTGATGTCGCCTGTCAATAGGCTTATTTTACGCTCAATTTGTACTGATTGAGTTTGGAAAGTTAAGATTTGGGTTCGTTTTACGAACTGCCATGAATATTTCAATATACCGACGGATTAAAGTCGATGGATTTGTTATTCAATACTGCCTAGAGCTCAAGGACCCTTACTTACGGCTTTGAAGTCGTAAGGACAATGCTTCGAGTCAATGAATTTCCTAAGGGTTTTACATTGTATTTTATATCCTTGGTGCTATTGGAATATTTTAAGCTATAAAATTTACTTATTTAGGACAAAAATCGGTTGGAAAGATATAAAGAGACTGGTGGAGGCCCGCAGCTTCGCCTGCGTGGATTAAATACTCGTATAACGAATGATTCGATAGTTCCTGTCCTTCTCAAGCAAATCAAAAACTGAATAATGAATTGAATTTTTTAAAACAAAGCTTTTTATAACTTATTGTTGTATGTCATCGGAACCAAATATGTGTGCCAAATTTCAGTTCGATAGCTTCAGTGGAACTGGGTGAAATATTGATTGCAAGATTCTAGGAAATACATACATAGATACATACGAGTGAAGTTAAATAAAAGCTTTTAAAAAGCTCCCCATTGAAGTTCAAATTGACCTCTTCTATAATACGAATAGAGGTATAACGGGATAAAAGTCCATCCATCCATCCATCTAATCCAAGCTTAGTGTACATACGAGTACATCTACATAACGTTCCTAACATGGAATGTCAAGCTATGCAAGCAAAAATTGTTTTCGCTCTCTGGATACAGGCTAGTGATGACCCGAGCTTCTCCGTTGGTTCGTGCCTTGACTATGCTTAATGACCTCCTGGCATGGGAACTGAGTCTAGATTTATTTTGCTGTTCGTCTGCTGTATTTCGCAAAACGGCTAGTAGATATGTACAGATTATGAATAATATATAAATGCATTAGGAACCTCCCTGTAATATTTATATATATGTATACATACTTGTGAATAAACTGAATAAACATACTCTATATAACAATAAAAAATATTTCAATGAACAGAAAAAGTTGCGCTTCAGATTTATCTGAAACTATAATTAGATGACCCGGTCAACTTCGAACCATCATAATCATTGATCTATTAAGTAAAAAAAGGTATATATGTTATCTTCATACTATTTTGTGTTTGCAAATGGAAAATTTCGTAGGACTCTTTAAGAATTAGATAGATATAAAATCATTGTATATCATTGTGACGTTGTGTACGCTAAAAATGCGCAAATGCCAGAAAACATTAAGAAAGATAAAAGAGGAAAAGAAATCTTAAGGATAGAAGAAAAGAAAATCGCAAATGTGCATTTGGCAGAAACATAAATCAGGTGCGCAACATACCAACGTAACAAACATCACAACATAACATACCTATCACAACGCAAACACACCCTTATCGCGAGTGAAGCGACACGTCAGGTAACTCTGATATATGGTCGCGCTGTGGCCGTTAATAACAGCTTTATTTCTACCCTACGTTAAATCAGGACAATAATAGAATTTTCTATTCTGTTTGCAATGGAAATCCACTGACTCTGTCTACCCTGATGGGAAACAGTAGTGACTTTATGAATGATGTGTGGAAAAGTTGAAGATTTTATGTGGAAAAGTTGAAAAGAACCTTTAATTGCAGTTAAGGTGGAGCAGCGCAGAAAAATAAAGATTCTTTCGCTAGCTTCGTTCATGTCGTAGAAGCAGTTGTCTGACTCCAAAAGGCTCATGAATGAATGTATGAATGGATTTTAAGTTAAAATTGTCAATAACGCATGCTTTCTGACTTGTATGACGTTAGCAAAATTCAGATTTTTTGATAGTGCGCTAAACGACTTTGACTTTGGAAGACCGTCTACCATCTTGGATCCGTAGCGCATCACTGGCATAAAATTTTACCATTTACCGGTTACTTATGCCGTGTCCATAGCTATCATTAGTACGTGTCCAATTGTCCATAGCCCAATGGCTTGGTTTGTGGATGGCAGTGGCAAAATTCCATAGGTGTTTCCGTGCTTCGGAAGGCACGATAAGTATCGATCCGTATTGTTACGAGTATATTATTTCGCCCAATAATGTAATTATTTCAACCGGATTCAATGCTAAACCTTGCGTTTTTGCTGTAGGTATTGTTATATACAGGGTTATTGGTAATTCGACGTATTCCCGTTAGGAGGTGATAGGGGTGACTATTTGTGATAATTTTAACCCCCATATGCATTATGCAAAAGTGAACCATTTTCGAGTTATCAAGCTTTTCAGCTTTTTTCAAAATAAGTCAGAAATGCAACATCAAAAATTTATTTAAAAAAAAGTATCAATTAAAATCTATTTTTTTCTTCTGATTTATTAAAACGATTAAACAATGGTTATTTATCAACATTAAAACTACAATTATCGGTCCAACTTTAAAAATGCGAGACGATTAACGATATTACTTCAATATTTTTTGAGATTTTTGTCCACCCAAATGCCTTAAAAACAAAAAAAAATTATATCTAACTTGGCTTGCAGATTACTTTAAAAACATAACCGTTTTCTTAGCTTTCCAACAAGTTATAACAACTATGAACTTATTTTAAAAAAAACTGAAAAATAACGATCACAAAGGAAGCAGGCGGAAATTTGTATTCGAACTTAACTTAAGTACTTTCTTTAAAATTTGCAAAAAATTAATTAAAAACAATGCCCAATGTAAATAAAACAAAAAGTATAAATAACCAGTAAAAGTTTAGTATTAATAACAATTAATAATAAGTAACAATTAAGACATTTTGTAATTTAGCCTAATTAAAGTTCTTGCTCGAATGGACTTCCCCTATTGTGAGACAATACGAGAAATAGAAATCAACCGGCGTTAAGACCGGACTCCTTGTAGGCCACGGAATTGGTCCTGGTTAATGTCGGAAAACCACCAGTCCATGTTATTAATTACAAAGATATGTGCAAGAATTTATCGATGAACCAATTTTGCTCGCTTACGAATTTTTTTTAACAAATGAAATGCTTGAAGACTTGCCTTTGGCTATAAGGCAAAACATGATATACTAGCAAGACGGATGTCACACATTTTGGTGTCAATTAGGTGATGACTTGATAGCCATTTTCCTAATCGTTGGATAGGGCGAGGACCCATTCCATGGCCTACGAGGAGTCCGGTTTTAACGCCGGTTGATTTCTATGTCTGTGTGTTGATTTCTATGTTTACGACGTTTTGTTTTATTTACATTCGGCATTGTTTTTAATTATTTTTTTGAAATTTTAAAGAACGACCATAAGTTTAGTTCGAATACAAATTTCCGCCTGCTTCCTTTGTGATCGGTTTTTCTCAGTTTTTTTAAAATAAGTTCATAGTTGTTATGCCTTTTTGGAAAGCTAAGAAAACGGTTATGTTTTTAAAATAATCTGCAAGCCAAGTTTGATATAAGTTTTTTTTGTTTTTAAGGCATTTTAGTGGACAAAAATCTCAAAAAATATTGAAGTAATATCGTTAATCGTCTCGCATTTTTAAAGTTGGACAGATAATTGTAGTTTTAATGTTGATAAATAACCATTGTTTAATCGTTTTTATAAATCAGAAGAAAAAAATTGATTTTAATTGATACTTTTTTTTAAATAAATTTTTGATGTTGCATTTCTGACCTATTTTGAAAAAAGCTGAAAAGCTTGATAACTCGAAAATGGTTCACTTTTGCATAATGCATATGGGGGTTAAAATTATCACAAATAGTCACCCCTATCACCTCCTAACGGGAATACGTCGAATTACCAATAACCCTGTATATTGATCTTGAATCAATGTCTTGTCATGGCCACCAATTAATAAGATATCGTATACCCGTTTGTGATAATAACCTAGATCAATCTAAGATCTAGATTTATTTGACAATTAAACCAAAATAAGATGTCAAGGAATATTATAGCAAATTAACTAATTTGTCAGTTTCCTTTATAGGATTTTTTATATGAAGTGTAAAGAAAGGATTAAGGATTATGGGAGAAGGTCTGTTACGTCTAGACGTGGCAGTGGGTGCTACTGGTAGTTGATTATGTGTGGTGAAATTAGTCACAATTCAACCTAAAAAGTACGATTTAATTTGTCAAACTGACAGTTCTCGGCTGTCAAATCCACACGATAAACTTACACAATGATGAGCAAGCAAGTGAAGAGACCCTTAAAATATCTCATTAGCAAAGCGAAGTTTAACAAGTTTAACATTATAATTGAAATCTCACGAAGTTGTGACAAGTTGTAAAGCTGTCGCGATAAATAATTTGAGCGTCGTCTGTTAATACAGATTGATTAATAACTTTACAGACGAGAGTTGAGTTGAGTAGAGACAAGTTGGCAAAAGCAATACGCGCTTAAATTGATTAGGTTGATACTTAGTCGCTTAATCGTTTTGTCTTACGATAGATGTGCCTTTTATCCGTCACGTGTGGTCTGTTTGTCTGTCTGTGAGCTCAATATTGCTACAATAACCCGTCTGTCGTAAGAGGCGACTGAAAGGGGCGACAATGATACGGAAGGACATAATTTAGCATCCATTATACGAGTGCACAATTTTTTCTGCTAAATATAAATGAACCAAGCTGTGAGTCAAACCCGCGGCTAGATAGAATTTGTAGCTAGCTAGCTAGATTGTTTGTTTTTCCAACCTACTCTTGGGAACGTAGATAAAATTAAATAAGGGGAGAGAAACCTTACAGACACTAGGGAAATTTAATAATTCAAATTTTTCCTAGTTTCTTTTACAAAGGACTCAGGATAATGAAGTTAAAAAGCATCTTTGTCGAGAAAGATCTCTATTACAAAGACAAGCGCAGAAAGGGCGGTAAAATCGAACGAGGAAAGAAGGAAAAAGTGCATTTGGTGCATTTGTTCACGGTTGATCCTAGCAAATAGTTTGAATAAAAAGAATAGGAAGGCAGTTTTAAACTTTTAATTTGGTCTGTTGATTATCACCCCGTCAAGTTATGTTTATACAAGATAGCAAACGAGCATACTGCATCATCCTATCGCTGCGCTGCCGTGGGGCATTGATAAGTTTCGAATTTTGGTACGTCCAGATACCATAATGTAAAATGGCGACTGCGTAAAATACGAGATAACTAATTCTAATTCAGCTTGCAAGATTTGCCTATGCCATGAACTAACAAGCTTATATACCTAAGGCTTTTAAAAACTGAAATTCAGTTAGCCAGAAACAAAAATTCTAACACTATGATATCGCATTTCAGTGATCATATTAATTTAACCAGAGAATTTAACAGATACTGACTGTCTGTTGGGTAAGAAAAGTCCTCGAGTGGAGACCGCGTCTCGGAAAACGAAGTATTGGCCGCCCCCCGACGAGGTGGACTTACGACCTGAAGAAGACAGCGGGAAACCGTTGGATTCAGAGGGCGCAGGATCGGGAGGAGTGGCGACGATTGAGGGAGGCCTATGTCCAGCAGTGGACCCCAAAAAGGCTGATGGATGGATGGATGGATGGACTGTCGAAAAATCGGATAAGTTTTATGAAAAATGTTATTTGAAAGAAGATGTTTTACCAAAATATCTACGCGAAAGGATCGCAGAATGTCACAATACGATATTCCTCAAGCGGGGCTTGGCTTAGCGGAGATATATCGTGTTTGTTCAAATGTTTGCTTGTTTAGATAAACGACGTATTTATTCGCGTTTGACGCCATCGTTGTTTGCCAACTTCTCGTTCGATTTATGTCCTGCTTCATATTATGTTTATTACGTTTAACATATTGCTATTGCAGGAGTTCATATCTAGCCCAAACTGGACTATTACACAATGACACCTGCAGCTTTTGCAATTATAACTATCAATGGGCCTGGGTCAATTAAAATACAAGCGGCACTCACCAATGACTTCTAATTTATGTGAGATTTAAGTAATTACATAATCATCTGCCCAACAGTTTGACAATGAAGTGAGAGTCTTGTTCTAAGTTGTTTACACCTGTAACTAAGGTAACACTTAGTTTGAATCAGTGCATTTTTGTTATTGTGTTGGTATGCCCGGTTTCTGAGGTCCATTTGACGGCAGTTTATCTATTCATTAGCGCTATCGGTTCGATAACTTTTCAAATTGTGTTTCTGAACAACCCAATGTAAGATAAACTCCGTTTATAGTTAGATTAACTTAACTGACGAAATATGGCCGTTTACCGGTTCGTTAACTTTATTTGACGTTTTTAGTGACGTTTTTATGACAAATTACAAAAACTTTTAAGGTATTATTGCCTAAGTACGTGTTAAATAGTATTGAATTTTAGTCTAGAAATCCCGGTGAAACATTTTACAGTTATTCGTAGGACATAACAATAGATCAATACGAGTTCTATTATGGACATCGAAATATCGAAATAAATTATTTTACTTTGACTTTTGACTGTCAAAAGTGAAACTGACAATTTCGGTTCTAAACATTAGAATTGTAGATATTGTTCACATTTGACTATGATGCACAGATGCTAATAAATACCAAATTACAATATTTGGTAAATAAAACAAGGTGTTAATATTTATTGACTATGGAAAAAATATTTCTTACAAATAAGACTATTCCTAGGGTACAAACTACAGTGAATATCTATTTTAAACTTGATCTTTTGAAGAGACCCATCTAGTGGTAGTTTAAGGTACTCGTTATCGGATTCATAGTTAATGGAAGGCTCTTCGCGTGTTCAGAAACCCAGTGACAGTTATCCGACATATATCTTACGTTTAACTTTATTGATTCAATAGCTGTTGATAATATAACTGAAGACTTCAGAAACCGGCCATAACTTAATGAATAAATAAACAAGCAGTTATATGCGTAAGTCATCAATACTGCTCGTTGCAGCTTTATGGCATTCGTCAAGCCGAGTTGGGTCGGCCTCTTTCGACGCTGAGGTCCGACCTGTTAAGAGTAAATTTATCATTTTTTTATTTTATTTTATTTATCCTTTGTTACGTATTTCAAATTTACTATTTCTTAATTGTTTCAGGTATACAATGTTAACCAGTGTGTGCTGTTCTACTGTGATACTACTGCTTTATTTTTTACCAATTTTTTTTACTGGTGTTTTATACAATTTTTAATACAAACTATCAGGTATGAAGGTAAAGTTTTACATGTATCGGAAATACGATCGATCGAATACTTATTATTCAAATATATTTTATTGATATCACTAAAGCTTAGAACAAAAAATATCGGTTTACAAACGGCAAAACAAGAGTTAGATATCTTTATTGCAGAGATCTTTTGCTTGGTATCTCCAAGTCCTGAGTAACATTAGGTATCAATTGGCCATAATATGAAGGATCTTTATTGCAGAGAACTTTTGCTTAGTATCTCCAAGTCCTGAGTAACATTGTCAATTGGCCATAATACTGGAGGATGAAACATTAAAATTCACAACTGTTCATTCATTTTACATTCAGCTAAAATATTTGTGCTGGTTATTTGCCTTAAAAAGGTTAAAAGTTGTAATGACAGGGTCGGAGAATTTTTAATATCTTTGTCGTTCATGCTGAGATAATATTCTCCCTATTATTAATCAGAAATTTATATAATACAAATTTTATTACTATACAATATATTTGTTTATACGAATAGGTAGGTACTCAAAATTTAAAGTCTTTCTGCACAGAATTTCTCAATCTCGCGGCCAATAAAGTTTACCTACCAACCAATAGAGGCTTGTAATTTCAACCAATATTCCTCCGGGTTCCCGGTATCCGGTTCCAGGATAAAAAGTATCTTAATATCGTTTCAGGGATCCCTGAGACGGATCTTTCGAAAAATTAAAATTTAATGTGTGTAAACTTTTTTATAGGCATTGTTTCCATTTTAAATCCCCTCCGTGTCCTACCAGCGATGATATTTCCATTTTCCTGTTCATTGTTTGTTTGCGAACCGTTTTCGCCCCTGAAGTAGAGTCTGAAGGCTCCAGGGGACTTAGAAGTAATTGTTTACGTCAATCAATAAGTTAAACAAAGCTTAGAGTCCTTCTCAGACGCTACGAGCTTCGAACGATTGAACAATTAGTAAAACCTTGGTGAAACGTTATTGAATAGCACGGGCTGGGTGTAAAATGCAAACGAAAAGCAAAAGAACATGCTGCAACACTCATCCATAGCTGAAAACCTGTTAACGGATTGTATTTTGATAAGATAACAATCTAAATACGAATATTTTGGGTTAATAATTATTTACGATCAAAGAAATGCGGGTTAAAATTGTAGCTTGTTACGGCTGCAGGCGTCCGCTGCGCGACCCATAGACGTCCCACTGCTGGGCACGGATCTCCCCCACAGACACTTCTGCGGGAGGTCTAGAGCATAGGTACTCCACCACGCTCTTCAAATGCGGATTGGTGGAGGGGTTAGTGGCCAACCCAGTGTCGAATGTTCTCAAGTCACCCGAAGGTCTTCGACAAGGCTTAACGACTGTTTTCAGCATTGAAAACAACCGGGACCGACGGCTTTACGTGCCCTCCGAAGCACGGTAGCGCCCATGAAATTTTGCCACTAGCGGTCACCCACCACACAAACCGACCGCGCCCGTCGTTGCTTAACTTGGTCGATCCATTGGGCTATAAGTGCTTCAATTCAATGACACCGATTAAGGGAGGTCTATGTCAAGCAGTGGAGTGGACTACGAAATGGGTTATGGCCCATATTTGATGGTCAATGTCCATCAATATCAATTTGAAATTAACACGCGCTGTACTCGGAAAATGCAATAAAATCTACAATAAAACCCACCTGAGCTCACTTGGAACAGTGTTTTCTAAGTATCCAGAGAACGTTTTGGTTTTCAAACAGTTTCGTAACAACATTTATCACCTGTTACAGCCTGAAGGAAATATGGCGGTGGAATAAATCTCTGGCGGTCTCGGAGTATGAATAAGTTAGAGCGCCTTTGTAATCGTTCGCATTGTTACAAGGGATCTTCTGTTTGCTTGAAAAAACGCTTATAGTATGAATTCGCTGCGACCCATAGACGTCCCACTGCTGGGCACGGGTCTCCCCCACAGACACTTCTGCGGGAGGTCTAGAGCATACTCCACCACGCTGCTCCAATGCGGATTGGTGGAGGGGTTAGTGGCCAACCCAGTGTCGAATGTTCTCAAGCCACCCGAAGGTCTTCGACAAGGCTTAACGACTGTTTCCACCATTGAAAACAACCGGGACCGACGGCTTTTACGTGCCCTCCGAAGCACGGTAGCGCCCATGAAATTTTTGCCACTAGCGGTCACCCATCCACAAACCGACCGCGCCCGTCATTGCTTAACACTTTCGATCACATTGAATCGATGCAAGCTACTGGGCTATGGACGCTACAGTATAGTATGAATTAAAACCTAACATATATTTAATAATTAAATTTAAAAGTCTAGGTGCCCAATCGCGTAAATCATCACAACCCTATCTTTGTCCCATTGTTGGGCACGGGTCTCCTCTTAGAATGGGAGGGATTAAGCCTTAATCCGCCACGCTGGCCAAGTGCGGATTGGCAGACTTCACATGCCTTTGAGAACATTATGAAGATTTCTGAGGCATGCAGGTTTCCTCACGATGCGTCCTACAGCTAGTGACATTTAATTTCTTAAATCGCACATAACCACAGAATAATAGTACAAGTATAGAAAATTCATTGGTGCGTTCCGCTTGGGTTTGAACCCCTACCGCTCGTGTGAGAGGCGATTTCGATAGCCACTGGGCTGTCAAGGCTGGTTAGTGAAAAATAATACTTGTTCTATTTCCAAAAATGGGGCCTTAACTCATATTTTTCATAAATACTAAGTACTGTTTTGTGTAAAAAGGTCGTTTATTAACTAAACAGTCTGTTTAATCTCAATAATTTCCGTTTTAATGTCGTATTTTTTAAGTAAATTTATTTTTCATTTCTCCCTTATAATCTTGCTCGCATTTGACCGGTTTTTAATTACTTAAACGGAAGGCTGAGTGTTAGCTGGCCTCAATTTGAATTCCGTACCTTTGCCTACTACTTCAGCTTTCATTTCAATTTGTCCTGTGTATTTTTAGGTGGTAAAACGTGTATCATAACTGTGACTGGGAGACTTAACAAAAAGTAACGGTCGATGTCTAAATAGTAATGGAAAATAAATAAATAAATAAATAAATAAATAAATAAATATCTTGGACATTCCCAAAGTAGGCGCGAGCTTGTGTTATGGGTGTCAGAGACTGATATACATACATAGATATTTTTAAATACATACTTAAATAGATAATATTGACATCCAGACACAGAACAAATACAAGTGTTCGTCACAAGAATATTTGTCCTGAGTGGGATTCGAACCCACGACCTTTGGCGCTACAGACAGGGTCACTACCGATTGCGCCAACGGGCCTTTCTACTGCCAAATACATATTTAGTTAGCAAAAGTAAAAAAAATTGATAGTTTACTTTAATAATACTAAACTTTATAGGTAGGTTATGCATAATCTTCAAAACTGTTTTATACAAGGAATCAATGTTAGGAATTTTGTTCTATTTTCTTCTATTGGCAAAACTCAATAATTCTTTTCTATACAATTACAGAATACTGTATATTTTTTTCTTCAAATCTACGTACCAGTAGTCCAGTATGTGTCGTGTAACGAAAGTTTCCGTAGCAAAGACATTTTAATCAAACGGCATATTTTAAAAATTACTAATTTACATTAATTGTTGAACTATGGTCTACTAGTCAATAGTTGAGCTTTGACTATCAGACAAGTTCTAACGAAATAATATTTTAGCATAGCTCAATGGCTCGCGTCGATTCAACGTGATCGACATAGCTGCAACGACGGGCGCGGTCCGTATGTGGGTGGGTGACCGCTAGTGGCAAGATTTCATGGGCGCTAGCGTGCTTCGAAGGGCACGTTAAGCCTCGGTCCCGATTGTTTTCAATGGTGAAGACAATCGTTAAGCCTTGTCGAAGTCCTTCGGGTCGTTTGTGAGCATTCTGTACTATATCTATGTATGTATATCAGTCTATGACACCCATATTAGACGGTCGCACCTAGTTTGGGGTCAGATGGCCGTGTGTGAGAATGTCCATGATTATTTTATAAATTTTTATTTGTTCTTTGAATGTAATTTGATCCGTTTTAGCATTCAATAGGTATAGCTTAAAAATGCTTAGCCTAAAATAATAGATGTATTGTCTTATGTATTATATTTAATATCTGAATTTAAAATTCTACCACCGCTACGCTACACAATTCGTCACCAACTAGACTAATTTCAGAGTAATTGTGCACAAAATGTGGGACACAAATTGAGACCTGACGCACTGTGTCATTGTGTTCAAATAAAAGCGACAGTCTCTCGTATGCTGAATGCATGCTGCTCTTTGTCACATTCAGAATGGTAATAATACATCATAAATAGGAATGATAATACAAGGCGCCTGCAATACATTCATACTTTTGAATATTGTGTAAACACATGTGATAACTTGGCGGTTGGCACTTAAAATGCATAAGGTTCACCTCATTGACGTCCTGGGCACTAGGGTCTAGAGCAGTGGTGGGCAAACTTTGTTAATGGCGGGCCACAAAGGTTTAGAAATTCTAGAGGAGGGCCAGAATTATAGAAAAAAATGCATTTTGTGTTAAAGCTTTTAATATAATTTTATAAAAAGTATTAAACTGTAAGCATTAAACACAAATATTACAAAATACCTTTTACCCTAAAAAATAATAATCAATTTAACTTTTATTCGAAGGCTCTGCCTTGTTAGGCGTGTGAGACATACGGAATTGTTTTTGTTTTTCCATAATATTTTCGAAAGCTGTTTCGCTTTTTTTGTTTAGCTTCACCTATAGGTTATGCATCTATTATTCTATTGAGTAGAATCTACTTTTTCTTCTCGACCGTCAAAACGTAATTATAACGGGCCATATACTATCCATGTCGACGGACCCTCGGCGGGCCGGATTAAATACTTTCGCGGGCCGGAGTTGGCCCGCGGGCCGTAGTTTGCCCATCACTGGTCTAGAGCATACTCCACCACGCTGCTCCAATGCGGATTGGTGGAGGGGTTAGTGGCCAACCCAGTGTCGAATGATCTGAAGCCACCCGAAGGTAGTACTTTGACAAGGCATAACGAGTGTTTTTAAAAGCTTTTATTTAACTTCACTCGTATGTATGTCCTGGAATCTTGCAATCAATATTTCACCCACTTCCACTGAAGCTATCGAGCTGAAATTTGGCACACATATTTGGTTCCGATGACAATGCACGAAAATAAAAATAAAGTTCTAAAAAGCTTATTAAAAAAAAAGTATATAATTACCATTGAAAGCAACCGGGACCGACGGCTTTAAGCACGGTAGCGTCCATGGAATTTTGCCACTAGCGGTCACCCACCCACAAACCGACCGCGTTAACTCTTTCGATCACATTGAATCGACGCGGGCCATTGGGCTATGGACGCTACATTGCCATACATCGGGCACAAATCCAGAATCCCGCCGCCAGTGCTTATTTAGTAATCCGAGCTCCTACATTAGAAAAATCCGATAATAAAATGGCCAACCCGAGCATCGAACCGTCCAGCGCCATAAGCAGGCAGGTTTTGAGTAAGGAAAAATGTTCACCTCATTGCGTCTCTACACCAGGCAGCGTTAAAAAGTTAGGTCGAATAAGGTAAGTATGTTTAATAAACGTTTTAATTTCAGGTAAAACGTCTCTATTAAACAGTACCTACCTACTGTACCGTTATTCGACCTAATATTATGAGAGACGTGTTTATTATCGCCTGGTGGTGCTGGGACAAGCTAGCTTCAGACTACTAGAACAACGAGGCAGTATCATTTACCATCAAAAACTTTACTTGTCTCTGGTTCAGTCCAGTAGAACGTAGCTTCTCAATAATGTACGTGGGCAGCCGAAGTTTTATTTCGTCGTTAATCCGGGACCGCCCGTTCCATCCAGAAATGAATTTTTGCTCATAAAACCTGAATGTACGGGTGGAATGAGTCCCGCGAACTCTTAATATTTAACAGAGGCTACTATAACAATGCATTACCAAATGTTCAGGCACATTGGCTCACAAATGAGAAGAGAATAACAATGATTAGCAATTTCCACCAATCTGGTCAATCTTTATGTGAAATTTGTTATGCTCCTATATAGGGTGCTCTTTCTGTCGCAAGATCACTGGGTCATGACGTACGGCAGATTTTTTTTTAAATAAGCACACCGCTGTAGGCCTACACATGTGCTGCGGACACATACAGAAAACAACATAATTTATCATCCATGACAAGAGTAATAATATCTTCGAAATAAATGTCTGCCACGGCCGGAATTCGACCCAAGACCCGGGATTATAAATAATATATATTAATTATTAAAATGCCTGTTGTTAAACACAGAAAATACCACAATTTAACATCCATGACCCGAGAACAAACATAATTTGCGAATAAATGGCTCCCCCAGCCGGCCGGGATTCGATCCCGTTGCAAAGAAAAATACTCAACCCCAGATTTCTTTAGTAAAAGCCCGAAGTTTTAATTCTATTAAGTTACAAGCCTAGCTATTTCAATTATTTCAGTGTGCTATATTATTTTAATTTCATTATGAATTTCTTAAAGCAGCCTACTACGAGTATCTATACTAATATTATAAATTATACTGTAAAAAATTTTTTTTTTAAAAAGCTTTTATAACTTTTTATTTTATTTTCATGCATTGTCATCGGAACCTAATATGTGTGGTGTATTTCAGCTCGATAGCTTCAGTGGAAGTGGGTGAAATATTGATTGCAAGATTCCAGGACATACATGAATACATATGAGTGAAGTTAAATAAAAGCTTTTAATAAAGAAGAAACATTTGTTTGTAATGTTTTCACACAGAAACTACTGGACCGATTTCATAAATTCTTTCACCATTAAAAAGCTGCCTCTTCACTGAGTGACATAGGCTATATAATATTACTAGGTGTAAACGAAAATATTGTTATGTCTAATTCCACGCGAGCGAAGCTGCGGGCGTCCAGTAGTCTATAAATAAGACCCCGGTGGCTCATGCACTCCCAGTAAATAGAAATTTCGTGCGTTGAAATCCCACCTATATTTTTTAAGGTAAATAAATCTGAATTTGTTTTCATAACCCTTTTGTCTTGTATAAGTTAAAAGTTAACATGTAATCTAAAACAAATTCATTATCAACTGTGCAGGGTATTTCCCCCAGGCTTGTAGTGTATCAAACCTTCGTCGGTAACCAATTCCAGGAAATAACTGCACTACTATTACTGGATAATGCGAAATTACTACTGTGATATTGTAATTTGGCCGCAATCAAGATCGCATCTAATGGCACGAGTACATAATTGGCTGACCGCTGCGGCGCTGCAGCAAATTGAAAGACAACACAATACCGTGGAAGACAAGGCTAGTTTTGACAAAAGGTAAGGTAAATTCCTTAGGAGACAGTCTTATTACGTCGTTATTGAAGACAAACCTAATTTCCTTTTTTTTTCCAAACAAAAGGTAAGAAAAGGATAAAAAGTTAGGGTCATGTCTCACAACGAGCGGAGTCTCAACGCGTGTGTTATATTACTTGTTACATCACAGTGTCATGGTCGCTTATGGCCACGCAATAATTTAAACACAAGCTAAATAAAACCGTTTAATAAAATACACGCTACACACTCACAACCCCGCGGTAGGCTAACTAACTCACTCGCATAGAAAGAACAAAATTGAACGTCCGTGACAGGAGTACAAATATTCTGTAGTAGTACTATATCTGCTATTTCTATGTCCATATTAGTTTTTATTTACTTTAAGGTTGGAAAAACTACGATTACAATTATTTAAGTAAATACACTATAACAGAGAAATGTAAAATATGTAGTAGGTAAAGAAAGTAAAAATAGAAAGAAGGGAAAACTTATTAAGAAGTAAACGCATCTAAAGTAGATAGGAAGGTTTTTTTAATCATTGACACAATAACACTCAAAAATTATAAGTAGCATTGAGGGAAATAAAAACTAATACCATAATAATATCAATTCGTTCGTTCGTTTTCGTGACCGCTAGTGGCAAAATTTCATGGACGCTACCGTGCTTCGGAGAGCACGTAAAGCTTTCGGTCCGGGTTGTTTTCAATTGTGGAAAAGCCTTGCCTAAGACCATCGGGTGGCTTGAGAACATCCGACACTAGGTTGGCCACTAACCCTTCCACCAATCCGCATTGGAGCAGCACGGTGGAGTATGCTCTAGATCTCCCGCAGCTGCGTCTGTGGGGGTGACCCGTGCCCAGCAGTGGGACGTCTATGGGTCGCAGCGATCAATTCGTTCTCTTTACCAGCTAATAGTCAGAAACCACCCTCAGTTGGAATAAAAGAGGAAAATGGGCGTAAACTGTGCGAAAAATTATATTTAAAGTCCCTGGAGAAAAGCTCCCCATTCAAGGGGCTTTATTATGCAGCCATAACATCTATCTTGCGGTGACAGCCCAGTGGCTATCAAACTCGTCTCTCACTCGAGCAGTACGGGTTCAAACCCCAGCGGCTTGCACCAATGACTTTTCTAAGTTATATGCAACTTAAATAAATAAAATGTCGCTTTATAATGTTCTCGAAGGCATGTGAAGTCTGCCAACCAGCGCTTGGCCATTGGTGGACTAAGGCATAATGTCATATTCAGAATCATAACTATGGGATGCTTGCTTCAAGACTCAGAAAATTTAATTTAAGATTCTATAATATTGATTGTAACGTGCAACCTGTGAAAAATAAAAGCATAGCTAGCTTTCCGTGCAGAACTTGAGGGATGGCAACGACCCGTTGGCGCATTCGGTAGTGACCCTGCCTGTTACGACGTGGGTTCGAATCACACAGGAAAACATACGTGTGACGAACACTTGTGTATGTTCTGAGTCTAGATGTTAATATCTATTTAAGTATGTATTTAAAAATATCTATCTCGTATCCTTATCCTCCTATCCCATATATCCTCGTATCCTGTATTTTAGTTATCTTTGAACGTGACTTTCGCCTAATTTAAAACGTTGGATTGATTTGAAACTCTGCACACTTTCAAGGACCGTTGACAATACAATAATAAAAAGAAAAAGAATTAAAAGCTTTTAATATAAAATATCTACATTTTAGTTCATTTAACTACAAAAGCGTGTTATTTAGTTTTATTTTTAACTAGTGGACGCCCGCAGCTTCGCTCGCGTTACACATTCACTAACTTCAAAAACGGCAAAGCTTCATACTAACTTTGCACCCCCGTTTTACCCCCTTAGGGGATGAATTTTCAAATTTTTCTCGCCGTAAAAACCATCCTTGAACTTCAACGAACATTTAAAAAAAAGAATTGGCCAAATTGGTCCAGGCGTTGTTGAGTTATGCGCTTACCAACACATTTTGCGATTCATTTTTATTATATAGATTTGCTTTAAAGTAAGGCAAGCCGCTTCCATAGAGTTACACTGACTATACACAGTGCTAGGGGGTATAATTTTATAGAAACCAATAATGTTTGGGTAATTTAATTACTCTATGAATAACCGAAATATGGCCGAAATGACGCGTGATTTAATGTGGATATAATAAACTTGCGTGTGAAATGGACACGCAGTTCTAATTAATTCTTGATCGGTATTTGTAGATTTTGAGTGGTCTTTGCAGTAAGTACTTCAGTACACGTCCAGGCATTTTATGTAATTCACTTTATGCAGGAATATAACTGAAGTCAACACGTCGTCGAAATTACTTGGCATAGATTAAGTTTGTTGCTCAAACTCTAGTTCCACACAGCTTAATTTTCATGTCGCGTCTAGTACGCTTACATATTGCAATATACGAAGATGAATCCAGGCAATATACGAGTATACAAACGTGTTCGTTCCCACGTGACGTGACTGTAGTTTATTAAAACATACTTGGAAGAATGTTCTCCTTATTCGGTCTCAAGCCCGTTTTTGTCTTATAATGACAGATATAATTAAAATACTCAGAAGATGCCAGCTAGGTGTTTTAAAGTTAGTTACTACGCGTAATGCTAGATTAATATTGTAGAGATTGTAGAGAATTTGACTGATGACTGACATATCAACGTAGGGCCTAAACTATAAGGGTTAGAAACTTGAAATTTTTCACAGGGGTTCCTTTTATAACGTAGAGTAGCACTAAGAGAGGATTTTTGAAAATTCACCCCCTAAGGGGGTGCAAAGTTAGTATGAAACTTTGCAGTTTTTGAAGTTATTCGTGTGAAATTCAGTATGAAGGTTTTTCATAGAAAGTTTCGAAAATCATCCCGTGGGCAACCCGAACGCGGGCAGACGTCGTTAATGGGTCTAATTCTACGCGAGCGAAGCTGCGGGCGTCCACTAGTTTTAAATAAATAAAT
Organism: Carterocephalus palaemon; assembly: GCA_944567765.1. NCBI lineage: Eukaryota > Metazoa > Arthropoda > Insecta > Lepidoptera > Hesperiidae > Carterocephalus > Carterocephalus palaemon. The sequence goes on along the minus strand of OX155641.1, from coordinate 12,906,756 downwards.
AAATTTAGATTTGCATTTATGCCAGGAATGCTGCACAAAACTTTCTTAACCACAGATTACCACTTCCGTTGCAGCCAATAGACAAAGTGGATGAAAAATAATACAATTCCGAGGGTAGGTATAACAATACAATTTAATTTTCTCCCGAGCAACAATGAGCTTTTCTCTCAACTTGTTGCCTCGGTTGCCACTGCGCTGAATATTATAATTTGTCAAGTTTCAGAAATGCGGTATATTAAAATGTTTCCTTAGATCCGTCTGGTTATTTATACTATGTTCTATATGCTCACAGCCGTGTGACTTGTAACCAAATTTAAAGGTTCCAGATTTTTACACGTAATGGTAGTAAGCGCGACTGGTAGAGATCCTGGGTTCGATTCCTGGGTAAGGCAATTTTAAATGCCCGATAGCAGCTCGGAGTCTGTATTTGTGCCCGGTGTATGACAATAGGCTCACCACCTATTAAGTAGGTACATGGCACCTAAACATCTGAAAAGTGGGTGTATTGTATACGCGCCACCTACCACTTCGGGGAAATACAGGCTGTGCTAGTTGTTGCCCAACCGGGGTTTAAACCCAGGATCTCTAGCTTAGCAATCGCGCTTGGGATTACTATACCAAAGAAGCAGTCGATACTAACTATGGTGAGGAATTTGTTAGAGGTTTGCTATCGGCCAAGAAACCGTATTTCCATCGAAGCAGTTTTTAATGCAAAATACTACTTCATTGGCCACGATAAAACTCCGGAACTATAAATTGCAATTAACTCCAGCAAATTAAAACGTCTCCTCCAATTAACGATCAGTTTTATCGTCTCAACTATGTAGAATGTGGATTATAAAATATGAATTGGAGATACTGAATTGATTTCAACCCTGTAGGTTGTCTTCACGTCATCTGATTAACATTTAATGTTACCAGAATATAAACGTTGAGGAAAATGAAAATGAACGTTGCCGTCAAAGAACCGTCAATGAACCCAACGATTTATAACGTTTAATGATGCGGTTTAACACGCGTGTAATGTTGGTAGGTAAAGCCGACTAGTTTAGTTCAATTACAATGAACCGGTCCTGAATAGCCAGAAGATAATTCTTTTAACGTTATTTAAAAGCGCGACGAATGTACGAGTAGATAGATAATATAATATTATGACGAATAAATCATAAAAAATGTGTGTCAACAAAAAAAAACTAGTGACCGGCACGCTAGAGACCAGTGATCTGTTTTGTCTAGTGCAGTTAAAAATCCCATTTAGATATCCTCACCATGCAAAAACCAATCTCTTCCAATTGCCCGGATGTAGAACCAATGTCCTCCTATATTCCCCACTTCCCCGCATCTGCGCAGAGTATAACAGATTACTCTGTATACTCACAAAACTTTATTGACATGTAAATTAAAAAGAAATTGACTTATGTATTTGAACTTCATTTTAAACTTATTACATAGGACTCTATACATAAAAGGTGAAATTTAGGTATATAAACACTTATTTCATTCATGTTTAATTACATATGCACTAGAAATGTCTGAGTTTATTCATCCATTCAGAGCTTCAGAGGTGTAATGAACGTAACTAATTAGTATTCGACGTCGGTACAAGTTTCCATTGAGTGCAATAATTTAGTTAGTTTTGCATGTAGTTAGTTTAGCCCTGAAATAGGTAGTACAAGAATTTTGTATTCATAGAACCTAATCTATAGTAATCTCTGTATATCTTTCCCTTTCGTACCCTGCCGTGCCCTGCAGTGGGACGTCTATGGGTTGAAGCTAATTCTGAATCCTCACAAGTGTAGCCGAATACACTTGATGGTAGTTAAACGTTTAAATTATTCATATAAAATTTGTAGACCAACAATTGATGCATGCGTTTGAATTTCAATTATGTCAGCTTGTCTGTATGTTATGATGAATACCTAAATAATGGATGTAAAGCGCCCATTCACGCACAGCCAAGAGAAATCAGGAAGCCTATAAGCTATTTTTGTCTACTACCTACTACTATCAGACGAATACAAATCAACACTGAAATTTATATAAGAACATGGTTTTTTATGAAATTTGTAATACAATTGAAACATTATTCTTAGCTTAAAGTTTTAATGTTCGATATTACCTATGTCCGACAATTGAATGCGTATATCTGGGGTAGCATCCAATCGACCTGTATTTGTTTTTCGTATTTATAAACGTAGGCTGAGAAGCCTGTTTCATAACGATACGTATGGAATAATTTCGGTGGAACCCTGATGACTGAATAGTCATTCATACTGATTAGTCATTCATAGCATTCATAGTCAATCCGTAGAATTACCCCTAGGTTTGTTTGGACATCCCTGGTCTACTGAGTAGATAATGTAATCAACTGCCTCGTTGGTATATAGATGTGACAAGCGCGACTACTGAACCACATGAGCTCTAGTTTCGATTCCCGGGCATCCCGGGGCGGGAGAAGTGCTGGATTCGACCTTTAAATTCTTTATAGTAGATCGCGGTGTATGGCAATAGACTCATAGAGACTGGATGGTGGCACTGACGCCACGCTGAGACGTATGCCTTGAAAAATTCGCTGCTGTTGGAGCGTACAGCGGTGGTTCAGTTGGACAGCGCAGCGCTCCCAGTATTTATGAGAAGTTCGTGGGTTTGAATCCCGCGATGAATTTTTTCATTGTAAAAACTTGAATAGATACCTTATTACATGGAACCTAAACATAACTGGTTAAAAATGGGTTTACTACGCACCTCAGCCTATCCCTTCGGCGAAATTCAGGCAAGATGTTATGTATGTTAGGTAATGTATGGGAAAATATATATCTAAACAAAAACATCATCCGATTGTGAATGGCGAGCCTATACAGAGTACAGTATAGAATCACGTTTGACATTTGACTACATCGACGTCGGAATTGCTGTTTTATTTGAAACCAATAAGGTTCAATTTACAGATCGGATGACTTAATTTAGCCATTATCTATTCATTTTGCAGGTTGGTATTCACTGGCGATATTAATGTCAATAAAAGTCATGCCAAACCTTTGATTGGCCTTACGGTATTGTTTATGGTTGTTCAGTGTTGCAAGGAGTACACAATACTACTTAAACAATGGGTAATAATATTGACTTTCACTGAGATACTTAGGTGTTTTTTCTTTTTAGGGTTCCGTACCCAAATGGTAAAACGGGACCCTATTACTAAGACGTCGATGTCCGTCCGTCCGTCTGTCCGTCTGCCGTCTGTGATAGTTAGGTGAAATTTTCACAGATTTACAGATTTCTGTTGCCGCTATATCAACAAATACAAAAAAATATAAAAAATAAAAATTTTATGGGGCTCCCATACAAAAGACATGAATTTTTTGACGTTTTTATAGAAATAAGTCGCTATGTCCAAGCTATGTAACCGATCTGTCTGTGAATTGATACTGCGGCACAAATCGTTTCACCACCAAATTCTCAATTCAAAAAGTGCTATCATTTTTCGCTACTCTGAATTATTCATAGAATACCCAGTCGTATTTCGAATACACGGCCAAGTTAAAAGCCGCGTCTATAATTTCTATATGAACGTGGCTGACATTATAAATGTCACGTCAAGACGGCAGAGCGAAATCGCATTTGACATTAATAAATAATAATATCTATATTATAAAAATGAATCGAAAAAATGTGTTGGTAAGCGCATAACTCAACAACGCCTGGACCAATTTGGCCCATTCTTTTTTTTAAATGTTCGTTGAAGTTCAAGGATGGTTTTTACGGCGAGAAAAATTTGAAAATTCATCCCCTAAGGGGGTAAAACGGGGGTGCAAAGTTAGTATGAAGCTTTGCCGTTTTTGAAGTTAGTGAATGTGTAAGGCGAGCGAAGCTGCGGGCGTCCACTAGTCTAATAATAATAAATATCTAGGACCATTGAGTTAAATATACTAGAGAAGCAAACCTCATCAGAATGCCTCAAATATAGCGTAACCACTTTTTAAACGCGACGACGTAGCTTTGAAATCACTAAACATTTGAATGTAAACATATACAGGGTGTCCCAGAATGAATGGATAATCCTTGAGCCCCGCACAGAACAGCTCTCCAGCGCTTAGAAAAAAATATCAAAAAAAAAAAATTCCAAGTGATACCCAAAATACGATTTTTTTTAGAAAAACATACGTCATTTTACCTTTACTTCACATTCATGTACACAACTGTCACAAATTAATGAAATTCTTGGCGTTTTTGGTGTCATTTTATTCCTGATAGACTATACTACTAGAAATACATTAAATAATATAAGTATCTGTAATACTTTTTTTATAAAAAAAATAAGAACTTGAATTTTTAACATGAAATTTGTGACCAAAATTATTTTGACATAGTTTGAGAGTGTTTCATGCAAAAAAAAAGTATGAAAACGTGAGTGTCCAGCTATTTTAAAAACATGCTCAGTTATTACAGTTTAAAAAATGGTATAATACATCATTGTATCTAATACTACTATGAAGTTATTGCTATTGAGATGCAAAACGAGTAAATACGACTAAAATAGAAAAGTTAACGTCTTAATACATTTTAATAATAATAAAACATTTCAGGTGTCGCTTCGACCCATAGACGTCCCACTGCTGGGCACGGGTCTCCCCCACAGACCTGCGGGAGGTCTAGAGCATACTCCACCACGCTGCTCCAATGCGGATTGGTGGAGGGGTTAGTGGCCAATCCAGTGTCGAATGTTCTCAAGCCACCCGAAGGTCTTCGACAAGGCTTAACGACTGTTTCCAGCATAGAAAACAACCGGGACAGACGGCTTTACGTGCCCTCCGAAGCACGGTAGCGTCCATGAAATTTTGCGCTCACCCATCCACAAACCGACCGCACCCGTCGTTGCTTAACTCTTTCGGTCACATTGAATCGACGCGAGCCATTGGGCAATGGACGCTACATTTCAGGTGTACATAACATCAATCTTTATTCACAACAGGTGTTCAAATTGTCTGCCACCGATTCTAATACACGCTTGACATCTTCTTTTATAGGCTCTACTAAGAAACCGTGCGTAGAGTCGTTCATTTATTTTTGAAGCGGCCTCTTGAACACGGCTGCGTAACTCCTCATTTGAAATTGTTTTCAAATACACTTCTTCCTTTAGACAGCCCCAGTAAAAACATCCCGTCAGTTTAAATCTGGAGATCGAGGAGGTAACAGAATGGGACCCAAACGACCAATCCATTTGTTTGGATACGTGGCATTTAAATAAGCCCGGACGTTTGTACCATAATATGCAGGGCAGCCATCATTCTGTAAACAATGGGATTCCATTACCTCCTACGAAACAGTCGTTAAGCCTTGTCGAAGACCTTTGGGAGGCTTGAGAACATTCGACACTGGATTGGCCACTAACCCCTCCACCAATCCGCATTGGAGCAGCGTGGTGGAGTATGCTCTAGACCTCCCGCAGGTCTGTGGGGGAGACCCGTGCCCAGCAGTGGGACGTCTATGGGTCGAAGCGACACCTGAAATGTTTTATTATTATTAAAATGTATTAAGACGTTAACTTTTCTATTTTAGTCGTATTTACTCGTTTTGCATCTCAATAGCAATAACTTCATAGTAGTATTAGATACAATGATGTATTATACCATTTTTTAAACTGTAATAACTGAGCATGTTTTTAAAATAGCTGGACACTCACGTTTTCATACTTTTTTTTTGCATGAAACACTCTCAAACTATGTCAAAATAATTTTGGTCACAAATTTCATGTTAAAAATTCAAGTTCTTATTTTTTTTATAAAAAAAGTGTCACAGATACTTATATTATTTAATGTATTTCTAGTAGTATAGTCTATCAGGAATAAAATGACACCAAAAACGCCAAGAATTTCATTAATTTGTGGCAGTTGTGTACATGAATGTGAAGTAAAGGTAAAATAACGTATGTTTTTCTAAAAAAAATCATATTTTGGGTATCACTTGGAATTTTTTTTTTTTTGATATTTTTTCTAAGTGCTGGAGAGCTGTTCTGTGCGGGGCTCAAGGATTATCCATTCATTCTGGGACACCCTGTATATGTCTCACTTACACAAGTCACAATAACAATACCGTCGCGTAGATTAGACAAAGATCGCAATATTAACATGCAATTACGGGAATCGGCGCGACAGGGTTGCCTACCCACGCGAAGTTTTACCCAATTTTTTTAAGCCATAGAAAAGTTTTAATACTAAATTAAATTAACTTTAAAATATTTGAATTACATATGTAAATAGAATTTTGATGATCTGAAATTAATGAAATCATACTCCGCTTTATAACATAAGTTTTGTATACAATTGCCTTTTAGACTATTTTTTGTAAGTTTGAGTAAATAATTTCCTTTCGTAATACAATCTTATTTTAAAATATTTGCAAATTATGGAATCTATACTAATATTATAAAGAGGAAACATTTGTAAAACATGTGAAAACACAGAAACTACTGGACTGATTTCAAAAAATCTTTCACCATTAGAAAGCTGCATCTTTACGTTCTGACATAGGCTATATAATAATATTATACATTTGTGTTTTTGAATGTATGTTTGTAATGTTTTCACACAAAAACTGCTGGACCGATTTCGAAAATTCATTCACCATTAAAAAGCTGCACCTTCACTGAGTAACATATATTATGTACATTTAAAAAAAAATAGGGATCCTTAATAAAAATGCAATAATATTACCCAAGGTGTGAAAATTACCTAAAATATTCTTTACATCGCGTGCGCTGCGAAAACTATTGATGATAGAATAAAATAATGTACTACGACTTAGCAGATCACATCATTATTTACAAAAAGTCGCGATACCATATGTCCAACTACTGTAGTTATTCCACTATAACTACTTTTTTACATTTTAAAAGTTGATAACAGTGCCGACAATAATCAAACCATTATTATTCATAACTTTGAATTAATCCTTATCCCATTAAATATTATTATATTAAAGACCGTTTCAATACCTGTTAAATACTTATTAAATTATTAAAATCCGAATAACGAATAAAAAGATATAACGAATTTAAAATGTCAATCTAAAGAAAATAATGCAATAATAAAATAATACGGTGTGGGTGGCGCCGCGCAGCGTAGTCTTAGATATATTACTTAAAAGATGAATAGAATTGATGAATTGCTTCATATTAGCAACAAATGTTTACAGTTGTATAAATTAAATTAATTAAATTAATTAATTAATTAAAATGTAGGATATGTAGGTACTTTTCATCTCGGAGGGTGGCAACTAGGTGTAAACGAAACTATTGTTATGTCTAATTCCACGCGAGCGAAGCTGCGGGCGTCCACTAGTTTGCCACCACTAAAAGGGAATGATCAACTAGTATTGAGGATATGTGATCTCCCGGGTGTATCGCAAATTCTTTTAATATTTTGTAAGTAGCCAGTCTGTCTCTTTTCTCAATTATCGAATTATTTCCACCCACTTATCACGGCGTGCTGCATCTTTAGGTACACTGCAACGTTGTTATTATTAAAAAAAAAAAATTTAACTTATTCCATAATTTAAAATTCTCCCAGAATTGTGGGGATCTAAAACTAAGTTTTTAGTGGTCACACTGAACCTATATTTCAAAATTTTACAATTTATTTATTTTATTGCGTTTTTACGTTGATGTAAACACAGAAATAATAAAATTACGTGTGGAAAGTAATTCTAGTGGACTTATTAAGTTTTTGTGATCTTGAATCGCACATTTACACTGTGCATTTGCCCATTTTGAAAATGTTTTCTGTCAGTTCAACTCGGCCGGCGTCACACAGAGCACTGAACTGACGTTAGCTACGCATACGCCAGTTGGCGTATGGCCTGTGGCAAGGCATAAGCGCGGTGATTGCTAATCTAGTGGTAACATATATATCAATGTCTAGGACATTCTCACACACTGCCATCTAACCCCAAAGTAGGCGCGATCCTGTGATATGGGTGTCAGAGGCTGATATACATACAAATACATACTTAAATAGAAAATATTAACATCCAGACACAGAACAAATACAAGTGTTCGTCACACGAATATTTGTCCTGAGTGGAATTCGAACCCACGACCCCTGGCGCAACAGACAGGGTCACTACCGATTGCACCAACGGGCCTGTCATTAGTGAAGTACTGCATCTATTTTTTCTTCCGTGATCGAAGGACTGTGACGTAGGTACTCGTACTTGAAACGAGACTCATATTAGTCTCGTTTAGGGTCTAAACGGTGTCATAAGCTGAAATGAATGGCGCTGCTCGTTTCCTTCAAGAAGTCCTACAACTGAACATGTAATCCTTATCGTTTTGGTGTACAATAAAGGAACTTGTCTGTCTGTTCCTAGATTCAGTTGTACCATTAACCATACTCTTAGCGAGCAGACTCAAATGTCGACAGAGGACAGCGTAGCAGACAAAGCCGCTCTCAACGCGGCTTACCGAGCTTAACCATTCAAGTGTCGCTTACCATCCGTTCTATTATCCCGCGCTCTTTGCATTCTAACGAGCTTTGGAGAGCCTTAATCTGTGTCAGATGTTCAGTCCGCAATTTGTGGTGACCCTGCGTAGAAAGGTTTAACAGAATAGAATAAAGTTTTATTGGAACAGAGAGATTACAGCATGTTTAACAATTATTTGTCTTAAAATAACACTTTAAAAATAAGAAATAAGAAAACTGTGTTAAGGTCCCATGTAATAATGTGGTGATCATTTTGCACATGGGGCATAGCATAGGGCATAGGGCACAAAACCAGACACCGAACTACTGAAAATTGAGAGGAAAACCCAATAACACTTCGACCCGGGGATCGAAGCCAGGACCTCTAACTTAGCAATCTTGATACCACTAGACCAAAACTACATATTTCTCTGTTATTTAAAACAAAAACTAAACATCACGCCTGTATTTCTCGTGTATACACCCACTTTTCACCAATTATGTTCAGGTCCGATGTAATAGGTGGTGAGCCTATAAGAAGATTTTTATTTTTCACACAATAGCGTTTTGTGTTTACAAGTCGACATTTTTACAATTAACTTAAAACAACGTGTCATGCGTGAAAAGAAGGGTTACGCTCAGCATACTGCCATGTGACACAAGGCTGCCGATTTTCAGCGCAACCCAAATAACTATTAATAAAATTAATAATAATGAATACATTGCCATACAACGGGCACAACTGCAGACTCCGAGCTGATACTGGGAATTTCAAGATACAGAAACGCAATAGTTGCAGCCCGGGGATTGAACCCGAAACCGCTAGCATAGCAGACGCGGACGACCACTAGACCAACGAGACAGTCTAAACTACTTATGTTATCTGTCCCCATAGTAAGAAACTTCCAGAACAAACTTAACTGCAGTTCTAACTAGTTTCTAACGTGCTGCCGCCGTAAGTTGCCGTAAAGTTGTTAAGTTTGCACTTCATGGACGTACGGCTTACTGCTGCCAAGTTATGGGAGTTGGATGTTATGAAAGTTTTAGTTTTTAATTAGTTTTATACAGAACCGCCAAAGACGTATGTATCTTTATACGACTCCATACGACTCTATTTAATAAGAAAATGATCTATATGTAGGTACTTCTATTACCTATAATGTGTATCATATTAATATTTACTTCTTCAGGCTCAAACAGCTGGAACAATTTTGATAAAATTTGGCGTGGAGGAAAATATAGGATACTTGCTATCTCGATACTGTGTTCTCTTGGGATAAAAAATCAATATTTCTAAGAATAAGCCTATGCAAAAATAATTTTGCCAAATTCTAGTATGAAGGCAAGTTTAACGAAACACTTTTCAGCTTAATTATATGTATGAGCATGTATTGTATAGCTACCACCACAACCCTTTCATTGTCGCACTGTTGATGACTGTTGGGCACGGGTCTCCTTTCAGCATAACAGGGTTTTGGTTTAGGCTTTAGTCCACTACGCTGGCCAAGTAAGTGAGCTTGACATGCCTTTGAGAACATTATGGAGAACATTCAGGCATGCAGGCATTCTATGTTTCCTTCATCGTTACAGTAGGTGACATTTAATTTCATAAATTAGAAAAAGTATATAGGAACTAGGTATATACGTGCAGTTTGGATTTGAAGCCGGACTCCTCGAGAGGCGAGTTCGAAACCCACTGGGCTGTAGCAATAGCAAGCCGACCAAGATGGCGCTCCTATTAATAAAAACCTCATTATTTCCTTTCAATATTCAAATTTCAATAGTTAGGCGCATCAGTTCCCATACGCCATTGACGATACGAAAGCAGCCGAGTTAGTTACTTCATCATAATTAGTATCATTGTTTGTTTGTAAGTCGGGTTGGACCACGCGTGGGATTTGTTTGTCTTAGCAGATATTCGGAGCCTACGCGGTAAGTATTTAAATGACTTTTATACGATACGACCACGTCAATTACAACGATACGACCACGACGATTTCAACGATACGACCATTATAATCTCAACAATACGACCACGATAATTTCAACGATTAACGATGCAGTATGATGCTGTGGTAGTAACGTAGAGGTTACTCAACACACCCAGAAAACAAGAACCTCAATAGATGCAACATATGCATATAGGATGACAAAGTTGATCAATTCATGGAGTGGAGAATCCTCTTTCATGACGAAACTTCATTATCTGATTTAGGTAAGCGAGATTATCTAAAGCTTTTTCCAACTGCTGGTCCCCTGTAGCTGTTGTAATTTTTGTCTATATTCTGGCACCTATTAAGCTAAAGCGGGATATTATATAAATTAAGATTCCACTAGAATTTTCACCAATAGGCTCTAAATTTAAAAAAAAGTAATAATAATAACTAAAAACATGCAGATGTATTTTACGTTTATTTCGTCACCTTTTTATAAAAATATTAGTAATACCGGCCAAGTGCGAGTCGGACTCGCGCATTAAGGGTTCTGTTCTATCTATATATATAAAAAGAGAAGGTGACTGACTGACTGACTGACTGACATATCAACGCAGGGCCTAAACTATAAGGGCTAGAAACTTGAAATTTTGCACAGGGGTTCCTTTTATAACGTAGGGGAGCACTAAGAAAGGATTTTTGAAAATTCACCCCCTAAGGGGGTAAAACGGTGGTGCAAAGTTAGTATGAAACTTTGCCGTTTTTGATGTTATTCGAATGAAATTCAGTACCTATGAAGGTTTTTTATTGAGTTTCGAAAATCATCTCTTAAGGGGGTAAAAGGGGGGTGCAAAGTTACTAGGTATAAAAGTTTTTCGTTTATTTACTAGGTATAAAAGTTTTTCGTTTATACCTACATTATTTCAATGAAATTTTGTATTTAGGTTATGTTACGTCTAATTCCACGCGAGCGAAGCTGCGGGCGTCCACTAGTTATCTATAAAAACGGCAAGAATTTTTTTTTTTTTTTATGTTTTAGTATTTGTTAATATAGCGGCAACAGAAATACATCATCTGTGAAAATTTCAACTGTCTATCACGATTCATGGGATACAGCCTGGTGACAGACGGACAGTGGAGCCTTAATAATAGGGTCCCGTTTTACCTTTTTTGTACGGAACCCTAAAAACGACTGCCGTGGAAAACCAGCAGAAGGAATTAAGAATTAAACAAGTATCCAGTTTGTGCCTAAGGCTTGGAGTTGTACTTTGTGTACAACTCCAAGCGTATCTGTCGTCGTATCTGTCGTAAGGCTTAAACGCCCTCATCTATAGAAGTTTAGAACATAAAAGGCGTCTGGTCTGTAGTAATGAGTTCAAAACAATTATCATCGATTAAGTCAAACCCACGTCGATCGCCAACTTTACCAACGAGATGCTAGTTTATCATGTTGCTAGGATGCATGTAAATAAATACTAGCGGGAATATAGGCGAGAGAGCTATATAGCCACTTTTACAATTCACTTTTGACTGATTTTTTACAACCGACACGATATTATTCGTATACTAGTGGACACCCGCAGCTTCGCTCGCGTAGAATTAGACATAACAATAGTTTCGTTTACACCTAGTAATATTATATTATAGCCTATGTCAATCAGTGAAGATGCAGCTTTCTAATGGTGAAAGAATTTTGAAATCGGTCCAGTAGTTTTTGTGTGAAAACATTACAAACAAATCTTTCCTCTTTATAATATCTATATTATACTAGTATAGATGAAGATGAATGCCCTTCCTTTTTTGAAGTACTTTTCAAAGAGATTTCAAAGCAGATCAATAAAGTTGAATGTACAACATTTTACATACTTTGACAAAAGACACCTCGATTCCTAAACGCTTGTAAGATGACTCCTATCTACGGTAGAAGGTTCAAGGTAACATTAGGTAAAGGTAACATAACAGATGCCAGGGCAGAAATAGGTATGCTTGAAAACCTTATATTGAATGCTTCCTTGGTCCTAGGACAAAGTATCATTCGGATTTTTTAACACTAAATTAGTAATTCGATGTGTAGAATTATGCCTCTAAGGTCACCACCTATTACATAGGATCTAAACATACTTAACTGGTGAAAGTTTACTGCACTGCACACCCCTGCCTACCTCTTTGAAGAAATACAGAGGGATGTTAAGTTTATAATATTATCTTTGGCACCATTAAGCGGTAACAATCTACTCCAGTCGTTATTCGCGATTGCACTCCCCATAAGCTGGATCCCGTCCAATGAAACCCACTTCCGCCGGGAACCGAACGCGCTACTCGACGGAGCGAGTCACGACACGACCACTGTCACATGGGCCGAGTTATAAGAGACAGCGACAAACTTAATTACGTACGGGTCACTGTATGGTTAGGTTTATGACCGCTCGACACCGGGGATGATACCAAAGGGTTTATATGCTGAGAGAAATTGCTTGGGTAGTGGGACTTCCCAAAATCCTCAAGCCATTTTTTCCTGATGGACTTTTGCTCCCTCCCCCTTTGCCTTACCACCCATGACAACTGTGACTTTTAACACGACTCAAAGCTCAAAGGGAATGGGACGGTTAGTCCAGTTAACAGCGGTGATAATAAGAACATTAGTGAATACTTCTGGATGGACACATCTTGTTAATCCATACTGACGGTCAGTTTGACGGGCCCGTTGGCGCAAGCGGTAGTGACTCTACCTGTTGCGCCAGGGGTCGTAGGTTCGAATATGTATATCAGTCTCTGACACCCATATCACAGACTCGCGCCTACTTTGGGGTCAGATGGCCGTGTGTGAGAATGTCCAAGATATTTATTAGATATTTATTTATATTTATAGTAATATACTAATATTATAAATGCGAAAGTAACTCTGTCTGTCTGTCTGTCTCGCTTTCACGCCAAAAGTACTGAAACGATTTAAATGAAATTTGGTACACAGATAGTCTGGAGCGTGAGAAAGGACATAGGCTACTTTTTAATTAGAAAAAAGTGTTGAAAAGGGGGTTGAAAGGTAGTATTGTCATTTTCAGAACTAGAAGTATAAAATTTATATTTTAGGCTGATGATTAGATATAATAAATATGGCATTCAAAGTTTGTAAAAATGTTACCCATAAGGGTGTAAAATAAACATAGAGGATAACACATTTATGGATTAATAACAAATTTACAGTGCTAAAGTTTACACGTTAAGACTATTATTATGTCTAATTCCACGCGAGCGAAGCTGCGGGCATCCACTAGTATTATAATAAATGTTTAAGTTTGGATGTTTGTTACTCAAAAACTGCAAAACTGATTTGAATGAAACTTGGCACAGGATACTTTTCATCCCGAAAATATATGGTCCCTTGGGATACTTTGCACGTTTATTGGAAATCAGTCTGGCACGCCGCACTTTTTTCCGCAGGAGAAGCTACGGGCAAAAGCTAATAAATAACATGAAATCATTTTATTTGTTTCCATTTGATTTAATCTCCTTTGTATATCTCAATAAATGCCAGGCATTGTGACATAATAATGATGATAAATTATCTTAGATGTTCCGAAATAAATTGACTTGGATTTATGAAGACGTCTTTAGTTATTTGAGAGTAAGTAATATTTATTTGTGTATAGCGGTGACAGCCCAGTGGCTATCGAACTCGCCTCTCACTCGAATGGTCCGGGTTCAAACCCAAGCGGCACGCACCAATGACTTTTCTAAGCTAAGTACCTATGTGAGATTTGAGTAAATTAAATGGCACTTGCTGTAACGCTGAAGGACACACCGAGAGGAAACCTGCAAGTTCTAGAGTTCCCCGGCGCTGATTTTCAGTGTCAATTTTTGTCTCATTGTTCTGCAAGTGGTGAACTTACATTATGGTGTTTTTTCATTAAAACATTGTGTTATGTTTTCTATTTACCTATTTACATACTTATCTTAAAAGAGCTCGCTCTAATTCCTCGCTTCAGCTTTAAAATTATACCATAGTCTGAAACTCTAGGAATATCGACTGCTCTATAGCAATGAATAGACGTATAGAGGTGAGGTGTACCAAATCAATGATAGAGGGTCATACGTGTTCATCATAAAATTAGCAAAGTTAAATAAATGATGTGTTAGCGTCCGTAAATTTTAGATTTTAAAATGAATTTGAATTTGAAAATGTTCAGGCCCATTACTTTGTTGTTTGTTGTTGTATTTGGGACCCCTCCATATCTGTTTTTTTTTAATAATCGCATCCGTGTAAAGCACCTTGACAGTGATAGCTGTCACGTCTACCAGCTGTCATGTGAGCTGTCATTCGATTTAAGGGGTCTTAGGAACCTATATAGACCTAATAGTCTCTTGGTGGGAAAGAACACGAAGGCGACTGCCTTAGAAGGTTTAAAATGGTTAATTAGGTATAACTTAAAAACTTAAGAGCAATGTGAAACTGAAAGGTAAAGTTATACTTATGTCTAAAGTTAAACATCGAAGCGAAATACCGAGCATAGATCTCTCCATAGCTTGTTGAGTGACTCTGAGCTTGTGGACTAGGCCGACGATAAAGGACCACGTCACCAATCCGTATGTCATCACTGGCAACACACATTGCTCGAATCTTCAAGCACTTTTTTTTTAGTAAAAATTAAACAACTTAATAATTAATAATATGAGTGGCACATTCTATGTTTGGATTTATATTGCTTAATAGAGATTCTTTTATATTTTGTGTTACTTAATCGAGATCAAAGGAAACCGCAGCGCCGCGCCGCCGTGTGTACGGCAGTGCCGGGGTATCTGACTTCCAACGAAGCCGCACTCTTGTGGTTTCTGGTTTCCTGGTTTCCTATATCCTGAGGTTTCTGTTTACCTATCAATCACACCATCGCTTCGCAGTTATATTTGAATTTATAGCGTTTGATGTTGACTTGAGGATTTGCCGATCAGAAGTCTTAATAACCTAACTTCATACCAATGTTACCCCGGTTAGCTTTAATACACTTTTCACAATTTAGTTACGGACCAACTGTGTTGCGTGTAGTCCCCATCGTTTGTTTGTAATAATTCTGTCGTCCATATCAACTACGGAAAAGTTACCCCGACTAAGTGAATGGGTTGAAATTTTTATAGATATTTACGTTCAGGATCAAAATCTAAACAAGATTTTAAAGTTAATTTGTATTCTCACATCAAAAACTGAAATTAAATGTAGGAAACCTTGTCTTGCAGGTTGTAGCTTGTCTGTCATCCACATTATGTTCTGTCAAGTCGTGCAACTAAGTAAAAAGGTTTACTGACTTTTTAATGGCCAATTTATATACTAGATGTTTTATTGATCACTATATTTATCTGGAACATAAAAATCTTCCAAACGACTGTAGAATTAAATGAACTGCACTGAATACGCACGATGCGAATGCCCTGCCCTACCACAAAGGGCTTCAGTTCTGCCGTACATACCTGGTATGATTGATTATTATTATTTGATTGATGACGTCTCTTCTATTGGTCGTTTGATTGATTTAACGCACCACAAACGGCCTAACATTGAGTAATTGAAATCATTCTAATGTTTTGCCAATAACTCACAGTTTCTGACGTGTATTGCAAAATCCTGGCTGTTCATTTATCAATGGATACGAGTATGTCGAGCATACATGAGTTCACATTGGCTCAGTTTGATGGGTGAATGCTGAATGATGATAACTAGCTATTAGAGATTTTACTAAACAATCTCAATCTCTTGCTTTATCAGGATTGCGTTCGAGAGTCAGTACTATTACATCCAACCAATTCCCATCGGTTCTTTCTCATTTTAACTTCGATTGCATCCACACTCACTTTTTGCCACTATAGAAACTGGTATAGTTCTCACGGTGTAACAATCACGCCATTAGTACTTATGCAAATATAGTCTTTATAATCTTAGTGTTAGATTCAATATTGAATTGTGGATTTGTAGATCCAAAGAACAAAAAAGCAATATTTATTGCACTCTCATTATATTCAGATGGTCTACTTTACACGATCACAAATTCAAATATGCAACATACAGTGCTTTTCTTTGACGCGGTTTGTTTTTAAAAGTTGACTTATCCAATAATTTTCTGTGTAAAAATAAAAAGGATAGATATATAGGTAGATATGAAATTTATTTCTACAATTAAATACAATAAAATTTCTTACTTTATTTTCAAAATTTGTGTTCAGGTATGGAAAATGTACAAAAACCTAAGCTACAACCCATAGTCGTCCCACTGGGCACGGGTCTCTCCAACAGCTACGAGGTCTAGAGCATACTCCACCACGCTGCTCCACTGTGGATTGGTGGACTGGTTTGCGGCCAATCCAGTGTCAAATGTTCTAAAGCCACCCGAAGGTCTTTTAAAAACAATCGGAACCGACGTCTAAATACTCCAAAGCAAGGTAGCCCATCAAAATGTTGCCACTAGCGGTCACCCATCCACACACCTACCCCCGTCTTTCTTTTTTCTTTGCTTAACTCGTTCGATCACATACGATCGCCAGCCATTGGGTAGCTAAACTAAAACGAAGCTATAGATACTTCCTTAAATGTATTGACCTTTCAATTGTCTTCGTATTTCATTCTTTTCTCAATCGATTTTCATATTGAACACTTTCCAGCTACACAAGCACAGTAGTTCGTAGCGTTAATTGCAGTTCTGAATTGCAGTTCTGCAGAACCTTCTTTCTCTGCAGACACGCGGCCTTGCTGGGAAAATTTCGAGCAAATACATTTACCTTCAGCGGCAACATAGGTGTCGTAAAAATATTATTAATTGAAAACCGAAGTACAAGCATGTATTGAAATAAGTTTCGTTGCATAAGCAATATTAGATAAGATAAGAGATAAGATAAGATAATATTTATTTGCAAAAATGTGGTTACATGTTTAGGATGGTCAGTTACATAGGTGCGTCACATTTGCCATGTCTTATGGCATACAAAATTTATTGCATTTATTCATTTAAATGTTAATTTACAATGTAATGGTCAAGAGATAATAATTGAATAGTAACAATAAAAAATATTTAAACTATTAACATTTACTACTTAAATTTATTAATCTAAAAATTATTAACAATTATATACAACAAATCAAATCAACAACAAAGCTAGTTATAGGAATATTTTATTCCCTTTCACGTCGTTCGGTCTTAGCATTTCGCATTGTAAGGTAGGTTCGAAATAGACCCCAGGTGTGCGCCAAATTGGACAGCTCTGAGTATAGCCGGCTGACCCATTCTACACAATGGCCATTTTACAGGAATATTTGAACTTGTACACTGCTTACACATGGAGCCTTCATACTTTCTTGAATGGTACGAATAAGTGTCAGGTCGAATGAATTTGTTCCTCAAAACATAAAATTAAATATCTGATTCGATATATTTTAAAATAAGTAATAAATATATATTTATATTATGTATTATAATATATATATATATAATATATAATAATATATATATATATATATATATATATATATATATATATATATATATATATATATATATATATATATATATATATATATATATATATATATATATATAAATATAAATATATAGAATAAACAGATATAAATATAAGTAAATAAATATTTACTTAATATATTAAATTCACAATATAAATATTTATACATAGCTACACACACATACATACATATCATCATATCAATATCCATATTAATATGTATAATAAAAATACAGTGAATGGTCAGTGTGAAACTATGACTCCAGATAAGTCATAATCTTTTGTAGAGCGATATTATAACTTACTATATTATACTACATAACATAACCGAGATAGAAAAACCCAATAGGTGTTGGGATCGAACCCAGGACCTCTAGCTATGCCGGATGGTGTAATGTTAATAAATAAATAATAATAAATATCTTGGACATTCTCACACACGGCCATCTGACCCCAAGGTAGGCGCGAGCCTGTGATATGGGTGTCAGAGACTGATATACATACATAGATATTTTTAAATACATACTTAAATAGATAATATTAACATCCAGACACAGAACAAATACAAGTGTTCGTCACACGAATATTTGTCCTGAGTGGGATTTGAACCCACGACCCCTGGTGCAACAGACAGTGTCACTACCGATTGCGCCAACGGGCATGTTAACTTGCGTGGAATATAGCAAACATGCAGCGAATATTGTAATGAACTGTTTGTTCATTACAATATTCGCACCACTTACCAACTATTTTAGATAAAAGCCATCCCGGTACGATGCCGCCGCCGATGGAACAGTTTTTACAAAACATTTGACCTACTTCTGTCGCTCAGTTATTTTGCAAAAAAAAATTTGATATTTTACTTTTTATGGAATGCTGGCCTTTACAAAAATGTGTGTTAACGCTTTCGGTAAATCAAATTATTTTAGAATAATGAAGATGAATAAAAACCGGTTAAGTGGGAATCGGACTCGTTCACGTACGTTTCCGTAGGCCGTACGTATTAGATTAATTACTTATTATTTCTGTCTCGTATACAGTGTAGATGTATGGTCGAGTTTTGTCACAGATGTCACGAACTCCAGTGGAATCAACGCCACTCCTCCCGATCATGCTCCCACTGAATCCAGCGTTTTCCCGCTGTCTTATTCAGGTTATCATTACACTTAGTTGAAGGGCTTACCCCGTTTTCCGACGTGGCCTGCCTATTGCCACTTCAGTTCACTAACTCTTCGAGCTATGTCGGTAACCTTTGTCTACGATTATCAATACGAATTCGGTTGTAGCGAATTACTGAGCATAGCTCTATCCATAGCGTTTTGAGCGACTTTAGCATTGCTAATGGGGCGGATGGCAAAGTTACATCTCGGATCCATAAGTCAACACTGGCAACACGGCCATAGTAATTGTAAATAAAAATACTTTTTTATTGTTTCAGGAGCCCGACAGTCGCAAAACTGGATTCCTCATAGACCCCCGCCATGGACTCCGAGAGGTACGTAGCAGGCACTAATTACCCCCTGATGGTCGGGGGAAAAAAGGTCCAATAGCTCTCTAGGGAGACTCTAACCACCTTAAGGGGGCGCGCGGGCAGCGGCGCTATCCCCCTTAGATGAGGATGTGGCCCATTGTCGACGCGGTTATACATAACACGCGCTAACTGGACCACAAACTCATCCAGCGACTCCAGCTTGAAGTCACGGGCGATCACCATGTTCCGGACGTAGCGCCCCGCTCCTGTGATTTCTCGCAGGGCGCCGTCTCAGATGAATAAAAAAAGGAATTTTTTGCACTTGTATAGAAGGACCAGAAATTATTGTAGGAAACCGCCAAATAAAAGGTCACAGGCGTCTTAGTTCGAAGAGAATTTTATTACGACATAACTGTCTTTCACAGAACAAAAGTAATTACATTTTTCAAATAAAAAATAAAAAAGTAACATTGTATACGGCCAGAGTACAAAAAATAGAACGAAATATATATTAAACTAAAAACTTTCTCCCTCTAGAAATGTGTATTTAATAAAAATTTATACAATTAAAATAATTAATCTGTATCCTACATACCAAGTTAAATGCGCAATGGTGATCGGGATGTCAACAACAACGGTCTGTCTGGTCCATTGATATATATGTTACCACTAGATTAGTAATCACCGCGCCAAAGCGTTGTCACTGGGATTATGGCCACGGTCTTAATCGTAGCTAACGTCAGTTCAGTACTCTGTGTGACGCCGGCCGAGTTGAACTGACAGAAAATATTTTCAAAATGGGCAAATGCACAGTGAAAAAGTGCGATTCAAGATCACAAAAACTTAATAAGTCCACTAAAATTACTTTCCACACGTAATTTTATTGTTTCTGTGTTTACATCAACGTAAAAACGCAATAAAATAAATAAATTGTACGATTTTGAAATATAGGTTCAGTGTGACCACTAAAAACTCAATTTTAGATCCCCACAATTCTGGGAGAATTTTAAATTATGGAATAAGTGAATATATATTTTTTTTTAATAATAACAACGTTGCAGTGTACCTAATGATGCAACACGCCGTGATAAGTGGGTGGAAATAATTCGATTATTGAGAAAAGAGACAGACTGGCTACTTACAAAATATTAAAAGAATTTGCGATACACCCGGGAGATCACATATCCTCATTACTAGTTGATCATTCCCTTTTATTAGTAAACTAGTGGACGCCCGCAGCTTCGCTCGCGTGGAATTAGACATAACAATAGTTTCGTTTACACCTAAGTTACCACCCTCTTCAAAGACACTATCGATCGAATTTTGTCCTTCGAACTTCATTTTTGTGGAAATCACCGAGATGAAAAGTACCTACATATCCTACATTTTAATTAATTAATTAAACTGTAAACATTTGTTGCTAATATGAAGCAATTCATCAATTCTATTCATCTTTTAAGTAATATATCTAAGACTACGCTGCGCGGCGCCACCCACTCCGTATTATTTTATTATTGCATTATTTTCTTTACATTGACATTTTAAATTCGTTATATCTTTTTATTCGTTATTCGGATTTTAATAATTCAATAAGTATTTAACAGGTATTGAAACGGTCTTTAATATAATAATATTTAATGGGATATGGATTAATTCAAAGTTATGAATAATAATGGTTTGATTATTGTCGGCACTGTTATCAACTTTTAAAATGTAAAAAAGTAGTTATAGTGGCATAACTACAGTAGTTGGACATATGATATCGCGACTTTTTGTAAATAATGATGTGATCTGCAAAGTCGTAGTACATTATTTTATTCTATCATCAATAGTTTTCGCAGCGCACGCGATGTAAAGAATATTTTAGGTAATTTTCACACCTTGGGTAATATTATTGCATTTATAATAAGGATCCCTATTTTTAAAAAAATGTAATATAGCCTATGTTACTCAGTTAAGGTGCAGCTTGAAAAGAATTTTCGAAATCGGTCCAGCAGTTTTTGTGTGAAAACATTACAAACATACATTCAAAAACACAAATGTATAATATTATTATATAGCCTATGTCAGAACGTGAAGATGCAGCTTTCTAATGGTGAAAGATTTTTTAAAATCAGCCCAGTAGTTTTTGTGTTTTAACATTACAAACAAATGTTTCCTCTTTATAATATTAGTATAAAATAGATTCCATAATTTACAAATATTTTAAAATAAGATTGTATAACGAAAGCAAATTATTTACTCAAACTTACAAAAAAGAGTCTAAAAGGCAATTGTATACAAAACATATGTTATAAAGCGGAGTATGATTTCATTAATTTCAGATCATCAAAATTCTATTTACATATGTAATTCAAATATTTTAAAGTTAATTTAATTTAGTATTAAATTTTTCTATGGCTTAAAAAAATTGGGTAAAACTTCGCGTGGGTAGGCAACCCTGTCGCGCCGATTCCCGTAATTGCATGTTAATATTGCGATCTTTGTCTAATCTACGCGACGGTATTGTTATTGTGACTTGTGTAAGTGAGAAAGATATATGTTTACATTCAAATGTTTAGTGATTTCAAAGCTACGTCGTCGCGTTTAAAAAGTGGTTACGCTATATTTGAGGCATTCTGATGAGGTTTGCTTCTCTAGTATATTTAACTCAATGGTCTGGTCTGTCTAAAACACTTAAAACGAACTATACCAGGACAAAGTCTATTTGTTCATAGTTTAAACAATAACTAAACTATGAACAAGTATACTAACTAAATCTGAACTCTAATAAAATGACATTATATTTATAGACCAAACTTTGCGATTTTTTCAATTCAGGGAAACGTTATCGTTTATCGAGTGAGCTAAGCCTGAATCACAATGATTAATATTTTCTTTTCAGAATTATTTTTTTAATAAAACACATTCAAGATCATCGAATCCCAAAACTATACCCAAAACCTCTCTCCAGTCCAGTCCTCCATAGTTACCAGTCGCGTCATTTTATACCGCACTTATTATTTTAATATAAAGTTAAGACATTTGAAAATTATACAGACCCCTTTGTTTAATAACAACCTGTTCAACCCTTTGTCGTAAAGCGGAGCCTTGATTAAATATTGGCAGAATTCATCGTCGGATCAACGCGCGGGTTATGTCGGAAAATTGGAAATAATAGATGAGTGACGTAATCACTCCGGGGTAACGACGGTTGCCTCGAAATAAAGTACAGATTAGTTGCCACAGTACCGCAAATAGCCGCAATAGATTGGTGAATAAGTAATAATGTTGAAGCGTCCATAGCCCAATAGCACGCGTCGATATATGTGATAGACCGGGTTATACAACGACGGGGGCGGTCGGTTTGTGGAAGGGTGACCGCTAGTGGCAAAAGACCATGTGCTTCGTAGCGCACATTAAATCGTTGGTCCCGGTTGTTTTAAATTGTAAAAACTATCGTTAAGCTTTATCGAATATATAGAAGACCATCGGGCGGCTTGAGAACATTCGACACTGGGTTGGCCACCAACCATCACCCAACCAATTGTGCTATCAATGTTACAGACAGACAGACAAGTTCCTTTATTGTACAGCAAAAGTATGTATAAAGATAAAAAATGCATACATCAAGTACATACAAAAATAAGAAAATATTAGAGTGGCGGTATATATACCTACAAATGGCGGTCTTATCACTAATAAATTAATAGTTTAAAAAAACTAAAAAAACACGCTTTTATAAAAAATCCAACTAAAAAAGAAGTCATGAGACCTTGAAACCTAATCGTGGTCAAAGTTCATTACAAGACTTTACCACAAGTGCAAACACGACTATGATACGATATTCCATCATGGAATGCCAGTGCCTATCTTTCGGCTTCATCGTCAGACCTTGAAACCTAATCGTGGTCAAAGTTCATTACAAGACCTTACCACAAGTGCAAACACGACTATGATACGATATTCCATCATGAAGTTCCAGTTAATATCTTCCGGCTCCATCATCAGATCAGTTCGACAGTACCATATTATTGAATGTGTCTCAGAAGTACATACAGCTGCCAATTTTCATTACGCTACGATCCTTGGAAGATGGTTAAATTAGCTCTCTAAGATTCCACTTTAAAGTAGCTAATATCTTCCGGCTCCATCATCAGATCAGCTCGACAGTACCATATTATTGAATGTGTCTCAGAAGTACATACAGCTGCCAATTTTCATTACGCTTCGATACTTGGAAGATGGTTAAATTAGCTCTCTAAGATTCCACTTTAAAGTAGCTAATATCTTCCGGCTCCATCATCAGATCAGCTCGACAGTACCATATTATTGAATGTGTCTCAGAAGTACATACAGCTGCCAATTTGCATTACGCTACGATCCTTGGAAGATGGTTAAATTCGCTCTCTAAGATTCCCTTACATTGTGAGTTACATACAAGTGGACCTAATAAAAGCATGTTAATAAAAAGCGATTTTCACTCAATCATTGAAATAACGTCTTGAAAATAATAGTTAATAGTTACCTTCTTTCCTTCAAAACTATCAAACTTTATTTTCTTTTACGAGTACATATATCTATTGTAGGCAGTTGTTTAACAAAAGGGTCTTCGTAAATATAAGGTCTTGTCGAATCATTATACAAAAGTACACGAAATTCGGCGGTCACTAGAGAATAAGATCGACCGCTCTGTATTTCCACATTTATTTCTAAAATAATTGAATAAGCCTTGACCTGAATCGAATGCCTCGCGGACCCGAACACATTTGGCTTTTGGTTGTCTAGTCCAGCTTGTATATAATATATGTATTCTATTGTGGTGTAAAGTTCTAAGTAGTTAATTATCCCGCGGTTTGCCTACTGTCTCGCATCCTTAAATCGCATCGCATACCTCCTAGACCGTGTAATTCTTTTGAAATAATTAAAAAATATATAATTTATTCGTAAGAACGAAATGCGACCATGCAAACCCTCTCTTAAATAATACAAACAGAAATGCGTAAGTACGTATTCGATCCTACATTTGTAATTCCAAGAATCTGTATTAGCTAAACGAGAACGCTTAGGATAAAGAATAATTCTGCATGACAATAAGTTGGAGTTCGATTCATGGTAATTCTTGGACTGAATATTTTTGCTTTTGAGTAATATTCGGCTAAAGCTCATTTTTAGGGTTCCGTACATATAGGGTGAAAAACGGAAACCTATTAATATGCTTCACGTGTCCGTCTGTCAGTTTCATCTTTTGAACGGAAATAGTAAGCGACCTGAAACTTTCACAGAATCCGTTTTACTGTGGACGCTATCACAACAAATAATAAAAGATATAAAAAAATGGGTTTTCTTCGACTTTCTTTGTTTTCACGCACTAATTTGTAGTGGGGTCATGTCGTCAATGTGCCATCTATTTGTATATCACGTGCTGTTGTGTCATCTTGTTTTTGACCAAATAAATAGAGTTAATATCGTTCGGTGGTTCGGAACCCTAGTGTGCGAGTCCTACTCGCATTTGACCGATTTTATTATGATTCATTTTCTACAATTCTCGCTCGCTGAGCTTTCTTTTACATTAGCCGTTTTCGTACAAAGAATGACTTTTGTATGATTCTATTACGTTCTGAATGTTATCTACTCTGCGATTGAATTTTTATAAAACGAAATATTTTAAAGGAATGTTATTCATTTGCCCTACACATTTTAGATAAGGGAAATCAGGCAGGTATTCAATGTTAAAATTATGGTACACGACTAATTTTCAGCGAGAAAATGTCGGTAGAGAAGTTAAATGTAAGAAGTATTATAAGCTAATTTTGTATTATTTGAAGCGTCGCTAACGCTAAATATCTCGCGTCGATCATGATGTGTTCAGTTTGTGGATGGGTGAGCGCTAGTCGTAAAATTTCATGGACGCTGTTGTGCTTCGCAGGGCAAACCGTAAAGCATCCCGTCTAATCCTTTTGGTACTGGGTTGGCCACTAGTCAGTGGCCAACCTATCCAGCTCCAGTGCGGACTGCTCCACCAGTCCGCACTGGAGCTGGATAGGTTTAGCAGTGGTGGAGACTAGACCTCCCGCAACTCTGGCTGAGGGGGAGACCCGTGCCCAACAGTGGGACGTCTATGGGTTGTAACTTAGTGCAGGATGGCAGAAATAGTTACATTCGTCTCATGATGTCCTAGTTGCATAAACCAATGAGAAAACTATTTAAAATCAATATACCTATTTCTGGAAATTCACGCTCATATGCAAATTACATTGCATATAATTTTACTGAGTTGCGATTCCCAGATAATTCTGGAAGGTCGCAACGGAATTGATTTCCGTTCTAGCAATTTAGCTCCCTTGCTGGTGTTACTAGAGAGATTTTCACAGCACGAAGGTCACACGAATGCAAACAGATAGTTTTCAATCTCCCAAGCTTTTGATATTTTGCAGAAAATTCTAGAAACATTTCCGGCTCCAGTGCAATTTACTAGTCCTGTTCAAAATAAACATGAGAGAGAATTTAAAGTAGCAACACATAAATGTAGATGGAGAGTTTTACGATCTCTTAATAGAATCATTCATTCTAAAGGGTGTTGGAATATAAATAGAATGTTTTGTTAGAATTTTGTTTTTAATACAAAGATAATATAAGTAGTCGTAAAGATTCAGACAATAGAATGTTTTGTGTACTTTGTTCTTTATTACCGACTCATCATATGAGTCGAAGTTGGATAACTTATATCAAAAGTGTTATCGGCAAAAAGAAGTCCTATTATTATAAATGAGATATCAATATAATTCATGACCGTGTTGTTGATTCGAATTTTCGTATTAATTTTTCCCTCCATATGCATACTCCAGTCAGAGAGGAGGGACTGGTGGCGGACTCAATGGCGTAGTGATGGATGACAATGGGTCACTGGCAGCAGTGAACAGTTTCTATCCTGAATATTGTGCTTTTGAATAATTACATCAACATAAATTAGGAATGTAATCAGTCCCAGAATATTTCCCTGGGGCACTCCACAAATGCTGCTAATTTAGTAGCTGTCCACACGAGTATCAACTGACTTTCATTTAATATAACTGTTTATTTATGTAGCATTAACAATTCGTTTGGTACGACCACAGAGTAAATAGTATACGTAAACCAACTGAATGCGAAGCTTTAGCAAGTTCGCTCAAATTCCTGAATCGTGTAATCTTCTAACATAAACCGCTTTGAGCTTTACAGCGTGATGTGTGGCCGTGTAAATACGATCCATAATTGAAACTTCGATAGCAGTTAATACCTGTTCCGTTGCTTTGATATCGTGTTTCTAAATTTCCTGCCACATTTCAGAAAATTGAATTAAGTTTACTATATGTTAGTAAGTACCTACTAGGTAAATAATTATTAATAAAACGATTGACGTCACTGTCTTACCCTTTTCTTAATCGAGTTTATTGTGTATTGCGATGTAAGCATCCCTTATGAACTGTTCAAAGTTATGCAACGAATGAATGGTGATGTAGGCTCGTTTGCTATTTTGATCTAGAATCTAGAGCTGAAGCAAAAAAGCTAGATACAGAAAAAAATATGGTTACCGTTTGGTAGTGTTGATCTTTGTAGGTCGCTCAATATAACTACAAATAATACGATCACCTCGGGATGACTAACATCGCTGCGTAGACGACCCTCTGCTGGGCACGGGTCTCCCCCACAGACACTGCTGCGGGAGGTCTAGAGCATACTCCACCACGCTGCTCCAATGCGGCTTGGTGGAGGGGTTAGTGACCAACCCAGTGTCGAATGTTCTCAAGCTACCAGAAGGTCTTCGACAAGGCTTAAAGACTGTTTCCAGCATTGAAAACAACCGGGACCGACGGCTTTACGTGCCCTCCGAAGCACGGTAGCGTCCATGAAATTTTGCCACTAGCGGTCAACCATCCACTAACCGACCGCGCCTGTCGTTGCTTAACTCTTTCGATCACATTGAATCAATGCGAGCCATTGAGCTACGGACGCTACAAGGGATGACTAACATATCATAACATAATAGGAATCAACCTGATGGGGTAGGCTTAGGCATAGGTTAAACACTACCATACGCCATAAATACATCATTCACTTTAATGAATACTTGTTAAATTATTAATGCACTCTAACAGTAATCTTATTCTACATACGTACAACTACACATAAGGGAACGTACCCATACTACGTGACCCGTTTAGGGGGGGGAGCGGAGTCTTTAAAATACTACGGTCAGTCACAGGAGCGGGGGGGGGGGGCTTAGGTCTTTGTCACGTAGTCGATTTTAATGAGAGGAATCTCGTATTTTTTCGACCTATATTCGAATATAGCGCGGTGTGATTAAACAGAAAATAATTGTTGTGTTCGTAAATTAAGTTACTGTAAGTTACAGACTGTATAGCAATATGTTTTCACAAATGTTGTTCTTTTTCATAATACATTCACTAGTAATTTAAGTATGCATGCAGTCTTATGCAATAAAGACGAGTATGAGCCAAATTATATTTTTTATTTCAATTTTTGCCTGTGAAATGATTAAAAATCATAATTATGAATTACTACGTGAAAACTCAAGGGGGAGGGGGGGGTCTTGGCATATACTACGAATGGTCACCGAGGGGAGGGAGGGGTCGAAAAAACTTAAAAAATAGGTCACGTAGTATGGGTATGTTCCCTAACCTTACTTAAGATAACATCAGCCTGTAAGTAAGTTCCCCAAGGGGTAGGCATAGGTGAAAGTGAAAAGTGGGTGTGAAACCACCCACCCATACCAAAGCTGGAATCTAGTGTCTTGTGTGGTTCATGAGATAAGATAAGATAGATAACAAGAAGGAACGGGACTAAAAGCCAATAATACCTTCACTTTATTATATCTGGGTGAGAGAGTATCAAAAGATTTACATAGATAGGTAATGTAAAATATGTTATTGTAGGACCGATTATCTTTATTTACCTACATTGTGCTGATTCTACAAGAAACTACGAGTATATAGACGACCTTAACTAGGTAGTTTTAGAAATGTTATCCATTGTGTAGTTTCTTTCCTTTTAGAATGCCAAATGGGAAATAGGTTATTTAGTCATGGAAGTCAAAATATTTTGATTCATTCGTTAAAATAACTTAATTAGCCAATCTGCACTTAGTCAGCGTTTTGAGAAAAAACATCTATCGAATTTTTTCGTGTAATGAAATCCAAACAATGTTCTTTCAACTTCTTTCTATACGATCAAATACGATTCCTGAATGAAAAAAACGATAAAATTATACATTTATTACTGTGGTCGTGTGGCGACTTCGTGGAGCGGTGTTGAGTGACCCAGACTTCCGAACCACCGGTCATCATCATCATCATCACCACCATCACCATCATCATCATCATCACAACCCTTTCGAAATTTCGATACCTGGCCGAGGTAGATATTTTTTCGCAGATTCTTGTTTGTGTCCACCGCCACAATTGCCTAGGCTTACTGCGGGGGTGTAATAAACTTGAGTATTTCAGGCACATGCAAATTCGTTGGTAGGATCAGTGTATTCCAACCCGCATGATCTGAGGTCGCTAATCAAAAGTTCCATATTACGGTCTAATATCCGGCTCGAGGGACCGAAATATGAGAAGGGGATAGTTGTGTATTTAAAGAGGCACCATTTGTGTCATTAAAGAACCGGTTCTTTTAAAACATTGATGGCTGCGACCCAGAGACGTCCCATTGTTTGACACGGGTCTCCCCCACAGTCACAGCTGCGGGAGGTCTAGAGCATACTCCACCACACTGCTTCAATGCGGATTGGTGGAGGGTTTAGTGGCCAACCCAGTGTTGAATGTTCTTAAGCCACCCGAAGGTCTTCGACAAGGCTTAACGTATTGTTTCCACCATTGAAAACAACCGGGACCAACGGCTTTGCGTCCCCTCCGAAGCACGGTAGCAAAAAGCATTGATAGCTAAAGTATTGATAGCTGACCAATAATGGCGTGATCAAAAATATAATTTTACATAAAAGTTTTTTCATCTAAACTCAAAATTCAATATTTTTCGTGTTTATGAAAGCCGAATACGAGTACCTATATGCATAACAAAACTGCATATCCACTTTATCATCATAAGCATAAAGCATAGCATACGCAAAAAACCTACTTCTTGTCATTAAAATCTATGTTGCCATATCTTTTCATAGCTCTGTTAAATTTTTGAGGGTGACAACTATCCAGTGTTGCCATATAACGAGTAAAATGAATCTATGGTAAAATATCGGTAAGTTAGTAAAAATGACATCGGCTCTTTTACACACACTCTCTTGGTACAACTTGAACCAGCAAGATCTGAGGTCGCTACTCAAAATTACGGTCTAATATCCGGCTCGATGGACCAAAATATGTGAAGGGATTTTAAACGTCACGTTTCTCGCAAGCACTTAACGCAAGGGAGCCGTAGACTAGTCATGGTGCGTTCTCCGGGCTAATAACAGTTCTGAGGCGGAAAATGTCCCCATAAGACGCGACCCATTGCTTTAGGCCGCCTTTTATAGAACCCTTATTGTGAACCAAATGAAACATAAAAAAAACTGCGCGTGTTTTGGACGAGGCTTAAGTATTATCAGCGCCAATGTTGGTCAGTATATTTGTGAATTGGTGTTACTACCAGAGTAGGTACCTACCTATGAAGAAATTCAATGAAATAATTAATCCGTCTTGAATGACCTAAATAAGCCACGTTATTTAAAATTCACGTTTCACTCTGAAATTGACTTTTTACATAAAAGAACATCGTTATAAAATCCACCTTGAATGACCTAAATAATCCACGTCGTTCTTTAAAATTCACGTTTCACTCTGATATTGACTTTTCCCATTTTAGAATATCGTTGAAAGATTTCTAAATGTATTTCGCCCTACAAAGGGAACTCCCACGATTGAACCAATGGGAAATATAAAGTAAGAAAACCTCATTAATATTTTTCCCAGGACCTTAGCTTAGCACTTGTGACCACTATACCGTCGCCGTGGCAATCTTCAGACATGTCATAAGTTTAATTCGAAAATTTAAATATACATACTAAGGTTATTATTATATTATTTTACCTACCTATAGGTATAAAACTTAAAATAAATACTTAATTAATTGCCTCATCATCATCATCATTCTTTTATTGGTCCACTGCTCGACATAGGCCTCTCCTAAACGATAAGTGCTTAATATACAACCTTAGATTAAACTTCACATACAACATCAGCAACAGAGACACAAGAGAGAGACACAAACAGTCCGCCACAATGTCTCTAATAATATATTGCATCTGTAATTAATTGCTAGCTCTCGCGACATTATTTTGTCACGAGCTCTATAAATCTTTTGTCTCGTTTATTGCATTTAATGCTAGCCTCTCGTTGTATAATAGGAGACGAAATATATTTTTTATCCGCTGCAATTTTTCATCACTGTGTTGAAGAACTTTAGCCTTTACCGAGTACAACTACATATATTTCAGTTCTATCCATATCTAAGGCCACTGCTGGTGGTATCCCTTAATCGGTGCCACTTCTGGTGCCTTTTGAGTCTAGGCACGTTTAGAGTCGAAGAAGTTAGCTGTTTACCGCCAACTTCTTCGGGTCACAGTCTACCTAATTGGAGTGCGTTTTGCGCTCCGTTTTCCGAGTCGTGGATCTTTCTTATCCATCGATTGCTAGTTTGACGAGCGACGTAGCCCAAAAACCTACCATTTCAATTTGCAAGTTTGACGAACGACTTAGCCCCAGTATCTATCATTCCAATTTCCTAGTTCGACGAGCGACGTAGCCCAGTACCTACGTGTACATTTTAATTTGCTAGTTCGACGAGTGACGTAGCCCCAGTACCTACCATTTCAATTTGCTAGTTCGACGAGCGACCCCCAGTACCTACCATTTCAAATTGCTAGTTCGACGAGATGAGAATGATGGCGACGGGAAAGGGCCACGGGATTAATTAAGTAGTTTGCCGCCTATCTTCTATCGCTTTCAATAGTGTCGTTGTAACAGCTAACAATCAGATGTGCGCCTTGAACTTTCCGTTGCCTAGCCGGCCGGAGGTCAAGCCACGGCCTTGCATCGTTTCCATCGTGGCAGGCATAGGTATTGAGGTAAAAGTTAGCTGGCAACCCGTACTTGCTAGCGGTCTGATGTCCTCCCGACATGTCTGTAAATGGCGAAATCTATAGATAGTCGACGAAACCATTTTTTTATAGTTGTTAGGTTGGGTGGCTTGGCTTCTCATCTTACGGTGCGTGATTTTGCGGACGGACGCGGATTCGCGCGCACCGTGGGAAGTCAAAGTCAAAGTCAAAGTCAAATAATTTATTTCGCTATGAGGTGATTAGACACGCTTAACGAAAGTCTAGGTACCTAACTAAAAACTACTTAAACTACTAACTGATCTATATAAGGCAAAGGATTAGCTATTGATTATTGAATGAATAGCTAATCCTACACAGGTGTCTAACTTGCCTTAAGATAAATTTACAATAATTACCTACCACTAAGCTAAGCTCTAAGTCACGATAGACTATCTATATGGTCATCGGCTTTAGGAAGAATTTACAATATTCTTATCCTATGCCCTAGTGTAGGCCGAGAGAGAAAAAAGCCGGAGGAAAAAACTCTCGGTACTCTTTTAAAATTCAAATTAATTTTTACAGAAAAATGCACAGTATGACCATGACATGATTAAGTCAGACACGAGACAGCCAATCGTGTATGCCAAGAATCACCCCATATGCCACCTGCTTACAATTTTTAGTATAATTAATACAGAAGCATAGTGATAGCCTGTCAGAGTTTAATTCAGTCCCATGCCTTTATATCATCCAAATACTCCTGAATATTATAATAAGCTTTTCGACATAATGTTTGTTTGATGGTTTTTTTAAACCGTTGTAAAGGCAGAGACTGAACCGCAGCCTTTATTGAATATTAGAATAGACATTCCTATGAAGGAACGACTTTTCTTACTAAGCCGGCATTTAGGAAACGCTAATTTGTGGCCGTTCCTTAGTGTTACATTGCGTAAGGAATTTAGGTCACTACGACTTACAAACTGATGCCTATTTTTACGAATATACATAATATTCTCATAGATGTACTGCGATGCAAGGGTTAGGATGTTTATTTCCTTAAATTTTTCTCTAAGGGAGTCTCTACTTTTCATTTTGTATATATAACGGATAGCCCTCTTCTGCAAAATAAAAATAATATTAGCATCAGCTGCATTACCCCAGAGTAAAATGCCATAGGACATTACACTGTGAAAGTAACTAAAATATACCAATCTAGCGGTATCGACATCCGCCAAACAGCATATCCTTTTAACCGCGTAAGCTGCAGAACTTAGTCTATCCGCCAGTCGACAGATATGGGGTCCCCACTGCAAGATATCTATATCGTCTGTAAAAGCGCAGGTAGCTGTGCATCCGTCCGGCGTCGTCCACCGTCCGTGATAATCTGCAGAATCGCGGGTCGTGGGAAGCCGCTCCGCGCCATTCGCTCGCGCCCGTGACAACTGTGCCAGACTTAAAAAACTCAGAAAGAGCAGTCTCTTGCAACCGCCCGAAGGAGTCTCAATTGTAATTAACTAACTGGGCCAATCTAGTTCTATTCTAGTTTGGCTAGTCTGGGCTATTCTAGTTCTTCAAGCTCGTTTGCTATCTTATATCCGCACAAAAATCGTGAGTAAACAGTTACCCTGAAGATTACGTCAGCATTTTTTTTATCTTAACTCAACATGGAAGACTGAAATTATTATCAAATTCCATCATCTAATTCCATTGTGACTTGCCGGTACTAATAAATGTACATATTATTCGAATACACAGACATTGAGCGAGGACAATGAAATCTAATTATAGCGTATACTAACTTAACTTCCTCCGGAATTGTCTCTGGACGGAAGTTTATCGTACAATTCCACTTGATGTCATAATTTTGAATATTTATGTAATAATTATAATTACCTATTAACTACTTAAAGTTTTATGTAATTTTATGTAATCAAATTGCTTGGTTCGTTGGGCATGTGATGTTTATTTATTGTTATTAATGTTGTATCGTAAATCATAACCACGAAGTACAGAACGAATTGTTCGCATTGGAGCAGCGATGTGGAGTCACAACGCTGCTCCAATGCGGATTGGTGGAGGGGTTAGTGGCCAACAGTGTCAAATGTCCTTAAGCCACCCGAAGGTCTTCGACAAGGCTTAACGACTGTTTCCACAATTGAAAACAACCGGGACCGACGGCTTAACGTGCCCTCCGACGCACGGTAGCGTCCATGAAATTTTTGCCACTAGCGGTCACCCGTTTACAAACCGATCGCGCCCGTCGTTACTTATCTTTTTCGATCACATTGAATCGACGCGAGCCATTGAGCTATGGACGCTACATACAACGCACAGTCGCATGCAAATCCTCCCCTTTTCGTAATCCGTGTTCATAACAGAGCAGTAAAATGATGAGGCAACAGGTTTACTTCATTTTTAGGGCTCCTTACCCAAAGGTTGACAAACGGAAAACAATTAAATAATGCTTCAGCTGTCTGTCTGTCACAGGGCATATCTCTAGAACGGAAATAGGTAGACGCCTGAAATTTTCACGGTCATGTCACAGTTGTCTCTGCCCGGTTTCTGAGGTCCATTTGACGGCAGTTTATCTATTCTTGTAGTTTGACAGCCTATGCAAGCTGATGATAAAATTACTTGTAATTAACATATTACAGCCACAACTTTCTCAAGCGTATTTCTAGCGTGTGCGATTGACAGACGCTGTGAGTATACACTTAATGCCCATAATATATCTATTGCATACATCACTAAATTAATGGAAACATAAGGATGCTAAGCAACAAAATGACAAATTTAAATGCCATTAATCTTGAAATTATCTAGATAAAAAGTTTTTTTTTAAATTCAAAGTAACTGTTATGTATGCAGAGTTATATAAAATGATAACGATCGTTAAATTATCAACATAAAAAATACATTAATATTATGAAGAAACATAAAATTTTGGAATTTCATGCCAGGGATTAAAGGCCTCATAACCCTAAAAACCTTTTAACTTGTCCATTAAATTGACGGCTAAAATTTACAATAAATCCATTATAAAGCCAATTTTTACCGTTTTCTCGTACCTACTTGGAAACTCGTCTGTCGGTTTGATACAGGCCCGTTAAAACATTGGTAGATGTACAAAACTATAAAAAACTAGTGGACGCCCCGCAGCTTCGCTCGCGTAGAATTAGACCCATTAACGACGTCTGCCCGCGTTCGGGTTGCCCACTTGACTTCAAAAACGGCAAAGTTTCATACTAACTTTGCACCCCTGTTTTACCCGCTTAGGGGGTGAATTTTCAAAAATCCTTTCTTAATGCTCCCCTACGTTATGAAAGGAACCCCTGTGCAAAATTTCAAGTTTCTAACCCTTATACTTTCGGCCCTGCGTTGATATGTCAGTCAGTCGGTCAGTCAGTCAGCTTCTCCTTTTATATACATAAATAGATATAGCCATGTTAAAAACTACTTCAATCCAGAACAAATCCCAAATGCGGTATCGCACGGTCACCCTACAGCGTGGCGTCAGCGCAAGCGCAGTGGCGCCAGTGGCTGCGCACGTGACGCCACCTGTCATTCAAGTCAAGAACATTGTGATTGGGCTTGCGCAAGCGCTGCCGGGGTTACGCGTGAATCTTTTTGTGATTCATTATTTCGTCAGCTGGCATTCAACCGTCGATTAGAATCTTTTTATTGGCCGACCAGAAAATAATGGAACAAAATATATTTTATAAGTATATTGTTCGTGTTTTATCCTTTGTACAAACATTTAAAACTAAATGAAATTTTAAATCTTGCAAACTTTAATTATAAACTAAAACTATTAAAGGTATCTAACATTGTTCTAATGGAGTTCTCCCCGGGCGTGCAAAATGTCAATCAAGTGTGTATCTACATATTTCAATAATTGAAATTGTCATCGTAA
Source organism: Carterocephalus palaemon (assembly GCA_944567765.1). Classification (NCBI taxonomy): domain Eukaryota; kingdom Metazoa; phylum Arthropoda; class Insecta; order Lepidoptera; family Hesperiidae; genus Carterocephalus; species Carterocephalus palaemon. The sequence continues at coordinate 12,871,412 of OX155641.1, read as the reverse complement.
TTTAGTCACCGTGGAATTAATTGATACGTCATTTACGTCATAGTACACATTTCTGGTAATACAGCACTTGCAGCACTTCTTATGCTTTTAATAATAATAAATCATTTATTGCTTTTACCTCTATTGCACACTTTACACTTGTAGAGTCGTTCCGTAGATAGTGTGGAGCCGGCATTAAGAGAATAAAGAAAGTAGCCGAGCGAGGGCGTGTAAAAAGTACTACATATATACATATATGTAGTTATTCCATGGTGAAGTGATACCTTGTTCCACACTTTCGCGTAAAATTATACGCCATGCTAGGACTAGGAGAAAGGAATATCGCTTAATCTGTATTTATAATTTGTAGCGACGACGCCGACGAAATGTTTTTATCTGTAATTGTCGAAGAATTTCGTTCCGTATAAAAATGCCCATATCTTGGAAAAAGTTGCCACTGTTAGCTCTTAAACTCCAAGAATCCCGAATATTTTGCTCACTGATCACAAAACAACTCCATCCCAATAATGTCTGTATGATGTAGTTGTTTTTGGCTACAACCCATAGACGACCCACTGCTGGGCACGGATCTCCCCCACAGGCAGCTGTGGAAGGTCTAGAGCATACTCCACCAAGCTGTTCCAATGCGGATTGGTGGACGGTATCTGTTTTTGTTCAATACTTATTCTATTAATACACATCAAAATTAATCGGTAGTTAGGCAAATTTGCTCAATATTACTTTAGTAAGATGACAATAAGAAGAAGACAGCGGGAAACCGTTGGATTCAGAGGGCGCAGGATCGGGAGGAGTGGCGAAAGCCAAAAAGGCTAATGGATGGATGGATGTATGAAGATGACAATATTTAAAAAATCACAAATAAATAGTACACACTTACAATATGAATCTAATTATTATATCATTTCATTGTATCGGATTAAATTAATAAGTTTCGCTTCGGGCCACGATCGGCCGAATTTCATTATTACCGTATTAATTTATACCGACCTTTTTACGCGCTATTGAATTTAATAATAGCTCTCAAAGCTTTTTATAGCTTTACAAAACATTCACAAAACAAATTCAGTTTATGCCAGAAACAACTGCACGTTTCGCCTACGCAACTACATTATTACTACATGTCGGATTCAACTGATTCAAGTAGCTTGACAGAGCTTGACCATTATTATTTTCTCTGCAAAAACATACATTGATTTTTGTTTTCGACGAACAAATTTTTAATTCCAATTTGAATCGCAGTTGAATTGCGCTTGCGTAAAATAGTGTACTTAGTGTATGCCCCTTATTATATTTTATATTGTAAAAATACTTAATTTTGAGATAGTTACGATTAAGCAGGGACCAGTTACTGCAAAGCTATTTATTATACTGTGTAAGTGTGTGCTAAAGTAATAGACGTTGACTTATGTAATTCAATACCAGTCCCTTTAAAGTAACTGTATATGTAATACTAGTGGACGCCCGCAGCTTCGCACGCGTAGAATTAGACCCATTAACGACGTCTACCCGTCTAACGACTTCAAAAACGGCAAAGTTTCATACTAACTTTGCACCCCCGTTTTACTCCCTTAGGGGGTGAATTTTCAAAAATCCTTTCTTAGTGCTCCCCTACGTTATAAATGGAACCCCTGTGCAAAATTTCAAGTTTCTAGCCCTTATAGTTTAGGCCCTGCTTTGATATGTCAGTCAGTCAGTCAGTCAGTCAGTCAGTCACCTTCTCCTTTTATATATATAGATTATAATTAATTAACTCTATGTATAATAATATAATAATAACTCTATAATATTATCATTGTTTTACTTCAAAAGGAATGTTTTGGATAAGTATTAGTAGAATAAATTTGGGATAAAAATCCATTTCAATAATTTTCAGTATAGTATACCTACTATAAATTTGACGCGGACGAATCTGCGGGCAGCAGCTAGTGGTATTTATATAAGTACGCTTTATGAACGTCGATTTTTAATATCCCCACCCCCTTATTAACAAAAAAGAATAAACCTTTTTTGCTTTCTAACAAAGAAAGCAGAGAATAAAGTGACAAAACACTTAATAGCTACATTAGGTTTATTAATTTTAATAAGGGCGTTAACCGGCAAAAGCTCATGTTGCCTAGAGACTTGAGAACTCTAACACAATTGCAATAAGAAAGCAATTACAGTCAAGTTATCATAAAAATAATATTTCTACAATTAACATTTTACCTTTTTCATAAAACGATATATGAAAAGTTGTTTTCCAAGTAGGCGGGGTATTATACGTACAGTCGACATAACTCGGGAGCAGCCTTGGAACTTTATTCATGAATAAATTGTACGTAAGAGAAAGGAGTGTGCAAGAAACGTCTTTACAAGCTCACTATGTAGGTAAACGTTTTTAAGTGTCTTGTGCTGAAATAAGCGCGAAGAATACACATTGAAACGCTTTGGGAATAAACGGAAAAATATAGGTTAGTGAGGTGGTAAGGCGAAGTGGGGCAAGACTGACACTTGAAATATATCTTATAGTAAGTACTACATTTTGTTTTATTATGTTGGTTACCCGACACCGTTGTCGGTTTAACTAACATCCCACAACGCTTTCAATGTCCCACTGTTGGGTGGGCACGTGTATCCTATCGGAATGGGGTTAGGCCATAACCTTCATGCATAACCGTGTATCATTGGTGCGTGTCGCTTGGGTTAGAACCCAGACCCCCTCGAGTGAGAGGCGATTTTTATGGGTATACTTTTTCACCGATCGGATCGTTAAAATCAACATCTGCTTTAACGGAATTGGCACACTGCATTGACACACTGCCCACCTGTTGCGCGCGCGCTGTTGCGCGGTCATCCAAAACGACCTCCTATCCTTTTCTCCCTCGTACATTCAGAGCGAGAGACCTATTGCGATGTGCCCTATTGTCATGCAATAAACATTGCTATCCTTGTCTATATTGTGACTTAGAACGAGATAGATTGTGAAAATTTAGTAGGAACCCGACCCCTTTAATACAGGATAGTGACTTCACTTCCTTTCGTCGATTGATTTTTCTTTATTTTCTGGATCGTGTCGGTTGCAGAAGTGTTTTTATGCTGTGGCAGTTTTTTGTTCTTTGATTTGAATTTACGCGCTTTTTCAACCGATTAATTTGTTTAATTTCGGGCGTCGTTGAGTTTTTTAGTGGTTAATTTGGGATATGTGAGTTTTGTGTTAATGGAGCCATTTTCAGAGCTTAAAAAAACTTTAAACTGGTAAGTCTTAGGAAATTAAATATAACCGCGAGATTAAACAGTCCACACACCGAATATTAAATTAACGATTGGCTTAACATTGGTCCTTGAATGGAGACCTCGACTTGGCAAAAAGAGCACAGGCCGCCCTTCGACAAGGTGGACGGACGACCTGAAGAAGGCAGCGGGAAACCGCTGGATTCAGAAGGCACAGGACCGGTCGGAGTGGCGTCGTTTAGGAGAGGCCTATGTCCAGCAGTGGACCTCTAAAGGCTGATGATGATGATGATGAACGGTTGGCTTTCAGTGTCCATTATTCTTATTACTGGAGCAGATTTAGTGTCCAACAAGGCTTGCTAACTGATTCTTATTGGAACAATAAGTACTTAATATATGTAATAGAAATTAAAATACATATGTATGTAATTTTCAGCGCGTCTTCAGCGCAGCGTTTCTACTATTATAAAACTAAACGTTATTAAAAACCAAATATCAAAATTAATAACGGTTCGCGTGAAATTTAACAGACTGTAATAATCCCTTTATAGCAGAGGTTGTAGTTAAGTTCTGCACGGATAAGCATTTTTAGTAAAGCTAGTAATTTAAAACTAGAATAGAAAGACTTACTCTGTCAGCATGGCTTACTAATGTATCCGAATATTTCGGGTAGAGTTAACCCAAGCGCCTCTTACGGTCCGTAAATAACAAAACTTCCTTAAACCGTACCCCGTCTTGACCATTCTAATCCAGATTGTAGGATGTTATTCCTACTTAGATCCATTTATCTCCCGACCGCAGCTGTATAGTGCCTACACAAACAGTGGTGCACAGAAAACAACGCAATTTAACATTCACGACCCGAATACATATATTTATATGTATACTAGCTGACCCCGCAAACGTTGTTCTGCCATATGAATATATACATATACATATATTTATCTGCGAAATAAATATTATCTGCGCGATTCTGTAGTCGGGAGGCGTCTAAGTAAAGTAGCTACATAAAAAAACATAAACCATAACTTTACGCATGTATTTCCTCGGGTAGGCAGAGGTTAATACACTCCCTTTTCACCAAACAACTGCAGGCATATACCGGCGCGACTAAACATAACACTATCGATCGATTGATTGTCAAGCGTTTAAAAACGAACGAGAAAATTCAAAAAGGAAGTTGTTCCGACCGTCAGACTTTTTTTTAGGCGGGAAACCTTTCAAAGAAAGCCGGATATCTCGTGCATACATATAGGTCTTCCCGCCTTTTTTTTAAGGCGTCGGTGACTACATTTACCATTAGGTAAGCGTAGGTACTTACAATTACAGACGTCCACTAGTAAATAATTAAATTATACTCTAAAAATTTTTTTTTTAAAAAGCTTTTATAACTTTTTTTTTTATTTTCATGCATTGTCATCGAAACCTAATATGTGTGCCAAATTTCAGCTCGATAGCTTCAGTGGAAGTGGGTGAAACATTGATTGCAAGATTCCAGGACATACATACTTAAAAGATACATACGAGTGAAGTTAAATATTTTTTTTTTAAAAAAGCTTTTATAACGTTTTATTTTATTTTCATGCATTGTCAACGGAACCTAATATGTGTGCCAAATTTCAGCTCAATAGCTTCAGTGAAAGTGGGTGAAATATTGATTGCAAGATTCCAGGACATACTTACATAGATACATACGAGTGAAGTTAAATAAAAGCTTTTAAAAAAGCTTTTTATAAATTTTTATTTTACTTTCGTGCATTGTCATCGGAACCAAATATTATGTGTGCCAAATTTCAGCTCAATAGCTTCAGTGGAAGTGGGTGAAATATTGATTGCAAGATTCCAGGACATACGAGTACATAGATACATACGAGTGAAGTTAAATAAAAGCTTTTAATAAAAGCTTTTAAAAATTAATTTAAATCTTCCTTTACTCAACTTTAAGTCAGTTGTATTGTGCTGATTCAGCTCTGCGGATCTTATGAGTCCGTTTTACAGTCGCAAAGTGCGCATCAGCTCAGCCTTCTAGCAGACCAAGCCATGTGTATAATCCCCTTAATCTGAGACCTCTAGGCATATGCATAATCCTCTTAGCACTCGCATCGGGCTCCGCCTCGGGTACGGAAGCTGCATCTATCACACTTATACGAAGCTTATGTCAATGAGCTTTTCATTAATTTAATGTGAATCGATTTCGATTTTTTCTATTTTCTTTTGATATTCAACTGTTAGTACCACAGCGGAAGTAGGAAATAATACTTATTTGGTTGTGGAAATCTTATAGTTTGATAAATAAATTGGAGCTGCCTAATAGAAGCACGATTATCTTGTCAGTGATCACATGATTGAAAATGAAATTTTGGCTATTGAAGACCATTTTCCTGTTTCAGTTAAAAAGTACTTTTTAGGACTACTATATCTATACATAATGTATGTATACTATATGTCATTTTATTCATGTAAACATTAAGGTCAACATACTCTTAAAATAATGAAAGTTTCCATAGGTTTCACTAGGTAGAGTATGTCCAGTAATGTCCGTGATTAGAATAGGTAGCAACGTAACTGCCGCTGTCTAAATTCACGCGAGTGAAGCTGCGTTCGTCCCCTAGTATGTTATAATATTAAGGACATCAAGGAACTTTTCATTAATCTATATATATAAAAGGAGAAGCTGACTGACTGACTGACTGACATATCAACGCAGGGCCTAAACTATAAGGGTTAGAAACTTGAAATTTTGCACAGGGGTTCCGTTTTTAACGTAGGAAAGCACTAAGAAAGGATTTTTGAAAATTCATCCCCTAAGGGGGTAAAACGGGGGTGCAAAGTTAGTATGAAACTTTGCCGTTTTTGAAGTCAAGTGGGCAACCAAATTCTACGCGAGCGAAGCTGCGGGCGTCCACTAGTTGCTCATAAAGTGCTCCGTATACAGGTTCTACCAAGGTTACCATGGTAGATATCCTAGGAATAGAATACTTGTGTAAAATACTTAGGAGTCACGAACGTCAAACTAAGATTAGCATTAGCTCCCATGTAGTGAAGCTGGGTACCCGGTTTATCGCATCAGTAATCGTTGGTAACCTCGACCTGTGACTGTTGTGACCACCGCTACGCTGGCGATACGGTTTAATCAAATGGTTTCGTTTAACGAGTTCGACCTCCGGATACAGCCAGACTTGGTTTTAAATAATTTTTTTTTTTTAAAAACTCGTGCTCGGGTCATTGATGTAATTGTGTTATTTTCTGTGCGTGTTTCGTTTGATACATGTGCAATGATTCAAATTAATCTTTTTTGAAGTGGACGTAAATCACGTTCAAAGATTCCTTTACATACATACATACATACATACATACATACATACCTACATACTCGTACATATAATAAAGTATGTTGACAATACAAAAAATATTTGGTTATTCATTTTTCAGACAATCCAACAGCGATACCTAGTAAAAGCAACTTTATATAATAATAAAATATTATTACCTAGTTATTATAAGAACGTTGTCAAAATAAATTGTGTCACAACTTCATATCTATTTATACGTCGTGTTAAATGGTTTTTCGCTGTATTACATTTTACTAGTAAAATTAATTCGCGTGCTAAGTTTTGCGTAACTCTATCATTGGGATTGCCCCCTATTAGGTCAAATCGAGTACAATTACTAACATGTAGCTGATGTTGCCATCAGCGAACCCATCCCAGCCCGGAGCGACGACGTGCGCAGTAAAATATGATTATCTCGATACACTCGCAGGGTAATCCTGTACGCATTAACACGAGACTCGGTTCTCGAAATTAATTTATAAACAAGAAGCGTGAGAGCTGAAGGAAATTAATTATTACGAAGCTTAAATTAAGATGTAGACAGTGAGGTTTCTATATGAGTTTCAAGATGTCTTCGCACCTACTACTTTTTTTTTTTTTATTGCATTATCTACAATGAGCGGACTTAATGCCAAATGGAATTTTCTACCAATCAACTCTTGGTGACAAAGAAGAAGAAAAAAATTGAGGGAAGGCTAATAAACTTTTAAAGAGAAAAAAAAATACTATTGAAAATTACTTATACAGAAAATGCATACAATCTAATTTAAATTATTATGGCAATTAAATCCTCCCATTGTGTTATTGGCATCCATCCATACATCCCTACACTCGCTTCCTACAACCCTTGACCGTCCCACCGTTGGGCACTGGTGGTGGTAGAACAGCTTAAAGCCTATCCCAGATTTTTCTCTTCATTCACTGGTTTCGTAGTAAAGGCCAATAAACAGTCGACCTTAAACGTGCGACTGTTCGTTATTCTATTTTATTCCACTCAAAAGTCGCATTCCAAAGATTGCCTCGTAAACCAGCTATTAGAGAGGAACCCTCTACGGCACTCCTGTAATTAGTTGCTTGGGTTGCGTTTAATTAGCATTTTAATTATCTTCAGAACGAAACGATTGCCATTTGGGGTCTCCTGTTGAGAAACGAATGTTCTCAAGCCACCCGAATGACTTCGACAAGGCTTAACGATTGTTTTTACCATTGAAAACCATCGGGACTGACTGCATAACGTGCCCTCCGACGCACGATTCCTCCCATGAAATTTTTCCACTAGCTGTCATCCATCTACCAACCGACTTCGCCCGTTCCTTGACTCTGTCGATCTCATAGAATCGACGCAAGCCCTTGGGCTATGGACGCATAAAATACATAATTTCTGCGAGAATTATACACAATTTGAGCAAAATAAATGCGAATAATTATTTATTAATCTGCAGGAACCCCTCCCCAGGTGCAGGCCTCCTCTAAAGATGCCCAGTTATCTCTATCTTGAGCATACAAACATATTTTCGTTAACTTATCTCGTAATTGTTTTTGTCCCCAGTCGAAGCGAGTCGGCTCTCAACAGCCCAACGGAGCCGGACGTCTCCCTGGCCGCCTCGCTCACCGACCCCCTCGAGGCACACACGCTGGACGAGGCCAGGAGGTCCATCAGGTAACGTACTAACAACCTTTGATTGTAGGAGACGGTGGGCGACATGGGTTCTTCAAAAAGGCGTAAAATGAGCTCTGCTTCAGGGCCGGCGACGCATTTGCGACTCCTCTGGTGTTGCTCATGTTCATAGACGTGACTACTTATCTTCGGGTGGTCCGTCTGCTTGTCTGTTAGGCTATATCTACGAATAAAGTAGTAACAAAAGTTACTCTATAATTTCTTTTCGTGCATTTTACGTTTTATATTAAACTAGTGGACGCCCGCAGCTACGCTCGCGTGGAATTAGACGTAACAATAGTTTCGTTTACACCTAGTAATATTATTATTATATAGCCTATGTCACTCAGTGAAGATGCAGCTTTCTAATGGTGAAAGAATTTTTGAAATCGGTCCTGTAGTTTTTGTATGAAAACATTACAAACACGTCTTTCCTCTTTATAATATTAGTATAGATAGATTAACGAGTATCACTTGCCCTAACGGTAAAAGACATCACATCACAACAATAAACCTACTTTTTTCTGTATTAATTATATTTCTAAACTCTTGATTTATTTGTTACGGTGCAGATTTATGTGTCTTCAAAATTTAAGGGCCCGCCATGCTTGTACATAGTTACTGTAAAAAAGAAACATTCTTTATGAAATAGTGGGCGGCTTGACGGGCCCGTTGGCGCAATGGGTAGTGACCCTGTCTGTTGTGCCAGGGGACGTGGGTTCGAATCCCACTCAGGACTAATATTCGTGTGACGAACACTTGTATTTGTTCTGTGTCTGGATGTTAATATTATGTATTTAAGTATGTATTTAAAAATATCAATATATGTATATCAGTCTCTGACACCCATATTACAGGCTCGCGCCTACTTTGGGGTCTTATGGCCGTGTGTGAGAATGTCCAAGATATTTATAAATATTTATTTATTTATGAAAGTATACATACGATTATTACATTTAACTATACTATACAGACATTTGACCATAAAATAATCTGTTACATAATGAGCTATCCGGCCAGAAAATCAAACCTGAAACACTTCATTCTACAGTGTGGATAAAAGTTGATAATCAATTTATTCCATTACATCATAAGCAAGTAAATGTTACTGTTTTCAGGGACCTTCGGATGAAATATCGAGCGCAGGCTCACCAGTTGCTGACATGGCGTCGAGCGCAACGCACCCAGGAGGAGCTGGTGACTCGTCTGCAGCGAGAGAAAGCCGAGCAACTCAAGTCCCTGTCCAGCCAACTTCTTTTATTCGAATCGCGCCTGGTTCGTAAGCAAAAGGAGATCACCAGCATGCTCGCACTAAGAGAAACCATCATTATGAAGCAGCAAAAAGTAATTGAAAGCCTGCAGTCCAAGCTGCTTGACAATGGCATAGACACTTCCCAAACGATACCAGACTTCAGAGACATGCTACAAGATACACACCTTATTGGAGACTTTGACTCCCTCAACGATTCCGACTCGGCAGTTATCATGGAGGATGTGGACTCTGATTGCAGTAACTTGCCAAATATACCGCGATTCAGATCGGCGAATCCTGACAGCGTCACCATCGTCAGATCTATCTCGGATGCCATTGATCCCAACGTCAAATACAGTGTGGTCAGGCGATCCAACGGCTTCCTGCGAAGACCGGAGATATTGGAAACAGTTTACAGCGTTGAGGAAGAAGCTGATGTCGAATCGATAAAGGGTCTTAGTGCTCAAAATAGTACTGAAAAAGAGCTGAAAGACAACAACAAGACCGATGAGCAGAAATACAAGGAAACCAGTCTCCTTGCCCAGAGGCGAGACAACTTTCGTATGAGAAGCATTGTCTTAACAGCAGAAGTAAAGAGCATTGACAATGATAAAGAAGCGAAACCCGCAAAACCCAAGGATGTATGGTCCTACACTTACGTGCCAAAAAGGATGACTCCTGCGAACGACTCAGACGAGGAGGTAACGTCTAATCCTGAGAGTGATGAAGGCGAGCCTGAGCCGAAATCCAACCAAGTTGTGACCTACAATCGAGTAATGTCAAACCACCGAAACGTAACGAAGCCGAAGGACGTTAAATATAAGAGAATAAACAAGGCCAAATCGAAGAGTTTGGAGGAGTTGAGAGGGCGGCTAAAGAATTGGGTGGATAAAGGCAACAAATTGTCAAACATGCCACTAGAGCACGCGCAGAGTTACGCCTGAACGACTTTGTGGAAGTTCCTTTAATTAAGTTCACGTGGGGAATGCTCAGGAATGCTAAGAATAGCGTCTTACCGAGGAATGTTCGAGGCTATTAAGTTCGGTAGAGGTTGTGCGAATCTTAAGCATACCTACTTATTCACATTCGAAAATAAAATGCAAATTAAAAAAAATCACTTTATTTGATCGTCACAAATATAACCTAGATTAATGAATGTTCGTAGAGAAAAACAAATTAGATATAAACTAAATACGTAATCAAGATTTAAAAAAAGTTTGCTTTTGCCTTCTTCGCATAGAAAAATGTTTCAAATAAAATGTCGTTAGTAGTCGTTTGAAAAAAAATATTGTTTTTTCTTAAATGACGACCGCTCATTGAACTACCTATTTCAAGTACCTTTAAAATAAGAATGATCTCTGAGGTCTGCGTGATCGAAGCAAATTTTAATAATGAATATTCTTGATACTGAATCTTTTGTAAATACTATTTCTTATATTATATGTACTTACAGCATTTATGCAATTTTTAAAAGTGAAAAAGGTATATTTATCAAATATCTGTACACTGAGGTTGTTGTCTACAGGTCAAATCCTAATAATTATGATAGTAATTACATTTAAATTATTTAAAATGTCGTTTTATTTGGTTACTCGAAACAGTAACCTTTTCACGACTGATTTTATGTAATAATTATCTATTAAAAAATAGCATGCTAAGATTCAAATTATTTTTTTTAATGATTCCTTTTGTTCCGAATTGAAAATGATAATTTTCTGTGATGTTGAATTATATGAAAGTCATTTTGGTTTAGATTTGTCTTTTGTCTTAGGTAAGTTGTAAATGTTAGTCAAATATCTTAGTATGTCTCGGAAAGTTAATATAAAAACTAATTCATATTTATTATGTAAAGATATGTTGGTGCCAATTACAAGATAATGTTCCCTTACTTACAATATACGAGCTTTGTGTAGTAATTATACATGTCAGTTTATGTCAAATTTAAATAATTGTAACTACCTACTTACTATGTGAAATATTATTCTTATTATTGAAAAAGTATCATTTTTAATTGTGGTTAGATTTTTCAATTGAATCAACCACATACTAATTATTCTCTGATTAATATTATTAGTAACATATAATTATTAGCTGTTCACGCTTACGGTGCGATGGCGTCAATTTCATAGAATTTTATAAATTTACTTTACTTGTCTATGTGATACTAATTAGTCAATGGGTAGTGGGTACAGCTGGAACACTGAGGGTATAATATCAGATTGCATTCGAGTTTTCATACCCAAATTATACATAATGTAAAAGCTTAATATATTTATGTACTTATATGTATTTGTAGTTTATGCAATAAAAAAATTCCACATACTTATATGCAATAACTGTTTCAAAAACTATATTTTTCTGCTCAAAGAAGTAGCCTACTTGTAAGCTCGTATGTATATTCATTAAATTGTTGAAAACGCTAATAATAAATGAAAAATATTTAGATTTAAACATGTATTTTTATTTAAAATTGATGATCTACTTGTTAAATAAGAACATAATTGGTAAGGATTGTACAAAACATTAATCATTTAAAGGTAATTTAGACTGAGTACAAGACATAATGAGCACTATATAGAAAAAAGGCTCTCTTAGTATCATATATACAGCTCACATCACAAAGTAAAAAATGCCAATGAAATCTTATAGGACAATTTACGTAGAAAAATTCAATGATGTGTAGTAGGTCTATAGCATATTCCACTGCGCTACTCAATGCGGTGAGAGGACAATGTCGAATGTTTTCAAGCCTCTATTTACAATAGAAAACAACCGGAACCTACGCTTTACGAAACCTGTAATATCGCGTGTGGTCACCCATGCCGACCGCACCCGACGTTGCCTAACACGTTCGATTACGTACTATCGATTAGAGTTAAGGCCGTACTGCATACGAACGATTTATTCTCTCGCTATGACAAGAGCCTTAGAAGATTCAATTTCTTTGCCGTAAACGCCGGTAAATTTATTAGTTACATAAAATTTTATGAGCTCTTAGGTTTTAATATAAAAAGAATAACTTACTTTGCTTTGTAGTGTATCATGGAGGATACCTTCTAGATATTACAGCGAGTTTAAATTACGTCGGAATAATGCGTCAGGTGGGCTTTTAGATATAATAGTGAATAAAAGATTTTACTATAACTCCTACAAGATGTTAGGCTCGAGTCTCCCCCACTGGCACAGCTGCGGGAGGTCTATATTATACTCCACCACGCTGCTCCAATGCGGATCGGTGGTGGGGTTAGTTGCCAACCCAGTGTCGAATTTTCTCGAGCCACGAAGGTCTTCGACAAGGCTTATCGATTGTTTTTACTATTGAAAACAACCGAGACTGACGGCTTAACGTCCCTTCCGAGCACGGTAGCGCCAATGAAATTTTGCCACTACCGGTCACCCATCCACAAACCGACCGCGCCCGTCGCAAAGTATGGATACTGATTAGGCAGTGAAATAATAGCGACTACCGTGGAAAATAAGTTTGTGAAAATAAGAGTGCGGGAAAAACGGATAATTCTTCTGCGGGGCGCAGAGGACTCGACGGGTGCCGAGCTCTTTGTATTGTCACTTGTCATTGTCACCCCATTGTTGTCACAGCTGCGACAGATATGTCGCGTCGCAAGGCTTAAATCTAATTAAACTAATAAGGTATTTAATAAATACAAAGAATAATTTAAATTTGGAATGTAGGTATGAGTATGTACATTATACATATGTATGATGTCTGGTTTTATTATAAGGTAGAAAAATTATGAATTTTTCCTATCCGTCCCCATGTTCCCCGGAAAATGTTCTATCTGTCCTTTTACCGATAAAATTACCAACACTATGGTGTTAATTTTATCGGCTCTTATGGGCGCAAATTGTCCCGGTTCTGCCGATTTTCGAAACTAGCGATTTGGCACCATTGGGTCGCCGATAAAAAAGCGACTGACTTGGACTGTCACTGAATTACGCAATTAAGCAGCAGGTGGTCTGTCGAAAATATCGGGAAAATGTTGCGGGCGCCCAACTCCGTTTTTTACTGAGTTTTCTCTGTAATGAACTACTAAAATATATAAACAACGCCAGTTGTAACAAGCCTATTTTTCTTTTGATCCAATTACTACCTCGTTGGTCTAGTGGTCGTGAGCGCGACTCCTAGAGGTCCTGGATTCGATTCCCGGGTCGGGAAACAGCTATTGAGTTTTTCTAACTTTAAATTCTCGGACAAGACATATGACGGTGTATGGCAATAGGCTCACCACATATTCGCTGCGACCCATAGACGTCCCACTGCTGGGCACGGGTCTCCCCCACAGACAAATGACGGTGTATGGCAATAGGCTCACCACATATTCGCTGCGACCCATAGACGTCCCACTGCTGGGCACGGGTCTCCCCCACAGACAAATGACGGTGTATGGCAATAGGCTCACCACATATTCGCTGCGACCCATAGACGTCCCACTGCTGGGCACGGGTCTCCCCCACAGACAAATGACGGTGTATGGCAATAGGCTCACCACATATTCGCTGCGACCCATAGACGTCCCACTGCTGGGCACGGGTCTCCCCCATAGACATATGACGGTGTATGGCAATAGGCTCACCACGTATACACATAAACATCGGGGACCGACGGCTTTACGTGCCCTCCGAAGCACTACGACGCCCGGGAGCGTCCATGAAATTACTACCACTAGCGGTCACCCATCCACAAACTGACTGCGCCCGTCGTTGCTTAACTCTTTCGATCACATTGAATTGACGCGAGTCATTCGGTTATGGACGCTACCACATATTACATGGGACCTAAACGTAACTGGTGAAAAGTGGGTGTACATCTACATACACCTTCGGGGAAATGAAGGCGTGATGTTGTGTATGTTGGTAGGTACTTTTATCGGAACGCAATCCAGTGGCGATATTTTTCCGCAGATTGCTCTATACCAGTTGCTATCGGAACTAGGGTTGTCAATCATGCGGATGAAGGATAGGTATTTTAATATAATACATCTAGGTGGGGTAAGGCTAACACATAGGGCAAGACTAACACTTTTACTTTTACAAATAACCCTTCAACTAAACATTTGGTATTTTAATTTGTGTCGATTGCAAAAACTAGCAACGGTGTTGGGTAGCCGACTTAGTCTTAAGTACTTAGTAGCTAAAAGAAATGTGTACTTTAAGAGAATATTTTAAAGTATTAGTCTTCACCCATGTGTTAGTCTTAGGCTTAGTCCACCTCATTATTTACAAATCGGCTGTCAAATCAAAAACACTTTTAATGCAACGGTCAAGCATTGGTTGATTGGGACACTAATTAACATCATCGGATACATATTTTGACAGGTTGAATACAATTGCATTCAATTCTTAGTAACTTAACATAGTTGATAGAATAGAAGAAATATTATGATTGAAGCTGTCAAACGCATCCTACTTATACTCCATATCTACCTTACTTAAATCACTCGCACACAGGAAATACATATCTAGAAAATAGACTAAACATTTCAGTAATGCCAGTAACTCTCTTATTGAGCTACTTTTATAAAGGGTTTTTATACAGCTTAAGTAAACTACTTACCTACACTTAATTGTTTTATTGTTACTAATATTATTAGAGACAATATTGTCATATATGTTTGGATTTATACTAATTATGAATTTATGACAGTGCTCAGAATGTCGGGGGAAACCCACAACAGTGGGACACTTAGGGGTTGTAGCGAAAAGCAAATGTTCGGTCACATTGACTGGTAGACTTACCCATCTCACAACCCTATTCAGGAGTGAGGACACTGGGGAAATTGGCAGTTTATTGTAAAAGAACGATAAAATTGCATTGCCTCTTCTACCTTGTTTGTATTGATTTTTGTAACAGGAGCGGTAAAACGCTAAGCATTTACTCGTAATTGACCTATATAGAACCAGACCCTTTTCTAAGTCCTACTGCTGGGCATAGGTCTCGTCTCGGAATGGGAGGGGTTGGGCCTTAGTCCAACATGCCGACAAAGTGCAGATTAAAAATTAAGCTCCCTCTCTAACCTCTCAGGCATGCAGGTTTCCTTTTCTTCTTCTCCGTTACAGCAGGTGACAGTTTCATTTGTAGTTCCACATGTGGTGATACTTACTTCATGCTAAATAATAATAACAAAAACAGAATAAAAATACTACTAAAATAAAAATTATAAACAACGAAACAAAATTTTAAATGTTTGATGTGAGTTGCACTTAAGCTGTAAGTCACAAGTTACAGTTCAGTTCTGTGTTCGGTCAGTTAGTTCTGAAAGATTTTAACTTTTACGTACTGTAATAATATATTATTTTCTCTGTGACATAAATTATAATATAACCTTATCGGGTTCGTTACTATCGCCGGGATTAAAAGATGATGAATAGCCGCTGGAAAACATCCCTCAAATAGAATCGTTTGGCAAACACCTGGCGACGGCGTCTTGGCAGATAAGGACAATTTGAATTATTACCTTTTTAAACGGTTTTTTTGTTTAATAAAATGTAGGCAAGTATAGAGTGTTAGGGACAAATTGGCACGAAAAAAGTCATTATCATACTAAACACAACTCACGCCTGTATTTCCATAAAAAGGTAGGCAGATGTAGAACACCCACTTCACTAAAAAAGTGTAATCCAATCCCGTTTAATAGGCAATCACAAAAAAATAATTTAGACACCGACAAATTCCCAATATTTGATATTAGTTAATATTGGGAATTTCAAGAAAACCCAAAAATACTTTGCTCAAGTCGCGCTTGCTAACACGAGACCAGTGTTAAGCTGCATCAGGTTAAGCCAGTCGAAAGCAACAGCCGATAAGCCTTGGCAGATGTCATCAGGCCTCTTAAACTTCCGACACTGAAGCAACAGCGAACCTTCTCAGTTGCGAGGAGAAACTAATACCCTTATGTAAACTTTGGGACGCGAACTTAGTCTTATCTAAAGTATTGTTGTATGTATCATACAGAAACAACTTCTATAATTGAACCAAATTGATTAGACCTTTCAGATAAGGTAAGTTAAAAATGTATAAATATCTATAAACACGTAAATATCTATAAATATTTCGTCATTTTTAATTCGAATTGGAATTGAATCCAATTCCTATGAATGTATCGCCGCAGAATGCCTCTAAACGTGTTATTTGGCTATTTTAATATCTCGCGCGCTCCTCGAACGTATATTGAAACGGTTACCCAACTTGCTTTGACAAAATGTTATCGCACGGCCCTTATATATATGAACGAATATAAATTAAGAGGGAAGTTTAGGACAGGATTTCCTCCAAATTCGCTTCCGAAAATAATCTTTAAGACGTCCCAAGCGCCTGTGTAAACACAATAGCAAAATGGCAAATCTTCTCTTTGGAATTCTCGTGGTCTGTCTTTTTAAGGTAAATATTCATTCATGAATTTTATTATCTTTACGTTGCGAATTGATTTTTATGTTTGTTTAATAAAAAGAACGCTCTGATTGTGATAAATATGAATGTTTGGTCTTCGTCAGACTATAGCGAATTGAATTTACCTGTATTTTTAAAAGCTTTTATTTAACTTCACTCGTATGTATGTACTCGTATGTTATGTACCTATGTCCTGGTATCTTGCAATCAATATTCCACCCACTTCTACTGAAGCTATTGAGCTGTGGCGTACATATTTGGTTCCGATGACAATGCACGAAAATAAAAAAAAAGTTAAAAAAAGTTTAAAAAAAAAAACTAAAATATGCGGTATAATTTAATGCTTACTTCTTTGGACTACTATTTATCGCAGCAGGTCTGGTGGAACTGCCAGGAAGACCGTGTTTTTCTATTCTCTATCATACTGGGAATGTCTACACAATTCAGCGAGTATTTTGCAGTATAATTGATTGATTTATCCTTTGCGTTTTCAGAGCACACTATCCTTCTGCGCAACGAGATGCGATCCGCTGACGGTGGCGGTGGAGCAAATCCTTTCAGATGTAACCCTGGAAATCGTCCCCTGTCCGTTATACCCCGCGCCCCTCGCTCCTTGCCCCGCATTCCCCCCAGCGCCCAGCATGTGCCTCGACTCGACCTGCCAGTGTGGAATACCGACTTACCCCGAATGTAACAGCCTGAATCCTTTCTACGACCAGTGTTGCCAGTTCGGTATGCCGTACTGCCCGAACTGTTATGACTGTGGGATAGACACGTGTCCACCGCTGGGCTGCTACCGGGACATCAGGGATCCCTGCAGCGTGTGCGAGGACCTGTATGTATGCTTCGACAACTGTGGCTGTGACTGCTTCTTGCCCCCACCCGCGTGCTTGTATTACCCGCAAGTCGAGTACCCGATGTCTGGAATGGACTTACGGCCTTATTACTATGGAAATTGCTGGTGTTGATAGATTTAATAAATTATATAGTTTTACAAGTAAGACAGCCTTTATAATTATGTGAAGCAAAATAAATTATTATTATCTGTCAACTCCAAATGCTTTTATTTGCTACAAAGAAATTGGAACTTCCATAACGAAATTACAATTTCTTTGAATTGCTACGTGTGTGGATTCAGTGAATTGTGGGATAGACACGTGTCCAGCGCTGGGCTGTACCTAACACTTTTTTTTTCTTTACAGCCTTGTCATACAGTAACCACCAAAATGTAGTCCGTGACGTTATTCTGTACCCGTACCCTTATCAACTATTAAGAACTAAGTAGGATCAATCACGCTGAAATTGATACAAAATACGGTTTTATGTATAAAATGGTTGTGTATTCCAACCGAGTGGACCGTATAATGAATTAGATCTGGCGTCCGCCATGAATATTCATTATGACATCCCACAAATTATGGATCAATTTTATGCAGATCGCTCTTACAGAAGCGTAAGGAATTTATTGCTTTTTAATTGTCAGTTAAACTTATGTATCCTATTTGTCTACTCGTGTCCAGAGTTCGAATGACTTCTAAGCGTGCGTATCCACTTTATATTGATCCACTTTTGATTGATCTTAAAAAGTAAGGTAAGCTTAATTTTTTTTCTTGTTTAACTATTAAATAGACGCATTTTAAAGCGATAACATTATCTACTATCGAGGTATGGAGAGCTCCATGTTTTTTTTTAATCTGTGATCGAGCCTACGGCAAAGATTTGTGGGCGTCTAAATCTAATACCTATTTTCCTAGTGTGATGCCAGCTCTAGCAAACGATGACTCTATATTAGACGTCTTGGTTTAGGTGGTTTAGGGTAGATAAATACTTATAGGTCTATGGGTTTTGATTATGAGTTTCGACTGTAACATTACTTTATCAACCATAACAATTTGTAATGGAGAGAAATGGGAGAAATTACTTGTTAAACGTGCCTACAACGCAGTCCTAATTGACTCTTTCGCTGAGCAACAGCTACCCTCATCTTGTCGATTTACAAATATCCAGCTACTTGTGATGTGACAGACAAAGCGGGTACTGGGTGATTCAAATGGCCATTTCCTGCCAGTTCCCGCGGGAGCTCGGGGACGTCGGGAAGATCGATGTGTAAAGCTCTGGTTGGGGCCCTCCCTTGAGAAAATTACGTTGAGCATTTTGCTTACCTATAGGTACTTCAAATAGGTAGATCTTTTAAAAAGTCTTAAAATGTCGTTCAACCGAACCATTTTTGAACACTGCTTCGGATTTAATGTGGATAAAAATCTTTAAATAATGATATAAATAATTGTAAACTGTTTTACTCTTAATGTAGCGTGACGGACTATAATGAAATTTAATCTGAGGTAAAATATAAGTTTTTTAGTATAAATCGGGATTGATATGTCTTTCTTGTTTTGACTTCCCCTCAAACTTCTGACTGTTGAAATTTTTTCTTCAACAGTCCCGCGAGGGTCATCGCTTCGGTTCTGGGCTAAAAAATAGGTTAGTGGCCCAAAACCTGGACGCTTGTAGGAAGGTAACCTTCCTTATCTGACTACCTTCTTCATATCCGTAACGTACCACATTACAGATTACTTAATAGTACTTCTATATCTTCAATGAGTTATTATATCCAGGCTTCATTAGTTTTATAAAATTAAATTAAAGAATCTTGAAAAGGCATGGACACAACACGCAGCAACTCGTAATTTAGTTATAGTCTGCTTGTTGAAAAGTTCCCTAAAAACGGTCTTTCCCTAAATGATCTTGAATAGCTGGGATTCCGGGAAAGTTTTCAAAAGGATCCCAAGTATTTCAGTACGCTGTGTATCCGATCTTAAAATACAGATAGAAAAGTTCTTTCCCACAAAGTTTCTACTCGTAGAAAGACCCGGGTCAGATTTATATTTTATACTTTTATAACACAGCTAAATTAACTAGAATCATTTATCGCAATGAGTGCTAGTAGTACTTATTTTTAATTCGCCTGTCTATCGTAGTATTCGTAGTGTACCTACCTATCGAATTCTATAGAATACCTACCTAGCCCCGCAGTAGCAAAAGCTGAGACAACTCCAAGGTATTGGTTAAATCTGATTATGTGATGTATGTATATGTTTTAAATGACTATAAATTATTCTTATTCTTCATTAGGTACGCAGATTGCCCGTAACATATACAGGTATTAACTTTACCATAGATATATACACTGGTGTGGATAAAGGCTTTTATAGAGTAAAGGCTTATTGGGTACATTATACCTAGCCTGCATACCTACAGGTTTGAAACAAAATTAATCTCTGTGGTGCATGCTGCATTATTAAATTCTCTAAGCCGGTGTCGATTTTCCAATATGTTTTATTCATGAACATTAAATATTAGAATTCTATCTATAATAATAATATATCTATAATAGAATCAAAATATATGTAATTTTTTTGTTTTCGTCATTTATTTTAAGTTTTGAGAATTTATCCCTTAAATTGTTATTTTACTTACGATGAGCCCCCCGCGCTTTCCGACGACGTGTGAGAAACGAAAAGTACTCGTCGAAAAACCTCGCCTTAATTAAAAAACACGGTCAAAATATATCTGCACCTCGCTGAAATACATTTTTTATTAGAGAATCATTTTATACATTTTGTAAGAAAACTTTAATAAAATCAGTACAGATAAAAATTGTAATTGTATTAATTAAAATTCCTAGTGATGTTTGTTTTGTACACCGCACCAGAGCTCCGCATCGACGTCAGGTGCACAGATATTGTGACTGAGCTATAACTATATTCTATAGCTATATAATCACGAGTTAGTAAAACTAATCACATTTAAAACATTCATATAAATTTAAATAATTAAAATTCCGTAGTATTCAGCTGAAAATAGCAGCCATGCAATGTTCATTGTTGTTTCAGGTTCACACGAAATTCACTTTTCCATGTGACCGCCATATTGGATTGGCATGCAGCGAATTTCCAATTTCAAATTCAAAGGCGAACAGAAAATGATTCTATTGTAAACGTGGGCTTCTAGCTAACCTACCTACCTATTGTATTTTTTTTCTTCATTGCCATTTGGCCATGGCAATACCTGTTTGTTACCTGTTTGAAAATTATCAATCGTCTTTTGTGTGGTCTAAATGAATTAAGTCTTCCAATCTGCTGGCCACCGTGGTAACTAAGGCCTAGCCCTTAGCTACGAGTATGTCCCATTCCGAGAGGAGACCCGTGCCCAATAGTGGGACAGTGATGTTGTGATGATAATGTTTCCAGAAAACTAATGGAAGCTTTAAAACTACTTTGACGCTCGACGTCCTTCTAATGAGCACGTCGTTATTAGAGCTTCAACCTGGTTCGCTCATTACGCCCTCAAAGACTCAAAGCTAACTAAATACAAGTGCCTAAGTAAATAGTGGACACTGTTAGGAACACATTCAAATTCAAATCATTTATTTTATTAAGTTAGTTCAACCTACTTTGCAACAACGCGAACAAGGAGTATGATGGTGTATAGGTACTTTCTATTTCCATGCATATTGAGCTTCTCCTGTTTTCCTGTGGGAGCACATAGGAAAATATGCGGACATGTAAAATGTTACATCTCTGTGAAAATTACAGCATATCACAAGGCTTCAAAGACGATGGTGATAGTTCCGCTGTGGCTTTATCCTGTTAAGAATGTTGGATTCATCCAGAAAGATGTCTTCGTCTTCACTTTTCCT
This sequence comes from Carterocephalus palaemon, assembly GCA_944567765.1. NCBI lineage: Eukaryota > Metazoa > Arthropoda > Insecta > Lepidoptera > Hesperiidae > Carterocephalus > Carterocephalus palaemon. Next base: position 12,849,857 of record OX155641.1, on the reverse strand, counting down.
TAGATCTTTATATAAATTCCACTGGATTTTCAAACGACTCTGGCTCCGAATATGTAACTGCACTGCATTACACTGATTAAGAGGGATGCAGCATAAAGGGAAAGCGTATTAATTAACTCGTGCGATGAAAGCTTAAAGTCTTAGTAAGTAGGGTGACCATATTATTGTTATCACCGGGTCGGAGTGGTGTCGTTTAGGAGAGGCCTATGTCCAGCTTTTGAGGTCCACTACCTCAAAAGGCTGATGGATGGATGGAATATGCCTAGGCCTGTGTTGTGGGCGGTCACACACAGAAAACAACACAATATTTTAAAATCCATGGCCTGAGTACAAATATTTATCTGCGTAATAAATACGTACTCCTACCGAGATTCGAAGCCGGGAACCGCGGTTCGGCAGTCAGGGTCAGTCACCGCCGCGCCACGGAGTAGGACTATCCCGGATTTCCCGGTAGTATGGTCATCCGCACACTGGTCGCGAGATAATTAATTAATGCCGAGTAGTGAGAAAAAGAGTAAAAGATGAACCGAGAACGTGTAAATGTGTTAATAATATCTGCTAAGCACATGTTCACTAAGATTTTTTGTGATTCTCAGTAATCCTCACTCCCCGAAAAGCTGTCATTGTAGGAATATGTTTTCCACTGATTAAACCACAGGCCTATTTAAATATACGCCTGTGGTTTCATCACCTATCTATCTATAGATATAAAAGGAGAAGCTGACTGACTGACTGACTGACTGACTGACATATCAACGCAGGGCGTAACTATAAGGGTTAGAAACTTGAAATTTTGCACAGGGGTTCCTTTTATAACGCAGGGGAGAACTAAGACAGGATCTTTGAAAATTAACCCCCTAAGGGGGTAAAATGGGGGTGCTAAGTTAGTATGAAACTTTGCCGTTTTTGAAGTTAGTGAATATCTAATTCCACGCGAGCGAAGCTGCTGGCGTCCACTAGTTTAAATATAGCTATGTGGTTGCATCAGTGACGACACAGACGAATTTATACGCGAGACTCACCATCAACGGCGCTTTTGACGTCACATTAAAAAAAAGTTACATACACTCTTCGATCAAATTGATCGAAGCATACACTACAAGTATTCGTATTTTGGACGTAGGTACGACCGACGACACTTGTAATGTAAGATTGGATACGACGCCTATCTCTAATGACGTGCCTACATTTGTGGCAATGAAACATTAGACAGCTAATGCTGATCTTCAGGCTACCTGAGCCTCTACAACGCAAATTACAGAGCAGGGCAAGCAATTTGTGAAATTGATTGGCTATAGGTAGGAAAGGGGGCCAAATTGAGATGCCGTTGGTAACCAATTGCCTAGTAATATATTATTATTATTATTAAACTCAATATCGAGATTCGAGACTCCGTATGCATAATAATGTAATCGCTTAATAAAATATTAATATAATTAATATTATCATATTAATCGATTCTTTTAAAAGCTTAATTGCACCACCTGGGGGAATAAACACTATTTGGTTTGTAATTTTTTTTACAATACTTAAACGGATTTTGCATCCCAATGACTCGCGTCGATTCAATGTGATCATGATCAACATCTCAGTCTATAACACATAGATTAAAATTTTGCATGCAAGAAGGTATAAAACGAGTGCACTAGCGGTACAGTGAGGTCGTGCTTTAGTGCGTTGGACTTGGACTACAAAATAAAATAAAATAGTTAAACTGGTAATCTTTGGTGTAGCTTGCCACTGACAAAGGCTACTACTACTACTACCTTGTTAGTAGAGGTTGTTCCGCACGTATTATTATTAATTAAATCACATTATGTTTATCCTTATCCCAATTTTACGCTACTTTACATCTCTGTTGGTACAAATTGCTTAAAATGAATTCCCTATTAAGGCGCTAATCGCTTTTAAATGGAGGTCCTTTTCGCCAGTCATTCTCACTCGCTCGCTTTTTAAGGAAAGCGTTAGTTGGTGTAAACGGATTAGGGATTAACTCCCTGATGCTGCGAATTCTTCGAAAAGGGGAATTAGGGGATGATTGATAAATGGTAAAACGGAATCTTAATCTATGACGAAACATAATATTTTTTGATTAATAAATTACTAAGCTTACCTAATATTCTTATCTAAGTATATTTTAATCGTGGAACTGTCACTATTCATCCACCACAAATGTGTCATGTATGATAAACAAGTCATTGTTAATTCTTTTTGACCACGCGGGCGGAGCCGCGGGTAAAAGCTAGGAAAATTTATATTTTAGGCTGTTGATTAGATACAAATAAATATGGCATTCAAAGTTTGTAAAAATGTTACCCATAAGGGTGTAAAATAAACATGGGATAACACATTTACGGATTCATTACCTACCGACAAGTTAACGCGTTAAAAAGAATCTATTATTATGTCTAATTCCACGCGAGCGAAGCTGCGGGCGTCCACTAGTAATAAAATAAAATATTTCAAGACCTGCGTAAATCTGTTGAAAACTTTATTTCTAACTTCACACTCTCCGCTTCGCTGGAGGAAATTGCTTTAGCTTGATGTATTGCATAATTTACTCCCAAGTTATTCCCAGAGTACGTAACGTATTATTATAATATGCATGAGGTTTTAGAGTGAGGCCTTTGAACAAACCTCCTGAATGTCTTAACTTGCATACAAATCGTAGGTCGTACATACCTAATATTATTTATTTATTTAACTTCATTGACACCTCTAACCTAACACTTCACAGCGTACTGAGGTATACGAAGCATTGTCCTAAAGGTACATACTACCTCCTACTATGTTAAGCCAAGATTAAAGGAAATTGCCACTCACAAATTATAATGGGATGCTAACGTATCCATAATCGTGCGCTTGAAAGCCGGTAGGAAAGGGCGCATGTAGGTAGCACGGTAATAATACCGTGGCTTTAGTTAGAGACAGACGTATACAGATACACTTAGGTATTAGGTATTATTGAGAAGCTGAAATTGTTTCATAAACTTTATTGGTCAGGACCTACAGTCATCTCTAAAAACACATTAACCTCTTTGATAAGTTTGTGCACCAAATCCTTTTCACTAGACATGATTTGATTTGAAATATCCGTTATAATGTTGCGCATCTGTTTCTCGATTTTAACATCGGATGCCAACCAATCGTAGAATTGGTTCAGAAACATTATAAAGGGGTCAATGCGGTCACTAAACATGTGATCTAAGTCCGATAAAATGACATGAGCTATTAACACGTCGTGGGAAACCTGCTGTGCGTTTTTACTTTCAGTGATGTCCAGTCTAGCTTCTAGAGTTTTCTGGAGTGACAGCAATAAATCTCTTATTGGGGTGTCATTTGAATAGCTCAAGTCGTTTAATATGACCTGAAATTCATGCGCCGTTACTGGATTCAAATGCTTGTAGAAGGAACTACCGAAGAGTGCATCGTAAAAGTGTTTTATGAACGAACGTACTTTGTCCTCTGATAAAGTTTTGAAATGGATCAACAGCTTGTTGAGGGTTCTTGTACATTCTTGATTCTCTGAACAAATTTCATGATCAGAACACAATTTCAGCTCATATTTTCTTTCAATAAATGCAGTAGCAATGACTATATTGTGTTGAAGGTCCCGTTTTCGTTTCTTATCATACTTTTCTATAAAAATGCTGGACATATCTTGTAACTTGGCATTGATTCGTTTGATTGCCTTCGTCCAAATGTACTCTACATACCCTTCTTCAAAGTTCGTGTTGGCGTCTTCAAGAATCTTTCTAACAAACTCTAGAACGTGTTTCAGCTGGTTTTCATACAATTCGTTATTAAACTTAGATTCTGGACTGCTAAGGACACTTTCCACGGCCTTAGCTAATACTGTAACGTATTCGTTTATAAAATGCTGTTGTTGTTGGCAGAATTTGACATCTTTACATAGCAGAGCTGATTTAACTGCTAGTGTAATTGGATCTTCAATAGGAGCCGGTACAAAGGATCGTCTTCCAAACAAGTATTTTTGGCCTACGAAGTGCGACAATGTTTCAACTACATCTTTTCCGAGTCTTAGACTTCCTTGCATGTTTACTTTTACGCCGATAACGGCAGAGCAGACTAAAAAATAAAAGTGAAATATGAAAAAAATATTTAGATAAAGTTTTACTAGCTATTTTTACAAGCTAGGAAATTAGTATCATCAGAAAAAAATATCTGTCTCACCTTCGAAACATAGCAAAAGCTTTAAATAATTCATATTATACGAACTGTTATTTATTGGATTATTTTTACGACGTACTAAAAATCGTACTACATTGTTTTTATTGCTAATAAATTTTGTTATTCAGTTTATTAAACTGTATTCAACTGCAACATAGTGCGATTCGTGGTCTTGGATGGAACAGAAAGAACAAAATTAAAAACGTTTTATAGCACGGTATGGCCTAAACCCGCAATTTGGCCACGATTTTCAGAACCAAAGTAATTTCCCAGTGGGTAGAACAAGTGTTTCCAACCAGTTACTCAGAATAAGCCAGTAGGATATAGCAGTAGTACCACGGGTCCTAATAATAAACTTACACTTCCCCTTGATTGAATCAGTTATATCCCGGGTGGGTAGCGTTTAAATCGTCATCGGTCCCGGTTGTTTTTAATTGTAAAACAATTTAAAACTGAACTGCATGATCGAGTTATCGAGCACTAGCTTTTACCCGCGGCTCCGCCCGCGTGGTCAAAGGGAATTAACAATGAGTTGTTTATCATATTTGTGGTGGATAAATAATGACATTTCCACGATTAAAAGAGGAACCAGAGGTAGTGCTGACCGCAGATAAAGGGTACGTAAGGTACGCCATCTATTAACAACATCCGGAACTAAATATCTAGCAAATAACAAAACATCGATATCTACCCATGGGGATGTTTTACCGCGGTAAAAAGTAGCCTACGTCACTCTCCACCCTCCTGACTATCACCACACACAAAAACCATACCATATAATAGCTTCGTTGCGACGTGAAAGCCGGACAAACAAACAAACACACTTTCCCATTTATAATATTAGTATGGATTTAGACAAATATCAAGTTGGTCGTAAAAAAAATCGAATGAGCGTGCAATATTTATCTATGTACATAAAGAAAAAAAGGCCGAGAAAAGTCGGGGAGGAATTAAAGATTTGAGATTAGGTTTTGAATCTGAGATTCTTATGAAGCTGACATAATTCTGAGGAGAGATCACCCGTTTTGGAATTGGTATAATACAGACTAAATTCTAAATTCCTGATGACCCTCATCCCTTGGGATGGATACAGAAAGAAATAGAATTATAGGTAATTTTACTTTAAAAAATTCTATCTCCTGGTGTAGCTGCTTGTGGTTCAAGGTTTTTTATATAATTTTTAATCTTGTCACCCAAACTGTCTGAGGCATCACTGAAAACCAGCGCTGTAGAATTTATGCCGAGGATGACCTTTGAGACAAGATATTGCGGTTATATTATATATTGAATACAGTACATGTGATTGCTGTGTGTTACGCACTGCCAATTAGAAAGCATCATTATCTACCTACCTTAATTACTAGTTTTATTAATTTAATATTAAAATGACTGTGTGTTAAGGAACACATCATTATTAATCATTTATTAATTTATAGACTTATTTCTAATATTATTAATTCATTATTTTAATTGTTAGATGTTCTTTGGTGAGACTTGACTCAGATTTTCCCAATATAAGCGCATGTTTCGAGTAGGCGGGGCAGTGATCTGTGTGAAACCTAGACGAGTAAGGGGTTACTCTGCCCAAGTACACATACCAGCGTTTAACAGTTAGTTAATTGCAGCCATACATTCAATCGTTTAATTAATATCTCAGAAGTGGGATACGTAAATGTCTAAGTGTCTGGGCCATATCGTGACGGTTTGGGTAAACGTACAGAATTGAAGAAAAACTTGTGAGACCCACTGATGCGGAGGTTGGATATATTTAAAAAAAAGGGTAAGTCAAAAAAAAAAAGTTTAAAGTGTTACTTACGAAATATTTGTGTTAAAACTTAACACTAAATAGGATTGACAGATTTTATAACCAATGACTTAATATGTTAATAGAAAATACTTTACTGCGTGAATGTATCAAATATTTCTTGAACCTACGTCTGTAGTGTGCTGTGTGACCAAGTTCAACTATGAAAATAATACCTTTAAGACGGCTGTGTGAATTCTAGTGAGTTGGCTGTGTGATCCATTTATATAAATCATAAGACGACTATGTGAATATTATTGCGGCGGCTGTGTGATCAAGTCCATTGATATTCCTAAGGAAAAGGAATAAACTGTGTGTAATAGCTAAAAGAGACCTGACAATCATATTATAAATGAAAGTAGGAAGTATATGCAATTGTTAATCCGAAAACAACATTTTTATGTATGATCAACTCCATTAATATTCTTAAGAAAAAGGAATAAACTGTGTGTCATAGTTAATAGACACTTGCTAAATCATGTTCAATATTAAAATGAAAATAGGAAAATTATTCAATCGTTAATACGAAAACAAAATTTCTATGTGATCAAGTTCAGATAATAATGTTAGTATTTTATATTGTATTGTGAAGGTACTGCCGTGGTTTTGTTTTGTTTTAGTGTGTCATCTCCACTACACTGACTGAGGGTAGCGTGGATAGCCGCGGGTCGCGGCTACAGCAGGATGGCCGAATGTTACGCACTGCCAATTAGAAAGCATCATTATCTACCTACCTTAATTACTAGTTTTATTAATTTAATATTAAAATGACTGTGTGTTACACTTCATTATTAATCATTTATTAATTTATAGACTTATTTCTAATATTATTAATTAATTATTTTAATTGTTAGATGTTCTTTGGTGAGACTTGACTCAGATTTTCCCAATATAAGCGCATGTTTCGAGTAGGCGGGGCAGTGATCTGTGTGAAACCTAGACGAGTAAGGGGTTACTCTGCCCAAGTACACATACCAGCGTTTAACAGTTAGTTAATTGCAGCCATACATTCAATCGTTTAATTAATATGTGTTTCTTTCTTATTAACTTCTGTAGATGGTAGAGCCTATAGGGAACCAAATAGGTTTTATATGAAAGCTAATTGGTTCCATAAAGAGTTCGCCCGGGGCAGTACCACCGCCCGCCACGGTACCTAGTACCATTTCTGCCGTGTAATAATTGTTTTTAAAGCAATTATTGTCCGGTTGGAAAGGTGTGGTTTCCGGTTACACTTCTTTAGAGGCGACCATCTTAGTCCTCGGACTTACTTAGAACGAGACTCCTACTAACAAGTACTAACTGGACTATTACTAACACCAACTAACAGGACTAACTATCACTAACAGTCCCCAGTCCTCATACCTACTAACGAACTGACCAACTAATGTTCTAATTAACTCTCTCAACTAATTGGACTAACCATCCCAGTCCCTAATTGAGTCTAGTTCAAAGTCAGTCACAGTTGTCATGGGCGGCAGCGGATGGGCAAAAAAAAAAATTTCCACTAGTTTGAAGGTTCGGCACACAAGGTTTGGCATAAAAAGAAAACGCTCTTATTTATTAAAGTTTATTCCCCTAGCCCTGCTTCTGCGCGATCTCGCGCGCCTTGGCCTTCTCCAGCTTGGCGATGCGCGCGTTGGACTTGTTCCCGAGCGCGCCGCCGCCCCAGTGCCGGCGCAGCTCCTCGTACCGCTCGTTGAAGTTGGTGCGGATCGCCTCCACCACCTTCGTGAACGACGCGCGGTCGCCCGACTCCACCTGACACCAGACAATAAATGCTAATGTTATACAAATATGCTTCATTTATTTTACACAACAGACATTAAAAAAAAAAACATTAAAAAGAAAAAGAAACAATGTAATGGTGGTGGCCAAAAGGCGGTCTTTCCAGTAGCGATTTCTTCAAGACAACTTTTGGTTATAATGTAACTAGTGGACGCCCGCATCTTCGCTCGCGTAGAATTAGACCCATTAACGACGTCTGCCCGCGTTCGGGTTGCCCACTTGACTTCAAAAACGGCAAAGTTTCATAGTAACTTTGCACCCCCGTTTTACCCCCTTGGGGATGAATTTTCAAAAATCCTTTTTTAGTGCTCCCCTACGTTATAAAAGGAACCCCTGTGCAAAATTTCAAGTATCTAACCCTTATAGTTTAGGCCCTGCATTGATATGTCAGTCAGTCAGTCAGTCAGTCACCTTCTCCTTTTATATATATAGATGTTACTGTAGTAAATGTTCATGTAATAATGTAATGTTAAATGTGATTTTATGAATTTATTGTATTTACATAATTTACTTTGTTTCAAATCGACTGTATTTTAATGGATTTTAAAATTGTGAGTAATTAACATAGCTGATTTAAGTTAAGACATGTAATTACTAACCATGTGGACTATTTTCTTAATAAAAAAAATATTATTATTGATATTCTGCAAACGCATTGATATTTACAGCCCTTCTTGCATATTTTACAGCCTTTGATCACAGAAGAAAAAACATGGATACTGCATGTTGGCGCAAATCGTGTCGAAAATACTGAATTTGAATTCGTGTTCGAATTGAAGTGCAAGGATTTGATTAAACTCGAGCCAATTATTCCAAATAATACAACTACATATATACTAGAGAAGATGGCACACTCAGATAACTCTGTATTGGTGGTAGAGAAGCTATCCTCACGGCATTCAGATAGCAAATAACTCATCATTACGTGCACATCTTCCCTTGAAATATCTATTTACTTAAAAACAACAAGTTCAGAACTAAGAATACAGAAAAAAAAACAACGAAAACCACAGAAAAAGCAGTCACAAATACTACTCTTAAATAGAGTAGTTTTTTATTTTAACATTTAACGTCAGACTAAATTGTACTGAAAAAATAAGAATACTCAATTTTCAAAGATGCAACACAGTGAGTATAGCAATTCAACTAGACGCTGAATCTGTTTTTTTTTTCTGTATTCCCAGCTACAAAACAATGTACGAGTATGTATACTAACGTGAGTGAGGGCTAGGCACGTGCAGGTCTTGCGGTGGACGAGGGCTCCCAGACGGGACTTGCCCTTCACGATGCAGTAGGGCACGCCCATCTTACGGCAGAGGGCGGGCAGGAAGAGCACCAGCTGAAATAGTAACGTTGAGTATTTATTAAACGTATCTATTTAATAATACAATTGGTTATTGCCGCCTATAGCATAGCATAGACACGAGAAACACAGTTCACTTTTTCTTGACTCTTATTTGATAAACAATTTTGGCTCTAATTATTATTAAAATATTAATTTAAAAAAAAGAATGAACAGTAAACAGAAACTAGTTTTAGCAATAAATTACAATTTATTCCATAATTCTTTTCTTGTCATATTTTCAAACAACAAATTACGACAAAAAAAACACATTGTTTACTAAATTGGATAACTTATATAGCAGAGTATAGAGATGTTGTCAATACGTCGCCGGCCCTGAAGGGATAGTTTATTTTACCACATACATTATGGAGTATTGCTACCAACCAAATGTTCTTGATTATGCAGGTTTAACCTTGATACTGTCAAAAAGGTTCTTAATAACATTGAATTGACTATGGGATAGATCCTACGAGTAGGCACAAGAGACTTTATATTAAATCAGATTAAGATTATTATATTAGAAACTATACAAAATAGTCATCAAATAAGTATGTACTGTTGTCTTATGTGTTTCACAGACAATGGCTCAGAGTCAACTGGCTTCATGCAGCATGCAGATTATTTGTAATCCACAGCCTCAGGTGAAGAAATTCTAACATCATTGCCATTGGTTATAGTAATTTACTAAATATTATTTTGTAATAAAACTAGTAACTGAGAATATTAAATGGAAAACAAATGTAGTGTATATGATGGTGACCACTGCTGACAAATCTTAAGTGCTGTTTAAGTGTATATATGCCTTGGAGGGCACTTTGAACAGACGTGCCCATTGTTGGACACAGGTCTCCCCATCTCCCCCACAGACATCTGCAGGTCTAGAGCATACTCTACTATGCTGCTGCAATGTGGATTAGTTAGGGGGTTTTGAGGGGTTTATGGCCAACCTAGTGTTGAATGTTCTCAAGCCATCTGAAGAAGTTCTTCAACAGGGCTTAACAATTGTTTTAACATTGAAATCAACTGGGAGCGACCGCATAACATTCCCTCCGAAGCAATATGTAGCCCACATATAATAATGCCTATAACATTTTACCACTGGAGGTCACCCATCCACAAAGCGACATGAGCCATTGGGCTATGGATGCTACAGTTTGCATAAAAACTTTTTAATTAGTTATTAGTTATAACATACCTCAATGGGGTCAACATCATGAGCAATCACGACAAGCTGTGCCTTCTTCTTCTCAACTAGCTTTGTAACCGTGTTAGTACCAGCACGGATAGTGTTGGGCCTCTTCTGGGGAGGCTCGTCCTTCTTGGCCACCTGAAAATACCGTCTTACATGTTATGACAACAATGAAGAGCACAGGCAATGCTTTGGAAGTTGGGATGGATCAGAGATCTTGGTGGAAGTGGTCGTCATGGCCATCGGATATAAATTGTTATGCATCATTTACGTAAGAAACTAGCTGTAATAAAGACTTGAGTAGTAAGATTGTGTTTTGAATTACTTTACTAAAAGTTAAGTGACTTTGAAGTGTGAATAAAAAAAAACAACTCGCATCAAGCTCAGATTTTTTTGGAGATCTTTTTTTACACATAAATGATTCAATGAAAGATAATATGCTATTTCCAAAAATAAAAATTCATCAGATTTTCTCAAGTATCAGAGCTAGTAATATTTTCAGATAATATGTATGTTTTAGCTTTGAACCTACGACGGACGTCACAAGTGAAGTTGTCCTTATCTTGTTTGATACTCTCAATGCTACTATTAAATCATGTACCACTAGGATATAGTTACCTTAGCTTCAGCAGCTTTCCTGAGACGTTCTTTCCTTACTGCTTCAGTCTCTGGCCTGTATTTTTCAAGGATCTTGAACAGTCCCTTGGCTGAAAGGGAAACTGACTTAAGAGAACAGTTATAGTAAAATGTGAATTTTGTTTGGTTTCAGATCATATTCAGAGTTAAAAAGCTCGTATATTTTGTTGATAATCATTGTGATTCATAGTTGCATTTGGAAATCATCATGTTATGTTTATATTGTTTATTATAATATTAACACCAGACAGAACAACCGCAAGTGTTCATCAAACAAATGTTTGTTTCCAGTTCAGATTTAACAGACAGACTCCTGGCGTAATAGGCAGGGTTACCACCGATTGAGCTAACTTTCTAATCTTCTTTGTCTTACCTGTGGTCTTATCAAGAGTCTGGGTGAACTGGTTGATTGGTGGGGGCACTTTCAACCTGCGCTGAAGGACAGCCTTCTGCCGCTGAATGCGTATGTACTTGGGCCATCGCACAAACCGTGACAGGTCACGAGTGGGCTGGATATCTTGACCTGCAGGCATATTTAGAAAATTTTAGCATCAATCAATCAAAATACATATCCATAAAAAAATTCATCATTTACTGCTGAGCTACGTTGTCTTTGTTCATAAAATATGAAGTGTGAAAGTGGTGTTATGTTAAATAGTATTGAGTAATTGATTACGAGTCATGAATTTGTAGGTTTTCTGCACAAACTTTGTATAGGTATTGTTATTCAGATTTCTACTTTCCGGAGTCTACTGTACAGAAAAACTTAAAGTAAGTAAGGAATTTATAGTAGCCTGTTAATTTTGAAATTGGCAGTAATAGTATGAGCAGGCAGTTCATCTCTCTTTAAGTTTCCAGAAAGTTTTTAATCACTCACTTGTTTAGATCTTATCACAAAATAGTTGAGTCGCATAAAATTTACTATATACAACTAATTGTATAACAATCATTACCACTTTACCGTGTATTATTGAATATCATGGACCAATATCAGTGTTAAAAAGCTCTATATTTTAACCCACATGGAGTTTCAGGTAGAAGTTTTTCATCATTTAGGCCCAAATTATTAACATTCAAAATACAATACAAAAACGGTTATAAATAAGAAAGACTAAGTAATTAACTTACCGATAGCAAAGTTCTTAGTCCTCCTCTCGAAGAGAGGGTTTACGATCTTTTTGGGCTCAACTTTCTTCACGACGAGAGGCGCCGCCGCTACTTTTTTCCCTACCTTCTTCTTAGGCTGAAATTTTCAATATGTTTAGAAAAATACTTAGTCACAGTAAATGGCAAATGGACTAAGATTAAGAGAGCAAATTAAAAACATGGTTAACAAAGTTAACATCATGGTTTCCATTTTAGGTTAGACTAGTTCACATACAAAAAATATTGTCAAAAACACTATTTAATACATATACCTACTATTCTCGTAAACTAAGAATGCTTGATAAAATACCACATACTCTTCAGAAATAAAATATAATATTTACGTTTCACATCAAAAAAACATCAACGAACACCGAGCACACAGTAAGACAAAATCGAAGTTTGCAAGTAACACCACAAAAATATAAAATTAAATTAAACGCACATGAGTTTTACCTTCTTCTGCACCATCTTGGTTTAACTTTAAATCAGTGATCTATAGGCCACGCAAGGATACGTGACCCAAACAGAACACAAGTCTTTCGGCGAAAATGGCCGAAACAAAAAGACAGATAGAATAGAACTTTGACACTTGACACTTGACAGCCTAACAAAATGGAAGGAAACGCAGACAGAGAAAATATTACCACAGGTTAGATAACCAAAGACTAAAATAAAAGATTGGTTAAACCAAGAGATTGGTTAAACCAAAGACTAAATATAATGCCGTTGAGACATGGTATTAAAATACCCAGACATTTTAAAATAACGAGCAAATATATTATTATGGGCATTATAAACCCTGAGTTCAGCTAATCAGATGAATCTTCATTTAAAAATACTTAAAATTTTAAAACTTTCTAAATTAATCACCTAGAGTACCTAATATCAAAGTAGGTAGTAAAGTTTTGTAAATTTCGTCTTTCACAAAACCACAGACAGTTTGAAATATTTTAATGCTGCGACGATACTATTGGCTCCCTATTCGGTAATCGGTATCGCCGTAAAGATACAGCAATACAGCAAAAGGCCATTTGAAAAAAAAAATCTGTTCGTCGCAAAGAATTTATTAAATCCATGACTATTCTCAAATTATGGACAAAAAATAAGACACCAATTTCTTTGGGTAGGAGTCGGCGGCAAAGAGGTATTGTTCATTACATTAATCTTCTTTTATTTCTATGATAATAAAATGCGAGGAGTACAGCGACATCTGCACTGCGGGCGATGAATCAAATTCAGTAATACTACTCTGAGAACATTTTCAATGTGCTGCGAATCTTTATCTTCCATGCAATGTGCGGTGCCTTGCTTGGCTGAGAACGTAGTACCAAAATGTATCAATAGAGGCCGCTGAATTATAGACATTTCGAAATTAGTTGATTCGGTATGCCGCGATGCCGCTCCGCTTTTCTGTGCCACACACTAACTAAAGATACTAACGTATATTTGAGCTTGCCTTAGCGTCCCACTGGAGGGCACGAGTCTCTTCTCACAAACTCAAAACCGTGTAGGCCTGGAATATGTCCAGGCCTACTCAGTTTGGACTATGGAGTATTGACTCCAACAGGCTGCTGCAGTGCATGAAGGTAATCATCAGGTGTCAGTTTATCATGTAGGTCACGGACATCAAGCTTTACTTATGTCTTGAAATCTGAAATCTTGAACTACATTATAGCAATTATGCTATGCAAATACACAAAACACTAACATCAAGCCTGTATATCCCTGACTTAGCCAGTAGTATAATAATATAGTTTTTTGACCAAATAAGAATGGATGAATGAAACCATACCTATTACTTTATTCTGCCGAAAAATACCTACATGAAAGTTGCTACCACCGCGGCCAGTTTTCACCAGTTAGTACCTAGTAGTACCTAGTAGTCCCCAGTAGGTCCCATGTTATCCCCGGGCACAAATCTAGACTGAGTTAGTTACTACTAGGACTTTCAAGTTAGAAAAACCCAATAATGCTTTGGCCGACGAGGCAGTTATGTACTTTAATTATATTATGTATCTATCTACTGGCGTACTTGAACTTCGAATAGCTCCAGCAAGCATCAATCATAAAGAATAGTAGATTAAACTAGTGTCTGTTGTGTCATAATTATTTTAATTTTTATAATTTCTTACTATATATGTACCTACTGCCTCTGTAGTGATTAGCGAGTAGGCGTGCATTTTTCGCCATAACCATGCGCGAGCGGAGACCGTTTCAAAGTTAATGAGTTCCTTTACACGCCACGCCGCGTCTGCCTGCAGGCGCCTCGCTGTAGTCTAAGAGCCGGTAGTAAATATAATAACCTGTTTTACTTAGATTAAACTGTTTTAGAAAGAAGAACACATTTATTTCATCATCTATACAATACACATATCCATTTAAACATTTAACTAAAGACAGAAAAACTTTAACGTAACGACTACTTATTTGCCAAATATACAGATCTATGTTAAATGTCCTTCTTAAGCACGGTTATTATCGGTTCTGGTGGACGTCGGCCTTGGATATAACCAAGGAGCCTGCTGCAAATTATACTATTTCTAGACGGTTTCTTCCAGGCTTCTTTGAATGTAAACAATTGGATTTTTCCTAATTGGATTTCCACTCATTGATAGCGGGCCTAATATGGGTTATGATAATAATATTGAAAAATAAATATTGACTCCTGGGATTTGAACCCGGGAACCACATCAGTCATTGCGATAATACATCAGTTGGTAAAGAATCTTTTTATGCGAAAAATGGGCTTAGGTACTATCGTTAAAGATCCCATCTTTTGAACCTGAAGTTGTTCGTGAGGTTTGCCGCAGTCAGGGTTACTGCTCGGGGCGCCAATAAAACGAAAATCCACTGATCGGGATAGATAAGCCCTGTTAAAAAATTGGTTAATAAAGGTTCCGACGGTTATGGTAAGATGCACAAAATTACATTGTATTTTTCGAAAAATTCTCTTTTGATAACTATTGATTTTTTTTCGGATGGATTATGCTGTATGGTCATGACCTTTACGGCATCACCGACGGAAACTATCGATACAGTAGATTGATTAAGTTTCTAAACCGACTCTCAGACTAGTTTTCCCACATGTTTCATCAGCTACGAATAAATTTACTTTCTGTGTTCAAATTATTCTACTACACATTTTTACACACACATGGTACATTTTTATTATATTCATCTTCCCTAGAAAATAAGGTTATATTTATTTTCTTTATGTAAGTAATAATTAGTGACTGACAATGAACGAGACCTCGTCCGGATGAAATCCGGTTTAAGAAAACGGAATTCAGCTATAGGTACCTATGCAGCAAAAAATGCTTTTTTTATATGAGTAGGCCACCTTGTCGGTGTATAACGCTTATCATTTCACAGTGGGAATTTTCTTAGGCTATTTTTCTACCAAAGCGAATTGAAACTAAACGGACAGTTAAAGCCAAATATCCGAGAAAACTATTACAAGATCAGACGAATCCTATTTTTAGATGTTATCGTAATGCTCCAAGTTTATATAATTATCAAGCTTTGATCATTTTATTGATTGTCGGTTGCCGACACTCACGCGAAAGTTTAACTTCTTGAGCAATGATTTTAGAACTATATATCCATAGAATTCAGTGATAAAAATGTGGACATACACCTGAGTTTTAAGTTCACAAATTAATTCTCGCTGCCCCTTCACGACGCAGAGTAAAAAGAAAAAGTCCCAATTTGGCACGTTTTCGAGGCTTCACGTTTACACACTCTATGGCAGAACTTTTTACAAATTATTATATCTGCTATGATCTTGAAGTCTTGAACCATGTTGTCGTTATAGCGGGGTTAATTTCTGATTAATGTTGTTTATGATTAGCAAACGAGCATAAAACATTTGTGACCATGGTACTCATAATATATTATGTGAAAGTACCACGACGAAATCTTTGAACAGCTGGTCGAGTCACTAAGAACGTTTAAAGGACCGTTGTGTAATCGTTGATACGCCGTTGCTCTAGATTTAGCTTAGTTTTGGATTTAGATAAACCGAACAAACAAACATAAATGTAAGTTTTTTATACTGACATTTTGATAACTGACTTTTTACTGATTTTGTACTCAGACATATAATTTTTAGAAATTTTATTAACCTTTATTTTTTTTTGGTTTGTTACTGAAATATGTTTAAAATTTTACTTGTTTTTATCATTTTTTATATAATATTAGTATAAAGTAACTACAATATTAAGATATTTGACGTGTAAAACATATTTTTACCAATAAATAACTATGAACTACCTCGGAATTATGGTGGCCTCGTCCCTATATGTTTTCATAGGCAGTCGTGCTGCTACGGCTAACTTTTAATTCACGCTTCACTTATAATTATTTCGACTTACGTTATGTGAAATGCATAACACCGAACTCAAATAAGTATATATTTTTATTTCGCTATGCATACCTACTTAATAACTTTTTCTAAAATAATGTGAGAGGAACTTATAAAATAAATAGATTTCTATGCTAAACTGAAAAACTGGCTATGTGCAAGTCGTAATCGCACATATGGGGTCCCGTATAACCTGATTTAACTTTTTTTTTTATTATTTGTCAATAGGCACATAGGTGCGGATTTGTAGACTTCACATTCGTTTACATTACATTCATACCTACGAGGCAGATAACTAATAATCGAGGGGAATTGTGGAACTCCTATATTGTTAAGTTGAGGCTAGGCTAAGCAGTGGAGACTAGTGCAGTTAGTCACCAAAGTATTTCATAAATTCTTCGCTGCGACCCATAGACGTCCCACTGTTGGGCACGGGTCTCCTCTCAGAATGGAAGGGATTAGGCCTTAGTCCACCACGCTGGCCAAGTGCGGATTGGCAGACTTCACATACCTTCGAGAACGTTATGATGAACTCTCAGGCATGCAGGTTTCCTCACGATGTGTCCTTCACCGTTATAGCAAGTGACATTTAATTTCTTAAAACGCACATAACTTAATTGGTAAAATAAAGTAATTGGTGCGTGCCACTGGGGTTTGAACCCGGACCGCTCGAGTGAGAGGCGAGTTCGATAGCCGTTGGGCTGTCACCGCTTAAATATATCCGCATAAATTCTTAAACAATGGCTTTTGATTTGATGATTCATACTTGCGTATTAACTAAAGAGCCGCAGCTTTACATCCAAAGAGACTTCTGATCGCGTTTGGCGTTGCTGAACTTGTCGATCGTCTAAAATCAGCTCTGACAAATCATGATTAATCGCTTTTTAAAGTGCTTAAATCTTTTAAGTTTTATAAAGCTCATAGTTAGATTGAAAATAAAATTATCTATATTGTCAGTAAGACTCTACATGACTGTTTTCCAACAAGTAACGAGCTACAAGGCTGCAACCATAAAAATCTTGTAAATTAAAAACAATACATAAATTGACTTTGTGTATGACGATTTGTACAAACAAAACATCAAACTAACAACCAGGGAAATTTTAATAAGGTTCTAAGCGCATCCAATTATTCCCGGAGGAGGAAAGAGTTCCACGGTTACATAAAAATAAGGTTAAGTGGTGCGGGTAATGGCGTAAATTGCTTTTAACAACGTCATACGTAACTAGCCTGTCAGTAATTATTCAAATTTAATAACAAACCAGGGGGAATAGCATTCGTTCCTTCTACGCACGCGCGCTCCCCTCGATAAATATCAGGTACCGATGCGTTCGTTTCGTGCTCTCACTCAGTCGGTAATAGCCATAGAATGCGCACGTGCTGGCTGTTCACAATAAAACTATTTCTCCCATAAAAAAAAAATGAACCGCCGCATAATCCCGCCAATTATTGCGTCTGTGTCCAAACATGGCTCATAAAGACGATTATTATGTTTGCATTACGATATTTTTGAGATGACCGAATAAAGTGAGTGTGTGTGAAATCGCGGGTGCCGTTTATTGACTTTTCGTGTTTTGTTTTGTGATATTTTGTAATATCGTATTATGCCAAGTGGTGATGGATGTGATTTTAGCAACTGTTTATGGGATTGGATTGTTCACTGCTGCAGACTCTATGGTAATATTTTTTTAATATTTACAGTGCAGCATTGCAGCCAGCTTGCCATTATATTTCAGCAAGTGTTTAGTAATCATTACCTATTTGAAACACATTTGTTACAAAAAGGTTTTTTTTTTTTTTTTTATTCATTTATTCTTATGTTAAAAACATTGGTACAAGTATCTCATCTGCCAAACTGCAGAACAGTTTGTCGGCAGCAGTTCTCGTGGACTTTAACATTAACATTATCATTAACATTAACATTAACATTAGCTTGCGGTTGTCGTTGTGTCCGTGGTCCGGCCGGTCCCGGGACCAGTCGGACTACGGACACAGGGACAAGTAGTGCTTCCGCAACATAGTTTTAAGTTTAATCCTACTAATATCTTTATTTTGTTTATCAAAAATATCCTGCGGTAGCTCATTTAAAAATATTGGCGTTACACATCTCCTTTCTCTCTTTCCATAGTAGTTACTGACTTTCGGAACTATTAATCTTGGTCTATTTAAATTTAAATTACGGGCTGGGTTTGTATACTCTCTTTTCTGTTTGTATAGTTTCATTTGAATATGTATTTATTTGAATATTTGAATTATGATCAATGTCATAGTACCAGGCAATTATTGTTAATTAACCGTAATTCAAATTTTATGACTAACCGTATTCAATTTTTCAGCTGTGCAATCTGTAGTATGCGAAAATTGTTAATATTACAGGTTGTATCCAACAGTATTCAAATCATTTTTACTATTTCTGTAATTACTGTTTACAATAAACACACAAGTACCTAACATTTACATAATTTAATCATAGGTTCAGAAAAATATAACAAGAAACTGAATATTTTCAAAATAATATGTATGTATTCGATTATTTTTGGTATATCTTATTTTTTTTAACTACTTATAATTATATTCCAATATGAATATATAATCAAAGCAGTTTGCTCGATTACAAACTTAATGCTAACTTCCAAAATCTGGAGCACCCGAAGATTCGAATTATTCGAATATTTTAAAAACTTATTTTCTTGACAGCCTAATGGGTATTTTTAATCTAAGATGACAGATTAAATATTACGCGTAGATTGAAATATGCGAGCTGTACCATTATTATATTGGTGGAAGGAGAAAGCAGCTGAGTTGCAACATAGTGCAGATACAAATCAAACTGGCAAATTCTTTGAGGGCATAAAATCCATTTTTGGCCCGCGAGTAAGAAAAACTGCACCAATGTACTCAAAAGACCGACAACACCGAGTTACTGACAAGAACGAAGTGATAACTCGGTGGGCAGAGCATTTTGATGAAGTCCTTAACCCTAATGCCCTCAGCGCTGATCTGTCCCATATTAAAATGCTTGAGGAAATGCCGGTGTGTCACCAACTAGACGATCCACCATCTCTTGAAGAATTTGTAGAAGCAGTCAACCGTCTCAAAAACTTAAAGACACCAGGTATGGATCAACTTCCTGCTGAAGTATACAAATACAGTGGCAATAATGTTTTAAATAGGCTCTATAATCTAACCAAGAGAGTGTGGACTACTGAAGAGGTTCCACAGGACTGGAGAGATGCCGTTATTTGTAAGCTGTATAAAGGGAAGGGAGATGTCTCCGATTGCAGCTCTTACCGAGGTATATCGCTCCTATCTTGTGCTGGTAAGATACTTGCGCATATTATTAACACCCGCCTGAGCAAAATAGCAGAAACGTGCCTACCTGAGAGCCAATGTGGGTTCCGGCCCAGCAGGGGTACAATAGATGCTATTTCAGTCGTGAGACAACTCCAGGAGAAAAGCCTTGAACATCAACGGCCCCTCTACATGTGCTTTGTCGATTTAGAGAAGGCTTTTGATAGAGTTCCACGTGAGGCCCTGTGGCTTGTTCTCGAAAAGTTGGGATACCCAAAGAAGTTTGTCAACATCATACGCCAATTCCATGTCGGCATGAAAGCGCGGATTCAGCACGAAAATGAACTTTCTGAGGAGATCCCAATTACAAGTGGAGTAAAACAAGGCTGCGTTATGGCACCTACTCTCTTCGCCATATACTTCTCAGTTGTCATGAGAGACGCACTGCACCATTGCACTGAGAATATTCTACTAAACTTTCGAACAGAAAAAGGCATATTTGACATTTCAAGATTTAAAGCGAAGTCCAAAGTTCAAAAGATACCAGTTCTGGACATACTCTACGCAGACGATGTATGTCTTATGTCTGACAGCGTGGCGCATCTCCAAAGGTATATTGACGCACTCCACCTATCATGTCAACGATTTGGGCTGGTCATTAGTGCATCCAAGACCCAAATCCTCAAGCAACCACCACGGGGCTGCGAAGCTGATAAAGCAACACTCAATCTAGATGGGAAGCCACTTGATGAGGTGTCACACTTTAAATATTTAGGTAGCACAATTAGGCACGACAACACCCTCGCTTCGGAGATACCATCGCGCATTGCCAATGCCGCCACCAGCTTCGGCAGACTTACTGATCGAGTGTGGAGATCGCACGATCTTAGACTACAAACCAAAATTAGTGTTTATAAGGCATTAATAATACCGATACTTCTATACGGTGCGGAGACTTGGTGCTTATACAAAACCGACATAAAAAAACTTGACACATATCATCTTCGGTGCCTAAGATCCATCCTAAAAATTAAGTGGCAGGACCGAGTGCATAACACTGAGGTTTTACGTCGGTCTGGTATGTATGGCATGGAATCTCTGCTCATGCAGCGCCAGCTTAGGTGGTGTGGACACGTCATTCGCATGGAAAAGCATCGTTTGCCTAAGACTGTATTTTACTCCGAGATGGCTGAGGGCAAGCGGAAGCGCGGTGGCCAGCATTTGCGCTACAAGGACGTGTTAAAGAGACACTTGAATGCTTGCTGCATTGAGCCTTCACGTTGGGAGGAGCTCGCTACACAAAGGTCATCTTGGCGCTCCACCATCTATAACAAGGTTAAAGACTTTGAGGAGGCACGACTTAAAGCTCTTGACGCAAAACGCCAAATTCGTAAAGATAGACCAAAGCCCTCCTACTCGTACACTTATAACTCGATTGGTGAACTGTATTGTTCACCGTGTAATCGAGTTTTTAAAACCAAATTTGGTCTAGCCAGCCATATAAGAGCTCATGCAAGAAAATAGCGGCATTCAATTTTGTCGCATTAATAATTAGTTAGGGTCGCCGTCATCGAAATCGATGAGGAGGACTATATATATATATAAAAATGTAGAGTTTTCTTCGACTAAATTGGCTGTCTCTATGATGACGGAAAAAGCGAGTGTTCAATTAAAATAGCAAAAGCTATAATTATGAAACCTACCTGACCATAGCCTTTTGGGCGGTGGAGCCTGATCATAATTTTATTGGAATTTAAATAGGTACCAAGTAAAATTTAGTAGCTTGGTACCTTGGTACCAAATACCATTTCTGCCATGTAGTACCTAATTAATTATTTTTAAAGCAATAGAAAAATGTGGTTTGCAAAAAATTTTTTGGAGGCCATCTTAATCGTCAATGGTAGCAACACATCTGTGACAAACTTAAAACAAGCCTTCTTACTCTCAATCTTTGACGTGTGTCGGCGGTGGTGCTGCGTGCTTGTTGACTAAGTTATCTCGAAATAGCTCTACATTTTGATGAAAAATACTACCTCTGTGACCTCGTCACTGACCCCAGTTCGTGGTGTAACGTTTCAACGAACTTTAGTTTTCTGCAGTCGTGTTTTGGAAGCTTTTTGAACTTTTACGAGACGAGAAACGAGACTTGTTAGCACATTTCAGTTTCATCCAAAAGAAACGAGTATTTTCATTTGAAAACTTTCTCTATTTTTTGTTATCTTGTTGCTAGATTGTAGATATTTTGATACCTAGGATAGATACTTAGAAGATTTAAGATTAAACGTATTCTGACCATTTTCAATTTATTAACATACCTTACGCTTGTATTTCCTCGAAAATGTAGGCACACACAGTACACAGTACACACACTTTCTCCAGTTATGTTAAAGCTCTATTGCTGATCTACTACTGGGTTTAAAAAAAAACATTATAACATCCTTTGTCCGACCCGGGGATAGAACCTAAAACCTTTATCTTTTAATCGGCGCGTTTAAGACAACACTAGATCAATGCGGCAGTCCCTGGCTAGAGTTGTCGTAAACGCATCGTGCATGCATCTTCTCTTCTACTTCGAAAATCGAATGCCAACTGGCGATTTAGTTGTGTCGTGTGGATCCAAAATCTAACCATAGACGAATTTAATCTTCAATCTAATCGTAAAAATCGGACCGTGTGTAAAGGGTAGAACAATAAAATGCACTAGTTACAAAGTTAGTTATCCGCGCATTCACGTTTTCGAAAATCGAATTAATGTTTGCAGTTTAGTGTATCGTGTGGATGGAATATATAATTTTGAACAATCAGACCATAGACAATTCAATCATCAATCTGATTAGAAGTAAAATTGGACCCTTGGAAGGGGTACTCATTTCCTCGAGCTATGACAGCGCAGACGTCAATGTGACAATCCTGTTGCCATTTCCGATCAATTTGCGTTTATGGTTCTCACCTAAACTGTCTCGACAACGAATCAGTTAGTTATCAAGAACTTGTTATTGGGCTATTTCTATCCATGGTTTGCTAATGCTATCTCGATCATATTTGTGTGGAGTACTTATAATTTAAAGCTTGCTCGTTGTTCTAGTCGTCGTAACCGCGACAGCTAAGCTATAGGTCCTGGGTTCGATTCCCGAGTCGGGTGTTCTCCAATGCGGTTTGGTGGACGACTGTGGCAAGGCGCAAAATAAAAAAACAAAGCAAGCCCAAAAAAATTCGTAAAAACATTAACCCAAACACATAAAGTCAAGGTACATCACCTTTTCGCCAGTAACGCTTGTGTCCGGAGTATGGTAATAGGTTCCCATGGGAACGAATCATAACTTTAATTAAACTTGTAATTTTTTGTCCCTGAGCTACCTACAAGTCTAAGCTCGCGATGTTTAGTATAACATGGTACAACTGTCCTTAATGGCGTAAGCAATGGACTTGATTGCCGCTCTAATTGTGACACGGCTAGGGTTTCCAAACATTTGGAAAGTCTTGAGATGGCTGATGTTAATAGATTCCTCAAATGCTGTTTTAATTCAATTGTTGTAAGTAATTTTTAAAGAGTTTCTTTTAATGATGACAGGATATTGGTAATATTGGAAATGGATGACAGGGTAAGCAGACAGTCCTTTGAACGACGGACGCAGGCCACTGCACATTGCCACTCCAATTTACTAACTCTGCGAACTATATCAGTGAGCTTTGTTCGTCTACGGATTTCATCATTCCTGATTCGCCCTCGTAGCGAAATACCAAGCATAGTTCGAGGAGTAGTGGTCAACCCTGTGTCGAATGTTCTCAAGCCACCAGAAGAACTGGCTTAGCGATTTTTTTTACCATCGTAAACAACCGGGACCAACGACTTAACTTTCCCTCCGAAGCACAGTAGCGTCCATGAAATTTTCCCACTAGCAGTCGACGTAGAATCGACGCGAGCCATTAGGCTATGGACACTACGCAAGGCAGCCTGATATGGGGCATAAAACTCTGTGAAATCAGGACAAATCACAAGACATGGTCACCCACAGCTAGTCGCTGCAGCTTACTGGACCGGAATGTCTATTTCAATAAACATTCGGCCATACTAAGACGGTTATGATGCCAGTATTATAGCGAAGGCCGTTGGAAAATGGTAGAATATGTACGACTTACTCTATGATCGAGAGAAAAGTTCTGTCTTGGCGAACAAAGAATGCTTTGAGAACACAATGGAGTCACAGGTATGCAGGTGACATTTAATTTCATAAAACGCATATCGCACATTTGAAGCCGGATATTCAACTGAGAGACATAAATTAGAGTTTAGACCAGGCTTTCAAAACCAAGCGGCATGCATCAATGGCTTTTCTAAGTTATGTGCGATTTAAGAAATTAAATGTCACATGCTGTAAAGGTGAAGGACGCATGAATGCCTGAGAGTTCTTCATAATCTTCTCGAAGAAATGTGGTCTGCCAATCCGCACTTGACCAGCGTGGTGGACTAATGCCTAATCCCTCCCATTCTGAGAGGAGACCCGTGCCCAACAGTGTGACAAAGACAGAGTTGTGGTGGTTTCAAAAATTACCACCGCGCTTTTATCTATCGCTTGTAGGTATTTAAGTGTATTTTCCATTAATGTTACTACTACTCCGATACCAGTAAAACATTGTGTGTTCGCTTAATGGAAGCATGGGACCAAATGACGCTAAACTGTCTTCCGCTAAAAGGTCCCATTACGTCGCTGGAGCGACGGCGCGACGCGTGGAGCTCTGGACACTTAACTAACATAGTGTAAGGCTGAACACTCTCGCTAGCAAAGCATTCAACATTGAGTCGGTTTGCGAACTGCTAAAGTTAACGGCATCTATATATACTTGCAGCTATCAAACTCGCCTCTCACTCAAGCGGTCCGGTTTCAAATCCAAGACTGACAAGACGCAAGACGTGCAAGACGCACCAATGACTTTTCTATGTTATGTGCGATTAAAGAATTTAAATGTCACCTGCTGTAACGGTGCAGGAAACATCGTCAAGAATCCTGTATGCCTGAGAGTTCTCAATAATGATCTTGCAGGCATGTGAGGTCTGCCAATCCACAATTGGCCATCGTGGTGGACTAAGGCCTAAACCCTCCCCATTCAAGAGGAGACCTGTGCCCAACAGGAGACCTAGTAAAGGGTTGAGGTTAATAGTAAGGATAGTAACTTTAAACCATTTGATATAACCTTTTCTTAAATCCCACATAACGTTCAAATGTCATTGGTGCGTGACGCTTGGATTTGAACCCACACTGCTCGAGTGAGAGGTGAGTTCTATAGCCACTGGGCCATCGCTGAACCAGGCATATCGGTAATCTGATTCACAGACCAGCGCACCACGAAATTTACCGAATTTCTATAATAAGACATAAGGTATCTAATATCTCAAGTCGGCTGCTTATTAATTCCGATCGTTACCAAAGGCTCCTCCGAGATTACTTGAAAGTCTTTTTGAATTTCCAACCCGCTTCTCCCTCTCACAAAATTTAACTTTGATATCGATGTGATGTAATGAAGAGCTTCTTTTACCTTTTAAGGTGTTTGACGCTTGAAAACGCGAAATTATCAATAGAATTGTAGTATTATAACCCTGGCATTACAAAACTAAGGATTTTTAAAGAAAAGTTTTGTTTCATCATCATTATCAGCCTTTAGTGGTGAACTTCTGGACACAGGCCTCTCCTAAACGACGCCACTCCGACCGGTCCTGTGACTTCTGAATCCAGCGGTTTAAGTTTTGTTTAACACTTAATAAATCTTAAAATACAATTTGTTTTTAATTATTAACAATACCTATGTCCATAAAGCTACCAATGGGTCGCGTCGATTGTAGCGACCGAGTTGTGACCGACCAAGTTAAGCAACGACAGGCGCAGTCATTTTATAGCATTTATTTACAGCATTTTTTGTGTAAATATCCTATTAACTTTATTAGTTAAAACCGGCTCAAAGTTGACAACCCTAGCCGTGGTTAAAGTTTATCATCATAAAGTTCATTGCAAAACTGTGTTCTCCGGCGGAATGGGTTGAAGCGAGATGAAACTTGGGTACATAAATATTACACTGGCACTGTTAATCCACTGGCGCTTCTAGTTTAATGAAATATCCTTTACCGCAAGGTCCTTTTTCGCATTACCCGGATCTATTAGCTGCCGTAATATACTAGCAGCCTCCGACCAAGATCTGGCTACACTGTTCACGGACTAACGAGTGAGTTACTAACAGTTTTAAATATACCTACATATCTTGAATTACACATTTCTATTATATTTACTCTACTGCGTCAGGTTATGTTTTTCGAGTGTATGTATGTATGTCTGTACGTGTGTGTGTGTGTGTGATTAACCACGCTCTGTAGCCTAAACGATTTGATGGATTTTAGCTTTAGAGGTGTCGTTAGATTCGCCTCAATTGTAAGAGTGACATTGGGTATATCATAATTATGAGAGTCAACATGACTGATTTTTGGCGCCATATTATGTCTTCAAAAATTTTTTTCTCAAAACCTATCGGGGTATTAAAATAAGGGGTTCCATCACGAGTTTGCAAGAAATATAAATTTATTTTCTTCGAACCAGAAAAATTAAAATTAAAATATCATAAAAATTATTACCCGGTAGAATGGACAAAATAGGCTTCAAATACTATTTAGTTCCCAATAGGTTCTACCACCTAAAGTAGTACTATTTCCAAGTTATAACAATCCAGTAAGATATCTCTCAAGCTCTCTCTCTCTGTAGCGTCCATAGCCCAATGGCTCGCATCGAATCAATGTGATCAAGATGTTAAGCAACGACTGGCGCGGTCGGTTTGTGGATGGGTGACCGCTAGTGGCAAAAAAAATTCATGGACGCTACCGTGCTTCGGAGGGCACGTAAAGCCGTCGGTCCCGGTTGTTTTCAATGCTGGAAACAGTCGTTAAGCCTTGTCGAAGACCTTCGGGTGGCTTGAAAACATTCGACACTGGGTTGGCCACTAACCCCTCCACCAATCCGCATTGGAGCAGCGTGGTGGAGTATGCTCTAGACCTCCCGCAGAAGTGTCTGTGGGGGAGACCCGTGCCCAGCAGTGGGACGTCTATGGGTCGCAGCGAAGATATCTCTAATAGTAGAAATAGTGCCTTATACGGATACCGGAAGCTTTGTAGCTTATCTCCTAACTCTAGCATCTAGGATAAATTCCCTGCCAGGAAATTTATTTCAAAGAATCGTTTGAGCCCCTTGAGGTACTCTCACAGTAATAACGTTGGTTGAGTCAATCTACGCTCCACTACCTCAGCTTCACGTTTGTTCACCTGTATAAAAGAAAACCTTGATCCATTAAATCCAGGTTCTAGCTTTGGATGGAAGAATCTGAGAGGGATGGGAAAACGGGATAGTCTGCGTACGTCTTTTATGTTTATTTCCAAGACAGGGATTTTAGCTTGGATTTAACTTTTACGTTACAGTTACAGGCTAGTAATCCGTACTAATTTATAAATGGGAAAGTGTTTGTTGGTTTGTCCGGAATGATGAGTCGACGTGTTTTTTGACATAGATGTAGTACAGGGCCTTAGGGATTAATAAAGGCTTTACTCCTGAAATTTGCACGATTCACGTGAACGGACGAATGAACGACGGACGAATGAACACTGAAATAATTTAGTTTTTAAGATATTTATCGATCTCTCGGATTTTTATCGGCTGAACTGCAGGTTAAGCTAGATATCGATGAGTAGTTGTATTGTTGCTGCCTTAAGTATTTATTATGTCATCTAAAACATATTTAAGGTATGTCAAGAATGCAATACTATATCCTTGAACTCAATCATTTAGTTAATCAAATTCCAAAGCCGATGACGTATCTTATCGCCCCTGATGATGTGAGTCGTATAGGCCTGAAAGTGATATTTATAGGGCTCAAGCACATGGGCCTACCACAGTGAGTTATTCAAGTCTACCATCAGTTATATCGACTTGAATAAATCTGCGTTACTTCAAGCCTCGATTATGAAAACTTCGTACAATCTAAAGTAACAATCCACTATGAAGGAATTAGTTAATTACTTTTCAATTGTCGGGTGGAAAATGGTGGAACTTGGGAAATAGTCCAATTAATCCAATCCTGTTCTCTCGCCATTGTCTCCCCTTATCGCCACTCTGACAGCGAAGTTCAACTCGTATTTCTAACCTCCATCACACTTGACAGGTTAGATAGGCGACGGAAAAAAGGGCAGACGCGTACATATCCGTGAAAATGTTTGTATCGCCAAGGGAGTTTTTAACAACTTTATTATAGCAGAAATACTCTACGTTGGATGCATCGATGCGACCCATAGACGTCCCACTGCTGGGCACGGGTCTCCCCCAGTCACTGCTGCGATAGGTCTAGAGCATACTCCACCACCCTGCTCCAATGCGGATTGGTGGAGGGGTTAGTGGCCAACCCTGTTTCGAATGTTCAAGCCACCTGAAGGTCTTCGACAAGGCTTAACGACTGTTTCCAGCATTGAAAACAACCGGGACCGACGGCTTTACGTGCCCTCCGAAGCATGGTAGCGTCCATGAAATGACCGCGCCCGTCGTTGCTTAACTCATTCGATCAGATTGAATCGACGCGAGCCATTGGGCTATGGACGTAGTGTTTCAACCATAATCTGTTTATATTCTATAATATAGCAATCGATTGAACCAAAAACTCAAAAGTGAATCAACGCGTAGCCGACACGATCACTTTACGACCCTGATTGGTGTCTAATTTTCCAACCAGCAGCCTTAATCCAATAAGGAGGCCCCGGTAATTTCCAGTTCATCCAACCGGTCCGAAGCCGCTAGACTAATCCCATTAACGTATTGGCACTGCTTAGTGCGAATCGATGAGTGTTAAAGTGGTGGGTGCTGGCTGGAAAGAAATCAATTCAAAAGTCAAATAATCGTATTCCGGTTAAGTTAATCAACTCCATCCGGTACCTACATAATTTATTGAGTATACTGTAAGAGTTTCGCGATATAATTATTTTCTTGTAAGTTCTACAACTTTTTACAATTTATGTATTGTTATTGTTTATCTGTTATATGTAAGCCCTGTAAATATAACATCAGACCTTAATTACCTAATGGTGTAGGCAGAGGTAGGTACCTACATTCAATTTTACCTGATAAATTTCAGGTTTATGTAATATGAAATATGGGGAGTATTGCCTGGGTATTTGTCGCTCTGAGTATTCTAAGATTATCTATACTAATACTAATATACTAATATACTAATAATATTATAAAGAGGAAAGATTTGATTGTTTGTTTGTTTGTTTGCATCGAATAGGCTTCAAAACTACTGAACCGATTTAAAAAATTCTTTCACTGTTGGAAAGCTACACTATCCCCGGGTGACATAGGCTAAATTTTATTTTGGAAAAAAATAGGGTTCCGTAAGATATTTGGGGTTTTCGGACACAAGGTGTAAAAAATCAACCAGAAAAGTTACTTATTTTGCGTACGCTGCCTAAACTATAAAAGATAGAACCATAAAATGTTCTAATTAATTGTAGATCTTATAAATATCCATAAAAAAGTCCGCGACACACTATACCTACGAGTATCTATGTCGAGTGAGGCACAACAACCATTTTTTTATATTGAATTTTTTTTGGACTACATTTACAGTTTATGTAGAAAATATTATCTTTGAATGATTAAAATTGGACGTTTGGTTTTGAAGTGTCTGTCTGTCTGTCTGTCAGTTTCGCTTTCACGCCAAACCTACTGAATCGATTTAAATGAAATTTGGTACACAGTCTAGAGCCTGACAAAGGACATACACTTTTTAATTGGAAAAAAGTGTTGTAATGGGTTGATAAGGGAGATGAAAGGTTGTATGAAAGTATTGTCATTTTCAGAACTAGAAGCATAAAACTTAAATTTTAGGCTGTTGATAAGGTATAATCCTTACTAATCCTACCCTACTAATATTATAAAGGGGAAAGTTTGTAACTAACTAATGGATTTTAATGAAACTTTACAATAATATAGCTTATACATCAGAATAACACACATGCTAAAATTTATAAAGATATTGTGTGAATTGTCCAAAATATGACGATAAGTGTCAAGTAGGTAAGTAGGAAAAAATCTACCATCTGCGAGCTATTCTGGCGTGCGCTGCCAAAACTACTGGACCGATTTCAAAAATTATTTAGGCTATATAATATTACTAGGCGTAAACGAAACTATTGTTATAATCTATATATGTAAAATAAAGTCGTGTTAAATTTTTATTTTTTTAGTAACCTGACGCAAATAGGGTTTATGTGTGTGTATTATAATTTTGATTTTTATATAAAATTCCCGTGCGAAGCCGGGGCGGACCACTAGTAGTAATATAAGTTAAACCATTGCGGTTCGATAAAAGGGTAAAAAGAACATGCCAAGTTTATGTTGGTTATAAATCTATATTTTAGAGCAAAGTTTGCTTAAGAACCTGGCATAGACGAAGAACAAGCAAGCTTCTATTCGTTAAAAAGAACATACCAAGTTTATGTTGGTTACAAAGCTGTATTTTAGTGCAAAGTTAACTTAAGAACATGGCATAGACGAAGAACAAGCAAGCTTCTATTCGTTAAAAAGAACATACCAAGTTTATGTTGGTTACAAAGCTGTATTTTAGTGCAAAGTTAACTTAAGAACATGTCATAGACGAAGAACAAGCAATCTTCTCTTCGATAGTAATACCATACCTATAGAAAACTCTTGAACTCATTGTTAAATAAGATTTCATATTCAACTCATCGCACATTCAGACAAATAATACGAGTAGATATCTAGGAAATAAATTCACATTTAAAATTATTAAACATATGAAAATATATTTGTTTGAATCATTTAAATAGTACCAATGAAATTCAACACCACATTGTCATCGAACAATGCGACAGCTGAAGGTCCATCTGTATAAACAGTAACAACAGACTAAAGAGGAAAAACACTAAAATATGTATGTGTTTATATATTTATGTATGTATTTGTGTATTTAATAGTATACGTGTAGTACATATTTACTTATATATCATATATATTTAAGTAATGAGGACATTATAAATAATTACTATAACTTTTTATTTTGATACGTACCACATATTTTATTCTAGCCATCACCCTGGGATGACTGGCAGAAAATGCCAATGGGCATCACATACATCTTTTTTGTGTAACTAACTATAAAGAAAAGAAAGATTGAAATAAATACATATTCTGTGTGTCTTCCAAGTGTGTAATTGTATTGTAATTTGCGTTCATTTAAGCTCATTCGTAGGTTACTTTAATAGTTTATTTCTAAGGTTATTCTAAGCAACAGTAACTGACACCAACTGCAAGTCGAACTCGCGCACTAAGGGTTCCGTACCAAACCGGCAAAAAAATAATGGCTGTTGTATGGGAGCCTTTTGGGAGATCTTTTTCTGATTTTTAGTTAGGTATTTTTTGTTATAGCGGCAACAGAAATAAATCATATGTGAAAATCAGCGCCATGGTTTTAACTTCAAGCATATGCTGAGTACGGTTCCTATTTTCCGTTTGTATACGTAACTTTTTTTTTTTTTTTATGGATAAAAGATAGCAAACGAGCTTGCAGCACCACCCATCCGCTGCCGCCCATGACAACTGTGACTGGCTTTGAACAAGACTCAATTAGGGACTGGGATGGTTAGTCCAATTAGTTGAGAGAGTTAATTAGAACATTAGTTGGTCAGTTCGTTAGTAGGTATAAGGACTGGGGACTGTTAGTGATAGTTAGTCCTGTTAGTTGGTGTTAGTAATAGTCCAGTTAGTACTTGTTAGTAGGAGTCTCGTTCTAAGTCAGTCACAGATGTGTTGCTACCCTTGAGGACTAAGATGGTCGCCTCTAAAGAAGTGTAACCGGAAACCACACCTTTCCAACCGGACCATAATTGCTTTAAAAACAATTATTACACGGCAGAAATGGTACAAGGTACCGTGGCGGGCGGTGGTACTGCCCCGGGCGAACTCTATATGGAACCAATTAGCTTTCATATAAAACCTATTTGGTTCCCTATAGGCTCTACCACCTTTAAAACCTTTTTTTAATTTAATTTACCATATTATTTTAATTACTTTTGAAACGTGGTACATTTGTTTTGTTAAGATGGCAAGTAAAGCTATTCCGTTCTTCGGTACAGGCGGTAACAGGCTTAATATTATTTATATTACTCCTATGTCAGATTTATCGATCTGCGATTGCAAAGGTGACCCTATTACGGAGCGGATATTACCAATCTTCTATGCCGCCGTCCCAGAGAAGTTAACATTCTCGCGACATGTCCGGTAAAGTCTTACGTTGTTGTCAAGCTAGCTACAGCCCATAGGCGTCCCACTGCTGGGCACGGGTCTCCCCCACAGACACAACTGCAGGAGGTCAAAAGCAAACTCTACTACGCTGCTCCAATGCAGATCGGTGGAGAATATTTATCCGTTAATGTTTAAAAAAAGTGCATACCCACATACTTCCGTACCTCTTAATTTTCTGGGAGTTCAAGTAGTCTATATATTAACCCGGAGTATGAAGAACAACTTCGCCAAGTTACATTTATATCCGTCAATGGGATTTTACGTGATGCCCGCACAGACAGACAGACAAAAAGACTGATAGACAGACGGACAATATTTTCAAAAAACACACCTACGATTTATTGTAGCCATAAGTCGTTAAAAAATGCCCCTACATTTAAATTTTGAAAAAAAATAATTAATGTACAGAAAAAAAAATCCTAAGTTTTACTATAGTCCCTGTAGGTGTCTATATGGGTGTTTATCAGAAATTTGGTTAACTTCTGACATCATTTTGAAAGTGGTGTTTTTAGTTAAAAATCAGAACAGTTTATATTCTATACTATGGGTATAACATCTACTTTGCTGCACCTAAACGGGCCAGCCACTTTACTTGATATTTTTAGAGAAATTTATGATTTTTTAAAATCAGTGTTCTAGGGACTGACGGGACGTGACAGGGACTGACGCCAAACACAGTTATTATGACAAAATCTTCATCAAGGAGTCCTGACAAGTTCTCGCTAAGCATTTTTACCAGTAACGATCACAGCAAATTGTTTCCAGTGCAGTTTGATATGTTGCAAAGTCAAGAACATTTGAATTTTTTAAGGCACCTTATTTCAAATTTGTAGAACGAATTATACCCAATTTTCATCAAACTCGTATTGAGAAATTTTTGATATAAGTTTTTCAAGGAGTCCAGCAAATATCTATTTTGTTTTTTAATTTTTTTGCGAGTGATTCTTTCTTTTTTTCCTGCCAACTTGTGAATGATTTCTTCAACTCTCTTTCTCTTTAGCTTAGCTTCATATTTTAACCGTACGATTACGCTGCGACCCATACACGTCCCACTGCTGGGCACGGGTCTCCCCCACAGACACTGCTACGGGAGGTCTAGAGCATACTCCACCACGATACTCCAATGCGGATTGACGGAGGGGTTAGTGGCCAACAAAGTGTCGAATGTTCTCAAGCCATCCGAAGGTCTTCGACATGGCTTAACGACTGTTTCCAGCATTGAAAACAACCGGGACCGACGGCTTTACGTGCCCTCCGAAGCACGGTAGCGTCCATGAAATTTTGCGGTCACCCATCCACAAACCGACCGCGTCCGTCGTTGCTTAACTCTTTCGATCACATTGAATCGACGCGAGCCATTGGGCTATGGATGCTACCGTACAATTAAATCCCATCCATTTTATATGTAATGGCTTTGTTTCCAAGTCTCCATATATTATATTTATGTGTCAGTGGACTGGACAAAATCGTTTTTAATAAGGTTTTTTTTTGATGTGTCTCAATCTTTTTATCTAAAATTTGCCTCTGAATAATATCGCCAAATAACGCTTTCTTTATCAATTCTACTTTTTGATTAGGGTCGTTGGCCATTTCTACAATTTTACTTTTTGATGTCAGTGCTTGCTTCTGTTTTATAATTCTATGTTTCAGTACTCTGTTTCATTGTTGTTCGCTGACAAGTTTTTTCTTTAAATTTTCAATGAGTAAGTCTTTCCTCTTCAGTATAATTATTTCTTTTTTTCCGTTGAACTATACTTCTCTTTCTAGCTTCAGCTTCTCTTTCATTATTTAATATAGGAACCTCAGGAATAATTCCATCTTCCTATGATGGCGGCGTATTATCTGTATTTTCACAAATCTTTTGTTTTTTTCTATAATCAGATGAATAGTTTTGTCTTGCCTTTCTGTGCTCACGCGGAGTCATGTCTTTTACATATTTCCTTCGTCCTTTTTCCTTTTTCTTTACATATTTTAGTCGTTCCTTTTCTTTGTACTGTGCCAGCAAAACAGAGTCATTTTTAATTTTTTCCAATCGCCTCTTTGCCTGTTCAGACGTTTTTTTTTGCAATTTCCTCTTTAGACAATGTTTTTTTCATTCTAGGCGCCATATTCTACAACAAATACATTGGTATTATGTTTAAAACCATGCATCACACATTATGACCATCAGTCCCTATATGTGGCGTCAGGCCCTAGTCACTATTACGACTAGGGCCTGACGGTCTAGGGACTGACAAAACGAA
Organism: Carterocephalus palaemon; assembly: GCA_944567765.1. Classification (NCBI taxonomy): domain Eukaryota; kingdom Metazoa; phylum Arthropoda; class Insecta; order Lepidoptera; family Hesperiidae; genus Carterocephalus; species Carterocephalus palaemon. Next base: position 12,815,517 of record OX155641.1, on the reverse strand, counting down.
ACAAAATCAAATGAAACCTATTATTTAAAATCAACATCAAAACCAATAGGCGGTCAAAATAACAAGGCAGACCAAACTCATATTTACAATAAGTAATGAGATCAATTAGTAATTAACTATCTTTAAAACGACTTACCTAGGGCCTGAGAGTTTGACTGGCACAGCACGTGTTTCCGTAACAAAGTCGGTGACCGCACTAATAACAAAATGACTGCCGCGGCATGGGTCGTGTTTGCAACTAGTTTCAAACCGATGCTATCGTATTGAGTAAGGTATGAAAAAGCCCTATGCTTGGATGCCGCGTATTTTTGAATTTCGTAAATGACTAGGGCCTGATATTTTTTTTCGCTTACACTTTTTGACTTGATATAATGTGATGAAACATATTGTTATTAAAAATTAAATCGTAATGACAATATTATTTATGTAATAGTAAACGAATTTAAATAGAGTTTGATCAAATTATTCTTATAGAATTATAATTACAGTGAAACGAATACTAAATTCGGGAGATCTTACATGGCTAGGGCCTGATATTTGGAGTAAGAAATGGCAATTTTTGGAAATAAAGAATATTATGATGTACATTAAAATGAGTGACCAAATTAAATGGACTTTATATGATCGCATAGTAGTTTAAAATATTGGATATTTTTTAAATAATATTGTGAAATTTGATGCTAACACCTAGTTAACCAAATTTCAGATAACCACCCATATACACCTACTAACAGTAGATTTGCAGTGAAAACTAAACCCGAGGTTGATCGCAAATGCATAGTTACTTTGAGGATTACGTGAAACCCGTGCGATAATCCTTACCTGTCTGACTGCACGTGCAATTTGTAATGAGGTTGTGGTACAGTCAGCATCAAAGCTGACGAACGTTCAGTCGAATCTTCAGCTTAATCATTTTGGAACGTCAACCGTCCTCCACGCTTGGTTAATGCAAGTTATGTTCGCTGGAATACATTTATCTTCTTTTGTGATTTTTTTTAAATAAGAAAAAATTACTGTCATCGCTTGTACTAACCCTAGGAAGAAGTGACTGCTAAACTATACCAACACAACAAAGATAATTATATTCAATTTAAGTCTGTATGTAGCGTGTGTTTTTAGATTCCCTGGATCGGGAAAAGTATCATTAGATTTATAACTGAAAATTCTAGTGATACGCCACACAGCAATAGGCTCACCCCTATCACATGGGACGAGTGTATACGTCCCATGTTCTGGTGATAATTGGGATTTGGTACTACACACATCTGCTTATCCCTTCTCAACAATTTTATTTTTATGTTATTTTTACTTTCTGCATGCAATAACAATTTTGATATTGACATGCATGTGTTTTTGGTGCTGACTGTACCTTCCTGATACAGTATATCAGCACCAAAACCATCATCATAATTTGAAACGAAATCCTTAACAAACGCCATTATTTCTGCGGTCGTGTCTTGTTCAACACGGAATCGATAAGGGTGGATCAGAACTGAAACTTTCATGTACTCGTTAAAATAACCCTTAGTTCACGTTCTGGAGGAAACGTCCTCGAAGTGTTGACCCAAATAAAAGTAAATGTTGCTTCAATTCCACGACGTCGATGTAAGGTTACCATATAGCTTTAAGTGAATTGGATTCCGTGATATTGATGGTTTTGAGTTGAAGTTTGAGAAAAGTTGTAACGAAAGTTAATTTTTAAAATTTAGTACGATTAATGAAAGTTGTAGAATGTTCTGACCCTGCCAGTTACGTGGGTGGTGGTCCGTGCCCAACAGTGGGACACAGAAAGGGTTGTAATGATGATCCTTAAAAAAAAAAGAAAACAAACAGGACCTATTGAATAGAATAAAATAAAATAATTTTAAAATTTATTTGGTTCAGAAATTGCAGCTAATTACATAACTATTATTCCTTCCTTACCATAAACTTAAGACTATTTACAAATTTAAATCTTTACTAGTAGTGTCTATATTAAATACGTACGAGACTACGAGTAAGTAGTAGGTGTTAGTCCCTGTCCCAAAATGATACATTGATACATTCACGCATTCAGCATTTTGCTGAGGCAATATTGCCACAGCGCTGATTTTCAGTGGTTATCGTCATGTTGGTGTATGAGCGCTCATCAGCAGTATATTACCTCTCACCCTCATCATCATAATTTGAAACGAAATCCTTAACAAACGCCATTATTTCTGCGGTCGTGTCTTGTTCAACACGGAATCGATAAGGGTGGATCAGAACTGAAAGTTCCATGTTCTCACCCTATGTTACTTTCTCTACAAATAATATTAACACTAAATAAGTATTAGACTGTGATAATAACCTGCATTATCTACTAATCTTAGAAGTAATTTTTACTTTTAAGAACTGAAGCACGTTCGTAAATTCGTGCTATTACTTTTTATAACATTAAGCATAAAATGCTTTACAAGATACCAATAACAATAATAAGAGTTAGAAGAGATGAGCAATAGAGCTCTGGACCATTGTAGAGCTTTTCAAACGCTTTGTTAAAGTTTGTCAAGATAATCTACGTGGAAAGCCCTCGTAGTATAAATAAAAGGCATTTCAAGGTATCCTTAGGCTGTGTAAAACTAAACTTTTCAGACACGAGCACGAGTGAAAGGACTGCGGGTACTTATAAATTTCAAAATATATTCTCTGTTATTGGAACACACCCTTTTCGCTCTGTATTCGAAGTAAAGGAACGAAAATATTGTAAGGAAGTATGGATAACAAATTATGGATGTTTTTTCTGAAAAAAAAGTAAAAAAGTATTCCCTCAATGTATCTTACATTGTATAACATACCTCAATAATAACCTCAGTATAATTTTAGGTCATTTGATCGTAAAGGGTTACTGACCTAAATTTTAAGTCGATGTGAGAAAGGCTCTTATGATATGAGATTCAGAGCAGTATTTAGATATAAATAATGTTCTAATTAATTCCCTCAGCTAACTGGACTAACCATCCTAGTCCCTATTTGAGTCTTGTTCAAAGTCAGTTACAGTTGTCATGGGCGGCAGCGGATGGGTGGTGCTGCAAGCTCGTTTAATGTCTTATATCCATAAAAAATCATTACATATACCTAAGTAGATACGATGAAACAGATGAACAAATATAGGTGAGCTACTGGTGAAATATTCATAAATCTCCGTCAGAGAAGTGTTGCTTGAGAATTATCGCCTCTTAATAGGTGTACCGAAAACATATTCCCTGCAGGACCACAATTGCTTGGTATAATAATCTTTATTTCGGAATTTAAACTCCATAATATTGTTAGTATTTTACAGTTAATTTGTTCTTATGAACTAATGATAGTTATCCGTATTAATATAAAATAATTAAACAAATCGTAATCAACCCAATTATACGTCTAGTGGACTCCCGTAGCTTCGCTTGCGTGGATTCGATATATAACAAAAGATTCCTTTATAGTTTCTGTCTCTCAAGGAAATAACCGAAAAAACTCTACAACTCGGTCAAATAGAAGTAAGAGGATAAAAGTCTATCCATCTACGGCTGCAATCCACACACGTCTCCCCCACAGACACAGCTGCGGGAAGTCTAGAGAATACTCCACCACGCTGCTCCAAAGTGGATTGGTGGAGAGCTTAGTAGCCAACAAAATTATAAATTATAAAATGCCTTTGGTAGTTTGCAAAATACTTCAATATTTCTATTAAGAAAATTTTCGAACTTATAATCCGCGTAACGGTATAGCTGATCCTATTTTAATGAGATTGTTTGCAAAACAGTCGAGAGGCAAATTAAAGTGTACTTTACGCCATCTGGCGTAAGTGGTATTTAAATTTCAATGAGAAAGTTCATTCGAATTTCAAGTTGACAGTTAATAAGGGCGTGCATAGAAGAGCTGAGTGAAGTAAAGTTGAAATTTTGGCTGATCAAGCCATCCATAACTTCTGGAGTGTTATTCTAACTTGGGCAATCCTCATCTTTCTTTCATCTTAAATTGAAAAGATTAGAATTATTAGAGTTAAAATTGGCTAATACCTACGATAGCTAAGGATAAATTTTTCAAAGGTTTTTCAAAGGTTGTACTTAGAGCAAGCAAAACAGATATTGGTCTGTAATTAGTGGGATCTTTGTTGTCTGACCTGATACAACTTTATTAAGTTTCTTAAGATCTGGAAGATGTCCTTTATCTATACTAAGATCATTTCAACTCTCAATCGGAAGTAATAGGACCTCTGTTAGTATCAAGAATAAACTTATTAACTATGAGAAAACATTGATTTGCCCATCTCAGAGTTAATTCGTTTCCAGACCGTTTTAATTTTATTGTCTGAAGAGTTAATATTATTATAAAAGTATTTCGCATTAGCGCATAAACAAGCAGATTTTAAAAAATTGGACTAATGCCTATCATGCTCAGTTTGTCACAGTTGTCATTGGCAGAATCTGGTATGTAATGCTTAGATAAAAAGTTGGTGCCCACATTTGGCAAACTGCTGACTCCAAGATTACATTTCCCAGCCATACGTCGAGATTTTTTTTTATTATCATTAAAAATTCACGCGAAATTTTCTTCGGCGAAACAGGATTAAAACTTAAATCTTTCAGTTTTCAGATGTCCTCCACACGCTCAAAACAGATCTCCAGATGTCCTTTACACAAATCACACTAATTATCCGGCCTTGTTCAACATCCTTCCTTATTATTCTACTTAATGTTACAAAGAAAATCACTAAGTGTATTTTAACAGAACAAATATTTTCCGATAATGTCTGGGCTAAACTGTTCTTGCTGTAGCGAGACAGAGATAGCTGATAGAAGGGGGCAAGCTGTCCTGTCCTGCTCTGAAGAATATGGCTGCTATTGTCATCGTATTGTTCAAGATCTTGGACTTAAGTGACTCACTATTATTATCACGAAGAGTAGGTATACTTCTTCGTAACAATCTTCAGATGCTGATTACACAAAGTAATTTTCTAGTTTAGATATGGGTACCTTCTGTAGACAATTAAGATTTCTAAGAACTCAACAATCTAACTAGCTAATCTCTGTTAACCATCCTACTTTATTCTGTACGTATGAAGCGAAATTTACAGCCGCTTCTTATAAAAAAGGCCGAATACTATCCTCCTGTCCTTCTCAAGGAAATAACCGGGAAAACTCTACCCATTGAAGTTCAAATAGAAGAGGCAAGTCCATCCATCCATTCATCCAACTAATCCAAGCCTAGTATACATACTCGTACATCTACATTACATACTCAAAAAATATCCCTAGCTCCCATTTTAGCTTGCACTGTGTTATGGAGAGATAGTGTGTCCCCAAGCGTTCCAAATATCAAAGAAAAAAAAAGTCTAAAACAAAAAAAACAAAAAACTTTTTTTTTGTTTTCTCTAGGACTTAAACTAAGTTACATTTTTATAAATCACAAAGAAGAAACTTAATATTATACAGTATCTATAGACAGTCGCCCGGGGCAGTATTGGTGAAGTAGTTGTTGTTTGCACACCCAAGTTCCCAACTGGGTGACGTTAACGCGTTAACGTAAGGATTACAATTATCTAACGCGAAAATCCGAATATGAACACATTAACGTTAGATTGACGCGTTAATTTACTTAATTCCGCTATCAAGGAGCTGAAGTCAGAGAAATTAATTGAGCATTTGAGGGGCATAATAAATTCATAGCTGTTCACACGAGGCGTGTGTGGCGAACTTCAGCTGGCATATCGCCAGCTTCGCTAGTTTTGCGTATGTTTTTAATGTGAGTGGAACAGCAAACAAGCATGCAGTTTCACGTATGCCCTTGTGTGCATAACATATTGTGTGAGAAACCACTGAAAGGTAGGTAGGTGCTTCGGATTAGTCTTCATCTAGTAGACGAAGTGTTTAACCTTAAAGGTTCTATTTAAGGGTTTAGCAACTAAATTCTACTATCCCGTTAGAGTTAGACGATTGACAAAGATGTAATGGGTGCAGCAGGTAGAATTGCCTGCTCTTTTGCTATGTTAGTATATATTTCTATTTTAATTACTGCGTCTATTACCTGATTGTTTACTGTACGTCACCCAGCTCACTGTATAGAAAAAATCTACTACTTATGTCGTATAACTCATTCTACCTCGTTGACTCATTAGAAACTTAATAAAATCGATTTACACGTATTCAACAGGACCCAGATAAAGAGTTATTGTTGTTCTAATGAATAATTTACGGTAAGCGCTTTAGGGCTTACACACACGGTCCGAACTATTTTTATTTGTAACCAGCTGACCCGGCAAACGTTGTTTTGCCATATAAATACTTTTTGGTTGATCGTAGAGGGTTGAAAATTCAGGGTTGTATGTATTTTCTAATGTTGTATCATAAAAAAATACAAAAATAAAAATTTATCAAACAATTAAAAAAAAAAAATTTGGGATGGACTACCCTTAACATTTAGGGGGATGAAAAATAGATTTTAGTCGATTCTCAGACCTACTGAATACGCATATAAAATTTGGTAAAAATCGGTAAAGCCGTTTCGGAGGAGTACTGCAACAAACATTGTGACACGGAAATTTTATATATTAGATGATAAGTGAACTGTATTTTTTTTATTAATTTTTGTTTGTGTGCAAAGAATAATAAATATTTATTCTATTCTATTCTATGTTATTCTATTCTATTCTATTCGTTTATTCACTTATATTTATTTAATATAGTATTTTTCATTATTTATTATATTTTTCAGTCAGACCGGCAGTTTCATTTCATATCAACATGAAATTTAGCGAGTTGGCCTGCCTTTAGGTAGTTTTACCTCCTCGAACTCGTATTCTATGCTCTACATCTGAGCAGTTCTAGTGAGTGTTTAAATTTTTATTTTTTTATATTTTTTGCAGTATAGGGTTTAAAAGCAAGTAAAATAAAGTTACTGTCGACCTGCTCCTATACCTAGTCAAATCCGCGCAAACACAAAAATCAGTCATAAAGTCGAGTCGATCATAGACCCGAAAAATTCCGTTCATGTGCGCGAGCCCTAAGGAGAGAGAGGATAATTCCCGCCACGAAATTATTCCCCATCCTTGATTGCTCCTTTCACGTCATAAATACGCAATGAGTAATGTGAGGTCTTGACAACTTAGTCTTGTCTTGCCGTGTACTAACTCGGGACAGTGTCACCGCCCGCCACGGCGCTGGTATTTCTACCGTGCATAATTGTTTGTTCTGGTTGGTATGATGTGGTTTCTGAACTTTTTAAAGATTACCATCTTAGTCCTCAAGAGTAGTAATGTGCCTGACTTGGAACGAGACAGTAAATTTATTATTAATTTGACTTTTAACATAGAATAAAGAGTCGCTCCGCTCTACCAGCGACTCTTTATTCTATGCTTTTACTATCACAAACTAATGGACCTAATTGCCACTAGTTGAGAACATTCGATGTTGGGTGAGCCACTATGCCCTCCACAAATCCGCATTGGAGCATCGTAGTGTAGTATGCTCTAGACCTCCCGCAGCTGTGGGGGTGACCCGTGCCCAGCAGTGGGGCGTCAATCGGTGTAGCTATACTTGCAAATATTCCAACAAAGTAAGTATCTTTATCTCATTAATTTTATTATTAACTTTATACATTCAGTGATAGTTTTCGCTAAGAACGATAAATCATCCCACCCATGTGGTGAGACAGTCGAGTGTGAAGAAATATGTTTTTCCATTTAATGGCTTTCCGATCAGTTCCAAATTACATTCGTCTTCAGAAGAATTTTTTGCAGAAATTCCTCGGAGCAGCGTTGTGTTTGGAGGTTACAGACTATCGCGTTTGACAGACGTTCATTGTGTACTGATATTGTGGTTTACAATGAGTAGACGGATCCGTTGGCGTAATCGGTAGTGACCATGCCTGTTACGCCAGGCGTCGTGAGTTCAAATCCCACTCAGAACAAACATTCGTGTGACTAACACTTGTATTTTTTCTGTGTGTGGATGTTAATATTATATATTTAAGTATGTATTTTTAAATATATATGTATGTTTATCAGTCTCTGGCACACATAGTACAGGCTCGCGCCTAATTTGGGGTCAGGTGGCCGTGTTTGATAATGTCCATGATGTTTATTATTATTATTTATTATTAATGAGCGTCTATCAGTAAATAACGTAAACTAACGTAAAGTTAACCGTCCGAGATAGGACTATCTAATCGTCAAATTATGGCGTCATTTTTGCAATTGTGAGACGTATACCGTTCCCTCGACGGTACTTTCACGGAATTGTTATTGTAATTTAAAGTATAAATAAAAAAATGCTGTATGAACACTGTGTTAACTCTTAAAATCTATGATATTCGGAATTTTGAAAGGGTTTATTTCCTACCGGATGCACAGGCTGTCTACAAATGAACGCGTCGCCTCGGAGGGTACCTCACCTCTCGAGCTGGCAGCGAGCCAAACCGAATTCTAAGGATGGTAAAATCCGTCATATTTAAAGCAAGCCAATGGAGAAGCTGTACATTCGCCAAACATGGCATTTTACTAACGGCCAATTAAGATCAATGAAGACAAAAATGTTATATTACCTTTCTAATATTACCTCGTCACTGGCCACTATTTTCGAGATTTAACTATATACGGAAAACCTATGCGTCTACGTTTCATGCGACTTATCTAACCAGTGGTCCTTACTACTCAATGGAATGTGTCTATTGTTCACCTACAAATAACTCGTTATTAGTTTCTCCTGGGGAAATACTTTCCTTTACTTTATATTCACACTAAAACTTAAAAGAGCAAATACCTAACAAAATTCAGCCGCACAGAGCCTTGCACTACTCGTAGCTAAGGCCGCCCCCTATCAGGCGCCCTAAAATCTTCCGGCCGTCGGGTTGATCTCCACCAATTTTCTAAAGATACTTTATTTATAGGTATATATTCTTCGTCATTTACAAAATATGAAATTTCAACTCGACGAACTGCAGAAGCTTCTATTCTATAAAACGCAGGTCCTTCAAAAGTATATTTAAGATATAAGTTCGTCCATTCACTCACTAGTATTATTGTAACCATTATCTTATCAGGTCACGCTTGACCTGGCTAGGAAACTACTATCGATATTTTACTGAATATCTTCCAATATCGTCAAATCGAGATAGCATTAACGACGAAAACTGAACTCTACAATACTTTTAACAAGATACTTGAGGGTACGATGATATGATCGCGCTGTCTTAAGCCCCAACAATGCTGTTTGTGATAAGAATATCGCGTTCCATGCAGCTTTGTTCTTCAAGATGTTTTACTTTTCTGTATCCAATTTCAAATATATATTGAAGAAGAATAAGAAGTTAAACGGGATTCGCGATTTGCTACAAATTTCATTTGCTTCGTCATCAAGATGGTAGCACAGGCTGGTCAGCCTGTGCTACTTATCCGAATCGTGGCCAAGGGATTAATAACAATAAAAAATTAAAGCCAAGAAATAATAATAAGGCTTAATTAAGCTGTCCCGAGCAGCGATCAATTCAGACTCGGAAAGCCATTGTTCATTTAAGTTTCAGTTAAAATTTTCATTTTCTTTTTTAATTTCCGCGGAAAATTTTTGCTCTTTTCTATTACACTGTGTGATATCTCTGCGGTATTCACATAAAATGTTTGTTGTTTTTACAAGCTTTTATTTAACAATGTGAATTTACGAACATTGATTAATAAAAATAGAGTGGTAAAATATGTTACCTTCATAGTAATTGACGCATGGATCCTCGGAGCAATGAGACCTATAGAAATAAAGCAATGGATCCGTTTAATTAATGTTCGCAAATGGCACATTGCGGTGACAGTAAAAATACGTCATGAACATGTAGATTTGATGACAAGGTTTTATGTCATTGAAACCTGAACTGAATAAAGCCAAAACCAATGCATTTAATAGTATCATGGAACTAATAGATACTTATAGATACTTATGATATCAATATCGTTGATTAGTGCTGAAATTCTAATAACGATAATTAATACGCAGCAGAGTAGACAACCAATCACTTTTCACTGGTAATTAATATTTCCTAGTTGTATGTACGTGCTTCGCTCGTACGGAAAAATACATTGCTGCAGTTTGACAAACTCTACCCAGTGACACCCTTGGAGACCTGCCTTATTTCAGAGTATCCCTATAACCCGAATAAAATGGCAATCAAAATGGATCAAAAGGATATCCAGAAAATAAGGAATGTTGCTCAGGGTTTCACTAGGTAGTGTTAGATACACCAAGCAGACGTATTGTCTAATTCCACGCGGGTGATGCTGCGGGGTGTCCTTTTGTTTAATACTAGTGGACGCCCGCAGCTTCGCTCGCGTAGAATTAGACCCTTAAGACGTGAATTTTCAAAAATCCTTATAAAAGGAACCCCTGTGCAAAATTTCAAGTTTCTAACCGTTATAGTTTAGGCCCTGCGTCATTTCAGTCAGTCAGTCAGTCAGTCAGCTTGTCATTTTATATATATAGATATAATAATACCTGCGCAACCCGCAAGTAATAAAACAATATTATAAATTTAAATTCAAACTTTAAGAGAATGGGTTTAATATTTCTGCAGCGAATCCTTAATGGGACACAACAATCTAAATAAAACTACTGCATTGTGAAAAGTCAAAAGTAGCTTGTTAGCAATGTATTGAAGCTTATTCTTTTATCTTTTTAAGACTCACTCGTTGTTCAAGTAGAGAGGTCTCGATCGAGTTTTTGGGTTCAGTAGTACGTAGTAAGGTTAATATTTAATAAAGCCGATGAAATAATAGATAGGTGAAGTCAACCGAGACACAAGGGTTATGTTTAGTTTATATTAAACATCGTCATTAAATTTAGCACTCCCCTTTCAGCACAACCCTTACTTTGTCCCACTCTTGGGCACCTCTCAGAATGGCAGGGAGAGGAAGTAGAAGCATACGGTGATAATTATGTTTTTGTTCGAAATTGTTATTTTAAAGTTTTAAACTTTTGCACTGAACATTTTGCAGTAAAATTCGAATCACGCTTAACCAAACAAAGTTTAAAAACAACTTGGTCTGAGCTTAATAAGCTCGATGAATGCCAAGTCTTGCTAAAACTTAAAACGACAAATAAAATCTTCACAAACTACTTTATTTGCTTTTTTATCTACTACATACTGGATGAATTTCACTGCATTTTGTCGACTACGATTATCAGCAATCATAGGGACCAATGACTCTGTGGTCTTTTGGTGACCCTGTCACAGGGTTTCGATCCACGACGGATCATTTTATTTATTTGGCAGATTAATTGGTACTGTGTTATTACCAGATAAGTACGTATTATTATATATAGCAACGACTACATATATTTTGGTTTAACTGTGGCTTGCCTTAGCCCTTCTCGCCGAGTACACTATACTCAATTATTACGTAAGTGATTAGCATTGCTAGATGTTGCTAGATGCCCAAATATGGCGAGCAGTTATACTCGTGCAATGAAACCATTTACTGTTAGTATATGCACAAAATAGATCTCCTACAATAGGCGAATGCAAAACGACTGCACTTATTTACAACAACTTTTAACTTTTTAACATACTCATTCTTATTATGATTTTATCTAAAAGCAAATGAAAACCTTCACATACATTTTTCTTCATTTTTAAAAAATACTAACGTTTTCACTTAAATTTTTAGGTTTAAAATTCATCACATTTAAATAAAAAAGTCTTAAACGCCGAATGACGTTAAAAATATCAAAGCAAGGACAGCTCGACCTTAGAGCAATTTTCCATTTGATTTGATTATGTCCAGAAGGGGATATTAATTACATCAGCTGAACACGGCCCTGGCTCGCTCGGCTGCCCCGTAATACAGCTCGGTCACACTATAATAACTCGTTTCATACTAACTAACCATAATCCGGTGCACGCTTACAAAGTGCTCACGTCCTTGCACCTGGTCACAAGCAATTGATAAAGTTTAGCAATCTGCGATATAGAAGGGCTTATCATGCATTTGAGTACAAGTCTTAGAACTTAGAAAAGTTAAACGAAGCGTCGGTCGGTCCCAGTTTTTTTCAACCGTAAAAACAATGGTTAAGCCTTGTCGAAGACCTTCGGGTGTTTTGAGAACATTCGATACTGGGTGGTCCACTAACCCAATCCGACCAATCCGCATTGGAGCAGCGTGGTGGAGTATTCTTTAGATAGCTGTGTCTGTGGGGGAGACCCGTGCCCAACAGTGCGAAGTCTATGGGTAGCCTATGCCATCGTTCCTGGTTGTTATCTTTCAGCGGTAGGTCCCTAACCACTCTGCCGAACCGCAATGGAGCAGCGTGGCCCTTACAGTTGTGAGAAGAAACCAGGGCTGAAAGAAAGGATATTTTTTTAGATGTGTGTCTTAATGTGTTTTAGTTGCTCAGGAGGGTAACCTTTAGTAGTATATGAAAGCTCTATGGTTTAGTGCTCTATTCACGGTATTATGCTAGGCATTTTGTAACAGAAATTTGCAGCAGCAATTCCAGCGTCCAAGCCGTACATAGCTCGCAGTAAGAGCATCCTAGCTATTTCAAGAATCTGTTTAGATATTGTGTAAAGGGATAAACATATACGAGTACGTACTGCACAGAAGTACTAGTATTTGTTTATCCTTTCAATGGTTTACATAAGTCCCGGTTGTCTGCCAATCCACACTTGCACAGCGTGGTGGACAAAGGCATATTACCTCCCATTCTGGAGAGGAGATCCGTGCCCCACAGTGGAACACAGAAAGGGTTGTGATGAATGATGACGCAAATTAATACGAAAACCGGCTTATTAAAATGTCCGCGCTAGCGTAGAGCTCGTTAGTATAATAACTCTCGATCACTTCATAATCTGTAACTTGTTAGTCTTTTTTACGATTAAAGCTAAGATCGATAGAGTTAAGCAACGATGGGCGCAGTCAGTGTTTGGATAGGTGACCGCGTTAGTGGCAAAATTTCATAGGCGTTTACCTACTTCGTAGGGTTTGATAAGCCCTTGGTCCCGGTTGTTTTCAATTTTGAAACGAACGACAATGCAAACGAGCATGCTATTTCTATAATAAATAATTAATTGCAAAGTATCTAAAATGTAAAAACTTCGCAAAACATTTAAATGAAATTGAACTGGATAAATGAAGGTTATTAGAAAAGTTCGTATACGTGAAGGCAACGGTTGACAAAATTCATTGCGATGTCTTAAAAGCTTATCTACTTTTAGAACTTCCGAAGTTTCTGTGTGCTGACTAGAGCTTTCTTTAGTTTCAACCGATGCTTGTGATGTTTGGTTAAGTTTAGGGTATTCCCCCAGACGGCATTCCCAATTACTTGAGTACCCGGTTTATTTAGAACATATAATTCCGTATATAATAAATATAATAACAATTTCCGACTTAAATCACACGTGAGTAAGCCTGTAACTTCAACAATGATTATAGGGACATTCAAAATAGCATAAATCACCAATAAAATTGCTGAAAACCGTTTACGATGGTATGGACATATCATGCGCCGCGGATCCCAATTTTCCTGATCATGTATCAGGAAAATTCTGGGCATTCCATGGCTTGCTGTTGATAAAGGCTATACTCCTTGATAGTAGAGGTAATTCTGCACGCGAAACGATATCGGGTGGAGTCGCGGCGTAAGCTAGTCACATAATAAAACATAGAATGTAATAATAATGATACGTCTCAAAAACGGTATCGTTTGTAAATGTACAAAATGTTCTATCGTAAATATATCAATGTTTATTTAAGCCAACCTTCGTAGCAATATGTTATCTCTACGCAATGTCTACGAGCTACGCGCCGTAGCGCGTGTTGTAGCAACTGCTACAATCATACCTCTTTATTTATGTCTCGTAGCAGTTAATAAATGTCTATTTCGTTAGGTTGAACTCAGATTTAGCAAAATTCTAAATAATAGGTATGTTATTGAATATTTGTAAGTATATCTTGAGTTCGTGGTTTAAATAAGAGCGTTTCATACAAGCGATTTATATTAAAAGTATTTACTGCACATGTAATCATTGGTTGCCACCCATTAACGTCCCACTTCAGGACGTGGGTCTCAGGACTAAAAAGGCTTGTTATTGGCCAACCCGACTGGCGAAAGTTTTTAGTTCTTCCGAAATTTCTTGACTACTATTACTTGTGATAACATCCGGGGCCGATGGCTTAACGTGCCACGAAGAGCAGGAGAAGAAAGATACCCATCACACTAGTGGACGTCCGCAGCTTCGCTCGCGTGGAATTAGACATAACAATAGTTTCATTTACACCTAGTAATATTATGAAGCCTATGTCACTCAGTGAAGGTGCAGCTTTCTAATTGTGAAATAATTTTTGAAATCGGTCAAGTAGTTTTTGTGTGAAAACATTACAAACAAATCTTTCCTCTTTAGTTCAGATAACGAAGGATTATTCATTTATTCATCGTTTCTTCGCGACCCAATTAATGGAAACTCTTGTTCTTCCTTCCTCCATTGAAGTTCATGTTACAATTAATTTTTTCTTATATTACAATTTATCTTTCATTACAATTGGCCTGGTTAAGTACTTCTATCAGGAAGGGTCAAGGGTCAAGGAAGGGTCAAGGGTCGCAAAGTATACTTTTAATCTTACCGCTCTTCCAAATCGCCAATTCAACATACGAAGTAATAATCCGTGCCGGGTCTAAGCGGGTCTGTGAGAGTTAAGGCCTGTTCAGACCTGAGTGGTATTCACAACCGGTTTCGCTCATATATTAGTACTAGTGGACGCCCGCAGTTTCGCTCGCGTTGATTTAGACCCATTAACGACATCTGCCCGCGTTCGGGTAGTCATCTGGACTTTAAAAACGCAAAAGTTTCATACTAACTTTGCACCCCCGTTTTACCCTCTTAGGGGATGAATTTTCAAAAATCCTTTCTTAGTGCTCCCCTACGCTATAAAAGGAACACCTGTGCAAAATTTCAAGTTTCTAGCCCTTATAGTTTAGGCCCTGCGTTGATATGTCAGTCAGTCAGTCAGTCAGTCAGTCACCTTCTAATTTTATATATATAGATGAAGGTCCGTTGGTGAACCAAATAACTGGTTCACGGTACCGTATGAGCAGGCGGTATGGTATCGCTTGTTTTGCGAATGATTCCGCCGGACCACGCGACGCCACAGCGAAAACAATGTCTTAATTTAATTTAAAATTCTTTGTTTGTTTATTTTTATTTTATTTTATTTTTATTTTGTTGTGTTGTTTTTAGCTTGTGTCTATTGTGTATATATGAATAAAGTTTTTCTTTCTTTCTTTCTTTCTTTCTTTCAAAACTTCAGACTCAAAATTGAGCGTTAGCAGTATTTTACCCATAGAGCGAAATACGCTTTACACTCTGTTATTTCTGCAGGCGGTAGCTAATATCGCTTAGGTCTGAACAGGCCTTTACCCAAACAAACGTATGTCTAGTCCCTGCATCGCTAATCTGTTTATCCTACAGACGTATAGTCCAGACCCTTGAGCGGTTAATTTATAGCTAACGACTGCGACTCTTTGAGCCGTTTGGTATTAGGTTTTATAAGGTAGAAAACGAGCATGCGGCTCTACCAATTCTCTGCCCAACTGACAACTGTGACAAATTTTGGTAGAGATAAGCCGATATGATCAACAAACCACATAGTTTGGCCTGAAACCGCATTTTACCGGTAACATGTAGGTTATTCAAGTATGACATGACTTGACATGAAGTTATGACGATTGAAGATTAAATATCTATGTATGTATATCAGTCTCTGACACAGAACACAGGCACGCGCCTACTTTTGGGGTGAGATGGCCGTGTGTGAGAATGTCCAAGATATTTATTTATTTATTGTGTTGTAAAGGAATGTGACAATATCTAATCACACGACACGACAAATCGTGGTCGTGAAGTGTGAGTGGTCGCGACAAGGGCGGAGGGAGAGCCTCGGTCGATATCGCAACACGCAGCGTCTGGGTATGAGTGAGTTCTGTAATTTGGTTTGCTCACAAAGTTGCTAAGAAAAATTTGCCGTTATTGAAAGCCAAGTGTCTTGAAATGTATGTCTCTCAACTATTAACATAAGGGTGGTAGACACTACAAAGTAGATAGCACTGACGGGTTATGATATAATATATCATATAATATATCATATATATAGATATAATATATCATAACCCGTTATATATCGAATGTCTAAATCCTATGTACTAGACAACTTTAAACTTGTAGTAACATCGTTTAAGTGAATGTGCTCGAAACTAAATGATTTGAATGATGTCTGTTTTTAAAGCTGTTTTTAGGTATGTTTTTAAAGCTTCTAATCAATATGATTCGATTGAGGTATATTTTTAAAGCTGTTTTTAGGCATGATTTTAAAGTTTCTAACCTAAATGATTCGAATGAGGTCTATTTTTAAAGCTGTTTTAAAAAAAACTTATGTCACCAGTTTATAGGGGAAAGCGAAACACAAAATACTCATTTCTGCGAACACATATTAATATACATAATTTTAATTAAATCAATCCCCAACATAATAGAAAATTTATTTCATATTCCATTAGTGTGTATTTATAAAATTAATTCTGTGAAACTACCCCTTTTTATGCAATTAACCTGAAAAACGCGACATAATTGAACAGGCACACTCATACGAGTATGCAATGACAAAACGTGTTGTATTGACATGAAGCGTTTAAAATTATCGCGCGATTTTAATTGAAAGAACTTCATCCCATTTATTAATTAAAAGCTTTTATTTAACTTCACTCGTATGTATGTCCTGGAATCTTGCAATCAATATTTCACCCACTTCCACTGAAGCTATCGAGCTGAAATTTGGCACATATATTTGGTTCCGATGACAATGCACGAAAATAAAAAAAAAGTTATAAAAAGCTTTTTATTTTTAATTTTTTTTAATAATTATTTAAGTATTTATTTTATAATTCATCGTTTAGACACTCGTCGTCAAGTAGAAGACGCATATTGGTAAATTTTCTACAGAAATCATGGCATACCGATGGCGTTTTTAGCATGGCATTTATTGTCCTTATATGGAACAAACTTTATGGGTTTGGCCCATACATTAGAGATGGTTCGGCCTACTTATGTCTTTTTGATATCGATGCGTATATGTAAATCATAGATATGAGACGCTTTATGTTGTAAATCAAATAAATTGGAGTAGTGAAGTCCAATTTCTTTGGTGTAACCGGCCCCCTTATTACTTGAGTTGCAATCCGCGACCGATGTGAAATTCTTGTAGACACAGAAATCAGTCCAATTTTATAACCATGACCAAAGTACAAAAATTTATCTGCCGCACTGCAAATCAGCGTCATGATTTCAAGGAAATGTGTTCCTATTTTTCTTTAAAACCACTCTTATAACCTATACTGTGTTTAAATAATATATTGTAGTACCAAGCTGTATAACCAATAAGTTTAATCTATTCGAAATGTTTGCCCCGGCTGGGATTCGAACCCGCGACTACTACTTTATTTTATTTTAAAGTAAAATATAGTCTGTTTTCTAGCTACATGAAGAACATGAATTACTGAGCTAATTAGCGATGTAATGTAAGAGCTGTTGTAGCGTCGGCGGAGGCTCGGAGAGAATGCGTTAACACTTTTACTAATTAAGAACACTTGAAGATATTTACCGTAAGAAACTTACTAGCTCAACTATTTAGACTAATATTATTAAGGCAAATTCTTCGTGTTGCGAGTGATAGTCCAATAGCCAAATTGTAACTCTCATTAGTAAAGTTCCGGGTTTAAGTCCCAGCGGCATGGAGCAACGACTGTTTCCAACACGAAATTATGTGCGTTTTAGGAAATTAAATGTCATCTTCTGTAACGGTGAAGAAAAACATCGTGAGGAAACATACTGGAGAATTCTCCATGTTGTCCAAAGACATGTGAAGTCTGCCAATCCGCACTTTGCCAGCGATAACCACGCTTTATGGTTTGATTGTCCTGTAAATAATGAAGTAGGTAATATTTAAAGCGAGATTGTCACAGATTTTTTACTACCTACTTTAAATTACTGTATAAAAACAATTGAATAATAACCAATGGCTTTTTAAGAGAATGATTGATTGGGTGCCGACCATAGGTGACAATAAACATCCAAACAAATTATAAGAGGTTAAATCAACAAAACATTTATTTAATTAGCCATTTAAACTTATTAATTATCCTACTAACTACATCTATACTTATTTCACTATTTTATCATAGATAATAGAAGATAGGGCTGGCGCTTCTGCAGAAACATTTCTCTCTCGCAAATCATCCGAAGTCATAGCAAGCCCAGTTTAAATTGCCTCACTAAACTTGGGAGATCTATATAACTGCAGATAACACAATTATCCCGCTAGACGGGAGCCCCGGCTAACTTTATTTGCTGAAGTTATAACCATCGAGACCGACATTATAAATTTGAACGCGTAATAAGTAGGCAGTAGTCATTTTAGGTGGTAGAGCCTATAGAGGTATAGGGAGCCAAAAAGGTTTTATAAAACCTATTTCATTCCACAAAGAGTTGGCCCGGGGTAGTACACGCCCGCCATGATGCCAAGTATCATTTCTACCGTGTAGTCATTGTTTTTAGAGCAATTGTCACACCACCTATTACATTAGATAAATAAATAAATAAATATCATGGACATTCTCACACACGGCCATCTGACCCCAAATTAGGCGCGAGCCTGTAATATGGGTGTCAGAGACTGATATACATACATATATATATTTTTAAATACATACTTAAATAGATAATATTAACATCCACGAACCATTCGAACCCACGACCCCTGGTGTAATAGGCAGGGTCACTACCGATCGCGCCAACGGGCCCGTCAAAATGAAATTTATATAAATTTCCCGCCACGGGCCGAATCATCCACATTAATGGGATTTAAGAGCTGTAATTCACACAATAGATTTTGATTTTGATCAATTCATATTCAGTTGTGATTGAACAATATTTTAAAGAGTCGAAATAAAGTGCCATATTCAAGAACACTGTCGAACTGGGTCTTCTAATAATACTTAGTAAAGTGGATCTGGAAAAATTATTCTGATTTATATTGGACCGTGACGAAACTGAACGTTTTAAATGTACACAGTGACAGCGTAATGTATCCCGCTAACAGACGGACCACACCTGTTTGGGGTAAACGTTTTATCGTACCAACGAGTAAATCTAGTTCTGAAATCATTTTCTTGCATATTTAAATACACTTTTCTAGAGGCGACCATCTTGGTCATTGATTCAGTGGAAAATACAGGTGGTGGTGAGATATACACTCTCACAGAAAGTGAGAGAGACACACACACACACTAACACACACATACACAGCACAGGTTTACACGAAACAACCTAAAAACAATTTGAAATAACCGTATGCAATCGTTTGTACCCTTAGTACTCAGTATGTATTATTAGAAAGAAAGAAAGAAAGAAAGAAAGAAAGAAAGAAAGAAAGAAAGAAAGAAAGAAAGAAAGAAAGAAAGAAAGAAAGAAAGATATTCAAATAGTTCAAATTTAAGAACATTTACTGTCCGAGCTGCCCAATATGCGAGGTCGCCCTGAAACCAGCGGTCGTGGTTCGCTGTGACCATATTCGCAACAAAAATTCCTATTTCAACAAATCATATACTGTTATTTATTTATTTTATATCCATATTGTTGTAAGATACTTGTGTAACAGTGTTAATTTGGCGAAATAAATTTATATTCATTCATTCATTCATAAATCAATGATCTTAGTCTTCAAGAAAGCTATGATAGACATTTATCACATTTGCTGTCTTGTATCCAGACAAATACATTCACAGTTATACTGTCATCCATATAAGTAAGCATTGGTAGTATTGACTGTAGCCACGAGGCCGAGAACGCTTCGTTATCAGACAATACTCCATCATAAATCATAGTACTCTCATGGCATCGAGCACCCCATAAAGTCGATCCGAACAGATTCGTATTCCATCAAATGTATTGGCATCAGTCATCGCGACTGGCGTATTATGCCGAGAAATGTATGGGGCCATTTGTATGGGCTTACTGATATGCTTAAGCTGAGCTCACATTGCTAAGTTTCAAGAAGACATAAGTATTGAGTATTTTTCGTTATATCACGCCCAACGAACGCTAAGGGAGAGTTGTGTGACATATCCACTTTTCACAGGTTATGTTTCGGTTATATGAAATGAGCCATACGGACACAAATCTAAACCATGTCTTCGACCAAGATAGTAGTAGTAGTGTAGACCTTTAACTTAGCAGTCGGCACAAGACGACGAGGCAGTAGAGAAAAGAAAACAAGAAGTATTTTCTATTTCTATTTCTATTCTATTTCTATTTCTATTTATTGCAATTAATAATTAAATAAAGACACAATAAAGTGGTATTATTTTGAAAAAAAAGAGTCCAAAGTATATTATGTACTCGTATATATGCTTGCAATGGACACACTGAACTTATAAATAAAATAATTGCGATACTGTTTGATAGGAATGCGATTGTTTATTTGACAAAGATGTCTTTTTTTCGCTTTTGAGATCAACTTTTTCAACAAATTTTCAAGATCATCAACACCATCGGATATTCAATTTTCCACGTTTTATTTTAAAATATTTAATATTAAAATCTCCCTTTATTTTTATTTAGAACTGTTATAAAAATTAAATCCTATCTATACCTACTATTAATATTATAAAGCTGAAGAGATTGTTTCTTTGTTTTAACACGCTAATCTCTGGAACTGGTTTGAACTGAAAAAATATTTTTGCGTTGAATAGTCAATTTATCGAGGAAGACTCTAAGCTATTGTTGTGTGTAATTCCACGCGAGAGAAAATGCTGGTGTCCACTAGTATTATATCCACTAGTATTATATATATCCACTAGTATTACATAAGTCTACACACTAGACTCCCAGCAAAATTCTGTAACCCGAGCAATACAAACGAGTGATAGTAAATCTCGCCATCTTATCCCGGAAAATCTTGTTAGGCGACACCCGGGTACCCGGCTGGTACCCGGAACAACTTGTGATCCCGACGCCGGTCGTTCATTTCGAACTTAGTTTATAATTAAAGTGTTGCTTTTAGTTCATCGTCTTCATTACACTTTTATAGTTTAATGGCCTGTTGGCAAAATCGGGGACACTGCCTTCTGCGCCGGGGGTCGTGGGTTCGAATCCCACTCAGGACAAACATTCGTGTGACGGACACTTGTGTTTGTTCTGTGTCTGGATTTTAATATCTATGTATATGCATTTATTTAAAAAATCTATGGATTTATTGTCTCTGACACTCTTTACTGACTGCTTAGTTGGGGGTCAGACCACCGTGTGTGAGAAATGTCTATGATATTTATTTTTTATTATTATTATAGGGGCGACCATCTAAGTAGCAACGCGGAACGAGTTTCTTATTAACATCATTACTAACTGATCGAGAATTATCACCAAAACCGGACTAATTATCACTAACAGCAGCTTTAAGTATAGTCATGTGTAGATCATCAATTATATTGTAGTGCCCACGCATCATTGGGACCACAGCATGCCCGTTACTGAATTTACGAAAAAAAAATGTTGCAGATAAAGTGATTATATGATTTGCTTCAACAATCTATATGGAAATTTTAACTTTTAATACACCTACGAGTACATTTTATTTCACCGACGTAACCCTACCATAGTAATGTTAGGGTGCGCTCACATTCTACCGCGAAGTTTTTTTATCCACGACAGACTGCGATGGATTGTTATCTCTATTTTATTATTTTACGGATATCTGTCTCCCTATTTTGAATTTACCACCTCAACAAATATTAATATAATTATTATCTGTTTATACGTGACTATTACCTACAGTATTTTTATTGAAAACTAGTGGACGCCCGCAGCTTCGCTCGCGTAACACATTCACTAACTTCAAAAACGGCAAAGCTTCATACTAACTTTGCACCCCCGTTTTACCCCCTTAGGGGATGAGTTTTAAAAATTTTCTCGCCGTAAAAACCATCCTTGAACTTCAACGAACATTTAAAAAAAAGAATTGGTCCAGGCGTTGTTGAGTTATGCGCATACCAACACATTTTGCGATTCATTTTTATATAATAGATATTTACACGTCATATGTATGTATATCGTGCCTTGTTTTATTTGATTACGACATTTCGTTCCTATTTACGGGAGAACAAACGACATATTATGTGATGTATTGTGAACTCACCATTATAATTACAAAAGGGCGGATAAAGCCCCGGGCATATTATGCTATTAGGCCAAAGCTGGATTGGCCCCGGGACAGAGTAATCTCACACAAAAATATCGCCTCATTTAAATTTCAAATACATAGGTGCTTCAAATATTCAATTATGTTAGATCTCTTCAACAGTGAATGTAGTCTGGTATTGACCAGGGCGAAGCGGGGACACTTTTGTATACAAGCATCACTTTCGTATAAGACGAAGATAGGAAAGATTCCATGAGATGTGTAGCAGCTTCTTACCTAGTACCTACTACGATATCTCTCGTAATACAATAAAATAATAAAAATAAAAGATGATTGATGATAATCAACTATGCTGCACGGCAATTCACACAATTTTAGAAACATTATACTACTCATATTAGGTGTATGCTTTTTACTAGCTGGGCTTGATCTTTTTCATTAAAATTAAACGGGACCACCTTCGAAGTAAGTTCTACCAAACTAAATAACAGCAAATCGGTGTATGTACGACTAATTTATCGCTTTAAATTAAAAAAAACATACAGTCGAACATAGACCCTTTTCAAAGTAGGTTTAAAATAGTGTTATTTTCGCGAATTTCGTAAAGTCACCAAACACTGCGTTTTTGCTCAATCATGGCCATATACTTTTAAATATATATATAATATAATAATAATATATATAATATAATAATATAATAATAATATATGTATATATAAAAGGAGAAGGTGACTGACTGACTGACATATCAACGCAGGGCCTAAACTATAAGGGTTAGAAACTTGAAATTTTGCACAGGAGTTCCTTTTATAAAGTAGGGGAGCACTATGAAAGGATTTTTGAAAATTCACCCCCTAAGGGGGTAAAACGGGGATGCAAAGTTAGTATGAAACTTTGCCGTTTTTGAAGTCAAGTGGGCAGCCCGAACGCTGGCAGACGTCGTTAATGGGTCTAATTCTACGCGAGCGAAGCTGCGGGCGTCCACTAGTCTCTTTATAACATCCAACGGAAGCCAACGTTCTCTCAAAGTTGCCGTGTCCGTGACCCGACATTAATGCTATTACTCACAGGGCGGCTTAGGCCTGAGGCTAATTGCTCGACCGAGACCCAAGAGGCTAACCTAACTATAGCATATGTAACACGTTACTGCTGAGTTCCTGACTTCGCGAATGGTACTAGGGAATAACTGAGCTCTTAAAACTTATTTAAGAGCTCAGTAACCTTCTACCTTCTTAAAACTTATTTAAGCTTCTTTCAATGAAACCATAGTTTGGTTATAATTCCGCTCGAAGGACCATAATATGTAGGTATCGTTATTCACGAGTAGTTTGATGTATTGCTCGCTGGTACAGGTGGCACAATAAAAAAAAGGGAAAGATTTGAAAGAAACCAGAAAAATCCTGGATGCCGTCGTATCCAGGTAGATAATAATTATGTTGTTTGTAAAACCAATGTCATTGTGTATATGATTTCTTTTATTATTATAATTTATTTCTAGTGCATATTATATAAAAATGTTGGCTTTCTGCGCTAATTCTACATAATTATTATGTATAAACTTTAACTGTGCCGTGTTTCATTCACCTCCGTCCACGTATTTTTTGTAAAAAGGGAAGAAAAGAAAGTTTTTGCTTCACGTATTAATATACAGAAAATATTCGACCAAAACGCGCAGTAGGTAGAACACGTTTCATATTCAAGCCGAGCTCCCAAGATAAGTATTTGCATACAGACAACCGTATTCAAATAATAAGAACTCCCCGCCAATATCTGGAAGAATATTACTTCACATGTTCTTGTTGAGTTGAACAACATGCATATTTGTCGCTTCGATTATATTTTATGTAATAAAAAGTCAAAATGGCTCCAAATTTTAGCCTGGGTGTACAGCGAGGCGACGCTGCCAGTGTTCTGGGTTATGTGCCAGGGGAGATGACATTGGACCACTTTTATAATATAGGTAGGTATATAAAAAAATGAGTTTGATTTTTTTTTTATTTAAAACATTTTCATTTATTAATTAATTAATCGCACATAACCTATTCACTATTGACCCATCAATGGTGAATAAGTTATGTGGGATTTAAGAAATTAAATATCACTTGCTGTAACGGTAGGACACACCGTGAGGAAACATGCATGCCTTAGAGTTCTTCATAATGTTCTCGAAGGCATGTGAAGTTTGCCAATCCGTAATTGGCAAACATGGTGGACTATGGCCTAATCCCATTCTGAGAGGAGACCCGTGCCCAACAGGACACATAAAGGGTTGTGGTGGTGGGTTGAAAACAAAACGGTCACTGTTTGCGGACGAGTGCGGATGAGTGCGGACGAGTGCGAAGCTTACGTTAGCCTTTTGAACTGCCACACACTTACACGTAAATCTTGAGACCTTATCTTACCTAACGCTTTATTTTAGCTGAATCTTGAGAGGAGTAACGTTCATATCTATTATAACCTAAACGTCTGTGATAACTCTAGGTTTTATTATTCCACAGTTGAGCCGAGCCGTTTTATAACGCCCACCTTTTACTTGCAAGGCACAAATCTTCCCTGTTTTGACAAAACATACAGCATAGAGCGCAAACAACTGTAAACATAACGCTTTACGAGAGCTTTTGTTTGCACTCACCCACTCGCCGCGGAGTCATGAATCATTTTAACATCAAATGTAGTTGTTCTTACAAACAATCACACATGAAATCCCGAAGTGAATTTGTTGCGGTGTCTTCTCATAAATGAGGTCATAATCATGCTACCACTTAAAACGTTCACAGACGGTGACACAATAAAACTTTTATTGTTATAACGGTTTTAGCCGGGCGCGAAAGGGTTAAGATTGGTGGAAGGGTTAGGGGCTAACCTAATCGTCGGAAGTCTTAAGCCACACGAAGGCTAAGACCGAGAGACTTACAGTTATGTTACAACCAAAATCGACTGCTCAATGTACCCTCCGAAACACGGAACCGTTTACTTTGGGTAGTTCCTGCAGAACTGGCGACACTGTTGGGTGCGGGTGTCCTTTCAGAATGAGAGGGAATAATAGGTCTTAGTCCACGCTGGCCAAGTACGGATTGGCACTTCACATGCCTTCGAGAACATTACGAAGAACTCTCAGGTATGCAGGTTTTCTCAGATGTGTCCTTCACCGTTACAGCAAATGACATTTAATTTCTTAAATCGCACATAACTTAGAAAAGACATTGGTGCGTGCCGCTAGGGTTTGAACCCGAACCGCTCGAGTGAGAGGCGAGTTCGATAGTCACTGGGCTGGTACCGCTGGCTGTATGATGACTACAGACAGCCAATATTCTAATCGTTTAAAATCGAATTATGTGTGCCCCTATCTGGTAAAAACGGGGTCAGCGCCATAGGTCGACATTCTAATAGAGGCTAATCCGGTAAAGCTGGACATTTAAAGACATATCGCGTGCCGCTACTAGACCTGATATCGACAGGTCCTAACCCGTCGATGTAGGCATACTGAGGAATACCGATTAGGTCTAAATGACCTATGGTGGACAAAATTTAATCGTTTTTTTTTTTGAGGATGCACCATCCATCATCCATCCGCTGCCGCTCATGACAACAGTGACAGACTACGATCCTACTTTTGATCCTTTTGTAGGTGGTAGAGCCTATAGGTTTTATATAAACCTATAGGCTAAACCTCCCAGTTCCTAATTGTGTCCTGTATAAAGTCAGTCACAGTTGTCATGGGCGGCAGCGGATGGGTGGTGCTGCAAACTCGTTTGCTATCTTATATCCATTAATAAAGACGGGCATATCCTACCCTTACAATTCACCTACTTACCTACACGCTTGGTGCGTGTGGCGACCGCCTACTCCTACAGGACGCCACAGTACGTATTGCGCGGCTCGTCTGCAGTGTGCACATACGCACACCACCTGAAAGCTCTCGATCCCCTAAGGCTGCCTTTCAAAGGAAAGGGGACAGCAAGCACTCTTGTACACTTGCACATTCACCGTACGAGTGCAACGCCTCCTCGGCGACGCTCCTTTGACGAATAGAACTAATATTTTGCATCGACATGTGTAAATTTCTCTTGTGCATTGTTTCGTGTGTTAGTTAGCGTGAGTCGGCTTTTATGGTATGTCTTCATAACCGGCTTCCAACTTTGTTATCGCCGCCATCTTGTCGCTAGAGAGAAATTCTAAAAACAAAAGTTTCACGGGGCCGTTAGAGCTACTCATCACGTGTAATGCAAATTGTTTTACGAGCAGACTTACCACCAGATATGTTTTAAAATATAATAATGTACAGCTTTTATTAACGGCTAACACTAAAGATTACCACTAATCAAAATCTAGTTTCGCCCGCAGTCCGGCGGATCATAATCCGAGATAGCCAAAAATCGATTAAAAATCAATCGATTATTAATTATCAATTAAAAATCGAACGATTATTTCAGTGATTTTTCAATTTCACGGGAATCGTGCAGTTTTCCGGGATAAAAAATATCCGATATCACTGTTCTAGCCGTACACTACAGCTATTCAAAAAAATCATTAGAGAAGAAGAACAAACCAACAAACTCACTTTCACATTTAAGTATATCTAATATATACTAAGGAATTTATTAGTTTAAAGTATGTGGCTTAGTAGCGTCCATGGCCCAGTGGCTCGCGTCGAATCAATGTAATCGAAAGAGTTTAGCAACGACGGGCGCGGTCGGTTTGTGGGGGACTGCTAGTGGCGAAATTTCATGGGCGCTCCGTGCTTTGGAGGGCACGTTAAGCCATTATTTTCAATGGTGGATACAGTCGTTAAGCCTGGCTTGGCTCGTGGCCAACATTCGACAGTGGGTTGGCCACTATCCCCTTCACCAAGCAGCGTGGTGGAGTATGCTTTAGACTCCCGCCTGTCTGTGAGGGAAGAGCCGTGCCTAGCAGTGGGACGTTGATGGTTTATAGCTAGCTATATTGTGGCTTTACCACCTACATATGGTGAATTTCTCGGTGAAGTGTCGGAAACTGACAAACAAAAAATAATTAGGACGGCACTAAACAGTGCGCCGCTAGCCACCTGCCCGCGGACGAGCGTTTGTTTGGCCAGTGGCAGATTTATGTATGTTACGTGCATGATAAAATGGTCCGAAAAATGTACATTACGGTTTTGTTTAAAATTAGCGCGCATTCCGTTGAGAATACGCGGTATTTTTAATTTTTTCTATATCGATTACTTAACATACTCGTCGGTAGAGCGTAGATGGACAGGCCAAAGGTTTAAATAATATATGTAACATCAATACACCGATACAATGATAACTATGAAGGAACTAAATAAATGTTTAATACTTATATTCAAATGGGTAAGGTCAACTATTCTCTGGTCTTCGATCTCTTCCCAGACTCAAGAATTTCTTGCCTATTTAAGTATATATTTATTGTGAGTGCCCCTACTAACTACTACTAACTTCTTATTTAATGCTTCTCTTCCCAAAGGTTGCTTATAAGCGAATAGGTTAGATATACCTATATATAATTTGTAAATAAGTAACATGTTTTTTGCAAAGAGTATTTGTATTGTATTGTAAAAAATATACATAGTTATTGAGAATGAATCTAAGTAATAATGTTAAAGTAGAAATAGTAAATAATTTTGAATGTACAGTCAGAAGTAGAATCAGAACTAGTAGTAGAATCAGTAAATAATTTTGAATGTACAGTCAAGAAAATTAGTAAAACTACGACAAGAACTAAAACAAATATGATATGATGATACAATTTATAAATATAGTGAATAACGTAAAAAGATAGCTTAAAGGACACAAGATAAGTAAATACTACAAGCATTATTCGTTTACAAGCTATTAATATACGTTGAAGAATTAAGAGTGATTCATAAAATAAAAATGCATTGTCATCTAAACTCTGAGAAGTAGTCCAAATTTAGTATTGATAAAATTTAATAAAACAAAAACATTACAATTTAAATAAAGCCTTTAATGAAAATAGCAGGGGTCATTAAACCGAGAAACGATAAGGGCAAGCTGTGTAAGTCGTAAGTCGCATCGAGTCTCCCTGTAGACTCTACGCACGCCACTCCACAGGAGACAATGGCACGTGACGTCATACACCTAATTCTCACGTTTCCCCTGACATGCCATTGTTGTGCAGAGCTTGTTAATTACCTGGAAGAAAACTCATCGCCTACACTTTTTTTTTTCAACGCTTACTCCGTGGGGTTGTGAATGGCCCTGATCTGTGATGTGTCTATCATAGGTTATGTATCTTTAATAATATACTAGTGGACGCCCGCAGCTTCGCTCGCGTAGAATTAGACCCACGCGTTCGGGTTGCCCACTTGACTTTAAAAACGGCAAAGTTTCATACTAAATTTGCACCCCCGTTTTACCCCCTTAGGAGGTGAATTTTCAAAAATGATTTCTTAGTCCTCCCCTACGTTATAAAAAGAACCCCTGTGCAAAATTACAAGTTTCTAACCCTTATAGTTTAGGCCCTGCGTTGATATGTCAATCAGTCAGTCAGTCATTCAGTCAGTCAGTCAGTCAGCTTCTCCTTTTATATTATAGATAAATAAGAAAGTGTGTTTGTTGGCTTGTAGGTTTGTTCTTAGGGCCTGGAGAGTGACATAGGATTTTATCCGGAGAATAGGTTTATTAATTTGTTATGAATATGGGCGCAATCATACTCTAAAAGTACTTAGTTTTAAGCGTGTATGACACGCGCTTACTAATAGACAATAACGTTGAAACAATGCATGATTGTTTACTCTCTCTACCCCCAATAGATGGTATCTACACCCAATATAGTTTGTTTAAACGACAAACCACTTCTGAACTGAGGCGGGTGTTTGAATGAGAACAGACAATGAACGCTCGAACGTGGATCGTGGATAGCTAAATGGACTACAAACTCTTTTGGGAGGTCGAGGGTTCAATTCTCGGGAGAATATTGTTGCCTGTAAGAATACAGAACAGAACTATAGGAGCGTCTAGTAGTAATTGCAATACGCAATCTCTATGCAAAATTCCATAATCAATCATAATCATTTTTTTTATAATACAGACAGACAAACAGACATATAGGCACCTGATGGTAAGTGGTGGACTATGGACACGTGCGACACGGGGCATCACATGTGCTTTGCCTGCCTTGAAGGGAGCGTTTCACACTCTGTTTGCAGCACTCCATGTCGTAGCATTTCCATCCATCAGCCTTTTTGGGTCCACTGCTGGACATAGGCCACCCTCAATCATCGCCACTCCTCCGCATAGCTCTCTCCATTTTCTTGGCCACTGGTCTGTCACCGCTATAGCTGGGCTGTCACTCGACCCTAGCCGCACGCACTAATGAATTTTCTTGAATTGGTTCTTCATAACGTTTGCGAAGAGCAATGAATGCATTTTTGGTGTACATATTATAATTTTCTGGTAGTAGTAATACATGGAATATACAGGTTCTACCAGCCACATGCCGAAACAGGGCGGTGCTCAGTTACCAAGAACGTATTGCAGTGTGTCAGCGAGTCTGGATTCGGTCACGGAATCAAACGGATATTTCGAGCATTGTTTTAGTTTACACCCGGGACTGTTACCGCGGTACAAAGAATTAACGTACGAGTAGCTACATAATGCTCGCCAGGTTATCGTATATTTCTGTGTACAGTGAGGAAGAAAATGCTTATTTATCAGGAATTGTTTCGTTAGTAAAATTTCTTTTTAAGTTATGCTACGTATACAGCCAAAATCTATTGTATAAAATGGCTATACCATGGTATGATTGTAGAATTTTGTAAAATACAATTGGAAAATAGTCATAATTTTAGAAAATTGTACTTTTTTAAAAGAAGAAAAAAAGTAGATAACTCATGTGTATGTGTGTAGTGTGTACCTACCATTCTTAAATTTTCCTTATCAAAGATTAGAAAAATAAAATCAGTTTTGTCTGATACATCCATCATAGAATAAAGAACACTGAGTAGGTATCTATCGACCTGCAGTCAAAGATTAGTATCTCGTTATTCATATTATCATTAAACATGTACTAAATTCTGTATCCTCTTATAAATATTTAAAAAAAATCACATCTAACAATTGTCTTCTTGATTGTACCCACGTGAATTAAATCAGAACATACCCTTTGATCTGGAAACTAAGGCGAAGTACACATTAAATCCAATTATTATGATTACAAAGTTGAGCAAAGAATAGGTACTTTCAATATTTCAAGTGAAGCCTCATCTCGTCGCATAAAAAATATATCTTATTATTTACTTAAATATTTAACATGAATCTTTGAACGTTATTTACACCCAATACAAAACGTCGGTTTAATTTGAAACTTATCATGGACCGACGACGATGCAATAATATAATTTAAAAAAATAACGTTTTAATTTGGTTCGGTTTTTTAGTTTTTTAAATGATGTTGTTTATTTATTTTTTATTTTATACAATTCCGTCCTTTTGGTTCAGACATAAAAAGTATTTTATGTGGAATAATTATATAACTAATAAGTAAATAACTAAAATAATAAACGTTAATCTATGTAGGTAGGTACAAAATTAATTGAGCCATGTCAACATTTTGTAAGTTTGCACTGAGATAAATAATTATGACGGTTCTTATTCGTCACTTGCTTTCAGTGTAAACCGCCTTATTCCAACATTCGTAGCAATAAATTCCCGAACACATCATCGATAGAAATGCCTCTCTCTGACTAATAGTAATCAAATCTTTCCAGAACATGTTCTAAAAGGGCAAACCTGGGGCCTCGCATAATTCTTCCGCACCGATCCTAGGCCCTTATAATAATAATATCTAAATATATGTATACCTACTATTAAAGTAGACAATTATTAGGTAAAATAGGTCCGTAGGCCTTTTCTGTTAAATAGTCTGGTTTTCTGACATGACAGCTTACTAGGGTTGACAAAATTTTTGGCTTTGATAGATAATTATATTTTTACGGGGTATTTTGTAACACGTTGTATATACTTACCATAGACTATACCAGCGTATACTCTGTTTTATGATATCTATGACTAGCTCTAGGATATTCACTATTCTAACTCCTTTATCTAGGATACTCTGTACTTAAAAGTGATTTGTTCCTTAATAGAGAAAGAGTATCAAATTAAGCCTTAGTTTGAATAAAGCTTGTTTTCAATCCTCTAAGCTGACGCACCCGTGTTTTAACAAAATGACAGCGGATTTACTGAGAAGGTTGTAGTTACCGGCAATTTAACAAAGAAATACGAAAGGAATTTCTTGGATTCTGTGTCCTTCGTAGTTGAAACAAGTAATGTCATGACGTTTCGGAGGATAAGTCCAAGCGAGATGAGATTTTACTTTACTCTGTCTCTATATATCTATCACGATATTTCACAAAGTTTTTAAGTATACAAGTATAAGTAGATAGAAAGTCTTATAGCGTCATAATTATACCTTACATTCGTAAGTCTTTATTTCTATACATAATTACAAACAAATGTTTCCTCTTTGTAATATTAATATAGATAGAAAATTACTATCTTTAATAATCTGTTGGCCTGTTTGGCCTGTGGTCCACAATTCCCTAAATCATGCATGTTCCGTTTTCTTTTCAGGCATGAAGTCATGGAACACAGTGAGCAAAGTTCAACCAAAACTTTAAAAGACGACAAACCGAACACAATCAGATGGAAATGTTTCAGTGTATACCATTTCTTAGACTAACACATCAAAAAAAACCTAACAATGACTACAATTTCGACATCGATGTCATACTAGTAAATTCCCATCAAATTAAACCATGTTTGATTGGTGTAACTGTGTTCTTAAATAGGACAGTTTTGGTGAATTTTGTTGATTCAATGGGTGAATGAAGAAGTGATGGGGTGTGGGCAGAGCAAGATAAACTTGTACCCCAGAAGGAACAAAAATGGAGGGAAGGGGAACAGTGCCAAAAAGTCAGGTGAGATTATTTTTTTAAATTAAGAAACATAAAAGATTTAATTAAAAAACATCTTATATCAATCAACATAATTGTAAACAATCAATATAATTAATTAATCAATCAATACTAAATTGAATAAGTTAATATAATTATAACAATAAGAACTATTAATAAATAATACCAAGCTTAATAAATCACAATAATTTAGCTTAATAAATCAGAATAATTTAGCTTAATAAATCAGAATTTAGCTTAATAAATAATTAAAATAATTTTTATGTAATTACGCATGATTTGTAGGTAATTAACTCTCTCAACAAATTGGACTAACCATCCCAGTCCCTAATTGAGTCTTGTTCAATGTCAGCCACAGTTGTCATGGGCGGCAGCGGATGGGCGGTGCTGCAAGCTCGTTTGCTATCTTGTATCCATAAAAAAACGATATGGTCGAATTACGACATCGAAACCAAAAAGGCTGCCTCAGAGCAATGAGATAACATCAAAGTTTTGAATTTAGACCACTCGGCGACTCAGCTATTTAGCCTTGATTGTATTAAAAGGTATTCTTTTATCTCTCTTCTCTATCTGTTACTGGTGGGACAAAGTTAAACTCGCAAGAAAGTTGGGCGAACAAATCAGTTTGAACAAATTCACCACCGTTTCTAACGGGGACCCTATTAGCATCAATATCTCATTTACTATAGCCGCTCTTTCCATTGACTTAATGGAGTTTGTTACAAAGAAATTTTGTGCTTTGTAACTTATTTGTAAGATTCTAGCATGTAGAGGCTGTAGGGTTATGTAGTATGTTCCCTCGGGACTATTGAAGCTCTATTTCCTAGCACACGCCTTTATTTCCGCGAAGGGATAGGCTGGGGTGTGAGGAAAGTCACTTATCATCTGTTATGATGATCAAGTGGTGAGATTTACCATGGATGACCGCTAGTGGCAAAATTTTATGGACGCTATCGTGCTTCGGAGGGCACGTAAAGCCGTCGGTCAAGGTTGTTTTCAATGGTGGAAACAAACGTAAAGCCTTGTCGAAGACCTTCGGGTGGCTTGAGAACATTCGACACTGGGATGGCCACTAACCAATCCGCATTGGAGCGTGGTGGAGTATGCTCTAGACCTCCCGCAGCTGCGTCTGTTGGGGAGACCCGTTCCCAGCAGTGGGACGTATATGGGTCGCAACGAATACTTTGTCCGACGCGAGGATCAGGAACTCACGCAAATCTAAACTAACATATAATTTTTGTATCTTTCGTAATAGAAGCATAATAAAAGAATATCTACACATTTTATGTATTGTTAAGGTGAGACGCGACCGGAGGAGAAAAAGCCGCATACGTGTTCTTAAATATTCATGGGATTCTATAAGAAATCTGATACACCAATTTTAGAATGTTACTGTTAAGAATTTTCGAGGAGCCCGTTGGCGCAATCGGTAGTGTCGCGGGTTCGAATCCCACTCAGGACTAATATTCGTGTGACGAACACTTATGTTTGTTCTGTGTCTGGATGTCAATTATCTAAGTATGTTTTTAAAAATATCTATGTATGTATCAGTCTTTGGCACCCATAGTACAGGTTCGCGCCTAATTTGGAGGGAGATGGCTGTGTGTGAATGTCCATGGTATTTAATTAGAAATCGACGCCCTCCAACCAGGTTCACTGAAGTCCAAAAGAATTAGTAACCACTGGTTCCCCGTGGTTGGATTCAACATTCCTTTTTTTTCTTTTTAGATACAGATCTATGCTTAGAACATTATATTTTATTTGCACACAATATTCTTCTGCAAGGATTTCGTAGAGTTAAGATAAAATTCTTTTTTAAAAAGTAATTGCTGACTCAGATATCTGAAGCGGCGACGGTGACGTAACTGAAATATCGGACGACAAATCTTGTGAGGGTCAGCAAGAGCACTAGACTATTGGCTAAGGCTTGACGATTCTTTGCGAGACGACCTTGCCATTGGATTAAGGGGATACATGGCCGCCATGTGTATGAGATAGAGTCGCGAGAGACATAGGTAGAGTCCACTAAGAGGTGATTTTTATGGACCGGGTCCTATCAAAGAGACGTTATTGGATTTACCCGACGAAACCCGGTCGGCCCCCTTTCTATCCTCGTGTACGATAGCTACAGGGCTGCCAGCTCAGTAGCTATCGAACTCGGCTCTCACTCGAGAGTTCCGGGTTCAAATCCAATCAGCACCAATTACTTTTCTATGTTATGTGATTTATGAAATTAAATATCACCTGCTATAACGGTGAAGGACACATCGTGAGGAAACCTGCATGCCTGAGTGTTTTCTATAATGTCCCCGAAAACATGTGAATTCTGCCTATCCGTACTTGGCCAGCGTGGTGGATAGTGCCTAACCCCTCCCATTCTGAGAGGAGACCCGAGTTACAAATGTGTGTGGACAAGAATGTCTACGAGCTGGGGGTCCATTTTGTGTAAGCTAAAGCCATCTCCGAATTTTATAGCTAACATTAATTTAATCTTCTTTAATAAAGGATACGGAAAGTTCATCAGCCAGTATCTATTATCAAAAATTTAATACATCCCAATCAATGTCTCCAAAATATTCGACGATTTGTAAAGAGGAGTCTTCCCATTTAGTGTACATCTGAATAAAATGGGTCTATCACTAGCCTATCACCAAACGTCGATTGCCCAGCCCCAGACAAATAAACAAAAGACATGCCCAAAATAAAAGTATTCTCAAATCTTTCTCAATCTAATCCATACTAGTCCATACTAATATTATAAATGTGAAAGTGTGTTTGTTTGTTTGTTTGTCCGGCTTTCACGTCGCAACGAAGCTGTTATATGGAATGGTTTTTGTGTGTGGAGATAGTGAGGAGGGTGGAGAGTGACGTAGGCTACTTTTTACCGCGGTAAAACATCCCCATAGGAAGATATCGATGTTTTGTTATTTGCTAGATATTTAGTTCCGGATGTTGTTAATAGATGGCATTAGTACAATTCATTTTCAAGTTCTTATCTATGTATGATAAACAACTCATTGTTAATTCCCTTTGACCACGCGGGCGGAGCCGCGGGCAAAAGCTAGTATCGTATAAAAAATGAATCGTCCCATTTTATCTCGGAGAAAACGGCGCGTTCGAGCGATACCCACATTTTCGCTGTCGTAAAATTTTCGCGTCTACCCGTACGCACTCAATTGGCGGCCAGTGTAGGTACTTCTTGACTTCATAATAGGGATCTTTATCCGAAATAATATCGGATATGACAAAGTTCGAATACCTTCATAATAATATACGCAAACAGTAATGCAATCAATACATGCTATATGCATTAAGCTCGCCATTTGTACCACGTACCTTTTGTATGTGGTTCAATAAAGTTAAATAAATAAATACATGGATTTATATCACCACTTCGTATATCCGTTATTCCAGAACAAGAATGAAAAAAGACCATATCCCACGCTCACCAAATGGATGGTTGGCAGATTTGATAAGCTTTCGTAAAAAATAATCATGGGATTTGAATTGAACGTAGATAGATTTTTATAACGGAAAGACATTATTGACTTATCTTTTCATTTGAAGAGTTTCTAAGTAAGTAGTATTCAAGCGAGCAAGTTAACTGGATAACGCAATTACGTGAGCTAATGTTTACACCTTAGCTGAGGGCGTCGAAACGTAAATACCAGTAAATATAGTTTTACAACTGCACCGTATTGGTGGTGCTACAAGCTCGTTTGCTAGCTGACATCCATAAAAGTAATTACCAAACATGACCCTAGAAAAAATGCGAAAGAAATTCTGCCCTTGCTGGAATACGAACCCGGGACCCGTCTTGCAGTCAGGATCACTCACCACCGCGCCGCGGAGTCATCAAACTCTTTCCGCCCGCAACCCCTAGAGCCCTACTCACTTTTTACGCCAGAGGATGCCTTATCTTTATTCTGGTCCCGAGCTACATGGAGAATCAGATTTGTTTCAAGATGCTAACCAAGGTTTACAGGAAAAGAGTTAAGCTTACTTAGGTACCGAAGGTTAGGAGGAAGCGCTATGTCAAATAATAAAACAGCTTTATTCCTATTATATCCCGCAGTCGCCGTCGGTCGTCGCTTGTCGCAAAACTGTCATGAATGCCATGAAATATCGTAAAACGACCTATTGACACGTCCGTAATCCGTGAGAATGATCCAGGAAGGTGCGTTCTGACCCGACCTACTCCTAGGGTTGCCAGCTGCAGAATCATATAACATGACATCACACCTGTATCTCCCCGAAGAAGCCAGAGGTGTATATCAGGATCAACTAGTTTGGCCTGGTCTAAACTGGTCTATCCTATCGGGCTTAGGTCAAATATTTGGACTAGCCTAAACTGGTTTATCCTATCGGGCTTAGGACAAATTAGTTTGGACTAGGCTATACTAGTTAATCCTATCGCGTAGGAAGAGCTAGTTTAGTTATGTTGTAAGTTTACTGTTATAATGTCTGTACCTGTACCTATAGTGTTTTGTTCTTCTTCTTCTTCTTCTATTTTACTTATAAAATATTAGGAACAAAGGCTAATGAATATGCAATACATCACACACAAATAAAATGGACAACCTTAGCTGTCGCATCCATTAGACGATATAAAAAGAAAGGATACAATAAAAAGATAGGGGAAGGTAAAGAAGAAAAATTTCATTAATAAGGTGCCGCGTTTCGCCTTACATCGTTTCACCTATTTCAGACCATCGTGTCTCTCGTGCTAGGTACGTTGTTATATACCTACTACCTTACTTATATATATACCTACTAAACTGAAACTAACTATCCCAACCGAGTGGGAGATCTTATTATTCTTACTAAACTTTAGGTGACTTTAGTACAATAGGTTTAGGTCATTCAAACAAGGCGACTGCTTTCTCGTTTCTTCTGCCCGCTTTGATTTACATTTAATTAAATCATTTATTAGAGTAATTCATTATGTTATGTATATATTTATTTGAGTAATTTAGAATCATAAGTTATGTTATCTTCTCTACCTTCGTTGATATTAAATTTATGGCCGACGCGAAACCTATCAAAACGTGGTTTAATTGTATTTAGTTTGAAGTGCCACTTTCAAACCTCCTATAACCTTATTACCGCCCTAACACCTTTTTACATGTATATTCTGTGACCGTGAGTGAGTGAGTGAGAGATTAATAGTATGACTACGAAAATCATCGATCGCGAAGATCGATCGTGTTGTTCTGTAAGCGTAAAAAACCAAGGGTCCTGAAGTACGCTGACCGTAGATATTTGAACAAATCAACTATGTATTTGTAAATGTCTGACCGTTCTTACGCATAACATAGGCACGTCGCAACGCTGTCACAGATACATCACAGTCCGGTATTTTACAAAAACTTGCCCTGTTTATATTAAAAGCTTTTATTTAACTTCACTCGTATGTATGTATGTATGTATGTATGTATGTATGTATGTATGTATGTCCTGGAATCTTGCAATCAATATTTCACCCACTTCCACTGAAGCTATCTGAAGCTGAAATTTGGCATACATATTTGTTTCCGATGACAATGCATGAAAAAAATAATAATAAAAAAAAAAATTTATTGTAATTTTATTATATTTGTAAAATCTCCAGAGACTACATTTTAAGCGCCACCACACTTTATTAATAGCGAGGTGGGGTTTAAGAGATAGTAAGTTTGTCTTGCTCCATGTTTTAGTTAAGAGACTAAGACTAAATTAGTCAAGAAACAACCAACAATGGTGCTGAGTAATTGAAATAGTATAATCTACTATATAAAAATAAGTCGGGTTTTCCTTCCTGACGCTATAACTCCAGAACGCACGAACCGATTTCCACGGTTTTGCATTCGTTGGAAAGGTCTCGGGCTCCGTGAGGTTTATAGCAAAGAAAATTCAGGAAAAATTCCAACAGAAAAGCGGGAAAATCTTTTCTCACATACAGCGCCATCTCTGATACATAGCATGTACTACAAACCAATATTTTAACTAGACGGCGCCGGTGCGTGATAGGTAGTGGTAGGGGTAGTGGTAGATGTAGGGGTAGTGGTAGTGTTAGTGGTAGGGGTAGTGGTAGTAGTAGTAGTGGTAGTGGTATTGGTAGTGGTAGTTGTAGTCCACACACTTACATGAAGTTCTCCCAAAATATTCAGTGAAAATTATTTATATGGCAAAACAACGTTTGCCGGGTCAGCTAGTACTTCATATAACTGACACTGCATTTAATTGAAAGAGCGTACAATGTACATGCCAAGTTGCCGTAGTAGGTTTAGTAATGGCTCTGAATAAAACGATCGACTTAAGTTACTAAAATTCCTATTTAGATTCAAAGCATTCGCGGTATAATACAATAACTTAATTAATGAATAACCCAACTGTATTGAACGCCGATTGGTGATAAGACAAAATCCTTTAGTCCTTAGTCAATAACACGTCAGTCTTGGATTATGTAATTGAAATGTCAAACTTTGAATAAGTCTGTCGTATAAAGGGCAAAGGTGACTCCTGGGAAGCTATTGTGATCCGATTAGTTAAGATCGGAGACACGTGTAGAAAACTAGTTGATTTTACCCACACGTGAACTGTTTACCATCTGCCCCATTTGTAAGCTCAAAGTAGCTCAGTGCGCTCATTAGCAAACTCACTCAGCTCGCTAAAGAGGTATTTAGCAACGAAATACGTAATTATAAAATCCGTAGACGTGCAAAGGCACAAATAATGTAGGCGTTTCTAAAATTAACTTAAAACCTGTATCCTTTTACAACAAATCCATTTACATTAACAAGGTGTACAGATAATGAAAGGGGAGTTTTAAAAATAAACACACTCTGAGCCCTCGTTTAGCGAATCCGTGAATTATCGCGGTGTTTCACAGTTTTTCTATGAAAGGTGCAGATAGGATTGTTGGCACAGAGAATTATTGAAATACGCTGCGCATCGCGCCGTATAGTCCGTCGCTTAACGAAGTGGAACGTAAAATGGATTTTTTTCAGTATTTTTTAAATCCCGACCCAAAAAGTAGGATGTTAATATTTTAAGAGATTATGTGTATCTGTGTTTATTTTGCGTGGCATCATAACTTCAAAATGAACCGACTTAGCTTTTTTAAGGTGAATTTGTATAGAGTTAGAGATTTTCTAGTTGATGAACACACAAGTTTGATACATTCCAAATTTTCTTAATTATATTCAACTGAAATATTGCAAGAACATAAATTATAGATGTTTTATTTAACGTTATTATACAATTGACGAAGCGATAAAGTATGTATTTATGAACCGTTTAACGGTATATTTTGTCTCTCTCTCTTCAGCCCTCTTAGTCCACTGTTGGACATATCCAAAGGCAAGCCTGAGCCCGATCTTCAGCTCTCCTCATCCACTATATTTTGTCTGCCTACCCTCAATAGACACAGCAGCACTGGAGTGAATTGATTTTGACTTTGACTTGACTTTGACTTTGACATGTGCTGCATGTGGATGCAGTCTCTGAACCTGCAATTTACTAGCCATTTACATCTGCATAGTCAATTCTCAATAGTTCAAGCTTACTCCCTTTGAGCGGTATTGTTTCCAAACAACAATTTGTTTGTAGTTCCTCTTAATTGCGTTCGAGTTTGGCAGTTGTTGTTTAATACCCGGTTGTTTCAAAGGTACTGACCTCAATTTACATTTTAATCGACTTCTGCTGATAATGTAACCAGAAAGAGGGGTGGTTTTTGGGATAATCTATATATATAAAAGGAGAAGGTGACTGAATGACTGACTGAAAGTCATATCAACGTAGGGCCTAAACTATAAGGGCTAAAAATTGAAATTTTGCACAGGGGTTCTTTTTATAACGTCCCCTACGTTATAAAAAGAACCCCTACTAAGCACTAAGAAAGGATTTTTGAAAATTCACCCCTTAAGGGGGTAAAACGGGGGTGCAAAGTTAGTATAAAAATTTGCCGTTTTTGATGTTATTCGGATGAAATTCAGTACCTATGAAGGTTTTTTATTGAGTTTCGAAAATCATCTCTTAAGGGGGGGTAAAAGGGGGGTGCAAAGTTAGTACGTATAAAAGTTTTTCGTATATACCTACATTATTTCAATGAAATTTTGTATTTAGGTTATGTTACGTCTAATTCCACGCGAGCGAAGCTAATCGTAGGACTTGCTTGACGTAGGTTAAGTACGTTCATATGGAAGATTTTTCATATGGAAGAAGATATCGATTATATTAATAATGATTCCCTATAGATATTCATGTTATCGATCGATGCCAATCCACATAGTGAAAGATGAATGAGTCTGAAAGCCGATTCAGAATGATGAAACGCGTTCCAGGAGCCTATTAAACAGAAAAGGTCGCAAACTCGAAACATTTTACTCACAAACACTCCGATATTACTCAAAGGGACTGTACAACTGTACAGCTGTTCGCACAAATGCCCCATACGTTGCCGCCATACAAATTGCTTCAATGTGCTTCAATGTGCTTCCGGCGTGTTCCCACTGTCAGTGTCGGTGAATGGGACGAAACGATTATAGCGGGAGTGTGGAAACATTTACGTCGTATGGTTTTACTTTTTTTTTTATGGATATATGATAGCATACGAGCGGGCAGCACCACGCATGGGC
Organism: Carterocephalus palaemon; assembly: GCA_944567765.1. Taxonomy (NCBI): domain Eukaryota; kingdom Metazoa; phylum Arthropoda; class Insecta; order Lepidoptera; family Hesperiidae; genus Carterocephalus; species Carterocephalus palaemon. Next base: position 12,774,734 of record OX155641.1, on the reverse strand, counting down.
TGCCGCCTATGTGAACTGTGACTGACTTTGAACAAGACTGAAAGTCGGTGATGATTATTATTTATTACTAGTGGACGCCCGCAGTTTCGCTCGCGTAGAATAAGACCCATTAACGACGTCTGCCCGCGTTCGGGTGGCCCACTTGACTTCAAAAACGGCAAAGTTTCATACTAGCTTTACACCCCCCTTTTACCCCGTTAGGGGGTGAATTTTCAAAAATCCTTTCTTAGTGCTCCCCGACGCTATAAAAGGAACCCCTGTGCAAAATTTCAAGTTTCAAGCGGTCTTATCACTAAAAAGCAATCTCTTTCAGACAACTATTGAAATAAAGTTTAGAACATTTGGTCAGTTAGGTATGGGGACTGTTAGTTGGTGTCAGTAATAGTCCAGTTAGTAATTGTTAAAAAGAGTCTTGTCACAGATCCCTTGAGGACTAATGGTCGCCCAAAAGAAGTATAACCACACCTTTCAAGCTGACCACAATTGCATCAAAAACACAACTGTATAAAAACAGATCCATATTCGTATGTTACTATTATTTCACGCGGCACTTTTAATATTTGAAATGCTCCACATACGCTGCAGCTGTGATTGTAGGAAATGGTTGGAGAAAAGTTCAATAGTAGTTCCACGAATCTACAAGGGTATTTGATGAGATTAAGAAAGCTCTCAGGGGTATCCTACGCTCTAATTACATATGCATGAACGACCAAGTACTTAATTAAATGTAGGAAACGACTGCGACTTATATTGCATTATTCACCGGATGATATAGGTCACAGAAATTCCAGAAAGTATTTTACAAATTATTTGATGGCTATGAAAAAGTTCAATAAAACGAACTATAAAGAACAGAGCTCGGAGAGAGAACGTGAGAAGAATAGAAATACTCCTTAAAAATTAGTAAGTAGGTATCTACAATGATTGAGATAGAAAATTACCACCACTCTTCCTTTGTCCCACAGTTGGGCTCGGGTCTCCTCTCAGAATGGGAGGGGTGAGGCCATAATCCAACACGCTGGCCAAGTACACACATGCATACGAGAACATTACATGGGGAACTCTTAGGCATGCAGGTTTCCTCACGATGATTAACATCACCGTAACAGCGGTGAAAATTTCTGAAATCTTACCACATAACTTGGAAAAGTCTTTGGTGTGTACCAGCTTGAATTTGAACCCGGATCCCTTGAGTGAGCAGTGAGTTACCGACTTAAACACGCTTCGGAGAAATACAATTTAGGAAATGTCTTGATACGTGGGGTACAGAGAAAATATTTACTGCTTTTCGAAGTATTCTCTCCATTACATTTTAAACACTTTTTCATTCGGTCAAACAATTTTGGTCTAAGAGCATATTTTTCACGTGCTGGTTGAAAGCTGTGCCAATAGATAGATAGACATCCCACTGTTGGGCATGGGTCCCCTACAGACATAGCTGCGGAAGTTCAAGTCTAGAGCATACTCCACCACGCTGCTCCAATGCGGATCAGTGGTGAAAAAGTTGTATTTGTTTAATAATATAATGGATTCAATGCGATGAGATTACTAGCACAATACAGGGGACCCTATCTCTCTCTATACTATGTTACTAGTCACTAACTGCCTCGAAATGTGGAATAAAAAGCTCAGCTTTAAGCTTGTTTATGTGGCCCAGACAAAAATAAGCCTTAGGCAACCACATCCCTTGTTATAAAAAGCTAAAAGATTATTTACGTTATGAAATAACTGGAACGTTATTATAAGATAAGAAATATATTTTGTATTGTCTGTGTGCGTTAACCTAGTTTCTACGCAATAACAGGGAGTTAGCGCGATTCATGCGCTGGGTGCTTGCTTGGAATTTCTTATTTTCACAACCCATTCATTGTCCCAGTATTAGGCATGGGTGCTGGGAATAAGCGGGATAAAGCCAGTGTCTATCACGCAGCTATCTTTACATTTTAGGTGGAGAGTTAAGATTAGGAGGGCCGACCCGAAAAGAAATGGGAAATAGGCGCAGAAGTAGAGAGCCTATACCGAACAAAATTAGTTCTATATAGAGTCAGCAGCAGTGGATGAGTGGTGCTGCAAGAATATTATGGAGCATTCACACCTGTGACGGAAACCATTGTGAGTAAACCTTTACTCACAATGGTTTCCGTCACAGTTACCGCCACATTTAATATTATTATTGCTTTAGGTTCTATAGTGAATTACAAATTAGTAAAAAAAAGCTACTGAACTATGAGCGTGTTAGGTTATTATATTATTGAATAAAAAGATTGATAAATGTGGAAAATTATTGATGGTAAGAGAAGTAATTCATAAATGGAACGTAATTTAAGTATCATTGTTTGGTTTAGTTAAAGCGGAAATGGTGTCTAGTGTGATAATTACATAAAAGTAATTATAGCCTATTTAAATATGAGTATTATGTCTTAATTTATGTACTTATTTTAGATTAATATTGGTAAAGTAATTATAGCAAAAATATCATTTTAATGTAAATAGATTCGTTATCGTAATAAACACGTGATGACATTATTTTCATACCACAAATATTTAAATAAGCTTTATCTATACGAATAATAGGTGTTAATTAATGTTTCTATTTAATATTATTATTGTCAATGTCCTTTGTTAGCAAAAGTATCATTTTATTTAAGTGTAAGCTTGTTTTGATAAAACGACGTGCCGCCACCTGGTGAGCAGAAAAGGGGCTTGTAACCGCGTGGAGGCAATTCATTGCTTTTTCTTTCTTGGCTGGCGAGTGGCTCTGATATTCTGTTCGTAGCAATAATACAGTGGTACAGACAGACGGTACCTTGGTTGTGTGGAAACGCTGCTCGAGACCAAAGTTAAGTACATAGATAATTAGTTAACCAAATGGTTTATTATTAAAATAATATATTGTCAATGTGATCATTCCTTTTTCAAAACTGGTAACATGGTGTAATGTGTGTTACTGACATGATATTATATATTGTACTATTTTATTTGAAAAAGATGTGCGGGGAGTTTCTTTTGCAGTTTCTTCTCCTCCACAAAAAGAGCACCTTTTGAAACTGTGGTAGAATCAAACATCGATAATAAATGAATAAAGCATTATTAATTTTGATATTGTTTTCTAATTTCCACCCACTTCCAATTTGACGTTTCATACAAATACATTCTAGCTTATATTAACAACTTTTATAATTACTATTATACATATACCTATAATTTTTAAATCTAACATCAGAAGCGGGATACAATACCCATTTTTGCCCAACAATACCCATTTTTGCCCACACTAATACATTTTTGTACAAGTTTCAGATTTGATCCATCTACTAAAGAAAAACTTGACCGCCGGAAACGCAGTATGAGGAATTCGGCACACCATACAGCCCCAATGCTGACAGCGAGCTGCTTGTGCAGAACTTGAATAGAAGCTGGAGAAGTCTGCAGTGAGCTTTTTATGTAAAAAGACAAAACATTTATTGTTATTCTGTTTATAAGATAACTTTTGGAGAATATTTCCTTTAGAAATAAGTAGTTCTTTTGTACACATTTGCGTAAAAATGTGTGTTTAAGTATTCTGTGAATAAGTAAATAAATGTATCTAAGTGGGTCGATAGCAGTGTAGTATACAGATATTAATAAGTCAGATTGGCCGAGCGACTTTTAGACGGAAACAATGAAGTAAGACGGTAAAAACTGAAGTAGTGTATTAGTTTTGTTGTGCGTGTTAGACTATTTTATTTGTTTATTGATTATGTAACTATTGGAATTATTGTTTAACAATTGAGATTGTTAGTGAAGCGGTTTACTATCAACTTATGAAATAACACACAGCTTCTATTGCTTCTGTTGCTATCAATTTTTATTTTATTTTGGTACGATTAACTTAAACAAAAATTGCCGATTTGTATGCAAAAGCCAGAAATAATGAAAGACTGAAAAACTGAAACTGAAACTGAGACTGAAAAACTGATACTGAAAAAAAAAAAATGAAAAATTATTAAAACTGCCGCCTTGGTACACGTTGGTACCATGGACGGCAGGACTGCGAGAATTAAAACTCTCGCCCTTGGTACACTATGGTACCATAGACGGAACCGTACCTTGGGCGGGAGGACTGCTGGTCGGCCACTGATCTGGTGTTAGTCCGGTAACCATGGTGCAGCAGGTGGGTAGGGCTAACATGTGAAGGTCAGTGGTCATGGGAATTAAAACTCTCGCCCTTGCCACACGATGGTACCATAGACGGGACCGTGCCTTGGGCGGGAGGATTAAAACTCCCGCCTTGGTACACGTTGGTACCATGGACGGGGGGACTGCTGGTCGGCCACTGATCTAGTGTTGGTCTGGTAACCATGGTGCAGCGGGTGGGTAAGGCCAACATGTGAAGTTCAGTGGTCATGAGATAAAAAGAAAAGGAAAACGTTGAAGGAAAGGAAAGTAAAAAAAAAAAACATGAGATAATAAGAAAAGGAAAACGTGGAAGGAAAGGAAAGTAAAAAAAAAAATGAGATAAAAAGGAAAGGAAAACGTGGAAGGAAAGGAAAGTAAAAAAAAAAACATGAGATAAAGAGGAAAGGAAAACGTGGAAGGAAAGGAAAGTAGAAAAAAAAAAAATGATGACTGTGATCTGTGACTGGGATAGAGTTTGTGAAGGTACTTCGAGAGCGAAGTACTGTCAGTCTGGCCGTGTTAGGTTATTATATTATTGAATAAAAAGATTGATAAATGTGGAAAATTATTGATGGTAAGAGAAGTAATTCATAAATGGAACGTAATTTAAGTATCATTGTTTGGTTTAGTTAAAGCGGAAATGGTGTCTAGTGTGATAATTACATAAAAGTAATTATAGCCTATTTAAATATGAGTATTATGTCTTAATTTATGTACTTATTTTAGATTAATATTGGTAAAGTAATTATAGCAAAAATATCATTTTAATGTAAATAGATTCGTTATCGTAATAAACACGTGATGACATTATTTTCATACCACAAATATTTAAATAAGCTTTATCTATACGAATAATAGGTGTTAATTAATGTTTCTATTTAATATTATTATTGTCAATGTCCTTTGTTAGCAAAAGTATCATTTTATTTAAGTGTAAGCTTGTTTTGATAAAACGACGTGCCGCCACCTGGTGAGCAGAAAAGGGGCTTGTAACCGCGTGGAGGCAATTCATTGCTTTTTCTTTCTTGGCTGGCGAGTGGCTCTGATATTCTGTTCGTAGCAATAATACAGTGGTACAGACAGACGGTACCTTGGTTGTGTGGAAACGCTGCTCGAGACCAAAGTTAAGTACATAGATAATTAGTTAACCAAATGGTTTATTATTAAAATAATATATTGTCAATGTGATCATTCCTTTTTCAAAACTGGTAACATGGTGTAATGTGTGTTACTGACATGATATTATATATTGTACTATTTTATTTGAAAAAGATGTGCGGGGGAGTTTCTTTTGCAGTTTCTTCTCCTCCACAAAAAGAGCACCTTTTGAAACTGTGGTAGAATCAAACATCGATAATAAATGAATAAAGCATTATTAATTTTTATATTGTTTTCTAATTTCCACCCACTTCCAATTTGACGTTTCATACAAATACATTCTAGCTTATATTAACAACTTTTATAATTACTATTATACATATACATACCTATATTTTTAAATCTAACAAGCGCTTAAAAAGAATCTATATGTATTTCTGTGGGTTCTTTATTTCCCTCAAGATAAATGCTACAATCTCACCCTCACCCACGTAACAGAGTGGCGGCAACGACAAACTTATTGAGAGTAACGCTCTTTTTAATGAACACTAATTACCGTACGGAAGCACACTATATCCAAGATTTCTCCACTGAATAGGGATGTGCCATTTTTAAATATGAATTCCTGAAGTCATGTGACAGTAACAGCCTAAAGACATTATTTTTATTCTCTACTGGTGGACGCCCGCGGCTTCGCTTGCGTGGAATAAGACATAATAATATTTTCGTTTACACCTAGTTATAGCCTATATCACCCAGTGAAGATTCAGCTTTCTAATGGTGAATGAATTTTTGAAATCGGTCCAGTAGTTTTTGTGTGAAAACATTACAAACAAATTACAGGCCCGCCTACTTTGGGGTCAGATGGAGTGTCATGTGTGAGAATGTCCAATAAATGTTTCCCTATTTATAATATTAGTATAGGTATAGATAGATAACTGAATCATCATCATCAGCCTTTACTGGTCCACTGCTGACATAGGTCTCTCCTAAATGACGCCTCCGACCGGTCGCTCATCAAGTCGTCTGTCCACCTTAATACCATACCATAAAATAATATGTAACACCTTGTAAAATGTATTCAAAGCAAATAAGAAAAGTTGTTTCACACGCGAAAAGAGTTCAAAAAGAGTGTGAAACGTTTCCTTCAAGGCAGGCAACGCACCTGAGATGCCCCTGGTGTCGCTCATGTTCATAGACGGTGACCACTTACCATCAGGTGGCCCGTATGTCTGTTTTTCCGTCTATATTATTAAAAAAAATCTGTTCACACTTCATTATCAGCAGGAAAAAAGGTGTAGAAAAATGTCCTCTTGAAATCTCCAGTCAGCCACTTCACGAGAGAGTCGGAACGTGACCACACTCCGCATACCGTGGTCTTTTTACCTCCCCGAGTGATTTTTTCTATTCAGTTTTTCCATTGCCAAGGAATCACAACATCGAGAACATTATTCTTACCAACTATTTTACTTTATTTGGAAAGCATACAGTTACATATATCAGGTTACCATTAACGAGGAATAGCTTTACACCAAACTTTAAGTTTAAGAAGTAACTTTAGATGCCGAAACTAGATTACATAAAAATGTCGCAGTTGGTTAAGTATAATGTCACGAAATGTTGGAATAACCTCCCGCCACTATGCGTTTATTGAAAATCGCATCCAAGAATTTTCCTCACAATGTTTTCCATCACTGCTATAGCAGGTGACATTTAAATTCATAAAATCTTACTTAATGTTCATCTGTAATGAGATCTCTCAGTCCTACCCGTTATCAAACGATAAAAACATTACACGATTCTTATGGCCTCGTTATAAAAACACCGGACTCCTCACTTAAACAGTTATGCCAGTCAACATTTTTAATATGATTGATGGACGATCTGAATGGCGTACAATTAGGCTCACTATGATTTTGTAAACGAAGAGACAGTGCCATTAAACTTCATGGAAATATTACATATGGTTATTTGTACTTGGATAAAGCTTTTGAGCTAGATACTATTGTAACAGGTTGGGAATTAACATAAATGTTTATTTGAGAATAAACAAGTGTAGCCATACAAAGAAGTACGGTAAGCGATACATATATGCCACATACATTATAAGTGTATATTGTAGACGGGGTCTACTGGAAGAAATTTCTTAAGAAATAAGTAGTACCCTTGTACCATTTTCTTCCTTTGTTACTCTATTTATGTATTTTTTGTTGAAAAGTATGTACATAAATTATTAAATAACAATAAAGAAATAATAGAAGGGTTTGAGGTGTGATATTTTTCGCATAACACTTTAATGTTAGTGTTTATTAAATATAGTCTGATTGTCAAAGAGTCTTCAAGACAATTACACACTTTTTTTTGCCACTGTTTTGGCTTTGCCATCTTATTATTTCAAGAGAATACTAATTAATAAATATTTATTTTCTAGCAACATAAAATTAAAATGATGTTTGACAATATCCCTTTTTTTGTTCGATGAATTCAATGGGACTAAGGGCCCTGAAATATTTAATTGAGACATAGAGGACGAACTTGATTGAAGTAGTCCTATTTTTTGGACATTGAAGTCATATATTAATATGAGTAATAAAATAATATTATTAAGGCACAATACCCATTAGATAGGCCTCCAATACAAAAGGCCTCAATACGGGAAATGTCCCGTAAAGATAACATTTTATGGTCTCCCTGTCGTAAACGGACTGTCATTACGGATTGTAATGGTAGCTTTTCAATTTTTCTAAAATATGTGGCTGTTGTCGGTCACGATGTTTCGCGGTTATGATTGTCACTGGTTTACGATTCTCCTATTTTTTGAATAAAATTAAACAGTACTGAGGGACGGTTTGATCATTAATACTGAACAATAAATATTCTAAGGTCCCACGACGCTCATCTTAATAAAAATTTTTGTTTTTTTTAATTAAAATTAATTTAATCATTAAATAATAATAATTAGGGCGGTGTAGTTATATCTATGATGGCATCCGTCATGTGTGGCAAAAAATTATGAAATTGTTAATTAAAAAAAAATTAGAAACGTTTTCTTCTAATAACAATTATAGAGGAGGGACAAAGGGCTTGTACCTACTAAAGTTACAGTAAGATGAATTGAAGAAACAAGAATGTGTTACTTTACTTATTTTTATCTTACTCCACCTTCTACTCATCTTTATATTATTAATTCTTTTTTATAAAATACAGGTTGAAAGGGAACTTCAATAGTTCACCTAATTATGACGTGGAGTGTGTACGAAGCTCCATTCAAAACCGGAGCTAGATTTTCAGCCTCACCTGACCTGATTCCGGCGTATCAGCTGCGATGACGTCACGGGTCCCCTTGTGAGCTTTGACTCTGCAAGCGCTGCGAGCGGGTGTTCTATGTTCTATAGCTTATTATGTGAGACAAGTAACGGGTTTTATGTGAAAAGAAATTCGAATGCTATGCTACCCTCGGATAGCTACAACCCAGACGTCCCACTGTTGGGCAAGTGTGTCGTCGACCATCAGTGTTCGATGGAGTTAAGCGACGATGAGCGCGGTCGGTTTAAAGATGGTTGACTTCTTCGGCTTCGGAGGGTACGTTAAGCCGAAGAATTGAAAACCGTTACCGAAGGGTAACTGGTTGTTGTTGTTAGGAGATATCTGTAAAGATTATTTTCAAAATCCATACTAATATTATAAATGCGAAAGTAACTCTGTCTGTCTGTCTGTGTCGCTTTCACGCCAAAACTACTGAACCGATTTAAATGAAATTTGGTACACAGATAGTTTAGAGCCTGAGAAAGGACATAGGCTACTTTTTATTTAGAAAAAAGTTTTGTAAGGGGTTGAAAAGGGGGTTGAAAGTTTCCATGAAAGTTTTGTCATTTTCAGAACTAACTCATAAAATTTATATTAAAGGCTGTTGATTAGATATAAATAAATATGGCATCGAAAGTTTGTAAAATTTTTGTAAGGGTGTAAAATAAACATATATTATTATGTCTAATTCCACGCGAGCGAAGCTGCGGGCGTCCTCTAGTATATTATAAGTTATCAAAGTATAATAAATTGCACATCACAATGAGGAGATTATTTTCATAAACTGTGATCGTATCGGCTATTTATGGTAGAATAGAATAGATCAGAGATGGCATTTACTTTTGTAACTTTACTTTTATAAATGTGACTGGACCTTTTCATATTCTGTCATCCAAAGTTATCGAAATCGATAAAACCTTTTTGATGAATGAAACATAAAAATTAAAGAAGAATGATTTGAGGCGGATCACGATTTTCGAAGCAATTAAAACATTTGCGCATGACTTGGCAGGACTTCCTAACTTCTGTGTTCGTTCGCGTCCTTCCTCCGCCATTGTTGTGGCTTTCAGTCCGCTTTCAGCGTACAAAGTGGTAATTACTTGCTGTTGGTAGAACGACTTTATGTAGTAAGTTTAATACTGTTCTTCTAATTAATGAGTATGCTTTATTGCTAAGAATCTCAATCAGCTTTCTTAGATATTGTTGCATGGTTATAGGTTTAAAGAAATTTATTCCAAAAACACACTGTCACTTACATGATAAAATAAATAAGATGGAAATAAATATTAAATAATTCGTTATCGCACTTTACAATTATATTATCCTACTTAATGTAAAAAGTTAAAGTATTATTGCAACGCAAGAAGTCAAACAAATCAATTACTAAGAGTATTGTCTCGTTTAACGCATTGTTATTATTATCAACACTAATTATTGAAAATAATGTAAGTTTTTATACTAATGATCAGATTTAAACTAAGTACACACCAAAATAATAAGTTACGGAATGAGGGTTTTAAGGGTATTTTAATCCAATGTTTCCAGACTACCATTCACTAAGGTGGTAGAATAGGTAAACGAAGTTTCTATGGGAGATTAGTCATTTTAAATGCACATTAGTGTTTTAACAAATAAGGATGTCATGATTCAATGATTCAATATTTTTAGGTTACTTGTACTATTATTCTGTGGTGGTAGGTAAAATAAGTTTGCCTAGGACATTAGGTCAAACCATAATTGGTTTACATTGCTACCTACCTACATGCAACTTTAAATTCCTATCGCGTTGCTGAGTCCAAGAGGCATGCAGCAGGCATGACTAAATGCGTCTCGGCCCGTCCTCGCTTCATGCATTATGGCAGTCGTAGACGGCACTTAGGCACGTCAACAGGCTCATACAAAATGTATGGAGATTGTGACATGGACGATGTCTCGCTGAAGAGTCGAGGCGGCGAGGCGAAGCCCACTTACAATTAGAATTTAATGTTTCTTTGTACGGAATAATGAAAGATAGTTAGAGCCTGTTGGCGCAATCGGTAGTGACCCTGCCTGTTACGCCAGGGGTCGTGTGTTCGAATCCCACTCAGAACAAACATTCTTGTGACAAGCACTTGTGTTTGTTCTGTCTGGATGATAAGACATATTGTCTATTACCTATGTGTGTATATAAATATATCTATCAGTCTCTGATACCCATAGAACAGGCTCTCGCCTAGTTTGAAGACAGATAGCCATGTGTGATAATATCCATGATATATTTTATATATTATTTATTTATATTGGGAGGTATTATTTATTTATTATTTATAATTATTTTATTGAATGCACTCGCAGCTCCTAGATACGTGCATATCACTGCACTTGTGTTCAACTTCACAGTTTTTATGCTTATTTAATATTTATAAAATGTTCATCAAGATTGTTTTTAAAATATTCATTGTTGGTGCACTAATCACTGTTTCAGGTAACCTATTCCATTGTTCTACTACACGATTAGGCAAAAAATGATATCTAGGGTTTAGTTAGACAATTCAAACACCTCAACATACATCGATACCAGGCCAGTTGCTAAAGATCTCTACGCTAGAGTGAGACTCTAGCGTTCCGGGTACAAAAGCGGCATGCACCAATGAATTTTCAAAATCGACTTTTAATATCTTAAATCGCACATGATTTTTTACCCGCTTTTGTACCCGGAACGCTAGAGTGAGAGGAGAGATCTTTAGCAACTGGCCTGGTATCGATGTATGTTGAGGTGTTCGAATTGTATAACTAAACCCTAGATATAACTTTTTGCCTAATCGTGTAGTAGAACAATGGAATAGGTTACCTGAAACAGTGATTAGTGCATCAACAGTGAATATTTATATAGCAGGTCTGTACCCTGCTGTAACGTGAAGGAAACGTGAGGAAACATGACAAAACTTGGCTACTGGCTGCGATCCATTAAACCTAGGGCACTACATTTTCATATCACTCTCTATAAACTCATTCCCCCTATATCGTATAACGTTGCTATGAAATTATTCAATAATTAATCTTGCCAGGCATAACGTCATTTATCTCCCGCTGCCTTGCCGGCGACAATATTTATTCCTGCAGACGAGTTTGAATTTATTCCAGACGGCGGAATAGGAAGCTTTCAGTTTGACCGTAACGGAAACGAATGGGGCTCGAACAAATGGTGTGTGATAGAAATATTAAATGCAGTTTGATATGAGAGAAAGTTTTTGCGGAAAATACTTTTTTATGTGCTGGAATGAAACTGATATTGGAAACGCCATTATAATACTTACCTAAGTCGGGAACTGTTGATCTGTCTTGTATTTTTGTACTTTACACAGATTGTTTAGTGCTAATCAATATAGCGTCCAAAGCCTAATGGCTCGCGTCGATTCAATGTGATCGACAGTTGAAGCAACGAGGGACGCGGTCGGATTGTGGATGGGTGACCACTAGTGGCAAAATTTTATGGGCGCTACCGTGCTTTGGAGGGCACGTTAAGCCCCGGTTGTTTTCATTAAAAAAACAATTGTAAAGCCTTCGTGTGGCTTGAGAACATTCGACACTGGGTTAGCCATTAACCCCTCCGCCAATCCGCACATTGGAGCAGCGTAGCGGAGTATGCCCTAGACCCGCAGCTGTATCGGTGGGTACACCCGACCCAAAAGTGGGACGTTTATGAGCTGGCTACCATCATCATCACAACCCTTTCTTTGTCCCACTGTTCGGCACGGGTCTCCTCTCAGAATGGGAGGTATTAGGTCTTAGTCCATCACGCTGGCCAAGTGCGGATTGGCAGACTTCGCATACCTTCGAGAACACACACTCACTCAAACTACTAATGTTAAGATTGGCCACATAGTGCATTCGAAGGCTATACCTACAACACAAGGTTTTCTTAGTGTAGGGTCTGCTCATCAATATTTAAGTTAAGCCTCTACTAATTGTCATCATCTAAATTGTGATACAAATATTATGTAACTGAGACTTGTATTTATGAGAATATAAAAGTTATTATTATTAAAATTATGGAGAACTCTCTGGCTACCATCCTAACCTAAAATGTGGATCGTTCCAGGCGCAGCGGATAAGGAAGCAGACGAGGAGGAGGGCAGCGCCGGCGCCGCGCCCGACGAGACGGAGGAGGAAGACCACGGCAAGCACATCCTGCCGCTCACCGCGCACCCCGCTGTTATGTGAGCAGCTATTCTGGACCTTATTACATAAACATAAGCTTCATTTTGCACGTAACCGAAATAAAGTACCTACACCGTTAATCATGCAAATTCATGAGACGTCTAGCAGAAGACAGCATTAAAGGCTGATGGATAGTATCACCATCTCAAGTGGCCTACCCGCGTAAACTCCATTCTACACGTAAACGTTAAATTAAGACAGGCTTCGAGTCGCAGATTCTAGAAAGTTCTTTTAAAACTTCTTTAAGAACCCCCTTATTCATAACAATTAAATTGCTCTATAGAGTGTTGTCTTGTATATTCAAACTTAATTCAGAATTCGTTGGAAAATTACTGAACATTTTTTAACTGTGTGTACCAATAATAGGTATATTGATTGGTTATTAATGTATGTAGATATCTTTAGTAACTTATAATTCCTTTTTCAGTGAGGTGTCAGCAAGTCAGCAGGATTTCTTTAAGATGTTGGATGAAAAGATTGAAAAGGTAAGGTATAGAGCAGACTAACTAATAAATATGTCGTCATTTACATCTTCTTGCCCTTATCTCATAACAATTTTTTTATCCACCAGGGGAAAGACTACGATTCCTCGAGCGAGACTGAAGTACGAATCGAGCAAGAGAGGCGAAAAAGGCTAATAGATGAATGGCGCTCGGCGTCTCTTTCTACACAGTCTTCCCTGTGCCAATCTAGTCCCCCAACACCAGCGAGAAGACGTGTCTCCAGGCCTCCTCAGCCTCCAGAACGTCAGAACAGCCCTGGACCCGTCCGGAGATGTTATCGACAACAACATGTTCCCGAGGGCATGTCGCCACCTCCAAGAAGAGCCCACAGTGCCCAGTCTCACCATCCTCCCGATCAGCGACAAATCAACGGAGACAACTGGCACGATCCCACCAAGTCTCCCGTCAAAAGACCGCAAAGTGCTGGCGCGAACTGGAAGGGCAACCCGAAAGTCGCGCCGTACAACCAAAAGCCTAGAAAGAACGAGGCGAACGAAAACCAAAGATGTATCCAAAAAGACATTGAATTGCACGAACCTAGTCAAGATACTTCGCAGGTCACCTTCAACCCAACATTCCAAACCCACAGCCCAGCGCATTCGGCGAAGTCTCAGCAGCAACCTTATATCACGCAGATTGTGAACTACCCCATGTCCCAGCAGGTGACTCCACCATCACCGCCCAAATACATCGCACCGCCAGAAGAGTACCAAGATCCTCAGAACAACGTGGTCGACAACAAATACGCTACCGCTCAACGCCAAAGTCCAGTAACACAAACGAACCCTCAGTCCCAAATTTACTACATCCACGGCAACTCAGCCTCGAGCGTCACCCCGGACATAGTTCAGCAACGACAGCAAACCGCCATTCACTTGCAGCAATACGTTGCGATGAAACAGGCCCAGCAACAGATGTTCTCCTACTTGCAACGCGGTCCGCACACCCTGTTCCCTAACGTGGACTACACGCAGAATCCGAACGCGAGGTTGTATGAGAACGAGGAGTTCATGGCGCAGTATGGTCATCCGGCGATGCGGCCTCACAGCGCCCCGGCTCCGGTGGGCGTGGTGAGGCCCAAACCGTCTCCGGGCTACATGGATGGGTCGCACATGATCCAGATGCCGATGTGGCCGCACGTAACGCCCGTCGTGTCCACGATGAGCGCCTGGATGGCGGGGCAAACCCCTCCCGAGCTGCAGTACTACCCGCAGTCGCAGTTCATCCCGATGTACCGGGCGCACTCGGCGGGCTCCGCCGGCACCCTGACGAGGTACCATAAGAGGGACCCGAGCGACGGGGACACGAAGAACATGTGCCAAAGCATTAACCTGGTGCGGCAGAAACAGATCGGGCAGATAGTGTCTGCCCCGGGACAGGAGCTGACCGTGTGCAACAACCCCAGCGAGAGCCCCAGCCCTGCTTCCGTGAGCACCGACAGCGGCGTCTCACCGGGCAACAGCGCCCCCAACTCGAAGAGCTCCGTCTCCAGCCCCCCCGGCGCTGACACCTTCAGCCCCATAGAAAATAAGACCAAAAAAATCAAAGTCCCCTTCGCCACGAGATCTCTAAGGAGTTCCAAAAGTCTAGATTCTTAGTTAAAGTTTGTAATTATGTAGATTTTCTAAGTGTATGTAGCTGTATGTAGATTCTAGTCCGATATGTATAGTAATTCTAGATTCCAAAGTGCTTATCATTGTATAATTATGTGACTTTATCGAGCATTTTTTTTAACGTTCCGTGTTAAAGTTGGTCTTGTCGGTGTAGATTAATATAATAAATAAATTTATTATCACTGTGACTATATGCTGTGATGAATCTTCGATGACCTACTTTCCAAAAAATATATGTTATATTATTATTATTAGACTAGGTGATTATAGTTACTATAATTTTGTAAATTGTTTTGTGATGTTCGATATGTGGAACGAATTTCTGTTAGAAACGGGTACACTTTAATTAATGTAATTTATTTATTAACGAACGAACCTAAACTAATCAATCTAAATGGTTTAGATAAAGACACGTACTTAAGTGGTACTTTAAAATTGAGTGCCGAATGATGCATTTTAAACTATTCAATAATAATCATAATGAAATGATTTGTTGTTTTATTTTATTCCTATTACTGTCCGATACACTATATGCTCTCCACCAATCCGCATTGGAGCAGCGTGGTGGAGTATGCTCTAGATCGGCTCAAGACTCCAGGTTTATCTGTGTGGGAGACCCGTGCCCAACAGCGGGACTTGTAGGTATCATTTATGGGTGGGTTGCAGCCAATAATTAAACCATTGACATTTCATCACAACCCTTTCTTTGTCTCACTGTTGGGCACGGGTCTCCTCTCAGAATGGGAGGGATTAGGCCTTTGTCCACCACACTGGTCAAGTGTGGATTGGCAGACTTCAAATGCCTTCGAGAACATTATGAACTCTCAGGCATGCAGGTTTCCTCACGATGTGTCCTTTGCTGACTTTCACCGTAATAGCAAGTGTCATTTAATTTCTTAAATCGCACATAACTTAAAAAAGTCATTGATGCGTGCCGCTGGGGTTTGAATTTGAACCCGGACCGCTCGAGTGAGAGGCGAGTTCGATAGCCACTGGGCTGTCCGCGCATTGACATTCATAAACATTACAAACAAACAAAACATTATATGCCTTGAAACATTTCAGTAGTCTATGCTTCATTTTACAAAATAAAAACATAATCATTATTCTATTTTTGGAACATATTTAAATTCAGTCACTAAAAACACTCGACTAGCGATCAAATATTTACACATTGACAAATCCATTTTGTATATCGATTTGGCGCCGACAAGCCGTAGTTTCGCCGTGAATTATACAACATACTGCCCCGAAAGCCTCCCAATCCTGAAACGGATAATTTATTTAGAGAACACCAAAATCTACCTAAGTATAAGCTATTGAACTTATTTTGAAAATTTATAGTCAAACTACTGACCTAGACAAACTCTATACGTTCGATCAACTAGAAACTCGCTTCCTACATCCCTTTTGTCTGCGTAAGTTAAAAAAGCATAACTCTAACCGAGCCTAGCTCGTAGCATAACTCTAATGATGTAATCTGGGGTAGTCTAAAATCAAATTTTTTGACGGTTATAAAAGTTATGACTGCATCTTATACAAAATACAAAAGCGCGAGTGACTTTGACCTTCGAATTACTTCAAATAAGGGTTACAAAGCCCTTAACCAAAAGGCGTTTTAAAGAAAATACGGAAGCCATCTGGCCTAACCCTTCGTGTTCGCTTGGATAAGCAAAGTTTACGCGCAACTTGGCACCAATTCGCCAATTAGTTTCGATCAAGGAACATTTGAAACATCCAGGCGCCATCTGTTTGTTTAATTAAGGATTAAATTATGGTATACTTGTGGACTGCCCGCAGGTTCGCTCGCGTGGAATTAGACATAACATATTTTCGTTTTACACCTTGTAATATTATATAGCCTATGTCACTCAGTGAAGATGCAGCTTTCTAATGGTGAAAGAATTTTTGAAATCGGTGATCGCGCGCGTCTGCAAGCTGGAGTCGCTGGATGAGTTTGTGGTCCGTTTGACGCGTGTTATGTATATATAACCGCGCCGACAATGGGCCGCATTCTCATCTGTGGGGGATAGCGCCGCTGCACGCGCGCCCCCCTGAAGGCCGACCGCTCCCTGGAGAGCTGTTGGACCTTCTTCCCCCCGACCATCAGGGGGAAAATAGCGACCAACGGCTGCAGTTCTGCGCCCGCTGTACGAGTGCGCGATGACACACCGTCTCCCACGCTCAACAGCGGGGAGGTCACCGACGGGGTTCACCCCTGGAGCAATTGCCCGGATAGAAGGACCATCCTTACACCCGAATTCCCTCACGCAGGTGCGCTCACAGCGCCGCGTAAGAGTAGGAAAGTTTTCGTTAACTAGCCCGGTCCAGCGTCACACAAACGATGACGTAGTGTCACTGTCGTACTAAGAAACGTTGATGCAAATCCACGTCGATATAAAATCCCCGCAACGAACACGTCCCCAAATACGTCAGCCTCGCCCCTCGATACCACTCCCGCTGAGGGCCCTCGTCGGTAGTGTTCAAGCACGCTTGTTCTAATTCCGTCGTGCGATGCAAACTCGTAAATGATTTTTTATTTCAAAAATGCCTCTATTTATCTAGGATGTACCTATCTGTAGCACAACATGGTACCTACGTACCATGTTGTGCTACTCTTCAGTCCACATAAGTCAATAGCTGTTTCACGCCACAGGTTCCAATCTTCGACTCTTCTCATCCACTTGCTTCCGGCCGCCTTGCGCAGATCGACGCGCCACCTAGCAGGAGGAACCCACACTACGTTTGCCAAAACGCATACTCGAACAGCCGTTTATTCAAACTTGCTATGTCGGTCGCTCGAATGTGGCTTGCTAGCCACTTCAGCTTTTTTTTTTGAACAGGACTGAAGAGGAATTTCTTCTGTGCATTAAATTAAATATGTTTTTCAAAATTTCAATTCGGGAGCATTATAATAACGAATTTGGACTCAAAAATGTGGTTTTAGAAAATATCCTCTGTATGTCTGTCTGTACACGAATCACGTTAAAACCCGTCGACGGATTTAGATGAAACTTGGGAAAGTTATTATTCATAGGTACTCAGCGTTAACATTTAAGCTACTTTACTTCCCGGAAAATAAACAGATTCCCTAGGGATTCTATGAAAGTTTGTATGGATGAAAGTTCTGACTAAAGTGAAGAGATGTGGACATACACGTTTAATTTTTACATACCCTAATAAAAATGATATTTTTCGTAGGTTTCACTGGGTAGAGTTAATTCAGTAATGCCCATGATTAAAATAGGTAACAACTATAAACGAAACTACCGCAGTCTAGATCCACGCGAGCGAAGCTACGGGTGTCCCCTAGTAAAGTGAAAGGTCTAAGGCCTAACTTACCCAATTCTTCTCCCAGGATTAGGAAAGAAGATTCGCCACTATGGTAAACACGGCAAAAAGACCTTTAGTATGCATATTTTAAATTCAATTTGCGCTCTCCAGAGTAGGTATACCTACCATTGCAAAAAGCTTGTTTTTAAAAAGGGATTTTAAAACCGAAACTCATTTGAACAAATATTTTAACAGTTATTACTTGCCTGCGTTAACGTAGTAACAAAATCCTGTAGTTATTATAAAGAAGGGACTCTGAGACGCACTTAACGAGGCATATAATGGAACAACTTTGTTATTATCAACCCCACAGTAAGTTCCTGGGCGTGTACTTATAGCGGCTCAGTTTTGAGAAGAAATTATATCAGTACCAGCTGACCCGGCAAACGTTGTTTTGCCATATAAATAATTTTTGGTGAATATTTTTGTTGGGCTTGATCGTAGAGGGTTGAAAAGGAGACTGGCGGTTTTCGGCCTGAAGACCTACAGGAATAACACTTATGCATAAAAATACAGTATTTTTTTCTGGTTTAGAATGTCGTATTAGCATTTTTGTAGAACTTGTCTGGCTTGAGAAAAAATTTTTTTTATATTTTGTAAATCGATATATTTTGTTAATCGATTTATGTATACATAAACACTTTTCCCCCAGTTATTTTCCACAATAAAACTGTCTTCATCGTATACACTGATCAATTTATTAATTTACCTTCTCAATATTACAGCTACGAACCGAGAAAAATGCATTTTTAGTAATCTTGAAAATGTGTGGATCGATAGGATGAAGATAGGTCGATCAATCTTATCGATGCGTTTATGTCATATCGTGTCTGTGGTTTCGTTTGACATGTTATGCGGTCAGTGCGTGACAGCGAGCGAAATAAATAATTCATTGTTGTGCTACTTCTTCGTTACTTCTTGGATATTTTAATGTGCTCTCTTTCCCGTGGTTTTTTTTGTTTTACTTTGGCTTTTGAATTTCGGACTGTGGATTCTGCATAAACATTGACCTGGCGAGTTTGATTGGACCTTGATATTCTTAACAATTTAGATTTCTACTTAATGGAACGCAAGCGTTGTGCTAATTGCACTATATCTATAATACGATTAAGGAGGCATGCGCTGTCGCACCCGGAAAATAAAGATATATTGCCTTTATTAAGGCAATGGCATCCTAATCGATGGGTAAGTGTTCTATGTATTAGACAATACTCAATATTATACCTATCATACACCTATCATACAGCAAGATGTGACAATGTCCTGTACTCATTGAGTTAAATATACTAGAGAAGCAAACCTCATCAGAATGCCTCAAATATAGCGTAACCCAGTGTTGCCAGTGGCAGATAGTCAAATGTAACATGAGACACCTCAAAAAGTTACATTTTCACGACAAAAGTTACATTTCCATTTTATGTGGAAAACAACACTAATACTATAATAAGACACTTTATTACAAAAAACTTAAAATGTTTTCTGTCCCATTTAAAGCTTCGAAAGAATCGTGATATTTTTTGATCAATTAATTGACTGATAATCCTAAAAAAGAAAAACATTTAATAAATACATAATGTGAAAGTTACACACCAAAAAATTTAGAAACGTATTTCAAAATACCTTAATCAATTTATAAAAAAAACCCTCATCATAAACCTATTAATGAAAAAGGTAGTTAATTCGCACATAAAACTTTATTGGATGCGTTCCGTTTCACGATTATTTATTATTTGTTGGAAAATATTTGAATACTTTAATAAGTCCTAAAAGTAACGTAAAAGTTACATTTTGAGTCGTGTTACATGGAAGTTACATGAGAGGGTCAAAAGTAACGTAAAATGTAACAAAAGTTACATTCTGGCAACACTGGCGTAACCACTTTTTAAACGCGACGACGTAGCTTTGAAATCACTAAACATTTGAATGTAAACATATATATGTCTCACTTACACAAGTCACAATAACAATACCGTCGCGTAGATTAGACAAAGATCGCAATATTAACATGCAATTACGGGAATCGGCGCGACAGGGTTGCCTACCCACGCGAAGTTTTACCCAATTTTTTTAAGCCATAGAAAAGTTTTAATACTAAATTAAATTAACTTTAAAATATTTGAATTACATATGTAAATAGAATTTTGATGATCTGAAATTAATGAAATCATACTCCGCTTTATAACATAAGTTTTGTATACAATTGCATTTTAGACTCTTTTTTGTAAGTTTGAGTAAATAATTTCCTTTCGTAATACAATCTTATTTTAAAATATTTGCAAATTATGGAATCTATACTAATATTATAAAGAGGAAACATTTGTTTGTAATGTTAAAACACAGAAACTACTGGACTGATTTCAAAAAATCTTTCACCATTAGAAAGCTGCATCTTTACGTTCTGACATAGGCTATATAATAATATTATACATTTGTGTTTTTGAATGTATGTTTGTAATGTTTTCACACAAAAACTGCTGGACCGATTTCGAAAATTCATTCACCATTAAAAAGCTGCACCTTCACTGAGTAACATCTTTACATTTAAAAAAAAATAGAGATCCTTAATAAAAATGCAATAATATTACCCAAGGTGTGAAAATTACCTAAAATATTCTTTACATCGCGTGCGCTGCGAAAACTATTGATGATAGAATAAAATAATGTACTACGACTTAGCAGATCACATCATTATTTACAAAAAGTCGCGATACCATATGTCCAACTACTGTAGTTATTCCACTTTAACTACTTTTTTACATTTTAAAAGTTGATAACAGTGCCGACAATAAACAAAACCATTATTATTCATAACTTTGAATTAATCCTTATCCCATTAAATATTATTATATTAAAGACCGTTTCAATACCTGTTAAATACTTATTAAATTATTAAAATCCGAATAACGAATAAAAAGATATAACGAATTTAAAATGTCAATCTGAAGAAAATAATGCAATAATAAAATAATACGGTGTGGGTGGCGCCGCGCAGCGTAGTCTTAGATATATTACTTAAAAGATGAATAGAATTGATGAATTGCTTCATATTAGCAACAAATGTTTACAGTTGAATTAATTAATTAAAATGTAGGATATGTAGGTACTTTTCATCTCGGAGGGTGGCAACTAGGTGTAAACGAAACTATTGTTATGTCTAATTCCACGCGAGCGAAGCGGCGGGCGTCCACTAGTTTGCCACCACTAAAAGGGAATGATCAACTAGTATTGAGGATATGTGATCTCCCGTGTGTATCGCAAATTCTTTTAATATTTTGTAAGTAGCCAGTCTGTCTCTTTTCTCAATAATCGAATTATTTCCACCCACTTATCACGGCGTGCTGCATCTTTAGGTACACTGCAACGTTGTTATTATTAAAAAAAAATATATATTCACTTATTCCATAATTTAAAATTCTCCCAGAATTGTGGGGATCTAAAACTAAGTTTTTAGTGGTCACACTGAACCTATATTTCAAAATTTTACAATTTATTTATTTTATTGCATTTTTACGTTGATGTAAACACAGAAATAATAAAATTACGTGTGGAAAGTAATTCTAGTGGACTTATTAAGTTTTTGTGATCTTGAATCGCACATTTTCACTGTGCATTTGCCCATTTTGAAAATATTTTCTGTCAGTTCAACTCGGCCGGCGTCACACAGAGCACTGAACTGACGTTAGCTACGCATACGCCAGTTGGCGTATGGCATGTGGCAAGGCATAAGCGCGGTGATTGCTAATCTAGTGGTAACATATATATCAATGCCTGTACTATGATGTTTTCAAAAATCGATCGACCTGAAAACTAACGCTTCTATGCTATGCTATTTGTTAAAAGCATATTAAACTAAATAAATGAATTATTATTTACAGATTGATACTGCAGATCACATCTGCCATAATTGTTGGCTATTGATGAGCCCTAATTTACAATCTCCTGTTTTTGGGCATCATAAAGTATGTGTGAATTGTGGTCGATATGCTGACACAAACTTCTGTGCGGGAAAGACATATTTTTAATGTTATTTCAGAATGGATTTTACCAAATCGAGTAAATATAATTAATTCAACAGCATTGTTTAATCTAACTGATATTTTAACTGTTTTATAGTGTTTTCATGGTTTTTTTTCCTTTCAAGGTTCAGAGCAATAGCCAAATATGTCATCCTTGTTGGATGAGAGCAGATAAACATCACTATTCTGCCCCATTAACCTCACAAGCGACGGCTTCAACCATTGAGCAAGAAGTTGATGGTGAGGCCGCCGTGTTACCACCCCAACCCAATGAAGAAACCTTAAGACCTATCAAATAAAACAAGCTCATTCATATTATGGTGAGCACATAAGGGCTAATGGTCGGTACGTTATAGAAGTGTGCCGTGAGGTAGAAAACCTACCTTTACGCCTCAACGAAAATGAATGGTTATTGAGAGGCAAAATCTAAAGCAGGCATGTTAGTCGAAAAATATATTTTATATACATTTTAATCAATAATGACTTCTCAGGAAGGGAAGCCATTAAACAATACTATTGTAATTGTATATCAGGGAGGCGTACAGTAGGTTGTTGTTCACATACTATGTCTATTATATGGTACTTGGGTTGGGCAAGGTGGCAAGGAATAATATTATACCTGCGGCACCTTTCTTGGATGAAATATTATTGTGTTATGATAGTGAATAAAATATACGTATCTGTTAAAGAAAGCATTTTCATTTGACACCTCCAACCTGAGTTAAATATCCTCCAACACACCGTATAAGGAGCCAGATTTTACGGACAGGTTTTATAGTACTACCTGCCATGGTACCTGGTCTACCATAACCATTCTACAGTGTAATAATTTTTTAAAGCTAACTAATGTTCTTATGATATAACTCTGCAGACTGGACTAACCAATACCCTATTCCTAACCCCTATTCTAAGACTGAACTTTTTCAAAGTCTGTCACAGTTGTCATGGGCGACGCGGATAGGCAGACACATAAAATGATGTAATTAAATGTGTCTATGATGAGTTTAACTAAATTGAGTAGGTATTACTACATTACATTACATACATATTAGCACAGTTAAGTTAGCCATTTCTTTCGTAGACCTAACCTCTATTGTCAAATTGACACTGTCAATGTCGTGTCAACGTTAACTGTCAAATGTTAACTTTAAATATTAATTATGTAAAACTGACAAGTTCTTTGAAGAAATTACAAGTAAATATTCGTTTCTATTGACCTACGCTATCAAAAAACATTAAAAGTATCCATGTAGGTGACCAGGCCGAACTCTCCTAGGAAAACCGCCAGTCTCCTTTAGGGTTGCATGTATTTTTTAATTCTGTATCATAAAAAAATTAAAATAAAAAATTTCGTCAAAAAATTAAAAAAAAAAATTTTGGGGTGGACTACCCTTAACATTTAGGGGGATGAAAAATAGATGTTAGTCGATTCTCAGACCTACTGAATACGCATATAAAATTTGGTAAAAATCGGTAAAGCCGTTTCGGAGGAGTACTGCAACAAACATTGTGACACGGAAATTTTATATATTAGAAGATTATAACCACGGGTTTCATTCGTATATATTGCGTGGTTTTCAGGCGCCATTTTGTATGAGATTAAATGAATTGCATAGCCCAATGGCTCGCGTCGATTCAATGTAATCGACATAGTTAAGCAACGACGAGCGCGGTCGTTTTGTGGATGGAAGACCGCTAGTGGCAAAATTTCATGGGCCACCTTTGAAAACAGCTGGCGGTCCCGGTTGTTTTCAATGGTTAAAACAGTTGCTAAGCCTTGTGGAAGACCTTCGGTGGCTTTAGAACATTTGTCACTAGGTTGGCCACTAACCCGAGCTTAACTAATTATTATTAATACTAGTGGACGCCCGCAGCTTCGCTCGCGTAGAATTAGACCCATTAACGACGTCTACCCGTCTAACGACTTCAAAAACGGCAAATTTTCATACTAACTTTGCACCCCCGTTTTACCCCCTTAGGGGGTGAATTTTCAAAAATCCTTTCTTAGTGCTCCCCTACGTTATAAAAGGAACCCCTGTGCAAAATTTCAAGTTTCTAGCCCTTATGGTTTAGGCCCTGCGTTGATATGTCAGTCAGTCAGTCAGTCAGTCAGTCACCTTCTCCTTTTATATATATAGATAGATTAGAGCGGCCTGAGCTAAGTGATGAGCCGATAGGTACCGTACGATAGGAAGTGAAAATTTATGACGAGAATTCATTGAATTTTCAATAACAGTCTTTAATAATTATAAAGCGCTTGCGGATCAGTTTCTTAGTTGCATTGCTTCCAGTGTCCCGGATTATAGCTCAAAGCTTTCTGCCAATAATCGATCTGCCGTGCATTATTATTCTCTATTCTCTGCTAGCTCTGTCGGGGCTAAGCATTAGGGCTGCTACCTCTAACAGTCGCTTGCGACCACTAGATCAACTAAGCCGATTAGTAATAATAAAGCAAATAAGGCAGTAATAAATAATAAAGCAATAAGGCATATAAATAAAAGTCGAACTACGGAATCGGAATGCGACACCCTAAAAATAGGACGTCAGCTTTGTTTATGTCAGTGCACTCAGTAAATTGGCAATGACGTCATTCCATTAGCATCAGTCCAACGGTTGCATTGTTGATGTATCGCTGTCTCTTTCATGCTAAGCCGGACAAATTGCATTTGTGTGTGTGGATTACTGAGTGCAGTATTATCGATGTTTACTGATTATTATATCGATATAAAATATGAAGTTTAATAAAAGGTACTTAAAGCTGCATAAATATGTTATACCTATGCCCTTTGAATATGTCACTCTAAATCTAATTACCTAGCACCCATTGCTTAGTTTCGCATCGGTACGTGACGTATTCAATCAGGTCGTATTGACAAACTAATGTGCCATACGAACACAGAATAGTAAAATTGTTTACTAAATAGGACAAGTCTGAAAAAAGGATTTTACCTCTTTGTTACTTGACAAATAAATGAGCTTATATTATCACTTTCAGTTTAGATAATAGTTAGCGATTATAACAGATTAAGCCTTACACTTACTTACAATGACAATCCATTGTTACACGAGGAGTCTGGGTTAAAATCATGACTTGTCGTTGTTAGCGTGCGTTTCATTCAATCGCTTAAGACAGGCCTGATAAATGTACGAGTATGTGTTCTCTAGAATCCATATTAATATTATAAATGCGAAAGTAACTCTGTCTGTCTGTCTCGCTTTCACGCCAAAAAAAGTGTTGTAAAGGATTGAAAATGGGGATGAAAAGTTGTATGAAAGTACCTTTTATCATTTTCAGAACTAGAAGCATAATTTATATTTTAGGCTGTCGATTAGATATAAATAAATATGGCATTCAAAGTTTGTAAAAAGGTTACCCATAAGGGTGTAAAATAAACATAGGGGATAACACATTTACAGATTCGTTACAAAGTGGAGCTAAAGTTAACGCGTTAAGAAGAATCTATTATTATGTCTAATTTCACACAAGCGAAGCTGCGGGCGTCCACTAGTAATAAATATTATATTCATGCCTTACGTAAAATGGACACCACTCCGTTTCTAATACTGCCTGAACACCAATTATTACGTGGTAGAAACGAGTGTGTTGGTTCTACAGGTTGCGGACCATTTACAGGTTAAAACTAGTATATCATAAAGTCTATCATCACATCACTAGCAGAATGTGACAGCCCTATTAACACTGTACAATATCCATTGTCAAGACGAATCGTCTAATTAGCTGAGATTACGCTATCGATGAGATTTATAGACCTTTCCGATACAGCTGTAGGGCGTTTTATAAATTCATTCTTCCTGCGACAAGGTAATATAAACTAGGTTAATGGAATAAAGTGAATACATAATCATTAAAAAATGGAAGTGAAAGAAAAATACTTCAATAATTTGTTTCAATTCCGCGCCATCTCACGGACAAAAATGCCGATATTTATTTATTAGCATGTCATAGTTAACTACTGGACAAAGGACTCCCAAAAGGACTCCCAAAGGACTTCCACTCATGTGCCTTCCAGCGGCTTCCCGCTGACTTCTTGAGGTCATCGGTCCATTTCGTCGGAAGGCAACCTGTGCTCCATTTTCCGAGTTCTAGGACCTTTCTTAAGTCTCTAAGGGCATGAACTGTTTTTGGCAGTTAGTTCTGTTAGTAATTCCGATTCGGCCACAAATCCGATTCAACCTCAACACAGCCACAGCTTTAAAAACAATTATTACACGGTACATAACATGGAGTTCTCATTCATTCATAATGTTCCCAAAGGCATGTGAAGTCTGCCAATCTGCACTTGGCTAGCGTGGTGGACTAAGGCCTAATCCCTCCCATTCTGAAAGGAGACGGAGGAGAGGAGGAGAAAAAATACATTACAGCGTATTAAAAGCACTCCAAGAAAGAGGTTTAAAATTAAATCAAAATGAATCATAAATTACCAGCCATAGCAATAAGCCTCTTAAAAATCTTCAGAATGAAAACCTACGTTACTAGAAATGCATACCCTTATTAAACGCAAATAAATATGAAAGCAATTTAAAAAGCCTTACAGAATAAAACAATCAATTTCTACGAAGAAAGACTAAGTTCTGTTCCAGGAAGGTTCCAGGTGAAGCTACAAGCTTTGCTATCGCAAAATGATCGTAATGCTTTTAGTATTGCAGTTTATTTTAGACTGCTAAAGTAATTCTTATCAATTTAATAGTTTAACTCGGCACATCTGACCCAATGATGTGTTTACACATTTTCCTGAACTTGACTACAGTAACTTAACTAAATGTTAATGGCGTGGTAATGGCTACAGCGAGCTTATTAACCACTAGTAAACTGCATCACCTATCTAGTTTAAAATAAATCAGAATAATTCACTCTTCATAAATATCTTTATATTTTATTTCTTTAAAAAAGTATTTCTATAATCTTAATTTGGTTCTATAACAACTTATCATAAAAGATTGCTTGTCTTGCTCTCTTGATTTCCTTTCGATCCTTTCTGTAGATAGATATTATAAGTAATTATCAATTACATGCTCTTTACAAGAAGTAAACTATTTCAGCACGATAACTATTAGCTAGAACCTATAGACGTCCCACTATTCTACACGGGTCTTCCCCTCGCCCAACTACAGTTGTATAAAGCATACTCCACCGCACTGCTCCAATGCGGGTTGGTGGAGGTGTTAGTGGCCTACCCAGTTTCGAATCTTCTCCAGCCACCCAAGGGCTTCAGTAAGTCTTGACGATTTTACAATTAAAAACAACCAGGATCGAAGAAAATGAATTTTTGCTACTAGACCATCCAACAAGCCGACCGCGCCCGTTGTTGCTTAAATCTGTTGATCGCATAGAATCGACGCGGGGCATTGGAGCCATGTATAGTATTATTTTTTAGTAAAAAAGTTATTTAGTAAAAAAATTTGTATGTCATCCATGATCATCAAACTAGTGGAGTAGCTAGTCAAGTCCCACTTGCTTGTCCCAGCTGCTGTTCTAGTAGCGCGGGCGATGTAAACGCAGCACGCGCATAAATGCAGGGGGTGGGAGGTCGACGACCTCTCACCGCCCTCGCGGCATAGAACGAATTTCAGAAATTCACTCAAAATGGAATTCGATGATATTTTTATTTCCTCCTGTCCTGTCATTATGCCATCAGGATGAGTTTAAATTAGATTAGAGAGATTTTGTATGCGATATGGAGATTAACTAAATATCTAAACTAAACATTTGAAATTGATTGCAAGTTGTATGTACGGAACAATTAGTTTGAATTAAATTTGAGCTGAGCTTGAACATTTGCTTTGAATTATTTTACAATACAATAACATCGCTGATAAGGGCTTGACGATTTAACGTCTCAATCGTGATAAGACTGTCACATTCACATCGTTTCAAGTTCAAACCTTCATGGCCATCAAAGGGGGTTTAAGCAATGACTAGGAGACGCCCACAGATCGCTCGCGTGGATGACTGCTTTAGACTGCGATAGTTTCGTTTATAGAGTTGCTACCTATTTTAATCACATACATTACTTTGCCTACGTGCTTAATATTTTGTATCTCAGACGTTAAGTTAATATATGTATAGTGTATATTTAATTATGTTTGTATGTATTATTGTGTATGATTGTATAAATATGTTAATATGTTTGCTTTAAAAATTAAATTTTTTTTTTTTTATGGATACAGGATAGCAAACGAGCTTGCAGCACCACCCATCCGCTGCCGCCCATGACAACTGTGACTGACTTTGAACAAGACTCAATTAGGGACTGGGATGGTTAGTCCAATTAGTTGAGAAAGTTAATTAGAACATTAGTTGGTCAGTTCGTTAGTAGGTATGAGGACTGGGGACTGTTAGTAATAGTTAATCCTGTTAGTTGGTGTTAGTAATAGTCCAGTTAGTACTTGTTAGTAGGAGTCTCGTTCTAAGTCAGTCACAGATGTGTTGCTACCCTTGAGGACTAAGATGGTCGCCTCTAAAGTGTGAAGTGTAACCGGAATCCACACCTTTCCAACCGGACCACAATTGCTTTAAAAACAATTATTATACGGCAGAAATGGTACTAGGTACCGAGGCGGGCGGTGGTACTGCCCCGGGCGAACTCTATATGGAACCAATTAGCTTTCATATAAAACCTATTTGGTTCCCTATAGGCTCTACCACCTATAACCTAAATTAAACCAATGGTTAGCTGGTAGAGAATGCTTTATGCATTAAGCTCGTCATTTGTATCCTGAACTTTTGTATGTATGTGGTTCCATAAAGATAAATAAACATCTCACACATCTCATCACATCTCATCACTGATGAGATGTTTAAAGTTTCACTGGGTAGAGTTTTTCCAGTAATTTATTTATTTATCTTTATGGAACCACATACAAAAGTTCAGGGTGATGAGTCATCACTTTAGTCAGAATTATCATCCCCTTTTTCAATACTTTATAGATTAGGTATATGAGTAAGAAAACAAGCAGAAGGTAAAGAAGAAGGAGATGCTTGCTTATGTGGGATATATGTATGGAAAAATTATAGGTGCTATATGTATTAAAGTATACACCATCATATGCCTTACTCGTGGGGTGTCGCAAAGTAAATTAAAATTACGGCAGAAATGATACGTGCCACCTCCGATGGCATTGGTTCTTTCAACGCTAAGTAGCTTACTTAGATTCTACCAGCAAATGGTTTGATTGAAAATGAGATTGTAATATCACCGGCCATGATATTAACGAAAGTCGTGAAACGTTATGGTCTGTATTCCCGTTAATGAAGTACCTACCAGGAATAATTAAAAAGGTTATTGCTCTACGGTTATTGTCGACTTTATCAATTAACGAGTGCCTTCGAGTCATTAAATTCGGTATAGGTGTTAATATAATGTTGGGTAAATAGTATCGAGGCGAGCTATTGGGCTATGGACGCTACTCGTAGGTACCTCCGGTCACTTTGTGAAATACTTTAATGAGTTTGATCAGAGTAAAAGCTGTCCATGTCGCACGAACAGTGCACGACGCTAATAAAATTGGATGTGATTCCAATTGATTGCAAAAAAGGTGGGAACCATACCGTCGTACCTATATCTTTATCCTCCAATATACAATGGATCAGTAAAGACAGATATTGTGCTTTTAAATTTTCCTTTGTTGGTTAATTTTACCGTATTTGAAGTTTTTGAATAAGCATAGGTAGTTGGTAGGCATGTATATAATTTCGCACACCTAGATCTGAATAGTGATTAACTCTATTTAAAAAAAACAGGAAACTTTTTTCAGGAAAGGTGAAAAGCAAAAAAAAAAAAACACTTTTTTCAGGAAAGTTCAAAAACAAACAAAGAACACTTTTTGCAGGAAAGGTGAAAAACTGATTAGGTACCGTATCCCTGTGCGCTGCAGAAGTATTCTGTTTTGATAATCGCTTTTTAAATGCAGATAGAAGATAGACGAGTAAAAGAAAGTGCTGTTTAAATCGTACCTACTCGTATATTAGGGCTGGAAGTTGACTTTTATAGTTATTTTCATATTCCCATGTATATTTTTTGGTTATTTGGAGTTGAACGTGTGTTGGTAAATTTTGTTTTTAGTTGGCTCTCTAGAGTCAATATAAAAATGACTATATGTACTGTTAGCATTTTGTAATTAGCAATATCATTTATAAAATTAATAGTACTTCAAATAAAATTATGTAATAAAATAATAAAATATTAATGTTCTGTGAAAAACAATTTTAAACGAACTTTTTGTGTAGGTCAAGATTCAAATGTGATAAGGACGGATAACTCAACGCAAATTGACGACTTGCATATGGATTACAGACGGGACAACTGCTCAAACAGAAATCGTAATCTATATAGTACTAGTACGTACATAGATGTTAGATGTTGTCAGAAGCGTCCATAGCCTAATGGCTCGCGTCGATCGTATGTACCTAATCGATTAAGCAAAGATGGGCGCGGTCAGTATGTGGATGAGTTCATAGGCGCTTCCGTGCTTCGGAGGGTTCGTGAAGCCGTCGGTCTCACTTTTAACAATGGTAAAGCCTTGCCGAAGACCTTCGGGTGGCTTGAGAACATACGACACTATGTTGCCATGCCAATTACCTCTCCTCCTTGGAGCAGCATGGTGGAGTATGCTCTACACCAGCAGCTGTGGCCAGTGTGGTGGGGCTGTGTGTGGGGACCCGTGCTCAATAGTGGGAAGCTCATGGGTTGTAGCCCTACCTACATTTTAACCTACATATTAACTTTGCCATAACAGTGAGACTGATCTCTATTCTTAGTAGGCGTCCCTATAGCCTACGGTATCCCCTGCCTGTTGCAAAAGGCAAAACCCCAAAGGGTTGCAGAAGGTACTTGTGTCTCTGGAAAGACAGCACTGTGTGTATGGATGCATAATAACGTCTGTAAGAGACGAAAAAAAAAATCGATATTTTCCCGATATTTATTTATTCAAGTAATTAGTCTTCATTCCAAAAAAGAAGTTTTTACAAAACGCGGTCAAGTGATTGATAAGAGGTTTATGATGTCTCTACTTTCTAGATTTCATAATCTATGACAAAAGCAAACTGTGCCACACTAAGTAGCCGGTAGCCGGAGTGAAAATGGTACCTGCGAGCGAGATTCAATTACGTCCATTATAGTCTAGTCAACAAGTGCCTTTTAGGTCAAAATTTTTGCGCCTTCTCCGAAAATTATGATTGAGGTGTCATTCGATTCGGAATGGCATGTAGATAGTTTTTGAGAAAATTCGAAGCCCGCTCGCAAAAATTGCAATAGTTATAAACAATTAAGTGAAATAA
Organism: Carterocephalus palaemon; assembly: GCA_944567765.1. Classification (NCBI taxonomy): domain Eukaryota; kingdom Metazoa; phylum Arthropoda; class Insecta; order Lepidoptera; family Hesperiidae; genus Carterocephalus; species Carterocephalus palaemon. The sequence continues at coordinate 12,743,209 of OX155641.1, read as the reverse complement.
AAAAAGGGGGTTTGGTATTTCGTTAATATCTCAAAAACTATTTGAGAAAATTTAAATTTGAAAAAAGATTCAAAAAGAGGAAGAAATTTCCTAAAAAAAGTCCCGACTCCCAAAATTGTCGGACTAATGTTTATAATGTTCCCAGAGGGTTGAAAATACGCTCGAAAACGGGTACTCCGGCTTGCGTAAGCCACGGCCCCATCGGACCTGTAATGAATAAATATTATTTAAACTTATTAAATATGAAAATTAAAAATTGAAAAAATTCAGGCGCCTGTAGGATAGATCAATGAACAATAATCCGTAATCAAAAAATTTTTATCGCGATTTTTCAAAAAGTTATCCATTAATTAATTAACAATTTTTTGTAGCATGAACATTAACATTGCAAGTGCGATAATTGTTAAACTATTAATCTGAGATTTTTTTCCTTTCGTGGAGCTATTTTTCTAAGGTCTTAGAATAGATTCCCGTTGGAAAAATTCAAAAATTGTTAATTTTCATTTTGTTATTAACAATTTACTGAGGGAAAAAATTATAAAGCTTAATTAAACATTGAAAAAAAATCTTTTTTTATAATATTATTATTGGTCCATTTTCTTATGATCAGAAGCTACTTAAAAATGATTTTTAATAATTTTTATCTCCTATTGTTTAAAAAATTGTTATAAACAAATGCGTTGTTTATGAGATAATTAAAATTTTTTTTTTGATATCATAATCTTTGATGATAATTATGATTTTTTTTTAAAAAATCGTTTCTCTAAAAAAATTTTTTATTGCTTAAAAACGCATTTGTTGAATAACAATTTTTTTTTACCACTTATTATGAAAATTAAGGAAACATTTTTTAAAAAAAAATCATTGTTTATCTTGATCTTTGATAGTAAAAAAGAAAAATCGATTATTATTTAACTTTTCATTGTTTATTTAATACACAATTTGTTACTAACAAATTAATTATTTCTTTGTATTTTTTTTCGTTTTCTACTTAAAAAAACAAAAACAACCATGTATTATTTTTTGGAAAAAAAAATTTTATTTATATTTCGTTCAATAAAAAATATAAACAATTTTTTTTTTCAAAAAATAATACATGGTTGTTTTTGTTTTTTTAAGTAGAAAAAGAAAAAAAATACAAAGAAATAATTAATTTGTTAATAACAAATTGTGTATTAAATAAACAATGAAAATTTAAATAATAATCGATTTTTCTTTTTTACTATCAAAGATCAAGATAAACAATGATTTTTTTAAAAAAAATGGTTCCTTAATTTTCATAATAAGTGGTAAAAAAAATTGTTATTCAACAAATGCGTTTTTAAGCAATAAAAAATTTTTTTAGAGAAACGATTTTTTAAAAAAAAATCATAATTATCATCAAAAATTATGATATCAAAAAAAAAATTTTAATTATCTCATAAACAACGCATTTGTTTATAACAATTTTTTAAACAATAGGAGATAAAAATTATTAAAAATCATTTTTAAGTAGCTTCTGATCATAAGAAAATGGACCAATAATAATATTATAAAAAAAGAATTTTTTTCAATGTTTAATTAAGCTTTATAATTTTTTCCCTCAGTAAATTGTTAATAACAAAACGAAAATTAACAATTTTTGAATTTTTCCAACGGGAATCTATTCTAAGACCTTTGAAAAATAGCTCCACGAAAGGAAAAAAATCTCAGATTAATAGTTTAACAATTATCGCACTTGCAATGTTAATGTTCATGCTACAAAAAATTGTTAATTAATTAATGGATAACTTTTTGAAAAATCGCGATAAAAAATTTTTGATTACGGATTATTGTTCATTGATCTATCCTACAGGCGCCTGAATTTTTTCAATTTTTAATTTTCATATTTAATAAGTTTAAATAATATTTATTCATTACAGGTCCGATGGGGCCGTGGCTTACGCAAGCCGGAGTACCCGTTTTCGAGCGTATTTTCAACCCTCTGGGAACATTATAAACATTAGTCCGACAATTTTGGGAGTCGAGACTTTTTTTAGGAAATTTCTTCCTCTTTTTGAATCTTTTTTCAAATTTAAATTTTCTCAAATAGTTTTTGAGATATTAACGAAATACCAAACCCTCTTTTTTTATTTCACTTAATTGTTTATAACTATTGCAATTTTTGCGAGCGGGCTTCGAATTTTCTCAAAAACTATCTACATGCCATTCCGAATCGAATGACACCTCAATCATAATTTTCGGAGAAGGCGCAAAAATTTTGACCTAAAAGGCACTTGTTGACTAGACTATTAGTCAATTAAGTAGGTATACCTTGACTCGTGTATAGTTAAATGTTTACTAACTGTTAAAATTATTCATTCGCCTGCTTCGCGTTCATTTACTTGTAAGGTAGTGGTGTGCCAACCACAGACCTTCCATAGATAAAACAGACTTTTTTTTTATATTAGATATATGTAAGTCTGTCTGTGGCCCCAACCAAGGCGTACAAACACAAAGTCAGTCGTACCCTTTTTTTCACGTAACTTCGTTACTTAGATTTTCAGTGACATTATTATTTACTAGTGGACGCCCACAGCTTCGCTCGCGTGGAATTAAACATAACTCTTGTTTCATTTACACCTAGTTGCTATCCTCCCTAGAAGCAATACCGATATTTTTCGTTTGCACATATTCTATATTTTATTATTCATTCAACTGTGAACTTTGTTGCAAATATGAAGCAATTCTGTTGTAAGAAATATTCAAACCCGTTCTATCCCATATCCTTACCGACTCCTTATTTTCAGGGAACGCCAAAATCAAAAATGCGTCAACAGTTTTTCACGTTATGTATAAACAATAATTAATTACATACCTACTTGATTTCACTTTAGTTAGAACTTTTCTCCCATTTTTTAACCCTTTGTGGATGGAACATAGAAAAACTCTGAATTTGTATAGAAGAACACATTGATATGAATGAATGACTCTGAATTTGTATAGAACACATTGATATATATTTCATCTTAAATCCACAAAAACACCCATTTGGATTAAAATAATCGAGTTATTTAACAATTAATCTTTATTTTTTCTTAGATAATACAGAAAAATGGAGAAACACGTTTAGGTACTATTAATTTGAACAAACATTTAAATCATTCGTTAAGCTTTGTCGAAGACCTTCGGGTGGCTTGAGAACATTTGACACTGGGTTGGCCACTAACCCCTCCACCAATCCGCATTGGAGCAGCGTGGTGGAGAGGAGTATGCTCTAGACCTCCCGCAGCTGTCTGTGGGGTAGACACGTGCTTGTCTAAATAGTTGCGATTCCAATAGAGTAAGGGTACGTAAATAATAATAATAAAAACCCATAGTTTAGATCACACAGTTTATTTCTCTATATATACCTCTACTTTTACATTATGAACATTTGACGTAACTATATCAGTCTATCTTTACATAGGTGATTTCAATATATTATTCTTTCTATGTATAAATAAATCTTTTGTAATTTATTACAATACACGATCACCCTAAGGACCTTACGCTTTGAGTATATCAAGTTCTTCAAATGCTAACTATTGTTACATTACAAAATATACACGACAATAAAGAAATTGGAAGGGTGGTAAGTACTTTAATTATTATTGCGATGTAATAAATATTTAAGAGCAGGTCCCTTACAACAAGAATCCTAGAATATAAATCTAAATGATCGGTATTTTTGACTTGTATTGAACGATATGAGAGTTTCTTACATGCAGAAGAGAAAAGGAAATAAATTATAACAAGAAAAGAATGATAAGCATACAATACATATAAATAAGATTATAATTGACTACTGAAAAAAGTTTACCATGAGAACATCTTGAAAACGTAGCAGACGTTAAGAATCTCTTCTGATTGGTCAAAAAGATACCGATCAACACAAGACAGATAACACACGACTTATTTAATAGTAATTTTATTAGTAATATGACTTTTTAGTAGTGTTGGACACTAAACACCGAAACACGCGTGTAACACACAATTTTTAATTTAGTTAAACGAATGAAAAACGTTAATATTTGGTGTCATACGAAAAAATGCAATAAGTACTAAAAACTATGATGCAGTATCTGTTCGGGCGTGAGTTATAGTTCACAAGTGAATTTATTCACTTTGCTAAGCAATAGTGAAAGCTATGAGAAGTGCTTAGAAACAAATAATTAGCGCAGTTTTCTTGATAAATCTGAAGGGCAGATAAGTGTGTTGACAGGTCCAAAATGTATTTATTTCTCAAACAGACATTTTTGATCATTGTTTTACATTGAAACATGAACATGTACATTTGGACCTATCAAATGTATTCGACGAACTTACACGAAATTAATCGACAACCTTTGTCGAAAGAATATGACGCTATCTAACATTTTTCTATTTCAATACAACTGTATTCTAAACTTACTATATACTTAACCCTTGATTTTGAAATCGAAATACCAACATGCTTCAACTTCTAAACTATACTAACTACCGAACAGAAACTGAAGATCGCTTTATTACAACATAAATATACTAAATTGCACAAATCCAATTCATAGTAACTAATCTAGAAGGAATTACGATGCATTCATGACCGTGGTTTTATTGGAAATATTTTTACTACAATAAATTCAATCAGGCGATGCAGTATTATAGAAGTACCTCGGAAGTTTATCCCATGGTTGCTATCAACCAGTGCTAGAGATAATCTGTGATAGTTGGACCATAAACTACAAAAAAAAAATTACAGATCTTGTCTATGGATAAAATATAGAATATATAAGAATGATCTCGCACTGGTCTAGACTCTAAACGAGACACGTATCCTTTTTTAGTATAATATAATTTTATAAACAATACAAAATGTATAAATACAATGCTGACATAATTTTAGTTTAACCTCGACGTAATGAGATCATGAGGCACCCCAACTTGAATTTAGTAAGTGATTTTTATAAATTATTAGTACATCTAATTTTTTAACCTCCATGCAAATAAGTGTTAACATACAAAAATATACTTAATTATTTTTATACTAATCATATAATATGTTTTATAAATCATCCCTTGTACTTCCTCTACAATATGCAAAGCAAATAATGTATACACATGGTAATTACAAGTAAATTCCACAGATAATAAATGCAAGGAATAAGAGCTACACGATTCAATTTACAAACCATAAAAATTAATAATTATTTTCCTATGTATTTTTTACCTATATTATTATTATTATCTGCATAACATTATGCTGCTACATCTTTTTCATAATGAATCCTGAAATCCCACTCGTGTTGCAATCATGGGCCAATATGAACCAATACATGGACAACTGATGGTTAACCATCATTTCACAATATTTTGTGTAATTCACTAACAAATTATAGGTTACGCATCATTTTGTGTAATTCACTAACAAATGATAGGTACCGCATCATTTTGTGTAATTCACTAACAAATGATAGGTTACGCATCATTTTGTGTAATTCACTAACAAATGATAGATTACGCATCATTTTGTATTTAGTTCTTTTGGAAATATCATACAAATGATACACTTTATGGTATTCATATATTAATATGATTAACAACACTGATTTAGCTGAAACAAAAAAAAGGTTTTCTAGAATTAGTAAGAAACACAATAAACAAATACATAATTATAATTTAGAGAAAAAATAACAAAGACATATATGTACTAGACGGGCTGTTTCTCGTTTAAAAATTCCACACTACTTTGGGTTCATGTTTTTTAACAGCTCCTGACGTTCAAGTTGATAAACCAATAATTTCTGTTTACTACTAACAGTACTAATTATACTAATTATATAGTACTACTAATTATTTTTTACTAAATCACTTTCCGCGCATTATCATAATTTAAATTCTAAACGCGTCTAATTTATACGTCTTTGTAAAATAATTTAGAAGTTGATACAAGACTTTCTATAATGGTCACAAAACTATGTATGATAAACAATATTTTATGTACAAACCGTAAATGACGTTATGATGTAAATTCATACAATCAAAATTAGTCAAATATATTTTACATAGCAGAGCTATGATGGATGTAAGTGGAATCAGTTGAACAGCAGCCACTGGGATTACGTGGCTTTGTAAATCATTATGTGGAAATATACGTATCTACGACTTATATTTTTATATCGTAAGTACACTAGTTTTTATTTTGGAATAATTTTCCGCTTGAAATTTTTTTTATAAAAAAAAACTTATACGTAATTATAGAAAATTAATGAAACATACAGAAATTGTGTTTAAACGTAAATTTGTGTAAAAATATTATAATTATCTGAATTTAAGAAATCGATACAAACCAAACCAACCAAACATCGAATCTCAAATTTTATACCCGTAATCCCAGAGTCTGCGGTAATAAATCAACCAAAACTACTTGCATATTAATACAACTCACACACGAAAAAAAAATTGCTCGTTCTTGAAGGTTACATAGTTGATTTTTTATTTTTATCGTATACATTTGACAACTCTAAAAGCAAAATTTCATGGCAAATATGTAGCTATATACATAACAAGCTAACAAATATTTCATTTTTAGAACTGTCAAACACATATTCATATATTGAGTAAGGAAATACGCAATAACCCCACAGTTCTCGACGGGACTTATGGTAATTAATGGACTTAACGCTGAGCGTTTAGGTATCCATTTGTTATTATTTCCCTGTAAAATGGACCGAAAACTGGGCATCAACCAAGGCCTTGAAAAAATTTTTTCTGTGGTATTTTTAATCCGTGGGTGAGTTTGAGACACAAATCTCTTCATATTGCAAAATATAAACTGACTGAAAGCATTCATATAAGTTTGCGGCTGCATGCGTTAGTTATTAGCGTATAAAAATCACTGAAATTAAAAAAAAAAGTCTTGTCTATTATGTGATTCGCAAACCAAACAGAACTGTAACCTAATAAGATTATGAATGAATAATTCCAGCCAGTTCCTTTGCAATATTAAGAACAATTCAGATATTTACAGTTAATAACATTGTATTTATAAGAAAAAAATATTACATAAACCTGCCATTAAATATAATGTGTACAAAAGTATACAAAATGAACAGGGCTACACAAATTAGTGTACACTTTTATCAAACGCATGTCAATATAAGTTCATTTGAATGATTTATGTTAAAGTTAGTCATTTGTTTGCACAAAATAACATGCACTTACTAATTAATATAACTAATTAAATATAGTGCGTACGAAATAATATACAAAATGAACAGAGTTACACAAATAAGTGTACCAACTTTTATCAAACAACACGTGATAATACAAGTTATAATGTCTGAGAATGTTTCCAGAACTTAATTCAAAAGAGAACAAAAGGCATCTTCTATTTGTGACATTATAAAAGTTAAATGTTTATGAAAACAACTGCAACTTCATTTGCGAGTTATAAAATAACTTTAATCATCGTATCTTGGTGAAAATTTGATTATTTACATTCTTTATTTAATGTATATATAAAATTACTCGCCAAAAAACGTGAATTAATACGCCGAATTATAGTACAGCATATCGCAACATGATAGAAGTAAAACTCATGTATGTAATTAAATTTTTTGTTATTTTACAAATAAATTATATTAGTTATTCATGTTTTATGTTCCTTACACGACACAAAGATTTCAAAAACAGAAATTTGCGCATTGACGTAAAAAACTGAAATTATATTATTTATCATACAATCATAGAGTTATTTTATATACACGGCAAGTTGCGACGCAACATATACTTATGCTTAGACCAAAAAAAAAGCAAAAATAATAACTCAAAACCAATTTTCTAAATACAAATCTTGATAAAGAAGTCTTTGAATGTGGCAACACCAATTTTTTTTAAATCGACAACCTATATAACCGTCTGGCAACATTTATACAATGTCTATTTTACCGCGGCAACACCTTGCAACACTGTTAATTGTTTCAGACGCAAATTAACTCGCCCAATTGTGAGACAAAACTGCGGCTTCATTCGATGTCACTCCGTTACTTTACTATTGCAACATGTTGCAGCAACAATTACATTTTGCGGCAAAACTGACATCTTAAATCGACAACCTATATAACCGTCTGGCAACATTTACACAATGTATATTTTACCGCGGCAACACCTTGCAACACTGTTAATTGTTTCAGACGCAAATTAACTCGCCCAATTTTGAGACAAAACTGCGGCTTCATTCGACATCACTGCGTTACTTTACTATTGCAAGATGTTGCAGCAACATTTACATTTTGCGGCAAAACTGTCATTTTGCGGCAACACTGTCATTTTGCGGGAAAAACTGACATTTTGCGGCAACACTGACATTTTGCGGCAACACTGACATTTTGCGGCAAATTTCGCGTCTTGCAACATGTTGCGGCAACATTGACGACTTGCGGCAACACTGACTATAAAAGCATCACTTCACTTTACAACACTGTCGTGCACTGTCTATTAAGACTACAACGGTAAAGTCTCGGTAAAGTCTCACCGGTCTATCTGAGCGCGGTGTACAGGTTGAGTACGCTCTTGTTCTCCTTGTGCGAGGGCGTCTTGGAGAATACGTTCCAGAAGCGCAGCGTCTCGTCGCCGGCGCCCGTCACTATGGCCTCGCCGTCCGGGGACAGCGCCAGGTATAGCACGCGGTACGAATGGCCCGTTAGTTTGGCCACCTGGAAATTAAAAAAAAATATGAACCTAGGCTTAATTCACACGGCAATACAGGCGCAGGTATTCTTTAAGTAAAAGGTATAGAGGTGAAATCATTAATTTATCGTTTGCTATCTTGTATCCATAAAAAAAAAATTATAAAGTAAAAAAGAAGAATGGAACAGAATGATAATTCATTTTGAATAAAATTGACGGCATATACTATATAACACAAACTTATACGTAATTAATTAAAAACTAAGTATCAGCTTGAGATTGGGTACAAAATTTTTCCATTGGACCAAATTGTGAATCTAAACCATTCTCGAATCCCCTTGAACACACACAAAAAATTTCATCAACAGCCGTTAAGGAGGAGTTCACTGACATACACACGTACACAAGAAATACATACATGAAAGTGCACAAAACGAGAACCTTCAAGAAAGTTCTAGAAACATACCTGTGTCAGAGAGGGGTATTTCCAGACCAGAATTTGATTTTGCGAGTAGCCGTGCGTGGAGACCAGCTCGCTCGAGTGCTTCGACCAAGCCAGGTTGCACACCTGTGATCCTGGAATATAATACTTTTCGTTACTATTTGTACGTGTGTCCCGGTTGTTCTCAATGCTTGAAACAGTTGTTAAGCCTTGTCGAACATTCGAAATTGGGTTGGCCACTAGCCAACCAATCCGCATTAGAGCAGCGTGGTGGAGTATGCTCTAGACCTCCCGCAGAAGTGTCTGTGGGGGAGACCCGTGCCCAGCAGTGGGACGTCTATGGGTCGCAGCAAACTTGGCGAGCAGCCCGTGCTGGTGCGGCGACCACGCGATCGCCTTCACCGCCGCCACGTGCGCCGAGTACGTCTGCACCGGCGACGTTGAGTGCTGTTATAAGACAACGACTGACCGGTGTCGACGCACTGCATCGGCTGCGACGTGAGCGTGTTCCAGAAGCGCACGCAGCGGTCGGCCGTGCCGCCGCCGGACGCGAGCAGCCCGTGCTGGTGCGGCGACCACGCGATCGCCTTCACCGCCGCCACGTGCGCCGAGTACGTCTGCACCGGCGACGTTGAGTGCTGTTATAAGACAACGACTGACCGGTGTCGACGCACTGCATCGGCTGCGACGTGAGCGTGTTCCAGAAGCGCACGCAGCGGTCGGCCGTGCCGCCGCCGGACGCGAGCAGCCCGTGCTGGTGCGGCGACCACGCGATCGCCTTCACCGCCGCCACGTGCGCCGAGTACGTCTGCACCGGCGACGTTGAGTGCTGTTATAAGACAACGACTGACCGGTGTCGACGCACTGCATCGGCTGCGACGTGAGCGTGTTCCAGAAGCGCACGCAGCGGTCGGCCGTGCCGCCGCCGGACGCGAGCAGCCCGTGCTGGTGCGGCGACCACGCGATCGCCTTCACCGCCGCCACGTGCGCCGAGTACGTCTGCACCGGCGACGTTGAGTGCTGTTATAAGACAACGACTGACCGGTGTCGACGCACTGCATCGGCTGCGAGGTGAGCGTGTTCCAGAAGCGCACGCAGCGGTCGGCCGTGCCGCCGCCGGACGCGAGCAGCCCGTGCTGGTGCGGCGACCACGCGATCGCCTTCACCGCCGCCACGTGCGCCGAGTACGTCTGCACCGGCGACGTTGAGTGCTGTAACCAATTTATTACACACTAGTGGACGCCCGCAGCTTAGCTCGCGTAGAATTAGACATAACAGTAGTTTCGTTTACACCTAATTGCCACCCTCTTCAAATAATTATTATTAGGAACTAATAACCTAAATACAAAAATTCATTGAAATAATTAATTTTCGAAACTTTCAATGCAAATCCCTCATACTGAATTTCATTCGAATAACTTCAAAAACGGCAAAGTTTCATACTAACTTTGCACCCCCGTTTTACCCTCCTAGGGGGTGAATTTTCAAAAATCCTTTCTTAGTGCTCCCCTACGTTATAAAAGGAACCCCTGTGCAAAATTTCAAGTTTCTAACCCTTATAGTTTAGGCCCTGCGTTGATATGTCAGTCAGTCAGTCAGTCAGTCAGTCACCTTCTCCTTTTATATATATAGATTAGCTGTGGCAAACGTTGTTCTGCCATAAAATATGAAATGTCAAAGTCAACATGGCCGATTGCTGTATTTTTTTATATGTGTCGCAGGCATTTTGTATGATTCCGCCGTTTACATACGGCGTCGGTAGTTTATAAACACTCGCTGTTATGTAAAATCCCGAAGGCAAAATGACAACTCGTTCAATGTGCGGGGTTCCTATTTTCTGTGTAATATAATTTTATGCCTAACCTGAACCTAACCTAATTTAATATGTCGGTCTGTCACAAATGTCGACGGAACCCCGCTTCGCAGGGTCCCTTTTTTGCGCCAATAGATATTATATATAGCAAACCTGAACCTAACCCAACAAACTTGGGGTTGATTGTGTCGTATTTTATGGCGGGGGGCTTTGCCCCCCGAGCCCCCTTTGTTTTTCGGAGGGGCCTGCGGTATGTAAACGGCGGAATCATACAAAATGCCTGCGATATATACATACTTTTATTTTAATTTTAAATCTTATTAATCTCAATGTTTTTATTAAACATGCCTATTCTGCACGTTAAACGATTTGACGCAGGCGGAGCAGCGGGGAAAGCTCCGTTATAAAATAATGTTTTTATTCGAAGGGAATGTCGGCGTGAAACGCTCCAGTGTAAAAATTATCGCCGCGCCGACCGCAAGCGTTTATCGAACTATCCATATTTCGCGCGCGCTACCGCCAAACCGCAGTCTCACGGTGTGATAACCATCATGTTCAAATTATTGTGTATTTTATATTTACTTTAATATTTTTACTACGCTAATAAATAGTAATATGCAATAATAAATATCACACACACGGAGCTCTCACTTGAGAGGGTTCGGGTTAAAACCACAGTGGCAAGCACCAATTTATCAAGTTATGTGCATTTTAAGAAAATAAATGTCAACCTCTCCCAACAGTGGGACATCGAAAGAATTGTGGTAATGATGGTCGTGAGCGCTTAGAAAGTAATAGATGAATAGTCTTACAACTGATGGATTAATAATAATAATAATAAATATCTTGGACATTCTCACACACGGCCATCTGACCCCAAAGTAGGCGCGAGCCTGTGTTATGGGTGTCAGAGACTGATATACATACATAGATATTTTAAAATACATACTTAAATAGATAATATTATTGACATCCAGACACAACAAATACAAGTGTTCGTCACACGAATATTTGTCCTGAGTGGGATTCGAACCCACGACCTTTGGCGCAACAGACAGGGTCTCTACCGATTGCGCCAACGGGCCTGTCATTGGATGGATTGATCGGATGGATCATTGGATGGATGGCTGGATGGATCCACTCACCATCGACCAGACGAACAGCTTGTTGTCGTTCCCGCCGGACGCGAGCGACTGCCCGTCCGGGGACCACTTCAGCCCGCACACCTCCTGCCGGTGGCCCTGTAGCACCCGCGACGATTGGATGGATCGTTGGATGGATGGATGGATGGATGGATGGATGCACTCACCATCGACCAGACGAACAGCTTGTTGTCGTTCCCGCCGGACGCGAGCGACTGCCCGTCCGGGGACCACTTCAGCCCGCACACCTCCTGCCGGTGGCCCTGTAGCACCCGCGACGATTGGATGGATCGTTGGATGGATGGATGGATGGATGGATGGATGCACTCACCATCGACCAGACGAACAGCTTGTTGTCGTTCCCGCCGGACGCGAGCGACTGCCCGTCCGGGGACCACTTCAGCCCGCACACCTCCTGCCGGTGGCCCTGCAGCACCCGCGACGATTGGATGGATCGTTGGATGGATGGATGGCTGGATGGATGCACTCACCATCGACCAGACGAACAGCTTGTTGTCGTTCCCCCCGGACGCGAGCGACTGCCCGTCCGGGGACCACTTCAGCCCGCACACCTCCTGCCGGTGGCCCTGGAGCACCCGCGACGATTGGATGGACCGTTGGATGGATGGATGGCTGGATGGATGCACTCACCATCGACCAGACGAACAGCTTGTTGTCGTTCCCGCCGGACGCGAGCGACTGCCCGTCCGGGGACCACTTCAGCCCGCACACCTCCTGCCGGTGGCCCTGGAGCACCCGAGACGATTGGATGGACCGTTGGATGGATGGATGGCTGGATGGATGCACTCACCATCGACCAGACGAACAGCTTGTTGTCGTTCCCGCCGGACGCGAGCGACTGCCCGTCCGGGGACCACTTCAGCCCGCACACCTCCTGCCGGTGGCCCTGCAGCACCCGCGACGATTGGATGGATCGTTGGATGGATGGATGGCTGGATGGATGCACTCACCATCGACCAGACGAACAGCTTGTTGTCGTTCCCGCCGGACGCGAGCGACTGCCCGTCCGGGGACCACTTCAGCCCGCACACCTCCTGCCGGTGGCCCTGGAGTACCCGAGACGATTGGATAGCTGCAATCACACCAGGGTTGGGGTTCCAATCACAAATAAATAAAGCAATTACATTTATAGGAAAAGAGAATATTATAATATTCTCTTAAAGTATACTTTTAAGAGGAATCTTACAGCCCACACAAACGTATTTTTCTGTTTCCTCCCTGAATATTAACATTAGAGCAAATACATTTGGTAAACAATACATCTCTACGACTGCCATGTCGGTATGTTTTTTTTTTTTTTTTAAATAAATTAATTACTATAGATGTTATGAAGCTTCAAAAACGGCCAAATTCACCGATAAAAATGATCGTTTTCAGACGTCGAGTCGACGAAACCAAATAAAACGCAAATTAAGAAAAAAATAAAAACATTTTCAAATGTTCCTGCGCTGGTATTTCCTATTAAACTAACCAAACAGCCACTAGCGTAGCTATAGTTAGTAGGCGTCCCACCGCTGGGCACGGGTCTCCCCCACAGACACAGCTGCGGGAGGTTTCCAGTTCGACTTGACAAATAAATCAAACCCTATTTCGAAACAGAAGCAGCGTGGAGGTGTCTGTTATCTCCCGCATCTGAGGCTAAGGGTATGACCCACCACTGTTTGGGCACCATCAGAGAGACTCATACGGTTGTAGCTAGCTTTCATCCACACGTGGATGGATGGATGGATGTATGGATGGATGACTCACGTGGTGTCCTCGTGTCCCGCTGCCGGATGTGCCGATCCCGTGAGCCGGAGCTCAGTATGTCGCCGTTCCACGCCAGAGCGCCAACCCGCGCTATGTGGCCTTGCAGCTTCGTCACCTGAGAATTAACATAGCGATTATGACATTAAACTTAAATTGTATGACATGTAAAGTATTGATAATAATATTATGTATCAGATTTTAACTAAGATTTGTTAATAATATGACAATTAAATTAAAAATTTTGCACGCCTTTTAGGTATATTACAGAGGACAAATAATATTTGTAACAACTATTTACTTATGTACCTGTAATAATGCAATAAATGATTATGATTATGATTATAGGTCATGATTATGGCTACAGTAAAGCGTGGTGTCCATAGCCCAATGACTCGCGTCGATTCAAAGTGATCGAAAGAGTTGTTTGCTTGTTTTGCGAATGATTCCGCTGGACCACGAGACGCCACAGCGAAAACTTCATACTCAAAACTGAGCGTCAGCAGTATTTTACCCATAGAGCGAAATACGCTTTACACACTGTTTTTTCTGCAGACGGTAGCTAATATCGCTTAGGTCTGAACAGGCCTTTACCCAAACAAACGTATGTCTAGTCCCTGCATCGCTAATCTGTTTATCCTACAGACGTATAGTCCAGACCCTTGAGCGGTTAATTTATAGCTTAAGACTACGACTCTTTGAGCCATGTGCTATTAGCTTTTATAGGGTAGCAAACGAGATGAATGATGTAGCGTCCATAGCCCAATGGCTCGCGTCGATTCAATGCAATCGAAAGAGTTAAGCAACGACGGGCGCGGTCGGTTTGTGGATGACGTGACCGGTTGTTGCAAAATGTCATGGACGCTACCGTGCTTCGGAGAGCACGTAAAGCCGTCGGTCCCGGTAGTTTTCAATGGTGGTCAACCTTCGGGTGGCTTGAGAACATTTTCAACCGGACTATAATTGCTTTAAAACAATTATTACACGGTAAAAATAAGAGTTAAAACTAATGTCTGACGGTGGTACTGTTCCGGGCGAACTTTATATAGAACCAAATAGGATGCATACAAAACCTGTTTGGCTCATATAAGCTCAACCACCTACAGATTATGAATACATACTTCAATATCCCGATTCATTCGTTCATGATATTCACAGGATACGTCGTCTTATTCGTCGCATGCGATTCTCATACATATACAATTATACATACATTCTCTTCTTATTTATTTATTTTATTTATTTAATAATTTATGTACACACTTCATTTAGAAAATTGGTACAATATATAACACAGGAAGAAAATGGTACAAGGGTACTACTTATTTCTTCTGAAATTTCTTCCAGTAGACTTTTCTTTATTGTAATCGGTTCGGCATTTCTGTCCTGTTTTATGTTCTATGCGCTCTCCTCACCTCCTTGTTGACGGCGACGTCCCACACGCTGATGTGTCCCTTCTGCGTGCCCACCGCCACGAGGTGCCCGCGCTCGCTCCACGCCACTGACGTCACTGCGTTGCCCTCCGAAGACAGGTCGCACAGTCGCGTCACCTGGGGGATTCACATACTATATCACAGGATTCACATAGGAAAAAAGTGTTGTAAGGGGTTGAAAAGGGGGTTGAAAGGTTCTATGAAAGTTTTGTCATTTTCAGAACTAGAAGCATAACATTTATATTATAGGCTGTTGATTAGATATAAATAGATATGGCATTCAAAGTTTGTGAAAATTTTGTAAGGGTGTAAAATAAACATACCTATATTATTCTGTCTAATTCCACGCGAGAGAAGCTGCGGGCGTCCACTAGTATATATATATAAACAAAAACTTTCGACCCCTTTGGAGCAAAAGAGCAAAAATCTTATATTTTTATTTGATACGCATTGAATGAATGAAATTGAATAACAACGTAACACAATCATAACCTCTATTTATTGAGTAATAATTTCACATTAGTATTTTGTACTCTGTAATATGTTTCTTTAGTTTGTGGTCAATCTCTGCTCTAGAATTAGTCTATGGTGTGTGTGAACTACCGGTTGTAAAATTGTGTAGGTACTTTTTTTTTATTTGCTGAGGGCAGACCTTTTTGTATTGTGATTTTTTTTATTTCATTACTTTACGTTTACTAACTTTAAACTGTTGTATTAATGCTATACATAAATAAATACAAATATAAATAAATTAGAAAAATCTTTCTTTCTATAAAAAAAAAGTGGTCTCACCTGGCTGGTGCAAGCGCTCCACAGATACACGCAGCACCCCAGGCCCACGCTGAGCACGTTCTGCGCAGACCAGTCCACGAGGTTCAGGTAGAAGTCATCCTGCAACTCCGGGGCGTCCAGAACCTGAGGCGCAAAGACATGAGGATCTTAAAACCGATATAAGGTTCCCATTTTTTTATACATGTAAGACAGCAAACGAGCTTGCAGCACCACCCATCCGCTGCCGCCTATGACAACTGTGACTGACTTTGACAATACTCAAATAGGGACTAGGATTGTTAGTCCGGTTAGCAGATAGAGTTAATAAGAACATTAGTTGATCACTTCGTTAATGGCCACGGGGACCAAGGCAGAAGAAGAGTAATCGGAAACCACACTTTTCCAACCAGCCCTTAATTGCTTTAAAACAATTATTACACCGCATTGAAAAATGCTGCTAGTTACCGTGGCGGGAGTTGGTACTGCCCGGGGAAACTCTGTATGGAACCAAATAGGATTAATATAAAACCTATTCGGCTCTATATAGTAGGGCTCAGTGGCGTGTCTTGGGAGAGGCTTATGTCTAACAGTGGACTAATGTAGACTGAAGAGAGAGAGAGAGAGAGAGAGAGAGAGAGAGAGGCTCTATATACTAGTGTCTACCAACAATAAAATCAAACATAATGAATCGAATAAAAATAAGTGTACCTTGAAGGGGATCCGTGATATCTTCCTCGTGGCCTTCCGCGGCGACCGAAGCAGCTTCTGCGATTTGGCGGAAACGGGCGACAGGCTGAACTGCGTGGGGTCTATGTTCTCCTGCGACAATCGACAAAATTTACAGTCAATAAATAATAATAAACCTTGAAAAAAAAAACACATTTGAAAATAGAACAGCTAGAAAAAGCTTCTTTTTTTTTTTTCATTTTAAATACGGGTTGTAGAAATAGAATTGAATAGAAATTTGATTATAATTTTTTTTTATTTAATATTTTTTTGCATGTCATTTATTTTGTGATAAGTAATTATTTTTAAAATTTTTCTTTGTCTAGATAGTTTAATTCGTTTTAATTTTATTTTTTCATTTTATAAATGTAAGATATCAAACTAGCTTGCAGCACCACGCATCCGTCTACGTCTCATGACAACCGTGTCTTCGTAGTGTGGAGTCGTTATACATGGATAGGTGACTGCTAGTTGCAAAAACCTTCATGCTTCGGAGGTAATGTCAGCTGTCGGTTCCAGTTGTTCTTCAATCTTTGGATGGCTTAAGAACATTCGGCACTGGGTTGGATAGAAGAATGGGTTGGACTGAAGAATACAATGATAGAGGCTTAGACCCCTCCACCAATTAGCAGCTATGGAAAAACCCGTGCGCAACAGTGAAACGACTAAAGACTGGTCTATATAATGGTCTGGTAATGGTCTAAGAAAAATTTAACTTAGTATTGTTACTAGGTAAAATGTAAAATGCCAGTGTTGAATTTAAACAAAAAATAATACCAGCGTATGTTTAATAATCTGTTTCGCAACAGTTCATTAAACTGTCGTTCACTAAAACATTTTACATTAAGGCTAAAACATTCCCAGTCAGGTTTAGTGCACAATAATTCCATACGAGACAGATTTTATTGCACTATTCATCACCAAACACGATTTGACGACTCGCTGTGACACGACGACGTGTAAATAAGTTTTTGTTTAAAAAACTTTTTTATTTAAATCATTTATTCACATGCTCTAAAAATAGACAAAAGTGCACTTAAATTTAAATGTGAATACAAAATTTCGTGCATAATTCAATTATGAGAAATTCTGTCGTCTGGCTGGAGCCAAGCCTAGGTGTAAAATGAGATCATGATTCTTACTCCGCTTACTCGTATCTACATAAAAATGCGTTGTCTTCGGAACTGAACCGTGAAAGTTTTTAACTCTGTAAGATTTGCCCAAAACTAACTAACAAACATTGAAAACGACTAAAACGATTTTAATTCACGATAGGCGAGCGTTTGTTAAACGGTACAGCAAGTAAACAAAAAAAAGTATTGCATAGGTAGCCCAACTGTATCAGTACAATCTCATTACGGTTACTAAGAAACTAATCAAGATACGATGACTCGAATAATGGCCGCGGATTGGAGTGTAAAATTGTTTCCAAAATATATTATGTAGCCGACAACAGCTTGGGTTAAAATTAAAAATAACATTATTTTACAGTTAAGAGCGTTTATCGTGGAGCGTTCCTTTCAATCGCACATTCTAACTAGTGACTCATTGGCATGTTGGTTATAAGTCAATACTTGGCTGCCGGATTCGAATCTCAACCACGAAGCTCAGATGTAAAGAACAATGGCGAAATATTAGGCAGGGTGAATGGAAGCAACTAGAAATGTCACTAAAATTAAACTTATTTAATATTTTTTCTGCGTTTTATCAAAACATCAAAATAAAAATTTACAATGGGAGAAAAAAACATTTATTTAAAAAACTTTAATTGACTCAAATAAAGACTGTCACAGAGTACATTTTATTTAACTGAAACTGAAAGACTGTTGCTTTTGGATTGCTGAGTTGTTGTGTGTTGCTTTTGTACTGTGCTTGTTATCTATCGTTTACCTATATTTTTACCAACCGGACAGTTTATGAACTTCGATATTTCCTTCCCGTTAACGATACATACTGCTTGCTATTCTCTTTCTGGAACTTGCTTTGTGATTTGGCAGGCAAAATAAAATCACGCCACATTTCGAGGAAGCAGTATTATGTTTATATTTTAATAGAAAATAATATTCCTGGCTGGACCGGAATTACTGAGTACCTATTGTTTTATTTGCTTAGTTGGTCGGCGCCATTGATATATATGTTACCACTAGATTAGCAATCACCGCGCTTATGCCTTGCCACAGGCCATACGCCAACTGGCGTATGCGTAGCTAACGTCAGTTCAGTGCTCTGTGTGACGCCGGCCGAGTTGAACTGACAGAAAATATTTTCAAAATGGGCAAATGCACAGTGTAAATGTGCGATTCAAGATCACAAAAACTTAATAAGTCCACTAGAATTACTTTCCACACGTAATTTTATTATTTCTGTGTTTACATCAACGTAAAAACGCAATAAAATAAATAAATTGTAAAATTTTGAAATATAGGTTCAGTGTGACCACTAAAAACTTAGTTTTAGATCCCCACAATTCTGGGAGAATTTTAAATTATGGAATAAGTGAATAATTTTTTTTTTTAATAATAACAACGTTGCAGTGTACCTAAAGATGCAGCACGCCGTGATAAGTGGGTGGAAATAATTCGATTATTGAGAAAAGAGACAGACTGGCTACTTACAAAATATTAAAAGAATTTGCGATACACCCGGGAGATCACATATCCTCAATACTAGTTGATCATTCCCTTTTAGTGGTGGCAAACTAGTGGACGCCCGCAGCTTCGCTCGCGTGGAATTAGACATAACAATAGTTTCGTTTACACCTAGTTGCCACCCTCCGAGATGAAAAGTACCTACATATCCTACATTTTAATTAATTAATTCAACTGTAAACATTTGTTGCTAATATGAAGCAATTCATCAATTCTATTCATCTTTTAAGTAATATATCTAAGACTACGCTGCGCGGCGCCACCCACACCGTATTATTTTATTATTGCATTATTTTCTTTAGATTGACATTTTAAATTCGTTATATCTTTTTATTCGTTATTCGGATTTTAATAATTTAATAAGTATTTAACAGGTATTGAAACGGTCTTTAATATAATAATATTTAATGGGATAAGGATTAATTCAAAGTTATGAATAATAATGGTTTGATTATTGTCGGCACTGTTATCAACTTTTAAAATGTAAAAAAGTAGTTATAGTGGAATAACTACAGTAGTTGGACATATGATATCGCGACTTTTTGTAAATAATAATGTGATCTGCTAAGTCGTAGTACATTATTTTATTCTTTCATCAATAGTTTTCGCAGCGCACGCGATGTAAAGAATATTTTAGGTAATTTTCACACCTTGGGTAATATTATTGCATTTTTATTAAGGATCCCTATTTTTTTTTAAATGTAAAGATGTTACTCAGTGAAGGTGCAGCTTTTTAATGGTGAATGAATTTTCGAAATCGGCCCAGCAGTTTTTGTGTGAAAACATTACAAACATACATTCAAAAACACAAATGTATAATATTATTATATAGCCTATGTCAGAACGTAAAGATGCAGCTTTCTAATGGTGAAAGATTGAAATCAGTCCAGTAGTTTCTGTGTTTTAACATTACAAACAAATGTTTCCTCTTTATAATATTAGTATAGATTCCATAATTTGCAAATATTTTAAAATAAGATTGTATTACGAAAGGAAATTATTTACTCAAACTTACAAAAAAGAGTCTAAAAGGCAATTGTATACAAAACTTATGTTATAAAGCGGAGTATGATTTCATTAATTTCAGATCATCAAAATTCTATTTACATATGTAATTCAAATATTTTAAAGTTAATTTAATTTAGTATTAAAACTTTTCTATGGCTTAAAAAAATTGGGTAAAACTTCGCGTGGGTAGGCAACCCTGTCGCGCCGATTCCCGTAATTGCATGTTAATATTGCGATCTTTGTCTAATCTACGCGACGGTATTGTTATTGTGACTTGTGTAAGTGAGACATATATATGTTTACATTCAAATGTTTAGTGATTTCAAAGCTACGTCGTCGCGTTTAAAAAGTGGTTACGCTATATTTGAGGCATTCTGATGAGGTTTGCTTCTCTAGTATATTTAACTCAATGGTCGGCGCACTGTAGGCTGCTGCGCATATGTAATGACATTGGTGTGGTATCTAGGATGGGCCAGATATGAACAAAATATACCAGCACTTGCAGAATTTTTAGATAATATCATGCTAAGAGAAGATTATGAAGATAAAATTAATTAATTTAAAGAACCTTGTTTTATTTGTGATTACTTTCATGAGATTTCCTAACAGTATTAAAATGTCTAAACATAACAAAGTACTCTGTGATATAAACCTATCTCTAGTATAGAGTAATAAATCTATGATATAAACTGATAGGTGCCTACTTATTTTATTTCACAAAATGTCAAAAACTAACATTTCAACAACATAATCTGAAAATGTTTAAACTTTAATATCTCAAATTCTCCATTAAGAAAAACGAAAATTCTTATTGAATTGAACTCAGAAATGAATACATAATTTTTTGAAATATTTTTCATTCATAGACGTCGAAATTCCACCTCAACTAAAATCTTGTATGGGAGTTCGCCATTGTTCTTTGAGCAGATGTAATATTTGTACAAGGGATAAATTATATTGTTTTCAGTAAGCGCCCGCCAACCAAATCACAGCGATTTTGTTATTGTAAGAACTGTTATTCTGTAAAAATTAAAATTTACTAAAATTGTTAGTGAGCTATTTTGCGACTCTCAAAGTACACTCCGATAGAAAATAACCATTAAATGCTAGCAAGAGGCATAAGACGTGAACAAAAACAAAACATATTTTGGCACGAGAGATACAAATGGTGTTAAAGTAACAAATGATGATGCACTGCATTAGGCACGAAGGCCATAACGAAGACAAACACCGGGAATAAAGATTACTGACTCTTAATACTGCAAAAACTACTGACAAATTGAATCAGCTAATTTCAACGCTGCGCACAATTGATGATGGCAAGCCATTAAAATGTAAAAAAAGCACGTATGCCAATACACAAGATGTTAGTTAAGACACGAATAAATCAGAAGCGACGAAGACCAGAATACATATAATAATAATAATAATAAATCTTTATTCAGGTTACCAGTGACCCATTTAAAAATCTTACAAAAAATTACATATAACAGTTTTTAAATATCACAATTACAGAAAATCCTCAAATTAAGTTAATATTTAAATTTAAAATTATGACAAATTTAATGAATTATGATAAATTATGACCTAAGGAATATCTGGCTGTAAAGTTATGAACAACAAAGCATAGTAAAAACCTAACCACCCTTCTGTGTCGTTTTTTTTTCCTTCACAACTCTCAACAGTTTTCATATACCTACACAAGGACAAACCTCATAGAGAAGAGAAAGGCCAGAGAGTTTACCATGCTAGCTATGTTTGCATTAGTGGTGGCTTCGAGATGGCTTCGAGATTGTTGAAGAGAGAACTCTCAGGCACATTTCCTCTTTGAGAAATGATCGCTGAGTTGAATGCAGATATTTTGAACAATCAATCAACAATCAACAAAATTATGTATCTGTACCACTAAACTATTGAGCTAATTCTACTTTATATGAAGGATATGCGATAGAGGCCTAGACAGGGAAACAAATAGAAAACTCCTGAAGCAGAACGCTGTTAGTGCGCGGAGTCCTTGAAAGGTTCGGCTACCCAGGCTTTTGTGCAAATCGTAGCACAAAAACACGATCGAAAAAATAACTTAACTTGGCCAAATCGTGGCAGCGTCTATCCAATCGTCAGCATTTTTTACGCAACGCTTTCAATTAATCATTAACCTGAAATTTCTATTCACGGTGCTGGGATTGGAATTATTTGAAAAGTCTTATTAATATCGGAAGCCGATGATGAATCTATCCTAGACCACCTACTGGCTAGACTACTAATGAATCATATTATATTAACAACATCTACTTCAAAAATGTTAGACAAAGCTCACATTGAGAGGTGTTAGAAAAAATGGTCATAAAACGTGTATGCTCAGTATATTGTCGTCGAAAAGAACATTAAGTGACAATTCTAATGTGAATTTTCGCACCATCAAATACGTCGACCACTTCTTGGTAGATACTGCAAAAACTGCACATTTCAAGTAAAACTGCGACCATATCGCGACCGTGAACCCGCTTTTATTGCGACTGCTAAGTAATCTAGATGAATAACAACTTCATAAAGCGATGCGAATTTCGTGGGACTTAACGTGGGCTGCCATTACCGTGTGTGTTATTTTAAGCGGATAATAACCCTTTTTGAGTTGAATAGAATTTGGAAGCGTGGGTGAAAATATTGGAAGTACGCTCGAGATCGGAGCAGCATTTAAACATTTAAAAGGGAATACGTAAGGACGTGTCCCGTCGAGTTCAGACACGTTTTACTGCAATTCAAATGGAAACAGAACTGGGTTGTGACGCCTACGTCAGAAACAAAAACATAAGAGGAGGCATACGAATAAACACGAGTGCTAAGCGCACTCACAATAAATATTACAGATAAAACAAGGATTTACATGTAATACTACAAGATATCGCGTCCTAAACCGTTATGTCGCCCCAAATTTAGGTTACCCAATCAATACCGCACAAAGGCAGAGAACACGGGCTAAGAAAACGCGAATCTCCAAACAATCGAGTCATGAATGAAGACTGTTCAGAGATATTCGAATTAAGATTGAAAGTGCATCAAATGAGGTGATTAATTCACAACTGCCACTTAGCGATATTGACTTAGCCCCGCCCGCAGTCGTCGACACAGTAGCCTTGGTGTGTGGATGAAAACGAATGCATATTATTACGTAAGCCGAAAATTGCCTGCAGGTAATTGCAACTGGTTTTGATGATGCGCAAACAACTCATTCAGCTGAGATACGCGAGGATAAAGACGAATTTCATGATAAGACTTTTAAAAAGAATTACCATTTTTTGCACGGACGTAAAGTAAATCTAGACAGCTAAGATTGATAAGATCTGAGCTGAGTACTGAGTACGTGAATCTAAATCTGTAATTGGGTAGCGCAATAAAATTCGAGTCAAGAAAGTTCACTCACTCGACAGCAACAGGCAATAGAAAAACAATATCCGGTAATGTGCGAGTGACTGTAATCCAGTGCATGCAAAGCCTTCGGGCGTCGCGTCATCATTAATGTAATAAGATAAGTAGTGCATGACTATAAGCCGGATTAAAATTAAGTTACAATGTTACAATGTACCTGAGCATTCTTCAACAATTTTGTTCTCTAATGCCGTTTTGATTGATCAAATTACAATTTTTTACGCATTCGAAATTTGAATAAATTACGGACAAACTTTAGTCACGCTACGCCAGGAGGTCATAGAAACTTACGCGGACAGTTTTCCCAAGTTACACACATCATACTTATGAGATATTATTACAGTGTTACACAAAAACTGTAATGACCACTGTATCCTGTATCTATTCGTAATAATAAATATTAAATACCACAGCATTATTTTAAATCATAGA
The DNA here is from genome assembly GCA_944567765.1 of Carterocephalus palaemon. Taxonomy (NCBI): domain Eukaryota; kingdom Metazoa; phylum Arthropoda; class Insecta; order Lepidoptera; family Hesperiidae; genus Carterocephalus; species Carterocephalus palaemon. The sequence continues at coordinate 12,718,934 of OX155641.1, read as the reverse complement.
TAACAATGTTAGCGTGACTTCTATAGTTCGATTCAGAATTGCGGTAAAGAGAACATACCATACGCTAGAGATAGGTTAAAATTGCCCACTTCCTTTACACACAATTGCTTTATTAGAGGTGAATAGACAAAAACTTCACACAAATAAGAATACAATGATACAATTGTAAATACAATGGAACTTCGATCTAGCTCTAGTCTATTTTATAAAAGAAATCCCGACACCAGACCAATTGAGACTAAATATTCCAACTATAGCAGGCATACGGATAAAATTGTATTGTGTTTGTAGATATTTCTATTTTTATTTATACCATGCCTTTCAATGTTAAAAGATGCAATTTATAAGATGTACCTACATCCTAACTGTAAAGCCTTAAAAATGAGCATAAATTATGATGAAAATTTGCTTTATCTTACTGCAATTATTGTCCAAGCGTTTATTATGCAAGATCCAAATACGCGGAATTACAAACGAATATAAATGGAGACATACAAATTTCGCGAACGAAGTAATATACTAATGACATACCATGACAGAGCCCAGTGAAAAAGGTAAAAGAAAAAATTTCAATATAACTCAAACCACAATGATATAAGATGAATGAGCAATCAGAACTCAAGTTTATTAACCTCAGATTGCAGACGCATAAAAAGCTAGAAATCTACCATGTAGTGACTAGATCTTAGATAACAGATTGATTGGTACTATAAATGAATGGCAGATTTTGACCTGCGTGGTTCTGCAAGCAGGTCACGTTAGAACGATGCAATAAAAAAAAGCTACTGCACAAAATTCTCAAACCCGTCTTTCAGTTGGCTTTAGTGCGAAGTGAATACAAATGTAAAACACGGAACTTATTTGAATTTCAAGATAACTTTTACGACCATCCCACACAGGATTAGATCCAATAGCCTAGCTTAGAAGCGTTATTAATCTGTTCACGGTGTCCTATTTATCAAAGTCTCCAAGTACGCATGCAGAATTTAATTCATTTGATGCGCATTTTGATTTATGTCGTCACGGATTTTAGCGAATATATTGTTTCTTCTTCGATATTCTTTCGATTTTCGGATCTAACGGTTCTCGGAGCAATAACAAAACATGTACTGGCGAATACTTATTTCCTTATAAAGCTTCAGTGCTTCGCTGGTGAATGTTTGTCCCGGCTACTCAAACGTAGGGCTAAACTAATTTAAAAGCGATGTCAAGAAAACGGTTGCTAAACTAATTGACTTAACAGCGTAAATAAACTTAAGCCTATCGGGCCTCCATCGCAGGATTTGCCAACAAGGAGTTGAGTAAACAGTAGGTAAAAAAAATTAAGGCCATGCTGATGGTTCTCGCGAAATTCTCTCGCATACGCATACCGGTAGATGTTGTTTCTGTAAACAAACCACTGACTGAACACGGATGAGCACTTTTGTCGACCGGTTCAACAGTTGACGACGAAGCTATGCTTAGAACCTTCTATGAAAAAAATATTTGATTTGTAGTTTTTATACTCTTGGTACTTGATGTCTTGAGCATACTAGAAGTCAGTCCTAGTTTCTTTAATATTTATAAGTTCCTAATTTATTAGAAATACTATATTATAATTTCATTTCATTTCATTTCATTTCATTTCAATAAAAGCCGCGCACTGATGGATTGCTAAGACTCTAAGACAACTCACGAACACTCAAAATAATTAAAGAATTGTACATAAGCCTACAGATTGTGAGCTCTAGATTAATTCAATCTAAGATCTAAAATAGATTTGATAAATATCCAGTCCTCAAACGCCCTATATAGAGCAACCACAATTTATAAGGTCCACTCTTGGTCCACTCTTGATTGTGAAACACGTAAATCAAAATAGACACAGGACATGTCATGTACAAAATTATGGTAGACCATTTATTTTGCACCATTGCAGCGCAATGAAAGCGCAATGAAATGAACGTGTCGGGCACGGAAATGTGGGTGTTGCTAGTCATATTCGAGCTATAGCATCTGATAGGTACATACTGAGCGTGAATCAAATATTCAAGCAACAAGCGCTTTTCTGTATTTTTTTCTTAGGTTCAACAACAATAGCACTAAACGAACTCCTTGGAAGCCTAATATCAAAGGCTAAACTTAGATACAGACTATAAGTCATGTTAGCGAGAGCTAATAATGAATTCCATTGTCATTGTACAGGGGCGTGCGTTTTATCAGTCAACGACTTCGTCATATTTGGAAACAACACGTCACAATATCAGATAACATTTAGGACATCTGCATATTGATTAGCGAGTTGTAAATGTCAATCAGTGGACTTTCGATCATTGTTGCCGAGCAAAAAATCATATTATATAGGCACTTACACGTCAGTAAATTACTTGGTATAATCAAGGCCGTGATTGTTCCTCGACCGAACACCAGTAACCAACAGATGAAAAAATAGTTTCAATATAATTAACGAGAAATGTCGACCGAGATGTCTCAGAAACTATAAGAGCACCCACACAATAGCTGCGGAGCGTGACTGTGCACCAATTCAGGGGACAATCTAAAACATGATCTAGATTGTAAAAACACTACGGCAGCACACCAAACCGTTCAAAAACAACTACAAAGAAATCGATTTCATGCAGTCAGATAAAAAATTAAAAGAAAAAAATGCAACCATAGAAACTGACATCGTAAAAATTACAAATCATCCCCTGGCAATGACCGAAAGTCTAGACTTCATATCCATTTGCACGGCTGGAGAACGTCTCTGTTAAAAAACTTAATACCAACTATTTGATGTACAAATATGAATTATCTGACTGTTGTATCATTTAAGATAAGTTTTTATCGTCGTCCATTTTAAAATAAGTACTCTCGAATGCTTAAGAGCTTTAATGCATGTGAGGATTTGAAAATAATTACAGTCTATTGGGCGTGAATTAACTGATGTTACTTTGGTTTCTATCACATTTCGCTTTGATGGCTGTTATTGTATTGACGTGCTGAATGCCATTCGCAAAAACTTTATAGTTCCGGGGACTATTAACAGGAATCAATTTCCCTTTGACCATATCATCCTTTCTCAGGGGAATGGAGCAATCGATTACTCATACCGTGATGGATTCAATTGTATTGGAAATTTTATTGTTTTCTGCGCACGGTGGTGATTTTAAATTTGCATTAAATACCAATTTGGGCACTAACTACTTTTTGCATCGCTGCAAAAATACGTCACGGTGTACGGTTTCGTGCGTTGAAAATTTGATCACGGACAGATCCCGGCGTCCTCCTGGGCCAATAGAAAAACAGCCAGCGGCGCTGGTGATCGGAGCGGACCAATGAACCCTAGGATCGCACGCATCATTGAAATGCGCGGGCGCAAAATTTGTAAATTGTAAATCGTCTAGACTTTTTCGTTCAAGGACATGAAGGCAAAAAGCATTGGTTAGATAAAGCGCGACCGGCTCGATTCGGCACGCATGCGCAACTCTTGGAACGGTGAGCATCTTAGTATAATTGCAGACGATATAGTCGTAGCCACAATTGGATAATTAAATTCTGCTAAACAGGATTACCCTTCTCGTTGACTGCGTAATCGCTTTACATTAAATAAACCCTAGCAAGAAAAAGCTGGAGTATAAACATACATAATAATATAGTAATATGAAATTATTCTTGTGAGTGTTTGTACACATAATTGAGTTATTTAACAAAATTTCGGATCCAAATAATATATTTCTGGTATTAATTAAATTTGTCGTCTTTTACGAGTATCTTTGGTATTCTGATAAAATTAATATCAATTGTTTTTTTATTTATAATTTAGTTCTCCCAGTAATCCCAGTCCAAGTCCTTTCAATTCTAGTTAGTTTAATAATGCAAGCTTTTTACCATTAACGACCAGTAGGTATACTGGTTAACTATATCAATATAAAATCTATTAATGGGATATTGGAATCAAAGATGCCATTTGCATCTGGGTTTTTTCAAAACCAATCATTTAATACCAATACACGCATCATCTTGCTTACTTCATGATTCGAGTGCATTGACTCCGGATCTATGAAGAGCACCTATCAAGTGCAACGAAAGATCACTCGAGACAGCCACATTTAGTAAAATGACATCTTCAACTAACTATCGATCAATACAGTATTATATACTTGTACTTTCTAATTTATATAAACTTATGAATCTTGTAATCTTAAACTGTTATTGTGTACTGTAATTATGATAATATTTATAGTGTAGTAGCAGTGGTAGTAGTTAATTTTATATTTAAGCAACTATCTTATTTTTACCGATGCAATTTTAAAGATGGCCGACCAATTCGACAAAGTAATCGAACTCGATAAATACCAAAGACATGAAACAAGCAGTTTTAAATGACTTGACCAATAAAACCACACTTTGATAAATCTAACTTCAAGTTCGTATTGTTCAAAAGTACTTAAATAAACTGTCCACATTCTATTGCATCTAAAGCCAATCGTATATCAAACTGCGATGTTTGAATTGATCGGTGTTGACTTTGAGAGTGGACTGACACTATAAAAGATGGGCACAGTAGCTACTAACGTTTGCAAATATTCACAATATGTACCCAGTGGTAGAATTAATATGGGGACGCATCGGGAATTGAATCACACACCGCCGTTGCATTGTAACAAAGCCGAAATTTGTATTCAACGTCTTATGCACGTAATCCAGTGGGTGGCACCCATAGGACAAATCTAGAATATCATGAATAGTTTTAAATTTTTTTTTAGCTTTCTTATCGTCGAAATTGATTTCTGTTAAACTTATTTTTTTGATGAGCCCTGCTTTTTACGAACGTGGTGACATGTATGTCTGTTGGATTCGATAGCGGTGGTAGACTGGTGGTTAGTAAATATGCCTCGTTTTGGTCCTGATTCAAGTACCTTCTAAGTCTAACTTCTATGTAACATATGGCAAAGAACGAAGTATTGTGAAAAATTCTGTATCCCTGATGTTTTGTGATAGTTAAAAACACTATAATTTTTTAGTAGGTTAATATATGATAAACGACGAACCATATCGTACAAACCAAGAGTTTAAATTTTGATTTTCACAGAACTAAGACTAGTAGAAGAACTTAATAAAAATGGGGCAAAAAATTAACTATCCGATCCAGCTCATTAAAATTTTGAGTCACTCTATAACATAATAATTTCCATATTATAAATGAACATGTTTCCCAACCATTAGTCGACCTATCACCTCGGTCGTGGCAGGTGACCGACTGATTGAAATAAGTGATTTTTTGCCACTATTTCATAGATGCTGACAGGAGGTTGATGTTTCGTGCATGAAGAAGTTAGAATTCAATGGAGTCTTGAATGGCAATCAACACTGTGGTAGATTACCAACTAATTCTACACATGAATAAATAAAAATCCAGGACGTCGCCATATTAAAAAATGGAAGAGGTAAAATCACCCTTGTCGCGTTTAGGTACTTCTTAGGTTTCTGCACAATTATTTTTTTAAGACATATTCATACTTTACGATATGATAACATTAGATTTGCAACCATTTTAATAAAAATGACTGCTGTAGTTACATGCGTCATAAGGAGAGAAGGATCGTCTTACGCATTTCATAAGATTGTTAAATTTCACGTTGGGACTAATATTGCTTACAGTGCGTAAAACGACTCTGTGTAACGCATAGACAGTTTTGAGCATAAAATAAAATTGTTTTCTCTATCTTTTTTCTTTCTATCCACAGAAATTATAATACTAATCAGTTTTTCTTACAAGAGACGTAAATGCTGGAGATTAATTCGTCCATCGAACTTCGACGAAAAGTTACATATACATAATATAAAAACAAACGTTAATTAAGAATAATAATAATAATTGAAGAAATGAAGACAAATTGCGCCGACGACAATACAACTCTCATTTTGACGTGTTAAAACACCAGTCACGACGACATCGTGACAAACAAACATACACACACTGATCCCTACAGTCCATGTAAATGGCCAAGTCGCTTCATCCAATACCTACCTACCCGTATTTGAGTCGTAAAAAACAAATTGACATGCAAAAAGTTAATATTCTAAACGTTTAGCTTGACCGTAAAATTTTAATAATTTATTATTTTTTGGGTCGTTGTCACCGCTGAGTGATGTCAGGCGGACAGACAAATGACTGGACAAAAATTACACCTCGGATACAAAGGTAAAAAAACAATGGCATTCATTGTATCGCAAACGTAATGGACGGCGAAAAAAGATGCACAAGCAACGAAATTGGCTGATTAGAAGACAAAAAGTCGAGGCGAATTTGCATTTCGTTTCAAAGTGCAAATTCGCTAAATAAAAAAGGTCATATTGTAAGTAACTTCATGAAACATGGCGTTCGTAGAATTTAAAATCAGTTTATGAAGATATAAAAAGCTAAAATTAGAAATTACAAGATAAATTGTTGCCAAAAGACGCGAGTAACCTAGATGAAACTAATTTTGCCGAACCCGATGAAACGAAAGAATCTTAAATTTAGGGATCCTAGCTTGGAATGGGACCAACACTAAATACATACTACCGACTATACGTTGCCAGTTATGACATATGGACCGTAGACATGGTCCTTTACTGGTCTTATCCGCAAGCTCATAGTTGGTCAGCGCGCTATGGAGAGAGCTCGGTATTTCTCTACGGGACAGGATTAGCAATGATTAAATCCATAAACGAACGAATGTTACCGATATAGCTCGAAGGATCAGTGAACTGATGTGGCAATGGACAGGCCACGTCGCTCGACGGACTGATAACCGTTGGGTAATAAAAGTCGTCGAGTGGAGACCGCGTCTCGGGAAACGAAGTATCGGCCGCCATCCGACGAGGTGGACTGACTACCTGAAGAAGACAGCGGAAAACCGTTGGATTCAGAGGGCGCAGCATCGGGAGGAGTGGCGTCGGTTGAGGGAGGCCTATCAGCAGTGGACCCCAAAAGGTTGATGGATGGACGGACAATACAAAACTAGGTACATATGTACTTCATACTGTACTAATCTTTAACAGGACGAACACGCACTATCAACGGAAAACTTTCCAATAACAGTCGCTTGTCTTAAACTCCTAATACAACGAATACTAAACAACTAAATGGCAACAGAGTGATTTCAGTACATGACAACATATGCAAAAAGCGCAAAAGTCGCCGCGCCGGTACAATATTGATTAGCGCATCCTCATTGTCACCGGCCCGCTAAACGCTCCGTCCGCGATAATTGCCCAACAAAGGATACCAGCATCAAAGTGAGTGGTATGGTAACGGAACGGCACGTTCTAGTGATAGGGCTTTCACAGTCTTGCCCAACGGTCTCGACGACGACAAGGATTGTCCCGAAAATCAGCGGTTTATGGTTTGCCACGGCCATTTGCTGAGGGCATCCTAATTCGTCATCGTTATTTTACTATTCATACATAATTATGGTACTCTAATTTTATTTTGACTTGTCATTTTTATACGTACTTACTCGAGATATCCGGGTTCAAATCCCCAGCACCTACGACTGTAAGTGTCTTACACGTCATGTGCGTTTTATCCTTACTAATAAACCTTATATATTTTCGAGACTGTATGAGGGAGGGACCACAAAACCACAAAGGTTTTAATAATGTTGTGAGTAGAACCAAAATCATTGTCCGAACTGCGCGTTCTATATCTAACCTTCATTTACAATCGAATAATAATTGTTCTATCGTACTATCTGATCATTCAATTAAATCTGGAATTCTATACAAAAAATATACCGATTCAAAGGATGATTGTCAATTCGATAGTAAGCGTTTCTTGTGTTTTGAAGGCACAAGCTCTGTGAATTTGCAACTCATATTGCTCCCTTCACATGCTGAGATGACACTAGACAGTTTATAAACTTCAATAAAATATGGAAAAAAAAAAACATATTTAACCGCCCAGTTATTAAAATTAATAACAGATTTAATTCACTACATTCAGACTTCACGGCGTAACTTTTTTAAATAGGAGACTTTAAATCGACCTTTTATCATTGTGACAACCCTATTCTTGAACGTTTACCCAAAATATAAGCGAAGAGATCGCGTCATTTCAGATTAAATATTGACTGTGATGTACGGAATTTGGGAGTTGTCTCTTGTCTGTTTGGCTGCGAACAACAGAGGATTAATTACCCATATACATGTGGATTGTCATCATCAGTCAGGCAGTACGAAAATAGTAAATAGAAAAATGTTAATTTAGTTCTAACGTCTGTCTCCTGTCTGTGTTAAAAGTTTTTACTAAACAGGATTTTTGTAGTTTATGGTTTAGGTAGGTAAGGTACTAAAGGTACTAGCTACAAACCCATAGACGTCCCACTGCTGGTCACATGTCTCCCCCGCAGACGCAGCTGGCGGAGGTTTAGAGCATACTCCACCACGCTGCTCCAATGCGGATTCGTGGAGGGGTTAATGTCCAACCCAGTGAATATTCTTAAGCCTTTGACAAGGCTTAACGATTGATTTTAACATTGAAAATAACTCCGAAGCACGCTAGCGGCATGAAATTTTGCCACTAGCAGTCATCTTTCCACAAAGCGTACGCGCCTGTTGTTGCTTAACTCTGTCGATCACATTGAATCGACGCGAGCCATTAGGCTATGGACTTAACTTTATGTATGCATGCACTAACAAAATAAAATTTGTATTTGTATATCATCCTGTAACACTAGAGACGTCAACGAACACAAATAAATTTGCAATTAAAAACTGAGATATCTGAATAGTTTCCAACATGTTCATATTTGAAGAAACTTTATGTCCTTTTAAACAAAACGAGCGGGTATCTTTATTTTAGTCGTCTGACATCTTTAAGATTAGTGTTTGTAGTAACATTTTATTAATATTTTGTATTGCTACGGTCATCTTTTGTTCTTTTGGGGCAGATCTGTGACCAGCAGTGGGACGTCTATGGGTTGCAGCTGAGTGCATGCATTGGTAGTGGCACTGTACGGCATTTATGTATAATTTATCCCTCCTTAATATAGTATGTCGTTTAGGAGAGGAGTAGTCCTATGCCTCTACATAGGACTACTCCTCTCCTAAACGTAGTCCTATGTATAGTATGAGTAGTCCCACTCTACATAGGACTACTACTCTCCTAGTCCTATGTAGGGGCGAAGAATGGATGAAGGGAATATTGTATGTGAGGGTATTACCCTGTGATATTTTAATGCGTGTACTATTCTCTATGGGACCTAGTTGCCGCATAATAATTGACAAGTGATGTCAATTATTATGCGTGATATCAAGTGTGATTTTTCGATTTAGAATGTGCTGGATCTTTTGCTATTATGTCTTCCATTCCCTTATTTTATTGTAACTAAAATTCATCCCATTTTTGAATGCACTTTGCAACTCTCAATAGCAATTCACATCATATCATATAACATTATAGCCCCAATATAAAAACATATCTAATGCCGTATTATGTTATGTCTCTAACGAGGAAGTGCACTGATATGTCCCTCGCCGCCTCCCCTCAACAAACTGCATACTGGATGTCAATTACATGTTCAATATTAGTAGTTGCGTAGCGGAATAGGGAACACTTCCGCAAAATCATTCCCACGGAACAATGGGGCATCGGACGTGTCGGACCTATGGATCGTTCCATAGCGTGAATTTCAACGCTTGCGACGAGATACAATATAAAGTCCCACTGTTGGGCTCGGTTCGTCGTCTGTCGTGAAACCGTTCATGAAAGCGACTTTACTAAAAAACATTGCTGTAGCAGAACTACCAAAATGCCTTGACATAAAAGACAGGAAATGCTTACGTCTGTATAAAACCGTATGGCTGTTTACCTGCTTATTTGCTTCGAGTGGACGCCCGCAGCTCCGCTCGCGTGGAATTAGACAACAATAGTTTCGTTTACACCTAGTAATATTATATAGCCTATGCTATGTCATGCAGTGAGAGAATTCCGTCCAGTAGTTTTTGTGTGAAAACATTATAAACAAATGTTTCCTCTTTATAACATTAGTATAGACAACCTATAGACGGTGGTGTGGACACAAAGAATATCATGTTCTAAAAGAACCGCTTACAATGTTCCGTCTGGCTTTTTCGAGAATTTACGAGTGAGTAGTCCTGTTATATAAAGAGAAATATAATGTCTTGTCTACTCAGTGATTCCTTACTTAAACAACATAAATGCAATGTACTCGTATGTATAATTTGTATGCAAATGTAAAGCCTTGTTTCAAGAGAACTAGAACAAAGAAACAGCGATAATACGTGGTGTAACATGCATGAGTCATGTGCCATGCGCTAGGTTTGATTCTCGGCCGGGAAAATATATATTTGGTAGATAAGGATTTTTACTCTAGTATTGGCCAAAAAAGTGGGGTAGTCCTAACTAACACGGCAGCTAAGTGAAAATTAATTTTAAAAAAGCTTCCTCTTCAAGCCTTGCCAACTTGCAGAGCAAATTTACCTTCAAGCTCTTAAATTTCTATGTATTTGAATAACACTAAACAGCGTACCAACTGACCACACTTCCGTAGATACCAATTTACATACCCTTTCTCTCGCTTCGACAAATAAAGCATTCACGAGCTGACGGACAACACAGTACTCACAATCCCATAGCCACTTAAGTGCATTAGCATAAATAATAAACATACAAAAGAATAAATTATCCGATAGTCCCTCATTACTGAAACTGCCGCTACCGAAAAGTGTGCTGACACGCACACAGACAAAAACACTCGCGCTAAGAAGATGAAAGATAATTTTTACGCAATGGATATTTCAAATCCATGGCAAGCCAAGAACTGGATAGATGTTCATTTATCTGATTTAACTTAGTAGGAAAATACTAATACTACGCACTTAACCAGCTATGGTGTAACTTTCTCACTGCGCAAAGTGATCCATTAAGAGAAGTGCCAGTAGACACATCATGATAATGATGATGAACAGAAAGTGATGCAGCACATTTTGGTTTGAAGTTAGAAGTTATCGCAATATGCAAGTGAGTTTTTTTTCCGTTTCCGCAACGGAATTTACCCCTGCACCCACCTGTGGGTGAAACCGGGGTGCACTGGTCGTACCCCAAAATGTTGCCACTAGCGGTCACCTATCACCAAACCAACCGCGCTCGTCGTTACTTTACTCAATCGACCACATACGATCGCAAGCCATTGGACTATAAACACTACATAACAAGTCGCAAACCACAAGCATTATTAAAATAGTAATTATGAATTGACATTGCAACATTTCTGATACTAAGAACGGCAAGAAGAAGGCACACGGTCAAGTTCAAATCGTCATTCGATATGCTCGTCGCGTTACAGACGCGGCCGCTTCGACTCAGCGATTTCGCGTAACACAAGACGAGGGCCGACAGCACGAGGAATGACAGACTAGCGGTAATACGAATATTAGTAGTAAATATTATGTTAATGAGTACACAATAGTACAACAAACATTGGCTTTGCTCGATTTAAGTGCCAGGAACACCATAATACAATTGCGTTGTGTAGGACAGACCAATTCACCAGAATTTGGAATTGGAATTTGGTGGTGTGTCAGTTTTTGAGCCAATTTGGACAGTCGTACTTGGATACACATCGAAATAAATCTTCATAATCGAATTAGAATAGGCCAAAACACCACCCATTACAAATTAATCAACATCGGTTGCTTGAACAAACAAAATACGTAAAGCTTTCTAATGGACTTGTGGCACTGGCTTTTGCTGGAAAGGCCGAAGTATAAATGGATGGATGGACGGACATAATCGTAAATACAAAAACTGCTTCATTCAGACCCACCATTCCAATGAATAACGAATAGAGCTTTATATAAATAGATAAAGGTCGGACACTGATTGAATAATTGACTTAACTGGTAACTATACAAAACCTGTCATCTGTTAATTGATTATCATTTTTAGTAAGTATTAATTCCAATTAATTTTTTTATTGACAAAATAAATACGCTACCGATTGTCGCCTGTCACGTTTACGCTTCTGTGCTGTGTAGTGTGCCAATTATTTCAAGCTTATCAGGCGTTAAGGTGGTTATAAAATTAAAAATTCCACTCCATAAAGCCTCAAATTAAAAACCATTTAGCGGGTTAATGCGCATTGCTAATTCGAATCAGAGAACCATTTAAAAATCGATGTTAATTGATTTATTCCGCCCAGATATTTAGAGTATTCAATCGATTCTGAGGCGGTGACAAATTTTACGACACCCGATACTCGTCCCTATCGCGCTTTCATAATGGTAACTGAAGATTTAAATTTTGTTAATACAAATTCCAAACGAATGGAAGCAATAAACATGAGAATTGAAGGGTTCCTCCTCGTGACCGTAAGAAGTCGTGTTACAAAAGGATATCTGAACGACACTGGCACCGTTTCATGCGAGTATACGAAGATAACCATAGAAATCCCCGATCCAAAGTGTCCATCGATTCGACCAAAACCATAAACAATTTATTGCCAAGTGCATTGACTGTATTGATTTTGGTCCGACAAAATGTTACCATAATAATATCAAAAGGGGCAAAAAGGCATCATTTGACCCTATAATAAAAATTCGGACATCGCGGGCGTGCCATTACTTTTATTTTCGTACTGTCACAACAGCGCCGGATCCACATTAGATATCAAAGTTTACGTGACATTATAACCATTGGAAAATAATTCGGAAATTGATTTTTGCAACACCATACGGAGGTTAAGAGCTTTGAACACGTGTCTCATAATTACTGATTATCGTCCTCCCCATTAATATTTTCTTGTTAAACGACGGGTATTATGTTCCGATTTGAAATTATTATCAATGAGAATTAATTTGAGTAATTTGTAACCGGTATGTCTGTGTGTGGTGCCGGGATCACCTCCACTCTTCCGAACCCCCTATTAGTACCTATCTAGAGCCAAAGACCTATACATTCACAATATTCACATGAATGACATTTTAAGTAGACAGACCATAGCAGCTTCCTGCAAACCAAACTCACATAATGCAAAGCGAGATGGCTTTCGATCAGTGACATGTATTAAGGGAGTGAACTCATGACGTGCAGTTAATCTTATAAAGGTTATAATATAGAATTACCAGCTGACCCGGCAAACGTTGTTTTGCCATATAAATACTTTTTGGTTGATCGTAGAGGGTTGAAAATTCAGGGTTGTATGTATTTTCTAATGTTGTATCATAAAAAAATACAAAAATTAAAATTTATCTAACAATTAAAAAAAAAATATTTGGGATGGACTACCCTTAACATTTAGGGGGATGAAAAATAGATGTTAGTCGATTCTCAGACCTACTGAATACGCATATAAAATTTGGTAAAAATCGGTAAAGCCGTTTCGGAGGAGTACTGCAACAAACATTGTGACACGGAAATTTTATATATAAGATTTTGAAATTCCACAATTCCATTACAATTTCTACAATAAAAACTTTAGTCTAAGTTTTACGTGAGCAGCCATATCGTGGAATAGTTGTTTCTGGTCACGATTTTTGCCTGCTTTGCTAAAATGTAGCCACCATGTTCTTAATTATGTTAAAAGATGAAGTTCAAAGTTCATTAGTCAGTTCAGTAGTCTTGTACACAGAGCGCAAACCAATCATTCGCCTTCCAAATAACTCATCAAGTGGTACAGAAAAACATTTTTCAATATACATCATCATGATGCCTTCATAAATTTCGTGATGGCATCAAAAGCCTCGCACACTCAGTCGCGAGACGAAATTTATCGACGAGACGAACTTCAAGATCTGCATAAACGCATAAATCAAATCACCGAACAAAAAACCGACCGATTCTCGGTTTCGAAATAACGTGCAAATTACTAATTACCTTTATTCAATTCTATTTCGTTTTATTTGCGATCGACTGACGAAAATTTTGATGCAATTAAACATGGCCAAATATGCAGATATCGCAGTTTGACGATTGCTTTTACAATCAAAGATAAAAGATGCTAATTAGACATGCAGTTTTTTCCTCAACTTTTTTGCTGCCAATACAGTGATAATTGATTTTCAATCCAAAGCTTAGTTTTTAAAACTTTTATTACATTGCTACTTTGATCAACTTTGGATTAATTAAAACGACGGGGTCCGGTAATTCGAGCGCGTATGGAATGCTTTTCTTTGTGATTGTAAAGGATTTTGAAATATGTGGTCAATATATCTGACAAATTTTAAGGAGTTCGCATAAAAATTAAAACGTGAATTTAATCTCAGATGGCTGCGCTAATTAAAGAACAGTCCTAAAACAAGACACACGCTGACTAAAATGTTAAAAGTTTATACTATCGATCATAAATTATTCGAGTGATATATATTTATGTCGGCTAAAACAAATTAAAGCAGCGAAATACCTGGCTTATCTGCTGCTGTATTGAATTTTTATAGCCTGAAAGTAAGGAAACTGCCAGAACGGTCACGAGTTGTGATCGCTGTGGCGATTCTACACAGTTTGGCAATGATTCAGCCAATATAGACATCAAAGTTAATACGACATCAACGGAGGAAGCCATTTCCAGTTTATAACTTCAAGTCGGATCCATCCACTCCAACATTTTAAATTAAACAATTAAAATAAGCTAGTGCTGTAAACATTACAAAAGCATAATGCGTCGGTCTCGAACCCCACAGAAAGTTGCAATACTTGACAATTTATTGCAAGTATACAGGTATCCACCAATCCGTATTGGAGCAGTGTGGTGGAGTATGCTCTAGACCTCCCGCAGATGAGGGACGTGCTGCGTGCATGAAGGTATACATACACCACCATACATATTTGTTCGCGGATTGTTGCAAAGTAGATTAATCCTTGTTTTGTAATAGTGGAGTTCCGCAAAGTTACGCCTGATACAATTAATGAAGATTCCGCTTACCTCTGCGCGATGTGCTGGCGCACGGAATCTGAATACGGGCGGGGAGTACGCCAGGGCTGCTCTCGCGGCCGACGCCAGTTGCACGGCGCCCAGCGCCGCCCTGTTCCCCTCCGCGCAGTTGGTGGGGGGCCCGCGGAGCTCCTCTATCTGCGCGCCGAGCAGCTCGTTGCGCAGCAGGCAGCCGTACGCGAGGTGGTCGCGCCCCCCGCCCTGCCCGTCGGCACCGTTGTTGTCGCCGCGCGCCTTCTTCGCCGGCTGATTCTCTGTGCCTCTGCGTATAGCTGAAACAACAATATAACTTATGAGCCAATGTCAACGTTTGGTTTCGCTAAAAGGAGAATTTGCACGAGACATGTTTAACATCAGTTACAATTCTAATACAAGCTAATTATACATTTATTATACTGCTTAACAAGACATGAGTCGTAGTCTCATCATGAAGATAGATAAGATCACCTTAAATGCCAGTGAAGACTGCCTGAAGGGGTTTTTAAGTGAAAAAAACGTAGAATCTTTTTTGAAATTCATAATATGTATAACAACCTTACTTAGGACACACTGACACACTTTGACATCGAAACTACCTCAGTGACTGCGGACGGAAGTTTTCGAGCAGTGCGTGTTGCCAGTAATATATGATCCGAGACGTGGTCCTTTACTGTCGGCCTTATTCAAAAAGCTCAAAGTCACTTAGCGCGCTATGGAGAGAGCTATGCTTGGAATTTAGGTACGCAACCGGATTCGTAATTATTAAATCCGTAGACGAACAAAGGTAACCGACAGAGCTCGAAGAGTTAGCCCACTGAAGTGGCAATGGGCAGGTCACGTCGTTCGACGGACTGATAACCGATAGGTAAGGAAAGTCCTTGGGTACCACAACACGGAAAACGTTGTATTGGCCGCCCTCCGATGAGGTGGACTGATGACCTGAACACAGCGGGAAACCGCTGGATTCAGAGGGCACAGTATCGGGAGGAGTGATTTGATTGAGGGAGGCCTATGTCCAGCAGTGGACCTTGAAAGGCTGATGGATGGATGGATAACAACCTTCATTAGTCCAACAATACTAAAAACCAAAGTTCATTACTCCAACCAGACAAGCTCGTCCAATCACTGCATCTCTAGTCTGCCATTAATCAATTCATTTACATATTAGATAATTATTACGGCCGAGTTGCCTGATAAGATTTGCATGTCACAGAGCATAGAAACACTGAGATTTGCAATTTGCATTTGAAACTTGTCGGCCACGCGTCATCGCACGAGCCACTAATCTTTATCACGAGATTAGCAGATGCAGTAAAAAGTTATTCGACTCAAAAAAATATGTACCTAGGTCTTTGACTTCAAAAAATTACAATCTAGATAAGATTGTATACGTACTTTTTGCAATGCTGCGCTTAAAATTACATCGGAAAAAAATTACAATGTAGACACATGATACAATACATATTATACATATGTATAATATACAATGCCATACAGTATACAATGCCATACAGCCAGGCACTGTAAATGTATGAAGGCTGTACTCGTAGACATGGTTACGATCGAGTTTTAAAGTATATTGACACACCGAGCATTAAACTATAATACCTACTGAGTTTATTTTATTACAATGTCTAAATATTATAGCGGTGAGAGCCCAGTGGTTATCGAACTCGCCTCTCACTCGAGCGGTCCGGGTTCAAGCCCCAGCGGCACGCACCAGTGACTTTTCTAAGTTATGTGCTATTTAAAAAATTAAATGTCACATCTGAGGAAACCTGCATGCCTGAGAGTTCTTCATAATGTTCTCGAAGGCATGTGAAGTCCGCACTTAGCCAGCGTGGTGGACTAAGGCCTAATCCCTTCCATTCTGAGAGGAGATGCGTGCCCAACAGTGGGACAAAGAAAGGGTTGTGATGATGTTGATGATGAAAGTTATAATATGTACAAACTAAAAATAATAATACAGGTGCACTTTAAATTAGATCAAACAGCGCAGTACATCCTGGTTCAAAAACCTCCGCCTGTGGGTTGATATAACAAAATGACCAGTAAGACTATTCAGTCGTACTCGTATCGAGGGTTCAAATCGCCTTAATTATGTCGACCTTCGTTAAGAATCTTTAACTTACTTGACTTTTGTAGAAGTTTGATAATCTTAATACAAAAATGTTATTACTCAATCAATGAATTTTTAAATTACTCGAATGTTATTTGTAAGTCATAGTTAAAACGTAATAATAATAGGCAATTATTGAAATTGCAACAAAAAAAAAATCTATTTCAAATGCAATGTAATTCAAAACCTCTACAATAACCAGTATAGGTAGATAGAACTAAAAATATCTTAATCATTGCAAGTGGAGGCGCAATGAACGGAAACAGCAACAGGCCGTATAATCTTAGCAAAACATCGACAGGTTAAAAACTGACGGCGAGTGGCGATGGGGAGTGATCAGTAACGTTCCGTAAATAGCCACCGTATCGTTGCGCACGCGCTGCTCAGCCTGCTCACTGTGATCACAGCCACGTGCGCAAGACCAGATGTGCTGTTCTGTGATTCACTAAAGATTTATAAGTTAAAATAAAATTGGTGACGGATGTAAACTGAAACATTACGGGTTAATTAAATTGGTAAAATAGGTAAAGGTATTAGATATAATATAGATAGTAGATCCTTAATAAACTCTTAATAGATCTTATCGATTGCGCACGCGCCGCGTGCTATGATCAAGCCACGTGGGCACCGGTTTTTTTTTTAATCAGGTGGATTTAGTGGCAGGTTGCAGGTTGCATGAAACCACAAGCCACGCGCCTCGTGGGCACCGACATTTTTTTTTAAATCCACATGCAGGTTGCTCCCAACCACCAAATCGAATAAACCGTTTTTTAGAAAATCTATTCTCCAAACAAACTACTTAAGTATACATTTCTTTGAGATACCATGGTGTAGTCCATACAAAGCTGTTGATCTACTGTTATTAAAATAACACCATATACTGGGTAAGCGTAAATTGCATACAAGGGCGACGTGTCTCAAACAATGCACACAACGATGAATCTTTATGCATTAGAAAGGCTATTCAAACGCCGTAGTCAATATATCACAAGACTTCCTTATTTAGGAACAAGACAGGATGAAAAGGGTTTATTCGCATGCTGCGTATTTAAAAGACGTTTTCTTAATAGTGGCGAAAAAATCAGTAGTTTTGCTGCATCCATCAAGACAGCAAACTCCATACATAATTGTGTATTTGAAAATTATATAGATTTTGGAGCCCTATATTAATATTACTCTTAATCTTAAGGCGGATAATCTGTGATCTTTCTCAGTACCGCTTTTATACTATAGTTATATATATATATATTTTATACTATAGTTATATATTTTATAGTACAACTGGTAATTGGTGCTACTAGTGAACTTCACAATATGGGCACATGTGTAAAAGCCTTACGATTCTCAAGCGAACGCTACAGGCGGTGATGTAGAGGCGGCTGCTTCTGCAGTGACAGCTGTCAATGTAGGGAGACAAACAACGGTATGCATAATTTTTCACATGCTTCTTCATAAATGTTCAAAGCGTCAGTCAAATTACAGTTATGGGTTTCAATAAAATGATTCTACCATGTAAAATTCAGATATTTCCCGATGATTTTAGCGCCACTAGCACCATAGACGGGAGTTGCGAATCTATCTATATTTTTAACTAGTGGACGCCCGCAACTTCGCTCACGTTACACATTCACTAACTTCAAAAACGGCAAAGCTTCATACTAACTTTGCACCCCCGTTTTACCCCCTTAGGGGATGAATTTTCAAATTTTTCTCGCCGTAAAAACCATCCTTGAACTTCAACGAACATTTAAAAAAAAGAATTGGCCAAATTGGTCCAGGCGTTTTTGAGTTATGCGCTTACCAACACATTTTGCGATTCATTTTTATTATATAGATTAGTTAAATAACAAACAATGAAAAAATTATAGGCATTAAAAAATTTTATTTTCGTGCATTGTCATCAGAACCAAATATGTGTGCCAAATTTCAGCTCGACAGCTTCAGTGGAAGTGGGTGAAATATTGATTGCAAGATTCCAGGACATACATACATAGATACATACATATATACGAGTGAAGTTAAATAAAAGCTTTTAATAATAAACGCTACGTGTGTTTATAGCCGAGCGCCACAGGCGGTGATGCGCGTGGGGAGAGCGCGGGCGGCATTCGCAGTGGCGGCAATGGGTGCCGGTGTGGGGAGATAAATAACGATGTACATACTTAGCTACTGCGAAGACACATCGAGAACTGGCCAAGCGCGAATTGGACTACTTCAGAGATGAATTTACTCCATATAAACCTTTACCTTACCTTTTGAGGCTGATCGATGAATACATCATGAATGTATAGATTATATAAACCATAGAATACGAAAACGGAAATGCGCAGACACACTTAGCAATAAAAAGTCTCTCTCTAACTCTTTTAATTCTCTATTTGTTCAAACGATCAAACAAAATTGTCATACTAGTAATTTTGTAAGTATGATTTGTACTATTATTCTGTGGTATGATAAAGAAAGATTTTACACTTCTCATACAAAATACGTGTCGGTTTGTGGATGGGTGACCGCTAGTGGCAAAATTTCACGGACGCTACCGTGCTTCGGAGGGCACGTAAATCCGTCGGTCCCGGTTGTTTTCAATGTTGAAATTGAACCGAAATTGTTTTCAATGTTGAATTTGGACCGACGGCTCAACGTGCCCTCCGAAGCACGGTAGCGTGCATGAAATTTTTGACTCTAACGGTCATCCATCCAAAACCGACCGCGTCCGTCGTTGCTTAACTCTTTCGATCACATTGAATCGATGCGAGCCATTAGGCTATGGACGCTACGTCACCACAGCATATGTCGTGAATAGAGAAGTAATGGTGATGCGACAAGATGCCAAGCATTGGAATAACAATGCGTTATTTTGCACGATTCATACGGGTATGGCGAAACAAATCGACACTGTCTTGGAAAATTCAAATAGATACTTCTAGGAAGCAACGACCAGGTAGATAGGTACTTCGGTACATTGTTGGTTGATCACGATCACGATTCGAGTTAGTAAGGATCCACGTGACTTTGGTGTAGTTTAATAAAGTGATTCGAGAAACCGTTGAGTCAGGATAGGGTTTTAGGGTTCCGTACCCAAAGGGTAAAACGGGACCCTATTACTAAGACTTCGCTGTCCATCTGTCCGTCTGTCACCAGGCTGTATCTCATGAACCGTGATAGTTAGACAGTTGAAATTTGCACAGATGATGTAATTCTGTTGCCGCTATAACAACAAATACTAAAAATTTAAAATTTAAGGGGTCTCATGCATAGATAATGGTAATGCGAGTCCGAATCGCGCTTGGCCTGTTTTATTTATATGAACACTAGCTTTCCCCGCGGCTCCGTTCGCTTCAAGTTGTTTTTCGTGCAGAATTACCTCTAACTATGAACGTAAGTTTTAAAATATAATAAGTAACTATAGCCATAATATAATTAGATTACAATTTATCAATATCTAGCATAATCCGCAGTCCGTTCGATCTTAATCCAATATAATCACCAGGAATCGAATAAAAATCGAACAGTGTACATTTGTGTCGCAACTGGAATCGAATTGGAACCCTTCCTCAAGTAGCTTTACGACAAGGGCCTTTCCGACATCTTTTGTTCGGTCGATGAATCCATAGAGTTCATACCCTTTAGGAACTCGAAGCATGTCCCCACGCCCATTTCATAACGAATGAATCATGTCTATGCTACAGTCTGCTGCAGCCAAACGCGCTGCATTCTCCCAGTGAATCACCACAATACCGATAACTAAAACTAATTTTACTTTAACTTAACGATAAAATGTCTTTATAAAAGTACCTAGCGTGGGTTTAGGGGAAGGCGCGTATTTTTGGCAGTCTCCCGGAGCGACGCAAAATCGTACGTCTGCGCGACCGTCTACAAATCGGCATTGATGACGAACCTGTCAGTTTGGTTTGTCCAAGCCGGCCGTCGTAATTAATTACA
Organism: Carterocephalus palaemon; assembly: GCA_944567765.1. Taxonomy (NCBI): domain Eukaryota; kingdom Metazoa; phylum Arthropoda; class Insecta; order Lepidoptera; family Hesperiidae; genus Carterocephalus; species Carterocephalus palaemon. The sequence continues at coordinate 12,697,976 of OX155641.1, read as the reverse complement.
CTAATTATGCAGTTTTTGTGGGTTGTAGACTCCTGCATGTAACGACATCTAGGTTGTCTATTTTTGGTCGAAAGTATTATGTATCGCTGCCATAGACGTCCCACTGCTGAGCATAGACACAGTTGCGGGAGGTCTAGAGCATACTCCACGCTGCTCCCATTGGATCCAAATGCTCCAAGTCGACAAGGCTTTTTACGGGTAACTTGAGAACATTCGACACTAACCCTCCACCAATCCGAGTTGGAGCAGCGTGGTGGAGTATGCTCTAGACCTCCCGCTGCTTTGTCTGTGGGGAAGACCCGTGCCCAGCAGTGGGATCACATATCAAAATTATGAACAAGTGTGCGGCCCAGCTGTGCCGCATTTTGCCACTATGGTCTGCTAAAAGGTTTCCGAACACTGCCTTTATAAATAAAACAACAACAAAGGTGCCAGAATCGAGCATATTAAGTATTTATGACGTGATAAAAAAAAGACTATCAAAAACATTGTATCGATCGACTCACATTGTAACCCAAACCGGCGAGCGACCCATAAACCTGGCATAAAGAGTTCGACGCACTTCCCGTAGCATTCGGGACCTTACCGGACATCGGAAATGCGAACCGAAATTGCATTACAATTCTAAACGGCCCCCGCCGTCCACTCCCCAGCTGACCGCGCTAATATCAGAGTGCGGTCACACCTATCCCTTCCTGGGAGCGCTCCATGTACGGTGACGTTGTGATCGTGAAGCTCTATTTGGCGTGATACGTGACACACGGGCAATAATTAATTCGGACCAACGCCAAATTTGTTCACATCCTCACCGGTTCCTGGTGAAGGGACAAACGCCTTTATGTCGGTTGAAATAGAGGCGATTTTTTCGGGGACGTATAGTATCTAATTGTCTAAACCTAACCGCCTTTTGCAAGGCCCCCACCTACATAGCTGCCCACATCCAATTCCACGACGCTCGCAAATTGGAACAAATTTCAGGTCTTTAAGCACCTATGTAGGTGGATGGTAGGTACAAAAAACATTGTGCCAATCGAAGTGTTCGTCGCTTCGATTATAACATCGTTATTAACGCAATAAAACATGCACCATAATTCTTCTAGAAGAAGATATATTTATTTAATTATAAATTAAATTCGAGAACACGATATACCTATCTACATATAAATACCGTTTGATTGCTAAAGATTTTATTGAAAGCGCCTGATTTAATCTTCATTGCAATAAAGTATTGCCGAAATGTCAAGATTCACGTAAAAAGTCTCGCGGTTGTTGTAAAAAATATTTTGGAGAAAATTGACAAAAATACTTTTATTTAAAACTCATACCAGTGAGACCTTTTTAAATAAATATTTAAAACTAGTGGACGCCCGCAGCTTCGCTCGCGTTACACATTCACTAACTTCAAAAACGGCAAAGCTTCATACTAACTTTTTGCCCCCGTTTTACTCCCTTAGGGGATGAATTTTCAAATTTTTCTCGCCGTAAAAACCATCCTTGAACTTCAACGAACATTTTAAAAAAAGAATTGGCCAAATTGGTCCAGGCGTTGTTGAGTTATGCGCTTACCAACACATTTTGCGATTCATTTTTGTTATATAGATGAGTATAAATATTTAAAATGAGTATTTCTTAACTAAGTACATATATAATTTTATGGAAAAACTAAAATAAATTCACTGAAACGTGCTGTAATTTACTGTATATCTACGTGTGTTTTTTTGCTATGGTGTACAATAAAGTATTTTTGTATTTTTTTGTAAACTGCGTCATAAGAATTTCTAACCTTATATATATGCACAAAACGAAACACGTATTCAACCAGGAACTCAACAACTGATAACAGTTGAACACTATCAGTTGGAAAGACAACGATAACACACAAACAGACACACCTATTGAACAAGTGTAGCGAACCACATATTTGTTCCGAGTACAGTCTGATTCACGGCAAACAATGCAACAGGTTAACAATACGTGTACATTACCAAATAACAGGACAACCGCAAAGATTAGCGTCATCAGATCATTTTAAACTGCAATGCCACAACCATTTCATGCATAGAAACTACTCCATGTGGCATCTTCAAGTGTATAATAATATGTTAAAGTGAAAGCATCGATATATGAACTGTAAAAATAGTGAATCTGATTAAATGTAAGCATCACTATATGAACTGAAAAAAAAAAAGTAATGAAAGTCGATATTCCGCCACTATGGTCAACCAATCGAAATCTCCCCAAATATATCCAAGGTAAAAAGCCCTGGTACAAATCAATCAACAAACACAGACTCGTGGTTATATTGTAAACTGCAAGTAGGTACCTACTAGGTGCAATGCAAGTCAATCGACCTACTTTCAACTGCACAACGCCACGACCCTACAATAGACGAACTAACTAGTCGTGTACGCTGTGCTATTTGTACATAGAGATTAGACCATACAACCATAGACCTAAGGGCATTTAGAAAGTGCCAACTGCAAAGTTATAAATCCGGGTTTTTCTATCTATCAACTTTGGGTTAAAGGTCAATCAATATTACTTTGTAAATGAAAGACATATTGCTCTTCATAGGTTTTATTTGTATCCAACCACAAAAGACCCAGTAAATGTTAACCGTTTCAAGAAAATATTTTAAATCACTTCATGGCCATTTTCTTACGATGATCCATCCTTATATTACATTAATTAAGTCATGTCTACTGTTTCGTCTTCTTATATCTTTATCAATCCAGAATTTCATGCCATTCATTATGTGTAACTAGAACTAGTTAATGTTGATTCCATCAAACATCTCAATACTATTTGTACTATGTAACTCTTCATTACTCCATAAAAATGTTCTCGTATCTTATCATAACCTATTTCACCTGCCGTTCCGCGTTACCTCATTTTATGGTCCCTTTTGTTGCCTGACTCAGTAGTTTGAAATGTTTACAGTGTTTGCCGATACAGCAGCTAAATCGTTAATGTTTACATTTCGGAATGTTACGATACTGTTATCTAGAGCAATTAGAGCTGATTATAGTCATTACTTATACGTGCTTCGGAGGGCACGTAAAGCCGTTGGTCCCGGTTGTTTTCAATGCTGGAAACAGTCGTTAAGTATTGTCGAAGAACTTAGGGGGGCTTGATAACAAGACATTGGGTTGGCCACTAACCCCTCCAACATTTCGCATTGGAGCAAAGCGGTTGAGTATGCTCTAGACCTCCCGCAGCCGTGTCTATGGGTGAGACCCGTGCCCAGCAGTGGGACGTCTATGGGTCGCAGCTATAGTCACTACTTATAAAAATATAGGTGGTAGAGCCTATAGGGAACCAAATAGGTTTTATATGAAAGCTAATTGGTTCCATATAGAGTTCGCCCGGGGCAGTACCACCGCCCGCCACGGTACCTAGTACCATTTCTGCCGTATAATAATTGTTTTTAAAGCAATTGTGGTCCGGTTGGAAAGGTGTGGATTCCGGTTACACTTCTTTAGAGGCGACCATCTTAGTCCTCAAGGGTAGCAACACATCTGTGACTGACTTAGAACGAGACTCCTACTAACAAGTACTAACTGGACTATTACTAACACCAACTAACAGGATTAACTATTACTAACAGTCCCCAGTCCTCATACCTACTAACGAACTGACCAACTAATGTTCTAATTAACTTTCTCAACTAATTGGACTAACCATCCCAGTCCCTAATTGAGTCTTGTTCAAAGTCAGTCACAGTTGTCATGGGCGGCAGCGGATGGGTGGTGCTGCAAGCTCGTTTGCTATCCTGTATCCATAAAAAAAAAAAAAAAATACACACTTCAAATATTTTCTCCTAACCTACTATTAATTTGATGTATAACTTGAACGGTCAAATTTGCGGAAAGGTAAAATAGAATACACCAATCGACGGAAGATATCCTGCTCATCGAAGGTGTAAGTGTAACATGACTGCCAATGTTACGAGTACAGTAGCCAGTTACACTTTTCTAGAAGCGACTATCTTAGTCCTCAAGGATAGCAAATAATGCTTCTGTGACAGACTTGCAGAGACTCGTTTCGGGTCTATTACGAGACATTTTAACTCCGAATAAATTCACTTTGGTTATCTATTATCTACCAGGGTTTCAGATAGTTGAAGAAGACTTAGACTGGCAAATTAGAACCACAAGGTACTAAAATACTATCGGGTGACACTCGATGAAGTACTGGATTAATTGCGAAAGCAGACATGTTTGCAATAACAAGCTCAGTTATAATACTGGGCCATATGGCCGCATTAATGCATTCGCAGGCCCCTCTATACAACTCTAGGGCTGCGCTATATCTATGAACGTACACATAGCTGTCTAGGTGCAGCTCAGGTCACTAACGGTATTCAAAGCATCGGACGCAAAGCAAACAGGCTTGCCTGATGCAACTTGCATCACGGTGCATTCTACCGCGCCGAGCGAAAGTTCCTTAACCTTAGAATCTTTATCAGGACCTATTAGGACCACTCAAACAAACGTTAAAGAAACCATATCAAGAACAGTAGTTAACTCTCAATGCACCGCTTATCGGCTCTCGGCCTTATCGGGTGACCGGGCCAGGGTTTGTTTTTAATTTAAAGGCATTGTGCAGCGTTCTAAACAATATAAGCTGCTTTTGAGAAACTCCTGAGTCACTTCTTATGTCCCGTTTTAGGTTACTATTCACTGAAGCACGTACCGAAGATGACAAATTCGGTTCAGACTATGGTATAATATGAAATTACGTAAAATATTTTTGGTGAGTTACAAGTTCATGTTCGATTTTGATTGCCACTTGCCACTAGATTGCACATAAAATGTCTTTGTTTATATTTTCCGGATCATAATTACCTATCCTTCGGCCGATATCTTAGTACCGAACTTCATGAGTATCACATAGGCCTCCAATGATAGGCAAATGTCAGCTATAATCATAATGATAAAATGCAGATTCAGTATCAGTCAATTACTTATGCGAAAATGTATGAAATGGTGTTTTTTTTTAGAATTCCAATATTTTATAGTATAATACTTGTTGTACTATTCGGAACGTAGATAAATCCAACAAATCAAAAAATAATAAGTATCCGACAACACGTTCTCAATATGTGATATTATCATCACAGCAGTCGTCGGATACAAAATGTACGAAAAAGATAATTATTTTCCATTAATTTTTAAGATGTTTCAACGTCCATTCTAACCAGACTTTGTTTTATATTTATAGATTTTTAATTAGTATTGTATATATATTCATTTTAATACTGGCATAACAATCTTTAAAGCATCTCTCCAATCCGCATCGGAGCAGCGTGGTGGAGTATACTCTAGACCTCCCGCAGCTGGGGCTGTGAGGGAGACCCGTGCTCAGCAGCGGGCTGTCTATGGGTTGCAGCCAAACATAAATTTAATATCTTTTCAGTCCATAAATTATACATTTTAGGTCTACAATTATCTGGGCTACATTATGGTTATTAGAGACGGTAGCCATCAACTACAGATAATTAATAGTTGACATTTAATAGAAACCACCGACGGTAATGTTCGCTCGTGCAATAAGAACTGCATCGCCCAAGAGATTTACTGCCCGTATAAAATGAGATCGTTACTGAAATGATTACTTGCAGTACAGATTATAGGTATAAATTATGAGAAGCATTACTTGGCTTTGAAATAGCGGCTTGTTTCTATCCGGTTGCTTTAAGCCTAGCGAAGCCCAATCACCATTTTCCTCGTGGTTAATGTTCACCTTCAACATTACTGTTAGTAAACCGGAGAAAACAATGTATCGTTAGTCCCAAAGGAGTAGTTTTGTGCCTGTTTGATAAATTTAATTCATAGCCAACCCAGGGAACCGCAGAAGCTTCCATTCCAGAAGTCTGTGCGACTAACTATCACTATCAGTCACTAGTCCTGATAAACTAATGTTCTAATTAACTCTCTCAGCTGACCGAACTAACCATCCCAGTCCCTATTTAAGTCTTGTTCAAAGTCAGTCACAGTTGTCATGTGCGGCAGCAGATGGGTTTGCAAGCAATGGGTCTGCAAGCTCGCTATCACATATCCATAAAATAAAATAAAATACCTCTTTCAAGGAGGATTTTGGAAGGGACTTCGGTAGAAGTAATACGAAGACCTCAATGGAGAAATAGAGACGACGGAATGGATGGAAAACTAAGGCCCCGAAGTTAATTCATCTACTGACTAGTCAATGATCAATTAAGAATATTTCAAATCAGCCTTTGCAATTGTACCGATCAGAATAATAATTGAATACAATTCTCAATTGCAATGCCGGTTGCATTAAATGACATCTGTAATGAATGCATAAGGGACTTCCTGCTATTACGCTAACCAAGATCCAATTGACGTGACGGGCCATCTTCATATAACATCACGCCTAAATCCCCAAAGGAGTAGGCAGAGTAAGTAATAAACCCTTTTCACCGCTTAAGTTTAGGTGCTATGTGTAGTGGTGAGCACAACTCCAGATTCCGAGCTACTACTGGCCAATCTTACCTTTGCAAAACATCTTGGCTAGATAATCGGGATAGGGTGACGTCCCAGGACATTAAATTTGCATTACGAATGCGATATACTCGTATCTGGATAGGACTAGCAATGTAAGCTCTTCCAGTTCTTAAGAGTTTCATTGAAAACATTTGCGAAGTACGTAAGGCACGTGTTAACTTTCGTTCCGCTGGTTACAGATGTTGTATTAGGCAAGAAGAGTGACAAAGAATACTTTTTATCCTTGAAAATTGCACGGTTCCCTTTGATGGTAGAAGTAATTCTGCACGTAAAACAACATGACACCGACGGAGCCGCAGGGAAAGCTAGTTAAAAATAAATAGCAATAGCCTTAACGTACGTAATTGTTTCATTGTCAATACTTGCATAAATCCATAGTCCATCCTCGGTAGCATCAACTTTGTGAACTGGCGGTAGATAAAAAAATGTTATGACGTATACAAATACCATATAATGAAAAGTAAATGAATCTAAATCACATAAATATAAAACGAGCATGCATCTTCAAGTTATTTACTAAATGTTAGTTAAGTTATATCGTACCATACACAAGTTTCATGCAATGCAAACACAACGCTAGCCTTCAAACTAGAGATCACGCGCCTTTCAAATATGAACGCGATTGGTTAGGCGGCGTGGAAAACGGAAAATGTAGCCGCGAGCCTAAATAAGGTGCAATGAACCTGCGTATTGTGGCTGGTTCTAATGAAATGGATCCGACGAGTTGCGGTCGTAACGAACCCACGTGGTATTAAAATCTAATGCATGATACTAATGGAGCGAAATGGTATCAATAGGTAAATGCAATGCATACGGAAAATATTAAAGACTACTCTACTACTGGACGCCCGTAGCTTCGCTCGCGTGGAATTAGACATAGCAATAGTTTCGTTTACACCTAGTAATATTATATAGCCTATGTCACTCAGTGAAGATGCAGCTTTCTAATGGTGAAAGATTATTTGAAATCGGTCCAGTAGTTTTTGTGTGAAAACATTAAAAACAAATGTTTCCTCTTTATAATATTAGTATAGAGTATAGATTTGAACATAATCATGAACTAGAACCACTATGCTCATATTTTCTATAAATTAATCGGGACTATAATCTACTGTAATTAAACTGTTCTAAGGATTGCATTTTTCAATATGATACAATACACGCATTAACCCTCAGAATTATAAGACAAGTAATAACAAATGGCAAAGTGTGGATGAAATTTGAATCCCGAACCGTTTCCATCGAACTCTTACAATGAGTAGCTTCCACCGTTTGAACAAACTGTAGAAATAAGGTTAGTTACATGAAAGAGAAGCCAAAATAGCTCACGCCATTGCTGTAACTCTGGTCGCACTAATCACATCATCGTCGCGTTCGCTCAGTAGTGCAATGAACCAAAAAAACCGGTCAAGTGCGAGTCGGACTCGCGCACGATAATTCCGTACCATTATCTATACATTCCGTACCATTATCTATATAAATCCCCCCGTTATTTTTATTTTTTCTGTTTTTTTGCTATAACGGCAACATCATCTGTGAAAATTTGAACTAACAACTGTCTAACTATCCCGGTTCAAGAGATACAGCCTGATGACAGACTGCCAAACGGCCAGACGGACAGACAGACAGACGGACGGACGGACGGACGGACAGCTGAGCCTTAGTAATACGGTCCCGTTTTACCCTTTGCGTACGGAACCCTAAAAAGGTGGTTGGTTACTTAAGACGTTGGTTACGTCGTGATCGATTCGAGCTTTTTGCGTGAAAAGCATTTTTTGTTCACTTCGCAATTACAAACACTAAAATCTCTTCAGTTTCAAGGATAGACAGGTACAGACAGACAAAAGTAAGCACAGACAAAGTAAGTTCAAAACAGGTCAGGTCATACAATATGGTTACGTATTCATGTTAAATTTTCATAAGCGCGACACGATCGTGTTGTACAAAGTTCTTAACCTCACAATGAGCAGACAAGCACGTCCTAAGACGACGTCAATTGATGGCCAAACATTGTTTGCCGTCGGCCTACATTCGATACGTTGACAACTGATTTATGCTCCAACTCAGGTGTCAAAAATGGAGACAGTGCAAAAAACTGTAGCAATTACACCATATAAAAGGCGCTACGAAGATTATTGACGTCTACGTCTGGCCATTAATCATTCGGTCTCGTAGTGTACCGCACGACGACAGTCGTGGACTGACCAGCCAAATCTATCACGATACCATCCATGTCTCAGATCAAGCATCGAGATGTTGTTACAGAATAAAAAAAAGTACTCGTAATCCCGCCTGCCAGTGTTAGTCCGGCAGAACATTTGTTATTATGTCACTGTAAAACACTTATCTTTTCATCGTACGAGCTACCGTATTATTTATTAGTATCGTATAGTACACTAGTGGACGCCCGCAGCTTCGTTCGCGTGAAATTAGACATTCACTAACTTCAAAAACGGCAAAGTTTCATACTAACTTTGCACCCCGTTTTACCCCCTTAGGGGGTGAATTTTCAAAAATACTTTCGTAGTGCTCCCCTACCTTATAAAAGGAACCCCTGTGCAAAATTTCAAGTTTCTAACCCTTATAGTTTAGGCCCTGCGTTGATATGTCATGCAGTCAGTCAGTCACGTTCTCCTTATATATATATAGACTAGCTGACCCAGCAAACGTTGTTTTGCCATATAAATAATTTTTACTGAATATTTTGGGAGAACTTCATGTAAGTGTGTGGACTAAAACTACCACTACCAATACCACTACTACTACCACTACCACTACCCCTACCACTACCCCTACTACTACTCCTACCACTACCCCTACCACTAACTCTACCCCTACCACTACCACTACCAATACCACTACCACTACCCCTACCACTACCACTACCCCTACCACTAACACTACCCCTACATCTACCACTACCCCTACCACTACCCCTACCCCTACCACTACCCCTACCACTACCTATCACGCACCGGCGCCATCTACTAAAATATTGGTTTGTAGTACATGCTATGTATCAGAGATGGCGCTGTATGTGAAAAAAGATTTCCCCGCTTTTCTGTTGAAATTTTTCCTGAATTTTCTTTGCTATAAACCTCACGGAGCCCGAGACCTTTCCAACGAATGCAAAACCGTGGAAATCGGTTCGTGCGTTCTGGAGTTATAGCGTCAGGAAGGAAAACCCGACTTATTTTTATATAGTAGATATAGATTGATTCGGTAGTCGAGCTCCCGCCTAGGCCTCGCAATGAGGCCAGCTCTGTATGCACAGCAAACAAGGCAACACAAGTTTTGTTTGCACTTGTTATGTTTACGTGTTAAGGCAGCTGTAATTTGTAGTGTTCAGCCTTACGGGTTACCATTAAAGAGCCGCTAGTTTATCGTGCATTTCTGTGTGCAATGGTACTTGCGCGAGAGCAATAAACCAGACTTGCTTGCGATGTAATGCGCCTTACACGCCTCGGCGCCTCGACTAAGCGAAAGCACGTCTTCCTCTAGCCGTGATACAAAGAGGCTGACTTATACATAATTTGCTTTTCAACTCAAGTTAAATTATATTCAAGTTGACGACTTGCAACTTTAAATGTACTTAGAGAGCTTAGAGAATATCAGGAAGGCATTGACGTACCGTAATAAAATAAATCTACTTTATATTCACCTCTTCACTTTAAATTTAGGTAAACATACATTTAAATTTTATGACATAGCATCTGACGATTTTCGAGTACCTAACAAAAATTATAAAAACACGTGCTATCTGCAAATCAACTTACTATAAAACAATATTACCCAAAAATATCGATGTATTTCATGCACTCTATGTAAAATAAAAATTATAAGTAATAAGTGAAAAATAAGGTTTACATGTCGAGCGAAGCTGTGGGCGTCCTCTTGTTACATTATAAAAAGGCATGTAGCAACTGAAGGTATATCAAAATAAATTCAATGAGGTACAAAAAACACATTATAGATGTTATTGCATCATTAGAGACAACTTAAAAAAACTTGCAACGCAGTACTAGACGAGAATAAGTATAGACAGGTCAATAAATACCTATGTGAAGGCTTTATAAGAAACCATTGGGAATAATATGAGTGAAGTGATGACACGAGAAATGAATCATGTACGCCCAGTTGTCGTATTAATGCAGATGGAACAGCTGATCTCAGGTGGGGCGGGGTGAAGGCTGGTCAAGCTCAAGGCATGTCGAGACTTGCAAGCCAAAAAAAAAACAGCAGGAAAATTGCTTAAAAGGTAAAATGACATCATATCGCCAGCTGATTGATGCAACACTTATTTGTATTAGCTTCCATGAACGCTCGTCAACGTTCGATGAACCTATTACATAATAATATTTGCATTCGATACTTAGAGACAATCTCGTATCCATAAATCATTATTTAATCTCACATTATTTCAGAATCTAGACTGATTTAACGCACGCGACTAAACATTTTCACCTGCATCACAATGAACCGAGTTTGATTGTTAGTTTGGTCATTGTGGACCAAGTCAAAACAGCAGGATCATTGTTACAATGTTGGGAAATTGAACTTAGAAGAAGGCAAGTGGGAAATAAAGGAACACGTTGGTTGGCTGTTGACTCAGCTGATAGGTGCGTTGAACTTCCAGGAACGAGTAAAACATTTTGTTGCTCCGCTGAAAATTCCATCGTGCTCATTAAAATGCACGGACCCGATGATTGAATCACTCGGTCAACTGTTCGCCTTTGATATTCGACTATAGAATTGCGAATTTAGTTCGGCTTAATCCTAAAATCTTGAGATAATCGTGCACTACTTATGAAGACAAATAGTCAACTCTTGCCCCTTTCCATTTTATTACATGCTTCGATTTGCGTCATTTCATCCTTAAACAATTCAATGAGATATTCGGGAAATGCAGAAATTAGAACGACAATCGGCTCGGCTACATATCTTCGTTGATTCTAATTGACTTAATATCACTTTTTCACACCTCTATCGTGTGTGAAATTTTCTACATGTATCTTACTTGTCGTAGTTCTCTTGAATAAGTCAAATTATGGGACATGTACACACCTGTATTATGTCGGTTAGAGAGTCATCATGGACATGCGAATTTTATGTGTGCAAAGTAAACACTTGATATTTGCTGACATCACCCTCTCAGCTGATGGTTGAAGGCTGGTCATTGCTTGCGGTATGTAGGTGGGCCTCAGTAGTTAGACAAAATGGGGGCCTCTTGTATGTTTGTTTAAGTTCAGAGCATGCCTCCTGTGCCGGCCTCAATGTACACGGTATGGTAACAGCACACTGTGGGGCCCCTTGGTTGTTTGGTTAGGTTCGGCAAAGTTTTGCACCTGAATAGAATCCGGCGTGCTATAGGAATTTTTCGATATGGCAAATAGTTTATTTTCTATAATTTCTATGATTTACTAAGTAGTTTTTATAGCATTGTTGTTTTTGTGAGCTATTGTATTATTCCTTGTGATTACTGCTTTTTCCTAAGACCAGTTTTTTTTTTAACTTTAATAGGCACTGAGACTTCACGCTTATCGTTAGTCGGATGGGTGACGGATAGAGACAACCTTTCGGTCACAGACGCATTTTAATCATGACGAGATATCTTTGTTATTTGCAATCCTCGTCAACCACGTATACTGGTTACCAGGCAGGCGGTGAACTTAACCTATTCCACTCTGAACAACCACTGCCCATTGCGTGTTTTACCGTAACAGAAAAAAATTATCCTCCTCAGTTACACGCTAGAAGCGCATCGGCTAGGTAATTACTTAGTAAGAAATATACTATTAAGTATTCTGTGGAAATATTCAAAATCAGTATATTCTTGTATGTTGCTGATAAAATCACAAGCGTGACATAATTGTGATCGTATAGTCATTACATAATAGCATTTATATCCTTGAATACCAGGTCGTATACTAGTTTCATGATACGCGTTGTGGACTGGGGCCTTAACCTTTCCACTATTAATTCTGTGCCATTCGACCCCCGACTATTGTAGAAATATTGTAATTGTGCGATACCGTAGTGGGAAAAAAACTGCTCCCCTCGGCTTCACGCTAGGAGAATACAAATAAATTAATAATATTAACTAGGACTCCTTATGGCGAGCTATTTTGACGCAAGCCAAGAAATCAGGGGGTGAGGAGGGGCGGCCCGCGCGTCAAATTGAAACAGTAACTACCCAACAAACAAACTAGGCTTATAAAATTAAGTCTATAAGGTCTTAACTCTTATAGTTGTTTTAAAAGAGCATGCATTATGTCAATGTGCCTTATAATGGCACATTATTAGAAGATTTGGCTAATATTACCTTTATTCTTATAATTTGGCTGGGTAAACGTTAATAAATCCAATTAATACGGCTACAATAAGGGTTCGAGATGTGTTCCTCTTATAGAGGCTAGTTACATTGCTTTATAGCCGTATAATATTCAAAGTCATATAAAGGCTTTTAATATGGTCAATTATTCTTATAAAAGTAATGCACAAGGTATCTATGATGCTTTTCAACTTATAGGAGCATTTGATAAGACGTCTATCCAACAAACGAATTCTAACATTTTATATGATCTTAACAAGGATGAAAGCAATCCATATTCTCTTATACAATGATTATAAAGATATTATTCTCTTTAAGGTTATATTAAAATGCTTTACATAAGTAGATCCGCCATATTACGGAGCAGAATTTGTATTTAAAAAAAATACAAAATTACCAAGCCGATACCAACGAATCAGCCAGTGGTTCCGTAGAGTATTATTTTATAGAAAATGAGAATGAAAAGGAAAGCAGTGAGAATGAATATAATTGTAGCGATAGTGATAGTGATATAGACATAGTATTAAATGAAGAGCTGAAATTAAAAGTATATCACCTATCGTGGTGGGAATAGGAAAGGAAAGGGAAATCAAAACCTGCCGATTTAAAGTAACATTTAATTATATAGTAATTACTATACAATTTTGGCACAAAATGAAAGTGAATCGTTGCAAAACCTATGTTTTCACGACCACTCACAAAGTGTAAAGGTAAACCAGAAAGGGTCGGATATATATTATTATAGTACTATTAAAATATTCCTTTCATAAAATAAAATGTGTCGACTTCCATGGGCATCGCAAATTATGTAAATTAAGATATTTTCCTTGTAGAAAATTGTCTACATCTGCCAATATGTATACTACCATTGCAATATCTGCGGACAAACATATTATAATATAGAATTATATTCTTTTTTGTGTACTACTATTACGTACTATTATATTTCAATCTAAAATTAGTGCACAAAGTATATAAAGAGATATCTCCCAGCCAACCCAACTATAGTGAAAAATAAATTTTATATTATGGGAAAAAACTAGCTAGGTACGATTTAGTTTGTGTGCAAGGAACCCTAACGATATTTAAAATGGCGATACCATAAGCAACAATCGTTGCCATTATAAGTCTTCACTCTTATAGACACCTTGTAAACGATGTGCGAATCGTTTTGCTCTTATAATAGCACTGTTTATAACATGACTAAGTAATTAATAACGTTTTAGGCACAAAAACAGCATAAATTCAAGGGCGGGTTGATCTTACAACACGCAGCGTACCACATTTTACCATGCATTTAAATTCCCATACACATTTCACTATAAACGAGCACATAAATAAACTACATAAAATAATAACTTACCGTTCATTTTTAAGTAAAATGGTTGACGTTTCTCTTTCTTCACCAAACTGTTGCAAAAATGTAGGTAAATCTAACAAAAATACTTATAGTAGAATCATAAATAGACGGCTATAAGGGCCTACGGATTTTTTAGAGCCTTTGATTTGTCGCAATTAGTTTAACTCCCTTGTACCGGACCATAATATAACACGTATAAGGGTGATCGCCCGTATTAACGCTTTCCATGTGTTTCTTAAAAGTGTATTGGCTTTTTAGGAGCTTTTTTCTTGCCATTTTAAGTTTAACTTCCTTGTTCCTTGTCATAATATAACACGTATACGGAAAAAAAGCTGATAATAAAGCAAATATAAGGAGGGTATAAGGTTATAGTCTTTATAAATTGTGCCCAAACGCACCCTTATTAGCGATAATGCGGCTCTTATAAGAATATTATTTTTGGCAATATAAGCCACAACAAGAGCAATTTTTGTTAGTTGGGTATAGACAAACAAAAGTTTTTGCTTCACGTTTTAATATTATGATTACCATAGAAGGGAATTCCTAGATTACATTTTCTTAAGACTGAAAGTGTTAAGGTGTCGTCACACCATGCATGCTTGCCCACACGGCCGTCGGATTCGCGCAAGTTTGCACAGGTGCACGTGGCAAGTGCAATATTGACATTCACCAATTGAGAATGGTTTTGTTGACAATACACATTATTACTTTATCCATACGCTTTGTTAAAAGACCGCTTAAATATTGTAAGTATATTATACTCGTGTGTCCTGATTGTGTAGTGCTAAATGTAATTAATACTTTACTAAACATGCGATGTATTTTCTTTGTAAGCGAATATAGGCCAATTCTTGGAAATAAAAACGCGAATATAGGTACATGTTGTTATCATTATTAAAGAACAACATATTAGGTACACTAAGTTTCTTTTCTCGATTATAACCAAACGTACAGCAGCGCCACCTGACGGGAAGTAGTCATCTTCGCTTACAAGCAAGAGCAACACCAGAAAAGTCGCCAATACGTTGCAGTTCCTGAAGGAGAACTCGTTTTACGCCTTGTCTGAAGATCCCACCCATATAACCTCATAACATCGGTTCTATAGTAACTATGTTTTTTATGGTTAACTATTCATAAGTTTTTAGCCGCATATTCTCATTATATTCAACAATAATGAGCAGAGAATGGGCTAACAAACACTCCGTTTCTTTAGTAACTTCTGTAACTTCGATAATAATAAAATACTTTTTACTGTATTTTTTAATTATTTTTTTTCCTTTAAAAAAACATCAAAAACGCCTACCGATTCCTCTCACCATCTCAAGGGTTGACTGGTAGACAATGCCTTCAAGCATTAAGTCCGCCCATTATAGAATTAAGCGTTAAATAAATAAATAAATCGCAAAAACATTTTTGCACAGATAAAGAATGCAAAAAGTGTCGCATTCTACACCGTGACACTTAGTAATCGACCGATAAGGCAAGCTTATCGCAAGGCAATTTGTATTGGATGTTAGTAGGACGCCTATGTTTAGCGTTGCTATCGTCCAAGCTTGAGCGCGAGGTGCAGGAGTTATCAAAAAATGCATTACAGATACTCTTAACGCGATAATGTGTTCTCGTATAGCGCAGCAATTGAGCATTTATAAACATTCGCGGAGGTCGGGGTTATTCTGCGTACTCTGTTGACTACTACAGTACTACACAAGCAACGCAGCTTGACAAGTATGCTTGAGCAAGTAATTTGTCTTACCACAACTTCTCTTCTGAAAGAGATCGGCTTCGCTTTTATACCTATGCTTGAGCAAGTAATTTGTAGAAGTCTTACCACAACTTCTCTTCTGAGAGATTCAAAATCGGCTTCGCTTTTGTACCTATGCAAACTCGTGGAGATTGCAGGTGTTAAAAAATGTATATGTATAACAGATATGTTATAACTCTTTATGCGATCATTAACTTATACATCGCACTTACTGGAGGCCGAGGATGATTTTAAGAAATTTTATTACGTCGGATTGATACTTCTTCTTGTGCAATTTATTTTGTTTAAGTTTGAAAATATTCTAACTAACTCACTAAATCTTCACTAACTACTATTCATATTTGTGTTGTTGTTTTTAAATTGCATTGAATTACTTAACAAAAGAACGTCGCTGCGCGATAGGAAAAACTGCGGACACCAACGCGCATTTGGCAAGCGCGCTGACGTTACAGGCCTGGGCCTCTGGAAATCTTCCGTCTGGTCCTGTGCCTCCTGAATCCGGCGGTTTTCCGCAATCATCCTTAGGACCTCTATCAGTCTACCTGGTCGGAGGGTTGTCACTTAATCAGTGCTCCATTTTCCAAGTCTAACAGCACCTTTTTGATAAGGAATAGCTTATCCAATAAGAGCTTTTGAATTTCGACTACCAAACATCGTGAGAAAACCTTCATGCCAGAGTACTCCATGTTCTCCTGAAAGGCCATAAATTCTGCCTATACGTAATGGCCAACGCGGTAGCCTGAGGCCCAACCCTTTCCATTCCGTACGCAACAGTGGAACAATGCAAGGGTTGAGGTAGTGCTCAGATGGGAACAGGACAGATGTGTGTGATGCTGCCACGACGCCGTATAGTGTCGTGATGCGAATACCGTCCGTGACATCTCAGACGCGACGGGTTACAGGAGTTATCAAGAAATGCATTAAAGATAAACTTTGGGAGATAATGAACATGTTTTTGGGTATAGCGCAGTTACTGGACAATGAACATAATATTGCGGAGGTCAGGGTATTGTTATTTATAAGAAAAGAAAAATAAATGAGTATGAAACGCTTACGCCTTCTGTGACAAAATCATAAATCAAATGTGAGTAGGTAGGTTTTACCATGTAGGTGAATCATTTCCCGTATATTATTTCATTCTTTCTCGTAATCTCGTATTTTGCGAGTTTCTATGAAAGAAAGAATGTTTTTCTTGTACCTATCTACAGAAATATTTATAGAAAATATAGTTATTACGAACCTGTGATGGAAATTTTATGACGATGTAGTTTTTTTGTATTTGTTTACATGAACAGAATATTGTGGTTTAAATCTTGCCATGTATATGATGACAGTATTGCAATATTGAGCCCTCCAGCGCATTGGAGCAGCGTTGTAAAGTATGCTCAAGATCTACGGCAGATTTGTCTGTGGGGGAGACCTGTGCCCAGCAGAGGGACGTCTATTGGTTGCAGCAGCATGGCAATCTATACTAATATACGAGAGGAAAGATTTGTTTGTAATGTTTTCACACAATAACTACTGGACCGATTTAAAAAAAAATGTCACCATTAGAAAGCTGTATCTTCACTGAGTGACAAAAGCTATATAATATTACTGGTATTTAATATAATACTACAGGTGTAAACGAATCTATTGTTATGTCTAATACCACGCGAGCGATTCTGCGGGCGTCCACAAGTAACTATTAAAATATATTTAATACACCTAATATGAAAAGAAACTTATCATTTCGAGTTCGGTCGTATATTTCTATTCCCTAAGGAAGAATAAGAATAATTTTAAGATCAAAGGTAAAATAAGTTAGCTCAAATTACCCAAATTAGCCCCCGACTTCGGGGCGATGTAAATGAGGGCCAATTGACCCGGACGTCATTTGACCCTGGCTCCCGTGATTGGTGTAATGGGGAACTAATTACCATACTAACTGAGGGTATAGTTATTGCGTCCGCTTACATAGTGACATGCATATTTCGATTCCAATTACCTTAATGTTAGAAACTTGTATCAAAAAATATTTATTAAACTGAGTTCCAAAAGTTCCAATCCTAATTAATGCACCCATGAATTTGTTGGTCCAAAAAGTGTACCTTGTTTTTGAACTAAATCATAATCATCTCAACCTTTTCTCTGTCCCACTGTTGGGCACGGGTCTCCTCACAGAATGGAATTATATATTTTATATCTTTGTTAGTTTATCATTCCGCAAAATAATCAACGGAAAACGTCTGAAAAAAATTATACTGTTTTTAAATAGATACGATTATCATGTATCGAAAGACTTATTTTTCGACATTATGACGTCATAATAGCATACTCTTTTCACAATGGAGGATCAGTGGAGCTCTAAAACATATGTACATCCTATTCCATACCATTTCCCCAGTGCAGATTGGTAGAATAGCAATAGGCGTTAATTAAAAGCCATAGGAGCTGCCGCAAGGCCGCTCAAATATCTTTGCGACTTTAAAATTCATTAGGTGGAGTAATTTAAAATGGACAAAGACGCGGACGGTAGCTAGTTCAAATACTCGTGCAAGTGAAGGTAAGGCATTCGACTTTATAACAAGTAGAAAGACGCACATGAGTTATGGCTTATTAAATGACTTAGCGAGGTCTTTGCTCCGTCGGTAGTCGATATTATGATGAGTTTCAGGTACTTACTTGAGAAAACGTACGTGGTTTAATGTCATAAAAGCTTAATAATAAATCAATAAAACTTGCAGATTTCATTAAAATTTGACGTGTATTAAAAATTAGCTAGGAATTAAATTTTAATGACACTTAAAAAAATACAGCAGGTATCATGTCAGAAAAGAGAAAAAAAAACCGATGCCATTACTTTTAACTTCACTTGGCTTCAAATTTAAATTTTATTTTATTAAGCTAACTATTAACATAGATGCTTATGCTAACACAAATTTTTTGCACGTGTTTTTATAGCATTTACCATTTCGTTGATCCTTATTAACGACGCCAATAGCGAAAAACATATTTTAGTTGCGCACGACGAGAATAAATTAAAATTTTGATTTACAAATATTTACTTGCGGCTAGATAATTTAAACTTAGCTTGTGGCGTTAATAGGATCGAATTATGTATGAAATTAGCAGAAAAACGTGAGTGCAGTGAAGAAATCAGTGGATGAACGAGCCGCATGAAGGGTTAAACGCATAAGGGTCAGTGCACACCAAGCCGGCAGTCATGCGTCACGGTAAAATATTATTGAACATCGTAGTTTCTGTACTCATTGACAACAGATAAATAAGGTAAACTAAAGCTGCACTTTAATACCTGCTAAATAGAACCAAGTTTTTCGAGCTTTTAAGACTATAATAAAATAGCTGGAGCAAGATGGAACTCTTATCAGTGAAAAACTTTAGGGTATCGAAAGCTTTATCCTTTACCATCTATTGCAACATACAACTGTCGCAAATGGGTCACTGTCATCATAGAATACTGGACAATCCACAGAAAAATTACCACATCACTAGATAAATTACATAATGTAAGGAAGACATATTAATAATCTAAGGTAAGGAACTGCGGCGCGCAAGGGCCTGAGTGTGTAACACGTAATGTACACTTAAGTCTAAATCTGTTAAATACATAAAAGTGCATATGAGTGTTTTTTCAGTACTAACTACCCCATATTACTATTCAGAAAAAAATACCTAGACTGGCAGGTTAACCAATATGCATAAGCGTGCAGACAATTAATCCTTTCTATTTTGCCGTGCATTATGCGAGCACTTCGCTATAAAATAAAAGATAAATAAAAAAAATGCAATTCATTAGTCGGTCGCCGCACGCGACAGCGAAAAAAAGTCGCGTGTTACCACTTCGCAGTGTGCACGAGCCCTTAGCCGTCTCGGATGAAATGCTACAGGGAAATAGAGGTGCGGTGCGACCAGAGCACAAAGACTAGAGGACGTCGCCCTTAAGATATTAAACGATCTATGCTCCAGAGGTTTTGCACTTTGCGATAGAAAAAAAAATCACAGCAAGCACGAAATCGCGGCCAGCGAAGTGTGAAGACTCGGTTTCGATTCGTGATTGTACTATTGTAGAGTTAGTTTGTTGTTGGGTAATAATTTGTAAGGGTTCATTCTATAGAAATGGTAAAACATTTACGCTTTCTCTTCTAAGTTAAAAAGAAACAAACAGAAATTGGGCACTCATTGTGTTTGCATTTGTGACAGCTTCTAGACTAAAAGCACCTACTTTGTGCTAAAAGTACGATTTTATCATTAAAATGTCAATTCAAGAAGCATAGGAAACAGTCAGTTGAACAAATTAAAATTTTCAATTAAACCCCCCTAACATACAAACGAGTTTCTTCACGTGATTCCCTTCACCATTAGATGGAAAACATTCGAGTATACCTAATACATTTTAATACGTCATTCATGGAATCGTCGTGAGACAATGCTTTCTAGGCAAATCAAGTTAGCGCCCAGTATATACCACGTCAGTAGCGTCCATAGCCCATTCGATTCAATGTGATCGAAAGTGTTAAGCAACGACGGGCGCGGTCGGTTTGTGGATGGGTGACCGCTAGTGGCAAAAAATTTCATGGACGCTACCGTGCTTCGGAGGGCACGTAAAGCCGTCGGTCCCGGTTGTTTTCAATGGTGGAAACAGTCCTTAAGCCTTGTCGAAGACCTTCGGGTGGCTTGAAAACATTCGACACTGGGTTGGCCACTAACCTCTCCACCAATCCGCATTGGAGCAGCGTGGTGGAGTATGCTCTAGACCTCCCGCAGAAGTGTTTGTGGGGATACCCGTGCCCAGCAGTGGGACGTTTATGGGTCGTAGCGTATATACCACGTTACACTTGCGAATACCTTAAGTTGATGATGGTTAAAATATTCCGTCATTATTTTATTAATATCGGTTCGATCTTGCAATAATGAAACATTATTAATTAATAAACTTATCCCGAACAAATGCTGTCGTCTTCACTATAAGCGTTATAAGTAGGTACATAATAATATGTACCTACAACGGGCTGAGACGTCTCCAGTATCAGATTGGAGCGACCTCAATTCTAAGCCCTAGGGCTCGATCGCAATCACGAGACAACAGTTACGTTGGAGTACTTCCTCGTTAGAAGTGCAACATTGCAAGCGATATCCTGTTGCAAACTTGCAATATGGCCGCGCTGGCTTTAAATTAAATTAATAATATAAATTTAAATTAATATTTTATTGTCTTGTAAATTGTAAACATATTTTTACGAATCCATATTTGAGCCCTTATATTTTAAAAAGACGAAATAGCAACCACAGCAGGGCCGACATGGAGTAGGAAAGCCCGAGAGAGGGATCGATGGAAAGGGTTGGAAGAGGCCTTTGTCAAGTTAAGACAAGCAGATCCAGTTGCCAATTAAATTAGTTTTTTTAATTTTCAAGCGAACCTTGTAACTTATAGTTTCTGCAATAAAGGCTTGATTATTATTATTATTTTAAAAAGAGGTAATTAAAGCGGATTGAAATTCACCCATGTTTACTCTATTGATGTACTCGTATGTTTAGGGCGCATAGGACATCGACCAAATACCTTCTAATTAAACAATAGTTGTCAGTTACCCTTACTGACGAGCGGATCCCAGATTCGATTTTTTTTTTTTTTTTTTTTTTTTTTTTTTTTTTTTTTTTTTTTTTTTTTTTTTTTTTTTTTTTTTTTTTTTTTTTTTTGTTTAACGAGTGGGAAACCTTGAAAAGGTACCCGGACGTCGTGGGAGCGACGCCGGGTTATGTGGGACTTTCACCCACTAAAACCCACTCGGTGGCCTACTCCGGCGCTACAAGAGGGCTCCGGGATCTCTTATAGAACGCGCCGGTGCCCTCCAGCGCTGCGCCCAAGACGGGCTCTTCCCGGTTTCACAACGCTGTGCAGCCACAAACAGCGTCGTCTTTCCCGGGGTCACAAGGTGGACGGTTCGAGCTCCCCCTCTCACCGCCCGCAACCCCAGAAGTCCCCTTTTAGTCGCCTTTTACGACAGGCAGGGGCTACCGTAGCTACTCGTAAGAAGCGACTAAAAGGGGGCTTCTGGGGTTGAGGGCGGCAAGAGTGGGAGCTCGAACCGACCATCCAGTGCTCCGGGTAAGACAAAGAAGTGTGTAACTGCACGACGACGTTGGAAATAGATGCTGTGGATACTAACATTTTTGATGTCTCGTCTGAAACGAGCCTGTCATGGGCATAGCGCTGGGGGCACCCGTGCGTTCTTCTCAGATAACCCGGAGCCCTCCACAAGCTCAGAGGAAGGCCATTGAGAGTTTTAGTGAGTATAAAGGCTTTCCCACTCGAAAAAAAAAAAATATGGCACCTACTCAGATAAATTGTCTGCTTGTAACTATAAATCGTTTATTGATATTTAATGGACCTTTCTTCATAATTTTGACTTCCGTAACAAACAACGATTATAAAGACGTATTCGCTTCTCTAATGATACCACACGTCGGTAAGTTCTACTAATTGCCCACGATGGTCCATTAGGCAATTAAGCTAATGACTTGCAAGACAGTAGAGTACCTACCAGTTACTGGTACAGTTGAAAATTATTAACAGCTTTTAGTTAAGTACCTACCTATGACTAAGACAGTACAGAGGTTAGTTTTACTCGTAGATGCCACCTATCTAATAAATAAAAATTTATAACTAAACATTTATCAAGTTTTTTCAAAACGTAGCTCAAATCATGCATCACATTTTTTACAACCATTTTGATTACAAAGGCAAGGTTTGGCGTTTTAGAAACTTGAAAAGAATGTAACAGAATTTACTTTTAATACAATAAATTACATCAACACGGTACGCTATTTAATCAAAAAGTATCCTAATTAAATGTCTCATACGTTAGTTTTTAAAAACCACCATGTAACAATGGATTCTCATTATTATTACCTTAGACATAAGAACGTGTGTAGGTTGAAGGTAGAATGAGACAGTCGTACTTACAAATGTCGGGGTAGCCAACCGGGACGTAGGTTACACATAATGAATTGCAAATAGCGTAGCATTGTTTAAGACTCCTGATTTGAGCGGCAAGTTTTTTTTTAATTCGCCATAAAGTCTCACGTCTAGTTCGTAAACCTTGAAATTTTTAATTACGACTATGATAATGAATTTTAATCAGTTGTGGGATTTTATTGTGCACTTTATATTGCATTGTAATAAAAATATGTAGTAGACATGGGGTTTGCTTTTGTACTAATTTTTTAGGTGGCTCACAGACCATTCGAACTAAACCTTTTTTTGGTCAAGATTTTTAATCAATCTGTGTGTTATACTTTTCAGAGTCAAAACTCACACCAAAGAACCAAGCACTAAAATTCAGCGCTTTCATTTAACGCCCGTTCGAAGAATATCAACTTTTTAATGAAAATTAAATTATTGGTTCACAGACGCAATCACTAAAAATTGTGATAAAAACCACAGAATTCAGTCAGTAAACCACCACAAAGAATATTGAAGTTATGTAGGTTGATTTGAAAAATGAGTTTTTAATACATGTATCCTAACCTATTATATTAGTTTAAAACAACCATTCATAAACTGATTCAAATCAATAATTTAATCTTATCGACCAATTTATTAAGTAGTTAAGTAATGTTAACGATGAATCAAAGAAAATCATAATACAAATAAAATTACCCCCGAAGCCAATTTCTCAAAGCCACCTCCAATTTCAATTACAGAAGCCATTGGTGTTGTAAAAACCTAATCCATGTTACAGCCTGCAATCATTCTGTCATTTCAATTTAGCCGAATCATTGTCATTATGCTGTTCTATAATAGCTTGGAGGCAAAAATGCTATATGTTGAACATTGGGTTACCGATTGCTCTGAGATGTTTTTTGTTCAATACTCTATGATGATTGCTATTCAATACATTTGTTAACGGTAGCACTATGCTACCATAATGGTTACTTTGGTGTGTGAGTGAACACACTCCAGCTGGTGTAACATATTATACAGGTGATGTTTTTGAGCAGGAGTGGATGGTCAAATACAAAACCATAGGCAATAGAAAAAGGAATCAAAGGAGTCAATGGACAGACTAAATTAATTAATTAACCCTAAACACATACACCCTCATTATTTTAACAAAAGAAATATATTATCGCTGCACACTCACACCCCACAGACCAAAGCTTGTGTTTCTGGTGGAAAACACAGAAAACAACACAATTATTTTATACATACACAGTTATTTTGAATTATTTATTTTAGTTTTCCAAAATAAGGCTATTTTTGTTAAGTAAAAGTATGTCTTTTTGCTGATTTCACCTTGGGGCAAGTGGCATATTTAAGTCAGAATGTTTATCTTAACTTAACAATAATTCTTTAACATCATTGCGTAGTTTAAATTTTTTTTACCTTAAAAATGTTATTTTACATTAAAAACATAACCTGAGCAGCAGAATTTATGCATGAAACAGCAGTTTATTATGTAAATGATAGGTTAACTTGATATGTCCAATAACAATAATCTAAGCACACTTGATTTTCTAATGTGGGGTTTCAAATTAAGACAGCAAAGCATTATACAATTTTAAAATTGAGCAGTAGTATGGTAACACAAATTATAACAATAAACATCAATTAATTTAAGGTAATTAATAAAATAATTACCAATACGTTTAATAAACCATTTAGTTAATATAACTAATGTATTGTAGAGGTAATTATCCCTATAATTACACCAACAGATAAAAGAAATTATAGTATACATTACTCCATTACATTATTACATTTCAAGGAAAAATTATTTAAAATGGCCAATTGGTCTCTAATTCTAAATTCCTTTGTCAAAAACGTTAATGAATAACTAAATATTATTTTATTAAGTAACTATCCCTAAGTTATTTCATAAAAGACACTTGATCACACAATTGAGAGTAAATAAGTGAAACAACAAGTGTATCATTCCAAAAAAAAAAACATAAATCATAGTTTAAATCATGTTAATTAATAACTAATACTAGCACAAGTTAATTGAAAATAAGAACTATATATTTAGCAAATTCTGTTCTTTTCAAATAATGTAATTGGAAGTTAATACCAATGACTACTGGAACCATTTACATGTAAAACAAATAATGAAATCATGTTAATAGTTTAAAACTAAAATGGACTTACCTTGAAAGCTAGTCTGCCAATTATTTTCCAGACGGCACGGTATAAACCTGTCCATAGACTCTGGCCGGACCAGCACAGACTGCTTCCTGCTCACAGGACTGCACTGCTGCAGCAGCCTCTTCTCATACGATTCACTAAACATTTTAACCAGGTACCAGTCCAAATGACAATCAAACGACCGTAAACTAATGGAAGAATAGACTAGAATATATTTCAAACGCGAGTACAATCCTAACCAATCATCATAACGATTTTGTTATTCACGATAAAGTTTGTTTAGACGTTGGTTAACCGAGGAGCCACACACTACTGATCACCTCAAAAGCTTACAACCATTTGATGAGGCAAAGCATTACATCTGACTCTGACATACTCGATAGACACTATCTACTATGTTACTCACGAACTAACTGAATATTACCATACGCGGTAAAATAACGTAATGTCCGTAATGTAGTAAATAAATAGTATTAATAGTATAAATTTTTTTAAATAGGTTATCGATTTTTACACCAATTTAGAATCAAGAAGAAATAACAAATCCAAACTGTTACACTGTTTGGCAGGCAGACATTGACATAATAACACTGTGCTGCCACAGGCAATAATTAAAAGATTTTTGAATTAAAACGGTTATCTATATACTCAATGTTGCTAAATTGCAACTTAAGGTCATTGCTTAGGCCAGCAAGGCTATTGGCTATCTTTTTCATCGTCAGTGACTAACTGGCTTCAGTGGCACACAGAACTTTGATAACAACTGAGAATTTCATAACATTGGTATTGCGTATCACAATATGTGGATATCAAGTTACGGTAACTTATAGACGGGGAACTGTGCTCTTCTTAACAGCCCTTTTTTTATCGACTATTATGCTGCTTATTTGAAGAACGCGTCGCTCGTTGAGACAAAAGGATCTCATGATCCTTTGGGGTACCCATCTATTATACAATCCTCAAAAGTTTTCTTTAAACTGCGTTATGGAAAAATAACGATATGATAACGATGCCTAAGCAAGGTATCTTTGTTACTTAGACAAAGTTAGTTATAGTCTGTGTGTTATCTTTGTTGCAATCTCTCTGCGACCCATAGACGTCCCCACAGCTGGGCACGGGTCTCCCCCACAGACACTGCTGCTGGAGATCTAGAGCATACTCCACCACGCTGCTCCAATGCGAATTGGTGGAAGGGTTTGTGGCTAACCCAGTGCTGAATGTTCTCAAGCCACCTTTGCTTAACTCTTTGTTGCAATAATGTTGCACAAATAAAGTTTTTCTTTCTTTCTTTTCTTTCGTTAGTATCTCTACTTAGTTTGCTACCTCCCTGTGAGTATATTTATATACGTAGTATCTCTTATTAGTTTGTGATATTTATTCTGTGTTTGTGACATTATGTATGTCACAGATTTTAAATAAATTTTTAATATTCTACACTACTTTGTTGATGATTGTCGTTCGAAAAAAATCCTCAATCAAGCAAGCAAGAAAGAGTGAATTTTTATGTACCTACCTATTTAATTATATAGAATATTGATTAATTCTGCACCACCTTAGTATATTTTAATATTCCAACTCGCCTACGCCGCCATTGTCGAATCGTCAAGAATTAATTACGTCTAAGGAAAAGGGACAAGTTACCAACAATGAATTATCAAAACGAAGATTATAAGAAGGAAGACGATATTCCGGTATATTCTAGGTTATTCATAGTTTGCGATCGTAAGTCAACTAGGGATGAATTTCAGGAAGCGTTCTCACAATTTGGTACCATAGAAGACATCCGTATCCCTCGCGACTCTAGATCTGGCCAGCCAAAGGGAATAGTGTTTATTAAGTACTCTAAAACCTCCGAAGCTGCTTTGGCATTGGAAAAAATGAACCAAAAGGGGCTTCCTAATAGCGGCCGAAGCTTAAAGGTCATGGTGGCTTCGTCCAGATCTGATATTCAATCTGAGGACATTAATCCTGATAAATACAGAAGACTGTTTGTCAATATACCTAAAAAAATGACTGAGAATGAGCTTGAAGAAGAATTCAAGCAGTATGGTAGAGTGGATTCAGTATTGATTCAAAGAGACCGTGACACACATGAATCTAAAGGTTTTGGATATATAAAGTACAGAACGTTCTTAGAAGCGGCTCTTGCAATGGAACAATGTAATAGAATGTACCGGTGCATCTTCGCCCAGCCCAAGAATAGGCAGCGCCGGGAAACAGTCTTTGAGTCCAATATTGGAAGCTTGGCATCATCATCAATGAGATACAGAACTACTCTTATATCTACAATGAATGTTAGACCCAAAGGGTTTACCCGTGTAGTATTTATGTGTTCACCTTATTTAAACCAAGGTCACGTTGAGCGGCTATTTGATATTGTGCCTGGTATGATAAATTGCACCCATGGTATTGATCTTATGGGTAACCATGGTAAGGGAAGGGTAACTTATTCTAACCCCATATCTGCAGCTCACGCTGTCTCTAAACTTAATGAGTTTGAGTATCCTCCAGGCAACAGAATCTTTGTTAAACCTGATAATTGCAAGTTTGATGCCCAAGAGAAAAACTTTGATAACATACCAAATGTAGTGAGGAACTTGAAAAATGCAATTGCTTCGACCACACCGGATCTGTGTCAGTTGGCTGAAGCAATCAAGGAGGCATCCAAATTGATCAAAGATACTACTGCTGGTATTACAGATGACGATATCCCTGATATTAACGACTTAAATTATTGCAGTATCCCCCTACCCCCTCCGCAGCCATTAGCTGACATTGACAGCCCTGCAGCTAAAAGGTGTTTCTTGGTGTGCAAGCCCCAACCACCACCTCAAACAGTTCTGCGTGATGTTTTCTGCAGATTTGGGAACCTTATCAACGTTTACACCCTCCCAAATAAGACTATAGGGTATGCTCGGTACGCAACAGTGGAATCAGCTGATGAGGCCATTAGGGTTATGCATGGTGCAGAGGTATGCGGTATACGTATGAAGGTAATTGAAGCTGACGAAGAAATCCCTGCTAAACGACCTAAATTAGATTGACAAACTGACCTTATTTAAAAGCCAAGAACCGACTTGGACTCAAGATGACAAGGACTATACTCTTGAGCTGATATGAAATGACAAAACTTGTCCCTTATGCTATGTTTTCAATATTCTCAACCGACAGACTGTTGTACTTTAAAGCAATAAAATATTGGTTGTATTTTACATACTGACATTATTTTTCAACTGTATTCAGCACATAAACTATAAAGGCATTGTTATAAAATATGGTTTAATTTAGTATCCTAATAATAATTCAAATGTAATATATCATGTTAAACCATGTTCTAGTTGGGTGTAATAGTTAAATAATTCTCAGAATTCTTATTTATGGTTTTTGTGCTATGATTCAGTTTTCCCCCCTTGTGACTTTTATGATGCCAAAAGGACAATATCCCTGGACTAGGAAAAAGACAAACAAATCACTTACACAATTGCCTTTTATTGAATTTACAATTTTGTTGCATATGCTTACAACTACTCGTAATTCTAAGTTATTGATAGTGCTATAAAGTAATGTACAAGTTCCTCGTAATTTATTCCGACTCAATCATTGTTTGGCTTATCATTGGAAGTAAATACTTTTTATACAGTGGATGCCGGTCTCCATGTGTTATTTTAAGAATTTTTTCTGCCAACTTGAACTGTTGCAAAGCCTTTCGATGATCCATCTTGTAAAGAAGTATTTTTCCGTACTTCATGTGTAGTAATCCCAACAAGGGATGTTGTGGCCCATAGTAGAACCTGTACAAAAGGTTATAATTGAGCTGAATGAAGCTGTATTCTGGAACAAAATACCAATGGACCAGCACCAACCAGTAATGTGGACTCAGTTATCATAAGGACCAATGTAACATGGCAATAGACTCACCACCTACTTACTAGTTTAATATTATAGATGGTGAGCTTATTGCCATACACCAGTCACAAATCTAGACTCAGAGCCACAACAGACTAGACTAGACAGAGAACTAAAAAAAAATGTTCGTCTAGTGGTTAAGAACCTACGTTGTATAAGCATAGCTAAAAATAAAACATCTAGTTTTATTCTATGCTAGTGGACGCCCGCAGCTTCGCTCGCGTTACACATTCACTAACTTCAAAAACGGCAAAGCTTCATACTAACTTTGCACCCCCGTTTTACCCCCTTAGGGGATGGATTTTCAAATTTTTCTCGCCGTAAAAACCATCCTTGAACTTCAACGAACATTTAAAAAAAAGAATTGGCCAAATTGGTCCAGGCGTTGTTGAGTTATGCGCTTACCAACACATTTTGCGATTCATTTTTATAATATAGAAGATGAATACATACTCACCTGAAACAAGGAATGAGTTTCTCAGCGTAAACGCAAGCTTGCTCCCACAATTGGACCTGAATTAACGCATCAAATGCATGGTCCAGGGTTTGAGCATGCATCACGTTGAGCGGATGGAGTACCCCTTCCTGTCTTTCGAGACAATACTTGCAGACGTCTACATCTGTTGATCATCGGGACGGTACAGATAGTTGGTTAAGGGTTAGCTTAGATTGTTGGAGACAAAACATTCGCATATAGGCTATATAATTATATACATATATATATAGATATGTAAATTTAATATAATATGTTAGAAAAAATAAATTGTGTCGATGTATTTTTAGAGTCAAAATATCAATTTACAATAATTTCCAATTGACATCAAAAATCAGTTATAGTGGTTTCCTTGCTAGTGGACTAAGGCCTAATCCCTTCCATTCTGAGAGGAGACCCGTGCCCAATAGTGGGACAAAGGAAGGGGTTGTGATGATACAATTTTTTATTAAAACAGTTGATGTCACAAATAATGTTGTGCCGGAAAATTTAGAAACCTAATATTTTTTTATAGTTTTTAAACAGTGATTTTTTTTAGAGAACAAGTCAACCCCATCATACCTTATTAATTACAATTGATAAAAATAGCTACAGTCCACTACAGCGTCTCCATATTTGTATATATATCTCTATGATATCTAATGATAACAATCTGACTGAAAATTATTTTTGTTGAGAATTTTGAAAAGTCTGAACCAAGATATACAGTGGTGGTCACAGAATTAGAAAGACTTCTTTTGAATAAAGAAAGTATAACTTTAATGTAAAAATGTTCGTAAAAAATATATACATTCAATATTAAATAATCATGCAATAATATAGCCACTCAAATAAAAAACTCGTTAAATGCATAAAATATAAAACCTATTTTACTTTTAATTAAAAAATGAGTCTTACACATGAAAGAGTTTATTTTCTGCTGATTGCCGCTTGGACACCTAATTAGAAACATTATAAAAAAACATCCATAGCTCGTTTTTTTTTTTAAATTGGAGAATATCATTTCATTCTTGGCTTTTTCTATTATTTTGGCGGTAATTCAAAATTAAATCTGAATTTTATTTTGTTTAAAATGTCAAAAATAAAAGTTGTGACGCGTCAACTGGACAAATAATTGTTAATTTACATTTAGATCATAAGTGGGCGTACACAAGAATAGCTGAGCATTTAAATTGTTCTGTTAAGAAAGTTTTTAATGCAATTGATCATTATAAAGCAAATGGAACTGTTGAAAATGCTCTTAGAAAGGCTCGGCTAAGAACAACCTCTCCCAAAGAAGATACGCTAATCGTTCGTGTTGCTAAAAAAGACCCAAGTAAAGGCTCCAACCAGATTAAAAATAAAGTTTTTTTCGCCTGATGACCTGAGAAACATCTCGTCTAGACTGATACGCCGAAGATTAGTGGAAGCTAAATTTTTTTTTTTTTTATGGAAACAGGATAGCAAACGAGCTTGCAGCACCACCCATCCGCTGCCGCCCATGACAACTGTGACTGACTTTGAACAAGACTCAATTAGGGACTGGGATGGTTAGTCCAATTAGTTGAGAAAGTTAATTAGAACATTAGTTGGTCAGTTCGTTAGTAGGCATGAGGACTGGGGACTGTTAGTCATAGTTAGTCCTGTTATTTGGTGTTAGTAATAGTCCAGTTAGTACTTGTTAGTAGGAGTCTTGTTCTAAGTCAGTCACAGATGTGTTGCTACCCTTGAGGACTAAGATGGTCGCCTCTAAAGAAGTGTAACCGGAATCCACACCTTTCCAACCGGACCACAATTGCTTTAAAAACAATTATTACACGGCAGAAATGGTACTAGGTACCGTGGCGGGCGGTGGTACTGCCCCGGGCGAACTCTATATGGAACCTCTATATGGAAAATTTTTTGGAAGAATTTCTCGATAGGTACCGCTTCTTACCAAGCAACACCGAGAGAAGCGATTATTATTCGCTAAAAAATATGTTAAGTGAACGGTATGAGAATGGGAAAAAAGTGTTATTTTCAGATGAAACAAAAATAAATATGGTAAATTCCGATGGAAAGCGCTATGTTAGACGTCCTGTAAACAATGCTTTTAATTATAAATACACAAGGAGTATATAGTCAAGCAAGGTGGCGGTAACATTAAAGTTTGGGGGTGTTTTACCGGATGTGGAGTTGGACCCGTTGGGAAGATTGAAGGTACAATGGATCAATGGCAATACAAAAATATCTTAGAGCACACAGTGATTCCCTACTCGGACGATCATTTGCCTGTAACCTAGATCTTTCAGCATGACAATGACCCTAAACACACGGCCAATAGCGTCAAATGTTTCCTTAGCGAACAGCGTATATCCGTTTTAGACTGGCCACCAAATAGTCCGGAATTAAACCCGATAGAAAATCTCTGGTATATTGTTAAAAAGAAAGTCTCAAACAAACGTAACACCAGTAAAAACGAACGATATGAAGCATTTGTTGAAGCATGGAATTCAATCCCCCCTAGAAAAATGTATGAAATTAATTGAATCAATATCCACGTCATTGCAGTGCTGTTATTGAACATAAGGGATACGCCACTAAATATTAATTATAACTATTGGTATGCTGTGGATAGTAGCTATTTCGTAAATAACAATACTAATTACTAATACTTAAAAATATATTGTTTTTAATACTTTTTTGTTGTTGTTTCTAATTAGTTGACCATTGCTGTTCATACCTTAAAACTGATTTAAATGTTTGTCCGTAATATAATATTGAAACTGCACTTGTGTACTGGGAATTATATTGCTTTTCTGATAAATGATAAATCTTTGAACATATTGTTACCCTATTTATTGTTTAATTTCAAAATAAAAACGATTGCGGTGAAGTATCTTGCACAATGTCAAGGACCGTTGGTAGTGTTTCTAATTAGACGTCCACCACTGTATATTTATTAGATATATACAAATAAATAAATAAATAAATTTCTAATTCAGCAATTTTTGAAGATAAATTAATAAGTCCTGCATACATACATACACATACATACTAACCAACCACCGACAGTAAAAAAAGGATACATGCGACGGACATACCCTTCATGTTTTGTAAATGCAACTCTGTGAAATCCATTGCCTTGATGAAAGTCTCCCTATCTTTCTCTGTATACTTGGTCCCGCATTCATTACAGCGTACAGCCGAGCTTTCTACTGAAACCCCATTTAAATCTTCACCCAATTCTTTGCATTCATAACTTATTTTATCATCCGTCTCAGATGTATCAGCTTTAGGATTGACCCGTTTCACCAATTTACAGTTTTCCTTCCACTGAATGTCTATTGGGTTCCTGCACTGTGGTTTGAGACATCTGCCTGCATACAAGTGTTTCAATACTACTTCATCTGAAAACAGATTGTGATACTTGAGTGTTTTTTTGGCCTAATAAAAGATATACAAAGGGAATCACAATCCATCCATCCATCCATCAGCCTTTTGAGGTCCACTGCTGGACATAGGCCTCTCCTATACGACACCACTCCGACCGGTCCTGTGCCTTCTGAAACCAGCGGTTTCCCGCCGTCCTCTTCAGGTCGTCTGTCCACCTAGTCGAAGGGCGACCTGTGCTCCTTTTTCCGAGTCGTGGTCTCCATTCGAGGACTTTTCTCCCCCACCGGTTGTCAGTCCTTCGAACGACGTGGCCTGCCCATTGCCACTTCAACTTGCTAACTCTGAGAACTATGTCGGTGAGCTTTGTTCGCCTACGGATTTCATCGTTCTTGATTCGGTCTCGTAGCGAAATACCAAGCATAGTTCTCTCCATAGCGCGTTGAGTGACTTTGAGCTTGTGCAAGAGGCCGACGGTAAAGGACCACGTCTCGGATCCGTATGTCATCACTGGCAACACACATTGCTCGAAAACTTTCGACTTCAGGCACTGAGGTATCTTGGATGTAAAGATATGTCTTAACTTCCCGAACGCTGCCCAGCCGAGTTGGATTCTGCGAGTGACCTCTTTCTCGAAGTTGGATTTTCCCATCTGGACCACTTGTCCCAGGTAAATGTACTCATCGACAACTTCGAGAGCAGTGCCATCAACAACCACCGGTTTAGGTATGACATGCACATTGAACATGACTTTCGTCTTGTCCATGTTCATTTTCAAACCCACCCGTTGTGAGGCACTGTTCAGGTCCCCAAGCATAGTGCTGAGGTCATCCAGCGATCGCGCCAAGATCACTATATCGTCGGCAAATCGGAGGTGAGTGAGATACTCGCCATTGATGTTGATGCCGCATCCTTTCCACTCCATAAGCTTGAACACATCTTCCAATGCAGCGGTGAAAAGCTTTGGGGATATGACATCCCCTTGCCTGACACCTTTCTGCAGTTGGATGGGGTCCGTGCTTCTGTCGTGTACTCGGACCGACATGGTGGCGGCTTTGTAAATACACTTCAATGCCTCGATATACCTATAGTCGATCTGGCACCGCTGCAGAGACGCCAACACCGCCCAGGTCTCGACAGAATATTGAATCACAAACACAGGTGAAAGTATGGCAATGAAATAGGTGTATGAAATGTAAGTGTCTTAAACGAACATTCGTCTTGATGAGAAAACTGGAGAAAGCTAGTACAGAAGTGCTTAAAAAAGGAATGGATGATTAATGAAAACTGATTTTCATACTGTCCTGTTTGTTGAGCGAGACTATTATTATTTTGTCGTGTTTATTAAGTTATCGTTGGGAAGAAAAATACATAATCCATTGTTGTCGGTACCACGGTAAAGTTAGTATAAAATTGCAGTCTGTGTACAACATTTCAACAGCTAAGTGAGGGCTGCTTGCGACGGAGATAAGGAGAGATGTTATCGATATTACTAACCCCCCCACATTGAGTATGGTCAATAAGTCCATGTAAGGGCTGTGATGTTCATGGGCCTTATGGGCTTATTTACACCAGGTTGAATTTGCTTGCTTGCCTGCCAGTGCCGCTTACCAAGCCGGTATAAACGCCTAGACAACACTTTTTCAGGTGAGCATGATTGAGCAACCTTTGCCAAATAATAGTGGTTTGTCAAACGGAATCTAGCCTTTAGACTAGCCTAGACTAGCCTCTAGACCTTAGCCTTCGTGTGTGCACCAGGCTAAACTGTGGGTTTACTCTGACGAAATATTCACAGCAAAAACATGTTTCCACAAAATATGTTCACCTTGTAAATTTTTTTTTTATTTTTCCGTTCAAGGGATTTTTTTAAGGTTTTCTTTTTTCATAAGTAGGTATACCTCATTTAATAATTATAACAACAATTGTAGAATTAGTTTTAACTTCTTGCCGACTAGAACGCTACATAATACATTTGCGACTTTTTTTAAGTCGCGTCGACTCAGTAAAATTAAGGTCTCGCAGTGGAAACCCACAGTTTCTGCCCACTACAAAACCACGATTAGTATGCACATCCAAAGCATTTACCCATGCACCTGTCACACTGGCACAGGAAATAGTAGTTCTCCTGTAGTTCCACCTGCCTCTCGTATGGGGTCTTCATCAGATCTATGTACGAGATGCGGATCTGTGGAGAGCGAGATATTTTATAAAAAATATAGTTTCAAATTAATTCTTTCCTCTAACATTTTACTCGTAACATAAAAAAATACTCAAATCATCTTTACATTTATTATAAACTAGTGGACGCCCGCAGCTTCGCTCGCGTTACACATTCACTAACTTCAAAAACGGCAAAGCTTCATACTAACTTTGCACCCCCGTTTTACCCCCTTAGGGGATGAATTTTCAAATTTTTCTCGCCGTAAAAACCATCCTTGAACTTCAACGAACATTTAAAAAAAAGAATTGGCCAAATTGGTCCAGGCGTTGTTGAGTTATGCGCTTACCAACACATTTTGCGATTCATTTTTATTATATACATATATTAATAAAGGTTAATTTCAGAAACGATGTATACAAAAATTTACATTTTTCATCAGAAAAATCCACACGGCATTTTTTTTTGCATTCAAAACTATCTAAATGAAACTTACTAACTAGGTCACAACAACATCTTAAACATATTAATGGCCTAGAAAGAACTACCAACAGACTTTTTTGTTCTGTAAAGATTATAAAATAATAAAAAATTAGGTTTCAATAAAACATCAATTCGTTTTTTTAATTTGTGAACAAACGACCATGCACTTCTTCTTCTACCCGTCAAAAGTCTCAAAATATCTTACATGTCTCCAGTCCAAGGAAGGCATATCCTTGAGGGCCCTGATGCTGATGGTCTTCCCGTCGAAGGTGGCGACGGCGTTGGGCTCGCAGCTGTGGTCTATGATGGATGCCGCCAGGTAGATCCCTGAGCCGATGGAGTTCATATCCATGTCTAGGATCGTGAAGCTGTTGATTACCATCTGAAATATTTTTTGATGTAAATTATAATGGTAAATAAATAAATAAAATAAATCACAAATCATTAAAATGTCTCGAAGCGGCCTCTATGTGTTGGACCTGTCCCCACGCAAGCCTTCCAAATTACCAGGTCCACATCTGGACCCGTGAAATTTAAAGGGATACCTACTCATGTTACAATATACCATAATGTTATGCTCTGAATAACCTGAACCATTTAATTATGAACTAGAGAGGTGCTATAACCTAAACCTTGTATGTAAGTATACAGTGTACTTAGTTTATACTTCGAACACCGACAGTTATCTAAAGATCACAACCACGCTTAAGGTACCCTCCGCAGTACGAAAGCAATCAACAAATCTTACCACTAGCAATCCCCATCCAACTGCAGACCGATACCGTTACGGCTTAACACCATCGATCTATTATAGTTATCTCTAGCAACGAGCACATACATACCCTTCCATAGAGTCCCATTAGATCGACAGTGTTCGGCAATGATATGTCCTTCAAAAACTCGAACAGCACGACGCATAAAGTTGAGATATGGTCCATTCTTTTCTTATCAGCTTTCAGATCGGAATAATCTGTAAAACAATGATTTGAATATTTATTAGTCAGTCAGATTTGTTGGTGTAGTGGTCGTAAGTGCGACTGCTAAGCTAGAGGTCCTGGATTCGATTCCCGGTTCGGGCAACAATTGTCACTTGAAATGCCGGGTAGCAACTCGGAGTCTGGATTTGTGGCCGGTGTATGGCAATAGCCCAATGGCTCGCGTCGAGTCAATGTGATCGAAAGAGTTATCCAACGACGGGCGCGGTCGTTTGTGGATGGGTGACCGCTAGTGGCAAAATTTCATGGACGCTACCGTGCTTCGGAGGGCACGTAAAGCCGTCGGACCCGATTGTTTTCAATGGTGTAAACAGTCGCTAAGCCTTATCTGAGATCTTCGGGTGGCTTGAGAACATTCGTCACGGTGTTGGCCACTAACCCCTCCACCAATCCGCATTGGAGCAGCGTGGTGGAGTATGCTCTAGACCTCAGCAGCAGCAGTGTTTGTGGGGGAGACCCGTGCCCAGCGTATGGCACAGCGTATAGCAATAAGCTCACCAAATGAGACATAGGCTATATAATATTACTAGGTGTAAACGAAACTTATGTCTAATTCCACGCGAGCGAAGCTGCGGGCGTCCACTACACTAGTAGATATCCAGGCTTACCGCGATAGTGCAAGTATGTAAACAAGCGTTAGTTCGATCTTATTAAACCCACTCACGCGACATAAGATCCTTCCACATCCGAAACGAGGAGGCGGAGTAATACGCCTTGTACGTGTGCCCGTCGCCCCGCTGCAGCCTGTTGATGACCCTCGCGAGCATACGGGCGCCATCGGGGATCACCTTGGGCGCTACTCTCTTCAGATTCACACATTCCCACTGGAAAAAAATATGTTTTTACTTTAATTAGTTTCACCCATAGACGTCCCATTGCTGGACACGGGTCTCCCCCACAGACACTTCTGCGGGAGGACCAGAGCATACTCCACCACGCTGCTCCAATGCGGGTTGGTGGAGGGCTTAGTGGCCAACCCAATGTCGAATGTTCTCAAGCCACCCGAAGGTCTTCGACAAGGCTTAACGACTGTTTCCAGCATTGAAAACAACCGGGACCGACGGCTTTACGCGCTCTCCGAAGCACGGTAGCGCCCATGAAATTTTTGCCACAAACCGACCGCGCCCGCCGTCGCTTAACTTTTTCGATCTCATTGAATCGAAGCGAGCCATTGGGCTATAGGCGCTACTAGAGATTACATATCGTGATCTTAAATTTAGTGTTATAATTCGCATAACATACTTGAGCTAAATGAAGATCGAAATATTTTTAACACTACTAAAGTCGCTAACACGGTCGCAAAGAATGTTTTAATTTTTTTAAGATTTTATAAATAGGCATTTCAGGTATTTCAGGTCACTGTAGCAGGTGTCTCAAACTAATGTAACGAAAATAGCCAAGCAATACGTTTGAGATCAACGCGAGTATATTTCTGGTGGCAACGACATAAATCAGACCTGCCACAGTTTTGAATAAAACTGGGCTACGTCAGTCTCAAGTGGCAAAATGGCAAGGAGCCATGAAATTCGCGTCTGGTGCTTTGAAAGCATTAATAACCGCGAGCATGACATGTAAATTTTACAGTGTACAGTCGAATAATATGCAGATTTCAT
This sequence comes from Carterocephalus palaemon, assembly GCA_944567765.1. Classification (NCBI taxonomy): domain Eukaryota; kingdom Metazoa; phylum Arthropoda; class Insecta; order Lepidoptera; family Hesperiidae; genus Carterocephalus; species Carterocephalus palaemon. The sequence continues at coordinate 12,659,849 of OX155641.1, read as the reverse complement.
TTTGAATCACATAATCCGGATTGCGCAGGACCAGAATTTATTGTTGTGATTACTCAAACTTATCACTACAGTATCTGATCTAAAGACCTATATTATTTCTTCCAATTGAAAATAAATACTGGTGAATTATTTGTTGTGATTACTCAAACTTATCACTACAGTATCTGATCTAAAGACCTATATTATTTCTTCCAATTGAAAATAAATACTGGTGAATTATTTAATTGTTTTCCAACTTTTCTATTGTCTAGCTTCCAATCTAGACGTAATTCTATAATCATTACTTTTTAATATGATTTTTTAAAATCAAACAAAAAATTTTGATGCACTTATGATCCATCCGCACCATCATCGAAACAATCTCAACTAAACGACAGTTTTAATCAGCCTTCACGGCTTCTCGGCCGTGAGTCGGAGGCATTCCGCCCGCCTAAAAGCTTCCGACAGTCCCTTATGCCTGTGTATTCTACCACGGTGGTAACAATTTTTTGCCATTGCCCTGCAGACCCTGCAGTGGTAATGGCTAAACGTTTTGTGTCTCATACATAACTCATTATCAAACATCAAAATGCAATGCATTGACATCAAAGAGTTTTTAGGTACATAGCTAGGCTTTACATAAGAAACTTTGATTACAATGTTAGCTCAACGGAAAAATCAGTTGTTACCTTGAGGTATCAAGTAGGTTTCATTTTGCTAGAATTTTTGTTTGCTTTGGACCAATCTATTGCTGGTATAGTATTAAATGTCTTTGATCCACACCTACATACCTTATGATCAACCCAGGCATCTTTTTGGCATGCCCGGCCACAGTAGTGCACGAACTGGCATCCAGAGCACTTCAATACTTTACACCTGAAACAACACATGGTCACATCCTAAAATTAGATCAATCAATAGCCATTAGGCTATCGTCACATTGGATTGCAAACTATTTGTTCTGTCATCCTAGCTATTTGAAATGAAAGCAAGAGTACAGTTCTGCCTATGAGTCACAATGCCCACTGCGTCTAGTGGACACTTGCAACTAATATTGATTCAACCAAGATTTTTTGTTATAAAATTTTTTTTTGGTTCATATAAAAAAGTGGATTAATTTTTCCAAAAATCATTTAATTTTGATTTTAAATCAGGGATGACTTTAATGTTTAAAGCCAAACATGATTTTATAATAGCTGCAACCAATCTACGTGCCACTCCTGGCCACAGAAAACTGCGGAAGGTCTAGAGCATACTCCACCACACTGCTCCAATGCGGATTGGTGAAGGATTTGGACTTTAGAATAATTAGCCTGAAATAAATAGTAAACGAATTTAAAAAATGAAAGTTTATTTCTCTTTGATACTTGATTCTCACACAAACTTACATGAGCTTACTTTTTGAGGGCCAAAAAACAAAATCCTGTCAAATCAGAAGTTTCTTTAGCAAAAACCTAACTGACCCAATGTAACTACTAAGTCCACAATACTAGCCAATTACATGACTTCATGTCCTATGTAGATGAAGAACTTTCTGCCATGTAAGCTGTATCACAATATTTCCAAACACCATACTGTGGTACTATTATCTATATCTAATACTAGTACCATTTCTACCAGGTACCAATTGGGGTTTACAGCAATTGTGTTCCAGGACTGGAACTGGACAAAAACTATCACTCATCATAATGTCAAGTTTTTAGTAGATTGTGACCTTTTTTATACAGATGTCTCTTGATTTTTTAAACGGTTTTATTATTCATAAAAAGCAAAAGCTAAAATTTTTAAATTAAATTTTACAACAGAGATTTTTCATATATAGGAAATGGTAAGCTCCTGGTCAATTTTTAGTTCATTAATTTATTTATTTTGTAAATTAAATTAATAGAATAAATTACAAGAGAACCGTGCCACAAATAAATCACAGAAGTTTATTTTATTTTTTATACTTTGTACACAAATTGTCACAAAGAACAGACTTAATGCACAAGTAGCTTTAGCTTAATATGTTCAATAGGCCTAAATGTATGAAAAAAGTATGTATTAACTATTAGTAAGTGCAATTCAGCTTCTTCCTGCTTACCTCTCTAAACAGTTGTCACATCTAACTCCTTGTTCTTTCGATGACAAAACATATGCAAAGGGTTCCTCTGTTAGTATCAAATCACCGGCTTTCACAGAAGTATCGACATTTTTATACTTATTCTTCATAATTTTATTGACTTTTATTGCTTAGATTGGGGTAGTATCTCTGTCATTCGATGAGTGAAACTAAATAAATCTATAACTGCAGACCTAACTTTAATAAAGCGAGCTCAAGCTGAGAGGAATAAATCGAGAGAGAATGTATCAGGAATGTTGAGACGTGAGCGAAGAGTTACGTGAAATGCTGAAAATATTATTCAGATACGTCTTGGCTTGGCTGCGCTACCTGCCTGCCATCCAAAATTATCCTACTCAATATCGGTTTCGATATTTTTAGAGAATCAGGCCTTCTCTCAGGCCGCAAGAAGAAATATCATCACAAAAAATAAACAAAACAGCACTATTAATAGATTGCGGACACAACTGCGGCGACTTTATCATTTTCAGGTGGTCAATGCGACAAGAAAATAAATACAAATCTTTTGAAGGAAATTGCAAACTGACCTGACAGCCTGACACTGACGTCACTGACATTATTGTGATGTTTTGGGTTACAGAATGCACAGAATAAATACAGCTTTTTATGTTCACACGTGATTTGAAACAGTGCGCACTACAAAATATCGACACAATAGGGCGCATAATAAGAACAAAAATGTACATACCAAAAATCACCTTAATTTTTAAAATTGTACCTGATAATTAGACATCAAAATTACCTAAATATTAGTTGCCAACTGCAAGGTCTTTAATTAATCTATATAATCTAAGGAGAAGCTGACTGACTGACAGACATAATATCAACGCAGGGCTTAAACTATAAGGGTTAGAAACTTGAAATTTTGCACAGGGGTTCCTTTTATAACGTACTTTATTCAACTTAATGTATAGTGTATTTGTAATGACTGTATCATATAATTACTGTGATTTACCACTTCAAGTACAATTGTAACAAGCAAATTATAATTATAAAGTCTAATTCTCTATTAGATTCTACTCCTATCACTGCTGCTCTCATAGATTTATTACTCTATGCTGCTCTAGCTAGTTTGTGAGTGTGACGTGACAGTGATAGGAGTAGAATGTCAAAGTATAACAAGCAGTCTAAAATCTGTGACTGTGATTACTGATGTCAAGTAAAGCTAAAGTAAATTATACAGCTGAGTAAAAATAACCTAGAACAGGATACATTTCTTCAATTCAATATAATAAAAATTATGACTATAACTTATTTATTGAACAAGTAATTAAAACTCAAGCAACGAGTTAAAATGTCGCTCGTACTCACAAAAGCAGCTCTTGCATTAAAAAATGCCGAGAGTAACCTTCAAATTGTAAAATTCGAATCGTATAAACCAAAAAAGAAGACTAGCTGTGATAAAGTAGAACAGACTCAACAGACTGCACAAAAAGGGCTAGTTAGTTCCCAAAAGGATATGGATTTAAAAAGGATTAGGCATGAAATTGTTAGATTTGGTATGTCTGGTTTTCATGCAACAAAGAAGGAGGAAGCCAAAATTGCTCTCGCTGTTAGTTTAGGTATGTTGTTATCGTTTCGTTCTCAAATTTGACTTTATAATTATAATATTGCTTGTTATTGTACTTGAAGTGGTAAATAACAGTAATTATAATATATGATACAGTCATTACAAATACATTAAACAATAAGTTGAATAAAAGTTATGCTTGTATGGAAAAGGACCAACCTTTTATGGAAAAGGAACCTTTTTTTTTTTGTTGTCGAGGGGGAAACCTTCAAAAGGTACCCGGTGCCGTGGGAGCAACACAGTATGTGGATTTCAATGTTCACTTAAGCAAGTCAAGTCTACTGACCCACATTGTAACAGTAAGGTAATATCATCCTCAATGTTAACAACCACGGTTCGACTTTCCATTAGTAAACTACTAATTTGGGGGTAAAAAGTGGGTGGGGGGAGGAGGGTGACTCCCCCACCCCCCCACTAAAATTTGGCTGCTCGGAAATTAATACTTTTTTTTAAAATAATTTTTTAATTTTTGAGGTTAAGAGTGCTAAAACATGCGAGTTTGTAATCGTATCATTCTAATTAAGTGATGAGGAGGGGTGCGCGGGGTACCTTTATCTGAACTAAGTTTAAACTAGCTAATTATAACCTACCTATCAAGGCAAAAAGTCTAAATAAATGTCAACGGAACCCCCTGCGGGCGTCCCTATACTAGGTAGGGATACAACGTATAACTTCAGAACGATACACTGTAGTCAGCACTGGGGTGCTTCTAGTTTTACATTTTAAGTTCGATTAACCCAATTCATAATTTGCATATATATATTTATAATTTTTTTTCCGTTTTTTATCGGAAATTATTTCGTCACATAATATGTCGACGGAATATCGCTGCGCGGGGTTCCTTTTTTTGTGCAAAACTTAGAAAAGTCCAACCTGAACCTAACCTAATCTAACGTAATTTCGTGTCAGACAAGTCGGACTCTGTCACAAATGTCGACGGAACCCCGCTTCGCGGGGTCCCTTTTTTTGCGTAAATAAACATAGACAAACCTGAACCTAACCTAACAAAATTTGGAGTTGACTGTATCGTTTTTTCTTGGCGGGGGGCTTCGCCCCCCGAGCCCCCCTTTTTTTTTTCGGGGGGCCTGCGGCCCCCCGTGCCCCCCACTACTGGCCAACGGATTGAAAACAATCTCAAAACTTACTGTTAAGGAAAATGCTATCAGTCAGTCAGTTCGTCAGAATATTTATATAACATAAAAATTGGCAATTTTCAAAAATTTTTTAAGGAGTTCTATTCATTTCCGAGCACCAAAATTTCGTATTCTGGCTACTATTAATGAGTTCTTTACGTAAAAAAATATTAGCTCACTACTAGTAGTTATGTAATGGAATGTTGAGCCTAAAAATTTACAATTTTCAAAAAATTTTTTAAGGAGTTCTATTAATTTCCGAGCAACGAAATTTCGTATACTGGCTACTATTAATGAGTTCTTTACGTAAAAAAAAAATTAGCTCGAAACTAGTAGTTTACTAATGGAAAGTCGAGCCACAACCACTGCTGTATATGAAATTAAACCCATGACAAACCCTGAACAAGATTTATAGGTCAGTCATTGGTCAGTGACATGTAAATTTACTGTATGCTGACTAATTCAACAGCTACCAATTACCTAACATTGGATCCAGTAAGCATGAATACGATTTAACTTTATGGCATAATGTAGGCGAGTAATTCATTTTGCATCCTGTTCATAACTGAGACTTAGCAATTTATCCACTACCACTTCAACCCTTTCTATGTCCCACTGTTAGACACAGGTCTCCCCTTGGAAAACTTGGTGCATGCTGATCGAATTTGAAGCTAGACACCCTTGAATACTGCATGTTCAATAGACACTGTGCTGACACCGCTGTGTCAGGTTGCTAGTCAACCTAAAACTATCTGAGCAAAGGTCTTATCCTCCCAGTAGTGCCAAGGTCTGACGTTTTGGTGTAAATTATGGCATACATATCTTAATAATTTCACTCTAACGCTATTTTGATGTATATTTCAGGAGCAAAGCCACCTAAAAAAGAGTACATTAATTACAAAGAATTGATGGCAAAAAGGAAAGAAGAGAAACAGAAGAAAGAGGAAGAAAAACAGTTGACCATGTCAAAAAGTATACTGCAGAGTGTTGGCAAGAAGAAGAAAGGCCCGGGCAATGATGTCGGGCATTTCTTAAGCAATTATGGAAAGGTACACTATTTTGCATATTAGTTATTACAAACTAGCGGACACCCACAGCTCTGCTCGCATGGATTGAGGAACATACCTACCTATCCTATATTTCTATTAATTCAATACTTGTTGAAGTCTCGAAAATATTCAAACAAAATTCCATGTAGTGAGGGAAAAGGGAACCTTCTTTTTTCCATTCCAATCTTAAAAATAATTAATGTAATTAATGAAATAACATAAAAATCGTTCAACAGATTTTCAGGTTCAGACGGACTGACAGACAGACAGTTTTAATACAGATTTTTTATTCCTTTTTTGTTAATGCCTTGAAGATAAATCATTTGAATGCTTACTAGTTATATTTTTATATTTTAATTTTTCGGATTTCATATTTTTCAATAACCTTAACTTGGTAGAAAACATTTTTTGTTTCTTGTAACAGTAGGCTGATACAGAAATTTAATCAAAACAAGTACATATTATAAAGCAATCATGATACATAATCAAAATTAAATAAATTATGTAAAACAATTCCAGTTTATCTATACATTCACATTTCAATTGAAGTGGTGATTGGATGTATACTCAATGTCCCCATTAATTAATTACACCTTAAGTAATTGATTGCAATTATCATTACAGGTACAGAAAAAGGATTTGAAAAAGGACAGCAAGTTGAAGAAAGGGGCCCCTAAAAAGAAAAAGAAATTAATATGATAAAATAGCAAAATTTTGAGGTGCCTTTATTATTAGAATAAACTGGTTGGTTTATATAATGGTTTATATTAATTTTTATTATGGAGTATCTATTCAAAATTTTTTCATTTAGTATTATTATTAAGTCCTCCACCAATGTGCAATGTAAGAGCTGAGAGTTATAGTCAAGTTACCATGAAGTAATAATGGGAATCATCCATATGCATATCCAATGTTTCGTGTCAATCATATGTGATCGGCCGATTTAAGCAATGACAGGCGCAGCTGGTTTTCCCCAGACGAAACTTCTCATCATCATCATCACAACCTTTTCTTTGTCCCACTGTTGGGCACGGGTCTCCTCTCAGAACGGGAGGAATTAGGCCTTAGTCCACCACGCTGGCCAAGTGCAGATTGGCAGACTTCACATGCCTTCAAGAACATTATGATGAACTCTCAGGCATGCAGGTTTCCTCACGATGTGTCCTTCACCGTTTCCACGACGAAACTTCTAGAATATAAAAATTCCCACAGAAAATGTTAAAATTTCACCATCTAAATTTATATTATCAAAAACCATTAAGGTCCTATGTTTGGAATGAATTGGTTAATTAAGTAGGACCTGCTACATTAATTACTGGGTAGGTAGTGTGAATTAGTGAGTGCATTTAATTGAGCTATTAAGTTACTGATAATTACAGTTCACTTATTGAACACACTAAACATTAATTAAACTATCATTAATGAATCATAATGGATCAACTAAATTGTAACCATTAAGTAATTGAGAATTTTCATACAACCCTTTAGTGGTGGGGTTGATTATTTATAATTTAAATAGATTGGTTGGTGTTCAGATATCAATTCATTGTATGCTTTCACCAGAAGCACACGTCGTATTCTTTTATATGTTTTTATAATCGAGAAAATATTTGAAATGGATTTACATCTACATCTTTCTGCCGCCTTTCGTGCGTTAGACCACAAGTGGGGAACTCCTGTGGACTTGGATACTTCTGGCAGCGGTCTACCCTGCCTCCCAGCTATAGTTGAGAAGTCCACTACCACGTTTTCTTCCGAAGATTTCTTGAAGACAGTCAAAAGGAATCGCCCGAAGCCCTATTCGAGAACAGGAGAGAGGCCAAGAAAGAGTAAGCTCAAATCAACTGATTCGTTTTCCAATATATCTGTATCGAGAATGTCTTTGACTACCCTAGAAAAACATACTATTGATGAACACAAAACTCTTGAGTCTACGAACTTAAGCTTCGATGATTGCGATAAGATAGGAGCGAAGGATCAGCTAGCTGAGGACCTACAGCATACTGCATGTAAAACAGTACAGATTACTCAGACAATGAAGACTTCCAGTATGGAGAAAAAGTTTACTGCTCTCAAAAAATATAAAGTAACAACTCTATCCTTTTTTGAAAGAACATTAAAAAGGAAACGTGTAATGTGTACCTGAATAATTTAAAATAATATTAATACTGTAACTTATTTGTATGTTCTTATTTTTTTTTTTTATAGTTAATATTAATATTTATGTAATCAACATTATTTATTTCTATTTATTGAATGTAAATATTTTTTGGAGAAAATAAAACAAAATTTAAAGTATTATGTGTATATTTTTATGATAAAAAAGATAGCTAAGTATAATTAAAATATTTACAAAGAGTTGTTTATCATAAATACAATTATTTTATTATGCAGGCAAGTTCGTTTATTTAACAATAAATAAATTTAAACACTTGAATAAAAATTATGCAATAAATTCCATTACACGTTATACGTAAGGCTCAAAATATTTAATAGCAGTCGTCATAGGTTTATCGTTGATTTTATTCGTTGCGGTAGGATTCTTCACTCGCATCTTGATATCTTTAGGTTTTAACACGTTTTTATGGTTGGCACTCGGGGGTCTCATACCAAGATAATGCTTACTAGGCGAGAATATAGACTTAGAACTAAGACCAGATGTCTCCAGAAAGAAATCGAACGATCCCTTAGTTTTAGGTACATTCGAGTCGATCGTATTGTTATTCAGAATCATCCGAGGCTCACACTTGACTGTATTGTATGAGCCGCTGTTACTCCCTGAAGAATTACTCGATTCAATGTCAGAATTCCGCACGGATTCAGTCTCTAAATTCTCTATATTAGATAGGAGATCAGGCTTATTAGACAGCTTTGCGTTTTTCGATGAACCTTTATTCAGGTTGTTTTCGTTACAGTCACGAAAAATATCGTTTTTTACATTGTCACTATTATCATTATTCACAACAATATTATGAACGTCTTTTTCAGGTACAGTGGTTAGTAAATGCTCAGTAACAACATCGGAAGTTGAACCATCGCTGCTTCCAGAGCTTATGCGATATTCCTCTGCAACAATGCTGCCGAGTTCATCATCTATTTTAAACTCTTCAAAATCCTGGGACAAGTCAAATTTGTCGATGTCGTCAAAATATTCCGCTTTTCGAGGCTCGGTCTTGATTGGTTGAGCCTGCAAATTATCAGGAACCTGATTGAATTGATTATCTAAATCAGTTAAGTTAATGTGCTTGCTTCCAGTCGTAACACCTCTATTGATTTCAGACAGTATTGAAGAAACCGTGTTGCCCATTTGGATAGAAGCGCGTGGGTCCAATTTCGGTTGCAGAGGGTGCATATTGAAATTCGTCAAGTAAGTCTCAGTATTTTGTGGGAACGAGCGATAATTTTCGCTTGGTTTATCATCTTCATCCGGAATGATGATTTCAGTGACTTGAGGGAGCTTTGGAATATCCTTGTCACTGATTTTATTCTGTATCCTCGGCAAGGACACTACTTTCGCTACGTTATTCCTCTGACTGGCTACATGTATTGGGTATTGTTCATTGTGAATTTCGACCGTTGGCTGTGTCAGTAGCAACTCCCGCTTGCCGTTACTGACTACTGGAACATTTATCTCTGAAATGGAGCAGTAGTCCGGTTCCACATTTTTCACAGTTGCTACTTGTCCTACCTTTCTCATCTTAACATCTGCAACCCGTTGATTAGCCGCAACGGCTTCAGAGTCTAACGGTTCCATCGCTGGTCTGATGGCATTCTCAGCTTTCCATTTAGCTGATAGATTCTTTGGCTTAGGCGGCAGTGCAGGTGGCGTCCGAGGTACCTTCCTTTTATTAAATATCTTCATTGATCCAAGAGCGTTATCTTGTTTATTCTCAATGAAATTTAAATTGCGATTTTCAATGTTAGCTGCAATGTTCTTAACTATAGAGCCCTTTATTTTAGGAACTAGTTGCGGCTCAGTAGGAAGTACCATTCGCGGCAGTGGCACATGTCTCGGCTCAGTAGACTTTGTTATTATAGGCTCGTATTCATTACTATATATACTTTGTATTTCATACTGAAAACCTTGAGCTGTATTTGGCACTTCGTAACTATGCTCAGATGCTGTTTCCAAACTAAACTTCACTATTTTATTTGCTCTTTTGTCTGTTCTTGGTAACGTGTGATTCATATTGCCTGATCGCGTTTTATCCTCGTATGAGATGCTGTTCAAGGTTGAAAACTGTACACGCTTTGTCGTTGACTTAGGACTGGGACTGGGAGCTTCACTTGATTTAGAATTATCATTACTGCTGTCGTCTAATGAATTCTGTAGTAAAATTTGATTGACACACTCCAACACTGGATTATTTTTGTATATTTCGTTAGGAGGAGTTTCATCTGCATCACTCGTGCTAGCATACCAATTTTCATTGGCATCAGAATTAGACTGTCTCATGGTTATTTTCATATTACTATTTTTGTTATCGAAGCCAGAACAATATTTGTCGTTGTTACTTTTTAACATATTATTACAAAGTATTTCATTTTTAGCAGATAAAACTTCGGCTTGTAGAACACCACTACTAAAACCAGCTATGAGAAGATCTTCGTTTGATTTGGATTTTCTGTTATGAAATGGAATTCTTTGGTCCAGACAATCAGCATCTTGTTCAGGATCGCTAACATTGCAGTACCAGGGCTTTTCATTATTTTCGTTGCTTTCATCATTGAGCACCTTATTTAAAAATAATTGCCTGTTAGCTTTTATTTCGTTGGATGCTTGTGTTTTAACACTTTGAAGCCTTTCCATTTTAGTTGAATATGTTCTTTCAGAGTCGCTAGGTGAACTTTCCAATTCTTTTTTAACTGCTTCTTCAATGAGTTGATCAATTTTTAGAGACGCCCTTCTAATGTCATTAGCGATTTGGTTTGCAGTAGTATCGGCGTCTTCATGATTTACTTGATAACCCATACCCATACAGTCCTCAGCACTACTGCTATTATTTGTTTGATTGTTGTAGTTTTTCTGTGAACCGTCACTGTGTTTTAAGCTGCTCTTCCTTCCTGAGTACTTTCTCGACCTTCTGAAGACGTCACGCCTAACAAAGGCTTGTTTATTTTTGATAAAAGTTCCCTTACTACTAATACTTGCAGCGTTGCCCTCTTCACTGGAACTAGTGTTACCGTACACAACATCGTTTTTCGGCAACTGGAAACTTTTGCTTAATCTAGTGTTTTTTTGGAAAACCGGTGGAGAATTTCGTTCGCGATAACTACAACTTCTCACAAAATTATTTTGGAACCTTGAGTCAGTGCTCTCCAAGCTCTGGAATTCTGGATCAGTCTCAATATTCGTCTGTTCACTCGTGAAGCCTAGAAGTTGTTGGCAGTTGCTGCAGTACGATTTTCTAGCTTTGAGTTTTAATATTTCCTCTTGCTGTGACTTGATGATTTTTTCCTTTTGTTGAAGGGAAACGTGGATTTTCTTTTGTTCCCTCGTCAGACGTGACTCTAGAAGCACTAATGAGCGAAGAACTAAGGAGAGTTGGTCTTGTCTGAGTCTTCTTTCTTGGACAGCTTGCTTGTCGCGTGCGGCGAGCGCCTGTCCAGCTTCAACGAGCTGGTGCCTCTGCTTGAGGACGGACTCCGACTGCTGCTGCAGTGCACTCTTCACTGCATCCAGCTCCCGCCGTAGCTCCATTGCCTCGGAGCTGCTATCCATCTGAAAAAAGGTGAAGAAACACTTTAATATTTGCACGACTACTATAATCGGCGTGTTATTTTAGCAATAAATGTCAACAGATAAAGATCGACATTTAGTGAAAGAGACGTTTCAATAGACTTACAAGATCGCAACGATATCGAAATGTCAATAACGTGAGGAGCACCTTTGGTTGAAATTAATATTCGTATTTTTTAGAAGAAAACAAAAATTAACTAGATGTTATTCCTATCTCTAAAAGACGATTGAGCGTTCGCAACGAAATGGACAGTAATTTATCATACGCTGTGTTTATGTTTACGTGCGATCAAAGTCCAATGGGGTCATTGGGTAACAGCATATTATTATCAATAACAAACGGTAGTCGGAAGCAGAATTTCAATTACATATAGATTGCATAAGTGAATGCAATTGTTGATTACAATTAATGTTAAGGAAAAAAACAAACATTGTTGTGACCAGGACGCAGCAATCGGTGTTTGGTTTCGTAATATTTTATTTGTTTTGGATCTGCAATTCTGCTTTCAGCATTAAGTCGGCCTTTTGTAAGCTTTTTGGTATAAAAAAGAATAAATAAATTATGTCTAACTTCGAATAAAATGTTTATTGTTTTTTACAGTTACTTCTATTTATAAGTAGACGGAGAGTATCCCTGATTTAACGTCAGATATCTTCGAAATAAACATCTCCACCTTCCGTACCTAGTCTACTCAAAAATAATAGGCAGTTGACTAACTGATTATTAGAATTTAGTAGTTATTTAATGATAAATTAATTACGACTGCAACTAAGGGTGTATACAGACGAGCTACCGCATTTAAACAGCTGATCCGACTTGCGAATTATGATAGAGATCTGATTCAATGGTATGCTTAATAACCTCGTACTTTTTTTAATGGATATAAGATAGCAAACGAGCTTGCAGCACCACCCATCCGCTGCCGCCCATGACAACTGTTACTGACTTTAAACAAGACTCAATTAGGGACTGGGATGGTTAGTCCAATTAGTTGAGAGAGCTAATTAAAACATTAGTTGGTCAGTTCGTTAGTAGGTATGAGGACTGGGGACTGTTAGTGATAGTTGATAGTTAGTCCTGTTAGTTGTGTTAGTCCAGTTAGTACTTGTTAGTAGGAGTCTCGTTCTAAGTCAGTCACAGATGTGTTGCTACCCTTGAGGACTATGATGGTCGCCTCTAAAGAAGTGTAGGTAACCGGAAACCGCACCTTTCCAAGCAGACCATAATTGTTTTAAAAACAATTATTACACGGCAGAAATGGTACTAGGTACCGTGGCGGGCGGTGGTACTGCCCCATACCATAATACAATATGTGTACCTACAGGTCCAATCAATAGAAGTCACCACCGTGTATTTGCGGTGTATTTTATTATTTATTTGTAAACAAAAAAGCTGCGTTTTTGCATCCAGACTCAGGTCGTATGGACACACCCTAATTAACCTTTGTACTCCAGCCGTAACCTCGCAATAATATGCACTAATGTTTATATTATGTTTACCAGCTCAGCGCGCTTTCTCTCCGCCATATCAGCAATAATTGACTGTTTACGAATAACATTAGTGTATCGTAATTATTTGTTTGTAAACAAAACCAGACAAAATGTTATTCTATGCAGCGGGAATTCTAACAGCCATAATTTTAATGTTCTCGAAGGCATGTGAAGGCTGCGTTGTGTGAATTCACTCTAGGCCAACGTGGAAAACGAACATTTTAACTGACTGACAGGCCCGTTGGCGCAATCGGTAGTGACCCTATCTGTTGCGCCAAGGGTCGTGGGTTCGAATCTCACTCAGGACAAATATTCGTGTGACGAACACTTGTATTTGTTCTGTGTCTGGATGTTAGTATTATCTTTTTAAGTATGTATTTAAAAATATCTATGTATGTATATCAGTCTCTGACACCCATATGTAGGCTCGCGCCTACTTTGGGGTCAGATGGCCGTGTGTGAGAATGTCCAAGATATTAGGATATATATATATTTATTTATAACAATATAAGTCTAGCTTTAGACCTGTCTGGCAGTGGTGGTGCTGCACGGGCATTTGCTAACTTATATCCATTTAAAAAAAAGAAACTAGTAAACTACTTAGAATAAAAACAGAAATTGTACGATGTACGTGGCCTCTTCAAACATCCCAGCGATTCTCTCCGTTTACGGAGATGTACGATTTGCACACACTCCATTCGTCAATTCCTGACTTTCACAGATAACTAAGAGGCTGTAATAGCCGCTTCTAGACTATTAATTATTCCTACATGGCAGTCATGGATTCAGTGTAAGTTGTAAAATATTCAGCCTATATACGTGGTTATCGCCTACCAATGATATTTAATTTTACTGTGCCAGTGCGGAGTGCCATTATTGGAGTGCGTTATTAAATAGATCACAATAATTCCCGTCAACCTATTCTGTAACGTCGTAAAGGTCTTTATGACCATTCATCAAAATCCATTCGAAAAAAAAACATTTCTTTTGATCTGACAATACAATGCTACAACTAACCTAATATCACAATAGAATGTCCTCTCTATCCCTTGGTAATACTCGTACCTAGTTGTTGGCAAAAAAAAAATCATGGACCTAACATAGCAAACGAGTACCTAACTCTTTTTGTTTACGAATCTCGCTCATAAACATTGAGAGCCGAAGGCGGATCTACTGACAGTTTATGACAGATAAATTATAAAAATGTGATTCCGGGCGTTAGAAGAAAGCTCGCAGCCTTGGACGCGGGCTTTCGCAAGACCACGACCGGTTCGGAGCGGAACTCGGCGCGTGCGCACGTTTGGGTAAAGTTGAGGTCACACTGTGTTTAAATTTCCTGCACGCCTGTGTTTCACTGAAGTGCTAGGCCATGTGGTGTGTGGTACAATTACATCTGAATTTTCACTTTCTTGTTCCTGAGGGGTCATATCTGGTCCTTAAAATCAACGGGTAGAACTTTTTACTGATCAAGGACCCATTTCTTTTAGCTCAGTAACCCTCAGACAAGAACTAATCAGTGTGGTACACTCACTATACACTATACGAAACTGATACGCGGATATATTTTTATTTATAGGTCAAAGACAACCAAATAAGGTGCCATTTTTTGTACTTAGCCGGGATAGATAATTATTTCTCAAATAAATATTTAGGCTTACTCGGTATTACAGTGTGAAATAAAGAATTCAAGAGTGTGAGTGCATGTGGAAATATAATATTGCGGAATTTTTAGATCATCATTTACGAGAGAAAGAAGTTATGAGATAAATAAATCAGCTCATTGGTATCGTATCTTGAGATGAACCGAGGAAATAAGCAATATCACTTGCTATGCCGGAGTACTGGTACGTTCATGTTTTTTACGCGGTTCCCTAATGCAACATGTTTGTTTACTAACTATGCAGATTAACCGCAATAACAGTAGGTAAATAAACTAATTAGCTTTTATTAAAAACAATAACCAGAACTAATGAGCAAACATTGCAATTGCCTTCTCAATTTTCAACACTTTCTTACTAAATTAATTAGCTTAACGATAGTAGACTAAATGCGTTTCCATTGAAATATTGCCACAATATTAACGATGACTCGTGTTTTATCCATTTACCGATTTTACGTTGTAGCATACAAATAGAGTTTTGTCGTTTAAATTATTTGTCCGATTGAACCCGACAAGTCCTTGAACTTTTGGTACCAAAATTTGTGTGTTATTGTGAACACATCCTAACACCAAGTGCATTCCACAACACTGAGCTGCATTCCATTCGCCACGTATCTAGCTGGTGACGTACTAACATACATGCTTTACTGAAGAAACCTGTAATACTAAACGTTTTAATATACATAACAACGTCGTTTAAAAAAACTTAAAAAAACACTTTTGTAGACCGAGCTAAAATGTAGTTATTTTTAAATTTTTTTTTTTAATTTTTGCTTTGTCGTCGGTCCTTGATAAGTGTGCAAAGTATTACCTAAATTAATCCGACGGTCTGAAGGGAGTGAAAATCACGTTCAAAGATTCCGTTACATACATACCAAGCTAATAAAATCGTGTTAAAATATACAGAGCCAGATAACTTCTGGATGCGAGTCATGGAGTAGATTCCATCAGGCCATATAATTACCATACATATTATTAATTATTATATTAATACGTGAAGCAAAAACTTTCAACCTCTCTAACTTTATGTGGAAGATTTATATTTTGATGACTATATTGATTGATAGATAGATTAAAATCTACAACAAAGTTAACTCTAGTACTACGCATTACTCCGGATTAAAGGATTACCTAACCTAATGCATTGTCCATGCTATACCAAAATTACGTTGATCTATCGTTCCCTCGAGGTGTCAAAGAAGGTCAAACCGACACATACACGTCGCCTTTACATCTAACATTAAAATTATATAGGGAAGTGATAAGCAACAACTCAACCGGGAAGGACGATGCTCGAATCAAAGTAAATCTGCACTAAGCTTGGATAGAGCGAGTATCCCATACTGCATAGAGGGAGATTTCTCCGAAATCCAATGTTTTTCAAGCAAATAATTTGTTTGAACTTCAGTTTCGACTGTTATGAATGTTGAATTTGAATTCACAATTCGAATTTCCTCGTTTTATACTCTATAGGTATTACCGGACATCTTGAATACCGAAATCATTGGTATTGGTACCTCCACGAATTCACATTCGTTTTCAAGAGCAACAGGAATTGAATGTGACCATGACCGCGTCTAGAGTGTTGCATATTGATTCATGACTCACTCGCTCTACGGCATTGTCCTCGTCTGCGGGCATGAGATCAAAATCGTTGATTATATTTAACCGAAGATAGCGTAAAAATTGTATATTAATGGCCAAGGATAGCACATCTTCCCCGGGACTAGGACGGAACAACAACGGGACTATCTAGACCAGACGATTAGCTTAGTTATCCTTACTTATATATAAATGGGAAATAGCGTTTGCTGGTTTGTCGGTTTGTTGGTTTGTCCTCCTCAATAGAGTGATGTATCGAAGTGTTTTTTGCATATTATGTAGTATACGGCTAGAAGAATGCTAAAAGTAGTTACTTTACATATACGAAAATTGGATTAAGCACTGATTAAGCATACTTAGTACCAAAGACTTACAGCTGAGTACAAATATAAGAATATTCTAGTGATTTGTGGCACTTATTACTGGCTTCAATTGGCTTCGACAAGTCAGACGAACTTGTTTTTGCTCTTGTTTACTCGTGTGCAATCATAGGAACAATTGAGAAACTGAAAGAAGAGATTGATTGGTAATAAAACATCATTATCTACTACGTACTTTCACATTTCTTATGAAAATTAACATATAGAACAAAGAAGTAATAATCAATATATATAAAACCTGATGATATATATAGAAGCTGACTGACTGACTGACATATCAACGCAGGGCCTAAACTATGGGTTAGAAACTTGAAATTTTGCACAGGGGACCCTTTTATAACGTAGGGGAGCACTAAGAAAGGATTTTTGAAAATTCACTCCCTAAGGGGGTAAAACGGGGGTGCAAAGTTAGTATGAAACTTTGCCGTTTTTGAAGTTAGTGAATGTCTAATTCCACGCGAGCGAAGCTGCGGGCGTCCACTAGTTTGTTTATTGAATTCAATTATAGGGATAAATAGTTCGGATTTTCATACTGCTAGTGGTTAGTAAAACACAATTATTTTTCTAATCATCTAATATTTTATGTATTTTATATTTGAAAATAATCACATCTAAATACATTTAAGTAGCAATATAATAATCTCTCATTCTAAATGATTAACTCATAAAATAGTACGAATTACAAAGTACCTACAACATTAAGGCAAAATTTTAAAATGATGTCGTTAAAAATGGTCCCCTGTTTTTGGACACATTTAAGTGTAATCTTGTTCATTATGACATAACTGTGGAATGCATTGTCTGAATGAATTCTCAGGGCAGTGAAAGCACGGTAGGTATCATCTGCTTTGTCGGTCAGTGAAAACTAAACCATTTAACTTTGACGTAAATTGTGGGTTCCCTAAATTAATGGTTATTATGCTTATGCCTCTATTTCTGATGTCAGGTATTGAATTGTTACTTTCCTAACTAAATAAATAGACACTTAATTTTGATTTAATATATTATTACTTTGTACCTACTGTAAAAACATTCTTTCCGTTTAGCAGTATTTTAGCTCAAGGCGATCTAGTTTACTTTAAACCTTAGCTTTTAATAGAGTGGTTGTCTTAAGTGGTTATTATTCAAAAATTAAACAATAGTAGTTTGATTTAAAAAAAGAAACGTTAACAATTATTTTATTTAGTTTCTGAAAATGATTATGATAATCCAGATTCCTAGTGAGGTAACTGGAATACCAGAAAATAAAGAAACTCACTCGTAAAAGGTATTTTAAAAGAAGATGGCTGGGTGGAGGATGGATTAAGGGATGTGTAGGATACTAACCGAGGTCATAAACTTGCATTCGCTAACGTGATAAGTTTAACTAACATCCAAATATATGTATATCTTCCAGGGGGTACATCCTGCAGTGGAAGTTAAAACGCAAAAGCTATTATATCCTGCAGTGGACGTTCGAAGGCAAAGCCAAGCACAACAGAAACGTACTGAAAACCAGCGTTCGTGGTCCGCCACGGCTAATGCTGAGCACGGCCCCTTTTTGACAAATTCGTACTACTGTAGGTTTAAATCTATTTAAGGTCAATGTATTTTTTGTAATTGTATGTACATATGTACTTTGTCAAAATAAACTTTAAAAAAAAAAATGTCTTTTCTATTCTATTCAGCAAATTCCTTCGTATTAGTCGCACCCTGGGGTTTAAACTGTAGCCCACGCAGCTCTCATTTTGTCGATCTTGGCTTTCTCTCATGCAAACAAACACTCCAAATCGAAACGACTCATTCCAATATCTTCTACTTTTCAATTTCTAGTAGTCTAACAGCATTCTGTGGTTTCTAGATGACTTTATACTAATATACAATGTAAAAATTCCAGCATTTTATTCATATCAATAAGGAACAATAAATTCAGTTTTGAAGAATGAAATTCATATTTTCATTGAATTTAGTATTCATTGACAAAGGATTCTGTCCTTGTGTACAACAATGACCTCTTAAATGGAGGAAAGAAGATCAATTGGTCTCTTTAGAAAAACGATTCTCGTGTTATTGTCATGTTACTCTTTTTACATTCTTACAATTTACAAGAGATCTTTTGCTCAGAAATTTAATTTTGCATGTGGGTTTTCCTTACATACATTCTATTCATTATGTCAGTACAATAATAATGTTACAAAATTTTGTTCGTTTAGCCAAAATATTCTTTCAACGATTCATTGTTATTGTAACCAAATCAAAAAATAGTTAACTTACAATAAATAAGTTACTTTATAAGCTCTACAAATATGAAGGGAGTATCTGAAAAACAGTGGCTGCTTGGGACCAGGCCTCCATGGTCTCATGACAGCAGAAGCTGAGATACTCTCAAAAGCCCATATTAATTCTGTACAATATGTGTGGCAATAAATGATTTGCTTGTTTTATTTGTTAAATATTATTTCATGAACCAAGTAAAAGATAACCATAACATTTGCAACAAAATACGCGACAGGATATCAATCTGATAAAGTTAACCCTGAGAATTTTATTTGCATCTGCAAAGCAACGAAGTAAATCTAAACTACAATCCAGTACTGAACAAAACCAGATTAACTCGTGACTAAAAATTATTTCGCGGTTGAAACTGTCAATGCAATTGGCAATACTGTCAATTACAATGCAGCCCAAAGGTCAGAAGTTGTTATACTGGCGGTAATCTTTTCGATCAGTAAGGGGAAAAATTAAATATAGCCACACAAGGCTACTGTGGGCCCGGTTATTGTACGCGCCACACAAAACGTATTCAAGTAGAAAATCCATAATAAACAAGACTATAAAATGAGTCTGCCTTTCTGATAGTTTGTGACTTCTTTACAAAGATTAAGCTTCTTCGGAAATTCAGTTTTCTTTAATCCAAGTAGATAAGTATAATAAAGACAGTTGATGGACTAATTCATGTCAAACTCTTTTTTCTTCTTCAATTGGAGGATCAAAATTAAATAAAGTCTGGTCAAACTCACTAAGTACTGATATATAAACTTATTATATTAAAACAAGCGCGTGTTGCCGTGTCCGCTGTTCACAGCTTGTGGTAGTCAATTGCGCCGAACTGATGAGGGCCATGTTAGTGGGCCAATAGAAGAAAGTAGGAAAGGGCTTGGCATCAAAACCGCGCACGTGAACAGTAGGCAAATACTCATACGTTTGATTGAGTGCCCATTCATGGCAATGATTGTAGCTTGCAGAGAGGTTAAACAAGCTATCGTAAAAGATTCGCACGAAAGGATGATAAAATACATTCGTTCGTATATTACAATAGCTTTTTCTCCACAGAGTATAATACATTTTCTATGATAATGTATATTCTAGAATTCTAGATAAGCTTTAGATTCAGCTTCGAAAATACACATAATATTTGCGAAAACTGATCATCCAAAAAATTCCTATATTTTTTTTATCTTGGGAAATATCTTCTTCAACTGGACATAACATAATCATATCCTATCATCGCAATAAAAGTTAGTATTGGTACTATTACAAGTACCTACTGCTATCCATTACTCTCTGCCACAACTGCAAATAGCATCTAGTGCTATACATCCTATTAAAGGTATGTTAACAGCTAAAATTTAAATCAGTAGCCCAATAAAATATAGTTGCATTCGCTGGTTGCTACGGTTTTGTAGCAGAGATAAAGGTGAGGTGTTACTAGGTTAATAGAAGAAAGTTAGGGCTGGCGCCGATAAGAATGTCGGCACGTTACGCTGTAGGCGTAGCGACAGCAAGTCAATTTGTAGGGTTGCCTCATGTGCAAATTTGTTGAGCAGCTAGCCGGAGTGGCGGCCTTGGTATTTGGCCTGACATTTTGATTGTAATAAAATTTGCAAACATTCACATTTAGTTTTATTTATCTATTTATTATGCCTTCATTCACGGAAATTTTTATCCAGATATTCACATTAAGCTTGGCAACCCTATCGGTCATATGCTAATGCTAACGGGCAATTTCATTTGCGTTTTATTGGCAGTGTTCGGAACAATTTGATTCAGTAGGCGACTTCTTGAATATATGATGGCTTTTCATTGGCATTTATGAGAGCGCAATCGTTTCTACGTTTGATGGTCGCTATCGATTATTTATCTATAATATTCATAGACAATTATGGCTAAGATAAGGTGCTTGGAATAAAATTCCCTTGGAACACTAAATCAAACGCCGCTTTATCGCGCCATTATAGAATCTTGATTACTTTTTACTACTTTCGTATCGCATTCTCATTATCGCACTTTCCTGTCATCAGCGGCAAACCAAAATGTATGCTCGCGTTCCGATCAACAATGTTAGCTGATTGACCACTTTCGCTTCATCACAACCGTTTCGCGACCATACATCATAATGATATCGAATCAGTCGATTTTTTATTGATGACTGACGAATATCGATCTACCGTGGAAAGTCTGCCTGTCGATTAATGATAGCGACCTGATCTGGTTTCTTCTAACGTCGGCGTCCGAAAGTGTAAACTATGAAAGTCAAAAGAACCGCGAGGCATATATTATTAAACTCGTAGATATTTTATTTAGGCGTTCTGAATAGAGGCGTCAAAATAAATGTTTATTTTTGTAAACATTCTAAGCTAACTTTCTATTTTATTTTAAGAATTTGCGAACTGTTTGATGATATGTAATCCTTCAGTTAATTAACTCGATAAACACTAAACTTAGACGGGCCCGTTGGCGCAATCGGTAGTGACCCTGTCTGTTGCGCCAGGGTCGTGGGTTCGAATCCCACTCAGGACAAATATTCGTGTGATGAACACATGTATTTTTTCTGTGTCTGAATGTATTATAAATATCTATGTATGTATATCAGTCTCTGACACACATATCACAGGCTCGCGCCTACTTTGGGGCCGTGTGTGTGTGTGAGAATGTCCAAGATATTTAAAAAAAAAATTAAACTCGTTTACGAACATTTTACTCCATTCAAAATACCAGGTCTGATATAATATTTATCATGTTGTTAAAATAAAATTATATCCGACATGTAATTCAGAGTCTTAATAAAAGCCTTACATATCTAACCTACAAATTATGGAATGCGTTACGAGCTTCAATTACAGCAACGTAATCATATAAGATACGATCAGCAGTACTTACGTCCGGATCACTCGACGTTTCATACGAACTGTCACAGCGGGGTATGAACTGGATCTAAACGACTCATATCAAATCCGATTTGCTCAATTCAAACCTATTGTACAGAACGCATTAACGGTTTACATAACATGATCCGCGGGACTTCCTTGTATCTTTTGTGTTGCCATTTTCTTATTTTAAAGCCTCACTTTCCCCTCAATATTCAACTCCGTTTTGTGTTGGTTGCGTAATTGTTACTGCTAATGTAAGGTCACGAAAGTAAATACCCCCCTTTTAAATCCTTGTTACAAACAAGTACCTAAACAAACCAGTCCCTATTAAAATATTTGTGTAATTGTAACTTGTTCTAAGTAATGTGCCTTGACCCTCGTAGTACTAAACATAAAATATCTGCCAGTACTTCTGTATCTAGCTACTTTACATTTTTACAGGCTAAAAATTAAAGGCTAAAATTACAGGCTCTAAAACTATTTTATTACTGAACGATTCGTGAGTGTCTGTATTCATAGTTGAAGTTACCGGCTTACTCACGTGTGATTTAAGTCGAAAATAGTCCGACTAGTTTCATCACTGTCGTCATGACAGAGCGAGCTGCGCGCGCGTTAGCCCGCAGTGAACGCCGTGCCCGCCGCGAGCACATTCACTCCTGAAGATGATCATCGTAATAGATCGAAACTAGTCGGACTATTTTCGACTTAAATCACACGTGAGTAAGCCGGTAACTTCAACTATGGCTCTAAAACTAGTTTAACAAGGAAATAAAAAGTGCTAAAAACATTTCAAGGTACGATTTTTTTAACTAATACGTAGTACTTGATGAATTGATCAGCGTTTTGCTTAGAGTTCATCATTATCTGTGCATCCGAAAACTTTTCAATAGATTGCACAGTTAAATCGAGTTAAATCGATAAATCACCAACTGATGCAAATGGGATGGAAGGAAGCGTAAAACTTCCGGCATCAGAAATATCAGAATAAGCCAAGGCTGTTCACAACATAACGGCTGATGGAATGATCAATAAAGAAAATGGAAGCGGTGCCTTCATAACATATGCAGATCGCGTAAAAATAGCATCAGGATATTTAATATGCACTTAATGTTTTATGTGTTACTTAAAGAGCAATGCTCGACTCATATTCGTCTCAATCGATATGAATATTAACCAATTTCTGTAACGATTGGTAGTTAGATAAGGAAGCAGTCAAACCAATTACAATTTAATGTTTTTCCTAATACAAGTTCTCATCATCCTTATTTAATTTTGTCGCACTAAAAGCGTTTCAAATATCTGAATTCCGTTTAACGTGTAGGGTATGTAAGTGCCAACTCCCATTGCAATGAGACCCGTGCCCAACAGTGGGAAAATGAACGTTGTGGTGCAAAATCTGAAATTTAAAATTGAAATTATTTTTCATTTAAAATTACTTTTATCAAAATCTCTAGTGTTTCTCTTTCCGGTGGTTCAAGTAACAATCGTCATCAAACTGATCATTTCATTTAAGAACTCTATCGTTTTTGATGTAACATAATAGAATTCTTAATTTAAAAATATTAAGTATCTCGACACCGATAACCGTCGTTGGCGCCTTTGCTTCCACGGCACGTTAATTGAAATCAGTCAACCCGTCACTGCAAAACCGAAAGGTCATGTGGGCACGCGCGCGCATCCAACCGACACGACGGCACGCGGAGGGTTAGGTTTTGCGTGTAAGAAAAAAAATTATAAATGCACCACGGGTTAAAAGTAAAATCAATTGTTGCTAGGCAATGAAATTGATACATCGAGGCTTGCAAGTAACAAGCTTCATGGTTTACGTAAGTACACCATTAAGAGAATAAACGCTGAATATTTATAGATGGAACTGCCTCGTTGGACTAGTGGTCTCAACACGACTGCTAAGCCAGGGAGTCCTGGGTTCTAACTTGAAATATCCAAAGCAGCTCGGAGTCTGGATTTATGCCCAGTATATTATTATGTCTATTCTATAGGCTTATCAATCACCATCTAACTATTACATGGCACCTAAACATAACTGGTGAAAAGTGGGTGGTGGTGGTGGGTACCACACACCTCTGCCTATCCCTTCGGGGAAATACAGGCGTGTTTTTATTATATGTTAAGTCCAACTATAGCTGTTGACGTGACCTCAGATAAAATAATATTAACTAATACTGTGACTATATTGCACCGGTCTTACAACGGACAAGGAGAGTGTATTTGTATAGAATTTTTTCTTATTTCCTTTACACAAATACTTTGCCGTTGGGATATGGGTCTTTATTTATTCTAGAGCTCTCCATTAAGTTAAAACTTTACCTGTCTCGCGTGACAAGTTTTAAAACTTAATAATAAAACTTCATGAAGCGATAATATGTAGACACAATTTATAATATTTTCTGAGTTATCATTGCCACATACTGTCAGAGCGTCTGTTTGAAAAGGTCAGAATGTGTTCTATATCGCTGCAGGTATGTAATGTAGGTGTACTTAAAAGGTTTTATTTTCATCTAACCTCAACCCACATATCGGTAGTCTCGTGAGGTAGATCATGCGTAGACTTGTCTGTTTGTATTGAGAAATACTTTGTCATTGTTACAATTTAATATCATTTAAGTAATATATTGGAAAAGGTGGACGACCTGAAAAAGGCGGGAATCCGCTGGATTCCGTATCGGACAAGGTGGACAGACGACCCGAAGGCTGAAAGGCGGGAAACCGCTGGATTCAGAAGGCAAAAGACCGGTCGCAGTGGTGTCGTTTAGGAGAGGCCTATGTCCAGCAGTGGACCTCAAAAGGCTGATGTATGGATGGATGGATGGAACGTTGCAGTTAAATATTCACACAACTCTTATGATCGAGTAATGTTGAATTCGGCTATTATTTGTTATAATAGTTACGATATGATTATAAATAGTATATATCATTTATTTGTATTTGTTTAAGAACGTTTGTTTGGAAACTGTGTCATTGACATTGTATATAAGAAGCTGCAACCTATGACGTCCTAATACTGGGCATGTGTCTCCTAATGCTGCCCCCACCGACAAATCTGCGGGAGGTTTAGAACATACTCAACCACGCTGCTCCAATGTGGAGGAGTTAGTTGCTGACCCAGCGTCGAATGTTCTCAAGCCACCTGAAGGTCTTCGACAAGCCTTAACGATTTTCACCACTGAAAACCACCGGGACCGACGGCTTAACGTGCCCGCACGTAGCGTCCATGAAATTTCGCCACTAGCGGTCACCCATCCAAACCGACCGCGCATGTCGTTGCTTAACTCTGTCGATCTCATTAAATCGACGCGAGCCATTGGGCTATGGACGCTATGTATGTACAACATAAGTAACTAATAATTAAGTACCAAAGAACGGGCTTATTACACTTCAATATACCGTTCACGAACAATTATAAACATTTCAATCAAATGATACATTAATATAAATAGTATAATAATTTTTTTTTCGTGCATTGTCATCGGAACCAAATATGTGTGCCGAATTTTAGCTCGATAGCTTCAGTGGAAGTGGGTGAAATATTGACTGTAAGATTCCAGGACATACATACATACGAGTGAAGTTAAATAAAAGCTTTTAAAATATAAAAGAAGTTTTTTTATTTAGTTCAAGAACACTTATTATCAGAGCTAACCCAGTAACTTTTTAAGGCAATTTAGCTTATGTTCTCATCAATATTAAGATAGTTATCATACCTTCACGCAAAACAACAGCTGGCCAATAAACATGCAAGCCTTCCGGGACGCTGCACCTTCTGCCTCTTGCCTTCGAGTAGGAAGTCAACTTTCAGCTAATTAAACATTGGGCTTCCCAAAACATGTCAAGAACTTGCTTCCGGAACCGGAGTTGGGGAAAGTACGTGGAATGTATCGACAATGACTTTAAATGTAGTGACAGAAACGATCGCTTTTACTTTTAAAATACTGAGTGATTATGATGAAATTATGTCCATGCCCTAATTTGGCAAGACCAACAAAAGGTAACTAACTGCATTAATGATGGCCTAAGAATGTTGGCTCTGTAAGTTATATATTGGCTTGGAGCCATGTCAAAAATAAAATCATAAATGGCAAATATTGCCATAAATGGCATAGACGAGATGGTGCCAGGTTCATGAACTAGTAAAATATGAGGCCTACTATTAATATACGTTACGCTGTGTGCAAGTTGTACAACCGATCGCGTTTTGCATCAAGACCATTGGCTAGGAGGTATGCTAGGAGTTAAACTTCGTCTGAAAGCTGAGAATGGCTGCAAGATTTTAGTATTCTAACTATAGAGAAAAACAGCATTCGCTTTATTAATCGCCTAGCATTTGTGACATTGCGACAGTAAAATTGGCTTCACATCTCATCACGTTTTTTGACGTGATAACGTCGTGATGACAGTCATTGAACAAGTATCTTAGATCTCGTTCCAAGTCGCCTATAGAAAAGTGTAACCGCAATCCATATCAAATCATCATCAAACAGTGATCAAACCTTGAATCCGTACTTCTCGAGAGAGGATCTAATTCCGTTGGCCTACCATGAGTCTGGGTACGGCACAAATACCCTTAAATAATATATAAGTACATCACGCCGTTGATAATGAACTGTGAAGCGGTGTACTGGCTGGTACTGGTTACTGGTTATCGTGTGTCGCCCGCATCCTTATAGCCACGTTTCGCCATGACGCCGTGACTAATATGTGCTCGCCTTGTTCGCGTCGTGTCCTGCGTATTATCACGAAGTGCCATGGCATAGATAATGGGTGAAACAATGCGGTTCAACGGCTTATGCAGTTGTTGTCACTTGATAAAACATTTTCTTGGAAATGTAACAGAGAAGAAAGCTATTTCATTATTAACCCGTTGACTACTGCGAAGATAGAGGTCCTTAGTTCTATCCTTAGTTCGGGACTATTTTTAACATGGAATTGTACACGGTTTATGCTCAGCATCTGGGACCTAACATGGGATCTAAACCCAACTGGTGAAAAGTGGGTGTATTACCTCTCCATATAGTCTTGGGGACTAGAGGCGTGATAGTTGAAATTTCCGACTTAAATCACACGTACTCACGGTAATTTCATCTATGAATATAGACACTCTCGAGTCATTCAGTTACAATACAGACGTGATGTCATCTCATATATATTACTCAAACGACAAGAATAATTTCGTCGTAATTTTATGAGCTATTGTAATCGATAATATTTTTCTTCAATTTCGATCCTTACAAAGACTTTTTCAGCGTGGGTGTAATGTAAACTTAATCAGCATTGACAAATTAGGCACACTGTCACCTGTACTTACTACTATTCATCTGCGGAATAAATATCTGCTCAGGCCAGGATTCAAAACCGGGAACCGCGGCTCGGAAGTCAGGGTCAATCACTACCGCTTCACGGAGTCGTCCGTGGTAGTAAACGGGGATTGCAGGTATGGGCAAAACTGCGCCAACATCATTAAAATTTCTTCTTCGTAACATTCATCATCATCATCATCACAACCCATTCTTTGTCCCACTGTTGGGCACGGGTCTGCTCTCAGAATGGGACGGATTGGGCCTTAGTCCACCACGCTGGAAAAGTGCGGATTAATTAATCTCTACAAAATTAATACAGAGATTACTGTTAAATGTGTAAAATCTTTAGTTAGTCAAAATGTCGAAAGCTGTAAATTATGATGATCCCCATTTTTTTGTTATTCATGCTTCGGACGTAATTAATTCCTCAATTTCTCGTCTCTAATCAACTAAATAAGATATCAACAATGCAGACAATACAATACTTACCACTGACCTAATCCAAACACGACAAGAGAAACTCGTTCGCACATTTGGAACAGACAGAGAATTCACAACGGAACGTTAGGTGACCAGGAAACGCAATAAGAACGCACTACCTGGCTAGCAGTTGCTAGTAAGTGTTAGTAGATATTAGGAGCCAGCCACCATGTCCATTACGGCCACGCAACGCATGCCCGAGAGTCGATCGCAGCCGATATGGAACTCGCGATGTTGCCCCACACCAATTTCACGCGAATTTGCATACACTCAATTCTGCGTTTGACCTAATATACTTGAGCGACCGTCTGTTCGAGTCGGACATCCACATGATTTTGCGGTCGAAGACGTCTGCTTTTTTTACTGAGTGCATTTGAGTAACGGCAACATTTCACTACGTCAACTGTAGAAGATTGTATGTTTTGGGTGACATGATCGAATGCATCAAAAACATGGATTCCGGAATATTAATGAGACATATACAAGAATGCATTAAATACCATTGATTTATAAGTAGTCTTCGCAATTGGCACATTTCGTTGACATAAAAATCTTTCAGAATACGTCGCGTATTGTCGCGAAACTAAGCAAAAGGGGCCACAATTATTAGTGTTTATTTATATTTTTATTACCGCATATAACATTTAGACCTTTGTACACTTCACAAGTATCGAAATGTTGAGCATCGGCTTAATAGCCTACATTGTCCTTTTGGTAAGGGATGTCGATATTTAATGTCACTTTTTTTTTAATGAACTGCATGGTCCGTGCTTCTTTAATTAAATAACGAATGCACAGGAATACCGTAAGGCGGACGTCGGCCTGTGCGTCGAAACGTTCATATCATTTTCCGCTTGACGGAGCCAGCCTAGATGCTTTAGGGCCAATCAGAGTGGTTTATTGCCAGCGTTATTTACAGCTAAGAGTAATACGGAATTTTGTATATTCTCTGCAAGGCTCTATTTCATCATCTAATTTAGTATTATATTGTAGTATATATATTGTAGTATATTGAAAGAATTTTGCATAGCATCTTTTAAAGTTACTTCATCATTACTTCCATCTATAACTAAGACCTTAGTTACAGGATATAACTTAGGTATGTTTTATTCACAGTGAATATAAATATGGCAATACTTAGTAAATGTGACCTTTAAATTAAATAAAAGTTAACCTAGTTAGTGTCTTGTTGAACCAGTCATTCTAAAACAAGAAAAACTTGCTGTGTTTTTACTAGAATCCATATTTATGAATACAACTGATTAAAAATAAGCAATCGTTATAATGTTTATTCATGAAATCTTTATTCATGTGATAAAGCAATCTTTTGTTGGACCTATCCGAATATTTTTCACAACTTAGACTCAGGGAAATAAAATTAAGAATAAAATGAATTTATTATTTTATATTATTAACGAGAAAGTAATCACTCTAAAGAGAAACTAATTTTAAATGATCTAGGCGATAGATAAGGTGTAAACTTCCGAATTGAAATGCAATCAAATACTAATATGCTTGAAATTAATAAAGAAAACGTGTCAATTGCCATTAAAATTCGTTACTAACTTATTAACCTCAATACTAAAAAGGAGTGAAAATACATAAGTAACGGTGCTCATGCATAAGCTTATTCTTTACAATGCGTGACTCTTGGTCCATTGGTCGCCTTCTCTCCATCATTATTTATTTCTTTGTCTGTTCGTACTTGTATGCGCCTAGCATTCTGTTATTAGACTCCATATTACTCATGCCCTGTCCTTAACTTCGTGTGTAATGAGTCGTCAACGTCTTCGTCTATTGTCTTACTTGCTGATCTATATGATTTTAATTGACGTGTGACAAGTGAGTCCACTTTCGAATGACACACAATATCTAGAAGAAAATACTAGAGTTTTACCGCTTCTACACTAAGTACTTTATATCATTTTCAATAGAAAAAAGGTCCTGTATCAATACAACAACAACAATAATAAACCATAAATAAATGTACAAATAAACACACCGCAACCTAGGCCTCTGTGGCGGCGGCCTACACAGAAAACATCACAATTCAACATCAATGACTGGAGTAGATACAAATATTTATCTGCGACATAAATATTACCGGGATTCAAACCAGGGTCGCATCGGATTAGGTATCTCAAGTTTAATAATATAATTCTTATGAGCAACGATATAGATTTGTAAAGATTAATATACCAACTGGTGTATTGTTTACTAAAGTGGGCAAAAACAAAGACTTTGTTTTATTTAAGTTTCTAATTGAGAAGCTAAATAGTCAGCAGACAGCAATGAACATTCATTTAGTTCCTAAAAACACCGCTCGAAGAGAGAATGTCTTCCAACAACATATTTGCAACTGAGCTTATTAAATTGGACATGCATTATACATGATACGACGTCAATTTGGACAGATGGTGCAGCACTAAGCGTGTCACGGTCGATATGAGACGGATAGGTGGAATTTACCAGCAGTTTGATCGAGGATGGAGTAACAAGCAAGAAAGGGGCAGGTGAAAACGGAAATGATTGATGATATGCGTGACAAACTGGGTTTTATGCTTGTTTATTTATGCGAGCTAAGGCTACGAATGCACTCGAAATAGTAGTATTTGTTTAAAATCGTACGTCGTTTTTGCCTTTGCTATCGGAGGCCTTCGGACTGCCTAAAATATACAGTGTGCGCTTTAATTGAAGATATGATGATACTATCTATCAGTACGGTTACATGGTCATAGACCGAGGACCGAAGAGTAGCTTGAATTGACAATCGAAGATTTCTGTACTTGAAACATAAAGCTAAGGTTCGTAATGGGATTATGTCCTATAGAAACAAATTTAGGTAGTTTGAAATATGAAAACCTCATCTTGGCTTGGAGTAGACAACTCATCGAAAAGATTATTAACAGGAAAACACAGGGCATGAGGGTTATAATTACAATAAACCAGTTAAATTTTCTACAGGATGGTTCGCTATTAGTAAAAAAACAAGTAAACATGCTTTTAGACGTTCATGATCTTCTATTGTTTAAGCTTCTTTTGTTACGTTATCCTATTAAAGATCCGTTGAATTCCCAACATATTGTGTAGTAAGTATTCATTAGTTTTACGGCTTCGTGATGAAACGGCTTAAGGATTGGGGCTAATTCCTTTTTTGAATGGATTCATTGTTCAAATTTCAAATCTGTGTCACATATGTGTCAATAAGGGGTTTACAGTTTATTTATATTGTTTTTTTTTTATAAACGACGACCTAGCCTAGTAGCAGTAATTAACAGTCTTGTCCAGTAGATTTAAAGGTTTTGAATTCTAAAAATCACTTAATGAATTATATCCAATGTAAAACGTTTTATCCGTACCTACTTTCGGTTCTTAAAGATCTACTGGTCACAGATTCAGATTCATTTATTATTCATGTATCTATATGGTAATGATGATGATCGGTGTATGTGGTGTTTATGTTATTTGTACCTATACGCTTGATGAACGTATTATCTACCGCCGTTTCACAAAGTTCATGGTACCAAGAATCTATGCCCCTATGCCGAGGTCCAACTCCATTCCATCCACCATTAAGCACTATCTGTACTATTAATTATTCTAACCAGGTGAAGGGATGTTGAGGTAAGTCATAGGTGGTTAAGAGAAGGTCGGCTGTGTAACACGAGCTTGCGCAAGGCAGATGCTCCAGTTTGGTCACTCTCAGTTTGAATAGCTAAATTAGGTACGCCTTCAAAAACAGATCCGCCCACTTAATGGGACTTGCGCAAATTAAAGTTAACTTATGTTATGATCATCTTTGCCTGACTGTTATATTTAAATTACAGTCTTCTTTTTGTTTTTGAAAGCGGAATGTTCTAAAATTAACAAAAGTATAGTGAGGGCAATAGCACTCGGGCTTATAATGAAACATTAGTTGTTCTACAAATGTCTGAACTGAGGACGAGCGGAGAAGCATCATAGTGTTGCTTAAATCTGTACGAATTGTCTCCGATCCTGATGGACCACACAAAACTCATTTTATTAATTTGTAGCTTGTACGTACCTACCTATAGGGAAATTTTTAAAATAAAGTGGAAAAGAACTAAGTAACTAAGTACTAAAAGAAAGTGGTGGTGGGAATCTAGAATTTGGTAGTTTTTAGTATCTAATCCCAAAACTTGTCGTTATCGCTATTGAACAAATTAAAACAAATGCTGTTACCAAATGAGAATAAAATTATTTGTACCCCTTAAGAGATAAGAATTGCCTATTGCCGTAATATGTATCACTTGTTAGGTATAATATGTAAGCCCTTAGCAATCTGAAGGAGTGAAAGGTCACGCATACACAATACAGAGCAGGAAATAACTCCGACCTTATACGTCTGATAAGCTAGAGCAAGCACAGTTAGGCCATACAATGGCATATTTGCTGCAATAACAAAGGTGTAAGTCACAAACTAACGCAAGCCCGTACACGATCGAAACGAGGTATGTATGTTAATACGGTTGTAAAATGTATTGGTTACAGTTTTCATGCGATACTTTAACGTCTTTGTAACACCGGCGCTGTTATATTGCTAATGATTGCGTTCAAGATTTTAATTTTATTATAAATACTTTACATTCTGCATCTTGCTTTTCGAAATGTATGTCAAATTGTTAGTTTATCATAGCCTCACTTCAGATTACAGAGTCACACTTATCTTTTCTCGCCCATTATTTGTTCTTAAATCATGGTAACAAATGACCATGTCACTTTGTCGTAATCAAATAGGTATTAGAAACTACTTCTGGAAAAGCCTTTCATAAGATGCAATGTACCGGTGCGTTTGTGGTGAGTTCCTTGACGTAATTCCTGCCGACTGTAGGTGGGTTTAAATTCGACATAACCCATTTTCGTTCCGCAAATATTTAACAATTTCTTTATAAATTCCTTATCAAATAAATAAAATAGTATTAACCGTGTCAGGGGATGATAAAACTGGAAAATAGTGTCTTAAAAGATGTGTTCCTGTTCCCTGTTGGCAACCCTACAAAGTTCCACAGTGCGTGCAATGTGCAATAGTCTCAGAGGCAATTGCATATTATTATTATTATTGCGTGTCGTATTATATCTCGTGTAATTTCCTGCAACCCGGTATCTGAGATACATCGCTGGACGGAGTTTGCGCAAGTTCGCGTGCTCTCTACCGTAAATCTGTTACGTTTGAAATGGGGTAACGGGCTGACGTCATTTTGGATGAGGTCCACTATTCAAATATACGAGAAAATCTAAGATATTTAAGTTATTAATTGCTCAATGTACAAGTTCTTCATATCCACAAGACTGAACCCTTTCTTTTCTTTCTGTATGGCGCGGGCTTCTTTTCTTCATGGAATAGGCGCGATTAGTAAGGATAGTACACAATGCTGGCCAAGTGCTGAGTTCACATGCATTTGAGAACAATATGGATTCCTCTCAGCTCAAATAGGTTTTTATGTTTCCTCACGATGTTTCACAGTTATAGCAGGTGACATTTATTAACTTAAACTTAGACAAGTATTTCGTGCGTGCCGCTGGGATTTGAATCCAGTACCTTTTGTGTGGGCCTGAGCTTACACTGTTCACCTTCAGCTAGCTTGCAGTTTAAGGTAGGTACTCATCTATTTTTAATTCAGTATACTGAAAGACAAATTCACTATTACAAATATATTTACTATGTACTCATCTATTTTTAATTCAGTATACTGAAAGACAAATTCACTATTACAAATATATTTACTATCACGAATACCTACTGTGCTGTCACCAAGTATATCACAACCAGACTTATACTACTTGCGTTTGTTTGGTTAGTTTCGACATAATTATTTCTCCTAGCTTACCGTAACCGTAACTAAGTAAGTAATGAGGTTACGGACGCGTAGGAATGTGTCGCACTACGCGCCGCATTACCCATTTTACTTCTCTCTCAAGGTATATATTTATGAGTCTATTCTTATTTATTTTCTGTGGAACAAAGTTTTGCTGCAGGTCTAATCACGGTTTCACTTTCCATTATCATCAACCACGCAGATCTACAGTATTTGTGTTATCTGCCAAATATCAACAATTATTTCATATACACAATTCCCTTACAGATGACTTAAATACGCAATCCTAATTCTCGATTCAATAGTTCCATTAAAGGTATCGTTACAAGCAATGTTATCAAAAATCTACAACACAAGTCGTATTTTCAAGAGAAATTTCAATAAACTTGAAATATAATGAGCACCGTATGCGAGACATAGATGCTAAGAGCAGCAAAATACGTTTAGGAGTTCAAGACAAATAAAATAGTTAACAAGCTAAGGGTCAATTCAACGATGAAAGCGACGATACTACGTATGTGCTCACAAGAGTTCAAAACAATATATTTACAGGCGACAGACTGGATTAGGACCGGATTGGCTAGGCGGCTCGGGAACATTCAGAAATGGGAAGGCAAATGTTGCATGCGTATCTGATCCGAAATTCGAAATGTCAGTGACCTTTAACTTTAAATGAAAATAATTGTGAATAGCTCATGCGTAATTCAAATAGTAAATACTAAAGTCAAAGACAAATGTCCTTTATGTCCTTTTGATGAAAGAAGAGAACTTTGCTTTTTAAAGTACGTTAAAGCACGTCAGTCATGGGAAGCCCCGCTATAAGGGATAACAAATTCTGCTGTGATTTGTTAAGACAGAATGCTACTTCATTCTGTCTTAACAAATTTATTGGTATTTGCTATTATTTTTCTCCTTGATATCTACATATTAATTAGTTCCCATGTAGCACAGACAGACATAAAGTGCATTGATAATATTTATGGTCTTTCAACCAAATATTCTACCTGGGTACATCATAAAACAAACTTTTAGAAACATCAATTAAACGAGAAAAGATGGGAACCGTGAAACAATGACAACATTTGTGCAAAATTCTGTAGTTTAATGCAAGAAGCTGACGTAACAAGAACAAGCGATGCTCCGGGGAAAAAGAATCGTGCGTCGGAGCACGTTCAGACCAAGGACGATCACGCGACGCCGCACGCCGTATTATTACTGAACTGAAAAGCTTATTAAAATAATGGGCCAATAGCTGGATGGAATTAGAGATTGCATTGAGGAATGCCAACATTCCAGTTCGAAAGCCAGCTGCTGAAGACTCCCATACGCACAGTCGAGTTACGCAAATTATCTGCTTATCGTTATGTGGCTCCAAGAATGTTGTTATTATCTCAGAGTCGGCCCAGTAAAGTGAGAAGCACAAATATAAAAGCATAAAAAAAATTGTAAAGATGAAACACGATTCTCGACTCTATAACGGCGACATTGCAGTGGTAATAAACTCGAATTTGATAATGCAGCAAATCCTCATATGGAACTATCGAGATGATAACATTATTAAAAGTAGATACGATCAAAACGCTCAATGGCGATAAGATACAACCGATAAATCGATAGCCGGTATTAGTTTTTATCGTGGGCGAACAAAGGGTACTTGAGGAAGACAAAAGCGTGAAATGAATACGGACTCAGCATAAAGAGTCAAACCCTAACCGCAAGTTGGTGGTAAACAGACAAGTATCAGATTCCTACAAAATAAAAAGAGCGTAAATACACACTCCGATAAACAAGCGGAACGAAACTGAGGTCGTTGTGACGAAATCAACTGAATAAATATTTGTCTATGGAGATTATTGAATTAGCTGCCGTGAGTTGCCTACGAGTGGAGAAAATTGTATCATTAATAGTTAATAGCCGTTAAATGTTCCACGTATCTTATTTAGCTGACAGAATCTCTAAGCGTGCGATTGTGGCTGTGGCGAATTACGTTCTGGCTTGTTGATTGACGATAATGACATTTTATCGATCAGTCTCCAACTGATAAGTCTTATGAAGAGTCATTAAACAACTTTCACCTCATTCTACGCCCGCAAGTTTATTAGTCGTGGTCGACAGAACAATAGACTAAGAATCAACAGTCGTTTTGATCCGCTGATTGAACGCCTACACCGGACAAGCACGGCGAAAGTGATCCGTCATCCGACTGTCACGAGATTATTTAAATATCCGGCCACTGTATTACGCTGTGGTCTAACATCACTGTTATTAATTTTACATTACAAAGCGCATCTAACATTGACTTGACTGGGCCGTTCGTTAAATGCCGCTGTAATAATAGTTATCTTTCACTTGAATGAACTCACTACGAACTGAAATAGCGTACGCATATTGCAAATTACATTGGTGTACTTGAACCTCTGATGTGTCGAGAGGTTTAAGTAGAGATAATTAATTAATGAACGAAACAATTAGGCTAAATTAAAATTGTCGGACGCAGCTTAATAATGAGTACCTATTGTAAATTACCAACGAAGGCTTATAAATGGATAGAGGAGTCACGATCACGATCATCAATAAATAAAAGCGGTGGAGGTGTCTAATGTCTAATCAGGTACGTAGATGTAACAAACGTGAAAGTGCAAGAATACTTATGGCAGATCATCACGTGTGATAGTTTGAACAATACCGACCTTGATGTAACACGACTTTACGGTAGAAGACGCATCTCGCAACATTAGAAACACATCACGGTAGGTATATGAAACAACAATAACGAAGCATTGGCAATACACAATTGCAAGACGAGGACGTTTATCATTAGGTTATCATTAATCGCAGGATTATTAATAGTTTCAAATAATAATTCGACGTTGATGATTCTAAAGATGATTGACTTGATCGTTAAATTAAGTGATTTGGAGGTCATAATATATTAAAGTTATCATTAAAAAACATTAAATCTTACAGATTAAATGACATTTTTTTGTGAAATAAACAACTCTCTTTCTAACTATTCCTGGACAATTATGTAGGTAATTATTCTAAGCAAGGGCACAGTAAATGTGTAAATCTATATTTTACTTATTTACTAACCAAGTCCGATAGGCCAATTTGTTGAGTTTTAAGATGAACAACAGGTTCTTGCAAAGTAAGGCTACGTTTCCGACCAGTAGACGATTTTAATTTAAATTAACTTAAGTTAAATAAGTTTTTTAAAGAAAAAAATTACCGATATTTAATAAAAACACATTTCAATCTAGAATTTTGAACCTCGTGTCCAGTTTCACTGAATCCCTATAATTAAACTTCGGTGATAAATGGAAGGCCAAACAAGGCATACTGTCATTTACTGGCATCATGTTTCTGCACGGTCGTTAACTCAACAGGAACCGGTGGTGTATTGGATATGATGATAAAATAAATATTCGAAGGTGTTGCAAAATATCGGAGTCAACTGGTGGGCTCTGGCAGATGACATGCCACTTTCTCTCGAACCTCGATGCTCGGCAAGTCTGCACAGAAACCCGGACGCGGTGCTTTTTGCATTGTTTTTGTTAATGCGATATCATTATTATCGCCATATGAAATTGAAAGTTAATGTACTATACGCGCTGGTGAAAAATCGAAAGCAAATCGTTCGGTTGCTTGAAACGCTTTAATATTTGGGTTGCATTGCCTTATTGGATGCGGCTTTCGCTTTTTTGCTTTTAAAGCCGATTATGTCTAAGATTGTAATGTTATCGTATTATAAGAAGTCATTGGACCCTTGGGTCTGCTTGTTTACGAGTCCATTTAAATTAAGTGTTCACGCCCATTTCTATTTGATACGCATTACGTGAGCGATATGACGCGCGTGTCTTGAAATTTGAATGTTTGAGGTCGCTGCATTTCCTATTCCTGTAATTATGTAAACGCTAAGTACTTTGTTGTTACGTAGTAAACATTCCATAGGCCTATCGTTCGCGTCGGTTCTATGTGATCGACAGAGTTAAGCGACGACGGGTGCGGTCGGTTTGTGGATGGGTGGTTAAGCCGTCTTGTCGAAGACCTTCAGGTGGCTTGAGAACATTCGACACTGGGTTGGCTACTAAGCCCTCGACCAGACCGCATTGGAGCAGATGGTGCACAGGGAACGACAGCTTAGCGTGCCCTCCGAAGCATAGTAGCACCCATGAAATTTTGCCACCAGCGGTCACCCAACCACAAACTGACCGCGCCCGTCGTTGCTTAACTTTGACGTTTGAATCGACGCGATCCATTGGGCTATGATCGCGACAACTACTCGTATACTGCTATAACTATGTTACGGAAGATGTAGGTATCATAAGTTAGATCAGATGCTCACCCTCTCGCAAGGCGGCGGCGGCGCGTCGACCTCCGTGTAGATACATAAAGTAGACTTCCTCGACAGCGAGTCGCTGGCGAGACTACTCGAGCTGGACCCCGTGGAAAACTTCATCTTGGAGTCATCTAGCACTCGAACTGGATTCGCTGATCAGGTAACTTCGTGCTGCACTCCCATGTGGTGTTCCCGGCACATCACACAAGTGAAGTCCTGATATTCTCCTTTCTCTGACAGGTAAAGTTTGCGCAAGTGACAGCGTATAGGTGACGTTCAAAGTCGGCGGCAAATTCCTAATGCCAGTTCCGTGGTCAAAACGTATTAGGAATCGCCAATTGCTCGAGCCTGCAACAAAATAATGAATTATTCGTTAAATCATCCATATTGATTCGCAGAAAGCGAATGTTGATTCGCTGGCCGATGAATTATTAACAAACGTCCGTGACTCCGTCAAGTAATTACTAGATACACTACAATTTACATTTAAAGCAACGGGTGACGTATATGGATATTCGATTGAACTATGAGTGACGTGATTGATGCAATTAATAAAAACAAGAGATAAACCATTTTATAGTTAAGTTACTGAAACGTCACTTGCGTTCTACATGTTGAAATGTGAGTTGAAACGCTACAAGGACTTAGCAATTTAGATAAGCCGATCGATGTTCTGATAGACGGATCGAACCCATTAAGAGTAGATTGAATGAGAGATAGTGTTGTTTGTAATTTTTTATGTTACATTGCAGTGGGAAGTGTGGTCTACACAATGTCAACATTGTTAATAACTACAGTCGAATAATGGGGCTATGGTGTTACGAAGACAATTGGACGCAGGTATCTTAGAAACATAGGTCATTTTATTCGTTTTAACATCAACAACATTGAATATAAAATACTTTTAACTATATAATGAGAAATTCTAATCAAAAGTGTCATAATTATAGACAAGAACGATCCAGATATACGAGTAAATTCAAAAGTTTCGCAAATATGAAACGTCCGCGTTGACAAAGGTTAAGTGGAACTTGGGAAATACGAATAAAAATATTTAATCTCTATCACGCAATTCTACGCTGATGTCCAAACAGCGTAAATCTGTAAGCTATCTATAAAAGGATCTCTTGAGTTCGGTATCAGATGGCTATATATTTTTATCTGGAAATCACGTGAAACGAATCTTTGCTTTGTATCCATAACGACAGATTATTCGGAAGATAAATATTTCCGTCCATCCATCTTTCTTATCCTCCGTTCATCATTGCAGCATTGCATCATACACTGGTTGGGCAAAGGTCTAAAAGGCATTAGGACTCTTATCCAGGAGTGGGATATAAAAGAGAGTTGGAAACGTGCCGATAGTGTACCTATGAGCCGTAAGAAAGGGGATATTAGCCACGTCACCCTCCCAACGAATGCGAGTTGGTGTCTGCAGTAGATTACACATTCAAGTATTCACTGCGTAGAAAGTCTCAATTTCTAAGGAAAAGCGAACAGGTGGAACAGTTAAATTGATGTAATAAGTAGTATTTGCCGTATGTACATTGTTAAAATGAACCCAAAACTATTTACAGCATAAAATAAATTTAACTTGCATACGCCAAAAGACCGCGTTGTCCATTTAAAACAGAATTTACCGTATAACGCCATTTTCGATTAACTGTATTTAAGGTATTTACTTGCGGCTTTGCATTGTGACTCACAAGATGTGGAGCGAGCTGGCGACTCCTGTCACGCAGTTTCCGACCTTATACCCTGGAGCTAAGAGTCACGCTGGGTTTAGTCGGTAGTGTCGTGTAATACAAACGACAGTTACGTTACGCAACTACAACGAAGGCTCGGATGTATCACCGCTACTGGCCGATGACCACCATTACCTAATGGTAGCAACAGCATGGCAACACAAAAAGTGCACTCATTGTTGTTAGGCTGACTGAGATTTACAATCTAATGTCCGCTACAAATCAAACGGATACAGATGATCCGTTTAAAAGCGTAAGAATACGAACCTTAAAGGTAAATATTGTATTACAAAAGATAAGTGATGCAAGCAAAGTGAAGAGAAAACAATATTAGGTAATAACGTTGGACTAACTAG
Organism: Carterocephalus palaemon; assembly: GCA_944567765.1. Taxonomy (NCBI): domain Eukaryota; kingdom Metazoa; phylum Arthropoda; class Insecta; order Lepidoptera; family Hesperiidae; genus Carterocephalus; species Carterocephalus palaemon. The sequence goes on along the minus strand of OX155641.1, from coordinate 12,619,922 downwards.
ACTCTATATTATAACACCAATAACTACTATACTATCGCGTAATAATTTTTTAGGTGGTAGAGCGTATAGGGAACCTAATAAATTTTACATGAAACCTATTTTATTTCATAAAGAGTTCGCCCGGGGCAGTACCACCGCCCGTCACGGTACCATTCTACCGTGTAATAATTGTCTTTAAAACAATTGTGGTCTGGTTGGAATGGTGTGGTTTCCGGTTATACTTCTTTATAGGCGACCATTTTAGTCCTCAGTATCCTGAGTTTGTTTGTTTTTTGTGACTGACTGAACATTTGTGACTGACTGAACGAGACCCCTACTAACAATTACTAACTGGACTATTACTAACACCAACTATCAGGACCAACTATCACTCACAATTCCCTGTCCTCATAACTACTAACGAACTGACCAACTAATGTTCTAATGAATTCTCTCAGCTAACTGGACTGATGGTTAGTCCTAGTCCTATTTGAGTCTTGTGCAGAGTCATTCACAGTTGTCATGGGTGGTGCTGCAAGCTTGTTTGCTATCTTAGATCCATAAAAAAAACTGAGTGTAATAATATACGTTAAGAATTATAACAGTAGTGCAGTTTATGGTCTAACAATGCAAATTGAGCAAGATCAAAACACAACTAAGTCAATAAAACAAAAATAATGAGTTGAATAACAAAAGCTTGGCAATAGCTGAGTAGTTGATGCTAGCATTGAGCAATCTGCAAGCTAACACGACTGAATGTCCTGAGGGTAACAAAAGCAAGAGGACAAACAACAAAGGCGTATGAGAAACGCAGTTGCGATATCAATTAAACTCTGCAGCTCGTTAGGGCCTTGTACATTGTTAAACAATGGTTAACGAACTCCACTACATCATAAAAACACACTTCACTGGTATAAAATCTTGTGGAATCAACACAAACATTGGTATAAAATGAAAATTGTACGTATTAAAATAAAAGTATGTAGATACAAACTAAATGTTAGCTTATTGGTCTGACCAGTCATAGAAAGGTTAATATGAATAAAGAAAGTATTCGTTTCAAAATCAAACAGATTTTGTGAGCAGTCTGGTTTCATGGGGTTTAACTGTGTGGTAAAATTAATTAGGACCCAAAATTTTAATTACCAAATCCTGCCATTATTTCCGCTAAAAGGAACCTAACTAGGATAGTAAGATTCACTTTTAACTTACAGAATTACTATTAAGATAATCTACCTGTAGCTATACGTATAATCAAATTCACGACTAACTAAAGAACACGAAAATACAACACTATAGCACAATGCTGATTCAACCACGACTGACTCTTCCTTGTAATGACTAGTATCTATAAATATGATAAAATCCCACTTTTCTTTCAGGAAAACCTGCCGTGCACGCAACTCAATGTGAATCTATGATTAGTGACTGGTAAGGCGCATCGCAGGAAACTGGCTAGGAATACATTGACCGACTGTCGGCCGTAGGAACTACGGAGCGATCATTATGTAATCACTGGATTCAAAATAACGGCAACAAATTATTTGCTCGAATAGTTAAAGTGAGAACTAAATAATTAATAACATCATGTTTTCATCTGCACGATGCATCATTGGGCCAATCTGATTCTTCGGATAGAAACGACTGCGTCTTTCAGAACTCTACATGATCAGAACTTTTCCTTTACCATCATAGAAGGTGGTATTTACGTGGTATCAGGCGGGATCTGAACACCGGAATCGACCTCAGCAGCGTAACAGCTTTTAATAACATGATGAAGACGTTATTCACAGTTTTAAATCAAACACTGCAGATTGTTATTTATATATACTTCATACGATTATGATCCTAATAAGTAAATTGATTCCGACTTACACTTATCATAAATGAAATAAAGATGTGTTGCCTTATTTTGGACCGAAACGCAGCCACAACGCGAACTACATGGGAAATGGTCGTATAGTTCGATGAAGACATAACCAATGTTGATATGTAAATAAGACTGTGGGCTTCCTTGTAGCTTGAGGCTGCAGGTCCACCTTGCCGTGACTTTCTGAGCGAGGCGAAGACTGCGCCCAATCGACCGGAACACCACGCACAATCAACAATTAATAGCATTGGAACACGCAAGCAGTTAAACATCGAACAAAATTTGTACTAACGGGACGTCTCTTAACGGCATTTACGAGTTACAAGACTCACAAGCAAAGGTAAAGATGAAAAGAGGACAATTTAAGAAACATTCAATATAATTTATACCGACAATAAAGTTGAAATAGATAACGTAATAGAAGTTTCACAATAAAAATTTGCATGAAGAAATGTTAAAGACCATTCATTGCAACCGAGAACTTTCCTCGGTGGCCATTAGCGAGACTAAAAATAAAAACACGTCATCACTGATAAGGCGGGCAAGGCATATTATATAGCGATCATAAAACGGACGTTACATAAAATAAGAAATGAATTACTCGTAAGAGTTGAGTGAGAAAACTCATAAAACACAAATAAAATACCTTAAATTTTGAGGATCTCTACATCAAATAATCGCAATAATCGACAACGGACCGTATCGTCACGACACCACATCGACTGGAATTTCATGGATAAGTTAATTCTATTTCTTCTTTGTATCATCTCGACATGATTATTTTTTTTTATCTTCGGTGGACCGTATCACATTGTTCAATCTACGTGATATTACTATCCATCCGAAAGCTCGCGGTTCAACGACCAAGTTCTGAGGTCAGGTGTGATATAAAAAGTGCTGTAATTTCCGCGATATCTAATTTTCGGTCGTAAACATTAATTGCGCTTATTAAACTGGTTCGGCTCGGTACGCGAAGAGGATGCTGGATGCTTTTTAATGTCTGAGAAACTTTTTGGAAATGGAATTAATTATTGAAACAAACATTTTAATGTCTTTACTGCCAAGTGTTTAACGATTTCGTGTTATATTTATTTGGGTCTTGTTAGCGAATATTTGTTAGTCTCGTCTCGATTACGTGGTCTTGTAATTTTACGTTGCGGAACGAATGGATACAACGAATGTTAAAGTTAATATAAGGTACTGTAACTGTAACCCTCCACCAATCCGCATTGGAGCAGCGTGGTGGAGTATGTGTACGCGCTTACGAACTCTTTTTAGTGAGATGTGTCAGATTTAAAAAAAGGTTTTTTTTTTTGCTCATGGCATCTGTCTTCTTGTAACTTTTAATTGATTTCTATGTTGTACTAAAATTTGTGTTTTAAAATAATAAATAATAATGTTGAAATACATTAATGATTTGTCCAAGTATTAGACAAATTTTGGCGACCGTGAAAAATGGAAAATTTCGTGAAAATTGGAAGAACAAATTTTGGCGACCGTGTTGAGAAGATCTGCAAGGATTCGATTGCATAGGAGTCACGGAACAACAATGCGGAACAATAACGAAATGAACGAATAAAATTCGACGCAATACGTCGGAATTGGGTGCTCTGGGGCCTGAAGAAGCTAATGTGTGGAAGTTATCTGCAGGTCTAGCCCAAGGAAGTAGCCCTATCCTTATTCTATTGTTCCTAAGCCCAAATAAATATAGTTCCTTCAATTCTCCGTTTCCGATTCGTGTGAACGGTTTGTTACTGCTTAGACGTCAGTATTATGTTACTTTGAATTACTTATATTATTGAAATATTGTAATTTTGTTGCATTGCGTATTGCCGAACATTTCCAATGTCAAAATAGGATAATTCAGTGTCAAGCAAATTGGACTAAGCTGCATCGAGCTGAGGCTTGCTGTGCTGTGCTTCGCCGAGCAGCTGCTGAGCAGCAATAGCTTCTGGTAACGTGCAATTGCTACTACAGCTAAACCATTAACTAGTGATAAACAATTTAATTTGTTTCTTGACAAACAATTAGAATTTTTCCTATTTCATTGTTCCAATTTAGTGAATTGGGTGATTTATAATTAACTATGGCCAGTAAAGATAAGGGTGTATCAGTTGATGCTTCGGGGGATGATAAGAGTGAGTTATCCAGTTTAATTAAACAACGGGGAGTTATTAAGGGCCTGTTGACAAAATATTCATCCTATATTGCTGAAATTGATATTACTAAGTTAACTAGTAGTACACACAAACAATTAAGTTTAAAGGTGGATAAAATACAAAATATGCTGTCTAATTTTTATGAAATTCAAGGTAAGATAGATTTATTACATAGAAACATTGAAGAGCAGATCACCGAAAGGGAATCGATTGAAAACCGATTTTTAGAAATCATTGCTGAGGGTCAGGATAAATTAGAGTCATTTTTAAGTGCTACAAATAAATTGAGTCAAGTTGATAATATGTCATTGCACAGCTGTCATTCGAATCATTATGATGCAATGAGGCTCCCTACAATAAGTTTACCCGTCTTTGATGGAAACTACCTGCAGTGGTTGGAGTATCGGGACACTTTTGAATCTATGATATGTAATAATGAAAAGATGCCAGATATTAATAAATTTCATTATTTACGTGCTTCTTTGTCAGGTAATGCATCGGTTATCATTAAGTCTCTTGAATTTAGTTCTAAGAATTTTAAAACAGCTTGGCAACTTCTGTGCCAACGGTATAACAACAAAAATGTGCTTATCAACAATCATTTGAAATCTCTCCTTAGTATTGAACAATTAAAGAAAGACTCATTTAAGGCTTTACGGTTTATAGTAGACCATGTTTCTAAGCACTTGCGGGCACTTGACAATCTAGACCTGCCCACAGACAAGTGGGATGCTCTTATTATTTATATAATTTCGTCGAAATTGGATAATGTCACAAGTGAAAAATGGGAGGAGCATAGAATGGTAATTAATAATCTGCCCACATTAGAGGATTTCTTTGGTTTTCTACGCAATCGAGCTGAAGTATTAGAGACTGCCTATAACCGTACTGACAGGAATGAGCATAAATTTGTTCCGAAGGATAACAAACCCAAGTTTATTAATAATCAGCCTAAAAGTTTTGTTGTGTCATCTGATAAAAAATCCAAGGCCTGTATTGTTTGCGGTGAGAGTCATCGTTTATATGAGTGTTCCAAGTTCAAAGAAATGAGTGAAAATGATAGGTTTAATATAGTACATGAACACAAATTGTGCAAAAATTGTTTGGGGAGTGGTCATAACTCTTATGTATGTAAGCTCAAAGGGTGTTGTCGGTTGTGTAGAGGTAAACACAATACATTATTGCACCGAGAGCTGCAAAGCTGTAATACTGATACAGCTGTTGCTTCAACATCATCTTCGCTCCCAGTATCACTAACTTCAGTGACTAAAGGTCTTGTGTTCTTGTGTACAGCTCTAGTTGAGGTTATAGTAGACAGAAATGCTTATACTGTACGCGCTCTTTTGGATACAGGTAGTCAGTCATCATTTATTACAGACAGTTTGAAAAAACGGTTAAAACTTAATAGTAATATAAATCCAATAAATATCTCTGGCATAAATAATGTATCTTGCAATGTTAGTGAGGCTTGCCAGTTACTAGTAAAGTCTAAAGTAAATTCATTCAATTTTAGTACAAATTTCTTAATTGTACCTCGAATTACTGGCCTACTTCCAAACTCTATGGTTAATATTGATCAGTTACAATTACCTGATAATCTCAGGCTTGCTGATCCTAAGTTTAACACGCCTGCTGATGTAGATATGTTGTTGGGAGCAGATGTTTATTGGAATTTAATTGAGTCAAGGACAATAAAGTTAGGTATCAATCAACCAATTTTACAAAGTTCAAAATTAGGGTGGTTGGTTGCAGGACCTATGACAGTAACCTGTTCGTCTAGTAACCATGTGTATTGCAATTTCACTCAAGAACTTAACGAATCGATGGAAAAATTTTGGAAAATTGATGAATTGCCCGCTACCAAAACCTATTCATTAGAGGAAAGACTTTGTGAGTCTCATTTTATAGACACTGTTTCACGTTTACCTAATGGTCGTTTCAGCGTTCAAATGCCTATGAAAGAGGTACCTGAAGAGGCACTTTGTGATAATTTTTATGTGGCAAAAAAATGTCTTGATAATTTGCATAGAAAGTTTGATAAAAATCCTGTTTTAAAACAAGAATATACTGCGTTCATTGATGAATATGCTAAGCTAGGCCATCTAAGTCAAATTGAACGACCTATTTTTGGCTATTACATGCCTCATCACGCCGTTATCAAAGAAAAAAGTGAGACAACAAAATTGAGGACTGTTTTTAATGCTTCATTCAAAACAGCATCTGGAAAGTCATTAAATGACATTCAGATGGTGGGTCCAGTGGTACAAAGTGATCTCATTGGCATTTTGTTGAAATTTCGTCAGCACAAATATGTATTGATTGGGGATATCGAAAAAATGTACCGTCAAATCGAAATAGATAGGTCTCAACGTCATTTACAGCTTGTTTTGTGGCGGGAGGAAAGGGATAAACCCTTACAAGTCCTGCAGTTGAATACTATCACCTATGGAACTGCTTCGGCGCCCTTTTTGAGTACACGTTGTCTCCTTCAATTAGCGTTAGAATGTTCCGATCCTATGATTGCTAAAGTCATTCAAAATGATTTTTATATGGATGACTTAATTACAGGGCATGACACCATTCAGGGGTTGAATCATATTGCTAATGGTGTTATCCAAGTCTTAAATACTGCATGTTTGCCTTTGCGAAAATTTCGTAGTAATTGTTGTGAAATATTTAATGATAAATTCAAGATTTCTGAATCGGTAGATTTATATAAAGAAGCCAGTGTGTTAGGCCTCAATTATTCTCCAAAGTCAGACACACTACAATTTTCAACAAATTTGGAACCTAACCCTAAAATAACTAAGAGGGCTGTTATTTCCACTACTAGTAAGATATTTGATCCATTAGGATTGTTGTGTCCATGTATTATTGTTGCAAAAATATTACTGCAGGATTTATTTGTTTCTAAGCTTCAATGGGACGATGAAGTTTCTGAAGCCTTTACTAAAAGGTGGTCTAAACTGGTTAAGGGTTTCTCAACATTGTTTAATATACGTATCCCAAGACATGTCCTATGTGAATGTCCAAACAATGTTCAGTTACACTGCTTCGTTGATGCGTCTCAGCAAGCGTATGCTGCATGTGTTTATTTACGGTCCGAAAGTAATGATAATGATGTAGTTGTGAAATTGTTGTGTGCTAAAGCACGAGAAAACCACCACTTTAAACCACTTTAACTATTCCTCGTTTAGAACTATGTGGTGCTCTGCTGGGTGCACGTCTTTCCACAAAGGTTCTACAAGAATTAAAATGCAGTATTTCTGAGAAATTTATTTGGACAGACTCCACAGTTGTATTAGGGTGGTTAAAGGCTCATCCGAGGGAATTAAAAACGTTTGTATGTAACCGAGTGATTGAAATACATGACTTGACCGCAGATTTTAATTTTAAACATGTACCAACTAAGGAAAATCCAGCTGATATGGCCTCCAGAGGTATAGATCCTAACCTTTTACAGTCATCATGTCTTTGGTGGGAGGGACCGCCCTACCTTAAGCGTTCTCCTTTTGAGTGGCCAATACAAACCTTTACTCGACAACCATATGACTTGCCGGAGTTAAAATGTAACAAATCTAACCCAATAAGTTGCAATATTCTTCTAATAAATAATTTAATAAATTTTGATAACTATTCCAATTTAAACACACTAAAAAGAATATTCGCATACGTTCTGAGATTTATCAATAACTGTAAAATTAAAAATAATAAACTATATGGAACTCTTAATCTCGACGAACTAAATGATTCATTCGTTATGTTAGTTAAGGCAAGTCAATCACACTCATTTTATCTCGATGTAGAAGCGCTAACTAACGATGGTTCCTTGTCTCCTAAGTCTAAATTGCTCTCTCTTTCTCCTTTTTTGGATGCCAAAGGGATCTTACGAGTGGGAGGTCGAATAGAAAACTCATTGTTTGATTATGACAAAAAACATCCCATAATTTTAGATTCGAAACATAATTTAACTAAATTAATTATGTCTGCTGAGCACTTTAAGTTGTTTCACGCAGGCCCGCAATTACTTCTAGCGGCTATAAGAGAGCAATACTGGCCGATAGGGGGCAGGCATTTGGCGCGCAGCACAGTGAATAAATGTGTAATTTGTACCCGCTTTCGAGGTAAAACTATACAACCTATAATGGGTCAATTGCCTTCGGCACGGATTACTGCTACATTCCCTTTTCACTCTTGTGGAGTGGATATGGCTGGCCCATTCATGATATCAAGTCGTAAGGGTAAAGGCAATCGCATTTCAAAATGTTATTTATGCTTAATAGTTTGCTTATTCTCAAAAGCTCTACATCTTGAAGTTGTAAGTGACTTAAGTACCGATGCATTTATCTTGGCACTAAGAAGGTTTATATCAAGGAGGGGTAAACCAGCTGTCATTTATTGCGATAATGGCTCGAATTTCAAAGGGGCTAATAATGAAATAGGAAAACTTCTCAGGTCTAGCCGTCAGTCCACAATCGAATTTTCAAACGAGCAAGGCATTAAATTCATGTTCAGCCCCGCTTATTCTCCTCATTTTGGGGGAATATGGGAGGCAGGTGTTAAATCCGCGAAACACCATCTAAAACGTGTTGCCGGCAACGCTTCACTGACGTTTGAGGAGTTGACAACTTTGTTCACGCAAATCGAAGCCATCCTAAATTCGCGACCCCTCACTCCTTTTTCGTCGGACCCTACTGATCCACGTCCATTGACTCCAGGGCACTTCTTGATTGGGCGACCTCTGATGTCCTTACCATCCCCACCTGTCACTGCTAAGCACCCCAATCGTTACCAGCTCATAGAAAAACTACGGCAACACTTCTGGGACCGATGGCGTCGGGAGTTTGTGGCAGAGCTTCAGCTAAAAACTAAGTGGCGTACAAGACAACAGGAGCTAAAGGTCGGAGACTTAATTATTCTCAAAGAGGACAACTTACCACCGCTTCAGTGGCGGTTGGCGCGTGTCAGTCGCCTGTACCCCGGACCAGATGGAGTCAGTAGAGTTGCTGATGTCCTTACGGATAAAGGAACACTAAGACGGGCCATAAATAAAATGTGTATCTTGCCGGCTAATGACGACAACCCGGAAACAGCTTCACCTAAGTAAGATGAGGAATAATGATCGATGTTGAAATCAGTGATTTCAACGCCCCGGAGGATGTACGCGCTTACGAACTCTTTTTAGTGAGATGTGTCAGATTTAAAAAAAGGTTTTTTTTTTTGCTCATGGCATCTGTCTTCTTGTAACTTTTAATTGATTTCTATGTTGTACTAAAATTTGTGTTTTAAAATAATAAATAATAATGTTGAAATACATTAATGATTTGTCCAAGTATTAGACAGTATGCTCTAGACCTCCCGCAGCTGCGTCTGTGGGGGAGACCCGTGCCCAGCAGTGGGACGTCAATGGGTCGCAGCGAACTGTAACTTGGCAAACCACTTCAGCCCACGTAGCTCGATTTGCATGAGGGGTGGTTCTGAATTAGATATTTTATTTTTTAACTAGTTCTAGCATATTTCACGAGGCTAGAGTATCTTTAGCACGCAGTTTATCTCCATCTCTGAATCCAATTTAATTTATGTTTAACAAGAAATCATTATGACAATTATATCCATTTTCTTGCATCGAATCGAATCGAATAAAGTGATATTTATTATAACTCCATACTTGGCAGGTATTTACTTAAGATACGGTCCCACTTTATATGCTGCAGTAAAGCGGTGTTGTAAAATTGTTTTATCTACTTATTCCATTAGTCTATTGATATATAGCTGCAACCCATAGACGTCCCACTGCTGGGCTGGGATCTCCCCCGATAAATCTGCGGAAGGTCTAGAGCTTAATCCACCACGCTGCTCCAATGCGAATTGGTGGAGGGGTTAGTGGCCAACTCAGTTTCGAATGTTCTCAAGCCACCCGAAAGTCTTCGACAAGGCTTAACGATTGTTTTTACCATTGAAATCAACCGGGATCGACGGCTTCATGTGCCCTCCGAAGCACGATAGCGCCAATGAAATCTTGTCACAAGCGATCACCCATCCACAAACCTACCGCGCCCGTGGTTGCTTAGCTCTATCGATCATATTGAATCGACGCGAGCCATTGTGCTATTGACGTACAATATTATATGTATAAATCTTATCAATCTCCTTTGCGTATTGACTAGATGAATTAAGTGATGTATTTGATTGAGTTAAGTGATGTATGTATAACATTTTAGGTACATACTACATTATTAAGTAAGTAGCGTGTAGTAAGTACAGTTTTGAATGTTTTGTGTTACAACGAACACGAGTAAGTTATTATTACTGGCAGAGGCAGTATTGTAGATACATGTTCAACTGCCCATACGCTCTCGCAGTGATTGCGTTGTTAAGTGTAGCTTTATCAAGATGTTCTATCTGGCCATTTGAAATCGCAGGCAGATAAGCAAAAAATTAATAATAGTATAACGACAAAACCTCAACAAGGAATGGTTTCTATTGATACTTAATAAATAACCAAGGGATTTGCCCTTGTCTTCCCGATGGGCCCATCGTGTGCGGTCCACAGATAAAGATGAGGATCTTGACCATAAAAAATGCAAAAACTTGCAAGTCAAACCGTCATGTGACAGTTTGAGATTGTAATGTTGAACATTCCAAATTCAATGAATAATAATTAATTAAATTTAAATAGATTGAAGAGGAAAAAAAAACACTGCATAATATAAATGGATACTTAGAAAGAAATATGTAATGAAGTTTATCATTAAATATCTATATCTATACTAATAAAAAGAGGAAACATTTGTTTGTATTGTTTTCACACAAAAACTACCGGACCGATTTCAAAAATTCTTTCACCATTAGAAAGCTTCATCTTCACTGAGTGACATAGGCTATATAATAATACCAGTTGTAAACGAAACTATTGTTATGTCTAATTCCACGCGAGCGAAGCTGCGGGCAGTCCACTAACATAACTAACATAACTAACTAAACCACATCACTAAAGTCAAGAGATTGCTGTTTGCTGCGTGCTGGAAGGTCGAGAGTACAATTGCTAATGAGAAATACAATAACATTGATTGTATTATTCATTAAATGGTCACAATTAATAATCCGTTACTTTAATTTGCCAGCTGCGCTGTTTTAATACTTGACCCACTCGTGAGTCTGGGAACTTACTAATTTCACCCAGAATATTTTGGTTTGTGTTTCATGAAATAATGTCAAGTCAGCCCAGACTATCTAGTTTCATGTCGATATAATATCAAAATTTACCGGAGCCAGACTACTTTTCGCGACTAAAACTCGTTTTACAATAACTTTTTTAATAACCTTGAGATTGACCCCATAATAATTTCTATGTGGTTTCAAACGGTGATAATTTAGGCAACGTTCCATTAAAATTTTTTTTTTTCAAATAATTCTTACATTTGTTAGCATTTCCTTAAAAAACCGGCCAAGTGCGAGTCGGACTATTATTTATTATTACTATTATACAAACGGCAAATCATGTCTGTTGTATAGGAACAGGTCCCTTAATGTTTTTTTCTATTTTTTAGTATTTGTTGTTATAGCGGCAACAGAAATACATCATTTGTGAAAATTTCAACTGTCTAACTATCATCGTTCAAGAGATACAGCCTGGTGACAGACGGACATACAGACGAAGACGAAGTCTTAGTAATAGGATCCCGTTTTACCTTTTGGGTACGGAACTCTAAAATAGAAAACAACAATGCAGTAATTAATTTTTACCACTGTTACGCGCACCCCTGAATAGGTATGTCATACGTGCGTTTTTGTATTGTCCATATTAATCTTGGTTGGCCACCTTGAACGCCTAAATGGGCCGGTCACGACTCCGTCGCAGTCGTAATAAGTCACAAATATAAAATCCAGGAGATCCGTTACGGTCCAATTTTGTTTCGGACGGTTTCGTTTAACTAGTTCCGCATTCTCCAAACCGATAGTTCATCGATGAGATAAGCTTTGTACTTGTACAAATGATTTGAACACAATGCATCTTGATCTAGCTTCTGTGTCGCTAGTTACGATATTTATTTGGAGGTAACATTTAGTAGGTATTTAGTAGTAGTTATATAGTAGGTATTTTCAAAAGAAAATTATACCTAGTTACAGAATAAAATAATGACCCGTGGTGAAAGCATTTATTAAAAATCGAAGTTTTTTAAGAAAATATCAATACGTATTATTTATCCATTGACTTCTGCTAGAAGATCTATTTTTGAATCGCTCGCCGCCAGACGCTCGAAAAATTACGAGTCATATCTCGATCGCCTTCCGAAATTCCATATTATTATATCACTGCAATGTAACAAGTCGTCGAGTGTATTTAACACTCGATTGGTGGGCCAAGAGATAGACTAAGTAGTACGGTAATAATGTGTTTATTTAATGATACTGAGTCGCAGTCAGCAGGTCACGCGAGCGGGTCAAAAATAGAGCCAGTTATCATTGCTGCATCAGGTCTTATCACGAAGAATTCTCTATGATCCAATCGTAACGTAGTGGTCCAAAGCGGTACGAAATTCCGTGTCCATTTACTTATCATAGATAGATACATCGATAGATAGATATCGATATAAACCGATTTTGCTTTACCTATCGGGCTATCGGTGACCGTTTAATAAGACCCTCCAGTCCCAGTCTAGCCAACAGCACCATAAGGAGCACATAAACAATGAATTCCCTTGTTAATTTAATTGCCGCACGCTTACAAATTAGAAGGCGCACGGTAAAAGAAAAAGTGTAAACTGGAAACCCGTTTTAAGGCCTGGACCGTCTACCTGGGCCAAGTGCCGTGACTATTGCATTCCTCGCATACCTTGAACATCACTTCGAAACATAAAACGAGCAGAGGCGTATCTGACACTGGAGAATTCCGTGTCATGAAGAGCTGTGACCACTAATAATTTTACTGACGAAGAAAAATGTGTAGGTACAATTTTTTTATGCCAATTATAAAAACTTGGTCAGATATTATACGATCTACCACCCATGGCATTTGTTTGTGACTGTACCCACTTGTAACTTGAAAGGAGGTATTGGTAAGATTATTTTACATGTTAGTATTATAGGTATTCGTAAACTTCATCAAAAAGTTATATTTGTTAAGACATTTAGTGAAAATGAGAACAATAACAATAAAGATATCAGGGCAGTAATCGCTTGTACAACGAAGTGTATATTACCAAATTAAAATTTGAAGAAGCAGACTTGTGCATTGTATAAACAGACATTAAACTTACGAAAAAGAAATGTAACTCATACCTGTGATGCAAAGAATATAAATCATTTGAGCCCGTTGCGTGAAAAGGCAATAGCGGTCCTATTTGTTACCTGCGTGGACATCACTGACTGAGTAGTTTTGCGTGTAATACTCAGAATACAGAAAAAAAAAAAAAAGAACTCTATAATAAATATATCTTTAAGTACTTACTTGAAATGAATTGGTGAAGATTAAAAAAAAAACCATACAAACTTTCGAACTATATCCCATGGGAACCTGTACACGTACGGAACAATGCACAGAAAAAGTTGCTCTTTAGATTTATTATAGTAATAATAAATAGTAATATCTTTATATCTGAATAAAATAAGCATTTCAGCGCTGTCTTTACGACGAACTTGCACAATTAAATACTAGTACCTACAGGTACTCAGGTATATGGGATTGCTTCAAAGCTTCATACTCGTACAGGCACAAAAAAATATTTGTCGCAGTTTAAAAATACATTAAACACACTTGACAATAAAAATAATGATGGAAAAGAGAAGATATGAACACGCTGCAAAATTACATATCGTAGAATCATTACAGTTTTTACTCTATGAGCCCCTCTTCCAGGCGTTATACTTCGACTAGAAGGGTATGTTTGTTTATTACAAGATTTATGTGGCTTTTTTGACAAAGAGATATGTTATATATGTCCTTTGTAAATTTCTCCAAACTTTGTGGCATATCGCTCCGATCCATTCATTGAGTTCAACTCTCTCATCCAACTGGACTAACCATCTCAGTCCCTAATTGAGTCTTGTTCAGAGTCAGTCACAGTTGTCATGGGCAGCAGTGGATGGGTGGTGCTGCAAGCTCGTTTGCTATCTTGTATCCATAAAAAAAAGTGACATTTTGATCGAATCACCAATCGTAGGTACCTACAAGATTAGCCGACATCGTTCACGGCCGCCCAATGATCTTGTTCATCCATCCATCCATCCATCAGCCTTTTGAGGTCCACTGCTGGACATAGGCCTCTCTTAAACGACACCACTCCGACCGGTCCTGTGCCTTCTGAAACCAGCGGTTTCCCGCCGTCTTCTTCAGGTCGTCTGTCCACCTAGTCGAAGGGCAACCTGTGCTCCTTTTTCCGAGTCGTGGTCTCCATTCGAGGACTTTTCTCCCCCATCGGTTGTTACTACATAGTTATAATTTGTTCGACAGATACAGACCAGTTTGCAATAGATAGACGCTGTATCATTTAGTTTAGACGTTCACAAATTAATTGCTAGGATCCGTTATTGTAGATGCGAAATCGCCGACGCAACGATATCGACCGGTTTGATTCACACTATTTTCTAGAACATTTAGAAAGACATCGCACGCGGCTCTCGTTTAATTAACTAGAGAAACATTCAGAGAGATTCGATATTAGTATTAAAATATTATGTTTAGTTTAGTATTATTTATTATCTATTACCAATATCTGTATCCGCCGGGCGTTCTTCGTAGTAAAAACGTTTTCCATCAAATGGAACAACCAATTTTACTGTCTTATAATATTATGCACTCCAAAAGCATGATATCTCTTTTACAATCACACACTGATACTAATACTAAATAGGCGTAAACAGGCCTAGACTTGTGAAACGGGTGGCGGACACATTTCATACAGAAAACAACACAATTTTACATCCATGATCCGACTACAAATATTTATCTGCGGCATAAAAATGCCGAGATTCGGCAATGAGGGTCGCCTGTAGTCACCGTAATTGCTGATTCCGACTTAGTATCAGAGGAGGTTCAACGTACAAAGGCACTCAGATGCACAGTCTAAAACTCAGCTGCGCTTAAATCACGAAGGGTAGTCACAAACTATGAATCACATCGCACCAAATATGGTTCAAGCGCTTGCATATTTTATCTCAGCATGGTAATAGGTGGTCGTTGCGACTTGGTCGTGTAAAAACGTGATCATTGTGCGGCCGCGAAAGGTCGGAAGGTTTAGATTTGTAACAGCGCGATAACGCAACATGTAACGTTGCAAGACAGTTTCCCTCCTATTCAGCATTATAATTCACCTATTATCATTGCTTGCAGCCAACCGGATATCCATACGCGTGAAAACAGGTCACGCTGCCGACGATTATGGTGCGTTGCTGGTGCTTGCACCATTGCTGATTCTATAGCCGTTGCTAGCAACTTTTTAGCTCGCAGTCCGGATTTATTACAGTAAGCTGGACTGGGTTTTGTCCTAATAAAGCAAACTTGCTTGCAAGGACCGTGTACTTAGCAATTGCTAATAGGGTTAAATGGTCTCGGTACAAGTTAAAACAGGTTTGACTTAAAATGACTAAAACAGAACAATCACAACCCTTTATTTAGCCCTGTTGGGTACGGGTCTCCTTTCAGAATGGGAGGGATTAGGCCTTACTCCACCACGCTGGCCAAGTGCCGATTGGCAGACTTCACACGCCTTTCGAGAACATTATGAAGAACTCTCAGACATGCAGGTGTCCTCACGATGTGTCCTTCACCGTTATAGCAAGTGATATTCAATTTCTTAAACGGTGACAGATCAGTACCAGCGGTGACAGCCCAGTGGGTATCGATCTCGCCTCCCTCGAGCGGTCCGGGTTCAAATCCCAGCATACATTTTATCGGCGTAAAGGGAGCTAAAATGTTGAAATT
Organism: Carterocephalus palaemon; assembly: GCA_944567765.1. Taxonomy (NCBI): domain Eukaryota; kingdom Metazoa; phylum Arthropoda; class Insecta; order Lepidoptera; family Hesperiidae; genus Carterocephalus; species Carterocephalus palaemon. The sequence continues at coordinate 12,603,991 of OX155641.1, read as the reverse complement.
ATTGTTGGGCGCGATATGGTGGTATTTCAATATTCGTACGTCGCCACGCCAACTATAGCATAATCGTGAGCGTTGGGTCAACAAAGTAGTAGTTACATCATGAAACGCAGAACGATCTGTTGTAATGAAGATGACGCAAGCTGCGATCGTGTGTGGACAATTAGCCAAATATTTGTCGAAAGCATCGTGTTGTTGCTGTGTTGTTATGGTATGGCGCTACGTCATTCTTACAACATTTCTACACTGAATGTTATGTTCATATTGTCGCTGTTCATGTTCGATGTGGGAATCAGAATACAATTAATTGCTCAAACGATTCTGGAAATCTTGTGTGCGTAATGATGATTTCTTAGCAGCGTCCAAAATTTAGTTTAATTAAAATCATTTTGTACAATGTAAAAAAAATATTAAATAATATTTCATCATCAATTATCATTAGAAATCATCCATCCATCCTTTTAAGTCCACTGCTTGGCCCATGCCCAAAGAGCCTCCTTTAATCGGTTCCTTTAAATAAAGATTGATCAGCAGGTTCTACCTTGTCACGTGAGTGAGTAGAGACTTCTTCTCTCACAATATTGACACTGACCTTATTATTGCATCCAATAAAAAAATGTCAGAAATAGGGTGAACTAGCGAGCCAAGTAGGTATGTATAAGGACGAAACATGCATACCCACTAGTTTTTCCCGCATAGACTCGTCGAGCCTCCAACGGTATTCTAATGTAAGGAAACATGTTCATCGTCCCATATTATTATGTCAAGTCAAGGTTGTAGCCCGTTAATGACCACAATCCAATATGGCAATACTTTTTAACGAAAATACGGACCCGTTGGCCGGTAGTGACCCGGTTACGCCAGGGGTCGTGGGTTCGAAATCGTGTGACAAACACTTGTGTATTCTGTGTCTGGATGTTAATATTATCTATTTAAGTACGTATTTTAAATATCTATGCATGTACATACGAGTATAATCAGTCTCTGACACCCATAGTACGGGCTCACGCCTAGTTTGGGGTTAGACGGCCGTGTGTGAGAATGTCGATGATATTTATTTATTATTTATTATTATTAATAAGTTAGCTGTGTCATACTAATAATATATCATACCACATTTAATAAATTCACTGATTAGTCCTACTTCTCCAGCTCCTCTTACGGTTCTTTTCAGTTCAGATTTGCAGCTGAGTACTCCCATGTGAAACTATTTACATTTAAAAAAGCTTGGAACGAATTTTCCATAATAGATTTACCAAGCAAGAGTAACATTCGACCTCAGCAAGAATTGGGGGAATGGTCATGTATCTAGCCTATTGTTTTAAGTTAATAATGCGTTTGCCAAGCTTCTCAGTACTGTAGTGAAGTGAAGTAAAATTGGATTTGTGCGCCAGTTACAACCATGTGTACGGGCCAAGGTCTCTGTATCTACTTATTCATATTCACGCATAAGCCGAAGCCAACCAACGAGGATTTTAAAGAAATCGATTCTCGCATTCCATAACATACTTTTTACTTACTACATAACGTATTTTGCATAATATTTCTTCTTCTTTTTATCATTGATTTATCACACGCAAAGTCACCTTGGAACAATATAATTTACTACCTTTTAAGCCTTGAGCTACACAATATTTATTATTCGCTTACGATATTTATTTTATTTTTCATAATAATCTGTTACAACATGTGCCGCTTTTAAAGAATATTGTTGTTTTTATTATAATTTCAAATAAATTAACACCTATATTCTGTCCGCGAGGAATCAGTTACGATAAAAAAGATCGGTCCAATTAGCCCTCAGCAGCAGCCTATCAGGAGTTATTAAATTTCTTGATGATGTCTCATTAAATTTCATGATATTTATTGATGGTCTTGATGATGTCTTATTAAACATCATGAAATTTAATAAGACATCATCAAGATCATTGCTCATTCGGAACAGAGACTTAGAAGCCCGTCAACGATCGCTTGCGCAAGTTCGATAGAAATCGTGATTACTGGAACCCTGAGGAGGTGGACCAAATCGACACATGCACCTCCAAGGTATGTCGTTGGCGCCATTGTGCTCTGGAATGTACAAGGCTAGTCACGAGTTAAGTAAACTGATTCAAATTGGGCCTGGCTTGGTAATTTTTGCTGTTTCGAAAACAAGTTCCATTACAGGTAAAGGCCAATACGGACAAAATCAAAATTCCCTTCGAAAAAAAAAGAAAGCAAGTAGGTGTAGTTACCTACTTACAGAAACAAATAATAGTGAAATTTCAAAATACGCTCACCATCTCCATTCTAGTTATTATTTTGACTATCGCAGTATAATTATTTAATACCTTACCGATTGCCCTGCCTCGACCGTTGTCGTTCCTCTGTAGTCATCATTACTCTGTGCTGTCATCATACTCGTACGTAAGTATATCTTAGTTAGTTTAATATTTAGGTATTATCCTTTTTACGTTGCTACCAACTGTGTGTTTAATTCTAATAGTTGAATGTTACATTTTATTTTGTCTAACGCTTTTTGCAAAACGTTTTTTCAAATTACTTTTGCGTTCGATTTGGTAGGTAAGACCTACCGACAGTTTTTGTAGCGACATCGTATCGAATTATAGAGGAGCGTTTGCTAGGGGTACTGTTGATCAGCCAAGTAGAACGGAAACACAGTAGGTACAGTATTAGTGAGTGAACACTCATACGTCAGCTTTTAAGAATGTTTCAAAATCAGCTATGCAAATGAAAACGATTGAAGTAACAAAGAGACTCCGTAATATACCGCCTCAAGTTGAATTCGCTTGCTGCGTTCAATTTATATAACAAAGAATAGAATTTTTCAATTGCTCGCTTTGGCAAATAGTTCTTTGTGTATAATAATAATACAACGTACTTATACCGAATAACATATTAAAAATTCAATTCATACGTATGTGCGCGTTCGCATCTCTCAATTTTTGTTTGTGACCACTCTAAGACTTATTGATTCAATACGAAGCAAACCTGTCGTAACTTGTTGGAGACTGTATTTGTCAATATAATTGTCTTTATTACGAATTATGAATTTATGAATAGATATACATAATTAGTTCATTAAAATCGAAATTTTCTCTACTTGATTTAATTTTCTATTTTGATAAACAAGTAACATATGTATTTCATTTATTGCAGTGTAGAATTTCCCTGAATTTAAAAGAAATTAAACAATCACATACTGTAATGGTGGATTTACTCCTTTTAGTTAATTCGAAAGACTGTTCTCTGCTCAACAGTGAGCCAATGAAAGGGTTGAGAGGATAATCATACCTAATCGTCATTAACCTAGGAACCTACGAAACAATTTCTGGCGAGTGGTAATTGTTAAAGCTGAAATGTTCCCGGAAAGTTGGTAAGATTCCCGGTTACACCTGATGGTCCTAGAAGGGACCATCTAAGGTTAACTAACTTAACTAAACTTAACTAACTAACATCAGTGTTAACTTGACTCGTCTCTTACTAACCTTGAGTCTAGTTCAAAGTTATTCTCAGTTGTCACAGGCGGCGGATAACGTAATGCTCGTTTGCTATCTTTTATCCAATAAAATAAAAACGCGACGTTAAGCCCTCAATAGCTACTCAAAGAGAACACCCTGTGTGAGTTGATGAATGAAATAATTCCGTTTGAAATTCAAAACCGTGTGATTGTCTACTAAACAATCATTGGACCGCGCTATGCGTAACTGAACCAGAAAGTATACAAGGAATTCTGTACTAGACGAGACAACCATCCATCCATTGACGGAAATCAATCTGGATGTTTTTAATGTGTTTCTCAGAATAAGTTTAAATATCTATTCTTTGCGGAGTATTTAGTTTATTAAGCTCAAGGCCGGAATTACACGATTTAAACTCTTCGCTGCACAACCCCATATTTGCGCGCCAAACGGTAGGGTATAAACGCAGAAATATTATGGTTGTCTGTGTACTCAAACATAGTTGGTGACTAGGCTATACGATATATTTCACTACACGATTTATTTACGCATCAAATTGAATTTTTATTCGGTTAAAATTTTAATAAACTGTGCAGATTATATTCTTTTTAAATAAAACTCTGTTACCGCTGAAAATGATGAGAATTTCGAAGCCAAAGCTTAAAGTAAGGCAAATTACGAATTCTTTATTCCAATAAATAGAAGAAACTCTATATACATCTATATATAACTCTATATCAATATTATATAAAAGGAGAAGGTGACTGACTGACTGACTGACTGACATCAACGCAGCGCCTAAACTATAAGGGTTAGAAACTTGAAATTTTGCACGGAACCCCTGTGCTTATATATAACGTAGGGGAGCACTAAGAAAGGATTTTTGAAAATTCATTCCCTAGGGGGGTTTACCCCCTAGGGAATGACACAGGGGTGCAAAGTTAGTATGAAACTTTGCCGTTTTTGAAGTTAGTGAATGTCTTATTCCACGCGAGCGAAGCTGCGGGCGTCCACTAGTCTCTCTATTTAATAGAGTACTCTATTCGGCTAAAAGTTTTCTTTGGACCTTTTACTATCCTCTTTTTTTACGTGTTGTATTTTCATTGTTCTTCGTCGTTCTCGTCTGACAAACCGTTTTGTCATTCCTAGCTTTAAAAACTCTAACTGAGACTGAACTAAGGGTAATTTATCTTTCTCATTAATCTGAGATTTATAAATTAACAGCTGGTGCTAGTTTTACTCTCAATTGTGTCAATTTTTTTTACTTATCAGTAAAAAACTGTGTAGACATACGATTCTCTATCTCATCCACACAATCTACAGATAGTACTAGGTCATCACTAGAATTCCATAGTATTTCAAAACTTGTTATCAATGTAGAGTAAAAAAATTGAGAAAAATAAAACGTCTGAGTTACGCAGTAGTTAGGCCAATAAATGCGTCTTTGTTTTTATTACAATTAAAATAGTTATTTACTTTCCAGTAGTAACTATTTATGGTATTAATTTTAATCAGTTCAATTTAGTTAATTAGTTCATATCCTCTTACCACAAACGCTCTATTACCACTGGAATGCAGTATGCGGTGGTTTTGGGTTACATACATAGTTAATTAATATGAGATAATTTCTAATACTACTTTATAATGTGTTTATAGTTGAACAATAATGATTCAATGGCACAGTCGCGTGGTCTATTTTCGGAGCCCCATTTTTGAATCTCATTCGTATACGTTCACTCGGGCGACTTATATTTAAGTAACGATTGGTTTAAACAACTTGAATTCTAATTTCGCCTGGTTTTTTTTTTTAGATTTTGTGTAATGTCTAAATATAATAAATGTCAATTGCAGTGTTTTAGTTTCATTTTCGCTTTCGAGTACGAAATACGCATGCGAAAATGTTTCGTAGATATACAAATATTTAAAGACGTATCGGTGAAATTCATGAATTTTTAATTTCACCGACACGAAATTAGACATCCGTATACGTAACATTTTCGTATGCTAATTTTGTTTAGAGTAAATTGTAGGCAGACGAACAGTAAAGATGTAACTTAAACACTGCGAATGAAATCTATTAAACACATTGCAACATGAAATTCATAGACGCTTTGGCAGTTTTCGTACGCGAGTGAGTTTCAAAATATTGCCTGGACGTCTTATTCCCAAGCTTAGCTTTCGTGTTATTAACATGTACTTAATGTTTATTAAACTTAATTACACCATGTTCTAGTTACTAACATGTATTTTAATTAAAACATGGCTCTATAATTTATGATTAATTAACGCTTGTGTCAGGTACTTAGTTCTTTATAAATTAACCACAAGAGCCAAAAATATAACAAGTTCCATTAAACATAAGATAAGAACGTGAAAAGGCAGTCTTACAGAATTAACGACAGACGCATAGTAACAACCTTTTGGCTTTCGGTTAACAATAGATAGCCCTTGACAAGTTCCACTGTCTTAAAAAAAGGCAATGGTCCTTTAGCGTCAAAGATAACACCTTGCCAGCTAAATGGGTTGTACACGGAAACGTAACTATTCAAAACTCACTTCCACGGTGATAACATTTAAAGTCTTTACGATATCTATCGCGTTGCTTATCTGTAGGACAGTTCATTGTAATATTTCAAATAACAATTGTAGTTATATCAAGGTAATCATATTTAGCTATTTCCTCGAAAAAACTCGAAAGACTAAAATCTAGAAAAAGCGTTGACAGAAGACAATTCACCATTCAGTTTTAACGACTCCATGTCCGCATTTCAAGCTATCTGATGTATGGCTGTGGTACAATAACGCCTTATTTGTTCAGCAACAGCGTGATGTGACACAAATACTTCATTTTTAGGTCAACGATGGCTCCAAAAGAGCTGAACAATGGCGTTGCAGGCTCTCTGGTGTCCTAACGGTATTGTAAACGCATGCGTTCTGCTTACAATTAGATTTTATTCAATATTGCTTTTAAGTCCCTGTGGAGGTTTTATACCTATCGTTGAGATAATATTTGTTTCATTTCTGAGACATTGTGCCTACAGAGTTAAAAACATGATACCGTAAAACTGCGGAATGTGCTGCATCGGAGAGACTAGAAGGAATCTAGCAAAATGGGTCTCAGAACACATACGGAGTATAAAGAATATGGACAGGATCTGCCCTAGCCATGCCCTCAATTCGGGCCAATTTATTATATTTGACAAAACAAAAGTACTGGCAAGGGAGGTAACTACGGGAATCTATTGAAATTTTTCGGAAAAAAAGCTAGCAAGTAACAAAACTCACTTATTAATTTAGTTTAGTTAAAAGCACGATATACTTATCACATACCATCTGTTCCAACCAAGTGTGTACAAGTATGGAAAGCGTGTCTGTGAAAATTTACATACTAATTAATGGCTTTCTGACCGACAAGCACCTGGACAGGGTTGTTTATGCCCATCATGCAATAAGTCCACTAACTAAATGTTACCAACTGATGGCTGCACTGCCAAACAGCACGCAGCATTGTCTATCTACTTGATTTGACTATAATAATTACTAGTTTTCTTAATTTAATATTTCATTGTTTGTTAATTTAACACATTATTAATCATTTTTTTATTTATAGAATTTTAAGCATTATTTTAATTATTAAATTATTGAAAGATAATTTTTGATGAGACTTTGTATTGACTCAGATTTTCCCAATATAAGCGCATGTTTCAAGAAGGCGAATCATTTTGAAACCTAGACGAATAAGTAGTTTCAGATACAATAAGTATTTTAACTCGCTAACTTGTCTAAGGCTAATTTCCCTTGTCAAAATTTTTGTTATATTATAAAATAGGTACTGACATCTACTACTGGTATTCGGTTGTCGATCAATCCTTAATTGAGTTCTTTTTTACCTCATACTTAAATTAAAAAAAATACTACGGTGACTAAGCACTAATGAAATTAAATTAAACACTTAGCTTATCGGTTACATTGAATTATCTGCTATTGTTATTGAATTAAAATTGTCTTGTCCTTGTTATGTTTTTTCTGTCTCTCTTTGTACTGTAAATAAATCATACACTTTTAAACTGGAGCAAACGAAAAAAGGGTAGATAGCAATGAGGCTTCCATTTAAACTAGCTATTTCTGGAGGTTCCAAACCAATAAACAAATCAACGCAGACTACCTAACGTACCTATTGTAGGTTTTACAAACATTTTGACTATGTGCGATGCATAGATAAATCCAATTCAAATATATTCACAGATCATTTATGAATCAGATCAGCCTTCAATCAAGGAAGAAAAATATTATTGCCAACCCTACCCGGACAACTTATTATTATTAACGTGAAGTAGTTTGGAATCTTGAAGAAACCTGATGGATAGCTGACGCGACCGTTATTGTGTTTCTTTTATTGAATCAATTTTCAATACATCGATGTTTGCTGACGTTCCGCTGCTAATGATGACAAACTGCTACACTGATGTCATCGATTCATCATCAGTTAAAAATATTTCTGCACAAGAAGCTTATTAAGAAAATCAATAAAAAACAAGTTAAAACCCTAAAGCAGCCCTTTGAATGAAATAGAATAGAATGCAGGAGACGCATCTGTTCTCACAAGAAGGCCTTAGATGGCTTTCACAACTTAGAAGGCCTCCACCACGCTGCTCCAGTGCGTATTTGTGGAGAGGTCTAATCGATTGTCAGAATTAAGGAAGCCCAAACCATCATCCAACCATGGGATGTAGAACTCTTCGATGATAAGTTGTGTAGAGTTGACCGTCAAAACTTATACGAAATAATTTGATTGCTGTTTTTTATCGAATCAAATAATTTCACAAATGGCACACAATATTTTAAACGGTTAGAAATGAGCCAAAACGAATCAATTTAGCAAAGGTCAGGGCAGGTCATTTCGATCAGTGACCAGCATAATAAGTCAATTTGATCAATCTGTCGTAATTCCCAAATCTTCCAAACAACGACATCGTGTCCAACCTATCAACTAAATTGTGTTTAGACGATGTCCAATTTTCTGAAATTAAATTTTGAAATGGTGTCAAATGTCTCATTAATCAAATGCCTTTATTAAATTATTCAATAGAGAAGAATCGAATAATTTGATCAAATCATCGTGCTTGGCTACAGTTACAGTTAGTTATAAATGGACAGCTTAGGTACTGTAAGATGCTCTGTTCCAGTGATCATTGGTGAAGATCTAAACTTTGGCCTTCAGAATATTGCTCATACTTTATGTGTACTACATTTAGGTCTATCTCGATTACAGTGCATAGATACATACATACACTGTGTCGATATTAACTATGTTAATCAACCTGTAAAATTAACACAGATAGCTAAAACTGTAATTGATTTAGATGAAGATTTCTATCTTATAATTTTACGATCTTCACGATCACTAATGTGACCCATAAAGTTAACTATTAGGTTTGAATATAAATCGCCATTTCCTATTCCGAGCATCCCATGTCTCAATTTACTTAAGAATTAAGATAACTTATCAAAACAAAATCCAAGATCATCACGTCCATTAAAAACTGGACAGTGATTATCTGACGCTACGTCAAAGCTGTTATTTCTCGCCTTGGTAATTGCACGTTTTCTAATTTTTATTGCTAGCAACTCAGATTACAGAACTGCTAGCAAGCTATATCAAATTACCGTGCAGTCTCGACGTTGAGCGTATTTTAGAGGTCAATGGTAGCCGATAGTCTTGTTTTTAAAAAGCCATCTCGCCTCGTCTCGCCCCAAATGTTGTTCCACAACCTACTTATTACCCACCGCATACTTTACGTCTAATTACAGTCATTTTATTTGTTATTTACGGGTAGGATCACTGACTCAATGTCAGAAATAGTTTGCATCATCAATAGTTTTCGATTTCGGGTAATACTGGCCTGTAGTGCAGTGCAACCCTCCTTACAACTGAGAAATGCGGGAGCTCTACCGCGTATTTCTAGTGTGCTTAATAAAATGTAAGATCCATATTGTCAGAAATACGAAACATGGTTCATCTTGAGCACGGAAAATCTGAATAAGTTTTGCATATAGCATTCAGCCTTTTAACTTCGCATGGACAAACACGACGCTTGAGTAAAATCAATCAAGTTATGCTCGACACAATTTCCCATGCAAACGTTTCACGCCGCAGAAAGTCTGCGTGGTATCGCGAATGATCGCGATAAATCTCATTAACCGCCTGTATGACACATCAGCGCACCGCTTATCATGGGCTCCGTACACCTGCTGAGGTGAAACGTACAGCGCGTCACGCACTGGAGAAAGTGTAGTGGCGACTGGCCCCCAATTAGGTTGCGACCTCGAAATTCAACGGCCACGGGCCTTCTTTTTTCGTATCGCGAACCGACTCTACCGAACCGGTCGACGCCATCCCATACTGGCCGTGAACTGGTGATTAGTGACGGAGCTATTAACTGGTGCTCTATGATTCAAAGAAACCATAGATAACATCCGCAACCAACACACGCATAGGCCTAGACCGTGTGAGTGTAGCGTCAAAAACAACGTAAAAAAACAATCGCAAGATTCGCAAGTATTCAATAATCAAATAACCTGGAATCTACTAACCAAGGTTAGTTAAAAAAAAACTACCTATACATACTTGTTGTAAAAGATTTATTAGCATATTAAAATTTAAGACCTTAAAAATGCTTAAAATTCTGAATTTATTTTATGTTTTCTACTAAAGTAAAGTAGAACTAATAGATCTAATAGGTATGGATTCTATATTGGATGACATTGCCCTCTCAATGTTAAAAGCTCATCAACTAAGTTTGAATTAACGTTCGCCTTTTCGTCCGTTAGTTTAAAGAATAAACTTGTTTCGTCTATCAAACTATTTTCAACTATTTTGTTACTTATATATATATAAGTATTACCTGACTCTACTGTTGTTTCCGAAATCAATTTCTTAGGCCAAAATGATTAGTATTATTGTGCCTACAGCAAACCCGATGTAAGGATTGAAAAGAATTATATTGATGCTATGTTGGTTTGATGACGCTGGTCATTCATTCCGATCTGTAATCCTTTAAGTTAGGGTTCAAAACACTCGGTACTTTTCGGGGCCTCTCGTTCCCAAGTCCTGTTTCTCCCAGTCACCAAACAGGATTCCTTTAAACACTCGACCCCACGTTTCAATGGGCCGTTTCTTACAATGTCTGTTAGCATGTTTGTTATCTAAAGCAAGAGCGTATTCACAAAGGTGTACTGCCTCTAGATATAAGTTAAGTTGTTTGTTACTTTACTTTATTATCCATTTCAGACTAGCTAAGAGAAGAAAATAACAGTAACTATGACTCAGTAAAGCAAATCAACTTTAATTTTACTTTAATTTATTTACATTTACAAGTGACAGGTGTATCTTTTCGTTTAATTTGCGAATATATTCATCTGTCACAAACGAAGCCCCGGGGCGAAGAAAGATGTTTGAAATTCTGAAGTCTTTCACTCGTACTCGTATATCAACGCCATCGTAATAGTCCTTGAAGTTTTTACGACTGCAATTATACATTTCTTTACTTATATGACACTATTTCTCCGACTATTTTTACTTATATGGGTGTTTATCAGAAATTTGGTTAACTTCTGACATCATTTTGAAAGTGGTGTTTTTTGTTAAAACTCAGAACAGTTTATATTCTATGCTATGGGTATAGCATCTACTTTGCTGCATCTAAACGGGCCAGCCACTTTACTTGATATTTTTAGAGAAATTTATGATTTTTTAAAATCAGTGTTCTAGGGACTGACGGGACGTGATAGGGACTGACGCCAAACACAGTTATTATGACAAAATCTTCATCAAGGAGTCCTGACAAGTTCTCGCTAAGCATTTTTCCGAGTAACGATCACAGCAAATTGTTTCCAGTGCAGTTTGATATGTTGCAAAGTCAAGAACATTTGCATTTTTTAAGGCACACAATTTCAATAGCCAGCGTCCATAGCAAATATCTTTATTGTTTTTTAACTTTTTTGCGAGTGATGCACAACGACTATTATTGTCATCATCATAAAACTTGTGAATGATTTCTTCAACTCTCTTTCTCTTTAGCTTAGCTTCATATTTTAACCGTACGATTAAATCCCATCCATTTTATATGTAATAATAATGGCTTTGTTTCCAAGTCTCCATATATTATATCATCATGTCAGTGGACTGGACAAAATCGTTTTTAAGAAGGTTTTTTTGATGTATCTCAATCTTTTTATCTAAAATTTGCCTCTGAATAATATCGCCAAATAACGCATTTTTATCAATTTTACTTTTTGATTAGGGTCGTTGGCCATTTCTACAATTTTACTTTTTGGTGTGCTTGCTTCTTTTTTATAATTCTATGTTTAAGTACTCCGTTTCTTTGTTGTTCGCTGACAGGTTTTTTCTTTAAATTTTCAATAAGTTTCCTAGTTCAATAAGTCTTCCTAGAGGAAGGACTACAGTATAATTATTTCTTTTTTTCCTTTGAACTATACTTCTCTTTCTAGCTTCAGCTTCTCTTTCATTATTTAATATAGGAACCTCAGGAATAATTTCATCTTCCTATGATGGCGGCGTATTTTGGTCCACGTATTTATCTGTATTTTCACTAATCTTTTGTTTTTTTCTATAATCAGATGAATAGCTTTTTCTTGCCTTTCTGTGCTCACGCGGAGTCATATCTTTTACACATTTCCGTTGTCCTTTTTCATTTTTCATTACATATTTTAGTCGTTCCTTTTCTTTGTACTGTGCCAGCAAAACAGAGTCATTTTTATTTTTTTCCAATCGCCTCTTTGCCTGTTCAGACGTTTTTTTTTGCAATTCTCTCTTTAGACAATGTTTTTTTCATTCTAGGCGCCATATTCTACAACAAATACATTGGTATTATGTTTAAAACCATGGATCACACATTATGACCATCAGTCCCTATATGTGGCGTCAGGCCCTAGTCACTATTACGACTAGGGCCTGACGGTCTAGGGACTGACAAAACGAAACAAAATCAAATGAAACCTATTATTTAAAATCAACATCAAAACCAATAGGCCGACAAAATAACAAGGCAGACCAAACTCATAGTTACAATAAGTAATGAGGTCAATTAGTAATTAACTATCTTTAAAACGACTTACCTAGGGCCTGAAAGTTTGACTGGCACAGCACGAGTTTCGGCAACAAAGTCGGCGACTGCACTTAAAACAAAATGACTGCCGCGGCCTGGGTTGTGTTTGCAACTAATTCCACACCGATGCTATCGTATTGAGTGAGGTATGAAAAAGCCCTATGCTTGGATGCCGCGTATTTTTGAATTTCGTAAATGACTAGGGCCTGATATTTTTTATCGCTTACACTTTTTGACTTGAAATAATGTGATGAAACATATTGTTATTATAAATTAAATCGTAATGACAATGTTATTAATGTAATAGTAAACGAATTTAAATAGAGTTTGATCAAATTATTCTTATAGAATTATAATTACAGTGAAATGAATACTAAATTCGGGAGATCTTACATGGCTAGGGCCTGATATTTGGAGTAAGAAATGGCAATTTTTGGAAATAAAGAATATTATGATATACATTAAAATGAGTGACCGAACTAAATGGACTTTATATGATCGTATAGTAGTTTAAAATATTGGATATTTTATTTATAATATTGTGAAAATTGATGCTAACACCAAGTTAACCAAATTTCAGATAACCACCCATATTTGTCTCGTATTTCAGAGGCAATTCGCTCGCTAACATCCCGCAACCTCAGATTAGGAATATGAGCCCGCAATATCAAATATTACAATCTAATTAGTCGTCAATATTAGAGCCTCAGCTGAGAGCCTCGGTAACTTCATATTTAAAAGTATCAATCATTATAAATAAATAAAAAAATTATAAATGATTTTTTTGTTTCTCTAAGCAATATTTATTGCTTTTTCACGCATCCGCTTTTACTTAATAGTTAGTGATAACGATAGTACAGCTTAAAATAATCAGCTAAAGTAAAAACATTTCACACCGTCAACTAACACCTTAGTCAAAAGAAGTTTGGGGTCTTTTATGCCGCAGTCAGGGAACAATAATACCCTTGTATGGATCTGAGATAAGACTTTCATTTATAACCAGCAATTCGGCTTTGTAAAGGTGCTAAAATTGTGAGTCGTGAGGTACCTAATATGGGCGTCAACGAAGACTGGTATTATAAGAAGTTATTTGACTACCACAATATGGATTCCCCTTTGAAATTGGATGTAGTTATCGTATTTACTTCCGTGCGAAGGGTTTTGTAAGGTCTAAACGTAGCAGCTGATGCACTGATTCATAATACATATTAACTTTCTAGGTTTTACGAAACACAGTTATTTCAATTCAATTGAACTTTTTCGTAGTTATATCTTTGCACAACAAAAGATCTAAAGATCTTTGGTGAACAATGTACAATATGAACCTTTACACATTAAGAAGTAATGATTCTAAATAGTGTGATAATTATGTAATAGTACCTAAGTGAAATGTTACTTTCCGATTTATATTAGTTAATCCATTTCACAGATATTGCTCAAAGTAACCTGGCTAAACTCTGAAGCGGAAATTCCCCTACAAACTCTAAATGTGTTTTATTGAACAAACAGTTTTGTTGGATAATGCCCACTTAATACCGCGATTAGCAAGTCGCTGATAACTGCGATAAGTGATAATGCAGCCTTATCAACGTTTGCATTTCTAAGTGGCAGGTGCTATTGTGAACGGTGGTATCTTTATATTGTAGGGCCAGGTATGTTTTCTATTGTATGTTTTACTATTTGCTTCTGAATTTCGGTGAGCTAATTGAGATTTCCTGTTCAAGCTCATGTTCCAGTTTCCTGGAGGAAATCTAATTCGGTGCAAGTGAAGTAGAGATAGACCTGAAATATATGCCTGAGAGTATAGAAGATGTATTCCATAGATTTGTTCATAAATAAAATCACTAATTAGTGTAATTAAGTCATGAAGAAGATGGCAGGAAACCGTTTTGAAGGCATGACTGGTCAAAATGGCGTCGTATAAGAGAGGCCAGCTGTGAACCTTAAAAGGCGGATGAGGAGAGTAATTGAGAGTATTAAACAGAAGGGGAAATAAATTATAAAAGAAAGCCTCACTAACATCACCGCACAGATTCCATAGCTTCTAATATTCAAGATCAATTTGCAGATGTTAGGTACAATAAAAAAAAACGGCGGATAGTAGTACTTGTATAGCCGAATATATATTATCGTGTCGATTACAACTTTTTACTTCGAAAGGACTGGCCTCTATAGCGTCATCGGAACTGAATAATATATTGTTCGTAAGGCTAAAATTATAAAAAAAATATCTGCCCCCTGAATCACACCCAAAACGACGCAACCTACGATTTCACAGTAGCGGCCACTCAAGTCGTCAAAAATAAAAATTACCTCCCATTAGCAACATAGGATGTTAAGCTACAAACGAAGTTGAAAGACCATTCATTTTGAGGTTCATTTTAGGCTTTTTATTCAAACCGAAAAGCCCTAAGGGCCAAAACTGTTGGAGAGATTGATATCGCCCAAGGGCCTTGAGTGGTAGAACGAAATCAGTAGCAAATATACAACACGAAGGGCTATTTACAAATCCCAGTCCCTAATTGAGTCTTGTTCAAAGTCAGTCACAGTTGTCATGGGCGGCAGCGGATGGGTGGTGCTGCAAGCTCGTTTGCCCTCTTTTATCCATAAAAAAAAAGACAAATTGGGTAACTAATCACAGATGGAAACAGCAAACGATCAGATCAGACAACTTTAGACCTCCGGAGCGTTCTGGGTTCGATTTTCTAAATTTTTCTTTCTAGAGCTGAAATTTGTGATACTTTAAACATCATAATTTGAGATTATAATATACACACGTAGGTATATTGTGACACAGGTATAGACGTGGATGTAGTATGAGTTTAAAAACTCATTCGCCCGCCTATGGACCTACCTTCCTATCGTAGTGTGTTGCGTATACAAAAAATTGTGGTTTGGTTTGTACTTGTCATGCTCTACCGTGGCTTGCTGCCGTGAACTGATCAAGCTTCATCGTGGTCCAGCTGAGAAATGTTGGGCAACATCAGATGCGGCTAGATGAATGTTGATCTATTAACGACGAGTATTTAACGAGTATTTAACAGGAAAAAAAAAACATAAAAAATTATTTCTATGGAATAACCTTTTTTTTCCAACCCTTGCGCTGGCCATGTTATTATTCCATTCCATTTCGCTTCTTTTTTAATTCTATGTTATTTAACTTGGAATTGGTATTAAATTATTTTTAAATTAAATCCTCACCTTGAATGTTTCGGCAATCCGTTCAAAGTTAAGCCAACTTTGAATATACAGTTGTATCACTACACTAGATAGTTTCACAAGTCCATGGTGTATTTACTCGAAACCAATAAATTTAATGCGAGATAAGTATCGAAAAGGACCAGCTTACGAAAAAAAAGTAAAGTTCAACATTCTCTTCGGAATGCTTACATTTCAACTGCCGAAGTCTCACGTTGATAAATAACGTTTTGACATTATAATAACAATCGGCAGGTCACAACACAGTCGTTTGAGTTGCACATAAAAATTAATTCACATGTTTAACACAAAGTTTCATAGTTTCGGTTTCATCGGTGTCTGTCACTGGCGCAAAGATTAACACACCCGCACGATACTGTGGTTAAAACCAATATGGCTGCGACTGCGCGGACGGAACGTGAGTGAACAGTGCGCCACTCAGGCCACTCAAGCAAAGCAACGCTATATGAAAAAGAAAGGAACGGACGGCAGAGAACCGAGACCGCACAATTTGAATAAACGTACCTAATGCGTTTTAATTTAGACCTCAAAATCTCTAAAATTTAGCTCAAGATTTAACCATAAAGTAAGGAATGTAGCCCATCATATAACATATAACGGCATGAGTCGGTAATACCAGATGGTTTGAGCAAAATTAAACGTTCAAAAATAGTATAGATAATTACGCCTTTAACTAATCAGGTTTTTTTTCTACTCCTAAACTATAAGTTCTTACCAACTAGTCAGTAGAGTCCATACAACTCTACCACGTCCATACTTACGCTATAGTAGAGTAGGAATCGGCTTAAAATAGAGTCCAGAACTCCAGAGCCTTTCAGTGGATCTCTTGTACATTTACAACTTTCCAACAATGCTTCCAACACTTTTTTGTTGTACAATCAATGTTTTTATGATGGTTGAATGTTTGATAAATAATTTTCTTTCTCGCCGGTAGAGTATGAAAGGATTATGGTTAAATCCACGTTTAAATCTATTTTCAAATATAAAGAAGGCTAATTGAACCTAGGTACTGTTCACCTTTGTCTATGACATACATAATTTGATTACATTTTAAAACTAAATCACAGTTCAATCTACTAATATACTAATCTGTGAGTTCAATCAACCGCAATTTGTCAGTTCTTCGTGACAAATGTAAACAAAATTAACAAATGTGTTTCTATAACTGATATAAAATCCGTTTTGGCAAGAAAATTATGTACATATTTGGGCCGTTAAATTTGAACTGAAATCAAACAAATCAATTACAAAATCAGCCATGGCTTTGGATCTCGTCAGCATAGCACAACCACACTACATACCGGGGTTTGAACCTTTTTTAACTTTATTTTACTTAAACAAGTACAAGAGCAACGCTCAAAGTTTTTTCTCCAGTTATGAATACAAAGTCTCAACAGGGGTCCTAGACCCGTAAGCCTACTTCGGTTCTAATACCTACATAACATAATTGTTGATGATTCTTATGCACCTTACGAATATATTGCAGATTGTATAATTGCCTCACAGTTAAGACTTTTGTTTCCGCATCTAAGTATGGTGTGCTATACATTCCTTTTTTTTCTACATTTTTAAAATACAACGTTGAGCACGCTCAATAAATTTGGTTTTATGAGTGCCACCCCAAATTGAAATACTATATTAGAGACTATACTAATTTAGAGATTGTACTTGTTAGTTTTAGAACAGCATCTTCTGTACTGACCCTTTATTTAAAAGTGGAACCTTACTTTTGAAATTAGATTAATAGGTGGGACAATTGATAAAGTCAATTGGTAAAGATTAACAACTTTGGTTTCATGATACATTTACGTACGTAATTCTTAGTAATATCAAATCAACAGTGCTTTGCGTTACATAAATAAGTAGTAAGTGAAAATTCCGGAAGAGGTTAAGATGTACCTACGTGTAGGTATTCTGCGAATTTCCGTAGTCTCAGATAGAGCTTATTCTACTTCCATGATAGCGTAATCTCCCGATCTGCAGCTCATTCAGCTCTCAACAGATTAGACATTGATAATCCCGCAAAAACCTGGCCTGGGAACAGAGTCACTTACTCGTACGAGTACTTGGAAGGTTGGCTTGATGAGTGCAAAAAGTGATCTTGAATGCGTAGCGTGTGGTTGGAGTTCGCACAGATGTTATGTGGATATAGATAGGCTATGCTTGACGTTCATTACTTTGATAGATAGCAAGATACTATTAGAAGTTCATCGTCTTAATACCATCGCACTAATTTCTATTGTTTTAATAACTGTTGTAAAATTCACATAATAAAATAAACAAATTGTTCAATTTAAGAAAAAAATATGGGATAGATTAATCTGGTATAACATAGAATGGTACTAAATTAAGTTGTTGATTGAAAGCACAGTTTAAGACTTTAAGTTAATAATGTATCGTGATTTAAAGTCTAAGGTTTAGTTATACACAATAATAGCAAATAATTTGAGGACTTTGTCAATTCTTATCTCTGAGAAATTGTCTACAAAGCTCATCATAAGTCTATTAGTTTTTTATAAATTTCCACAAAAAAAATGGTGAGTAGCTATTTTATAAATTTCTGCCAAACTGTAGGCCAGTTTGTCGGCAGTCGGTATTCAACAGTATTCGTTGTCTATTTTAGTATCTATTATTATCTAAATCTTACTTTTATACATTCCTATCTCATACATATCTAATATCTCGATAATACCTATACATACTATGTATAACGACATGTGACGTCTGTGTGTATGATGTATATATGTATGTTAAAGATAAACTTTTAACTCACTAAGGTGTGCTTTCAGTGCTTATCATTTATTTTCGCAGCATCCTTAATCTTCCGACTCGGTAGTGTCGACTTTTGAATCGCCTCGATTTAATGAAATTAATCATCATTATTCGCCATTACGAAAATGGGCATCAATACACAACGCAACGCAAGCATTTATTTATTATTTATTTATTTTATTAGGCATTACCTACCTAAGTAATACTTACCTACCTAAGTACCTACTTACTACTTAACCATTGATAAATGATAATACATTTTAAATAATGTAAAGTTTTTAGGGATGGCAATAATCCGCCACCCAAGGTGGCTATAACTATCTAAACTTCTACTAAATAGGTCTTTCAAGCATTTGTGTTCCGTTTGTTGAATGGCATGGTCTCCGGTTACACTTCATTAGAGGCGACCTAGCAACCCATCTGTGACCGACTTTCAACGAGATTCTTATAAGTCTTATGCAGGTCTGTCACAGTTGGTATGGCTGGCAGTAGATGGGTTCTCTTTGGCTTCGCCTTCGATAGTTGCAAAATCGAGGTGCTACCGTGATACCCACAGTATGAAAATAAAATAGAAGTATCTTTAATGACATCATCTTACGGGATCTTTACAATTTCACTTTTCAGAATATTTACCAAATTCAATAAAAATACAAAAATATTTCGTAATGTAAAATTTTCTAACTGATATTTTATAGGTACGCGTATAAATATTGATTTTTAATAAATATACATATAGAATACAGATTTCAGAGCAAAAAGTAGAGTTACAAAAATTGAGACAATGAATTGCAAAGTAATTTCATTTAAGGTACAATCCGATGCACGACATACCTACTTGTTGTATCTACATAATCTCCAGCGAAGTACATTTTCGAATCGCCTTTTGTGTCGAATACTTTTCATACGAAAACGATTTCGCCTTCAAAATTTGCTACTTGTGACGTAATTTTAGCACATTGGCTCATAAAAGATCGTATTTCACTTACAGTCTTACAACAGGGTTGAATTTATGTAAAATATCTGCCCTGAAATGCCTTTTAAACATTTAACCAGCAATGTTTCTGGGAATGATGATTACCTAGATTTATATAATTATGTTTGTGATTACAGACGGGAGCGTTGCATGTAAAATTGTATTTTTTCTTTATTAACACACGTGGCAACCCTCAGTAAAAAAACGTTTAAGATTATGAAAAACACCTATAATATACTCGTAAATCGTTCTTTTTACTCTGTCTTTATTCTAGCCTCTTCTGTCGTACGATGTGCTGAAACAGCTGAGCTATTAAAATTTATGATTTCTCAGACAGGTTTACGATTCAAATTCAGCGTCCTTATAAATAAAAAAAACATTAGAACATTATTATAAAACCTTATATTAATGTATTATTTTAGTATGTACATATTATAAAGATACACACTGAAGTTGCGGTCGCCTGAACTTGGTTTTGACCTGCCGAGGGTCTCGATAAATCATATAAAAAGGTTTAAAATGCATTCAGCCCGTTAATAAGTTTAATGTATGTCTTTAAATTAGACTACTAGGTATCTACCCAAATTGTAGCCAGCCCTACAGAAAAACATATTTATCTCGAATTCAAGCTGCACCCATGACTAATAACTTGTCTCAAGGTGTGCAATAATCTTTTAATACTTTGATAATATTATTTTTGGTATTATCAATTACCTTCGTTGGCTCCATGTCTTCTGCCAATCACATGTGTACAGTAACTATTGTACCCATCCTTGGGTCTCATGTATCATGACGAATTAAGTGATGTTAGTACCTACCAACCGTCTGTTCTGTCAGGCAGTAGACACTGTAGGCAGCCACCGCACACAAATCTGGGAGACTAGATTATTAATCACAGGAAATATTGATCTGTCATTTCTGACTTGCCCAACTATCTTTCGTAGTTGCTAAAATATTTACGATGTCTATGAATACTGAGTTAGTTTTATAAGCGCACAAAAGCCGAAAATTGTTATTTTTTTAACTGTCACTGGTTTTCAGTGTAAACGGTTTACTTCTGCAGAGTTCAGGTGGACGATTTGTTATCTTTTCCATGTTATAATATTAACTTGAATATATCTTGTAACCCTATAATTATTAGTAAACAAGTATTGCTCGGCGTTGGCAACACAAATAATACGCAACCGTAGATACGTTGATGCTGTATTTCATTGTAATCCCTTCTGTTGGAGTCGTCCTTGCCAGCGATGCTGGTGGCGTTGATAGCGTCGTACCTTAATGGGCGGGAGTTCGTAGTTTCGGTTGAGGACAGCACCTCAGACCCTCGTCCCATACGCGCGGGTGTGCCGCAGGGGAGCAGTCTTGCTCCACTCCTGTACGCATTCTACACCAACGACATCCCCACTCTCGACGGGCACCTCGCGGAGTGGGAACGTGATGTAGAGCTCGCCCTGTTCGCCGATGACAGCGCGTACTTCGTGTCATCGCGCGATCCGGAGATAGCGGTCAGAAGAATGCAGCGCTTGCTTGACCGCCTGACAGACTGGCTGAGTAAGTGGAGGATCGCCGTCAACGCCGGAAAGACGGTCCCAATACTTTTCAGCCGGAAGCGTAATATGCCGACGCCGCTGCGTCTGCATGGTGAGGAATTAGAGTGGCAGCAGACCGTCCGGTACCTGGGTTGTCACATGGATCGCAAGCTCACGATGAGTGCCATGGTGGAGCACGTGCACCGCCAGGCACGAACCGCGAGAGCGATGCTCCGGCCCGTGCTGACATCCAGGTTACCACTGCGCACTAAAATCGGCATTTATAAATGCTATATCCGATCCAGGCTGACGTACGCGGCGCCGGCATGGTACGCTCTGGCGGCGGCCTCGAGGCGCAAGCGTCTTCAGGCCCAGCAAAACCTCGCCCTGCGAGCAATCACGGGTGCGGGGCGCTATGTCCGGAACGCGGTGATCGCGCGCGACTGCAAGCTGGAGTCGCTGGATGAGTTTGTGGTCCGGTTGGCGCGTGTTATGTATAACCGCGCCGACAATGGGCCGCATCCTCATCTAAGGGGGATAGCGCCGCTACATGCACGCCCTCCTGAAGGCCGACCGCTCCCTAGAGAGCTGTTGGACCTTCTTCCCCCCGACCATCAGGGGGGAAACAGCGACTAACGGCTGCAGATCCGCGCGCGCGGTACGCGTGCGCGATGACACACCGTCTCCCACGCTCAACAGCGGGGAGGTCACCGATGGGGTTCACCCCTGGAGCAATTGCCCGGATAGAAGGACCATCCTTAAATCCGAATTCCCTCACGCAGGAGCGCTCACAGCGCCGCGAAAGAGGAGGAAAGGTTTCGTTCGTTCAGATTTCATTATTTTATTTTATACTACTGCGGACGCCCGCAACTTCGCTCGCGTGGAATTAGACATAACAATAGTTTCGTTTACACCTAGTAATATTATAGCCTATGTCACTCAGTGAAGATGCAGCTTTCTAATGGTGAAAGAATTTTTGAAATCGGTCCAGTAGTTTTTGCGTGAAGACATTACAAACAAATGTGTCCTCTTTGTAATATATATTAGTTTTTAAGTATAGATGGATCAGACTAACTATCATCCTATCTTTGCAACCCCGGTTCGGTTGAGCTCATACTATACTGTTATCCACAGCTACACAGGCCACTGTCCGGAGTACAAATACCGCATCGGCGACACATATGGCTCCACGACGCACAAGATTCTGCTTGACCCCAACGTGTTGCATTCAGAGAGGCTTGTGCTGTCAGACCGAACCGCCGATGACTTTCAGGTGAGAGCTGTGGTTCTTAGTGGCCACTGTTTTTATGCCATTACCTGCATTACATGCATACGGCTGCGTTTAAGGTTTTGCTGAAACATTTTGCAGTTAAGTTACCTACCAGACGGGAAAATATTCTGAGATTCAAAATATTAAAAAGAAATATCTGGTGTTTTTATATTTTTAGTAGAAGATAACTGAAGGTTGAATTGGGTTAAGTCCAAAGTCCTTAACGACTTAAAGTGACCCTGAGTTTAGATGGTAGATTCCACATGGAAGTCCTTTGTAGGTGGAACCTATATTATGTTTTGGTTAGTGTTCGGCCGTTCTATTTAGCGTACCACCGCCAGCAAAGTACGAGCTTGGTAGGTACCATTTTTCTAGTTAAAGAAGCTTTAGCTTCCAAAGAAATAAATGTCATTTAATTTTTGCCGTGTAATATAATATCTACTTACAATTGTTCTTTTAGCAATTGTATTCCGGTTGGAAAAGTTTTTAAGTTTGCTCGGCAGTGCTGCTACTCGTTTGCTATCTTATATCCATATTCATATTAGAAAATCCCCTTCCAGTTTATCTTTCAAAAAACTTGTCAGAGAACATTATCTGAACACTTATATGTTGGATAGTTCATCTGTTTTAGAAACACTAGGACGAGTATGTTTGTTTTTATTATATCTATTTAATTTAAATTATGTATAATATGTTATGTAAAATCATCATCATCATCATCATCATCACTATCAGCCTTTAATGGTCAACTACTAGACATAGGCCTCTCCTAAAACTTTCAACCTGGAGGACTGATGACATGAAGAAGTCAGTGCATTCAAAGGGCACAGAGAGTGAGGGAAGGAGGGAGAAAGGAGGAGTGACATCTCCTGTGCTATGTTGACATATATGATGATGCTTATAATGATGTTTTGCAGATCTTTCGACCGCCGCAGACGGATGTCGACGTGGTAAACGCTCGGTTCCGTAATGGCGACCCGGTCTACAAGCATCCCATGATCCCGGGATATGAAGGTACCTTATATTTATCTAACACATATTGTACTTGAGAAGGATGGAAGGTAAATTCCATACAATAGACATACAAAATGTCTTTTATAAGGAAGAAATATTTTTACCATGCAAGTATCTTTGACGAACAAGACACCTTTTAGCTTTCTTCAAAGAATTCTATGTCCAATCATTGCCATAACCCAACAAGGAAACCTCAGATGGAAGGCTTTTCCACAGTTTTCACGTACCATCGTGGCGAGCGTGAAAATGTCTGCCGAATTTTCACATTTGCCTCACATGAGCTGTGTATTTTTTTGAAAACTAAGTACTAGGTATGTAATTTTAAAACTGGAGACGTTTTTTTAATTTCGTTTACTTAGGTTAATTTTGTGAGAAAGATTTGTTTGTAATGTTTTCACACAAAAACTACTGGACCGATTTCAAAAATTCTTTCACCATTAGATAGCTGCATCTTCACTGAGTGACATAGGCTATATAATAATATAGGTGTAAACGAAACTATTGTTATGTCTAATTCCACGCGACCGAAGATGCGGGCGTCCACTAGTTTACTTAAAAACCGGCTGTCACGATTGCGTTTAGATAGCTATTGAAATAAGTTTAGACAGAGATTCTAGTAGTCAAGGACTTTCATTATAAATTCCCTCTCAACCACTTCCTTTAGTTTTGACACCTCAATTAACCATTACTCACGCCTGCCGCCATAATGGGCGTCTAGATGACCTAAAGTTGGGATATTGACAAGTAACTATCCGAGTAAGACTGAACTGGACCCGGTGAGTCACTGTGTACTCAAGCCGAGACTTCAGATGACTCACAGACCAGTAACGACCTGAATGCCTACAGCTTCCTATGCACCCTATAAGTTATCAATAAAGTGAAATTAAATCTATACTTCTTCACAAATATTATAATTAAATTAATATTTATATTATATTCACAAATAAGCGATGCGCGCGCATCAACGCTTTTTATTGAGGCAAAGGCACAAAAACAGCCAGTATTACTAATAAAGTAAATTAATATTTTTTTGTTTTCCACTAGTATTTAAATAAAAACCAACTTTAAAACCACACCACAACCATTTATTTGTCCCACTGTTGGTAATGGCTCTCCTCTCGGAATGGGAGAGGTTGGGCCTTAGTCCACCACGCTGGCTAAGTGCGGATTGGCAGACTTCACATTGCATGCCTTCGAGAACATTATGGAGAATTCTTAGGCATGCAGGTTTCCTCGCTATACTATATTTCCTTCACCGTTACAGCAGGTGTCATTTATTAACTTAGAGCTTAAAAACAGATATCTACTACTATGTACCACTGGTACCTAGTTCGCTTCTAAAATAAACGTTTTGACCCGGTATTGACTTGGTCAATAGAATTTCTGTGTTTGGTAAGTACTAAGTGTGTCACAGGTGTCATATGCGATAATCGATGATGATGATTCATGATCATTTGCGATCTTAAGTATATCCGTAAAAAAATAACGTGTCCATCTTGCAAACGATAAAGGTAGATTATTGCGCGATTGTAACGCAATGTAGTGCGTCGACTGTTTATTATTATCTAGACTATGAACAAAACTGTATTCGACTAACCTTTAACTGAAGTTCTAGATATGTCCGATCCGACTATCTATGGTCTATGGGCTCAATGCGGCCGATCTGCGCGGGCGCAGCCTAACGGGACACGTCTCATTTGCAATTATCATTATTATTATGAATATACGGGATAGAAATGCTCGATTCAGCGCACTCATGAAATATTCAATTGTATGAAAAATTCAATACTGCGGAATTCAATAGATGTTACCTGCCTATCGGTGTATGTGAGTTATGATCGCGGAATATTGGAATTGAATAGCCTGTTGTAATATACTGTTGGTAAATAGCACGTTAGCTGTTTACTAGAAGTTGCCTCAGTCGGTGTTCTTTTGAAAGTAAGAAGCTTAATTCAAATTTCGAAGATTTTTGGAATGACTTATATAACTCTGCAACCATAGACAATGTGCCAAGGTATGAACTGCTCTGTTCGGAGTTTATTTGAACGTGAACTCAATAACCTGATAGCACAATAATTTATTATTTAATTATAAATATAATTACCTATATTTTTATACACTTAAAACAATTTGAATAGGTTTCTTGCCGCGACTAAATGCTCATTTCGGCCAGCGCTACACTGTGTCGGCAACGGAGGCGCTTTCGGAGTTCCAGAGGGCGCAAATGAACCAACGGGCAGCTCGCAATCAGATTGAACACGTGGTGGACCTGCAAGCTGGGAAGGGACAGCCTTGGGACTTGGCCGATCGATTCGTAAGCATCTGCAACACTAGTGAAGTACCCTCGTACACATGTATAGAAAACAGAAATTATGGAATGGTGGATTGAGCTTTCAAGAGGTCACCACCCTATTTGGTGACTCTACAAGGCTATTAGGGCCATGGATGGAGAGCAAGGATCCGGATCATAAGTTAGACGAAATGATGGCAGGAAATAACCCAAAGATCAGTGAGATAGTTAAGAAAAGAGTGGCGAACGAACGAATGGATTCACATATATGCCAGAGACTAGTGAAAGAGAGTAAGGAAAATATGGAAAGAAAGGATCCAATTTATAATAACTTCTTTAAGACAGGAGCGGCGAATGAACGAATGACATTGTGTACATGCACAATAAGGGAAGCTGTGGGACTATCATGTAAAGGGAAAAAACGAGCGAATGGAAGGAATACATTTGATGAATTGGATGGAGAAATCTAGATTCAAGCATAAATATGAAAGGAATAAATGTATGATAAAGGATATATGAAAAATGAAGCATGGAAAAAAATAATGAAAGGTTTACGAAAGAAGAACGATTTAATGAGTCGAGTCGAAAGAACCGTAGAAAGACTTAATGTGAAAATTAAAATTTAACTTACATATAGATTTGATCTTCCATAGTCTGCAACGGCTGAGTTCAAGTTACCACTGGTTATGGTGAGGCCCGAATGCGCCGGCATACTGCGCGACGTACCCATGGACGAGCCCAAACTGTCGCCGGCTACACATTCTGTCAGCCCCTACTTTATGGATAACGATGACCCGGACAAATTTATCAAGAAAGGTGAGATAAAGCTTAACAAACAAGAAAACCAAACAATGTCAAACTTAATGCATTCGGTGTCCGCCATGTGCCATAAAATAAAGCAAGGATCTAGGATAGTTACGAGTACTTTCTAGTCCTATTACCGGTTCCTTGATGATTAGATATTGAGGACACTGTTTTACTGTGATCTGCAGTCTCTGCAGTTATATCTTCTAGAATTAGAAAGATTTAGAAACAGGTTATGGAACCATTTCAACGATTTGTTAAAAACAAACAACGTTTTTCTGAGTGTGTCTAAATAAAAAATCACGTATCGGTACAAAAGGCTAAAAATTAAATTAAATAAACTTATAAGTACATCTAAACTTTTTGGTTACCTAATCACTACTTATGTACTTTACCTACAGGCATGGCATCATAAAATAATTTTTTTTCTGACATTTTGACTTGCATGACAAGAATAAGACAGTTCATTAATGTGGGTTACTGGGCTGTTTATTATGAATAATTATTATGGCATTTTGAGACAAAAATAGCTACTTAAAGGTATGTCGTATGCAAAAATTCATGCATCGTTTGTTCGAAACCAAATTTGGGGGTATAATCCATCCCAGTCAGTGCGTAAGTTTCGTTTTTGCTCCCCTTTTTAGACGCCATCTCTGCACCATCTGGAGCAACAAAGATTACTTCTTTCGCTACATGAATAGCTATGTTAACTTTTTGTTGTTTTGGCTTGGTAGTTTGCAGAGTTTAATTATACAAGAACTCAAATAATTTTATCAAAACAAATATTAACCCTGCGTCATTGTTAAAGGTTTTGCCGGGCATGTTCCTTATGGCTACCAACGATTTGGCGAGTCATCGAAGAAGCTCACAAACTCTGCGCTTTGCGACTTCTCTTCGAACTATAGAAGAAGGCAAAGTACCGAGTGGGCGCCAGTAAATGTAGTGAAGTAAGTGCAGTTTTATTTATTTATTAGGTACCTACCTAGGTAGTTGCAAGTTGCAAGATAGCAGTTTATGACTTTATAACTTAACAAAAATGCAAAATTAACTTTAAAAACTTTACTTTAAAATTGAATCTTCTTTGGGCCCTAATCCATTAACCTTTCATCTGTTGAATGAAGTAAAAATTTAGATTGATTGGCTGAATAATGCTTCTGCTTGCGTATTAAAAATATAATTTGACACGAAAATTGAACAATAATTTTATTGACATTGACAATTTGACATTGACTTTCATTGTTGACAATTTGTGTTGTGATTATTTTGGACACGTTACAAATTAGTAGTTTAAATAAATTGTGCAATAAAACTCGTTCATCAAAATGGCAAAAAAGAAGCCAATGGCACATCTTTCGAAGGAAGAGAAGATGGTGATGGTAATATCGGAAATAATACAGGAGCTCTTGGTAGCGCACCGTCAGGGTAAAGATGTTAACCTCAACAAGATGAAGACGAGGATATCCTCGAAATACGGCCTCGGGACTTCTCCACGGCTAGTCGATATCATTGCAGCGGTGCCTGCGGACGCTAAGGCAGTCCTCTTGCCGAAACTAAAGGCAAAACCTATTCGTACAGCATCAGGTATTGCGGTTGTAGCAGTCATGTGTAAACCGCATCGCTGTCCGCATATAAATTTTACTGGCAACATCTGCGTGTATTGCCCTGGGGGTCCGGACTCGGACTTCGAGTATTCAACTCAAAGCTACACGGGTTACGAGCCAACATCTATGAGGGCAATACGAGCCCGGTACAATCCGTACTTGCAGACGAGGCACAGAGTGGAGCAATTGAAGCAATTAGGCCACAGTGTAGATAAAGTGGAGTTCATCGTCATGGGTGGCACATTTATGAGCTTGCCTGAGGATTACAGAGATTACTTTATAAGGTGAGTTTGTAAGCAACCTATTTTTATTTTAGATTTCCTTAATGGTGATATTGAACTCCCAAATCCATATAATCATTCAGACTAAGTAGATATTTGTTTGATTGTACTTACAATATTTTCTTCTAGAATTAATTAATTAATAGAAATTTCTTATTCCTTCAGTAAAATATTAAAACCAAAATGGGTAAAATATTATTGTATTGAAATATTAGACTATGTTATCAAGTATCAATTTTCAGGAACTTACATGATGCCTTATCAGGCCACACATCTAGTTGTGTAGCCGAGGCTGTGAAGTTCTCGGAAAAGTCCAAAACAAAATGTATTGGCATCACAATTGAGACGAGACCTGACTACTGCCTGCAAAGGCACATGAGTGATATGCTCAACTATGGGTGTACCAGGTAAAATATTTCTTTCATGTTTTTAGAATATAGGTAAGTGGCTTTCTAGGCTGTACAACCTATTATAGATCCTACTTTAATTGAACTTATTATTTAGGTTCTTTATTTCTTGGGTACCATTGCCAACGTATGTACAACGTACCAAGTATAATTGCTGCCATGTTGCCAATCCTTGTCTCCTCTGTTGAAATCAAATGAGCGCAGCAGTTATTGCCAATAACAGTAGATCACCAGCTCTGTATAGCTTGGTGTCCAAACATTATCAGTTACACTATAAATTTATATATGTATACACACCATAAAACAATTGTGTTCAGGTTGGAAAGGTATGGTTTTCTGTGACATTTTATTAGAAGCGTCATCTTAGTCGTCAAGGTTAGCAATGCATCTGTAACATCTTTAAACAAAGCTCTTATGAGTCTTAGTGAAGGCATGTCACATTTGTCATGGGCTGTAGCAGATGGCTGATTTTATATATTATGTGTAAAAGCTACTAATACTACATGTAATTTTTTTTGTAGGTTAGAAATTGGTGTGCAATCAGTGTATGAGGATATTGCCCGTGATACAAATAGAGGGCATACAGTGAAAGCTGTGTGTGAGAATTTCAATCTTGCTAAGGATGCCGGTTATAAGGTATGCTCTCAAGTACTAAGTACTTACGAAGTAATTTGGCTTACGTGGTTGTGAGACAGCCCTGCACCCAATACAGCGTGCAGGTCTCTCTGTCAGGGCTGTGGGTTGTATTATGAGAAGAATAAAAAAAAATTTAAAAATCTCACAGCATTTTATGTATTTTTATGTTCCAGATTGTAGCTCACATGATGCCTGACTTACCAAATGTTGATTTTGAGAGAGATGTCGAGCAGTTTATTGAGTTCTTTGAGAACCCAGCATTCAGAGCTGACGGTCTCAAGATATATCCTACTTTGGTGATACGGGGTACTGGTCTGTATGAGCTTTGGAAGACGGGAAGATACCGAAGCTATCCTCCATCGACCTTGGTGGATCTGATTGCAAAGATCCTTGCTCTGGTTCCACCCTGGACAAGGGTTTACAGGTATGTACTTATTTCTAACAAGCTCTAGAGCTAAACAATACAGGGACAAATAGTGTACAGGGCTGGGTGGTGGCACTGACGTCACGCTAAGAATTTATGGGAAGGTTGTTGGTTCGAATTGTGATGTCCGACCAGGGAAGAGGTTTTTGTCCGATACATACACACACTTCTCTTCGCTGCGACCCATAGACGTCCCACTGCTGGGCACGGGTCTCCCCCACAGACGCAGCTGCGGGATGTCTAGAGCATATTTCACCACGCTGCTCCAATGCGGATTGGAGGGGTTAGTGGCCAACCCAGTGTCGAATGTTCTCAAGCCACCCGAAGGTCTTCGACAAGGCTTAACGACTGTTTCCAACATTGGAAACAACCGGGACTGACCGCTTTACGTGCCCTACGAAGCACGGTAGCGTCCATGAAATTTTGCCACTAGCGGTCACCCATCCACAAACCGTCCGCGCCCGTCGTTGCTTAACTCTTTGGATCACATTGAATCGACCCGAGCCATTGGGCTATGGACGCTACTTGCTTTTTTTGTCCGTAACATACACACATTTATACACAGGTCGTGGTTATTAAATTATGTTGTACTAGTGGACGCCCGCAGCTTCGCTCGCGTAGAATTAGACCCATTAACGACGTCTACCCATCTAATGACTTCAAATACGGCAAATTTTCATACTAACTTTGCACCCCCGTTTTACCCCCTTAGGGGGTGAATTTTCAAAAATCCTTTCTTAGTGCTCCCCTACGTTATAAAAGGAACCCCTGTGCAAAACTTCAAGTTTCTAGCCCTTATAGTTTAGGCCCTGCGTTGATATGTCAGTCAGTCAGTCAGTCAGTCTGTCACCTTCTCCTTTTATATATATAGATATTATAGCGGTGTATATTTTTGTTCAGGGTCCAGCGCGACATCCCCATGCCGCTGGTGTCGTCGGGCGTGGAGCACGGCAACCTGCGCGAGCTGGCGCTGGCGCGCATGGCCGAGCTGGGCGCGGAGTGCCGCGACGTGCGCACGCGCGAGGTCGGCATACAGGAGATACATAACAAAGTCAGGCCGTACGAGGTGAGTTTAGATATGATTGGTTTTAGCGCCATCTGTGTACAGATGGTTGAACGAATTTACACTCGGCATACAAGGTACGAGGTGAGTTAAGATTGGTTTTAGCGCCATCTGTGTAGAGAAGGTTGAACGAATTTACTCTCGGCATACAAGGTACGAGGTGAGTTAAGATTGGTTTTAGCGCCATCTGTGGAGTGATGGTTGGACTAATTTACTCTCGGCATACAAGAGATACATAGCAACAAAGTCAGGCCGTACGAGGTGAATTAAGATTGGTTTTAGCGCCATCTGTGTAGAGATGGTTGGACGAATTTACTCTCGGCATACAAGAGATACATAACAAAGTGCGGCCGTACGAGGTGGTCAAATGTTCTCAAGCCACTCAAAGGTTGACTACAAGACTTGTTTTTACCAATGAAACCATATATTTCTTGTTACGTGTGTATGACAGTGAACTCCTCCTAAAATGCTGGATAGATGTTGATGAAATTTTTTGTGTATGTCCAAGGGGATTCGAGAATGGTTTAGATTCAAAATGTGGTCCACTGGAAAATGTTTTTTAAACACTATTTTATTATTTTTATTTTTAACCGTCGTTCATTGACGTGAAGCGTCGCGTCACTTTGACATTTCATATGGAAGAACAACCTTCGCTGGGCCTTCTAGTAATAATTATACAAACTAAAACTGCTATTCGGAGTTATAATGTATTTAATTCCAGGTCGAATTAATCAGACGCGACTACGTCGCAAACGGTGGATGGGAGACATTCCTCTCCTACGAGGACCCTGACCAGGACATTCTGGTAGGGCTCCTCCGGCTGAGGAAGTGCGGCTCGGACACGTACCGGCCGGAGCTGAAGCCCGGACCGAAGGCCGACTTCAAGCAGTGCAGTATTGTTAGGGAGCTACACGTGTACGGGTCCGTTGTGCCGGTATGTATACTTTTCTAACATTATTGGGAATAGGGGTAGCAAGGGAAGAAGGCAGCAAAATTAAATAATTGATTTGCTTGTACAACAAGGTCTTAAAGTAACAGCCAACTTTAATCAAAATGTGGTATACTCGTAAAATAGTCCAAATGGCAAAAATTGTCCAAATAAGCGCGCTCAAAATTAGCTATGGCGGCTCTGATGTTTCCATTCATCCGAAGTAAGAACCACCATAATAAATAATATGGCTCTACAAAAAAACATGTTTCATTCATATTTATTTTGAGTGTAATAAAATATCAGATATATTTATAACAGATATTTAAATACAACAATGCAGTGTGTTGCTTTACATTTTATGGTTAGCCAAGGAAACCTTATTACGGATTGTTCGCAGGTGAATGCCCGGGACCCAACCAAGTTCCAGCACCAGGGCTTCGGAATGCTCCTCATGGAGGAGGCGGAAAGGATCGCGCGCCGCGAGCACGGCTCCGACAAGATGGCGGTCATTTCCGGCGTGGGCACGCGCAACTATTACGCCAAGATCGGCTACCATCTCGAGGGGCCGTACATGGTCAAGATGTTGACTTAATCATTGAATCATTGAATAATAAAAATTTGCGATGCAAGTGCTGTTTTTTTTTAAATATTTTTATTTCAGTTTTTTTCAGGTTGCATGACTTCAAGGTGTGAATTTAAAAGGAGTACTTGAGGGAGTTAATTATGAGAGAGATACATATCCTTAAAAGTGATAAAAATAAGGGTCGCACAGACTATTATAATGCTATTTCAATCGAGTTGTATTTGGCTAGCTTTATGCAAACAATATAACGATTTTCCCTAATCTTTAGAAGAGGGCACTATACGTACGCTGAATCACGATACCGAAGATTTCAAATGATAATCGAAAAATTATGCAATATTTGTATAAATAAAATATATTATCTCTAGACTCCTGGGTGGCTACCATTGGGTATTAAGTCATCCCTTTAATTTGATTTTAAATAAAAATACGTACAAAGCAATTGACTATATTTTTTCTTGAAACACCACAAAAGACAGCTGTTCCATACATACAACTGTCCTATCAATAGCGAGTCCATTGAACCAACCCTATTTAACCCTAAAAACGTGTCCATTCCACACCTTACCTTTGGCTCCCGCGCTCAACAGCGGGGAAGTCACCGACGGGGTTTACTCCTGGAGCAATTGCCCAGATAGAGGGGATCTCCCCTACTCCGAATTCCCTCGGCGAAAGAGCGTCTACAGCGCCGCGCAAGAGGAGGAAGGGTCTGTCTCTCTGTACCTTACCTTCCTCCGTGTCAGTGACAATCCCTATTCCTAATTCCCTATCCTTCCAGGCCCGATCCGCCGCTGTCGATCAACCCGACGGAGATATACCACAAGCACGTGGGCATGCTGCCGAACTACGCGGGACACGTGCCCGGCACCGTGTTCAGGTCAGTTGCTATATAAGGCGGAGTACAAGTTCTCCAAGCGGGGTCGCTTCCGATGTCGCCTTGAGGGTCAATAGACCAAAACATTCCAAGGCGGGTTTTAGTCTACGGACATAATCAGCCGGTATGCATGAGGTGCATTTAAGGTATGCCCGGAGGGTGGTCCAATTTGGTTGTTTGGACGCAAAAGAAAAACTTAGATTAAAACAAATGGGGACGATACGGAACTAGCGTCTCGTAAGTGCGTCAGTTAGGCTCATCCACATAATTCCACTTGAGTCGCAAATATTTGTATTTTGCACTTGTACTCCTTTGTACTCATTGAACTATAGCGGTGACACCTATTGAACTCGCCTCACTCGAGCGGTCCGGGTTCAAATCCAAGCGGCACGCACCAATGACTTTTCTAAGTTATGTGCAATTTATGAAATTTAATGTCACATGCAGTAACGGTAAAAGAAAAATCGAGGAAACTTGTATGCCTGTCAGTTCTCCATAACGTTCTGGAAGGCATTTGAGATTCATGCCCAACAGTGGGATTAAGAGAGGGTTGTTGTAGTGGCCTTACAGAATGCTGTCATTGCCGCAGGGTCCATATTTGTTAGTGAGAGTTAGCCAATGTGTCACTCAACTATGACGCTCGATCTGCTAGTACCAAATGAGTATTTGGTAGTTCGGTACGGAAGTCCAGAATAGAGTACTCGCTTGCCCGACACTCACCAACAGCGGCGGTTGAAATACGGCCTCACACTAGACTGGAGGGTTTTGAGTTCAAATCCTAGCGGTAGGTCAGCGCGTTTTAAGAAATTGATTTTAACAGTAAAGGAAAACATCGTAGGAGTCCCGGAGTTTTCCATATTCTCGAAGGCATGTTATGTGACTGACTATGGCCAATGATATATGTATACGTATATAGTTATGGTCTCACCACACTCATCCCTCTCCAATAAGAGTGGAGACCCGTGCCCAACAGTGGTACATTGAAAGAGTTGGTGGTGGTTGCTGTTGCTTGACACAAAAACCAAAAATAATAATATTGATTAACATTTATCTGCCCCAAACGATAATTGCCGATCGTCTTTGCCGATTATAGAGTCAAATTCATCAAGATGTTTGTCTTGCTAGTTCTAGATATTCAGTTTTGTTTGGTTCAGGTTCGGCAAGACTTACGGCAACGACACCAGAGACGCCAAGAGATGGCTACGTGGAGACTTCACATCCTAAACCTCAGTGAAAGCAAATACAAGATTGTTGACTTTTGGGTCTAAATTATCAAGATATATAACACCGTTATTGACGATTTTTTTTAAATAAAACGATTGGGTTAATAAACTGGTTTTATTTAAAAATATAATTATATAACTTTTTAATAAATATCACAAATAAAAATTCTAAATGTGTACAAATTTTATACAAATTTATAAAAATAGGTTGAAAATTAAGTGTGTAGTTCTCTTCTTATTCACATGCTAAGCATTAGTAAATAACCTTATTGATTTGTAGTATACAAACGAAATTATACTCTAAAAATTTTTTTTTTTAAAAAGCTTTTATAACTTTTTTTTTATTTTCATGCATTGTCATCGGAACCTAATATGTGTGCCAAATTTCAGCTCGATAGCTTCAGTGGAAGTGGGTGAAATATTGATTGCAAGATTCCAGGACATACATACAAGATACATACGAGTGAAGTTAAATAAAAGCTTTTAAAAAGGCTACTTTTTCTATTTACAAAATTGCCCTAGTGCGTAGTAGGTATGTATGTGTTTTACCAAATCAGAAATGAAATAATTCCAAGCCTATTTCGGATATGGCGACTAGATTTAAATTTTACTAACAGAATTTACACATTACAATTACAGTTGATATTGAAATGTACACCACCATAAGCATAATATGTATGATCATACAATAAATGCACTAATTAATTCCATTAATTAATAGCATAGCTCTTTCAAATAATACACCAGGATCTCCTACTTTTTCTTTGCGTTCCATTCTTTCAGCAGCTTTTCGGTTAGCGCGAGGTTTTCGTCTTTCTGCAAAAGAACGAGACGATGAGGGCGTATAATATTATCATAATGTCCAATTCTTAAAATGTCCCCTGTATGCCATTTCGGAACCTAGCCCTGAACTATTCTGAAGCTCTAGAGTCTAGAGCTGAGAGGTCTAGAGTCTAGACCTCTCAGCTGTGTCAGACCCATGGCGGATTCATGACCCGACTACAAATATTTATCTGCAAAATAAATATGGGGTATATATTTCGGGATTTGAACGCGGGACCCACGGTTCGTCACGGAGTTTGCTTATCCGAAAGGGGAAATTGAACGGGTTTGTCCCAAAATATCCACTTCCCAAAATGTCCAATTCCCAAAATAGCCACTTCCCAAAATGTCCAATTCCCAAAATATCCACTTCCCAAAATATCCACTTCCCAAAATGTCCACTTCCCAAAATGTTCACTACCCAAAATGTCCACTTCCCAAAATGTCAACTTCCCAAAATGTCCACTTCCCAAAACGTCCGCTTGGCATAAATTCCTCTTCACTTGTTTTTCAAAAAAACAAACGTAATAGAATTCCTTTATATTTTTCCTTTTGGGAAATTTTCCTTTCGGGAATTGCCATTTTGGGAAGAGGTCGTTTTGGGTCGTTCCCAAGTAAACTTATAGGTAACTAGTGGACGCCCGCAGCTCCGCTCGCGTGGAGTTAGACATAATAATATATGTTTATTTTACAACCTTACAAAATTTTTACAAACTTTGAATGCCATATTTATTTATATCTAATCAACAGCCTACAATATAAATTTTATGCTTCTAGTTCTGAAAATGACAAAACTTTCATAGAACCTTTCAACCCCCGTTTTCAACCCCGTAGGCTACTTTTTTCCAAATAAAAAGTAGCCTATGTCCTTTCTCAGGCTCTAGACTATCTGTGTACTAAATTTCATTTCAATCGGTTCAATAGTTTTGGCGTGAAAGCGACACAGACAGACAGACACGAGTCGAAAGTAACTCGTTTATAATATTAGTATGGATAAACGAGGCTCACCTTGATAAAGCAGAACCTGGCAAAGTTCTCCCCGAGATGCTTGTGCTGCTCCGAGTAGAAGGCGGTGGGCGGGATGGCGAGCACGCCCGCCTCCTTGGCGAACTTCTTCGTGAACTTGTAGTCCTTGTACTTGTCTGGCTCCGCTGACAGGTCGATTTTACTTTCTGAAAACAAAACAAAAAAAAAAATATGAAGAAATCAGTACGACGAATGTTAAGAGCACACTAGTCGACCGTCACTTTTGAAGAATAGGTTTTTACCAAAAATATTGCCGTCGCGCTGACCCCCAACCTTACCCCTTAGCGTGCGATAGAGAGAAGTGCAGTCTCGAACTGATTTTACCTACGTAAAATTAAGAAAATCGTCCTTTCGTAATCCCCTGTTTCCTCCTCGAAATCTAGACCGATTTCAATATTTCTTTCAGTTAAAATGTAGAACAGGGTCTAAGCTATGCCCGTACGTTTTGCTTTTTTGGGATATGTTTGTAATTACCAGTTTGCTTGATGTTTGAAAATGTATGTAAAAAAAGTCGATTTTTTTGATTTTAAAAGATTTTTTTTCTCTTCTATTAAGCAAATTATGAAAAAAAAAAAACAAAACGTACAGGCATGGCAGAGGTACGTATAAATCGTATGGTATTTTTTTAAATTCTGTAACTTCTTTATCCTAGGAGGAAACAGGGGACTACGTTTGTATGGAAAAAGTGTCGACTCATATCCTCTTAAAATAGTGCGATAGTATAAAACGATACATCTTTGAATTGAGCGCCCAATGGCTCACATAAATCATACTTGATCAAACGGAAAGCAACGAAATGGTGGATCGATGTGATGCAGAACATGGCCTGGATCTGCCCAAAAAATCTAACATACGCTGCTTTTTATCCCGAAAAGTTGCATAGTTTCCGTGAAATGGTCAAAACACTGAATTAATAGTTCGATTTTTAATCGATACTAAACTATCGATCTATTTTTAATAGATAGGATATTCTCTTAGGCTATTTCGGGTCTTGATAGGATGAACTGCAGGTGAAGTTAGATTTTGATAAGTGGTAATCTTTGGTGTAGCTTGCAGTTGATAAAGGCTATGCTTATTATATTTTAAAACATCCCTTGATGGTAGAGGTAATTCTGCAAGTAAAACGACATGACGAGGTCAGAGCCGCAGGTAAATTTAGTAAAAAAAAATGAATCTGAATAATTGGTAAATAGAAAAAAAAGTTTATTTTTCAGTACGACCCCTGATCTCGTTCGACGAGAACACTGAAGTGGAAATGGACGGGACATATGATGAGGACGAAGACAGATAAATGGAACAAAACAGTAACGGAATGGTACCCTAGAAATGGTAAGAGGCATAAAGGGAGACAATTAAAAAGATGGGAAGATGATCTGCTGAATGGTTGGAGGAGAACCTCATTAGACAGAAACAGATGGAGGGAGTTAGAGGAGGCCTATGTCACAGGACAACCTGACCTGGTGGCTGGATAAAATCATACATAATTATTAGCATTTAAGTTAAATATAATATCGTTAAAAAAAAAATGTTTATAAGTATAATTTAAGTAATTTTGTAAAGGTCAGCGAATAAAGGCTATTTTTATATCATTTATTTATTTACGACCCCTGATTCCGTGCAGTTCGGAAACTCACCCAGCTCGGTCCAGTCGGCCACGATGAAGTACCCACCCTCGGGCACGGTGGGGTTGAACCCGTTCTCCCGCAGCACCCTCGCCAGGTAGTCCCGCTTGGAGACCAGCTCGCGGGCCAGGGAGAAGAAGTAGCACTCCGGCGTGTTGTAGCGGGCCAGCTCGAACTCGAACGAGCGCGCCACCGCTTCCTGCGAACATTAACGACGAACTTCAAGCAGAGCAAGTAAAGCGGTTGAAGCGCTTTATTTTATTAACAAACTAGCTTTTACGCACGGCTCCGCCCGCGTGGTCAAAGGGAATAAACAATGAGTTGTTTATCATACATGACACATTTGTGGTGGATAAATAGTGCTGTCACTATTCCACGATTAAAAGATACTAAGATAAGAACTTGCAAA
The DNA here is from genome assembly GCA_944567765.1 of Carterocephalus palaemon. Classification (NCBI taxonomy): domain Eukaryota; kingdom Metazoa; phylum Arthropoda; class Insecta; order Lepidoptera; family Hesperiidae; genus Carterocephalus; species Carterocephalus palaemon. The sequence goes on along the minus strand of OX155641.1, from coordinate 12,565,632 downwards.
TGAATTTTACTAACGCCATCTATTAACAACATCCGGAACTAAATATCTAGCAAATAACAAAACATCGATATCTTCCCATGGGGATGTTTTACCGCGGTAAAAAGTAGCCTACGTCACTCTCCACCCTCCTCACTATCTCCACACACAAAAACCATACGATATAATAGCTTCGTTGCGACGTGAAAGCCGGACAAACAAACAAACACACTTTCACATTTATAGTATTATAGTATATATAGTATATACTATAGTATATAGTATATAGTATGGACTAAATAAATAAATATTATGGACATTCTCACACACGGCCATCTGAACCCAAACTAGGCGTGAGCCTGTACTATGGGTGTCAGAGACAGATATACATAAATATATATTTTTAAATAAATACAGAGACTGTTATACATACTGTTCAGTTCAGAATCTCACCTGTACGGGCGTGCAGCAGGTGTACACGCAGTTCTGGTGCACGACCTGCAGGTTGCGCATGAGGTCGCGCGGCCCGTACGCCCAGCCCGTCTTCCAGCCCGTCACCGAGAACGTCTTGCCCGCAGAGCCCTGTCAGTTCAGAATCTCACCTGGACGGGCGTGCAGCAGGTGTACACGCAGTTCTGGTGCACGACCTGCAGGTTGCGCATGAGGTCGCGCGGCCCGTACGCCCAGCCCGTCTTCCAGCCCGTCACCGAGAACGTCTTGCCCGCAGAGCCCTGTCAGTTCAGAATCTCACCTGGACGGGCGTGCAGCAGGTGTACACGCAGTTCTGGTGCACGACCTGCAGGTTGCGCATGAGGTCGCGCGGCCCGTACGCCCAGCCCGTCTTCCAGCCCGTCACCGAGAACGTCTTGCCCGCAGAGCCCTGTCAGTTCAGAATCTCACCTGGACGGGCGTGCAGCAGGTGTACACGCAGTTCTGGTGCACGACCTGCAGGTTGCGCATGAGGTCGCGCGGCCCGTACGCCCAGCCCGTCTTCCAGCCCGTCACCGAGAACGTCTTGCCCGCAGAGCCCTGTCAGTTCAGAATCTCACCTGGACTGGCGTGCAGCAGGTGTACACGCAGTTCTGGTGCACGACCTGCAGGTTGCGCATGAGGTCGCGCGGCCCGTACGCCCAGCCCGTCTTCCAGCCCGTCACCGAGAACGTCTTGCCCGCAGAGCCCTGTCAGTTCAGTATCTCACCTGGACGGGCGTGCAGCAGGTGTACACGCAGTTCTGGTGCACGACCTGCAGGTTGCGCATGAGGTCGCGCGGCCCGTACGCCCAGCCCGTCTTCCAGCCCGTCACCGAGAACGTCTTGCCCGCAGAGCCCTGTCAGTTCAGAATCTCACCTGGACTGGCGTGCAGCAGGTGTACACGCAGTTCTGGTGCACGACCTGCAGGTTGCGCATGAGGTCGCGCGGCCCGTACGCCCAGCCCGTCTTCCAGCCCGTCACCGAGAACGTCTTGCCCGCAGAGCCCTGTCAGTTCAGTATCTCACCTGGACGGGCGTGCAGCAGGTGTACACGCAGTTCTGGTGCACGACCTGCAGGTTGCGCATGAGGTCGCGCGGCCCGTACGCCCAGCCCGTCTTCCAGCCCGTCACCGAGAACGTCTTGCCCGCAGAGCCCACCGTGATGGTGCGCTCCCACATGCCCGGTAGGGTCGCTGCGGACAGATGGTGCCTCGGTAAGAGTATTGAGTATTATAATAAACACACACTTGCTGCGACCCATAGACGTCCCACTGCTGGGCACGGGTCTCCCCACAGACACTGCTGCGGGAGGTCTAGAGCATACTCCACCACGCTGCTCCAATGCGGATTGGTGGTCGAAACACACACATTAACTAATAATTAATATCTAAGTAATCTATCTATCCATTACAGCGGTTTCCCGCCGTCTTCTTCAGGTCATCTGTCCACCTTGTCAAAGGGCAGCCTGTGCTACTTTTTCCGAGTCGTAATCTCCATTCACCCATTATCCATACTGTCTCTGTCTGTCTGTCTCGCTTTCACACCAAAACTACTGATTTAAATGACATTTGGTACACAGATAGTCCTAGATCTAGGAGCCTGAGAAAGGACATAGGCTACTTTTTAATTGGAAAAAAGTGTTGTAACGGGTTGAAAAGGGGGATGAAAGGTTGTATGAAAGCATTGTCGTTTTCAGAACTAGAAGCATAAAATTTATAATTTAGGCTGTTGATTAGATATAAATAAATACAGCATTCAAAGTTTGTAAAAATGTGTAAAATAAACATAGGGGATAACACATTTACGGATTCATTACAAATTTGTGGAGCTAAAGTTAACGCGTTAAGAAGAATCTATTATTATGTCTAATTCCACGCGAGCGAAGCTGCGGGCGTCCACTAGTTTTAAATAAGGTAAGCCTTATTAAAACTAGTACTTACTACCTTCGTACTACTTACGTACTTATGATCAACATAAGTCTTGGTCATTAACTCACCAATCCTAATATGTTTGTTCGGCTCATACACCATCCACTCGTACACCTCGTCGGAGACACACAGCACGTTGTGCTTCTTGCACAGTTCCGCTATCACCACCAGCTCGGGCCGCGTGAACACCTTGCCCAGCGGGTTGTGGGGGGTGTTCAGGATCAGCATCTTGGTGCGGCTGGTGAACAGGGATGCTAGATCATTAACTCACCAATCCTAATATGTATGTTCGGCTCATACACCATCCACTCGTACACCTCGTCGGAGACACACAGCACGTTGTGCTTCTTGCACAGTTCCGCTATCACCTCCAGCTCGGGCCGCGTGAACACCTTGCCCAGCGGGTTGTGGGGCGTGTTGAGGATCAGCATCTTGGTGCGGCTGGTGAACAGGGATGCTAGATCATTAACTCACCAATCCTAATATGTTTGTTCGGCTCATACACCATCCACTCGTACACCTCGTCGGAGACACACAGCACGTTGTGCTTCTTGCACAGTTCCGCTATCACCTCCAGCTCGGGCCGCGTGAACACCTTGCCCAGCGGGTTGTGGGGCGTGTTCAGGATCAGCATCTTGGTGCGGCTGGTGAACAGGGATGCTAGATCATTAACTCACCAATCCTAATATGTTTGTTCGGCTCATACACCATCCACTCGTACACCTCGTCGGAGACACACAGCACGTTGTGCTTCTTGCACAGTTCCGCTATCACCTCCAGCTCGGGCCGCGTGAACACCTTGCCCAGCGGGTTGTGGGGCGTGTTCAGGATCAGCATCTTGGTGCGGCTGGTGAACAGGGATGCTAGATCATTAACTCACCAATCCTAATATGTTTGTTCGGCTCATACACCATCCACTCGTACACCTCGTCGGAGACACACAGCACGTTGTGCTTCTTGCACAGTTCCGCTATCACCTCCAGCTCGGGCCGCGTGAACACCTTGCCCAGCGGGTTGTGGGGCGTGTTCAGGATCAGCATCTTGGTGCGGCTAGTGAACAGGGACGCTAGCTCCTTCTCGTCGAGAGCCCAGTCTGATGACGTCATGTTGGACGACTTGCTTTTCTGGGGAAAGTCGATCGAGTATTGTTACAAGAATATTCGAAATTTTAGCTCTGAACGAAATTCAAAGGGGATAGGTGCGCATGGGCCATCTATCAGTGCGGGGGATATACTCTTAATACGGCTGGCGAATCAATCAGCGCTTACGACGCTTATACGCTTAAGATACCTTCAACCCTCTTTAATGCTCTTAGCATTTAGTCCGCTTTTTGTAGTACCATATTTAGGTATAATAAAGGGTTTAATAAATAATAAATAAATAAACCCTCAGCGGCAGGCATCAATGACTTACCTAAGTTGCGATTTAAGAAACTAAATGTCACTTGCTCTAACGGTGAAGGACACGTCGTGGGGAAATCTGTATGCTTGAGAGTTCTTCATAATGTTCTGAAGGCATGTGAAGTCTGCCATTCCACACTTGGCTAGCGTGGTGGACTAAGGCCTAATCTCTCCCATTCTGTGAGGAGACCCGTCCCCAACAGTGGGACAAAGAAAGGGTTGTGATGATATATAAATTCTTAAATCGCATGTAACTCTGAAAAGTCATTTGTGCTTACGGACCCGGATATAGGTAAAGCTCTTAACTATGACAATTTACAACAACAACTGGACTTAGTCAATTGAACCATTGTCCTAAGATTTATACCATAGCAATTAATACCATAAAACATAATTCAAGTGGAGTCCAGATACAATTCACTATCTAAAGTATTGTGACATGTGTGCTCTGCATAGGATTCTGATAACCTTTAACTGTAGATATTACTTTTGAAATGCGTGTTGATTAACTAAGCCTTTTTCAAACATTAGTTAGTGAGTCAAAGCTACATTAATAGGATTATTGCAGCTCTGAAAGTGGTACACTAAATCTTATTTAATTTTTTCACCTTTTGCATAGTGACGCGACCAGCAGGCAACTGAGCCACACTTGTCCCATAGTCTTTTCGGCATACTATCAAACTGATCGCAAACCAATTCTCGATGTTTTTGTGGTCGAACTCGACCCATGGTCAACCCGCAACCAAGTCATACAAGTGGTCAACACAGCCCGCGGGTTAACTGGCCTGTGGGCTGTGATGACCCTATCGCCTTCTTGATAAATCAACGTTATTTATGTAGCGATGAGAGTTATACAGGGTTATTGGTAATTCGACGTATTCCCGTTAGGAGGTGATAGGGGTGACTATTTGTGATAATTTTAACCCCCATATGCATTATGCAAAAGTGAACCATTTTCGAGTTATCAAGCTTTTCAGATTTTTTCAAAATAGGTCAGAAATGCAACATCAAAAATTTATTAAAAAAAAAGTATCAATTAAAATCTATTTTTTTCTTCTGATTTATAAAAACGATTAAACAATGGTTATTTATCAACATTAAAACTACAATTATCGGTCCAACTTTAAAAATGCGAGACGATTAACGATATTACTTCAATATTTTTTGAAATTTTTGTCCACTAAAATGCCTTAAAAACAAAAAAAACTTATATCAAACTTGGCTTGCAGATTATTTTAAAAACATAACCGTTTTCTTAGCTTTCCAACAAGGCATAATAACTATGAACTTATTTTAAAAAAACTGAGAAAAACCGAGCACAAAGCAAGCAGGCGGAAATTTATATTCGAACTAAACTTATGGTCTTTCTTTAAAATTTCAAAAAAGTAATTAAAAACAATGCCCAATGTCAATAAAACAATAAATATAAATATAAAATTAAATTGAGAACCAGTAAAAGTTTAGTAATAAGAACAATTAATAAAAAGTAACAATTACGACATTTTGTAATTTAGCCTAATTAAAGTTCTTGCTCGAAGCGACTTCCCCTATTGATTCGTGATTCGGAATAATTTTAACACATCGGTAGTTAAGATACACCTCAGAAAAAGAATGAGACTGCGTACGCAATAGGGGAAGTCCCTTCGAGCAAGTACTTTAATTAGGCTAAATTACAAAATGTCTTAATTGTTACTTATTATTAATTGTTATTATTACAGAACTTTTACTGGTTCTAAATTTAATTTTGAATTTATATTTTTTGTTTTATTTACATTGGGCATTGCTTTTAATTACTTTTTTTGAAATTTTAAAGAAAGACCATAAGTTAAGATCGAATACAAATTTCCGCCTGCTTGCTTTGTGATCGGATTTTCTCAGTTTTTTTAAAATAAGATCATAGTTATTATGCCTTGTTGGAAAGCTAAGAAAACGGTTATGTTTTTAAAATAATCTGCAAGCCAAGTTTGATATAAGTTTTTTTTGTTTTTAAGGCATTTTAGTGGACAAAAATTTCAAAAAATATTGAAGTAATATCGTTAATCGTCTCGCATTTTTAAAGTTGGACCGATAATTGTAGTTTTAATGTTGATAAATAACCATTGTTTAATCGTTTTTATAAATCAGAAGAAAAAAATAGATTTTAATTGATACTTTTTTTTTAATAAATTTTTGATGTTGCATTTCTGACTTATTTTGAAAAAAGCTGAAAAGCTTGATAACTCAAAAATGGTTCACTTTTGCATAATGCATATGGGGGTTAAAATTATCACAAATAGTCACCCCTATCACCTCCTAACGGGAATACGTCGAATTACCAATAACCCTGTATATGTATATACAGGGTGTCCCAGAATGAATGGATAATCCTTGAGCCCCGCACAGAACAGCTCTCCAGCGCTTAGAAAAAAAAATCAAAAAAAAAAAATTCCAAGTGATACCCAAAATATGATTTTTTTTAGAAAAACATACGTTATTTTAGCTTTACTTCACATTAATTTACACAACTGCCACAAATTAATGATATTCTTGGCGTTTTTGGTGTCATTTTATTCCTGATAGACTATACTACTAGAAATACATCAAATAATATAAGTATCTGTGATACTTTTTTTATAAAAAAAATAAGAACTTGAATTTTTAACATGAAATTTGATACCAAAATAATTTTGACATAGTTTGAGAGTGTTTCATGTAAAAAAAAAGTATGAAAACGTAAGTGTCCAGCTATTTTAAAAACATGCGCAGTTAATACAGATTAAATAATGGTACAATACATCATTTTATCTTATACTACTACGAAGTTATTGCTATTGAGATGCAAAACGAGTAAATACGACTAAAATTAAAAAGTTAATGTCTTAATACATTTTAATAATAATAAAACATTTCAGGTGTCGCCGGGGCCCCGTAGACGTCCCACTGCTGGGCACGGGTCTCCCCCACAGACACTGCTGCTGCGGGAGGTCCAGAGCATACTCCACCACGCTGCTCCAATGCGGATTGGTGGAGGGGTTAGTGGCCAACCCAGTGTCGAATGTTCTCAAGCCACCCGAAGGTCTTCGACAAGGCTTAACGACTGTTTCCAGCATTGAAAACAACCGGGACCGACGGCTTTACGTGCCCTCCGAAGCACGGTAGCGTCCGTGAAATTTTGCCACTAGCGCTCACCTATCCACAAACCGATCGCGCCCGTCGTTGCTTAACTCTTTCGGTCACATTGAATCGACGCGAGCCATTGGGCTATGGACGCTACATTTCAGGTGTACATTACATCAATCTTTATTCACAACAGGTGTTCAAATTGTCTGCCACCGATTCTAATACACGCTCGACATCTTCTTTTATAGGCTCTACTAAGAAACCGTGCGTAGATTCATTCATTTATTTTTGAAGCGGCCTCTTGAACACGGCTGCGTAATTCTTCATTTGAAATTGTTTTCGAGTACACTTCTTCCTTTAGACAGCCCCAGTAAAAAACATCCCGACAGTTTAAATCTGGAGATCGAGGAGGCCACAGAATAGGACCCAAACGACCAATCCATTTGTTTGGATACGTGGCATTTAAATAAGCCCGGACGTTTGTACCATAATATGCAGGGCAGCCATCATTCTGTAACCAATGGGATTCCATTACCTCCTACGAAACAGTCGTTAAGCCTTGTCGAAGACCTTCGGGTGGCTTGAGAACATTCGACACTGGGTTGGCCACTAACCCCTCCACCAATCCGCATTGGAGCAGCGTGGTGGAGTATGCTCTGGACCTCCCGCAGCAGCAGTGTCTGTGGGGGAGACCCGTGCCCAGCAGTGGGACGTCTATGGGTCGCAGCGACACCTGAAATGTTTTATTATTATTAAAATGTATTAAGACATTAACTTTTTAATTTTAGTCGTATTTACTCGTTTTGCATCTCAATAGCAATAACTTCGTAGTAGTATTAGATAAAATGATGTATTATACCATTATTTAATCTGTATTAACTGCGCATGTTTTTAAAATAGCTGGACACTTACGTTTTCATACTTTTTTTTTACATGAAACACTCTCAAACTATGTCAAAATTATTTTGGTATCAAATTTCATGTTAAAAATTCAAGTTCTTATTTTTTTTATAAAAAAAGTATCACAGATACTTATATTATTTGATGTATTTCTAGTAGTATAGTCTATCAGGAATAAAATGACACCAAAAACGCTAAAAATATCATTAATTTGTGGCAGTTGTGTAAATGAATGTGAAGTGAAGCTAAAATAACGTATGTTTTTCTAAAAAAAATCATATTTTGGGTATCACTTGGTTTTTTTTTTTTTTGATATTTTTTTCTAAGCGCTGGAGAGCTGTTCTGTGCGGGGCTCAAGGATTATCCATTCATTCTGGGACACCCTGTATATAGACTAGCTCACCCCGAAAACGTTGTTCTGCCATATGAAATGTCAAAGTCACGCGACGCTTCACGTCATGAACGACGGTTAAAAATAAAAATACTAAAAAAGTGTGTAAAAAACTTTTTCCAGTGGACCAAATTGTGAATCTAAACCAATCTCGAATCCCCTTGAACACGCACAAACAATTTCATCAACATCTATCCAGCCGTTTAGGAGGAGTTCACTGACACACGTACACAAGAAATATGTATAATAAGATACCGGTTGCAACGCGATGAACTTGGGTACGCCGCCGGCAGACCTTATCATGAAGTCGTAGCAGTCGAAAAACGGTTCTATCACGATCACTTCGTCACCAGTGTCAACGTGACCTAGAAAAATATAGTTATATTTTTACTGCAGTAAAGTTATAGATTTTTAGAGATATGTACACTTTATGGAAGTGTGAATCGAAATCAACGCGTGAACAGCGGAAATATAGGAGCGCGCTACGCCATTATATTACTAGTAGCACCTATTATGTTAAAAGCTTTTATTTAACTTCACTCGTATGTATGTCCTGGAATCTTGCAATCAAATTTTTCACCCACTTCCACTGAAGCTATCGAGCTGAAATTTGGCACACATATTAGGTTCCGATGACAATGCATGAAAATAAAAATAAAAGTTAGAAAAACTTTTTAAAAAAAAATTTTGCATGAAAATAAAAATAAAAGTTAGAAAAACTTTTTAAAAAAAATTTTTTTTACAGTATAATTTTTAAATTAATTATTAAGCAGAGATTTGTAATTTGTTATTAGATATTTATTAATTACTAGTGGACGCCCGCAGCTTCGCTCGCGTTACACATTCACTAACTTCAAAAACGGCAAAGCTTCATACTAACTTTGCACCCCCGTTTTACCCCCTTAGGGGATGAATTTTCAAATTTTTCTCGCCGTAAAAACCATCCTTGAACTTCAACGAACATTTAAAAAAAAGAATTGGCCAAATTGGTCCAGGCGTTGTTGAGTTATGCGCTTACCAACACATTTTGCGATTCATTTTTATTATATAGATTAGGTAGGTCAGTAGATATTTATTAATTATTAGGTGGGTCATATTTAAACAACTTTCATTGTCTTCCCTATTATTCACTTGTAATAAGGTAAATTAATGTTGTTCAGATAAGGTTTAGAGATAAGGCTACAATCATTGTAACTGTTATTTTCTTATCTTCTCATGCAGATACAGGTTTGTAAGTTCAGTAACAATATCTTAATTGTACGTTACGTTAGTTTAGTTATAAGCCTCTGCATCCAGTATATGTGTCTGTGGGGGAGATCCGTGCCCACCAGTGGGAAGTATATGGGTTGTAGCAGCAGCAGCAGCAGTTAAAAGCCATGTTAATGCCAAAGTAATTTTTAAAAATTTTTTAAGCCCTACAAGTATATCAGAATGCTTAGTGAAGTTCCTTACATTTAATTTCTGTGTTCTTAGTAACATACTAATTAATCTACCTTTTTTTCATTTGATCAACTCTTAAATAGTGTCTTACCTAATATAGCTGAGAACAGTGCTTCATAAGCACCACTGGTTACTAGGATTTCATTGAATGGGTCCAACTCCCTTCCGATCAGGGGTGAATACACCTTGGCTAAGTTTTGAACCAGTCTTGGGTGACCCTGCAAGAAAGCAACATGATGCCATCAGTATCTTCATCTCAACCGTTTTATTGTTCCACTTTTTGGACACCAGACTCCTCTCGAAATAAGTTAATCCACTATACTGGCCACATGCAAATTGTCAGACATTCCTTTCAGAATATAGATAACTCTCAGGAATGCTGCTTTTCTCACTATGTTTTCTTTCAGGAAGTGACATTTTATTTCTTTAAAAGAATTCTTAAAAACAATGTTTTGTGCCTGTTAGCATACATTCGCATTTGTAACAAATATATGGCACTTGCAAAAGTTATTAATTCAAGTCTTTTACTCATTAAACACAAGTATTTTGAATCCCAGAGCTAACTCAACAGCCCTGTCTATCCACTCAGATTTGACAGTTATATTATAAGAGATAAATACTTCAATTTAAACTTACAAATCCTCTAGTGTACTGATTGAGTAGAGGGTTATCACCAACGGCAATCTCTGCGAGCGCCTTGGTGACATGATCAGGGGCTGGGTAGTCGGGGAAGCCTTGTCCCAGGTTCACCGCTGGCTTGTAGTCAGCCGCTAGTTGGATGTATTCCACCCTAGCAAAACAAAAATTATATTAAAAGCTCTTCAAACTTGGGTCTGAATTTTTCTATTGATAGGTCTGAATTTTTCTCATAGATACAATATAATGTGTAAGAAATAAAGGTAAGAATATTAAGTAAGAATGGCAATCTCAAATAAATATCTGCCCCTATCTCTGTAAAGTTATATTATATGGTATCTACTTTACTAATTTACTGTAATAGTATGCAGGGATATTAAAAAAAAATCTTAGTGAAGAGGACACTTATAAATAACAGTTATTACCTTTTATATTACAAAATATACATTGTAACACATTTTAATTATGTGTAATGATTCCAACTATGGGGCTCTGTTAAATTTTGTTCTTTTAAAGTAACAGAAATGTATCTTAAAACAACGTAAATTACTTGTAATGTGACTGGTAGTAGAAACAGCATGTTACTGTGTTATGTAACAGTTTAAAATACAATTAAGTAGTTGTATTGTAACATAAGCTACTAGGTACTAATTAAAAAACAAGTAAAAAGCCTTTGATATATTTATATGAAGTTCTACTTGATTATAAATATCCGGGTATTTGCGGTTTAACGCGGTGGGTACTCACCATACACTTTTTTCACCGGCACCGTAGCGAGTTGGAAGCTTGAATTTGTCACTCATTGTGGATGAACAGCGCACGCCTTTTAAACAGATATTCCCTGTTAAACGTCCCGCGTTCGCCAAGCTATTAGGGACGGAGACCTTAAGTGCCGCGCTAAGTACGTGTCTCCACCTAAACAACATTGCTTTATTGTAACACACTACAAATACAAACTATAGCGATTGTGAAAACTTATCTAAATGTAAACATAACCTAACGTCATGACAGTAGCTTAAGTTTGTTGAAAGAAGCAAGATAATTATAATTACAGATTTCGTCGCATTTAATTAGAGCATTCCGATTCTGAAGATAGGCAATCAAGTCAAGCTTGTTCTTGAATTCTTGTATTGTATGTATTTATTGGTATTTGAAGTTTGAACGTAAGCGTAATGTCATAGCATAGAGATAGGTGCATTGATAACAGATTTAGTTCTGATAACAAAGATAGCAATAGATCGTTGACGTATCCCTAGTTTGTGTGTAACAGACATTATCTGGTATGCACAGACTAGGTAGAGATGCATATGTTTATGACTTTACTTTATTTAATTTGATATTCATTCATTTCATTCGGCCAAAGAAATTGGAGCAAAATCGAAGGACTAGCTCTGAAGCTGGGTACCTATGTACCAGGGGGCGGTTTTTTAGGCGGTTGATGGGTGGAGTTTACGCCATATTGTAGAGACAATCGGCTTCAAATCACGTGACCTTATTTCCCATCCTCTTTAGTTCTGTTATCAAAGGATAGGTGTTAAAGATCGTTGTGTCATAGAGATAGCAATAGAATGAATTTCACACTGACAATAGTTTGAATTAGACGGTGACAGATATGAGAGAAGACATCGTGTCAATGCCAATGTCAAGAATAACGACGGCACATAACAGCGCTTTTGTACTTTTATGTGGCAACGGGACGATTATTTTTCCCGCAAAAGAGGGATGTAAAATGCGATGTAGAATATTTGGTTGTAGTATATCACAGCGCATTTATACGTTCACAGTTTGAGATAACTACATAAAAAAAATTTTGTAATCACTCCAACCACAAAATTAAATGAATACTTATCTTTGACCAACCAACCAACCAACCAGTAACCAATCAACCATAAGAGGACCACTTGTGGTGTGATTCTTTTGGTAGCATAATGTGGAGTGTTTTCTCGTACAGTTTATATAATAAAGTCTTAGTTTTCTCTGCTTTGTTCCCTTGTAGATACATCAACATCCATTATCTCGTGATCGATTGTTTCCATCAATAATACGAGAAATGCATTATCAATGCATTGTTGAGCAGGTACTAATATTTTTATTTATTATTACTACCGGGACGGTACGGGTTAACGGGCCCGTTCGCGCAATCGAAAGTGACCCTGCCTATTGCGCCAGGGGTCGTGGGTTCGAATCCCACTCAGGACAAATATTCGTGTGACGAACACTTATATTTGTTCTGTGTGGATGTTAATATTATCTATTTAAGTATGTACTTATTTAAAAATATCTATGTATGTTTATCAGTCTCTGACACCCATAATGCAGGCTCGCGCCTACTTTCGACTCTGATGGCCGTGTGTGTGTGTTATAATATTTTAATGTATCATCTGAGATTTGAAGTTAACCCTAATATGGCTCCATGAAACACAAACACCGACGTAAATTGTATGGTAGGGCTATGTTTAAGTTTGGCTTAACTTCAGAACCAAAATGGTACATTAAAAAATGAAATGCTACAATAAGGCAAGTGCGCAAATTAAAAAATAATGTCTCTATTTATGTTATAACCAGTTAAAAACAAAAAAAAAATTTTTATTTAAATTTTCCGCCACGGATTGAAGCGTCCACCTTACCAGAGAGAAAAGAATGTAATATGTTCTATTAAGGTAAGTCATATCTAACGTACATAACCTTCCTACTAAGTACATACATCTACAACTTGCGAACTAAACAGCTCAGGTGGTTGAATACCAGAAAGAATAATGTTGAAAATTGCAGAACATTTGTCTTCTGAAGAAAACACTGCCTGAAGTATGAATGAATAGCTTTTTAAAATTTAAAATAACCGTTGAAAATGTCTGACGTCGCGACGTAGACAAATGGAGCCCTCTGTGTTACAGCTGTACCTGAGCTTTTATGAATGTTTCCATGTTTTACTCAATGGTCTAAGATGTTTCCATCGCAAAGAATAAATGCGTACCTAAGATTTTTTTTTTGTTTTACACCATTAGGTAACATAAACTATCTGTGGATCTGCTGACAACTATATATGAAAAAGGAACTTTACGAATTTATAATGTAATTTGTATTTGAAGAGCCCGTTGGCGCAATCGGCAGTGGCCCTACCTGTTGCGCCAGGGGTCGTGGGTTCGAATCCCACTCCGGACAAATGTACTTATGTACTGTAATGTACTTATATACTTATTAAAGTTATTCCTGTAGCTTAGGAACAGAAAATTGTCCGATAATCATTTCCTGGCGTTCTTAGAGCTACGAGAAACTTTATAACGTATTTTTATCTACTTACCTATTCTCGCATTTCCGGCACTCAGTCGGTGTATGACATTTTCGAATTTCACATCCGTAGCTAGCAGCCGTATGATATTATAGGAAATATAAAAATATTTGCAATGTTTTTTATTCATTGACTTGTTCTTTACTCATCTTTTGCTTTCAGGCTTTGCAGCAGAACTTTTATAATACCTATAACGTTCGTTCGATACGTGACTTATTCTGTAAAGTTACTCCTTACGTTATGTAGAATGACGTGTATTCAGTTTATAATTAAAAAATTGATGAATATTTTGATGAAGGATTCATTTGTGTCCAGAAATTCAGAATAGGTCGAACTAGTAGTTCGCATTAAAGTTACTCCTACTTTCATAACGTCACCAACTTATTTCTACATCCATCTTAGTACTTACTGTATGCCTAATTTAAAAAAAAACATTATTAATAATCTGTAGTTCCCTCATGACGCCCCCACGCTGAGGACAATAATTACTCCAGGTGTGATTGATCACTTGGGGCGGGCTTTCCATTATTAGGTCGCTATCGCTGTGGAAATGATACGCTCCCCACTTTGAATAGGCCATTTCCTTACTCTGGGTGATTGTTGTTGATTGTCGACAATTAAAAAATGGTAATGGCGAAAGAGAGTGCAATGTATACCATTTCTGCAGTGTAATAATTGTTTTTAAAGCAATTGTGGTCCGGTTGGAAAGGTGTGGTTTCCGGTTACACTTATTTAGAGGCGACCATCTTTAGTCCTCAAGGGTAGCAACACTTCTGTGACTGACTTAGAACGAGACTCATACTAACAAGTACTAACTGGACTATTATAAACACCAACTAACAGGACTAACTATCACTAACAGTCCCCAGTCCTCATACATACTAACGAACTGACCAACTAATGTTCTAATTAACTCTCTCAACTAATTGGACTAACCATCCCAGTCCCTAATAGAGTTTTGTTCAAAGTCAGTCACAGTTGTCATGGGCGGCAGCGGATGGGTGGTGCTGCAAGCTCGTTTGCTATCTTCTATCCATAAAAAAAAACGAATCATAAAAAGGCAAAAGCCAGTTTCAATCACACTTGCATATTACATTCCAAGATTTCAACTTCTAGTCACGTACCTAACATTCTTATAGTCTGGAACAATTCATAAAAGTGCATCCAACTAAATATATAAACAAGATAAGCTGTATACATAACGCTCATCAGAAATTCAGTTCCATCCGGTCTATTCGTCTTCTCTAAGCCACTTAGGAGGCAGAACAGATTTACCATTTATACTACTTACGCGTTATCTGCTCATTAATCTGCTGTAACGTCTGACCTCTAATAAATCTGCGATCAAGGTTTTGAGTCCCGGCACGGACGGAACTAGGAACCAGTATCATTCATCTCTTTTTGTCATTTGTGTATTGTGCTTTTGTATCAATTTTTCTTATTCGCATGCTCAAAGTAGCTTAGCGCGCCATTGTTAGCGATATTCTCGGTATTTCTAGGTAAGAATTCGCTGCGACCCATAGACGTCCTACTGCTGGGCACGGGCACACGGGTGTCTGTGGAGGACCACAGACACTGCTGCGGAAGGTCTAGTCTAGAGCATACTCCAACACGCTGCTGGAGGGACTGGAGGGGTTAGTGGCCAACCCAGTGTCGGATGTTCTCAAGCCACCCGAAGGTCTTCGACAAGGCTTAACGATTATTTTCACCATTGAAAACAACCGGGACCGACGGCTTTACGTGCCCTTCGAAGCACGGTAGCGTTCATGAAATTTTTTTTGCCACTACCAGTCACCCAGCGGACCACAAACCGCACCCGTCGTTGCTTAACTCTTTAGATCACATTGAATCGACGCGAGCCATTGGGCTATGGACGCTACGAATTATTAATTATTTATTTACTTAACATGAAAATTAAAGTTTTTTTACTTAGTTGTCCAAAGTTTTTCATATCTAATGTTCTCGAAGAAATTTGTATTGTGACGTCTGTCAATACGCACTTTACCAATGTGGTGGCCATACCCCTGCCATTCTGAGAGAAAACCGTACCCAATCTATACTCTATCTATACTAATATTGTAAAGAGGAAATATTTGTTGGTAATGCTTTCACACAAAAACTACTGGACCGATTACAAAAATTCTTTCACCGTTAGATAGCTGCATCTTCGCTAGGTATATAATATTACCTACTCGGTCTATATGAAACTATTGTTATGTCTAATGCCCCGCGAGCGAAGCTGCGGGCGTTAATATAGAACATAAAAAGGGTTGTGTTGGAGTGGGAATGATAATAGAAATGAATATTACATCCCTCTAAAGCACGCTACCCTTTGTTTACCGCCAAATCCAGCCCCGCGGGAAAGATAATATCCCATAGGCACTGTTTGATTAACTTAGTTTAACTTCCGTCGTACGATTCATACGTAACATGAATCTGCGTCTTTGAATTATCTCAATAACTCGCGTCAGACTGAGAAACGAGATTAAAGAAGATACACATTGCGAGGGGAAATTTAATTTGGATTAAAGCAAACGAATGATGAGCATTCTGCAGAGTACACACGAGTATACGAGTGTGTTACAGACCAAGTGATTAATGCGGGCTGTGCGGGCATTATGCATAATGCCTAATATGAGATGCACATTTACATTGCCCATCCCCTGTAGGGCAATGTAATAAAAAATAATGTGTAAAATAATGTTTTTTTTTTTAAATCTTTTTTTCATGTAAATTATTGACATTGTATGCTAGACTATAAAATGACATGTTTAAAACTTGACATACCTACCTAACTATGTACAGACATTATTTTAAATTTGGATAATTTCTAGCTGTATTAATTTAATGCAATTGATGTTTTTTTTATTTTAATTAGTATAATTGGCCTGCCATTCTAATTAACTACTAATTAATAAAATAATAAAATCAGGATTATTTTAATTTGTGATATTATGTATATCAGAATGTTTTGTGCAAGCATAACTAATTTAACTTCTTGTACGGTTTTATATTAAAAGCCCTTAAAAAGTCCATCCTACATGTTCTGTCCTCCTACATGGAAATGAAATTCCGACGTATCTAATTCGGCAGTGAAATGCTGTCGTAAGACTTATAAAACACTCAGTTTAAATCTTCCAGCTATTAGTCGTCTCAGTCACAATATATGAAGGGTCTGTCTCTGTCTCTTTCTATATTATGTCTTACGCTCGGAATACATTTCCGGTTTTTCTCTCCGATAGTCTGATCAGACAATCGTGCCATACATTTGTTTGAATACGTAATACACATACGATCCGATAGTCGGAACGGACGTCAAAAAAAAAGTACAGCACGAATGTCTGATCAGACTATCGAATCCGACTATCGGAGAGAAAAACCGGAAATGTATTCCCAGCGTTAATGCTGTGACCAGAATTTTTTTTTCTTATTGTGTGAATGAGAGGCGTGGACCGACTTTAAACGAGTTTATTATGAGACCTATTATTCGTTGTCTATCACATATATTGGGCGGCAGCAGATGGAGTTGCGCGTTTGTTTGCTATCTAATGCTCAAAGTGGATGTGGTTAATCCACTGACTCATTAACTAGGTTCCTAATAAAAAAGGACAATAAAAGGTTCAGATGTCTCTAAATAATTGTACAACCCCGTCGCTCGTAACACGATATAGGAATAAAATTGTACCAGAAGCCAAGCCTTAATTTAGACTGGGATCTTCGTGTTCCCGAGAGCAACCTTCATTATCGACTAATGAATTTATTCCACGCCTTAATTAAACGTAGGAGTGACGTGTGTCCTTAGTAGGTAAATAGTACTAGGTAGAAACTGTCTTTGGTCTTGTCTTTGGTCTAGTGGTCGCTGCTAAGCTTAAGGTCTTGGGTTCGATCCCAGTACTATTAGGCTTTTGTAACTTGAAATGACCTGTAGCAGATCGGAGTCAGGATTTATCGCTAGGGTATGGCAATAGGCTCACAACTATAATATTACATGGGACCTAAACATAACTGGTGAAAAGTGACACAGTAGGTGGTAGAGCCTATAGGGAACCAAATAAGTTTTATATGAAACCTAATTGCTTCCATATAGAGTTCGCCCGGGGCAGTACCACCGCCCGCTCCGGTACCTAGTACCATTTCTGCCGTGTAATAATTGTTTTTAAAGCAATTATGGTCCGGTTGGAAATGTGTGGTTTCCGGTTACACTTCTTTAGAGGCGACCATCTTAGTCCTCAAGGGTAGCAACACATCTGTGACTGACTTATGCCCGGTTTCTGAGGTCCATTTGACGGCAGTTTATCTATTCATTAGCGCTATCGGTTCGATAACTTTTCAAATTGTGTTTCTGAACAACCCAATGTAAGATAAACTCCGTTTATATTTAGATTAACTTAACAGACGAAATATGGCCGTTTACCGGTTCGTTAACTTTATTTGACGTTTTTATGACAAATTACAAAAACTTTTAAGGTATTATTGCCTAAGTACGTGTTAATTAGTATTGAATTTTAGTCTAGAAATCCCGGTGAAACATTTTACAGTTATTCGTAGGACATAACAATAGATCAATACGAGTTCTATTATGGACATCGAAGTATCGAAATAAATTATTTTACTTTGACTTTTGACTTTGTCAAAAGTGACTGACAATTTCGATTAAAAACATTAGAATTGTAGATATTGTTCACATTTGACTATGATGCACAGATGCTAATAAATACCAAATTACAATATTTGGTAAATAAAACAAGGTGTTACTACTTATTGACTATGGAAAAAATATTTCTTACAAATAAGACTATTCCTAGGGTACAAACTACAATGAATATCTATTTTAAACTTGATCTTTTGAAGAGACCCATCTAGTGGCAGTTTAAGGTACTCGTTATCGGATTCATAGTTAATGGAAGGCTCTTCGCGTGTTCAGAAACCCAGTGACAGTTATCCGACATATATCTTACGTTTAACTTTATTGATTCAATAGCTGTTGATAATATAACTGAAGACTTCAGAAACCGGCCATTAGAACGAGACTCCTACTAACAAGTACTAACTGGACTATTATCAACACCAACTAACAGGACTAACTATCACTAACAGTCCCCAGTCCTCATACCTACTAACGAACTGACCAACTAATGTTCTAATTAACTCTCTAAACTAATTGGACTAACCATCCCAGTCCCTAATTGAGTCTTGCTCAAAATCAGTTACAGTTGTCATGGGCAGCAGCGGATGGGTGGTGCGGACATAGACATAGACAGACATAGACATAAGTTTATTTCGACATACATACAACACATAAGTCAATACAATTTTTAATTTTAATAACGATGCCGAAATAGGACGCCCTCAGCAAATGGCTGTGGCAAGCCAGCAGCCGCTGATTTTCAGGACGAACCTCGTAGGGAAGTTCGTGCCAGTTGTTTTCTTATTTTTATTTTTATATGTAATGCAAGCTCGTTTGCTATCTTGTATCCTTATGAATAAAAAAAAATACAAAATGAATATTCGTGTTACTTAAAATGGTGTTATCATCCAGATTTTCCTGATAAGGGTGATAAAAGTGGTCGAAGGTCGGGCTAATTAGACTCTTTGGGTTACCATCTAATTGGCTCGTGGAATTAAATTACTTTCGCCAAGCCTTGCAGAGATTTTAGAACAAAGCGTAAATTAATACAGGCGCGTTAAGGATAATAAACTCAATTATGGTTGCACGGGTAAAGAGGTAAGAAGACGGTAGCAAACGAGTTTAAGGGAGTATTCATTGGAAAAAAAGGATAGTATTTAATCTGTAAGCACATATCTATATAAGTATATAAAAAAATTATGTTGGTTTGTGTACGCTTCAAAAACTCAAATAGTTCTGCACCGATCGAGCTGATATTTTAGCATGATATATAATCCGCATCAAGGATTGTTTTTATCTAATTTTTGCAGCAGTCACATATCAGCGAAAAATATTGTATATCCACAAGTATTGCAAAATTAAACTTATATGAAATTTATTCTTTGTTTTGTTTCTCATTTCGCAACCATTCAATCACAATGTGCCACAGCGAAGCGTGGCAGGGTACAGCTAGTAACTTATAAAAGTCATTGGCTAGTGGTGTCGGGATTTGTTTGAACCCAGACCCCTCAACTAGTCGAATTTCTGCGCTAGCACTGCCAGACCTGTACTTTATGTAGATTGTACCATATCATAATTTAATTGTTGGTTAGGATGCTAGTAAATAAAATACTACTAAGAATTTATATTTTATTGCCCTAAAACTAAAACATTAAAGACTTTATAACTAAACTATTGACTATGCCAATAATATACTATACAAGATACTTCTTCATCGTCTTACTGAGTTTTCTTTGATGAGAATGTGACGGAAATGTTTATTCACCTTAATATAAGTTAAGATAAGACTAACATAATGTAACGTTAGCGAATTTGGGAGTGACAGTCATGTATGGTGGGAGAAAAATCTATGATATAAAAACATTAGTATTGAAATTATTACAATTAGTATACATAAAAAGTTAAAATGCCCTTTTGGATATATAAATATGAGTAACTATGTAATAATATAGTACGAATGACATCATATCGAAGTGACATAAAATATTTGAAATATGTTTTGCTTTTTAACTAATTGTCAAATATATCTTTGTTTTGTTTTAAATAACAATCTTTTATTAAATCGTTAGCACCGTTGCAATTAACTATTCTTTCAATTCAATATTTATAGCGTTGAATTATTCATAGCCATTATATAGGATTATTGTACAGTATTTTTTTTATTTTCATTTGTTAAGAGTATATAAGTAAATTAAATGTTGAATTGAAATGATCAGCATGACATTGTTAAATTATACAATTAAATATGATGATACGTACATATTACAATTAACAAAAATATCATTATAATTAACCGCACAGAAGCGTCATTTTAAAAATAACAGTCAATTAAAATAAATACCTACATTGCTTACAAAATTTATGTAAGGTACTCGTAAGTCACATTAAAAAATTAAGAATGAAAATTAATGCAGTTATAAAAAAATAAGTTCACATTTTTCTTTAAAATAACTAATACATAATTAAAATGATGATGATGATGATGATGAAGTTTTAAGAAACTTTATGAATGTGTTTAAACCGATGATGATATTTATGATATTGATGATGTGAGGTGATGATGATGAGTGAAAAATAGCTTAGTTCCCTTTGCGTGGTCGCTGGCGACCCTGATGTTGCTCTGAGTACTCGCTGGCTGGTCTCTTCTGCTGCTGAAAGTGTAAAAATAACAAAAATTATTGACATTAATTACTAACTAGACATTTATGAAGTAGTGCAAAGTATCCCTAGCTCCACAATAAGTTCAATTAATTGCTACCTGCACCGAATTATCGAATACGAAAAGATTAAGTATCGAGTACCGGATAAAAAAGTAAAGACGTTCACTAAGGGTAGGTATACAAATACCATACAGTGTAAATGAATTTGAATCTAAATAAATATTGACCTGAGCCAGACACCGCGCCACGGAGGAAAGACATTTGATCATTCCGTGTTATACAATTTGTAGAAAATTGACTATCTATTCATTAATGTTATTGCCAATCCAATGAAAAAGTAGTCAAGACTACTAATAATAATATTACCGTTTCATAATAAACTAATTAAAATAACACATTCTAATAAAGAACGATTCCTTTGAAGTTTACAAATTTAATTTTGTATCCATCATTTCAATTGAAAGGTATCGAACCGTGTAATATCCATGTAATGTAAGCAAAAAAGGTAGCAATATGAATTTTCTTTGTTGCCGTATATTTTAATTCATGAACATAATTAATATCACAGTAGTAGAAAATTACTTTGACTTGCATAACTATACTTCTATACTAATTATTATAAAGAGGAAACATTTGTTTGTAATGTTTTCACACAAAAACTACTGGACCGATTTCAAAAATTCTTTCACCATTACAAAGCTGCATCTTCACTGAGTGACATAGGCTATATATTATTACTAGGTGTAAACGAAACTATTGTTATGTCAATACCACGCGAGCGAGTAAAGAAATAAAAATCCAAATTAACGTCAAATTATTTAGCATGAGATGCTTTGCAGATTTTCATTGAATGCTTATAGGAAAAGTACCGCTTTGACCGACCGAGGGGCCTAAATGGAGAAATTAGATTTTGTGGCTCATTTGAGTGATAAAAGTGGGCCGGAGAGGCTTCAACGCGCTCGATTCATGCGCTCCAATTTCGGTAATGGCTCTCAGATTGGAGACCACACGCAACATGGATTTGGCAATTTGCGGGTTCGTAGGACTTCCAAACTTGTAGAACTACTATACGAAATCTTTACTTGAACCGCGATTAGTAGTTGTGGCAAATTAAGCTATGCAGCGTCGAATTACTGTACATGGATATCATCTAATCGAATGATGACTGACTCTGAATGACTGCAAACGTTTCAGCCCTGATATGAACAGAAATCGCCAGATTTCTCTACATCTATTTACCTAGATACCTTCAACAATTTCAATTACTGTTTGTCATCTAGGAGCCCTATTAAAGTGACAAGCGTTTAATGCACTCCATCAATCATACTTGGAGCATCTGGTATGTAAAGAAAATTAATATTATCATATCATACACTTGGCATGTGCCCAGCTTAGTACCATTTTGACAGCGAGTTGCTAAAATATTATAACCTCATCTTGCCCGCAAATCTGCATTCATGAATGGCTAAGAGACAATGAACTCTTTTTGAATAAATTCTAGCTCTAAGGAGCGGTAAAATGAGATCTCGGGAATCCACTTCAGGTCGGTGGAACTTCCCCAGGATAACTGGAGAAAGTAGGAGTCCAATTGGCGTTATTTTCACTGAGTCTATTTATTTAGCGCGACTGCTAAGCTAGCGCTCCTAAGTTCGACAGACAGATAGGTCAGAAAAAATATTACTGTCAGTAGAAGCTCGGAGTATCAATAAGTCCCTGATGCATGTCTGGTGTCTAGACTCACCAAGTCACCACCTATTACACCGTACACATTTAACATAAATAAGACCTATTGGCGCAATCGGTAGTGACCCTGCCTGTTGCGCAAGGTGTCGTGGTTCGAATCCCACTCAGGACAAATATTCGTGTGACCATAGAGTAAGGACGTGGTGTGACGAACACTTGTATTTGTTCTGTGTCTGGATGTAAATATTATCTATTTAAGAATGTATTTAAAAATATTTATGTATGTTTATCAGTCTCTGACATCCATATTACAGGCTCGCGCCTACTTTGAGCTTGGCCGTGTGTGAGAATGTCCAAGATATTTATTTATTTTATTTATTTATAAATTATGATAATGGGAGTACTACTCCACTCTGTCGAACCCTTCGGGAAATAAATGCGTTCCTTTTAAATTTTTTAGTCTCAAAAGATCCTTACCGGACTCAAGTCCTGGGGCTCCTCCTCCTGCGGTGGGGGAGTTGTGGTGGGGATGTCGCAGTCCTCGGTGGGGGGCACCACGCAGCGCAGCGACCGCCTGTCGAACACCAGCATCGCGGGGCACCGCTGCAGGCGCGGGTACCCGCCCTGGCACTGCCAGTACCTGTTGCAGGACTTCCCGAGGGGCACGTTGCCGTTGGGGTCTTCGTTGCAGAGAGCTGGAAGGATACGTTGGCAAATGAGTGAGAAGGTATGTAAGTTTTGAGGCTGTAGATGGTGCTGAATGTTCAGCTCTAGCTCTCTGTTGCTATCGTATATCCTTAAAAAAGTAAGGAACTTTAAGGGACTTGATATAACAAGCAGACGGAGCGCTGTGAGAAAAAATGTATGAACTCTATAGAACGAAATAGCGCGAAAGAGCGCGACTACGGATGAACCCGGTATTTCCATTAACGTTTCTTTTAGGCTTGCTTAGTAATAATATTAGTAGAATAAGTACCGTCTCGGATGCAAACATGGTTGACGATCCGGTGATTCGGAGAATATTCTATTCGGAAAACCGACTTCACAACTTAAAAGTACAAAATTATAATATGTACATAAATAATAATGTAGTATAGCTAGATAATATTTTGTAGCATAGATTTTCAGTGAAATCTTCGAGGCACGAGTCTCGTGTGGTTCTAAGTCCAACGCATTTATGTGACAGTTATCTTACATTATAACTAAGTTAAAAACAGCAGAAATTCGTCTCAATTTACCAATAACACGGAGTTTAAAATCTTTATAATTCAGATCCGAAATCCACGAGCTTTTGATATGAGTAGATATACCATAGAGTCTTCTCAATGCCAACTAAGTAAACACAGCTTCGCCTTCGTCACGGTTCGCAACGCTACTTAAGCTTCCAGTTATTGTTTTAATAAAAAGCCTTGGAGTAATCAAACAATGCATCGGGTGTTGTATTTATCTAATAACAGAACTACGTGCGAATTAGGTCAGCGGCTAGATGACCTCCGCAGCCTTGAAGGTCAGAGTCGGATTGCCGGGGAATAGGACACCGTTATCAAAGTCAAGGGAGGCTCCGGCGGACCGTGAAGGGCCGAGGGCGGAGGCCGAGACCGGGCTCGAGTCAAACAACACCTATTAAATATTCAATTACTACAATCACGGACTACATACAATGTACTTGTGCTATCCTGTTAGGACTTCGGTACCTACTTGATTTATTCATATCGTATTCGTTGACATCTATACTATTACATATTATAAAGAGGAAACATTTGTTTGTAATGTTTTCGCACAAAAACTATTGGACCGATTTCAGAAATTCATTGACCATTAGAAAGCTGCATCTTCACTGAGTGACATAGGCTATATAATATTACTAGGTGTAAACGAAACTATTGTTATGTCTAATTCCACGCGAGTGAAGCTGCGGGCGTCCACTAGTTCGATATACAGCTAGGAGTAAATGGGTTATTATGTACGTATATGGGCATACTTGTTACCTCGAGCTAAAACTCACTTACGCCCGGTTTCTGAGGTCCATTTGACGGCAGTTTATCTATTCATTAGCGCTATCGGTTCGATAACTTTTCAAATTGTGTTTCTGAACAACCCAATGTAAGATAAACTCCGTTTATACTTAGATTAACTTAACTGACGAAATATGGCCGTTTACCGGTTAGTTAACTTTATTTGACGTTTTTATGACAAATTACAAAAACTTTTAAGGTATTATTGCCTAAGTACGTGTTAAATAGTATTGAATTTTAGTCTAGAAATCCCGGTGAAACATTTTACAGTTATTCGTAGGACAAAACAATAGATCAATACGAGTTCTATTATGGACATCGAAATATCGAAATAAATTATTTTACTTTGACTTTTGACTTTGTCAAAAGTGACTGACAATTTCGGTTATAAACATTTGAATTGTAGATATTGTTCACATTTGACTATGATGCACAGATGCTACTAAATACCAAATTACAATATTTGGTAAATAAAACAAGGTGTTACTACTTATTGACTATGGAAAAAATATTTCTTACAAATAAGACTATTCCTAGGGTACAAACTACAATGAATATCTATTTTAAACTTGATCTTTTGAAGAGACCCATCTAGTGGCAGTTTAAGGTACTCGTTATCGGATTCATAGTTAATGGAAGGCTCTTCGCGTGTTCAGAAACCCAGTGACAGTTATCCGACATATAACTTACGTTTAACTTTATTGATTCAATAGCTGTTGATAATATAACTGAAGACTTCAGAAACCGGCCATTAGTGTATCTAGCTTTAATTAAGACATGTCGACAGTAGCAGATTCAGCTTTAAAGTCACAGGGTCATGTAAGTATCTAGTCAAAGTCAAGTCAGGATAGTATATTGTATACTGTGCTATTGTAGTAAAAATAATGGTAATTATTTTCCAAATTGTCTTTTTAGAAAATTAACTAACTAAAATTAACTTTTATATAACATGAATATATCATGTAATTTTTTGCTACGAGCTTTTTTTTCTTTCAATTACCTAAACCGTTTCTGTTCAACTAGACAATTTTTTTCAGTATATGTACGCTCTAATTTTTTCAGTGTAGGTACGCTCTAATTTTCTGCAGAAAGGATTTTCGGGGGAAACGCTATATATATTTAGATAGTTCAAAGTCAAGTGAGACGGCGCTAGGGCCCAAAATTCTAAAATCCGACAGGAGTTAAATAGGTATCTACGTTTTATTGGCATGTTTCAAAAGATTCTTCGAGCAAATATATTGCTTACAAAAGAGTTTGTACATACCTAATGAAGATTGGATATCCAATTTAGGTAATCGAGGCTAGGTGGGTATAAATAGTTTATTTTATTTTGTGTGTACCTAACTACCTACCTACGACTATGTGAACAGCGCAAGCAGACAGCAATCTTTACTTATTAATAAATAAATCAAACGTAATGGAAAGTTTTTTAATAAATAAAAAACCTAGCTAGGTTATCCGGATTACAAGCCAATTATCAACAGGGTTTATAGACTCAGTTTCACTTAACAATTGATGATGTGTAATTACTCAATCTCAATCAGATATTATTAGCTATTACATAAACAAGTCTTAGAATGCAGTGTTCATTTTATCGATCGGTAATTAGGGAGAAAGCTGTATTAATCGCAATATTAAATGTCTTACTTGGTTTATCCGTAATAAAAATTAGGAATCGCGTAATCGCTGTTTATACCTATAGTCCGACCAAAAATCATAGAAAGTTGACAGGAGATATTGTACAACTTTGAATAATAACATCATTGTTTAAAAAAACTAAAAAGCACGCTTTTGTAGACAACCGAATTAAAATGTAGATTATTTTCTTTTTTTAAATTATAGCATTGTCATGGGTCCTTGATAAGTGTGCAAAGTTTCAAATTATTCCGACGTTTTGAAGTGGACGAAAATCACGTTCAAAGATTCCGTTAGATACATACATTGATACCTACATACCTACATACATACATACTGAGCAGGATTGTACTGTGAACCGGACCATCAACAAATAAGTATTATTCCCTAAAAGCAATGGATCCGTTACACAAACAATAACAGTGCTACATGCCTAGAATCTGGTAATTAGTGATACTTGGCAAACTTCGCAAATACTAAGATAAATTTTCCTGATCCCATAGTCTTTGGTTATGTTGTGATTGTGTCACTGGAGAAAAATAGAGAAAATGTTATTTGTTGCCAAAAAACAAAGGAGCTCAAGGGATGAGCTATTAATTAACTGAATAACAATAATTGTATCATTAATCCAAACAGGAAATTATGATGGGCTGAATGCAAAAACTTTTAAAACAAAACCACAGAAATTATTTACAATTTGAAAGATCATAAACAGTATAGCTTTAGTATTAACTGGGTCGCCACTATATACGCCCACCTCGGTACAATCAAATATTACAAATTAAAAGTCGAGTGTCCATAGCCCAATGGCTCGCGTCAATTCAATGTGATCGAAAGAGTTAGGCAACGACTGGCGCGGGTGACCGCTAGTGGCAAAAATTTCATGGACGCTACCGTGCTTCGGAGGGCATGTAAAGCCGTTGGTCCTGGTTGTTTTCAATGGTGGAAACACTCGTTGAGCCCTGTCGAAGACCTTCGGGTGGCTTAAGAACATTCGACACTGGGTTGGCGACTATCCCCTCCACCAATCCACATTGGAGCAGCGTGGTGGAGTATGCTCTAGACCTCCCGCAGCTATGTCTGTGGGGGAGACCCATGCCCAGCAGAGGGACGTATATGGGTCGCAGCGAAAAATTAAAAGTAAAAAATTATAAGTGCATGTGTACTTGCTAGTGCGTGTGTGTGTCTGTCATAACAATAATTTATTGGGTGGGGGTTGAGTGGGACATCTATGTGTTGTAGCTTGTAGCTTATACAAACTATAAAGGTTGTTGAACACCCTATCAACCTAGCGACGATTGCACTGTACGCAGCGAGACCGCGGGCCGAGGCCGCGTGGTCTGACCCTGGCCTATATGAATGGCAACCTCCTGTTACACTTACATTGTGTGCCACGGTGCAGCGACATGAGGTTCCTAAGTGCCTTGTTTTGCGCTCGAAGTGGCCTTATATAAAACCTGCTTAGTTCCAAATAGAGTTCGCCCGGAGCAGTACCCGCCACGTTAACTAGTACCATTTCTACAGTGTAATAATAGTTTTCAAAGCAATTGCGGTTCGGTTGGAATGGTGTGGTTTGCGGCTACGCTTCTTTAGAGGCGACCATCTTAGTTCTCAAAGGTAGCAAGGCATCTGTGGCTGACTTACAGCGAGACTCTTACTAGTAACAGGTAACAGGTATCACTAACAGCCCCTAGTCCTCATACCTACTAACGAACTGACCAACTAATGTTCTTATTAACTCTCTCAGCTTACTGGACTAATCCCAGTCGTTATTTGAGTCTTGTTCAAAGTCAGCTAGCAGTTGTCATGGGAGGCAGCGGATAGGTGGTGCTGCAAGCTCTTTTGCTATCTTAAGTATATTCTTTAATATGACCAGGCAATTTTACGAGCGTGTACTTATTTACAGCCATGATATCAGCTACAAAATTTGATCAAGAATATACCAATACGGGTGTAGGAATAGCTTTTCCAGTATTCAGGTTGTTAGTTAAACAAAATCAGATCAGGATCAAGATCAGGATGATAAGTGTCTAAGATGTAAGCCGGCTCAATTCCCACGTCGTTTCTCAAACTCGAATTTTGGTTAGTTGGCCTTTTGCACATCTTTTCTCGAGGATTGTATCAAAGCTGATCTCGTTTGTTGTTCTTCACATAAAAACACATGACTGTGACTCAAGACCACTCAATGTTCTACGCTACTTTGTCCACCGCAAGTATTATTAATAAGTAGATAAGTACTCGTCAGCTGGCCTCGATCCAACTGTTAAGAGCCTTCGAGCCTTGAGAAGTTTCTTACTTCTTACGATACGAAAGCTTGCAAAAACGATGTGTTAGAAATTGGAGAATACGAGAAATTTGAACATCAGATCTTCTAGGGTCTGATCTGAATTTCTGATGCATCGTAATCGAGTTATCCATCGAATTGTCCAGTTAGTAATTGTTAGTAAGAGTGTCGTTCCAAATCAGACACAGCTGTGTAGCAACACAACACAGCGACCATCTTAGTCCTCAAGGGTAGCAGCCCTAAATCAAACGGAAACCACACCTTTCCAAAAGAGTCAGTACTTACGTTGGTGGTATTCCGGCATATACCCCATTCTAGCCTGACTCCTTGTAAATCCTAACCAGATAAGGATCTCTCGCTCTTGGCTTATGATCTCTTCTTCTTCGAGCTCTCAATCATACCTGGAGCCATACGTTGCAGCTATATCTGAAAGCTCTCAATCATTATCTGGAGCCATACGTTGCAGCACTTGCAGCTATATCTCAAGGGTCAATACTCACGATGCTTCTGGCAGCCG
Organism: Carterocephalus palaemon; assembly: GCA_944567765.1. Classification (NCBI taxonomy): domain Eukaryota; kingdom Metazoa; phylum Arthropoda; class Insecta; order Lepidoptera; family Hesperiidae; genus Carterocephalus; species Carterocephalus palaemon. Next base: position 12,536,682 of record OX155641.1, on the reverse strand, counting down.
TCGACGTTCTCGGGCCAGTCGCAAGAGTGAGCGTTCTCGTTGTAGAGCAGGCCGCCGATGCAGAGCTGCTCCGTGGCGGTGCCGTTCCAGCATGTCCAGTAACGCGTGCAGGAGGTCTCGTGCCCGAAGATGCCGTACAGCCAGTCGCAGTGCTCCGTGCCGATCGGCGGGTCTGGGGGCGATGACATTTGATTTCATGAGGGGTAGAGTCTATATAAGATCAAAAAAGTACAAAACAAAAATACTTCAATGTATACTGTGGTGGACTAAGGCCTAATCCCTCCCGTTCTGAGATCAGACCCGTGCCCACCAGTGGGACAAATAATGGGTTGTGATGATGATAATGATACGAAATCAGTGACAGTCCAGTGGCTATCATACTCGCCTCTCACTGGTGAGTTAGCATCTAAGCGGCACCATAGAATTCATAATTGGCTACATGCAACAATGTATGTATATGTGTATTGTATCTATGTGTGTTTTCCGAAGCGAAAAAAAAAATGACTAAATGACTAGCCCTCAAGGGTAGCAAGCCAGTAACGCATCTGCGACGGACTTTGAACGAGACTCTTATGAGTCTTATTTCAAGCCATGCTACAACGAGCACTACGAATCGATATGCCTTTAATTTCTCAATGTAGAATATCGAATTAATTTATAAGATGTAAAAACAAAACAGTCCCTGAACTTGATTTCTGTTGCATTGGCTGTTTGTAAGATAATATTTACATCGCAAATCAGATTCGCCCGTCGGCCATGTGAGCCGTATCGAGTCGCCGACCTTGGCCGCCTGACACCTGCCAATCTAGAGTTTTCGATTATGAACTGAAATTATTAACCGCAGGGTTGTAAGTAACATTTGATATACTCGTCCATAGATGTCTACCTTTAAATCCAGTAGGTATTCCCTTAAACACGTATACTACTATAATATTTTTGCAAATTTGTAAAATAATTATGATTTAATTACCCTCCTAATTACCGTAGACACATCCAGATTTCAAACCATGTATTTTGCTCAAAAAATCGTTTGCCTATATGATGGCTTCCTGTTCTGCGAATGACACCATCTTTTTGCTAACTTGATGTCTTTTTGCTAACTAGGTGACTTTTTACAGAATAGGAAGCCAGGATGCATGATTATTTGAGCAAATAAAAAACATGGATGGTCTGGATTTGTGTTGTCTACGGGTGTAAAAACTTGGATAACACCGTGAATTCTGGCGAAGTTTTACAGTTAGTATAGTTGCTAAATCATGTATGAGTTGAGCGCGTCGGTTGCCTTGTAGACTGGTCTGATCTGTAGCATAGCTACATGCTGACGGGATGAAACTCAATGATGCTTTGCCCGACGCAAATATAGAAACCAGGGTCACCACAAAATCCATAAAAAATACTCACTTATTTGTACTTTAGGATACTCGCAGTAGTTAGACCGCCAGGGGTAGTCGCAGCCCTCGGTCACCCCTCTATGCTTCCCCGCGAAAACCAGTCCGTTCGGACAGTCGTACTGGACCGACTGCCCATTGTCACATTCCCAGTATTTGTCGCAGTATTTGTCATCGGCTACCACCCGGTTCTTGGCCTTGCAAGGGTCGTCCACCTGGACACACGTTACCAACGCCGCACTGGCCAGTAAGGCTGGAAAAGAAGAAAAAAATTGGTTATTCCACATATAGATAAACTAAATATTTTTCCATAGCAGAGACAATGTTTTTAATCTGGGGTTTTCTAGCTATGTATTAATTTTATGCTTAGTTTATATTGGCAAATTTATGCAAAAAACGTGGATATGCGAGCCCAGAATGAAGCAGGAATAAAAACAAGTGCGTGTGGTCGACTCAGGAGGACAAAGGAAGACAACGCATCCACGGGCAATATATAAATTAGTGTATATTAACTATAAAGAGTTTATATTATCATAAACATATCAAAGAAACACCATAAACAATCTGAAGAGCAAAGAGCATTCGTGTCAAAGTGTTTCTGTTTCTGCTCCTGCTCCATTTAGCCTTCGCTTCGAACAATGACCTCTCTAGAATCGGTCGTTTAAACTTTTCTTGTCCATAAGTCCATTTTATATGAAAGCTAATTGGTTCCATATAGAGTTCGCCCGGGGCAGTACCACCGCCCGCCACGGTACCTAGTACCATTTCTGCCGTGTAATAATTGTTTTTAAAGCAATTGTGGTCCGGTTGGAAAGGTGTGGATTCCGGTTACACTTCTTTAGAGGCGACCATCTTAGTCCTCAAGGGTAGCAACACATCTGTGACTGACTTAGAACGAGACTCCTACTAACAAGTACTAACTGGACTATTACTAACACCAACTAACAGGACTAACTATCACTAACAGTCCCCAGTCCTCATACCTACTAACGAACTGACCAACTAATGTTCTAATTAACTCTCTCAACTAATTGGACTAACCATCCCAGTCCCTAATTGAGTCTTGTTCAAAGTCAGTCACAGTTGTCATGGGCGGCAGCGGATGGGTGGTGCTGCAAGCTCGATTGCTATCTTTTTTCCATAAAAAAAAAAAAAAAAAAAAAAATTAAGCAAAAGAGAACATTTCCCGTCTGGTCTTTAGTATGAAAGCGTCAAATTAAACCATCAGTCTTCTGCTCGGTCACTGTAGTCCCATTTTCCGCAATTTACTAAAAGTCGGAAGTTTCTTCTGAGCCCTCAAAAATTTATTGCAATTTCACCACCCTTGTTACAAAGGAGTAAGGCAGATGATTGCCTACCAGTTACTAAGTAAAGAAAGAATGAGAAAAAATCTCGAGCGGAAAGATCGTTTGTCCTGGGACCGTTTAGAAAAGCAGAGTTTTGAAATTAATACGTTCATCTTCTGTTTTATTCACGTTTCTGTACCATGTTTGTGAAATGTTTTATATATTCACGAATCACAGGTCTATTTATCGTTTTTTTTCAGACTTGATAATTATTAAGTATATCGTCTCCTCATATTAAAGTGATTTTAACAACTTAACACTAACTTATAGCTACACTTTGATTAGGCAGCTCCACCAATTCGCATTGGAACAATGTGTTGTGTGTGGGAGAGACCCGAGCCCAACAGTGGGTCATCTATGGGTGATTGCTAATTGAAGCTACACTATTTGGGCGCGCTTACATGTTCATGAGTCAGTAGGTATGTCAGTTTAAGGTTTAACACTTTGACTACTGACTTTTGACCCCACTCTTAAGAACTATTACACCTACAGATTTGCAATATTGCATTTTTACATAATCATTCCTGCATGCTAATGGACTTACTTAGTTCAAATGTGTAAAGTTGTAATTACTTCGCAGTTTGTTTGGAGACTATCCACTTAATGAGAAGACGTGAAAGTGAATACATTAATGCGTAGTCACGTGACATTCAGTAAGTCATGACACTTATGCCGCAGCATGAGGAAATAAGTGTATTCAGGAAATATTATAAATCGAAACTAGGCGTGACATGGCATACTTACCTACATCAAAGGCATCAAATTACTACCTAGGTATTTAGGAAGCTCAATATATAGTAAAAAACACAAGTAAATGTTTTATAATTAGTAAAGATTTAATTATTTCAAATAGTTTTAAATTAGTGTTAATTAATTTAAGATATTTTTAATTTCATTGTTCAGTTAACGTCTACTACGACCTTCATGACTTAACAGCGATTTCAAACAGTTTATTTATTCAAACCTCTGTCAAACTGGCCGTTTTATTTTCGATTTGATTGGAGACACATATAAAATAAGTGTAAGTTTGTATCGAATCACATATTTAGAATTAAAATTAAAAATCCTCTCACTCGTCACAATTGCCGATGGCAACAAGCAAAAATATAGAAGTGCTATTATTCAAAGACAGAAATTATGCACACAAATAGCCCACATCGACCGTATGGTTGTTTAAAAATGGTAGTCAGCCTGATATGGTCGTCTTTGTACAGTTAATTGATCTCCATTTTGCCGGCGCGGTGCGTCATTCATTCAATTCAATGAATTACAGATATGGACATCCAGTTACTTGTATTGCCTGCTTATTTCTTAAGGAAATACTCGTATATGTATACATACAAACAGTATTAATACAAACAATACTAATATATAAGTAACATTAATTATATACACATGCTTACGTTCATGATATTTAGCCAGGTTAGGCAGTCAGTCTGTTCTGTTGTACTTAAAAATGTTTTAAATTCAAGTGTTCATTATTTTAAAAACATAAATTTAAGGAATATTTATAAAATCATTCTTTCATTCGCAACAATCATTGATGTATCAAAGCGTAAATAATTGTAAAAGTTATGAAGTTCGATAAATCAGTGAATTCCCGACGGCGGCGGCGATTCCCAAGTTTTACCGAAAAACCGATAGGGAGCGGAAACAAAATAAAAATAGACGGAAATTGGCACGTAGGAGGAAATGGAAACGTAATTTCCTAGAACTTATGTTTTTTTTTTATTCTTTCCCGCCATATTATGTTAATTTCTGGATGTTTTGTATTTGATTTAATCTCAGCATGTGTCCATTCAAACATAAATTATACTGTAAACTTTTTTTTTAAAAGGTTTTTATAACTTTTATTTTTATTTACGTGCATTGTCATCGGAACCAAATATGTGTGCTGAATTTCAGCTCGATAGCTTCAGTGGAAGTGGGTGAAATATTGATTGCAAGATTCCAGGACATATACCTATGTACATACATACAAGTAAAGTTAAATAAAAGCTTTTAAAAAATAACATAAAAACAGATCATTTTTGCCGTAAGCGTTAACAGCCCATCTATCCATCCATCCATCAGCGTTTTAAAGTCCACTGCCGGACATAGGTCTCCCTTGACAGCCCAGTGGCTATCAAATTACCTCTGACTCGAGGGTGTGTCCAACCAAATCCAAGCGGAACGCCGAAATGTGAGATTTAATAAATTAATATCACCTGCTGATACCGTTATTGTTTTAAATTATACTAATTTAACAAATAAACATTGGGTATTGTCTGTCTCTAAAAATTGTGGCGGTGGTTTCTTTCTGCAGTTTCATAGATTCTAGCACAAAATGAAAAAACAGTAGAAAGGGCAGCTTCACACTAGTAAATTTCCATTACTCAACAAAAAGGCTAATTTAGTTGAAAGCTAGTCATAACTTTCTCGCGAACGGTTGCATAGATTTACCTACTCGGATTGCTATGACCGTAAGAAGAAGTGTATGTACATAGATGGAAGTGTTACGACGCTGGCCATTGCTGGTTCGAGTGTTGCATAGCCATTTCCCGTCTTACACATTTGCTGGTATAAAATGGTAAGAGACATTTCAGTCTAGCTTTTCATACGAGCGTTTTTCGAAGCGCCTGTAGGCGCGTATAGGCGCTAAAGTTGCCAACATTTTCTCGATTATCAAAATTAACTATTAATATATATATAGTAGGTACACTCTAAAAAAATATAATATTTTTTAGTTTAGAGCTAAACTTTCGTGCCGATAGCTGTAGTAGTGTCGGAAAACATATTGGTTCTTATTCTCGCCATCACCGGTTTAAGCGTACTTTTTGAATCGCGTGTAATCGCAAACGCTGCTAAATCGCATAAGAACAAGAGAAAAGCTAGTCTGAAAGCGCTCTAATATAGTGACAATTTTTGTCAAGAAATAGTCATTACAGTAGATTTTTATCAAAAGCGATATTAATTGAGGACGGGATGGGAGGTTGTTGCTATCGGAACAAATACACTTATGTATTCCAAAGCGACCAAAGCTAACTGGACCATCCATACGGTAATTTGTTGATCACTTCTTATTGACACTCGCCGCACGAGCACTTGCACACACAAGTAGCGTCGAGTTATTCAATGTCAAAAGTCGATTACATAACTCGGAAGCACTTTCACTTGCGCCATCATAACATTCTCGTAACACCTATATTTACCATGGCTATGGTAAATATTTGCGAATATTGCATTTATGGCATCATTGCGTAGGGTCATTTAGTCTATTTTCGTTCACTTAAACCCTTAAGGCGTGGACATTCGCCGTTGACCTTGCCCAAATGGGGATCACGGTGATAACGCTTTCCTGCACCTCCCGCGCTGATTTATTAGGCGACGGAAGGGTTGCCCACAGGATTTGTGAGTGTCGATTACGTAAATAAATCGCTACGAATAATTAAAATAGTTATTTATTTTTACACCGAAGATTCCCTGGGTGTTGTAATATGCATATAAGATGGCAATAAAATAAATTGTGATTCATAGTTTAGGAGAAAAATGGTACAATACAATACAATACAAATACTCTTTATTTGTACACTTATAAAGAACATGCTACAAGTAATAAATTAAATAAAAAATGGTTTCATTGCAATTAGGCAAAAAGGATATGCTTTGTATTGTGTAGATTGATAAACCTTTATTATAATATATTAATATTTATACCATGATTATATAATATTTATACCATGAAGAAAATAAAATTAAGCCCAATTTGCATATATTCACGCCTTCATAGAGTTATGTCATTCTAAAGATCATTTCAAACTCGATGACTTGAACTTATTTGGATGAATTCCAGGACAGATTAGAACCCTGTGACGAAGCATCAACCTGCTTACCACCACCATCAGAACCCTGTCCCCCTTTTAGGCATAGGTCTCCTTTCGTAATGCCAAGTGCATTGGCCTTCACATGTATTCGAGAACATTATGGAGAACTCTCAGGCACGCAGATTTCCTCAAGATTTTTCCTTCGCCGTAAAAGTCATCGGTGCGTGCCGCTTGGATTTGAACCAGGTCCGCTCGAGTTAGAGGCGAGTTCGATAGCCACTGGGCTGTCACCGCTATAACCAACCTGCTTACACTTAAGAGTTACTAAATATGTAAGTACATACATATCATTGGCCAAGTGTGCTATGGCATTTGACTTTTAGTCTGGGGCTAGATACAGTTCTTCTCTTAGACGTGTGTCAAGTACAAGAGTTTGATAAAAATTAAATTCTATAATTAAGTAGTCCAGCCAATATTACCTATTAACAATTTCTATTATGATCGTGTGGGGTCATTACCCCTGGGGACAAAATTGATCAGTATTTTCATGCCTCCATCGCATTACAGCGTTAATATTGGCTTTCCAATTTCAAAGCTGAGTGCCTCCCTCGAATGTATATTTGAATAGAAAATTGCTTAAATAAAATCTTCAATCTTTAGTCTCTTCGGTTCGATTTTCGATCGGGACAAACTAGAAACGTTGTAGAATGTTTCAGCTGCCTGAATTTTCGGTTGCTTTGACACTTATGAGGGGCGAATAACCTTGCACCCGCTACTTATGACGGGCCCGATGGCGCAATCGGTAGTGACCCTGTCTGTTGCGCCAGGTGTCGTGGGTTCGAATCCCACTCAGGACAAATATTCGTGTGACGAACACTTGTATTTGTTCTGTGTCTGGACGTTAATATAATCTATTTAAGTATGTATTTAAAAATATGTATGTATGTATATCAGTCTCTAACACCCATATTACAGGCTCGTACTCGCTTACTTTGGGGTCAGATGGCCGTGTGTGATAATGTCCAAGATATTTATTATTTATTATTATTATTACTTATTAGGCTATTCTAGCGCATTAGCTGTTACTTGCTAAAATAATAGCCTTCGATGACAGAAGAAAAAAGATCAGACAGCGTAGTTATTACCACACTTTATAAACAGCACTTTTACTAACATAATTAGACAGTCAACAGAACATTACCTAGTATAAATTAATTAATTTAAACATACATGTATTGTATTGTACCAACTACCAACATACTGCAATAAAGAATTTGAATTTGAATTTGTACTCAACAACTACGAGTAGAGTAAATTTACATGCAGTAAATTTATATCAGTTAATAAATCATTATTCAGTAATGGAACCTTAAAGTTCTAAGAACGCAGGCCACATACTGGGAATAATCCTATACCCTAACCTAACCCCATGATTGAACCCGAACGGAGCTTCGTAAATTAATAAGTTAACCATTAATATTACATGTTTACAAGCTAATCGATTTGATTAGCCTCTGAAATGCAGTGACATTTCGGGAAAGGTCGAGGCGAGCGGCAGTAATTGGTTCACTTAGCAAATATACTTCCAGTGATTGGCGATTGAACTTGGCAAATCAAATGTGGATCGTATATTAGTTATACGACAGCAATATTACGTGGGTAGGCGTTTGAATGCCGCGGGGCAACGCAATGTTGACTATACAGTAGTAAGGTACCTACTGGTCACAGAGTAAACAAAATATATTGAAAGTAGTTTGGTGAGTTGGACTCTAAATGTTATAGGTTCTCACTTATTAGAGGTTTTCGAGATCGACTTTTAACTAATACTTGAAGTATACTCCATTTATCCATCCTTTATAAGTCCACTTCTGGACTTAGGCCTCAAACGTTACCACTCCTCCCGATCCTGTGCCTTTGAATCCAGTCCAGCGGTTACCCGCTGTCTTCTTCAGGTCATCAGTGCACTGTGTTGGAGGGCGGTCTGTGCTCCGTTTCAGTCATGGTCTCCAGTCGAGGACCGTTCTTACCCATCGGTTATCGGTTCCGCAAGCGACGTGGATACTCCATATCTATAGTGTCTTAATAGGCGTCAACATCCTGTTCGAGAATTCTTTGTCTGGAGGATCAGTTCATCATCTTTCTCGCTTTCACGCCAAAACTTCTGAACCGATTTAAATGTTTGGTACGCAGATAGTCTAGAGCCTGAGAAAGGACATAGGCTATTTTTTAATTGGAGAAAATGTTGTAATGGGTTGAAAAGGGGGATGAAAGGTTGTATGAAAGTATTGTCATATTCAGAACAAGAAGCATAAAATTTATATTTTAGGCTGTTGATTAGATATAAATAAATATGGCATTCAATGTTTGTAAAAATGTTACCCTTAAGGGTGTAAAATAAACATAGGGGATAACACATTTACGGATTGATTACAAATTTGTGAAGCTATAGTTAACGCGTTAAGTAGAATCTATTATTATGTTCCTCGCGAGCGAAGGCGCGGGCGTCCACTAGTATACATATATTTTTAAACAGAAACTTATTATGTAACGGGCTGTTGCTCGCGACTTTGCCCGCGATAAAAATAGCTTGGCTTATTATGAAGATTGTGGTCTATCTATCCATTCTAGGCAGTCACAATCCATCCATCACAGACACTGCTGTACATAGCTCCCAGGCGGCTAGCATTTTTCGACATAATTATACATTTCAACAACAAATTATACACCTCAACCTTCCTCATGAATCACTCGGTCTTTTCGTAAAAACCGCATGAAAGTTCGTTCAGTACCTAGCGTACAGACAGAGAGACTCAACGCGGGAGTTTGTTTTCTAATATATTTAGTGATTTAATTTATTATGATGAGGCAGATTGAGGCAATACCGACTTGCACCAATAATTTGTCACTAACAATTTTCCTTTACTCGTAATACTGTCACTTTTTTATACTTATAATTAGAACTTTTACTTTATAATTACTGTAATTCGCACGCAACGTAAAACAGTTAATTATGTACACCTCTATTTTACTTTGAAAATTATCTTCTGTTAGGGCGTTTGCAATGTTGCATTCGCTTGTCGAGACAGAGGAAAGCTAGCCGGCAAATTATGTCGTGCTGACGAACTCGGCGCGGACACCGAAAGTGTTTTAAGACGACTTAAGGCGAGGTAGGAAAACGGTGTTTTTGAATGTGTTTTATACATAAATATTACATAATAAAATCCTGAAAAGAATATATGTTATAACATAGTATTTGATCTAGGGGCCTTGCTCACTCGATACACGAAACGCTCACTTCACTGCGTTGAAAAAAATCGCAAAGTTAAGACAGGAATGAAATGTCGTTTTAGTTGAATTAAAATGAGTATTAGAAAATAAAAAAAATACTATAAAATGTGCTACAAAACCAACCTTTACATTCATTTTAAGAAAAATATTAAATTCCTACTTTAAATGATTATTTTACCCTATGATGCGGGAGCCGCTTTTTCGGAGGCAATTTTTCTTTCCTCTCTAACGCCTTCGTGAGGAGCCGTGAGAGTAAGAGTTGCATCGAAATACCTCGCCTTAATACGTCCGACTCGGAGGTATTAACATCAACGAAGCGAGAAGTATTGAGTGATGCGAGATAAGCGATATAGCATTTGAATTAATTTACATTTTTTCTTGCTTTTTTTTTTAAACTAAAATTACAAACGTACGAAGTGAGACATACAGCCAGCGTATTTTATTACGTTATTTGTTTTCTGTTAGAAAGTAGTAGTAGAAAAGACCAAGTAATAGGTAAACCATTAATTAAAAATAATAATCTCATATTTATCTTTAGGTCCACCTAATGATAGATATAACTTGAGTCATGAGTACTTATATCACGTGGACTCATTCAATTCCCGTAAAATATAATCGCCATTTCTTGACACTTGGACAATAATCGAAATCCAATCACAGGAGTGAATAATCGCACTAGTACCTATGTGCAATTGCACACAAGCTATGTGCACTTGCGGGATGTTTGCCACATACCACTTATCGTCACATTTACTTTAGAAGCCAATGCATCTCACTACATCACATACTGATCGATTCCGTCACAATATTATTTATAGGTAGGGCAATAGGCGCGGGATGACACATTATGTGGCCTTGCATCACATCCTTTTGCCCTTTTTCAATTCATCTGATGGAAGAACAAGTACCTATCATAAATGAATATCAATGTGTTTACCTAATAAATGAAATTATTTTTTCACGCATAAAGATATGAGACAAATTTTACGAATGCTATGCTATATAAGCGAAATACTCAAGTTATAAGGGTCAACTCTCTTGTTAAGAAACAAAGCCGTTCCACTTGCAAACTCTAAATGTAGTATTTCGCTTATAACTTTTTTATTTATAGTTCTACGACAAAAAGTTACTGAACCAAAATTGTAGAGAATTTAATTTGCAACAAAAAATGTTGACAATTTTTTTTATCAGGTTAAGAGATATATCGTAACAACCATTTCAACCCCTATTTTCAAGATGGCGGCCGTGGGACAAGGGTGGCGACCCCACAAACTTGGTTTTAGCTTTACACTGACCCCCTACACATCAAAAAAATAAAATTGCGTCCTCTAAAAAACGCAAGGTAAGGCCTAAAAAATGTAACATTTCAATGGACTATATAGCATGTGACATTTAATAACATAGAAAAGTCAAGATGCGTGCCGCTGGGGTTTGAACACGGACCGTTCGAACTCGGAGTGATAGGTGAGGCGACTATTAAATATATTGTGTGTCAAATCAATGGTAGGTATGTGTGTCAATGTATGTGATATGTATTCTGATATTAAGTACCTATTTCTAATTCATTTTATATAAAAATGTTAGCATTATACACTCTTCCATAAAACCTTTAATACAAAATTCATACACCTCCGTCCAAGTAATTTTCGTGAAAAGGGGTATAAATTCTTAGCTTCACGTATTATGATTAAGGCCCCAATTTAGTCAAATATGGTATATTGTAAATTGGAATGTTACGCCCGTTTCTGCGTAAAACCGTGTGCTTTCTATGTGCGCCTGTCACTCAAGAAACCAGGGGTGAGACTTGTAGGGATTTATATAAAGTTACAGGGCAAAGAAAAAATACAATTATGGATAATTAACCTTTTTTCATTTATTAAAAAGCCACTGGTAAAACCAATTAATTTTCCAGTGTATTTGATAACATAATGTAAGCTATTATAAAGTTGATTAATTAATGTCTGTGCGTTTTACAATATCTCTATGTTATACGAAAAGTTAATACAAATTCTCCCTCTATAATGTAGATAAAAAAATAAAAACTAAATAGTAGGAAGAAAACTAAGAAAAGATGGTGGCTGGTAAAACGACGACAAGCACGCGACCGTTCGTTTTGAAAAGTGGTGTAATCGTTGCAATCTAAATCCTTTATGTAAATGTTAGTGCAAGCGATTCATAAAATATGTATAAAAGTACTTAAGTTTATGTTATTTGCTAACAATAAGATGAGAATTGGAACGTAGAAACACTATATTAATCCTGTTAGCCATATAATTCCAATTCAATCATCGAATTAAAATAGTCTACGTAGAAATGGACCCAAGTTATCTTTTATTCATATATAGGTACAGAAGTAGCGATTCTGTCAAATGTTTATTTTAACCGCTCAATCGCTTTTCTGTGTTTTCGTAGCAAATGTTTGCGGGCAAAACGAAGGTTTATTTAGGGCTGTGTTTTGTAAACGTCTATATCACATAATATACTATGCACGGTCTGCTGAATATGAAGGATTCGTTAGGTATTAAAAATGTATTTATTGAACGTCGACAACCTTGAGATTCCATGAACGACCATATTAGGTACAACCACAGTATATTGAGGTATCTTTCCTACAGTAGTTACATATCATTCGTCAGTGGTACAACATTGGTTCTGGGTTCAAGGGTTGCGGGAAGCAAGAGGCAGCTCAAACCGTCCATCGAATGACGTCGAGAGACCATGCTGTGTGTACGACCTTGTATATGGATGTTGATGTTCATATATTTTCCAACAGGAGCTTGTTATGGGCACGGCTTTGGACAGTGGTAACCGAAGGGGTAATAGTAGGTGTAAATTCCACATAATTTGGTGTCGTTATTTTTTTTTCTCGCGGGGAAATCCTCATGGATATCTATACCGTGGCTAGCGCCACGGGGGATTATGTCGGACTCGTACCGACTAAAACCCCACGGTACATTTCAGTGTGTGTGTCTTACGTTGGGATTACGGGTATTGGTGTCACCTATCACGATAACCCGTTCAAGTCTCGAAACAAAAAAAAATGGCACAGGGTGTTCACAAAAAACAAATTGGCCAGCCTAGGGGATGCAGCTACCTGGTTAGGTATAAAGCCGTTGCTTTTAACGTGATACGCAAATTGAAAATTAACGTCGACAAACTACAAAGAGCGTGCTTTTAGTATCCGAACCGGTACCCTCTGGCGATGTATCCAATTTCTGAATACATTTCCCGCTATTATACATGTTTCGTGTTACACAAAAGGAAAACTGTGTGTCTCATATAGGAATGTTTCTAGCGCAGTAGTGGTATAATGACTGTGTCATAAATATACTAACTTTCCCGTAATTCTGCACGTAAAACAACTAACGCAGCTCTGCCCGCGTCATGTTGTTTTACGTGCGGAATTACCTCTACCATCAAGGGATGTTTCAAAATATAATTACTATAGCCTTTATCAACGGAAAGCTACACCAAAGATTACCACTTATCAATATATAATGTATAGCTTCACACATCACTCTCCACAACATCTATGCAAAAAATCACGTCGGTTTATCATTACGTTGAGGCGGAGAAGAAGGACAAAGCAACAAATACACTTTCCCATTTATATATTCTCATTAGTAAGGATTTGATATTTGTATACATACACTTAAAGAACGATATAACAGGGTTGTGCAACATTCCGGGGTTTAGGAATATAACAAAAGTTTCGTTTACAGTTCCCGTCCTTCTCAAGGAAATAACCAGAAAAACTCTACCAATTGAAATTTAAATAGAAGAGCTTTTAACGGGATAAAAGTCCATCCATCAATCCATCTAATTCAAGTTTAGTATACCTACATACATCAGAGACGACTATATATAACTATATACATACCAGCAGTGGGACGACTATGGGTCGCAGTGAAAAATACATACATCTACATTACATGCTCTAAAAATAAAGCTACCTACCTAACCTATTTTGCGCTTGCCTTCCGACTTGTTTAACAAATATCAATATTTAGGCAAGCTGCGAAGTTGAGCCTACTTCTAGATAGCCAGAAAGAAAAAAGTTTTTTAAATTGGACTGGTACTTCCAGATAATAGCGAGTTTAAACAAAAAAGTCTCCCGTTTTATAATATTAGTTTATATAAGTATACATAATTTTCATACAATAATGTCTTAAGTCGAACTTAATGTACCTACTTTATCCGTTACTTATACGACCGTCTCTGTAAACTATGCAGTTTAAAGAATACATTTTAGTATAGATACAAATATTGGATCTTTACGATCCCATTTCATTTATATGTAAGCAGCTTGAATAAAACTGAATTGAATGTCAGGGACGCGAGGGTCAATGGACCATGCGACACGATCGAACACTATTTGAACTAGTCAAATGATTTGCTTGCAATAACTTGAAATAAAGTCTGTGTTGACGACGTGCAATATCGTAGGACTAGCACATAAAAAAGAAAAATAATATGTTTAAATATTATAGAGGCTTTTTGTTATTTTTCCATTGTTCAGTCTTTTTTTAAACGGTTTTATTTTGTCTTCGTTTGTCTTTTACAGAGAGTATCCATCTCATCGAGAGATAAAAGGAGAAGGTGACTGACTGACTGACTGACTGACATATCAACGCAGGGCCTAAACTATAAGGGATAGAAACTTGAAATTTTGCACAGGGGTTCCTTTTATAACGTAGGGGAGCACTAAGAAAGGATTTTTGAAAATTCACCCCCTAAGGGGGTAAAACGGGGGTGCAAAGTTAGTATGAAACTTTGCCGTTTTTGAAGTCAAGTGGGCAATCCGAACGCGGACAGACGTCGTTAATGGGTCTTCTACGCGAGCGAAGCTGCGGGCGTGCACTAGTACCTAGACCCTTAGTAGATCCTTGTAAATTTTAATGAACGGTAAGATCTGATTTTTCCCCATCCAAAAGTCGCCCGTCGCGTCTAACCAATGTTATGCGCAAGCGCATCAGAAACTGTTCAATGTTTAGGTGCACTTGACATGCGGGTAATCTATACTAATGTTAAGAGGAAAGATGTGTTTGTAATGTTTTCACACAAAAACTACTGGACCGATTTTAAAAATTCTTTCACCATTAGAAAATCTGTATTTTCACTGATTGACATAGGCTATAAAATATTACTAGATCTAATCGAAACTGTAGTTATGTCTAATTACACGCAAGCGAAGCTGCGGGTGGCCACTAGTCTTTTAAATAAGAAACATCCTGTTCAGTTAAATATGCACCATAAAAAGACAATTACTTGATAATCGCAAAAACTCACGCTTTCAACTTTCTTGACGTAGACATCAAGATTGTAGTTTCGTGAGAGCACACACGAGGCCAACATCGTGAGAGAAAACAGTCGATATTTAAAAGAAAATGTTCTGCACTTCTGGTTTGCGTTGTGGTGTAAAAAATTATTGATATGTTACTATAGTTTGATTCGTGATAATATTTAAGTGACTTTACATTTTAAGTAAAAGTACACCTTCTAACTAATTCCACGGAAATGGGTAATATGGCATTTTTTGAACAATGTTTTTGCAGTCCCTACTCCAAACCGCTGTCATGTTGTAACTTGCGCGGGCGCATCAGAGTCAAGAAAAATAAAATGGCGCTTCCTGACTTTCTCATACGATTCACAGCCTATTAAGCCTCGATTAGAATGTAAAGATTTTTTGTGTTGATTCTATTATTAAATTGTGTCCTAGTATTCCGAACTTTTGCGGTTGGAGAAAAGTGATGGTATTAATGTCTACTGAATCAAAATAACAAATTTCAATCGGTATGCAAATCAATCAGAGTACGGTTCAATCTATACTCAATAATTAATCACTAATCAATACACCTACCTATATTTACAGTAGGCAATCTTATATTTTAAGGTAGTTAATTTACGCTAATGGTAAACATTTTGTCACAAAAACACTGATATTATGAACTGATGATAATTTTGAGGCATTATCAATTGCTTGCGCGACTGTACCAACAACTACATGCGCAGTTGTCTCCCCCGGACTTTAGTGCCGAATACTATACTTATTTGATGTGCGCTCTGAAAGTGATAGGTACCTACTCCTGATCTTTGTTCACTTTTTGGTTAGTTTGACGTCATGACGTATTTAAACGTACTGTATATTCTAATGTCGACGAAATGTATTTCGAAAACTAACTAGAATGAAGGTAACATACTCATTTTAACCGACTTTCAGAAAAGGAGGAGGTTCTCAAATCCACTGTGTTTTTTTAAAAGCTTTTATTTAACTTCACTCGTATGTATGTATGTATCTGGAATCTTGTAATCAATATTTCACCCACTTCCACTGCAGCTATCGAGCTGGAATTCGGCACACATATTTGGTTCCGACATATTCTGTGGTTCAGATGACAATGCACGAAAATAAAAATAAAAAGTTGTAAAAGCTTTAAAAAAAAAAAACTTACAATATATTTTGTATTATGTATACTTTACAAGTCGATCGATAACACATCGAACGACGTAAACGAGCGGTCACTGGCGGTCATCAATCACACGAGTTTTCGGCATTGCAGTGGCAGTAGGTACGTGCCTCCCGCTCGTATATAAATAGAAATTAATTACGCATTCACGCCCACCGAAGGTCGAAGGAACAAAAGCTACTTAAGCTCCCACTCAACTATTGTTCTGCTAACAATGTGTGCGATGAAGTTGTGAGCGACGGAGCGGGTACACCTGTGGATTAGCAATGTAACCACAGGTTATAAATAAGTAAATACAATTGGCAAAGGATTCGCGTAGTTATCATTGATAAAAGTTGAACGTAGTATAAAGGTTGACAGCCCAGTGGCTATCGAACTCGCCTTTGGTTTCAAACCCAAACGGCACGCACCAATGACTTTTCTTAACTACTAAATTATGTGTGATTTAAAAAATTAAATGTCACTTGTGTAAGGATACATTCACCCACAGTACAATAACTCAACACCATTCAGCCTGATTACACGTTCAATACACACATCATTCCATTTTATCATTCGTTCAACTCACCATTCATTTTCGACATCTTAACTCGTGACAGATTCATTCAACCCCTTACAGCGGATGAGGACAATTACGCATACGCTTGTGCACAGGGTTATAATTGATATTAGTGACGAAAGTGCTGGATTAGGTCCCTATCGTTGGAGCCTCTGATTGTTAAGGTCGGTACAAGTTCATTATGTATAAAAGTATTATAAGTTTATGCGAATATGTTTCTAAAATCATTCCTGTTGTTCTGAGAATACAACTATTATTAATAGAGTAATAAATCTATGATTATTATGAACTAATTTTGTATTAATCCTTTCCTCTTTTAAGTTCACCCTTAAAACTCAGAAGTGCGATGAAGCAGATACTTTCTAAATAAGTAGTTAAGTACTCTGCATGCCCCGCCTACGAATCAAATCTTATTTTAGTTAATCTTACAACGTTTAACTTCTAATTCTTTTCTGTCCTACATTTCAATACTAACCTATTCGCATAATTTTTTTTTTAAATAATTAATTTAACCTACATTATTTTTGATAACCTAAAGAGGAAATCAAAGTTTTATGAAAATAGGTTATCTAGTTATAGTTAAATGATTCTCTTCTTTTAAACCTATTCTTTTTTTTTTATGTTGCCCACGAAATCATTTCAACATAATGTCATATGACCTTGTTGTATACTTTAACTAAAAGGACTGTCCACTTTGTATGAACATTTGGCTATCTGTGAACACCACATTTTAACATAAATATTACATAGGCTTAATTCTTTTAAATTCCAATAAATTCCAATAAATTGGAATTTATTGGAGGAGGCCTTTACCCGTAGAGGGGTCCAGTAATTATTATATATACATTTAAATACTGTTTAGATATAAGATTAGGCTAAATCTAAAGATTATATTTTTATTACTGTTAGGTACATATACCTACAAGTTTCTTAGTTACTGGAATAATTAAAGGTTTCTTGTATTTTATTTATTTATTAATTCCTTTACTCAGTTTAAAAAAGAAAATAATAATTGTTTTGTAACCAGATGTCTATTACACTGGTTATTTGACATAAATATTTTGTAGATATTTTAAATAAAACGAACAATCTCCTTGACATATTTTTTTATTAATCTGACTCATATGTTATTAATATACTGTTCAAGAACTGGGCTGATGCATCATCTATGTACCTTGCACAACTCAGAAACCAAATAACGGTCATTACATGAGCACAGCAACGTATAGTTCTTCGGCCCACAATGCAGTTGCAACAATATTGTTTTATAGCATCTCTGCCATGTATTTCATTTTGATACAATATATAAATCTATTGTTTAGGGCAATATCCAGTTCATTATTGTCCTTATATATCCCTTTCTGTGTCAGTACACAGTGTGTGCCATCTAGTATGTGCAAGTGAACATCCGCAATTAACACAAAGAATCCTTCGGAGGCCACTAGTTGAGGGCTGTTCATTACTGAATTCTCGATTGGTAATATTTAAAGCCATTACCCAGCAAAAATGACATATCATATCACCATGTCCAATCTGTAACCGAAAGAATACAATTATTACCTAATAGAAGTTATCAAGACAGTAATTATAACTATTGTAACTGTAAGTTTATTAAAAACTTACCACTTGGGGAATGACCCACTGTGCTATAACAGATCTAACCTCAAGAAGGTCAAGACAATAACTTCTTCTATGCATGATTTCAGTACCATAGTTCAAACAGTGCACTGTTTGCACGGTTTCCTGCGAAGACAATGTATTTGCCTCCTCCGAGTCCTCCGTGTCGATCGTGTCCGTGCGCAAGTGATGCACAATATCCAATAGTTGTAATGTATCCACGACGAATGTATCCACGATGCGAAAAACAAATAAACAAAGCGAATGCGACCGACAGTTCACAGTTGAAAGTACTTGACGTACTTGACTTGAAAGTTGAACATAGGTTACTTTGTCAACGTCAACCGATTGACAGTTGGGGATGCAAACAATGCATCGATTCGAGCATGTTTGCAAAACATCGATATATTGTTCATTATCTTGAATTATTTTTAATAGCAACGTACATAAAATAATATGTTAATCTAGTAAAAATAACAGGTTATTTACAATTTATTGCTTTTTATACGTGTATCTTACCACACTTAAGTTTTGTCGTGATAATTAAAACTTCAAAATAACATCGAGATATTGTTTTTACTATCGATATAGGAATAATTTTGCAATTCTACTGACGTGATTACTCTGTGTATGTGACAATATGAAGAGCTAATCAGTAGAATGTTTTATTATACATATTATTTTTAAAAAAAAAAGTAAATTGATACAAAAATAATTCGCGAGTTTACGAAAAAAAAAACAAAATATATTTTTTCGTGTAATTATTTATTTTTGAGCATCCTGTCCATGAATAGCCGAAAATGGACATAGCCCTTTAATGGTATTTTAAAGTCTACAATTTGTACCTATCATTTATTTATACTTACTCATAAATTTCAGATGGACGAAAGGCATTTAATAAGTATACCTGGAATGGAAGGAAATAATTTCTTGGTGTTAGACCAAGTGGACAGCGCCGATACCGAATGTCAGATTCGAGGGCAAGCTGATCTTGGAAAGTCAAGACGCAATCGTATGGTGTTAGACCAAGTACAGGATACGTGTCTCGAAAGTGAGATCCAAGGACGTTATCCGCCATCATCTTTTGGTGAGTCTGAAAGAAATTCTCTGGTGTTAGACCATGTGGAACGAGATAAGGAACTCAGGAGTTCGACGCGTATCGTTGAGACCGAAGTTGAACGCAACCAAACCAAATCTCCCGATGACTATTATTATTTACGAAGAAAATTGCGCAGTTCTAGTAGGGGTGCAATGACACAGCGACAACATCATTCAAGAGATTTCTCATATGACCAGTACGCCGTGTCCTCTGATCGGATTTCACGTACCGACTTAATTCATGGTCAATACAATGAGAAGCAAGTTTTTAATAAACACAAGCGAAGTCATAGCAGCTCTAGTTCAGCCGAAAGGTCACCGATGCGTCAGAGAAGGCGATCTGATAAAAATAAGTCGAAGCGTGGGCGTATGGTTAGAGGGGGTTATTATTCCAGTAGTGAATCAGAAGGCAGAAATTATGTTTTGAACACACCATTAGCGCGGTGCCCCCCTTCACCAAACGCCAACGCTCATAAATTTAAGTCTTTTCATGATCCACAGAGATCTACCGCTCATGATACGAATAATGCTAGTAATATGTTTGATAAGTTTTTAGACGTATTAAAAGACCTAAAGGGACAATCGAATTCAAAACTTTCACTATGTAATGTCCTCCCGGAATTCGACCCTATGTCCAAAGATCAAAGCATTTTAACATGGCTCACAAAAGTAGAGGAATGTGCTGAAATCTACGGGTGGTCAGAAAAAGAGGTGATTCATTTCGCCCTTCCCAAACTCGTTGGCATTGCTAAAACTTGGTACCAGGGTCTCAGCACAGTCCTCTATACTTGGAATGAATGGAAAAAGAAGCTCATAGAATCTTTTCCATGTCGTGAGGATTACGCAGAACTCTTGATTACTATGTTAGGTAAAAAGGTTCGTTACGGTGAATCTTTAGAATACTATTATTACGAAAAGATGAATCTTCTAAATAGGTGTGATATTCGAGGTCGGAAAGCTGTTGACTGTATCCTTAATGGTATTGAAGACCGAGCGGTCCGCGTCGGTGCGCAAGCCGCACGGTTCCGTGAACCTGAAGAGGTACTTGGTTATCTCAAAACAGTTAAGGTTAATATAAATAGAGACCAAATAGAGAAGGCAGAGAAATATAAGCATGAGAGGAAGACTGCAGCAACGGGTATATACTCGAACTCGAGACGTCTGTCGAATCTGTCGAACCAAGTACGCGCGGATCATTCACGAAGAAACATCATTACTTGCCATAACTGTAAGAAGGACGGACACAAAAGTGTGCAATGCCGCAGCCCACCATCAGAATGTACAGTATGTGGCAAATTGGGTCACCTCAATTTGTTTTGTAAATTCAATCAATATGGTAGTATCCGAGAGAAGATTCCGCAAGCTTTAAATGGGAAGGAAGAGAAGAAAGTTGCATTTGTAAGCTCATCGGGTCAATCGAATTCAAAATATTTAGTAGAGGTCTTAGTTAATGATATTCAACTATTGTGTCACGTGGATTTAGGCAGTCAATGCACACTGATAAGGAGAAGCGAAGCTAAACAGTTAAAATTAACCTTGGATACTGAAAATCTACCTATAATGAGAGCCGTTGGCGGATATCTTGTGCAGCCGTTGGGAAAATCGATGTTAAAAATAACTGTTCAGGGCATTACAGAGAATGTTGAAGCGCTTATAGTGGAGGATAACGCAATAAACTACCCCGTTCTTTTAGGACACACATTCACAGAATTACCGCATATCACAATCATAAAAACACCTGATCAATTATTATTCCAACAGACTAAAATTAAAGTTTCATTACGACTACAAAATAATTTTATGCTTGCACCGCGTGAGATCGGACTTGTTCCAGTTAGTTCTCTCGACGCTTATTCCGGTAATGTCTACGTTAATGGAGTTTTAAGGGGTGCCACAGGCGAAGAATACTATCTTTTCCCTGGTGAGTATTCAAATAAATTAGGTGCTGGACGAATTTTAGTAATTAACATGAGTGAACAAATCTTAAAATTCGATAAAGATATGCTACTGACGCGTTGTATTACAGTAGCTGATAACAAACAAATATATGCTCTCGCGATGGATAAAGGAGATATTGATGCGGGTAACGATACATTACGATGTGGGCCTAACGTCACTAACCAAGAACGTGCTACTCTGGAGAACTTGATAACTAGATACAAGGAATGTTTTTCAACGAGCCTCAAAGACTTAGGTCTGACAAATATGGGTGAGATGGTAATTGAGCTCGAGAATTCTGACCCTGTAGTTTATAGACCATATCGCATGTCTATAACTGAGAGGTCTCTGGTACGGGATATGGTTGAGGAGATGTTGGAGGCAGGTATTGTTCGCGAGTCATCGTCACCGTATGCCAGCCCTATAGTACTAGTGAAAAAGAAAACCGGGGAGAAGCGCTTATGCGTAGATTACAGGGCATTAAACAAGCGTACTAAGAAGGATCATTATCCGCTTCCTCGAGTTGAGGATCAGTTGGACCAACTCGCTGGTAATAAGCTTTTCATCTCTCTAGACCTGGCATCCGGGTACTATCAGATTCCCATCGCAGCATCGTCTCAAGACAAGACCGCTTTTATCACTCCTGATGGGCAATTTGAGTATACTCGAATGCCTTTTGGTCTTGTAAATGCTCCATCGGTTTTCCAGAGAACTATTAACAAGATTCTACTAGAAGCCAAGATTAAGTTTGCACTAGTGTACATGGATGATATCCTTATACCAGCACGTACATTTGAGGAAGGTATTGCGAGGCTTGAAAAGGTTTTATGTTTGCTAAAAGAAGGTGGATTGACTCTCAAATTATCGAAATGTTTCTTTTTCTATGAACAGATAGACTTTCTGGGCTACGAGGTTAGCTGTGATGGCATTAGACCAGGAAGCAGAAAAATCGAAGCTGTGAGTAAATTCCCAACGCCATCGAATCAACACGAAGTAAGACAATTCGTTGGATTAGCTAGCTTTTTCAGGAGATTCGTTCGTGATTTTGCTGTAATATGTAGGCCTCTGACTGATTTATTAAAGAAAGATAGTAAGTGGAAGTGGTTAGCGGAAGAGGAAAAATCTTTCAATACGTTGAAGGACGCACTGGTATCAAGACCGGTTCTCGCTCTGTACGATCCGCAGCGAGAGACGCAGCTCCACACCGACGCTTGTAAATTTGGTGTTGCTGGAATACTACTTCAAAAGTGCGAGGAAGGTTCTTTTAAGGCTGTGTCTTACTTTAGTCGTAAAACTACGGCGGATGAACAGAAACTTCATTCATTTGAATTGGAAACTCTTGCTGTTATAGCTTCCCTAAGTAGATTCCGAGTATATTTGTTGGGTATCTCTTTTAAAATTCTAACGGATTGTAACGCTCTACGGACGACCTTAACAAAACGTGACCTTGTTCCACGCATCGCGAGGTGGTGGATACAATTTCAAGAATTTGATTGCGACATTGAATACAGGCCAGGAGCTAGGATGACTCACGTGGATGCCCTCAGTCGGAACGCCGTTGGGACCGCAAGACCTGAAGGTCATGTGATTGATGTACTGTCCCTGGACATCGAAGATTGGATCACGACTGTCCAATCTAATGATGATGAGATATCTCGCATAAGAGACATCCTAAATGACCCTGAATCTGAAAAGATCGGAGATATAATTAAAAACTACAAACTTAAAGGTGGTAAAGTTTATCGATGCTTAGGCACGACTGAAGATGCAGGTATCCGATGGGTTGTACCAAAAGGTGTCCGATGGCAGGTCACCAAAATGAACCACGACGATATCGGACACTTTGGTTTTGAGAAAACCTTTAATAGAATACAGCAGACATTCTGGTTTCCCAAGATGAGACGGTTTGTGAAAAAGTATGTTCGTTCGTGCTTAGAGTGTGCGCATCATAAGGGAACTACAGGCAAGCAGTCTGGTACGTTACACCCAATTGAAAGGAGCGACATTCCTTTTCACACCGTGCATGCCGACCATCTGGGACCGTTTGTCAGAAGCAAGGCAGGTAATGTGTATCTCTTAGTACTGATAGATAGTCTCACCAAATTCATTAATATAAAACCAGTTCGGAATACTAAAAGCTCCACTACGATAAAAGTACTTCGCGAGCACATTGGTTATTTCGGTGCACCTACGAGGTTGATTACAGACCAAGGTACGTCTTTCACCAGTAATAGTTTTCGTATGTTCGTGAACTCTCAGGGCATCAAGCATATCAAAAACGCCGTTGCCACGCCAAGAGCCAATGGCCAAGTAGAGCGCTTTAACCGCACTATTTTGGACGCATTATCGACTAAATGCCATGGCAAAGATGACAGAACTTGGGACGACAATATACCTGACATTCAGATCGGATTAAATACAACCGTTCATAAAACAACTGGCAAAAGTGCGTCAGAACTGTTATTTGGGTTTAGAGTAAGGAGTGGATCTGAGAATATCCTTAGTGAAGTGATAGATGCAACGTCGGAACCTAAAGATTCTGAAAATTTACAGGAGATACGGCGTGATGTTGTTCAAAAGATAAATAAACAACAATTAAAGGATAAAGAAAGGTTTGACGCCAAACGTAATAATGCATCGTTTGAAGTTGGAGACTTAGTAAGCGTGAAACGGGAAACACCCAGCGATGGTATGTCAAAAAAGTTATGTGTCAAATACCAAGGACCTTATCGTGTTATTAAGGTGTTGCCTAATGACCGCTACTTGATCGAGGATACTCCATTGTCGCGAAAAAAAGGTAGTCGCCGTTATGAAAATATTGTAGCAGTAGATAAAATGAAACCTTGGTTATGTTTTAACAAACATTTATCGGAGCCTGATTCTGACGGCGATGACAGTTCACCAGAGCCATAGCTAAATAAATAGTAATGCGTTATAATCACAAAAGACAAACCTTTAAAACTTTACATGATTAAGATAAATGTAGGTACCGAATTTATGTTTTATTTTTTTTTTAAACTTTTCATGATTACAATTTAATCACCACATTACTAATAATGGAAAATTCAATAGTTCTATTTATAAGTAGTTATTAAGTAAATAATCAAAATTATGTAGATTTTTTATTGTTATCGCATATTATGATAGTTGAAATTGTATTCAATATTAATAGTGTGAGCCAGGAGCGAAGGGACTTGCTCCAGCAGGACGGCCGAGCTGTAAGGATACATTCACCCACAGTACAATAACTCAACACCATTCAGCCTGATTACACGTTCAATACACACATCATTCCATTTTATCATTCGTTCAACTCACCATTCATTTTCGACATCTTAACTCGTGACAGATTCATTCAACCCCTTACAGCGGATGAGGACAATTACGCATACGCTTGTGCACAGGGTTATAATTGATATTAGTGACGAAAGTGCTGGATTAGGTCCCTATCGTTGGAGCCTCTGATTGTTAAGGTCGGTACAAGTTCATTATGTATAAAAGTATTATAAGTTTATGCGAATATGTTTCTAAAATCATTCCTGTTGTTCTGAGAATACAACTATTATTAATAGAGTAATAAATCTATGATTATTATGAACTAATTTTGTATTAATCCTTTCCTCTTTTAAGTTCACCCTTAAACTTGCATAACGGTGACGCGGTGGTCAGTGACTCTGACTGCAGTGGTGACTGTGGGCCCGGGGTTAAATCACTGCCGAGGCAAGTATTTGTTTGACAGATAAATATTTGTGCTCGGGTCATTAAGTCAGTCAGTAAGACTGTCCTATTTTTCTGCGTTTTTGTTGTTTTATATGTGTTTTTTCCTTAGTCTGAGGTATAGTGTAATGTTGCCCGGAAGACTCATCTAACGCAATAGGCACAGACTTGTAATGTTAGCAGTTAGTTCTTGTAAATAAATAAATACATAATACAGGTTTCTATATAGGCTCGAATACCATTAGGTAATCTAATAATCGTTTCCGGATACTAATCAAAGACCTAGAGTTAGCGCTAACCGCCGAACTATATTGTTAAGCTTTTGATCGGTTCAAATCTGTCGTTTGTTGGAAAAAGGCCTCATGAGAAGAAACTCAGTAATATTCTATGACCAGAGCTGATGTTGTTAATCATGGAACAGCGCTGTAAAAATAAAAGCTTGTTTGACTATGCATTAACTTGATTAAAAGGACATTAGGTTTACTTGCGATTAGGGCTACCGGCTATAATGCTCTGGGCTATCAATGTTTGTGTAGGGCTGTGCCATCGAAATTTGAAGTGGAAAATTTTTTAGATATAGATATCTACTTATTATGCTTAGATTATTAATATGTCGCAAATGGCACGCTCATTCCGTTTAAACGTTTGCACCTTTTGCTTAGTTTCACGTTAGTGCGTTCTACAGACTCTTATGTCAATCGAAATATGCTATTTGAGACACTGAACACCTTCTCTTTTTGACTTGATACATATTTTGTTATACCCGGATATCTATGCGTCGAGTGTGATCCGAAAACGATTTTACTATCAATAAAACACGATCATTGATTTAAAGAATAATTTGGCAGTGAAATACGATGTTTATTCCTTGTCTTGTTCAGAGTTTGTCACAGATGTCATGGGCGCTATCGGATGGGTACATCCATCGTAAAAATCTTTTATGAAGGACCCATCGGACAGAAAAATATATGTAGGTATGGAACTTTACCAATTTTTATAACTCACTAATAATTTTTGTCAACCCTACCCACGTGTAGTCTAATCACTTTGACGGGGCTATTTGGCTAAGGACTATTACGAACATATCAGTGCAATTATGTTACTGTACTCGTAGTTTATGAGTTCTGTATTAACTAATGGCGTATTTGCTAATAGGTCTAGTACCTATTATAGGTTTTCATGGGATTTAACTATAATAAAAATTATAAATATCGAAAAAAAATTAAGATAATTCTATAAAACTAGCTAGCTAGCTAGCTGCGACCATAAACGTCCCACTGCTGGACACGAGTCTCCCCACAGACACAGATGCGGGAGGTCTAGAGCATACATCACGACGCTGCACCAATGCGGATTGGTGGAGGGGTCAGCCAACCCAGTGTCGAATGTTCTCAAGCCACCCGAAGTCTTCGACAAAGCTTAACGACTGTTTCTACCATTGAAAACAACCGGACGGTTTAACGTGCCCTCCAAAGCACTGTAGCGTCTATGAAATTTTGCCACAAGCGGTCACCCTTGCCTTAGGATAGCTAACTAAATAAATAAATTATAAGATATTATCAAAAACTGCTGATTGTATTCGGATTGGGTAGTGGGTATTCGTTTTTCAAAATTAATGTCTGGTTTTAAAGAGATAAAAAAACGACTTTAACGGTCTTACTTATAAAAATCTCACTAATCTATACTTAGGCACCGCTTAGTTAAACCGCTCTTAAGAAGTTAATCCACGTTTAACTTTTCATTACTTATAAACGTTGATTAGCTGTTACTTAGTTAAGAAACGAACAAAGAACGATATTGAATGAACGAAATTGTTAAAAGTTCTATTTTTTCCATATTCTATTATCTATGACATTGTCAGTGTCGTGAATTGGCAGATTAAAATAAGAAAATTAAAATAAAATGAATGTTTTATTATGATTAATGTATTCTAATTAAATTGTCATCTATACAACTAAATAAAATTGGAGTGTCTGTTTGTAATCTTTTTACTAATTCATCTAAGTATGCATACACGGTATATATACCAAAATAACATTTTTATAATTTTTGTCTGTCTGTCTGTTAGTTCCGGCTAATCTCTGAAACGACTGGAAACTGAAATCACGAAGATCTTCCAATCCATCCATGTTTTATGCACAAATATAATTTTTTTTACTAACAAACAATCGTAACTAAATTGATCAGACATCACAATAGAACAGCTGATTTATGTGAAATCCGCCATCTTGCCGCTTAGCGAGAGTTAAACTATGTCTCGGCAGTGTTTAATTTTGACAGCTATTTAAACCCTACTTAACGACTTCTTAACGCTAAGTAGTGTTTATAAGTGAGGTTTTTGTTAATCCATTTTGCTAAGCAATAGATTAAATATTAAGTAACGTTTATAAGTAAGACCGTAAAAGTGAAGTGTATTATTAAGATTCATAGCGACTAATTCCGTCCCAAAACAAAGATGTGACATCACCCAAATCTCACTTTAACTTTGTCCATCAAACTTTGCGGTTCCTTTGATCTGTCTCTTCGAAACTCATTCCCATTTCCAATGAGTTAAATACTGTAGGTACCCGATGAACAACTTAATATTGTGTAAAACCAAACATAAATAAGGCATTACGTCCGCCCATTGTATATCTCTTTAGAGGTGTCAAGTTGTATGAATAAAAATAAAAAAAAATTATTAGTTTAATCTGACACACTACCATCACCGCGTTAGGCCTTTTTTTTTAACGCTGGGAAATGCATTTACGCATCCTGCATCCTACGAAGCAGAGGTATGTGGGACTCGCCGGCTTGGCCGGAATACCCACTAAAACCCAGCGACACCTTCAGCGTCAATATGAGGCGTCACGGGATCGCAAAAGCATTACTACCGTGACGACCGCGTTAGGCCTAGGATGTGTTGCGGATGGCGAACACATCAAACATCAAAATTTAAGTTCAATGACCCGAGTACAATACTACTGCTTAAATAATTAATAAGCGGTGACAGTCCAGTGGCTATCGAACTCGCCTCTCACTTGAGCAGTTCGGGTTCAAACCCCAGCGGCACGCACCATGCAGTGACTTTTCTATGTTATGTGCGATTTAAGAAATTAAATGTCACTTGCTATAACGGTGAAGGACACATCGTGAGGAAACCTGCATGCCTGAGAGTTCTTCATAATGTTCTCGAAGGCATGTGAAGTATGTCAATCCGCACTTGGCCAGCTTGGTGGACTAAGGCCTAATCCCTCCCATTATGAGAGGAGACCCGTGCCCAACAGTGGGATAAAGAAAGGTTTGTGATGATGATGATGATGATGATGATCCGGCCGGGATCGAACCTAGATCACGCACCACCATCGCACCACGGAGATGTCGATACAGTACTTCATTCCCAATCCACTAAATATTACTTACACATAACATTCTTAAATTTTTCAATCAAGTAACCTTTTTAAATAACAATAAAAAACTACATTAAAATCGGTTAATTACTTTGGGAACTAAGATGCCATAGAGTACACAGATACACGTCAAATTTATAAAGTCCCTCTTTCTTTGTGAGTGGTTAAAAACACAACAGCAGAGATCAATGCGATTTATGATTAATCCAAATAATACCGGAGATAGTTCAGTCTATTTATGGAAAGTGATTCAACTTTTTGATTGGATGCATTCGCTCACTGCAAGTAAATACGAAGTCCGTTTACGGAGCTGTCAATATAAGGCTTGCTATGCATCTGCGATTAAAGTGCGATTATAGTCGCTGTTATTTAATTTTGTGAAACTTATTTAACTGGAGAGAATATTTATGTATTAATTTGATTTTGTTTCTCAAGAATTTGACTTGAAAATATATTTAAGAAAATTAAAAAAATCCAAATAGGTTTTTTTTACTTTCGAATAATACTAGGTATTATACATTCTATTGACCACCCAGTGGCTATCGAATTCGCCTCTCACTCGAGGGGGTCTATGTTCAAATACAAGCGGGAAGTACAAATGACTTTAATCAGTAATGTGCGTTTTATGAAATTAAATGTCACCTTCTGTAACGGTGAAGGAAACATCGTGAGGAAACCAGCATGCCTAAGAATTCTCCATAATGTTCTCAAAATCATGTGAAGTCTGCCAACCCGCACTTGGCCTCCGTGGTGGCCTACAGCCTATTCTCTACTATAGTGCAACAAGGGTTGTGGTGGTGGTAACTTCTCGCTGCGACCCATAGACGTCCCACTCACTGCTGGGCACGGGTCTCCCCCACAGACACTTCTGCGGGAGGTTTAGAGCATACTCCACCACGCTGCTCCAATGCGGATTGGTGGACGGGTTAGTGGCCAACCCAGTGTCGAATGTTCTCAAGCCACCCGAAGGTCTTCGACAACGCTTAACGACTGTTTCCAGGATTGAAAACAACCGGGACCGACGGCTTTACGTGTCCTCCGAAGCACGGTAGCGCCCATGAAATTTTTGCCACTAGCGGTCACCCATCCACAAACCGACCGCGCCCGTCGTTGCTTAACACTTTCGATTACATTGAATCGACGCAAGCCACTAGGCTATGGACGCTACATTTTCGGTAACTTCTAATAAGCTCTAAACGAGATCACGGTATCGTGTGTCGTATTATGAATGGGTTTATTTACTTACCGATAAAACTCGCCCATTGCACCGCTGCCATTCTGTTCCAATCTGTAACAACACAGCACTGAGTTAGCGTCGGTCGTTGATGGGAACAATAAAATGTTTGTTTGTCCGGCCAACGTTTCCCATGCAAAGTTAGATTAGAGCAATTTTAAGCTTCGTCTGGAAAATAGATTTTAAACTGGCCGCATAGAATCTATTTGAAGTTAAAAAACGTGAAAAACAACTGAGTTTGTACAACGTGGTTACATAGTACAATGATATTATATGGGTACACTAGCTGACCCCGCAAACGTTGTTCTGCCATATGAAATGTCAAAGTGACGCGACGCTTCACGTCAATGAATGACGGTTTAAAATAAAAATATTAAAATTGTGTTTAAAAAACATTTTCAAGTGGACCAAATTGTGAATCTAACTAAACCATTCTCGAATTGAACACACACAAAAAATTTCATCAATACCTATGCAGCCGTTTAGGAGGAGTTCACTGCCATAAACGTACACAAGAAATATACATATATAATCAAGATTACAAACCTAGGATTAAAAAGTATAACCTATAGAATAATTATGTACTTTTTTATGAAAGCTTTTTAGCGCAACAAAAGTATTTGTTATACAAATAACCTGCAACCTCAGCCTGTAACAGACAGACAGACAGCGGAGGCATATTAATAGGGTTTCATTTGTCACTCTTTGTTCACGGAACCCTTAAAACTATCACATTTATTTTAATGTTTAAATGTACTTCAGACTATTTCAAGATAAAACTAAGAACAGATTATAAAAGTTGCTAGATAAAGTAGTCAAGCATATAGAGCAAAGCGCATTAAAACTCTTACTTTGTCGGTTTAAACATTTTACAAGCGGAATGTTCATCTGAGGATGAACATGGACTTTATTAAGTTAATGAAGCTAATATTTTTGCTATTTTCTGTGTACATGGACAAAGATGTTCGCCTCGAGAAAAGTGTAGATTTTTTAGCTTTTTAGGTGGTAGAGGCTTTAGGGACCGGGACCGGGATTCGAATCAAATATAAGCAAGATCAGCAGTTGCGTTTGTGCTAGGTCAAAGCGACAGTCAAAAACAACATTGCATTAAGTTGAAATCATTACGATTCTCAGTACAATTTTATAGATTGTAACATAATAATTATATTATTTTCTCACGCGAGATCTCTGACGTAATGCAGTACGGAGCATCGTCGTCCTCGGAAAAAATGACGATGTGTCGCAACTCGCTTGGTGAAAGCCTAGCACAATTAGCGGGTGTTGTGCAACTCCAATAGCAGCGTAAGTACATAAAGAAATAGGGTTGTCAATATTTACTTTGCATATTTTGTAGATGAGCTTGACGAGCATGCACATGGGTCACGTGGCAGCGCTAATGTGTCTCCAGCCCAGAAGGAGAGCTTTCTTTGAAGATTTTAAAGTTTCAAAAGCCATTTTAATTCTCTTTGGGTCTGTGCCGAATAGTGTTGATGTATACTAATATTATATAGAGGAAAGATTTGTTTGTAATATTTTCACACAAAAACTACTGGACCGATTTCAAAAATTCTTTCACCATTAAAAAGCTGCATCTTTACTGAGTGAAGTAGGCTATATAATATTACTAAGTGTAAACGAAACTATTGTTATGTCTAATTCCACGCGAGCGAAGCTGACATAAAATGTGAAGAAGTGACAGCCCTAGATCCAGTAAGCATTGACTCCTGCCTGATGATTTTGCCCTGATAAAGAAAGGTCAGTTACCAGATCGCGTCGTTGAAAGGTCTTACTAAGTCGTCATACCATATCATTCGTGTTCACTTTAGCGTCTTGGTTATCCTTTTGATTTGTATACAAAATACTGATTTTGTAGTTGATATTCTTCGATCAATAATGTACGTGATATTAATAAAAATTGTTTACTTGAAAAAAACTCATTTTATTTTATTTCTGATTTTTAGTTCTAGTTGCCATTAAAGCGTGTGTTATTAGTTTTAAGTTTTAAGTTAATTTTAAATGTCGGTCAAAAATCATTTTAAAACTGACCTATAGGTAGTTCACTTTTTCTTTGTTTGGTATTGGTATTTTTTTGTACGCTGCGATACAGTTCATCCGATTGCGATGAGACTTGGTTGGTGCACTCATGCGTTGGAGCCCTGAGACGACTTCCTATCTTGGACAATATACACACATACATATACACTCATAGGATGCTGGGTTTAACTTTGTATGAAGTTTGTCCAGCATCTGTTTCAAAGTCCAAATATACGCGAGAAAAGGTTTCGAGTACCTATTTCCAAAATGATAATTTCAATGTTATTTTATTTTATTACGCAACAGGTTCTCTACGTTTGGTTGAATTTAATACCTCGTTATCCCAAAGTTATCTATCATATTCAACTCACAAAGTTTAACGAATGGGGTGTATTTTACCTTATTTCCAGGAAAGAAAGTAAATAAACATATTTCATTACTCTCTAACGTTATGGAAACACCCATGGGACATAAATAACTCGGGACGAATGTAACGTAGATTTAATACCGAGGCGCTTATGAACGTGGCTCATAAAGGCAGTAAGGTGGATATGAAAAATAAATGTGCACACTTCCTTTGAAGTATTTCTAGCTCATGGAATTTGCCACAAAAAGTCTAGTTTCTTGTATGTTTGCGCTTTATGTTTACGAACCTTGGCTTTCAACTTCACAGCTAAATAGAAATAGGCTTGATTAGGTATCTAGTAATCGAATAAAGAAAAGCCTTGGTACTTTCTGTTACTAATAGTGCTGTTACGAGTAGTAAGAATTGTTGATGTGTTGGTACCCTTGAGGACGAAGATGGTCACCTCTAAAGAAGTGTAACAATGATATGATTTTTTTTTATAGTATAGACGGACAAACAGACATACGGGCCACCTGATGGTAAGTGGTCACCGTCTATGGACACGTGCGACACCAGGGGTATCACAGGTGCGTTGCCTGCCTTGAAGGAAACGTTTCACACTCTTTTTGAAGCGCTCCATGTCGTAGCTCGAAGGGAAAACCTCAGTCGGAAGCTCATTCCATTCCATTCATGATACTGTAATAGTGTTTACTATATTGGACAAGTCTGAAAAAGCGGTTTAGATAGGTACCTACAGCCGCAATCTTAGTGATGTAATCTTTTCATGTCCGCTAGAAATATTATTGAAAAGAAATTTCGCTATTCGTTACGATATCAAATCAAATTATCTGTACTCCGTAACAAAAAGGTCGGTGTCTCCTTAATTTAATCATATTTCTTATAAAGTATGATAACTACCTGTATTATTTTCTTTCAAGGCAGAGGCCCCGTGGGAGTACGCCCAGCGAATTCTCATCCACTTTGAATATGATGAGTTGTTATGGATATGAAAATTGATACTGTATAGAGTAATAATGTGTTTTTTCTTTTGAATGTAAAATATGCGAATCAGACCAACCCTTTGCTGTTTGTAAAAAAATGGTTGTCTGTAAAGTCGGTTTACGGACGATAGATTTACGTGATAACGTCATAATACTTATTTTATACAATACAAAAAAGGAGAATTGAAAATACAAAGATAATGGACAACAGACAAGTATATATATTTATTTTGACAGTTCCCTATTTCGGAGCCATGGAAACGCCAATGTTGTCGTGTGTAAAATTGATTTAATAAAATTAAAAATTAATTTAATAAAATCACTCAACGGAAACGGAAGCGGAACGGGATACACTTTTTCATATGCGCTGTTCATCAAATTATAAGACGTTAACACGTCAAAAAGTTATTATGATAATATTTATCGTAAACTTACGAATAGTTTTGTACTGGTGATGCTATGTTTACCCAAAGTTACGTGCGATTTAATTTCTTAGTGTCAATTTAACTCATTTGATTTGATTTGAACCAGCATCGCTCGAGTAGAGGCGAGTTCCATAGCCACTGGGCTGTCCTCACTGGTATATTTCCTCTAAGGTAGTATAAAATTATTGCAGGTGTTTTTTCTGCAAAAAAATTTATACTACCTTACGTAGTATAAAATTTTTGCAGGTGTTTTTCTGCAACAAATTTATACTACCTTAGAGGGTGCAATGGCGGCAATGCAAAGGCCAAGCAAACACACAAAATAAAAAATGTTTATGATACTATCAAAATAAAACTCAAGCGCGACTGTTACGCTAGAGGTCTTGGGTTCGATAACCGGGTCTGGCGAATCCTTACTAATATATAAATGAGAAAGTGTGTTTGTTGGTAGGACCTTTTTTTAATATGATACAATATAAAAAAACCGACTTTAAAACTAAAAACTCAGAAATAATAGTAATTAGTTTGTGGGCAAGTATGTCGTAAGCGACCAGGTGTTAGGTAGTAGACAGGTACAGGAGCATTGTGCTTTGTCAGCCTTCTGGACTCTGAACGACGAGAATGTGGTCAGATCAAGTTGCATTTGAATATTATGTTAATTAATTTTGTATAATCCTGAGGTATTGAGTTCAATGAATATTGCTATGGATCTAAAGGTATTCTTGTGAATTGAAAAATATGTTTTTTTAAACTTGTTCCTTTAATTAACTTAATTACTAACTAAGGATCACTTCACATACATTAATGTGATCGACTGAGTTAAGCAACGGCGGGCGCGGTCGGTTTGTGGATGGGTGACCGCTAGTGGCAAAACATTCATGGATGTTGCCGTGCTTCGGAGGGCACGTTAAGCCGTCGGTCCTGGTTTATTTTCAATGGTGGAAACAGTCGCTAAGCCTTATCGAAGAACTTCGGGTGGCTTGAGAACATTCAGTGTCGAGGTTGGCCACCAATCCTCATTGGAGCAGCGTTGTGGAGTATGCTCTAGATTTGGCTTTTGGACAGATTCAAACGGATCTATTTAGCCGGCTGAAGATCATCAGCTCTTGTTTAGTTAGTGAAGTGATACGGGCAATCATCACAGATAATAGACGATGATCTGGGCATGATGATAGACCAGAAAAAATAGACAAAGCTTTTAACATGAATTAAAAATTGAATTAATTAACATTAATAAACTTAACCGTGAGCGCGCGTTTAAAATACGCCACATAGGCAAAATTTTATATGAGTTATTATGCATGCATTTTATAATAATGTTTTAGGTGGTATTATTAAGGTTGTATTTTAAAAGCTTTTATATGTTAAAATTAGGTATTGATTATATTTTGAAATTCGTTGCTTCAAGCTTCAGCTTGCTCAAGCAACTTTGAGTTAAATAATTGAAAAGCTTTTAAGAGGATCAGAATAATACAGACTACCTGCGGGAATACTGCTCGACTTCGTCAGAAAACTTACAGCTAAAAGTTCAAGTAGATATCAACTTACTCGAATAAGGATGACTTTAGAAATGATACTTTTACATACTTATCACTTTTCATTATTTGTGTACTTAGTATGTAAACAGACAAGATGTTTAGACGCACGGACATCATCGGTCAATAGGTAAGTAGAGAATTACAAAATCGCACGCACGTTACGCAAACGGTCATAGATGACCTAACAATACACCGTTACTTTAATTCATTACACGTTTGTTATTTACAAACAAAACCGTCAATGGATTACGTATTTATGCAGCGTGAAAAACAAGTGTTCTAACATTAATTCTACACGCCTACTGTGTTATGTAATAGTATATTTCGCTACAAGTGCGGAAAGCCTGTCATTGCAAAGAGTTCCGACAAATGTCTACCCGAGCCGAAGGCGAGGGTTGACAGTCGGAACAAGTTGCAAGGACGGTTCCGCACGTGTACTGAACAACTATTTTTAATACAGTTGCGAAAAAATGAAGCAATTTAATAAAATAATAAAAACACAAACTAAACTCGCAAAGAACATTTTTGGAAAATGGCGCCAACCGTAAAAGAATACAGGGTATTGCAGAGATTTTTTTTTTGTTTTCTTCACCCATTCTGGGTAGGCAAAGGGAACTATGCCCATACAGCCAAGTCTTCAGTAGAATTTTTTTATTGACATGAAATTTAATGAGATGAAATGAAGTGAAACCTTACCTAACTCATTGAATCAAATCATTAAATCTGATATTGAAACAAATTAGTAGCTTCTTTTTAGAAATATTTGCATGAATCATAAAAAACTTCTATGAATTTTTTTTTAGTAAAAACTTCGTGGTTGGTTTTTTCTTTTTAATAGACATTATTTTGACAGTTGGGAAAGAGAACGCACGAGTTCGGAAAAGGTAAAGAAAAAGCACGAGTGTGTAATAGCTCACTTCCCGAACGCTATACGTCCCTGTAATACGCCACTTTTTGAGCAACTGTATTAAAAAGGTATTTTTTGAAGCCAATGGAGCGCGACAAGAATGAAC
This sequence comes from Carterocephalus palaemon, assembly GCA_944567765.1. Lineage (NCBI taxonomy): Eukaryota > Metazoa > Arthropoda > Insecta > Lepidoptera > Hesperiidae > Carterocephalus > Carterocephalus palaemon. The sequence continues at coordinate 12,500,481 of OX155641.1, read as the reverse complement.
ACAGCATATTTAATTCCGATAGTCTCAAAGTTATTTTTCATTGCATATTAACGAACAGATAAAGCTAAACTACCTACCTACTATTAATGCGGTGACAGCGCAGTGGCTATCGAACTCGCCTCTCACTCGAGCGGTCCGGGTTCAAACCCAAGCGGCACGCACCAATGACTTCTAAGTTATGTGCGATTTAAGAAATTAAATGTGCAGAAGAACTCTCAGGCATGCAAGTTTCCTAATGTTCTCGAAGGCATACTTCACATGCCTTCGAGAACATTGCCAATTCGCACCTGGCCAGTGTGGTGGGCTAAGGCCTAATCCCTCCCATTCTGTGAGGAGAACCGTGCCCAACAGTGGGACAAAGAAAGTGTTGTGGTGGTAGTAATTAAACTCGAACTGTTGGAGTTATATTATATCTGTTGGAGTCCAACAGATATAATAGAGAGTCATTGTTGCAATTTTTCTCAATAACAACTTTACAGACGTCTGGCTACTGTTTCAACTTGGTCTCGTATTTAATTTAATTTAACGTACTAGCTGAAGGTAATAAGCAACACTAGTCCCTTAGGTCTGAGACGGTGTTTAGTTCAGTAAACTTTAGTACAAGTTAAGACGCTTAGAAATTTTTTCTTAGAAAATAAGTTGATATTGTCAATGATGACAGAATGATAGTGATGACAGTATGATGTGATGACATAACAAAGTACTCTGTGGTGATGACAGAATGATCCCCGCTTCACACATTTGCTTCTTTTTCAATTAAAGCGTTTAGTTTACATAAATAAAATAATTGTCAAAAATTTGAATTAAATTTTTTAAATAACTATAACTGTAATACTAATAACTATAACTGTAAATATAATACTATAGCTGTAATAATTGTACACAGAGGTTTTTGTTATGTTCACGCGGGAATCCGGAATCCGGAACCTACTGAAAATCGGCGGCGTGGAAGTACAATTTCGTGTTCGTGTGTCCAACCCCTTTTTGTCGATAACTGGCTGATTTGTAATAGTTCTTGAATTTTTGTAATAAATGTGTAGTTTTTTTGGCGAAATAAATTGTTATGTTCTTCTTTAATTACGATATAATACCTACTTCTAATAAATATAATATTATTTATAATTATAAATTAATACGAAACACAAACTAAACACGACTTTCTCAATTTAACTGAACCTGGAATTAATAATTTAATTAAAACGGAGATATTAAATGCACGCACACAATATCCAAATTGCACGGAACCTGTCAGTAACATTTTCCATAGACTATGAGTTCCAATTATTCGTCTAGCCAGTAATTAACTTATTAATTATTTTTTTCTAAACACAGATTATTCCATTTTTCTTAATTAGTTTTAGTTTGGTAATTAGGTAATTACCTACGTGAAATCACTTCTCTAAAACCTGTTAAAGTAATGTTACTGTAATTTCTTTATATTTCTTATTAGGTACTGAATCATTTGATTTCACCATTCCTAATCACTAATCACAAACGGGAATATTTATTGCATATTTCAAAGCAATGTTGATGGTCAATCATATCGACATTATCTATTATAAGATGAACCGTAGTAAGTTCCCGTTCTCAACACTCAGCGACAATAATCGTTCAAATAAGTTAAACATATAAAGCAATTGTAAGGCGCTTTGCCCTATTGTAATTTGTTACACGTTTCGAAAGAAGTATAATTCTCACGCTCTGAAACCTTGAATTGATTTATTTGTCTATGGTTGTGTGTGGGTTTCCATTATTTGTTGCCGATCTGTTCCAACTGCACAGACAACTGTTATCTTTGATGGGAAAACAACTAATGGATGTGTACTGGAACGTGATAAGTTGAGATTTATATAGTTAAGAAGAATAGTAAATAATTCTTATATAAATTTGTTTGTGTTTGTTAAGTGTAGTGCTTCCTCATATTCAATAGTTGCCGGTTCAAATCCACATGTCATACTATCTCTGGTTTCCTTTAAGCCACTATTGCCCATTGTTGGGCATGGCTGTCTCACAACTGAGAGAACATGGAGCGTACTGTACAAGATGTTCCAGTATGCTTCGTAACGGGGAGTGGTCATCCCGGCTGTCGGAGTTCTTAAGTCGGAAGGACGGACACACGGATACGGACGGATACACTTATTGCACTCTGAAGCGCAGAAGCACTCATAAAATATTGCCACATAGCGTAATCAGGTATACATCCCATAGCGGTAGACATGGATAACTCAGCAAAAAATCCAGAGCCTGAAATCAGCCCAAAAATCAGCTCAATTTTGACCTTAACTACTGGTTATTTGATCTGTGATGTGATCCATAGAGTTGTTTGAGCTTTTTGAGCTGTTTGAGCTATTTATTTGTATGATAATGCACATAAGTGCAAATTTGACGCAATTACTCAACATTTTTGTAGACTATTTCGAATATTGAGAGTAAGCGATTTGTGTTAGCCGCGAGATAAACTGATCGTTGATGAGCTGCAGCTCAATGGCTCAAGTATGTATGAGCTGTATCTTTGAATCAGCTCAGAGCTAAGTTAGCTACCTCATTTCATTGCAGCTAATAAGCTAAGATTCTTTGATTATGTCTCAAGTCGCGTAACCTTATATTATTTATCAATAACTTTGAGTTGTTAACCCACAAAAAACCACATAAAGTTATCCTGGGTACAGAACGTGGTGTGTCATTCACCCATCTTAGCTGTGTAATAAATATAATAAAAATAGTTTATTTATATATGTAGTAATAAACACCGAATCTAAACTTAATTGATGTTTTGTTCCGAAGATAATCATAAAAATATAAACGGAGAAGTAACATCCGCGGAAAAACCAACCATGAATCAAAACACAAAGACATAAAGAAAGGAAGAGGGACAAAGTTTGATATGGTCACCCTGCCCATGAACAACCCATGGGAATATCCGGGACAGCCATAACTTAGGTTACTGTTAAGAGAAGCTATTCGATTTAAGTCACACATACTTTCACAGATTTTCAACTTCTGAAGGCAATATACTGAAGTTGGCTTGTACAATGTCTAACAAAGTTTTGGGTCGAACCCATGAGGAATAGATAAGTTTAATAACTTATCACTTTCGATCGTAGTTCGGAGAACTAAACAAAGTTATCAGTGAATCAAGTTTCAAGCCCAATTATTAGGTTGTCGTGGATGGGAAATCAATTGAGACTCGAGGCTTATTTATAAACTAGATTTTCACGCGGCGTGTATATCAGTTTTCAATTAATAATTATCGCTTCCTATTCTAACAATTAAGGGGTGGCTTATAATCAAATCAGTAAAAGTAAACCTGGTCCCGATCCATTTAACAAAATTACACCACATAGTATTCCACTGTAATGAAAAAGAAAAACCGTTCAAGCGCGAGTCGGACACATAAACGGTCTTACTTATAAACGTTACTTAATATTTAATCTATTGCTTAGCAACGGATTAACAAAAACCTCACTTATAAACACTACTTAGCGTTAAGAAGTCGATAAGTAGGGTTTAAATAGCTGTCAAAATTAAACACTGCCGAGACATAGTTTAACTCTCGCTAAGCGGCAAGATGGCGGATTTCACATAAATCAGCTGTTCTATTGTGATGTCTGATCAATTTACTTGCGATTGTTTGTTAGTAAAAAAAATTATATTTGTGCATAAAACATGGATGGATTGGAAGATCTTCGTGATTTCCAAAACGACGTAGCTGATTTAAGCAGTTTCAGAGCTAGGAGGAGAAGAAAGACGAAGAATTACAGAGTTCGCTTTAATTCGCTACAAAGTTTATCGGATGAGGAATTTAAACTTAGATACCGATTTAGTAAAGAAAATATGAGTCGTATCATAGAAATAGTGAGACCTGATATCCAGGGCGATACTCGAGGTGGCAGCATTTCTGTAGAATTGCAAGTAATGTCAGTAATCAGATATTGGGCCCGTCATGAGGTAAATCGCCTAATTACTATTTTTTCAAGTTTTCATATATTTACTATAAAGGAGTATAATGAAGACTTTGTACCTTACTAATGTTTACTATATGTACCTAACTATATTTTTAGATTCAAGAGGACAACGCTGACATTCACGGCATGAGCCAGCAGACTCTGTCGCGCTTGTCCCGCAAAGTGGCGATAGCCTTGGCTTCGAAAAGCTCGCGTTATATCAAAATGCCGTCAAATATATCGGAAGAGATTAATGCGATCCGAAAATTTGAAGCCATTTGCGGGCTTCAGTTTCCAGTCGTTTCAGAGATTAGCCGGAACTAACAGACAGACAGACAAAAATTATAAAAAATGTTATTTTGGTATATATACCGTGTATGCATACTTAGATGAATTTAGTAAAAAGATTACAAACAGACACTCCAATTTTATTTAGTTGTATAGATGACAATTTAAAAATACATTAATCATAATAAAACATTCATTTTCTTTTAATTTTCTTATTTTAATCTGCCAATTCACGACACTGACAATGTCATAGATAATAGAATATGGAAAAAATAGAACTTTTAACAATTTCGTTCATTCAATATCGTTCTTTGTTCGTTTCTTAACTAAGTAACAGCTAATCAACGTTTATAAGTAATGAAAAGTTAAACGTGGATTAACTTCTTAAGAGCGGTTTAACTAAGCGGTGCCTAAGTATAGATTAGTGAGATTTTTATAAGTAAGACCGAAAGAGTTCCGTACCGCCGATCGATTTTTCAAGGTTATTTGTGTGAGGAACCCTTTGGGATTTAACTACATATTTTACTTTTTTATTACTTGTTTTGATAGCGGCCACAGTAAGACTTATATTATTATATGAGAAAATTTCAGGTGTCTATCTATCCCCGTTCAAGAGAGAGCCCTGTGATAGACAGCCAGATAGCGGAGGAATAAAAATAGGGTTCCATTCATCAATATTTGGGTACGGGACCCTAAAACCATACGCACTTTTGCGACAGGTCAACACTGGTGGAGTCCATTATAATTTATGCAAGTTATGCAGTCAAGTACGTAGTACATATTCTACTTTTCAAATGTTAATAGATTCACATTCTCATTACCCGTACTACTTTAGTAGTAAAACTTGCTTTACTGGACTTGAGTAAGTAATTTTTATTGGTCGACTAAATATAACTCTTTGCAATCTAAGAGAAGACTAATGGTAGATACTAATTACTACTGGTAGATACTGGTTAAAATTGACCGTGATTGAAAATGCTCTTAGCATTAAGTCCGCCTTTTGTACCATATTTAGGTATAATAAAGCGTTTAATAAATAAATAAATAAATAAATAAAATACTCAAACCCAATTTATTCTGATCTATGGGTGGAAATACGTCTTTGGTTGCGATACATGTAATTTCATGCTTGTTAGTACACTAACACTCAATTCAAACATCCATTACAAGTTTGATGCGAAATGGGGCAAATAATTTATTCGTTTGAGGTTACAGACTGTTAGAATATAATAACATCTTACGGTATTTGTTTGTACAAATTTGAAATAAGTAAGTAGCTAAATGTTGTCAATGCAAATAATAAATACCAATTATTATTGGTTACATACATGAAAAAGGGACCATTAAAAAGAATATCTATGCAATATGTTTGATGTTATAATTATACCTAATGTTTGTCGTGCTGCCGCAAATCTATAATTATTAAAAAATGGCTGAATCAAAAGGACTGATTGTTACGTTTATTTTTCTCTTAAATATTTCGGTCCAGATATACGAGCACAGCATCCTACTTTCTTGCATCCTCGCGTGACATCAAAGTCACTATACGACTTTCACTATCAATGATTTCACGAGCGCATGACATAATGTTGTGTCCAGCCAGATTATACGAAAATGTCGCCCATAGTAAATTGCAAGGAATACAAATGATTCGTTGTGGAAACGAATCCATTGTAATTTCAATAAATTCCGAAGAAGCAAAACAAAAAAAACAATTTATTGTCTATTTATTTTGAATGTGTTCTTCAAAAACAAAAGCGTTAAAAAGAAAATTTAAATTCAGAACAACTCACAGTTTTCGATGATCGTCCAGGCACGCACTTAAAACGGAATGTTCGCGCGTTAAAGAACAGTCGCGCTCAGCTCGGTTCACGGAGTATGACTGCAGAGTCGGTGCCGGTGCAGTGAATGTGGTCGTCACTTACCACTCTTGTTTCGCTAGTATTACCCGCCTTAAAACGTACACTTGTTGCCTTTATTGCCAGCGAATTAATTACTAGCCTCCTTAAATCGGCAGGTGTAACACCTGTCGTGAGCGTTGAACTTTGCGGTGTATTTGAATGACCAATTGATATGCCCCACGGGTGCGCTGCTCATTTTTATTCAGTGCCTCAATGGAGCTTTGTCACAGTGGCCGTACCAGTTCATAACTATCCGTTTCTAGATCATCTAACAGGAAAATTGGACCTGGAATTGCATATTTTAAGGTGGTAGATATTGGGACTCTTTTACAGCGAAAAGGGCAGGCAAACAAGTTGATTGGCAGACAGGCAGACAGTATGATGCGCCCATTAAATAGTTCTGAGCTGTATTCTGAAGCTTTATTGAGGCTTTCTCATAACCCCGCTGTTTCCAAAAAACGTTTGGAAACAGATTTAAGTGTCTCGACAATATTGCAAACATTATATAGGTAAATATATATATGTACTTTTATGCAGTAGCAAAAGCTTGGGCTAACGTAAGTTAGTCACCCTTTCCTTATCCCACTGTTGGGCAATCGATAAGACTTGTCAAAGGCCTTCGGGGGATTGAAAACATCCGAAACAGCGTGGTGGACTTCTCAAGACCGGCCGCAGCTATATTGGATTGGCTTTGCTTTCTGTACTGTAAATAATATTCGATGTTAGAGTAAAACATAACGATGTACTTAAACTAAATCTATATATATAAAAGGAGAAGCTGACTGACTGACTGACTGACATATCCAGGCAGGGGTTTTGCACAGGGGTTCCTTTTATAACGTAGGGGAGCACTAAGAAAGGATTTTTTAAAATTCACCCCCTAAGGGGGTAAAACGGGGGTGCAAAGTTAGTATGAAATTTTGCCGAAGAAGAAAATTTTTTTGAAGTTAGTGAATGCCTAATTCCACGCGAGCGAAGCTGCGGGCGTCTACTAGTAAGTTATAAGATATTCAAGCAGCTCTGCCCTGCCACTTCAATCATTCCCGAGTTACGCAATCCCCGCTGGGTTCCCGTAGCGAACATTTACCCAGATTACCCACATTTGATTGACGTTGGGTAACTTACTATTGCGAATTAGGTTCAAAGTTCATACTCCGGTCAGTCGCTTGATACCTACGTGACGTTTCTGGTTAATTTTGACGCTCAAATCCACTCTGTCATACAGTTGCATGATTTATTAGCGAGAAAAGCTCATTTGAGATACTTAAGTTCCTCTATGGACCAATCACAAATCCAATTTGAATGTGTTTGAATTTCAAGCGGTCAAAGACATCATAAGACAGAGGGGCCATAGCAAAACAATAATTATCGTTAAAAATATATATAAAAAAAGCTTTTAAACTTTTTTTTATTTTCGTGCATTGTCTTGTGCACTCAGAATGAGAAGTATGTCTAAGGCCATTGACCACCACGCTGGGGAAGTGCGGGTTGGCAGACTTCACACGCTTTACATTATTATGTCCCCACTGTAGAATGGTCAAGTTACCATATACCACTGTAGTTTCGAGAACATTCTGTAGATCTCACGGTCCTGCCAGTCTGCTTACAATATTTTTTACTTCGCTGGTGACAAGCATCCTTCAACAGTGCTTGCCGCTGAGATTTGAACACGGACCCCTTCGACCGAGAAGCCGAATTGCAGTCACTGCGTTCTAACTCCTGGTAGCCTAACATGGATCTCTTATAAGTAGCTTACAAAGTCGGTCGATACATCGGTATGTGTCTTCTTTAGAATTAATTACGATAGAAAAGGAAAGGAATCTAGTAGCTTGAAGGAATCTTGGTTCGGTTCAACGACCCTTACTACTCTGATGAACGATTGCTCAGTGGCGTAACTTAGTGAAAACCTGCTGGTAACAGTGAGAATTTGCTGACAGACTCATCTCCGCAAGACAATGGTTGGATAATAGTCTTATTTAATGTATTTCGACTTTCTATTTTGTCCAGATTCAAGCGTCTAAACATATATCAATCAAACCTTATAGACCAAACTAATCACTTCGACAGGGCCGCACTGAAAATCAGCGTCAATGACGTCAATGACAATGCTGAGTGTGGTCCAATTTATATATTCTGGTCCAAATTTGCATTAAATCTAAAATAACCTACACCTACTGTTAGTTACTATATTCTGTACTATACTGTGTTTTAAGCAAAATAAATTTATGTTCTATTCTATTCTATTTTATATTTTTAACGGATTTAGCATAGTCGGTAACATGCAGGATCATCCATCCAGTGCCGCCCATGACAACTGTGACATACCTAGGACAAGACCCGTAAGAGTCTCGTTCATAGCCGGTCACATCTGCTCCTTGAGGACTAAGGTCGCCTATAGAAACGTGGGACCGGAAACCAAAGGTTTTACTTACACAGGCGTGAAGTTATTTTGTACCTGTTCTTGTTTTTAAAAGAATTTCTTAACGCTGCTTGCTTGACTAACAGAAATTATAATAAGTCCGTTGTCTTTTCCGATTAGCCTGCCGACTAACCGGCTAGGCGACTCGAATGACCGACCAAGTCACTTACTAGTCTCACCTTGCACTGCAAAGGACCTTGACCCCAAAGGCATCATCCTACAATTATAGATCCTTCTAGGTCACAGTGGCTTATTTACGGATCCCACCCTTCCTTCAAATAATAATTTATGTCTTGTCTAACAACATGGATTTCCACTTGCTATGATCCTTTTATAATCTTCTTTCGCTTCGTTTACTTTTATTCTTTCGTCTATTAGTAGCTTAATACAGTCATGCTCGGCGATTCAAAGTTCTATTTTTTATGCTATTTAAAAAGCTATTTATTTACTGAGCTAACATATCATGGTATTGCGGTGTGACCTTGCCGCAAAAAGTATCTTCCTTCCGAACAATACGACCGAAAACGCGTACCTACGCCATTACAAAAACTGGCGCGTCATTGAAGTTCACTTTTACTGTTGTTGGAAAACGAGCCGCTCGTGAAACTGGTTGAGTTGATCGCCTTGGTGTCGGCAGATGCGACGTTGCTAGGGAAATAAATAGCTTTTTAAATCACATACGTTTTATGTGTGCCTAGTACCTTTTTACCTACGATGTCGTATAGATAGATAGATATTCATCTAAGGCAACGATATGACTATAGAATAGATATTCGTATACGAAATATCTTGGCACGCGGATTTTTTAACGAGAAACGAACACTAAAATACCGCAGTATTTTTTATTACTGTCAATGTTTTCATTTAAATTTATTACAATTTATTATTTATTTATACAGGGTAAAAAAAAACAATCGTTTGAAAAGTATCGTGAAATTAAAAAAATAGAGACAAGATATATTGGTATACGCATTGCAATTCGTAGCGTAGGAGATAGCCCAATGGCTCGCATCGATTCAATGTGATCGACAGAGTTAAGGAACGACGGGAGCGGTCGGTTTGTGGATGGGTGACCGCACAAATCCTCCACTCACTTGTAGTGGTGATGGTGGTTTCTTTAGGAGATACAATAGAGTTGAGCGACTGTATTTCCCCGAAAGGGTAGGCAGAGGTGTTTGGTACCCACTTTTCACCAGTTATGTTTAGCTCCCATGTAAGTGGTGAGAATTTTGCCATACACTGGGCACAGTAGCTCCAAGTTGTTACCGGGCATTTCAAGTCAGAAAAACCCATAGATGTTGCCCGATCCGGGAACCTAATACCTCTAGCTTAGCAGTCGCGTAATAAAGCTCTTCTTTCATACTGTTTAGTTGACCGTCATTTGGTAAGTAAATATTTTTTAAGGTGTTAACTCTAACGTCTTATAAATCGATAAACGCCTACAGGTACGAAATCAATTTATAATACTGACCCCAACTCGAATTCAAACGCAATTTATAGCGCCTGATTACCTGCCTTAACTTGTATTTTTTTGGTAATAGCTGATAATAATTTATCTCATCATCAAAAAGAAAAACACGATGAATGAGTAAGGGACTTTGAAGAAAAAAGTTACATCATAAAAATTAACCATACTTCTTAAATCTAATTTAAGTTTAACGGAAAATTTTCAATTTCTTTGTAACGTAACATTACATTTGCGCAATTTTTTTCAGCAGTAAACAATCGCGGAAACAATTTTTATCGGGATTCCGGTTTACTGCCAGTAAAACAGACGATTTTAAGGAATCTTCTAGAGTTACGTATTTTATTGTCTGCTTCGCTACGACTTGAAAATATTTAACAAAGAAGCTCGCTAAAGATAAAGTTTCTGCGAGTTTGTGAATATGCGTGCCCTTTTTTTCTAAATATTTGTTTTCCTACTTTATTACATAGCGAAACCTGTAAATATTAGTAAAGTCTTGCGAGTTACCCATTTATATAACCAAGATTTATAATCTGTCAACTTGGCTAGGGAAGGTGGTTTATTGATATATATGGATATGATACATAATATGAATGGATAGATATACCAGACCAGATCAGATGTATATTAAAACACTCAACAGTTTTAAAGTCCAGAGCTTGACATAGGCCTCCCTCAATCGACGCCACTCTTCCTGATACTGTCTGTGCCCCTGAACCAGCTGTTTTCCGACTACATACTGAGACTTGTCAGTCTACTGATGACCTGTTTGTTTGCAAGTCGTCTAATAATGACGAAAAGCCGTAGGTATTCGTATTTCCTTGCTAGTCGTCATTATTAAAAAGCCGTATTCGTATTTCCCAGCTAAAAACATAAATATAAACAGTAACCTACAAAAGTACAAGGCATATTAAGCATAGTTTTCTCATTGTAACTTCAGCGCTTGTGAATCAGCCAACTTATTGTTCTTGCTCTGAGAACTTCCTCTGACATTCATATAGTACACGGCTAATGGATGCGATACATTGCTACATTCTACTAATTCCTTGTCAAGCTGCCGGAAGAAGTGCAGACATGTAATGCGAACGTAGCGATTTTTTTTCGTAATAGGTTTCCATCCAAATTCAATGCAGCCTTAAATCTACTCCAGTAAAGTTCAAATTTGCTGGGTTGATATTTTCTTAAATTATGTTTTATGCATGCGGTTCCAGGAATTGCTAAGAATAGACAATAATACTGAACAGCGACTACCTACGCCCTTGCATTCATAACGATGCGATGGCTTGTCCGTCAACTGCCTTAAAACGATGACATGATGCATGATTGTAGAGCAAAGTTTAGTTAACTAAGATTTTAGTTCGTCTGAACAGACGTATAGTTGTAATGTAAGTGATCTTTGGTTAAAGGACTCGTAGATAATCTGCTAATGGAATTAAATGGAGGTTCTATGGGAACTCTTTCAAATATGATACAATTTCATTTTTAGGCTAACATTCACTGTTGGGAGAGTCAACCAGTATTTATGTTGTTGCATATTTCTTGGACTTATAAAAAATAAAATGGTTCTATTCAACTAAATGGTTACTCGAAAAGTAACTTATTACGTGTGGAAAAACCTTATGAAGATGACAGGAAATCGCTGGATTCAGAAGGGAAGGGGCCGATCGGAGCCGTCATTTAGCAGTGTTCTTTAGACGGCGGATGGATGGATATAGTCCATAGCCCAATGGCTCGCATCGATTCAATGTGATCGAAAGAGTTCAGCAACGACGGGCGCGGTCGGCTTGTGGATGGGTGACCGCTAGTGGCAAAACTTTATGGACGCTACCGTGCTTCGGAGGGCACGTTAAGCCGTCGGTCCCGGTCGTTTTCAATGGTGGAAACAATCGTTAAGCATGATACTATTATACTAAGCATGAATCTACACTAACCGTTTCTATCAAAAACAGGCATCAGATAGACATAGATGAACATGACTGGCTCATAGAAATACCATATAATAACCACAAAACTGATGATTATTAGATGTATTTCTCGTCGCTCTTAAGAACACAGACATAGAGTTGTATTTCAAATGAAAATGTACTACCATAAAAGTCTTTTATAGGGCTCGCTCTTAATAAAAGTGGATATGTAAATTCGAGACAAGATCGTAATAAAACCTTGTGTCAGGAATAATCTTTTTATACCCTTTGTCGAGGTGACTCGGGGTAATATTTTGTTTGTAAATGTCCCTTAATCCCTGACGAGTCGTGACAACTTTCTTTATGTCTTATGTAGGAATTTATCACGTATTCGAAAAAAGATACAATTATGCCTTGTACTATTAAGTATTCTGTGCTTATGCTGACATGAAGCCGAAGGGAGGAATGTAGTTTACTGATAAAAAAAATCCTAGTAGCGTCCATATTGCACTATGCACCCATTGGTTGGTTCAGTGTTAGAATGCTCAGGTAGAGTGGGACTACGCGACTATTCTCTCTCTCTCTCTTCAGCCCACATTAGTCCACTGTTGGACATAGGCCTCTCCCAAGGCACACCACTTGCTCCCCGCAGCCGTGCGCAGATTACTAATTGAAACAAAACGCATGTGGTCACCGCTGCGCTATCAGGTTTGGAAAAGTATATCTTGGACATTCTCACACACGGCCATCCGACCCCAAAGTAGGCGCGAGCCTGTAATATGGGTGTCAGGGACTGATATACATACTTAGATAATAATATTAACATCCAGACACAGAACTAATACAAGTGTTCGTCACACGAATATTTGTCCTCGGTGGGATTCGAGCCCACGACCCCTGGCGCAACAGACAGGGTCACTACCGATTGCGCCAACGGGCCTGTATACTCGTATATTCCTTTTAAAAAAATATCTTTACATTTTCCATTTTATTATTTCACGCCGTCATTGTCATTTTTCACGATTCCCGATAAAGGTTTGTTATTATAACTACCCACTCCCATTTTGATCAAAATGAGAGTGGGTAGTTTCGCCTAGATGCTATTTTGCCGGCCCTAATTACGATGGCTAACATCATATTGTTGTGCGAAAACCGTTCAGTTTGTGGAAGGTTTAATTAATTTTCGTTTGCAGCTTGCCTAACGAGGCCGATGTAAACCAAATTTTAGTTGTTTAAATTATACCCCTTTTTAGAGACACGAACAATGATGGAAACCCGTTAATTTGAAGCCCCTTTTTATGGGCGTAGCAAACGAGTACGCAGAGCCAGCCTTTCGCTTCGGAAAACAACATCTATTATGAAAAACTCTGAAGAAGTCTTAGAAAGGAACCGGGTGAGTATACTTGAAATAAAAACAGCATCAGGGCACGATTATTTAAACAATTATTCCACTGCACTGGTTGTACTTCGAAGCGACCCTATACATACTTACTTACATTCCATTACTTATATCCAATATCCTCATACTTTCAAAATGCCCTGGTTTTGGAAACGGGCCAGTTATAGCAAGGTCCGGCCGTTCCCTCCTTTCTAAACACATCGCAAGGCCGCTAAGCCTTTGTCCACAGCCTCCGATTAGTGCCAATGATGATGCGACCGTGCGATCGTGTATCGTATCACACGACCGATCAGAATTTTTATGCCGGCTGCACTAAAAGGGATGAATTATTTCTCAATGTCGTTGGTCTGGTGGTCGTGCAACTGCATAGGTTTGATACTCAGTTCGGGCAACAACTATTGGTTTTTTCTACCTTGAAACGCTACCCACTCGGAGTCTGGATTTATGCCCGGTGTATGATAATAGGCTCCTACACCCTAGTGTCGAATGTTCCCAAGTCACCCGAAGGTCTTCGACAAGGCTTAGCGATTGATTTTACCATTGAAAATAACCGAGACCAACGGCTTAACGTGCTGTCCGAAGCACGGCAGCGCCCATGAAATTTTGCCTCTACCGTCACCCATCCACACAGCGACCGATCACATTGAATCGACTCGCGCCTGTGAGCTATGGATGTTACAAGCAATTATTACTCGGCAGAAATGGTACCAGGTTGTGGCCCCGGGTGAACAAGAAATTGTATCTACGAGTATATAGGTTCAGATTCAGATTCAGATTAGTATGTGGTTCAATGAAGATAAATAAATAAAAAGTTGATGCTACCGGCAAGAAACTCGGTATTTACAATTTAATAATTTGATACAGGTACATTATTAATGAACTTAAAGTGAAGCTGGAGATACTTCGCACAAAGGGCTTCTATGGTTAAATTAGTCAGTTATTTTATAGAATGTTTTATTATATAGCCAGTTTCTATATAGGTTCTACCATATTTAACTTTGTCAGTCAGTTCACCAGCGAGACCTTGACTTATGTCAACTTCCCTTGTTTAAAATGAACAGAAAGACAAAGAGATTAGTGTCATTTCCGTAGCGAAAATTGCCTAAGCGCTTGAGAGTCTCACATCAGCTTTATGTTAAACGACCATTGTATGAACAGTGAACACTTGACCCGAATTACCCTAATGTTGGTTTAGTGGTCACAATCGCGAGTCCTAGTTTCGATTCCCGGATCAGGCAAAGTAGATAATATTGCGATTATCTTATTTGAAACTAGTGCACGCTCGCAGCTTCGCTCGCGTGGAATTAGACATAATAATAGATTCTTCTTAACGCGTTAACTTTAGCTGCACTAATTTGTAATGAATCCGTAAATATGTTATCCCCTATGCTCTTTTTACACCCTTAAGTGTTACACTTACTTTTACAAACTTGGAATGCCATATTTATTTATATCTAATCAACAGCCTAAAATATAAATTTTATGCTTTAGTTCTGAAAATGACAATACTTTTATACAACCTTTTATCCCCCTTTTCAACCCTTTACAACACTTTTTACAATTAAAAAGTAAGCCTATGTCCTTTCTCAGGCTCTAGACTATCTGTGTACCAAATTTCATTTAAATCGGTTCAGTAGTTTTGGCGTGAAAGCGAGACAGACAGACAGAGTAACTTTCGCGTTTATAATACATATTAGCACAGAATAATAGTAATATTAGTATGGACTTCCAGTACCTAGTAAATCGGAGCGTTGAGAACTTCCTAAGAAGGTCATCGAGATAGTTGGTTAAAATCCTACGAGTATATATATTTATCTAACCCTATTTTGCTGACAAAATTTTTGATGTGCATAAATAAATTAATTCCTGCAAGACAATAATATTAAACAGTCTATTCGCAACTTCGGTAGGATAACGCTTACTTAAGTAAACGTAAGGCTGACTGTGTTTATACGACTATAAGATCCATAGGTGTGTAAACACAGTGGGGGTAGATCGGTAACTGTGTCTACACACCTATAGATTTTATAGGTGTATGAACTCATTTAGCGATCTACCTTCATTACATTCCCTATTTCCGTGTAGTTTCCTGTGAATCCAACAAATAATGTAAGGTCACTTCCGTTGCCGTGTCATTTACTTTTTCAGGGATCGAAAGCCGTATTCTATTTGTTACTTATTGAACAACTAGTGGACTGCGGGCTGCGAAGCTGCGGGCGTCCACTAGTATATAAATAAATCAGCTAAAGATCATATCAATAATCAAATATTTACCCTTTAGGAGGCCATACACGGAGGACACATACAGATTCTACCACCGTAATTTTAAAACAAACTCTATTACTCTAGCGTGCAGTACATTAATGCCCTGAAGGGCCATTACATCGTCATGAATGAACGATAGACGCTGTCTCAGCGGACTCTTCAGGTAAACGTTATTATTTTATGCAGAGTGTTCGCGCATCTTTACGGTTTTAGCGGACTGTTTGTCTAAGCTACAAGCTATAGACGTCCCACTGTTGGGCACGGGTCTCTCCCGCAGCCCAGCTGAGAGCATCGAGCATATCGAGCATCCTCCACGCTGCGGTTTGATGGAGGGGTTAGTGGCCAACCCAGTGTCAAATGTTCTCAAACCACCTGAAATTCTTTGACAAGGCCTAACGACTGTTTCCACATTTGAAAACAACAGGGACCGACTGCTTAACGTTCCCTCCGAAGCACGGTAGCGTCCATGAAAGCCACTAGCGGTCACCCATCCACAAACAGACCGCGCCCGTCATTGCTTAACTCTTTAGATCACATTGAATCGACGCGAGCCATTAGGGTATGGACGCTTACCATACTACTAGGTACATAATGTACCTATGAAAGTGAAAAGGTCACTGGGTCAGTTGGTCAAACAGCTTTTAACAATTTGATAAAACAAAATTTTAGTATACATATTTTATATCTATCTGCCTTCAATTTAATAAGTATATTGGATCGTTAGAGAAAAGGGCAAGCCTACACGATGCCCTTAGGGAATATTGCAGGAGCACATGTTACATTATAGGGTAATTCATTTATTAGGGCTTTCAATCGGGTCCAGAGTAGGTACTTTGAATTGTATTGGAAAATTTGGGAATACACTGTATTGTTAGAGCATTTTCTTTTGTAATAATAGTATAAGGCATTTAAACCTATATAACGGTATACACACATATTCATCCATCCATCCATCAGCCTTTTGAGTTAACTGCTCACTGAACTCAGGTCGTCTGTCCACCTTGTCGAAGGGCGACCTGTACTCTACTTTTACTGAGTCTTGGTCTCTATTCGAGGACTTTTTTTCCCCACCAGTTATCAGTCCTTCGAACGACGTGGCCTGCCCAACTGCCCATTGCTACTTTAACTTACTAACTCTGCGAACTATGTCGGTGAGCGTTTTTCGTCTACGGATTTCATCATTCCTGATTCGGTCTCGTATTTAATTAATACCGAGCATAGCTCTCTCCATAGCGCGTTGAGTGTCTTTGAGCTTGTACAAGAGGCCGACGGTAAAGGACCACGTCTCGGATGCGTATGTCATCACATACAGGTAGGCTAAAGCAAACAATACCTCATGGCTTTATAGAATAGTTTCACATAGTTTAATTCCATTTAAATCCTTCTTTTAAAATAACTTGAGTGTAGGTTACCAGGAAACTTCAATTTTTTAAACGGTTTTATTTAGCTTGCCCTGTTCATTTGATTTTAATGCACGTATGAAATTCATGACATATCAATTGTCATTTACATACCTATCAATTGTCATTGATATGTCATGAATTTCATTTCGTAAACTGAAATTGGAATTATAGTAGTACTTAGTTTGTTATGTTTATGTGTGATGACAGGATTTGCGCTAAAATGCAGTACCTACTTACTTATCCATGTTTTATCTTCTGTGATCGATGATATAGGTATGCATTGACGAAACAAAAGAAAACAAACAAGAAATAAAAGAGAACAATGAAATAATAGTTTTCTTTAATTTCTTTCTTTCTTTCAAACATTAACCTTAATTTTGTACGTAACCATTATCACCTTTCGTGATTAATGACTAAAGCCCCTTTTCTTGGCTTTAGTAATAAGACAATTTGATTATTACGATTCGATGGGCATTCTTGGCTTTTCTGGGTCTTTGTCCAATTTTATGCAAATTCGAACTACGAAAGGAAGATTTTATTAAAATTCTTCGGATGTAAATCTCGAACAGCGGTCTAAGTTCAAAGGAAGTACATATCTTGCTCTTCGTAAAATATTTCCAAAATATTGTTCGTTTCACGATACCGTGGCGTCATACCACCGCTGAAGGTTACGCTGGGTTTTAGTTTCACATACAGTCATCAGAACTTGGCCCCAGGGATAAAAAAGGGGATCGAACGTAGGACCTCCGGTTAGCAGTCACGCTTGTGATCAGTTGACCGGTTGGTATATGCATAGACAGATATTGGATGAACCATAACAAAAAACCTTCTGTTGTTTTAGAATAGAATAGAATAGAATAGAAAATATTTTCTGGTATGGTTTTCTGGTTTTCTGGTATGGTGTTAAGTGCCTTCGAGTAACAAAGGCAATCAGATTTCCAATACTTCTCCCACAGTCTTCATCCACAACTCCAGCGAATCTTTTGATTAAGCCTTATAATATTTCCACAATATTGACGGATTTATTGATGTGATATCATTTCTATGATAATTGATTCCTGGAACAAATTCCTCATAAATAAATAATATCAGGAGGAATTCGCACGAATCGATTTCCTCCGAGACCATAACCCTCGTCAGATGAATCGGAAGTTACAATACGTACAACAATCAAGCGTTGACAAGTATATAAATGAAGTATCTCTTATTATATACTAGCTTTTACCCGCGGCTCCGCCCGCGTGGTCTAAGGGAATTAACAATGAGTTGTTTATCATACATGACACATTTGTGGTGGATGTGACAGTTCCACGATTAAAAGATACTAAGATAAGAACTTGCAAATGAATTTTACTAACGGCATCTATTAACAACATCCGGAACTAAATATCTAGCAAATAACAAAACAACGATATCTTCCCATGGGGATGTTTTACCGCGGTAAAAAGTAGCTACGTCACTCTCCACCCTCCTCACTATCTCCGCACACAAAAAACATACTATATAATAGCTTATTTGCGACGTGAAAGCCGGACAAACAAACAAACACACTTTCACATTTATAATATTATAATAATATAATAATATAATAATATAATAATATAATAATATAATAATATAATAATATAATAATATAATAATATAATAATATAATAATATAATAATATAATAATATAATAATATAATAATATAATAATATAGATAGTAAAATAGCGATTTTAAGGGTTTGGTAATATAGTGGAGTGAAAGCTTTTAGATTTTGATACCACTTCGTCACTAAACTGCGTTTTGCTATTTTTTTAACACAGGCGATGAAAATTTTTGGGCAACTGTTGTGAATAATAAGTATGTATGTTATAATGTATGTTCTAAATCTGAATGCTAGACATTCAAGTTTACTTTGATACATTAAAATGTTCGTAAATCACATTTAATAAATCTAGATAAATAACTGTTTTTTTTTTATGAAAACTTATTAGTATGAATATGTTAATATTATATTGCATACTTATGATGTTTATGTAAATTTACTCATCTTCCCTCTTCAATACATACAATAATATAATAATAATAAGAGAAGTGCTCCGGTCTTTTGATATCGTAAAAGCCCTATCGCCTTCTCATAACACACTTAATGCATCTACGTATCTTTAAGAGCCATAGAGTCTCGTAGAGAGGAATATTATACATTAGTTATTCAGCAGCTTGGATTTGAACTCGGGCCACTCGAGGGAGACGCGAGTTCGCTTGTTTTGAAATAACCTCTGAAATTCCTCTGTCATTCACTTAGGACTGTAGTACGAGTAAACCATTCTATGCTCGGATCTGCTCGGATTATATTACGAACGTGTCCATCCCCCACGTGTTTTTGACAACAATGCCTACTCCCCGCCTGCCATTGTGGTTTCAGCTCATGTGCATGTGGAGTGACGTCCCCGGTTTTTAGGGTTCCGTAGCCAAATGGCAAAAAACGGAACCCTTATGGATTCGTCATGTCTGTCTGTCTGTCCGTCTGTCACAGCCACTTTATTCCGAAACTATAAGATCTATACTGTTGAAACTTGGTAAGAAGGTAGATGTATTCTGTGAACCGCATAAAGATTTTCACACAAAAATAGAAAAAAAAAACAAATTTTGGGCCTTCTCCATACTTAGACCTGAAAATCAAAATTTTTTTTTTCATAAAACCACATATTATGGTTTGGGGTATCTGTGGATAGATCTTCAAAAATGATATTGAGGTTTCTAATATTATTCTTTTCTAAACTGAATAGCGCGAGAGACACTTCCAAAGTGGGAAAATGTGTATCCCCCCTGTAATTTCTAAAATAAGAGAATGATAAAACTAAAAAATATATGATTTATATAACCATACAAACATCCACCGAAAATTGGTTTGAACGAGATCTAGTAAGTAGTTTTTTTACACATACATACGTCATAAATCGTAAACCGCAATTTTCCTTTCATTCGATCAACTCAAATATAAAAAAATACAACGAACTACAAGAACTTTTATATTATGTTACTTGCTGCTACGAAATCCTTCATGGGCCAGTCCGACTCGCACTTGGCCGCTTTTTGTACTGTGTATTTACTGTCACGAGTTCTATTATACGCTCGGGGTGAAGAGATCCAGATGGATAATTTCCTTTAGAAAATAATTTCTATTACACCCAACAGTACAACCTTCTATTGTCGTGAAGCTGTGTGTCTTATAAAACACTTGGCATTTCCTAAAAGTCTTCTATTTCTACAAATTAATAGAAACATTAAAATACTTATTATTACACATCCTTTTGAACACACATTAGTAATGTGGCCACACGCACGATTAAGCAAAACGGTTTTTTTTAATTGTCTTATTTCTTATGTACTCGTAGCACTTTTGCCCGCGTAAAGATCTTTTCTTTTTTTTCTTAGTGCAAGAGATGCAAACTAACTATCCCAGTCCCTTAGTGAGTCCTTAATGTGATACCTGTTACAGATACCATGGACAATTTTTCAATCGTCTTCAATCGCAAAATAAAAAGATTAAAAAAAAAAGCTTTTTACAACTTTTTTTAATTTTCGTGCATTGTCATTGGAACCTAATATGTGTGCCAAATTTCAGCTCGATAGCTTCAGTGGAAGTAAGTGAAATATTGATTGCAAGATTCCAGGACATACATACGAGTGAAGTTAAATTTTAATAAAAGCTTTTAATAAATAACTAATTAATTATAAAATATATTTTAAAAAAAAGCTTTTTAAAACTTTTTTTTATTTTATTTTATTTTCGTGCATTGTCATCGGAACCTAATATGTGTGCCAAATTTCAGCTCGATAGCTTCAGTGGAAGTGGGTGAAATATTGATTGCAAGATTCCAGGACATACATACATAGATACATACAAGTGAAGTTAAATAAAAGCTTTTAAAAAGAATACAATATCAGTAGTGGGTTACTGATTTTGAATTCTTCTTCTTTTGATTCTAATCAATAAAATATAATTGAGCTTCAGCTAACTTCATAATTAATTCGTAGAGCTACAAATGTGTACTCCAGACAAGTTACTCGTGATTACCCAGATAAGGCCGGTATCTACCGCTTTGTATCGGTATCGATACCTGCGTTGCTTAGCGTAGCGGAAAACCCCTTCGACTGTGAATGAGAGCATGTTCGAAGAATTTAGAAGCTTTGGTAGATGAAATGTGAATCCTCCAGTTTAACTGTCTGACAATATAACAACGACGCCCGCAGCTTCGCTCGCGTAGAATTAGACCCATTAACGACGTCTGCCCGCGTTCGGGTTGCCCACTTGACTTCAAAAATGGCAAAGTTTCATACTAACTTTGCACCCCCGTTTTACCCCCTTAGGGGATGAATTTTCAAAAATCCTTTCTTAGTGCTCCCCTACTTTATAAAAGGAACCCCTGTGCAAAATTTCAAGTTTCTAACCCTTATAGTTTGGGCCCTGTGTTGATATGTCACGCAGTCAGTCAGTCAGTCAGTCAGTCAGTCAGTCAGTCAGTCAGTCAGCTTCTCCTTTTATTATATATATAGACTAGTGAGCTGGCCCCGGTTTCGCTCGGTTTAATTTATTTAAAAAACTTTATTGACACCCTACAAAAATAAAATATACAAAGGGCGAGCTTAAAGCCTGATTGCATTGTGCACCAGCTAACCGGTGTAGAAAAGGTGTAAATATAACTAAATTTGTATATAATATGTATATAAATTAATTAGACTAATAATTATACCTACCGTTAAAAATTTTTTTTTTAAAAAAGCTTTTTAAAACTTTTTATTTTATTTTCATGCATTGTCATCGGAACCAAATATGTGTGCCAAATTTCAGCTCGATAGCTTCAGTGGAAGTGGGTGAAAGTGGTGATTGTAAGATTCCAGGACATACATACATGAATGAATACATACGAGTGAAGTTAAATAAAAGCTTTTAATAAATACATATTAACAAATATATTTATGTAAATACATAACATTCTTATATATTTACATAATCCATACTAATATTATAAATGCGAAAGTAACTCTGTCTGTCTGTCTGTGTCGCTTTCACGCAAAAACGACTGAACCGATTTAAATGAAATTTGGTACACAGATAGACTAGAGCCTGAGAAAGGACATAGGCTACTTTTTATTTGGAAAAAAGTGTTGTAAGGGGTTGAAAAGGGGGTTGAAATGTTCTATGAAAGTTTTGTCATTTTCAGAACTAGAAGCATAAAATGTATATTATAGGCTGTTGATTAGATATAAATAAATATGGCATTCAATGTTTGTAAAAATTTTGTAAGGGTGTAAAATAAACATATATTATTATGTCTAATTCCACGCGAGCGAAGCTGCGGGCGTCCACTAGTATGAAAATATGTGAAAAAAGCTGTTTCCAGTGTTTCTCAAGTAGGCCGCAGACCTCCCGATTCGCTGCGGTCGATTGATTAAATTTGTGTTATCATATAAGATTTTAATTTTTTAATGACTGTAAAGGGTAATTTTGATACACATCTAAGGTATTTAATTAGATAAGGTAGGTATATAACCTTATTATTATCTGAAAGGTAAGTTAAGTCCATAGTGTACAACTGGCCAAGTGCGGATTGGCAGACTTCATAAGACACAGAGAGCCTTATAGAAAGCTCTCAGGTATGAGATTTCCTCACAATTATTGTAGAGTATGCGCCGGCGTCAGTCACGCGTAGAGATGGGCGTTTTTGTTATTTTTCAACATCGATGTCCATCGTTGTTTCGATACCGTCACCCGATGTCAACATCGTTGTTTCCGACAACGGTGTCACTCGGATATCCAGCTACCATACATACGTAGCATTTTCAGTGTTGCCAATTCGGATTTTGAAAAAGGCGTAGGACAGATTAGAAAATTACGTGGAAATAGTAAAATTTCCATAATATAGAAAATACGTCGTTTTTCTGAGTGAAATGAAGAGAGTAGGGTAGGTAAAAGTGAATAAAACGAAAGGCAGTAGACAAACAATAAATTTAAAAAAATACCGTTTAGCAAACAAAAAAAATTGTGTGCCATCACGGGACGCCTGGCAGATGTGAAACATCGAAATTATGTTGTACAAGTAATATGCACAAAAGTACAGATTATGACAGGAACTAAAACATATAAGAAAAAAAAAGAAAAAAACAAAATAAAAAAAAAAACAAAAATAAGCAAAAAATAAAAAAAGTAATTATTATATTTTATTAATAAAATAATTTCCGACCGTCATTTGTCGGAACTGTATAGTATATATATATTCCATATTCGCCACGCTCGCCGCGCTCGCCATGCCAAAAATTTGGTTTGCCCTCCGCCTAAAAATGTTTCACATCAAAAATCTATGAAATACCACTTGTAGTTAATGTACTTTATAATCTAAAAGTGTGCTACTTTCAAGGTCATCGTCAATTTAATTTTATTTTTGAATTATTCAATTTTTATTATCATTTTCAGACAAATTAAATTTATACATAAAACAATTTTGATAGAAACTTACGTAGATTTTGGGACTATAGTTCGTATCGTAGGTTTGTACTTTGAAGTTGGCAACGCTGCTCGTTCGTTCGTTGGCCATCGCCCATCGGCCGTCATATTCACAGAACGTAATACTCTTATCGGTCATATTAATATTGACATCGGTTCGTTGATTGCTATCTCTATGGTTCGTTGTCGGTGTCGGCCATAGAGATTGTTATAGATCGTTGGTGTCGGCATTATTCGGTGTTACTCCCATCCGTTGTTCAACATTTCGCCAACGGATGTCAACACCGTATAGTGACATCGTTTGTCAACAACGTTTTGTTAAAAACGGCCACCTCTAGTCACGCGCTAGCGGTGAACCAGTACGGACGTGGGCCTGACGCATTACCTACTTCACCTATTGAGTCATCAAAGGCGTGTTTTATTTACCATAATGGACACCCAAACACTACAATTATCCTTAACCATTACACCAATAGCCAACTTGGTCATTTCGTGCCCCTTTGCTAAAAATAAAATCTGTCTCCAACAAAAGTGGAATCTAACAGGAAGTCATATTACTTATATACTTACAGCAACATAAACCAGATACCGTAAACAGCAGAAACATTATGATAATATTTGTACTATGTTCCCGTGGGATCTGCTATGATCGCACTGTCACGTGTTAAGTGAACAAGATAAACACATTAATTATAGTTAGTTCTACCACAGAATACTTAATAGTACAAGTTCTACACAATAAGCCACACGTCTATAAATATCTATACTAATATTATAAAGATTAAGGATTTGTTTGTAATGTTTTCACACAAAAACTACTGGACCGATTTTAAAAAATCTTTCACCATTAGAAAGCTGCATCTTCAGTGATTGACATCGACTATAATAATATTACTAGGTGTAAACGAAACTGTTGTTATGTCTAATTCCACGCGAGCTGCTAGAGCGAAGCCACGGGCGTCCACTAGTGTACTAATAAATACTAGTGGTCGCCGAGTGGTCGTTTATTACGACCATGTTTTTTTTAAAATTTCATGTTTTGAATATCTCTATGATCATAGATTAATTCAAAACAAATATTCAAAGCAATACATACTCGTATGTAGTAATAATCTGTTTGCCGATTCCATGCCGTCGCCACCGTGAAATTAGCCCTCGGTGCCCATGTCAGTGTCATGGGTGTCAGCTGGTGGGTTATAATACTGCATGCTCATTTGTTATTTTATTTAACATAGAGGCTGCTTGTAGCGTCCATAGCCCAATATCGCGTCAATTCAATGTGATCGAAAGAGTTAAAGTAACGACGGGCGCTGTCGGTTTGTGGATGGGTGACCGCTAGTGGCAAAATTTCATGGACGCTACCGTGCTTCGGAGCGTCTTCATGAAATTTTGTCAAGCCTTGTCGAAGAACTTTGGGTGGCTTGAGAACATTCGACACTGGATTGGCAAGTAAACCCTCCACCAATCCGCATTGGAGCCGCGTGGTGGAGTCTGCTCTAGACCTCCCGCAGCTGTGTCTGTGGGGGAGACCCGTGCTCAGCAGAGGGACGTCTATCAGGTCGCAGCTCCCACACTCAACAGCGGGGAAGTCACCGACGGGGTTTACCCCTGGAGCAATTGCCCGGATACAGGGGATCTCCCCTAACTCCGAAATCCCTCAACGCAGGAGCGCCTACAGCGCCGCGCAAGATGAGGAAAGGTCTGTCTGTCTTCAGGTCGCAGCTATAATAAATAAAATGAAATGAAAACCTATACCTAAAAACGTGCATTTATAATGGCACGTACGCATATAAAAAATGTTCAATTATTAAATTGCCTTTTCATAGTTGGTTAATGATGCGTCACAAGTTTTTTTACTTTAATAAGGTAACTATTCCATCTTGTATCAGTGTTCATATATCATATTAATCGTTATAAAACACAATTATTGCAAAAAATACAATTAACTCCCCTACTACCTACCCTACTTCTATGTTCTAACCGAACTTATTGGGTTATTTTTACAAACATTATATGAAATAGTCACTTCCAGATTAATTCAATTTAAAATGTATACACGTGTAGGGTTATCACTATTCCTATTTATTATTCTTATCGTGTCCTGATGAAGTCGAGCAAGATGCAATGGGACTAAGAATTGACAAATTATACTCATTCGCGAATGTGGAACGCAATTATCCTAATTTGAGGGGTCAAAGGCAGAGTAAAGCAAAGCAAACTCGGCTCTAAAAACATTAAATTGTATCGATAAACATATACTTGTTGCATGTACCTACACAGGGAAACTTTCATTGCCCTGTTTCATTTCAGCTCCAGCGCCTTCAGTTGAGCTTATGCCCTCGCGTAGTATGAACGCGCGGCTCGCCGATCGAAACTCAGTCGGAAAAGTGACATTAATAAATAAATAAAATCTGAATTCATTTCTAAGTGAAAAATATTTAATAGTTAAAGTGTAGTGTATGATTTAAGCTTTAGTAGAATTTTTTTAAGTCAAAACTTTTCTGAACTTTTTTAAGTGCTAGGATAATGTGAGTTATGTGCTTTTGTAGGCTTTACAGCGTCGCTTCATTTTAACAGGTAAAAATTGTTTTTTTTTTGTTGACGTAGTACGAACATCATTTATCATCCGAACGATAATCGTCAATATTTAATCCCGATTCATTTGGAATTGAGTTAAACATAAATTGTATACAAAATATAGGTATGTCGCTGTATTAAGTATTGTTGTAACGCATTCGGAGTTGGCACGTATGTCAGATGTTTTTCTCAATACTTACAATAATAATGGGTAAACAAGAAAAACAATTTCAATTATTCAGTCAGTACTTTTAAATAGTTTTTGATAATTTTCAAGCTGGTAATAAGTATACGAACACTAAATTACTTAAAAAATACACAAATAAACGTAGGGTATTTATCAAGAAAAGTATTCAATTAAACCATTGCTCGTTCTTCATGCGTTTTTTTAACACGTAGAATTAGGTGGTATGTAAAAGATACCCAACATCCTTAACCTTAGATAAATTTCTGGCTAGTAGGTAATAATAATTTAGGTTAAGTTCTAGATTATCTTGGGACAAGAATAATGTAGGGTTAGCACATGGAGCTTTTAAAAGTTAAGGGGTTTTGGGGTTACGGGAAGCAAGAGTGTGAGTGTGAGAATGACCCCGGAAAAGTCGTCGCTGTGTAGACCATTTACGTCTCATTCGAGAGAGAGTCCTCCTATACGACCGAGGTAGGCCACCCTCCCCACTCAGATTCCCTATAGTTGTGGGTGGTATCTACCTACAGGACGCCCCACTAACTAGGCGAACAAACCTGAAGATGACAGCGTGAAATCATTGATTCGGAGTGCATTCGGGACTACCTGGGCTGGACATATTAGGGGAGGCCTCTATCAACCCGTCGTCCTTCAAATAAATAATGAGTTATTGAAATGTATACGCAGTTTAGAGGTGGTAGGCGCGTTCACACCGAAACAAGCTCTATAGGTTTATTGTTATTAGGATTGATTTACAGGAATTACTCGTATGAACCGACCTTCGGGCAGGCCACTAACCCGGAGGGGTTTGGTGGAGACCAATCCGCATTGGAGCAGTGTGCTCTAGACCTCCCACAGCTGCGTCTGTGGGGGAGACCCGTGCCCAACAGTGGGACGTCTATGGGTCGAAGCGACTCGTATGAAAACTACTACGCAAGCTTATACTTAGGTATGCGGTCAAGTGTCTTAACCGCATCACCTGATATCCAGTAGTCACTGGAGCCTCGACTCTAAGTAATAAACCGCAAGCAGAATTAATAATCCTATTATCCGTTTGTACGTACCTAAAGCTTTGCGTAACCGACCGCAGAGAGATCAAATGGTAAACATTTCAAGTTTAATGCCTCATCTGTCGATCCACCCATTTATTCTTTGTCCTACTTCTGGGCTCGGGTATTTTCTCGGAATGGGAGGGGCTAGGCCATGGTCCACCACGGTGGCCAAGTGTGGATTGGCAGACGTCACAGGCCTTCGAGAGCATTTTGGGGAACTCTCAGGCATTCAGGTTACCTTAGATGTTTCAGCTGCAAACTATAGACTTACTGCTGGGGGGCACGGGTCCCCCCACACAAATCTGCGAGAGGTCTAGAGCATACAATAATCCGCAGTGGAGCATCTTGGTGGAGGGGTTAGTGGCCAACCCAGTGTCAAATGATCTCAAGCCATCCGAAGGTTTTCGACGGATTAACGTGCCCTCCGTGCACGTTAGTGCCCAAGAAATTTGGCACTAGCGGTCACCCATCCACTACTGGCTGACTACGGCTATGGACGCTACACCATTGAACTATGGAAGCTACCTTAGATATTTTACCTCACCGATAAAGCAGGTGACATTTAATTTCATAAATCGCACATAATTTAGACAAGTCAGTGTGTTCGGCTTGGATTTGTACCCGGACCCTTCGAATGGAAGGCGAGTTCGATACCTACTGGGAGATCCGATCCTAACAGTGAAACAAAGAAAGGGTTGTGGTGGTGATACTTAATGATGAAGAAACTCGTGCCTGAGTGTTCTCCAAAATTCAATGGCGCTTGCCGCTGGAATATGAACCCGTATCCTCTCGAATAAACCAGACAGCATCTGGACTATCGCTGATGTTCTGATAAAAAAAATACAGATACAAATTACAAGTAACATAATTTCATATCTAAACAGATCTAAACAAATCTAAACATTTCAAAGGAAATGTTTACATTTGAAATTATGTTACGGTTAAAAAAACGTACGCAAGGGCAGGCGATACCACAACAATGGGGTCTTTTGGACCCTTCGGACACGCAACCCTGGATTATAATGTACCCAATAATACAGTGTTCAAGTACCTACTCTAACTCAAACCCACGTAACAGTAAAACGCTTTTATATTATGTTCCCACAAGAGTATTGGTGGTATTTTGCACCGTGTGACATACGTGGGGAACTCAATGAAAGATTTTTAAATAAATGTTTTTATATACTTTTAAAAAAAGTAATGTGATATTAATTTCAATATTGACAATATTATATGAATATTCTATTTCTACAAAAATTACTACCACTTTCAACGCTGTCTCTACGACTCTACAGTACGTAGAATTCAAAGGATAAAAATACCAAGAGTACGAAACATAAGAATCCAAGTCGGAGGTTAAAAACAAAGCAGTTAAAGTATCCAAATGCATACAGTCGCCATAAAACTTGGGAAACAATCAAAGACTGCCCCACATAACAGAACTACAGAACCGCGTAAAGTTCCGCTAGTTTTCCAGGGTTGCTTCGCCCTTCGCTTGGAATAGTTACAAATCGGCTTTAGAACTTTTTGACAAACAAATTTAGAGCGCATAAAAACAATTTAGAGGGAGCAAATGAAGTTGAAGCGTTTGTGGTCCCGCGGCTATTGTCTATCTATCTATCTCTCTATCTACTATCGTCAAAAATAACACATGTTTTTCAAAGAAGGTGTAGACAGATGTGTGACTGTGTGACTTATCGCCAGTTTAAGTCGAGTGTAAAACCAGACTCCGAGCTAACTAGGAATTTCCAGTTAGAGAAATCGACTAATAATTTTGCCCGACCCGGGATTCAAACCCAGGAACACTAGCAAGCAGTCGCCCTTGTGACCACTAGATGAGATAGGTACTAGACTAGCTTATCCAAGTCTTGTTACGTTATCATTCACCGAAGGATAAAGTCAAGTTGTACTGTAGGTAAGAAGTACCTACCGAGCAGTTGATCGATAGAGGCAAAATATCTTGTATTATTTTGTGCTTTGGAGTGTATGAGCCTGCAGTCTCTTCCTAGTGTTGTACCTTCTAAGTTGGAATCTGTGCCCGACTGTGGGCAAAACATGTAACTATAAATTTTATGAACTATTGGCCAATAAAGATGGTAGAGCCATAGGGAACCAAATAAGTTTTATATGAAGCCTATTTTGTTCCATATAGAGTTCACCCGGGGCAGTACCACCGCCCGCTACGGTACCTAGTACCATTTCTACCGTGTAGTAATTTTTTTAATACAATTGTGGTCCGGTTGGAAAGATGTGTTTTCCGGTTACACTTCTTTAGAGGCGACCTTCTTAGTCCTCAAGGGTAGCAACATATCTGTGACTGACTTGGAACGAGACTCTTACTAACAATTAGTAACTGGACTATTACAAGCACCAACTAACAGGGCGAACTATCACTAACAGTCCCTAGTCCTCATACCCACTAACGAACTGACCAACTAATGTTCTAATTAACTCTCTCAGCTAACTGGACTAATCATCCCAGTCCCTAATTGAGTCTTGTACATAGTCAGTCACAGTTGTCATGGGCGGCAGCGGATGGGTGGTGCTGCAAGCTCGTTTGCTATCTTATATCCATTTAAAAAAAAGTACAGAGTACATAGACAAAATTCTTACACAAACTCGTAGGTAAATAACCTGTCGTTACTGAAAATAGAACATTGTACCAAACTATTTCTATTTTTAAGATAAATGCTTTTTCTATTACCCTGCAACATAATAAAAAGTCATTTGGACAAACATCTCTAAAAATACTTCAAAAATATAGGTTACGGTATTTTAGAAAACACGCACATGCATTGCAATGCTCGTAGTGTGCCGGCAAGTTTCCACACTTGACTTTAGGCATCAAAGATTATTATTGCGTATAACAATTTCCTTACTGTATAAAGTACTAAGTACCATTAGAGGAAGATTTGTTTGTAATGTTTTCACACAAAAACTACTGGACCGATTTCAAAAATTCTTTCACCATTAGATATAAAGCTGCATCTTCACTGAGTGACATAGGCTATATAATATTACTAGGTGTAAACGAAACTATTGTTATGTCTAATTCCACGCGAGTGAAGCAGCGGGTCCACTAGTCTATTATAAATTGTGTTGCGTTCCGCTTGAAAATGTATGGTTCCCGATTACAGTTTCGTGTTTTGAGCTCATGGGTGGCAGAAGACATGGTTTATTTAAAAGAAAAAAAAGGCAAACACCAGCAATAATCCTAGAGAAGAGCTGTAGTGTTCGCCTTCGTACGATCACAGCCTAATTTTAAAAGTTTATAATTAACTTCACTCGTATGTATTCATTCATTCATGTAGGTAAGTATGTATGTCCTGGAATCTTGCAATCAATATTTCACCCACTTCCACTGAAGCTATCGAGCTGAAATTTGGCACACTTATTTGGTTCCGATGACAATGCATGAAAATAAAGTAAAAAATTTAAAAATGTTTTTAAAAAAAAAAAATTTTAACGGTATAATTTTTAAAAGCTTTTATTTAACGCAGATCTGTCGCAGTACCGTACCGTGGGTTCAGTAACAATAACAACCACTTGAATCACCACTAACCTTCTCTTATCCCACTGTTGGGCACGGTTCTCCTCTGGGAATGTGGATTCTAAGTGTGGAGTGGGGGACTTTATTCCTTCTAACAGATCAAACATTAAAAGGAGAAATCTCAGGCATGCATGTTTCCTTAGATGTTTTCCGTTCCAACGGGTGTCATTCCATTCAAATAACAAACATGCATCTATCTAATAATGAAAGTATATACTGGTATATGAACAAATCACCAAAATGAATCGTGTTTCGAAATAAGTGAATACGAAATTGATTTATTAATTGAAACAACAAACACCAACAAAAATAGACCAGTAGTTGGTTTAAATCTGCTCGACTAGGTAATAAAAGTACGAACATCTGTATTACGTCTAACTAAATTACCTACTAAAAGTGCTATCACTTTTCTCATTCAACAACTCTAGGGTAGAAAGAGTATTGTTTGTTCCAGATCAAACAAGCGAAATGCGATTTTAGCAACCATTTTACGTGAGACCATATACTTAGGTTGGGCATTCTGAAACTGGCCACTTGCAAAAAAAAAATAATTACGTAATTCGAAAATGAAACTGCGCGACTGTCATTTTTATTTTCAGTGTGGCATTCTTTAGAAAATCGTGTCTCGCTATTACAATGAATTTCACTGGAAAACATTTTCGCTGTGATTCTTTACGATTTTTGCTGTGGATTCAAGTTAACAAGAGACTTGCCAAAGGCTTCAATTAGCATTTGCTGATGATGCACCATGTCGCAGCTCTATATTTTCGTCGTTTGGAGAATGTGGACATATAACGATAAATTTATCATTAATTTAATGTCTGGTCTTGTTAAAAATATTTTCCAGAATCCAGAAACAATCAATATGACCTTTATCTACTTATTAATTTAGTCTTGTGTACTTAATTAATTTAGTTTAGTGTTGTGTGTGTTAAAAAAGAAGCCTGTGGGTGCGCAGCGGTGATATTAATTGGATCTTTACAAAACACTCTACTCCATACTTCATCGCGTTTGCTTTGCTTAGATTTTTATTTCACTATTTCAAAAGGGGATTCGCATGGTTATTTTTTAGTTATTTTTTATATTTAAATCATCGTAAAAAATGGAAGGACGTAAACAAATGTCAAGTTACTCCAGGCACGATTTTCCAATGGAAACACTGGAAAAGTCGAGAATTGCAATATTATTTTTCTGTAGATTTAAGCCGTCTGGAGAGTGAATTGAATTTGCATTTTGAATGAATATTCAACAATGGAATCATTTGCAAAGCTTTCGTTACAATAGTTCCATTATACATGTTACCTGTGTTTCAACAAACCAAACTATATAAGGTACGATATAAGATTTAACGAAACAGAAATACGTAAATAAATAATTTTTCAACATCAAAAACGTACGTATTATGATGTATTCTACGTATTGTATTCTATGTCGTACTGTATTCTACGTCGTACGTATTATTATGTATTCTATGTAAACTAAAAATAAAAAGATAAACGAAATGCTAAACGCAACAGTTTAATATCTGAATTTGTTCCAGGTCTACATTCTAGACTAGTATAGCCCGGTCATAATATCTATGCACCTGGCGTCGCTGAACGTCATGTCGGCGCTCTGGTACGGTGTGAAAAAAAAAGCATCACTAAGAATTTTAATAACTTTTAAAAAGTAAAAACTTATAAGTTTTCTTAATAAATGAATAAATGAATTATTTATAGAAAATGAATTAAACCAAGGTGCAGAGATATTGTGGCCGTATTATCATTACTTTTTCGAGAATTTTCGTCTCAAGACAGAATTGGTGTTCATCAGAGTGGTGTTCATGTGTGTGGCTTATGAATGCGGAAAGTAAAATTGGTATTCGCGGAAACAAGTAGGATCACTTTTAGCCAAAAGTGTTTTGTTTTGTGGTATCTGTAGTACAACTAGATAATACTTATACATATAACTAGATAAACTTATTGTACAGTTATCATTATACAGTTTACTAGACAGTACCTATAGTCCTGAGAGAATCTTAGCTAGACCGAAAGAAACCGAAGTAAAACCTATTTAAAATGTCCTCCTCTCATTTTACAGGCCGCTACTTAAAGGCGGACCAACCAATGACATCAAAGAAAACCACGAGGTTTTCCATGAGAAAAACCTTCAGGCATGCCTGACTTGCCAAGCTCTCGAATTAAAATCCCGGTCGGGGAAAATTTGGGGCAAATATCTGATTGACAGCTACTCGGGTCATTGACGTTTAATAGTTGTTTTCTATGTGTGTTCGCTAACCATAACAAAGAAGAACCCTATTGTATGTGTGAATATGACTGAGCGTTTTTTACCTTCCCCTTCATAACCCCAAAAGCATTAGTCAAAGGTACCACTCA
The DNA here is from genome assembly GCA_944567765.1 of Carterocephalus palaemon. NCBI lineage: Eukaryota > Metazoa > Arthropoda > Insecta > Lepidoptera > Hesperiidae > Carterocephalus > Carterocephalus palaemon. The sequence continues at coordinate 12,467,262 of OX155641.1, read as the reverse complement.
TGCTTCATCATCATCTACATACCTCGGCTTTCAAGATGGACGACCTCGTCTCCTACATGACTGAATGCTGGCTTTTAGCTCTAGACATGAAATATGAGGACGTCATTCATTACCTTTCCGAGCTCTGGTAATTCGTAATTTGAATTTTACCTTCATTTGTGAACTTTGTCAATGGTTGAATGCGAAACATAATTACACATTTAAATCCAATGATTTTATATAGATAATTTTAATCTATAAGTTACAATGCTCTCTTGCATAATAATTTATAAATTAATTCATTCGTACAATAAAGTTTCACAACGAATGTTTAATTACAGAAATCATTAAAATGGTCGTACAAAACCTTTTTTTTTAAATTTGTAAACGTCATCTTAAAACAAACAACAATAAACACAACAAATAACACATGCATTCAATGTTGTTATGAATCTTTTATTAACTAGGAATGAGTATCTACTAAAAGACAGGCTCGCTGGTAGAGCTGCAATGTCAGTAATCAATTAAAATGCCATTAATAAATTGATTTCCGATTGATGATTCCCTCGTCGACCCTTCATCGTAGTGACGTCGACGTTACGTTAAAGCGACGTAAATTATGACTTCAATTTATTTTTTGGAGGACGCGGACTACACAAGGTTAAAAAAATATTTAAGCTTTCGTCTGGCTCTGACGTTTATTTTCAAACTGGGTATGCCTTTTATATATAAATTTTTAGTTAAAACTACTTAAATTTAAAATATTTAATTGTTAACTTAATAAAGAGGTTTTGTAAATTTGGTTGTAAGGGGATGGGAATATTAATTACAAAATGTTTGAAGAAGGAAACATTTTTTTACACATTTTTTTTAACGATATTTTATTTTCATGAATTGTATTTTACTGAAAGATGATGTCCAACACATTTTCTTTCAGCACAAAATCTTCAGTCACATTCAAAAAACTAACAGTAAAGATAACTATCTGTCCAAACGACGGGCAAAGCTTAAGAATCTTAAAATCTACAACACTTACCTTCCGTTAAAATGACCGTTTAAAAGAGACGGCGATTTTTCCTTGTGATGCCCGTCGAATTGACGGAGGTCAGCTGTCTAGGGTTAAGTAAATATTTCCGTGTATGACGTCAGGTTATAGCGTTATAAATGATGAACGTCAATTTAATAGAAGCCACTGGGGGGTTGAAAAATTACTCTTTATAGCTTTTACGTCGACCTCGTATTTTCGGCATACTGAAGATTGTCACGGAGATTCGTTATTTGTGCTTTATGATGGCCATTTCTCGTGTTTCCGTCTGTTGATCAGTATCTATTATGGATATAAGATAGCAAACGAGCTTGCAGCACCACCTATCCGCTGTCGCTAATGACCAAACTCTAATAGGGACTAGGATGGTTTGTCCAGTTAGCAGAGACCTTTAAAAAGAACATAAAATGGTAATTTCGTTGGTGGGCACGGGACAGGGACTGTTAGTGATAGTTAGACCTGTTAATTGCTGTTAGTAAATGATTTTAGTTATGGATACAAGATAGCAAACGAGTTTTCAGCACCAACTATCCGCTGCCGCCCATTACAACTGTGACCTGACTTTGAACAAGACTCAATTAGGGACTGGGATGGTTAGTCCAATTAGTTGAGAGGGTTAATTAGAACATGAGTTGGTCAGTTCGTTAGTAGGTATATAGATAGTATCCCTTTCTATCATATATGAGTGTGTACCTATATGATAGAATGAGAAACATATATGAATGCGTGCAAGTATCGTGATTCGAGCTGGTTGTATTGCCTCCGTAGCTACCTAAGCAATTCTTAGTTCCTGTAATCGTTAGACGGGTCGACTATCAGGTTAGTCAGTTGATAAAATCAAGCCAATCAACACAGGAGCAGTGTGGGTAGTAGTGAGGAGAACTTTAGCAGACAAGTCAAGGCTAAAGTTCTTATTAAAAATTTAAGTCTTTCAAGATTAGTTTCAGTAACCTGTTTCGTGAAGTTCGAGTTCCTAAACTGGCATTATTAATTGTTAACGAACTTTGTACCTACTCTGTAAGCTCAAGTTAGTATCGACTTTGTAGTAAGTTGTTCAAGTTTCTAACAGTCATACCAAGTAATGAAAAGAACATCATTCAATTATCTGGTAGATGGTAGATGGTGCAGTGTTATCCGGACCTGATACACTTAATTTTATGATAGGCCGAAAAATTTTAACGTACTTATTCTCTACAAAAGCGACATTTAAAAGCATTGTGGGCACGGGTCTCTCCCACAGCCACAGCTGCTCTAGACCTGGAAGAGTCTCCATTACGCTGCTCCAATGCGGATAGGTAGAGGGATTACTGGCCAACCCAGTTTCGAATAATCTCAAGCCACCCAAGTTTATTGAAAACAATCAACGACAGACTCTACAAAACACGGAAACTCCCGCGAAATTTTGCCGCTATCACCTTCTCGTACCTCGACGTTAGGTTTTTTTCTGATGTGGGACAATTTTTCCTTTTTAACACGATGCCGTGTTAAAAATGTATAAACGAAGACGCGACGACGTGACATAAATATTTGAGAAACATATGTTTTAGAAATTGGCGACGAGCCGACGACCCAGTAGATTATGTCGAGTATTGGTGATAGCGTCTGTTCCGGATTAATAATATAAATAAGTCCTTCTCTAAATAATTGTCATTACATTATTTACAACAATTATTACAATGCGGAAATGGTACTAGGTACCGTGGCGGTCGTGATACTGCCCCAGGCGAACTCTATATAGAACCAAATAAGTTTCAAATAAAACCTATTTGGTTCCCTATAGACTCTACCACCTAATACTTTGCGGATTCTGTTACCTTATCTCGAAATGCTTTTGAGTTTAATCGAATTAATGTAAGGAGATATCATGGTATTGGAGACATAATAGATTTGAGAGGGAGAGAGATAGGAATACACTCGTTCTCAACAGCGGGCCAATTAAATATGATTATGATAAATACATCTCTGCCATAATGTAATATATGACTATATGATATGATATGAGCGACTTATACATATATTGCAATAGCATGTATAAGTCGCTCGATGACGTGACTAGTCACGAGAAACACTAAGAACACGTTACACTACACATTACTCGCGTGACAAGTGACTCGATGTTCTGCGACGTGCGCTTCTGCCCGTCGCGTGACATAATATGTCGCGGATGTCGCGTCACTTTCATAAGTTTATTCACAAGACGAATAGAATATTGGGGCTTTTGGATCGTGGCTTATGCCCTGAATTGGAGCAGCGTGGTGGAGTATGCTCTAGACCTTCCCACAGCTGTGTCTGCGGGGAGACCCGTGCCCAGCAATGGGACGTCTATGGGTTGCAGCGGTAAACATGCCTTTATTATGTAGCAACTATTAATTTGTGCTTTTTAAGGCGCCTAGTGGTGCAAAATGACCTTGAGAATCGGTGCACACATTCTCACAAACGACAACAGCGCCTCTAACGGAAAACCTCAGAACTACCTTACAGAGCATACAATGACATGTCATGAGGTACTGTATTAATCGCCTGTATAACCCGCGCAGATAGAGAATAGATCTGAAAATGGCACTTAAAATACAAGCACAACACACAACACAAGCAAGGGTACTTAAAACACTGGATTGTAAAATTTGCCTTTATTAATTGTGACATTTCAGAATCAGATTATAAAAATAAAGAACAATAGGATGGGAATGGTATCAAAGGTTTTATAAACCGCTTGGTCCAGCAGTGTCCTGGTCATCTGTACCCATTACTGGTTCAATTCCCTCCATGAATTGGTTAAAATCTTCCATGGACTGGTCAATTGTAAAATTTGCCTTTATTAATTGTGACATTTCAGAATCAGATTATAAAAATAAAGAACAATAGGATGGGAATGGTATCAAAGGTTTTATAAACCGCTTGGTCCAGCAGTGTCCTGGTCATCTGTACCCATTACTGGTTCAATTCCCTCCATGAATTGGTTAAAATCTTCCATGGACTGGTCACTTTCACAGTCCTGGTCTTCAGAGTCGTCACTTTCATCTTCGGTGTTGCTGTTCAATTACATCACAAAATGTCAACGTTCGTAACAAAAACTTAACGAAAATAAATAACAATCAAATGTAACGCAAACAAAAACAACAATATCAACGAAAACAACAATTACTCGGAGTGCGTCAAGTAGCTTAGAAAGCGAATCCCGACTGATTATTTGTTTGCAGCTCGTACTTCACTGTGTGAGTATAGACAGCGATAGAGAGTGAGCGAGAACGCATGCGAGAGGACGCCATTTTCAAATCTATTCTCTATCTGCGCGGCTTATACGGGGAAGTGTTTCAGTAGATGGCGTTTATTTTAAGTAATAATTGACCTAACAAAAAATTTATAGGAAGGTACGACAACGTAATGAAATTAGATTTATGCAATTTTTTTAGTTACTTAAAATAATAACAAAAAAAAAGTCATAAAAAAATAAAGAAAAAATTGAAAAAGAAAGGAAGTGTAACTGGAATTTGAACCCGAGTCTCTAGAGCGAGATTCTTACTCACTGCTAATGTCTATAATTTCCCCGTTATTGATATTATCTTTGGATTCTCTTTTCCTGTAATAAATACATATTATGACATATATAAATATTATTAGCTTTTTATTTCATTTGCATAAAATAATAACAAAAAAAAAGTCATAAAAAATAAAGAAAAAATTGAAAAAGATAGGAAGTGTAACTGGGATTTGAACCCGAGTCTCTGGAGCGAGATTCTTACTCGCCGCAAACTCCAATTACGCCATTTACAGCTATACGATTAGGGTTGAAAAACTGTGTACGTATCTATCTTTTTGTACTCTGCAGGATTGCAGAGAACAATGAAAATTAATAAATGTTTGACAAAATTTAAATCTTTACGTCATTCATGTGTGTGACGTTTGCTTTATATGAACACTTTTGATTTATTTCCCATGTTTATTTACAAAATAGGAGTCCGTTTACGCCCTTCTAACTTAAAAAAATACTTATAACGTTAAATTATTTATATAAATTAACCTAATGTAATAACCAATCAATAAAAGTAATGAAATAACGTTGGAATCTTGCAGAAATTTTGCGGCAGAAAGCGCGACACGCCCGTCTAGCAAGAGGCCTCAGCCGCGACTGTCGGTACACGGCGTTTACACACACATGCTCGCGAGTTATGTTCGAACACACAGCGCAAATGAGAACAAGGGTTTTTTGGAAATTCTACAAAATGGATTTAAAAAGTGGTATAACTGATATATTGTATTTATTGTGATGAAAAATATATGTTAAATTGAAAAAAAAAACACGTATTTTAGAAGGGATTTGATTGTTTAGAAGATTATTTTAGAGGTATCTTCGTGATTTTTTTCTATCGAGTCAACATTAATGTATTATGTTTTGAAGGCCGTAGCGATCTAACATATATCCCCAAGAATACCATATATTTTTTTTATTTGATTCTCTGCAATGCTTCGTGTGATATCTTGTTTATAAAACTCGCGTTTAGCCTCTGTAGTCCTCTTAAAAGCTTTTCGCAGCTTCGCTCGCGTATAATTAGACCCATTAACGACGTCTGCCCGCGTTCGGATTGCCCACTTGACTTCAAAAACGGCAAAGTTTCATACTAACTTTGCACCCCCGTTTTACCCCATTAGGGGATTAATTTTCAAAAATCCTTTGTTAGTGCTCCCCTACGTTATAAAAGGAACCCCTGTGCAAAATTTCAAGTTTATAACCCTTATAGTTTAGGCCCTGCGTTGATATGTCAGTCAGTCAGTCAGTCAGCTTCTCGTTTTATATATACACTAGCTGACCCGGCAAACGTTGTTTTGCCATATAAATAATTTTTACTGAATATTTTGGGAGAACTTAATGTAAGTGTGTGGACTACAACTACCACTACCAATACCACTACACCTACTACTACCACTACCCCTACCACTAACCCTACCCCTACCACTACCCCTACCACTACCCCCACCACTACTCCTACCACTACCCCTACCTCTACCACTACCCCTACCCCTACCATTACCAATACCACTCCCCCTACCCCTACCACTAACACTACACCTACCACTACCCCTACCACTACCCCTACCACTACCCCTACCTCTACCACTACCCCTACCCCTACCACTACCATTACCAATACCACTACCACTACCCCTACCACTACCCCTACCACTACCACTACCCCTACCACTACACCTACCACTAACACTACCCCTACCACTACTACTACCCCTACATCTACCCCTACCACTACCTATCACGCACCGGCGCCATCTACTTAAAATATTGGTTTGTAGTACATGCTATGTATCAGAGATGGCGCTGTATGTGAAAAAAGATTTTTCCCGCTTTTCTGTTGAAATTTTTCCTGAATTTTCTTTGCTATAAACCTCACCGAGCCCGAGACCTTTCCAACGAATGCAAAACCGTGAAAATCGGTTCGTGCGTTCTGGAGTTATAGCGTCAGGAAGGAAAACCCGACTTATTTTTATATAGTAGATTACATAGCTGTCATTATACGTCAATTACATAGCTGTCATTTGCGTTTTGTTATTCCGAGTCTGATTCTTTTTTGTTATACCACGTTTTATAGTGACTGACGTTTCATGTCAAGTCACACGGGAACGCTGTCGAACGGGATAAAAAGTATCCTATGTCCGTCTCCTGGCTCTAAGCTACCTCCCTACCAATTTTCAGCCAAATCTGTTCTGCCGTTCTTGAGTTATAAGTGGTGTAACTAACACGACTTTCTTTTATATATATAGATATAGATGTCCTGGAATCTTGCAACCAATATTTCACCCACTTCCACTAAAGATATCGAGCTGAGCTGAAATTCGGCACACATATTTGCATCCGAGGACAATAAACGAAAATAAAAAAAAACATATAAAAGGCTTTTTAAAAAATATATTTTTTAACAGTACTATAATTTTTATTAAACTCACAAGTTTATTATAGTGGACAGCCCAGGTTGTGGTGAAACTCAAAAGTACGTAAATGTCTAGTATCTTCTAAAACATATTATTATTGTGACTTATTGTAACTCCCATTTTGAACATAATTTATTTATTATAAAATTAACATAAAACTTCACATTAAAAGCAGCGACAAACGTAGGTATATCAATTATCCATTTATTTAAATTCAGGTGTGAATATAATATCAAAAGACTGCCTGCTATACGAGACTACGAGATATAAATAACAAAGGAATCTATTTGAACAGAATCAAATGCCGATTTGTCAATATTCCCACCGTGACATGTTATTTGCCTGATATTGAGGTCTTTTTGAAATATCGGGGCCAATTATTTCCTGGTTAGTCTGTTTTGGTCTGATTCATTTTGACTAATTGGAGCGAAGATATGGGACGTTTTGAGGCCGCACTATGTCCGTTTATATTACCTGTTACCTGTACCATTAATGGATGGTTTCGCTGCGACCCATAGACATCCCACTGCTGGGCACGGGTGTCCCCCACAGATACAACATACATACTCCACCACGCTGCTACATGAAATATAGATCGGAGTTTTTATGAGGGTGTTATACTATTATGTATTCTGTGGTTATGCCAATAATAAAACTACTCTAAAACGTAAGAAAAGGAGATGTCCTTAGATGAGAGATAGCAAACGTTGCAGGAAATAGGGTTTCGTGGGACACTATTTGATTATGGAACCCTAAAATGCATAAAGTCGAAGTGAAACTGGATAAGGTAGATCTGTAAAAGATTGATAAATGGGTATGGCGGTTAGCTCTCGCCGCCTGGCTTCAAAACCAATTTAATAAAGATGGTAATGAAATGTAACCAACCTCCATTTAAAGTGATCGATCATGAAGGAAGACCTTTCTACCTGGTTTTGCTTGAAATATCTTGCATAATTTATGCGATATATGAAGATCATGATCCATTATTTTAGCAATAACTCCAAGGGTTGCCCCGGTATCCAAATATTGGGTTTCAAACAATAGATCTGATTAGAAGTTTAGTTTGCAAGCTTAATACCGGGTCATACCTCGACCCCGCCGTAAACTCATTCAGGCAAAAGTTTCAGGCCTCAGATACGAATATTATGCAAAGTCATTACTTATTTTTCTCAATTATAACAATTCGAATAATGCATAGATACCGCAAAGATATTGGAGTGTTAATAGAAGTTCAAATAAGGTTGACAATTTCAATTCGATTCACTATTATTTAGTAGTAGATTTAGTTTTTATGTGTCGTATTCTCAGAGGAATTAGGTATAAACCTATAAACAGTCGTATGTGTATAAACGTCGATATACAGGGTTACTGGTAACTCGCCGGCAATTTGTTATGGGTATGGGAGGGCATTTGCAACAATGACCCCTTATTACGCCTATGTAAATGTCAACCATTTTTTGAGTATTTGACATTTTGTGTTTTTTTTGAAGGCACCTGCATGCTGAAAATGACAATTATCTCTAACAGTTTCCAAATCAGAGCATAACCACTCTAAAAAAATTATAATTTAATTTGAATAAAATGGTCTATTTATGAAAAAAAAAATAAGGTGCTTTGTCTGCAGAACATCTCAAAAACATTTTCAACTTTTTAGATAACCTTCAAAATACAATATGGTCCCAGAAGTTAAGAATTGGTACTGTGTAGTGTGATCACAGAAATTAATCAAGTTTATGTGGTGTAGTACATGCCAACTTTGTCCGACATATAATTAATAAAATACTAGTTAAAGGGTTCTCACCAGGTTTTCACCCAACTCTGCCATTCACAAAGAGCCCTTTGTAGTCAGTCAAATCGTTCAAACGTGACACGTTCAAATTATCTTTACCCGACGAAGGTACCCACGTCCCGGTATTCATTGAACAGACGAAATCGATACAACCCGCGCTTAAAATTCAAGAGTAACGTTTTTATAGTTGGAAATGAACATGGTCTACTTTCATCCGGAACAGTTGATAGAACCCAAAAACGGATCGAACGGTGAGGTACTACAGCAAATACTTCTGCTTTTTTCATACGGATAATCACTTGATTTGTATTCATGAATAAATTATAATAAACTTCTTCATAACGTTCTCCATGGTGTGTTAAGTCTGTCAGTCTGCACTTGGCCAGCGTTGCAGACCATTGCCATTCCATTATACCCTTACAACAAAATTATCATAGAATGTTTGGCGTTATCGCTAAACTTTATTTTTCAATTTGCGTGAGTGGCACCAGATGTTTCTGGGTATTCATATAGAAATTTGCATGGAGAGGAAGATGAAGTATTATATTGTAAAACTTCCTAGTAATATTATAAATGTGAAAGTTTGTAAGTTTGGATGTTTTGATGTTTGCTATTCAATCACACAAAAACTACAAAATGGGTTTGAATGAAGCTTGACATATAGGTAGACAACCACCTAGATTAGCACTTAGGATACTTTTCATCCACAGTCAACAGTATGTAATTCACACATTTAGCTCTAGGTCGTATAACATGTACATGTTACTGGGTAACGGTCGTGTTTTAAACAACCAAACCTGTAGGTTGTGTCCCTTCAAAACCATGGGATTTTACATCTGAAATTCTGGTATTCTGAGAACCTATTCAACGGCTAATCATCATCATTAATTAAGACAATGATTAATTAGCAGCAATGGGTGTACTGTGGCGCTGGTGCTGCCTCGGGTGGACAATTAACAAACTCTGCCATTAAAAGACCACCAAGACTCTATGGTAACATGATTGTAGTCTGGCAAGCTGGCTGGTACGAAAATCAAAGTAAAATGTTTTAAAAGGTTTTTACAAAACAGTAATCCGTTGTTGCGACTTTATACCTTTGCCACGATGTATTGCTCTTCCGTAGATCAATAAAAACAACTAATTTCTATTAATTCGGTTTAAAACTAGACAAAGCAGTCAATTTTTTTTATAGCTGGTGGGCTATTGCGTCCATCCATCCATCCATTCATCCATCAGCCTTTTCGGATCCACTGCTGACATAGGCCTCTCTCAATCGACGCCACTTCTCCCGATCCTGCGCCCTCTGAATCCAACGGTTTCCCGCTGTCTTCTTCAGGTCGTCAGTCCACCTCGTCGGGGGGCGGCCAATACTTCATTTCCGAGACGCGGTCTCCACTCGAGGACTTCTCTTACCCAACGGTTATCAGTCCGTCGAGCGACGTGACCTGCCCATTGCCACTTCAGTTCCCTAATCCTTCGAGCTATGTCGGTAATCTTCATTCGTCTACGGATTTCATCATTGCGAATCCTGACGTAGAGAAATACCGAGCATAGCTTTATCCATAGCGCACTGACCGACGATGAGCTTGCGAATAAGATCGACGGTAAAGGACCACGTCTCGTATTAAGTAACTTGAAAGATTATGAATACGAATATCCTTAATAGGTAAAACGGGACCCTATTACTAAAGCTCCGCTGTCCGTCTGTCACCATGCTGTATCTCATCAACCGTGATAGTAAGACAATTGAAATTTTCACAGGTGATGTATTTCTGTTGCCGCTATAACAACAAATACTAAAAACAGATAAAATAATAATTAAAGGGGGGCTCCCATATAACAACCCTTCGTGCGCGAGTCCGACTCGCACTTAGCCGGTTTTTTTTCAAAGTGATCGACTTTGAACGAGTCACTTTGTATTATTCTAGGTCTGTTGAAGTTGTCATGAGCGGCAGCGGATGGCTGGTGCTTCATGCTTGTTTGCCATAAAAAAATAAAAAGTAACATCCATAGATTCAGATTCAGATTCATTTATTTTTTCATTATATGGTATTTTTTATACGCTTAATGAACGTCATAACATTTTTTATCTACCGCCGGTTCACAAAGTTGATACTACCGAGAAGAACACGCCAAGAAACTCGATAGTTACTCTTTTCAAAATTTACAATTTTTATAATTTGATCACATTACATTATTATTGAACAAGTGGAGCTGGAGATACTTCGCACCAATCATTTCTATTGTTTAAGTAATCATTAATTTTATAGAAAGCTTTATTAAGGAGGTTTTGTTTAATGTAAGATTATTCTCTGAATATCATAAAAAAATACATCACTTTGGCAATATTATCCTGATGGATATTATTTTCGTAGTGGAACTAAAATGTGATTATGTAAAAATGTCGCTCAAATAAGTATTCCTTTTTTTCTTCGTCTCGTCTTATTTAGAAAAACAGCCCTCTTTCTTTAACCTATATTACGTGTCTTTACCTAAATGTGGGTCAACCATCTTACCCATATCAATATCATGAATTTTTATTGATAAAATTAATGCCTTTCGTATCGCTTGGTATTTGCTTTCAATTTTATTTGTCACTAGTGGACGCCCGTAGCTTCGCTCGCGTGGCATTAGACATACCACATTTTTTAACCCCTCCACTCCGCATTGGAGCCGCGTGGTGGCTCTAAACCTCCCGCAGCTGTGTCTGTGGGGGAGACCCGTGCCCAGCAGTGGGACGTCTATGGGTCGCAGCGACTTTATTCAACTCTTTACTGAGTAACACAAATCTTTACAAATATTATTTTTGCAACTCAAAAGTATCGTATCAAACGGAGTCTACGAACAAATGAAACAACAAGTTTTGAATGTAAATTGAAATGTAAACTCCTTTGTCAACGGACAAAGTAGAAGTAAACATCTGTTTACAAAGTCTAAAAGGATTCGTCCTGTTTACATAATTCTCCATCAGATGAGAGACTAATAAATAACAAATATATATGTATGTGGCTTTGTGAATATGTTACGATCTACGAAGTGTTTGTGCCTCATTCTTCTATACTACTTAATATTAATAATAAATTAATAGTTTAAAAAAACTAAAAAAACACGCTTTTATAAAAAATCCAACTAAAAAAGAAGACATGAGACCTTGAAACCTAATCGTGGTCAAAGTTCATTACAAGACTTTACCACAAGTGCAAACACGACTATGATACGATATTCCATCATGGATTGCCAGTGCCTATCTTCCGGCTTCATCATCAGACTTTGAAACCTAATCGTGGTCAAAGTTCATTACAAGACCTTACCACAAGTGCAAACACGTCTATGATACGATATTCCATCATGAAGTTCCAGTTAATATTTTCCGGCTCCATCATCAGACCTTGAAACCTAATCGTGGTCAAAGTTCATTACAAGACCTTACCACAAGTGCAAACACGACTATGATACCTTATTCCATCATGAAGTTCCAGTTAATATCTTCCGGCTCCATCATCAGATCAGCTCGACAGTACCATATTATTGAATGTGTCTCAGAAGTACATACAGCTGCCAATTTTCATTACGCTACGATCCTTGGAAGATGGTTAAATTAGCTCTCAAAGATTCCACTTTAAAGTAGCTAATATCTTCCGGCTCCATCATCAGATCAGCTCGACAGTACCATATTATTGAATACGTTTTAGAAGTACATACAGCTGCCAATTTTCATTACGCTACGATCCTTGGAAGATGGTTAAATTAGCTCTCAAAGATTCCACTTTAAAGTAGCTAATATCTTCCGGCTCCATCATCAGATCAGCTCGACAGTACCATATTATTGAATACGTTTTAGAAGTACATACAGCTGCCAATTTTCATTACGCTACGATCCTTGGAAGATGGTTAAATTAGCTCTCAAAGATTCCACTTTAAAGTAGCTAATATCTTCCGGCTCCATCATCAGATCAGCTCGACAGTACCATATTATTGAATACGTTTCCCTTACATTGTGAGTTACATACAAGTGGACCTAATAAAAGCATGTTAAAAAAAAGAGGAAACATTTTGTTTGTAATGTTTTCACACAAAAACTACAGGACCGATTCTTACACCATTAGAAAGCTGTATCTTCACTGAGTGACATAGGCTATATAATATTACTAGGTGTAAGCGAAACTATTGTTATGTCTAAACCACGCGAGCGAAGTTGCGAGCGTCCACTAGTTTATAATAAGAAAATACTTTAGAAGATAGTAGCCGCGAGACTTGAGACATTATCAACCGATTGATAATGTTAAGTCGCACCGGTCTCGGTCGGCTGTTTGATAGGGGATCGCTAGTATAGAGACCGGCATCATAGTCTATCTTGACCTTGAATGCCAGAAGTCGAGCGTGCGAGCTGTATGTCGTAAACGCTGATTGGTTCGCCAGCCACATAATGTCCCCACCTGATACCCTATGCGCAGCAATCCGAGCCGGATTTCATTCAGCGCTAAACATTCGCGCCGCGAGGTATACCTAGCATATATTCATAAGCGCGCTTCCGTGCTTCGAAGCAGTTAAGCCGTCGGTCCGGGTTGTTATTACTAGATAACAATTCCATGCCTGAGGCCTTCGATCATCCTAAAAACTTCCGACAACCCCTCAACTAATCCGCACTGTATCAACGTGGTGGTATACGCACCGGGCCTTCTCAGTTGTGAGAAGAGCAGCTAGATTTTAGTAGTAGTTCCTGGTAGATATTTGGATCATCTTAATACCTTTGGTTGGGTAGATAGGGGTCCACAAATATAAGTGAAGTTCTATGTTCGGCTACAATGATTTGCTTACTTGTTTACAAGCGTAAATAAAAAATATTTCACCCAAATTAATTTTGCGAAGTCAATTATTTTCAGCCTTGAACAAGACCACCCTGATGTACTCTTTACACCCTAAAAGCCCCTTGTTCGTTGAAAGGCCGTGAAATATTATTATGCCTTCTGTTGGGTAGATACTGTTACGCGCGCTTATCACGAACGCTCTGAATAAATTAATAAGTAAGTATCATTAAATTGTAACTTTGAACACAATATACTTCGACATTTCAGTCGGGAATAACATAAAAACCTTTCTTGTTTACACGCGTAAACTGTAAACATTGAATTAATATAATTAAATTGTAACAATAACACTGGAAGGTGAGCGCTACCTATTTGCCAATTTATTCGAGCAATATAAGAGCCTACAAAATTTTGTGAGTCAACATAAAATTTTGTGTTTTGGTGTTATAAATAACTAGTGGACGCCCGCAGCTTCGCTCGCGTAGAATTAGAGCCATTAACGACGTCTACCCGTCTAACTACTTCAAAAACGGCAAAGTTTCATACTAACTTTGCACCCCCGTTTTACCCCCTTAGGGGGTGAATTTTCAAAAATCCTTTCTTAGTGCTCCCCTACGTTATAAAAGGAACCCCTGTGCAAAATTTCAAGTTTCTAGCCCTTATAGTTTAGGCCCTGCGTTGATATGTCAGTCAGTCAGTCAGTCAGTCAGTCAGTCAGTCAGTCAGTCAGTCACCTTCTCCTTTTATATATATAGATTGCCAAGTAGAAACGCTTGTTCCCGGTGTACTCGTAAACGCTCAACATATTACACGGGACCTAAAAATAACTGGTGAAAAATGCGTGTACACAAACCTCTGCTGCTCCAGGAAAATACATGTGTAATTTTATGGTATGTTATGTTAAGTTAGAAATACACACTCATTCCGCGGTAAGGCTAGGTATGAGCGGGTGTCGGACGACACATAGGTACGGATGTAAGGTTGTGTAGAATTCTACACAATGTAACATCAATGACTATACTATACCTACATACCTGCATACCTTACATACATACATACTAAGCTAATAAAAGCGTGCTAAAAAGGTTATCAGGGTACTTGTTTCGCGCGGAGCGAACCACGACCTTTGCGACACATGTCATTCCAAGAAAATTAGGCTGAACTTTGATATGCCACAAAAGGTACCCTAGCTAATGGAGGCGGCAATAATAAAAATAGACTGAGGCAGTATTAACCTTGTGCAAAGTATTCGGCCTGTTGCTCGAGAGGTCCACGTTCAATCTTTATCCAGGTACAATTTTTATCTTATAATCGATACGTTTTAAGTAATTACATGACACCGGCTGTAAATAAAAAGCAATAGTGGAAGTGTTGTTTTCCTTCGAGAACATTATGACGAACTCTCAGGCATGCAGGTTTCCTCACGATGTGTCTTTCACCGTTATAGCAAGATTAGTGACATCGTTTTTTAAATCGCACATTACTTAGAAAAAAAAAGGGTACGTGCCCTTAGGTTTGAACCCGGACCGCTCGAGTGAGAGGCGAGTTCGATAACCACTGGGCTGTCACCGCATGTGTTTCCTTAATGTACATGTTGCAAATTCGGCAAATACGTGCGTTTCGGTGTTTAGATGGACTACGATACTACATTAACTAATTTATAATGCTATCAACTCATCTATATTAAACTGGGGCGAAACCCAAGAGGATAGCTAGTTTTAATAATGAAACGAGTCCCAAAGCCTTGTTTGTAGAGCTTCCGGTACTTTCCTTGTTTGTGTTTGTTTAGGACCATTTCATTAATCGAGTTTCCTCGTACGCATTTCTGAGACATGTAATAGGCATGACTAAATGGACGATTTATCGAAATTTGCTCACACGATGCCGTCGTAGATATTGGAAGAATTGCCTTATAATTGCGTTCTACAGCTAATTAATTTAAAACGATCCGCTTAAAACACAAACGAATGTATTCAACTGAATTTAGCGACTGTTTACGATAACTGCTCCATAGCTCGCGACGATAATAGTGCTGAGGTAGTTATTGCATGTCACAAGAGGCGTAAAAACAGTAGTATTTTTTTTTACATTCTCACACACGACACCTGACCCCAAAGTAATATGTCACACGAATATTTGTCCTGAGTGGGATTCGAACTCACGACCCCTGGCGCAACAGACAGGGTCACTACCGATTGCGCTAACGGGCCTGTCAAATGTCTTGTAGTATACTCGTAGATGTAATAATCCACACCTATTCTAGGTGTGGATTATTATTTATTGAAAACACGGGCGGAGCCACGGGATAAGCTAGCCGCTCGAACATGAAAGTACCAAGTAATTACTCTGACTTATATAAAAATTTGTTTACAATACTTGCTTCTAGAACTTATGAAAATTGTAATCGAAACTATATTGATCTATTTTCACCTATTAAAGTAAATTATTATTGTTAATAACGGTTAATTATTTTGTCCGCAGGAGGTTACACGCGTCCTTCAGCCATGACAGACGCACTTAATTCTCAACGGTAAGGTGTATTGATTAACTAATAATTAATATTGGGTGTTTTTATATTTTACACGGAACGTTTTTATGGACGTCCTCGTATTAGCGTCTAGAAAATGCGACAATCTCACACGGATTAACATCTTCCCCGTCTGTATCGTGACATTCGTGACGGCAAAACGTGCTGTTTCCGTGAAAAATTATCGGAACGCCTAATTGTATCATCAATATTAAAACCTGTTAGCTTAAAGATCAACAGAAGGACAATAAAGATCTTACTTTTCTCTGAGAACTCATCCTGAGCAGAAAGTGTTGAGTAGTAGCGGTAATAGCCGAGTGGGTAAATTCGCTCTCTCAATCTTGGGTTTGGGTTCAAATTCCAGTGGCCCGCACCAATGATCTGAGAGTTCTCCGTTATGTTCTCGATGGCATGTGAAATCCACTATTCCATCATACGACAGCATGGACTATGATGAGACAATGACCGTGGCCCGTTGGCGCAATTAGTAGTTGCCCTGCCTGTTGCGCCAGAGGTCGTGGCTTCGAATCCCACTCAGGAAACATTCGTGTGACGGACTCTTGTGTTTGTTCTGTATCTGGATGTTAATATTATCTATCTAAGTATGTATATCAGTCTCTGACACCCATAGTACAGGCTCTGCCTACTTTGGGGTGAGATGGCCGTCTGTGAGAATGTCCATGATATTTATTATTTTTATATTATTTAACAGTGGTAGAATATGACGTCACCTTCAAGTAGGCTGTTACTTTCACTCTGATAATGGCATGGCAACTAAAATCAAAAACGTGTCTCAATATCAACACCATAACAAGATTAGAGAAAAGCAAACAAATGGACACGGGGCTTTGTTAATACCGACGCATATCTTATCAGTTAAGTGGGCATTGACAGCGAAAGTGTCGCTCAATAAACGTTTTGGGTGTGGATAAAGTAAAATGGCGGTCTTCTAATTTCCTGGTGTGACTACTATGATGAATAGATGACTGCTTAATGCTACTTGTTATTCATAAATTGGGTCTATTGCGACATTTAACTTTCAACACGAGTTATTGTGTAATATGAGCTTGTGGGGGTTCTTCGGAGTGCAAATAAAATATCCTTGAATGTTCCACCCGTATATTAACTTTCCGTCACAAACAAAGAACCGCGAGATCGGGCAAAGAATGCGTCGCGCGCGCCGTGTCGGAGGAGCGCCGGCCGAGTCGGCGGTGCCCGGCGGCTGCCGTCCGGCGGGCCGCGGGGTGCGGGTCGCGGGCGGCCGCCGGCGATGCCTGTAGCTGAAGTCACGGCGCGTCCGCGTGATCAGCGCGGGTCTTAGGACAGAAGGTGGCAACTGAAATATAAACTGCCGCGAAAGAGTTGTGGAGGTGACTCCACAAGCTTATTTGAACTACCAGGACCCCACAAATCGCCTCAGTTTTTCTCAACCAAAACTGGCGTTCAAAGGCCTACCACCACAACCCTTTCTTTGTCCCACTGTTGGGTACGGGTCGCCTCTCACAATGGACGAGATTAGGCGTTAGTCCACCACGCTGGCCAAGACCGCTCGAGTGAGAGGCAAGTTCGATAGTCACTGAGCTGTCACCGCTTAAGGCCTATTTGGCTGCAATCCATTAGCAGCTTACTGCAGGGACAAGCTGCCCTAGTGCGAATTGGTGGAGAGGTTAGTGGCCAACCCATACTCGTAAGTTTTGCGGCTGCCCCGAAACTCCGACATGCCTTAACGACTTCTTATGATAACTACCCTGACCAGCTTAGCGTGCCCTCCGAATTGTTAGCTCACCAAATGATCAAACCAACCACCAAAGCTCTTCTAAACCTTGGTTTTCCATCAGGGTATTCAAGAAATCATCTCCGAACAACAAGCTCACGTTGTACCTGGCATCTCGGGACCTGGTGGTGGAAAATGGCTACATCGACAAGATACAGGGCGTGCTGCATGTGGAAACCGATCAACTGGAGAACAAGAAGCTATTTGGGCAGATCACCTTAACCTTCAGGTTAGTATCATTAATTTGCCAGTTTACATAGCAATATAAGTTAGAATAGAATTGCTTATTAGCCAAAAATGGCTTGATTGTGACTGCTAGTGGCGAAATTTCATGAGCATTTTATACATCGGATTTGTTGTTGATAAGCCTCGTCGAAGACCTTCGGGTGGTCTGATAACATTCGACACTGGGTTAATTGCCCACTAACCCCTCCACAATTGCATAGGAGCAGCGTGTAGTATACTCTAGGCTGTAGAGATCTGGTTTGGTAGATGCCAAACAGAGTAGCCGAGCTTTTTTAGTCCACGTAAAAATGACAACCTGTGTTCTGCCTCAGATTTCATCTGGGGAAGGCTAGGCTTACTTTCCAGTGCGCAGAGAAAATTGTTACCTCCTGTGCTCCAGTGGGGCATTAAAGAAAACAACGGGCATAGTATCGCATGCCGAGTACTTTTGTGGCACGATAAAATCTCGTATAACTTTAACTGTGTGCTCTGAAATTGCTTGTATGTCATTTGCATACGTTGCAGTACAGGCGGAAACAAAAATACGGCGGATATTTCACAGTTAGTGTCGAAGTTGAACTGTGGAGCGGTTGTTGTTTCTGCCAATGAATATTCAGTTCGAGTAAGTTAAAACTGTGGGGTTTCTGGCGCATGCCATTTATAATAAAATGTTACTTAATAATATTTTAAAAGCTTTTAGTGAACGTTTTACTGTGTCCAACGTGATTTGGGAGGGACACGGCCCTTCTGGTCCTGAGACCGATCCCCAGACCTTCCTTCAAATACCTTATAGTAACTTCAAGTTTGAATGCCTGAGAATTTCTATCTATTGCCTAGAGATTGCCTATTAGAGAGTCTATTGCCGGGTGTACCCTAGCAAAAGCCTATTACCCGACACGGCTATCGAGCCCAGGATCTATAGGTTAGCAGTCATGGTCACTTAGCTTAGCGTCACCACAACGAGGCAATTAATGATCTCCTACCAAATATTACAGCATTATGTTCTATCCTTCCGATTTATCACGTAAACACGGATATCCGATTTTTTAAATCAATAAACAAAGGAGTAAGACCGCAGCGTCACAAGCGCTTCAAAAACACCATTAGCACCGACAACATTATGCATTACGGATTCTTCGGGATGTTTACGTGAACAATTCTCAAAGCATCAAAAGTGATGGCGATAGACCGAATTTTTTTGCCGTTTTTATAGAAAATGGTACGGAGCCCTTAGTCCGCGAGTCCGACTCGCACTTGGCCGGTAATTCAGCACCAAGCACTTTTTTATTAAACATAATCCTGAAAATCGTGACGTAGTATTTTGATCGACGGAAGAACATTTTGGGACCTTGCCTATGATTTAATTTAGCGGGGCTTTCTCGTTACTGTCAAGGCCACTTTGGGCAGTTTTTCCAGCGAGTCAATTTGATTTAAGACCATTCTGAGACAATTTCCCTTCATTATCTACACCGGTTACGTCTTTAGGGTTAAATCCATTATCGTCGTAACGGGTTTTGTAAGTCTTTGAAGTCATAATGATTAATTAAGTTTTCTTAGTGCAGAAATTATGAACAAAAATATTTAATTCTTAATTTCAGGTTTGAACTTATGTTTTTACAACAAACATTTATACTTTTTTATTTGTGGTGCTAAGTGTCCTTTGCTATCTTTTATTATTTAAAAATATAATTTATCCAGATCATCATAATGATGATTAGGACGTACTGATTTCACCACAGTCAGTATAACTGCCTCGTTGGTCGCAACCGGAAATGCTAAGCAAGTGGTTATGGGGTCTTGGTTCAATTCCCGGATCAAGCAAAATGTTTTTGTGTTTTTCTATCTTGAATTTCTCATTGAAGTCTTGAATTGTGCCCGGTGTATGGCAACAGGCTAACCACCAGTTCATCCATCCATCAGCCTTTTGGGGTCCACTGTTGGACATAGGCCTCCCTCAGTCGACGCCACTCCTCCAGATCCTCGCTGCGACCCATAGACGTCCCACTGCTGGGCACGGGTCTCCCCCACAGACACTGCTGCGGGAGGTCTAGAGCATACTCCACCAACTCAATACCTATAATTAAATGTATTTTAATTTTTACATTTTATATGTAGGTGCTTTTTATCCTGGCGATTTCCCCAGGGATGAAGTTCAAGAACACAGAAACAAATTCGATCGGTAGTGTGTTTAAGTAGGGTGCCAACTAGGTGTAATCGAAACTATTGTTATGTCTAATTCCACGCGAGCGCAGCTGCGGGCGTCCACTAGTACATCATAATAAACGTAGAATTAAGTAGGCAATACTATATTCATTAGGCGTCTTAAAACACGTTTAGCCACAAAATTAATACAAATGGCGGCAATTTCGCGAAACATTCAGCTTCATTTATGAGGGTCGAGTCGGGGATGACCCGTGAATATGGAGTAGGCGTTATTATTTAAATAAGCAGTCTCAGGTCACTTCAAGGTTGCTTTGTCCGCTTCGTAAGAAGCTATAACGACGGTGGAAACTTGAAACTTAAATTAGGGCACTGAAGCCCCTCCAATAAAATGTTCACCATTCACGTTTCTCAGTATTTGCTAAATTCAACTTTACCTAGTTACAAAAATTTATAAATAAATATCATGGACATCCTCATACACGGCCATCTGACCCCTAACTATGCAGAGCCAGTACTTTGGGTGACAGAGACTGATATAAATACATAGATATTTTTAAATACATAACTCGTACTTTTACAGATAATTAACTACAGACACAGAACTAACACAAGAGTTCGTCACACGAATGTTTGTCCGGAGCGGACCCCTGGCGCAGAGGGCAGGATCACTACCGATAGTGCCATTCAATTATACCAATTAATGACATTCCGCCGTACTTATATATATATTTTTTAACTTTTGTGTTCCAGTTAAAAAGAAATAGCAATGAATCTATGACAGACTTGGAACGAGACTGCTATGAGTCTTGTATTATTGGCTGCAACGGATGGATAAAGCTGAATGCTTGTTTGCTATCTTGTATTCATAAAATTAATTGTTATGCTTCGGTAACGGTAATTGAATTAATTAAAAGGAATTTGAAAATACCATATAAACGCCCGAATGGTCGAAATATTTGGACTCCAGAACAAAATCTTAACTAGCGAGAAGTTGATGTACCTGCCTAACCCTCAGGGGAAGTACTGTTACGCTGTTAGAAGCAGCGTCTTGTATTCGAAGTTTAATTTTTAAGTTTTAGCTACTACATGACTAGTTTACCAAGTAACAGCCTGTCCATAGTAACAGAGCTAGGACCTTGGACCCAAATTAGTAGGCAAGACAATTCTAGACGTATCCTTTTATCGTCCTGCAAACGTGTTGGGATATTCAAGGTTTCGTTCAGAAGTCGCCGACCTATCCTTACTTTTATTTATTTTTTAATATGTATAAAAATGTGTAAGTATGTTTGTTGGTTTGTTGGTTTGGTTTGACCTTCTCAACAGAATCGAATCGAAGTGATTTTTTGCATAAATATGGAAAGTTACATAGGGTTCTTTTTATTCTGGAATATTGTCGGTTTACTTGTAAATTGGCAAAACACTGTTTTAATCATTCGACTTTTTAAATATCAATTAATCGATTGATCGATAAAATTTAACAATTGATCGGATTCTGATCGTCGGAACTACGGTAAAAGCTAGATTTTAAAGTGTTGGCATGTGTTGAAAAAATTTAATACTTTTAATATTTTAAGCCATCCCTTAATGGCTGAGGTAGTAGTTTTAAGCTCAGCAAAGAAAGCGATCAAAAGCGGAGTCGCGGGCAAATCTAGTAGTTTATAGTTGTAGAAGATTTTATCGCTACGGATCATAAAATTGTCCATTGTCTAGACCGGTTAATCATCGAACTGCAACAGACCGTCAAAGTTACGGCGGAGAAGTGATGAGAATAGTAATGAGAACTGATTTAACTTCATGGTACAACAAGACGGATTCTCTAGTGTCCGGATTATTGAGCGGGGCCTATTCAATGCGAAATTGGGAATTGTGCAACGTAGAACACCAAATGGATATAAATATTTTCAAAGTGCAAGATTTATTGTAAGATAAATCCTTGTCTTGCCCATTGTTCGACATCGCGAACGATTCTGAAAGGAGACCCGAGCCCAACAGTGGGACAAATAAAGGGTTGTGATGATGATGATGACTAATAAGTTTATTTTTTTTAAAGATTTTGATTACCATGTTGTTATGGCGCAATTTTAAACAGACAACCAATAAGTCTGGAACCAAAGTGGGAGTAGAATTAGGAAATGCTTACCTACATGCATAAAAATGTATTGTCACTGAAGCAACACGTAATTTTCAACGTTGACCTAACAAAACTAAGAAAGAAACACTTGTGTTATAAAAAGAAGAAGAGAAATGTTAAAAAATATACAATTGTATAAGAAACAATGTTTCGCTGCGACCCATAGTCGTTCCACTGCTGGGTACGGGTCTCCCCCACAGACACAGCTGCGGGAGGTCTAGAGTATACTCCACGCTGCTCCAATGCGGATTGGTGGAGGGGTTAGTGGCCAACCAAGTGCCGAATGTTCTGGAGCCACCCGAAGGTCTTCGACAAGGCTTAACGACTGTTTCCACCATTGAAAACAACTGGGACCGAAGGCTATACGTGCCCTCACTCGTAGCGTCCATGAAATTTTGCCACTAGCGGTCACCCATCCACAAACCGGCGCCCGTCGTTGCTTAACTCTTTCGATGACATTTCGAGCCATTGGGCTATGGACGCCTCCCCCTCGGTCAAAATAGGGTACTATTCTGTAATACATGATGCTAAACTGTATACTACAACGAATTGTAGAAAGCTGGAGAAAGTGATTCTTCTTTGTTTTCAGCGTGAATAACTAATCATACATAATTAAGTCGCGTTTCAATTCATAACTAAAACTCAGGCTGTAAAAACGCTGAGAGGGCACGTATAAGCCATTTTACTCAGCTTCAGTAACTTCTTCTGGAAGACTTCTACCTAAGACCGCTATAAATAGCGTATAACTTACGATTTTATTTCTTACATAACTAAAATAATATAAACACTTATATCCAAGTTTATGCGTCGTGTAAGACCATGCGAATTAAATTTAAAAGTATTTATTAGAGTATACAAAATGTATACGGGCCGATTTAGCATTGGAATTGTTTGTTTTGTTTGTTGAAAATAACTCAGTAATAGACTCAATCATACAACACAAATACCATTTTATGTAGATTCAATGTACGCGGCAACAAGTTAAAAAAGGCATTGTTTAGGTTGGGAAATATCAATAATAATTTTTTTCAATTAATCCTTTTCAATTCAAGCCTAAAAAAGCCTGTAAAAATAACATCGTCATGTAGAGTCGCGTAGTGAAAACTTGTAATAGCTAAGCTTGAAGCTGTATAAAGCGAGAACGCTCGTGTACCAAAGCTATATCGTTTAGTTCTAGGAAGGGAATTACGGGGCTTTGCAATCTTAACCCTAGTTTTAAAGCGCATCAAGAAAATGTTCTGTAGGTACAAGAATTGTTGGGTTTCTCTTTTAACCTTTAGGATGAAGCGCTCATAGCCCCTTGGCTCGTGTCGATCGTACGTAATCGAGTTAAGATGGCGTCCGTTTATGCACCTCCCCTGAAACGTCCTTTTTTTGTCCCACTGTTGGGCACGGTTCTCTTTTCATAATGGGAGGGTTTAGGCCTTAGTCCACCACGCTGGCCAAGTGCGGATTTGTAGATTTCACATGCCTTCGAGAACATTATGGAACTCTCAGGCATGCAGGTTTCCTCACGATGTGTCCTTCACCGTTATATCAAGTGGCATTTAATTTCTTAAATCGCACATAACTTATATAAGTCGTTGGTGCGTGCCGCTTGGTTTTGAACCCGGACCGTTCGAGTGAGAGATAGTAAGGGTATGGTTATGGTTAAGTTACTATTTCATTTTATACTAGTGGACGCCTGCAGCTTCGCTCGCGTGGAATTAGACATAACAATAGTTTCGTTTACGCCTAGTAATATTATATAGCCAATGGCACTCAGTGAAGATGCAGCTTACTAATGGTGAAAGAATTTTTGAAATCGGTCCAGTAGTTTTGGCAGCGCACGCCAGAATAGCTCGCAGATGGTAGATATTTTCCTACTTACTTGACACTTATCGTCATATTTTGGACAATTCACACAATATCTTTATAAATTGTAGCCTATGTGTTATTCTGATGTATAAGCTATATTACTGTACAGTTTCATTGAAATCCATTCAGTGCTTTTTACGTGAAAGAGTAACACACATCCATCCATCCATACATACTTACAAACTTTCCCCTTTATAATATTAGTAGGATTTCAGTTAATTTTTCATTTTGACTCTCCATTCTTCATATTGCAGCCTGAATTTAATTAAACAAGTAATTCTAAATAATAGTTGATGCCAAGCGCATCAAGCTATAAAAACTAAGCCAGGCTGTAAAAACGGCGAAGTTGCACGTGTAGACCATTTCGCTAACATACCAGGACGTTATTACGAGAACCATGCTATCATCGCTTAGTTGCTTTTAGCGCTTCAGCGATGTTCAGTCCTAGAGCAGCTTACAGAGTTGTCTGTTCTGTAAATGATATTTATTGTTATTATTATTAGCGCGAAGCAGACAGATGTCATGATTTCTCATGAATCACTCTATCGGTGAAAACTGCATGAAAATCCTTCCTGTATTTTTTGAGTTGACATTGAGTTAACGCGTACAGACAGACAAACAAACTTGGTCGCGGATTTAGCGGCCATGAGATCAAGCGGCCGCTTTTACCTGTTTTCTGACCCTAATAAATAATTTATCCATAAATCTTTGATATTATGCCGGTTCTGAATCCTAGATCGCTTGGAAATATTTAAACTGTGTAGCGAATAGATAGAAACTTTGCCTGGAAACTCAGAATACAGAAAAAAATAGAAGGAGCTTTGCTATTCATGGAAAATGAAGAATATTATTTGAATTAATAATATTAATTACGGGTGTAGTTCCGCGTACACCTGAGCGCAGAAACTACGCTATTTAAGTGTAGTATTTGTAGATTTTTTCTGGCTTCACTTTCAAGGCGATTGTTGTTTCTAGTTGTTTCTGTATTTCAGCCTGGAAATTTGAGGTGACAAGGAGAAACCATAACAGACGTTTAGAACTGTTGATTTTCTTCGCAAATCGCTCTCTTTGATACACCACTTAGTATCACTTTGGTCAGCTCTTGAGCGATAAAGATTAAACATCGGTCGGCAAGTAAAAAAAATCGAATTCTGAATACAAAAGCGAATCCATAACCTTTCTATAAAATATGCTGATTCGAGCCTGTCGACGTTGAGAGTAAAATTGAATGTTACGACGCAGAGTTCACGTCTCCCCACGATTGTGTGATGCGATCCGATATGCTTGAGTTGGGGAAATAAATTGATATGTTTCTATGTACTTCCTCGTAATGTCCGACGAAATAGAATATTCTCGCAAATGGAGGCTGTATCGAATTTATCTTATTTAACGTAGGTAACGTTTTCCAGCTTCCATCAGCTTTTAGATGTTACTACTGGAAAAAATATAGTTTGCTGGATTTAAGCCCTTCGAGGTGGACTGAAAAATATTAGATTCAGAGAGATAAAATACATAAGCCACCCCATAAGTTTGCGGGCATGTTATCCGTAGCAGTAAACTTTTATAAGGCGTTACGTAGGCAATATCTCAAATGACGTCAGTCATCGCTACAAGATATAGCTACAAGATATACCTACCCAAAGGTCCATTGCTGTCATTTCCATTTTCAAAACTTCGTTATCTCCGCAATTTTCTAAAACGGTTGTCAAAATATGATTAATTTTTTTTTAAATTTCACTACTTTGTTGGCAGGTACGGTCGTGAAGATGAGGAGGTGATGGGCCTTAAGTTCTGCAACGAAGCTATCATGAGCCTGGCGCAAGTGTGGCCGGTGCACTGCAGCCACGAGCGGGAGCCCAACACTCCGCTGCAGGTAAGGATTTGTAGACGCTGTATCTGCTTCTGGGATGTGAACTGTCGTTAAGATTAGGTAACCTCAAATTCTGCCACGAAGCTCATGTAATGTGGGTAACCCTACTCCAAACCGTCGCCATCTTCCATCCACCCATCAGCCTTTTGAGGTCCACTGTTGGCCCTCTCCTAAACGACACCACTCCGATCGCTCTTGTGCCTTCTGAACCCAGTGGTTTCCCCCAGTCTTCTTCAGGTCGTCCGTCACCTTGTCGATGGACGACCTGTGCCTATTCCTTTTTCCGAGTCGACCTACCATTATCAGTCCTTCAAATGATTACGTCAGCCCATTTCCACTTCAACTTGCTAACTCTGCGAACTATGTCGGTAAGCTTTGTTCGTCTACGAATTTCATCATTCCTAATTCGTTCACTTTAAGCGCAGTTCACTTTCAGCTTGTGGAAGAGGTCGACGGTAAAGGACTCCTTTAAACCGACGATTAAGGAGGAAGAAGGACGCCATCTTAATAGTTTAGTATGCCATTGATGAACTAAAACAGATGATAAAAAGGTGATTATACTCCTACCCAATCTGTTTATTTTCAACAGGAAGCCCTGATAAAGCGACTTGGGGCAAATGCGTACCCCTTCCACTTGGAGCTAACGCCTTTAGCTCCGCCCAGCGTGCAACTAGTGCCAGCCAAGCAGTACCACGGCGCCCCCATCGGGACCTCGTATGACGTGCGCGCTTATATCGGTAAGCCATGTCCTCCATCTAACTGGAGTTAACGTCGCACGTGCTGCTAATATTGCTCGTCAAACAGAACCACGGCGTTCCTCTTATTACCTTATTATACAATACAATACAATACAAAAATACTTTATTTTACACCAAAAAGAAAGACACACAGATAGATAGGATATACAAACAAATAGTGGCAAATGTGTGCCCAAAGCGATTTGAGTATAATTTTATGCCACAGGGGTACTGTGGCAAAAAAATATTAACAGTTTTAAGCAATGTCATTATTCTGTGGCAATGTTCATTGTTCATAATATCGTGATTTGCTTGTTACAACGCCACGAGTATTTCGGTATATTCTTAGAGATTATATCTTAGAGTTTGAACCGGGAAACTTTTAAGTGGGTACAATTTAGATTTAATTCTAATGCTTTTACATTAAAATGTGAATTGTACGTTTATAAATATCAGGGTTGGAAAGAGTACAAACCCCGAGTACAAAACCAGAAATTAGAATCAAGAATTTATTATAACTTCACGTATTGTATTATGCTCTGTCTCTCTTCGCTAATGTAAAAGACATGAAGCCTACTTAACCACGTTTCAGTGCAGGTTTGTGGACTGATTCGCCCATAGGTATAGCGGTGACATCTCAGTGGCTAAGACTTTTGGCTTCGCACTATAGAGAGTTCGGGTTCGAATCCCAGCGGCACTTACCTATGACTTTTAAGTTAGGCGCCTTCTAAATAATTAAATGTATCATACTGTAGTGAAACGTATTATGTTAAACAACCTGCATGCCTGGGAGTTCTCGAAAGCATGTGATAGGTATCGATCGGTTGGCGAGCCTGATGTAGGTACATTGTAGTACCTATTACCCTTAAAATCTGAGACGGGTCTCCGAGCCCAACAGTGGGACACTGCAAGGGTTGTGGTTATGTTGATCACCCATCCAACTTGATCAATTAATATTAAGTTATTGAAGGAATAACCAGTAAACAGAGTTCGGCGCCTTCAAACTTAATAAAACGCAACGAAAGATTACTTAGATTTATACGAAAAATTCATACATATTCATTTAAAAAAAGTCATGTAGTCCAATTTTATTAATAATTCAATTTGTAGATACCAACCTTAACAATCACATTGTTGTTACCGAACATAAAATTACTGAAATTGCATCCTTTACGTGTTTCACGTTCGACGTTCCGATTGCTACGAAATTGGTTTATTCAAAAACATTCCGGATGTCGGTTTTGTTTATTTATTTATATACCTACCCATTGTGAGCGGGTTTCATCAGGGTTATTACCGCGGTTGTTTTCGGCTAAAATTCGGATAAAAGCAACAGAAATTACAATTAAACGTAGTGCCATCGGTAGGGCTTAGTGACCCTGCCTTGTGCGTCAGGGCTCGTGGGTTCTAATCCCACTCAGGAGAAACATTCGTGTGACGAACACTTGTGTTTGTTCTGTCTGGATGTTAATTATCTATATACAGGGTGTCCCAGGAAATAGTGTCAAGCGGTAGCCTAGAGATAGAGCATCCCTAGTAGGATTGCCATTGCGCAGGAAGGGAGACATTTTGTAATTTAATAATGAACAATCAATGATAATTAATTTTTAGTTTTATTTAGCCCGATCTTTTAACTAAGTTTTTTCGACTTACTGTGTTTAAAACATTCTTTCAAGGATGAAGCCGTAGAGATAGCTCAATCAAATTTACATGGCAAATAGCTAATGAAATTGGGAAGTTTTTGAAAGAGATTTTGGAAACATTTTTAGAATAAGTTTTTTTTTAAATCGTCCTAAAAGAGATCCTTAATTTTAAAATTTTAACAAACTTAGAGTTCAACATTTTTTTATGGCTTAATAGTAGCATATGGGCCCACAATTGTTTTTGTATCTGCAATAAGTACTATTCACCTATTTCAGAAAAAAAAATTAAACTTGTATCTCAATAATTTATCTCTCTGTGACCAATAATGTCAAATAAACCAAGGTATCAAAAAAAAATACAAAAAAAATCATAACTCGAAAACTACGAAAAGTTGCGGAACATACATGGGGGTGATTCGGGTAGCCCTAGGGGTGCTCTATCTCTAGGCTACCGCTTGACACTATTTCCTGGGACACCCTGTATGTATATTAGTCACTGAGACCAATAGTACAGGATCTGCCTAGTTTGGGGTCAGATGGCCGTGTGTGAATCATCATACACGGCAATATTATATATATTATTATGTATCTCTTTAAATTTCACGGGTCCAGATGTGGACCCGGTAATTTGAAAGGTTTGCGTGGGGACTCAGGTCCAACACGTATTATTATGTATATTATTTTTATTTTTATTTAGATGAGATATAAATATTATTAATATTTATGTCTCAATATAGAAAATTCTTAATGAAGAATTATTTTTTTAAGTATCGATATAATCAATACATCTGCTGTTTCCGTTTGCTTGACAGCTGATCGGGCAGATGAGAAGGTGTCCCGAAGGAACGTGGTGCGCATGGGTATCCGGGTCTTACAGGGCCCGGGACGGCCCTACCCTCCCACCCTGCCGCCACACTCCCCCCACACGCTCAAGACTTTGGCGCACCACAACGTTCTCAGGTAAGAAAGCTGTACTAAATTAGCTTTTCTTATATATTTTAAAGTAAGTTTTATACGCCCAAAAGGTAAAAGAACTCCTCTGATTACGAATGCACCGAAAGGAAAAACGAAAGAAAAGAAAACCCAATGGTTGTTGCCCGCCCCGGGGGTCGAGCCCAGGCCCTCTAGCTTAGCAGTCGCGCTTGGGACCACTAGATCAACGAAAATCTGTTTTTAAATAGCAAATTTATTTTTTAATTATATATTTTTTACAAACAAATTAACAAAGGTTGTTAAAATGTAAGTAAGTAAGTAATATTTTATCAGATTTCCCCAGCATTACCGGCCCATTAAAATACATACAACATACGCAATACATTTACGCGTCTGAAGGGTGTTGCGTGAAAGCATTAGGTGAAAGGTTCCCGAATGTTTTCCATGATTAATGTTTTCCACCTGAGATGATAAATATTGGGGCGCGTCGATTTACGAGTTCCGGACCAATATCGGAGAGGTTGGGGTTCAGGGTTGCCACCTTGCCAGACGCCAGGAAAGTCGTGAGATGTCAGGAATTTTATGCAGCTACCAGAACCGCTGTGGGTTCCGATGACGCTCTAGAGGCGATGGATTGCCAACCCTGATGTCGGAAGTTTTACGGCCGCCCGAAATCTATATATATAAAAGGAAAAGGAGAAGCTGACTGACTGACTGACTCACTGACTGACATATCAACGCAGGGCCAAAACTATAAGGGTTAGAAACTTGAAATTGTGCACAGGGGTTCCTTTTATAACGTAGGGGAGCACTAAGAAAGGATTTTTGATCATTCACCTCCTAAGGGGGTAAAACGGGGGTGCAAAGTTAGTATGAATCTTTGCCGTTTTTGAAGTCAAGATGCGAGCGAAGCTGCGGGCGTCCATTATTCCTCTGATATAGCTTATCGAAGTATCTGATGATAACAACGTACGTCCCACTGATGGGCATGGGTCTCCCCCACAGCCACAGCTAGAGGTCTAGAGCATACTCCACCACACTGCTCGTATATATAAATAAATAAATAAATAAATATGCGGATTGGTGGAGGCAACATCTCAACCTCCCTCCGAGGCACAGGAGCGCTGGAGAAACGCTGAACGCGGAAATTGTGGTGACCCAAACAGCTACCGGCCGTGACGCTATATGTTATCATCAGCTGATAAACTACATAATGATGATATTTTAGTCTCAGGATAAACTACGAGTAGGTACATCTATCTAGCAAAGATTATAAAGTGAATCGAAACGTAACTAATAGATGAATATAATAATATAAATGCTTTCATTCATTCATTCGTTCGTTCATTAATATTTGTATTCTAAGAATAGGTTTTTTATGTCACCGTGAAATAATAACGAGAAACCCTGTATTCGGAGAAAACATCAAATGCGCGAACACAAAATTGTGTTTCATATTCTTTCGAATGCGCCCATTGGGAAAATGTACAGATGAAATTGGAAACATTAGCAAATTAACTTGTTACATAGGGTTTATGGCCATGAAGGTGTATATAATGTTAAAAATTTAAAACCAAATAAGTCGTTTCCATTAGCGGCGTATCAACTATTGAGTTTTTCTAATTTAAAAGGCCCGGCAGCACCTCGGAGTCTGGATTTGTGTCCAGTAAAATTGTGTCCAAATAATTTTGAAGTACCCGCTTAGTGTCCAAATAATGTTGAAGTACCCGCTTAGTGACTGTTTGTTGCGCAATTCTTGTTATATATTGTACTAGCTGACCACGCAAACGTTGTTCTGCCATATGAAATGCGACGCTTCACTTCAATGGACGACAGTTAAAAAAAAGTGCGTGCGTACAACACACATGTCAGAAGTGAAACTTCTTTGGCTAAATATTCAAATATACACAAAAAAAATTTGTAATATAAATATTCATTTGAAAGTCTCGTTGTTTTATTACAAAACTTAAGTTATGTTAGTCTTTATAAGTTTTAATTTCAATTTAATTTTCATTCTAATCTAAATTCGATAATTAATGCTTATTATAATATTTCAGAGCAGACTATTGAATACAAAATTAGTTAGGTAGTGTAAACTGTAAACATCGGTAATAAACTCGTCCAGAAATTTCAAAACATGCCGTTAAACTGTACATAAAAATTATCACATCATGCTTGATTTACGGTGGCGGGTTATGGGTTACCGCTTACATATTAGATGTAAATATAACTCACATTATAGGATCTGTTTCACCATAAACATAATGCGATACAAGCGATATGAGCATTATTTTAACTTAAAAATTGCACCGCAGTCAGTTAATTAGTATTAACGGATATGGTTTTTTGATTTTATCTCTTATTCTTAAAATTATTACAAGAATATTTGGTAAAAGATTAGTTTGTTGTAAGTAGTCTTCTTTCATACAGGGATATTTGAAGAAGTATATGAATAATCCGCTGATGATCTCTTATATCGGCTTCCCATGGTCCCCGATTTGCAGATTATCACGGACAGCCGACGAACTGTGGCGACACGTTTTCGTCGTGTGCGCAAATCCACGTCAGTCCATAAAATTAGATACCGTGGGAAGCCGCTCTTAAATAACACTAGGTTAGTTTGGGCGCTGACGGCTGTATTGCGCGTCAAAAGCAAGGTACGGACCGTTTCGTATGACGTTAACAGAAATAATACGGTAACGGGTTATTACATGCGAGGTGTTTTAACCACTGCTAATGCTGGTTTCTCACGTTCTTGTGAGATGCCTATTTTCGACGCTAACACGAATCTACAGTGTCACGTGTACAGATTTACGATTGTTTAACTAAGTACTCTCAGAAACGACGGGGTGATGTTACTAAACTCTACATCTCTCTCTACTCTCTTTCGCGGTGTTGTTGTCTTGCGTGAAGGAATTTAGTTTTGGGAAGTTACCCGAGCAATTGCTTCCGGAGTCTAGAATTAGTCTTGTATTTTCTACCTTCGTGCCGTTTAATTTCTTTTTAGATTTTTTTAGGTTTACATTTGCACCAAAAAATACAATACAAGCCTCCGCTTGTATCTTTCTCTCTTAAGGTTCTCTCCAGAACCTCTACTCCTAAAATTCTACGTCATAAAAGTTACGGAATCGCCTACCTTGCATGGTTTATTCAGCTAATGGTTTCTAAAGCATACTTTATACTAACGGGCCTTGTTTGTGTTGCGTATCTTTTAACGTAACATATCACAGGCTGTCAGAAACAGCCGCAGAGCCGATTCCGGTTGACACGCCATTGTTTCAGTGCATTGCTGTGACACTGCATGGCACACGGCACCGTAACGGACGTTTCCCATACACGGTTGGTGGCAAATCAATGCCCATACAACTCTAGCCCCACATAAAGGTAAACGGTGAACGTAAACGTATTTTAATAACGTTTCATGGTTTTTAGTAAATGAGTAGCGAAAAGATACGTTTTATCTTATGAGTATACGTTCTATAGCCATAGCCCAGCGTAGCGTCCATAGCCCAGTGGCTCGCTTCGATTCAATGTGATCGAAAGTGTTAAGCAACGACTAAACTACTTGCTCGTTTGTACCAAAATAACAATATCACTTAACATTTCACCGAAGGGGAAGACAGTGGTGCAGCCACCCACTTTTGATCAGTTTCGTTTAGGTTCATACAATAGGTGGCAAGCCTATTGCCATACACCGGGCACGAATAAAAATATAAATAAATGTGGCAGGTAAAATCGTAAAGCATACAAAACCGGTTATACCTATAGTTAGTTTTTCGTGTTTAGAATACGAGCAAGGACTTTTCCACTTTTAATAGATTTTCCTAGGTCGCAGTGGCATTATAGACTGTACCCATACCGCAAAAATTATCACATAATAAAATAAACTCAGTCTGACATTAGAATATGTGCTTGCGTAGCTTTGTAAGTATTCTGATTCTAAAGGTGTTTGACCTTAATTTTTTATGAAACCTTTAGAATCTGAATACCTTTGTTCTATTTACACCTCAGAGTTTGCGACACCGACTACTGAATGGAAACTTCATTCGGGTCGCAGCCTGCCCCTCACACAGCAGACATTGCAAACTTCATTAATTACCCGCATTTGACTAGCCCGTTGGCGCAATCTGTAGGGACCGTGCCTTCTGCGCCAGGGGTGGACTCGAATCCCAGTCAGAACAAATATTCGTGTGACGAACACTTGTTTGTTCTGTACTTGGATGTTAATAAATATATAAGTATGTATTTAAAAATATCTATGTATATCAATCTCTGGTTAGATGACCGTGGCCATTTTTTTCTTAACAAAACTATGTTTTATTACTGAACGATTCGTGAGTGTCTATATTCATAGTTGAAGTTACCGGCTTTCGTTCGTTCGAAGTTACCGTTCTAGTAAACTTACAAACTAAATTTATCGAAGTGATAAATTCTTTGCGTCGTATAAAAATACTTTAAACTCCCGCATTTCGAAAATTCACGCTCAGAAAAATTATCTGTGAAAAGTTCTTTCAAGTACATCTCAGTATTCGCCGCACCGACTTCCTGAATGGAAACTTCGTTTGGGTCGCATCCTGCCAACCCACGGGCCGAATTGTTGTTACAAACTTATTTTAAATTCAATATCCTCGTTCATGCTGTAAATACGTGAGGTTTCATTCCTTCAAATTGTTGAACCTACAATGAGTACTGAATTTTCGTCTAAGGTGCATTTTTATTCGTATACATACTACCGTTTCTTCCAACCTTTCCATTGTAAGCTGGTCTTCTGTCGGAATGACAAGGATAGCCCACCTCAGACTGTGCAAATATTACGGTGAACTAATACGTTTAAATTAACTATGATAATCCTTATCTAACTATTTCTATTGGTATAATTATCACTAATTTATATTGTGTAGTCTGCAAACTATACAATGAACTCCTAAATGATATTAAATCTGCAAATAGTTTGACAACTTTTAGAAAACAATTAAAAAATGAAGTTAAATAAAAGCTTTTAGTATCATTTTTCTTCATTGCTGAATCCGTCCCTGGTCGTAGTTCCGTGCCGCGCTGGTTGACTCACCTATCGCTAGTACTAGTACCGAGTAAATAATATTTTATTTCTCAAACTACTGACCTTAAGCTGTTGTTCGCCATTATTAAATAGGTATAACTTTAAAAAATGTTAATTATCAACCCAAAACTCATCTGCACTTTGAACTGTATCACAACAAGTGTACTTACGCAATTTTAATTTGTATTCACATACAGTGAAATGTTATTTCTTTTGAAAATAAAGTTTCTTTAACCACAGATCTGCGACTAGAAGCATTGTTTTCATACATTTAACTTACCACTCCGTTTAAATCGAATGAAAAGCCCGCTAAAATCGCATCTTCAGAAACGCACTTTAAACAGATAATGTAGAGACAATGTTTACTTTTGCATCCATTGATCCAACCCCTATTCATGGCACTCTTTCATGGAAAAGTATAACTTTGAATCTACAGGATTCAAAGTAATACTTTTCCAACAATATTCAACCAAACCGTGGGTATATCTAGCCATTATAGAGATTAGCTTTCTATCAGGTCGTTGGCTTATAAATTCTCACAACGATAATAACAAGGATTTATCGCTGAAGTTGGCAGAGGGTAGGCTTTAATTGGTTTAATTCGTTCCGTAACACAATCAGTGGCAATTGTTACAATCACAGCGGCATTACAGAAAATTGAGAGGTGAGTCATGGTTGGCAGTTCAACGGGCAAGTGAATACAATTATTCGCCTATAGATGTGTTTAAGAGGTCAAGGTTCTCTTAATACCAAGGTGCTTCAGGAATGGTTAAGTTTGCCGACCAAATAGTCGAGCTCAATTGACCTGTCTATAGGTGTTCGATAAACGACTGTAGAAAAAACTACTATCAGTCATAGGAGGTGGTTCCGACGATGCCTCCTTGCTTTCATCTTCAATCTTAGTGATATAAAAACATTACGTTCCTTTAAAAACCTCAGTCCATCCATCCATCAATCCATCAGCCTTTTTAGGTCCACTGCTGGACATAGGCCTCCCTCAATCGTCGCCGGTCCTCCCGATCCTGCGCCCTCTAAATCCAACGGTTTCCCGCTGTCTTCTTCAGGTCGTTAGTCCACCGCGGGGGCGGCCAATGCTTCTTTTTCCGAGACGCGGTCTTCACTCGAGGACTTTTCTTACCCAACGGTTATCAGTCCGTCGAGCGACGTGGCCTGCCCATTGCCACTTCAGTTCGCTGATCCTGCGAGCTATGTCGGTAACCTACGTTCGTCTACGGATTTCATAGTTGCGAATCCGGTCCCGTAGAGAAATACCGAGCATAGCTCTCTCCATAGCGCGCTGAGCGACTATGAGCTTGCGGATCAGACCGACGGTAAAGGAGCACGTCTCGGATCCATATGTCATCACTGGCAACAGACATTGCTCGAAAACTTTCGTCTTCAGGCACTGAGACCTCAATATCTACTTTAAATAGCAGATTTCTCTGCTAGTCACCTTTCTTAAGAAGAAAATAAAAACAGCGGTGGCAACTTTCATCCTTACTTAAAAGCTTACTTAAGCAAAACCATAGCAAAATTTACCAACGGTACCTACCTCTGCTCTCAGTTCGTCTGCGAAAATGAATTTACAGCAGAAACGTGTTTTAATTAAGCGAGACGGGAGACAGACTGATATAACGTGACCTGCGCACCGCGGTGGCCTGTGGCGGTTTCAAAACGGCTCGGATTCCGCAAATTAACGAAGCGAGTCCTTTGGAGTAAGTGGATGAGAGTCCCTTGCGATTTGCGACTTCAGTGCGACTTACGACTGCGACGGAATGTTCACTATCCTGAGGAAATAGATCTGCTCTCAAAAGGAGAATAAAAATATTCATAACGA
Source organism: Carterocephalus palaemon (assembly GCA_944567765.1). Classification (NCBI taxonomy): domain Eukaryota; kingdom Metazoa; phylum Arthropoda; class Insecta; order Lepidoptera; family Hesperiidae; genus Carterocephalus; species Carterocephalus palaemon. The sequence goes on along the minus strand of OX155641.1, from coordinate 12,430,942 downwards.
AACCCCCGTTAATTCCAGGAATTTATATAATTTCTTTTAAGTTCTTCTATGAGGTAACATAGAATCCAACTCGGTTGGGCAGCATTTGGAAAGATACATCTTGATATCGAAATTACCTCTGTGCATGAAAACGAAAGTGTTCGAGCAGTGTGTATTGACATATGGTTCCGAGACGCGGTCCTTTCGCTCGCTGCGACCCATAGACGTCCCACTGCTGGGCACGGGTTTCCCCCACAGACGCAGCTGCGGGAGGTCTAGAGCATACTCCACCACGCTGCTCCAATGCGGATTGGTGGAGGGGTTAGTGGTCAACCCAGTGTCGAATGTTCTCAAGCCACCCGAAGGTCTTCGACAAGGCTTAACGACTGTTTCCAACATTGAAAACAACCGGGACCGACGGCTTTACGTGCCCTCCGAAGCACGGTAGCGTCCGGTAAGGAACTCCTTGAGTGGAGCCATGACTCGGAAAACGGAGTATTGACCGCCCTCCGACGAGGCGGACTTGATGACCTGAAGAAGGCAGCGGGGAACCACTGGATTCAGAGAACACAGGTTCGGGAGGAGTGGAGTTAATTGAGGGAAGCCTATGTCCAGCACTGGACCTTGAATGACTGATGGATGGGACGGATAGAAATTATTGTAATAAGTTGTGGTTTACAAAGAGCATAGTAGTACATACTGCCTAAAGGCATTTTCTTCCAATTAAATTAATTTTCCCTTTTCGTAATATTTCTAATTCCGTAGGTATGTCGTTTGTATAAGTCAGCAAGTTTTTTGTCTGTTGTTAAGTCTACACTTTGCCAGAAAACTTTAATATAGCCCAAAGTTATAAAATGTTTTGCATTTTTGCAGGCTTAAAAACAAAGTCAAATTGGAAACAGAGGAAAACAGCCCAGGGAAGAGAAGTGAATTAGGTGAGTGCCTGTACCTACCTTGTACCGCTCCTCTTGTTCTGTGGATTTGATATTTTACTTGTTACTTAAATATTTACAGTTCAGCTCTGATATCAATGCATTTGTATGATAAGCATTAGCTAATTCTACATCCAGGCTTGATGAAGGAATTCAACAATTTTTGCGTATAAACAAAGCCTTTTTGTAATGCATGAAACGGAAATAATAAGTATGTCTTTACATATAACGGAAGGAAGGTTTGTCTTCTTTGTTGTCTGTGAAGCTATGTCAGTATAACATGGAATTTGTGGATATCGTGGCAGTAGAAATTTTCTCCAAACATTCATCCTGTATCCTAAGGACGTCCTCTTCCTTACTTTCCTCCTTATTTTCCAGGATAAAAAGTATTTTATAACCATCTCAGGGATCCAATGCATGATTGTACCTAGTATAATAGTAATCTGATTTATGGTACAGCACATAAAATACGTACAAACAAACAAACTTGTATTTATATGTTAGTCGTAATAGCTATTGTAGAACTTGTTTTGTTTCAGAAAATATGGAGCCTCCACCCCCGCGGGCTATAGTAGAGAAGCCTTTTCTATTATCAGACGGCAGGTGGGAGTTTTTAAAAGTACTTTTCCCATTTTCCGCTTTTTCTTCCTTGTTTTTATAGCAGCGCCCGGATTAGATGCTGGAATTTAATATACATATTTCTTGATATTCCTTTGAGTTCGCTACCTTTTACAAGTTGTAGAGGTTCTTTCTTTCAAATTATTCAAATGTGCTTGCAATTATTGTTCTTTGTTTCCGTCTGGTAATGGTATACCTTAGTGTTATCCTTGCTCTACATGGGTTTTTATAAAAGGGGACGACGAAAGCCTAAAGAACAGTATACCACTAAATTCTGTGGTGGATTGCGCTTAACAGTTGATCTATTTGACTGTAGATGGAGTCGCAGTTGTCGTACAGTCCACTGTTTAATAAAGAAAAACAAAAAACTGTTAATATCCTAAACATAACTGGTGAAAAGTGAGTATACTTGAATAATCCTCGGCCTATCCCTGGAATAAAGGCGTAATGTTATTTTGTTATACCGTAAGTAAAAGTGAAGCATGGCAATCATTATAAAAACTCACACATACATCAACGAACCGCAAAGAAGCTTACGAAGCACCTGGATACCATACTCCACCTACTCTCAAGCGTCTATTATTCACCGGATCACGAGTTACGAGGAAAGTAAAGGTCAACACACACTGACGCGATGCCACACATCGTCTTATGCTTTTGACGTAATAACAACGTCTTATAATCGTACCGCCAAATGTACCGCCAAGTGTTACGCCACCCGTAACGCCAAACGAATCGCCAAACGTAAAAGCTACATAACATGCGTTGCATTACCAAAGAAAAAAATCCAAAACTATATCATCGACCTTTTTCCTTAGAATTAAACAACATACGCTATTTCAAGATGATTAAGAGACGGCCCACTCATACCAGCTATTGCTACTATCACTTTAAATTAGATTCTTAGATTCTGAACAAGGATATAAATATTTTGTTATTCACCTATAAGGAAATCCAGGGGAAATCCCCCCTCTACAGATCTGCATTGGAGCAGTTTGATGGAGTATGCTCTAAATCTCCCGCAGATGTATCTGTTGGAAGGCACGTGCCCAACATTAGCACGTTATGGTTGTATCTATATAAATAAAGACCCCAAATGATTATATCATAGAAAAATAAATGATATAAATAATTAAAAAAGCTCTACCATATAACTTAAGATAGTAACATTTAATAGCTCTGGCGAGTCACGTCGGGTCTCCATGTGCACTAACCCTAATATTGAAAGCTAGGAGCTTTCGCAACGGTGGCCACCGCTCGTTACGTGGGCACAAAGTAAAGTGCATTCATAAGAACATGCTCCTACAGTGTTACACTACAGCTTTTATGTACAGCCCTTATGTGTAAAATAATGTGAAATTATACAACTGCTACCATAGCCATAGGCCTATACAAATAAACAGTAGTGAGTGAGTATACAATAACCTAAAGCTATACAACGAACGACACAAAATAAATAAATAATATTTAAATTTAAATCCCAAAAATATTGCCTCAACCGGGGATAAATCCTGGGACTTTGTTGTTAAGCGGTTGCGCTTGCAATGATAGATCAATGATGCAGCAGTTTCAGGAACACTGTAAAAAGCAAAAATTGCAAAAAAATATATCTTTGGACGATAAAAAATGCCCTTGAATTTAAGGGTAACTTTCGAACGTACTCAACGCCGCTTAAACTTAATCAGATGGTTAATTATTAAGGTTAAGAGAGTACATTATTTACGGCTGTATCTCTACACACTACACACACACTATTTTTTCTATATAGTTCGTAGTCCATAGGAATATAGACCTACATTTATCGATGCCACTCTTCTCGGCCCTTCCTTATTGAAACTAGGTTTTCATGGTCATCCGTCCACTGATGACGGTGTTGATCTTACTAAACTTGTGCTGCGACCTATAGAAGTCCCACGGCTGGGCACGGGTCTCCCCAACAGACACAGCTGCGGGAGGTCTAGAGCATACTCCACCACGCTGCTCCAATGCAGATTGGTGACTAACTAAACTTAAAACTATACCAAAATAATGTTCCTATCAGGGTGGAGCTAGAGGCCTGGCTGGACAAGGCCACGTACTCCCACGGAGAGTCCATCCGTGTGAGCGTCCTCGTGTCGAACCATTCATCGAAGACTGTGCGCCGGATAAAGGTACTTGTATTTATGATACATTTTAATTCCTCCATCCAATACTCAGTGTACAAGCTGTACGGTCCGGGCCTGCTCTTGTGAGTCAAATTATGAAATTGGATATTTTTTACGGATGTAAGATAGCAAACGAGCTTGCAGCACCACCCATCTACTGCCGCCCTATGACTGACTTTGAACAAGACTCTAATAGGGGACTAGGATGGTTAGTCCAGTTAGCAGAGATAGTTAATGAGAAGTAGATAGTAAGTGAAAACAATTTATTTGGGTTAACATAAAGGAATACCAAGAAAATAAGAATGGGTGTCTGGGGTTTCACTGGGTTGAGTTTGTCCAGTAATGTTCATGAAGAGAATGGGTAACAACAATAAATCAAATTGCAACAATTTCTAATTCCACTCGAGCGAAGCTGCGGGTACTATATGTTTGCTCATGTGCTGCGGGCGTCATTTAATGGAAAAATAAGTAAATGTAGGTATTACGTATATGTATATTATGTATATATTATCTTAGTATCGCATGCGGGTTGGTAACCTCCAAACAGAGATCACAGTCAACGGATCAATGCCAACTGAGTTAACCGCTTATAAGCGAGTATTTGTTTTGTTAACCCAGTTTTGTGTCGTGTACTGTACTCATCCGGAAAGGCTGCTTTGAAAATTGACCTATTTCCTAATGAACGATGTGTATGCAGTAAGACTGAAGGCTGCAATTCCCTTCTCATTGCCAATTTATTCTGAGATTGCAATTCTGCTGTGCAATATGTAATGCAGCCGTAAGGGGATATAATTCCCGTTTTATAAATTAAAATTATATAATATTATTAGTAAAAATATTTAGGTATTTAATTCAATTGATTTTTTTATATCAATTGAATTATTATATTTTTACACCTGCAATTAAAATAATGCCTTAAAATGATTAATGTAATGTCTGCACAACACATTATATTTTTAGCGTAAAATCTTTAAACTGAATCGTGAATCGTATATATACAAACACGTTAAGTGTATACAATTCTCCACATTGTTATTTCTACCGCCGTTTATTTCACTCAAGTTCAAAACAAGTTATATTGCCGCTTTAACACGCCAACACAATGCCTTCACTTACAACACAAAACATTGAAATTGTTCATGAAGAAAGAAGTTTTAACAAGCCTCGGGACTATATTTTCACTCAGATAGGTACATGTCATTGTTATATTGTTCGCCTTAAGCTCTCAAGATTTATTGCTGAGAGTAAAAAAATATTTATTTTTAGAATGTGTAGCTACGCTTCAACGAAACACTTTTTTTTTTTTTTTTATGGATACAGGATAGCAAACGAGCTTGCAGCACCACCCATCCGCTGCCACCCATGACAACTGTGACTGACTTTGAACAAGACTAAATTAGGGACTGGGATGGTTAGTCCAATTAGTTGAGAAAGTTAATTAGAACATTAGTTGGTCAGTTCGTTAGTAGGTATGAGGACTAGGGACTGTTAGTGATAGTTAGTCCTGTTAGTTGGTGTTAGTAATAGTCCAGTTAGTACTTGTTAGTAGGAGTCTCGTTCTAAGTCAGTCACAGATGTGTTGCTACCCTTGAGGACTAAGATGGTCGCCTCTAAAGAAGTGTAACCGGAATCCACACCTTTCCAACCGGACCACAATTGCTTTAAAAACAATTATTACACGGCAGAAATGGTACTAGGTACCGTGGCGGGCGGGTGGTACTGCCCCGGGCGAACTCTATATGGAACCAATTAGCTTTCATAAACTATTGAACCATTTTATTATTTGATAGGACGAAACTGAAACTTTCATGAAAGTAATCTCAAAATCTTTCATGCGTATGCATAGGTATTATACTGGCAGGCGTCAGCGGGGAATGAAGAGGGAAGTGCCCGGTGAACTTCATTGTATTTTTATTTAACGATTTAGTATTTTATTTAACATTTAACGATTTTGTATACGATTTATTAGTTTTAAATTTTGATTTCAAAGATTATTTACATTCATGAACAAAATTGAAATAAGTTTGTATCGCGACCTAGGTAAATATATTAGATCGCAGTGGCTTATGGGCATTATAGCCCACACCCCTTTCCTACAAATAATAATAATAGATAAATATAATAATAAGGCTTGATATTATGTGTGCATTAATTGTGTGTGCAGCCTCGTAACTCGTAGTACCAAAACTCTGTGAAATTTTCCAGCTTGCGTACCTACTCCTATTAAAATTTACGAGAACAATTTACTATTATTGTGAAATATGCTGCGCTCGTAAACATTGTACGAGTTTGCGCGCAGTTTATTAACTCTTTTACGCGCGCAAACATTTTTTTTGCGCCTTTTTATCTATTTTATTAAAACTAGCACGGGACTCGGTAGTTCACGTTGATGACTGATATAAAGTTTTTATGTAAAATAAGTTAATTTTAATATTTCTTTTTTTCATTTTTCTCAGTGAGTGAGTGAAAAGAGACCCTTTAAAACTGGCCAATCTAAGACAACAAAAGTTCTGATTACTGTATCTACATCACGTTTTGTTCGCAGGCTCTAGTGGTCCAGCACGTTGATGTATGCATGTTCTCCAACGGCAAGTTCAAGAATGTAGTAGCTCTGGTGAGGGGCACGAGTACTCCTGTGATGCCCGACCAGACCCTCACGGATACCTTCACCTTGACGCCACATAGAGGTAAGGATTGATGGCACCTTCAGGGATTCCTACACCTTGACGCCCCATAGAGGTAAGGATTGCTGGCACCCTCACGAATACATACATCTTGACGCCTCATAGAGGTAAGGATTGATGGCATACAAATACCTACACATTGATTTAATTTATTTTAAAAAAATACTACTAAATAATGGTACGGCCATTATCTACAAAAACGGCAAAATATTTAAATATATTTTTTTAATTATTTTTTATTTTTAAGTATTTGTTGTTATTGCGGCAACAGAAATACATCATATGTGAAAATTTCAACTGTCTTACTACCACGGTATATGAGATACAGCCTGGTGACAGACGGACAGCGGAGCCTTAGTAATAGGGTCCCGTTTTACCCTTTTGGTACGGAACCCTAAAAATTAGATTAATATATACATATAATAAACATTGGTTTAATATCAAATATCTTGTGGTCAGTGTGTGTGTACTTGAGCTAGTTATTAGTGTAGTTAGTACTCTTCATTTGGTCAATTTATTTTGGGACGTGTTTGAAGTACTCATAGGTAGTTATATGCATGCATTATTAATAAACAGTTGATAGAAATATGCCATCAATTACGGTATGATCACCGGACGGTACTTCAATTTATAAAACCCTTGAAACTATATTCCAGCTAGCAAGCGAATTTCGTATTTTGACAAATTAAACTTGATATTCTTGCCTCAGGCATGATTATTGGTTATTGACATCGCATTCTTAGTACAAAATAATACAACACGTATAATTACCTCGCAATTCCAAGTAACGTTAAGCTTCCTATTGCTTCAGAAATCACGTTATTGAAACTCCCGTGCTCGAATGCTAATTTGATTTTGTTATACCAATTTACGGCTTTATACATGAAACGTTATTAATAGTGTGCTCTTTTACAGGGGTTACAAAAAACTGGATTGCTCTCGAGGACTCCTACTCTAAATCAGGAGCTAGCTTAGCTTCTACGATCCTCTGTTTATCGAATTCGCCAGAAGATCGCAATGTCTTTGCCATCTATGTTTCATATTACGTTAAAGTTAAACTGACACTAAGCGCGATGGGAGGAGACCTATCTATTAAACTTCCATTCACACTAACGCATTCCTGCATAAACGAAGCACCGACTGATAGCGTGACTGAGGAAGCGACCCACAAAATGATACTTGAAGGGAAAGAGAACAGTGAAGAGGAAGACAGCAAAGACACAGAGAAAGATAGAGAAAACATCCAGAACAATAATGGCGAAGAAAAGTTAGAAACAATTGGTGATGACAGTGAAATCAAATCGCCAGAAGATCACAGGTGTGTTGCAGATGTTCTCGTCAATATAGAAAATAAATTAAGTGATAGGCCGAAAAAATTTGAGGGTCAAACCGAAGTTCGCAACGTCAAGCCTAATGAGGAGGAACTCGATTTGATAGAAAAATATCCAGGGACTGATACGTGATCCGACGAGAAATGCGGTGGACAGGGTGGTATTAAGACTGAAAGTTCTAATGAAGTGAAACTACAAAATGCAATTAAAACGTGTAAAGCAGAGGTCCAAATGCATAAGTGTGGTTTTACAGAGAATCTGAAGAGAGCAGTGTGTTGTATAGATAGGCGGAGACATTCGTGAACTAAATTATAGGGGCGAAGACATTCGTGAAAATAAGTTTAAAGTGGCAAAGACTAAATAAATGTATAGTAACAGTGGTCCGGTCTACAGGCCTACCCACCCGTGCTACGGGAAGAAGTGGACTTAATTGTGTAAAGTGTATATAATTCAGTGCTTCATTTCTAAAACCAACAAAATTATAAAATGTTTTTAAGAATATATTTAAGTTTTGTAACTTTTTCTATCATATTAACGAGACAAAAAAATTACTAAAGTCAATTTATTAGATGGAAATGATATTAAACTTATATATTTCTGGAACTACGAATACTAACTAATATAATAACAAAAAGTTACTCACAATAACACATCCAAATTATATTGAAGATGAGACGCGAATAGCACTAACTGAACGAACTATTAAACTTACATTTTAATTAACTGAATAACTTAATGAATATCAAATGATATTGATACATAAATAAACAAATTTTACATGGATAGTAGACAGCATCACTTAGATATACCCGAGAATTTTAGTTAGGCGACAAAGCTCATACGTACATACTCTAATTTTGAATGAGAAAAACAAATGTTTTCTCATTCAAAATTAGACAAAAAGTTAACAAACCAATACAGTAAACTAAACTGAATAACCAGACTACTGGAAATAGAGAAATAAAATAGCTCAGTGTCCATTTTTGCCTAGTAGGTGAATGATAATTCAGAATATTATAATAATTAATTTTTGACCATAAAATATGACCGCTGTTGGCACAAAAGCAAAATAACCTGATGTGATGAGATAGTGATGTAATCAGATTACTAACAGTCCCCAGTCCTCATACCTACTAACGAACTGACCAACTAATGTTCTAATTAACTCTCTCAACTAATTGGACTAACCATCCCAGTCCCTAATTGAGTCTTGTTCAAAGTCAGTCACAGTTGTCATGGGCGGCAGCGGATGGGTGGTGCTGCAAGCTCGTTTGCTATCTTTTTTCCATAAAAAAAAAAAAAGATTAGGAAAAGAAAGGGTTATGTATATGTGGCGACATACTGACTGGTTTGCTGTTCAAATTGGTCTCTCCTTTGTATGGATTAAACAAGTGACCTCTGATGTAATGGTAGATAGCGAAATGCTGAAAACTTGAAAGATGTCTCTAAATATCTTAATACGAAAATATTTACGGTTATTCATAAAACAGAGGTGTCCCAAAATTCAACGATAATCCTGAACCAGAGGATGGACCTGCTAATGACTACTCCAGGAAAAAAAAGAAAAAAAAATTATCTCGATTTTTTTTCAAGTTACTTAATAAAAATGGTAATTCTTAGAAAATTGACACCCCTAATGATATTTTTAACTACCATGACCGCAATTTTTGAGATATTTCTGATATTTTTTTTGTATCCGTGACCTAAGAAGTACTGCTATCTACCACAAATCTTAAAATTCCTATAATGTCTGTAGTTTTCACACAATAAACAATTGAAATCATTGTTTTCCCTAAAAATTTTGATCAAATTTACTTTCCGTCCACTTTCACTCACTGTGGTGTAAAAAAAAAGTATGGACACTACTATGGCAAGTTTTTTAAAAAGTTGACGCAACTAATCAAGATTCCAAAATGGTATAATACTCTTGGAAAACTAGTCACAAAAAAATAGTATAATATTTCTAAACAAGAACCATATTTCAAAAATTGTTCTTGTCGATTAGTAATAACTTTTACTATGTGCCCAAAATAGGTTTTTTGGTGGTGAAAAATGTTTGAGTAAATCCTGTCTTTGAGACAACCCCAATAGAAGAAGTCTTGGGGGTTCAGATCTGGTGAAAGGGGTGGTCATAAGATAGGACCAAGTCGCCCGATCCAACGCCCTGGATACCTACTCTTGGTTTATGTAGTCTCGCACAGGACGGGCATAGTGAGCTGGGCGACCATCATTTTAAAACCACATGTTTTGTAAATCACTTAAAGGCACGTCTTCTAATAAGTCTGGCAAGTTATTTTGTAAAAAGTTCAAATAATTATTTCCATCTAAGTTTCCTTGTAACTCAAAGGGCCCAGTTAAAGTTAAACAGTCAAAAATAATGCAAAGTCAGTACAATTTGCAGATTACTTGATTCACACGTCAATTGAATACATAACGGTGTACAGTAAAGAAAGAAGCAGAGCGTACTGACTGCTGAGAACAGCAACTTCTCTACCTGCCCTATTGTTATTTAATAACGACATCTACGAGTACATCTACCTCTGACTAACATGTAATCTCTCTCTCTATCTATCTCTCTCTTCTAAATTTGTTTGACTTCGCACATGTCCCATTTAAATCCAAGAAATTTACAACAAAAATCATATTTTGGGCACATGATAACCATCAACATGTACAATTTATGAAATTTGGTTCTTGTTTAGAAATATTGCACTTTTTTTTTGTGACCAGTTTTCCAAGAGTATTATACCATTTTGGAATCTTGATTAGTTGCGTCAACTTTTAAAAAAACTTGCCATAGTAGTGTCCATACTTTTTTTTTACACCACAATGAGTGAAAGTGGACTGAAAGTAAATTTGATCAAACATTTTAGGGAAAACAATGATTTCAATTGTTTATTGTGTGAAAACTACAGACATTATAGGAATTTTAAGATTTGTGGTAGATAGCAGTACTACTTAGGTCACGGATACAAAAAAAATATCAGAAATATCTCAAAAATTGCGGTCATGGTAGTTAAAAATATCATGAGGGGTGTCAATTTTCTAAGAATTTCCATTTTTATTAAGTAACTTGAAAAAAAATCGAGATAATTTTTTTTTCTTTTTTTTCCTGGAGTAGTCATTAGCAGGTCCATCCTCTGGTTCAGGATTATCGTTGAATTTTGGGACACCTTGTATATGCATAATTAAATTTAATTGCTTGATCTAAGCAAATATATAAATAAAATAATTATAGTTCAAATATACTAAATATTTTACTGTAATTCGCGGAAGTAAACGATGAATTAAAAGAATCTGCGATTTTAACGTGTGTTTTTTATTCCATTTTACATAATGTTTACCTAGTAACAGTTTTCATTACGAGCTGCGTACTTATCTGCCGTAATTATAAAATGCCAGTTACTTATACACTGTACTTACATTAGATAAGTATTATAGTTTTAGTTTTTATATTACTTAACAGCCAAAGTTACAACATGTAGGTACCTAATTCTTATATTTTCGGAAACACTTTTCAAAAGATTACAGAACTTTGAGAATATTTAATAATCCCAATAAAGTACTGTTATTAAATGTGTTCCTTATATTATTGATCAAACCTTTTTTAAAGAATAATTGAGGTCATTAGTGAAAAACGTGACATTTTCACGGATCTATATAATTAATAAAGTCAATTTTAGCATAGATAATAATATCATCCCATTCATAAGTACTTCTAATACTGTAGATACTTCTCAGAATAAGAACTACCGGCAACCGCAAATAAATAAGGTACCTTAGTAATTTAAAAATTTCAAGCTTGAATAGTTCTAGAAGATATAATTCCTGCCAATTTATGTATGAAATTACTTCCATATTGAATTGTTAATTCATAAGTATTCAGCGAGACAATTGCGTAAAAGTTTTCATGAAATGAATTCATTTATATCGTACGACATGACCTCAGGATTTCGAATTGTGTGTCATTCATATGAACACAATGAATTTGATGGTTGAGTGAATGATGTTATAATTTTTATTTGGGATTTACAGCAAATTATGTCTCAAGTTCGCTGTCAAGAATTCATCCAATCGTTTTATGTTTTGTTCTGTGGTATGGTTTGACGTAATTTGGAATAATTCACTGGTCACATTTAAGGTTTTCATTGTATTGACAGTGTTCACAATACCAATTTGACATAATATCGATCTTAGCTTCATCGAATCTTAACTTCATCCATGAAAACTTTTACGCAATTACGCAACCCCATGCTGATATTTATTGGCTTTTGTAAATATGGTGTTAAAATATTTTTTAAGAATTGGTCGTCTAGTCATTTTATTATCGTCTCATATTAGCCCAATTGAGTCAAAATGGTATTTCTTTTACCATAATTATTTTTAATATTTATAAATGTTACCATGTTCATTTAATAGGCTAGGTATATTTTTCATTATTTGAGAATAATTTTAAATGGATAATTATTAATTGAAACGTTTTTTTATTTCCGGAATTTTTTGATGATGCCTTATTAAGATCTTTAAATTTGTTATTTTTTTATCTCACTGGTATAAAATATTTCCGAGTTCATGGGAGCACACTGTATTTTATTATAAATTTGTAATATGGTAACATAAAGCGTAAATGATAAATTTCAAAACACGACAATTGCACTGGTGTCACTTTTCAAGCTTCATGGTTTAAGTGTATATAGTGAGGTGAGGCAACACTAATATCGGGGCAAGACTAACATATATCCTTTTAACAACCAACGTGTTTGTTCAGTAGAAATGTGTACTTTAAAAGATAATTAAAACTGTTTGTCCTGCCCCGGAGTTAGTCTTACCCCACCACACTATATTAAAACCTGTATTTATATTTGAATCGTGAATACTTCCGGGTCTTCGGTATAAGCCTGAATGGATATTACGCTTACTAAATTGTAGTCAGTGTTAGAATGAATTGTCTTGACTAGTTTATAGATAAATTTTGCTGTAAGTTCTATCTATTTATACCTATTTGTATCATCTGTAACATACATAATATATTCTATTTTATTCTTGTATAGAAACTATATAATGTGCTTATTAAAGCGTTGTAAGATCTGTACACTAATGGAGATGTAAAAAATGATTATTTTAAGCACTAAACCTATTAAATGTTAATACTTATTGACGTATTATTTTACTATATCAAACTTATTTTACTAGCCATACCTCTAACGTACCTAACAATACACAATACATGAGGGTAGGCAGATTAAAAAAAGACATGACTAAGCTATACAACTCATAGGCCTCCTACGGTTGTGCATAGGTGTCTCCCACACCTGAGCATGGTCTAGAGCCTAATACCACGCTGCTCCAATGCAGATTGGTAAAAGGGTTAGTCGCCGCCCTAGTGTGAAATGTTCTCAAGCTGTATGTGATTTTTGACAAGGATTAACAACAGATCAAAAAAAAGTTTAAAAATCACATTCTAAAAAGTCCTAAACGCCAAATGTCGTCATTAGTACGGCTGAATACGGTTATTTCGTATGGAACCTTAACTCTTTGGTTGTAATTTGCTTGTCAAATCTATTCTGGTTTTTTGAATTTTTCACATACATTTTGAGGTTATGTGAAAAAAGTGTAAATACAAAAGTTTTAGAACTTTTTACTATGTACAACTTTGCCATTAGACTTTTTTCCATAGGACTTTTAGTTTTGCCGGAAATCGAGATAAACCGTTTTTTAACTTTATCTAAGAGCAAGTGAACATTAAAATTAGTTCATCTTTTCAGACTCTCATAAGAAAGCTTATGATGGATAGGTATAATACATTTTCGAATGTTGCCAGGTACCAGGTTGCCCTGCTACCCGATTTTTGAAGTTCACCAATACGACTTCAGATATTCGTATGAGAAACATTTTCGTATGCGAATTTTGAAACAAGATAATTGTAGGTTTACGAAAAGTAATATTGAAACTTGAACACTGCGAATGAAATCTATTACACACATTCTATCGCCCCGGGCGAAATTAGAATTCGAATTGTAAAGGCCACTAGTGAGATATGTCACGCGAATGATACGCTTTGGCGATGTTTTTATGAGGATGAGATTCAAAGAGTATTTAAAAAAAGATACAATACGATTATGTAAAAATCTATACTATACAACCTATACTGAATATATACTATACTATTCTATACAATGAGAGGGAAGAAGGGCGCTGTAACTTATAACAGAATTAGGTATTGATCGGAATGACGAATGAAATAGGTAAATTTAAGTTCCTTTGTTGATGTTGACGGTGACTAATTACTCTGTTTTTGTTGGCGAGTAAGTATAGCGTGTAACGGTTACTAATTTTGGGCAATCTACGTAATTATACACGTGGCTGTTTTGACTACGTCGTTGGTGTAGTGGTCGCATGCGCGACTACTGAGCAAGAGCTTCCTCCAGTCCTGAACAGAACAGTCTTAGGTTCAATCTCCAGGTGAAGTTCTCCGGGCGAAGTATTATTGGTACGAATATGTACGTAGTACGGAGACTGCATTTGTGCCCGGTGTATGCCAATATCTCATTCCGAGACCCGTACCCACCAGATGGACTTTTAAATAGTATAGGTGGTGGTGGGTTGAGAATAGGCTTAGCCCCTAATGCAAGGGATTGGACCTCATGTAGCGTCCATAGCCCAATGGCTCGCGTCGATTCAATGTGATCGAAAGAGTGCTTCGGAGGGCACGTAAAGCCGTCGGTCGCGATTGTTTTCTATGGTGGAAACAATCGTTAAGCCTTGTCGAAGACCTTCGGGTGGCTTGAGAACATTCGACACTGGGTTGGCCACTAACCCCTCCACCAATCCGCATTGGAGCGACGTAGTGGAGTATGCTCTAGATCTCCCACAGCTGCTTCTGTGGGGAAGAGCCCAGCAGTGGGACGTCTATGGTTCGCAGCGAGACTTTAAAAGTTTCACAGCAGCACAGTTTAGATAAGGCATTGGCAAAATAACATCAATCTGCCATGTGAGTCAGAGTGAGAGATCTTGGGTTGAATTTCTAATCGGGAATAAACTAACGGCTGGAACAGGTTAGAAACTCGGTAGTCTACAGAAATACGGTCATCCCTAAGAGATATATTGTGTTCGTCTACAAATGGTACCGTCTATAAAATACCAGTAGCAGCTTGAAAGCTAAGCTAAATAAAAAGATTTATTTTTCATCATCTTATTTACTGCTTTTATAAAAAAGATCGGACTTCTCTTGTTTAGTTCGTTTAATCAACTCTTATCCTAATGATATGCTGGACAGGATTTGCTGATTAATATTCCACCAACTCTACAAAACCATTCATCGCTATTCAAGGAATTATAAATATTCGAACTGAAGTTTGAATGATTAAAATTCTTCTGTCTTCAAAGACAGGTAAATAAATTACTGGAAGGTATAAATTAAGACAGTTTGAGTTTGGAGCTCAAGATAAAATAGGTTCCGGTGACTGAAGTCGTCAAGGATTAAAGTTATCTAGACATTTTTAATTCAAGAAAAGTTATGGTGAGAAAGCTCGCGTCGATTTTAAGCTTTGACAAAGAACTTCGGGTAGCTTGGGAAGTTTTAACACTGTATTGGTAACCAACCTCTTTTTACTAAAATTATCGAAAAATATCTAAGAGAGTAAGAAATAATAGTCAATTCATATTTATTATTTATGCAATGCGTAAGAAGGTAATTACTAATATAAAATAAATCCTGCTGTAGCATTCAAAGACAATTAGCAAAATAGAAACTCGAAAAGAATAGTTAGTGACAGAATGAAAGCGGTAGTAGTATGGAAAAGCTTTAAAAATGTAGGTTTAATAATCGACCTCCTACGTCTATTGTTCCAGAATAATCCAGCCCAGGAACGTTGTATCAAACATTCATAATTACTTTCGCCCGGATACAAACGTGATGAGTATGACGCAATAACCTGGGGCTGACAGCCGCTAAATGGAGAACATTTGAAATACCACGTGAACGGAAACTACTGACATAGAATATAAGCTTATTTGCGTGTTTTGTAGTGACGACTTTATCCCTTAATTTTACTACCTGATTATAGAATAGAACAGAATCGATATAGATATTTATTTTCAACAGCAAAAAACAATCAAACATGATGATGAAAATCATGTTTGCCTATTCTGACATATACCTAAAATATAATGATGAATAAGCGAGATTGTTTCGCAACCGATAAAGTTTGCTAATGTTATATTCCATGACGCCTAAACGAATGGTACCTTGATGGTACTTTACAACACAATTTATTTTCGATCGCCTCATTTGTGTTCCGGATTACGATATCGCGGATATCGCCTAAATGCCGACAAAACAGGGATTACAGTGTTTGATTTTGGATGGTGCTTGCCTATAGCTATAGATACGGCTGTGACGAAAGCTATGTTGGTAGAATCTGTATGCTCTAGACCATCTCCACACCAGACCTTTTGCTACCGTGTAATACTAAGCAGATCTTCAGTTCGGAGAAAGTATATTTGGTAGGCCATCTGTTTTCGATATATTTTTGATATTGAAACTTGATTTTAGGATAAAAAGAAAAAGTCCTTACTACAATGTATAAGATTTCTTCTACATATTGTAGCAATAGCTACAATTTATAAGAAAAAGCGTAAGCTTAACAAAATAGACAACAATCTAATTTCCTCTGACCAGTTGCAAATGAGGATGAGGGGGTCTCCGGGGAGTCTCGTGGGAGTCTGCAACTGATATGGACTGACGGCTGAGATATTAATTTTCACATTTGCATATAACCTAGCCAAAGTGAGCAGATTTGATATGAAACAGACGCGTCATCTTGTTCAAAAGCGACACTAGAATTATCGTATTAACATAGATTATGCAATTTAAAGCGTATAAGCAAAAACCTAAGTACATACTTGGCATTCTATTAAGCTCGGAAACAAGATATTTAAGTCACTTTATAATGTTTGTCTGCGTGTTTGGATATATCGTGAAAAAATGTTTATGGAGAAAACATTAGGTACCTACTAAGCTTAAAGGATTCTAAATTTGAATCAATCAGACCTATGTAAGATTAATAACCAAAAAATGAGCTGATGATATTTAAACGGATAAACAGATTATTTTGAATCTCGTAATTTAGATCAAATCACATTAAAAAAACCGCATCAAAATCGGTTCATTAATTTCGGAGTCTCATACACTGCGAAGAGCGAACTCATTAGGGGGTTTAAAAAGAGCATCCAACAGATGGATTACTCAATAAGGGTCAGCTCACACCGAGACGCGACGTGACGCGACGCGCACTTTTTAAGTTAGCCATAAGCCAAGCTGCATACCCATTGACGTCCCACAGCTGGGCATCGGTCTCACTGACAAATCTGCGGACGGTCTAGAGCATATTCCACCACGCTTCTCCAATGAGGATTGGTGGAGGGGTAAGTAGTCGTTTTCACCCTGCGGTTTTCACCATTAAAACAACCGGGACCGACGGCTTAACGTGTCCTCCAAAGCACTGTAGCGCCCATGAAATTTTGCCATTAGCCATCCACAAACGACCAACGTGTCCTCCAAAGCAGTGTAGCGCCCAAGAAATTTTGCCACTAGCCATCCACAAACGACTGCGCCCGTTGTTGCTTAACTCTATCGCTCACATTGAATCGACGCGAGCTATGGGACTATGGACGTAACGATACGTTACTATGGATAGCCATACAATAATATACAGTCAAACCTGGGTAAGTGAGAACTGGATAAGTGAGAAAACTCTATAAGTGAGAGTAATAGCCAGAACCCGTCATTTTAAGCTCCCAAAACCTCTATTAGCGAGAAACAGAAACCTCTGTAAGAGAGAGTCGTTTTTCCCTCATGGACCTCCATAAGTGAGACTGCTACTTATCTATACCTCTTTATGCGACAGTCGAGCTTTATTTATTTTATTATTTAGGAGGAACTATAGCTACATTAAAAATACATACATACATAAAAGATACACACATACAGTAACAAATGACAAAACAAATTACAAATTTAACATCTGCTATTTTATGACTCATTCTTAACTTTCGTGGAACTTCCTACCATTGTTTTAAGTGTAATTACTTACACTTTAGAACTTATGTTCTAAATAATATAAAATTATATTGTTATTGCTGCGTACCTCTATAAGAGAGAAACGCTACCCATGTACCTGCATTAGCAAGAAACTCGGGTTAGTGAGAAACCTCTATAAGCGAGAATGAGATTGTGCTCCCTTGAACTCTCGCTTACCCAGGTTTGACTGTACATAATTTGTTTACTACACAAAAAAATACTTATTCAAGTGAGAACTCGAACCGAACAGAATGCGTGACGAAGAATGTTTCGGTGCACCGCGATAAGTGGTAATGATTGGCCGGTAGATACGTCACGTGGCCAGCAAATTAATAATTTGTAGGAGCGATGCACCTCGCGGCAGCGACGCCGAGATTCATTTCGCGGTATCGCGCTGCGCAGCGCGAAACAATGGCCTCTTCGAGCATAATCGCGTCGCGTCGCGTCTCGGTGTGAGCTGACCCTAAGGGTCTTAAAAGCGCCATTTTAAAAACAAATTAGACGTGAGTATTTAAAACGTTATAAAGGAAGGGTTAAATAAAAAGTAGGTAGTAAAGCTCCATTTTGAAAACTAATCAGAAATTATTACCTATTTAAAAGATTTTAAAGGCAGGAAGGGTTAAATAAAACTCATTACGTTTAGTTCCCTCTGAAATTAATATAATTAGTAAGAAATTATGTTATTTATTATTCCAGGACCATTTCTATAAGAAGATCGTCACTCGCATCCAACCGTTGGAAGCATTTAAATTGTCGCGAAGAATTCCAGTAAAAAGTCAGGCTTAATTAATTTAGTTCTTTATGAAATGGCTTTAGCGACTTTGAATGAATATTTAATTGGTACCTTCATTACATTTTATACAAAGAATTTCCAGGAATTTCGTAATGTAATTAAACGAATTATGACGCTGTTATGAGATGAGAGTGTTTATGCGCCAGTAAAAATTCAAAATTGGTGAAACATGGCAAACTGGTGGCTCAAATTATTCGTACCATTTTTTACCAATATGCATTATAAAGCTAAATAGTTAGAACTAGTACCTACTAGTTACCTATACTACCTAAGCAGATACTTAGGTAGTCTAGTGTTTTAGCCTCAATCGGTTCGGACTACTTCGGACGGTTTGTTTTTGTCACGATTTGTTGCAATATTTGCTTCGGTCGAAGTCTTCGTCGTCCTGTTATTCTGCAAGTTATTTCAGTAATGTTTGTTCATAAGCAGATTCCATCGAACAAAGCTATCTCAAGCCACTTCGAGCTTTTCAATCAGTCTGTGTTAGTAGGACACAAGCAAAAGCTTCGGTATTGTGGATGGGTGATAAGTGTCTCTCCCTGTGTATCTCCCTTTTAGAAGCAATTGACAACATTTCAAAATTTGAAACACGTGAAACTAAAAATATCGTTTATTTATTATTGCACTCTCGGTTCGAAAATATTTATTTCAAATTTTTATATAACTTCGCTTCGGAGAAAGAAACAAATACTAAAAATTCATGATCACGTCATTGCTACGGAAGAATGTACTAGATTTTCTTTGCCACCACGTTTAATGTTTTAAATTGATGCAGTATTAAAAAAGTCAAATGACTCAATTGTCATTCTACGAAGAACAGAGTTTGACAAGCAAGAGACAACCAAAGAGTTATGGTTACGCTTATACAGCCATGCGAATGACGTCATATGGTGTTTAGGACTTTTTTAGAATGATTGTGATGATTTTTAAACCTGAAAATTTAAGTGAAAACGTCAGTTTTTTGAAAAATTAAATTACACATTTACCTTAGTTTTTCATTTGCTTTTTAATAAAATAATAATATGAGTATGTTAAAAAAATTAAATGTTGTCAATTATTTTTGAGTCCCTTCTTACATAAATAGATTAGCAGACCAGTATGAAGCTAATATCAGATATGTGGCCGACGGACGGCCTAAAGACTACGACAGGGTTGGCCACTAACTCCGCCGAACCGGACTTGAGCAGCGTGGTGGAGTATGCTACTTTAGACCTACTGCGCTACGGGAAGAGACCCGTTCCCTGCAGTGGAATGTCAACGGGTTGCAGCACTTGCATCTGGCAGCCAATGTCACGGGCGCAAGTAGGTCTATAGAGTGACGTTAGTTTTCTATCCTTAAAAAAAAGGCGAGTAGTAGTGATTTTCCGTCAAAAGGTGAAAGAAATCCAATTAATCATCCAGATTGACTGAATCTATTAATCACAAGACAGTATCCAATTTGAGAAGAATTCCCTGAACGAAGTCATCGATCAATGCGCAACTTGCTATGCGAGCGAACATCGATCGGCTAATAAGCGGTGACAGCCCAGTGGCTATCGAACTCGCCACTCACTCGAGCGGTCCGGGTTCAAACCCAAGAGGCTCGCACCAATGACTTTTCTAAGTTATGTGCGATTTAAGAAATTATATGTCACTTGCTGTAACGGTGAAGGACACATCTGAGGAAACCTGCAGTAGAGTTCTTCATAATGTTCTCAAAGGCATGTGATGTCTGCCAATACGCATTTGGCCAGCGTGGTGGACTAAGGCCTAATCCTTCCCATTCTGAGAGGAGACCCGTGCCCAACAATGGGAAAAAAAAGGGTTATGGTGGTGATGGTGGTTGAAGCATCCATAGCCCAATGGCTCGCGTCGATCGTATGTGATCAACCGAGTTAAGCAATGACGGGCGCGGTCGGTTTGTGGATGGATGAGAGCTAGTGGCAAAATTTCATGGACGCTACCGTGCTTCAGAAAGCATGTTAAGCCTACGGGCCCGGTTGCTTTCAATGGTAAAATCAATCGCTCAGCCTTGTCGCAGACCTTCGGGGGTGTTGAGGGACAACATTCGTCACTGGATTGACCAGAATCCGCATTGCAGCAGCATGGTGTTGTTTGCTCTAGATCTGCTCCTGAGTTCGGGAGACCCATGCCCAACAGTGGGACGACTGTGGGCTGTAGCACTTGTGTAATTTGTTTACGGTTTACATACGCTTTGCTGACCTTGATACGCTTTCATGTAGCGTTGACGTAGGTTCAAAGGCGAACTAATTAGATATTGTGATGAAACTCATTAGAAAGGGATCTGATGCTACGGCCTACGCCCGAAGCGCTACGAAGCGAATCTCTTAATGACGAACGACACGAAAATAAATTATTATGATTTACATAACTGTGACTATAGCGTCCATAGCCTAATGGCTCGCATCGATTTAATGTGATCGAAAGAGTTAAAAAAAAAAGACGGGCGCGGTCGGTCTGTGGATGGGTGACCGCTAGTGGCAAAATTTCATGGACGCTACTGTGCTTCGGAGGACACGTTAAGAGCGCACCAGTCGACCGTCACTTTTGAAGAATAGGTTTTTACCAAAAATATTGCCGTCGCGCTGGTGCCCGACCTTACCCCTTAGCGTGCGATAGAGAGAAGTGCAGTCTCGAACTGATTTTACCTACGTAAAATTAAGAAAATCGTCCTTTCGTAATCCCCTGTTTCCTCCTCGAAATCTAGACCGATTTCAATATTTCTTTCAGTTAAAATGTAGAACAGGGTCTAAGCTATGCCCGCACGTTTTGCTTTTTTGGGATATGTTAGTAATTACCAGTTTGCTTGATGTTTGAAAATGTATGTAAAAAAAGTCGATTTTTTTGATTTTAAAAGATTTTTTTTCTCTTCTATTAAGCAAATTATGAAAAATAAAACGGGTTGCACTCCGGGAGTGCCGGCAGAAGTGAAAACTTGATTATTAACGTTGAGCATGTTTGATATTTTGGAATGGTTAGTGAATAATTTTGCACCAATTGCTTTATCAGTATAAAAGTACTATCATTTATGTGGTAGAATACAATATTCATTTATTGCGCTATCGTACACAAACATGACAATTTATATTACATTAAAAATTTAACACTTTAAAACTATTGCAATTATTTTACATTAAAAAGTTTATCTCTCCGAAAAATCAACTTTCATCCATAATTTCAACGACTTTTTCCTGCCTAAACGAAACAGTAGGCCCAGGCATACATTTTCGCCGCGCCGTAGAGAGGGGATAGCTGTCTACTCTCCATCCGTCTTACGCTTTTTCGATCAGGTCACGTGTCCTGACGCGAGTTTAAGATTTTATACCTATTACAGAAAAAGTGCTCAACGCCGCTAAAGAAGTTTTCACTTCAAAAACAAAACGTGCAGGCATGGCAGAGGTACGTATAAATCGTATGGTATTTTTTTTTATTCTGTAACTTCTTTATCCTAGGAGGAAACAGGGGACTACGTTTGTATGGAAAAAGTGTCGACTCATATCCTCTTAAGCCGTCGGTCCCGGTTTTTTACAATGTTGGAAACAGTCGCTAAGCCAAATTCGACACTGGGTTGGCCACTACTAACCTCTCCTCCAATTCGCATTGGAGCAGCGCGGTATGCTCTAGACCTCCCACAGATTTGTCCGTGGGAGAGACCGGTGCCCAGCAGTGGGACGTCTTTGGATTGCAGCTTAGCTTACATAAACGCGATAATATTTGCATGTGTAGGAGTCATATCATCATGTTATCGAAGGCATGTGAAGTTTATTTCCCACTTGGTTGGCTTGGTTGTCTATGACCCAATGGGTGGGCCATTCCGAGTATCTCACTTGCGTACTTGGCGTGTTTAAAATTTGATTTCATTTCTTTTATGAGGATAAAATAATAAATAAATACCATGGACATTCTCACACATGGCCATCTGACCCCAAATTAGGGGCGAGCATGTACTATATAGTAACTATATATGCATGTACATACATATATATTTTTAAATACGTACTTAAATAGATAATATTAACATCCAGACACAGAACAATGAGTGTTCGTCACACGAATGTTTGTCCTGAGTGGAAAATTCTATTAGTAGGCAAAATAATTTGACTCCATGTATCAAGCGCATACTCACGTGACATCAGGACAAACCGTCAAGCGTGACAATGTTGACATACAAGCGAAGTCTTTGCGATACACAAAGGGCCTGACATCTCCAGACTTGGCGACCTAATTAGGTATGCCTGTTCAGTGCCTAATGTGACACTCGTTGAAATTCCGAGTGCTCTCCACGTTTATGTGTACTAACTATCTGCTTATGCGTTAAAGAGGTTTACAGACAGGAATAATTAGTAAGTCTTATACAACTTTCGGTTGGCATTTGCAAATTGTGAAATGTCTAGTATCTATTTTTATGCAAACATAGTTCAAGAGGACGTACTTTTAATTGAAACGGTATAGAATTGTTTTTGTTGGGACAGGGATAAAAATAAATAGTACTGAGTTCTTTTATTTATAATCGGCAATTTTACGCCTAACCACAACACATGACAAGCAAGAATGGAGGAGGACGAGCGCTGGCTCCACAGACTACACATAGACACTTTTTTTTAAACTATAGGCAAAGGCATTCAAAACGTCCGCCAAATCATCTAACAGTTTTCTTTGGGCGAGAGAAGGTGTGGTGAATGTATAGGAATAGGAGATTCATCAAAACTCCTTCAAAAGGATTCCTGCGCCTTGCACCAGTAGAAAGGCTCTGAATGAGCCTAGGTTCAAGTCGCAGGGTCTTACTATGTTGATGAGTTATGCTGCATGTTCGTTTACTATATCATAACATAACATCACGTCTATGCTTCTATGAACGGGTAGGCAGAGATAGGTCTGTGTACTCCACATAAACATTAATATTAAGTTCATCTATCCATCCATACATGATCCTGTCTAATTCCACTGCTGGATATATTTATGTCTCCCTTATGCGTTGTCACTTCCAGTCCTGTGCTCTTTGAATCCGCCGGTTATCCGCTGACATCTTCAGGTCATCAGTCCACTTGGTTGAATGGCGGACTGTGCTGTTTTCAGAGTCAACCACAAATTGTCCACGAATCGACCACGGCTCGGTCACGAGAACCTCGACTAACTTAAATTAAGTTGTGGTTTTAAATATCGGGAAACAGACAACTGAATTTATGAAGCCACAGCTATTCGCCGATTCCTGGCAGACTTACTGCACTTATCATTTTGGCACCGTTGTCCGGCCTTGTTGGAATGAAATTTATTGCCTGAAAACGGAAAACAGTAAGTACCAGGGCCCGCATTTTTTAATCTCACTTATAGGGATACGTAAATCACCAACGCGTCTACGAATTACATATTATTTCATATTTAACGAGTATAGGTCGCGATAGGTTATGTCACATAGAAAATAACTCAGGAAAATAATATACCAGGGGCCCTAGACAAGTGGCAAAACGCAAGTAGAATAGAAGTAGAATAGATTAACAAATGTATGGGATTGACATTCGCTTACGACTAATTAGTCGATTATTGCCACTAGCGTTTATTGCCACTTGTCTACGCCCCCAGGCGATGTGTAATAAATGTCAATCGCAATATAAATTTTTATTGCTTTTGTGTTTTAAATTTTACAACTTACAAATTTTACCCTTTACGAAATTCGCATGAGAAAATAGATCTAGTCATGTGGGCTAGATTCAGAATAAGCGTCCCTTGAAGGAATCCATACTAATATTATAAATGCGAATGTAACTCTATCTATCTGTCTGTCTCGCTTTCACGCCAAAACTACTGAACCGATTTAAACGAAATTTGGTACACAGATAGTCTAGAGTCTGAGAAAGGACATAGGACCACCCCACTAGTTATGTGTAGGTCTCATGTTATAGGAAGTGAGCCGATTGCCATAAACCGCGCACAAATCCAGATTCCGAGCTTGTTCTAGGAATTTCCAGTTAGAAAAACCCAATAATACTTTTTCCTACCAATCGAATTAAGGCTATGGTTAAATCCAGGCTATTTGCTTGGGCAACCCTCCAGTGATCTGAGATGGAAATAAACTTGGTCGACAAGTCTTTCATGAATGAATGCACAAGCAGACCATGGAGCTAGTCTCTAAAGAATAAATAAATAAATTCTTAGATTGCCTAAAGTTAGCCTCAATATTGTCTGGTAGGTATTGGTCATTTAGTTCAGCTGACGTCAAAAGGACACGAACTACAAAATCTCATTATAGTTTCATGGGCATACATACAGCGCGCCCTCGACGCCTGCCGCGCAACACGACTCTGCAATCGGATTCTACATGGAATCATTTATATCTATATTTACATCTACATACTAATACTATGGAATCTGGAACTGTGGAATCTATATATATAAAAGGAGAAGGTGACTGACTGCCTGACTGACTGACTGACATATCAACGCAGGGCCTAAACTATAAGGGTTAGAAACTTGAAATTTTGCACCGGGGTTCCTTTTATAACGTAGGGGAGCACTAAGAAAGGATTTTTGAAAATTCACCCCCTAGGGGGGTAAAACGGGGGTGCAAAGTTAGTATGAAACTTTGCCGTTTTTGAAGTTAGTGAATGTCTAATTCCACGCGAGCGAAGCTGCGGGCGTCCACTAGTTAGACATAATAATAGACTTTAGCTTCACAAATTTGTAATGAATCCGTAAATGTGTTATCCCGTATGTTTATAATACAAACATACATTTTTACAAACTTTGAATACCATATTTATTTTTATCTAATAAACAGCCTAAAATATAAATTTTATGCTTCTAGTTCTGAAAATGACAATACTTTCATATAACCTTTCATCCTCCTTTTCAACTCTTTACAACACTTTTTTCCAATTAAAAAGTAGCCTATGTCCTTTCTCAGGCTCTAGATTATCTGTGTACCAAATTCCATTTAAATCAGTTCAGTAGTTTTGGCGTGAAACACACGAGACAGACAGACAGAGTTACTTTCGCATTTATAACATTAGTATGGATATGATTCATATAAGCACCAAGGTCACTGACGTATTTCATCAAAGCAACAACCCATAGGGGGTCCTGTTGAGCACGGGTCTCTCCAACAGCAAGAGCTGTTATCATATGCTAATAAATATCATGGCTAATAAACTAAGATTTAGTTAATTAAACTGTAATATATTTCGATTGAGCTTGGTTTGAAATACTATCCCAACTGCACTGTACGTGCTCTTCATCTCGCACGTCACCATCAATAAATTAAGCTTAATGAAAATAGAAACAGCTCTATATAGAGCTTCAAATGTGTGCAATATATCTTTCTAGGTCTCGATAGGTATCTTAAGTTCCCACGGTGCGTGAAATTGCGGATGGACGAGGTTTTTTCATACATATTATCTTATCATATACGTACGTATATATCATATCATTGACATTAACACACACGGCCATCTGACCCTACTCGGCGCGAGCCTATAGATACTATGGGTGTCAGAGACTGATAAACATACATAGATATTTTTATATACATACTTACATCTATCTATAATATAAAAATGTTATGTTGGTTTGTGTACGCTTCAAAAATCAAAAAGTTCTGCACCGATCGAGCTGAAATTTTAGCATGATATACATATAATCCGCATCAAGGTTTGTTTTTATCTAATTTTTGCATTAGTCTTCATCCCCTAAGGCGGTAAAACGGGGGTGCAAAGTTAGTATGAAACTTTGCCGTTTTTGAAGTCATGTGAGCAACCCGAACGCGGGCAGACGTCGTTAATGGGTCTAATTCTACGCGAGCGAAGCTGCGGGCATCCACTTGTAGATAATATTAACATCCAGACACAAGAACAAACACCAGTATTCGTCACACGAATGTTTGTCCCGAGTGGGATTCGAACCCACGACCGCACTATCGATTGCGCCAATGAGCCGCGCGCACGACGTGGGCTGGCTTTTAGGGACCGGATCCCATATAATCTCTACGTAAAGTCGATATTTAATAAGGTACCTACAATGCTTGGAAAAATAGATACTCGTATAAATGAACAATGCCTTTGTTACCAACAAAATAAAATTCGTTTTTAAATCTGAACCCGATTGAAAACTAGTCTTTCGTTTCAACGAATCACTGTATCGGCATTTTGTAGTCCACTGTTGGATACGCCTCCCTCAATCGGTGCGTCTCCTCCCGATCCTGAACCCAGATCTTTCCCTCCCTACGGTTAATAAAAATCGCTGAGGACCCTGAGTGACTGTTATCATTATAATAACAGTTTGAAATAAAGCCTTTTAGTAAAAAATTGTGTAGGTATAAATTTCGTTAACAAGAAGATCTGATGTTATTATTATTTATTTATTATTTTTCCTAGCTATATCGATAAGTAAATACATACTTTTATTTGTTTACACAATTTACAGGTAATACCACTTCTTATATTTCAAAATGATATACGAACATAATTCGTATAGGTAATCTTCGTATAGGTAATCTTTGTTAAACATAACATGTACTTGTTGTAGTTTTCAGTGTTACATGAACGATTGCGGCAAATAAAAGATTCTTTCTTTCTTTCTTTCTTCGAATCGAACACTAATTCGCTAATAAGACGATAAATTTCTCCTGATCACATTACCTTAACAGCAGCATTAGCCTCGACATATTACTGAACTATTTAAGCTAGCTAAGGTTCAAGAAGTAGACACACAGCGTAAGAGCTGAGATCGTTCGTGTAATGAACATCGTATTCAAAGGAGTTTGTACTTTAAGTATACAATTTTATGGTCTAAAATCCAGTGAAGAAGTTCAGGGAGCTTGGTAAGCAAATCATTCATTGGCTGTATGGTGGCAGGTTTATGTGTCCTAGGTGGCATGCGCGTCTAGACTTGGCCATAAACTACATCTTACTCAGAGTTTCTACAAATGGTCGAAGTTGGAAATTAAGAGTTCAGAGTAGGTACTTAGGTGGCCAATCCAGTCCAGTCTCTTCAGTGAGTGCCAGATAAATCTACGCGCGACCAGGGACATTGTTGCAATCAACCGAATTGAACATTGACACAATAGGAATTGAATCCAGCGGTTTCTCGCTGTCTTCATAAGGACGTCCTTCAACCTTGTCAGAACGCGGCCAATAGGTACTCCATTTTCCGAGTTGTGGTCTCCACTTAAGGACTTTTCTTACTCATCTGTCATCTGTCCGTCGAGCGACGTGGCCAGCCCATTGCCACTTCAGTTCGCTGATCTTTCGAGCTATATCGGTTACATTCGTTTATCATTGCGAATCCGGTCACGTAGCGAAATACCGAACACAGCTCTCTAGCATGACGGAAATTTTTCAGAACCGTATACAGGTTATGAATCCATAGATCAGCCTTTTGGGGTCCACCGCTGGACAAGGGCCTCACCTAAACGACGCCACTCCGGTGCCTTCTGAATACAGTGGTTTCCCGCCGTCTTCTTTAGTTCATCCATCCACCTTGTCGAATGGCACCCGTACAATAAGAAGAAGTATTGAGACGTAATACCAGTGATACTGCGGTCACCAACTCGCAATAACCAAGAGCGGTGAGTACGGCCAAAACCTCCTATACAGGTTCTACCACCTATCAAACCTTCGATTTATAATATGAGAATTAGCTCGTAATACCACTTGACATTGGCATGTGATTAAGTTTCATAATTGTACTGATAAAACGATATCATTGAGGCAAAGTGGCTATTAAGTATACAAATTTCAAGTGTTTGTTTTTCGTCCTAAACCTCTTTTGCTCGTTAATGTTCCAAATTTGTAATTTTATTAATTTAATCACCGGTTTTAAAGCAAAAAGATAAATAATTGTACACCCCTAGGGTAAATGACAGAGAGCAAAAACTGTCAACTTAAACAGCAGATTGCTTATACCAGTTTCTGTGAGTCAAAATTCGTATTAATTAATTTCACACTTAAGTGAAACAACTGGCCAATAAATTAAAAATACAGATTTAATGTTGATGTTGTTCAATTCAATTCTAAACTTCGAGCTACCTACTAATGGTTATTTCAAGATATAAAAAGCCACTTATATTTTTTAAGGCCCAGGAATTGGTCTCAGGACCTCTAGCTTCACAATCATAAATTACAGATGCCGTTACTAGATCAACGAGGCAGTCCTATATAAGTTATGACACGGCCCTAAATGGTCATGGCGTTGTGGCACTGCCCCGGGCAGCCCCTATTTAGATATTGTCCATTACCATGGGAACCGTGCAATTTTCCGGGATAAAAAGGAGCTTGTCACATCCATCGTTCCGTTGAGGAGGAGAAGGAAAAACCAACAAACACACATTCACATTTATATATAAGTAGTAAGGATCTACACTGAAATTGTACTTTCAATCATTGAAAACAAAGTAAAGTTGGAAACTGAAATTGATAACAACTTTAAGCTGTATAGAAACCTCGTTCGCGAGCAATATCGATGCTTCAACATAGATGAAGCGTAAACTGTGTACCCATTCCGTATCTCGAGTGGCGAGGTTCTTAAACTTTGCTTACGATTCCGTTGCATGTACTGCAATATCTGAAAATTATTGAGGTTAACCAATGAGGAATGTAAACTATTCGTCTATCCGTTTATTCAAATTATTATTTTGTGTATCTCTTTACATTTCATCACCCACATGTGGACCGGGTAATTTGGCTTGCGTGGAGACACAGGTCCTACGCGTAGGCTTCTTTGAGACATCTTAATGAGCTGTTATATTCAATTTAATTTAATTCATTTTCAATGAAGTATAGGGTAGGTATCCTACTTTAAACATAACATAAAAAAAATAATGAATATTCACCCGAACAGGCAGAAGTACTACACCCAATTTTCAACAGTAAGATATTTATATTTTTTATCCTACATTAACACAAGTAACATCCGATGGATTTCCTAGTTATCTATTAACATTTCCTATAAAAGGGCTATCTCGCAGAAACAAAGGGAAGCCCTCAAGATCCTATCGAGCAACTACGACGCTTAGTTAAATAATAATGTTTTCACTAACTTTATTATCCGGTCTTTGTTACGCGTCGTTTGTTCAGGGTAAGTGAAATTATTTTTCCTATTCCCGTGACTCTTAGTTAGATGTCCTGAGTTCGGTTCCCGGGTCGGGTAATCTATTTAAGGGTATTTTCTTATTTGATACTCCATCCTTGTAATAGTATGTCAGAGATTTTAGTGTCCACCAATCGCTATAACAAAAAAATTACTTCACTAATATTAATTGTTTGTCCGGACGAGTAAGAGTATAATGTAAACTACGATTTGAAACTATATTGAATCTTTATTCTTTGTATCTCTATAACTTTATAAAATAACGTCCTATCTTAAAATTTACGAAATTACTGTGTCTTGTAACAGCTATACAATAATATTTTATTTTCAAATTATTTTGCTTCAAAGTAACAGAAGTAGCAATGGAATTAGAATAACTGAATTCAGATAATAATGCATATTTTTAGCAGGTCTAAATATTTTGTGATTTGAATATATTTTATCACACAATAATTTACTCAATATTGATAGGATTTCAAGTTTAATTCTACGTGCTTGGCTTGTCGCACGGAATCATAAAAAATATTTTTCTCCGCCCAACAAAGGCGCAACTGGCAATCAGATTCTATTCTTCGTAATTGAGATCAGATAAGGCCTAATTCGGTTGCTTATTACGCAAAATACAAAATTTTAGAAAATACAGGTAGATAGACCTCATTCTGTTTAAACCATTTATTTATTTAGATAATATTCGCTTTAGGTTCATGTCGAACTTTACTCTTCGCATGCGTCAAGATAAAAAAAAAGAAAGAAGAAAATAAGTACTAATACTAAAACTATACTACTGATTCGTTGATGTGGTGAACGCAGGCGTGACTGCTAAGCTAGAGGTCATCGATTCGTACCTCGGGTCGGGCAAAATATTAATTTTCTAACTTCTAGCTAAGCTGGGTGAGAAAACGGCCAGCCTTTGGCTAGGATTTTGCTTTCGAAATTCATCATTTTAAACGTTATCAAACAGGAGCCTATAGCGAGATGATATAAATTTTTAAATTTTCTTTGTCTCCATTTTCCCACCATCTGTATACAATAATATTATGTCGCAAATGTTATCATCCCTTCTATTTATTCCGTTTATTTATTTAAGGGATATTTTTACCGTTGGCTCGTAATCCGATTAAAGTAATCCCGGATGAAGCAGACATTTCAAGCGAATTTCTTGTCGACTTGTCTCAAACAATGATTGTGTTAGGAAATTGTAAAAATACATAAATTGTAACAGAACAAAAAGCAAAATCAACATCTTTGTTTATCAAAAAAACTGACTTCAAAACTAAAAAGTAAAAATAATAGTAAATTCATTTGTTTCCATGTATCGCTGTTACAATGCGGATTGATTTGTTTATTCATGTTATATTAGTCAATCCGGCAGTTTTAGTATCAATATGAAAGTCGACTTCAAAATATAGGCTTGACCCAATAGGCGATGATACCAAGTTTATGCATCTTACCAATTATCAAATTTCTCAATTCAAGTCCTGCGCGTCTGTCATTTTAATTTAATCAAACTCTTTAATTCATATTTTTTAATCGATAAAGCTCTTGTTTGAAAGTTAGTATTAAAAGCGGCATCATCATTCACAAGAATAAAAAAGCTTCTGTGACGCAACAAAGCATGTACCTATACGTGTGGGATGGAAAGCTCTTTGATAGACAGGAGAAAATTAAAATGGACTTGATTATATTCTGTAACCCTTAATACTTCCTGTTTCCCGTTTTAGTTTTATGTGATGTCGAAAGTGGTAATATACGTAACCAGACATTATTAAATTATTTTTTATTTATACGTCACTGCGAAAAAAATTAAAGGGAGCCACATTACACAATATTGACCTGAACATCTTGCTGCATCACGCTTGTATTTACCCAAAGATGTAGGCAGAGATGGGTACATCCGCTAGTAGGCCACGCATTTGCAACGAATGTTTACAGTTGAATGAATAACAAATAGGATATGTACCTAGATGTTTTTTATCCTGGCGATTTCCTTAGGGATGAAGTTCGAGAACACAGAGATGGTAGTGTCTATATGTAGGGTGGCAACTAGGTGTAAACGAAATTACACATTGTTATGTCTAACTAGCTTTAACCCGCGGCTCCGCCCGCGTGGGAAAAGGGAAATAACAATGTCATCTATTAACAACATCCGGAACTAAATATCTAGCAAATAACAAAACATCGATATCTTCCCATGGGGATGTTTTACCGCGGTAAAAAGTAGCCTACGTCACTCTCCACCCTCCTCACTATCTCCACACACAAAAACCATACCATAATAGCTTCGTAGCGACGTGAAAGCCGGACAAACAAACAAACACACTTTCACATTTATAATATTAGTATGGATTTCACGCGAATGATGATGCGCGCGCCTTAAGGAAGTAGACGCCTTCTAGACCAATCATTAATCTACGCTAATAACGTTGTCTTTAGCAGTGAGCAATTGAAAAAGTTAAACAAAGTCGGTGTACCAACATAGAGGTGGAACGGAGAAACAAATTTCTTTCGAGTTGGTAAAAGAAAATTTCTTCATTAACTTTCGTATTTTGTTTAAAAGTTTTTCTTTTAACGAGAGCAGATACTGGCCTTTGTGCGTGTTGTTCGGAGAGTTGTGCGGTATCAGGTAAATCGCACAGAGACTAGGTTTGTGTATGCTTAATATTACAAAGTTTATTATTCATTTATTTATCCATATTGACAGAATACTTATGGCAAGCTTACTAAAGCATTCTCTAGGAGCCAATCATTGGACTAACCAAAAAATCACGAAAAGCGGTTTAATTTTAAGCATACAAATAAATAACAATAAAAATATATAGATTATATAGAATATAGATTATATATTCAATTCGACTGGATATTAATATCAGAAACATTAAATTTACACGTCCACGCCCGTTGTATTTTCGTAGATGGATTGTTAAAATTTCCATCGAATGAATTAAAATTAAGACACAGTTTTCCTAGGGTTCAATTTTCCCATCAATAATAAGCACACGGCTGATCGGTCATAACGGAAACGAACCATATACGTATCTATGCAACAAACATAAATTAGCGGTGCTATATTTTGCTTGCACATCGAAAGAGCACGCTTGAAATTATGAAAGGTACTTTATTTTTTCAATAATTGTCGTTCCACCAGGACTTGTGCTTCCACCAGCATTTTTGCATGCCCCTTTGCCCTCCCCGAGGATCGTGGGCGGTGAGGACGCTCCTGAGGGGGAGATCCCATACCAGGCGTCGCTGAGAAGCATGTTTGGCTCCCACTTCTGCGGAGGGTCAATTATAAGCGACAGGTGGATTCTTACGGCAGCCCATTGTACGGTTGGGTAAGTGTATACACATCGGCACGAATACTTTCGCGAAATTCGAAGGAAATAATATTGTTTTAAAGCAAAAGTACGGACGAATGGAAGGCTTGTCTGCTTGTGTAGTTAAAATGTGTAAAACTGTGCTCGTATCTTAATATATAAATTTCTTGTGTATGTCACTGAACTCCTCCTAAATGACTGGATAGATGTTGATGAAATTTTTTGTGTGTGTTCAAGGGGTTTCGAGAATGGTTTAGATTCACAATTTGGTCCACTGGAAAATGTTGAAGTGTCGCGTCACTTTGACATTTCATATGGCAGAACAAATTTTGCGGAGTCAGCTAGTATCCTTAAAAATATAATTAGCACGAATATCAAACTTTATATTTTCAGATACTCCCCATACACAATGCAAATTATCGTTGGCACGAATCGTCTACTGAGCGGCGGCACTCATCACTCCGTAGAGGAGATCTTCGTCCACGAGGAATATGATGCCAGTCTGATCTTCAACGACGTCAGCGTGGTGAAGGTGACAAGGGCTATCCAGTTTGGCGATCGGGTGCAGGCGATTCCGCTGGCGGAGGAGAATACTTGTGGGGGCGCGGCACTTACTCTCACTGGGTGGGGACGTCTCTCTGTAAGTATGTGAATATAACATACTAATGGACGCGCGCAGCTTCGCTCGCGTAGTAATATTATATAGCCTATGTTATTGAGTGAAGATGCAGCTTTCTAATGGTGAAAGAATTTTTGAAATCGGTCCAGTAGTTTTTGTGTGAAAACATTACAAACAAATGTTTCCTCTTTATTTATTCTTTATTATACCAAAAAGCTTGTGGTACAAAAGGCGGACTTTACTTACTCTTTATAATATTAATATAGATATTTTTAATATATATTACTTATTTTATTTATTTAAATACTTTACTGTCTCGTTGGTCTATTGTTCGCAAACTAGACTGCTATGCCAGAGGTCCTGGATTCGATTCCCGGGTCGGGCAAAGTATTATTGAGTTTTTTTTAATTTGAAATTATTTCCAGTAGTAGATCGGAGTTTGGAAATATACCCGGTGTATGGCAACATTCTCTCTATCATGGGACTAACGTCTTTTGTGGTAACATTATTTGGACACTAAAATAGTACCTAGTATATATAAATAACTTGTAGCAATAGTGAATTAGTTAAATTGTAGGAAATAATAAACTGTGATTAATAGCTTAACCAGTCGATATCAAATTGAGTAGCTTCGTCGAGGATGTGGCGTCATTTAAAAGAAACTTATTTCAAGCAGTACACCTCAAAAGGCTGATGATTCGATAGATAAAGTACTTTAGTCTATCTATATATATAAAAGGAGAAGCTGACTGACTGACTGACTGACTGACTGACTGACTGACTGACTGACTGACTGGCTGACATATAAACGCAGGGCCTAAACTATAAGGGTTAGAAACTTGAAATTTTGCACAGGGGTTCCTTTTATAACGTAGGGGAGCAGTATGAAAGGATTTTTTAAAATTCATCCCCTAGGGGGTAAAACGGGGGTGAAAAGTTAGTATGAAGCTTTACCGTTTTTGAAGTCAAGCGGGCAACCCGAACGCGGGCAGACGTCGTCATGGGTCTAATTCTACGCGAGCGAAGATGCGGGCGTCCACTAGTCATATTGTATAATTGTAATTTACAACGCAAGAGAATTAATGTAGGTATCTATCGACCACATCATCCTGTTTTCAGTATCCTGGTAGTCTTCCAGACAAACTGCAGATGATTGAACTGGTTTCCCTGAGCGTGGAAGAATGCCAGGACAGGTTTGCCGGTATCAACCCGGTGTACGAGAGCCAGATCTGTTCACTGACCAAGACAGGGGAAGGAGCATGTCATGTGAGTAGATATGACAAGGTTCTCCTTTTTTGTTTGGCTTTGGTTTTTACAAAGGTAAGTATACAGCTGACTGTACACAGTTTACTGCGATTGATCGTAAGAATTGTAATCTATACAAAAATATTATTAACAAAAGCAGTCCGACGCGTACCTACAACAAAATTGTCTCGCGCGCGGGTTAATATCAGAAACATTTTGTAGGTGGTAGAGCCAATAGGGAACCAAATAGGTATTATTTGAAACCTAATTGGTTCCATATAGAGTTCGCCCGGGGTAGTACCACCGCCCGCCTACCACCTAGTAGTACCATTTCTGCCATGTAATAACTGTTTTTAAAGCAATTATGATCCGGTTGAAAACGTGTGGTTTCAGGTTACACTTCTTTAGAGGCGACCATCTTAGTTCTCAAGGGTTGCAACACATCTGTGACTGACTTAGAACGAGACTCCTACTAACAAGTACTAACTAGACTATTACTGACACCAACTAACAGGACTCACTATCACTAATAGTCCCCAGTCCTCATACCTACTAACGAACTGACCAACTAATGTTCTAATTAACTCTCTCAACTAATTGGACTAACCATCCCAGTCCCTAATTGAGTCTTGTTCAAAGTCAGTCACAGTTGTCATGGGCGGCAGCGGATGGGTGGTGCTGCAAGCTTTGTTTGCTATCTTGTATCCATAAAAAACGATTGATCTTCGGATCGTACGAATTGTAATCTATACAAAAATATTATAATCAAAAGCAATCCGACGCAAACACAAAATTGTCTTGCTGGCTAATATCAGAAAATAATACGTTCAATTTCAATTTCAGAGGAAAGTAACCAAATATGTCTGTCAATCCGCACTTGGGCAGGTTAGCTAACCGACTTCCAAAAAAGGAGGAGGTTCTCAATCCCATTGTGTTTTTTTATGTGTGTTACGCGATTTCTCCGCCGGTAATGAATCGATTCAAATGACTTTTGTGTCTGACAGAACATACTGTGTCTGATACAGTAACATAACACAGTAACGTAAGACATAACGTGTACTGTGTGTAACACATAATGTGATCCCATATAAATTTCAAGCTGTAGAGTTTTATCACTACTAATCAAGCCATAATAAGGGTAGTGATATAATATGTGCTCGTTACATTGTGTTCATTGCCGTGTAGCGTCGGTGTTTGTAAATGGATTTTAATGATTCTTTTTTTAAATGTTACAGGGCGATTCCGGCGGACCTCTCGTTGAAAACGGCAAGGTGGTTGGAATAGTATCCTGGGGGGTACCGTGCGCGCGTGGCTTCCCTGACGTGTATACCCGAGTGTTTTCCTTCAAGGACTGGATCCAGGATAAAATCAATGCTACCGAAGCGGAGAAACCGACAAGTATCCTTGATACGGTGCTCGTAGTTTCATAAAAGAAAATGGATATTTTCTGAAAAAATATGGTGTAATGTGTATATGTGTATAACATAGAATTTAAAAAATCAACAGTTATGAAAAATATTCGCTGGAACGATGCCTTTATTGTAATTTATTCATTTGATTGTACAATAACATTATTCAAAATTTTTTTTTAAAAAAAAGCTTTTACAACTTTTTATTTTATTTTCGTGCATTGTCATCGAAACAAAGAAAAAAAAACAGTCATCGAACAAATAGGTATGTGTGCCAAATTTCAGCTTCAGTGGAAGTGGGTGAAATATTGATTGCAAGATTCCAGGACATGGATACATACGAGTGAAGTTAAATAAAAGCTTTTAACAGATTGTTTCTTATAATAAACAGTTTTTAGACTTCTAAGACAGAATACAGACAGACACAGAAATAATGATTCAACGTATAGTATAGTCAAAAGTCAAAGTCAAAGTCAAATAATTTATTTCGCTATGAGGTGATTAGACACGCTTAACGAAAGTCTAGGTACCTAACTAAAAACTACTTAAACTACTAACTGATCTATATAAGGCAAAGGATTAGCTATTGATTATTGAATGAATAGCTAATCCTACACAGGTGTCTAACTTGCCTTAAGATAAATTTACAATAATTACCTACCACTAAGCTAAGCTCTAAGTCACGATAGACTATCTATATGGTCATCGGCTTTAGGAAGAATTTACAATATTCTTATCCTATGCCCTAGTGTAGGCCGAGAGAGAAAAAAGCCGGAGGAAAATACTCTCGGTACTCTTTTAAAATTCAAATTAATTTTTACAGAAAAATGCACAGTATGACCATGACATGATTAAGTCAGACACGAGACAGCCAATCGTGTATGCCAAGAATCACCCCATATGCCACCTGCTTACAATTTTTAGTATAATTATAGTAAGTTTAATGTCATTCATGAAAATCGGGACGCCATTAACTACAAAAAGTGCAACGCAGCTAGCTTATGTTGTGACATTAATTTATAATTATGACGTTTAGATATTGTTAATTGTACGAACACTTCCAAGCAGGACGTATGACGTCACAGCAACCACGCCAACTTCATCAATTTTTGTGAAACAAAATCCTTGTGACGTCATAGCGACCGTGCCAACTTCATCAATTTTTATCGTGAAACAAAAACACTATCTGTAAAGGAATTCCTAGCTCTATAAATCTGCATTCATAATTTAAATCATTACGGATCCTCATTATATTCAGCGGGATAAGTGAGAAACGTAGTTCCAGTTTGTTTTTGTTCTAGAAGTGAGTATTGCTTACAGTTTGGCTAAGTTGGCCGGAGCTGCGGCAAAGTTATAACGAGTTGAGGGATTTCTTTCAGTGTGAACGGTTGATGAACTTATTATCCGCCATACAAGGATGACGATGCTACGTCAACTTTTCGGGAGGAAATCTTCCAAGTATACAACACTAAAACCCGCTCGGTGGCCTATTAATAATTCCAGCGCTGCGCCCAAGACGGGCTCTTCCCGGTTTATACAACGCTGTGCAGCCACAAACAGCGTCGTCTTTCCCGGGGTCACTTGATGAACTTTTGATGGACGGTTCGAGCTCCCACTCTCACCGTCCGCAACTCCAGAAGTCCGATTTTTTTCGCCTTTTACGATAGGCAGTGGCTACCGTAGCACTATTATTATTACACTTACTGAAGCCTCGCTTGCATAAAGCCCAACCAATTTACGAGTAGACGATGTATAATGTCAATCTGCGTTTTGTCGTTATTAATTTATAAGTAAGTAATGTAATTTTGTAAAGAACCGTTTGTGAAAGTTTATTGTATTTCTATGTTTTTTATTAAAACAAAAACACAAGAAACTTTCAACGAGAAGGGAGTGAGTTCTGTTAGGGTCGCCACTTATTAAATTTATAATATTTAGATTAGAGTAGGTAGGTATGTCATGTACTATTGTCGTAACTTTGCCTTGGTAATTAGATACATATTAGATTAAAATATGTAATATTTACACCTTGTCAAAATCCAAACCAACTGAACACTACTTAATTTTCATGTAAATTTAACCTTTGTTAACTATAAGTACTAGAAATATGTAACTATGTAAGTCCTCTATTAGTAACTGCTAGTAATAAAATCATATTAGTATTTTTCTCTCGTATTATTTAGGATAGGTTTATTTTGAGATTTATTCACTTTAATAGTAAGCAACGAACTACCTATCTCTTCTAATTTATTTATTACATTGACTTTTATTTATCTACCTAATTTTAGTTAATAATAAGTAAGTAGGTATTACGTACATTAATTGGCTCTTACGAGTAACTGATTTCTACAGAATGTTGGCAACCCTATCCAATTCCCGTGGCAGTGGGGTTAAATAAATATGAAGCCCCACATGGAACCCGTTTAAAAAATACCTCGTAAAATAAATTAGCAAGGAAAGTAGTAATAGGACAAGAGTAGCAAAGCAAATATTTTTTACCAACTTTGCCTCATATTTTAAACGCTTCAATGACGTGACTATACTTCAGGTTAAGTTCG
The DNA here is from genome assembly GCA_944567765.1 of Carterocephalus palaemon. NCBI lineage: Eukaryota > Metazoa > Arthropoda > Insecta > Lepidoptera > Hesperiidae > Carterocephalus > Carterocephalus palaemon. The sequence continues at coordinate 12,392,159 of OX155641.1, read as the reverse complement.
TCGCATACCTAATTTGTCATATATGGGTAAAAGCAGAAGCATAGAATACATATCTATTTTTATGGCCAATTTGTGACGATAAATTGGGCAATAAAAATAGATATTTGCCAATAATGCCAGACTATACAGCTCTAACAAGCGGTGACAACCCAGTGGCTATATAACTCGCCGCTCACTCGAGCGGTCCGGGTTCAAACCCCAGCGGCACGCACCAATGACTTTTCTAAGCGATTTAAGAAATTAAATGTCACGGTAAACGGTGAAGAATACATCGTGAGGAAACCTGCATGCCTGAGAGTTCTTCATAATGTTCTCGAAGGCATGTGAATTCTTCCAAACCGCACTTGGCCAGCGTGGTGGGCTAAGACCTAATCCCTTCCATTCTGAGAGTAGATCCGTGCCCAACAGTGGAACAAAATAAAAGGTTGTGTTGATGATACAGCTCTATACAAGTCCTTAAATTTGTGGAATTTTTTCCCGCTAGAGGTGGAATTTTAGAGGCTACATGTTAATTCTCAATTGTAGCAACGCTATCTCGAAAGTAGCTCTTCTACAAGTCTACCACAATGTCAAAGTCAAAGTCAAATAATTTATTTCGGTATAAGGTGATTAGACACGCTTAACGAAAGTCTAGGTACCTAACTAAAAACTACTTAAACTACTAACTGATCTATATGAGGCAAAGGATTAGCTATTGATCATTGAATGAATAGCTAATCCTACACAGGTGCCTAACTTGCCACACTTGCCACTTGCCCACAATGCCATAAATCCTGCGCTTATTGTGCAACAATCAGTTATTCCTGGCTTCACCCCCCGGGGGTAATGTAACAGAATGGCAGCATACGAGTACGTGCACTGTTATTTCTATTTCCCAACCCCTGGGAAATCTGTTGGACGTGCTAGTTCGGTAGAGCCAAATAATTAAACGAGCCTTGGGACTTTCCTGGGAAAGTCTGGGAACTTCACACTGGTTATTTTCAAGACTAAGAAGTCCGATAGGTTGCTCGAGTGTGGCAAGCCACAAGCCACAAGTTTACCAATGTAAGGTACCTAGAACTAAAAGTAGAACATCTGTTCCTCCTCTATGTGTTCATCCCTCCAAAACAAACTACAGGTGAAATTCTTTTTTCAGGAGAGCTTGTATGTCATTTAATAATACCTCTCGTGAGAGTAATATTGATCTATTTGATACAAGTGTGCCTAAATTAAAGCGTCTATTGACTAAAAAATTTTTTTCACAAGCGCTCTGACTTAATCTTTTAACTTTTACTTTATATAAATACAAATAAGTATGTATATCAATACTGTGTTGTGTATAGTTTTACCTACTACCGATTTTCTTTTTTCTATTTATTGTGCTATACGTGAAAACTTGTAAGATGCTTTCTAATTTATAATTTCATATACTCAATCTGTATTTGTTTAGCTGTAAGTTTTCCGAATAAATAAAAATAAAATAAAATAAAATAAACGAGTTAGTTGCCAGCATAAGTGCAAGATCACGCGAAGCTTCTGGACAATGATCAATGTCTGATAACAAAACTATAGTAACCGAGAGATTATATGCTATAGATACTAATATTATAAAGAGGAAAGATTTGTTTGTAATGTTTTCACACAAAAACTACTGGGCCGATTTCAAAAATTCTTTCACAATTAGAAAGCTGCATCTTCACTGAGTGACATAGGCTATAATAATATAATAATACTAGGTATAAACGAAACTATCGTTATGTCTAATTCCACGCGAGCGAAGCTGCGGGCGTCCACTAGTATAATATAATATAAATATAATACTATAATATATATATCATGGATCAATGATCATGGACATTCTCACACACGGCCATCCGACTTCAAACTAGGCAGAGTCTGTACTATGGTCGTCAGACACTAATATACATACATAGATATTTTTAAAGACATACATAAATAGATATTAATATCCAGACACAGAACAAACACAAGTGTTTGTCACACGAATGTTTGTCCTCAGTGGGATTCGAACCCACGACCCTTGGCGTAACAGGAAGACTACTACTGAACGAGTCCCGTTCCAAATCTGTAACTAATCAGCTGACTTTACTTTTCTCGTCTCAAGTCTCAAGGTGCTCTATATTTAGGATATCGATATTAATCTTTGGAAAGCAATAACAGATTACAAGAAGGAAAGGAAGTTTATTTATAGATCATCTAAAAGCCAGGGAAAATTTATATTGAAATCCCTTCTTAATGAATGAGATGCTATCCCTTTTTAATTAATTCCTCAAATTCTATAAATGTTACTGATTATAAAATATAATCTAAGTATACTTAATTGATTACTTATGCCACAGAGGAAGGTACTAATACCTAAATTATGTATACCTACGTGCGATGGTCTAGTAGAGATCGCAAGCGCTGTTGAGCAAGATGTTCGATCCACATCATCCATTGATTTCCGTGTGTGTGGTTTCCGGTAACACTTCTTTAGAGGTGACCATCTAAGTCTTCAAAAACGTCAGTAACTGGACTATTACTAACAGTTCCCAGTACTCATAACTCTAACGAACTGACCATCTAATGTCCTAATTAACCCTTTCAGCTAACTGGACTAACCATCACTATTCCAGTCCCTATTTGAGTCTTAAAGTCAGTCACAGTTGTCAAGCATGGGCAGCAGCGGATGGGTGGTGCTGAAAGCTCATTATTTGCTATCTTATATCTATACCTACGGGCTATAAGGTGATTGAAACTTAGGGTTGATTACATTAAATTTGATCATGCGTGTCAAAAGCACCTCTGAGTCCCATAGAAGCAACTGCTACAACCCCGGTCTTACTGCAGGTCACACGTCTCTTCTCACAACTGAGAAAACCTAGAACCTAGAGCGTACGGTGACCCTGAGATAAAGCACGCTGCTCCAGTGCGGATGGGTCGCCACCAACAGGCACCCCTACGGGTTATCGTCACGGCACGGAAGCCCTCAAGATATTTTGCACCTAGCGGTCAGCGGTCACCCATCGAGAATCAGTGGACCTTGAGCCCATCAATCACATATTATAATAATATTAACACTGAGATCCTACATCAGAGCCGGAAAACCGGTTTGTGTCGAACGGCGCGGCCGACAGTGTCGCGAGGGGTGTGGGAGGGGAGAGCGGGGAGAGAGCGACAGAAGCGAACACGCGCGAGGCGGAACGGAGCGGCGCGAGGCCGTCGCCCCCAGTCGGCCGCACACCGCACCGCGCGGCACATTCCCGCCACATGGCACCACAGATTACATAAAACAGAACAATTTGTAGTATTTTTGGCAGAATTTATACTTTTTTTTTAATTTTTATTACACAGATAACTTATAAAAAGTAAATAATGAAAGCGTTCATCGAAGGAGTCCGCAAGGAACCCTGCCTCTGGAACCCATTACATCCGGATTACCGCGAAATGCACATCAAAGAGTGGGCTTGGCAGCGCGTTGTTGACCACTATAACAATAGCTCTATACCGAACGGTGAGTCTAGTTTAGCTTTGTTGCGCCATTCGGTTTATTAATGCTGGCTGTGTTTTTTGATTCTAAAGACTATTAACATGTGGGTAATAATCTGCTACATAAGTAATTATATTCAGAAAGTTTAATTCATAAACGTAAATACGTTGAAGTATTTTTTCTTAACTAGTCACTAGGTTTGCTAACTACGAAAGTAGGTATATGGACCAATAAGTTAATAATAAGTAACATGTACTAGAAGCCATTTTAGTTAGTTAGATAACTACGTACTAACCAGGTAATAAATAATATTTAAGTAATAAACCTCCAAATTTGTTCTGGCAAGTACCTACGTTGATAGATTTTATTTTGTTTTATCATATTAAGATAAGATAAGAAGTAATTTAGGTTAAAGTATGCAAGCAGTATTGTAAGAATTTATTTAAAAAGAAAGACATGGCCCACCGCAGGCTGGTTTCGGGTTTGATTCCCAGCCGGGCCGGACAGGCAGCTGCTCTGCAGTATGACGTAGGCGTAGTGGATAAATGCCTAGGTATCTAGTATTCGCTAGCGTGACTGCTAAGCTAAAGTTCTTGGGTTCGGTCCCCGGTTCGCGCAACAACTATTGAGTTTTTATAACTTGAAGTGCCCAGTAGCAGCTCGGGATCTTAACATTACAGGTGTCGTGTTTATATTGCATTTAGGTGATGTAATCTGTAATAAAGAAGGACTAATAATAGTAAGATATTACCCGTTAATTTAGTTAATTTGAATAGAAAATACATTAGTTGTTACATTTTTACAGTTCAAGTGGCGAAAATTGAATGGAAGAAGTTGCGAGACAACCACCGTGACGCCCTGAAGAGAGCTAAACTGGGGAAGAACAAACTACTGCCCGCTCAAATCACCACTTGGAAATACGCAAAGGCCATGCAGTTTCTCGAGCCGCACATGAAATACCGTATCACTGAATGCATAGAAATGGAGCCCCCTCAAACCTCTAGTCAAAAAAATACAGAACACGATGTATCGACAACGGAATTTACCGATACTAAAGAACCACAACCTCTCACAAGTCCAGCTGGTAAAAGACGATGCGTTGAACGCAACACTGAGTATAGACAAGACATAGATGCGTTAGAATCATTTTATAACTGCATTCTTCAAAGCACACGAACGATGCCTCACTGGATGCAAACACAAGTGAAAAAGAAAATATTTGCTGTAATCATTGACGCTGAAGAGCAATTGTCATCAAATGCGTGTGGATCCCAAGACAAGACTGTTACTCCCACGGAATCAAACGATATTATCTTACCTGTAGAAACTGTGATTAAAAGTGAAGCATTCTCAGATGAAAGCTGTGATGAGTGATTTTTAATAATTAAATTATCAAAGACATTAGAATTAATGTTCGTGAATTATTTTTGAAAAACAAACTAGACTAAATGAATGTTGAAACCTTCCTGAAAAACTTTCAGTCAAAATGGCTTATTCACTATCCATTATTTATTATACTGTCATTACTTTTGATATCATAAATCTAACGAAAATGTTGAATTTTAGGAGGTATTGAAAATAATTATTTAAAGCTGGCATTTTGTTCATAAAACTAAGCTGTTATTCTCTTTATATAAAGTATGAGTACCTCTCTCGCCCGCTACGTTTATAACGATTTTGTATTTAATTTTATTGATCAGTTCAGTTAAATAAGAATAAATATTTATCAGTTTTCTTTTGAAATATAACTGATATGAAAAGGGATCGGGAATCTGTCATATTGCTAAAAACTGGGTACATTTTTACAATAGATTTATTAATAGAAGATTAATGATAAATCTATGATTTTTACTGTATTTATTACCGATTTGTCAAATTTGGGGCCGGTCAAGTAAAATATCCAAAGTTATTGCTAACTCTAATGTGATCTGGTAAACATTTAACCTTTCCTTCATCTTTTAACATTACCCTTCAAAAAATTGTAAAAAAATCCAATATCACCTCGTAATGCCCTCAAGGCGCGAAAAGGACAAATTGATGAAGACACCCCCAGCTCATCCAGGACCAACTAAATGATTGATGAGATAGCGGAGCGGAAGATTGATAATCGTCCGTTTTGCTCCATTGAATTAGTATAATTGAGTCCCAAAATGATAGGCAAGACCCGGTTATATAGACGATGAAAGAGTAAAAGAGTTTCATAGTAATAATACATACCACTATTAAATATTTTTGTATATAGTGAGGTAGGGTGGGGTAAGCTGTAAGATAAGACATGGGGCAAGACTAATTTTTCTTTTCTTTATGTTTGTAGTTACCTAGACTCGTTAAGCGTGTCCAATCACCTCATAGCGAAATAAATTAATTGACTTTGACTTTGACTAACACTTTTAAATATCTTAAAGTACCTACACATTTATTTTCATAAACGTCGGAACAGAAATGTGTCTTGGACGTCATTTTTTTTTAATTTAAAAATAACCAAGACATCTAAGTAAACTGCTTAGTTAAAATAATATTGTCGCTAAATAACCAACCAAGAGCGAAGATAGCCCAGTGGCTAAGAATACGGCCTCATACTCGGGAGGGCCGGGTTCAAATCCCAGCGGCACGCACCAATGACTCATACGATAGGAGCTTCTGAAACATTTAAATATCACGCTCTAACGGTGAAGGCAAAAATCTTGAGGAAACCTGCATGCGTGTGAAGTTCACCAACCCGCAACTGGCCAGCGTGGTAGACTATGGCCTTCTCATTCTGAAGGAGACCCGGCCTGCAGTGGCTTACTAATTGGTTGCAGACACAAACAACCAACAATGGTGTCGGCGTAACCGACATAGTAATTAGAAAAGGAATATATACTTTATGAGATATTCAAAAGTGTTAGTCTTGCCCCACGTTGGCTTACTTACCCCAACTCACTATATTTATTACATACATAAGTGACAGTTATTGAAGTGCCAGTCAAGTCGTCATAAAATACATTCCGTTCCATTGACCGCTTTAAATCTGAGTGAGTACCACTAGTCCTGAAAAGTTATAGGGTCGCCACCCACGTCATAGTTGTTGAAGGTTCGATAATAAACCGATAAGTTCTCCTGTCTTATATCACAGACTTTTTGACTGACTCATCCCACACGTTTGACACAGGCCGTTGGCTGTACTGTATGGGTGTAATTTTAAAAGATGATGATTTATGATGTTTAAAAGGAAAGCATCGTGCGCCCTTATGCAATTATCTGCACTGTAACACACCAATGCATAGTCCTACATTTGTGAATGTTTCATAATGCAATCAATCGGATATAATGGGATACCTCACTGATTTTGTTTTGCCGTCTTTTGTAGGTATGTATGCGTTTGGCAAAGTTTTCAAGTAACAATAATCGCACCTCGGATAAACCTCATTGGTTACGATATTGCCTCTGCGCAATCTGCCGCTCTAATATTTCATTTTGTACCGACAAAAATCAGTAACCGAATGCCGGACGTCGGCGACAGCCCTAAAGATAATTCCTCACGAACTCTATTTCAAAGCTCCTAGATCTGGTTTATGTATAGTGTAACCGGTGTTACGTTATGATCCTTAAGAAGATTTTCTCCAACATAACGAGGTCCTTCAAAGCGATTCGCGGGAAATGGGGCCAAATGGGGACGTCACGTCACGTTTTCAAGATTATCAGAGACTTGCTTTTTATTGTACAATAGCGGAAAAAATAGGTATGGAGAATATGTATAATAATATGTTTTAGAAAACATTCGAAATATTCAGTTTCAGTTCAAAATGTGAAGTCGCACAGATTACAAATTCATGATTAAATTGAAATTTTTAAACAAGAATCGACTTGTAGTTTATTAGAGTTTAAGAGTTATCAACAAAATGAAATGACTTAATTTATGATCAAAATACTAGTTGTCTGGGTCGGCGAATCAGCGTTGCTAATTTACTATCCATTTGGGAAACTCTGCCAGAGTCAAGAGTCTTGCACCACAGAGTCAAGAGTCCTTTATTTTATAATTATATATTTTAAGTTTTTTAATAATTTTCAATTTAAATTTCGTTTTGCTTTTTTCTATATAATGAAGGTAGCTTGGTTACTTTAGGTGTATAACTCAACAAGATAACTCTATGTATCTCTATAACAAACTACTACTTTTCATTTTATTTAAACGAGTTATCTACTACTCAATTATAAATTAAGAAATTTCAATTGGTCACGCATTAGAAAAATTAGGCATAAAACTTATTTACTAGGTAAATAAAACTGTTGATGTCTGAAGTGGTACTGCAAGCTCGTTTGCTATCTTATATCCAAAAAAAATGCCATTTAGGTTGAAAGATGAATAAAATTTATGAAAAAATTACGACCATAAAAATTCGGAAAAAGCTCACCTAGGGGATATAGACTGGAAAATGAAAAATAAATCAGCTATCTTAATTATTAATCTTAGTATCAAATATGAATGCCACGGTTAAACTAGTCGATCCGCTTGCTATTCGAATGGAATGGACAGTTGCTCTTGGCTCTAATGGACTTAACAGCTTCTAACAGCGTTCTACCATAGAGTACATAAACCAAAAGGTTCTACCAAACAGCTATTAGCAAATACTATTTACATGGTTTCTCAAAAGTTAACTGCTCTATACTTCTCCGGTCGTCGCTCAATACCGACGTACCTACTTATATCAATCATCGTTTGTGAAACTCGTAAATTAAAGAAAACCCCGAACGCGATGATGACACTATCCACGTTAGGTAGTGAAATAAAACAGTTCAATTTCAGAAAACCGTGTAAGTACCTAAGTATATTCAAGCAAGAGGCGTAATCCGTGTCATAAATGTTTTCTATATAGAATGCCTCTTAAAAAGAGAATTTGCTTTGGTAGAAATAAATTTAAAAAAAGAACGATACCTACAAACAAAACACAAAACTCCTTGTTCACAAACTAGACCTTCATTGCAACGAAGTATGCTTTGTTTGTGAACAACAAGCGAGTCGTATCTAAGTCTATGTAGGTCAATGTTACACCCCTCACCCCGTCTTCGCGGGACATGGCGTGCCAAGATCTGTTTAAAGTTTATTGTTAAACTTTAACGGGAAATTAATGCTTTGTAACGTAGCTGAAGAGTCCATCAGCCAGCTCCAAGAGCCTTATCATTCACAAACCATAACCACCATTTATCTTAATTCAGTATGGTAAGACGGGCATGAAGAACAGACCTTAATGTCTATTTACTCGTATGTGGTTGATTCATGAATACGTACACCGCGTGTTTTCCAATCAAACAGCGTGAAGGTATCAGTTTCAGTACAGCAGTGAACAGTTTAGGGGCTAAAACGTCCCCCTGGCTCACGCCCCTGTTCAGATGGTTGGATATTGTCTGATTCTCAGATTCTATCTCATCACGTTCATGTTTATGAATGCAGACGTAGGCGTAGGGACTAACTATATCTATTCTTCGGTCGTTAATATCTTGCGGGTATCGTCGTGGCCCGTACCAATACCATCTAAAAGTACTTAATGACACAATCTTTTCATATTATATAATAACGATTGTATTCGGCCTACGAACAAAGGATGAGAGTTGCTCGAGACTTCTCTAGGCAGATTATGCAAATAACGTGGATTCAGTATATCACGGGAAGCTCTGTCCAAGGTCGAAGAGTCCTTCAGCGGTCGTTAACGACGCGGGACTGTCAATGGCCCTTTAGACTTTCGAAAGGCCTTGAAAATTGTGTCGTGTGTTCGGAGTTTCGGGACGCTGTTTAAATCAAGTTATCCGACATTGAATAATTTGTATAATATGTACCTATGAGTTATGTTGTTTGCAAACACTACAAAGTACCTACCTTATTGTGGCTGATTGCACGTTAATAACACTCAAACAAAATAATGTAGGTATGTATGTTGCTTGCTAGTAAATAGAATAATATAATCCTGATTCCTGTTATTTATTAGTAGGAAATATGTCACGTCAGTACAAGTACATACTGAAAGATGGTCAAAGCAAAGGTAAGCGGTAAGGGTAAGTTGAATTGACTGATTCTAATTATTTTATTAATTATTTAATAGGGCCAAAAACAGTGTCAGTTCATCGACACACATCTCTGCGATAGTGAAATGCGTGCGAGTGGAGTGAAATCATAGAAATCATATCCAAGATCATCACCCACTGTTCAGTCGAGTCAGTTAAGACCCTTCTGATGGCAATGAGTTTAGATTGATCAGGGTTCATATACATTCTGCGTAGACCAAACGTTAGCATGATTCAGAATACAAGTAGCGTCATCTCTTAACGTGAAAATCAATTTCTATAAAGTCTGGCTGGGTGATGATGGTTGATATTAAAATTAATGTAGTCCGTAGTCTGTGCTATATTGGTTATTAAAGTTGCCGTGTCTAAATAAACCGAGCTATTTAGTTGACTACGCATTATTTTATAAAAGAGAAATAGGTACAAAGACAGAACCAACGTGATAAAAATATTTTTTTCTAGTAGTTCAATATTTTTTAAATCTTAGATAAAATTTAAAATACTTAAACCCGCAGACCGGTCCGTTAAATGTCAGTCCGTCTGTAATAAAATTCTGTTGTTTTTTTTCCCATAATCTGTATGTTACCAGAGACAAACAACAAACAATAAATAAACGTCAAACAAATGTCAAATTAATTAACAACAAAAAAGTGAGTGAGTGTATGCGAATTAAATGTGTTTTGTTAATTTTTGAATTATCTTATTAAAACGAAAATAGTTCATAAATAATATTATTAGTTAAAATATGGATTTTATAATAGATACAGTTGGTGATGAAGAACTGCAAGTCAAAACTGAACTATTAGACGAGGATGATAAACTTTTTATAGGTTAGTTTTCAAATTTCGATCATGTGCTGTTTTAATTGAATTAATATAACTGCTATTATTCGGTCACGAATAAGAATATGAATCGTATGTTCATGCTGCTATAACTAGCGTTATAATATTTCCATATCCAAGTGTGTATTTAATTCTTAATTATGTCGGTGTTTTATCGCAGCAGCATGTAGTAATTTAAAAACCCAGGGACTTCTTTAACCAACCTCAAAAAAGTAGTTAGACGACTTTTCCAAGCTCTATTTTTCTCCGATTGCTCTGAAACTGGTGCAATTACGAACTTAGCACCAATCGGTTGTTCCATCATAATGGGAGACCTTTTTCGCGATTAGGTCTGGCTCCTTCTACTTGTATTGTTCAGCAAGACACAGACAAAGTTAGACAACAGCCTAACCAACAATTTGACGCAGCCGCTGTTATAGGTTGTCAAGAAAAAATTTTGGGTGCCAATGACAATGTATTTATATGTATATCTTTCAAATAATTTCATTGTTCAAAGTTAGATCATAATTAGGCGGGTAAAGTGGAAAATTAGGACAGGTATGCTATATTACTGCATTAAATTTTACATCAAATATGTTTAGACATATTACTTAATTATGATCATCATCACCACCCATGAATGAGTAGGTTTTCCTAAAGTCCACAATCCAAAATTTTATCATACTATTTGTTTTTTCCACAGATAGAGATGATAAAACACAATCAATACTGTCACTATTTAATAAAAATAAAGAAAAATTAGATGCTCTGGCATCTGCAGAGGAAGAATTGCAGAAGAAGATGAAGAACATGAAAATAGACAGTTTATTTGAAAATTTTTACTCAGAAATGTTATGGACTAACTGTGCCGTACTCAAGAAGACCAAGAATAGAAGGAGGCTATTTCACTTTGATCAACTTGACGTTGAAACAGGAAAGCTTAAGTCCAATCTTGGAGGTGTGGATGTAGAAAAGGAAATGCAGAGGTCTGTTTTGAAGCCAGGTCTTGAAAAGGAGCATGCACTACCACAATACAATATGAGCGAGAAAAAACTGAGGGCTATGAGAAAGGTAAATTGGTTGATACAGGTTATATTATTCACCAGGGTGGATGATGAACCATTTGAGTCAATGCAGGGCATGGAATTCTTACAATAACTTAATGTCCTTCATGTCCAACAACAGGAAGCAACAACTTAAAAACGCAAGCTCCTAGATTATTTTCACTGATGACAGGTGTGTCATCAGTGAAAATAATGTGGTAGTGTGGTGGCTGGTAGGTGTACCAGCCTTAATCAGCTAAAACTTATAGATCAGTTTAAATTGTCACAAGCCACACAATCATGAGTGATTCTTATCTAATCTTATTTGATCTGAATGTTAATTTTCAGTCGAACTCTTTCAACAAATCAATATAACATAAACTGATTGTGATTTCATTTTTTTTAAAGAAAGAACGGCAAAAGACTAAGGGCCCTGGCTGGTTTGATATGAAGGCTCCAGAGGTAACTGAAGAAATGAAAAATGACCTCAACATTCTAAAGATGAGGTCAGCCTTAGACCCCAAACATTTCTACAAGAAGAACGACATGGAAGTACTGCCTAAATACTTCCAAGTGAGTACAAGGAATTTATTTTAATGTGACAAAATACTGAGATATGAAACAATAAATATCACAATTATTTTGAAATTGGTGTTGCATGTGTTAAAATCTATTATAAATCGTAATTATCCATTAATCTGTGTGAATGGTTACCATAACTATGGTTCTCAATAGATTCAATTGACAGGCCCGTTGGCGCAATCGGTAGTGACCCTGTCTGTTGCGCCAAAGGTCGTGGGTTCGAATCCCACTCAGGACAAATATTCGTGTGACGAACACTTGTATTTGTTCTGTGTCTGGATGTCAATATTATCTATTTAAGTATGTATTTAAAAATATCTATGTATGTATAACAGTCTCTGACACCCATAACACAGGCTCGCGCCTACTTTGGGGTCAGATGGCCGTGTGTGAGAATGTCCAAGATATTTATTTATTTATTTAATTATAATTTGATCTTTATCATAGTCATGATGAAGATGAGTTTAAGGATGTCATTAAAAAAGCACGACAAAAGGTATTAAATGTACATCATTTATCATAAGACCTCATCACTTTAGTGTCTTGTCTTGTTTTAAGGATATAGGATGGAAAACAAACATGTGACCATCTTTAAACAATACTTAAATTGGAGCGGTATTATTCAAGTTAGTATAAATGATCTTTCCTAAATCGTGCCATGATACTTAATTACAGGTTGGTACAATAATGGACTCGGCATTGGACCACGTCAATGAAAGGCTAACAAGAAAGGAACGTAAACGAACAATGGTGGATGAACTCTTAGCAGACGCAGAATTCCAGAAGTACAATAAAAAGAAATACAAGGAGATCATAGAGGAAAAGAGAAAGACTGAGTACAGAACTTTCATGAAAGACAAAAGGCAGAAAAATAAAGCAGCTTTAAAAACGAATAAGTTAAAACCAACCAAAAAACCTAAGAAAAGTGTGAAATAAATCTTAGTAACTAAACTATATTTATCTATTTTTTCTATTATTCGAATCGAACGTTCGAATCGGCCTAAGTTGTTCTACCTAACCTACTCATTCCGATATCCGGTAATTAACTAAATCGAAAATACTGTAAAACTTAAAAGTAGTACACTTTATAATTTCCCTGGTTTTGAATAAAGCCTGCCTTTAGTACTTAGTCCGGAATTATACATCTCTACAGGATATGAAAAAAGGATAACTGTTAAAATAAAATAAAAATAATATCTTTGAGCACCATTTATTTTTACTTTCTCAGTCATATATGAATTGAAAAATTTAACAAAATGCTGACAAGTTTTCAATACTTACTCTAAAAACAAATTCGTCTTTTTAAAGACAAATCAAAAATACAAAATGTCAGAAGAAGGGTATGCTCGTTAAAAATTAATGCCCATTTCATAATCAGCACAAAAAAATTCAAAATAATACAGTATGTTTTAAAAACAAATACCCAATTCAGATAATTTGTTTCTTATCTACTGACTTTGAGCTTCGACCGAGAAAAGTTCTAGCCTGGGCTACATTATCGGTATTCGACGAATATTCGCATTATCGCGATAAATGAACGAATGCTTCGCGCATCGAAGGGTTATTTCGCAAATTTTTATCGCGTAACGACACGAATATTCGCGCGATAATGTGGCCCCAGCCAGCATAACAAACCGTCACGCAATATTTCGTTAACTTATCATCTGTTAATGCTTCTGCTTAAAACTAGGGAAGACTTAAGTTCTCTTGTTGATAAAAAGATTGTATCAAAAATAATTTAAGTTGGATATAATTTTACAGTTATTAATCAATGTGAGGAAGGCCGCGCGCAGTTTTTATGCGTTTTCGTACGGCCACGATAATAATGTTTACGTACAATAAAAAGGCATTCATTCGTACGGCCACGATTATGTTTACGTACAATAAAAAGGCATTCATTCGTACGGCCACGATCATGTTTACGTACAATAAAAAGGCATTCATTTGTACGACCACAATCATGTTTACGTATAATAAAAATTAACATTCAACTCATACGGCCACGATTATGTTTACGTACAATAAAAATTGGCATTAAATTCGTACGACTACGATCATATGTTTACGTAGAATAAAAAATCGCATCAAAACTTGACTAGCTTCTTCCTAGAATCCCCCAGTGACGTCAACGGCCGCTCCAGTCATAAAAGAACTCTTTTCTGAGCTCAGAAATGCAATGACTTCAGCAATTTCTGTAATAAAAATTTATACATAATATACAAATAAAATAAATTGTCTACCGAAACTCCGTTTTTAAATGCACTTTTTATTGAAATATTAATTTTAATTATGGCAGATAAAATAATCAATAATTACTTTTAGAATTAAGTGACTATTCACTAATATAAATCACTTAGTATGTGTCTATGTGCCTTATTTTTAAATTACAAACAGCAAAAGGACACTGAAAATTGGACAGGTCAGAAAAACAGAGTATACCTTAGTAGTTCATATATACCTTAGTAGAGTAGGTATACCTTCAGTCATCAATATGGTCATTAATTAAAGTATCCTTTGTAGAAAGTTCAACAAGTTATTAAATTTTGCCCTTTGTGCATGACAATAATACCAGTAGTGTGCTGTGAACGCTGTGATACATGAGTAATTTAATAGCAAGTAGCAAACAGACATGCCTATGTCTCCGCATATGTCTTACCTTCAGGCTCCCCCATTCGCGCCAGTGGTACCAACATAAGCATCATCATCATAACCTTCTCTGGCACAGTTTTAACAATTGGAGTATTGACAAATCCTGGCAACACTGCATTTACTCTGTAAACAATACCAAAAAAGAACATCAAATTTGGGTAGGTGGTGTATGCTGTATATAGCAGAAAGTTTGTATTGAGCAAATTAAGTTGAGGAACTTAGTACATAAATATATCCAACAGACTTTTAATGTCCACTGTTGTATAAAGATACAGCACATCATCATCAAGTCTTGTTCTCCACTCAAATTGTTATTACCCTTTGTCAGTTCAGCCAGCTGTGTCTATTCCCACTTTTTTTTTTTTAATTCAGGCCTACAATTCCCACTTTTTCTTAATAAATTTCAGCCTAACGAACAAGCAGCAGAGCCACCCGGTCACCACAGTGTCGCCAATGCGTCACTGGTTCTGAAGGAGAGCTCTGTAGCCACGAAACTTGTCGCCTAGCGAAATACCGAGCATAAGTTTTCTCATTTGTTATCTGACTGAACGGGAAGGGCTTAGGATGTATTGTGGTAATAATCAGCTCACCTAATATTAAACTTGCCAAGCTCTTTCGCAGCAGTTTTAGTCATCGCTACAACACCAGCTTTACTAGCAGTGTAGTTGCTCTGTCCTGAAAACAAATTAATTTATGGTATTAAAATAAGGAAGGACTGTTATCTGATTGGAAAATATATTGAAATGAGAATAGAAGGTGAAACAATGTATGCTTTATGTACTTGGGACTCAAATCGCGCGTCATACTGGCACAGGTTTTATACTAACAGCTACAAGACTACTACACTAAACAGGTTGGTACTTGCCTAAATTCCCATATTTGCCAACTATACTTGATATATTCACAATAGACCCTGACACAGAGGCCTCAGTCATAGCCTTTGCAAATGTCTGCATTACAAGGAATGTGCCCTGTAAATAAATATGTAAACTCAATAATATTACTTGTAATGTCATAATTATTCAATTCATACATTTTAAATTAAGTTATGAAAATATGAAGTAAACAATAAAGTATGTATGTATACTATTATCTTAATACGTGCTATTAAGCAATAAAAAGAACAAGCCCAGTACTAGATGAAAAACTAAACTAAAAAATAAAATGGATGTTTATGGTTATAGCCAGCTCTAAATCTTAAATGTTAGGATCTTGTTAAGATTTTACAGATCATCAGTCTTACATATCACTCCTAAAGACATGGGAGTAATAGATTCGCCTTGCGGAGTTATATTTGTAGAGAGTGTACATCAGACACATTTTACTTAGTAGATCTTAAGACGTAACTTAAGTATGAAATTGGACATTTTATAACCAGCATTTTCCGATTTTATTATCTGTGTATTGGCGCCCAATTCGAAATTCAAATAAATTTCATTCGAAAGTCATGGTATATAATTTCTAATTCAGATTTCAGTCATGTTTTAGATGATGTTTTGTTTTCGTGAAATTGTGGTAATTTTTGGCGCCATGGATAAACTGTAAATTCGTACAATTTTCGAATGAGTTCGTACCTGGAAATACTGCTGCGCAAACAACACGAAACATTAACAAGGTTCTGGCCTAAACCATTCATTATTGGTTCAATTGTTTTAAATCTGGAAATTTTGAGTTTGAAAAACGAGCATCCCGTTCGGCCGGTAACCATTGTCGACAACGACGAGTTGAAGGCGATAGTGGAGCGGATCCGACTCAATCTACGGCTGAGCTTGCTGCGGGCTTTGGAGTTAGTGACAAAACAAAGTTAAAGCTCTTGCGTCAAATCGGAAAGATAAAAAAGCTAGATAAGTCGACGAACTAAGCTACCAACAGCGAGACTGCGCGTCGAAGCATGCATAGCACTAGGTACTGAATCGGCATAGAAACGAGGGAATTCTAAATCGAATTGTTACCTGCGATGAAAAGTGGATCTTGTACGACAACCATAAGCGTTCGTCTCAGTGGGTGGACTCGCGTACAGCACCTAATCAGTGCGTTAAAAAAATATTACTCATAGGAAGATGATGCTGAATGTCAAGTGGACCAGTGCCAGACTTGTACATAACAGCTTCTTATCGAATGGCACAACAAACAGTGATGTCAGATGTCTATTGCCAAGAATTGCAAACAATGATAGAGAAGCTTGCAATACAACACCCATGACTGGTCAATCGCTCGCCCATATTGCTCCTTCACGACAACGCGCGAGCTCACACACACTTCACGACAGACTATTGCAAAGCTACAAGCCGTCTTCGCCCACCATACTCTAGGACCTTGCCTCAACAGAATTATACTTTTTTTCAAAATTTAGTCATTTTTTAAAGTAGGAAAAAGTTTAACACACAAGAGGCTTCTTTCGCTGACTTAGTCGCCTCAGGTCTGGCAGACTTCTACAGTAAAGGGCTAAACAAACTGCTATCAAAATGGCATGGCAGTGTTGTATTTAGGCCAGTACTTTGATTAGTTAAAATAAAAAAAATTACCAAAATTTTTATATTATAAAAGTCTCCAATTTCATATACCTCACCTTTAAATTTACATCAACTACATTGTCATAGTCACTTTCAGACATTTTCAGCAACCAATTATCTCTAGTAATGCCAGCTGAATTGACCACAATTCTTGGTGGAGCTTTGTACTGCTTTAATATCTGATCCAAAACACCTTGAACTGATTTAGAATCAGACACATCCATTTCCATTGCGGAATGGTCACCAACATCTGGAATTATAAAAATGCTTTTATTTAATTATTTATAATTGTTTATCACCATTATCTTTGTAATATAGGCAGATGCAAAAGTCGTTTAAACTGCTTAAACACTATTGTATATTGCCGGAGCAGCGTTGTTTAGGAGAGGCATGTTCGCCATATCTTTCCATGATAAATAAACCCTAACAAATACTCATTTGGCATCAAATGGCTTTTATGTATAAAATTATCATTTACCATTGGCACCCCTAGCTAGGGCTGTATGTTTTTTTATAGTCTCTAAGGCTGCCTCATGATTTTTATCTGCAGCTATTACAGTAGCACCCTCTCGTGAGAGGACCTGGCAGGCAGCTCTGCCTATACCGGATCCAGCCCCTGAAATAAAAGTTTTCGGTAAATATATTTTTTTTGATAACAAAAACAAAATGTTTATTTAATAAAACTATAAGTAAGTAAGTACTCAAAGATAGTACCTATGTATAAAATTATATATAAATTATAAGTTCATATACAAATTTAATTTTTTATATAAGTAACTACTTAAAAAGCAAATTTATAAAATAAATTGGTTTTTTTAATACTTTGACTAGTAGTATGTTTATCAATATTAGACTAATTTGCCTTAATATTTATTCATTAAATTAATATTTACCGGTTACTAAAGCAAGTCGTCCAGCCACTAATCCTTTCATCGTTTTCCTTTTCTGAAACTTTCCTTTTATTAGTTTAGTAACTATGTCTGAAACTGAAAGATAAAGTTTTTGACTTTGAACCTACACTACTTTGCAAAGGCAAAGATTGCAAGTGAGTGAGTGACTGATTGTGATTGTTGACCGATGGACGCAATACATTGATATGGTATAGTCTGTCAAGAAAGTCATGAAAAGAATGTTTTAGGAACTAATTATTTTGCATGCTGTGGCAACACTGAATTACTATCAAGCTGTGTATATCAATTGTCACTTCGTAGGTTGTTATCACGGCTGTTAATCTTCATTGAAATTGTTTGGGCCTTATGTCTATGGGTCATGAAAAGAATCTGACGTATTCTTTTTTTTAAAATTCAATTTGGCCGTCTCCCGTCAAATTTTCGAAGTAACATTTGACACAGCCACAGAGTACTTTGTTATATACAGAAAGACACAGCTTTAGTTTGAAGTTTAATTTAGCTAGCCTACTAATATATTAATCTGTTGTTTCATTAATCATTATTTTGATCGAGTGAATTTAGGTTAAGTTGATTTTTATCCGAGCTTATCCTCTCAGCTAAACCAGTAATTCGTTGTACCTTGTTGTATTTATCACCATGTACAACAAGTGTTGTAATAGAAAACTCTGCGATTAAACGACAGGACGTTAAAATGCATCAGTTTCCCAAATCTAAGATAGGACTCCAAAAGTGGTTACAGTGCATTGGTAGTGTTCACCTTCGTAGCCGTAGTTTGCAGACTTCGTAAGATGTTTGTGTGTCACAAGCATTTTGAAACGAGGTTCATTATAACCACGTCTCGTTTGCGTTATGGTGCATACGGTGCATACCCAACACTTTTTTCGGAAAATGAGATAGAAAGCGGCCTACCAGCAGTAGTTTCCGAGACCAAAAGTAAGTAAATATTAAAATCCTGAAAGTTTCCTTCCTGAAAAACAAAGTAACAATTATTTTTATATACCTAATAATTTATATTGGTATAGATATTTTATAATTTTGTTTTAATTAAGTGAATACCAAAACGATATCTGTATAATACCTACTTCATTTGGTCAGTAATTAAATAGTAGAGACCAGATTATATGCAACATTAAAAATCTTGAAATATGCATGCAAATATGATATTATGTTAGAAATATGCATGAAAAATGTCTAAATATGCAATTCTGAATTTACCTATCTACCTTACGCTACCCTGTTTAAAATCTGATTAGACTTTAAAAGATAATTTAAAAAAAATATTTGTGTCTAAAGTAGACATAAAAATACCAAAGTTGCAGATCCCTCATCAGCGCGTATATACAAATTTTAATATAATTATACAATTAACATAGCATTATTCATTTTTTTTTCAGTGGACATATACACTGAGCACTGCTATTCCAAAAAGGAACTACATGAAGACCATTTAATTTTATACTATAAGTCTGCCGGTAAGTTATAGTACTAATATCTTTTGAATAGTAAGGCTTATGCTGACTAAATAGAGATTGTGAACATCACGATTTATGTGCCGAGTCCTTTCAACTCAATACATAAATCACAAAGCTGAACTCATTACGATGGAACTATTTTCAACAGTACTTGACACCAAACCAGTTTTGGGAACATAGCAAGCGGGGAAACAATATTGTAGCTAGTCATTTTTTTACTTTAGTGTACAGTGGTACACAAGTTGTTTTATCATTTCAGTAGTAATACTTACATCAGCAAGACATCAGCAATTTATTTAATATGTGTTTAGTTTAGAAAAAAATAAATACAATGGAATCAGCATTATCAGCATTATTACTTTTGGATTAAAAATACTTTCATGTAAGGTTTGCTGTTACCCATGATTGACCGTGCTATGTTACTGGTTCTGGTTGTTTCTGGCGGGTCGCTGAAAAACTTAAGAAAAACCCTTAAGTTTTTTACCTGTGATGTAACATGCATTACTTGACTTTTTATTTCATCCATAAACCTATCCTCTTTCATTTCAGATTTGGCGCATGAAAATCGTTACAAAATATAGTTTTGCAACAATGCAACAAAATCATTAAAAAAGTATGACAAGAAGAAATTAAAAATAATAAAAATATATAATTATGAATGTTTGTTTTATTTAAGAATTTCTTTAATGAATAAACTAGGTGTATGCCAAGTATTCCTACCAATTAGTAGGAATACTGGGAATAAACCATAAAACAATGTAGGCTAAGGTGCTTCGTACAAATTGGCTGTTAAATACTGCTCTCTTGCCTGTATATCCCATTAGTAATTTAAAAAAAAAAGAACTGTCAAAGTCTATTCATGACATTCCCTATTGGCTAGTTTGAATGTAGGGAAGTGGGTCGTCTGATACGTAGTATCCCTTATTAGTTTGTGGTATCCCTTATTAGTTTGTGGTTGTTATGAATGATTTGCACGGATTTTTTGAAGTATTTCTAGGTTTTCTTATCTTGAAACGGTTTAATAAGTTAGAATGAATCGGAATGTTTATAAGAGTGGCTCGAGACAAATCATATTTAAGGTTTTTGAAGAATTTATGAGTGAATTTCAAGCGGGAAAGTTGCTTTCCGAGTTGGACGATGTTTACGGTCGAACAGCAAAAGTAACTGGTATGTACACGTATTTTATTGTTAAATAAAGTGAAGCGACTGTAGTCCCTCTAAATTTTTTGTTTTTAAATGTAATTTTACTTGTATAAATAGTATTGTTTACCTATTTTTGAGGTTATCAAGTTATACCTAATTATGCTGCAAATATTACTACACGGTGAACAATTTTGATCCTTTATTATTTTTTATTCAAATATAACTAAATAATTTGAGATATTTATTATTTGTTTATATTTAATATGCTCGCACTGTTTTCAGGTGTCTCCGAAAGCACCGTTCGGCGCATAGTGGACGAAGGCATGAAGAATGGGGGTAAATTTGTAACGCCTGGCATAAACAGGAAAGGAAGACCTAAGAAAGAGATCGATGATTTTGATATATGTGCTATTCGTCAAAAAGTTCAGTTTTTCTACACTGTACAAAAAGAAGTACCTACACTAAGAAAACTATTATCAACGGTGAAGGACGAATTGAATTTTGATGGCAGTCACGAACATTTAAGACAGATTTTATTCTCCATTGGCTTTAAATTTAAAAAATGTCAAACAAATAGATTGGCCCTGATAGAGAAACCAGCAATAGCATCAAAGCGGGAGTATTATTTAAAGCAAATTCTTGACAATAGAAGTTTGCCAGAGGAACTTCAAAAAAACATTATTTATTTGGACGAGAGTTACATACACGAGTCGTACAAAGTAACTAAATGTTGGCAGTCTGTTAATGTTGCAGGTGTCCAACAAAATATATCCAAAGGGAAACGGTGGATAATAGTACATGCTGGTAGTGAGAAAGGTTTTGTGCCGAATGCGCTTCTAATATTTTCTGGTAAAAACAAGCAAGAAGATTACCATTCCGAGATGAATGCTCATAATTTTACGAAATGGATAACAGAAAAGTTAGTGCCCAATTTAAATGAACCATCAATCATTGTGATGGATAATGCACCATACCACTCAGTTATAACAAACAAGGTATATTATTATTAATGTCTTTCTTATTTTTATATTATGCAGAATGATTGTATGTTTAAAATTAAATTACATTACTAACTATTCGTTTTTCACCAGGCTCCTACATCTGCTTCAAGAGTCGATGAAATAAAATTGTGGTTACTAGAAAATAACATTGCATTTGATGAAACATTAAGGAAACCATCCTTGTTAATGTTGGTAAAAAAACATAAGCCTGACCCTGTATATTATATTGATGAACTTTTAGGAGAATATGGACATACAGTGGTAAGACTGCCGCCTTACCATTGTGATCTAAACCCCATTGAATTAATTTGGGCAATGGTAAAAAAGCGTATTGCATTAAAGAATGTTGGTGGTCAAAATGTTGCAAAGTTGGCAGAAGAAGTATTCCAGTCAGTAACTTCACAAGAATGGAAAAATTGTGTTGACCATGTCATTAAGATTGAAAAAGAATATCACACTCGAGGAGGAACTTTATATAACGATGTTGATAGACTTGTCATCCAATTAGGGGATGATAGTTCCAGTGAATCCGAAGAGGAAGAAATGGACCAACCTCACTGTGCAGGAAGTTCAGGAAATATTTCGGGAGTCGAATACCTGGACACAGATTTCGACTCTGATTAATAAAAAATAATATTATTTCAGTTTATTTTTTTTTGTACCCTAGTGTTGGCCGATTTTGAGAGCTATTTTTCACTAAGCCCTGTTACATAATAGCAGGATAGACGTATACATAATTAAATTCAGCCATAGAGACTATAGATTGCAGTCAGTCGTAAGTTTTAACTGTCGAAACGTATTCAATCAAGTTATATAAACGATCTGCTCGTTATGCTATCGTATAATAGATATACTCTAGTTACTGTAAACAAAAAGGCTTTGTTCTACGCCTTATGAGTAATAAGAACCGAGATAAAATATAACGACCACTTTTGGCACCACTCAAGTGGACGTCGTGCGAGTGAGATCAAATAAACTTGTTTTACAAGAAATATTTGTATGGTAGTATACTAATATTTTGCTTGTATTGTTTTAGATACATGGACAGGATTATATAGTAATAAAAACACATAGAATTTATTACGTCGTTTTTTAATAAAATCCAAATAACATCAGTACATTTCACAACCTATTTTTCCAAAGCTATTTTCTAATATTATTACGTCCTCGGCGGAGTTGTAATAAATCATGGCACTAGATTAATGTTTCTAGATTCTCAATTTAATTAGGTTTAGCTTATTAAAACAGTCATAATGGAAAGAAACTGAATCTAATAAGAAATGAGCCAAGAAATAAGTGAGCGTGGGAACACCGGTCTCCGGTTGCCACGCTTGACGTTTGCGTTTTCCTGTCAAATCTGCGTCACGCTTGAGAGGTTAATGGCTTATTAATAATAAGGTATTTACAATAATAACTTATTATATTTATTATAAAATAAAAATAAAAACCAAGCATCAAAACTTTTCAGTCAATGTATATAGGGATATCATATTAAAGATAGTGGCGCCCTCCTTTTTTTTCATGACTTTCTTGACAGACTATAATATGTTAAGAAATGTCAATCCTTAATAAAATGTACGGACTACGGACTACATCATAGTTATTTTATTATACTATTTATGATGGGAAGACTGATAAGATTATTATTATTGATGTTAAAGGTACAACATTCACTAACTACAAATCTACGACACTCGTACAGTACATCTATCCTTCTATTAAAACAAACAGAAGTCCGGTCCGACATTAACATTGGCTGTCTATGGCACAGATGACAGAACAAAAATAAAGTGGTGTAACTGTACGCCATTATGTCAGCGTAAGCATACAGTCAAGTCTGTCAAAGTTATAAATAACTAGTCAGTCAAAGTCAAGTCAAAGTCATTCATCAATTCGGTCAGTCAGATTACTATACTATTTCTTTTTAATCGTGTTCGGTGTTACATTACATTAAAAAACACAAAGTGTTAAGGAATAACTGTTATTATTCAATTAAAAAAACCCTCATGGCAGTCGTTGGATAATGGATAACTTAAACTGCTGATTTGGCACTGTGGGAAACGAGTATCATATAACAATGTCAGTAAAAGTGGTAGGCAAAGCGCTCCTTGTGGTGTTTTCTCTCAGCTTCGCGTCCCACGTTGTATACAACTTCTGCAGACAGAAGAAAAAGCGGCGACCGACAAATGAAGTTCACGAAGTCATTATGTTCAGCTATGGT
This sequence comes from Carterocephalus palaemon, assembly GCA_944567765.1. Classification (NCBI taxonomy): domain Eukaryota; kingdom Metazoa; phylum Arthropoda; class Insecta; order Lepidoptera; family Hesperiidae; genus Carterocephalus; species Carterocephalus palaemon. Next base: position 12,368,295 of record OX155641.1, on the reverse strand, counting down.
GCAGAGGCTCTGAAGAAAAGCAAATACTCCCGATGCATGATAACCAAAAGTATGGACCGTCTTCTTCATTACTTGGACCAACCGCGATACAACTTTGACATATGTATGTACGTACTTACGAATATCGAACTGACTAATGCTATCTTAAAACTGAACTTTAGGGGGATCAAAATAAGGCTCATTATAGACGCAGATATGGCGTTTTCTAGTGGTTCCACCATCAAAAAGTTGGAGAAGCATGGAATACCTGTACGCTGGATGAAATCTACTACTCTGATGCACCACAAGTTTTGTCTTATTGACACAATGGGAGATCAAACGGCTACACCTCTTGTCATCATGGGGTCCCTTAATTGGACTAACAATGCACTCTATGGGAATTGGGAGAATGTAGCGATTACATCACAGAGACAACTGGTAGAGCAGTACAGACTGGAATTTGAAAGACTATGGACTTTGTTCAAGCCAATTGTTGATATATAAGAATGCTGTGACAGTTGGTTCAAATGATACAGCTGGAAAATAACTACAGAAATAGTAAAGTTCTAAAGCAACATTGAAAGCAAATTACATATAACTACTGTGACTGTATTTACTACACTTGTCATATCAATAATATGTGACATTTTTATGACTGTACTTAATTATTGTTAAGTATTGATTTTATTACGTGAATGTCAAATAATTCTAAATGTTAAATGGAAGGTAATTATATAAAACTCAGTTTGTCTGACAACCTGTCATTTGTCGTATCTTTTAGTTACTTAGTAAAATAAAAGTAATTTCAAGTTATTATGAATGAAACCTCATCATGTTCTTCATAATTTTTAAAGATACTAATTTACAGTTTTGAATTTTCTAGTTGTTATTACAGGGTTTTGTTGTTTATTATTATAGTCATTTAATTCAATGTAAGTAGCTATAATAATGGCTAAAGTCCTGGTCTTTTTATAGGTGATTTAATTGTTTATGTATGACATAGCTGGATGCTATAATTCAGCTATTATTGATTCAGCATGCATCTACTCAGAAATAAACATTTTCATATTTTCCTATTTAGTAGTATTAAGCATGAAGTTTTAATACTCTTTTTTAAGTCTTATTGTCTTGTATAGTTTTTAAAAACTTTAAAAGTATTTTACTATTAATGTAAGAAAGGAATATATGTATATTCCTATAAGTTGATTTGGAAATTAATGTTTCTTGCTCTAATGTGAGGAAAGATAATATATTTTGTGAAAAAGCAATAGTTTTAGCTTTAAGGTTTACTTAATAGTAAAAATGTCTTTGTGAACATGTCAAAGAGATATTAGAAATTTTGTGGAAGCACTTAAAACTAAACTGAAAGTTGTAGTTTCAGTTATACACCATAATTTGTATTTTATTTGAAAGGCTGTGATGTATATTATGTACATGAAAAAACAGTTATGCTTGAAATCCTAGAAATTATTGTGAGAAGTAATGTACACTTAACAGTTAAGGTAATTTTTTTCAACTTTATTATGTCTAATATAAGATGCCTTTTAAAATCTCAAACTGTTATAAAATATCATTTAATTTTATTTTTAAAGAGCTTCGATATATGTATTTCTATAATAACTTGTGAAAGTATGTACTTATAATAAGGAAATCATTTCAGTTCAATAATTTAATCTTAATGTTTTATTTGTAAATAATACGGAAAACTTAAGGATTCCTTTTGGCTGCTAGTGTACTTATTAATAAAAAATTAAAAAAATATTTTTGCTACATTGGAAAATAATAACTTACTATAGTAAAACTGAAGAGGAACTTTTTCTGTACACTGAATATTTTTTTCACAATTGCAATCCAGTTTTCTATTTTCAATCTAAGTTTTCAATCTATAAAGTATTGAAAAAGTGGATGAAAGTTCTGACCAAACTGACTGAAGAGATGTTATAATTTGTTCAGACATTATGACGTTGCACGTAGACGTTTTTATTTTTATATTAACAAGTGGACGCCCGCAGCTTCGCTCGCGTTAACTTTAGCTCCACTTTAATGAATCCGTGGATGTGTTATACCCTATGTTTATTTTACACTCTTAAGGGTGACATTTTTACAAACTATAAATAGCATATTTATTGATATCTAATCAACAGCCTAAAATAAAAAAAATTATGCGTAATATGGCGTGAAAGCGAGACAGACAGAGTTACTTTCGCATTTATAATAATAGGTAGGATGGATATATATGTAATTTTACATACCCTAAAATAAAGAAAGTCACTTTAGGTTTCATTGCGTAGAGATTGTCTTGTAATGGCCGTGATTAAAATAAGTAGCAACTATAAACCAAACTACCGCGGTCTACACTCACGAAAGCGAAGTTGCGGGCGACCCCTAGTAATACATAAGGACCCTTAGAACATTGTGAGTTGTTAGTGTAGAGTTTGATTAAAGGTACTTACTAACTATGTATGTACCTATGGTAAATTTAATTAGTTGAGAGTCTCATAGCTTTGTAATATGTTCAGTCCATTCGCAGCAAATAGCTTTTGGTTTTATTCTGTATCTGTATCCATAACTACTGTACCGTAGTTATGCTGCACTGCACATAAAGCATTACAAATAATTTAATAGAAAGGATTTATTATAAAATAGTCGTTTTATTACCACATTTCACAGAACTCAGAACTGAACTATTTCACTAGCAGTCCTAATACCTTCTAACACTGACTAAACTGGTGTTCCTACTAACACAGAATACTTAATAGTAGGTACAAGTGCTACTAACATCTTAATCTAGCTTAACATGTCAACGATGTCACTGGAGCAGCTTTTCTATCTTAGTCCGGGGCTACATTATCGGGATTCGGTAGTAGTTCGTCGAATCGTTATGTATTCAGGCGAACACAAATGCTTCGTGCATCAAAGGGCTTGCGATATGAGTGGCTACACTTTTACGATGGTGGTAGAGCCTATAGGGAACCAAATAGGTTTTATATGAAACCTAATTGGTTCCATATAGAGTTCACCCGGGGTAGTACCACCGCCCAGCAAGGTAGGTACGGTTTTAAAGCAATTATGGTCCGGTTGGAAAGGTGTGGTTTCCGGTTACACTTTTTTAGAGGCGACCATCATAGTCCCCGAGGGTAGCAACACATCTGTGACTGAGTTAGAACGAGACTTGTAGGTACTAACAAATACTAACTGGACTATCACTAACACCAACGAACAGGACTAACTATCACCAACAGTCCCCAGTCCTCATAACTACTTACGAACTGACCAACTAATGTTCTAATTAACTATCTCAACTAATTGGACTAACCATCCCAATCCCTAATTGAGTCTTGTTCAAAGTCAGTCACAGTTGTCATGGGCGGCAGTGGATGGGTGGTGCTGCAAGCTCGTTTGCTATCTTGTATCCATAAAAAAAAAGAGCACGATAATGTTGCCCCAGCATTATTAGGTACTATTAAAAAGTATTACAGTAAAAAACTATTATTAGTAGGTACTGGTACACTACCACCACACACCCCTTTCATAGCTCCACTGTTGGCCATGATGGACCTCCTTTTGGAATGTGAGGGGTACAAGTTATATATTTAATGTAAAACAACAGATGTAGAGAACATGAAAAAAATACACAGAATAAATACTATGTTTTTAATGTACAAATCTTTGGTTACACATCATAAAGCTATGTTATTTATGCTAAAATCGTGAGGACGTAGTCTTAAATTTAGGTTGTAAGTGCTATGGGCAGGTTGCAGAGGACCACTGTAGCCTCCTATGAGAGCGCAGGAGCCGTAGCCATTGTCTGCAGTCCCTCCGTAGCTGGTCATCCCTTGGCCCATCAAAGAATTGGTATTCCCCACATATTGCCTGTTACCAACATTTTGCATCATCAAGGAATAATCGTTCTGGTATAAACTAGGGACTCCCAAGTTGAAGTTCAAGTTGTTTGTCTGGAAGTGATGAAGCCAAGGTTCCTTAGCGTTTCGCGAGAAGTCCTGTCTGGGGTCCGTGGGTATTCCGATTGGAACGGGTAGCGGCTCAGGGGAACTCTGGATGGCTGGTCCTCGATGCGTGGATAGAGCTGATCTCTCGTTTCTTCGGAACTTTGCTCGTCTGTTTTGGAACCAAACCTGTGGAAGTAAATGTCAAATACGTTTTAAGACATATAGATTGAGAATCCTAAAATTTGACGTTCCGTGCTTGTTTACTTTATTTTTATTTATTTATTTCAGTAATCCATACTAATATTATAAATGTGAAAGTGTGTTTGTTTATTTATTTATTTGTTTGTTTGTTTGTCCGGCTTTCACGTCGCAACGAAGTTATTATATGGTATGGTTTTTGTGTGTGGAGATAGTGAGGAGGGTGGAGAGTGACGTAGGCTACTTTTTACCGCGGTAAAACATCCCCATGGGAAGATATTGATGTTTTGTTATTTGATAGATATTTAGTTCCGGATGTTGCTAATAGATGGCGTTAGTAAAATTAATTTGCAATTTCTAACCTTATTATCTTTTGATCGTGGAACTGTCACTATTCATCCACCAAAAATGTGTCATGTATGCTAAACAACTCATTGTTAATTCCCTTTGACCACGCGGGCGGAGCCGCGGGTAAAAACTAGTTCGTAATATGGTTAAGAATAAAGAAACGCACGTAAGGAATATAAATACCTACTTACATAATTTAAAAATATTAGTTAGTTTATAGAGACTGCAAAAAGCTTGGTAAAGATTGTAAATATCTACGTGATTTAAAAATATTAGTTACTTTAGAGACTGCAAAACACTTGTTGACGATCTTCGGCCTCATACACATGCATTTTAATGCTGTTAACATATCATTAAGTGTTCTGTGCTGTTAACACATTTCGTTAGCATTTTGGTCACTTTATTATATAAGTACCTACCTATCTAAAATGTAATAGATATCTACAGCGGCCTAAAGCTTTCCGCTTTGGTATAATCAACAACCAGGTTATACGAAAACTGCTTTAGAAATGAACACAAATTATTAGGGATAGGTACGAGTAGATTCCGATTCTGCTGACTCGTAGGATGCCTAGGCGGGTGGTAAGTATCTAAGTGTGTCCGTGTAAATATGCTATAAAAAAAATAAGATAAAAAAAAGATCACAATAAAACAGTAAAAAATTACCTGAACCCTCGCTTCAGTCAGATTGACCCTAGATGCCAAGTCCTCCCTCACAAACGCGTCTGGGTAATGCGTCTTCTCGAATACCTTCTCCAAAGCCGCTAATTGTTGGCTTGTAAACGTCGTTCTGTTCCTTCTGGGCTTCTTCCTCTCATCTGTTTTCCCATCTCGCTCTTCCTCGCAACCCTTAGGTTCTCTTTCTTTGACGGTCTTTGCCTCGTCGAATTTCCGTCTCATGTCCTCATAAGCAAGGTAGTCGACGGGTTTTATGTACTGGCGTTGCAGATCTTTCGGGTACCAAGTGATCTCGTTCTGATAATTGTCGTAAGCCGTTTGCCGGCCCGCAGTGAGGTGGTGCAACCGCAGTAAGCTATCCTCGTGGCATTTGATCATTTGGAACAAGTTGTGGTTGTTTTCTGTGTAGGGCTGGGGTTGAGACTGAGATTTTCCTTCGTAGATTTTCGCTGCAAGGTCTTGACGGCTTATATTTTGTGTATCTGTGAAAAAAAGTCTTGTTAGAACCTAAAGCTAATGTATCCATGTAGCATAAATAAGTGTTTATAAGTTATTGTTAGGTTTTTCTAATCCGAGATGTGTTTTTTATTTTAATGACTGACTGTCTGACTCACAGAACAGATACCTCCTTTATCTGTTCTGTGGTCTGACTGGATAAATTGGCTGTAGTTTCGATAATATGAGATAGGTAGATACTAATCCGTTCTACCACCTGAGCAAATTTAACAAAAATTCAATTCAGTCACCTACTTATTCTTGAAAAAAATTACAATCTCATTCAATCTAAGTACATATTTGTACTAAACAAATACTTAGATTAAGAAAGAAATGTAAGACTTGATTTATTCCATCAAATATTTACCGTACCTACTGATAGACCAAGAGACAAACAGCTGTACACAATAAAATAAATGAATATAGGTACCTATCTACCCACTACCTCCTACCTCAGTCAAGACAAAGAGCAACAAGCTAAATATTTTTAAATCGCAATTCAATCAAGAGAAAACAACGCCGTAAAAAGGATAAAACAAAGCCTCTTTCTAAGCACATGTTTACACGCAACAGCGGACGCGATCTGAGCCGCCTTGTCTGAAGTGCGCCGGCGCAGTATCGCCTTACTGCGCAGCACGTGCGATTGATTTGATGCTCCCTGATTTTGCAAGGCAATGTTAGCCCGGTGGTTCATATTGCCTGTTCAGGGTAGATATACCTACAGGAGCCCCTTATTGATATGGGACGATGGATTGGTATGTGATTGGTATGGTCGGCCACTAGACTGAACCCATCACATTACCTTGTGAAACTACAACTAAAAGAGCCCTCCTTCATAGTCCGTGACGCATTAGCAACCCCTCTTATATCAGTACCCTACCTACACAGGATGTCTCACGAAGAAAAAGTACTTTAAAATTAATTTTAATAATAAATTGATCATATTTTTAAAATTAAAATGTTTTTTGATTGGTAAATACGAAAGTCAACTCTCCTCGAAGACCTTCGGGAGGCTTGAAAACGTTCGACACTAACCCCTCCTAACTGATCCGCATTGGATCATTTCGGTGGAGTAGACCTCGCGCTGTGTCTGTGGGGGAGTCCCTTGCCCAACGGTGGGCAATGTCTATGGATCAACTAGCTGTATGCTGTTTAGAAAGGTGTGATTTATGGTTAGGTACACTTTTACTGAGGCGACCATCTTAGTCCTCAAGGGTAGCAAAGCAACCCATCTCTGACTGGCAATTGGTTTCAACTTTACTAACTATTGATAGGTAGGTACTGAAACCTCTTTGACATACGGTTATCAAACCTTTTCATAATTTACCCCAATTTCAAATGATTAAAATAAATAAATATCTTGGACATTCTCACACACGGCCGTCTGACCCCAAAGTAGGCGCGAGCCTGTGATATGGGTGTCAGAGACTGTATACATACATAGATATTTTTAAATACATACCTACTTAAATAGATAATAATAACATCCAGACATAGAACAAATGCAAGTGTTCGTCATACGAATATTTGTCCTGAGTGAGATTCGAACCCACGACCCCTGGCGCAACAGACAGCGTCACTACCGATTGCGCCAACGGGCTCGTCAAATAGGTAGGTAATGTCTGTTACTATGTAAGATTAAAAGCCTTGACTAATAATGTGTCCTACCTAAATAAACCAGTTGAGACAAGCCCGTCTCAATTCAGTACGCATGGTATTCGTATGCTTTACCAACAATAACAATTACCCTTTTAAGTTCGCACTATTGGGCTATGTCTTCTATCAGAAAGGACGGGTAAGGCCATAGTCCTCCACACTTAGGGTTGCCAACATTTATTCGACTAAATATACTAGCTTTCAAATTAAAATACTAAGTATTTACACTCAAAAAAAAAATTGGTACATTTAGTAGTATTTTTAGGAAGAATCAAAAAAATTCAAAGAGATTTTTGTTCATTATTTATTTTTATGCACTTCTTGAATTCGTATAGTAATCTCAAGTCGCGTTCATAAATAGAAATGGAGGATTTATTTATTCCATATAATTGAAAAAGTATTTTTGCGTATCTACTTTATATTTCTTCAACGGTAGATAGGTATGTAGTACGCAGACCCGAATTATAGTACAATACTATATAATTATACTACGGTTGGCCCCTACACACTGGAAAATTGCAGATTGGTAGACTTCACATGTCTTCGAAAAATATATGGAGAACTCACAGGTAGGTAAGCAGGATCGCTCACAATGTTTTCCTTTAGCGGTAGGTACAGCACAGCAGGCAATATTTCAAAAGGTAACACAACTTGGAAATGTTTTTGATATTTGCCCCTGCGATTTGAACCCTTAGATTCAGATTCTCTTCTCTCCTCTTGGCCAAAGTTCAGCTTCTAGGATATCACCGCTGTTAAGTCATAATGTACCTACTTGGCGCAATAATAAAGCCACTAAAATTAGTTCTGATAATGTGAGTGTTAATGTACCTACCTATCTATCTATTGACAATTTTCGTATACGAGTGAGATATTAAAATCAGTCCCTGGAAAATAAGTGAAATTTACGCGAAAAACCACAGCGATGCTGACCGTAGACGCCGTAGCAAGCGTAGACGCTGCTACCATAATAATATGCTACGAAAGATTCACAAGACTGTAGTAGTTTTTACTCGTATCAGAAAATAATATTAGATTTCTACAGAAATAAGCGTAGATTTAAATTCAATTAAATGGTGATTACAATATTTCTTAAATATATCTGGTACATAGATAAACCTATTAAATAAGTATAAAATTAATCAATTACCTTTATTTTGATCCATACCACTGTAACACTGATTTAAAAATTCAGCACTCCATTAAAAATTTCACGTAACCGAGTGAAAAAATACTCAAATTCACTTCTATGTCACATTCGTTACATTTCAATAAACGCGCACGTCCAGTTACACTCTAATCGAAACACCAAATAATTGTTATTAATTCACAACCTTATTGAATTACTGTAATTGAATAATTCGACTAACTCATCCTAATGTGCGAACTAATGGAGTCTGTGCGACGATCTGGCTCCGCCGTCGTCCAAACCGCAAGACGACATGTGTGGTAGAAGCCTTGTTAACATCTTATTTTGTACACACCCACTTCAGGTCCGCGCGACGTCAATTGACTCTTATTCGCGTCACTTTAGAATTTTAAATACCAAATCAAATTTAAATAAGAAACTAAATCAATGACCAACGCAATTAAGACTTTGTTGCTTGGAAAACTGAGTTGTCGTTGCAATACCAAGATACAGTTGGGGGAGTAATATTTAACGAGTCTAAAATTATATCTTACAACAACGGGCGTGGCTGTATGTCGACCCGCCCGCGTTGCAATCGAAAAAAAAAAATGCGCGGAAGACGACTTCTGTTCACGATAATTGACACGTCAACGACTTATATTTATAACTGCCATACAGACAATTAACATAGACTTTTTATGTAATTGATTTTGAAAAGTTTATGTCGAACGTTCCGGTGCGGATGGGAAAATTAGTTTTTATAGAGCCCAAAATATATTTTAACGCCCTCTCATATAATAATCTGTGCTGTGCTGTCTGTGAGTCATCATGAACATTTGGTCTTTCATAATTTTAAGTTAGTCCTGTCATGAGCGGTAATAGCAAAATATTCCAGTGTGATCTTGGATTATTGTCCATGGGTCTCAATTATATCAACCCTACCTTCTTCTGCTTAATCTATATATATAAAAGGAGAAGGTGACTGACTGACTGACTGACTGACTGACTGACTGACTGACTGACTGACTGACATATCAACGCAGGGCCTAAACTATAAGGGCTAGAAACTTGAAAATTTGAACAGGGGTTCCTTTTATAACGTAGGGGAGCACTAAGAAAGGATTTTTGAACATTCACCCCCTAAGGGGGTAAAACGGGGGTGCAAAGTTAGTATGAAACTCTGCCGTTTTTGAAGTCGTTAGACGGGTAGACGTCGTTAATGGGTCTAATTCTACGCGAGCAAAGCTGCGAGCGTCCACTAGTACACTATAAAATTCATTCTCTGGTCGTATCTTTAAACGTGCTTCGGATGTTGACGTTAAGCCGTCGGTCCCGGTTATTTTCAATTATAAAACAATCGATATGTAAACCTTGTCGAAGACCTTCAGGTGCCTTGAAAAGATTAAAGACTGGGTTGGCCACTAACCCCTCCACCAATCCGCATTGGAGCAGCCTGGTGAAGTATGCTCTAGCTAGACATACCGCAGTTGTGGCTGTAGGATAGGAGAAATCCGTGCGGCCATTAAATATTTCAGCAAATATTTGTTGAAATTGTTTTGTCAAATACTTGTAATCTAAAAAATTTAGTTTAAATGAAATGATATTAAATTAGATACTTAAATAATTTGCGAGATAACTTTATGCTGTCTCCAGCCAGCGCGCGGTGCCAGCGCCGTCGCCGGGAATAGAACCGGGGGCTGTCGCATCGAATTAGGCTAAAATGCCGGTCGCGCAGTTCAAACAACGCACTTTCATCTGGAATTTCAGTTTTTATGTACAACTCTGATTTATAAGTATTTTTATGGATAAAAAAGTCAAACGAGCATGCAATACCTAGTACCTACGGCTACCTGTCATTCGCTGCCACCCATAACAACTGTCCGTCTGAGCTATTATTTTTTTGAGGAGAGGGATTATTTTATAGGGGGATTTTCATGTCCAACGCGGGACAAAATAAAAAAAGTGATATAGTTTTTTTATTTTAACTAAATTTTGCTCGGAATTTCGCCCCCGGAAAAATATAGGTAATCAAGTTAAGAATAATTTAGTGTTGACGCCTTCTACTCACGGTGTTCCATACAACTTTCCAATAAACGAGCAGCTTCCCAAGCATATTTTCGGGATGAATATCCTATAGGAGTAGGAACTACTCCCCTAGTAGGATTACAAATAACGGATATATAATTAGATCCTCAAAATTTCTCTGTACCTCTCTCTGTACCTACCTCTTCTATGCTAGCTGGATATCTACACGTATCTACAAATCCAGATTCACATTTAAAAGGAATAAAACAGCATTCGCGTTCTATATTCAAAGTCAAAGCGTGGCGCGCGAAAGTGTCATGGCGGCCATAATTGGGGATGACAGTTGTCCCGACGATGGCATGGCATCCGCTGGAGTGGAGACACGTCTTTTGCGCGCGCGCGTAACGAGAACGTACTCATCTCATCTTGTACCCAATAATAATGAACAGGGATGTCTGTTAAAATAAACGTTAAAATTTAATTTACAGATAAAGCGACGTTGCTAACTATAATGATGAATCAGTATTAGAGAAGGTACCATTTTACCTATTCACTATTTACTATTGCTATAATATGTAGATTGAATGAATCTATTTATGGGAGTGAAAACCAGTTGAAACACATTTTTATTAACTTTGAAAAATTGGGTAAGTATTATGTATTTACAAGTTAAAAACAAGCATTGCTATGGAAACTCAAGGGGAGTTTGACAATCCAAAATAAGTGGGTAATATTATGCGATCCCATTTGCGTAGCTTAGATTAGTAATATCACGGACTACATACTATGTAAAGAGATAAGCATTATTTTTCCTATATAAAATCCTACAAAGCATGTTTTTGATGTGATTTCGGTGATATTTAAAGTAATCTTAAATGAGATTTTGATGTTTTTTCTTACAATAACGTTTGAAGCATTATGTGGAAAGTGTATGGTACAATGCAATGTACGTATTTTTCAGTAATTCATTCTAGAAGTACTTGGTTTGGTACTCGTAGATAAGAGGATAAATTTCCTTTCAGATGCTTCGACGTTGCTGTGTACCTGGCTGTAGGTAAATCAAACTATGATTCTAGTTTGAGAAATTCTAGAATGGAGAAAAACCATTTTCCTCTTATTATGTTTATTCTCGACATGATAACCTACATAGCCTTTCAGGCAAAGGCGATACCACGGAGGAGAGGGAGATAGGTACAGAGAGACAATACGAAATGAAAATACTAGATTGCGCGAGCTATATCTCTTGTAAAAGCCAAATTTAGTGGTGCTGCTGTGCCACGTATACTTACGAAGACTGAATAGCTCATACTTAGTAAAAAAGACAAGTCTTAGTAATTTAAAAATAACCTGGTTTCTTTAAAAAAAAGTAAAAATTTCATCTTTGTTTTGTAAATATGTAGGTACCTACCTATGTAATAAACTATTTATAGAGATATTCAATTAAAGAAGTTGTAGAATTAATTTAAGTAGTTTGATTTGTAACTAATACGATTTATTTCCCTTTTCCTGAAAATAAATTCTACAAGAACCTTTCGCTTGTTGGAAACCATAGAAAGGGTTTGTGAAGGGTGGAACCATTGAAGGCGCTTGCTCTGAAGTGCCTAATTTCTGTCAATTCTGATTCTAAATAAGTATCTGTATAAAAACGTGTAATAAGATTAACAATCAAATCAATTCTTTGCAAAACTTTACTATCTATCTTAGTAGAAATTTGAGAATAGGTAAAACAAAAGATAAACCGTATAATCTACATTACTACTATTACTTACTACAGTTTCATTTTCATAGAAAAGTGATACTGATCAAATAAGACATCATTTTTAAGAAAATATCGGTCAACTGCTAATTTCATAAATCGCGATAATATCTGCATTTCGCCGAAAATCATAAAACGAACAAGTTAATTGTCTGACATGGTACTTATAATAAATCATAATTCCTGTTTTTTGGCGGTGCTCGGTGGTCTATATCTACATGTTCATTTCGCTGGGATGCAGGACCAATAATGCGTGAACATAGCCATTTGTCAAAACATCATCCGGTACGGTGACCAACAATTTTACATTTGACGGACATGTTCACTTTATACAATTTTTAATAAACTTTTAAATAAATAAGTATCTAATTGAATAAGACTTTTGTTTAAACAAATATGTATCTACCTACATATTACAAGGTATTACTATGTGTAGGTACTACTGCTACTTACTACGCCTATTATATTTTGTATCCACAAAATATGTCTAGGAATGTCTAAAATAAGCTTCTATTTATTGAACAGATTTACTAATTTATTTTCATGGATATTTTCGTACAATTACATATTATATAACATTTGTCACAGCTAATAAGTACATTTTCACTCTCGCTGGGCTAAAATGCGTTTGCGCATCCTGCCTAGCTTTTTGAGGACGCACTTATATTAGGTAAAACATTTGGTTAAAGAATACTCATACTATTTGTGTTACTATTTAGGTGACATTTTTACTTTAATACTACATATTATATTGATACACAAAATTGTCTTAAAATGCAAAAGAATCGTTGTCACATTGATGCGCGCACGCATCACAATTACCTCCACTCAGTGCGGCCATCAGTCATGTCGCGTTCACGCACCGGTCCGCTCCAACGATTTATTACGAGTTTAAATTTGGCGCTGCCTTTAAAAAAATGCACATAAACCATCCAATTAAACGTTTACGTAAATAGAACTAAAATAGAAGAAAAACTAAATAAGCAAACTAAACTTATAAAACAATCTTAAATTCCTATTTTATAGTCATACTAGTGGACGCCCGCAGCTTCGCTCGCATGGAATTAGACATAACAATAGTAATATACATATATACTTAGTAATAATATTATAGTAACAATATTAGGTACATAGACTATGTCACTCAGTGAAGATGCAGCTTTCTTATGGTAAAAGAATTTTTGAAATCAGTGCAGTAGTTTTTGTGTTAAAACATTACAAACAAATGTTTCCTCTTTACATACATATAATAATAGATAATAGATCATAGGGCCACAAATATAATTTTTCTTTGAGTGCAAAACTCCACTTACAAAATCCTAACCTGAAACCGACATTTTTTATTGACAAAAAAATCCACTAATTATCACAGTTAACCTCCCATCACGGTCATAAAAAGATAATTCGTGCAAAATATTTGTGACAACGTTCCGTCTCATCGCTACCACTCGGTGTTGACGTGTGGGCCTGATTAATGGCTTTTGCCCAATAATGGGCATCGCATCGCCACAAACGGGTCGTGCGAAACGCGTGCATTTCCGGAACAAGCAGGCGCCAGCCGCCTGAGTATTGTTAATGCATGTTCTTTTTTTAAAGATAAGTCCTTTACCTTTTTTTAAGGTGATTGCAGTAATGTATGGTACCTACTTTCTCTGAGGGTCATCGTCGTCATCACAACCCTTTCCTTGTCCCACTGATGGGCACGGGTCTCCTCTCAGAACGGGAGGGATTAGGCCTTAGTCCACCACGCTAGCCAAGTGCGGATTGGCAGACTTCACATGCCTTCGAGAACATTAGAACTCTCAGGCATGCAGGTTTCCTCCGATGTGTCCTTCACCGTTACAGCAAGTGACATTTAATTTCTTAAATCGCACATAACTTCCATTTGTCCCACTGTTGGGCATGGGTAGAGACCCATGGGACCCTCTCAGAATGGGAGGGATTAGACCTTAGTCATCAAGAAATTCAAACAAATAAAATTTGGCACCTTTCTTCAAAGGTGTTGTTTGAATTTTACTTCATTCGAATTACCCGTGGTTTGTGATGACCCAAGTAGGTTGAAATATTTATCTGCGAAAAAAAGAACTACCCCGATTGGGATTCGAACCCAGTTCGGCAGTCAGGGTCACTCATCGCCGTGCCACGGAGTAGGTAATTAAGTAATAAGTTATATTTTATATAACCAAGATAATAAGTAAGTTAATAAGTTTTGACGGGCCCGTTGGCGCAATCTGTAGTGGCCCTGCCTGTTGCGCCAGGGTCGTGGGTTCGAATCCTACTCAGGACAAATATTCGTGTGACGAACACTTGTATTTGTTCTGTCTGGATGTTAATGAAATAAAGAAATATCTATGTATGTATATAGCGCATGTATGTATATGTATGCGCCTACTTTGGGGTCAGATGGCCGTGTGTGAGAATGTCCAAGATATTAAGTTATATTTTGATATTACTAAGGGGTCACTCCGTTGTGTTTATATCTTATACCAAAACTACGTTGGTTAAAAATTGTACCATATTTAATAAGCTACTGAACGAAGAAGTCAGTCACTTTTTTTTTAATGTCAATTCATAGTTATATTAATATCAAATGCAGATATTATTTATACGTTCGTCGAACATGACCAATCATCACTTTCTAACGGAATAAAAAATTGACTAAGCGAAGAAGTACATCGACTTCCTTAGCTGATAGCTTTCAAAATAAGCTGGAAGAAAATTTAAGTAAACATGTTTAGAACAAATTACTGTGAAACCAGCTAACCAGATATTTCCTGAGGATATTTGTAATTTGCCCGATAGCTATAATCTTAATTAGAAACACTCAACGTGGAGCTATTTTTAATATTTTACGTTTTTTCGACTGGATGTCGTTAAACTTTGACACTTTTTTACGCCAGCTTTTTACCTTTTTATCTCACTCTCCTAAGTGCATGTCACTGTTAACTATTTTGAATTTTTACAGAAACATCTGAAATGCAAAAAAATATATTTTTGCCGCGTTGACATCTCACGGGATTTGACGTGCATATCTCCTACTTTGACATGGTCTAGGTACTTAAGATATATCAGAAGCTAAGCGACATGTGTTTCACACCCTCTGACTATAATGCTATCATAGAATCTGTTCTTAAGTGCTTTGTTTAATTAAGGATTTGTTTTGTTAATATATGTAACTCATTTATAGAATAGTATATTACGTACCTAATGTTATCTACATCTATACGATATTTTATATAAATGAACGAATATACCAGGCCCTATGGAAAATATCTCTATACCTACATCTCAGATTTTAATCATCTGAGACCTACATGAATTGAGAACCTGTGACACGCGCCACAGAATAATAGTACAAGTATGCGCGCCGCATTTCGGCAGTCAGGGTCTTGACCTGTTAATGAAGTTCGCAATTGAAATGAAAATATTGCATTTTAAATTGATATTAAACCTATATGGAGACGAGACAGAAAATAAATCTTCCGTGCAAGAGTAGACACTGATATTGTAACCAGATACAAGATCGGGAGAAGTGATTCCACGAAACATCATAAATAGCGGCATAGCGACCACCCTTGTACAAGTATCGGTTACAAACAAGAGAACCGTGCTGTCACCAGATATGTCAGCAGACCATGACCGACTGTCATCTGAATGGTGTAAATAGGTCATTGAAGGCAAGGCAGTCGACTGCACTACATTCAGTAGCCAAAAGAAAACGAACTAAAACCGAGAACGTATTTTCATATCATAAAATTAATTTACATATTATTTATTTAGTCAAAATTAAATCATTGAAAATTGAAACCCAATAAATGGCTTGAAGAATAACTATTATGCACATTCGAAATTAGATTTTCAGATAAGTAAATGATATGAATAAAACAGAAAATGACTCTATTTTCAAAATTCTGGAATACCAACTGCAAATTTAAATTACAAACAACAATTCCTAAACATCTCACCGTTAATTTTCAGCGCAATCAAAACACCAATTTTATTATTCGATTCACCGTTAACTCATACACGTAAGTAGTTAAGCTAAATAAATCTGATTAAGTCGGCGCCTTGTCTCACTCAGTGCGAGATTTCAAAGAGTGGAAATTTGTCCTGACAATATTTACTGTGACAGCAGCGGCGCAGGCCTTCACATGAGTCGTTCAGATCAAAGTAGCGTCGTAGGGTGCCCAGTTATTTATTGTTTTGAGGACAATGTTTTTTTTTTACTTTTATGAAAACGTTTCGCAACTTAGATTATTTATATTTCTGAATTTCATTTACTGAGATTGTTTGTTTATTTTTTAAATACCTAAATTGACTTTTTTAGATTTTCCAATTAATTTTGATGATGATGTGATTTGGGGAAAATGATTTAAATTTGTTGATTTTTTTATAGATTTATAGTAAACAAGCATTCAGCACCACCCATACACTGTCCATGACAACGGCGACAGACTTCGAATAAGACTGAAATAGTAGTAAATATTCTAATAGCTACGTAGGTACATAAGTAGTTTGCAAATCATTCTTAATAACAATAACCAATACATTTAGTTTTAGACTGTCTAGTTGATCTAGTGTTCGTAACCACGACTGCTAAGCTGGAGGGAGGTCCTGGGTTTGAATCGATCCCCAGGTCGGGCAACAACTATTGGGTTTTTCTAACTTTATTTATTTCTTGAAATGGCCAGTGAAAAAAAAATGTATACACCTCTGCCTACCTCTTAGGGAAAATACAGGCGTGAAAAGATTATGTTATATGATAATTGTATCAAAATTCTGGATTGTTTTCTTCTGGTTGTCAATAAATATATGTGTTAGCATAGTAGAATATTGTAAATTCTATGAAAATGGACAAAAATACATAAAAAATAAATAAAAACGACCATCTTGGTTACCCCACGCGTCGTCACGTGCACCCGACAACACGGAGGTCGAATGGCTCCTAGGGGAGTCTTCAAAAAACGCAAGCTTGTATGTTTTGTAAATAATATCTTAGCAGACATCTCTTGGATGTTTCCGATGCGATGCGAGCCGGCCCGCAGAGGTAACGGTAGCATTGGGACTTGAAAAAAACTGCCACTTTTTAATTAAGTCGCCGTCAAAGACTTAAGACGTTAAAGATAAGAATATTGTAAATTCTTCCTAAAGCCGATGACCGGATAGATAGTCTATCGTGACATTAGAGCTTAGCTTAGTGGTAGGTAATTATTGTAAACTAGTGGACGCCCGCAGCTTCGCTCGTGTAGAATTAGACCCATTAACGACGTCTCAAACCAAATTATACTGGATGTACATATCCCGTACTGACTGTACTATCGTAGCATATATTATTGCCAGAAGGGGACATATTATTATTGATCTGAAGTTACGCCGTACGTCGTGCCCGCCGCGAGCGCGTTCACTCCTGAAGATGATCTTCGTAATAGATCGAAACTAGTCAGCCTATTTTCTACTTAAATCACACGTGAGTAAGCCGGTAACTTAAACTATGAATATAGACACTCACGTATCGTTCGGTAATTAAATATTATATCTGAAGTCTAAGAAATAATACCTACATACATATTAGATACATACGAGTGAAGTTAAATAAAAGCTTTTAAAATAGTAAGTATCTAAATAAAACACAAAAGGAAGGATAAAATTTTTTAAATGTTTGTTAATTAACAGAATTTATAGTAGGTACATTTTTTATTATATACATATTTATTTACATTTCAATAGTTATAAAAAAAATATTCAAAAATAATACTTGTCACTTAAAAAACATCAGTACGACATTTGCATCGAAGGGAGGGTTGAAAAATACTTCTATCAAGAAAGTATGAGTTTTCAGAGCGTTGACCCCTTCTTTGCTTAGTTATTTGCCTTACGTCTGTCATAGTCTAAGCCCACGCACCCGGGCAGTTGTAGTGCCTGTTCGTTCGAAGCCAGTCCTTGTCTGTCACGTATAAGCGCTGTCCCATGTTCCCGTCGTGTTTCTGGAAAAGAAAACCTTGGCATGAAAATCGGCTACTGAGCTACGCAAGCACGGTAGCATTCTTAACGCGGTCTGGTACACAACTTTATCCCACTGCTGGGCACGGATCTCCTCATGGAATGGGCCTTGGTCCACCACGCTGGCCATGTGCGGATTGGCAGACTTCATATGCCTTCGAGAACATTATGGACCATTTTTTGGAAAAATTGTTTAATTGTTAATTGTAAGTATTCAAATATTTTAACTATTATTGTAAATAATTAATTGTAACTAAGTATATTAATTAATAGAAAAATTGCATGCCCGATGCGGGTAAACTGTACCTACCATAAGGAATGTAACCTCAATGAATTGTAAACAGTTTTTAAGCAATAAATATTGATTGATTGATTGATTGATTGTCCGTAATGTTTCCTTACGATATTTCCTTCACCGTTACAGCAGGTGACATTTAATTTCTAAGATGCATAATGTTACATCCAAATCCGTTTTGTAGTTTTTGCATAATTGAGCAACAAACATCCAAACATCAGAACATACAAACATTCGCATTTTTAATATTAGTATGATGTTAACAAACCTGCAAGGCGACCATAGTGGGCTCGTTGTTGGCAGAGAACGCATAGGGGCCGTAGTGCATGCAACTCGAATATTCATACCCCACCTGCAGGTTCGATACCCGGTCTTGGTTGTAAATAGCGAAGTTGTGCTCTGTGCCTGGAACAAAGTGGGTTTCTTTTTATACTTATACATAAACTAATATTATAAAGCTATATATATTTATACAGGGATATGAGTTTACCTGGTCTCAAGTTCTTCTCAATAATCCTAACATAATCATCTCTGTTGTAAGTAGCTTGCATATGTAGAAAGCCGATGATATGCAGCCACTCGTGGACTATGGTGGCGTGGCGGAAGCACCCGTTGCCCGGAGTGTTCAGCGCAAGGTTTAGGGTGTGGATCCCCCGGGACTGCCAGTAGCCGATGTGGGCGAAGCATCCACTACCGGAACCCTGGAATGCAAAAGTTCTCGTGAAAAATGCCCCAGGCGAACTGTATATGGGACCAAATAGGTTTCATATAAAATCTAATGGTTCCATAATTCCATACAGGTTCTACCACTTAACAAAAGACCAACGAACGGTACAGTGTTGCTAGCTTTCACTACATATTTGACGGGCCCGTTGGCGCAATCGGTAGTGACCCTGTCTGTTGCGCCGGGGTCGTGGGTTTGAATCCCACTCAGGACAAATATTCGTGTCACTACCGATTGCCAACGGGCCCTGGTAATACTTACTGTGAGCCTCACGTAGACCTTGTCCTGAGGCTCCCGGTACCGGAACCGGATACACGTGTGGTTCTCGATGTCAGCGATGCCCTGTATGATGGCTGCTTTGTGGACATCGTCTGCGAACGGACATTGAACATTGAACGTACATATAATTAATTCATCGTCATTATATGCACGTTAGGGTACCTAATTCATGTAAGAAAAATGGTTATTTCATTTTCTCTGTAACAAAGTGATTGAAAAATGATAAACCTATTCGAGATTTGTCAATGTTTGCGTCACTGGGCCTATTGTAAATACACTACAATTTTATAGAGAATTAGATACAGAGTTACTAGTATTATACCGCGGATGAGTGCTGATGCATGGTCGTTTGCTATCTTCTAACGATAAAAAAGAACTAGCTATTTAGGTACATTTAATATTTTCCTCTGTAAAAAATCGTGTCAGTAATTATAATGTATTCTGTGACTGACTGTAGAGCTGTCGATCCCGGTTGATCCCCTACTGACTAATTGAACTTTATCTACAGGTTAGGAACGAAAAAATTGGTTGCCTGTAAAGTCGGTATACGGGCGAAAGTTTTACGTGACAACGACTTTGAGTGTTAAAATAATTTTAATGTGAATATTCATTCGTATAGTAGGAAGAAGGATGAAATAATAGTAACTACTCGTTGGTCTTCACACACGCGACCCGAGGGTGCGTGGGGAATCGGCTTTTGGGGCTTTATACCCCCTGGCCGAAGTGTCAGCCGCGCCCTGTGACGACAGGGCGGTCCTTTGGGGGGGGTTTTAGTAACCCCCGCGCTATGTGAGCGCTATGGCTTCCTTTTCTGCTACTCCTCTCTTCATTTTTCACGCCACCCGACTGGGTGGCGGCTTGGGTGGTGGCAGGTGCGCAAAACGGCGTTCAGTGGTAGGGTCCTGGGCGACTTATTCATGCAGATTGCATGGCTTTAGCCACCTCCAAGACCACTACCTCCGGGTCCTCGTTGCGATCCAGGGCCGCAAGCATCGCCTGCAGCAAGCATATGGCAGTGCGGATAGTCTCACGCTTAACGCCACTTGCTGCAGGTTGCCCCTGGGTTGCTGGCTCTGGGTCAGTAGGCGCCTCCTGTGTCTCGGGGGCCGGCTGAGTCTCTTTCTTCCTTCCCCTCTTGGGTTTACGCCGTTGGAGCGGTTGTCCACGGGGAGTGGGGTCATTGGCTTCAGCCATCAGATTGGTGGCTGAGCCCGGGGCTTCCACTCTCTGCTCCTTTGGAGGGGCGGGAGATCTTCTCGCTTTGGGAGGTCTTTGTGCTTGTGTGGAGCTTCTTGTAGGGCCTGTCCTCGGTGCGACGCCTGCTTTCCTGTTCCGGAACTCCTTCCGGAAAGCAGGGCACTGGATGTTGTTGGCCGGGTGTGCTCCGCCGCAATTTGCACACGTGGCCGGCTCGATCCGTGGTCGAGGGCAATCCTTTGCGGGGTGCTCCTCCCCGCACCTCACGCAGGCAATCTTTCTGTGGCAGTTGTGACTGCTATGCCGCCACTGCTGGCAGCGGTGGCATTGAGAGGGGCCCTTTCTTCCTCTCCAGGATTCTATTTTGATGCCGGGCATATACAGAAGTTCATTGACTTCGTATATGCCCGGTAACATGCCTTCTGTCGGCTTTAGGGTTGCATAATATATGCAACCCGGCTGTCCCTTTCTTGCCTTAATGGGCCGGCAGTACTGGGCGATGTAGCCTTTACCGGCTAGGGCTTCGATGATGTCCTCTGTATCGGTGTCTGTAGGTAGTCCCCTTATGGCGATCTTGATGCTCCGCTCCGATGGCAGAGAATAAGAGTGCCAGGGTACTGCTTCTTCCAGGGGGAGGGAGTCCAGATAGCGCTGGACAATTCTGTACTCCTCCTCCCCCTTCGGTGTAAAGCGCACTCCCTTTTTGAAGGGGCGCGCATTTGGTGGATGGCCCAGCTGGTCGAAGAGCGCCTTGAAATGGCGCGTCCAGTTGGGCAGAGCGTCGACCACGATGGGTGGGTAGCGGGTGCGGCGGGGTTGGCTGCTCTGGGCGTCGTCGGCGGGCGCGGCGTTGGCGGCGGGGTCCTCGTCGGCGGGCGCGGCATTGGCGGCGGGGTCCGCGGTCGCGGCGTCGTGTGTCGCGGTGAACGCGGCAGTGGGCGCGGCGATTGGCGTGGTGTCCATGGGCGCATCGGCCGGTAGCGGCGGGTGGGCGGTTGCAGCGAAGGGATTCGCCGCGGTTACCACCGCTGCGTACGGGCGTGGGGCCGGGAAGGTGTAATCTTGTTTTGGGCCCGGGTCTGAAGCGACCCGGCCCAGCGGCGCGCGGTTTAGGCGCGGGTCTCGGCGGAGATGGTGGGCGACGGTCGGTTCATAACACGGCCGCTTGGCCTCCTCTTCCTCTTCCTCGGGGCTGCGGAGTCTTCGAGCTCCGCGCTCCGTGGGCACATCTTCTATGCACCCGGACCACATAAAGCGTTCCTCGGTGCTTAGTCCGGGTTCATTGGCTTCCTCCGGGGGCATCGCTGATTGTTGCTCGCTGAGAAACTGCGCAACGTGTGCTAGCAGTTCTTCGCTGAGGAGCCCCGTCTCTGCTAGTCGCTCGGTAATCACCATGTCCCGTTCTAAACGGGCCTTAGGTGATTGCTCCTGCGGAGGCGGACTCGGTGCTGGAGGTGTCGGCGTGCGCGCGGCGGTGGACGCGGCGACGGACGAGGGTGAGCGCGTGGAGCGCGCGGCGGCAGGCGCGGACGAACGTGCGGCGGGGCGCGCGGGACGCGCGGCGGCAGGCGCAGGCGATCGTGCGGCGGGGCGCGCGGGCGGCGGTGACGCGGTCACGGCGGGCTTCTTTTTTCCTTTAGCTTTCTTCTTCTTAGCTTGAGGAGGCGGTCCAGACACGGCGGCTTGCTGACTCGATGAGGAGGGGCGTTGCGCATCAGCGAACGCCCAGGTCCCCATGTTGTCGTCGGCCACGGCGTCGGGTCCAGCGGCAGCTCCCCTGTCCCGGCGGTGGGTTCCATCGCGGCCAGTGCGGGAGCGCGAGCGTATCGCAGCGGTGCGCACGGCTGGCGGGGCCTCTGCGGGGTCTGGGGCTTCGCGGCCCTGATAAGGGCCTTTATCTTCCATCTTCTTGATGGGTCACACCGTCAACGTAGCTTTTCAGCGGACTTCAGGTGGGTAAGTGGCTTCTTCTCTCGTAACTTAATACGGGTGCATTCTCACTTTCGATTTCTTAAAGAAACCGAGGTGAGATGCGAAAGGTTGTTGGTAAAAGGTACCGGCAGCTTGCGGGTGAATCTACCAACAGGAAAGACGTGCGTACGGTGCGACTGCGGCCGATCCGAAATAATAGTAACAATTTAAAACATTTATTTATACAAAGAATTATATTTAATAGAAGCGCAAGACATGAACCGGTGTGTATGCCTATCTCTCTCACTCTCTCTCTCTCGCTCTGTCTCTCTCGCTCTTAGGCGGGCTAACTGTGCTCGAGTGGAAGGGACGCGTGCCTTTCACTTTTTATGTCTGTCTCTCTCGCTCTTAGGCGGGCTAACCATGCCCGAGTGGAAGGGACGCGTGCCTCTCACTCGCTCTCATTGTGAGCGCATAACGTGAGCGGAGCGTAACGCAGTTTCTTGAAGTGTCACCCGGCAAACCAATTTATAAGACGTTGTCACGTCAAAAAAAAAAAAACAACAATGCCATGAGCATTCCAAATAAGAACTTATCTAACACTATGTCAATACCTTAAGGATCAAACTCTGCACCGATGAGATCCCGGAGATCCCGGAGCGTCACTATATGCGCAGGATGGCTGTCGAGGGAGTTTTAGTGAGTAAAAATCTCACATAAAAAGTTGTACCAAACTCTACATGATAAGCCATTTATTCCTCAAAATTACACATTGCATTTAGACTAGTTCACAAACATAGATAGTCACAGACTGCACCTGAATTAGAAATATCTTGGACATTCTCACGCACGGCCATCCGACCCCAAAGTAGGCGCGAGCCTGTGTTTTGGGCGTCAAAGACTGATATGTACATACATATTTTAAAATACATACATAAATAGATACAGAACAAATACAAGTGTTCGTCACACGAATATTTGTCCTGAGTGAGATTCGAACTCACGACCCCTGGCGCAACAGACAGGGTCACTACCGATAGCGCCAACGGGCCCGTCAAATTTTTTATTCAAACAATTTACAATTAAAATTTTTCTTCTATCGAATGAGCGTATGATTGAACTCTGCAAGATACAAGCACCAAACTACAAGAAACACTTACTGAATTCGTTCAAATCATAAATATGTATACAAGCACCAAACTACAAGAAACACTTACTGAATTCGTTCACCCCGAACTCCCAGACGATAGTATTGCCTGGCCACAGGGTGTTGGGCCAGGTGTAAGCGTTGCGGCCCATGGCGTACTCCTGCACCATGGAGTCTATGAGGAACTGATCCAGGAGGATGTCTCCCTCGAACTTGCCGCTGTTCTCCTCGGCGTTCGCGAGCGGAGACACAGGTGACATGGCGCGGGTGTTTTGAATGCCATTGTCTGAAGACAGGGATGAGTGTTATTTAATGCTGCATAACACAACCAATGTTCAAGATATAAAATCAGTATAAGCAATTTATGGGACGTCTATGTTATTAATAAATGAGTCGTGTCCTGTTATCAGTCACCGGCGCTCGAGTAATTAAATTCGGAAATAGGCCCACTAGTTTCGGTCAATTACGATGACCAACATCAAAAGTGACGCGCTCGCGGCGGGCACGAGGTGCCCGCTCAAACTAGAGTGGTCTTAGTCAAAGCCTAAAGCAAGCGTGTTTCAGCCTTTGACTAACGAATTTTTCGTCCATTCTAGGAGAGACTAACTTGACATCAAACTGTGACTAGTCAAACCTTGACTTAAATAAACTTCTAACACATTACCGATGGTGGTACTCTCCAAAAACCGCCTGAAAGCCTCGATCTCCTCCCTGCTTCTCACGACAGACGGCGCTGCAAGCGCAGCGGCCACTGCCCCCAACACAACAAGCACACCGAACATCTTGCACATATCCATTAAACTATTTGATATCAACCATTTATATATGTATTCGATCTGTATGATGGAATAATTGATATCAGTACAGATAACTTACGAGTGCCTTTGATATTGTAGCGTCGCTGCGTATTTGATCGTGAATTTTTGCAAGTCAGCTGGGTGGTTGTCCTGAATGTTTATACCTACATCTGACTGTAATCTATACTTCTATACAAATATTATAAAGTGGAAACGTTTGTTTATAATTTTTTCACACAAACTACTGGACCGATTTCAAAAATTCTTACACCATTAAAAAAGCTGCATCTTCATTGAGTGAAATAGGCTATATGATATGACTAGGTGTAAACTATTGTTATGTCTTATTCCACGCGAGCGAAGCTGCGGGCGTCCACTAGTCGTTAATTAAAATGATAATGGGGAATGAGTAGGCCGATGCTACATTACTGGTAATTATATAAAAATCAGTCTCCCATTATCATAAATATGAGGTACGGTAAGTCTAAATTGGAACCCATAGACGTCCCACTGCTGGGCACGGGTCTCCCCCACAGACACAGCTGCGGTAGGTCTAGAGCATACTCCACTACGCTGCTCCAATGCGGATTGGTGGCGGGATTAGTCGCCAACCGAATGTTCTCAAGCCCCCCGAAGGCAAGACAAGGCTTAACGACTGTTTCCACCATTACAACTGGGACCGACGGCTTAACGTGCGTTCCGTAGCACTAGTTGGTTAACTCTGTCAATCACATTGAATCAACGCGAGCAATTATGCTATGGACGCTTCAAGGTAAGTCTAATATGAACCTGTTTATTGTTAAATATTATGAAACCTTCGAATTTGCTCGGGGCATCACCGTAGGACCGACACCAAGTACCTACCTATCTACCATTTCTGCCGTGTATTGTTTTTTAAAGCAATTGGGTTCCTGATGCAAAGATGTGGGTTCATGGACACAATTTTCTAGAGCGGTCATTTCGAGAGTCAAACATCAGATCGACTTGGACCGACACTGAGGTACCAATTGTTTCCGGTTAGACTTTTTAGAGGCGACCATCTTAGTCCTCAAGGGAAGGAATTTAGTAGCATCTATGACCGATTAGGAACGAGTCTCACTAAAAATTACTAACAACAACAGTAGGTAAATATCACTAACAATCCCTGCTCAGTCCTCATGCCCACTAACAAACTGATTACCTAATATTCTTATTATCACCCTCTTCTGCTAACTGGACTAACCATCCCAGTCCCTGAGTCTTATTCAGAGTTGGTCACAGTTGTCATGAGCGGCAGGATCACAGAGTACCTTTATATATAGGCAGGATCAGCGGCTGGGTAATGAATCATGCTCGTCTGATAAACCAAAGGTCTATGGAAGATTATTTTTGCAGGCAATAAAACGGACTACACTACCAAAATCCTCTCTATTCCTCTATGACAATTTGCTCTATGCTCGTTTTATAGTCGACTTCCAAAAAAAGATTTACAATTCGAGTGTACCTATGCTTTTTTATTTGGTCCTCTGTAAGAGCATTACTTATGTAAATAATACGTAAGTACCTACGTTTGGTTATAATTTTATGAAAGTAAGTATCAACTTATTTTTGCCATAAATAAAAATATTCCGCTAATACAGACATGCATTATCATTTATCTACCAATCAATCGGTACAATGGGATAGAGGCAATATGCTTTTATGTTTATTGACTTAAATAAAGATAAAAGTACTAGTCAATCATTTCTGAAAATTAATCGTTTAAAATAAGTGCCATAAATGAGTCGATTGTATATTTGATGAGATGACGTAGTTATTTACAGATACCACAGCGTTAGAAGTAATGAGTCTTGATTCTGGAATTTTTGGTGCCTAACTCAATAAATTCGTCTAATGGAATCTAGCTACCTACTCATTATTTCGGGTTCATTTGGGGTGGCTAGTAGGTAAGTAGCTAATAGGTAAGCCGATTGTAGAATTTTCATTTCAACGGTTCCCGTCAATCGTATTAGTAGGGGAGCCCAAGAGGGGATTTTGCGGGATACTCAAGCGCGTAAGTTTAATATACAGTGGGATACCTTGTACCCGGTGAAGTACCTCCACCAAATATGAGCCCCATATATAAATGGGGCCGTCAAGGATAAAGGATCAGATTAGTAAAAAAAAAAAATTTGTCATCAGAAATTCTTGAGCGCGTTAGATTAAGGTAGGGTGAGTTAATTACATGCTAAAAAGTGTATATTCCACTAATCTTACAATTTGAGAGTAACGTAAAGAAAGGGGAGGGCTACAAAGTTGTAACGTAAAGAAAGGGGAGGGCTACTATATGGTTTAACGTCAAAGTCGTGCGCGGTCGGTATATGGATATCATTTCATTTAGCGCCGGTGACAGGCTTGTCGAAGACCTTTGGGTGGTTTGAGAGCGTTGGACACTGGGTTGACCACTAACCTCTCTTCTAATCCGCATAAGAGCTGCGTGGAGTATGTCGTAGCGTGTTTTAGCTACATGGGTCGTAGCGTGTTTTAGCTACATGGGTCGTAGCGTGTTTTAGCTACATGGGTCCGGCGTGTTTTAACTACATGGGTCGTAGCGTGTTTTAGCTACATGGGTCGTAGTATGTTTTAGTTACATGGGTCGTAGCGTGTTTTAGCTACATGGGTCGTACAGTGTTTTAGCTACATTGGTCGTTGCGTGTTTTAAATACATTGGTCGTAGCGTGTTTTAGCTACATGGGTCGTAGCGTGTTTTAACTACATGGGTCGTAGCGTGTTTTAGCTACATGGGTCGTAGCGTGTTTTAGCTACCCAGAACTACGATACAGTAACTTTTGCTATACTTTCAATTAGGTCTAACCCAACTTTAATGTTCCGGAAATCCACATTTCTGTAGTGAATCACAAGGAACACTTGCGGATAAGATAGTCTTGATTCTTGAGTTATCTTTACGAATAACAAAATTTACGATTAATATTTCAAAAGAAACACAAAAGTTCATTCACATTCTTTTATTTTTGCTTTATATATAAAAAAATATTCCATAAGCTCTACAAAATAAAGAACAGAATATCAATATAATACTTATTTATATCATAAAAATCGTAGTTACAAAATATTGGACGTCTTACCATTCTCGCAGTCCTCTTAATTTTTAATATAAAAATTATTCGGACCCTCTCAAGCATTACTTGTAACTTCTCACACTTTGCTGAATATAAAAATATTATCTTACAAATAAACTTACTTAATCAGTTCAGTAAAGTTAGACTATACTACTTTTCGAACTAATTAATATTCTAGCTACCTATTGGCAAATTTTGCGAATGCGAAAATAATCACAAATTAAAATCTCAAATTAAACAATTGTGTGGCACGTTGTTTCAAAAACACTATAATATTAACTTAGCTTACATGAGCTTTTACTAACTAAATAAACACAAATTGAAGTACTTGTGCCCTTAGAGTAGGTAATTATTTGGCGAATATACAAAATTCTATGAAATCAATATTGAATTCAAACTTTAATTTGAAAAATGGAACTAAACTTGTTTTGTTTTGTTTAATATTGACAATCGTTTTTGCTGTTGGAGATATTGTGTAAAACTTTTTTAAGCAAATCGAAACTGGTCTTCTAATGAATATCGTACAAAACTACAGTAATTTTACTACTAAACCTAACTAATATACTTAACCAAATCATTTCTACACAGCAATAATGCAATTATTGCAACCAACATTGATTTTGCTTAGAGCAATACCTATATCCTTAAATTTACAAAATCGGCAGTGAGTACTGGTTTCCATAGCTGTCCTTGAGCAGCTTAAATACGTACAAAAGCGTACAAGAAGCCTAATTATACAAGCCAAAATATTATTAGTAAATATACATATACAAATGTGTATAAAAATAGAAGAATACGATGCCTAAGTATTGCACAGATAAAAGAAGAAAATTGATATAAATAAACTTTTATTGCAAGTACGATAAAATTAGGCTTAGATTATATTCCAAATATTTTTATGTCTCTCCAAAACTCTAATTTGAGTTATAACTAAATATAGAATAAAGTGTACACAATATTTTGTTTACAATATTTCTTGAAAATTGGGCCATGGGCAACTTCTAGTGTTTTAGCAGGCAATTAAAACATTGAATAAAATGTTCAAGTAACATTTCTGCTACCATTAAATAAATTATTTAAACACATTTTTACAAAATACTATGTTTCCAGAACAACCTTACAAATTTCATAAAAATGCATGTTATATTTTGAAATTTACCCGAAAGTTTCACCTTCAGATCTAATACAGACGATACTTATGTAATAATAAAAAGAATATAACATTAAGTAACTACTTTGAAATGGCAATGTCTACGAAGGGTTTCCGGTGGAACCCTCGGTTAGGCCGCCCGCACGCGATACCTTTTGAATTAAACTACATACTTTACATTAATTATATACTATACTATTTAATTGCTCATAAAAGATCAGAACTATTTTGAAACATATTTTTGATTAATTTTTAACGTGTGCGTGCGACCTAATGGAAATTAAATATGTACAGCAAAAAAATTATATTTTATTACTTATTATATAAATAATAAACTTCAAATCCACTTACAGTTTATTACACATAAATATATCTCCCTTATATTGATATATTATATTTCATTTTAATACGAGTTATATAAATAGCCTACAAGCTTTGTAGAAAAATACATTGAAAATTTTATTTCTTTTCAAAAGCATTACGATTTAAGTAGTACTTTACTAATGTTCCCCATAAATTGGTGTACTTAGTGTAATTTTATAAATCCATTTTTACATCGAAAAATTTCAAAATGTATTGAATATTTGAATCATAGACATAGTATAAGTACAAACAAAATTTATACCTGATTTCAATTCATCTGTTTCATTTCGATTCTACTTTTAGTGGGTTCTATTCACCACTTATTTAGATGTACTGTAAAAAGCAATTTTACTGACTGTTCGATTAATAACTACCATTAATTGTTCCCTGGGCCTACCATAACTTAGCCGCGCTATAATACGTATATAAAACCGTGTGGCAGTGTGCGTTGCTCAGATATTTGTCATTTATACATTGTAAAGAATACTTAGAACACATTATGGATTTATTATGTATAAACATATACATTAAATTAGTAATTGCAACTCTACAAATATAACGATTTATTTAAAAAATCTGTTAAGAGAAAAAGTTAGAATTTAACAATTAGATTTTCTCGTGACTCTACGGTTTTTCACATTTTTATATCATTATACATAAGGGTAGGTATAAACTAGTTTCGAGTTGCAAGAACTAAAATAATACACATGTAGATATGACGAGTAAAATCACAGGATCTATACATAAAACTCTGAGAGCGTATAGATAGAGTTGAGATAAAAAAATAAATGCACTTTAGTTTATATTTTAACATTAAAAAAATACCTTGGCACAATATGTATTACAAAATATTTATTTACGAAGCGATGTCCACGAATGATGATTTGAAAGCAGTCTTATTGGAAGACCGAACAAGTAATGATTGGGGCTACACGATACAGTATGTTAATATCACACTTTGCTCATGTTATGTATTGACTCGATATGATGTCAGTTCTTTAAAAAAAAAGAAGAAGTCTTTTTTCGTTTCTAGCTATGTACGTATATATCTATATGCCATACACCTACATTTTATGTACCTACCAAAATTAAATGTACCTACACCTACTGTAACATTGAGCTACGGGTAAGTCTGCCAACCGCACTTGGCCAGTGGGTGCACTATAGGCTAACTCCTCCCATTCTGTGAGGAAACTCGTGCCCAGTAGTGGGACAAAGAAGAGGATGTCCACCATATGTCTTCTTTGTGGTTTTGTGTAAGCGTATATTTGAATTTCACATAAACAAAATTTTATGCAAAGAAGGCACCATGACAAACGAGTAGTTTCCTGCGACCCATAGACGTCCCACTGCTGGGCACGGGTCTCCCCTACAGACACAGCTGCGGGAGGTCTAGAGCATATTCCACCACGGTAACTAGTATTACGGAAACGATATTATGTTTTTATAAACAACCATGAGCAAGACTATGTAATTATGAAAAGTCCAACAAAGTTTGTTGTTAAGAAGTCTTCAAGGAATGTATTAGTCATAACAACAACTCATAGATCTCAAACCAATGATTCTATAATTATTATGTATTTTAAACAGAAGCAGACAGACAGACGCGGGATTGGGACGTTATCTGTTTACTCTGCTTCGGCAAAGATCGCAATGTCATGTTCATTAGTTCATGTGCCCATTTTATATACTTTAATTACAAAAATTAATTGACTCAAACAGAGTACATATAGATATATACGCACGCATTACATTAAGCATTAAGAGCTACCTTCACTTCATTGAGCAATGTCCAAGGGCGGTTTGAGGGCAGCCCTTTTATCCTCCGATCTGTGATAGCGGTCAGAGCCAGCCCTGAAAACCTTCGGTCCGTCATAGCAGTCAGAGGACCAGCCCTGAAAACCTTCGGTCCGTCATAGCAGTCAGAGGACCAGCCCTGAAAACCTTCGGTCCGTCATAGCAGTCAGAGGACCAGCCCTGAAAACCTTCGGTCCGTCATAGCAGTCAGAGGACCAGCCCTGAAAACCTTCGGTCCGTCATAGCAGTCAGAGGACCAGCCCTGAAAACCTTCGGTCCGTCATAGCAGTCAGAGGACCAGCCCTGAAAACCTTCGGTCCGTCACAGCAGTCAGAGGACCAGCCCTTAAAACCTTCGGTCCGTCATAGCAGTCAGAGGACCAGCCCTTAAAACCTTCGGTCCGTCATAGCAGTCAGAGGACCAGCCCTGAAAACCTTCGGTCCGTCATAGCAGTCAGAGGACCAGCCCTGAAAACCTTCGGTCCGTCGTAGCAGTCAGAGGACCAGCCCTGAAAACCTTCGGTCCGTCATAGCAGTCAGAGGACCAGCCCTGAAAACCTTCGGTCCGTCACAGCAGTCAGAGGACCAGCCCTTAAAACCTTCGGTCCGTCATAGCAGTCAGAGGACCAGCCCTTAAAACCTTCGGTCCGTCATAGCAGTCAGAGGACCAGCCCTTGAAAACCTTCGGTTCGTCACAGCAGTCAGAGGACCAGCCCTGAAAACCTTCGGTCCGTAATAGCAGTCAGAGGACCAACCCTTTAAACCTTCGGTCCGTCATAGCAGTCAGAGGACCAGCCCTGAAAACCTTCGGTCCGTCACAGCAGTTAGAGGACCAGCCCTGAAAAACTTCGGTCCGTCAATAGTAGTCAGAGGACCAGCCATGTAAACCTTCGGTCCGTCATACCAGTCAGAGGACCAGCTGAACCTCCTTAAACCTCCGCCTTTTTAGCCTCCGGTCCGTCGTAGCGGTTTGAGTACTTTATCCTAAGTAAAGGGTCGGTGCCAAGGTCAGTGGTCCCCCCTCAGCAGTTCCATGAGCAGGTTGAAGCTTGGCCCTTCGCCGTCTTTGCCCTTATTCGCCGGATTCAGCATCTCCTTGCCTACTTGCATGAAGAACTGCAACAAACATACATTTTAATTTATTAATTTAAAATAAATACGACTGGCCCGTTGGCATTCGGTAGTGTCCCTGTTTCTGCGCCGGGGGTCTAATAGCCGTAATATACGCTCGGATTTGGTCGGCGGACCAAATCCGCGTACCAAATCCGTTCTCGCTACAGACGGCCGGATCGGACAGTTGCTTCATGTAAGCATGACGTAAGCGGACCGAGGCGGACACAATTAATAATAATTATGTTCGCGGACTACTCTACAGACGCCCGGATTTGGTCGGGAAGCGGACCAAATCCATGGTCCGCTCCAACCAAATCCGGGCGTGTATTACGGCTATAAAGCACACTCTTTTTTTTTCCTCAGTAATAAAGGGACTCAAAGGGCAGTGGTTAGATGTAAGCGTTATTTATTTATTCAAGTGGTGGCCGTGTATGCATCTGATGCTAACATTGTCTTCGCATATGCAAATAACAAACATGCGTGCGCATCAAGATGCGCGCGCATGTCTCTCTATGTTGCGTACGTGTTAGCTTTGTTGTCAAAAGATCAAAAACTGCCCTATTCAGAAAAAGTATTTTTGGTATGGCAATAAAAATTTATAATAAGGTCCCAATATGGCTCCGAACAATTAATAATATACACACATTTAAAACAGAATTTAAAAAATTGCTCATTAATAAATGTTGTTATACTATTGACGAGTTTTTAACTGACAATTTTAAATAATTTTATTTTTTAATTACATAATCCAATTCTTTGTATTTAATAATCAGAATATAGAACTTAGTTATTAATAAGTGACATTTGTACACCCATCATGGGTAATGATAAGCGAAATTTAATTTTATATTGTAAATATAACCTTATCATACAAATAAATAAATTGATTGATTGGTTGTGTACCTGGCAGGTGCGCTGCAGCTCGGGGATGCGCAGCAGCAGCTCCCCGAACTTGGCGGGCGCGTCGGGCGAGTGCGCGGCGGTGTACGCCTGCAGCGCCGCGAGCGCTTTCTCCTGCGAGGCGCGCACTTTCTCCGCCTCGCGCAGCTCTGGTGCGTCTGTTGCGTCCGTGTTAGCATTGCTGTGTACCTGGCAGGTGCGCTGCAGCTCGGGGATGCGCAGCAGCAGCTCCCCGAACTTGGCGGGCGCGTCGGGCGAGTGCGCGGCGGTGTACGCCTGCAGCGCCGCGAGCGCTTTCTCCTGCGAGGCGCGCACTTTCTCCGCCTCGCGCAGCTCTGGTGCGTCTGTTGCGTCCGTGTTAGCATTGCTGTGTACCTGGCAGGTGCGCTGCAGCTCGGGGATGCGCAGCAGCAGCTCCCCGAACTTGGCGGGCGCGTCGGGCGAGTGCGCGGCGGTGTACGCCTGCAGCGCCGCGAGCGCTTTCTCCTGTGACGCGCGCACTTTCTCCGCCTCGCGCAGCTCTGGTGCGTCTGTTGCGTCCGTGTCAGCATTGCTGTGTACCTGGCAGGTGCGCTGCAGCTCGGGGATGCGCAGCAGCAGCTCCCCGAACTTGGCGGGCGCGTCGGGCGAGTGCGCGGCGGTGTACGCCTGCAGCGCCGCGAGCGCTTTCTCCTGGGAGGCGCGCACTTTCTCCGCCTCGCGCAGCTCTGGTGCGTCTGTTGCGTCCGTGTTAGCATTGCTGTGTACCTGGCAGGTGCGCTGCAGCTCGGGGATGCGCAGCAGCAGCTCCCCGAACTTGGCGGGCGCGTCGGGCGAGTGCGCGGCGGTGTACGCCTGCAGCGCCGCGAGCGCTTTCTCCTGGGAGGCGCGCACTTTCTCCGCCTCGCGCAGCTCTGGTGCGTCTGTTAAGAAAATACAAATACATAAATTATACTGTAAAAAAATTTTTTTTTTAAAAAGCTTTTATAACTTTTTTTTTATTTTCATGCATTGTCATCGGAACCTAATATGTGTACCAAATTTCAGCTCGATAGCTTAAGTGGAAGTGGGTGAAATATTGATTGCAAGATTCCAGGACATACATACATACATACGATTGAAGTTAAAAATACAAAAATCTTTATTTTCTTAATGTAAAATACATTGTTTAGAGTTGGATCCCTATCCTCAATTTTAGCTTACACTGTGTTATGGAGGGATAGTGCCTTCCCCTACCTTTCAAGTATCAAAGGAAAACAAAAAAAAAATAAAAAAACAAAAATAAAAACAATAAAAACAGACTATTTTTTTTTCCTTATTCTTTTTCCTTAACAGAACAAACTAAGTTACATAAATATATGTACGCACATGCCTTAACCTTAACTAACCTTATAATATTTTTAAATTACTTAGAACAAACTTAATTAATTGATTAGATATAAGATTATAAAATATTATGCAAAGAAATTTTATGCAAAAAAAATATTGCAGTTACCCAACTATGACAACTATCTCCCCTCTCTCTCTCTCTCTCTCAAGCACGCACACGAATTTCTTAGATCGCTCAGTCAATCTGAATGTATCGGTCTTATACAGGATGAATTATTTAATGCTTAGTACTGCTTGTCACAATTTCTCAGAAAAAAAAAGGCTAGTTCCAAACTACAAGGAATTCAGTATCAGTCATTAAATAAATAAATAAATAGGTAAATAAATATCTTGGACATTCTCACACACGGCCATCTGACCCCAAACTAGGCAGAGCCTGTACTATGGGTGTCAGAGACTGATATACATACATATATATTTTTAAATACATACTTAAATAGATAATATTAACATCCAGACACAGAACAAACACAAGTGTTCGTCACACGAATGTTTGTCCTGAGTGGGATTCGAACCCACGACCCCTGGCGTAACAGACATGGTCACTACCGATTGCGCCAACGGGCCCGTCAACAAATATTCCAGTTACCCAACTATGACAAATATCTCTCTCTCATTCTCAGCACGCACACTTATTTCTTTGAACGCTTGCGCGCTTGGTACTACTATTATATCTTAAATTAATCTTAATGTATCGGTCTTATACAGGATGAATTATTTAATGCTTGGTACAGCTTGTCACAATTTCCCAGCGTTAAAAAGGCTTGTTCCAAACTACAAGGAATAGCGAAAATCCTGAGAGCAGCAAAAGTCCAAGCCCATTCTAAACCTTCATCCTGTAAAAGAGTACATTGAACTTGCTTTAGATGTAATGTGAGATTGAATTTATCAGTCTTTTAAGTAACTATTAGCCCTAGCAGCATACCTACCCCAGATTACCTAGATGCAATAGAACCTTTCGTTCACAGTGACATGAGCCAAATAAATACCACCTCCAAATGAAAATAACCAACTAAAATAATAAAGAAGATACCAACGCGTAGTATATCAAGATGTAGGCGTTTAAAAATATACCTGAAGTGAGAAGTACGATGACTTTCAGCGCCACGTATTCGTATCTGTCGACGCGCAACCTCCTCAGGTGGTCGGTAAAGCTGAGCATTCGCTCTATGCACGGCGTTAAGCCGTATCTGGGAACAAAAATTAAGTGTTTTATGAGTATGTAAGGAGTTAACTTTATATTCTTTCTAATTAATAGGCCTTACAGAACAAATTATTGCGCAAAATTAATTTCATTTTAAAAGTTAAAAATCAGCAGCAATTTTGTGCAATGAGTTTTCTGCGTAATCAGATTCGACTATAACGTCGCAGATATATAGTTTTTGACTGTGTGGGTTGGGCGTTTTTTTCTTCATTTAGAAATAGAAATAGAATAGAATAGAAGTGTGGCTAAAGAATATTCTTTAGCCACGGTTAAGTCCTACCAAGTCTTAAAAAAAAAATCCACTAAATCATTTGATGACTTGAAACTTGATAACTGCTAATATACTGATGGATGGATGGATGCAACAGTACCGGGTATAAGCTTCGGCACGAAAGTGTAGCTCTGAACGAAATTCGGAGGGGATAGCTGCTTACGCATGGGGGCATCAATAAATAATAATAATAAATAAATATCTTGGACATTCTCACACACGGCCATCTGACCCCAAAGTAGGCGCGAGCCTGTAATATGGGTGTCAGAGACTGATATACATACATAGATATTATGAAATACATACATAAATAGATAATATTAACATCTAGACAGAACAAATACAAATGTTCGTCACACGAATATTTGTCCTGAGTGGGATTCGAAACCACGACCCCTGGCGCAATAGGAAGGGTCACTACCGATTGCGCCAACGGGTCCGTCGTCAATGCGGGAGACATAATACGGCTGGCAAAGTTGAGTTGTTAGTTGTTACTAACAACCCTCGCCCCGCGTAAGACGATAAATACAAATACTCTTTATTGTACACCACAGTAAAACAATAAATGACATTCTATAAGAACACAAACGATGACCAGTGGTGGCCAAAAGGCGGTCTTATCGCTACAGTAGCGATTTCTTCCAGACAAGGGTAACTTAAATTTCGACTTCTGCGCATTCAATATCAGATAATATAAACTTTGTAACAGCTGACTTTACACTTTACTGACTTGGCGCTCTGGTGCAGCGTGATGCCGCGCGGGCCGCCCACGCGCACCTCGCCCGGCGTGCCCACGCCGCGGTAGCAGCACGACAGCACCAGCAGCTCGCACCAGCTGTTGATTAGCAAGCAGATCTGGTCGTCGATCTGCAACAATACAATATATATTTTTATACTAAAACCAATGAATTGTATCACGCATGCACAGTACAATGAGTCCGATGACGTCACAGTGGCGTGCGTGAACAGTACAAATGGATTCTTACGTTTTGAGGTATTTATTTTATGGATACAGGATAGCAAACGAGCTTGCAGCACCACCCATCCGCTGCCGCCCATGACAACTGTGACTGACTTTGAACAAGACTCAATTAGGGACTGGGATGGTGAGTCAAATTAGTTGAGAAAGTTAATAAGAGCATTAGTTAGTCAGTTCGTTAGTAGGTATGAGGACTGGGGACTGTTAGTGATAGCTAGCCCTGTTAGTTGGTGTTAGCAACAGTCCAGCTAGTACTTGTTAGTAGGAGTCTCGTTCTAAGTCAGACACAGATGTGTTGCTACCCTTGAGGACTAAGATGGTCGCCTCTAAAGAAGTGTAACCGGAAACCACACCTTTCCAACCGGACCATAATTGCTTTAAAAACAATTATCACACGGCAGAAACTAGACTTAAATATCCTTGTCGCTTGCTGCACAAACAAGGGCTAAACGCGGGGAGATGCGCGTGGAGCAGGCGGGGCGTCGCATTGCACAAGAGTCTCGCCTTAATTTTGTAATACACACAATTAAGGCGAGACATTCCTTTAGACTATTTCCGTTCAGTGACGCTGCAAAGGCTAATAAGGCCAAACGCAACTCAAGTTTGTTTAACTACTCAACTAAATTTCAGGGTCTTGAGCTGACATGCTACTATGTAGTCTTTCTATTTAATCTCATTCTTTGCGTATACCTAAAGGTTTGGTTTATGGTATGGTTTCCCAAAAGGCAATATTATAAACCAAAACATTCTATCATTCAAATGCAGTTCAGACATCTTACCGCAATATTCTTAAACACCACAGACTTTCGCACCACTTGATGATCTTGTATTGACTAAGGTCAGCAATTTTGATAATATAGGCCATTTGTTTAGACCAAAAGGCATTCTTATAAAATAAAACAGACCATCCTGAATTTCAACTCTGACAACTCACCGAAATTACAAACCAAGAATTAATCTACTTTGCAACAATCCGCGAACAAAAACGCGGTGTGTGTTAGGTGTGTGTATGTTGGTGTGTGTATTCATTTGTCGCATGTGCATGTTTTCCTGCGTGGGAGGGAGGGAGGTGCTACGTGCATGAAAGTATACATACATCACCATACGTTTTTGTTCGCGGATTGTTGCAAAGTAGATTAATTCTTGGTTTGTAATAATGGAGTTCCGCAAAGTAACGCCTGATACAATTAATTAACTCACCGAAATGTTCTTGAATAATGGCAGACTCTTGCACCACTTGACGATCTTATACAGTCTGTGGTCGGCAATGTTGCACAGGTCAGCCAGGAAGTCAGCGCTTGAGTTCTGAGCGGTGATCCCACTGGCGGCCAGCAGCGGGTTGGCGGAGGGACTGCCCCCGCCGCCGCCACCTGCCCCCTTGCCAAGCCTGTTCAGCTCAGACTCGTTGTACTGCCATAGGTGTTCCACGTCCATTATTTCCTGTGTGTTTACGTAAATCATAAATGAGATTTCCTCACAACAAATTTAAATGGACCAAGTAATTTTTGCTTCTGAAAAATGTAAATGACAATTTTACTTGGCTTTAAAAATGATTGTAAAGTCAAAGTCAAATAATTAATTTCGCTATGAGGTGATTGGACACGCTTTACGAATGTATTGATAAAAAATTATCACGACTTCCAGTCTATTGATCAAGTTCTTTTTAACACGCTTTTTTACATCTGTAACAATAAAATCTATTCAGTCTTTTAATTGACACACAAAGTGCATATTTGTTTCATATTATCATATCTTCCTTATTTGTCACTTTTAGGGCCATCGACGCATTTGCACACCTCTGGTGTTGCTCGTGTCCATAGGTCGTGACCAGGTGTGGTCTGCTTGTTCTTTAGGCTTAAAATATTATTTCAAAAATTGCATTACTTAACGTCACGCATTAAAAACGTCAACCTTTGCATACGCACCTGCAATAACGGCGGAATATCAGGCGTGAGTCTGCTGTTGCTCGATTCTCCTCGGCTGTTATATGACGCTGGTCCGTTTACCTGATAGTCATAATTTTAACATGTTAATATTACAGTTACAGTATTTCTTTTTCTTGTAATACTTTCTCGAAAATAATCGTATGATATCTTCAGGAAGTTAGAACTAAAGCTGGATACGTAAAGAAAATACATGTCATATACATCAAATGAATAGCCCGCTGACCCCATTTACGGAAACGTACCATAAAAATAATCCTGGTTCTACATTGGACTCCCGTCCCCTCTTCAAATCACTCGGCCTACAACAGCGCGCGAAACCTCATCCCACTTTCATCAAAAAATATTATTCATAATAATATGAATTTTTCATTCATAATAAATTTTTATTTTAATTTTTTTTTAGTACTAGATATAGTTTGTTTTATTTTAGGACTGCAGAAAAGATATGCACATTTGTTAAAGCGAGCTATACGTAGGGCTCGGAAACAAGTAGACTGTATTGATATGTTCTATTTATATAGACTGTATGATATGTTCTATTTATATAGAAAATATAATACAGTCTACTTGTTTCCGAGCCCTACCAATAGCTCGCCTTAACAAATGTGCAAATCTTTTGTATATATAAATAGAACATATCAATATAGTCTACTTGTTTCCGAGCCCTACCAATGGCTCGCCTTAACAAATATGCATATCTTTTGTGCAATTCTAAAATAAAACAACTACATATATATAGTACTAAAAAAAATAAAAAACAATCTAAATAAAATCATTATCTTTATTAGAAAGGAAGTAACTCACGGAGGTGAGACTGGTGGCGTGCCGCAGCGAGGACACGGAGTGCGCGTGCGCCGACAGCAGCGAGCCGGTGGACGCGGCGCCCGACAGCGAGTACGAGCACTGGTACGTGGAGCGGCCGCCGCGCGTGCGGTCCTCCCGGATAGCTGTTACCATCACACATCCATACTCCATATACTATATAAGTACTAATATTATAAATGCGAAAGTGTGTTTGTTTGTTTGTCCGGCTTTCACGTCGCAACGAAGCTATTATATGGTATGGTTTTAGTATGTGTCATATATGATAAACAACTCATTGTTAATTCCCTTTGACCACGCGGGCGGAGCCGCGGGTAAAAGCTAGTAAGTACATTAGAGAACACTACTAGACTACGGACCACGGACTACGAGGTGGACTGATGACCTGAAGAAGACAGCGGGAAACCGTTGGATTCAGAGGGCGCAGGATCGGTAGGAGTGGCGTCGACTGAGGGAGGCCATGTCCAGCAGTGGACCCCAAAATGCTGATGGATGGATGGATGGATGGACTAGACTACTACTGTTTATTTAACTCCACGAGTCATCATCTAACTAAAGCTTATGGTAGCTCAGTTCTTTAATAAGAATAAGTTGATAGGAAGTTTATGTAACTTTTTTTAGCGTTCGTTTTTGTCACATTTTTCTCGTCTTTTGATAGTAGCTCTCTGTACACGCGTCTGTCTATGTCATTTGTAAATCTATCTATGGAAATTTTGAATAATGCTTACCTACTTATAACATGGCACTGTATGTACTGTCACCCCCCGACTCTACTAACAGTCGTAGAGTCAACTTACCCTGAGGATGCTCCGTTTGGGAACGAAATACGTGGTGGTGGTGCATGTATCCATACTAATATTATAAATGTGAAAGTGTTTTTGTTTGTTTGTTTGTCCAGCTTTCACGTCGCAACGAAGCTATTATATGTTATGGTTTTTGTGTGTGGAGATAGTGAGGAGGGTGGAGAGTGACGTAGGCTACTTTTTACCGCGGTAAAACATCCCCATGGGAAGATATCGATGTTTTGTTATTTTCTAGATATTTAGTTCCGGATGTTGTTAATAGATGGCATTGTTAATTCCCTTTCCCACGCGGGCGGAGCCGCGGGTAAAAGCTAGTTGGTGTATATTTTCATTGTTGTGGGAGGGAGAGAGGTACAAACGAACGTGCGACATGCTCGCGGGTTCTCGCAAAGTAGAGAGAGAGAGCGAGAGAGAGAGTAAAGAGAGAAAGAGAGTTAACATCAGAGAGATATTTGTCCAGCAGTGGATTCAAAGCTCCCTCACCTTCCAACTTCATCCCACAGCCGAGGCACTTGTCGAACCGGCACGCGGGGCACTTCTTCCTCGTCGCGACGGTCACGGGACAGCTGCCGCCGCGCAGGCACATGTAGTTCTTGCGATTCTGCACCGTTCGCTTGAAGAACCCCTTGCACGATTCGCACGAGAATATCCCGTAGTGGAACCCGCTGATCTTGTCGCCGCAGATCGGGCATGGGCTGGAAATTAATGTTCTGCATGTGACGACTGTTTCCAGTTAAACTTCTTTAGAAGCGACCATGAGATCCTCAAGGGTAGCAACGCATCAGTGAATGGCTTAAACGAGACCCTTACTAAATACTACTCTCCCACGCTCAACAACGGGGAATTCACCGACGGGGTTTACCCCTGGAGCATTTGCCCGGATAGAGGAGATCTCGCCTAATTCCGAAATCCCTTAACGCAAGAGCGCCCAGAGCGCCGCGGAAGAGGAGGAGAGGTCTGTCTATCTGTTACTAGACTATTACGAATAACATCTAACAGAACTATCGCTAACAGTCCCCAGTCCTCGTACTTATTATCTCTCTCAGCTAACTGGACTTACCATCCCAGTCCCTAGTCACGAGTCTTGTTCAAAGCTAGTCACACTCGTTTGCTTCTTATAACTATAAAAAAACGTTACCGAACCAAATCTTACTGTAAGTACTCTTCCAGTTAATTCATTGTACGAAAAGTACTCGTATTATGATGAAATGTCACTTGGATGTCTGATCCGTGCCACATATCACGTACGGCGGCATAGTATCTAGTATTAGTAGTAGTGAAGTCTATGAGTCATACAACCTGCTCCAGCGATACAGAGTATTCGATGCGTAATTTCTGCGCAGTCAATAGCCACATACGCTCGCGATACGAATTACGCGCAGATACAATGCTGTATGTACAACAGTATCCAACATATGATAACGTTTGACTTTTCTTATTGGATTCAGAGGGCTTATTGGAATCAGGAGGAG
Source organism: Carterocephalus palaemon (assembly GCA_944567765.1). Lineage (NCBI taxonomy): Eukaryota > Metazoa > Arthropoda > Insecta > Lepidoptera > Hesperiidae > Carterocephalus > Carterocephalus palaemon. The sequence continues at coordinate 12,326,449 of OX155641.1, read as the reverse complement.
TGGTGTCGATTGAGGGAGGTGTCCCCAGTGGACCCCAAAAGGCTGATGGATGGATGGATGGCTGGGATCTGCGCCAGAGACGCAGATAATGGACCCCAAGAGGCTGATGGATGGATGGATGGCTGGTATCTGCGCCAGTGACGCAGGAAGCAAGACACGTGGTGGCGACCCTGAGTCGCAAGTAAATTCAGCGACCCCACCGACCTGTTGATCAGCTGCTGCCGACTAATCCCCTGGTGGTGGTGCAGGCGGTCCTCACCCGCATCCGCGTCCTCGTCGTGCGCCGTCGACGCGGGGAACACCGCCGCCTCCCTGTACACCCCAAGCCACATGCGGTACCGTCACCCACCTGTTGATCAGCTGCTGCCGGCTGATCCCCTGGTGGTGGTGCAGGCGGTCCTCACCCGCATCCGCATCTTCATCGTGCGCCGGCGACGCGGGGAACACCGCCGCCTCCCTGTACACCACGTGTGGATGTCGACCCTGTGTCATTCACATTCACACATTAATTCTTATTCCGTTATAACGACAACACAGAGATAATTTTAGTTTAAAGATGTGGATGGAAAAATTGAGATTTACCTTTTTACCGGGAAAGGTACCCTGACATCGTGGGAGCAACGCAACGTGATGAGGGATTTTCACCCACTAAAACCACTTGGTCCTTAAGGAGGGTTCCAAAACCTGCATTAGAACGCAACTGTGCTAGAGCCACTTCCAGTCTCGTGGACATCATCAAACACAACGCTGCGAAGCACCATACATTTTCATTTTCTTGGGGACACTTGATGGATGTTCGCAACAAACTAGACTTTGCTATTTTTTTAATATATACGGAAACTGCGACTGACCTGCACCGGCGAGTGCGTGGGCGAGAACTCGGAGCTGTAGGAATAGCAGGAGGAGTGCGACGCGTCGCTGTTGTTGCGCGACAGGGACGGCGTGTAGTGGCGCGAGGGCCGCGGGCTCGCCGAAGGACTGCTGTATACGCTGTGAAAATGATTTTTTTTAAATATATTTCGCTTATTATTTACTAGTGGACGCCCGCAGCTTCGCTCGCGTGGAATTAGACGTAACATAACCTAAATACAAAATTTCATTGAAATAATGCAGGTATATACGAAAAACTTTTATACCTACTAACTTTGCACCCCCCTTTTACCTCCCCTTAAGAGATGATTTTCGAAACTCAATAAAAAACCTTCATAGGTACTGAATTTCATTCGAATAACATCAAAAACGGCAAAGTTTGATACTAACTTTGCACCCCCGTTTTACCCCCTTAGGGGGTGAATTTTCAAAAATCCTTTCTTAGTGCTCCCCTACGTTATAAAAGGAACCCCTGTGCAAAATTTCAAGTTTCTAGTCCTTATAGTTTAGGCCCTGCGTTGATATGTCAGTCAGTCAGTCAGTCAGTCAGTCAGTCAGTCAGTCAGTCAGTCAGTCAGTCAGTCAGTCAGTCACCTTCTCCTTTTATATATATAGATTTAATTATTTATTAGGCAATCCAACAGCGATAAAAGTAGGTACAATAGTGCGTGTTCGGATGAGGTTACCTAAATATACAATACATATTTCAAGCAAGCATGCATTGTAATTCATAGGTGATTATAAGCTTCTTAACCAATACTAGTGGACGCCGCAGCTTCGCTCGTGTGGAATTAAACATAACAATAGTTTCGTTTACACCTAGTAATATTATATAGCCTATGTTACTCAAAGTTTTCCAATGAAGAATTTTTGAAATCGGTCTAGTAGTTTTTGTGTGAAAACATTTACAAACAAATCTTTCCTCTTTATAATATTGTTACATATAGATATAGACATATTTCAAGGAAGCATAACTATTACAATGCATCTGTGATATAAGGTGATTACTACACTATCACCCGAATGTCAAAAAAAATTAAGTTTTTAATGATCGAGGACTGGATAGCAAAATAAACATCAATAACCACCTAAATTCTAACATTAGGTACAAACTTAGAAAATACATAAATACTTATATAATATATACATAAATACCCAGAGTAGCAGATTTAAGTTAAGTGTATGATGAACAATACCTATGCGTGTACATGGAATGTACGGCGGAGTCGGTGCTTGCGCTAGACTGCACGCGCGGCAGCCTGCCCAGCAGTGGGGAACCGTGGAGTCCCAGCAGCTTGTCCATGCCGACTGACGGCTCACATTTTAGTTCTGAAAGAGAGAAATTGAAAAATGACATCAAGTAATGAAGATAAAAGACGTGTCTTCCAAATAACGACAAAAACAAAGACGGCTTGAAGTTTCTTCGTACCGGAATATGATAAAATAGTTTATAGGTGGTAGAGCCTACAAGGAGTCAGATAGGTTCTATATACCTTCCACCACGGTTGTATACCACAATCAATTATGGTTCGGTTGAAATTATGTGGGTTCCGGTTACACTTATTTAGGGGCGATCTTAGTCATCATTAACATGGAACATTATTGGATGGATTACTATCACGAACTAACAGAACTAACTATCACTAACAGCCCCTGCCCCAATCCCCTTGCTCACTAACGAACTGACTAACTAATCGCTCTGCTAACTGGACTACCCATCATAGTCTCTGTCAGAGTCAGTCACTGTTGTCATGGCACCAGATGTGGTGCTGCAAGCTAGTATCCAATCTTACATCCATTAAAAAATCTTTGACTAGATAGCTTCAATTACTCACCTGACAGCATCTCTTTCTTGATGGTTAGGTTCTGTATCTCGGAGGAGTGCGGCGGGTGGTGCTCGTACTGGTCGGAGAGCGCGAGGGACTTGGCACTGTTGGTTGGCGAGGACGGCCGCCTCGTGAGACACAGCGACGTGTTATCAGTAAGCACCGAAATCTGGAACAAGAGGACATCATTCATCATCACAACCATTTCTTTGTACCACTGTTGGGCACGGGTCTCCTCTAAGAATGGGAGGGATTAGACCTTAGAAACTACTGGACCGATTTCAAAAATTCTTTCACCATTATAAAGCTGCATCTTCACTGAGTGACATAGGCTATGTAATATTACTAGCTGTAAACGAAAGTATTGTTATGTCTAATTCCACGCGAGCGAAAGAAAATGCGGACGTCCACTAGTTCTGTATTAAAGAGATTAAGTCCACCACCCCAACGAGAGCGGTTAGGCCATAGTCCTTTGGCGAAATGCTTGGCAACTTCACATTATTTAACATCAAAAATTATGAAGAACTCTCAGGCGTGCAGGTTCCCTCAAATGTTTTCCTCCTTCACCTTTACAACAGGTGATACTACTTAATTTACTAAACCATCATCTGAGTTTACCACCCTACCACTCTAATGTAATTCGGCAAATATTCATCCTCTGGGTTTACCACCCACTCTAATGTTTTTCGGCAAATATGATTCCACTTTACCCTGTTCATGCTGAGACTCCGCTGGTGCAACTGCAGCGGCGCAGCATACTTGAGGTCGAGAGCTCGCTGGTCATCCAAGCTCTGGAACGGTTCACCCTTTCCCGGCTCACTCTTGATGGTCACGTTGCGCAGCGTATCGATGGAGTCACGCGACGACTGCAGGTCGAGTGAACTGCTGTTCTCATCTGGGAATTAAACGCAATGTAAAGACACCACGTGTGAGAGCTAAAATGTGGTTGAATCTTGTCAGTGGCCTTTGTAATCTCCTGGGAGGCCTCCGTTGGTCTCCGATAAAATATTTTGGTAACCCCAGAATAGACATGTTCACGTGTTTACGACATTGTCAATGTGGTGAAATCTTGTCAGTGGCCTTTGTAATTTCTTTGGAGGCCTCCGCGGGTCTCCGATAAGACATTTTGGTACTTTTAAAACAGACATGCTCACATGTTTATGACATTGTACTCCCATTTATACCGTATCTAATTGCGCCAGAAGTCACAAAATTTTTTTTTTCGCTAGGGAGACTATAGCACTACTCTGTTACCAAATAACAAGGGATGGACTGACATTTTTTCTGACGTCGTGGTGGCAAAATGAGAAGTTATACTAACTATTTATACGGTAATGTAGATTAAGGAAGATTACGGTATTTTTATGGTTATTTGTACATGTAGATTTTAATTTTGAATGCAGAAATTCTACATGAAAATTCAAAACCGGCAATGCGTAGGTAATGCACTTACAAGGACAAATTTTTAAGATTTGTATATCTTCGAATGAAACCATACAAACATAATATTAATACCTGTTTTGTTTATTATGCGTTTGTTGATAAGGCTAGAAGATATTAGCTCTAATAACCCAACTATTATGATAGCTTGACGGTTGTTTAGTCTGGTCTAGAGTGTCTAGACATACATTTATCAAAATAAGTAATTGCCCCACTGAATCTTATACCTTTAGTAATGTAGGCCACGAATTAACGTTAATTATCTTTTAAGATGACTGGCTCCGGTGGTTTGACTCCCATAAATTGTAAATTTTACAACCGAGAGCATTGCCTATTACTTTGACGCTTATACCGCTGCCACGTGTTGTTATTTCAAAGAACTGCAAAATAGTTCTGCTGAGGTCCATACTCGTACAACTCAATTTATTTGATTTTGATTAGAATTATTAAACATTTTTTACCTGTATGTGACCCTGTAACTCTTTAATTAGACCTAATGAATACCCAGACGAGGCCACCCGAGGCCAACTAATGTTATATAGGTCACCATCTCCGTAGGCCAACTCGGCCAACTTATTATTATGCTGATCGCTCGCTGCTCGCTGCGACCCATAGAGGTCCCACAGCTCTGCGGGAGGTTTAGAGCATACTCCACTACGCTGCTCGAATGCGGATTGGTGGAGGGGTTAGTGGCCAACCCAGTGTCGAATGTTGTTAAGCCACTCGAAGGTATTCGACAAGGCTTAACGACTGTTTCCTATTAAGTACGCTGATATAAATAAATATAACCAGGATGTTCCACTATACTAACTTTACAGGGAGAAGGGCGTAGCTGAAAAACAGCGTATGTCAGTTTTTTAGATAATCTACCTTAAATCAATGAAACTTTTATCTAGGTAATAAAAACAATTTTCTATTGTTTGGATATAAATAAGCCCACCAAGAATACGCAGGAAATCATTTAACTGCGCGGAAAAATATGGTCAGAAAAAAAAGCATGTAGTGATGCGACTCACCGTTGGTGGCGCTGGTGTCTATGACCATCTCCTCTGAGTCGGACAGCTCTCCTTCCCACGACATGGGCCGCTCTTGCTCGTTCTGCTCGCATTGCCCACTCAGCGAGCGCTTTTTCTTATTCCGCATGTTGACCTGCAAAACGAACATTCTAGAAATGCCATCGCCATTTCGTCGGGGATAGTGCAAATCCGCGAATCTACCATAGGTAAAAGGTGCGTATCTGCATTAGATCCAATTTTACAGGGGAAGGTTAAAACTTTATAATTTTATTATTTTAAGGGCAATTGGACTCATTTTTACATAGAGAGTAATAATTCATGGGTTCTAAGTATTGTTAATGTAGATTATCCATTAAAGTGATTAATTTAATCGCTACGACACTTACGCGGATTTGATTTAACCACAATCTTGTCAAAATGGAACATTAAAAGTACGTTACGCGGTTTTGAAATCAAACAAGTAATAATGTTACAATATATTAGGTATTTAATAATCAACGCATGACTTACAAAATCAAAAGGTTAATGTTGACAAACACTGTTCTTACAAGAAAACTTTTTATATTAAAGTATTTTTTCTAAAAATCTCTTTTATAAACATTGAAAATACTGTAATATCAATAGCAGTTTTTTAATTAATCCTACATTCTATGTCAGCCTTTTCAATTATTTATTTATTAGGCATAGGCAGTAGGTATCACAAGTTTAAAAGTTATTAATTAAATAAACAAAACAAGAGCTTCTTCAGCTATCTAACAAAATATAAATAAAAATTGTATGTTTCAGTCATTTTATTGAAAATACTGTAATATCAACAGCAGTTTTTAAATCAATCTTACATTCTATGTACGCTTAGACTGTATAATGGGTTCTAAATATAATTTTGTACTTTCTTTTCTGCAATAGTGCGAAGGCATTTTGGGCAGGGCTCTTAAAAATATTTGTATTATTTCTTTCAACTTAGGTACTGCCACTTCTCTTTGTTTTATATCATTCGTTTCTTTATTTGGTTTCTCTCCGAGCCAATACCTTACTGTCCACTCTTTAATTCCTAATGTTCCTAAGAATGTCTTTAAATACTCTCACTTTTTGATCATTTAATTTTAAATAGTAAACTTTTGTAATACTTCGTCTTGTATCAGCCCTTTCAGTAGTTTTCCTTTTAGTTGGTTTTCTATCTATTAAAGATGAAACAAAGATTTTCTTCTCCATCCAGGTCATCTTCCAAAATTCGTTAAAAATATTTAATCGGTTCGTTTCTGTAAACTTATTACAGTTAAATATTTTGCTTGTTAAACATTTGCTTGAATTACAAGACTCTCCAAGTTTTCGTGCAGGTTTGATTGAGTCTTGTGAAAATTTCTCAACTCCAGTCTTTCTAAAACCTATGTATTCCTGACCTTGCATTCTCAACTTCTTATTTCTCAGCCTTTTTGAAGACATTTCTTCTGCTTTTCGTTTTCTTACTCTGGACTCAAACGCAACCTCACGTTCCAAGATTGTTTCAGGAAACAAATCATTATTGCTGTCAGTCGATGTTGTAGCTATCAGTGCAACATTGGTTATTTCAGAGAGCGGAATATAGTTTGGGTCGGCTACAGAATCATCTGATGAAAAGTCATGACCTAATTCATTATTAATATCAGCACAAACATCCTCCTCAAAAACATTAGATACCAAATTATTAGTCGAAGTCGTCATAGTAGGGCCAGTGAGATCAGAAATTTCTAGCAGATTTTTTGAAAAGGAAGTACTAAAAGTGGTTGTGTCACAATTAGCTAAAGCTTCAATTTCTTTGGTAAGCTCTTCTTGATTCTCTGAATTAACAAAACTGATATTAGGTAAGTGTTCGGGGAGTTCCTTGGTATTTTCATGAGCTGCCGATTGCTTCCGTAAAATCATTTTTTTAACCTCCAATAATTTTTCGCGCCTTTTCTTTAAATCGACTAATGTTGTAACATAAAGTGTATCATCAGTATCATTCGCCATCCTAAAAAATGAAAAAAAAAACATTAAATCAACTTAACCAGCATAACGCGTAAATTCTATTTTGATGAACAGCAACACCGCGTAAGTACATTACAGGAGTAAAAATAGACAAAACAATAACAATAATTAATAGATAAAATACTTAAATAACATTGAAATAACACTTACCTGATATTATAATGATTATTTTTAACAAAAACACTGAGTTTAACATAAAAAATAAACAATAATAAATACGCTCCCGATGACACTGATAACATTCGCGGTATCGACAATCGCCGACTGTAGATACGCAGTATTGTTTTTAGGAAATTTCTTGTTCTCTATTGGTCGAATAAATGTCATGTCAATGAGGAGGCTCCCAATCGGGATCTTACGTGAATCGCCCGCAAAATTCAAAATTGGCTACATTTGTCAGATACGCGGAATTATCCAATGCTAGATACGCGGATTTGCACTATCCCCGACGATTTGCCAATTTCACCCAATTTGGAGAACTATTACGATTAGAAAACTATTGTAGAGTGACAGAGAGAGTAAACGAGATTTGATGAGCGATTTAAATAAGCAACATTTATCAGTATTTTCAGTACACGACATGTCTGTGCCGCAATAATCAGGTAAGTAATAATTAAAACAGTTTATAACATTTACTACTTATAACTATATACTAAGGTATACATAAGTTTTTATGTACCTGGTAATAGATATACCGATGGCCACTTTATGATAAATGGAAAATTCACACGTTAAAACATCTGATTAACGTGCCGTACCCTTTTGATAAACAGATAAGATATTGTCCCAGACAGAAAACAACGCTTAAAAATACTGCTTATCAGTTTGTCCATTCAAGTTATGAACAAATCTATTCATTTATTAAAACACTTGTAATCAGCTAAAGCGAACAGGCAGCTAAAATTAACAAGAGCATACATACAATGCTTTCCTCAGGTTTTTGAAATTGAAAACACAATCGAAATTCGTATTTGGAATGAACTGTTTTCGGTTAGACCCTACTTCTTCATTCAAAGCCCATCATATCGTGTGAACAGCCGTTATGAATCAGTGACGTTTCGCACATACGACAGTCGCGTTGTACAATGCTAACGACCTTGCCAAGGGCAGAAAGTGATGATACGGCAGTAAGATAATGCGTGAATCACGACATTCGCTGATGGCGCGACATTCGCGCCGCCTAGCGTCGCTGTTATCAAAGGGGCCTTGGAAATATTTGCAGCAGTAAGTAAATAAATATTAATAATAAATATTAAATATCTTGGACATTCTCACACACGGCCATCTGACCCCAAAGTAGGCGCGAGGGGTTAGAGGCCAACCCAGTATCGAATGTTCTCAAGCCACCCGAAGGTCTTCGACAAGGCTTAACGACTGTTTCCACCATTGAAAACAGCCGGGACCGACGGCTTTACGTGCCCTCCGAAGCACGGTGATAACTTGTTAACTTGATTATGGTTTCTGAATCTCGACAAACTTTGGGAGATGTAGAGCTAATTCTTATAGACTTAAGTCTGAACTTGCTCATTTGAACGGTGGATTGCTCAAGTGTCTATGACTCTAAACATGTTAGGTACACGTCCTACTGATTCTTACCTCGTACTGATGCTGTGTGAAGTCGATCTTGGAGATCTCCGCGTCAGTCGAGTCCTCGTCATGCGGGTCAGAGGACACGCTGATGCGCACACCGCTGGAGCTGTACGAGAACTGACCTAGAAATACAAGTACCACACTTTATATGTCTTCTTTTTATTAAGATATATCTTTAGTATGTAATTGCTCTACCTACAAATATTATACTAGTGGCATGAGAAGAAAAGACTCTTCGGCGACAGGGTGACTCTATCTGGGCGATGATACCTTCGGTGACTATTTATAAAATCATTCAATGTACCCTTTAGTATTCAAGTACTTAACAAGTATATTAATATTATATTGGCACAGGCATCTCTCTGGAATTATCACAGTACCTTCGGTGACCATATACTATTGTCCCTGTTAGACAGGCCTAAATCATTGCAAGCATTAACCTCAATTACTTGCCTTGCCAGGTTCAAATCGGATCGATGGCTTTTCTAAATTATCTTAGTTATAAGTAATTGAATTTCACTGCTGTCATAGCAGGAATGCGTCAGGAAATCTGCAAGTCAAAAGTCGTAGTCGCCATCACATTCTGCTAGTAGAGTCGAGCTCAGATGTGAATTGATGTGCTGAATTAAGCATGTGTGATCATAACAAAAATATTGTGTGCATAACAGAACACTGGCCACCCAGGGAGTGCTTAGTTATGACAGTCAAACGTATGTAGCAGGTACTTACTGAAGGAAGGTAGGCAGTGTGCAAGTCTGTGTGCTGTTTTAATAAATAGCTATATGATAAAGGATGGAAGTTTCTTTTGTAGTCTACATGGTGTACATAAACATTCACTTAATCTATTCTCATCCAGTCGGTGATAGGTAGACGTCCCACTGCTGGGTACGGGTCTCCCCCACAGACACAACTGCGGGAGGTCTAGAGCATAATCCACTACGCTGGAATGTTCTTAAGCTGTTCTTAAGCCACCCGAAGGTCTTCGACAAGGCTTAACGATTGTTTCCACCATTGAAAACAACCGGGACGGCTTTACGTGGCCTCCGAAGCACGTTTTGCAATTGCAATTTGTGTTTGCGTCCAACTAAACGAAACGTCAGTATTTTGATTTATTCGATCAAGCCAACTGAAAATCAAAATTCTGAGATTTGTCAGGTATTTTCCGTTTATTCATGTCTATTGACAGGTGGGTTACATTGAATTGCTTTAAATATACTAACATTGGTGCGTCGTACCACAGTAACTCTATGGTAGCATGGCGATAGGATTTGAATCCGGAATCAATCAGCTCATAGGTACATAACATTGTTCACATTTCCGGCAGATTCAATAACGAGAATGAATCGACACACTTCCGAGACGTTCTCAAGGGTAGTTTTAATGACCGGTTTTGTCGGTAAGCATTAGTATTTTCATACATTAGTATTTTCATTGTTCGCCCATTTAACGAACACTTGTATTTGTTCTGTGTCTGGATATTATCTATTTTAGTATGTATTTAAAAATATATATGTATGAATATCAGTCTCTGACACCCATCAGGCTCGCGCCTACTTTGGGGTCAGATGGTCATGTGTGAGAATGTCCAAGATATTTATTTATTTGTTGTTTGGAGACACGATTACAGATTACTAAATAGTTACTACGTAAGCTCGATATTAAATTAAGTACTGAATTTCCCACAGAACAAATAAAAGAGGTGAATTGCCAAATCATGAAAAAAGAAAATTTGTAACGTAATAATTATTTATTTTAATAAAAATAGTGTTAAGCAAACACCAATATTATAAATATTGGTAATACATAATATTTACTATTTAATAATAATATGTATTTCATCGATACTTAACTTTTTTGATAATTTTTTGTATCTAGTACCTATATATGTATATCTTTTTATTTTATTTTTATTTTATTCAACTTTATTGACACCTCAAAGAGATGTACAATGGGCATATGGCCTTATAATAATTATGTAAATGTTAAAATTTAACAAGGAATGAAAATGAGAGGAACCTACCATTATTGGCCTCGGAACCTGCCATGCTGATGGTGGTGACAGACACATGACCACCCTCGATCTTCACCGCGTCCGCGTCGCTCGACATCGCTGCACTCGGCACCAATCACTGCACTTTCATCACCACACTACAGTCAGTCACTTATCACTTTACACTACAGAGCACCACACAGTCATAATTCCTAGTAAAAATCATCCAAAAATACGGCTACAAAATTTTCAAAAACTATTTATTCTGTGAGTTCTTCATTACTAATAAAAATCCCTAATCTCTCCCCTTTAATCATCTTGGGTCGCTGTCTAAGGCGGGACTCAGTCTTGTGAAATCCCTCCGTCTGAACATAGGATTACATGTTCCCGATTTTGCAGGAATTTGAGTGTAAGGCGATTGAACTCGTTTCAGGAGTGACGGGTCTGCTGCAGTCCTAAACGCAGGTAACTGCATTTTGTTAATCTGAAAAGAAAAATAAATTATTATTTAGTAAAATCAATTATTAAGCACAAAACCAAACCAAAGTTTTTAAAATTTTATTAAATAAATATACCAGAAATAAAAATCCCAACACATTATTCAATTTACAAAATAATAAACGCGGCAACGTGCATGTACACGATTCAAATTGAGAATAAAATAAAGCAGTCGTTCTGAAACGGTGTGTTTGTGTACACATGCGCGGCGCGGCGCGACGACACGCGCACCGCTGCGGCCTTGCCGGTCGGGCCAGTGCTGGCACACAGCGTCACAATATTATCGATAGATAGACGACCTCCATGTCATTGGCATTTTGTTTACAGCAGAGGGCGAAGCTCGCGATAACGTTGCACAGCGTCAGCGGCTGTTTAATTAAATAGGCTTTACTTTTATCGCATGACTTTGATATTTTAATATGGTTTCAGTTTTAGGTTGGTTTTTTGGTTTGGTCGTTCAGTATTCCCAGTTGATTTAATTTTTACTTACTTTATTTAACTTTTAAAATTACTATAATTTGTTTCACATAGATTCTAAAAGAAGAATAAGTCATAGCAAGGAAAGCAAAATAAATTCATACTAAATCCACAAAATACTTAATAGTACAAGTGAAACATCAAAGTTATATTTTATATTTCAAACATACTTTTCATCTGTCATCATTTCATTAAAATTTGGCATTGATAACATATTTATTGTTCATCGATAAGTTAACTCACTAGGCATTGAAAAGGGAGGGGAGTAGGGGGCGAGCGGCCTTCACAGAGCCGGTTGTATGTATAGTGGTGAAGTGACCAGGCGGTCGCGAGCATTTCGCCTTTCGCGTGGATTAGTTCGCTCCCAAGTCGAGATTTGAGCTACGACGCTCGGTTTACGAGTTAAATTCCAACAACATACTATAAATTCAATCGGAATACATTATAGTCTGTAGATAGAAATTTTTCCAAAGACAGATTGCTGTTGACAGTAAAAGTTCATCGCTACGGATTTTAAAAGAAATTTAAAGTATACGAAGGACAAATAACATTAAAAGGATGTCTAGCTCACAAGGGACCGAGTTAAGAGCGTCTGGCGAACCAATTAAAGTCCAATAGAGTCCCTTGCTCCCCAGACATTTCACAGATACCGCTATCAGTCAGCAGTCACCAACAGTTGCCTTGCCGACATTCGTAATTGCCAATTACACAATGCATGTACTATTATTTCGCAGCAGTGCTAATCCTATTAGGAAATATAAGTTATAATTGCATGATCTGTACTATTATGGTCATTATGATTGACAGACAGGTAATTACTTCAATGCGCATGGCTAGAACGGCAATTTTTAATACAAATATAATGGAATAGATATATTTTAACTGATATTATATAAACACTCGTTTTAAACAAGTCATTGACAGCAACTACTTTGTAAGGCAAGGCAAGTACTTTGTGCTATATATAGATGTAATCGTAACGATCATTTTATAATCCGTCTCTTTTATGACAAGTAGTGATCAAATGAGTGAGTGAGATACCAATACTTTCGGTGTCCCAATAAAAGGAGTACGTCCGAACGCAAGATGGCGTCATCATGGCCTAGACAAGGCCGAGCGGTCATTTATACGATACGTCAGACGAGCTTTGTCTGCCTCGTGTTTATAGAATACATATCTCAAATTATGGATTTTTTTTCCCAATAGTTTTACCACATAAGTAGCTAACTTAAACTATTTTTTTTTAATTTAAATCCAATAGGCTATTTAAAAACTGTATGCTATATTGAAAAAAAATATTTTTAATACTAGCTGACAAATTTTTGAGTTGTCGATGTTTTAGAAACAGGGAGAACTCAATAATGACAACGCAATAAATTTACTGACCAAACTTCAAGTAGTAAGTAGTTAAATTTATCGAATAGTATCCAGCAGAAGATTTATTTCCGCACCTTTACAAGCGTAATGTTATTATTAATAGGCTCGGCCAAGTGATGTCCTTGTCTTGTTCTGTACTATCGATGTAAGTGAGAAGAGGCGTCGACCGATAATTATCTTAAGGTCACCGCACTATCTAAGTGACGTCGACATCATGCCATCCATTGTGATAGTGGCTGTATTTAGATACAGGTGCATATAAACATTCGCGCGTCCTTGTCTTTACTCCATTTTAGTCTTTCAATAATAAACCTAATATGAGTGCCGAATTTCAGCTCGATAGCTTCAGTGGAAGTGGGTTAAATATTGATTGCATACCTACATACAAGTGAAGTTAAATAAAAGCTTTAAAAAATTGGCGTTAGTTTTTATTTCAGTGTAAAATTACTGCGTAATCATGCAAAGTAAAAATTTGTGTTTTAATTTAAATTAGAAAGCAGGTGCTAATTGATACCGTAATCAGAAATAAATAAATAGGCAGGCATAATATATCTTGGCTTTACCGCAGGCGCGGCTACTCAGTTCAAAGATACAATGTGGTGCTAACACGTCGAGGCGAATGTACTTTTGGCTAGACCAATTTCCTATGGCCTTGACCCTGATGATAGCTGAGGTCGTCCGTCTTGCGAAGAGTGCGATGCACCCTATCACCCACGCCGTAACTAAAATAGACGAGGTGAATACTCTCGACTCTTACTATGATCGTCAGCAAGGTATAAAGAACTCTGGTGAACTCAATGAAAAATGATGAGATGATTAAACTAAGAACTTAAACCACTTTTCATAAACTTGTATTGAAGATACATAAGGTAACGAATTATCAATATATTTCTAATACAATATACATTCTGATATCCAATATCGTATGGTAATACTAAAAATTAGTCTACGTAGTTTTACATTCACGGTAGTATAAGAAAATATCAATAAAGGTGAACGACTTGTCTCATAGTCGTATTGGTGAAGGCTTGGCTCATCCGTTCGCTGCCGCATGCCTCTGCCAACAGGTGGGACTGGTTAACCTAATATGTATAATTTTTCATGATTTTGCATGTTGTCAAAGCGGCTATACCGTCTTTACTGGTTTTTTTTCTGTTGTCTTGTGATATGTATGCAAAAACGGCAAAGTTTCATACTAACTTTGCACCCCCGCTTTACCCCCTTAGGGGGTGAATTTTCAAAAATCCTTTCTTAGTGCTCCCCTAGGTTATAAAAGGAACCCCTGTGCAAAATTTCAAGTTTCTAATCCTTATAGTTTAGGCCCTGCGTTGATATGTCAGTCAATCAGTCAGTCAGTCAGTCAGTCAGTCAGTCAGTCAGTCAGTCAGTCAGTCAGTCAGGCAGGCAGGCAGTCAGTCAGTCAGTCAGTCAGTCAGTCAGCTTCTCCTTTTATATATATGTATATAGATATTAACTTTTCAGCGATAAATTCAAAGACCCCACAAAACCACCAGTTTTCAGCTTACGATAAATTTCATTTCAAGCTTTGCTAGACAAACAAGACAATATTAAAAAATCTATAGTAACCTATTGACCTCGTGTAGGTATGGATGGAATAGAAAGTTAGAACGTGTTAGACAAAAGCTGCAATTTTCTATTCGTAATCATACTGAAAACATGTTCACTCGACCCGCATAATGAAATGTACGGTTACATGGTGTTTGTGCCTCAGGTTCCTACTTATATCCTAGCTAGGACCTTAACAAAGCAGAGCAAAACTGCTACCACAGATATGTAAGTATCATTTTCTTTCCTTGAAACAAACTTAAATCTGATTAGAAGTCAGTCCATATCTGATTTTATATGAAAACAATAATTATAATTGCTTTAATATTTTTAGTGAGATTAAGCAACTTAGTTTATCAGCGGTTTAGATCGAACGATTCACTGACCATACAGGCCAGAGATTTCATAATATTCCTTTCACAATTAGGAAATATGTACCTAATTTGTTTATAATAATTAGTATACTTACCGCGTAAAAATGAAAACTATACGAATAACCAATACCTTTAAAGGATAGAATTCACATAAATTGGAATTTTGTTTTGTTAAAATAAATTATTTATTTTATTTTTTTATTGTGTGCATATGATTTTCTTCAATATTAGATAATTAATGATTGGTTTCTTTCGAATACTTAAAGGTAGCGCTGACGTTAAATTTTCAAATAAAAATGTTATATAATTATTATTTTTTTATCATTTAATAAGACATAAGGATGAAAAAGTAACTTTCACAACATATAAAATCTTTACCTCAATCGACTGCGTATTGTGACGACTGTACTGTCTTCTGTGGCATATAATTAAAATTTTTCGTGTTCAGTTGGCAGATGGCAGTTGTTCAAACATAGCCGGTAAATAAAAGCGTAAATACGCAAAACTGGATATGGATCACATTTATTTTATTGCTATTTATTGTTTTCAACTTTAACGTAGTCGCTTTTGAAGGACATTAGTTACTTCGTATAATCTGTTTTTCGTCGAAAAACCTGGTTGACAAATAAAATTAATCATGTATAGTAGCTTTATAAAATCTTTTGGGATAAATAAATTCAAAAAATAAATCTGAGTTAGTGTTCAAACTCTTTAAACAACACTCTAACCGTTAATACGAATATATTGGAACACAATAAAAGGTTTTAATTTAAGACTATTATGCTGGTATGACTGACGAACATATTATTATAGTAGGTAATAAATAAATAATTAATAAATAAATATCATGGAAATTCTCACAAACAGCCGTCTAATATTTCAATAAAAATAAATTATTATCAAATAAGACAACTGTAAAGTACCTACAGCTATACATACATATAGTACATCATTAAACAAAAAATAAATATTATAGGGAATATACTAAAGGGAATATAATATGGAATATATATATAAATACACGTATTTAAAAACTAGACTAGAGGTTCGTAAAATTAATGTAGGTAGTTGGTGAAAACCGCCATGAATTTTTAACAGACAGATTAAAAATTTGATAAGCATATTACGGGCATAAAATCTCAAATATTTGTGTCTGATCTGATAATTTATTAGCCGCTAACTTGGAGCAAGGCATTAGATTAAATAGCAGTGTAAATAATATAAATTAATTTAATTTATGGATCGCAACTCGTATCTTAGATGTAGAGATAAATTGCAATTTAATCTGAGTTTCGAGTATTCGCTGACACGTCACAAGATTGAAAACGGCTACCTAACTGTTAAGATACAGAACATAAGTACATGATAAATTAATATCTTGTGATATTATGCCGTACCATACTTAATATTTTAAAAATATATATGTTTAACTAGTGGACTGCCCGCAGCTTCGCTCGCGTAGAATTAGACCCATTAACGACGTCTACCCGTCTAAAGACTTCAAAAACGGCAAAGTTTCATACTAACTTTTCACCCCCGTTTACCCCCTTAGGGGGTGAATTTTCAGAAATCCTTTCTTAGTGCTCCCCTACATTATAAAAGGAACCCCTGTGCAAAATTTCAAGTTTCCAGCCCTTATAGGTTAGGCCCTGCGTTGATATGTCAGTCAGTCAGTCAGTCAGTCAGTCAGTCAGTCAGTCAGTCAGTCACCTTCTCCTTTTATATATATAGTTGTGTTTTATTTGTCAATGTAAAGTCCTAAGTACACATATTTAGAATATAATTGATTAGACTAACTCGAACCGACTTTCCTTTCAGTAGAAGCACTAAGGTAAACATATTATTATGTGTATCAAAATCTTATCAAAGCAACTTATCTTGTGGATTTTTGTTGTCGTTGAGATCACAAGAGACTAAGTCGCAAATCTCAGTTAAGAGGAATTACAAGCGCAGGAACATTTGAAAATCAAATTTAAATCTAAACTATTGCCGTTGCGCTGGGATGGGATGTCCGTCTCACGGTCTTATCGGTAAATTTTGTCGTTTTTGAAGCTTCATAACTTCCAAAGTAATTAATTTATAAAAAAACAAAACATACCGACATGGCAGTCGTTGAGATGAATTGTTTTTAAAAAAATATTTGCTCTAATGTTAATATCCATGGAAGAAACAGAAAAATACGTTTGTATGGGCTGTACGGTGCTCCTATTTCCTCTTAATGGTATCAAGAGCAAGCTCGCGCGTAATGCATCTGTAGCGTGTTTGCTGTGCTTGGACAGACGATTAATTGACTAACAGTCCCTACTCTACAGACAGTGTTTTTATTAACACAATTTCTTACTGCACTGGATCCCAAAACAATGTTATGTCATATCAGCTGCTACCCGAAAGCTCGTGTGCTACTCGTATCTAACACGCATAAGAAAAAACTAAATGTGCCACGTCTGTTATCTTTGCACTCTGTGGTTTAATATGCAAGCCTAATGCAACTATAATGTCGCCGCGGCCGTTCGTTCGCCGGTAAATGTTGAACACCTTGGCGCAAGAAAGGTAATTGCGGGCGCGGGAATTTGCCTGCAATCTCCTGCGACGTGACCGTGTGCTGGAAACTGCGATGACAGCGCCCCGTCGGGTATGGAGTATGGGGACTGCTTCGGAGCCAAAACCTTTAATATTACGCACAACCTAATAAGTACGAATAGGCACGAGTAAGTATGTAAACAGCTTGTTCGGTTTCGGTTATTCGGCAGCCGCCACAAATATGTAAACTAGTATTTTTTAGGATTCCGTACCAAAGGGTAAAACGGCAGGTGTGTATGCACCCACTTTTCACCAGCTATCCCATGTAATAGGTGGTGAGCCTATTAGCATACACAAATGTAGACTGCGAGCTAAGTGCTGGAATTTCATGTCAAAAATACCCAAAAATACTTTGCCGGGCCAGGGGATCGAACCCACGACCTCTAGCTTAGCAGTCGCGCTTGCGACCACTAGACAAACGAGGCAGTCTATATCAGCGTTTCTATGGATTTAAGACAGCAAACGAGCATTCAACACCTATAACTATCCACACTATCCGCAATTATCCATTGCTGTTCGTCGATGCGAATTGTGAGTCGAATTTCTGTCGCTTCGCTATTCACGAACGTCAAGTAGGTACCACACAACACAGGAGTATGCATAAAATAATTGCTCATTGAAATGATATCGCCAACAAAATATGACAGTGCAGTATTGAGATCGATAATGTTAAATAGAATGTCGAGGTCGAGTCTCCGGTTATTTATTTAGCGCGATATAAATTTGTCACGCGGCTCTATTACAAGCTGGAAGGCCTTGCTAGAACATATTAAGTTACTCGGCTAAATCAGCGCTGGACATTTTCAATCTAAATATATGTTTTTTTAGATTTCAGCAAGAGGTTTACGCGGGCTCTTTGAACACTTGCTGCAGAAGGAATCCGTTACGTACCAGCTACGTACGAGTATCGTTCCAGTTACTTTTGCTGTCGAACTGCGAGTAATAAACCCATAGCATTAAAACCAATATGCCACACAGAGCACAAGTTGAATACAGCTTTCCTGGGTATTTCGGTAAACTGTAGTAATAGTACCGAAGAGCTCTTAGTGTAGTTTAGGAGAGCTCCTGGATCTCTATCAGAACGCACCAGTGTCATCTAGAGCTGCTATAACCGGCTCTACAATATATTATCATCCCTACTTACACAACGCTGTGCGACTTCAAACAACGTCATCTTGTCCTGGGTCACATAGTAGAGGGTTCGAAGTACCACTCTTACTGACCTTAGTAGATGTAGGTTATTACAGTTTTAATGCAAAATTAGACAGCACTCAGCATTATGTCATGATTCCTCAAAAATCATGACGCTGATTTTCAATGCGGCCCTGTCGGAGTGATTTGATTGGTCGATAAGCAACTCTAAGTAACTTTAAAGAACGTACTAGGTAGGTAATTCAGCTAAAGAATTGAATAGTAGGTAATACTGAATTCTGCCAACTAAAACGCAATGAAATCATTATGCAAACATCGTAGGCCGATTGATGATTCCCTAAACGTGGTAACTATAAGTTTATTTTGTAAATTGCTTCTAGCTAGTACATTATTTTTATGAGCTTCCGTTTGAATATGCCAAATGAATTTAAAGAGACCCTAAAGTGACTAATACAGTTTCGACAATCAACAAAACGACTTGATCAATGAATCAGCAATTTCGTGGTTTTGTGCAACTGGTATTAAATTTCGTCAACTGCAATCGCAGGTGAAATGCTATGCTTGCACGATTGGCACCTGTGTTTTATTTTGTTTACGAAGATAATATCTGATTATGTTTAATGTTTTATTTGCTCCTATATTTGCTCACGGTTTTAGATATTTATATCCCATTACATATGACAACTTGCCAATGCGTTATACGACTTGCATTTTCCTTATCCGATCCAGATTTACGCATAAAGTTTATAATACTCGAATTTCTGACAAAAATATAAATATAATCTGATAAAAATATATAGGTAACCTAATATGTATGTTTTATATGAAGCCTATTTTGTTCCATAATATAGAGTTCGCCCGGGGCAGTACCAGCGCCCGCCACGGTACCTACCTAGTACCATTCTACCGTGTAATAATTGCTTTTAAAGTAATTGTGGTCCAGTTGGAAAAAGTGTTTTCACGTTGCACTTCTTTAGAGGCGAATATCTTAGTCATCAATGGTAGCAAGTTAGTCAGCAAGCACTAATGAATTGACCAACTAATGTTCTAATTTAACTCCCTCAGCTAACTGGACTAACCATCCCAGTCCCTATTTGAGTCTTGTTCAAAGTCACTCATAGACGCCACAGTTGTCATGGGCAGCAGCAGATGGATGGTTGGATGGATGGTTTGCTATTTTGTATCCATAAAAATGTACCTAAATCAGGTTGGTGACTACCGTTTGTACCGTCACACGATCAACTTCCTTGTAAAGAACCAGGGAAAACCGAGCGAATATGTCAAAATCATTAAGTTAAATGTCAATCGGTATTAATTGATAGATAATATTGTTTTTTTTTTAACTACATACACACTGGGTTTATATCAAAACTCGTTGTTGCGTTTACCTATTAATTAGCAGACGAAGTGCAGTAAAACATTTTTTTAAATACATAAATAATTAATAATCTTTCTTCTGGTTTGAACGTTCCTTAATTAAAAAGTTCTCACGTCTCAGGAGGTGGCAGTGATGACCAGTGCATCTCAAAATGCTAATGGAAAGAAGAAACGTAACAATGTACCCCGAATAAAAGGGCCGATGGATGGAATAATGGTCTTAGTATACTAAGGTAAGCGCAAATAATATTAGAGAAATGCTACCCTAATCCATGCTACCGCGCGACAAAACGCGCGCGAGCGGTTTCGCAACGCGGCCGCGCGGAATCGAACACATCGAGGGCACGCAACCGGTACAGGCACTGGCGTAGGGCTGCCCACTGCGCACTTGGCATTTTCAGATGGCAGAACCCGGATAGCAAACCCCGAACCTGAGCGCCTTGACAAGAGGTGAGCTTCTGGTAACCCTGTAGGTAGCCCTGTAGCCCTGTATCCCTGACGATAGCAGAATACTTCGCGTCGTCTTCTTTCTTTAGAATTCTTAGCTTGAAGTGCAATTATAACTTAAAGGTTGGGTTTACGACAAGTAGCGAAGGACGCATTCCATTACGTTCCGTTCCATAGACTGCAGTCTCTTATGACAATACGACACCTCAACAGTATTTATTGACTAGACAGACCATGCAGAAAACCATCTCATCGATGACATACCCTCAGACGTATCCATTGAATGTCTAACGACAGCCCTACCAGTTCAATGAAGACCGAGACGTTGAGGGGTCAGGGAAGGGAGTGGGGGCAATATATGGGTCACAGAACACCGCTGGTCACTTGAACTTGTTGAAAGACCAGTTGATTATATCCCGATATCTCTCCTTAAAATTACCTGACACGCTTCGGCTAGAGCAGCCCTATCGATAAGGTGTCAAGTCTTGTAGAGGGGCTTTGGAAGCTCGTTAGGGGGACTGCAAATAGGTCGATGCATTGTTGACACTACTGACGCCTTCACTAGAGTGCACACTGTTTAGGGGCTTTTAGAGAATATTAGTTTAAAACAACATGATTTGAATAAAATCAGAAACGGCACCCGATTGAATTGTATTGGAAATGCGATATCCTACCTAACAGAGGTTGGGAACCCTCAATCAGTGCAGATGAATAGTGTTCATTCTTCATCTATTGGACTGGCGTTTTTTGGAGAAATCCTAATGCCAAATAGCATATTTCGATCGAATAAGGTTTCGAAAAGGAAAAGGTTACGAAAACAGGCTATATCATAGAATAATAAGTTTTAGAAGATCATATTAATTTTGTTAATTATTATGTGTATTCTTTTTTTTTAAATTTAGGTTTGTAAAAAAATCTTATTTAATAATATTTTCATCCCATGATGATCACAGAATCGACGCGAGCCATTTGGCTTATAATATGCTATTGTTTAGGATTAAACTTGTAAGTGAAAGGCCTTGATGACAACGGATTAATATAATTAGGCAACAGAATTAAATTTATAACAGTAGGGTGACAGACAGATATGACATATCGTAGTATATAATAAACAAGCATAGAGAAAAAAAGTGTAGACAAGGAACGCTCCCAGTGTTGCTTTGTCTAGGACTATGTCTCCGAACAGCTATGGAACGTTACAACTGGCTGGCCAGTTGTTAAATACAAATACAAATGTATGAACATCGTTGATTTAAACGGTTTATAGACCTGCACCTATCTTATATAATAAAAATGAATCGCAAAATGTGTTGGTAAGCGCATAACTCAACAACGCCTGGACCAATTTGGCCAATTCTTTTTTTTAAATGTTCGGTCGAAGTTCAAGCATGGTTTTTACGGCGAGAAAAATTTGAAAATTCATCCCCTAAGGGGGTAAAACGGGGGTGCAAAGTTAGTATGAAGCTTTGCCGTTTTTGAAGTCAGTGAATGTGTAACGCGAGCGAAGCTGCGGGCGTCCACTAGTGTGCAATAAATATAACTAAGCAACATTAATATTGCCTTATAAATGGTTATATTCAGTTGAAGGTCGACTTATACATGAATAGACATCGTGTAAATTTAAATACATATTTTAAACTTAATGGACATAGTAACCTTTACGAAATATGTAGGCAAATAACTTAGCATATAAACAGATTTATGATACTCCGGTAAATTAATCATGAAATGGTCAATCTAATAATTTATTAAAGTATTATTAACAAAATTTATTTCAGTATGACTCGAGTTTGAGGTCAAAAAGTTACCGTTATTCTCATTATCAAATACCAATGGTACGAATTTCTTAATTTAAATTTAGGACATGTAAGTAGACTGGGTATACACACAAACATTCAAGACATCAAATATTGAAAGATAACATTGTTTTGTTTAAAAAATTATATCTACCTCTCAACTTCCGGTCGCCTCACCCTATCCAATTTCCGTAACGCTCTCGCCAAGCGTTCACTAGCTTACTCCCCAAGTCAAGTGTGCGTAAAGAAGTTTTACTTAAAAAATAGGTTTGCCTGTTTACCTAAATTCAAACTCCTACAGCGTAAGTATTCATAACTGTCATAACGTAATAACGTCGTGAGTCGTGACCTCGTATGCTTCGATTTTTATTTAAATTTCTGCAGAACTGCTTATATTGTGTGCTATTCAAACAGTTTAATGCAAAGTAACATAATGTACCTACTCAGTCCAGCCGGAGGGAAACTTATATTATCCTTATGCTTGCTATAAATATAAATGGGAAAGTGTGTTTGGAATGATGGATCGATGTGATATTATCCCGATAAAATTGCACGGTTCCCGTGAAATCGACAAAAACCAATGCTCGTTCGATTTTTACTCGATAATTAACTGTTGATCAATTTTTAATCAATTGATAACTATCTCGGCTTTTTGATCGCCCGGATTGCGGGTGGAGCTAGATTTTGATTGGTGGTAATATTTGATATAGTGTTACGCACTGCCAATTAGAAAGCATCATTATCTACCTACCTTAATTACTAATTTTATTAATTTAATATTTTATTGACTGTGTGTTAATGAACACATCTTATAATCATTTATTTATTGATAGACTTATATCCATTATTTTAATTGGTTAAATTATTGTTAGATGATCGTTGATGAGACTTGTATTGACTCAGATTCTCCCAATATAAGCGCATGTTTCGAGTAGGCAGTGATCTGTGTGAAACCTAGACGAGTAAGGGGTTACTCTGCCCAAGTACACATACCAGCGTTTAACAGTTAGTTAATTGCAGCCATACATTCAATCGTTTAATTAATATCTCAGAAGTGGGATACGTAAATGTCTAAGTGTCTGGGCCATATCGTGACGATTTGTGTAAACGTACAGAATTGAAGAAAAACTTGTGAGATCCACTGATGCGGAGGTTGGAAATATTTAAAAAAAGGGGTAAGTAAAAAAAAAAAGTTTAAAGTACTACTTACGAAATATTTCTGTGTTAAAGCTTAACACTAAATGGGATTGACAGATTTTATAACCAATGACTCAATATGTTAATAGAAAATACTTTACTGTGTGAATGTATCACATATTTCTTGAACCTACGTCTGTATTGTGCTGTGTGACCAAGTTCAACTATGAAAATAATACCTTTAAGACGGCTGTGTGAATTCTAGTGAGTTGGCTGTGTGATCCATTTATATAAATCATAAGACGACTGTGTGAATATTATTGCGGCGGCTGTGTGATCAAGTCCATTGATATTCCTAAGGAAAAGGAATAAACTGTGTGTAATAGCTAAAAGAGACCTGACAATCATATTACAAATGAAAGTAGGAAGTATATGCAATTGTTAATCCGAAAACAACATTTTTATGTATGATCAACTCCATTAATATTCTTAAGAAAAAGGAATAAACTGTGTGTCATAGTTAATAGACACTTGCTAAATCATGTTCAATATTAAAATGAAAATAGGAAAATTATTCAATCGTTAATACGAAAACAAAATGTCTATGTGATCATGTTCAGATAATAATGTTAGTATTTTATATTGTATTGTGAAGGTACTGCCGTGGTTTTGTTTTGTTTTAGTGTGTCATCTCCACTACACTGACTGAGGGTAGCGTGGATAGCCGCGGGTCGCGGCTACAGCAGGATGGCCGAATGTTACGCACTGCCAATTAGAAAGCATCATTATCTACCTACCTTAATTACTAATTTTATTAATTTAATATTTTATTGACTGTGTGTTAATGAACACATCTTATAATCATTTATTTATTGATAGACTTATATCCATTATTTTAATTGGTTAAATTATTGTTAGATGATCGTTGATGAGACTTGTATTGACTCAGATTCTCCCAATATAAGCGCATGTTTCGAGTAGGCAGTGATCTGTGTGAAACCTAGACGAGTAAGGGGTTACTCTGCCCAAGTACACATACCAGCGTTTAACAGTTAGTTAATTGCAGCCATACATTCAATCGTTTAATTAATATCAGCTTGCCGTTGATAAAGGCTACCAAATACTTATTACTTGATGATAGAGGTAATTCTGCACGGAAAACGATTTGACGCGGGCGTACACTCGCGGGGAAAGTTAAGCAAATAAAGTAAACATATCTTCTCCTTCCTCCTCCTCCTCCTTCTGGAGCAGCGTGTCTGTGGGGGAGACCCGTGCCCAGCAGTGGGACGTCTATGCGTCGCAGCGAGGTATATCTTAAATTCTCACACCTTAAAATTAACTTATGAAAAATACATAATTATCCAGAATGCTTAATTTGAAGACAAATTTAAAACTGCACGCACGCTTTCTTAGAATTATGAAATTCGAGAACATCGGTCCACAATTCTTAGCTGACGACGACGGTCTGATACTTCTAAAATAAGCTTCCGAGAAATACGATGTACCTATAACATAATAAAATAAATTTTGTATTAAAAATATACGGAGATGTAATCACTTGGTATTCTGGGTTATCAACCAACTTTATTGATAGTAAATTGCATTCAAATAATAATATTCAAATAATAATGAGTACCGGTAGAAGTGGAAACTTTATGGCCCGTAAGTATTTATGTGTGGCGCTATTTATTAACCTGACACCTTGAACCTTTAAATACTCATTGCTGCGACCCATAGACGGACTGCTGGGCACGGGTCTCACCCACAGACACAGCTGCGGGAGGTCTAGAGCATACTCCACCACCCTGCTCCAATGCGGTTATCGGTGTCGAATATTCTTAAGCCACTCGAAGGTCTTCGGCTTAACGACTGTTTCCACCATTGAAAACAACCGGGACCGATGGCTTTACGTGCCCTCCGAAGCACGGTAGCGTCCATGAAATTTTGCCACTAGCGGTCACCCATCCACAAACCGACCGCGCCCGTCGTTGCTTAACTCTTTCGAGCGCATTGAATCGACGCGAGGCTTGGTTCAAATGAACACATCTCTCGTTCTCTGTACTTGATGATATGCCTTATATTTAAATTTCTTACTGGCAAGTTAAGATAAAATAAAATCAATAAATAGACTACTGCAAGGTCAATTCACAACTCCAGATTATTGGAGACCGTAGTGGCCAACCGAAGAGGCCATAATCAGTAGTCAGCTATGTGCCTAACTGGGGGGCCGAGACCGGTTAAACTTAAGATCGTGATGCTACTGGTGAAGTAAGAAAAAAAGTTGGTGGTAAGAACCAGAGCGCTAAACAAACTTGATCGAAAATACAGTTCATGACAGATGTATAAAATTATCCAAAATCCAAATGCGAGTAAAAATACAGTTGGTAAGCTTACCAAACTTAACGTGCGGGTATCTACAGTCGGAAGCCAAATTACGAATGTTGGACTTATTATTTAGATGAATTTCAATCGGATTACGCATAGCTACCCCCACCGGTATTGAGTCAGCGGCCGTGGAAATTCTCGGAGGACCCGAGACAATGCTTAGTCATGACGCATTCCGAACTAGTTCCCAAAATTGCTGAACAGATCTGAATCAGAGATGTAACGTTGATTGACATACAAGTGCAAGAAAATGATCAACATTTGGTAAACGTTTTGTCGAACGAATTAATATTATTAGGTACCGCAGCTTTATATGAGATTAATACTAATATACCTCGGAACGACCACGGCCCATTAACCCTCACTAAATATTGATTTACCAGTGTGGTCTGTCAGAACACTCAGAAGAGAGATCCTCTCTCTGAAGTCCTGCCTACTCAAGCCACGGAAGATTACGAAGGGGGTTTTAGTGGAAAAGTGAAGTGTAGTAAAAGGATACAAAAGAAGGAAACAGTAGCCAACTCAAAGCTGCCTAGTTGGAAGTTTAAAAATTAAAAGTAAAGGACAAACTTACTACATTACGGATGCGGTTCCAGCCATTCTAAGTTGCCTAGACGAAAAAACTGTGTAGCTGACAGGCTAAACACGAATTTAATGACGAGGTCGAATGATGATTGATGTACTCGTATATGTAACGTTTTATTCACGTTAATATGCAAGCGTTGGCATTTGTGATCTATTCGATAGATTAGTGTAATATGTACGTACGTATGTTCTTCTCACACAAAGACTTCGAAGGCAATCGAATGTAAGTTTGGTAAGGAAACTCTCCATCAGCCTGTTGAGAATTATTGCTAGCATTTCAAAGACTTAAAGGGGAGTTGACGTTTTGAACAGGCTTGACCAATACGAGTTGATTTTCGAGTAAATCTAGTTAAAAAAACGGGGGAAAGATGAAAATTCATTCTTGCTGCAAATCCATACTGTAAGTATCGTAGGATAGTAGTAGTAGACGCACATGATCTATTACAATTAAATTTCCAAGTAACAGGTAAGGTTCCTTTACTAATTTACTAATGATTGAGTGAGAAACGTAAGCATATATCTAGGTGTCCGTGTTAAAACTTTCTAAGACACACCTTAGACATTTTGACAAGGCTGACAAGGTTTTCCTTTCCAGATACGAGGGGCCAGCTCGCTACCCGCAGATAAGGGGCCTTCTTTAGGCGCCGGCGACCTGTTCCAGCCGCCGGTGACTCATTCGGTAATGGTTTCGCGGAATCGAATTTCGAACGCGGCGGCGGCGCGCCGTTGCGAAACCAGACCCTAACGTGTTATGATTTTGACTTTCGTTTGGGCACAGAGAAAATAATGTTTGGCTCTGACGCTAACTAAGCTGAGAATTACTCACGTGGCCTCAGTAACCAAACTTTCTGACACAGGGGTTTCAAATTGTCTGGTGGAGATTAATTTTCAAAGAAAGGACGTTGCTGAATGAGACCCTAACATGTGATTAGTTTGAGTCTGACGCTATTTCAGTAGCAGCAAAAGTTTGAAAGACGAAGAAGAAAGAAAAAAGAAGGTTTATTTTGTACTTAATTTTCTACAAAATATATTCTTATTCGTACAGCTTAAAATATCTACAAAAGTGCACACAATAATTATTAGATACTATTAAAAAAATACAAAAACAAAAAGACGACCCCCGGTAGTCCCACAAACATTTTGCAGGGCAGCGTCGAACTATCGAATTTGTCGGATTATAGAGTACCTACTGCCGTTCAGACCTGAAGTTTCTGCATAAAGAGTTTAATCTCTTCTTCATGCGTCTGTCTTCATCATAAAGATTGCCTGTAAATATTCACGATAAATACTACGGATCGTAGCTAAAGAGAAACGTTACTTAAGCCCGCTAAGAAGCAATGTTTGTTTGTTTCATTTGGATAATCAGTTTGTTTCATATTAAAAGCTACTTCAGATACTAACTAAGGTAAGAAAATATTTGCACGTCTCACTCTTTTGATCTTCCTCGGTCTTCCAACGTCCCCCGCGTCAGCAGGAACCTAGCGCGTACGAAGTACTATTAACTCTCATGACATAACCAAGTAATGAACCCATCATGAGGTTAGCATTTCCCGCGTTACGAAACCGGCGTTTCGCAGGTGATGTGATCGTCAGCGGTCGGCATTTCGGATTTCATCCGTTCACGTACATTCTGACCCCGAGCGCGTTGCGACACTTATGTGGCAAAAGTAAGAGGCCGCGCTGATGCATGGCCGCGCTGCGCTGGCTTTTTACCTGACTGCGTGACGCAAACAAGGGTATTTATTGTGTTTTGTTTATCAGTATATTTTCTGAATTATATGCGACTAGAAGACGCCTGCAGCTTCGCTCGCGTAGAATTAGACCCATTAACGACGTCTGCCCGCGTTCGGGTTGCCCACTTGACTTCAAAAATGGCAAAGTTTCATACTAACTTTTTACCTCCGTTTTACCCCCTTAGTTGATGAATTTTCAAAAATCCTTTCTTAGTGCTCCCCTACGTTATAAAAGGAACCCCTGTGCATAATTTCAAGTTTCTAACCCTTATAGTTAAGGCCCTGCGTAAGGATTAGGCCTTAGTCCACCACGCTGGCCAAGTGCGAATTGGCAGACGGGAGGAGGAGAGGACACTCGTGCCCAACAGTGGGACAAAGCAAGGGTTGCGGTGCATTTGAGTTGAAGTCCTCCCCGGACGCAACGGTGACCAAACACGTGTTACATGCGCGTTGCGTTTATGCGAGAACCTCTGTTTTTTCTGGGCCTGTACTCCAACGAATGTCGAGTCGGCCAGCACACAAGGATATAAGCCTTAAAATAGAAATAGCTATCAAATAATCTTGTAATGCCTTGATCGTAATAAAATGCAGACAACAGCAATCGCCTTTCAACACTGTTGCTTACACGATTTCAATTAGTAAGCAAAGTTTAATCCGGTTTTGAAATTCCTTCGTTGCAAGACCCTCGGCTAAGTACTTAAGTAGGTAGGTAGGTAAATTCAGCACTGAGATTCCAATCAATTTGTTTGCAAGGTTGTCACTTTGTGTAGCACAATAATTACAAAATGCATTTTTCAGAAGTATATAACACTAGTGGACGCCCGCAGCTTCCCTCGCGTAGAAATAGACCCATTAAAGACGTCTGCCCGCGTTCGGGTTGCCCACTTGACTTCAAAAACGGCAAAGTTTCATACTAACTTTGCACCCCCGTTTTACCCCCTTAGGGGGTGAATTTTCAAAAATCCTTTCTTAGTGCTTCCCTACGTTATAAAAGGAATCCCTGTGCAAAATTTCAAGTTTCTAACCCTTATAGATTCGGCCCTGCGTTGATATGTCAGTCAGCCAGTCAGTCAGTCAGTGAGCTTCTCCTTTTATATATATAGATAAATGAACGCATACACAATCATCACCTGCACTTACTATGTCGTCGTACAACTGCAAAAATAATTAATTAAACGACCAAGATCCGAGAGTAAAAACTATCTGCCGACTGGGTACTGAATGTGGGACACGGTTAGTGAAGTTAAAATTTATAATAGACGATCAATAATGAAATGTCACTTATTGAATCGTGTTCAGTTGGGGCCACGAATGTTTGTCGAGTCGGCCAACCGTAGAATGGTAAGGGACAGGAATAGAAAATAAACAACAAAAAAGTTGGTCTTACCAACTTAGCACATTACACACATTTTAAAAATTCAAACGATGGGAGTAGTGATAGACCTCGATCCAAGTGGCTCACAGATGCATTGCTACTTGAAATGAAATAAGCCGAGACGTAGAACTTAAGCCTGGTCCATGATTTGTCAAGCTATCAAATCAAGTCTACAAACCGAAGGCGGCAGCCCTACCTGCGGGATTATTATCGCTCGCGCGACACAAATAATCCGTTATAACGATACATATAAGAATATTATAATGCTGTATCGCATAACGGTCGCGGATAGCAAGCGTGTCGCGTGCGGGAACCATGTCACAGCACTACCATCATACCGCTAGGGTCATAGTGATGTGCTCCGGTAGCGGGTCAATGATGTCATTAAACTCGTTCACTTGTTTAATTAGTATCATGTACCTACACTTAATTTTAAACAATGTAGCGTACACGATGATATAATACATTACAAGAGGTAGATACGCCACCAACGCACCAAACGCGTGCCGTGAATTGGTCTCACTTGTGACCATTGCAGTCAGTAGAGCTAACTGTACTGATCACAAATAGCTGTCTCTTTCACTCTTACGCTTTGTGTATTTCCTGTCGCACTTATAGCGTGTGTGTACATATAAAATGTTATTAAATATGTATGTATACTCCAAACTAGTCAGGAGTCAAACCCAGGTGGGGCTCAGCTAGCAGATAGGTATCTACTGTATGTACTACGGTACTATCGATTACTTACTAACTTATTTCACTGCTAATATTATTATAATCGAAAAAAATTAAGTTTTTAATTTTGATCATCAAGTCAATAAAAAACAAAATTTACAATTATAATCAAAACCCAAGTTCTAACGGCACATTCCTACCCAATATCTATCTGTGTCCCAAAAACGTAATTTATTTTTATTGCTTACCATCGGACTAGACCACTTACAGACTAAAAATAAAATTGTAATTTTACTGTTTCAATTAAAAGCCATATTCATGCCAGCTTTCAATCACAATAAACCTTGAGTTCTTTTATATACTTACTGTGTCCGTCATTTTGTTTATCCGTTGAAGTTAGCGGTGTTTATTTGCATGCCTCCCTGTGGTAGGACGATGTTCGCATACCGAACGAACCGAGTAGCAACATGGAAGATTTCCTGTACAACTACATTCTTGAAGGTGTTTAATCAGCCATGAACAATTTTACAATCTATCTACATTTATTTAATTTTACTATTGATTCCGATAGCTTTTCTAATTGCTAAGTACCTACATTAACTTAATTTGTACGTAGTATAATGTTTTAATTAATTTAATATCACAATAATTTTAGTAATTCTTAAACGTTTCGTTGACAGTGCTCAATGTAAATCACAAGAATCAAATTTATTTTAACTAGAAAAAGCCAAGCCAATTATAAAGATAAACCTTTGAGTGCACAACAAAGCACTTTTCAGTCTAGTTAACTTAGCGATGTCGCACTCAGCACTCTGTCATGTCGAGGTAACTACAGTCGGCATCGGTACATCGCACGTCGCACAGGCAACCAAGTTTTGAAGACAGTTATTAAATCGTGTCCTATTGTTAAAAATAAACTTAGTGCTACAACCATGCGAATAATTTTCTAAAAATTCATGGTCTGGTTTTCTGTCTTTTAAAAGGATTTTATTAAGATAAGTTGATTACTAAAGAATTTTAAAAGTAATGTTATAATTATAAACCATCTGGAAAGCTAGATAGATGGTAAGAACAGCTAAGGTGCAACTGCAACATTCTTCGCATTCATAGACACTGGCTAGAAAACTATTCTATTTTGTAAAAAAAAACACCAATCATAGGCGAACTATTAAAATTTGAAAAAAGAATAATCCAAAGTAGCGCAGAATAGACAACTGCAACGCAGTGCGAAGGTCCCTGCTCCGGCAGACGCGCTCCGTGACTCAGCGCCACTCAGCGGCCGCGCTTCCGCCTGATAGCAAGGTCACCGGCCGCACACGGACACGCAAGCGACACACCGACAGAGGAAAGTAGTGAGAGTACACTCGCGAACAACGATGCACTTGGGCATAACGTGCGTTTTATTCTTTGCAGCTTTTAATTAATACTTAATCGGCAATGGATGGGCTATACCGGCTATACCGAACAAAATTTGTGCTGCTATACTTGGTACCTGGAGGTAATAAGTCACATTAAAAGTAAGTATGTCACTCAGCTGGTGTAGTTGGATATTTCGTGCTTTTCATGTTTGTGACAATCCTGAGAAATAATTGCGATGAAAGTTTTGAATTTAAAGCTCTGTTTTATTTTTTACTAGTGGACGCCCGCAGCTTCGCTCGCGTTACACATTCACTAACTTCAAAAACGGCAAAGCTTCATACTAACTTTGCACCCCCGTTTTACCCCCTTAGGGGATGAATTTTCAAATTTTTCTCGCCGTAAAATCCATCCTTGAACTTCAACGAACATTTAAAAAAAGAATTGCCCAAATTGGTCCAAGCGTTTTTGAGTTATGCGCTTACCAACACATTTTGCGATTCATTTTTATTATATAGATTTATAAAATTTTTATTTGTATAGTTTTACGTAAAACATTTTATCACACGCGTGTGTATATCAGTATTATTTTTTTGTTTTCCAACAGGTACAACCAACCAACAACCTAGACTTCATTTTAAACTTTTTAATACACTGAAGATTCCGTAAAGGCGATGAGCACAACAACGTGGGATTTCATATATCATTAAAGGAATAGCATAGAATAGAAAATAATAGAATAGACATAGAATAGACATTTTAATAAAGGGAGGAAACTCAAATTTTGAATCTCACCCGTATACGAAAGTCGCCAACGCCTCTATGAATTTGATTTGTAGAGACAAAATTAATTCAAAATAAATGCGACGATTTTTCTAACGAGCTTTTTCTTACCACTGTATTTCTAATTTATCCTGGGAAAGAATTTGTGTAATAAATGTCAACTGCAGTATTTAAGTTTTATTTTACTGTTGACATCCACATTATCTTTCGTATATTGGTACTTCGTACCAAGACGAAAGTCTAGTTGTATCCGAGAAATTCAAAAATCATATCGATTTGTTTTGTAAGTTTATTCTAATTTGCATCACTTCAAAAATTATATTGTGTTGTTGAACGCGAATGAATGGGTAACAAAATAATTTACTAATGGATTCGAAGTTAACTGAATTCAAGCAATTTCAATAAAATTTAAAACCCGTATTTAATTAAATTTTTAAATACGTAATTTAACTTATAAATATCAAACGTTCCGCCTGACTGACTAACTTATTAACTGCTTATAAATTTGATCGATACACCGGTGAACGGCGCTCAGTTATAGAATTCAAATGCACTCAACACACCGCCTACATTCCGCTGCATCTATTCGCAGTCGTAGTCGTATCAAGGTAGTGACAAAATGCCAAGTGGCAAGAGACCGCCAAAACAAATCTATTTATGTTGAAATAAAACTCGAGGTCGCAGCGATCCGCACTCGAATTGCCGCCATTTTATTTTCTGCGCATATTCGCAGTCTCTAGACAAAGACGTAAACACGTTGAGTTTTACGGCTAATTGGAATATGGAACAAAAAAAATACTATACTATCAAGTTTTTAACTACGATTAGGTACACTTTAAGAGTCTCGTTGTCTCTATAAGCATTTAAATTGGTAAGTATAATTCGTTCGTCTTCTATTTTAGATAGGTACCGAAGATAATTCGGATAAACATTTAATCATATTAATCGTGTAATACAGGATTTTATTCACATTGTACTTTGAACGCGACAAACGACCTTCAATCTTTGTCAACTGAAAACAATAAACAAGAAAACAGTGGGTATTTTTTTCTTTTTCAAGTGCCATAACATCTATCCACGGAGTCAATAACATTACAGCCACTTGACATGACCTAACCGTTAACGGTGAAATTAGTGGATAATTTACTTACTGCAAAGCAGTAATATATTCCATCCGGTTAAGAACGAACAATGAGCTAGACGAGATCCTTTTTCGAGGTTCATTACATCTTTTGATTGGAATATTATTAAGTAAGTTTCACACACTAAAACAAGGTACTAATAGATGGTCCAAGAGCTGGCATCAATTTTTCGGTAGGTATTTGAGGCAAGCTGAAAACTTGTCCAACGCCTCTCCTATTATACCCCAACACGGAACTGCAGACCTGGCTGGTGAGTAGCGGGGCAAAATCAAACCCTAAATAAATTAAAAAAAAAAAATATTTCCAGGAGAGGTATTGGACAAGTTTTCAGCTTGCCTCAAATACCTACCGAAAAATTGGTGCCAGCTCTCCTTTAAAAGATGTTAATTTAAATGTGCACTTTTGCCGTAGATGTTTGGGGGATGTAGGGTCGGATACTTGGATGCAGATACATACTTTTTTCTGTATGCATTATTAAGGGTGTTTCCACATTCAACACACTATTGGATATTTGATTGTGATAGTGATAGCAATGCTAGTGATTGGCATTCTTGCCGACGGGCGCGGTCGGTATGTGGATGGGTGACCGCTGGTAGCAAATTTCATGGACGCTTCCGTGCTTCAGACGGCACGTTAAGCCGTCGGTCCCGGTTTTTTTCATTGGTTAAGTCGTTAAGCCTTGTCGAAGAACTTTGGGTCGCTTGAGAACATTCGACACTGAATTGGCCACTACCCCCTTCACCAATCCGCATTGGAGCAGCGTGGTAGAGTATGCTTTAGACCTCCCGCAGCTGTGTCTGTGGGGGAGACCCGTGCCCAGCAGTGGGACGTCTATGGGCT
This sequence comes from Carterocephalus palaemon, assembly GCA_944567765.1. Taxonomy (NCBI): domain Eukaryota; kingdom Metazoa; phylum Arthropoda; class Insecta; order Lepidoptera; family Hesperiidae; genus Carterocephalus; species Carterocephalus palaemon. The sequence goes on along the minus strand of OX155641.1, from coordinate 12,292,055 downwards.
GCAGCTTAGCTTGTAGACATACACAATTTTTTTTATAGGTACCTACCAAGGGAACGGTGAAGTATTACCTGTATTACAACTAGGTACTACCAGCGAACCAGTCCTAATAAAACAGCGTTTAAGTCGCGCCCAACCTTCTTGGGAAACTGGATCTCAGGCCGGCAATTCGCTACGTAACAAACCTATTAGTTTTCCTTCGAGTATTATTTATACACTCTATAAACCCACTAAGGCGCAACGTACACTAACATTACTTTACTCTCTCGAGCTTAAACTGGGCAGGTTCCACGCGGAAAGACTACTTTTTGGTCCCCTAAGCTAAGCTGTAACCCACAGTCTTCCCACAGCTGGGCACGGGTACCCCACAGTCAAATAAATAAAAAAAAAGCAAAATTCAATAATTACTTTGACAATGAATGGTAAGCTTTATCTTGTAAGGCCTATGCTCTACGCTCATGCTATATTATCATAACTACTTTCCACTTAGTAATAACTAGCACAGTACGCGCATAAGATTGCAAGTTGCTCGTTACTCAACTAATTATGTAGGTATTGCATTACAACCATTTAGGCTTAGCTAAATCACGCGACATAGTTATAGACCATCATTTATCAGGGCTCGTGATCATCAGTTTAACCTGGTAATGCTAATGCATGTCAGTTTTAAATGTTTATTTATTTATTTATTAGGCAATCCAATAGCGATAAAAGTACAATAGTATAAACAATATTACATAATATGATATACTAGAGCCAAAAATGGATTACACAGTTAGGTACTAAAAATGATTTTACTGACATACTAGAAAAACGGTTCCTTTCATCATCATCATCATACATCATGTGCGAGTGCGTTTGTTGTGTCCTTCAGTGTACGTGTAAGAAGGTGTACCTATGTGTATTTGTGTATGTTCTCAAAAGCTTGTGAAGTCCACATCATCTGTGGTCCGTCAGCCTACAGACAGACATAACGGAATAGAAACTCCTAACTATTTAGATTTTTTTTGAAAATGCTGTCAAATGACGACAACATCGATGTGAAAAAAATCATGATCAAAAAACAAAAAAAATATCAAACAATTACTAATTCGTCCGTCCGTCCGGAGGTCCGGAGGTCGCGTAATTTAAGTTTAGAATAACGGTTAAAATTAAGAATAAAATTATTACTTAAATAATATTCTTTATTTTAATTTATTTCAACTGCCTGTTGCGCGAGCAGTATGCTAGTTCTACTAGCTAGGTTAGTTATAAAGCAGATACCATTACCACAGCCACCAAACCACCTACACAAGTATTGTCTGGCCAAGCTATTAGCATACTCGGACAGATTAATCCTTAATCTACTATATAAAAATAAGTCGGGTTTTCCTTCCTGACGCTATAACTCCAGAACGCACGACCCGATTTCCACGGTTTTGCATTCGTTGGAAAGGTCTCGGGCTCCGTGAGGTTTATAGCAAAGAAAATTCAGGAAAAATTTCAACAGAAAAGCGGGAAAAATTATTTATATGGCAGAACAACGTTTGCCGGGTCAGCTAGTAATATATAAATGGGGAAGTGTGTTTGTTCATTGTTATCGTTCAGACTTCTCAACGGAATGATGGTTCGAAGTGATTTTTACATGGATGTAGCATACGACCAGGAGAGTGACATATTCCCTTGAAATGGACAAAAAGAGGTTTATTCGTTCGATTTTTAATCGATTAATCGATGAAATCTAAATCGATATTTTTTTGCGAAGTTAACATACTTTTGGAAACGGCAATTTAATGGTAGAGTAGTAAAGTTCTGCACGGAAAAACGATTTAACGCAAGCGGCGTCGCGGGTGAAGCAAGAACTCTTTATGAGACACACCCTCGGCAATTCTTCGTTTAAAAATAAAGTACAAAATTATACGTTAATGATAACAGATTGTTTTCCGAGATTAAATTACTTTTCTTAAACTGCTAGTGATGAATCCTGCATCATATAGTCCATGGTTCTGGAAAGCGTGACCCAGCTCAACAGTGCGCCCCATAGGGTTGTGTAGTATTAGTGTGTAGTATTAGCTATTATTCTGTGGTATTAGTAGTGTGTAGTATTATCATAATAATACTCAGAATCTAATCTAATGTCTTTGGTACGTAATAACTATACGCTTGTAATTCAATATTCCTGATAGATGGGACGCTGATTGCTTTTATCTACAAGCGACTGGTTGACGGCTCGTTAGGATTGCCATGTAAATTGATAGTTGGGGACTGCAGCCGGCCGTCATCTCTTACCAGGCGTTTCGCAGACGGCCGGTGTCTCAAATCAACAGGCAGAAACTGTATATGATGTCTATTTGTATAGAAGACGCATATGCGGCCAATTTAAACTGGGCTGCGCTGGGTGGGACCAAAGGATAAATTGTGACAAGAACACGAAGCAAGAAGCAAAACAAACGACATCAAAGCCACCTTGGACTGGATTGGACACCTTAAAATCTTTAGACACTCAGGTAAAAGCAGAACTTAAATACTTTTTTCAAAATAGGCATAGATACTTTATTTTGATATAAATTCATAACTCGTAGTATGCTCGTATAGTTAGGGCTTTTTAATTTTTGTTGTTCCACAGTATTCCACACCACGCAATCTGGATGACTATGCTATGCTATAGGATCCAGGTTTTGAAAATTAAAAGGAAAGTCACTTTCGTGCAATGATCAAGTGTTAAGCTAGGCTAGGCTAACAGGTAGATGTCACCCGATGATTGATTTCGGATGCTAACGGGCACTAATTGGATGTCTGGATAAAACGGTAGTCTGTGCTGCACCTCATACACTCAACTATGATTGACGTCACCCTTAGCCTTTGAATGGCCCGTTCTACCGATGGATTTGGAGACATGCTAATGTTGTAAAGTTGTAACATGTATACATGAGAAAGTTAGACTTCAACTGTTATATATAACAGTTATACTCGTATATATATGTTTTTATGTGATAATATTTTTTTCAAAATTATTCCGATAGGTTGATAAATATACAGGGTTGACAGTAATAATTAATGTCTAATGTACCATACATACTGCATATGTCTAAAGTTATTATTATTGTACGAGTAGCTATTCATCCAATAATCAATAGCTAATAGAATAGCTGTTACTAGTAACATTTTACGTTAGAGCGTTTATAAGTACATAAATAAATTATTAGTTGCTTTATATTAGTCAATTTAGAATAGCATTATATTTATTGATCTTACCTAGACCTAACCTAGACTTTCGATAAGAATAGAAGAATAGAATAGAATAAATTGCTGAATCACCTCATAGCGAAATAAATGATTTGATTTTGACTTTATTAACTTATTTCGTCATAGTAGTAGTAGTGGCTGTAATCGGTTTGTAAAAGCATTCAGTCCGGGCTTCGGTCGAGCTTTTTTAAGGATATTACTAACTAAATATCATAAACATGACTTCATCTACTATAAATTACTATGTCTGATTAATTTGAAAAGCGTGGGTAGGCAAAGAAATAGAAAGTAGTACCGCACCTATTTACTGTTTTTGTGGGTTGGCAATAGTAGGCATGTCAACAAGTAATATACAGTAAAAGCCCTCTTATTCGCGCTTCCTATATCGCGTTTTCACTATTCGCGGATTAAAAAAATGCGACCCAATTATTTTATTCGCGGGTAAAGATTTCTTTATTCGCGGATTTAATAGGTACATCGGTACATACCTACATATCAATAAAAAGCATTCGGTATCTTTGCGTATTCACGGTTTCTGTATTCGCGGCATATTTACGGAACGTAACTATACCCCGCGAATAAAGAGCTTTTACTGTATTCTATGTTAAAATGTATGAAGAGCAAGCATGGACTAGTCAATTTCCATCGTAGTAATGATCTGAAAGGCGTGTGAAATCTAGCAATTCACACTTCATTTGCGTGGTGAACTCTGGCCTTCGGCTTTCACGATTTCATATCGAACATCTTGTTCAGTACTAGTGGTAAGACTAATAAACTATACTAGAAAGTCAGTAAGTTGTTCTATTCAAAAGCCTAACTGCCTCGTCAGTCTAGTGGTAAAGCGAGTGCTAAGCTTGGTCCTTGGTTCTATTCCCGGGTCGGGCAGCTTTATTGGATGTTTTAACTTGAAACGCCGAGCTTCGATTTGCGCTTAATACATGGCAATGGGCTCACCACCAAAGTGGCAATAGTAAAGTGAACACCTGTCTAGCCTCTTTTGTACCAAACGAGTGTAAAGTGTCATCGATCCGTTCCTTACGTTACGAACTACTGTTTTTTAATCTCATGTACCGTTATTTACGTATTAGTAAAGTACCTACAGCATGTTCCCAGTTTTGTAACGAGTAACAAACAATGGTTATACTATACTTAACCTTATCAGATAAGATTAGAGTAGTTAAGTTAGAGTTATGTGCCTACGTTTCTAACCGCGTTACAAACCGTGGTTGGGATTGTGAAACAAAATGGCCGTGTCCTTGCAATAAATATGCAAACGAAACTTATTCAGTTAATTAACTTTGGTCGGTTGGTGTTTATAATTGATATATCAAAATTCTGACCTTGATAACTATGGAAGTTTTTGTGGCGATCGTGCGTGAGAGGCCCCGTGTAAGCGCTGCCGTAGAATGGATTTGAAAATCGAACTTCGAAGTCGAGTTGAAGCCAGCCATAAGGAAACATATCTATATCGATGTAACTACGAGTGGGTATGTATAGTGCCTAGCGATCCGTTGAGGTTCGATTCGATTCGATTCGATCTATGGCAAGAACAGGTGGTACATTGCCGAAACGTTTTCAGTGTTTGAAGGCCAATACGATTGGCAATTGACTGTAAGTTTGTATGGATCTGGCATAATTTTGACATAAGTTTCAATGTCCATTCTATGAACAATTTTACACCCAGATCAAGCCCCAATTTTACAGATATTGTTGTTGTTATATTATGTGTAATTTGTTTTTCATGGGTATAAGACAGCAAACGAGCTTGCAGCACCACCCATCCGCTGCCGCCCATGACAAATGTGACTGACTTTGAACAAGACTCATAGGGACTGGGATGGTAAGTCCAGTTAGCTGAGAGAGGCTGAAAGAGTTAATTAGAATTTAGAACATTAGTTGCAAATAAATATTGGAACGAAGTTCCTTATCGCGCGTTGCGTAATGGGGCTAGACGGAAAAAATTAAGACCAAAAGTTGTAACGACACTTTTTGCTATAGTTGTAAGCCGTGCGGCGTGCGCGTGTTTCTCTGTCGGTCTCTCTCTTTCTCTCTCTCTCTCATAGAAAGCATGTCAGTTATTTTCGTTTCGTCTTTCTATTTCTCATTGAACAATGTGGTGTCGCGACGATTATTTTTGTTGAGTGTATACAGGTTTTTTGTACATAACTAATAAATAATAAAAATAACAATAACAATAACTTATATTATATCCAATAACTTCGTTCCATCCGGGTGTCCCTTGACACCTCTCAAGTTTTTATCTTATCTTCAGATCAATTAATACTATGTACAAGCCTTGAAGTAAGAATTTATTTTCCTTATTTTCTGTCTGTAGCAATTGTGGCAGACCTTTGCGTTGCACTCGTTACAAGAGAAAGTAGCATCTAAGGACCGCCACGCGTCGGTTAGAAGCGGCCTGCTTCCAGCTGCGCCCACGGCTTTCTGTTTATGAAACAGTAGGTAGGTAAGGTACCTACAGTACCCTTGGTACTACGTTATAGGTAGGGTTGCCAACTGTGTGCTTCAGAAATCCGGGAGGTGAAATGAAAACGTCAATGAAAAACAATTTTTTATTTAAAAGTGTATTTTTTACACTGCGAACAGCTTGTAGCGCATTTTGATTAGAAATAATAAAATGGTAAAATTCTTTACAGGTGTATTTGAAATTTTTGTACACCTGTAATTCAGATTTTACGTGACTTTCATTCAGCCGATTACGACTTTTCGACCACAGTACGTTTACTACGCTGAAAACACGTTCAGCGGCGGCATTTGCGACAGGGATTGATAGTGTGAATGTAATAAGCGTTCCTGGAGCCGGGAGATTTTAAAAACTTGGCAACCCTAGTTATAGGTACATTTACATTACAACATATGCAATACGTGTACGTACTACGTATGTGTTTAGGTATTTAAGGTTTGTTTTTAAGTAAGCGAGACGAGAGACATGGGCTACTGGCCTTCGTGGTATCTGTCTCTGTAGAAGACTGATAGATAGCTGATAGTCTGGACTCCAGCAAAATGCTGGGCAGGGTCCGTTTCGTAATTCCACTTCTTCTCAACGAAATATCTTGTGCCTTGGATATTTTCAAAACAGCAACTCGCCACAGAGTGGTTATGACATGGTTAACGCCAACTTATTCGATAGGGACTGTAAGTTGGGAGTCCAGTTATAATGCTCAATACGCGAGGTCGCACTGCAAACCAGCGGTCGTGGTTTGCTGCCACTATAGCCGAGTGCTGCCCTAGTTATTTCAGCGGATCATATAGTTACTGCTATTTATTTATTTTATAGGCATATTGTTGTACGATACTTGTGTAACAGTATTAATTTGGCGAAATAAATGTATTCTATTCTATTCTATAGTTACTGACAATTGCTGATTGACGTTCGCGCTGTGGCGGCACTGCATGCAACCACACTTTCCAAACAGAAATCACAACAAGATTGTTATTGATTTCTAAATATAGCAAAATATGTAACTACCTAGCTCACCTAGCATTTCACATCTTAAAATAGAAATTGTTTTGGTTATATCCACATTCAAATCAAACGCGATGACGCCAGTCAGCCAGTCAATAAAGGAAGGAAGTTGGCAGGTTGATATTATTTTCTTTATGCCATTAAAAGGGACTAGTAACAGACATGTTAACGTTAGGTAGGTACTATTTCTACTACATATTAGTTTTTAGGGACCTTTTGGCCAACAAATTAATTAAATAATTAGCTTTTTCTAAAGTAAGAAAATAAATTTCCTATTTGTTATTCGAATTTAAATTATATATTTTATGCTTAAAATACTCATATAATATGTATCTAGGCAAAGCAACTAATGTTTATGTAGGTAGATAGGTACCTACTTATTGTAACTGATTTGTTAGTAGGTACCTATATTATAACTGTCAATTTTGGTATAATAGAAATTGATTATATCGAATCATATCAAATACATTTTATACACAACACACCGCTCACAAGCATAAAATAAAATATAGTTATTGCTGGTACATATTATAAGTGGAACTGATTGTGGAACCATAACAATAAAAACATGAGAAATAGAAATACACTTGATCACGCGAGCGTCGACCCAAACAAACGTAAAGGGCGGGAGGGAGGGGCGGGGGACGGGGTGCGCACCCTTCGCGTCACGTGACCAGCGACCTTCAGGCGGCGCACCGACCTTGAGGCGCTCGCCCCGCGCGGGTCAGAGGTGAATGCACGGGCCCCCTGCGCCCGCGCCCCGCTGCGCTGCCTTGCCGCGGCCCCCGATGCCCCGAGTCATGTCGCTTTGCCACTCACCTCAAACTATCCTCCGCACCATCGCAACTCCTCACGCGCCAGCGGCCTTCGCCATCATCCCGACCTCGTGCAACTTCCCTCCTCGAACAGGTATCCGCGACGCGGCACACCTTTCCCATAAAATATCACCGACAAGTTTATTGACATTGAGTCGCTCGACGATTGCGCAAATCTTACTATTTTCAAACAATTTACACACGACCACTGAAACTGTCTGTATAAAACACTTTCCTTGCGATATGTAACGTTTGTTCACTCAAAAAATACTTTTTAACAGAAAAAACATTAAACACAACGCGTCAATTCAAGCGACAACTACACCATGTCCTCTCACCTCAACAAAACAAAGCGGAATAATAAATAACTTTGCTAAGCTGTGATAGTCAGACTTGCGAGTTCGTGTGGTTGAAGTTGAACGACGACATCTTGCGACGCAAGTTAAAATCGAGGGACATAATAGAAGTATAAGCGACACCTAGTGACAAGATTTAATACTAGTTAGCTATGTAAATTTTAATTAAATCGTTATAGAACCAAATTAAAGAATAATTTAATATCTATGAAAAAATAATTGTTCATAAATAATTTAATATAATTATTTGAAATCACTTGGAATAAAAGCTTTAAAATACATAAGTTTTTTGGGCAGAAACTGATGATGTCACTACACTTTGATTTCTTCAGCAGCTGTCATACTTCTGTCAAACTGTCACAAGTCAACCAGCTGTGCGTGAGAGTGCTTGTGATGAAGTGAAGTTAAATCTGCAACTTGGTGGCATTCGAATTGTGGTTTTGTTGTTTTGTCTAATTTATTCCAATTAGATGACTAAGACCATTATGATTGGGGCCCAGTGTATTGTGTAATGCCCATTGCAAAACAAAAATTTGATAAAGGGAAATTGGGCTCAAAATTCGAAATTATAGTTGTAATGAAACTTGCGTGAAATCCTTGAACGTCGCGTCATTAATTAAACATTGCGCTTTACAAAAAATTCAAGGCTGTACCAATAAAGGAGCAAGGCTTGTAGACTATTATGATAATACAGAGACATAATGGTTGAGGATAATGATATTGACTACGGGAGGAGTCCTAATAAGAATATACTCTTGAAGATAGTGATCCTTGGGGATGGTGGTGTCGGGAAATCGTGCCTGATGAGTAGGTTTATATCTAATCATTTTGATGACCACAACTTCCACACAATAGGGGTGGAATTCATGAACAAGACAATAGATATAAATGGATCTCAGTACACATTACAAGTAAGTTAATAAACTTATGGTCACATGGTTTTTGTAATATAACATAGGTATATTATGTGTGCATCCTCCACCAATCCATGCCAGAGCAGCATGGTGGAGTATGCTCTAGACTAGACCTCTTTCAGTTGTATCTGTGGGAGAGAACCTTGCTAGACCGTGGGATGTCGATGGGTTGTAGCCATAACCTTTGCATAACCATAACCTTAGTTAAAATATCCATGATTTGTGTACTTTGTGTATTCATTTACTCTCCAATAAATGAATCTGTATAGTTCAGTAGAAAAAGCTACTATATATCAGGCATCATCCTAGCTATTTGTACATTATTATCTAAATATTAAACAAAAAGCAATTATTAATTCATATAAGCTTGATCTATCATTTTATCTTTTTCTTTCTAACCGTTATTATCACTGCAAATATATGATATCACTTCTTAAGGCCATATGATATAATGAAGAATGTTAACACCTATGTCATTTGTAGATTAAATGATAAGAAACTAAAATGACATGATAGTTAAGTCATTAAAATGATAATGTTATCATTTTGAGCATCAAATACATTTGACTTATTAAGGGAACCTGTTTTCTTCTGATTCTAATGATATATGCATTATTATTAATAATCATCGAAAAAAAAGGTTGCCGCTGCAAAAATGCTGATTATAATTATAGTGACAAGCTGCGCCCTGTCTCACATCTTACAATTAGTTGAAAATAAATCAGATTGTTTATAAATGATTTTACAGCATTATTAAATGTAAAAGAATTATATTATGTTTTACAAAAAACTTAAGCCTTATTATATTAATGTCTCGGTGAACAGATATGCAAATTTAATTATTAACTTTTACAAGATGTCTTCAATTATTGTCTTATTTTAATATAAGACTATAGTTATAATACAAAAAGATAGAGAGAAAAATTGTGGATTCTAATTTATCGGCACATGTGTATGTTCACTGTTTCCTTAATTATACAGCAGAATATTGAAATTGCTTAATACAAGTAACATTGGAAAGGCAATGCATATGTATATGAACCTGGACATCGCAATTATGAAGGTGTAAGTCAAGGGAAGTGCCCATGAATGTGTAATTAGTAGTCATCCATCCAGAAACTGAATGTGCCTGTCGTTACTTAACTTGGTCACATGCAATAGATGTGAGCCATTGGCTATGGGCGTTTTGTGAACCATTGGGTACATGCTGATGCTGAGACTATTAATGTGTTGAAATTGACACAAGCTGCCTTTACCATGATTTTATAAAACATACTTGCACAATATTTTATAAGTGATGCAAGTTGTAAGGCAACATTAAGCAACATATGAGTACCTAGTAATATACAAGTATCTTGCTTAAAGTTCAAGGAAAAAATTGTAAGAAAACCTCTCATAGTATTATCAAGGTTGTTCAAAGTCAAGAATCTGTGTCTTGAGCAGTGACTTAGATTAAAGTTAAGGTATTACTCATTCTACATAAAAAAATTACTTGATCTCTTAAAATATTTAACTTTTAATAACTAATTGATTGATGATAACGTGTTTTAACGTCAAATACATTTCTCTTAATCTATTGTTGTAATCAACTGGCTCATTGGCAATCGGTAGTGCCTGCCTTCTGCGCCGGGGTCGTGGGTTCGAATCCCACTCAGGACAAACATTGGAATGGATATCCAATAATAAATAATGGATATCTATGCTATAACTACTATAATATTATAAAGAGGAAATATTTGTTTGTAATGTTTTCACACAAAAACTGGAACGATTTCGAAAATTCTTTCACCATTAGAAAGCTGCATCTTCACTGAGTGACATAGGCTATATAATATTACTAGGTGTAAACGAAACTATTGTTATGTTTAATTCCACGCCAGCGAGCGTCCACTAGTCCAATAATAAATTAAAGATGGTGACTTCAAGGAGTATAATCGAGTGCCAGTCGCAATACATCAACTAAGTTAAGAATCAGAAGCTCTATTTTTCAATCGCTAGTAGCGCGTCAAGTGGCGATTGCTCATGAGGCGCATAACATCTGCCCGCAATAATGATACTCCGTGACGACCACGACCGCTCTGACAAGAGCGATACGACAAAGAAGAAGTAGCGCGTCAAGCGATCAAAAAATGGCTAGTCATATCACGATAATTTATGTAAATTCGATAATTTCGCTACGAGAGCGAATCAGGAATGATGAAATCCGTAGACGAACAAAGCTCACCGACATAGTTCGTTAGTACGTTGAAGTGGCAATGGGCAGGCCACGTCGTCCGAAGGACTGAAAATATACAGTCAGTATACAGGTAATACAGGTCGGTACGGTGCGCACTTCGACAAGGTGGACAGACGATCTGAAGAAGACGGCGGGAAACCGCTGGATTCGGAAGTCACAAGACCGGTGGGTGTGGTGTCATTTTGGAGAGGCCTATCTCCAGCAGTGGACCTCAAAAGGCTGATGGATGGATGGATGGATGCATTTGAATCCTGTATTTTTGAGTTACACGTGTGCAAGGAGTGGTAATTAACACTCGATTGGTGGGCCGAGAGATAGTCCAATTACCTAATACATACTGCTAATACGGTATTGTTTTTATTTAACATAATGAGTCGAAGTAGATTAGGACACGCGAGTGAAAGCAAAAAATTGAGCTCCTGGTTAAACCTTAATACCATTTTTGATAAGTATTAAGATGTAGACTCTTTCAACGTCCACGAGTTTAAGTCACATACGTACACAGCCTTCTGCATATGAATATAACTGTAGGTACCATACAATTTTTGACGGTTTTGGAGCAATATTCAAATTCGTTAGCTTCAGATAATCCAAAATATTACATTAAAAATGCAATGCTATCGGTACTACGTGCGCAAGTTAAGAAATAATGTCACCATTAATGTTTTAACCAGTTGAACACAGCAACAAATTATTTTTATTTACATTTCCCGCCCGGAATCGAAGCATTTACCTTACGAGTGGATGTACGCCAAATTTACGTCTACACGGCTACACGGGCCAATTCGGGATCCTCAGCAGCGACCGCAGTGCTGGCAAATAGTATTATTTTATTGTTACTATTTTATAAACATCTATACCTTATATAATTATAGATATGGGACACAGCAGGGCAAGAGAGATTCAAGTCCCTCCGAACACCGTTCTACCGCGGCACCGACATCTGCATCCTCGCGTATGCCATAGACGACAGGAGCTCGTTTCAGAACATCAAGATGTGGATGAACGAGTTTCTACATTACGCTGGTGTTAAGAATGGTATCGAGAAGTTTCCATTCATCGTTGTTGGTAATAAGGTGTGTATTTCTCTATTCTGTATATATTAAAACGGATTGTAATTGTGATATCATCACAGGAGGAGTCCTACTCAAAAGTGTCCCACGCATGACAACGTGGCAGATTACCTATGGAAAGGTTAAGCCACAGCCTAATAAGTACATATTCTTCCTACAGTCGTTCATCAGACACTTCTAGACCGGTCCATCGAGCGGGGTTCGCGTGGCGAGGAAGCCGGGTTTTGGTAGCCGTTCCAGTTCAGAACTACATAGCACTCGTTCAGTACTAGCAAGTCAAGTTACTTTAGTAATTCAAATGCATCACAAAAAAACAAGTCAATCGTCATCACTCGACTGGTTTTGGACTCGATTTTTTTTTTCAACACATCTAGTGACATTAAAAATGTGTCATCCTTGCGGAGTCGCGGCACTGTTGAGCCTTTAACTCCACGTTGGATTAGTGCGGATTGGCAGACTAAAGAATTCGAGGTTCTTAGTAGATAAGTAGTTAGTAGAATGCTAAGCCATTGTGGTAATTTTGAGCCAAAGGACCCGAGTTTTCAAGTAATTTTGATAAAAAATCGGGTTTAAGGGTTTAAGGAAATACTTATTCAACTGCATTTAAAAATCATAACATCGCTTTACGGACAACAATTAGGTATTGATGGTAGACTTCCGTTTGATGTTCAGTTCGTTTAACGCAATATATTTAACTTTAAAACTGAATGTTTCAGTCAGACGTATCTTCGAAAGACAGAGAGGTCCCGCATGACCAGTTGAAACAATGGTGCGACGAGAACAAAATCTCGACGTACATCGAAACTTCAGCGAAGACGGACAGCAACGTCGTCGAAGCGTTCTCGTTGGCTGTTCAGAGGTAAGGAAGTCGCAGGTTCAATTCCGTATATGGGTCGCAGCGCGACACAATGCTTAACGACTGTTTCCAGACATTGAAAACAACCGGGACCGACGGCTTTACGGTCCCTCCGAAGCACGGTAGCGTCCATGAAATTTTGCCACTAGCGGTCACCCATCCACAATCCGACCGCGCCCGTCGTTGCTTAACTCTTTCGATCACATTGAATCGACGCAAGCCATTGGGCTATGGACGCTACGATTTGTTAATATTTTCTGATAAATACGATATGACATCAATCACATGACACAATGTTACATGGACAATAATGACAAGACATGATTGTTGAAAATTGGCAAGATAATAGTTCCTGCCAAATTCCGCAATATGGTCGATCTATACATGTCTCGTTTCAATACATTGTATTTATTGCAGGTGGGCAGACTTAGAACAGAAAGCGGAGAAGGAGTTAAGGTTACTCCATCACCCTGACACGGTGAAGTTGCATGGATCCAGTACGGTGTCAGGCCTTCGAGCGACTTGTTGCTCTCGGTTCAGCGAGGCATGAGCTATTATCGCATGGCAGCGCCAAACTGTGGCATAGACTAGGACGAAGCTAAAAGGTATAAATACTATAAATGTTCTGTTTTCGGTCTGCGTAATTCCATAGATTTATTTTTAATGTTTACGTAAAACAAAGAGAATTTTTATGATGCATTTCCGCTTGCAATAGAAGCGGTACTTTCGGTAAGCGGCGCATGTCAAAACTGCATCTGTGGAATCGCACTTATATAATGCACTCACCTTCATAGCAATTGTGCAGTTTTAAAGTAAATGATCTATAAAATGTTGTATGAAAAAAAGAGTATGTTTGGAAAAGAAGGTATGACGTTGAATCTGTTTTAATTTATATGTAATAAACGTCGTAGCCGTGCAGTACTCGCTGGCCGACGATACGTGGCTTCGGTACAAGTGAAGTTTAATCTAAGGGTACACACACACATACAGTCTTAGAAAACCAGGCTATTTTAATGTAGAAAAAGAACCTTACAATGTCCCTCTCCTTAGAATTCATCATGTAAGTATAACGGATATGTCAAAACGGATTTATCTGTTAAAAATGCCATTTTGCATTATGTTGGCCATATGTTAGCCTATAAGGTGACATAACTAAAATGTTTTATTTAGCGGAATGGCTCTAATACATTTTAGGATGAAATTGAACAAAAATCCTCTTTCAATAAGGACTAACTATGTATTAGTTAGTCCTTATTTACCACCACATTGGGTTCTCAATTTTATGTTTTAGTGCAAGGATTAACAGAATGTACCATTCGAGTGCACGAGTATTGGTGATAGAATTTTAATGTGAAATATGGGGACTCGAAATAACTAATGTAGAATTTGAATAGTATACCGCCTTAAGAGTTATTTATTTATATTGAATAGAATTAATAAAGACTTTTGTCTTAAACCAAGAATGGTTACTTACTAACCGTTTTATTGAATTTAAAGCACGTAAGTAGTTAGCGTTTAGATTGCACTTGCTCTAGGGTTATTTTTAGGCGTCTAAAGCTTAAATAACGTAATTGTACCTTATAACGTAGTTTAAAACGCATTGCCAAGTATATTGAAAATACTATATCTCGGGAAAATTAAGCTCTTTTCCCCTGTGTAGTATTTAAGGATTTTACCTGTATTGATTTGAAAGTCGTATTGTCCTGACACTACTTGAATGATAGAAAAATAGAACGTAAGAATCTCAGATCAGAAATCATAAAATTAATGAAATATTGTATTAGGTACTACAAGAAATGAGCTCTTTGTGTAATACCATACTTATTAATAAATAACGATAATTATCAGATATATATGTACTTTAATAGTGAAAATATGCTGTATATTACATTATTAATAATGTGTATGTCATTACTACGTATTACACCCATTGTTACTTTATTTAGTTTGGTTGTGAACTGAAATAATAATAGTTATGATCCAAATATAATTTATTAGTTATACAATAATGTTTGTATAATAATACAGTAATACAATAAGACAGTATTAGAGATTTTTTTCTCAACATTATCATCATGTTTGTGTCAAATCAACGTTTAGGTAAGTACTTTTGATGATAACATCAAAATCGTGCAATAATTTTATTTCAATCTGTGAATATTTTTATCCAATCCGCATAAAAATATTCATAAACGTATTTTTTTTGACGTAGGTTAATTATTTACAATCGACATTCCACAGTCACGCAACATTAAAAACTACATCAACGTATAATATAGATGATTCTATAAAATTTATTTAGGTAGGTATATAAAGTTATGTTAAACAATCGGTGAGCAAATTATGATCCTAACCACACTGATTTTCAGTCTGTGCTCCCGTTTTAACAATGCATGTATCGATGTTAAGAATAATAGTTATTTGTGTCGCACTTTATTTTATTAATCCCCGACGCAAAAACGACGGGGTGTTATAAGTTTGACGTGTCTGTGTGTGTCTGTCTGTGGCATCGTAGCTCCCGAACGGATGAACCGATTTTGATTTTGTTTTTTTTTTGTTTGAAAGGTGAATTAGTCGGGAGTGTTCTTAGAGCTATGTTTGATAAAATCGGTCAAAGATGGCCGCCGCCACAAAATATGGATATCAAATGAAAGGTCTTGAATAGTAGAATAATGTGGCGGGGTTTTTTCTTAATTTTTAAATTTAATCAATAGTTATTCGATCATTAAATTAAAAATTTATCTGTTCATAATAATATGTAGGTAGCAATATGGATAGTAATGGATCTACTCAGGTATATGACGTTATAGATATGGCAATAAACCGATAGGCTTCATCCGATTAAATAATTGAAAGAACTATTGTTTTTTTAATGGTGCAGATTGTGATTTTTTTAATAATTATTAATACTCTTACCGAAATTGCCAAAGACACTGAAATAGTGACGTAAGCAACTTATAGATGATTAGGCAGTCTATAAGAAATATTTTTCGGTGAAATCTAATAAATAGCATAAATTAATAACATTATAATTAAACAATACTTTTACTACTACTTAGTTATTTTTTAATGACACATTAATTTTTAAACTAACGGTAAATTTTACATATTCAAGGAGTTCAATTTAATAATTGTTATCATATCAAATAATATTGTCTTACTCTCTTATCTGAATAAGTATATATGGAGACATTTTTTACATAGAAACCAACCTGAAAATTTTATCACATACCGTAAGTAGTAAGCAGTAGATAAATATTCTTCATGCGTGTATTTTACTTCAGGTATTAATTAATTTACTTACATAATAATTATTTAATGTCATATTATATAACATTTTAATGTTAAGCTTATATTAGTTTAAATTATTTTCTGATTCGTACGTATTAATCAAAGGCACACTTATAATGTAGAACTGTCTTATCTGTTACATATTATACTGTGAAAAAATATTGTTCAGAATTCATTTAAGATAACAAATAAAAACTTTTAAATTACTTTTGAAATTATAAAAAAATATGAAAAACTCCTTTTTACCAAACAAGGTGTGATTGTGTAAATTAACGTACTTACGTCGCTATCGTGTTTATTTATTTGTCGAATAAGTCAAACAGGAAAACTGATCATTTGTTAAGTAAAGTAATATTGAGAGCTTTCAATGTATATGTTACAGTCAAAACTAATAAAAACAATATTTGACAGCAAAAATCAGTTAAATGTAGTTTGAACTGGCCAAACCTGTTTTTTTGAATTTGAATTAATATGAAGTTAGGTTTGAGTTAGGCTTTCTTAATATATAAAACTGTGATAGAGTTGCAGTTTAAAGTATTTTTACAGCTGCAATGGTTTTGACTGTTATGCATTACAATAAACTTATATGGTCAACCCCAAAAACGGGACTTAATGGTTTTATGAGTGCATATACCTAACTTACATTTAATGCTGAGTAGCTGCTAAGTGATTTTACTAGTATTAATGTAATTATTAACATGCTTTTTATCACTAAGTGCCTAGCTTTGAAGTTTTAAAGATACCGCTTGAGTATACTTGAGAAGTTACTGATGGAAATAGTTTGTTTTAGGGTGTATCGTAGTTATTGTTTAAAGGATATCATACTTACTGGTCATATATAAATATGTCTTGATATGTTGCGGGTTGGACAGAAAATAAACACAGTTTAATAATATACATGATCCTAGTATAATTTTAAAAGCTTTTATTTTAACTTCACTCGTATGTATCTTGTAAGTATGTACGAGTATGTCCTGGAATCTTGCAATCAATATTTCACCCACTTCCACTGAAGCTATCGAGCTGAAATTTGGCACACATATTTGGTTCCGATGACAATGCATGAAAATAAAAAAAATGTTTTAAAAAGCTTTTTAAAAAAAAAAAAATTTAACGGTAGGTATATATGATATGCCCCGGCCTATATTCGAACCCGGGTTGCACCAGTCGACAGCCAGTCACTCACACCACCGCGCGAAGGAGTCATCTTGTACAGTTTCAGCTACACCCAGAAAGCGCATGCAAAAAGTAAAATTGACAGAATTTTTTTAGGCAGTGAAATTTTAACCTTTGCTTAAATTATTATTTAGATATTTGCCTAAACGTTTATTTTTTAAATGCGGTCGATTGATTCCATTGCCCTTAAACGGGCCACTGAACAAATCGATTGAAAATAATTTGCATTTTAATAAATTAACTTACAATAACGATTATTATTATTAAAATTATCAACAGTTAAGTTTTACAAAATTAATATCTACCTAATTAAATTAGAATAAAATTAAAAAATAAATAAAATATTTTTTTATTTTTTTTATTAGGTACTACATATTTAATATTATAACTGCGATACACCCCAGCTAGAGCAAGTAATAAGTAAACGACCAAGGTGCACCAACGAGGGTTCAAATTGTTTTCAACGATATTAAAAATCTACCTCTTGTAGCCTGTTTGTATGAAGTAGGTAGTGATAATCAATTGTGGCATTAAAAATTGTAATTCAAAATACTTTATTTGAGAGTAAACGTGGGAGTTGTTTGTGGAAAACATTTGTGAATGTAATTTTTACATATAAATGGATTATGTTAAATAAATGAATATGAGGTACTGTCATATTTTAACTGCTCTATGAATTAGATCTTTTATTGGTTGTAGGAAGTCAGAGCAAAGTATCTATGGAACATTCTGCTTATGTAAGTTCTGCAGGGTAATGGTTCATCTCATCAATATGAAGGGTGATATATATAATTATGGAGATAGGATCTGAGAGTGGGAATAATATATAATATATTACACCACCAAATTGAATATATTACACCATCTTTTTGCTCAGTTTCACGCCAGTAAGAATTGGCAATGCCATAATTTTGAACGATTGTGTCACTTGCAAACACAAAATTTTTTGAAGTTGACTGTTTCTGATATTCAATTAATTGAACTTACCAATTTGATTGAGTGGTATACAATACAATACAATACAAATACTCTTTATTGTACACCATTATTATTTGCAAGAATATTTATCCTAAATAATTTTTATTAGGTATGCTTTCCGTCCGATATTTTTCGTTTATTTTGTATTTTCTTATGGTTGTATGCAAATGCATATTATACTTTATAATGTGCTTTTGTAAATCAAGTGTTGTGCTGATTTTTGTATTTAAATTTCTTATACATTTTTAATTACCTAGTTCAGATATGTCTATACTCCGTTTCTTCCTGTTATGTCTAATAACAAGCTTTTACGAGTTCATCGTCGTAATTTAAAGGGTTAAAAGCCTGTGGCTATCGAAATCTTCTCACTCGAGGGGCGAGTTCGATAGCCACTGGGCTGTGACCGCTGTCAGCACAAGAAAAACGGAGTATTTTTATTAGGTATTATATATCTATTTTTTAGAAAGATAAGCTTATTACTTAGTCGAATAAATTAATATTAATCGATTGTAATCATGTACTTTTGTAACAGTCAGTTCATTATTACAACTAATAGGTGAACTCTACAAAAGTTTACCTAGATCTGTCCTCTTAGGGTCAAGTTAGTGTGATATATCGAAATAATTACAATTGATTAAAATATGGGTATAAATACCATGTGTAATGATACCATGTGTAAGGATTGAATAAAATAATCTTTAAAATTCAAATGTTTTAATTTTTTTCTATCCAGTGTCTATTTTACTTTCTTATATTAAAATTATTTTTTCATTCGCTGTGGCACGGCTTATTTACTTACCTACGCATTTCACCACCGCCACAAACCTTTCTTTGTCTCACTATTGGGCATGGGTCTCTCATGGAAAGGAACTTTGGTTTATTGAATCAGTTAACAGTTTTCAGTTTGTGGAATATTTAAGTATTCCTCGAACATCGATATCAAAGAGACAAGAGACAAAGTGATGAGATGAGCAATTCATAAAATTATACATTGGTCATCAACCTAAACCTGTGTGCCTGAGGATTTCCAAGATTTTATTCAATGTTAGTTTCAACAATGATCTAGCTCTATATGTATAAAACTGCCTGTCAACAATTGTATGTATTGCTGTTGATGTGTTATCTATATAAATAAAACTGAATGTTGGTAAGCGCTTAACTCAAGAACGGCTGGACCAATTCGGCTAATTTTTCACGGTCCACGGACGGTTAATACTAAAAAAAAACAAAATCTGCTCATTTATTCCCTCTAAGGCGGAACAGTCTAATTCCACCCGAGCGAAGCTGCGAGCGTCCACTAGTTATGAATAAATAAATAAGTTCTGGCATTTGAATGCGAAGAATTCAAATGGAATCGTGAGCGGGTTGTCAGTCGCCGATTGTTTCGCCAGCCGATATTGTCCCCCGCATTGATACCCTATGCGCAACTATCCCCTCAGGATTTCTTTAGATCTAAACTTTCGTGCCGCGAGCAATAGGTATGTAAAACAAAACTTCCGATTACCCAATAGTTTTTAATAGATTCAATTTAATACATTTGTTTAGACATTTGGCAGTTATAACTAAAACATCTATAAAGGTAGGTAATCCAGAACAACATTTCGAGGTTAACTAATTTACGAGATGAATTGTGCCATGATATAAAATAAAATAGGACAACAAAATAACTAAAATTAAAAGTTGGTTAGCATTTTTCAATATTACTATTCGAGATGTTTTATATAATTTTAATATAACCAGACATATCATGTGTCAATAATAAACTATAACTAACTATTAAAATAATAATATTGAGTATCTAATTTATTGTCATATAAAATATGTATACACATAATATTGCATGTAAATTAATGAGTAATTGACAATATTCTACTTATAGGCTAACAACCCACCCAAAGATGTACTACATAAGTAACTAGAAAAATGATATGCAAGAAGCTAATATTATGCATTTAAATTTCACGAGGTGAATGGCACTGGAAAGGGACGATAATAAGTAAATAGATTTAATGACTCACCCACACTTACTTAGTTCTAGGAAATAAAATTGCGACAGACCTTATATTCAGTTTGTGTTTGTGACATACAATACAATATAATTTATTGCACTAGAAAAAGAACAGATTAAAAAAAAGTTTTGCAAATATTTGCACAAGAAAAAGAACTACAACAGAGATTTTGCAAATACATATTGTTATTATTAATTTTATGTTATATTTTAACAGCTAGTTAATTTGAAGAAAATGGGTATTCAGCTAGCCAAATTCATCCTGTTTATAACAGCGCAATTATTTCAACTTCCGATTTTTAGGGTTGATATACTTCGAAGATAAATACATATTTCAATTTGTTACCGCGAGGTTTGGGTGCGTGGTATTTTTTATTTTAAAAAGGTATGAAAACCCAATAATTCTATTCCCGATCGGAATTCAGCCCAGTAGCTTAGCCGACAACTAGATCAACGATGCTGTTATTATTGAAGTGAAAAATCTACATTCAGCTGGCCTAGACAAGTGGCAAAATGCTAGTAGAATAGAAATAGAATAGATTAAAAAATGTATGGGATTGACATTCGCTCACGACTAATTAGTCGATAGCGAATGTCAATCCCATACATTTGTTAATCTATTCTACTAGCGTTTTTGCCACTTGTCTATGCCCCCAGGACTGTAAGTGCAGGAGAGAGAGGTATTCAAAGAGGTTTCCTCGCCTTGACCAGTTCCTCGCTGACAGTCCACAGCTTGTTCTGCACTTCCTTGTCGAACTGGACCTTGGAGGTATACTCCTTGCAGTCCCGGTAAAACTTGCACGTATGACCTTCAATGCTGTAGTCCGTTGCGCAATACACTATCGTCTCCGAACCCTGGGGACACAAAATAAGTGATAAGTGTAAATGCATGTTCGTTTGCCACTTATTTGTGACAGAGAAAGATGTTGCCACACGTCTTTTAAAACTTTATACAAAATCATTTTACATGAGTGAGGTTTTAGATTTATATTTTACTAAACTACCCCAGAATGAAATGTTATTGCATAACAAATTCCTTTTGTTCATTAACAAAATCAATATTACCTAGTTAGTTACCCTATCTTAACTTGTAGATAATCGACATACATCATAGTTATGTACATGACATGTTAATTTCAGTAAAGAGGTTTGTGTTTGATACAAAAATCTTTAGTTAATTTATGGTATTTTATTCATTCTAAATTGACATTATAATAAATCTATGAAAAATACTTGCAATGACCTGCTCCGTTAAGACATATACAATAACATTGGGGGCGTTGAACTGCAAATGCTGAAGTTAGCCTCAGCAATAGCTGAGGTTATATGCCCTTTCAATTTTTGTCTATTAGGATGCAAAATAGGGTATTATTAAATAACATTTATCATTATTAGACGTTAGACTAATTAACCATGTTGTTGGTAGTAAGCATGGTTAATTAGTCTAACCCAGTTTCAAAACTCAACTCACAACCCATGACTAATTAACAGTTACTGTATGTAGTAAGTTTGTGTCGTATCCAAATAGAACAAAATTATGGGGTTTCGAAATATAGTGTTGTTTGTTTGTCAGGGAACGTAACATCAAGCCTGTATTTCTCCGAAGGGGCGGCAGAAGTGTGTTCTAGTAAACCTATTTTTCAATAGTTATGTTTAGGTCCCATGTAATAGTTGGTGAGCCTATAGCCATACACCACAAATTCAGACTCCGAGATATTATTGGGCATTTCAATTTAGAAAAACCCAATAGTTGTTGCCCGACCTGGGGATTGAACCCAGGATCCTCGGGTCGGTGCTAAGCTAGAGGTCCTGAGTTACGACCACTAGACCAACGAGGCAATCATATAATAAGAAACGAATTATCTGAATTACTAGTTTTTAAAACATGTTGAAGAGTTATAATTGCTTTGGTGTGTGTAATGAGCAAACTTTTGTTAGGTACAACTGACCTGTTTGGCAGATTTCATGAACAAAATAGCGACGGGTAACATCAGGAAGTAGTGGTACCATCTCAATGAGTATCTGTAAAAGACATGTTCAAAGTTAAAACAAAGTTCAAAGTAAATATACAAAGTTAAAGTTACAACTTTTAAGTAATACGTATGATACACAATAAAATTACAATTTACCATTATCATTATAATAGTACCTACTGCTTATTTCTAAAATATCAGGAAATATGATCAATAAGGTATGAATTTATTACAGTAATTAAGCCCTAATTAAATTCATTAAATTATCACTTTGATATAGTAGGAGCTTTAACCTATATTATGAACATCCATTCCTATAGTACTGCCTAAGAATGATGTAGTAATGAACATACTCCACACTTATCATTTCAAGATATTTTCAAGTCGTAGTATTGATAGATTTAGACAATATTTAAATGTTTGTGGTGTACTTTAACACTAAACTGTGGTGACAATAATCTATGCATGCCGAGGTACCCTGCTTTGCAAGTTACTGGTTAAGGAAACTCAATAATACCTGAATAAGTTTGTGTAGCAGAAGCCTGGACAGCATGCATTCACATCAACACCAGATCCCTTTAGCTGGTTGGCCAGAGCACGCATAAAGTAAGCATTCATCAGCTTGGAGTTACAGTAGCCCGCGTTATGTCTAGTCTTGCCTTTCCCAGACTTTGCCTGTTCGATTTCAGCCCTTAAGTTCAAGTCCTCAAAGTCTATTTTGCCTCGCTCATGTAATGTTGATGATACAACAACAACCCTGAAACAGGAAAACAATAGTCATTGTCTTATAATATCAATTATTTTGAATGACACATGCACATCATTTGTATTACACTAATTACATATTTATCTATTATCAATCTGTGGAGGTTCGGATTTCTTTAACAAGCAATATAGAGGAGTAACTAGTAATAATGTAGAGATTAGATAGAAGAATTTAAAGATGTATTAATTCTGAGCTTCTCAATTAGGTAAAAAATTAATATATTTAAAATAAATTACACTAAAAATGTCACACTCAACTTATTATTGACTAAAAGTTTTTACATCTGAATATCAGTGATCCTGTCAATATTGTTTTAACGTATGTGAAATTGAAAGTAAAATATATATTATGTTAAAAATATATAAATATATATAGTATTAGTGTCTGAACACTTACCGACTCGGAGAACCTCTTTTCAAAAGATCCAATAGTAATGTTGTCAAGTAAAAGTGCCCAAGGTGGTTGACTCCAAAGTGCAGCTCAAACCCTTCTTTAGTCTTAAGATCTTCTTTCAGTGGAACATACACCCCGGCATTATTTATCAGAACATCAATTTTGTAAAAACCAGCCTTCACAATTTCTACAAACTTTTCTATTGACTCAAATGAGGCAAGGTCCAGTTGCATTGGGATCTGAAATTGAACAAGACTTGTTTACAATATCCCAATTAAAACACTACTGATCTATCAGCATTTTGAGCCACTGCTGGACAAAAGACCCCCTCAGTCAATGCCATTCCTCCTGATCCTATGGCCACTGGCTGCTGCAGGAAACCACTGCTGACTTCTTCAGGTCATCAGTTCATTCTTGGCCAATACTACAATTCCCAAGTTGTGGTCCCCTCTCAAAAACTTTTCTTACCTATTGGTTATCTGTTTTGCGACCTGTTGGCCTGCCTATTGCCACTTGAGACACAACACAAAATATTTATGAAAATGTTGAAGTACTTACCTATTAAATATTTTTGCATTGTTACTAATTGACAAACTACAAATGACCTTATACAATTTAAATAAACTGAGATATGAATAAACAAGTCACTGTGCCAAATTTAGCTATGATGATTGAAAACTAGGATGTGACATACAAAATGAATATTACTTTCAATAAAACATATAAATTGGTTAAATGACATCATTGATTGTACGTTCAGTCAGTGCTTGCTACTTTCAGTAGTGTTGATTGCACTAAAATCAATCTTCAATTTAACTATTGCAAGAAATCTTACCAGCTCGCCACCACTGGGTTGTTCCTTCCTTATGAGGCTTATAGCTTCTTTAGCTTTTGCGATATCACGGCAAGCGAAAATTACTCTCGCCTTTCGACGCACTAGGGCCTTGGCCGTCTCCAACCCCAAACCACTATTAGCACCAGTGATGAGGAAAGTTTTGCCCCGCAAGCAAGTGTTGCTTACGCATTTTCCCCAATTTCTCGATCTCCATTTACGAATCAATCCCAGAGCTACTATAACTGATACGGGCACTGCGGCGTAAATAATTGATGGAGCAACCATTACTGATGTTACAAGTAATAAGTATGTATAAGTTTTTTATTTGTTCCTGAAACAACAGTCCATCTAAGTTCGTACCTAAATAAACTTCACCCAGGGTGTTTGCAGTTAAAAAAAACCTACTCGGAAGCATAGACAATAGATATTTGGAAAACCAATCAAATTTAGGATGTATAGAAACACGTAGACTTTGTTTGCTGCGACATGATATTAAATATTGTCAGGTTATACTGATTTTCATTCTAAAATTATACAAAAGATGGTACTAATCTACACAAGTAATGACGTTTTTCAATTCAGTGTTACCAATGGTTGTCCATTTATTTTATATATTTTGATCTGGTAACATCAAGTCAGATTTATAAAACAAAACATTATGTACTAAATAAACCATAATTAGTAATATTAAGTTCAGAAAATGGGTCCAGCAATTTTAAATATTGTAATTTAAATATTGATTTTCCATAATTACTGTCGTTGAATTGTAGGAATGGACTGTACAAACGCCATTTAGTTAAATTTAAAATGAAAATTCAAATGTCACATGTCAAATGTGTCATTAATTTCAATAATATTAATTGTAAATAAATGCATTTTCACTGCTTTTTACGATTTTTCCACCTCACGACGTGATAAATAGGATTCCGAAGCCCCGCATGTACGTCTACTTACGAATAATAATATGTAATACTTATTAATATCGATGTCGTCAAAATCTAGTTCCGAAGCATAACTGGACTTCTGTTCATCACTTAAATTGAAGAACAGTTTGAGAAGAATGAAGAATGATTTGAATCCTGTGCATGAGTCGAGTCAGGTTCATAATTTTCCTCAGGTGAATGAAGACTGCTTAAATTATTTATAAGTAGTGCTGCTTCAAAAGTGACTTCATATCTTGTACAGGATGGAGAAGTATCCTATACCAGAGGCTTCGAATGCAGCCAAAGAAATTTTAAACATGAATGAATGTTGTGTTCTCTGACAATTTCAGGGCCTTTTTTAATTCTTTGTAAACATTGGTGTTTTACCTACGCTTTGTGTTACTGTAGCAATATAAATTAAACAATAAATTATCGTATAAAATTACAGTCTTCTTATTTTTATAAAATAGGATTAGTTACTAATGCTCTAAAAGATGGCATATTGTATTTGATCTTAATGAATTAAGAGCTAACTAATTCTATTCTAATTGAAACATTAAAAGAAAATTTAAAATAAAGGTGCCAAGGTGCAGAAAAATGCATGAAGTTTTCCAAATTAAGAAACAGATGGCGTCACATTCATGGGCCATGCACAAGCCTTGAGCGCGGACTCTATTTCAGTTATATAAAATGTACTCTGTGACTTCACCTTACACGGTATCAATGACAGTAACGTCAACGTCAGTTCAGTTAATTATAATGTTTTTTTTTTTTGGGATTTTATGACCTGGTATTTGCACCTTTAGGTCATCTCTTATTTTTCGTGGTATATTCATCTTTGATCAATATATTCATAGACGTAATATTACGCCTATGAGCTCATTCTATTAAATTGTCTTAATTGTGTTTTTAATGTATTTGTAGATATCTACAAATACATATGCAAGCATATGCTTGTAAGTAAGTTCATCTTGTAGCAGTTGTTTTAATCATAGATTAAAGTATATACTAAGTTTTAATGGCGGCGGGCGGGACAATAAATCACACTTAATTTTAACATCACTAAGTTCACTGGCCAACACTAGTCTGTCAATCAAAAATTTTTGACAATCAAAGATAATATTAAGTCTACATTAGATAAAAAAGTGATGCTTACAGTCTGCAATGCAATGCGCTCTTGTCCTACTTTCTTTGAAAACCTTCTTATTGCCACTATTTCATAAATTGAAGAAAGTCTTGTGTAAAGTTCTTTGTTAGATATATTCGCTGGAACAAATCTAATGATGCCGGTTTTTTCAATTTGCGCTGCCGGTATGAACGCCTTCATGTCATATTTTGTGAGGAAAGTGGTGTTATTAATAAAGTTATTGGCCGTATTATATTGTTTGAAAATAACTGCTATTTTATTGGCATTCACCCTCTGAATACCCGTCACACCTTTTATATCCATTGCGAAAATATGGTTTAAATATATAGGGCTCTTGTTGCCCAATCTGTCTTCGTTTGTGGATTCCACATACACTTTAAAGTCTGTATTGGTTGAATTCTCCGGATAAAGTCTTTTTTCGGTTTATAATAAGGCAGATACGCATCTCGCTCATCGCCGCAGTCCGAACGTCCTGCTCCAGAGCCTACGCCTTCATCCGTAAGCCGTGGCCGTTTTATTGAGGCGGGCGGGTAAGACCCGCCCCCCTCGTTCGTCTCCATTGCCACTGTGCCCTTCAGCAGCCAGTAGCAATATTTAAACTCATTCAACTATAAAAAATCACCATTTACAGTAAAAATTTAAAATTAAAACTCAAAGACAACCGCGCTTTTTCAAGGTTCCCGCCAGAATCCGAATTTAACTGAACTAATGTTACACAGCCGTCCAATAGATGGCGATGCAAAGTTACAGCTGGATCACGCTTGTGAGATTTTTAGATGTTTTTAGTAGATGGCCTTTTTTAATATTATTTGCGACATTTCCTTCAGAGAAAATTAACGCAATAAAAAATATTTTTGGAAGCAGTACTCTTACTGGTGCTGTCTGTCTGTAATCTTGACCCTTGATTGATTTGATCACAGAGATACTTATAATGTATTATTATTCTGTGTCAGAGATGGGAAATTTATTAGACATGGGGAAAGT
The DNA here is from genome assembly GCA_944567765.1 of Carterocephalus palaemon. Classification (NCBI taxonomy): domain Eukaryota; kingdom Metazoa; phylum Arthropoda; class Insecta; order Lepidoptera; family Hesperiidae; genus Carterocephalus; species Carterocephalus palaemon. Next base: position 12,264,625 of record OX155641.1, on the reverse strand, counting down.
CGTATACGGCTTCGTCCGTATTAGGTCATTTAGGTTAGGTCGCATCGATCACTGACATCACGATCAGTACGCTAATAAAATAACAGGTAGGTAAAATACTCTAAACACTCTAAAGTAAATTTGTTTGTTTTGAGGACACTCTGGAGACAGAATAGTATATGCTACTTGTAATATATACAGGGTGTTTGTTTATTGATAGAAAAAACCTTCGCTCGCTTGCTCTATCCGTAATTCTGAAGACCACCACGAATGTAGTTTATTTTTAAAAGGAAGCTTTATTTCCCATACAAAATAAAACACGATTTATTTTCTCAAAAATATAAATTGTAACACTGTGGCACTAAGCCGCAAATGTTCTGATGAATGAATCGTACATAAGCTTCCATTTAATAAAAGTTTACAACTGGCTCGGTAGCTCGTTTCGGCGCCTTTTGATAATAACCGCGCGCGCCGCGTGTGTTAAATTGAAATCTAAATGATTTCTGATAATTATGTTTCTTTAACTAACTAAAGTAAACTAACTGTAATTTAGTATTTTACTGTAGGTAGGTGTTAAAGGAAAACTATTAAGACTGTTATTCCAGATTAATTAGTATTGTAATAATAAAATATGCAGATTCAATATTGTGATTCATTTATTAATATATTTCATCTTTTTATCTACCGCTGGTTCACAAAGTTATTGCTACCGAGAAGAACACAGCAAGAAACTCGGTAGGTAGGAACTCTTTTCAACATTAACAATTAGATAAGCATATTGACAACAAAATGGTTAAACAAATATACCTACTGAAACATTAATTAATTCTTTAGTTAGGTTATACACAGTCAGGTTTTAGGTTGTTCAACACAACAAACTGGATTAATCATTTCTATTATATTAATATATTCAACAATTACTGTTTCTGAAATTACACAAAGATCCAAAACAACAAAGTACATTGTACTAAATACAATTTTAATAAACCATACTTAACTTTGTCGTCGATACAATATTATTTCACAATTTAAGTACTTTAGACCTTTAAAGTACTTTAGACTGAATTATGTATGTACTCAGAGGCAGCGAGACGTCCTCTTATAATACTTTTTCAACTTGCGAATCCTCTAGCGTCACCATGGGCAGCCTATATATAGCCTTATTTGCCACGCCTCTTCATATAGCCCCACTTTCGTGTACCATTTCCTATTTATAAATGATTGCTTTTACACAATCTTACAACACTAGAAATGCTTTGAAGTACATTTTAATACTATTAAATGTTATTTTATATAATATAATGTACTTATATTATAGCTTTTTAAACATAAATGCTGCTACTCAATTCAATACAAGTTCTCTTATCAAAACTAAACGACCAGATCATAAGAAAACAGTTCTAAACTATTTTATTAAAAACAGTTTGAATTTAATTTGACTATAATAACATGTGATTGTGATTGTAAGTAATATTATGTATTTATAATATTACTTACAACGTTCCAAACACAATCCACTACTCAAATCAATACAATTTTCAGTAAATAAATATAACATAAATAATGAACCATTTTATAATAAATACACAGGTTTAAATTAATCTTAGATATTGACATTAATCTTAGATTGACCTTATTTAATATTAGTAATATCATTACATTAACAATCTCATACTTGAATATCAACTACCAACATCAATACATGTTCTTTTAAATCAATGTAAAGATAAAGAAATAAGTTAAATGATTACTAAAATATGGAATTATCTCTCAATTTACTTTAAAATTATTAGCATCTCACACGTGCGTACCTACGAACCTGAACGTTTAGGCTCAGCTCACACTACAGCTGAGAAATCCCGTCGCCAACTAATTTATCATCATCATTCCACGTTAAAAAAATATTCTTATTTCGAAAGTTGCTACGAAAAAGATAAAAAAAAGTCTGTTTTCATAACTGATTACGAAACTGGATCAAACCAACATTTTCTTTGTGGAACTAAGATAGCAAACGGGCTTGCAGCTCCACCCATCCTCCACCAGACTGGAACACAAACAATTATTATGCGGCAGAAAAGGGTGTGGCAGTGGTGCTTCCCCGGGCGAACCGTATACAGATTCTACCACCAGATTCAATCCCCTTGCCCTTGGGGCATGATTTTGGTGAGAATCAATAGTAGCTTATGTCCCATTGTTCGCTCTAATACAATCATTGGTGGTGACTTGTTTTGTTAAGGCGACACTTGCATAAGATATGTTGTTTTTCTTTTCAATAATCTTCTTTGTTTTAATAGGACATAATCTAGATATCGCAAGATGAGGCCCACTGCAATTTATGCAGCTGATTTCTGTTGGTTTATCACATTCCTTGTACAAGATAAAAAAGTGATGCTTACAGTCTGCAATGCAATGCGCTCTTGTCCTACTTTCTTTGAAAACCTTCTTATTGCCACTATTTCATAAATTGAAGAAAGTCTTGTGTAAAGTTCTTTGTTAGATATATTCGCTGGAACAAATCTAATGATGCCGGTTTTTTCAATTTGCGCTGCCGGTATGAACGCCTTCATGTCATATTTTGTGAGGAAAGTGGTGTTATTAATAAAGTTATTGGCCGTATTATATTGTTTGAAAATAACTGCTATTTTATTGGCATTCACCCTCTGAATACCCGTCACACCTTTTATATCCATTGCGAAAATATGGTTTAAATATATAGGGCTCTTGTTGCCCAATCTGTCTTCGTTTGTGGATTCCACATACACTTTAAAGTCTGTGTTGGTTGAATTCTCCGGATATAGTCTTCTATAGTTTGGTTTATAATAAGGCAGATACGCATCTCGCTCATCGCCGCAGTCCGCATTAATATATTAGTCCACACTCACAGAGTAGTACTCTGTTTGATTGAACCGATGCGCGATGGGGGATGGGGGTATCGATTTCGAATACAGCTTAGCTTAATTTATTTCGGAAACCAAGATGGCGGACTCGATTTTTACATAATATCAACATGGATTATCGTGTTCGTAGTTTTATGGGGTGCTGATTACGAATTCATTTATTTCGGAATTCAATATGGCAGGCTCGATTTTCTATATATGTTTGTACCAACGGCTTAACGTGCCCTCAGAAGCACGTAGCGCCCATGAAATGTTGCAACTAGCGGTCACCCATCCACAAACCGACCGAGACCGTCGTTACTTAAATCTCACTTAATCTCTCTGTCGATCATATTGATTCGGCGCGAGCCATTAGTCCATAGCTATGGACGCTGCCTAGAGTGATTCCAGTACCTAATGTTTTTGAGGAGGGTAGCAAACTGGCAATTAATAAACGGAATGATTCTGTTTCACGCGAGCCAAGCTGCGGGCGTCCACTAGTATCTACTAATTAAGATTAGAAATTTAATTTATTATTAATTTAATTTATATTTATTTATTTAGTTAATTAAATATTTTTAAATCATAAATTTAAGTGAAAAATAAATCTCTACTGCTTTCATAATAATTATTTAGTAAGTATGTAGGTATGTAGACTTAGACGTAGAGTTATTATCCTTTGAGTGTGGAGGTGCGATTTATCTAAGGGTCTGCCCCTGGGGTACGGACCTCGGCATAGGCCCCCTTTCTCTCTCTATACTATGGCTTAGAATAGATATACACCATTGAGTATAATAGTATTTACAGGAATATACACATTATACACCAAGGATTATTATACATTAGGTCAACGTTATGTTTGTAACTATAGAAGAGGATCGTTCAATCACTCTGGGATACCTCATGTTGGCCATTCAAAAGTTGTGTCTTCGTCCCCACCGTGGTGACGGTGTACTTGGGGTCAGTAAGATTATATATTATGGTTAGATCGTTAGATCTAAGATTCGCAAAATAAAACAATTACTTTGATAGCTGGGCCGTTTATTTGAAATACACCAGGACAACTAGATAAAAAATCCAGACTATGAAAAACAATGATATGGCAGTATTATAATAATTATGAATATAAAATAATATTGAAATAAAAAATATATTGAAATATGAGCTGTTTAAGTACATGAAATTTAATGGGATACATGTCATATTTAATTTTAATGCAAATTTCAAACAGCTCATAATTTCAAACATTTAGAAGATTACGACATAGGTACATAAAATTTTATATTTTGAGGAATTTTAGTAAGATTTTTAAAATATTCAAAGATTTAAGATAAAATTAACAGGATATCAACAGATTCAACGATAACAAACATTAAATTGTGATTATCAAGTAATTAACAAAAAGTTGTAAGTAGGTAGAGATATACAATTCAATAACCACATTTAGGTACAATAACAGGGTACAATATATATTTAAAATGACGACATCCGACATAGTACAGTAGGTATGATGTCTTAACCTTAAGAGGAAAATTTTAAAATGTTTAGAAATCACGCATAATAATCGATATAAATTCATCGAGCACGCCAAAGCACATTTTACTTTACTTATTTTAAATCTTGTTATGAAATCATTGGCACCATTTATCGAGTTATAAAAATATTAAGATATTTTGTGCCTCATATCAACAACCACTGGAATGTACGCGAAGAAAAAGTTTTATTTTGTTCGTATTAATGAAGGAATGAAAAACAATGTGGTGACGATGTAGGTACATGTCATAATATTAAAATCACACATTTATCAGAATATTTTTGGTGATGATGCACATGCAGACTTTAAAATCACACATTTATCAGAATATGTACTTGTTATTTTGTATTCAGGTAGTTCCGCGTAATACCATGTGGCCTAGATTTAATTTTCCTGGGCCTAATTTTTTTTCTAAGGAAGGTAAAATTACCTATTAAAGATTATATAGCAACAAATTTTAATTCGTGTATAAAGAAAAATATTTAAATGCAATCCATTGCCTGCCCCACCTTACCTTATCATACGTACATTCAATATAAATGTGAATGGGTCTAATCTAAATGTTGTATTCTGACTTAATGTAACCAAACCGACCAACAAGCTGGTTTGCAAAAGATAACATTGTACATTTTACTAATTAGGATAATGTAATAAATATAAAATTGATTCTAACGTTCTATAAATAGGTATCTAGGTATACCACCTAGGTATAACTTATAACAAAACCATTTGTCCAATATAACACAAATATATTTATAGGCAGAACCTACCAGTGATTCAATCCATCTACGAATAACTATTTTTATAATTTAATGTAAGTACATAATATTTAGTATAATAATAATCAGCGGTAGGTAGCGAGCTTGCGAGTAGCCGCTTTTTCTTTGTCCAAACCCAAATTGTTTCTTCGCGCAAAACTTTTAACAACTTTACACTTTGTTTTGTTAAAAAAAAGTATAGAGTTGATATCTTTGCAATATGTATAACTATTAAGCATTAAATTCAAAAATAAATTTAATCTAATAATAAATAAACCTACAGATCCTCCATCCTTTGAAACATTGGGTAGCAGGAGTAAATGACAAATTTATTAAGAGACATTTGAATAAGTCAGTACAGAATTTTAATGATTTGGCAATGACTAAACCTTGCGATTCATTCACACTTCTGCACAACCTATCTCCATACCGATTTTTAACTATTAAATACATTTTCCTACATGGGAGTTGACAATTGGTGCCGCGAACGGTCTACACCAACATCCACCGTGATCACCTTTCCGTCGACTGGCGATCCACTGTCCGCACTATCGGGCATGATCACACACACAAACGACTTGCCATTAGTCGTGTCCTTAGGATATATAGTCATCGGAATAAATCTATCACTCGTTCCATCCACGTATGCCCCCAGCCGAGAATGGACTTCGGGAAAGTGTTTCTTCAACACGACCCCCCGGCTCTCCAGTTCGCTTACAATATTCCTAAAACAAATCTCTCTAAACTTGTGAGCCGTAGCAGCATTCTTTTCTCCCGCGTTGCAAGATTTGGAGGTTAAAATGAGCGTTTCCCGATCCTCCGGCGTTCCTTTGCTATCCCTTCGATTGCGTTTTCGATTCTGCTCTTGTATAGATGCCGATACCGTTTTGCTGAGTCGTAACTTTGCACATCTTGATACCATTTGTCGCTCCCATTTCACGGCACCTTTGGTTGGCACCTCACTGATAATACACACAGCTACGTACAAAATTACTCTTGTCTCCGGATTGTAAGCCTTGCATAGCTTCACTACTTCTGTGTACAATTCTGCACCCATTTCGTTTGGTTGGAGATCCGTCCATTTAATGAATTCAGGCTCGCTCAAGTATTGATAGCCGTGAGTCGTGAATTTTTCCGCTGATTCCGGGCTTGTAAAGAATACTTTGACGACACCTCTGCCGTGAGCCAGGTATCCTTTATGTCCTATCGTACTGATTTGATGAAGCGAGTCAGCATCTTCCTTTGCCGCCGATATAATTTGTCGACAAAGTGCACTGGCGCGGGAATGTAAGCAGACCTTTCTGTGTTTCTCCCAGTGTGCTCTGCGACACTCCTTTGAGCAATACATAGTTGTACAATTATGGCACGTCTTATAATGCCTCTTGGCGTCCGTTAGTGGCGCTCGAGAGGAGCATTTTGGGTATTTGCACTTGACGAATGCTTCATCGGTGCTATTTTCTGTTTGGAGGGATGCGAGGGACAGGCGGGAGTCATTGCGAGTGAGGGAACTATCGGAACGAAGGGCCGTTGGGTCGAGACTGGTCCGGCGATCTAGGGAGGCGCTCGGGTTGGCGTAGGGTTCGCTTCTCCTTCGAGAATGTTCCCCCTGCGCCGACCGCGGTCGTCTCGTCTCCGGCATCGGGGCAAGAGTATCAACTGAATCCGTGCCTGAAAGTAAAAACATAGCTTTACATCACTTTTTGGTTCATACTTTGTAGGTATATCTACGCAGACTCAGGACCATTTCTAGTGAAAACTACTAAGACATGACGACATGCTGTGTGTTAGCACAATCTAAACGGGAACATGCTCGACAGTAATAAATATAGATTATAAATACCTAATTTTGAAAAATGCTGCCATCATCGGTCTATGCATGGGCAGGTGGACGATTTATTGTATCAATGAAGTAGGGCGAAAAATCCAATATATTAATATATTATTATACTCGCTGGTAAATGACAAGAAAAATATCATGGACAATTTAAGCGTACTTAGGTTAACGTAGTAAACTATAAAGGTTTAAAATTAAAAGGTAAGGTAAGGTAAAATACTATTATTTAACTTATTTTAGTTCGAATTCGATTTCAAAATACATATCTTAGATATGTGGATACACACAAAATTATTTCCTTTGCACGTGATTATCTAGAAATTAGGAATTGTATTATGTATTAAGATCAGTTGACAAAACAAATCAATTTGAAGTTAATTAATTGTAAATACATCCACGCACTCAAGAAATTTTCTGTGAATCTAATAAGAAAGTGCTCTAAAACTGCGTGTAGGTAAGGAGTAAGTAAAAAAATTGGAACGGCCTTGACTTACATATCGTTCCTACCTGGTCGGTCGGGGTCCGGGCTGGGGTCGGTGAGCGAGCTGCGCCCCTCGCTGGGGGTCCCGAGGTGGCGCGAGGCGGGGGACACGCTGCTGTGTCCGCTACTGGCGAGCTGCTCGTACCGCGGACTCTGGGGTACGTTCTTACTTTACAGTGATTAACTAACGTAACGTATTAAACTTGTAGTAACGTCCAAGATGGGTCTTTTGCAACAGACAGACAGTCCAGTTCCTTTATTGTACACCAAAGGACACAGATACAACATACAACAAGACAAGTATCTACATAAAAAAACGTAGACGGAGAATTCCCCGTCTACGTAAAAAAATAAGAAAAATAACAGTGAAACAATAAAGTTAAAAAGGTACGTTATAGTGTATAATATATATTATACTAACCTACCCTCGTTTCATACCTCTTGGAATATATTGTTACGAATTTTGTGGCTGTTCATAAACAAAAATTTTCCCTATTAAATATGATTAATAGCTAAGCATGAATTTATATGGCGCGCACTCTACAATCTGTCATGTTTTTTTTTACCGAGGGTATCACAGATCGCTAAAGTCAAAGTTTTGGGTCTTGAATAAATTAAGTATCTCTTTGGTATGCATAGTTTGCACTTGAATTTAGTATCTCCAAGGATTTAATAATTTATACCCATCATGGAAGCAATAAACATTACGTGTCTTTACGTAAGTATCTATTATTAACCATGTTCTCCACCTACTTAGTTTGTGGTGGGCTGGCTTGAATCAAACTTTAGGTATATGTCCATGGTTTGAGGACATATAAAGTTAATAACTCAGTATTAAACCGGAGGGTTTAATACTGAGTTATTAATTATTTATACCTACTCATATTATCTCAGGTATTATCTATCTTTGTAGTAGGTATATTAGTAGGTATACCTTGCCACTCATGAAATAGTAAGGACTCGATGGCTTCCTAGGGCTTGGCTGAGGAGTGGGTATTCTCGCGGGCTGAGAAGGCAAGCCCAAGAGGGAGTCCAGTACATCTTCCAGGGTGGTAGAACCCGGAGACGGCCTCGTGATGCCCAAGTTCATTGACCTCTGGGACTCTTGCCAGTCTGAAAATAGGCGAATGAAATTGTTTTTAGTTAATAATGTATTACATATTATCTTTTACCTCATCTTAAATTTATTAAAAGATTTTGAGTAGGTAAGTAGGTACCTACTTACTCAATAATATTTGATGTACTTGATTAAACAAAGAGTTGGTATAAAATGGCTGTCTTAAAAAAAAATTGTAGGACCAAATAACTTTTCAAGATAAATAATCTATTTCAAATAATTTAGTTAATGTTCAGTTCAGTTTTTTGAATGGTAACTTAGTATTCCCTCCACCAATCCACATTGGAGCAGCGTGGTGGAGTATGCTCTAGACCTCCCGCAGCAGTGTCTGTGGGGGAGACCCGTGCCCAGCAGTGGGACGTCTATGGGTCGCAGCGAACTTAGTATTCAATATTTATGTTTTAACTCAGTGTGAATTTACTGGATTCTGTCTTAACGTAAATAAAAAGAAAAAGGTAAAAAAATAAAATAAAATATGAAATAGTGAAAAGACATAGGTAGGTGGTACACTAAGACTTAATTTATCAATGAAACATAAAATTATCTAATTACCTACCTAATAATGTCAAGTCAATAGGCATTTAATCTCAACACGACTAATCCAACAGGAAATAGGTCCTAGTGTAAGCTTGTTATTTATGCTATAAAATACTAGTAAGTACCCACAAAAACTATTTTTATTACTTAATTCAGGTACCTACATTACTGGTTACATGTACCAGGCTACTATTATCTATTACCCCAAGTATGGAGACTATTGAGGTCAATTGTACAAAAATTTAACTGGCTCAACGAATACAGGTTCAAAACCAAATCAAATGAACACAAATGCTACGCATAACATAATATTAAAGTAGTTAAGACAACTTACCATTGCATTTCATTCGTTAAATAAAACTCCACTGCAAACCTTTAATTGAAGGGCTTAAAGTGAAAAGGGTTCAGCCAACAAATACATAATTTGGAGCAATTCAAAATTTAAAATGTGATCAGATCACCAACATTTTTACTTCATATATTTATGTAAGTTATTTGATAAAGCCGAAATAAAATTTTGTCCATGTATAATACAACGATATTAGACGAAAATGATATTTTTAGATTTTTTTTAGCGATTTAATATTTAGCTCAATATGCATGCTACTCAGTCTGCAAATGCCCTTTGGTAATTTTTAAATTTTGTGTTTGCTCTTTTCCTCAAAACCATCAAGATTTCTGTTTTTAAAATATGTCAGACAAACCCTTTTAATTTCAAACTCTTAATATCTCTAGCCGCCAAATCTAACAAATATTCATTCATATTTAATATAATTTAATACTCATTAATATACGGCACAGAAATAAAAATAAAACAAAACATAAAATAAAACTGAATATATTTAATAATAATCAAAAGTAACTAAAGTACAATGATCGAAACAATAATAACGAAGACATTGTTATGTAATATTTTCAAACGGACATCCATCATCTAATAATTATACAAAAGGTACGGAGATTCACTAACGAATTATACTTTCTACCGCTACGTATATAAATTACATACATTTTGTTTTAGGTACTATTTTGTTTGTGTAAATTTTGATGTTAACTAGAGAGCTATTTTTTAAATAATTAGCGAAGACTACAGAAAGCAAGTGATTGCAACGAAAATGGCGCCGATTAGTTTTCTTAACTTATCATAATTAAAATTTAATATTAATTTTCGCATAAATGACTCGCTACATTTACAGCCTAGTCGTAAGACTTTTTATATGTAACGAGACATTATAAGTACCAAATAGGTGTACTTAGTCGTCGAATTGACGAATTCGTGGCGCTTTCGGATTCATTTATCTAATTTTCGTCAGTGCGTTTGAATTTTCTAACCTAATCAGAACCTGTATAATTTACTAAGGGGTTAGTTGAATCCCCGACATAAATTACGAGGTGATTTACGTAGAAGAACGTGTATTGTAGACTGTAGTCTTTTGTTACTTCTCACCAACGCGTGTGTGGTTCTGATATCTGTTGCCCTCAATATTAATGCTCTATGCATATAATTCATATTTCCATAGTAAGTATGCATAATCGGACAATATTACTGTAACTTTTGTGACCTTTTAAAGCCTATGAATACGTAGAAATGGAAAACTACTTAACATAAGACATAGTAAGTAGGTAACAGAAAATTAGCACCTAAAATAAAATATAGTGATATGATTTTATATATTATTTACACTATTATATTATTTAACTAAATCTAATTGATTTTTGTTTAAAACACACAAAACGTAATAACTTACTCTGTACACTGAATGAAATAACATACTTATTTCTTATTATAATCAACTGGTTATCGTATCAGAATGCTGTTAAAATTATGGCATTAATATTGTTAAAACTTAATTACTGACTATACTTGATGCGTATAAATAACGTATAGTTCCTGCTGAAGTTGTTTGTTAAATAGTGCAAAAGAGTTATAACCCGACTAGAAAAATGAAAACCCTCGCTAGATAACCTGAGATGGATGTATGGATGTTGGTAGCAATATTTGGAAATAGATTTAATTTAAAAAAAAAAGCCCGACGTAAGTAATAATATTACTTCACTTCCTACGTATGTTGCCGTCTCAAAATCCAAAAGTGGCATTATCTAAACGACACACTTTATATTTTCTGGTCACGTCTTAAATAAATTAGACAAATAAACTAATCCATAACTTCTAAATAAACTCGAAATGCATCAATAAAGACTGTTGATAGATAAAATATATAAAACTTCTCTTTAATATTACCTAAAACCGTTTATATTTTATTTGGCGGGTATCTTACAATGAAAAATAAATTGTACTGGCAACATTGAATGAACAGTCACCTTTTGCATTGACCGAGTATACAAATATCTCACGTCGTCTCGTTGAAAATGTGTATTTAGGTACGTGTGTGGCCAAATCAAATACACATTATGCATGAGAATTGCAGAATTATGTATGAGAAATAATTCTGACGCACAAATCAGATAATAAGCCGCCAAATCGAAATAAAATATGATATTTGTAAAGCCACATAAACTAGATTCTTAAGCAACTACAAGCCAGTGCCTATATAAATAATGCAAAAAGGAAAGCACTTGTACAAAACAAATAGAAATTTGTGTGTAAAATGGTGCAATAAATGTCACAAAAATAATAACATACATAAAAATGGTCCTGAGTCTTAAACACAAGTCTATAAAGCTCTAAGTATTACACATTTCACAAATGAAATCATTCAGTCCTGAAACATTGCGATTTCACTAACGGAACTAAATACAAAGAACAGCACAAAATAACGCACAGAGTATTAACATAACATAAAATTAACAAGAAAGACACTGCGGGCTTGGATAACGGGAGGGCTAAATGCATAGATTGTCCAGAAAAAGAAAATCAGGTACCACGAATTCCAAAACGCAACCGTGTTCTGAACACGTAGTTTTTACAGCGTCTACATTTACATTGTATACTGACTACGTCGGCGTCTATTCGGAATGTCGTTTGGGGGCATTTATCAAAACCTGCAGTGTACATCGTGGTGTGGTCACGCTCGCTCACCGGGCGCCGCGCGGTGGTCGAGGCGGAGGGAGGACGGCGGCCGCGGGTGGGGAGGGGGCAGTGCTTCGGACACTACCAGAGGCGTTTGTGGCGATTCCAAAGGTTTCGTACCTGTGGACACCACAGACGAGTTACCGAGTGTACTAGAAACTTTTGTCCGTAGGACAAAAAAATTGTATTCTCAATGCTTAAATCCCGTGACGATACCGAAGTAAGATGTGCTCTAGTTACAGCCAATTACAGGTTCATTCAAGACCCATCAGTACAGGTTGTTATCGTAAAATTAAAAGTCGTTGAACTATGTCAGAGGCCTTGGGGCGGCTTAGAACTTTTGACAATAGGGTTGCCAATGCATTGAAGCAGCGTGGTGAAACGCTCCAGACTTTCTCAGTGTGAGTAGCGACCCTACCCTGGTGCGGGCCTACAGATGCGCGAATTCTATAAATATTAAAAATGTTGCGCGGACATAAGTTGTTAGTGTGCGCACCCTCGGCTGTCGTCAACACTGTTACCCATTCAGCCATGACGTCACATTTTGTGGAATTGCGACTGTGTTGTAAGAGTTTGAATGAAAGACGACAGTCGCAAACTAATTAGTCAATTAAATATAATGAGACACTTCAATGTATTATAAATTTTGGATCTCAAAGCACCGCCGTCTGCTAAGCAAGAGCAACTTAAAAATAAGTTATTAAGAAATAGGTAGGTGTTAAAAATATTCAGTAAATAAGAGCTAAGTAAATGTGATTAGTAGGTACTTATGTATTTTCTTGGTGGCAAGAGCAAAGATAGCCATTTGGTTAGAAAAAGCTTTCGTCAATTGTTGCTTGAAAAATGGCAGTATCGCAAAAGCGAATTTCATTGGAATTTGGTTGACAACGCATTTACTTCGCAAGTGCCTATATCTTAATTTTAAACATAAGAGAAAAATGGCGCAGATAAGTATTTAAAATTGATTTAATTTTAATAGGCATGCAGATTAAGATTAGGAATTATGTCGTTAATCTTGTGTTTAGGAGGTAAACCTTGACGCTTTGACGATAGAGCCATTTATCAAACCTAAGCAAAATTGAGTACAGGTAAAAAATATTTAAGGAGTTAAAAAAATCATAATATTATGTAGATTAACTTACCAACAAAAGAGCTCTCAAGCCAATATAACTTCTGACTGGACCTGGGCGAAGGCTGTCTATCGACGTCACCGTTCGCGGGTTCGAGTCCCGACACGTAGTGAACGATGGCTGACGTCACTTCCTTGATGGACGTCTGAATCTCTTCCGAAGCCTTAGAAGACGCAGACTGCTGGAGCAGTGATGAGGCTAGTCTGAAAATGGAACAATACAGCGTGAGTGAAACTGTAGGCAATAACTAGTATGTAAGGTGATTAGGGAACCAAATAGGTTTTATATGAAACCTAATTGGTTCCATATAGAGTTCGCCCGGGGCAGTACCACCGCCCGCCACGGTACCTAGTACCATTTCTGCCGTGTAATAATTGTTTTTAAAGCAATTATGGTCCGGTTGGAAAGGTGTGGTTTCCGGTTACACTACTTTAGAGGCGACCATCTTAGTCCTCAAGGGTAGCAACACATCTGTGACTGACTTAGAACGAGAGTCCTACTAACAAGTACTAACCGGGCTATTACTAACACTAACTATCAGGACTAACTATCACTAACAGTCCCCAGTCCTCTTACTTACTAACGAACTGACCAACTAATGTTCTAATTAACTTTCTCAACTAATCGCTCGCTCTTAGATTCAACAAGGAAGTAGTTTACTTTGGTATGTCAGATAATAATATTGTGTCTCGTGTAAATCTACGCTCCTACATAGGAGACGTTACCTTTCATGCGGCGTCCTAGGGGTGGTGTTCAGGCGCTCCTGACTCCTCCACCCGAGGTAGGGCTGGCGCGCGCTGAACGACGATCGCGTCGACGGCGAGCACAGGGGGCTGGTGCCGCGGATGCTGCTACGCGTTGACGAACACGGTGACGTCTGGCAAGCAAGCAACTATGTCAGAACACGAAGCAACTTGCTAAAATATAGTGGAGCTAAAGTTAACGCGTTAGGAAGAATCTATTATTATGTCGAATTAAGAATTAGAGGTTTAAGAGTCTATACTTGTATGATTAGGTTTTATCGGTATAAAAAGGCTATGATAACAATTGGCCAAGCTTTTGGAAATTGGTGATCATGATCAATGATTTGAAAACAATGTTTATTGGGGTTTGTTCAAATGTTAACAATTAGCTTATACAATTAGAAGATATAGTTAGTTATCCTATGTTACTTACGATACGATACTTTAAAACAGGTTAACTTAAGGTGAATCTGAATGTAATGCATGTAATCTAGTAATCAGAAGATTTTTAGGAAAATAAACTGTAAATATTACCCGCCATAAGATCAGGTATTGATGAAAGTAACTTTAAATGAATGCGGTTATTGAGCATAATCCTGGCATCTACGTTAATTATTTTAACGTAGTCTTACCTTTACAATATTTATGCTTAAAGTAGAAAATTAAAGCAGCTAAATATATGTCCCATTTTCAAGAGCCAGCTTGTAAAAAGTTCATAGTTTTAATTAGGTACAGGTACACGGAATACACAGAGACAATAATAGACACTGACAATTTTTCAAAACCTGTCAGTCTTAGTTTGGTTAGTAAATAAAAATTACTGGGGTTGAAAATTGAAAACACCCTTTTTTCATCCTTTTTCAGAGAAGCTTTTAGTCGTATTTTTCAGAGAAGCTTTTAGTCGTATACCACCTAAAGCTTCCCACAAAGTCTTAACCACAATGAAATCATTTATTCATTTATAGGATTCATTTTGGCTTACCTATTGGACTGGATAGCTAAGTTAGGCTAGTTAAGGCTTCATCCATGCTCATGATATGGGCTGGTGGCGTGGTGGGTCTGATGGGACAGCTGCGGCGGCGGCGGCTGTGGGCCCAGGCTGCCGAGAGACGTGGATGCGACGTAGTTGCGGACTAGAGCTTAGACTGCCCACAAACACGGTCTGGACTCACTTGGTTAGAGTTGAGACGGCTGGTAGACCACCGGCCGAAGCTGGTGGTGTGCGGGGACAGCTGCGGCGGCGGCGGCTGTGGGCTGGCGCCCAGGCTGCCCAGCGACGTGGTCTTGGAGCTGAGGCCGCCCCAGCGCGCGCCCGCAGCGGACGCGTCTGACAGACGCTTACGCAGGAGAAAGCCCTCGCGGGGGGGCGGTGCGTTCTTGTACCTGGAATAGCCAGTTTATGATCACTATAGTAATGTCAGGATATTTTTGTGAAATGTGTTTCCTGTAGTTATCCTGGGGTAAAAAATGCGACAGTAGGAAAAATTCTACGTAACAGGAAGCAGAGAGAGCTAATTATGCTCTTACTGTGTTACTGGGTCTTCTTCTTCGTAAAAAGTCTCTTTAAACCGTCCCTTGAGACGTGAAGGTGGACGACGTGGTATAAAATGCCAAGATTTTTTTTATATCAACGTTCTTATAATTGTTATTCATTTATATAACGCGCGAATGATTAATTAAAATAATTTTAAATATGGAAGAATTTCACTGGCATGACGTGTAAAGAATATTATTAACTAATATAAATTTATTGTACTACCTACTTTTATACTGTTAAAAATTATACACAAAAATGTAGATAAAAATACATGAGAACCAAAATGTTCTATTACCATTTATGTTACTAGTCAAACTGAGGTCTCATTTTATGTGAGGGGTAGGCAATTGTGTAAGTTGATAAAAATCTACTACCTGATTTGACATATATTTTGTGATTGTTCTGAACTTACGATAACATTTGTGAAGGTAATAGTTAGAAAACCAAATAATCGTACGTACAACAAACTAAATATTTCATGTATAATTTATAGATTCCCATGTTTCTTAGTCTTCGTACAGCAAATAATTCGCGAGCGTCTGCCCTATTGGCTATACATACTCGAGGAATGTCGTGTATAAATAATGTAGTCAAACGCGTGTCACGAATGTAACGATAAGGCGTAAAGAAAGCAGTAGGGGTATAAAAAGTGAAGAAAAACATCGTGAGTTTTCCCATAATGTTCTCGAAAGCATGTGAAATCTGCCAATCCGCGGACTATAATTTGTAAAGGTTCAATATAGGCACTACCACCACGCTTATTTTCTAAGTAATAAAAAATTCTGTCCCTACGGCGTCAAAACTAGCCAGATCATTTACACGAGACACAATTAATTAGGTCACAGTTGATGACAATAAATACTGACGGCAATTGGTGACTACAGTGAGAAAGTACGTTTTAATTGACATTGACGGGCCTTGGCAAGATAAGCTTATCCTTTAATTTAATCATTTGTTATGCTTACACAAGGTTATGAGATTGTATTCTAATTGTATCATAGAAATTGCTGGCAACATACTAATGGGCGAATACTAAAACAAAACACAAAATAATAATAAAGCATGGCCCGTGTTCCCCAAATCCGTTTTGAATTAAAAAAAATCACTATAAATACATATAACTTTAAAACGTGCGCTAGCTTATTGTTATGTACTTAGGTCAAATACATTTTGACATAAATTCGATTTAATCAAGATCTTGAAAGCGTTTTTTATCAGCTAAAGTCTAAGAACAATATGTATGGTATTGCATCAATTGCATGGTTATAAGCTTTCATAAATAATAGATAGATTCTGTTACAATAAAATATGTTTCAAGATCGTTTGTAATGAATTCATTTGCCTACTTCTAAAGCATAATAAAATAACATAATTTACGTGACAACTTGAAGCTTGCTCCCGAAAATGAGCGGCCACGTAGCGTTGACTTTGTTTTGTATTAAGTTCGTGTTGACACGCGAACCTAACTTAATACAATTGACACAGTAAAGTAATAATAGAATGTCGAAATCTGAGTCAAATAATAACTAAAAGTAGGCGACGAATAATACAAGAATGTCAGCGGAAAAAAATCTTGGCATAAAAAATCGTTTCGAAAAATGGTGTTCATTGGTTCGAAAATTATAGTAACTTAGTGTCTATTGAATTTCGATAATCAAACTAAATAATTAAATTTGTAAGCCCCGATACTTAGGTAAATTAAATATTTTGTAAGCAATAAGTGTATCAAAATAAATAAACACCCTTCAACGAAAGTTAATCGTTTTGACAGTGGCACTTTCTCTCGTAATTAATTTCAGGTTTCATTCAAATCTAGCTGTTGTTATTCGGTTGATGACAGGAAAGTATCTGCGTTAACAACATCACAAAAGACGTAAGTATTCAATTATTAGGTATGAGTTCAAAACAGAACATGATTGATTTTTTTGGTTAAGTCGAATGAATGGCAAAATTTGGTATTTTTGTCACCGTGGCGCGCAATATAACTTCGGGGAATACAGATTAAATTTAAGCTTAGTGATATAAGTAAACCATCTGTCAGCTTGTGGGCTATTATGCTACTCTATAAAAAAATCGGCACTAACCATTCTGGGACATTGAGCTTCTGCAGGGATCTCTGTACACGTAACTCGTGCTCAGAGAGCACTCGATCTGAATTCTTTTGCAACTCGTTTTCCGGAGGCTGAAACAAAAAAAAAACATAAATTAAGACGGCTATATTTAAACAACACATTGGACATACACGAAAGAAATCTACTTACTACAGATACTGATGAAAAGCTTTACAAGAAGTAGAAAATAAATTAAATTAATTAAATATTAGTAAGTAAATTAACATTGAAACATAAAACACTAAACATAAATTATGAATTATTTTTTTGATTTATACAGAAAAAAAAAACACTTGTTAATTGTTCTCGAAGCTTAGTTTAATCAAGATTTACCACTTCATCATCAAAACTCTTGTATGTTAAACGATAAGCTGTTTCAAAGAAAGTGGGATCTGACTCTAAAGCCTTTGTCGATAGATTTTCATTGTATTCACATTTAAAATTATCCATTGACGATGAATCTGCAATCCCTCCTTCGGTCTTAAGTGTTTTGTATATTTTATTGATAGCAAATTTTTCGTACTGTTTTTCATCATCATGTTGGGATAAATCTGCTATTTTGGCATCTACGACATGTGACTTGCTTACAATCCTTTCTAGCGACTCCCGACTTTTTAAAATACTATCACGTAACTCACACATATTCTCAATCTCAGACCAAGAATCAAAATCGGAGTCATTTGTTACAGATTGCAAGGTATTGGAAGAACTGTAATTATCATTATTACACCTAAACACCAAATCAGATACGCCGTAAATAGTTTCATACCAGGAGTTCATCTCTGTATCAGATTTAAGTGAATTTAAACTAAAACTGACTCTGCGTTTAAACCTTTTCAAAGTGGATGTAGCTGGAATTAAACTTTGTTCATCATTTCGTAGAAGGATCTTATCTTTTTCAAAGTTATCATAATCCGGCAACTCTACGTCACTTAAATCTGGCTTGAATTGCGGTTTAATGATCGAGTCATTAATATCTGGTAAGTCTTCTAAGGGCGGTGGAGGTATATTTTCTATAAGTCGATTTAAAAACTTTTGTACTCTTTCGTCATTGCTAACTTTTTTCGAATTATACTTTTCTTTAGGTTTTTGTTCTAAAGATAACACTTTATTTGTGATTTCATTCAGGGACGTGGTGCTGTTACCAGATTTCACACTGTAGTTCGATTGGCTTGAATATCTCTGTCTTAACACAAATTTTCGTATTCCTATCTTTGCTTTCCATTCATGATGCTTGATCCTGAAACCACTGACGGTCAAAGAATTCTCATCTTCTGATTCACTTCTAGGTATATCTGGAAACTTAGTGTAGTAAAAGTCTCTCGACAGCGGCTTAGAATATATGTGTTCGGGTTTAACTTCTTCGAAGGGTTCCATTTCCTGTGTGATCCAAACAGTGTCCAAGCGATGCCAAAATCCGTTTCGCTGAAGCACTTCCTCCGTTGTTAACAGCACTATGGACACCATATTTACGTAGTAGCTCTTGCTACGAGATCTTTGTTTCGACTGAAGTATCATAACAGCCGTGAAGAAAATCATTAAACAAATGATGTTTGAGTACGTTAGCCTACGATAATATAGATTATCAGTGAAGAAACCCAAAATAAGACTCGCATAATGATATTGTTTATTAAAACTATCCGAACATGTTTACGTAATTAGTTAATATCGATAGCAGATTATACACAACCCCCAGATTCATGCTATTTCTTTTCGCAGAAATTAATTATTCGATATAGGTACTTTCCGAAACAAGAACATCAAACTATGGTGTTGTTATCTGTCGAAGATCGGAATGTAGTCGAAAAACCAGAAGTGGAGCACAGGATACAGTTACGACAAGCAACCCTAGTTAGCGCGACCTTGAAATAATACAACTCACCCGGACGTCGGAAGACGCGAGAAGCGCACATGGGCCCAAGAGGCCTACACTCTCCCAGCATGTCATATTCACAATGAACTTCAAACACTCAGCGTTCACCGTGTAACCTACTCGTACACTCGCATAGCGATAGTATTATCGGATAGTGATGCACCAACGACTTCGCATGCAACGTTACGTAAGTCCCCATGTTACCGTATCGATACTGGAAACATTTTAGAAAACGAAAGAAGCGTCTACACACAAAGCTGAGGCTTCGAAAGGAGAAGGAAGCAAGCTGGAATATCGAAGCGGAAAGCGTTCGCCAATCAAATCAGTAAACGTCGCCAAGTGAACGAGAAAATCCAATTACGAGGCTGAATCGGAGCGACCGCGGGGCTTCGGTGCTTAGGGTCGCTCGGCGGGTTGGGGCCGGGGCTGCGGCGGGGTTCGGCATGCGGCGAGCGGTGCGGCACTCGGGGCTGCGGCCAGGACAGGCGGCCGCGGCGCTGCCTCCCGCCGGACTGAGGCGCGGCGCGTGTCCTTGGGAGCCGCGCACGCGCGCCGGCCTACCCTTACTATCAGTTTCGAGTGGGTCCCAACAATGCGAGCGTGGAAATGTACCATCGCGATGATGGCACACTTTTCTCCCAGCTGACTCTTATCTCCGAAGATTGCGTCGACTCGCGTATTGAGCGGACGATGGCTACTGGCATTTTTGCAGCTGTAGCATTTGGCAGCGTACTCAATTTTCTAACACTCGAGAAACCGTGAATTAGACGAAATTTAGATAGAATAAAAATGAAAGTCAATTAGTATGCTCATGACAAATAAAGAAGCCCGTATAATAGGACGAGGAGAGGAGTGGCTTTTCGTGACATATTTGACCTTATACATGCTATCGACGTATCACGACATGTTACAGTCACGAAAGTTAAAAAGTTGTTCGTGTTGTTACCTTATATTGACATAACAATTGTGTTAAAAAGAGTGTTTTACAGTTTTACAGTGTTAATCTTATTTAAAATTTAAAAAAGGAATGTACTACTCACTTTTATACACGAACTCCTCTCAAACAGCTTGGCCCTGGCCTGGTATATCGTTACCATTATCGATGGGACTACAAACGTTATTCAACAACAATTTCTATCGAATTGCAACGCCCTACTCCGAAGAGCTCTTAATTACGAATAGCTAAGTGACCGAGCGATGCAGTTCGATCTGTCCGTAGGGCTTCGGTTAGATATTCCATGTAGGTCTCCGTAGGGCACAGACGTGCTGACGCGCGAGGAATGCCGGCCGTGACCTACTAAGCCTGGACAGCACTCACAGGCGTCCGCGCTTGTACTGACACCTGGGAATTGTCGGATTGATTATTCCTGTCCACGATCGTACGTGGAAGGAATTCTTATGCAACTAATGGAAGGAAACTGGCGCAAATTATCGGAGAGCGGATCTCTATTCGCGGTGATAAGTCGCAGTTGCAGCTACTCGTTGCCGGTCATTTGTTGATTGTACCATGCACGAGGTGGCGTCAATGATTTAAACATTAGTGTAGGCAGTTTTAGGTCATTTATCATCACAATTCACAAACTATTACCATCCAATCAACACAAGTAGGAGTAAAAGCCTTTGCCTAACCCTTCGGGGATACAGGTATGTGGCTTAAAGCATGAGTAGGGTTAGGCCGTAGCCTCATGTGCAAGTGAGGTTTGGCATACTTCACTTGCATTGAAAACACGCACTCCACAAGAGTGTGGTACGCCGTATCTTCAGGTGCGTCACACTCCTGACAGGCAGGCGTTTCCTGACGTCTTGCAGTGCAAGTATTCTACGAAACAGCCATGTATTTATGCCTTGAACGTGACTGGTGAGCCCTGGACCTATAGAGTAAGACGCGAAAGACTATCCATTTAAGTTAAACTCGACATAAAGGAAACTTAATTAAATCACAAATTATAGCAGCGATTGTATACGAGGGTGAGCGAATTTGTACACCAATTCCTCAAAATACAAAACCTACATCTTTGCTGCTTTTACAATACAAAATAACGCTTGCAGCGAACGTGAAACACAGACAATGTCTTGAGGACAATTACGCAAGTATATGCCAGTGTGTAAGTATGACGGAGTGGTGCTCTAAGGCCCAATTACTGAGGAGCTGCGAAGTTCTCTCGCTAATTAGACGTAACACAATGCCGGTTAGCGGACGGAGGTAAATTTTCGACGTTAACACGTTGTGCGTACAAAGCCGGTTAAGTGCGGATCGGTGCGGAATTATGTA
Organism: Carterocephalus palaemon; assembly: GCA_944567765.1. Lineage (NCBI taxonomy): Eukaryota > Metazoa > Arthropoda > Insecta > Lepidoptera > Hesperiidae > Carterocephalus > Carterocephalus palaemon. Next base: position 12,242,812 of record OX155641.1, on the reverse strand, counting down.
GGGTTCCGTAAAAAAATAATTTTTGGTTCGAGTTTCTGAATAAGGTAATTTAGGTGACTGAGGGTAAAGTGAAAACGCCGAAATAAACTAGCTCATTGTAATATTATTTAATGAAAATGTGAAGAATTACGTCTTTAATATTCGGAGTGATAATGTTTTTAGTAAGATTAAGGTTGAATTTTTTAGATTTAGAATATTTAGTAATATATATTTTACTACGCGGTACTCACTCAACACATCAAAATGCATCCCCAAAACGCAGTGTTAGGTACCTACTCATTTAAGATGCTTTGACAAAAGTCAATCGATTTTCTATTTAGACTTTTGGGTACTAACATACCTATACTTAACAAAAGTATAATTTGATTTATTAAAAAGAAAAATTAGAATTTATTTTGCAACTATCTATTGTTCTGCTTAGATGTAGACACACACTAGACTTCCAAAGTTGACTTTTGAAATTAAAATTAGTGAAAGTTTGTACACTAGGCTAGGGAACCCTAAAAACTCATAATTGCATATTTTCATTCGTGTTAGACCAAATAAACGGCACGAAATTCATGTTTGAATGGGCCATTCATGTGTGAAGCAACACGTATTACACACAAAAGCTGCGGTTTAGGCTTTAAACGGCAAGTCTAGCGGAAGATGCTGCTGGCGGTGTGTTGGTAGGCCGATTTTATCTAGGTACACTACCTAATATATATATTTATCTATACTAATATTAAAAAAAGGAAACATTTGTTTGTAATGTTTTCACACAAAAACTACTGGACCGATATCAAAAATTCTTTCACCATAAGAAAGCTGCATATTTACTGAGTAACATAGGCTATATATTAACACACAACACTACACACACACAACTTCATGCAACGATGAAGGCAATTTACTGGTAATCCGTTAGTATCTGGGGGATTTATTCGCACTGGTAAGGAAGGGTCTGGCTGAAAACCAGCGCTACAGGTTACTCCAGCCCCTCAAAAACAGAGCCAATCTCTTAGCCACGATTACATAAGGTTCGTTGTATCACATTATTTGCGTTTTAATGGCAATATGTAATTGATTTTCTTCTCCATGCTCCTGAGAAAATATTAGTGGCTTTTAAATGTTAAAATCATGGAAAATTTCCACCTCGCAATACAAAAAGGTGTGCAACGCTGTCATGTGCAGTTTTATATAGCCTTCCATCCGCTTTGGTCAGAACACGTGCCAAGTTGGCGGTCACGTGTCTGTTAACTCAGCTTTTAGTGGCTTTCAATTCTACCTATACATCGGTGTTTTGTTCTGCAACTAAAAGGTTTATCAGTACCTACGAGCTATAATATTTTCTATTAGAAGGGCAGAAAAAATTAATTAAATATGTTGTTGTTGCTATCCGTAGACGTCCCACTGCTGGGCTCCGGTCTCCCCTACAGACAAATCTGCGGGAGGTCTACAGCATACTCCCCCACGCTGCTCCAATGCAGATTGCTGGAGGGTTAGTAGCCAAGCAAATGTCGAATGTTCTCAAGCCACCCGAAGTTCTTCGACAAGGCTTAACGATAGTTTTTATCATTGAAAACCACCGGGACCGTCTCGTGTAGTGTATCGTGAAGTTGCACTAACACTTAAACCTTCGAAAGAGGATGAACCTTCCGTATTTATTAATTCAATGACCATTTCTTTTAGAAATGAGTAGCAAAAGTTTCACACACATGCAAGCTTGCAAGCTTAATGGAATTTGACATTTTACAGCTCAACTTAACTGTAAACAGAGAAGCTATAGGCTGCAAATTGAAAAAAGGTTTCTAAGCATGCTCTACTTTGAAAAATGTGCCTTATCCTTCCTAATATATAAAGGACTGTGAAATGGTTTTTGTCCACTGTAATAATCGTCCGATTTTTAATCGATGATTAACTATCGATCAATTTTTAATCGATTTAAGGCTTTCTCAGATTATGATCAGCCGAACTGCAGGTGAAGCTAGATTTTGATTATTGGTAATCTTTGGTGTAGCTTGCCGTTGTTAGGCTGTACTTATTTGATACTAGAAGTTCTGCACCGAAAACGATTCGACGCTAGTTTACTAAACCACCAGTATAATGTAACGTACCCTCACGTAAACAATAAACCCCTTTGTTATTAATTTCCACGCTTCATTCTAGGCACGTTACTACCCCGTCAGAGCTAAGCCGGCGGGGTAAATCACCCTTATCTCGCAGATCTGCCAAGCCTAGGTCAACATAGCATGCTTAGGTACTTTAGTGCATTGACTTCATGTACTACTATGCTAAGCGGGTAAAGAGCGAGCTACAATTACATTCAGTCAGAGTTTTTAGTAGCAGCATAGTTTATAAGTCTTCTTTAAGTACTTCCGCTTTCGTAGCAGGCTAGTATCATTCATTGGATTAAACAATTTCAACTTTGCTGCAATTCTTATCCGTCCCACTCCGCATGGAAAACTACCTACAACCTACACACACACAGACACAGCTGCTGGAGGTCTAGTCCAAAGCATACTCCACCACGTTGCTCCAATGCGGATTGGTAGAGGGGTTAGTTGCCAACCAGAGTCGAATGTTCGCAAGCCACCCGAAGGTCTTCGACAAGGCTTAACGATAGTTTTTACCATCGAAAACTACCGGAACCTACGGCTCAACGTGCCCTCCGAAGCACGGAGCGCTCAAATTGTGCTACTAGTGGTCACTAATCCTGCCAGCTGAGACATTTTGCAGGCATTTCATACATTCAAAATATTATTTAGTTAATAATCTACCAAATATTTAAAATAAATAGATTTTTAAATGCCATCCCTTAAAATTCATCAGTGCCAACCATAGGATAAAATAAACCTTATCCTCGTCATACCTCAGAATTTAAAACCAGTTTGTTTACATTTTCTGTTCATTTGCAATTTCACTGCTCTAAATACTCTTAACTAAGTACCGGGGTCTCCCATATATCCCTTCAGTCGGGGGTTGATTGAGTGGGGTAATTACCTACTCTTATCGTGTCAACCCTAATAGGTAAATGTTAAGGGGTGAATAACGCTTCGTAACGCCACATGCATTTCATCGCTTATCTATGCAAATCTGGAACGGCGACTCCAAATGTGAATTAGCTTATCGCGCGTTCTATTTATGTAGGTACAACTTTTATTTAAATTGAAATGTTTGTTACGTTGCAGCGTTGTGAGTATGTTAGTTTTGATTTTTATATTTTCTCTGTGGTTTAACTAAGTAGCTTAGTGATGTCAATCACAAAAATAGTATGCAGTTTTTTTGTAGGTATGTTTATAGAACGAAAGAAGTGCGAAAAACAATTCGACAATAATAGCAAAGCTTTTGCCCGCAGCTTCGCGCGCGTAAAAAGTGTAATCAAGTTAAGAATTAGTGTCAGCGCCATGAATGCCAGACATCTTTCCAATAAACCTGCAAAGCATCCCAAGGACATATTTTCGGGATGAAAAGTATCCTATGTACTAATCTAGGTTATCGCCTACCTAAATGCCAAGTTTCATCTAAATTGGTTTTGTAGTTTTTGCGTGATTAAGTAACAAACAACAAAACATCCAAACTTAAAAATATTCACATTAACTAGGATTAAGCCGCTTTCGGCAAAATTTAATATTCTGTTCTTATTTTTTACAAAGCAATTAAAGCACAGTTCGATCGTACCGAAGTTTACGTGTTTGTGAAAATATAACATTTTGGCATTATTACATTTGAGCCTAGAACCCTAAAGCGTCGGTTTATAAGGAAGAGATTTGTCTACAATTAGACAAAATGTTGATGCAACTCGTTTCTCTGGTGAATAAAAGCTAACACCTAATCCAGCGATACCGACCCACTGTCCGACCAATCTATCTAAAGTGGGGGTCGTCCGTTCCTAAATTGGATTAAATTGAGCGCACACTATAGACGAGCCATCTCTTAACTAAATCTCCCGTATAAAGTAACGATGAGTGATGCTTATTGGATTAAAATGGTTATTTGGACGATTGATTCTCTGTGGGAGTTGGCGAACAAGACCGGTTGCTGCCTTGCTGGATGATAAACTGAAACTTAAAGACTTCAAAAAGATGGCTTAGACACTGCAGTAGAAGGCCGTTATATAAAGCAGCAGCAGCAGAAAGCCGTTCTCTAAAACACTAACCACCGCTGGTTGTACGATTAGTACGGAACTGAAGAGTTAATTCTCTGTGGGAATTGGCGAACAGGACCGGTTGCTGCCTTGCTGGATGATATACTGAAACTTAAAGACTTCAAAAAGATGTCTTAGACACTGCAGCAGAAGGCCGTTAACTAAAGCAGCAGCAGCAGAAGGTCGATATCTAAAACACTAACCACCGCTTGTTGTACGATTAGTACGTAACTGAAGAGTTAATGTATGAGGTGCTTCATTGAGTTACCTTCGTGGCTCCTCTTTCTGTGAATTGTCGTAGAAAATACTCGTCGTTATTCAATAGGTATAGTCCGTCAGTCATGCCACTTGGTCAGCGCGGTGGGCCTTAAAATACCTATTTGGTGAGTAGACCTGCCCAACAGTGGGAAAATTTAACCTTCTCCTTTTTCAAAGTCGGTTAGTAAGTAATCGTGGGGTTATTGTGTGTATGTATGGTGTCAGCATGATCAGCCTTTAGAGGTCCACTGTTGGACATAGGCCTCTCCTAAACAACGCCACTTCGACCGGTCCTATGCCTTCTGAATCCAGCGGTTGCTTTGCATCATCAGGTTGTCCGTCCACCTTGTCAAAGGACGGCCTGTGCTCTTTTATGTGCCTTTTATGTGGTGTACCTAAGTTTTTTGAATCCATCTATAAACTAAACTTACGATTTCACATCTAGGAAAGCTAACACCTATAGCTGACTTATGATTTTCTGGTAAAACATGAGTAGGTACCACATCTTCCACACTTAAATTTTTCGTTGAAAGTAAAACTAGCTACGTTTTTTTAAATAGCTAACAGACTTGTAATAGGTAGATGAAACAATATGCATATTGCAACAAATTGTCGTAATATCCAGTTATTATTTCACACGTCCCAGGATCCAGTTACGTGACGAATTTGACACCCACGATAAAAAGTAACAATAATAATATCAATCAGCAGAACACACGATACCGCTCAATATGATTTTTATCTGGCGATAGACGCCTAAATCAAAGCAGTAATTTTTATTTGTATTGTAATTTTGATTTTTTCATATTATTTCTAAATTGGAATTCTGCTTTGATCGATTATTTAATTTTTTGTTATTCATTGTTTTATAGTTTTTCGTTTTACACAAATTTTATAATAGCAATGTTATTAGAGTGGTGAGTTATTATCACATATATCACAAAATTGTATAAAAAGTAGGTACAATACATTTAAATGATCTTATATAATACATTTAAGTGTTTACTGTTTAATATGTACTAGATTAACTCCCTCTTATCGATTACAGATTCCTTTCTGAGAACGCGCAGTAGGAGCCAATCTCAATTTCTTAAGAACTCTAACATGTGACTACTTACAGAGTTAACTGAAGCAAGGAGGGGGATACTCTTCTGAGAACCGCTCGAGTTGATTATATTGATACAAGTTAATTGAAACAAGGTTTTAATAAAACAAAACACTGTAGACAAGCATGCAGGCAAGCATTTCTTACCACCGCCAATATACGACGTGGATTGATGAGATACGACTTCTAAAATACTGCTGATGTCGAATAGTAGCTATAGTCGGTTTGTGGAAGGGTGACCGCTAGCGGCAAAATTTTATGAACGCTACCGTGCTTCGGAGCTACCCCTCCACCAATCCGCTTTGGAGCAGCGCGGTGGAGTATGCTCTAGACCTCCCGCAGCTGTGTCTGTGGGGGAGACCCGTGCCCAGAAGTGAGACGTCTATAGGTGGCAACTAAGCAATAGTATACCGTAGGGCTGATCTGATAACTGTTAATGATCTCCTATTCCGGAGTGAATGGCAAGTGAGTCAAGTGGAAATGAGAGGGAGGAAAATAATAGGTCACCTACTTTTCACTCATATTAATTGGACGCACCTTTTTTTGCAAAATACGTAGATGGATGTATTTTGACACACACTTAATAAGTATAATAGATACATGGAGTCTATATGCTGTTAAATAATTTAATGTACGTATCTAAAATAGAAATAAGGAAGAAGGGATGGGACGCAAGCAGTCTCAGGATGAATATGATAATTTCTTCCCTCGCAGTATTAACAGTATCCCGATATCATGACTTGTACGTCTCACTAGCATGTCCATGATGGATGGACGCCAGAAAACGAACATTCCACTAAGTATTCCCCCACCCGTTTCCGGACGGGGACGTCTTATTTCCGCGCATTACAGGACAGTCCATCATTCATCATTTCCACTGGAGCGCTGCGCTGCCTTAACGATGGACTATTTTTGTCCATGTTCCTCAGTCAGGCAGGGCTTAACGTCCATTATAGTGTAGTGTAGTATACGCCTGAGAACGGGCTTCCGATTTTAATCGGACGGCCGATTTTGTTACAACACAACATAATATGACATCACGCCTGTATTTCCCTGAAGGGGTAATGTCATTACATTTTGTGATGTGATGCGTTAACTAATAGAAGCAGTGACAGCCCAGCGTTCTGGGTTCAAACCCAAGCGGCAAGCACCTATGAATTTTCTAATTCTATTTTTTTTGCAACCTTTTTATAATTTCTTATTATGAATACCACTAATACATAAACTGTATACTGAAAAACACACGTATAATAAAATATTTCGTAAACATTTGAATTCAGTCTGACGTCGTAGCTCACTCACTCCGCTAATAGGACCCAACTAGACTCCGCGGCCGAGACCCGTGCCCAGTGCTATACGTCTCGAGTGGTGATTAATAAGACTGGAGTTTCAGGTTACATTTTATTTGCTTGGCGCCTATGATGGCTGTGTTTTGTATGAATGTTTGTTGCAACATTTGGTTCGTTGTAAGTTCAGGACTATCAATATAGATACGTAATTATAATACGAATGGTAGTGATATCCCTAACTTCGTCAATCGACAATGAATTCAATGTTGCAATCAATTGGCAGAATAACTTATCAAATGTGAAATATCATCATTAATAATAAATATCTTGGACATTCTTAACACACAGCCACATGACCCCAAAGTAGGCGCGAGCCTGTAATATGGGTGTCAGAGATTGATATACATACATAGATATTTTAAATACATACTTAAATAGATAATATTAACATCCAGACAGAGAACAAATACAAGTGTTCGTCACACAAATATTTGTCCTGAGTGGGATTCGAACCCACGACCCCTGGCGCAACAGGCAGGGTCACTACCGATTGCGCCAATGGGCCCGTCAAATCATTGCAGTAGAGGAAGGGCGAGCAAGAAAAAATAATGAGGACCTACTTCGACGTAGTAAACATAAATGAAAAGAAAATGTTCCTTGTACACCTTTTTCTGTATTGTATTTTACTGTTACTTTTAATGTGTGCAAAATTTTTAAATTCTAAGTTGGTTCTGTATTCTGAGCAAAAAAGGAAAACTACTTACTGTTTTTGCGTACTGCATGGCACAAGTGAGATCGTCTACTCTCGCATTGACAGTGTGCGGTTATTTAGTACCTTGAAGATCTAGGAGTGGATGTGCAGTGTGCACTTAAACTAATAGTTATAATAACTATCGTAGTAGATAAGATACTGTATCTGTCTAGTATTATCAAGCGATCTATCGATCACGTTGATGACCTCTAGTGGCATAAAATCTTGAGCCTTAACGTGCCCTCCAAAGTAGGTAAGTGTTGTCACTCCCGGTTGTAGTAAGAGAACTGAGAATGTCGGAAGACTTCAGGCGGCCTAAAAACTTCCGACAATAGTGGAGTACCCACCAGGTCTTCTCTTGAGACTCGTGAACTGCTTAATGTGTCAAGTGGCTACAGTGTACAATGAGAGGCAAATGGGTTGCATTGCAGCACTGATGCACCTGGCCGTTTGTAAAGAAGAAAAGCAGATTCATTTCCGTGGTCTAAATAAGTAGCTGGAATTGCGCTTGCACTAGAGACTTTCTTATTATGTTTCCGCTCAAAACGCTTCGAATAAGGACGTAAAATATGTACAACAATATAAAACAATGTTATATTTTACATGTCCATTTGAGGTTTGAGGTTGAGGTCAATCTTACAGTTTTTTAAGCTTTTACACAAGTGGTTTGTGGGCCAGTTACACCGAGCGGGCTTACAGTGCCCTCAAGTCTAATATTTTTTAACGATATCCTCAGACACCTTTTATAATTTTTTTATAGTACCTACCTATACATCTCTTTATACACGATATCAAAATTTAATCTAGTTTATAAAAATCGCGCGTAATCAATAAATAAGACTATATTGATTTATATTATTTCAAATGATTTCCAAAAATGACGGAGTGAAAAGTATAATACTTATTCATATTTTTAACGACGATATTAAAATGTACTTTGCAACTAGGCACATACAGAATGAGAACCGCCGTGAAATGATCTCTTTACAAGCAACTCAAAGGGAGTATGCGAGTCCTTTCACAAGCTTTCCAAGCCAACTCTAAAGCAAAGATGAGCAAGTTGACTGAAAGGCTAATGCTCTATGAATGAACTAGTGTAACCATACATCAAGCGTCAGTAGGAATGCGGACATCTTGTGCACTTTTCGTATTCTATTCTGCTCGAGTTCTACTGCAAGGTGAACTTTAGAATGATTAGTACTGATAACGCAGCGTGGATAACCCACTGTTGGTTGGTTGGTTCTATGTTACAGCCATAACTGAGGGATGTATAGAGCACACTCCACCACGCTGCTCTTATGCTGTGGAGGTATACGGTGGAGGGGTTCTCAACCCAGTGGCCAATATTCTCAATCCACCCAAGTATATGCTTACTGATTGTTTAACAATTAAAAACAACCGATACCAACAACTTAAAGAGCCCTTCGAAACACGGATGCGTTCAATTTATCTGTGGGTAAACGGCAGAAAATAAGTGTGTCAAACATGCTAAAAAAATTATCGTATTATTATATAAATAATTAATTAAAACCACAAATTGAATTCAGGCATGAACGACCTTAGCTATTGGTGTGCAAAGACAATAATTCTATTAAGGAAAATTAATTTAAAAGTGAAGTTTAATGATACTGCCATTGTATTGCTGAGCGTTTCGTAAATATTATTCAACAATAAGAAGTGGTTCTCAGATTAAATTATAATGAATCTTTACTTTACTTTGTTTTTACATTAATTTACGAAATATAGTGAAAGAAAGAAGAAAGAAAAACTTTATTTGTGCAGTATGATTACAACAAAGATAACACACAGACTCCATACAATTTGTTCGTCTATTTAAAAATAATAGTGGAAAGTTAACCAAAGATTCTCAAAAATGTAAAGGTCTTTAAAATTTACTTTTTTTTCAAGTCAGAAGTCCTGTTGGAGACCTAGAATATGCGGCTATTCTAAATAAATTCTAGATTTGATTTTTCGGTTTATTTGTATATCATACAATTTTAAAACGTAATAAATTTCGTCTTAGTCGATATCTATGATGTCATCGACAAAAACACAATGGTGATCGATAACAGTACTATGATCGTCTATTTTTGTCAATTTTAATATTGACGTCAAATCTCGTACGTACAAAGTAGTACAAGCGAACCCAATGGAGCGACGGCAATAAAAATTGATGGAATATCTAATATTAATTGCTTATTAATATTAAGTATCTCATTCGAAATATACACAAAGCAATATCAACGGTGAGTTAATTTTCCAATTTAATCATTCCATTCCTACATCACTGTTAAAAACATAAATGCTTATTCGCAAAGTAAAGATAGATTCATATTATCTTCTACGTCGTCATAGAGTACGAGACGCCATGAAAGTAGGTAATTCAATAAAGAGCACTTGCCTGGGTTAATTGAATTTGCATTCGTAAAATGACAGTCTTTGCTGAAATTTTAAACATGGACGCACTTACGGAAATTAAACTGGAAAGGTTTGATAATTACCTGAAACAAAAATAAACAGATAATTAAAACACGTGTTACAAACTCCTACCATGAACCATCTGCATGAGATTGCATCACACCCTAAATGAACGTGACATAATAATATAGTCCCGATGCCTCTCGTTACCTCACTTTAGTCTAAGTGGATATAATTACAATTAAGTTCGTGATGCAACCCTTACGGGGGACGTCTTAATTTTAATTAAAAACTTGTGTAAGAATTAATTAAAATAAAATTTCTATATAAATAAAAGTTCTATTAAGAAGTCTTAATTTTAATTAAAAACTTGTGTAAGAAATAATTAAAATAAAATTTCTATAAGAACTATTTTAACATTCATTTGATCTTCCGCTGTGCCCAACTTAATTGACGTTTCAAGATGTCTAAATATTTCTTGAAAGCAAACTTATATTAACACTATTGCACAACGTGTTTTTGTGTATATTGAGGGTGGCAGGCACTCAGAAACAATAGATAAGATTTTACACAAAAAATCGTGTCAAACATTACAAGTATGTCTGTGGCATATGATTTAGTTTCATTTTGTTTGTAAGTATGATATGAGTATGAAATTCATTAGCTAATTTCTTGTTGTTGGTGTTCCAATTTTAAATACTTATTAGGCGTATTTGGTAATTAAAAACGCATAAGAATAGAATAGAACAACTCTCTCTGTAACTCAACCGGAATTATCTGTTCAACTGGTTTACATTGTATTATTAAGCATTATTTATACCTACCAGTTGAATTGTAGAGTGCTCCCGTCAAAGCGGATATTGCCTCAGAATACCCAGTAATTTGTATCATTTGCTTTAGTTAAATTGTACGCAGCAAGTCCTTTGAAGCCGTACCTCTGTCATTATAAATTATCTTTGCCTTGCACGAGGAGTGTGCGCTCGCTGAAATGATTTGTTGGACGTACCTATAATGTATAATGTGGTTTCATATGTAGCCGAGTCGAGTAGGGAGACCATGGAATGATAATATGATTTTCTCTTACATACGAGTTTATGATTCTATTTATACCATCCATATGAATGTCGATTTTACTGGAGTAAGGCAACCCTAAAATGTCTAAATGTCTTTTAGCGGTATGAGTAGTAGGTACACACTTAACGAAAAAGTAACTATGATGTCTGCCAATTTTATCGCTTTTATACAAATGTGTTTGAGTGGATTCCGGTTACATTTTTCTAGAGGCAAACATTTTAGCTCGCAACGGAAGAAACGCAGTCTTGGTACAAACAACTTAAAGAAAAGAGATATGTAATGCTATTCTTAAATGATATACTTACTACATGATTCCATTGATTTTACGCCATTTTCCCTCTCTACTCTATTTTTCCAAATAGTTATGTATAGATGTCTGTCAATCATATGTATTTTTCCGAATAGATATGATTGACAGACATCGCGATCCTGACATGCATGATCAGGATTGGCTTCTGATTCTGATGCTACCAGCATTATTGCATAATCTTATTCCGTGTGTAGTCTCGTCGCTAAACAAACATTGACTTTTCCGCAATACATTGCCTGGCCGCCCGCCATCTTAGCTGACTCGACGGATGTAGACTTACGTGGAACAAAGAGATTTTCATCAGTCTAAGAAGGCACTACGTATTAGGAAAATAGTTATTTTTTATCTGTCAACTTTATTCTGTAAAATGCTTTCACGAGGATTCATCGTAAGTGCGTTTGTGGATGGGTGACCGCTAGTGGTTAAGTAGTAAACCTAATATTTACCTTCATGATCTATTAATTCATAAAAATCAACCCCAAAACTCCCAGATTATTCCTCAGATTATTTAAATTTTGCTTCATAGCCTGAACAAAACGCAATATAGATAATATTAAAGGTTTCAAGCTGTAAATTAACTTTTACAAAGAAGTAGCATACTTTGTCAGTCTATACCAAGCTATACTGAACATAAACAAACGAACCAATATCCTCGAGTGAGTCAGAAGTAAATATCCAGACAGTCCTTTATACATGCATCAACAAATATTACCCGTATATCGAATGTAGACTGGACTACACACTCGCACAAGAGAACATCAAACAGTCTTGCAATATGGTGCTACAGACCGGGATATTTCCTGTTACACTATTTGCTCCCAGACAGCGAGTTTGAGGGTGAATATCTAGCCGTCAAACGTATTGGCATAGTCTGTACATACCTTTATTGTATATATTATAAAATATGTATATATAAAATACAATACCTATTATATATATTTTGGTATTGATTAGTTATTTTTACTTCACAAACTGAAATACTAAATGTAATCGGGAAACCCGTCGAAACTCGCTGTGAAGAGCAAGTCATTTCCAGATAATTTTCTCTCCCTTTTCAAATAAGTTCTCGGGAAACCAGCGGGCTCCAATTAACTAGTAAATGCCAGGAAGGCTGTGATAAAAAAAAATTGAACTTTTTCCTACCGTAGCGCGTAGCTTAAAACTAGGATGGAAAAGGTGAAAAAATTAATGTAGATTCTACCTACAGATATTCTGTCGACTTTTTCTATTATTTTCCTAGATTTTTGGTGTTTAGATTATAATTCCGGATCAATTTCATGCCTTGTTTACGGCTTGACTTTTTTATTGGTGACGCGACACGCGTGTCTAAGTGTAATCGAAATCGAGTCTAAGTGAAAAGTAAGTGAAAAAAGTGGTAATTTTTTTTTTATCATTCTGTCATAATCATAAATGAATATATAAACACAAAGATTAATATTATAAGATAGTCACCCACTTTTTACCAGTTATGTTTAGATTTAATATAATAATATAAGCCTGTTACCTGTGTATGGTACGGCGGAGAGCAAGTGGATGAGGAGAGCCGAAAATAGGGCTTAGTGGCGTGCCTTGGGAGAGGCCTATGTCCAACAGTGGACTAATGTGGACTGAAGAGAGAGAGAGAGGGGTATGGTTGACAAAATAAATGCCAATTCCATGCAATCAATTTTAATTAGGTATATTTAATACCGTCCAAGTAAAAGTCCCTAAAAATAATTGAAAAGCCTTATAGCAGCTGCATAAGTATTTCTATATCCAGCATAACTTATCTAATCTCCCATTCGCTTCGTGTACCATATGGCTGTCAGCTTGCGAAACGGCAACATTCGCGGTCTTGTACGGGTGGTCGTAGGAGGTAATCTATTCCCATAAACTAATCCTTATCGCCATGGAAATAACGTCACAATACACCCGTGAGACATGCCCGTCGGTACCCGATGCAGTTCTCAGGCGCCTACACTTACCTTAGATAGATTTACGAGTTGAAAATAGCATATTTTATCGACTTTGGCTCGATAAACTAATTGTTTTACCATATTTTACTTGACGAAACATTGCTTGTATGGCTTTATGGTAACACAGTAAGGGATTTACATATATGTTGGCTGGTTACAAGATATTCTGTTTAACTGTACAGTGTGTACCTACTAGTGGACGCCCGCAGCTTTGCTCGCGTGGAATTAGACATAACAATAGTTTCGTTTATACCTAGTAATATTTTATAGCCTATGTCGCAACGTGAAGATGCAGTTTTCTAATGGTGAAAGAATTTTTGAAATCGGTCTAGGAGTTTTTGTGTGAAAACGTTACAAACACATGTTTCCTCTTTATAATATTAATATACATATGAGCAAGGTATTCAGTAATAATACAATGACAGTAGTACAGTAGTAACACGGTTGATAGTAATAATTAATGTCTAATGTACATACTAACCACTCCACCAATCCGCATTAGAGCAGCGTGGTGGAGTATGCACTAGATCTAGACCTCCCGCAGCAGTGTCTGTGGGGGAGACCCGTGCCCAGCAGTGGGACAAAATGCAGATTAGACAGTAATATTTCCATAAATTAATAGACAGCACTGATGGTCCCCATTGATACTACCTACTTGCTATGATTTAATATTCTATAAAAAAGGTTTAATAAAACGTGTCTTATGACAATTATCATTATCCAGCAATAACTTTAAGTCAACAATAACTAATATCGAAGCAGTTACTTCTGCACAATACAACGAGAGCAATAAAACCCGGACTATAGGACAATTTCAATGGACTGAAGCCCATTCAAAGGGAATGTCAAGCTGAGATAAAGGCTATTCAGAAGGGAAATATTATAACCCGAGATATACTGTTAGTCTCGTGATATACTGTTTTCAGTTTAACAATCGCAAATAGATAAATTAATACAGTGCTTTCACTGATGTGTGTGTGTTTGTATGAGATAATGCGAATGCATTCAGCTCTGAACAATATTTTATACAGGGTAAATTGTACTGTTTACACTTACTTACTTATACTTACTTACACCACGGACTATTTGGTCCTTACTCTATGCTTACACAGTTTACACATTGAAAGTGTTGTGGTGTATATTATGAACGAAATTAAATTGAAACACCTATAATAAGTAAGATTTACCAATAACTAGCGGATAATTAAGGGCTTCAAACCAATCCAAAACAAACCAAAACTATTGACGCGGTCATGTCCTTAGGTACTAATTGAACCAAATTGGGCGGAAAAAACTGTACGAAAATTAAGTACTATAAAATTTTTGTTTTTTTAAAAAAGCTTTTTATAATTATTTTTTTATTTTCGTGCATTGTCATCGGAATCAAATATGTGTGCCAAATTGCAGCTCGATAGCTTCAGTGGAAGTGGGTGAAATATTGATTGCAAGATTCCAGGACATACATACATACATACATACATACATACATACATACATACATACGAGTGAAGTTAAAAATATTTGAGTTAATATTTCATAAGACTTCATAAGACATGAGTGCCATATATATGTTTTGGAGACCTAATAAAATTCCTCAATCCATCAAGTTATCAGTGAGTCAAGCTTAGTGTGCAGTAAAGGGCTGATCCCCCACGTCGTTATCAACGCATTCCAGGAGATCAGTTACCAGTTACGTCACAATATGGCCGCTTCCGTTGCAACAAGTAGGTACCTCGATAGAGAATGACTAAGCTGTTTACGCGGGATAACTAAAAATATGCTTCACGTTGAATGTATCAAATTAATGAAAAAGTGACTATAAAATTAACCTAAAACTAAAAAAACCTTAAAAAATATAAAATAATAACTAATACATATTATTAAAAGGAGTCCCCTTAGGCAAGGTTCCGAAGATACTGGCAGCGTTCCCCCTTTGAATAGCTAGGCTAATTCTTTGTCCGAGGTAGCTGCCAGCTTCGGTCTCCTGTGATGTCGACGAACCTTTTTGCTATTTCATTAAAAAGCCTTATAGCGCTAGGACCCCACGGACCAAGGGTGACTATTCGCTTACATTTATTATTAACATATAAGCATTTAGCTTATATATATATATATATATATATATATATATATATATATAAGCTAAATGCTTAATGTCCAATGCGGATTCGTGGAGAGGTTAGATAGTGGCCAACCCGGTGTCGAATTTTCTCAAGCCAAGCCAATGCTTAATAGTTTGTGTTGTTTTGATCAAATCTTGTAAACTAATTTTGAAGTATATCAGTTCCGGTTGTATATAAAAAACATTTGTCATTAAAAATAATAATTACGGAAGCACTAATTCAGTATTTACTATGACTTAAATTTAGAGAATAAAATTAATTGATGCTAAATCCCGAATAATTACTTCGAGTCCCCTAAACTTTACTTGTCAGTCTAGTGTTATAGAAACGCTACAAAATAATGATAAAAAATAAAATTAAACATCTACATATCCTTACGATCAAAAGTAATCAAGACTTTGTATCTTTCATTGCGTATATTGTTCAATGTCTCTCTTTCAGGTTAACATCGAAGTCAACTGAAATGAACTATGAACGCAGTCGGAGTCAAGAAAGCGGGCGGTGCCGGAAGCCGCAGATCAGTCGGACGCTATAAATAGCACACACACACGTATGACTCCACTCAGCTATTATTGCTGTGGGAATATGTGATCATAACAAAAATATTATTAATGTCTAAACTGAGTGATTATGAATAAAAACTTTGATAAATGGCGTGCATAAGAAAAGGCTTTTATTCCCCATAAACATACATACACAATACATAGGTATCTAAATTCTTCAAAAGATCTTTATCTTCTGGGCCCAGAATCATCATCACAACCCTTTCTTTGTCCCACTGTTGGGCACGGGTCTCCTTTCAGGATGGGAGGGATTAGTCCACGTGCGGATTGGCATACTTCACACTTCACATGACTTCGAGAAAATTATGAAGAACTTTGAGGCATGCAGGTTTCATCACGATTTGACCTCCACCGTTATAGCAAGGGACATTTAATTTCTTAAATCGCACATAACTTAGAAAAGTCATTGGTGCGTGCCGCGTGCTGGTTTGAAACTCGGACCGCTCGAGTGAGAGGCGAGTTCGATAGCCACTGGGCTGTCACCGCTAAGAATATAAGGACTTAATGAGTCATACGTCGTCATAAGGTTACTCGTTGTTAGATTTTGTTACAGGAAGCGAGTCCAGATGTCTTGAAATCTTTGTAGAACAAAATGGTCATTGTTGGTGTGCCGATAACCGTATCTGGCTGATGAAATACAATAGATTACTTACACACAAAAATGGGAGCTTCAGTGACCAACTATATATACTCTACATTACTCTACAACCATCGAACCACGTTCTCTGTGTGGCTTAGATCATTGTCCGGCAAACTGACATTTAGTACCTATTTTAACATAACCAAATAAATATATGTAAGCCTGTTCACGCCATATTTATGTCTAATACTGAATACACCCCCACATATCAATGTATATACATACATAAAAGGAGAAGCTGACTGACTGACAGTAGGGCCTAAACTATAAGGGTTAGAAACTTGAAATTTTGCACAGGGGTTCCTTTTATAAAGTAGGGGAGCACTAAGAAAGGATTGTTGAAAATTCACCCCCTAAGGGTAAAACGGGGGTGCAAAGTTAGTGTGAAACTTTGCCTTTTTTGAAGTCAAATGGGCAACCCGAATGCGGGCAAACGTCGTTAATGGGTCTAATTCTACGCGAGCGAAGCTGCGGGCGTCCACTAGTAAATAATAAGTCGTGAGCATATTGCCATGAAAACCAAAACTCCGAGCTACTGCTGGGAATTTCAAGTTAGAAAAACTCAATTATCCTTTTCCCCGCCGGGGATCAAACCCGGGGCCTATTCGTAGTCACGCTTGTGACCACTAACGAGGTAGCTTTACTTTTATATTCGATTAGGCAGCATATTGGCACAACAATGACAGAACCGTGACATTTAGTGCAACATACGATAGTGTTGAACTAAATGTCATGGTTGTTTTTAACTAAGTGAGTAAGTTATTTAACTCTGAGTAACTTTTGTCTGTGCTATTATTACGTTAAGAAGTCAGAAGTCAAATTCTTAACCAAATTGCATCATTGGCTTACACGGCCAACTTATTCGCTTTTTGTGGTCCAAGACCACGTTATTTTTTAACTTTCACTAACACAATGTCATTCGGTTTGTAGGTACGTTATTGCTTTTGCAGCAGTAAAGGTAAAATGGGGTGAATAGGTTATTTTCTCAATTTTTATTGTTAAATATGTCTTATGTCTATCTATAAGTTATAGGTACTAGTGGAATTCCACGCGAGCGAATATTTTAACTTTCCCAATATCGGCAGAGTGCGGCGGAGTTTATTTTGTGCGTATACAATACATAATTATTTTGGTTTTCCGCCTGAACCATCTGTCGGTAATCGTACATCCACAACGCCAGCGTACTTTATGCTCATTACATTAGTTTGTGTGAAAGCATTCTATCCAACCAACCCGTATTGTTTACGATGCGCGATGGAATCACTGAGTCATAAGTCCGACATGATTGGAAGGAAACCGGGAGCTATTCTTCAACGCACGGCTAACGTTTATAATGCAAAGTTTATGCATGAACAATGTTATCGTATTGAGAAGTCGAAGGCTAAGCGTGCTTTTAGAAATATAAATACTGGGTAAACTACATTGTTTTACTGAATAAATTGCGATCAGCATGTTACGTATCGAGATAATGTGTGAACATTTCTCTCTGACTCTTTAGCTTAGCTGTGACCCATAGACGTCCCACAGCTGCGGGAGGTCTAGACCATACTCCACGACGCTGCTCCAATGCGGATTGGTGGACTCTGCGGCTCTGACTCATTGATAGTTCTGATTTGATTACCAGTAAACAAAGTACAAATACTCGTATATCAAATTCAACAGATTATTCATAGACCCAGCGCCTCCTAATTTGCGCCATTCCTCCTGTTACTATGCCATCTGATTGTTCCGTTTTCCAAATCGGTCAGTTCCAATCAGTCCTGTCCTGAGGTGACGTGGTTCTGCCACTGTCATTTTACTCTACCGGATTTCATCTTTGCGAACCCAAGTAGAACCCAAGTTAAACCGAAGTAGAACCCAAGTTACGTAGCGAAAACAAACCACGTCTCGGTTCCGTAAGTCATCACTTATCACTGATGGGATGTTGACTGACTGGAGTGTGTGGGGATTTGACACACTCTGCTCGAATACATTCGTCTTTAGAAATAATATAAAAGAATATAACATTAAAACCCAAAGGCACTAAACATTAAAATGTCCTTGTTTCCACGATAGTGTGTATATCCACTTATAAGGACCACTCATAATATTTGCACAACTCGTAACAGCCTCGAATCATGCAACACTGCTCGCCTTGACGTTAGTTGATGTCACCGTTACCTACTTTGTTTTGTTATGAAAATAACTTGATAAATCAACTTTGTTATTACCTAACATAAAACTTTCGGTAACCTTAGTAGATAGCACATATTATAACTGGTTATGCTATGCTGCAACCTATAGACGTCGTACTGCTGGATATGGGTCTCACCCACAGACAAATCTGTGGAAGGTCTAGCTAGAGCATATTTCACCACGCTGCTCCAATGCGGATTGGTGGAGGAGTTTGCGGCCAATCCAGTGTCGAATGATCTCAAGCCACCCGAAGGTCTTCGACAAGGCTTAACGATTGTTACTGTAAACCAACGGATTACGGCCCTCCGAGGAACGGTAGCGCACACGAAATTTTTACCACTAGTAGACTGCATCGGATCCGTTCCGTAAATGTGGTTTTTAATGGTTGTACAGAACTCCATGTTAAGTTATCTACCGTAAAACGGGGTGGATAGAGTACCAGGGGTGAATAAAACAAAAAGGAAACAAATGAGCGTTGTAAATATCGAGTCTGCAAGCAAATCTCTCGAGTGAAGGTCTTTGGCATCCTCCCCAAGACCAGTGAGTGAATGTTTATTGATACACGTTTATTTTGGACCGAATGAATCAGCCACGAATTTGCGGTAGGTCTTTGATGCTATTGATAAGAACAGGCAGGGGTTAAATATTTAAATTGAGGGGTCACGGCCTCTATTGGAATGTAAATGTAGTGGGCATGGGAAATCAAATTGAAAGCTTACAAGATGGCAATCTACATTATATTTATATCTAAGTAGGTATTGTATACGCATACAAATACGTTCATTATATTAGAAACCGATGTTTGCATGTTTAAAAGACGATTTTTAGTAAGAAATCGTAATCTATACTTATATTACAGAGCTGCTGAGTTTGTTTGTTTGGTTGAACGCGTTAATCTCAGGAACTAAGTACTATTTGGAATTGAAAAATTATTTTTGTATTGATTAGTCCATTTATTGAGGAAGGCTCTAGCTAGACTCTAGGCTATATAAAATGACGCTAAGTAACGCAAATCGTATATTGCGTTACTTAGCGACCAGCGTCATTCAAGAGGAGCGGAGCGTCAATGAGAAATATTGCAAAAACGGGAAAAAAAAATCCTTTTGGAAGCTACCGTTGCGCAAGGGATTATATTAGGTTTTTGAGTTCTTCATTATTGTAATTTTAAATTATCACCCAAAGTGCATTTTTTGCAACCTTCTCTATAAAAACACATTAATTTTGACTGAACTAATTATAATCAAGTATGCAACGATGTATCAAGTGTTAAATAACAAACTGCAAAACTTTCAATCCCTAATAAAAATCACGTGGATGGAGGTGTACAAAATTTGGCACAGTTAGTTATAAACTCTAACTGTGCCAAATTTTGCTCACATGAGATTAAAAGTGAGTGTACATACCTTCCCCATCGAGGAAATACAGGCGTGGTATTATGTTACGTAATAATGCAGTCACAAACTATGTTGGAATTGGTAAATAGCTCGCTTGCAGGTACTGGTTCTATCGAAAAGTTCGACAGACGTCTAAACTTTGCAGGAACTAAGAGCACTTTGAATTGTAGATTAGTTGATCATGTTGAGTTGGGCTGGTGAGTTGGAAGGCTGCTTCCAGATATCCACTGGGCTGTCACCGCTTATGAAATGAAGATAAGAAGTATTAATAAAAGAATATCTACAGAGATAAACATGTATACTTGAATATCTACATTATCTTCAGTAATGAATACAGAGTATCCACTGCGTTTCTAGAGCTTCGTGCTCACGACTGATGCAACAACACTAGAGATGTGCCGAATCGATAAAAATAAATCCGGGTATACGTATACGAATAAGAGTCATACGGTTTCAAGACCCTCGGATATGGAAGGATATTTTTTACTTATTCAGTCAGCGTCTACGGTACGAGTGTGTGTTTAGTTAGGATTAATTTAGTCGACTTGAGTTAAATAGGTAATTTGAAATCGGATTTCAGTTACCTTACGAAATTTTTTTATTGTAAAAGTTCGGTCAATATTCGTCAAAAAAGCAACGGCATACAGATCTCTCATCCCACTTTGAAATCCGCGTTACGAATACACATACCCGGCGCATCACTAAACCAGTAGCCAGATGAATTTCCGCATGGCGCTCCATGGTTTTGTTGCGTTGTTTGTAAACACGACGAGCGAACTTATTTATGTGGAAGGCAACCTATTTAGTATCAAAGAGACATCTTCCAATACAGATTATACTAATAAACTTAACAACCTGGCGTTTCCAAGAAGGTCTATGATTGAATTAATTACGGTAAGACTTTGATATACGTGGCGCCGCCGTAGCTATCAAATTCTATGAAGAAACAAGAAACGCTTTTTATTGTTGTTTTAAAGTCGATGCTATTCACAAGAGACTTATAGAAGTCAGGTAAGCCTAGTGTTGTTTAATACAGACAGTAACAACTTAATAATTAATTTGTTGTTCTACATACCTTCTAGTGAAGTAAGATACGTTCTTACTTCACTAGAAGGTATTACCTAACGTACTTACTAGGAGCCAACAAATACACAAAAGTGTTATCACCAGATATTAGCAATACGATAATAAATATTGTTTAGCCAGTTTTTTGTACCATCATCATCATCACAGGCCTCTCCTTAACGACGCGACTCTGTCTAGTCCTGGCCTTTTGAATGTGTTCTTGTTGTATAATCGTTGTGAAAGAAAAATAAAAGTTTTTTTATGTAAACATTATGCAGTGTGAAACGGTCTAAGTATCTCTCGTTCGGTTCAGAAATGCCGAAACTAATATAACCGGCAAACAGCCGGTGGGCAAATGTGGAATGCGGCGATCCAGCATTTAAACTATTTCTGGCCGAATACGGAACCGCATGCCGCCGACTGGCCATCGGGTTATTCCTTTTTCAAAATTAATTTGAATTAAGTGCGGAACGTTCCAGAGGGCTAAAAGTCGACATAAATCAAATCGCCAGGACTTACTGTTAATGCGTGGTCTGTTTATTTTGGTACATTTTAGCTCACAAGACTAATTGTTTACATACTATACTCTGATGGTAGAATATTCTATATAAATACGCGCGCGCAGGCGATTCCATTCCGAACTTTTGTTCGTTAAAATAAAATTGTGACATCGGTCACAGCTCAAAGCAAGTTTAAGTAAACCAAACTGTAAAATAATCTAGCACCTGAGCTGGTATCAAATCAGTTCGGAATATTTTTGAAGTTACTCAGCGTTTTAATATTAAATAACGTAAGACAAATGCAGATACGAATAGATCATGATAACAATCAGCCTTTAAATATGGTTTGATAGCCACTCTCTCTCAGGCCCAGTGCGTGCTATCGAGTCGTCAAAAACAACCACCGGGCCATTCTAGAAACGAAAGTTATTTCGTAAGAATGGCGGCCAGAGATCAGCGGGTACTAGAAGACCCGCCAACGAGCTCTATGTACGTCTAATACGTAACTAAGTAATTTATAATAACAGCCCAAAATATCTCTCTGAATTCATATGTAACTAGTAAATTCTTATTTTCACATTTGAAATGTTTTGGTCATATGCCAGTGCTACGTTTTCCAAAATCGTGGTCTCCAGCTTAGGACCTCATTACCATATCCTAGTTGCCCTCTGCTTCGCACAAGTAATACGAATTACATTTTAATCTGTGACTGTAGTTACAGATTATTTACAAGTAAACATTGTAGCTGTCAATTCAAGTTAATATTGGCTTCCCGCCAATACATACGATTACTGTTTAAATCAAAGGAATGTACCCGCATTACTCAATTATTTGACCTCTGATACCAGCATTTACATTAAAATACCGTTCAATCATTCCCGTGTTCCAAATAACATAGTTTTAGAGTATTTTTCCGGTGCAACAACAAAATTATTGTAGTGTTCACTTTTCTCGCTTAAGAATTAGTTAATTGCTTTTTAACATTCAAACCTTATCATAATTATTGCGTCTTTTATAGGTAAAAGGTATTGAATGTCTTTAATATTGCATTAGCCCTGCTACCCAAAATTATATAATTTAATTAAGAATTCAATTATAATAGACATTAACCTAATCTTTTATAGTGAAAAATAAATGAAACTAAATCTGAATTTAAATTCTAATCCGTGCGTGGTACGACTACGAGCTAGTTCGGATGTAGAAAATTGGAGAAGCACAGAAAAGGCTCTGAAATTTCAAACCTCGTTACTCTGCAAGCGGCTGGGAGAGTGCCAAAGTACCAACGTCATCCCGCCCCCGTTAACTTTAAGAACCTTGTCAAATTACCCGTCAGTTTAATGCGGCGAGGCTTTCAACTCTGCAAACGGACGGAAGCCTTTGCTAGTTTTACGAAGCGAATTTACAATTTAGGACCAATTTGCTTTTCGGAGTCAATTTGCTATTTGATGTCAATTAGCTGTTTTTAGGTCAATTTATGATTTGCTGGCAATTTTTCAATAACAGATCGGTGTTATTGTTTACGATTTCTTTGCGTGGAAATGTTTTGGTCGTCTATTTTGAAAAGTCATCTTAAACTTGTCTGTGCAGACTTTGAACGAGCCTCTTATGAGACTTGTTCAGGGTCTGTCGCAGATGTCATAGAAGGCAGCGCAGCGGATGGGTCACTATACATCACTATACATAAACAATACATAACATCATGCCTGCATTTCTCCGAAGAGATAGGCAGGCGGAGGTATGTAACTGTGTATAAACTATACACCCACATTTCCCCATAGGTGATGAGGCTATTGCCAATCACCGGGCTTAAATCCAGACTTCGACCCTTCTATTAGTGAAAAGCGGTCGATTTACTGTTTTCAGTTTACTTCGAGGCAAAAAAATTGCGCACTACCGCGAAATTTAATAGGTCTTATTTACTCGTGAATGTTGCAAGAAGATATTTGATCCACATAAAGAATGACGTGAATTCTGACAAAACGGTCTCCTATTACAAACTGCATTCCAATATTATTTAGTCTGTACTACTTAGGTACTTCAAAATTTAAAGAGCTATTGGAGCTCCATATTTGTACATACAGAGATACAGAAATAGAAAATACATAATTTTTTTTCTATACGTAGGCTAAAAACGTGGCGTTTGAAAGTATGTAAGTAGTATTATATACAGTGTATGTACATAAGGATTTCGTATGTACAAGTAATTCCTTGCATAATGATTAGTTGTGTTCAGCTTAGTCAAGGTGGTCTTTCATAAAAGGATTCCAATACGAAGTACATACTTTCTCTACAAATTGAATTACACTGCCAGGCTATGCAAATGTAAGGCTCTGATATGCAAAGGAATTCAGGAGAAACCTACAATTTATTCAGTCATTTCTATGGTTAGTTACGAGTAGTTGGAGTCGTTAAGGATCCTTAAGAAGTCCTGATTCAAAAACATTTAATTGGGTATACCCTAATTGATAGTCTCAATAAATGTATTTAATAGGTGTACCTAGTTGCATTACGCGTAAATTAATATTTCCAATATAATTTTTTTTAAACCCTTGCGGATTTACTGGTTAACTGGAGATTGCATACAATACAAAAAATTTAATAATCATATCTAATTAATGAAGTATTGAATAAAACGTATACATTTATTTTCTTTTTCATTAGCAAAACATAAATGCAGTTGCAGTTGCAGACGGGCCCGTTGGCGCAATCGGTAGTGACCCTGTCTGTTGCGGTTCGAATCCCACTCAGGACAAATATTCGTGTGACGAACACTTTTACTTGTTCTGTGTCTGGATTTAAATATTATCTATTTAAGTATGTACATAAAAAAATGTATGTATGTACTCGTATATCAGTCTCTGACAACCATATTACAGGCTCGCGCCTACTTTGGGGTCGAATGGCCGTGTGTGAGAATGTCCAAGATATTTATTTATTAGTGTGCAGATTTAAGAAGAAAAAAAAATACTATGACATATACATTGTACATCAATGCCCGTCCCAATCATAGTCAACTAAATTGAAATTCGATATTAGTAAAACACTTAAAAGTAACTATCCATGCAAAATATTAATATCGGTCAAGGCCCTAGTATTTGGTGATGATGTAAGGCCAAAACATGTCACAGTTAACATGATATTGCAATACTAACAACAAAACGACCGTTAGTTGGCTGGTATCAGGTTTATTGTACCTGTGATACTTATTTATGCGGTCAGAATTAAACAATTGCCTTTTGACGCGGCATTGAATGCTTTATTTCGATGCACGGTTTCGAAACTACTATTGAGAGTAGGTATCAACCACCAACCTATAGTTAGAGATATTTTTTAAATTAATCAGACTATAAATATTGCACAGTCAACAATTAACTCACTAATAAACAATATACCTAGTTAGCTTACCTAGAAAAAACTATACTGTTGTAAAAACCTACTCCATTCCGAAAACGCACGTCAGTATTCGTATAATTTAAAAAAAAGTCGTCCCATGTCAACGCTTATTTACATATGTACAAGGGTCAACATATAAATATTTTGGCTAAATTAACAATCAATGGTCAATGGTCAATTGGAAATTAAATATAATTTTTTTGTTTATTGAAAAATTTTCGTATTGATTTATGTATTCAACAACACGATAGAATCATTACGTTCAAATGTAAAGAGAATAGAAAATACGCTCGAGTTACGGTACGACTCAGGTGTACGACAAACAAATTCGACATTAGCATTCCTCCTTCGATTCAAAATTTATGGTTTGGCTGCGTACGCCGATTCCAAATTTAAAACTTGCTTCCGGCATTCGATTTTCCGTTAGCCACTAGCCAGCTACAAAGGCATCAACATTCAAGCAGAGTAAAAACTATGCGATGCTAAACATTTTCCACGTGGCAAAGTGTGTGGAAGTGTGGAAAAGTTTTACAGAATTCTCCATTTATAACAAAACACTGAGTTACATCGTTTTATTGAGTAACTAAGCTATGTTCATTAACTTTTTCTGTGCATTGATTGTAGATATAAATGTATTGTCGAAGGTGTAGAGGAAAAAATGTACAAAAAAGTATAGGAGTTACTATTCAACAGTTACATTTATTTTTATTTACTTAAAATACACCAGCTACTTATCTCTAAACATATAATTTAAATATTATATGAAGTTCAATTCTAACTGATTCGCCAGTACGTATAATTAAGCTTAAGCCACACGCAAAGTTTGCAATATAATTAACTAGCTGACCCGGCAAACGTTGTTTTGCCATATAAATAATTTTTACTGAATATTTTGGGAGAACTTCATGTAAGTGTGTGGACTACAACTACCACTACCAATACCACTACACCTACTACTACCACTACCCCTACCACTAACACTACCCCTACCACTACCCCTACCACTACCCCTACCACTACCCCTACCACTACCCCTACCTCTACCCCTACCACTACCCCTACTCCTACCACTACCCCTACCTCTACCACTACCATTACCAATACCACTACCCCTACCCCTACCACTACCACTACACCTACCAATACCCCTACCCCTACCACTACCCCTACCTCTACCACTACCCCTACCACTACCCCTACCCCTACCATTACCAATACCACTACCACTACCCCTACCACTACCCCTACCACTACCACTACCCCTACCACTACACCTACCACTAACACTACCCCTACCACTACCACTACCCCTACATCTACCCCTACCACTACCTATCACGCACCGGCGCCATCTACTTAAAATATTGGTTTGTAGTACATGCTATGTATCAGAGATGGCGCTGTATGTGAAAAAAGATTTTTCCCGCTTTTCTGTTGAAATTTTTCCTGAATTTTCTTTACTATAAACCTCACCGAGCCCGAGACCTTTCCAACGAATGCAAAACCGTGGAAATCGGTTCGTGCGTTCTGGAGTTATAGCGTCAGGAAGGAAAACCCGACTTATTTTTATATAGTAGATTACATAGCTGTCATTACTGATTAGCACTGAAAACCAATCAGTAAACATTAGCACTGAAAACCAGCGGTCGTAGTCTGTTACAGCTACGGCCAACGCTGAGTGCGGCCCCTTTTCATCAAGTAGCCAATTAAATTCTATTATTTTATCGTTTATAAATTGTGTTGTTGTTAATTTGTATTGTCTACTTATGAAATAAATGTGTTCTTCTTCTTCTTCTTTTTCATTATACGTCAATTACATAGCTGTCATTTGCGTTTTGTTATTCCGAGTCTGATTCTTTTTTGTTATACCACGTTTTATAGTGACTGACGTTTCATGTCAAGTCACACGGGAACGCTGTCGAACGGGATAAAAAGTATCCTATGTCCGTCTCCTGGCTCTAAGCTACCTCCCTACCAATTTTCAGCCAAATCTGTTCTGCCGTTCTTGAGTTATAAGTGGTGTAACTAACACGACTTTCTTTTATATATATAGATTTAAAGTTTAATAATTACGTATTAAGCTGTTATTTGGCCATCACTTTTAATGTCTATCATTGTTGTATTATTTGTGTTATTTTTTGTGGTGTTCAATAAAGTGTTCAAAAAAGTATATTTCCCATGTTACTCTACTTGATAGAGTCATAACAAAAGTCAGAGTCAAAATCAAATCTGGATGGAATCAATCAATTTGCCTGCTTATATCACGAATCGTGAATGTCTACAATGAAGACGAAATGGAGATATAAAATTTGACCGTAAAATCTATTGGTACGATTCGATCGTGATATTCGATGCAATCAATTTTGCACGTCGATGACGTAACCTTGCGATTTAAATTCAGCATAAGAAAGAAAGTCGTGTTGTTATGTTATTACATTTACAACGTAATTTAAATTAATCTATTTTCATGTCATTATAAGCTTTTACTGGTCCACTGCTGGACATAGGCCTCTCCTAAACGACGCCACTCCGACCGGTCCTGTGTCTTCTGAACTCTATATAACAATGGACAACATTTAATTATTTTAACATTATTTTAACATTACATTTACATATGTTGTCAATTGTGAATATTTTACACGGTTGTAAACGATAGCGTTAGTGATTTAACACTAAAGTGAAGAAGTAATAAGTAAGTAGAGCAATGTAACTTAATAATATGTTTCTGGGATGAAAAGAATCCCGTGTTCTAATCTAGGTTATCGTCGTACCTACTCGTATGTGCCACGTTTCATCCAAATGCGTATTGTAGCTTTTGCGTGATTGAGTAACAAAAATGCAAGCATACAAACATTCGCATTTATTATATTAGTAGGATTTGTGCATGACTGGCTACCTGGATGTGTGCCAAAATCGGGTAACCTAAAATTTCCGCTTTTGTCAACGTTCCAGGTTCCATTTATGAAGTCTGAATCTTTAGCCTTTTATTATTTTCCTCTTTACTTACGTCAAACTGTCTTATCATGAAAGCGAACAATTTGAAGTAGGTACTACGAAGGCACTACTGCCTATATGATTACATTAAGATTTCCCTTAAATAGGTATAAATTAAAATAAAGTTTATACTTAAACCGTGTGAAAAAAATAGTTTCTAAAGTTTACGAAAAACTATAGTTTTATTATAATATGTACTATATTGTGTACACTGAATATAATTACTTATTATATTCAGTAAAAGTAGTAAAAGTGATGCATCATACGACATAAAAAAGTTGTTGCTAGATATTTAATAAGACTCTGGTTATATGTAATTTGTTACATTTTATATTTACTCGTATGACACTACAGTAGGTACATTGTACCCCCAAGGAGAAAAGGCGAGTAAGAAATCATCTGGGATCTTGTTAATCCTACTCTTGGGATCTCAAGAACTCTTCATGGTCCTTGTACGATTTTAAACGCCCGTCGAGTCAAGGATACTCACAAGGCACCAAAAGTGGTACCCCCCCCCCCCCCCATAAAGCCTTCATAAGTACAGCCAGCAAATATATCGAAAAAATGGCAATGATCTTAGAATGAAAGGATTTCATGTGTAGGTTATACAGGGTTATTGGTAATTCGACGTATTCCCGTTAGGAGGTGATAGGAGTGACTATTTGTGATAATTTTAACCCCCATAAGCATTATGCAAAAGTGAACCATTTTCGAGTTATCAAGCTTTTCAGCTTTTTATAAAATAGGTCAGAAATGCAACATCAAAAATTTATTAAAAAAAAAGTATCAATTAAAATCTATTTTTTTCTTCTGATTTATAAAAACGATTAAACAGTGGTTATTTATCAACATTAAAACTACAGTTATCGGTCCAACTTTAAAAATGCGAGACGATTAACGATATTACTTCAATATTTTTTGAGATTTTTGTCCACTAAGATGCCTTAAAAACAAAAAAAACTTGTATCAAACTTGGCTTGCAGATTATTTTAAAAACATAACCGTTTTCTTAGCTTTCCAACAAGGTATAACAACTATGAACTTATTTTAAAAAAACTGAGAAAAACCGATCACAAAGGAAGCAGGTGGAAATTTGTATTCGAACTAAACTTATGGTCGTTCTTTAAAATTGCAAAAAAGTAATTAATAACAATGCCCAATGTAAATAAAACAAAAAATATAAATAATAAAATTAAATTTAGAACCGGTAAAAGTTTAGTAATAATAACAATTAATAATACTTAAGTAACAATTAAGATATTTTGTAATTTTGCCTAATTAAAGTTCTTGCTCGAAGGGACTTCCCCTATTGCGTACGCAGTCTTATTCTTTTTCTGAGGTGTAACTTAACTACCGAAGTGTTCAAATTATTCCGAATCACATTTTCAGGACATCCGTCTTGCTAGTATATCATATTTTGCCTTATAGCCAAAGGCACGTCTTCAAGCATTTCATTTGTTAAAAAAATTCGTAAACGAGCGAAATTGGTTCATCGATAAATTCTTGCACATTTGCACATATTGCAGAATAATTTCCCTTCGAGCAAGAACTTTATTAGGCTAAATTACAAAATGTCGTAATTGTTACTTATTATTAATTGTTATTGTTACTAAACTTTTACTGGTTCTAAATTTAATTTTATATTTATGTTTTTTGTTTTATTTACATTGGGCATTGTTTTTAATTACTTTTGTTGAAATTTTAAAGAACGACCATAAGTTTAGTTCGAATACAAATTTCCGCCTGCTTCCTTTGTGATCGGTTTTTCTCAGTTTTTTTTAAATAAGTTCATAGTTGTTATGCCTTGTTGGAAAGCTGAGAAAACGGTTATGTTTTTAAAATAATCTGCAAGCCAAGTTTCATATAAGTTTTTTTTGTTTTTAAGGCATCTTAGTGGACAAAAATCTCAAAAAATATTGAAGTAATATCGTTAATCGTCTCGCATTTTTAAAGTTGGACCGATAACTGTAGTTTTAATGTTGATAAATAACCACTGTTTAATCGTTTTTATAAATCAGAAGAAAAAAATAGATTTTAATTGATACTTTTTTTTAAATAAATTTTTGATGTTGCATTTCTGACCTATTTTCAAAAAAGCTGCAAAGCTTGATAACTCGAAAATGGTTCACTTTTGCATAATGCATATGGGGGTTAAAATTATCACAAATAGTCACCCCTATCACCTCCTAACGGGAATACGTCGAATTACCAATAACCCTGTATATTATGTAAGGTAATGAAAAAACATTCTAATTCTGATTTCTACCTAGAAATAGAAATATAACATTAATTTAGCATTTTAGCAAAGTTAAAAGGCGCCTTATGTCGCCTTTAAATATCACTTGCTATAACGGTGAGGGACATCGTGAGGAAACCTGCAATCCTGAGAGTTCGTCAGAATGTTCTCGAAGGCATGTGAAGTCTGCCAATCCGCATTTGGCCAGCGTGTTGGACTAAGGCCTAATCCCTCCCATTCTGAGGAGACCCGTGCCCAACAGTGGGACAAGGAAAGGTTTGTGATGATGATGATTATGATGATGAAAACAAACTTTACAGAAAACAAAGTGATATGGTAATTTTGTCTCGCACTTAGGTACGTGCATAGTCAGTCAGGCTTGTGATAAGTGCGTAGAAAAGCTTCCATTGTCTCGTGTTATATATGACTCCTATTGTCACGACGAGTAATAGAAAATGCGCGGTTCCTAATGGAAAACACGCCTTAACTCTCCGCACATTTACCCTCTCATAAGAATTCCTGTGTACAGTACTGAGAACCTTTTTCGATTTTTTAATATACGTCGAAAATGCTTTTTTCCCTCACAATGTTGTCTGTGTGAGCTTCTGATGAAATTGAAAAAAAAAAGGTGTATTCCGATTTAACACGCTCGATCAAGATATATTGTCTCACTTTTAATTATTTAATCTAATACTACTACTTTTTTTTTTCCCCGCGGGCATGCCGGTTGCATAGTTATTGATTCCAAAAGTAGTATGAACGCTGTAAGATTTTTAAGATTTTCAATCTTGTAGAACTCGCGGTAGTTCGTTGGATGAAACCACAGGATGAAACCACTAGTAATACTCCTAACCTAATACAGTACTGATTGAAAATCGTTTCAAAAGTTATATCTAGTAGTTATACATAGTTATTTATTTGTTATTAACAAATGGAACAACGACGATCATAATATTAGTTAACATATTGATTTTCTGATCCTACCTGTGTAAACTATGGTTCGGTGGTAATAAAGGTTGTGTCGTTGTTTTGCGTCCGGTGCCTTCGCGTCCTACTTCCAGATATAGCGCGCCTGTCGGTCCAGTGAAGCGGTCGACCGATCATCCAGATTATTATAATTCACCACTTCTGTGCCCTTTATATTTATTTATCTAACCGGCGAGACGCTCAGTAGATAAGAGTAGGTAAGGCTTTTTATAACAACTAACGTTTTTAGATGTGATATCAATTTGCCAAGGCTTTGTAATAAATACATTTCATATTTCGATACGATTTTCACTAATTTGTAGAGCTTGTGGAAATTCGAGAAAATTCCTGTTTTTATTTAAATTAACATTAAATTAAAGGTTTTTACTTTAAAAAAAAGGCTCCTTTATTCTCTGAATTGAAATAAAATGCTAAACTGAAATATGAAATAAACATTATTATGTACTTTAAAATGTATTGCTTTTAACACAAACGTTCTAGGACTTACTAGGTAATGTAAGCTATTTAATCTAACACAGAAACTCTCTGAACAGTACCTACTATTACTCGTAGTAAGATTTACGAGGTAACAGTGTAAAAACATACATCATTTCCATTGACGAGAGAAAGCTTTACGACGACTGGTCCTAACAACCTGTGAGTAACGAACATTTCATAACTCTACTGATGAGATCAACAGATAGATGAATTATTATTAGCTAACATATAATTTGCAATAACACAAACAGCGTAATAATAGACGTCTGATGTATTTTTAAGTGTGTATTGGCAATGTGACCGCTACAACTTCGCCCGAACATTTTACAAAACATAGCAGTTTTCCGGTTGGAAAGGACCTTATTTTTGTAGAAAACTCATCTTAGCGTTGAAGGTTAGCAACTGGATGGTGTTCCATGCTCGTATACTCATTCGTTTATGTTCTCGTTTAGCGTATTTCCACAGAATACTAAGTAGGTATGTTAGATAAAAAAAAATGAGGAAAAGGTAAAGGTAAGATTTTTCTAGCCAGAATTTCATCATTACACATTTTCTTTATACCTACAAATGTAATTGGATTTATATAGAAACTTGATTTTTTTAATATTTTTATTTTCTGAGAGGAGACCCGTGCCCAATAGTGGTATAAGGAAAGGCTTGTGGTTGTGGTGAATTATTATTGAAAACATCGTGTTTTCAATGATCCGAACCCATTGCATATCATAAGTGCCG
This sequence comes from Carterocephalus palaemon, assembly GCA_944567765.1. NCBI lineage: Eukaryota > Metazoa > Arthropoda > Insecta > Lepidoptera > Hesperiidae > Carterocephalus > Carterocephalus palaemon. Next base: position 12,210,247 of record OX155641.1, on the reverse strand, counting down.
CCAATCAGGATGTGATGCCGGAATGCCGGATGTCCATTATCTACGTATTGCATACCAGTATTTGTACGAAACGGATATGCAATTAGTAAAGTCATAGTGATGTAGTCCGTGTAGTAAAGCTTATTCGGTTATATCATATTAGGAAAAGGGAAAGCCTAGGACAAGGGTTGTCAGTATATACAGTATAGTCAAATAAGGTCACAATCCATTGATCGCTTTTTTGTGTGTGCTGTGTAACTCAGAGCAATGAGAACTTTACAAATTGTAGGTTATTTGAGATTTAATTATTTGTCAAATGTGTTGAATATCCAGTTATTTTAAATAGTATTAAAAAAAAATTCGGTAATAAACTGCAGTTTACAGACGCACAGGACGGATTAATTCTATTCCGCTGCACATGTTATGCAGGATACTGCGTTAGTGGCGTTATGTCATGCATACTGTGTCATGCTACCGATCTTCACGTAACTATGAATTAACTTTAGGGTTGTCAACGATGCTGAATATTTATTTATATCTCTTTATTATTAACGCATTTCTTGTTCAGTTACTTTAATTAGATTTACAACTTTATTTAAGACTAGTTGGCGCCCGCAGCTTCGCTCGTGTGGAATTAGACATAACAATAGTTTCGTTTACACCTAGTAATATTATATAGCCTATGTCACTCAGTGAAGATGCAGCTTTCTAAAGAATTTTTTAAATCGAAGCAAATCTTTCCTCTTTATAATATCTATTAGTATAGATCTAACTTACTTAGATTATAACGTCATCTTAGATTGCATTTTATAGCAGTTGATAAGTACGCATCATTGATTCTTTTGTATATAGAGTAGGTACTTGGTTTGGTTGTTATATATAGTAAATATGACAATATTTACATTCAGCAGAAATAATTCAATTAGATATTACATTTAATTCCACAATGGTGCCCTAAAATGTTATGGGCTACATCTCTAATACAAATAAAACATATTGGCATGTCAAACGAGGTACATCCCTAACTGTATTTCACAGAACATACCGATCGATATCAACGAACTCGAACTCTTGTTGATTATTTATTATTGCTATTTTCCGTGGCTGTGGAAATTTTCATGGATCGAGGTAAATAACATTTGGCAGATGTCATAAATAACATGTCATAAATAATAGCATTTGGTATAAATTTAGGCAAACATTTCGTTAGGTAGGTACTTAGTTGTGTGCATTGACGCAATTGACGGAATCGTAATAATAAACCAATCCAAATAAGGTTCAAGCTCAAGATTCTGAACCTCATCTCAAATCTTGAATTCCGCCTAGCCCCTTCTCAACTTAAAAAAATAAATCCTTATGTGCAATAAGCATAATAAATAGCGATCTATGTTTATTGTGCTCGTTGCCCTGTAGGCTCGATGGCGCAATCGGTAGTCACCCTGTCTGTTGTGCCAGGGGTCGTGGGTTCGAATCCCACTTAGGACAAATATTCGTGTGACGAACGTGTGTTCTGTGTCTGGATGTTAATATTATCTATTTAAGTATGTATTTAAAAATATCTATGTATGTATATCAGTCTCTGACACCCATATTACAGGCTCGCGCCTACTTTGGGGTCAGATGGCTGTGTGTGAGAATGTCCAAGATATTTCTAAGTAACATGTAAATAAAATGGTATTTAGTACTAGCTGCGACTGAGTAATCAAGACAACTACACCTATAGGTTACAACCGGTCAGCGTTTGAATGTCCGGCGCTAGAGCCACGCTACGGTCTGAATGCACCCACTTTGTCCACGAATATTCTTTGGGATTCATGAAACGAAAATGTACATTAACTCTCATGTTGCGAGATAAATGTTTAACGAAAGAAACCAAAACACCGCATAAATACGTCTTAACCGTGATCTACCACGAAGTATTTTCAGTTTTACAGGTACACTCCAAGTATAGGATCTTGACTATGTACCATCTTGTATGTTATTCGTAACTCTAACCTAACATACATTCTCGCTCCTATCCAATTTTTTACTACTATTTTTAGTAGTTTTTTAGTTTTTTACTAATATTGTAAATATGAAGGTTTGTGAAGATTATTGTGTCTCACGCTTTTGGTTTTCCATTAAACCACATTAAACTTAGCATACACAAAGACATGCTTATTTTAGTTTAATGGTGAATTTGTCCAGTAATGTCCATGCAAGAGGAGGACTAAACGAAACTGCCGCAATGTATGTTCGCGAGCGGAGTTGCGGGCGGACACTAGTATTTTAATAGAGATAAGCTAGTTATGGATCAGTAGACGCTTAGCTTTAGAAGCGCGTAAAAATCAGGTCAATGAGCTAGGATGCAATGACAGAGGTTCAATGGTCCCGCCCACTTAATAAAGCCTTCTAATTAGCGCCGACGCGACGCCCCCGCCTTACGCTCCCGTAGAGCCTTGAACCACTCGTGTTCAGAGAGCGGTCTACGCTCTGCTGCACCACTAATATATAAGTGGGAAAGTGTATTTGTTGGTTTGTTCTACTCATCCTTCTCAATGGAATGATGGATCGGTGTGATTTTTTTCAAATATCTATATACAGGGTGTCCCAGAATGAATGGATAATCCTTGAGCCCCGCACAGAACAGCTCTCCAGCGCTTAGAAAAAAATATCAAAAAAAAAAAATTCCAAGTGATACCCAAAATATGATTTTTTTTAGAAAAACATACGTTATTTTAGCTTCACTTCACATTCATTTACACAACTGCCACAAATTAATGATATTTTTAGCGTTTTTGGTGTCATTTTATTCCTGATAGACTATACTACTAGAAATACATCAAATAATATAAGTATCTGTGATACTTTTTTTATAAAAAAAATAAGAACTTGGATTTTTAACATGAAATTTGATACCAAAATAATTTTGACATAGTTTGAGAGTGTTTCATGTAAAAAAAAAGTATGAAAACGTAAGTGTCCAGCTATTTTAAAAACATGCGCAGTTAATACAGATTAAATAATGGTATAATACATAATTTTATCTAATACTACTACGAAGTTATTGCTATTGAGATGCAAAACGAGTAAATACGACTAAAATTAAAAAGTTAATGTCTTAATACATTTTAATAATAATAAAACATTTCAGGTGTCGCTGCGACCCATAGACGTCCCACTGCTGGGCACGGGTCTCCCCCACAGACACTGCTGCTGCGGGAGGTCCAGAGCATACTCCACCACGCTGCTCCAATGCGGATTGGTGGAGGGGTTAGTGGCCAACCCAGTGTCGAATGTTCTCAAGCCACCCGAAGGTCTTCGACAAGGCTTAACGACTGTTTCGTAGGAGGTAATGGAATCCCATTGGTTACAGAATGATGGCTGCCCTGCATATTATGGTACAAACGTCCGGGCTTATTTAAATGCCACGTATCCAAACAAATGGATTGGTCGTTTGGGTCCTATTCTGTGGCCTCCTCGATCTCCAGATTTAAACTGTCGGGATGTTTTTTACTGGGGCTGTCTAAAGGAAGAAGTGTACTCGAAAACAATTTCAAATGAGGAATTACGCAGCCGTGTTCAAGAGGCCGCTTCAAAAATAAATGAATGACTCTACGCATGGTTTCTTAGTAGAGCCTATAAAAGAAGATGTCGAGCGTGTATTAGAATCGGTGGCAGACAATTTGAACACCTGTTGTGAATAAAGATTGATGTAATGTACACCTGAAATGTAGCGTCCATAGCCCAATGGCTCGCGTCGATTCAATGTGACCGAAAGAGTTAAGCAACGACGGGCGCGGTCGGTTTGTGGATAGGTGAGCGCTAGTGGCAAAATTTCACGGACGCTACCGTGCTTCGGAGGGCACGTAAAGTCGTCGGTCCCGGTTGTTTTCAATGCTGGAAACAGTCGTTAAGCCTTGTCGAAGACCTTCGGGTGGCTTGAGAACATTCGACACTGGGTTGGCCACTAACCCCTCCACCAATCCGCATTGGAGCAGCGTGGTGGAGTATGCTCTGGACCTCCCGCAGCAGCAGTGTCTGTGGGGGAGACCCGTGCCCAGCAGTGGGACGTCTATGGGTCGCAGCGACACCTGAAATGTTTTATTATTATTAAAATGTATTAAGACATTAACTTTTTAATTTTAGTCGTATTTACTCGTTTTGCATCTCAATAGCAATAACTTCGTAGTAGTATTAGATAAAATGATGAATTATACCATTATTTAATCTGTATTAACTGCGCATGTTTTTAAAATAGCTGGACACTTACGTTTTCATACTTTGTTTTTACATGAAACACTCTCAAACTATGTCAAAATTATTTTGGTATCAAATTTCATGTTAAAAATTCAAGTTCTTATTTTTTTTATAAAAAAAGTATCACAGATACTTATATTATTTGATGTATTTCTAGTAGTATAGTCTATCAGGAATAAAATGACACCAAAAACGCCAAGAATATCATTAATTTGTGGCAGTTGTGTAAATGAATGTGAAGTGAAGCTAAAATAACGTATGTTTTTCTAAAAAAAATCATATTTTGGGTATCACTTGGAATTTTTTTTTTTTGATATTTTTTTCAAAGCGCTGGAGAGCTGTTCTGTGCGGGGCTCAAGGATTATCCATTCATTCTGGGACACCCTGTATATAAAAGGACAAGCTGACTGACTGACTGACTGACATATCAACGCAGAGCCTAAACTATAAGGGTTAGAAACTTGAAATTTTGCACAGGGGTTCCTTTTATAACGTAGGGGAGCACTAAGAAAGCATTTTTGAAAATTCACCCCCTAAGGGGGTAAAACGGGGGTGCAAAGTTAGTATGAAACTGCCGTTTTTGAAGTTAGTGAATGTCCAATTCCACGCGAGCGAAGCTGCGGGCGTCCACTAGTATCTAATAAACGGCCTGGAGAGTGATATAGGCTGTAGATGTAGGCTATACAATTCTGAAGGTAAATTTTCGGTTTTCTGTGGGTCATTCGTATGAAATGAATCGTAGTGCGGCAGTGTGTCAAAAAGAAAAAATCCGAATGACTTAAGAATGTCTCTGCAACCTGCATCCCGCAATAGCGTCCGTGCCAGTAGAGTCTAGCTAGAGTCTCGAGTGTCGAGTACCGGCGCGACTCGAGTAACTACTCCAGGGAACGGGACTAAGTGGGACGCGGCTTGGAATACGGTGCCCTATTTAGTTAGTCAGTTCTTTTGTCTAAGACAAACAATCGTAGGTACTCCGAGGGAGTTTATAATGAAATATTCTAATTTGTAATTACTATAATAGTGTTGGTTTAAGAAATTTAATGTTCAGTTTTGATGTCACAACTCGACCAAACTAATCATTCAGAACAGGTCCGTACTGAACATCAGCGTCATGGCTTCATTTTGAGTTATGACATAATGTTGAGTACGGCCCTATTTTGCTTATATTTGAAATTGAAAAATGTTGTATTATATCTGTGCGTGTATTTGTATTTTTCTATTCTGTATTCTAAAATATGTAAGTATCTAGTTTAAAAAAGTTTTAACATTTTCACGTTAATATAAAATAAATAAATGAGCCAATTAAAGAAAAAAACACCGATATGTTGTATCTGTTCAAATTATAATGTACACGCAATGATATTAATCATTGTGTACACGTGTGTAATTAATACATTTTATTAAAAAAAATGTATCGAAGGAAAATCACTGCTCTTAATTGTGAATGTAAATGAGTAAGCATTACTCTTTCTAGATTAGTTAAATTAGTAATGATAGCTGGGCACTGCAGGCACTATTTCTCTATGAGAAAACAATTATTAACAGAGAAAGCTGCGGGCGTATTTAAATTGAAAGCCAATTGAGTTCATAAAGTTTTTTTATATATTTTGACTCATATCTTAATATATTGATGTTTTGAAAAACAGATTTCAAATCAAAATTTCATACATTATATATCATGGTAGTACATGATATCATGTTTTGACTATGCTTTTATAGTTCAGAATGTTTCCTCTTATAATTATAAGTTCCGCTTTCCACTATAATATTTTATTTTAAAATATTTGATTTCATAGATGCTGCAAATTTAGCTCAAACCTCGACGATTATGCAGGATTAAAGAAAAAACAAATTAACGATCGTATTGAAGTTTTATGTGAGAAAATACTTGACGTAAAAAAATATTATTTCTGTTTAATTATATTTCATGGTTTCACTGCTTTGTGTGAGAAAATAACGCACGTTTATATTATACCTGCCCAGATATTTATTCATGAAAAAAATTAACTCATAAACATTAAGCCAAGAGATTTCTAATGATAATTTGGGAATAAAAAATGTCTAATGTTTTAATTAAATACCTGATAAGTAGGTAGGTAATCTTCTAAATTATATTCTTATTGTATCAAAGTAGTCCTTGGGTCTCTGAATCCTTATAATACAAAAAATATAGCAGATCTGTATTTAAAATCTACGAGTAAGTAGGTATGGAACAAACTAATTTTATAATTATACATACAGTACAGAAGGGATTACCTCAGGGTAGAAACTTCGTACCTACTTCTCACACTAATGATTTCTAGAACTACTCATTATTTGAAGTACTGTTAACAGTCAGCTTTTACTGCCCACTGCACTCAATATGCCGATAGAAATCATCAACAAACGCCGAGATGAAAGTGAAACGTGGGGATATTTACCCAAAGAAACCACTTAACATTACACTGCCTACACTAGAGGCTGAATTGTTGGCTGTTGGCTCGTTTAAAGCGATAGTTAATTTGCTACTGTAAATTATTAAAGTGTTTTAAAATGCCTCGTTGGTGCAATGGTCGCAAACGTGACTGCTGAGCAGGAGGTCCTGGATTCGATTCACGGGTCGGGCAAAGTATTAAGTAGTAATATTAATAGTAATAACTCGGAGTCTAGTAATTTCTCTGGTGTAAGGCAATAGGTGGTTTTGTGGATGGGTGACTGCTAGTGGCAAAATTTCATGGACCCGTCGTTGCTTAACATTGTCGATCACATACGATCGATTCTGGCTTGGGCTATGGACACTTATGCAAGCTGCTAATTACTGCTAACGTGCCATAACGTGGTTATAATGGTAAATCTTGTGATTGAGTGACACAAGCGCCAACAATACGCCGCCGATGCAACTCAAGCAACAATAACAATTACATAAATTGTTGCCTTCAAGGTTTAGATGTAAATAACAAGATTATTCCATCGCTCATTATTCAGACAACCGTTTGGTGACATCACGGTACAGCAGTGTCTCGTGGTTAAATGAATAAGCTTTAAGAGAAACAAAGTCAAATTACACGTTACATTGTCAGTGTGAGAATATTCCAATGAATCGCCTTAACCTTTGGCCACAACCTTAGCGCGCCTTCGACTGACAAGGACAAAATGTTACGTTATCTGTGCAAAAATTAGAAAATGATTTGAATGCAGTCATTCTTATTTTGGAACATTCAGTTATCTTCTAGTAAAACTTGTCGTGTATCATTCATCATCATAACTCTATTTCTCTATTCATCATCACTCTATTTAACGATGTCTGTTGAAAACGCTGTTTTTTTAAATAAAAGTTCCTTAACTCAACATTTTTCATTCCTTCCGCAGACTTTTTCGACGTTGCATTCAAAATGAGCCTTTTTGTTTTAAATGGATCTCTTTGTATGGGTTGTAGTTAACAGCGTTTTGCAATGGAGATCGTAGGAAATACCAGACATTTAATTTTTTCGGACAAAATATACAATGACGATATTTTCGCTTGTAAATCGGTTTAACTTTCGTGTTTTCAGGCTATTGTTTCGTTTTTGCACGGGTACTTTGTTTCTCAGAATATAATACAAGTATATTAATTACATTGAGGTTATACTAATTTATTTCTTATTTACCTTGTGGGTTAATGTTAAATAATATAGAATATCTGAAGGCTCGTAGAGCAAGAAGAAAAGGAAAATATTTTTCACAACTTTTTAAGTCCCATCCACACCGCATTGAAACCTAGTCATGAACCACCGTCCGCTTCTCGTGGTTAAAGTTATATAGGAGTCGAGTTATTTGTAAGATAAATGTCTTTGAGTCTGACTACAGTTAAATGTTCAAAAATTAATTCGCAACAAGGGAAAAGAAGCTACGCCTATGCTACGACGATGCTACGCTAAGCTATGCAAATGCTTCGGTATTATGTCTTCACAACAAATCTCTGTTGATCATCAATCCGATAGATCTAGATAGAGTATTGAGTAGGCCATTGACAATGACGCTGGACGACTTTGGGTGGGTGGACTCGACTCGACTCATGTAGAACGTCACTCGAAGTTTTTTTATCATGTTAATTCTCAATGCGATTCTATACCTACCGTTTTGCTGTTATAACCGAGTGCTTATCAAGTTTACAATCGAATATAACTTTCTTCGATGAGTACCTAACCTAAGTGGTGTATACCTGAGAGTTCAGTTTTGGTTCAACCTCTAAAATAACATCAGGCCACCGATTCCTGCTCGTATTTCAATCGTTGGTAATCACGTTTTTGTGTTGGATATAAAACACCATTATTTATGGTGCTAATGATATGCGGGCGTTGATGAGAATTTAATTTCCTTATTATGTCAACAGTCCGTCAATCTGTTCTGTAACTAATTAAACTGTACTTATATGTTTGCATTGTACTCATAATGTTAGATTGTATACTCTAAGCTCTGTTACTATTAGTTCATGTTTTTGGTGAGTCATTTCACTATAGTAAGCATTAAACTAACTTGTTATTCATGCTTTTTCACACAGTTAGGTTGTCAATGCGCTTTGTGTATTGTTCAGATAAGCACAATTTCTATCTAATACGAAGAATTTCGCTGCTATAGGTACGTGACTTTTTGTTCTATTTTTATGCTATCTAATCTCTCTCAGTCCCGAAGTTATAAATCATTGTCCTATCGTGCTAGTTTCGACATACCTGGCGGAAGGATTAGGTCGAAAGGCTGTATGGCCGATAGTCACGCAAAATAGTGAGCCGATTGAAACGGGTTGCTATCGATAATGGGATTGTCTGATATGCATCGTTCGTGTGTTTATTATGTTCCGCCCACACAATAGTGTGGCGAATTGTGTGCGAGAGGCTGCTGCAAGCGCTTTCACCTCCGCCCCCGCCCGCTGCGGCCCCGGGCGCTGCATAGCGCATTGTTAATAGTACTGTTAATTGGTACCCCGTGCAACTCCTCGGAACTTTTTAACCGTGTTAACGCGACCGCAAGCAATCTTGGGCGGGGTAGGGCCGCGCGGCACGCACTGCCCCCGGACGTGATGCCACCGAGCTTTCTCCGTAACTACCGCGGCGAATCGGCGGACGTGCAAATTACACGAATGTCAAGACATCGCCTCGGCAGCGCGGGGTCAGCGGCCGGCATCGATCGCGATGTTTGTAAACATTGCGCATCGCGTTACAGATTATGAGCACGAACGGAAAGCGGACTCACCTGGACGATCTGCGCGCTGTCCTTGTCGAGCAGGAACTCCATGGACTTGTGCGGGCGCGCTCTGCGGGAGTCCGGCGGCGCCAGCGCCAGCAGCGAGCGCGCGTGCAGCACCGTGCGCTGCGTGTCCACGTCCGTCTCCAGCACGCCAGGCGGCGCCGGGGCGGGCGGCGGGCGCGGGCGCGGCGGCTTGTGCGCCACGCCGCCGCCGCCCGCCGCACGCGACACGCCCTCCTCCTTCAGCGGGATGCGCACGTACTGCGGCCCGGCGGCAGCCGCGCGCGCTCCCTGCCCCGCGTCTGCCGCGCCCGCCGCCGAGGGGCTCGCGCCCGCCCTCCCGTTGGCGCCTGCGCTCCGGGTCTTCTTCTCCTTGCGCCCCGAAAATCGGAAGTTCGCGAACCTCGACAGGAAGCCGGCGATGCGGCCGCGCGGTGCGCGCGCATCCGTCTCCGTCATCGCGGCGACGCGGTCTGAGTCGGAGCGCGGCGCCGGCGCGCGCGGCGGCCACTCGCCCTCCCCCACCACGACCACCTCTGCGTCCGCTGCGTCGTCGCTCGCGCTCTCGCTCGCGGCGGTCGTACTCGCGCTCGCCTCCCGCCAGCTCACCTCGGCCACCACCGGCGAGAACGTGACGCCCTTCGAGCCGGTGGACGCGGAGCGACCGGGCGGCGCGACGCCCGGCGGCGGCGGCGCCACCAGCTGCAGCGAAGCGCGCAGTTCCTCCGGTGTCTCGCGCTGCGGCGTGGCGCGCGCGCGCAGCTCCGGCGTGGAGCGCACGCGCGCGTCTCCCGCCCGCAGCGGCGTCGACGTGAACGCCGGCTCCCGTATCGGGTCCGGCGAGGGGGTGCGCGGGGGCGAGGGGGAGGCGGACGACGGCTCCATGCGTCTTCGCAACTCGTCGAGGACGTCGTCCCAGGCTCCCCAGGAGTCGCGGAGGCGGCGCGCGGTCAGCACGGAGAGCTCGCGGGAATAATCCCCGCCGTCCTCGAGGGCTCGCTTCGCCTCACCGTCGAGCTCGCGGGCGGTCGCTTCCATCTCGCGGGCGAAGGCGCGCTCCGACTCTGTGGTGGAGTCGCTGCCGGCGCTGGGTTCGCGAGGCGGCGCAGGCGGCGAGGGCGGTGAGGGCGGCGAGGGCGCTCGCGGCGGCGGAGGCGGGGGCGCGCGTGGCGGAGGCGGCGGCGGCGGCAGGCGCGGGCGCCGCGGACCGCCGCGGTAGTCCAGCGCGGTGAGGTCTGCCACGCTGACGGTGAGGCTGTCGCACACCTCGAAGGTCTGGCGGAATCGCGCGCGGTGCGCGGCGCGGCGGCGCGGCTCGGCGCACACGTCGAGGTCGGCAGGCAGCGAGAGCGCGCGCGCGGCGCGGGCCGGCCGGCGGGCGGCACTGGGCGAGGCGAGGCAGGGCGCGCTGCCGGCGCCGGGCCCGTGCGCTATTTCGGGCGAGCGGCGCGCGGGCGGAGGCGGGCGGCGCGCGCGCTCGCTGTAGCCGCTGTCCTCGCTGAGGTTCTCGGCGGAGAGATGCGCACGCGGCGCGGGCCGGACGGGCGGCGGCGAGGCGGGCGGCGACTCGAGCGAGTCCGGCGAGAGACTGGGCGAGGCGGGCGCGGCGCAGGAGCGCTCGAGCGACTCGAACTGCGCGAGGCTGGAGGAGCGCGAGAGCGAGGCCGAGCTGGCGGGCGAGGCCGCGCGCTCGCGCCGGCGCCGCTTGGCCGGGCAGGCCCACTCGCGCTCCGACTCGCTGTCGCATTCCGACCCTACGAGTACACAATGCGCTCGTTTAGCTCACCTTAATGTCTACGAGTAACAATCTAACTAAATAATTAATCTAGATTCCTGCTTGTTAAATAGTTTTAGTAATTTGTTTTAAGTCAATGAGAAATGAAATGTATTTAAAAAAGTACATCTCTGTCTCTGTACTCCCGAAGTGGTGAGCAAACAAAGAGATTCAGTTGTATGTCTTGGCACAGGGAAAATAATAGTTCATTAATTTATCCTGGTTAGTAATGGCACGGTAATGGTAATGGTAGGTAGGTATATCTTAGCCCATGGATTATAATATGGCCAAATCAAATGGCTCCTTAAATCCGTTTAATTCCCATCTCTTATTTTGTCCATTCACCAACGTCATCGTAAAAATTTTGATTTGGTAACTCACAAAAATGGATTGAAATCCTCGATTCTATCCTATAAAAAATGCATACCTATTCTTGTACGATAATAGGACAGGATAAGGTTGCGATCTTCGACGTAGCTTTGACAATGATAATGAAACATTGTGTGCTAATTTAATTAGTAGTATCATTTGGAAGGAATCCAAATTGTTGCTTAACATTCTATTTAATAGAATACTATAAATAACGACCCAATATTCTATGAACTAAATTATATTTGTACATCAAGGCTTCTCAGCGCCATCTTGGAATGTTTCTTGAACCTAAAAGCATACTAATGTCTGAACTCTGCAAGAAGTTCTGCTATTCCCCGTTAGATGTCGCTATATTAAGAACCAGCGTTACGTATGAATAATAAGCGTAAATGGTCACGTTATTTATATTTTATTCCACTAGACAAAAATAGGTAGTTAAAAATGTTATTCTCATATTATTATGTATTAACTTTATTCTCAAATCTTACCTGCAGTCCCCCGCACATGTATAACGGAATCGGCATCTGAATCAGAAAGCCAAGTGGCGGCGGAGGATCGTTCGGAACGCAAATCATCGCTCGTCTCCTCGACTATGGTCTCGAGGTACAAAGCGTGAGTGCTGCCATTGTCACCTGCGCACAAACGAAACAAAAGTTTATTACTATTCAGCAATAGATGGCGCAAGGAGGAGTCAAAAGATAATTCCCGTTAAATCAATGTGCGAAATAGTCCTTTTACTGTAGGAGTATGGATGAATAGTCCTTTTACTGTATAAACCTTCATAATAATGTGTACGAATGAAAGATTCGTCTTTGCATCATCAAATCATCTTTACAAATATTTCTTTCCTACAGGTAAAGTCACGGTAAAGCTTAACGTAAATAATAACGTCCCTGCTTAAATATTTGAATAGCTCTATTAATATTTTATGTAAACAATTGTTAGCACGCCTCGCATAGCACGTGATTTGGTGGGTCATTTAAACACAATGGACTTTCTCTCAATTGCTTCACGAGTCTACACGAGTGATGTAATTGTGCTACCTACTTTAAGCATGATGGTAGGTAACATAACGGGTTTGCTATCAGACCCGTATTAGGTCGGTCTCGTATCTGTTTCAGTGGGATTATCACGATCGTTACGTATACGTTTTATTTTGACGGTTCGACAATTTTCTTACAGGGAAAGAGAAGTAATTATGACAAAAGGTGTCCGAACATGGTACTATAGAGCAGAGCAGGAGTTCCTAAACTTTAAAGATAACGGAACACCAATACCTTTTATTTTAAGGAACCCAACAAATCAACACTGAACTTTATATAAAAATTATTTTAAAAAAATGTGATATATTATTGAAACACATTATTCGTGATTTAAAGTTTTAATGTGATGAATAATTTTGGAGAAACCGTGACGAATATTCTACGGAACCCAGTTTGGGAATCTCTGGTATAGATTATATACTCGGAAATAGAAGCAGAGTAAAGCGGGAAACCGTCCTGACCGAACGTAGGAATGGTGATAAAATCACAGAACAGTTAAAAGAGGGTAAAATAGAGGTGGTGACAGGTAACTAAGGCTCGGTAAAGGATCTATACGAACGTGTTTGGACGGTCGTACAGAAAGAGGTGTTTACCTAGGGTCATAATGCTGAACCTGAAGAGACCCTGTGACCTGTGTGTGTGTGTGTGTGTGACCAACGACAAAAATCTACAAAATTTTTCTAATACTAGCTTGAAGCTAGCTCATGTATGAAATCAAGGTTGTTCTAAGGACGTGGATCACACAAGCATTCCCTAGGCGCTGTGTCTATATCAGACGATGAGACAATGTAGATACCTATGTTAATTAATGCATTTGTTAGTATATTTTTTCGTAGTTTAGTATCTATTTATCATACTTTATCTATATGTGACCAACTGGGGGGTTATAGAGAGAGACAGCTAGGGAGAGCATATACAAGCATCCTCCGATCAACCACCAGGGATAGACTGCGTCGATGGTCTAGTCTAGCGACAGCTAAACTAGAAGTCCTGGGTTCGGTGCCCGGGTCCCGAAAACCTACCTATTTGGTTTTTAACTCGAATTTTTGCCTGTATTATACCTACCTAATTATACGGACCTAAATATAATTGGTGAAAATTCGCTATCTACCTACCCTTTCGGAGAAATACAGTCGTGATGTATACTGTTATGCTCCAGTTGGTGATCTTCCGATGAATGAGCCAGGCATTCATCAATGTATATTGAACATCTAGAGAGTAAACTGTAGACTGACATCCAGATGACCTCGAAATGTCGGGCTGCAATTACTCTTAGAATCAGAGGGTTTTGTACACCAAACGTGAGTTATTTAGCTTACGCCATTCTCCTTTGTAATCCATTATAATAAGGTTGGAACTGCTTTGTACTTTGATTAACCTTACACAGCTGCCTTGTTAGCACTTTAATGTATTGCTTTAAATAAATTTGAATACGCTTGCTGTTTGTATCGAGTAATTGCACATTTAATTACAAAGATCAATAGGTCCAAAAGGTCTAATGATTTTTTTTCAGACTGCAGAATAGAACAAGTGAGTAGAAGTGTGAGTTCAAATGCTCTCAAAGTTGGTAGATTTTTAGTTTTATTTATTCATTTAACCTTTATGAGCCAAAATACTACAAAGGGCGGATATAATACCCAAGGGAATTCTCTACCAGTCAACCTATGGTGAGAGGATGAGGCTGGTTTATAAAATAAAAGCGACTACTTTTTATAATATACTTACATTATTTTATATTTTAAAATACACATAGTTAATCAAATTTATTGTGTCAATTGCCAATTTTTATTATTTACCTAATTAGAACTTCACCTGTATTCTAAGTAAATACAGTAGCGGACGTTACCAGTTCCCACAGCATGATTCCGTTTGTAGGTAGGGTTGTCAAATCTGTTTTAAAATAAATGTAGCGTTTTCAAACAAATTATATATAGTTAAGTTGTGTTCGGAAGTATTATTAATAAATATTAAAATAAAGCCATGACAACTATTTGTCATTTGTATCAACTATAACTAAGTATATTACTACTACTACACTACAACATATAAATGTACCTACTATATTATTACTACAACTTAATATACTTATATTAACTAATACTTCCACCAATCCGCATTAGAGCAGCGTGGTGGAGTATGCTCTAGACCTCCCGCAGCAGTGTTTGCGGGGGATTCCCGAGTAGCTAAGACTATTTGGGCCGCTAAATCGTGACGATTATTGTGTGTAACCACACCATCGCCGCGTCTATTTTTATACAGATATTATTATGAATGTGTGTATAGTTACCCCACAATATATATTTCCAGAGTACGAAAATTGACGAGCCTTAAAAAGAAGAATATAGTGATGAAGGAGCAAATTCAATGATAACTTTGCGTCTCTTCCTTCTGGAACTGATCACGTGACCAGGTGACAAAGTGACAACCCTATTGGAACGGGTCGAACGTGTCGACCTGGCGAGTGACCGAACACCTGTCGTTAACGGTACCGCTCGTATTCAGCCGACCGCGCGACACGCCGGCTGAATCTATCGCTTTGATAATGTTCTGTTCGCATCGCATGTGTACTTGTGTATTCCGTGTACAATTGTACAAACATTACAAATGAACAACTTGTACATGTTTATAATTAAATACTTAAAAATTAATTAAACGGCAATTACCATATTTTTTTCAAATATGAGAGATAAAACTGTTGAGACGTATTTCTAAGACCTTATATTGCGATTTTTTTCTAGCGAGTAAAAATAATATAAATCTGTTTTTGAAATAATTACGTAGTTGGAAATACGATGAACATTACTGTTTTTTTTAAACACTAAAGTGTGTATTTTGTAAAAAAAAATCCCTAATTTGCTAGATTTCGCTACTTACCGAGCCATAAGTTGTTGCTGCGACGCAAAAGACTAAAGTAAAGGCAAATACTACAGATAATACGTTTAATTTAGTTACGAAATATTCACTTTTCGCGAATATAGGTAGCGTTATATTCTCTTCTCCGATGATCGTCATTTCCATTGTAATTAATGTGCAACCTTGCAACTTGCAATGATAATGTTACAACAGCAATATTTGATACAATGCGTCAAACGTGATCTTATATTATGTTTGCGTTTGGCAAATTTGTTTATTCTGAATTATATTTCAAGAGGCTTCGTTCACTGGAAGTAAGTACAATACCAGGAACTCAATTCAATCAACATCCGCAGCAGTTTAGTTACAAAAAACCACTACCGGTACCAATACCAACAGGTTGAAACATTGAAAGGTCAGTAAACGTGAATTTGACAACGCTCGCGGTTCAAATTAAAAGTTATTTATAAATATTTTTCAAAAATATCTATTCCATGCTTAGATTATTTATATGAAATAATCTAAGATTCCATATTTAGGTTAGTCTCATTATAATGTTACACATAGGACACGTAACCATCTGTTCGTTTTTAGGTTTTTTTTTTTTTCATATAAAATGGCTAAATAATATTTATTACACGGTAGAAATTGACCTGAGTAGGTACTTACGATCCACTTACTTATTGTAGGTTTTACCATTGCAAACTCCATTTTACCTGAACTAAAACAGCGAAATACAATGCGTGTATTGTATATTAACGGATGTACCATACTTGACCATTTATTGATCCAGTACACCATTTGATAACTCATTGATGCACTAAACTCAAGTAGACTCATCAACAGCAATACGGCAAGTATTCGGCAAGTACCTACTTGATGCGTATCCTTTCATTTAAGATCGAAAGTGAGACGGAATTAGGTCGTTCCAATTAATACAAGAGTTAAATTAGGGTTCATTGAACCTAGTTATGATGGCGCTCGAGACAGGTTTGGATTCGGTCTGCTGAGCCGCAAAGATAACTGCAAGGTTCCGAAACTGTTTGAAGGTTACAAAGATAAGTATAGTTATATTATTGAGGTGTAGCCGCATGATCTTTTTATTGCTTACAGTTTCATAGCATAACATCACGCCTGTATTTCCGAGAAGGAGGCAGAGGTTTTCACCAGCTATGTATAGGTCCATAGGGCAAATCCAGACTTTAAATCCAGATTTTATGTTAAAAAAACCCAATAGTTGTTGCCCCGATCCGGGAATCGAACTCAGGACCTCTAGCTTAGCAGTCATTCTTGCGACCACTAGGCCAACTGTTTGTTGTTCATTTTGTCAAAAATGTTTTTTTAAATCTACAGAATTGCCATGAATGCGTGGTTGATGGACAATAATATGGACAAGCATATTGCCGCATCCGTTGTTCAACGTCAAATGAAATGCCCGCTCCGATTGCATTTGTGAAAACGGACCTTAGACAGTCTATTGGTTTACTTTATTTACGCACACAAGTGCAATGTTACAATAAAACAAGTGCTTAAATTTACATTATAACAAATTAATTGACAACGATGAAAGTATTCTTAATAACTTATTACCTACTCTTAATTTCGTCAGTGGCATTTTATTCCAAGCCGCAATTCATGCACATCATATTATTGGATGTACCAATAAGTACCTACCAATACCTAAGTACAAATATTACACCGGAATGTCACGCTAGTTGACGAATAGAAAAATTACAAATTCAAATGAAACGATGTTATGAAAGTGATACAACAATTATTTTCTCAAACTCGTCAACAAAGCTAGCTGCATATTTATAATGTTCTATAATTCATGAAGAAGGCAACCAGTAAGTAGGACTCTGTGCCTTATGTAGTGAAGTAAAAATACATAGATTGGACAACGATTAATGAAATAATTAGCGTTACAAAATACCGCGCAGTCGCGCCGCGCCGTGTCCACAGATTCTTTGAATACCGAGGGCATTACGTTAGATAGCGACCGATTAGTGGAGTATTCAACTTTACGTAAACATATAAGTACAAAATATTAATATAACATTAATTAAACATATTTATCGGGGTGCTAGATATTATCAAGTTATATTTAAAAGTTAGAAAATGAGTAAAACAGTTGTTCTATTACGGGAAACTCCTAGATTTATATATTATTTATTATATGTATTATTATTATTATCAAAATTATAGGTATTAACAAATTATTAATTACAATTTAAATTGAACCATTTTGTTCAGAAGTTACAGCCAATTTTTGATACGGCCTTTAGATGACATGTCCAAAATCAATCAATGAAGCTAAAATAGTAAAAAAATCGACTTAATAGTAATAATCTGTGGGGTGCTGAAGATCATAAAATTACGATTAGTTTTGAATCGACTTAACAATCCGGACATAAAAACGAATAGGTATATTTCTACGAATGACTTACTTAACATAAGTCATCGATAAGCAACAAAAACGGCAACACAACACAAAAGTTACTACACTTCCTTCACGATTTTAATCGCGAAAACTAATCGCTTGTTATAAAAAACACAAGCAAAATCAGCTATAGTCAGGCGATAACAGTGCTTACCCGGCAAGTGATTGGCACGTTGTTGATAGGCAGTAGCATACAAGGCAGTACAATAAACAAGAGGCACTAACGGACTGACCAACTAATGCTCTTATAAACTAAACTAACTGACGGCAAGAGAGAAAAACTTAAAATAACACGCTTTTGTAGATAACTGAACTAAAATGAAGATGTTTTTTTTTTAATTTTTTTAAATCAATGGTCCTCGATAAGTGTGCAAAGTTTTAAATTAATCTGACGTTTTGAAGTGGGCGAAAACCACGCTCATAGATTCCGTTACATACATATACATACCAAGATAATAAAAGAGTGTTAAAAATGTAGTAACTAGCTGCCCCTTAAAATACAGTAAATGCGTCATGCCCGCGATTGATTGATAGACAGTACAATAGTACTGACGGCAGAAAAAACACACAACGTATAAAATACACACACAAAAACTATCCGGAATTCCAATTGCGTTTCTTTGGTAATGAAACACTTTATGCGTCGGATGAAAAAGTATTCCGTATATCATCCATTCATAGTTTCGTACATTTACGGCGATATTGTGTCTGATCAGAAAAAAAGGTATGTTCTCATTCAATTAAGGGTTAATCATTCAGGCGTTACCCAGGCTCACATGCAGAAAAGAATAACAAATTTTCAATTGTTTTTTTTAACCATTCATCAGTTGCCACCCATGACAACTGTGACAGACCCTGAACAAGACTCATAAGAGTCTCGTTCAAAGTAGGTCACAGTTGCGTTGCTACCCTCAAGGGCCTCAACTACTTAAGTTTGTCTCCCTTAAGAAAAGGGTAAACGGAAAAAATATATCAATTAACTGTTGGTTTCGAAATATGAATTTTCAATGGTTTTTTGATGCTCTGATGCTAATCTTAAGGCGTCGGTGACTTACCTACGGTATTGTCCATACGCCACCAACCTAATATAGGTACGTTCTGTTCATAAAATATGTGATATAAAAAACTGCAAATCATAATTTCGTTCGTGTTTCAGATACGAGCGTAAACGAAGGCAATGGAATTTGCGACAGCGTAAAATTACATCACTAGCCAAACTTATTTATAGAACAATAAATAATTCACTGTAGGAAGCACTATGAAGAATTTGTTCGTTGATCAATGTAGGCGGCAGTAATTTCTGCTCTTACCTACAATTGGAAAGTTAAATGAGTCAGTAGAGCGGTACTGAGGCGCTATGAAATCTCTCCCCACATCCCGTTTTTGCACACACTTATTAGAAACTCACTATATAACTGGTGGTGTATATTTTTGATGAAACGGAAGTTTAAATGTACTTTAGTTAGCGTTGGAATAACAGCACATGATGATTTCTTTGGGTTTTGAGTACTTTTGAGACACAAAGGAGAAACTGTCGTCAATGTTCCCATCCGAATTGTTGTTCTGTATTACATAACAGTAGCGTCCATAGCCCAGTAGCTTGCGTCGATTCAATGTGATCGAAAGTGTTAAGCAATGACGGGCGCGGTCGGTTTGTGATTGAAATTTCATGGGCGCTACCGTGCTTCGGAGGGCACGTAAAGCCGTCGGTCCCGGTTGTTTTCAATGGTGGAAACAGTCGTTAAGCCTTGTCGAAGACCTTCGGGTGGCTTGAGAACATTCGACACTGGATTGGCCACTAACCCCTCCACCAATCCGCATTGGAGCAGCGTGGTGGAGTATGCTCTAGACCTCCCGCAGCTGTGTCTGTGGGGGAGACCCGTGCCCAGAAGTGAGACGTCTATAGGTGGCAACTAAGCAATAGTATATCGTAGGGCTGATCTGATAACTGTTAAAAATCTTCTATTCCGGAGTGAATGGGAAGTGAGTCAAGTGGAAATGAGAGGGAGGAAAATAATAGGTCACCTACTCTTCACACATATTAATTGGACACACCTTTTTTTGCAAAATACGTAGATGGATGTATTTTGACACACACTTAATAAGTATAATAGATACATGGAGTCTATATGCTATGTGTGTGCCCCACAGACACTTCTGCGGGAGGCCGCAGAAGTGTCTGTGGGGGAGACCCGTGCCCAGCAGTGGGACGTCTATGGGTCGCAGCGATTACATAACATCATGCCTGTTTACGCGAAGGGGTTGGTATAGGTGTAGGTACACCCACTTTTGGACAACACATGGTGCCTTTGACTCGGAGCCTACTACTCTCGTGGAATTAGACATAAAAATAGTTTCGTTTACACCTAGTAATATTATATAGCCTATGTCACAAGTGAAGATGCAGCTTTCTAAGGTGAAAGAATTTTTGAAATCGGTCCAGTAGTTTTTGTTACATTACAAACAAATCTTTCTTCTTTATAAGTAATATTAGTATAGATTAGTAGAGTAGAGATTTTCACACTTATTAGTATGCATTTTCTTGCAGCAATCTGCACGTTAGTAGTTAAGTAACGTGTAGCGTGCGTAGCGAACTGTTAATTAATTTAAGCCCCGCACTTCATTAAACTTAAATATTTTTATCGAACACCAAAATAGGATGATTTAATCAATTCGGTTGAATCTTGTTAATTGACCACTTAATTTTCTACTAATTCCGTTTACACCTAAGCACTAAGCCTAAGTTAAATAGTAAAAATCTTTTCACAGATAAATTTAATACATACCTACATATATATATTGGACACGACCTTGATGAAATTAATACTGCTAATTCGAGTAAGCACTGAGCCCTTTTCTCACAACGTATGAGTCAACAGTTCAATAAACAGTGAACAGTCAATCAGTTGGGATCAAGTTATGTGCGAGTATGGTTATTGCCAGCAGATATTTAAAAAGATATATCAGCTATTGATGTAGGTACCTACTTTGTAACGCGATTTGTCGCTTACGATTTTTGTTTAAATACCTAGTTAAATAAGAGTTTATAGTGTACTTATATAACCGCTGTATTTTCCCGAAAGGGAAACCACCAGTTTCACCAGTTATGTTTAGATTTCATGCCTATCGAATCAAATCAAAATCATTTTATTTTCAGTCAACTAATGCTCATAAAATAATATACAAATACAAATTTAACACAAAAACCATAAAATGTCTATGTCACGCTGGCCAAGTGTGGATTGGCAGACTTAACGTGCCTTCGAAAGAACTCTCAGGCGTGCCGGTTTCCTCACGATGATGTGTCCTTACCGTTAAAGCAAGTGACATTTAATTTCTTAAATCGCACTTAACATAGAAAAGTAATTGGTGCGTGCCGCTTGGATTTGAATCCGGACAGCTCGAGTGAGAAGCGAGTTCGATAGCCACTGGACTCACCGTAGTCTACATGTATGTGTGAAATATATATCCGGCAACATTTTAAATGCAGTGACTGTACCACAATATAAAACTGGGTAAAAACAAACAAAACGAAGGTAGGAAGTGAAAAACTAACAAACCCACAAAAAATATCTCCTAATAAACCTCTCAACAGCAAGTTTATCTAAAACGAGACCACTAAAAAGCTAATTTACGAAAGAAAACATCCCACTAAGAAATATGCACTGTTTTTATTTTTTATTTATAGCATGCAAGGGTTCATTGGGTCAGTGAGAGGAGGTAGACGAGTAAGCTCGAGATGAGACGTCTCATCGCTAGCCGAATGCTGTAACCTATACAATTTGTATTTTTATAGCTTTTTTATAGTAGGTATTGATTATTACATAGCTATCAATATTTTTTTACATAATTAGTATTATCTTTACTAATCTTTAATCTTGATCATTAATATTATAAAGAGGAAACATTTGTTTATAATGTTTTCACACAAATACTACTTGACCGATTTCAAAACTTCTTTCACCATTAGAAAGCTGCATCTTCACTGAGTGACATAGGCTATATAATATTACTAGATCAACGAAACTATTGTTATGTTTAAAACCACGCGAGCGAAGCTCCGGGCGTCCACTAGTTTCAAATAAAATTTGACAAATTACCACTGTCTGGTCTTATCGATTCGGTATCCATACAAATTTGCACACCTCCTTCATCTTTCATCTTCATTCTTCATATTATGAATTTTTACAACCGGTGAAATAGCTTGTAGTACGACAAGTGTTTAACATTACCTATTCGCTTACTCAACTCGGTGACTCGGTATGCACCCTTTGTTAAGGAATGCCACAAATTGGATTGCATTCTCGAAATAACGTGTTTAGAGCCGCTATAGAATTTTGGATGAGGCAACCACTTGCGTGTTTTTGTGGCCTTTTGTTCTTGATGGGTTTCGAGAAATAATAGAGAAAGTAGTCGTAGATGGATTGGTTCAAATGTAACAGTCTTATTTATAGGGTCGGAGTTCAAATATTTATCACAAAATGTTTTAAAACGATAGACATTAAACTTTTTATGCGGCATTTCGATGTAAAAAACATAGACCCTGACAAACGACTGTTTAGTTTCTAATTGTAATAAATCCCAAAAACCCTAACTAATGCATAATATTGAAGTGTTCATAGCCCAATGGCTTATTAATTATTAATATTAATAATGGCATATTATCATTGGCCAATACTATTAAATATTCTGTGCCAATAGCTCGATCTATCTATGTGATGTGATCGACCGATAAAGAATCGATGTAAGAAACGCGGTAAGTTTGTGGATCAGTTACCGCTAGAGGCAAATTTTCATGGGCGCTTCCGTGCCTCGGAGGGCACGTTAAGCCGTCGGTTGTTTTCAATTGAAAAAACTATTAAGCCTTGTCGAAAACCTTCGAGTGGCTTGAGAACACGACACTGGGTTGGTCACTAACCTCTTCACCAATCCGCATTGGAGCAGCGTGGTAGTGTGCTAGAGACCTCCCTACATACAACCACAAGTACTCTCGGAATGGGTTAGGCCTCAGTCCACCACGCTGGCCAAATGCGGATTGGCAGAATTCGTATACCTTTGAAATTGTGGAGAACTCTGAAACATGCACGTTTCCTCATGTTTCCTTCACCGTTAGCAGGTGACATTTAATTATACTTAACTAAATAACTTAGCTCAGTAGGTCCGCTGAACCGCTATCTGGTCACGGTCGGATTACGAGTTGCGGTTAGTGCTGCTGCTCGTTATAAAATATAACAAACGCCGTCGGTATTTTGCACGTTTTTTAACACGCTTTTGTTAGCTTGGTATATACTCGTAAATGTATGTATGTATGTATGTATTTGTGTATGTATGTAGATAGGTTAGGTATGTATGTATGTACTTAACGGAATCTTTGAACGTGATTTTCGTCCACTTCAAAATGTCGGATTAATTTAAATCTGCCACTTTATCTTTAGCGGATGTCGATACCGCTAGATTGGTCTATTTCAGTTACTTTCACAGTATAATGTCCTATGGCATTTTACTCTGGGGTAATGCAGCGGATGTTAATATTATTTTTATTTTGCAGAAAAGGGCTATCCGTTATATATACAAAATGAAAAGTAGAGACTCCCTTAGAGAAAAATTTAAGGAAATAAACATCCTAACCCTTGCATCGCAGTACATCTATGAGAATCTTATGTATATTCATAAAAATAGGCATCAGTTTGTAAGTCGTAGTGACCTAAATGCCTTACGCAATGTAACACTAAGGAACGGCCACAAACTAGCGTTTCCTAAATGCCGGCTTAGTAAGAAAAGTCGTTCCTTCATAGGAATGTCTATTCTAATATTCAATAAAGTCCCGGCTGCGGTTCAGTCTCTGCCTTTACACAGGTTTAAAAAAACCATCAAACAAACATTATGTCAAAAAGCTTATTATAATATTCAGGAGTATTTGGATGATAAGAAGGCATGGGACTGAATTAAACTCTGACAGGCTATCACTATGCTTTTGTATTAATTATACTAAATATTGTAAGCAGGTGGCATATGGGGTGATTCTTGGCATACACGATTGGCTGTCTCGTGTCTGTCCTAATCATATCATGGTCATACTGTACATTTTTCTGTAAAAATTAATTTGAATTTTAAAAGAGTACCGAGAGTTTTTTCCTCCGGCTTTTTTCTCTCTCGGCCTACACTAGGGCATAGGATAAGAATATTGTAAGTTCTTCCTTAAGCCGATGACCAGGTAGATAGTCTATCGTGACTTAGAGCTTAGCTTAGTGGTAGGTAATTATTGTAAATTAGCCATAAGGCAGGTTAGGCACCTGTGTAGGATTAGCTATTCATTCAAGGATAAATAGCTCATCCTTTGCTTTATATTAATCAGTTTAGAATAGCATTAAGTAGTTTGTAGTTACCTAGACTTTCGTTAAGCGTGTGTAATCACCTCATAGCGAAATAAATTATTTGAATTTTGAATTTTGAATTTTGAATATCAAGGAGAGATGACAACAATGCAATTAAAAGAAATATTGATTGCAAGATTCCAGGACATACATACATACATACACACACATACATACATAGATACATAGGAGTGAAGTTAAATAAAAGCTTTAAAAAAAAAAGATTCAATGAATTTTCATTTTAGTTCGGTTATCTATAAAAGCGTGTTTTTTAAAGTTTTTTTAAGTTTTTTTAAACGTCATTATATTAGCAACCAGCCTGCAGTTAGTACATAACTTTAGGCAAGAGTGAGTTATATAGTACTTACACTTATGTTCTTTTTAGGTAATTGGTCTATATTGTCTTTGGATGCCCAGTGTTCACATCAAGTGATAAATCGTAGAAAAACCCATACTCGAAACGGTAAGGGAACCCGTATTTTATCTTTGAGAAAAGAATACTAAAAAAACTCAAAGATGTTTTGAAGTAATGATGATAGCTCTTTTTATTTTGCTTAAAAAGAAAGGGAATTAAACTGGGATCAATTTACGTTACATTATTGTAAATATCTTTGTTTGTGTTTGTGTGTGTGTGTTTACCTGTAAATGAAGCTGTTTCGTTTCCTCATACCGTTAGACCATGACGTGTGGTGACTTTATATGACGGCTTGAACCGCGATGCTGTAATGCAATCTCGCAATGACTTTTTATGTATAGCATGTATAGCTAATCTATAGCCTGCGGTAGAATGACGTCTGTGGTGTTTTATTTTTAAATAGATTATAAACTGTCTGCTGCCTGCCGAATCTGATGGCCCACCTGATTGTTAATGGTCATTGTCGCCTACAAAGAAATTGGGAGTGTCGCCTTTGTCGAAAGATCAACAGAGAATCTGAGATGTCGCCATTAATAAGTGGACAGCTCCAAAGAAGTTGCATCGAGTAGTGGAGTAGAAACTCGAGTGATTACTTTCGATTTACTTTCAGTTTATCGCACGTTTATATACACTACTATTCTAGGCGTGCCACAAGATTGAATGTCATTTTGGTTCTAATTACCCGGTCAAATTCAATAGCAAATTACATCAAAAGCGTAGACGGTGAATCCTTATTGATCCACAGAATCCAACGCATTCGCTATCTATATGCGTTACTGTTGGTGCTTTATACATTTAGTTCGTTTTATAATAGTTGACGCTCCAAGCTCCAAATATAAACTTCGACCTGACTAGGCTGGTCTATTGATTATCACATTTACCACAAATCTGCATTTATTCATGACGGTAGTTAACTGGTCATATGTGTATATAAGTGCGGCAAACGCCAACATAACGTATTGTGTAGTTATAAGATAAATGAATGTATTCTGGCTTGAAGTTTACCTACTCGACAATCATTAACCATTAACAATTCTGGAATGTCAGAAAAGACAGGTTTTAGGTTAATCTTTCGTCAGTTATCTATGAGGCTCTACAATGCCAAAAAAGTCTGGATTACGATTGATTCCGTCAATAGTGAATTATGAGTCCTACACTTGACACTTCGCCTATTCTGTAAGCAACTAATAATGTGTCTACCCTCTCGTTAACTCAAGGTTACCCCCATCTTCTCCTTAGCGCCGTCGCGTCCAAGCAGTTTCATTGATAGCGCAATTTATTTAATTCCCATAGCGAATGTCACGGGAGCGAGGCGTGAGCCGCAGTTGGACTTGAATGTGGTTCAGAGAATCAATCGGCTACCCACTCGACTTGCGTCATCAGCACTTTGACACAATAACAGCGGTTACTACCAGTTACGTATGAAAAGGATGATATTTGATCTTCGTCGTCAGTGTGTTTCCCTTGACATGGGCAAAACACTGAAATAATCGATCGATTTTTAATCGATTGATGGCTATCTCGGATTATGATCGGCCGGACTGCGGTTGAAGCTAGATTTTGTTATGAGCTCATATTTGGTGTAGCTTGCGGTTGATTAAGGTTACTTATTATGTAAAACATCCCTGTATGGTAGATATATGCTGCATGTGAAACGATTTTACGCAGGAGGAGCCGCGGGAAATAGTAGTATTTATCTATAAGTAGTAAACTAACATAAAGTGGTATCAGCCGCCCACGTGGAATCAATCAATATCTCGAAGCTAATCCGATCACGAACGTCTTGCGTCAAACGTCGATCGAACGTCAGGCGGCAAATTAACTTTAGAAATACACACAAGCCCATGCCCACCCCGTGCCAAACAACGAACAAACTAGAAGCTTAGATATTTCAATAGAATAATGGACTCACTGGTCTCTAATGATTGAAATTTAATGATAAGAAATTATTTTAAATTAAATTTAAAGTAGATTCTTGCATTTCTCTACGGACCAAGTTTATTTTGGTTACTTTTTACACTTTTTTTTTCTTTTCGCTAGAAATGTTGATGAAAGTATCGCAGCCGAGAACTGCAATAGTTCAACATAAAATAAGAGTGGTGTGCAATTCATGTTTCCAGTTTTCACCAGTATGTTTAGTTGGTGATGAGGCTATTGTAATACACCGTGAATAAATTAGTTTTCACCAGTATGTTTAGTTGGTATTGAGCCTATTGTAATACACCGGAAACTTTGAATGAGAAACTTTTTCTGGGCGGGGTAGACTGACCCCGCCAAGAAAATATAGACGTGAGTTACGTTACGTTATTGACCAACTTGACAACCTTAAAACTGACCATGCAGTTACTATCCGGTTTAATACAGCCAGGAATTCAACATCCGTTGTTTATTATTTTACAATTCAATCAGTCTAGTTAGTCAGCTGGTTACACACGGAAGTCTATTGGGTTAATTTGGTAAGCGTTGCGAATAATTACTGTTGCTTGTTAACTTAAGTATAACTTTAAGTTGCATTTGACAGATTAAAAGAAAAATCGTAATTTGGATTGGAATATTTTATTTACCTACATCTATCTCTAACGCGTACACAAAAGATATTAATTTGAGGAATTATTTATTAAATAATCTGATTTATTCAAGCACGGAAGTATACGGTGTTCGTTAACATAATTACTGCCCCGAGGCAATATCTCAGTTACTGCCATTGAATGACGTGACACTAAAATGGGAATGGCTTGTGACATTTGCTTAGTATGCGGTTTTCACAGACGACTGCCTGCTATGAGGTCGCGTTTGGAGAAACCGGTGCAGGCCACACCATCAAGGACAGCAAGACTTGCAACCATTTTCATAAGTTACTTAGATAAGATCTTGTGCCGCAAGTAAGTTTTCCCATCAAAT
Source organism: Carterocephalus palaemon (assembly GCA_944567765.1). Classification (NCBI taxonomy): domain Eukaryota; kingdom Metazoa; phylum Arthropoda; class Insecta; order Lepidoptera; family Hesperiidae; genus Carterocephalus; species Carterocephalus palaemon. The sequence goes on along the minus strand of OX155641.1, from coordinate 12,182,655 downwards.
CCCACTTAAGTTGTCTTTACAGTTCTGTCTGTAAAGACAACTTAAGTGTCTGAACTTAAGTGTCTGAATCCCGAATTTGATTTCTTAAAATCAAATCTGAAATTATCTGAAACAGAGAAAGCACTACCAGGATATCAAATTGGACCTAACTTTAGCTTCCTAACTACCACTATTATTCTGTGTTCCTACTCATTAGTACTGTATTATAAATAACGCGTGCATGGAATTTCCTATCGGGAATTCTCTTAGCGATATGCCTTATTATGTGCCTGGTTTTGTACAATTAAGGTGTCGTGGAGTTATTTGCAACCAACTCACGCCAATACAATAGAATACCAAAATACTAGTAAACCAAAAATTTCATACCTAATAGTTATTGGTAAAGAATAGATTCATAGTTCATAGAGGTTCATAGATATAGATTAAATTTTGCAATCGTACTGTCAGCAAAAACGATTATAAGTATTTAAAAGAACGCGTTCAATGAAGGGTGACGGTTGCAGCTGCGTTCAAGAATCCGTTGAGAAATCGCTATTCGAAATATAAATTATTTATCACATATCAATGTTTGCGCCTGTGCGGGTTCATTGACAACGCAACGGCGGCAAAGAATATTAATATCAAACACAATATGCATTCCTAGTGTCTGCTTACCTTTTGAATTGACTTTGAGATGTCCGGATAGTACCTATACCTAGATCAAGTGCAGTGTTAAAGTGAAACGAAATTGATTGGCAGTGTACCTAATTGTACAAAGACTTAGCTCTGAATATGCAATGAGTTTTTAATTTTATTAAAAGATTTATTAGAAGTATTCAAGATAATTATAACCATAATAATTGCACAATACTATACCTATTATTGGTATACATACATACCATCGATTAACCATAACAACATAATGTATAAAGCAAATTCATGGTAGGTTAATAAGTGCCTGCACTGGAGTATTGGTGTTTGAGTATCATATCATATAATATCTATAAGTTTTAGCCAACGATATACTCGTTTAAGTACGAGCGCAAGATTGCATTTATCAAAATAAAGGTTTTCTTATAAAATTGTACTAAGTATGTAAAAATGAATGAACCAAATTTCAGCTCTATAGCTTCAGTGGAAGTGGGTGAAATATTGATTGCAAGATTCCAGGATATACATACATACATAGATACATACGAGTGAAGTTAAATAAAAGCTTTTAAAATACGTACGATTAACTTTAAGTACTGAAGTTTCAGGATTGAGCAAAATCGGATCGGAGCGATTTAGCCTAGGCAATTCAATTTCAATTCAATATCTATAACAAAAATTTTAGTACAAAACTGCTAAATTACATTTTTTTTTACCTAATAATAATCATTCACTCATTAGCTTTCATTAATTAGCGTACAGATAATATTAATTAAAGTGCATCTCATAGCAGCACATAATGATAATGTCATTGCAAATTAAGCCACGATAAAATATCTGCGCCTTCCATGAACAACGATTTTGTTTATTCCATCTGACCCATATTTATCAAGGATATAGATAAAAGACCTCAATCACCTCATTTAAGTTGTTCACTTAAATGTATAATGCTTTAAGTTTTAAGGTTAGTTTTATTTAGTTCATTTGTTCTTTATTCGAGAAAATATTGATAAAAGATATAGGCATTGTGTCAATAAAATATTCTGTAAAAAAAATTTTTTTTAAATAGCTTATACAACCCTGCCTGCCCCCAACTTTTTATTTTATTTTCGTGCATTGTCATCAGAACCAAATATGTGTGCCGAATTTCAGCTCGATAGCTTCAGTGGCAGTGGGTGAAATATTGATTGCAAGATTCCAGGACATACATACATACATACATACATACGAGTGAAGTTAAATAAAAGCTTTTAAAAATTGGCGGGATTATCTGGTTTGACTGATTTAGTTAGTAGTAGATTTCTACTATATGTTCCTTTTATTTTTTTCTGTATTCTGATAACTTAAAACAATTTGTTCTGTTTTAATATTCTTGATCTTCTACGGTCAATGAAAGAATCAAACAATTTAAATGACCCCTAAACCGGTTTTTTGTCATACAATAGCGATAACGAATCCGTAAATGCAACGCTACGCAAGGAATGCGGTCCCAGCAAGGTAAAGATAGACTCGATAAACAGACAATACGCCAGCATTCTTAGATACAGTATACCTATGAAGTTGAGTGATTATCAAACTACAATACAATACCTGCAATACAATTTATTGCATCGAAAAATAAACACATAGTTGTTATGCATCTGCATAACTACTACTATTATGTAATATTTTGCATAAAAGAACCTTTTATTTATTAAACCTAACCTAAACTTTGCCGTAAAGATAACTGGCGAAAACTGGGGGGCAAAATCTGTATAATTTGAATAATTAATTATAACTGCTTATCATTGATTGTATTATCCACGTATTATCTATGCCTTACTACCGTTTTCGCGTGATTGAGTTACAAATATTGAAACATCCGGACATTCTCATTTCAAATCGGCAGCATATTTTGTACCTTGTACCTACATTTAGCAACAAAACCTAATGAAGCGTGTAATTGTAATCGTGCTTAACTAGATTAAAACAATTAATTATGCATAAAACTCGCACTTATTGTAACATGCAATAAACGTATACAACTCGCACTGAATTGTAATTTAAAATGGAATGCAATTTAACATTATATTCACGCTTTGTATCACGATTTGTTACCTATTAGTAGTAAACTCCCGCCCAAAACGTCGGCATCGCGGCAGTGCGCCTCGCCCGCCTAAACAGGAAGCTGGCTATTTTAAAATCAGCAGAATTCATAAAAAACCTATTAAGTTTAAACGACGTTTCTTTGACGACTAATATTTATGTAAAAATCATGAAGGTATGCGATGATAATTAGCGTAATACCTTCGTAATTTAATAACGTAAACACATCACGACTTACCTAACCGAAAACGCCGGGTCGACATCGGAACACAACAAACAACACGCCCACATCCACATTCCACAAGCACGCACTTTTATATTTTTAAAACCACAGACAACCAAAGGTCATAGAACACGCGAGATTTGGAATGCATTTTGAATTTCGAAATGAGACGAGCGTTCGGAGTCATAACTCGCGTTCGACTCACAAAGTTACGTGTCAGCTATAGCCGCTGGAGTGATGTGAATCATTTGAATCTATTATTATGCGTGGCAAGTGACCGCATGTCAAGAGCAAGACCAAGGAAGTACTCGGCGTGTGTGTGCGTGTGTACGCCGCGTTACGCGTATCGTATCGTTGTTAGTTTATGAAAGGATTTTATTTTAAGCTAAACTCTGTGTAGTGTTTTCTTGTTCATTCTCGCAATACTCTTATGACGTTATCACGTAAAATTATCGTCCGTAATACATCTATGCAAAAAATCACGTCGATTCATTATTCCGTTGGAAGAGGAGAAGTAGAACAAAATTCAACAAAGACACTTTCCCATTTATATATTAATAGTGGACGCCCGCAGCTTAGCTCGCGTAGAATTAGACCCATTAACGACGTCTGCCCGCTTCAAAAACAGCAGTTTCATACTAACTTTGCACCCCCGTTTTACCCCCTTAGGGGGTGAATTTTCAAATATCCTTTCTTAGTGCTCCCCTACGTTATAAAAGGAACCCCTGTGCAAAATTTCAAGTTTCTAGCCCTTATAGTTTAGGCCCTGCGTTGATATGTCAGTCAGTCAGTCAGTCAGTCAGTCAGTCAGTCAGTCAGTCAGTCAGTCAGTCAGTCAGTCACCTTCTCCTTTTATATATATATAGATAAGGATACTTACATAAATTACACTGCAATTACTAGACTCTGTGTAGAGATAGATTAGAATAGGTACAACTTATAAACCTTGTTCCTGCGTTAAATTATTACTTATTAACGAGATAGCAAATGTATGTTTACGACTTGTAAACATACACTACTTAACTAAATAGGTACCGAGTTTTGCAAATAATTATTACAGATTGTAATGTAACTCATAACAGTCATAACATAATATTACGCCTATATTTCGCCGAAGGGGTGGGCAGAGGTGTGTTTAGTACACCCACTTTTTACCAGTTATGTTTAGGTCCGATGTGGTGGTGGTGGGCCTATTGCCATACATCAGGCACAAACCCAGGCTACCGGGCATGTAAAGTAAGAAAAAAACCCAATAATTGTTGCCCGATCCGGGACTCGAACCAGTATCTGCAGTCGTGCTAACGACCACTAGACCATCGAGGAAGACAAATCTAATCAGTTTAATAATATAAGAAAAAATTGTATTATATTAATAGTGCTATAAATAAATATATTTAGCATTACGTTTTATATGAAAAAGCTAGTGGGTATTTTTTTGAGTTTTTTTTTTAATTTTTTTTTTGTGTAACTATAAACCCCTGTTCCCTAGAGATCAGATAAAGACATTCAAGATACCTCGTGCCCGGCTAGGAAGCCTCGAGCCTGAATGAAACTCATTGGTAGTTGGTCGATAGTCAATGTTCCGCTACGTTTAGGGTTGCCAACCTGCCTTATCGTTGCCTACTGAATGGATGCGCCACTTATCGCACTTTATCGGTCATGCATGACTGATGTTATAATGTCCTGCCAATTTAGTTTTGTATGTCTCGTGTATGTTTTTTTTAAAATCAGTGCTTCCACAGTTGATAGGAATATAATAACAGTAAATTGTTGATTTTTTTTATCTTGAGGTCAATTCTTTCAATTTTATAGTAAGTAAAATATTTATTCTACGAACATATTGCAGAGTATTTTTTTCCATTAAATCTTCCATTAAAAAAATATGACTTAACATATCGGCTTTTAGACGTTTTTAATGTTAATTTTTTTTTTTTTTTATCGCTGGGTAATGCAATTTACGCATCCCACCCGGCCGTACGTGGGACTCGCCGATTACGGAATACCCACTAAAACCCAGCGGCACCCTCAGCGTTGCAGTGAGACGTCAATTGTCAACCCTAACTCCAGAGACCAGAAAGCAAAATCTCGTAACAGCTTGCGCGGAAGCCGCACGTCTGCATTTACATAAGTGCGCCCACTCACCGGGAAACCTTACGAATCGTATTCTATCTCGATTATCGGGTGCAGCGCAGTCTTTACTTAACGTCTTCACTATCGATTGACTGTGTGATTAGACGTCAATAAAATCGCTGATGATGTCAACATTGGCAATAATAATAAAAATAGAAAGTAGGACGTAGTGGTTGTAATTCCAAATACAACTGTAGATTAGTTGTTAATGCGACTGGCATATTTTCATAATAACTATTTAAACCTGGGACAAGAAAAGTATTTTATGTTCATTTGGATTCGAATATTCTACGCAAAAATCAATTCCAACAAAATGTATTTAGTGGCAATGACTGGCTTAGAATTGACAAAGAATCTATAATGTTTCAGTAAATTCTAACGTGCAACGCTATTTCCTAAAGTATTTGTGGTTTTTAAACGTTGAAATAGATCTTGTAACGGTACATTATCCAGATTTCCAGATGACAGAAACAGATAATAATTCTCTACGCTTGACAGAACGTGAAAACTGGAACTGCAAAACGTTAGAAGCAAATAATAAATCGATTGGTGTACCTAACCCTCATCACTCGAGCGGAAAATTTAAAACTAACAAGGAATATCGGGATTGTTAACGCAATAAGTCATTTGATAAAACGAGTTAGTTTGTTGTAGGCATAGTTATTTCTGTTCTTATTTTTTTTTTTAAATTACTTTTAAAAACTTTTCGTAAATGCCGGGTTCTCATTCGTGTAACTCAAATTGTAAACCTAAAAAGAGTATTATAGTAAGAGTAAAGTCAACCAATTATTTCTATGTACATCCCTACTTCAAAGCATGCAGTTTATAGTCTGTAATATTACGTTGGTATAGTTACTTTCGGGCTATCGTCCATTCCGGTTAGTTTCACGGTAGGTATAATTTTATACACATGCAATGGGATGGACATTCTCTTGTGCATCAACAGGAACGACCCACCTGTTCCTTCCGAGGCTCAATTCATAGTCCCGTCACAATAATGCGCACTTAAATTACAAAATACATGCGTTTATTGTTACCTGCTTTTTTTCGAATGGACTTTCGATGTATGGTCATAAAGACCTTTACGGCGTCACTAGAAACTATGTAGGAGGATATGCTAGGAGTAGTCATAGCTTAACTTGTGCCATTAATGCAAAGTAGTCATTTGCCTTAAGGGGTGAGAAGGAGTGAAAATTGGGAGCTACAAGAGTCAAATTCGCTCAATTTTAGATACTTTTGTCAGTTTTAGAGTCTTGTATCACATTATTAAAACATTTCCTACATAATTTATCTGTGCTTGTATGGTAAAGAAACTATTACAATACATATTTCAGACCTTCTTCCTCGCAATAATTTAAAGAGTTAGACATAAGCATGTAAGAGATGGAAAAATGGATTTTCTATTGAAATAATAATTATTAACATCGGTAGGCACACTTTGCAACAGCGCGGGGGATGGCGTGACTATGAAACCATAAATGTGAATAACATTAAAAGCGTATTAAGCTCACTGCCACACCGGCTCCACCTTGAACGCTTCAACGTAATGCAGTGGCGGATCTAGCCAAGGGGCAAAGGGCATGCCCAAGACATGTGATAGTGAAAAACACATGTAAAATACCTAAATCGATTTCCCTGTAGCAATTTCATTAGATTTTATTCAAATCACGTCATAACAGTGCTAGATTGATAAAACATAATAATATCAGCAATCCATCGGTGGCTTTGAAAAAAGCCGTTTGGTTTGGCCGATTGCTTGAGTCTGAGTGAATTAATCTAGGGTAAGCTGGCTGTCCCCCGCTGGCCTTATTGAACAAAACAAAATAGACAAAACATATTTTTTTAAAGTAACACAAATTGACTAGTATTTAAATTCTAAATCAAAACGTCTATCTTTCTTATGAAATGATTTAATTACGTCGGCATAAAATGTTGGTAATCAACTGTTTTGTTTGATCAAATGTAAATGATTTTACCTTTTCTCGAGTAAGTTTTGGACACATTTAATCACACACTCATCAATACCGTCACAAGGGACAATTACTTCCATCACAGACATCACAAATGTACTTAACAACAAAATGAAAAACACGAACACAAAAACAAGTAGCGCTTCGCGACTCAAGCAAATCAAACTGAATATTTTTATTCATATTGAGTGAGTGTAATTTGGTAGTTCATTCAAAGCGGGCTGCCATGCATACGATCACATTTTCCCTAGATTGGTCAGACAAATATTACCTACAGAACTTTTAAATTCAACATAAACGTGTCAATGGTGCGATGATAACCAGATTTTCAAACTTATACATACTTATTTACTTTCAAATCTAAAAGGAAAACATATTTATGTATGGAAAACATATTTATGTTTAACCATTTAGATTTAGCTATTCGGGTTATTTTAAAATAAAAAGGCAAATTACGTAAAGATAAATTATATTTATTATTCTTGTTGTGTGTACCCTGCCCGTCATTTCAAAATTTTACCCTAAAAATAGACAGCGTATTTCACTATGTGCTCCCCGAACACAAATCAAGGGACTTTCTCCCAATATTTCCCATTATTGCTCATAGTTCATTCGTGAATGACTTTTGCCGGTAAGTCTATCTTTGCCGTTTTGAGTACGTTAGACAGAGAAAGTTTGCTCGAAGCGGGACTGCGGATCGAATGATAAAAAGTCACACGACACACACAACGATGCGCTGTAGTGTGGCGTGAAAATACGTGAATAAGAGTCTATCTTAGTCGTTTTGAGTACGTTAGACAGAGAAAGCTGAAAAAGTTTGCAGAATTTGCAGATTCGGGACTGCCCGCTTTAATGTGTGTGTGGCGTGAATAGATTTGAGGTCGAACGCGATTGACGACGCAATTCGCGCAAACACGACGAGTTTCGCGCGCTTTCCGCGCGGTATAAAGGTGATGAATAAATGACTAATGTAATTCTGTTGCCATTAGTGACGTTACGTTACTAAGTGGGTTAGGTGTTAGGGCATGCCTGGCTTTTTGGATTCTATGGTGGCCCCGCCACTGACGTAATGATGCGTTGGTCAACCGTACTCTTAAATCGATATAGCTATTTGAATACAGTTCTGTTTTTGAAAGTTATTGGAGTAGTGGAATTTAGGTCTTATTTTACGAATAAATTATCGATTTCTAGATATAACAACAAATACAAGGTGATTGCGCTAATAATAACGACAAATATGCATTAGGCTCCGTTTTAGGGAAATTTGAATTTGTGTGACCTGTTTTACAACATTTCAAAAGTAAAGGACACGTTTATCTTTCCATACAACTTGGGCCATGAGATGTACCTCGGGTACAAAAATTGATTTTTGGAGAAAAAAATGCGTTATTTTATTAAAAAAATACATTAGATTTTTTACTGCATTTGTACCACCTAAAATTAACTTTAAAAGATAATTTATGTATTGCAACATTGCAATATGCAATATAGCATAACATTGCGTTTCGGTTGTTACAAAATCTGTAATTACTCTATACCCATATATAAAATATACAATAAGCGCATTAAATTAATAAACTACCTTAAGAAACAGAACCATAGTATCTTATATTGATTTAAATATTCTATTAATTACCATTAAAGGCTATTTTTTTCTTGAAATCGTTTTTAAACTAATAATAATTTGTAAATTGAATACAGGTTAATAGACCTATACGTTATACGTAACGTCTGTCACTAAAACAGAAGTTGGCAGATGACATAAACAGTTCAGAGTAGTTACTACTATGTGGAGTATTGTGGAGTTTTGTGGTACGAACTGTTGCATTTTTTATTATTTTATTACAAGCTAACTATAAGGATTCTAAAAATAATTGATCGACAATTAGTTTTAGTATAATGTAAGGATTTTTTACCAATACTTTGTACCTCGGTACATCGTTTGGCCCAAAATTGATCGTCTCCTTTACAGAAAGACTATAATTATTACTACATACTAATTACCAAGTACAGTACAGTTCAACTACTCAGCAACAGATGGCGAGACTGTAACAGGACAGCTTAATGATTTCGAAATTAGAACACTATTTACTTTCTTTGAGAACTGATAGATAAATACAACTACTACTAACGGTATGTTGTGAAGCATTTAGAGTGACCTTGACTAATCGTTGCTCAAAGTGCGAATAAGGTAAAAATAATAACAGAACAATAATTGCACCAACTACACGACTATGGCCGGTTTCTGAAGTCTTCAGTTATATTATCAACAGCTATTGAATCAATAAAGTTAAACGTAAGATATATGTCGGATAACTGACACTGGGTTTCTGAACACGCGAAGAGCCTTCCATTAACTATGTATCCGATAACGAGTACCTTATACTGCCACTAGATGGGTCTCTTCAAAAGATCAAGTTTAAAATAGATATTCATTGTAGTTTGTACCCTAGGAATAATCTTATTTGTAAGAAATATTTTTTCCATAGTCAATAAGTAGTAACACCTTGTTTTATTTACCAAATATTGTAATTTGGTATTTATTAGCATCTGTGCATCATAGTCAAATGTGAACAATATCTACAATTCTACCGAAATTGTCAGTCACTTTTGACAAAGTCAAAAGTCAAAGTAAAATAATTTATTTCGATATTTCGATGTCCATAATAGAACTCGTATTGATCTATTGTTATGTCCTACGAATAACTGTAAAATGTTTCACCGGGATTTCTAGACTAAAATTCAATATTATTTAACACGTACTAGGCAATAATACCTTAAAAGTTTTTGTAATTTGTCATAAAAACGTCAAATAAAGTTAACGAACCGGTAAACGGCCATATTTCGTCAGTTAAGTTAATCTAACTATAAACGGAGTTTATCTTACATTGGGTTGTTCAGAAACACAATTTGAAAAGTTATCGAACCGATAGCGCTAATGAATAGATAAACTGCCGTCAAATGGACCTCAGAAACCGGGCATATGCACAACAAGAAACTCTAAGGACCATGATCCAATGAAATATTAGGATAAGCAGCGGATGTAACATTTTTATTATGAGGCATTTTAGATTTTCCTTAAACTGATGCAATTAACTACTTAGTAAGTTTAGTAATTTTTTTCTTTAGGTTTATTTTAAGGTTTTTTTTTTTTTAGTTTTAAGTTCATTAGTTAGTAACTTACATGTGAATTGTAAATAAACCATTTTAATCACTACTAAGTATCTGATCTATATTAACATTTATATAGTTATTTCACATTAGGTCCGCCAATCAGCACTTGGCCATCGTGGTGGAAGGCTGAAAGGGCTGGAGGGAAGAAGGAAGACACAGTTTACGGTTCAAAGAGTGAATTAAATGTGAAATGAAATGCATTTATTTGTTGTGCGTCAATACTCGTTTAATTTTCGAGTGTAATAACCCTTAAAAGCCATTTCCTTTGCGCCAGCGATGCGTCTCCGTTCAATTGAATTGAATAATAATATGTTTTGCTTTTAATGATCCGTGATGCCTTTGAAGGGTTAATTACGAATATATCCGAGCACCTACAACATACCTACATGAAAACATTCATAAAAATAAAACAAGTCCTACCTACACAGAATGTCTGACGGGGTGTTTTATATCTATGTCCGTGTTTTTGTTTGTAAAGTCGTAGTTTATTTCGTAGTTCATTAAATAGATGCATCCTATTTTGGTTTATCTGAAGTTGTTTATCTAAATCTAACCTGAAAAAAGGCTCATCACAGGAACAATGAATTTAAAACAAAAAGATTAATTAAGTAATGAACATCATACGAAACAGCCTTCACGCATGACCTGCTACAAAGCGCTTGATGATTCATGAATCGTCGCTGATGATGGATTGATGGACCCTCTCCAGAATGGATAGACAAGAATTTTTAATTTCCGACTTTCAGCCAGTAAAACCCTCTCGGTGGCATTCCTCAACACTTAAAGAGGACTCCGGGATCTTTGATACAGCCTTGCATATTCTTCTGTTCTTGTAAAACCAGCTGTCATGAAAGTTATACTTAGTCCATATTTATTGCTCACATTTTGTAAGAATTGAGGCAAAGGCATTCAACAAACAACAAACAATTCACTTGCAACATTAACAACTACGTGCGAAGTACTCGTAAAATTGAGATAAATATCGCAATATTATTTTGTTTATGGCCTAGCTAGTCGCATGCAGAGTGCTAATGATTAGCAAATGGTGACTTGAATGGCGTGGGACTTGGTCTTGTACAATAAAAATAACGAGTTCGTGAACTTTTTACTTTTTATGGCTATTGGATACTCGTTCGACACTGAGTCATTATAACATTTGTTGTTTATTGGTCTTAAAAGCCGAGGTTGAGATCTCTCCCTCTAATAATTATTTGTGCTTCTCTTTACAACTAAAATTAAAACTAAATACGTACGAGGTAGAAAGAAAAAAAACTGCAAAAGATTTACGAGTGAAAGCTTTAAACGGCAAACTCGCTTATAGCGGTTATTCATATTATTCAGTTTTATACAGATCTACTCTTAAATGCACCCTTTCTTTTGTCCCACTGTTGGGCACGCACGGGTACGGTCGTCTCGTAATGCTCCCATTGTCGGGTTAGGCTCGACAACGCTGGCCAAGTGACGATTGGCAGACTTCACATGCGACAACATTATGGAGATTTCTCCGGCATGCAGGTTTCCTCACAATGAACCTGTTGCTGTCACAAGTATATAATTCCTTAACTCGTACATAACATACAAAAGTCATTGGTGCGTGCCGCTTGGATTTGAACCGGAACCGCTCGAGTGAGAGGAGAGTTCGATAGCATATGGGCTGTCGCCACTGCCACAGTAAAAGCAAATGGCAGTCCGTCAGCTTGCATCTCGCCGGCTCATTACGACGGATCCCCTTTGTCCGAGACGCGCACTTGGCTCACATTTCTTCCTATGAATATGCATTGAGATGTACACGTGACTGGCAACTATCTACGAGTGTAATAATATTTTCAACTTACAAAGCGTTGAAAAGGGGATGAAAGTTTTGACTAAAATGAAGAGAAGATTGTTGGTTCAGGTATAATGTGAAAGCAATTTATTCAGGTTAACATGAAGGGATGCCCAGAAAATAAGGAATTTTCTTTGTGTTTCACTGGGTAGAGTTTGTCCAGTAATGTTTGTGAGGAGAATAGGTAGCAACATTAAACCAAGGTGCCGTAATGTTCAGGTTCAAGGTGCCTTCAGGCGATGCGGTTCATGCGGGCGTCCTCTAGTCCATAATAATATTCATCCATAATAATATTCATAGGAATATGACAGCCATAATCTTATCTTATCTTATCATTTCATAATAAGACCCATAGCCATAATCTTGATTATGGATTCGTAAATCAGTGAGACAACTACCACAGTATTTACAACTATCTTTCTCTGTGCAACTACATCATATTGCAGTTTTATCATAATGCAGTTTTAAATATATAAAAATGTTAGATTATGTTTCACGAATTAGTCGAAGTGATTGACAAGTTGTAGCAACGCCTACTCTAAAGTCTTCCACGTAATTTTTAGATCAGGTATGTTTTATTTTAAATAATTTTTTGAAATTGCCACACTGACGGCAGCCCCACTCCAAGCCATCCATCTGTCATGGCCGCGTTCAGTGTCTCGGTCCAGATTTCTCTCATTCAGCGTTTACGTGCTCAAGTCTTCACACGCCTTAGGGAGAAAGTTAAAAATAATTTATTACAAGTTTTTTATATAGCCCTCGTGGGTTTTTATATTATTATAACTATATAACTATCCGGTAATGTTGTTCGCGGATGTCGCAGATATTCCATACTTATACAAGTATGATGACGACAAACCCCTGGCGGGTCCATGCTGCCCTTTTGGGTATTTATTTATAAACCTCTTTGGTTTTGCCATACTGCCCTTTTGGGTATTTATATAAACCTCTTTGGTTGTGTTGTCTGCATATGTCGCAGATGTGCCATACTTATACAAGTATGAGTACGATGAACCCATGACGGATTCATCCCGCCCGGGCCCGGGCTCTGTGCTGCCAGCGGCCGCGTCCCCAGGGACGGCTAGCCTCTCGCGAGCCGGAGGAGGCCCTGGCGGGTGTCGAGGAGGCCGCAGCGGAGCAGCCAGCGCCAGCCCCTGCCGACCCAGCAGAGGCCACGCCCAAAGGCGTTGAAAATTTGCTATACTGAAGGTACTGAAATTTAAAATTAATTTGGTCACTGCGACTCATAAGGATGTCGCCACTCGCTGGCAATCTATACTTTAAAAGGGTAAAACCCTTTTAATCAATAAACCAAAGGTTTTTCAAGGATAAAATTTTATCCGAGTACACATTACCCAAAAATTGTTTTTTGCCGCCACCAAACCTTGACCCAGAGGCCAAGGTGCCTCTTTGTTGATATTTAAACAAATGGGGATTGCTTTAGCCGTTTTAGTGCACGCCGATTCATTTATACTCAGAATAAAAATGCCTGTCGCCTTTGCGATGCTCATTTTACGAAACTAATACTAGATATGCCTTAATCACATCCGTTCTAGTCTTAAATCCTAGAGATATCATAGAAAAATATAACAGAAAATAAGAAATGTTAAATCTACCCACAGTCGGACTAACTCTTTTGCAATTTAAACTCCAAAATCCTTACATCGAAAGCCGTAGGCCAACAACCACGATGTAGGGCGCTATCAGCCAGCAGCGATGCTGTCGACTTTAACAGCGGGCCTGCGCCAGCCGAACAGGACTGTCCACCGCCAGGAGCCGTCGCCGCCGGAGCCGTCGCCGCCGGAGCCGTCGCCGCTGGAGCCGTCGCCGCCGCAGCTAAACTGCGCCGACCCTGTCGCAGGTAGCTGACTACGAGGTATGATGACTTATGATATGCTGGCAGACTTCGGATTTTATATCAATAATCCAGTAATACTGGATGGGATATAAGGTTATGAAATACCATTTTCCACTAATACCTACTCTTTTACAAACTTAATTTTGAAGTGTTTACTATAAATCAAAGCAAGAAGCAATTGTTTACCATAATGCTTTAGATCGCTTGTTAAAAATGGGTTCATATCAAGCGCATTTATAGTAGTTCTTAACCGAATGGTGATATACGATTCATATTAAATATTTAATCTAATATTTAATTTATTGTAGTAGATCACATGAAAATGGAAAATTATTGGCTTCAAAATTATTAATAATAATTTACTTTATGGCTTCGATATACTTTAGACTACTATGTTATATAATTTTAACTGTTCATACATTTTATACTACTATATAAATACCTGAGATTCAAGTATCTATAACGGTATATATATATATATATATATATAACGGTATCCTCGATCCATTCGTTAACATCCGGAATGTGTGACGCAAATCAGTAATGGAATATACACATAATTAATTTATTGTTTTTTGTATAATATAACCTCTGTTTTAAACAGTGATGACACATTCAATAGATCTCTTTAGCAATTTATTAGAATGTCTGATTTATTGCTTAAATTCTAGAAGTCTCGGATTTATAATTAACTTAAATTCGAAAAAAGTTACTTACAACCAAGATTAATTTCTGGGTTTCATGTATATAATTAAAAACATAAAGCATCATTCGTACTTAATCATCTCACGAACAAAAACATTCTATATTTCAAAAATGTCAATTGAGAGACGGTGTTATTATACTGTATACAGTAATCATATACAGTATTATTAGTTATACACCAAATCGTTGGAATACCATATTTATTTTGTTACTCAGCAATCCAATTGAATTCTTATAAATAAATCATTTTTATTACAAAAACTTTGCACACTGATATTTTAGAGATTAAATAACTGCCGTCTTTTTTGTATACCCTAATTGTAATTTGTTGTTGTAACATGTTCTTTATCGGTGTACAAATAAAGAGTGTTTGTATTTTATTGTATTGATAACATAATGTTAGTCAAATTCGCTGTTATGATTTTCAAAATAAATTTTGATGCGTCAATAAATGGACGTGGTTCATTCTCGAATGACAAACAATATTTTAGTTATTGAAAGAATAAGGAAAAATCACTACACATTAATGAATTGGAACTAAAGGCAGTTTAGTGTTTGCAAACAATTTTTATAAGTGTGATCACACATTATTACGATTGGTTAACGTTACATACAAATTTAATGATATTATTACCACTTTACAGCTTAATGCATAAATCGAATGGGGTCGCTACAGTACCCTCATTTTAATAAGTAGTTAATATTTTTCGAGAGATAATGATATTATTACGACTTTACAGCTTAATGCATAAATCGAATGGGGTCGCTACAGTACCCTCATTTTAATAAGTAGTTAATATTTTTCGAGAGATAAGTATGGCAATGAATACAAATGTCACAAAATATATTTGCATCATATATACGAGTAGAAACCGAGGCCGATTGTATAATTCTTAAAAAGTTTGAAAATATAGTGGAACACACAACACAGTTTTTGCATTCCTGATATAACTAACACGCGCAGACCACAGCACTTAATGTTCTTAATGTTAATGTTCTACATAATGTTCTTACATGTCCCGGATGCGTCCTGCATCCTGGAGCCTCCGCTGTTGGTGCATTCCGTTTAAAATGAGAGGATTTGACAAAGCTTCTGCTTTAGTTTTAAGAATGTTGCAATAACTGATACACGATAAAGCTTGTGATAGTATGTACCATACTGGCCATCTCAACCCATGTTTTCTATCATTATCATTATCATTATGGGTCTAATTAATATCTTTCTCCAGACTGCCCCATAAACTTCACAAATTGCCTAGTGGTGCCGCGAGTTATAATAATATGGTACTCTTATATAAATAAAAAGGCTCAGATTCCCTTGGTTTTTATTTGGTGTACTTAATTACAAACATTATGGATTTGTAAAATCTTGTTTTTAGTAAACATGTCTATAGTTATATGAGGTTATTATTCTCTACTTAACAATAATTAAAAAAAAAAAAAAAAAATATTACTTTCAATATTAACTTTCACAAATTTGATTTAACTTAAATCTTCAAACTAGCTAAACTATAATTACAAAATTAAACAAAAATAAAGTTTCATTTGGAACACTATTATGAAAACATTAGCTTTGTTTGCGTTAGTCGCAGCGCATCGGATACATAGGTAAAAATAGCAGGAATTTTCCAGCTATTTTACTTACCTTGAATCACTTAACAATTAAATTAGATAAGTTTGTTAGAATTATTGTCGGTAATTATCATTAATAAAAACGTCAAACATCCATATGAAATTATTAAAACGTAGATACAATTTCTGACATAACCATAACCTCCAAACCAAATACATAGGTACCTACCAACCTCTTTTGAAACTTCCATATTTTGTTGTACGTCCGGTGCCTAAAGAGAGACCTTTATTAGTACCACAAGTATCTTATGCAATACTAATAAACGTTTTATAAGTGTTAAACAACTTTTTATTAGATTATCAGCATAGAATAATTTTAATGAAAATAGACCTTTATTATTGCCACAAATACCTTACGTACTACTAACAATCGTTTTATATACATACTCCATATTATTATATGTTATTTTATTATTAGCATAAAGATTAAATCAATGTACCTACATATTAAAGAAATTTCTTAACAGTGGTTATAGACACAACACCCGACATGCTGCAGTTCGTATCTGGTT
Source organism: Carterocephalus palaemon (assembly GCA_944567765.1). Lineage (NCBI taxonomy): Eukaryota > Metazoa > Arthropoda > Insecta > Lepidoptera > Hesperiidae > Carterocephalus > Carterocephalus palaemon. The sequence continues at coordinate 12,165,911 of OX155641.1, read as the reverse complement.
CTCAGTATCGATAGCATTCGAAACACTGCAGACTGGAGTGATTCCTCTTGTATATTTGCTAAATTATTGTAACATAGATACGTATTGTAAACCATTCGAAATAATTTGCAATTGATTCTGTCTGCAGGAAATGATCTATAATGAAGAGAAAACTCAGTTAATTAACTACATAACATTATTTTATATTTTTGTAGTAAAATTTTTTAACATAAATCAAAAACAAAATTGGTCAATTTACACTAGTGTTATTTACATCACTTTTGTATTATATTACTACCGAAAAAAAAAAAAAAAAAAAAAAGGACAAACTACCTACCTTTTGTTAACTTTGTTAATAAAGTAACATACCACAAGGTATTTTATATGCATTGAGATGTACACGTGACTGGCAACTATCTACGAGTGTAATAATATTTTCAACTTACAAAGCGTTGAAAAGGGGATGAAAGTTTTGACTAAAATGAAGAGAAGATTGTTGGTTCAGGTATAATGTGAAAGCAATTTATTCAGGTTAACATGAAGGGATGCCCAGAAAATAAGGAATTTTCTTTGTGTTTCACTGGGTAGAGTTTGTCCAGTAATGTTTGTGAGGAGAATAGGTAGCAACATTAAACCAAGGTGCCGTAATGTTCAGGTTCAAGGTGCCTTCAGGCGATGCGGTTCATGCGGGCGTCCTCTAGTCCATAATAATATTCATCCATAATAATATTCATAGGAATATGACAGCCATAATCTTATCTTATCTTATCATTTCATAATAAGACCCATAGCCATAATCTTGATTATGGATTCGTAAATCAGTGAGACAACTACCACAGTATTTACAACTATCTTTCTCTGTGCAACTACATCATATTGCAGTTTTATCATAATGCAGTTTTAAATATATAAAAATGTTAGATAATGCTTTAATTTTTATGTGGCTATTATACACGTAGAAATAGTACGCACGTACGTACGTACTAACGGTCAGTCTGACAATACAACTCCCGTGTCCTATCCAAACGTAGCGGGCGGCGATCTGGGTTCGGTTCTCAGCCAGAGCAGATTTACATAATAAGACTATACAAATGGGTCGCAAGAACAAGCCGGCAATCCAGCTTCCGACCGCAACCGGTGTGGCTTGATCTTGTCGATTTGAAATTGTTATTAGCGACAGTGTTATGAACGTTTCGTTATTAGTTGCTTATTAATACAATTGTAAGTATTCGTTATAATTAGCCACATAGCGTGCGAGCCAGCTGTTTCCATATGTAAATACAGATTCAGATTCCAACACGTGATTTGTCTGCATCAAGTCGAGCTGCGACAAATTGAATTGAATTAATTCAAGTCTAGAGAGAGCATACTCCACAACGCTGGCGAGGCGAATTGGTGGAGGGAGCGGGTAAGTGGCCAACCCAGTGTCGAATGTTTTGCAGCAAGGCTTACGTAGCAGTGAGATTCAAGCCAAAAGTGGGACGCCTATAGTTCGTTGCTTTTAATTCGAGTTAGTCTTTAGAAATGGCTAACGCTAAGCAAAATGTGTAATGTTGCGTAATCGTTACGAGAAAGGCCTCATTAAAATAATGTAGTTTGTATAAAAATTTTAGTTGTTACGTTTTAATTAATTAATTCCTACTACTAAATAGTTTTGCTGCACACCAGATAGTTTAAGTAAGTTCTTTATTACAAGAAGTCCTAGTCCAGTTAATCTTTGATGGTAATATTTCCATGGTAACAAAGTTGGAGATTATTATTGTAGGAGGCAATTTTAAAAAAACATTGTAAGGTAGAGACCACAGAATTTGGAGTCACGCTTCGATTATGAAAAAAAAGTAGCGAGTGGAATAAAATATTAGATAACAATAAGTTGAATATTATTACATTTTGTGTAAAAATATCACCTACAACAAACAACTAGACATGCTCTGGGGAGCAGAAATTCAGGCAGAGTAATCATTACCTCAGTCTCCAGTCCTCCTACCCACTAAAGAACTGACCAACTATTGTTTTATTTATTCTGCTAACTGGTCTAACTATCCCAGTCCCTATTAGTCTTATTCAAAATCAGTCACAGTTGTCATGGGCGGCAGCGGATGGGGATGATAAGAGATTTTTATTACTCAAACTTGTTTGTTTTTATTTAAAAATTTTACAAAATGCCTATTAACCGACGTCAAATGTGAAAATGGCCGTGAAAGGGTCTCAGTCTCTCAGCGGTATCCGTCGGCCAATGATTACCACCACACTCCGCCGTAATTATTACTACAAGTACTAACCACAGCGCCCGACTTTCCAACAATTAGGCAAGTAGGTGGACACTTCAAGAAATCTTATCGGTCCATTGAAATTAACTTTATCACACAAACTCAGACCTTAAGACCAGATTTTACATGCAGAATACGTCGTCTGAGTACAAATATTTATTATTGAATTAATTAAGTACGTGCTTCAGCAAGGAGGAATAGGTGATCCATGAATCCGGATCCAGATCAAAAATCATTTCAAAAGAAAGAAACTTTCGAGAAGTTTGATAATACAACAGATCGGGTTTTTTCTTCCGTCGCTGTAGATCGTATAACTATTTAGTGGTAGAGTGCTTATGATGATCAGAAAAGTTAAGCATTTTTAAGCGCTGTCAAGACGTGTGAAAATAATGATATGTTAGAAAAAAATAAAACTGTTTTAAACTCGGTTAGTAATCCTAAAACAGCAATTATGGGTCGACGACTACTTTGCGTAAAACTTATTGTGCATTCAACTACAATAGACGATACGAAACGCGTACACACATACTGGAACAATATTTGAATAGATGAGCCAACTTTTAAGCCTCGTTCACACTGGTACCATTACGGTGTTCTGCTTGAAAAATTATGTTGTGACATTTGCAGCTAACTATTACATATTTTTGAGATTATTATTTAATCATAGCTCACATAACTTGGCCTTTAAACCTACGATTTATAAATATAAAAAAAAAATCGATTTAAAAATATGTATTAAAAAAAATCCAGTGCACCGTTACGCCACACAGCATACTTTTTGCGTCATTGTAACCTAACGTGCTACCGTAGGTTACAATGGCGCAAAAAGTATTTTGTGTGGGTGCTCTGATGATTTTGAAATCGTTTTAGCCACACTTTTGTCTGACATAGCTTACAACCCTCAACTTAATACAAGTTTTTCTACCATATACGAGGAGGTAATACTTTATCTTCTCATACTCGTATCTTCATTAAAGTTCAATAAAAAAATAAGTAATAGTTACAGGGAAATCTCAGCAGGAACCGGGAGAGCTGGTAAACTGGGGAGCCTGTTTGTCAAGGTACCACGTGATCGGCTGAAAAGCACTAATCACGTAGGAGATAAAAGAGTGTTGGTAGTTAGGTTTACTCAGGCAGGTACTGTAGAGCAATTAGTAAATACATTGCTTTACCTAAGCCGCCTAAAGCAATGTATTCCTTTCGCGCCTTTTTTTGGAAAATAAACGCTTGCACACGGCATGTAGCGAATACACTAAAAACGACACATTTTAAATGAAAACGACCTAACTAAATACATTTTTGCCGTGTTTTTATTTGTTTTGTAGCTGCGAAGTAAATAATTGCTCCGGCCGGAGTTACTCACCAACGCGTCTCCTACAAGATCATTACCTATCGATCATGGTTTCGCTAATTATTAGGGTTAGTTACTCAAGAGATTCCAGTAAACGTTTTCCTTCCAATCCTCGTATGATCATCACATCGTGATTATGTGATTGCCACGGTTTCATCGCCTTCTATCCGTCACGACAACGGCAACAAACTTACACGTGATATTCATAAATCTCCTTCACAGTTCTGTCAGCGCACACGCAATTCGTTCTCGCTCTATGACTCATTAAGCTGTAATGGCGTCGCGTCGTTACGATTTTTTTGTCAAAAGTCGGCCTTTCTCGTAGCTTTGATCTGTAGTGCAGCGATAATGTGTCGACTGATGAGCCGAGCCTGCTCACTCACTGGAGATAGACAGGAAAAGCTGTATCTGAGTGAAATGACACCGGCTTTTGGACTAGGACTCTGCGATAACCTATAGAACGCACACATACTTTGCTAACATAAGGTTCTTCAAGGAAGACTCAAAAAGTCCTCTTCTTCAGGGTCAGCGACGCTTTAGCAATCCCTCTGGTGGTGTCCGTTTCATACACGTAAGTTACCATTTTTTATAACAGACAGATAAACAGGCAAACGGGCTTGATGCTAAGTCCGCTGTCGCCTATGGCAGACATTTCCTCCTCTTCCGCGGCGTTATGGGCGTTCTTGCGTTGAGGAAATTCGGAATTAGGGGATATCCCCTCTATCCGGGAAATTGCTCCAGGGGTAAACTCCGTCGGTGACCCATTGTTGAGTATGGGAGCCAGTCGGTGGTCGGGCACATGGTACTCGCGCCCGCACTAGCCGTTAGTCGCTAATGCCCCCCTGATGGTCAGGGGGACGAGGGTCCAACAGCTCTATAAGGGCGATTGGCCTTCAGTGGGGTGCGCAGCGGCTATCCCCCTTAGTTGAGGATGTGGCCCATTGTCGACGTGGTTATACAAACACGCGCCAACCCGACCACAAACTCATCCAGCGAACAGTCTTCTATGGACACATGCAATTCCAGGAATGCAAGCCACTAGATGTTAAATGTAGTGACATTTAACATCTAGTGGCTTGCCTTGAGGACTTATTACTTTGTAATCTTTTTGCATACATATCCTTTAAAAATTTCAATTTACATTTGCGCGCCAAAATTCAATGCGAACAACATCTTCTTACGTCTTACGTAATTTATTCCGACTATATTTTTATAAACGTACATTCCGTATTTCCCACACTTTGAACACCTGCATCCTCTAAAGATGCTTACACATCATACGTACTTACCTAATTTTAAATTATTACATATACCACATCTATATCAATCAGCTCTGCAGTCAATGCAGAGTCGTGCCATGTCTGTGAGTATTTTTGATTTCTTTATTTTTTCCGCCTTTGATTGACCGCCTCCATCATATTATTTGATAAAAACTTGGGGTTAAAATGCAACAGGCATTGTCGTACCTTTACTCGATACTACACAGCTCTTGAAATAACTTCGGCATTCACAATGAGCGAATTAACTTTAGAAGTACTATTCAGTGACTCATTGCGATTTCAATGCAGCGTGAAATCGGATAGACATTTGATCAGCGCAGTGAGTAAACTAAGTATAATAGTAGGTACTAACGTAGTAGAAATTTACGTCTAATTAACTATTGATTTTACCCATATTTTACCTATAAAAATAATATACATATATATATATAATGGTTTCTGTAATCCGGGATTTGAATTAGCATCTATTATTCAAAAATGACGTCATGCTAATGGAAACATAAAATTAGTGTTTTCCTCGCTTTTGGTAGACTTGCTTGTACATAACCTACATATCACCTACCTACTTATTATCGTAAGATATAAGAAATGGTACCTACTAAACATTTAATCATACTTAAATTAAAAATGGGAAGGGGATCTGCCGATACAAACACATTGCAGTTCCGACATGTTCAATGTTAAGCTCAGAAGAATTACTTTTTATGTCAAGACGATATAAGTAGGTATTCTCAAGGGATACAAACAATTTTGTGCTTATCTAAATTAATAGTGTGTGGTGAGAAAGTTACTTGAAGTGAGTATGCAATTTCAATTTCAAGCATGAGCAGACATTGTTAATTTCTACTAGATGAGGTCATAACTCTATCATGCAAATTTTGCAAAACCCATGAGAGCTGTTTATTTGCCTGAAATTGACTCCAGTCAAGTACTAAATAAATAAAAGTTTGTTGTGAGCGTTTAGAGAATAAAGTAAAGGTTTTTAGCTCTCTCAAAACGAAATTTTATTTATTAACATCTATAAAAGACATTTTAAACACCTCTACAGAATGTAAAATGTACTCTGTGACCTCTACACAATTGGATAGACATTATATACATATAATGTCGGACTTAATGCTTATGTCATTGCCTTTTCTATTTGCTAATCTATTCATTTAAGACTTTCGTGATGGATTACTCTCAATCTAAGATGGCGACCGAGTGCTACGAGAGGGGTAGTAAGAACGTCGCGCCGTCAGCAGGTAATATACGCTAACTCAAACTTGTTTGCACATAAATATTCATTAAAAATGTTGATTTCATTAAGAAGAACTTGAATATTGTTTCGATACACACCTTTGAAATTCCGACGAAATGTCGCAAATCCGACTGCAAAGATTATACAATAAATTATTTAATGTTTATTTATATACGCAAGACTTTCTATTCATTAATAACATACATATGTATATGCATCATAGAAACTCAATATTGAGGTAATTGTTCCTATTAGGTATGTTTGCTTTGTTTATAATCGTCGTTTTTTTGTATCTGGATCCTGGCCTGCTAGAATTAAAAAAAAAGAAATTTATGTACGAAATTTTCCAACACTTGCACTCAAGTATAATTTCTTTATACCTAATTATAAATACATTTGGATTTTTTACTAAAAGCTTTATCATGTTGACTGACGATTGGTACTCGTATTGTTCCAGTAGTTATAAGTTCCGTGTATTCGATTAACAGTAGGTAGGTATTCAGTAAATTTTTTTTTTTATGGATAGCAAACGAGTTTGCAGCACCACCCATCCGCTGCCGCCCATGACAACTGTGAGTGACTTTGAACAAGACTCAATTAGGGACTATAAAATACGAAAAGGATGTTGGCCATATAAACTAAACACAAGGAATAATCGTTCCTCAGTTCCCTTGAATATGGAATCATTCGATTTTTTGTTGGTTTGTTGGTTTGTCAATCTTCTCTACAACTGAATGTATCAAATTGATTTTTTAGCATAAATGTACGATACGGCTAGAAAAGTGACATAGAATACTTTTTATCCCGGAAAATTGCAAGGTTCCCGTGAAACGTGAAATGGGCAATACGCCGAAATAATCGTTCGATTTTTAATCGATTTATGGCTGGATTGATTGATCAGATTATGATCGCCCAGACTGCGGGTGAAGCTAGATTTTGATAAGTGGTAATCTTTGGTGTATCTTGCCGATGATAAATCATAATCATAATCATAATCATAATCTTTATTGCACAAGTGTAACATTACATTACATCAAGAAACCCTGTTAGGGCGTTGCAATTGATTCTATACATAATTAAATGATTTAATAAAGTAAATGTTACATAATTTAAAATGTCATGATTAATAATTTAAATGTCAAAATTAATAATTTAAATAATAAGGTAAACAATTCTAAATTTCAAGCATAATAAAGTAAATAATAAAGTTAATAATTTAATAAAGTAAATAATTTAAAATTTAAAATGTCAACATAAATAGTTAATTAGTTTGTTCAAAATACATATTATTATTTCAAATTTGATGTAATAACCCAAAATTTATTACTCTTTTATCTGCTTTTGGTTTTTAAATTTTATTTAATTGAAATACTCTTTCAGGCAGTAATAACATTTTGATAATAAAAGATTTTTTAATTTAGTTGTGAATGTTTTCAGTGAGTTTTCACATTGTATTTCTTTTGGGAGTTTATTGAAAATTTTTACACTCATTGAATGTGGTCCAGATCCGAACATAGTCAAATTAGATTTAGGTAGAGCAAGATGGTATGGTCGGCGTTGGCTAAACTTACTAACATCTTTTAACTTAAATAGGTTATTATGTTTTTTTACAAATTTACAGGTTTCTAGAATATACATGCATGTCACAGTTAAAATATTATATTCTTTAAAATACGGTCGACAGGATTCCCTTGAGTCTATATTAGCTAGAATACGTATACATTTCTTTTGGAGAACAAAAAGTTTGCCGACGTCTACGCTGTTTCCCCATAACAGTATCCCATATTGGAGCCAAGAGTGGGCATAGGCATAGTATGCACATTTAGCAGTTTTAAAGTCGGTACATTTTTTGAGCTCATATAGTGCATACGTAAATCTTGCTAGTTTGCTTTGTATAATTTGGATGTGGGATTTCCAGTTTAAATGTGTGTCTATATATATACCTAAGAGACGAACAGTATCAACACATTCTATTTGTGTATTATTTATTGTAAAGTTTATATTTAATGGGGCTTTTTGGTACGGTCTGAAAGGTATTAATTTTGTTTTGTTTAAATTTACCTCTAAATTATGGTCGGATAGCCAGTCATTTACTCCATTCAGGAGCTTATTAAGGGTGTCTTTAATTTGTGAACCATCACTACAGGAGAAGATCAGTGAGATGTCATCTGCAAATAACACGCATGGAGTATTTATGGTTTTAGGTAAATCATTAATATAGATCAAAAAGAGAATACAACCCAGGACCGATCCCTGTGGTATTGATTTGTTTACTTCTTCTAGTTCCGATTTTACATTCGATATTATACCGGTTTTATGGTCATTATATTCTATTTCAGTGTATTGGAACCGATTTGTCAGATAGGAGTTAAACCAGTCATGTGCTGATCCCCGTATTCCAATCTCATAAAGTTTTTTTAGTAGGATTTTATAATTGACACGGTCATATGCTTTACTCATATCCAGGAGGATCCCTACGCCGTACTTTTTGTTATTTAATATATTTAAGATTTCTTGTATGTATTTAAATGCAGCAGTGGTCGTGGATCGGTTTGGCTAAGGTGGATAAGGCTATCGGGCGATAATTGTTACAGTCTGAGGGGGCCCCTTTTTTATGTATCGGCTTTATTTTGGATATTTTGAGTTGGTCTGGGACTACCCCCTCACTAAGAGATTGATTCACCAGTATTGTTAGAGGTATTGTAAATTCGTCAGCACATTTTTTTACTAGAATGGGAGGTATATCATCGTAACCAAAACTATGTTTGCTTTTAAGTTTGTGAATGATGGTTCGGATTTCGCGTGGTTCGACTGTTCCGATAAAGATAGAGTTTTCGATAGGGTTTATTACCCGTCTACCACAAGAACCACTTTTATCACCTCCGATTGATACAAAGTACTTATTAAAGCAGTTCGCAACGATACTGGGATTGTCGGTTGTAGAGTTGTTGTCGGTATTGTCGATTTTTAATGTAATGTTTTTTCTACTTTTTTTTGCTATCTTATTAGTTTGTTCCTTTATTATTAGCCACATACATTTTATAATATTTGAAGATTTTTTTATTTTGTTTATGTTGTAAATTTTTCTAGCTTTTTGGATGGCATGTTTTAGGAGTTTTTCATATTTCTTATAGTGACTATGTAATATATGATTTTTTGATTGAAGGGTCAATAATTTTAATAGGCGTTTGTGTTTGCAGGATATTTTAAGCCCTGTTGATAACCAACCTTTAATATTTTTTGGTTTTAGTAATATTTTTTGTTTTGGTATATATTTATTAAGGTTTTTTTGTACATACTTATGAAATAATTCATAATTTTCGTTTATCTTATTTCTGTGTAGTAATTGTAGCCAATTAGTTGATTGTAGTTCCTTTTTAAAGTTTCCAATATTATTTTCGCTAAATCTACGTTTTTCTGTGTACCATGTATTTCTATGTTCAATTGAGCTTTTTTGTATCGAGCAAAGTACTCCCGTGTGATCTGAAAAACCAAATTCCTTGAGTATAATTTCATTTTTATTATTCGGGAAATTTGAAAACAACAAGTCTATGCAAGTTGAGCTTCTACTTGTGATTCTAGTTGGTTTTTTTACAAGTTGGTGAAAGTTAAAGCTTTGCATTAAGTTTAATAGAGTTTGAGTTTGATTGGAATTTTGTAATATGTTTATATTAAAATCACCTCCTAATAAAATATCCTTTTTACCGTCTCTGGTTCGTAGTAATTTTAAAACCTTTTCTAGAGAACTAAAGAATACTTCCTGACTTCTGCTATTGTTAGGCCAATATAAGACTATTATTAGCAAGTTGAGGCATGGTATTTCTATTCCACATATTTCGAATATGAATTCTACCGATAAATTTAAAATGTCCTGTCGTTCTGTGTAGCTTACATTCTCTGAGGTGAATATACATACACCGCCGCCATCATAGTTGTGTCTGCTATACGATGTTGCACAGTTAAAACCTTCTAGATTAAGTAAATCTCTTTTTTTATCTGTAACCCAAGTTTCTGTGAGACAAATTATTTTAATGTTTTTTTCGTTATGTAATGTGGCCTCTATTAAATGTCGTTTATTTACCAGGCTTCGTATATTCTGGTAGAGTATGAATGTTTTGTCTTCGAAAGGTGTATTTACGAAATGGCTTTTTTGATGGTCTTCGTTCGAGATCTTGGCGTTGTGTAGAGTCAGCGCGTGATATTTCTTGGTTGGTACATGAAGGGGGTGGTAAATTTGTTTTCTTTAACATGCTTGAATTTAATTCTGCCTTTTGGATGTCAAGAGGTTGTTGTTTTGTTGGGTCTAATTTGAACTCTTTGCCATCTATAAACAGAGTGTAGTTTCGTATTATTGCGTGTTGACCTTTTTTACGGGCCTCCAACATGATATTTCTCAATATTTTTTGTTCTGAAAGGGTATCTTTGTCTAAAAATTCAGTTACGGCAAATCCAGTTTTTATTAAGTTACATTTGTTTCTAAGAATAACATTTCGCAAATTCTTGCTAAGTAGCTCTATTCGTATTGGTCTGCGAAAGCCTTGTTTCCCCAATCTAGATATTTCCTCAATATAACCGTTGACATTTAGAGTGAAGAAGTCCTGGAAAAAACTAACAATTCTATCATGTAGCTCCTGTTCACTTTCGTATTCATATTCATGTAGGCCATATAGTATAATTATTTTGTCTTTTTCGTCTTTGTTGTAAGTCATATTTTGGGTCGAGGAGAATTGTTTTAGGTGTAGTAGCTGACTTTGAAGGTTTTCAATTGTACTTTGTAGTTTATTTTTCTCTATTTCCATTTTTCCGATTTGGTTGTTTATTTTATTAATGTCGTTTTTAATTTCATTTTGATCTGTGATTAGGGCGTCTATATGTCTCATACACTTGTCTTCTAATTCCTTTAAAGTACTTTTTACCTCTGTCTTAATTATTGACCTTATCTCGGGAATCAAGGAATGTCTATTTTGTTCTAGTTTGGTGTCAAGGAGTATTTCCATCTCCTTAATAATAATTTGCGTTTGGGTTGCTGTATCAGGGTGGCAGCCTGTGCTTTGAATATTGCTGTCGAAGGTATCACCCATAGTACTCAAGTCATACTCCGATTGGATCGTTTCATCATTAGACATTAAAGTATTTTTCCTGACGTTGATATTAATGAATTCATTTGAGTTTGAAGGTGAATGAAGTTGAGAGCGAATCGGGGTATTTGAGTTTCCCGATTTAGGTATTTTACTACGGCATAGTTGGCAAATCCATGATTTTTTTTCACGCATGTTCAATGTGCTTTCGAAGTGCTGAGAAGAAATATTGGCACATTCTAAGTCATATTTATTTCGGCATTGTTGACATGTCATATGTTCAGCTTTGTTGCTCTTTTGTAAACATCCTGCGCAAGTGTAGGAATCTAACGCCATCTGGTGTGCGCGCTTATTCAACTTAGTCATGTTTCCATCCATTTCGCTGTATTCGTAATGTTGGATACTAGCGATGGTAATAGTTCGTGCTGATTCGCTAGATGGCGCTGTGCTTTGTAGTTTTTGTTGACACTATCTGAGTTTAAAAAGTTTTTTCTCAAACGGTTTTTTCAAGAGGCATTTTTACCTTTTAACACTGTTCACAGTTTAAAAACACAACGGTGTATGTTTTTCCTTCTCGTATGTTAAAGGTCCCATGGTGTAACGATCGTCTTTCATTTGTAATATTAATTTATGTCACTTTATTGATGTTTAATTATTATCACTTTTAAATTTGTTTACACTTTATCTCCGATAAAGGCCTTTATCTCCGATTAAAGGCTATACTTATTATATTTTGAAACATCCCTGGATGGTAGAGGTAATTTTGCACGTAAAACGATTTGATTTGCCACGGGGAAAGCCAGTAGGTATAAATAAACCAAGCCAATATCTTGGTATTCTTGGTATTCATCTGTTGTATATTATAATGTACCTACTTACAAGACATTTTAAAGAATTATTGGTTATTCTAACTTTGAATTCTCTGTAACTAATAGCTCGGAGTTTGGCTTTGGGTCCTGGAGATTTGATTTTGAATTTGGAATACAAAATATATTGCACACTGTTTCTATATTAAGTGCCAATCACTCATTAAATTCCAAGGGAAGGAATGTGAAACAGTAAATACACTAATATAGACGAAGTCAGCGCTCAGTTCTGCGAAATGGCGTCGCAGTTTAAATGTCAAGGCAGCGAACACTATTTCATTGTTATTATAATAATTAACAAATACTTCAATGTATACTACTAGACGGGCTGTTTCTCAATTAAAAATTCCACACTAAGATTGGGCTAATTCTCTCTACCAACTACCAACCGTTCTTCTACCAAGTTACCAAGTCATTATTTGCACTTTATTTGTGCTAATTCAAGTATCTAATAGTTATTGGTGATTAAGTAATTAACATGCTTTTATTAGGTCGACCTGTATGTAACTAACAATGTAAGGGAATTAAGATATTTTTAACATAACCTCTTATTTAGAATAGAAACTGGTTTAGTTTTCGCCTATGTATTTCGTTTATTGTTTGTATTTTAGGTAGATATTGCTGCATTTACTGTTTGATCCGAGGTTTGTGTTATAAAGTTTACTTGCATACTATTACAAACTAATATGTAACCCTGAATAATATGAACCCTAAACTGTTGATATAATTTAATATGTTATTATATGAATGTATATGTTGTGCTAGCAGTGTTGACTTATGGATCCGAGACGTGGTTTGTTGTTTGAAATTTAAGAATGCATGATCAAGTAAAATTTAATTCGATCCTGTTATCTTAATTAAATTCGTAGTTAAAGCAGTTTACGTCGCCTGCGCACACTTTCTTATCGCGGAATGGTTACATAACACATTGAAACGATTTTTTGATATCTAACTAATGCACATTGAATTGAAACAAAATATTTAAATCAGAACGCGAATAAAACTGTAGGTATTAAAGTTTTAGTTTAACTTTTTATTTTTATTTAGTTCATGGTCCTTACATAAAATTATTTTATTAGTAGGTTCTTACTTGCCTATAACTAACTTGTAAGATCTGCTACTTTCTTAATCCTATTTGTTTCAGTCTAATTATCGTCTGAGCCGCTAAAGGTCGATGGACTACCTAAATTAGGTAAGAATTCCTAAGCGCCTTATAAAGACACAGATTAAATATAATGGACTCGATATTCAGTCATGATTATCGGCTAATCGTCGTTTCGTCCCAGATTTGACTCGTGGAATGATTTTGTTTTGAATTGTAATTCAAAACAATGTATGTATACACAAAGACAGACTTTCTTCAACAATATTCACATTATGTGTGCTCATGTAGTAATACAAGTTTGACCGGCCCGTTGGCGCAATCGGTAGTGACCCTAACCACTCAGGGCAAATATTCGTGTGACGAACACTTCTTGTTTTTGTTCTGTGTCTGGATGTCAATATTATCTATTTATATATGTATTTAAAAAACCTCTATGTTATATATCAGTCTCTGGCACCCATAGTACAGGTTCGCGCCTTATTTGGGGTCAGATGACCGAGTGTGAATGTCCATGGTATTTATTATTTTGTAATGAATATAGTCGAAAGACAAAGATCTTAAATTACAGCGCAGATATATTAGATCTCACTTTCTTTTTAATCTCGGTGCTTTCCAGCAGGCCGAATACGTTCCAGAATACACATAAACTTAAATCTATAAATTAACCTAAAACTAAAAAAACCTTAAAAAATATAAAATAATAACTAATACATATTATTAAAAGGAGTCCCCTTAGGCAAGGTTCCGAAGATACTGGCAGCGTTCCCCATTTAATTATTTACACTTTTTTAACTTAAATTATTCATTTAAAAAGTACAATCATCATCTTTTCTCATAACCTTCATTCTACAATAACAAGCAAACAAGAGTGTTATTATTCGTCGATTCAAATTCAAGCTGTAACGTTACTAGACGAGTTGCTCCGGTTTCATGGTATGTTATATGATTAGTACCGCCTTGGAATAAGTTTTGCTTAATAATACCGATAACGTATTCCATATTTCAAAATTCAATGCAAAGGATATTGGCCATTTTATCACTATTAACATATTATTTATTTATATAAATTCACTTTAAAAGAACTTTATTACTACTAGAGTAAGAAAGGAGGCTGAAGAATATCTCACTCATAGCGCAATGGCATTTGGAATCCCATAGTTCGGGACATAATGGAAATGTAATGAAACTACTGGGACAGGCGAATTATTACAGGCGAAATTATAAAATAGAGAAACGAATTTCGGAATATTTTTCCCAGTTTCACTTTCTCACCAACCACTTCATATTTTAAGGGACACTTTTTTAACTAATATATGTCTCTAAATAGTATTAGGTACAGTTTGTAATCAATTAATTTAATAACAGGATTTAATATTGTATTAGGTTCTATTTGTTTTACGTTCTTAATTTACTTAAGTGTACCTAATATTAATATGGTACATTTACCTACTATATATATACTTAAGTGTATTTTCCATAGGTAACAAAACTAATTTAAAAGCGAGCCAGTTCTAGTTAAGATTCTTAGTAAAGCCAGTGAAAGTATCGACAAAGACACCAAACGAATTAAGTCAAGTCAATAGCAATAGTCTTAAAACAGTAGGTAACTAGACCATAATGGCCTTACATACAGTTGAACAACCGTTGTAGGTTAAACGAAGCCTTATGAATTAGGGTTAGTTAGTGGTTACCCGTGCAGAGTGGTATAGATGATAAATTCTGTTCCTGATTAAAAAGAATAGAAATATAAATGGTTAAATGAATCTAACATGAAATGTTTGCGTTGTTAATTGGAAGTTGTGGTTTAAATTGTTCTCAGGGTAACTTTATTTCCTCAAGGGAAGCAACGCAAGTGTGGCTTTGAACGAGACTAAAATCAGAGTCACAGAAGAATATACATAATTATACTGTGGATATAACTGCGTTTTGTACTAGTTCTGCAGTCATAAACTCACATCGACTTCACTGCGATCCATATACGTCCAACTGCTGAGCACGGGTCTCTTCCACAGACATATCTGCGGGAGGTCTAGAGCATACTCCACCTGCTGCTCTAATGCGGATTGGTGGAGGGGGTTGGCCACTAACTCCTTCACCAATCCGCATTGGAGCAGCGTGGTGGAGCACGCCCTAGACCTCTCGCAGCTGTTTCTGTGGGGGAGAACCGTGCCCAGCAGTGGGACGTCTATGGGTCGCAGCGAGCGAAAGATAACTTGAACATTCATTAAGAACGGAAATTAATTGATGTAGTCTCGATCATCAAAGTTCCTTGCAAAAAATGAAAAATAACTGATGACATAGTTTTAAAGTCACACGAAACGCGAAAGTTGCTACGGCGCGGAACATCTTAAGCACCTATATTAGTTTCTCTTTTAAAAACTTTAAGTCATGCACCTAAGAATACAGTCATGCATATGAGGACATGTTATGGGAAGAAAGTTAAGAAAGAGAGCTCAATATAAAAAATAACAACTGAAATATTATACCTAAATAAAATAATATTATGTATTTGTATCTACATTTTATAGTACACACAGTAGACATGACAAACGACCAAGAATCGAGAGAAACCTACATATGTAAAAAATTTCATCGTCTGGCGTCGGTCAAAGCCGGGACTGTGAATCAGTGTCAAGTCAGGGTCACGACCTATCTGCTGTTGAGTTTGACAAACACATCGGAGATAAAAAAAGTAGATGGCGTTTCTCTATAGGGTATAACAAAGTCAAAAGCAAGACTAATCTCATATTATCCAGTAAGACCAGTTTCAGATAAGATGATTCACAAAATTTCCACGCACTCGAGATACGAAAAAGATATGGAGATAAGGAGCATTTCCATTGATAAGGTAAAGATACAGATGCACAATTTGAATTTAGTAACTAAGGTTTTTCAAGTATAGCACTTTTATATTATTTTTTTAATGATATCTAAAAGCCTAAGGAAAAGGATGGCCCCACTTTTCATTCGTCACATGAATAAAGAATCAACAAGAAAGCGCGAATAGATCTTGATTTGGCGAAAATAACCAAAGACGATATCAGGTAGGCGGCGAGTTATAAAAACGTTTGGCTATTCAACAAAATAGCTACGTGCTTTCAAAACGTTTAAGGCAAAAAATATGAGATTCTAGACAACATAACTAAAAAATTCCGTTTCAACGATCATCCTTACATTTCAAAAGGTGTCCCGACATTTGGAGTCGGCGCGGCATTCGCTTCTCCCAGAGATAAGAGATGACCTTAAGGGCCGGCCGACTGGTCTGACTGCATACCTTTGACCATAGAACAAGTTTTCAGTAGAAATTCCATCCCGATTTTTAACTACATGGTAACATTTCACTGTTTTTATTTTATTTTAGAGACGCGTCTCAACAAACAACTGAAGAGCTCTTTCATCATGCAACATAGCTTGAGATGGAGAAACAACCTCGCACAAGAAACCAAGAGCCATTTCCAGCACATTACATTGTAGAACGTGGACTCACAGACAAAGAAATAGGGCTTTCATCTTTACAACGCTACCCAGAGCGGATCAGTAACTATATCATGTTTGCGAGAGTCAGGAGTGGAGCTGGTGGCTTCCACGTTTCTTAATGAGGACAATCAGTACCAAGTTCTTATCTTTTACATATACCTTAGTTCCCATACTCAAGCGCTGAATCATAAAACCAGAAATTGCGCCCAGCATCTCCCAGCAGTTTAATCAAGTATTTCAATAAAGATGCCACACAGCTTTATAAAGATGCGCCTGCACATTAGTACTATAGATTTGTTTTACTCTCATACCATTTCTACCAGACAAACGTTCTGTACTTCAAACAGCAAACTGGATACATTTAACCATCCGGCAATTCCACACCCGACCGCATACTTTTGACTGGACATATCGCGATGAGCCGGGAACGTAAGGCCTCTGCATACGAATGTTGGGAAGATATTAAATATTCCAGTTTCATTGAATAAAGTTACTTTGCTTTTATTTGTTGCACTCAGTAGACTATTTAAGTTCAGTTGCGCATTCTTTTTACAATTACTGTAGAGTTAAAATTTGTTTTAAACGGTTTTTGGACTGGTTAGTAACACGTGCACATGCCTTGTGGCTAGATTAGTCATTCAGAAGCCGTCCATCTTCATAGATCTCATCACACGCACTGTTGCATTTTTTTAAAACATTACTCAACTAATAGCATATCCTGCAATCAACGCAGTGATTCGTTATTATATATACATATACCGTACCTACCGGTATTCCAGTATAGCATAAACTGGTTAATTTGTTGGGTAGAATATTTATTCTGCAAGTGGTCGATTTCAATGTACGTCAACAAGTTGTGAATTGCAGAGAAATGTATTTCGGTAATGGAACTTAATGTAACTTTTTATCTAAGTTTTTTCGGGAATACTTTGTGCTTCTTTTTGTTTGACAAAGAGAATGGAATGTCAAAACCGTCGTTCACTTGGCAGTTACAAGATGTTGAAACTTTATCATGAGTAAGTACCTTAAATAAATTGAATTCTTGACCAATGAAACGCTGAAAAATCTGTGTTTCGGAGGTCACTCAGCTGCCGGACCCTGTTGTA
The DNA here is from genome assembly GCA_944567765.1 of Carterocephalus palaemon. NCBI lineage: Eukaryota > Metazoa > Arthropoda > Insecta > Lepidoptera > Hesperiidae > Carterocephalus > Carterocephalus palaemon. Next base: position 12,148,159 of record OX155641.1, on the reverse strand, counting down.
ATCGTTAAATACTTTGTCACTAATAATATGTTGGAGGCTTTTCGGTGGACTTAAAAGTTCCAACAATGGGGTTGACCAGTAAAGTCCTTCGCCAATCCGGACTGGTATATACTCCAGGCCTCTTCAGCAGTTCTCTACTGACCGTACCTGAGGTTGCATTACAAATCAAATCCATACCTTATTCTTTTCCACCTATTATAGGTATCTACTGATGATAACTACCGTAAGTAATTGACAAAAATAGCAAAATTATCTTACTGGCTGACCTTATGAACAACCTTTTAATATATGTATTTACAAATAAAAATACTGAGTTTCGGTGACAACACTGACAACTGTGGATGGTTGGCAAGACCCGGTTGAGCAGTTACGAGATCAAGGTGAAACTGGTATTGGCGGAATTACGCTAAATTATTAATTGCCGTCTACCATATTTAATGTAACGAGAATAATTTTATAATCGCGTGGAAAGTTGAATGTAGAGTATGATGTCATTACACCTCATTAGATATACAAACTGAATACATACGTAATTAACTTGGATAGCGCTTGGAAAACGTGTGAACACGACTTTATTTTGGAAACATATCTGGTTCGATATTGAGTCAATTATTTATGGCAAACTGTCACGCACCTGATAGACTTTGAACAAGACTCATATAGGGACTGGGATGGCTAATTTAGTACAGTCAACTAGGGCTGTTAAGAGGTATAACACATTAGTTGGTCAGTTCGTTAGTTGGTATGCAGACTACAGATAGGGGCGGGTTTCTCTTCGCTGCGACCCATAGCATAGCATAGACTGCTGGGCACGGGTCTCCCCCACAGACACTTCTGCGGGAGGTCTAGAGCATACTCCTCCTCCAGCACGGTAGCTCCCATGAAATTTTTGCCACTAGCGGTCAACCCATCCACAAACCGACCGCGCCCGTCGTTGCTTAACACTTTCGATCACATTGAATCGAGGCAAGCCATTGGGCTATGGACGGTACAATGGGTTACTCTTAGTAACAGTTATTTCTTTGGAGATAACTGATTTGAATACCTTAACCGTTTTCTGAAAGTTTCTTCACAAATAAAAATTATCTAATTGTACAGTGACAGTAAGTACCTAATTATAATATCGGTTTAATACTTTTTAATATTTAATGTTGAAGTTAAGGACTTTAATTTGGTTTTCGTTGCAACAAAATAGTTTTATAGAGCATCGCAACAGAAACCCGGTGACCGAATTTAGTCAATAAATAAATGTTTTCTCAAAAGAATTGAGCTGTTTTTGATTCGTGATTGTGAAAGGCGTTGCTAGCGATGAATTTGAAACCTCGAACAGCTAATATTACTAATTACATACTTTCACAAGATGCTCAATTTTCTCTCAAGTAAAGAATCCGCCACGAAACTTATTATTAAAATGATTGACTGCAGTTAGATGGGTATTTCCGCAAGAATCGAAACGATTTAAAAACGAGTAAAAAAGAGGGAGCACTGGGACGTGTCTGTTACATTACACTTTTACTAAGGGAAGTAAATTGTTATATGTAACATAGTATGTATTAACATGAATGTATATTTTTACTTTTGTAAATACAGAGGCTACATTTAGCTGGGTATAGAAAAAATCTAGTACTCAAATAAAATTGTCGTAAACATCGCAGACATTTATGGGCGAAAATCATTAACAGATTTTGTTGGCTGGGTGGGATGGGTGCGGTCGTCTTTTATTTGCAACAGGCCCCTAATTAGAAGAATCGGTAACAAGATAATAGACACAATTTACTCGCTAGAACGAGGTACCTACCTATTCACATTCAATAATACTAGTAGTCGCCGAGTGGTCGAAATTTGAACGTAATTCATTTTTTAAATTTAAAATTTAAAAGTTATTAAGGTACATATCTCTATAATCGAAGACTTAATCAAACGCACGACAAATAACACGCCATCGCATTCATCCAGGTAACCAACTGTAAAATTATAGTACGTAAACCAATAAATAGTTTTTGTAATGTTTTCATTTATTTATTTAACGTATTCCTAATTCTAATTTAATGTATTATTATTATGATAAAGATGTATTTACCTATAGAACAATTGGTAGTTTTACATCACCTGCTCTACTTTACCTATCAAAGCTTCATTATGGTAGGTCAACGCCCTTCATAACTTACGTCACTCAACAGCCTACCTAACGCGCCATCAGATTACATACAACATATTACTAATTCACTCAACTGAATTGAATCAAAGCATTTCATTTGCCGCCAAAACAATACCTGACAATCTCATCCTTGGATCACGTCGATTTACAACAGAGCATTACAACACATGCAAAGCCGCTGAAACGAGCATGTATCACACGACTTAACAATTAAGGCGGTTAACTGGTGCGGGAAAAGTTTACAAGGTTTCACTGTTTGACAAGTAGAGAGAACTCTACATCTTGCAGACAAAGCGAAATCGTTTTACGTTTCAAATAATCATGCATTTCCTTTCTTAACATACCCTAAACTGTACAGTGTTCAATACGATTCTCTACGATATCAGGTTATTTACTAACATTGAAGAATCTTTTATATTGAACCAATAGAGACCGTAGAATTGCAGTCTAGCACTAAATGGCTTTGATAGAACCGGACATCTTTCGTAGCGAGCTAGAGCGGTCGTATGAACATTCTAAATGCCACACAAAACTGTTTTCCAACAATTCCAACGCTAATGGCCTTCGGTAGAGACCAGCTCCACGACTCTACACTCACCATTGGCGCCGAAATAGTCGTTTTTGTCCAAAATCTCATGCTGGAAACCATAAGCCGGCAGCCATGCATGGGAGCCCGGCGGGTCGGGCCACTCCGATATGCGAACCTCCTCCATTTCGTCATGAACTGAACACAACACTGCACTCCACGTTACACTACGTTAACACGCATGCATGACACTCAGGTACCTCGCTGCTCGTCCATTAGCTTTTCATTTAGGACGATAACGGTTGTCGATTCGGCCCGGAGTCGAGTGGCGTGCGTACGAGATGTGCGCTCGCGGCGAGGTGCGGCGTTGGACTGGCGGGCGAATCCGGGCGATGTATTGTCTGTGGTTTGGCGCGCGCGCCGCGATCTCACCGCCAAGCCAAGTCCCTCGTTCATGCTATGCTGTCGTGTGAATAAACTTTTTCAACCAGTTTGAACAAAGTACTCTGAGAGTTTGAACTTTTTGCGGATCGGCGACGGACGACGCCGCCGCGCCGCGCCGTGACGGTCTGGCGGCCGTGCGGTCGCGTTTCCTCGCCGCGGTGAAGATGAAGCCCGATGATATCACATGTTGCAAATTCACATAGCTAATGGGAAGCCTACACGCTTATAAGGCAGGTCGTTTTGGCCCACGCAGTTTAAAGCTCTCTCCCTCGTTTTAAGCCTAAATTGTATGATTAAGCCTCACTATATTTTATCAACATTGGTATTGTTGATCGAAGCTCACCATGACACAAAAACTATAACCGGGTCGCTGCGACCCATAGACGTCCCACTGCTGGGCACGGGTCACCCCGACAGATATTGCTGTGGGAGGTTTAGAGCATACTCCACCATGCTGCTTCAATGCGGATTGGTGAAGGGATAACCGGGGACTAACCTAGTTATAGTTTTTGTGACATTTGACACTAGTCCAGCCGTAAGGCACACGCTGAGGCGTCACGGTAACAATGCGCAAGCGATCCCATTGCACTTCATCTTAAACTCTCATGGTGCCGCTGGGTTTTAGTGGGTATTCTGGTTTTCAGCGAGTCCCACACGTTCTCATAAAACCAGGCAGGATTCGCAAACGCATTTTCCAGAGAGAGAAAAAGGCTTATTGAATTTACCAATCCCGTCTAGTGGCCGAGCTGCGCCAATCTTCGGGCCCACGCGGTGTGCGAAAACGCGACGAAGGATGACACACCGTGAATAGAAGTAGTCCTCAAATTTGCGGCTTTGTGGAAAGCTATTATTAGAGAATTTGTATAGTTTTTAGGTGTTTTTTTAAATTTGATAGATTGTAAGGTACCTGTTAAAGCAAGGAGAATTCAATTATGCAATAAAAAAAGCCCTTAAGTTTATTAGGGCTCCTAGGATACGAGGATCAGTCTTTCCATCGTTATCTACAAATAAATTGAGCTATCAGAATAACAAACTAGAAGACCATTTAGAAACGCTTAAGTAGACTCATAGACTGTCTATTATAACTACATTTCTAATGAAAGTCAATCTTTCTATTCTAGTGAGGCATCGAGTAAGTACGTTACTTAAGTAATAAGTACTACTTTTATTTAAGTAATAAGTAATCATTCACCTAATATCCGTATTCACAATTTTAAATACTTTCATAAGTATTCATATTCATGAAAGTAATATTCGTTGCATCACTAGTTATTGCCATCGAGAACCTCATGCATGCCTAACTGATCACAATACACCAACATTGCTTCTTATGTATTGCGAATGGGGAGGTTCCTTCTCCAAGTCGTTTGTTTAACTCTTTAACTGATAATATCATTGCGACAGTTTCTTTGTTTGTATCAACCGCTTAGCTTGGCTTAGCCATTCAATTCAGCTGGAATCAAGCTCTCTACAAAAGAAGAAAATGAATCATGAGATTCATTGAGATCTTTTTTGTTATTTTTTTTTCGATTTATGTAACTGATCATGAAAGCCATGAGCAGAAAATACAAATTAAAAATGTATCGATTGTTTAATATCGATTTAAACAGGACGTCTACTATACTCTATCATACAATCTTAGCAATGCATCAAACCAACAAAAAATCTATTAAAAATCGAATGATTATTACAGGTTTTTGTCCAGTTCCACGGGCGAGCAATTTTCCGGGATAAATAGCCTATGACACTCTCCAGACCCTACACTACATCTATGCAAAAAATCACATCGATCCATCATTCTGTTGATGCGAAGGACAAACCGACAAACCAACAAGTCAACTAATACACTTTCCCATTTATGTAATCAGTAAGGCTAACTAAACTATTATGAATGTCGAATAAACTAAATATTATAAACCTTGTAATTCCGCAAAGGTGACAATTTGATGTGAACCTTTTGTTTGTGCACCTGTTAAAACAGCTGAGCAACGTAACAGTTGTCAAGCATTCTTTGCCCCTTAGTAATTAATTATACTCCGCCTCAAAATAAGGGAATAATAATATTTACACGTTTTTTATGTAATTAAAACATAAAAACCAGCATGAACTATTCTACCATTACTTACATAACATCTGTGACAATACAGTTTAAGGAACCGAGATTTCAGTCGATGTTAGTATGATAAGTTAATTGGACTATGATGATAAGACTGTTGTTAGTTGTTGTTGTAGTGTTAGTTTAAATCCTAGTAATAGGTGTAAGTTTTATTCTAGATAGTAATGGTTAGTAATATAATGATTGAAATAAATAAATACACACGTTTCAAACTAGAATTTCGTAGTTGGCCGTCACATACAGAAAACAACACAAATGCCAACATCGTTTTAAAAAACTTAAAAGCACGCTTTTGTAGATAACCGAACTAAATATATTTTTTAACTTATTGTATGGTCATCGGTTCTTGATAAGTGTGCAAAGTTTCAAATTATTTCGACGTTCAAAGATTCCGTTGTATACATACATATCTAAATGCATACCTACATGTACACATAAATACCAAGCTAACAAAAGCGTTTTTAAAATCTGGAAACAGATGTGTTGGTACTTAAGGCCCGGTAAGTAGCTAAAGCTTGCAAATTAGACAATTATAATTCTAATGTTATAATTTTTTTTTACAATCAAAATTTTTTTTGTTTTGCGGCCAGACAACCAAATTGGACTACCCTCCGGGCATGACCGGGCATACCTGGGGCAGGTAGGCAGGGAGGCAGAAAATGCACCGCATGCATACCAGCAGCCGGCTGTATTTTAGCAGCCGCTTTGCACATCGACAGCAGCTGCCCTAACGGAAATCGAGTCCACCACAAGCGCGAAACTAGATTTACGAGCTCGGGACCAGTTGCGATCGTGACTCGGACATATTTTGTAACAATCAGAAGTTTGTTTGCGTCGTGTTCATCTGGCGACCTGCCCTCCCACGTAATCAAAAAATCACTACTCAACGCTGAGCTTCATATTATCACCCGGACATTCGTTAGAATTCCATTGCCCAATGGCTCGCGTCGATTCAATGTCGGTTTGTGGATGGGTGACAGCTAGTGGCAAAATTTTATGGATGCTACCGTGCTTCGGAGGGCACTTTAAGCCGTCGGTCCCGGTTGTTTTCGATGCAGGAAACAGTCGTTAAGCCTTGTCGAATTCCTTCGGTGGCTTGAGAATATTCGACACTGGGTTGGCCACTAACCCCTCCACCAATCCGCATTACAGCAGCATAGTGGAGTATGCTCTAGACTAGACCTTCCACAGCAGAGTCTGTGGGGGAGACCAGTGCCAAGCAGTGGGACGTCTACGGCTCGCAGCGTTCGTTAGAATGGTAGAGTTATTCAATCAAGGTCGGAGGCTGCGAGAAAACGGCAATTATGTGTTTAAAAACACTTATCATGATTAGCTTAGTGAACCAAGACTTCATCATCAGTCTTCGCCCATGTTTGGGGGCCAAAAGGGATGTCATGATGAAAATGACACTTTTTCCACATAATATTCCCAGGGATTTTCTCAGTAAAGGAGTTTCCTCCTTTTCCGGATAAGTGCGTGTTAGTGGTTTCACACACACAACAAAATAACATTTCGCCTAATTCATTTTATTGATGAGAGATGATACTGCTGGGTACAAACAAAAGTTTTTCTTTTCTTTTTTATGCCTTAAACTAAATATAATTCATATAATATAAATAGGAATATAAATTTATCCAATCAATAGTCATTTCTTAGTATGTACATATAATCATAATAAGTATTATTTTATATCCTTGTTTGAATTAGTCTTTAAACGTATTTAGAGCGGCCTTGATTGTACCATGCATTTGTCTTGTGAACCTGTAACATATAAACAACCTTGGATTTAATTAGGAGATTGTATGAAGCTCCAACTTATTTCGCAGACGAGCAACTATGTAACAAGTTTTTTTTTAATAAAAGTATCATTTAGCGATGTTTGTAAAAAATTTTTTGCTATCTTGTATCCATAAAAAAAAGGCGTATGAGGTATGTAATGTTCCCAATCAAGAGCGACTGTCGATCGCGTGACAATCCGAGTAACCGAGACGATGTAACAAGACTAATGTCTACTAACGCATTGCATTACTACTTACTAGCCAGTAAAGTGCGACGTTCTCTCCATATAGGGAGTAGACATTAATGTTACAAGACGCAATATTACAAAACTCGTGCAAAACTCTCAAGAAAAAATTAGGAGAAAGTTTAGTAGTTGGGTGCATACTTATGTCGGACTCTGGGCAAAAACTGACCTATTGCATGACAAAATGTCGGAGTCACTGGTCGTTCCGTTTCACTGAACATTCATGAAATTGTAAATGCCTATCGTTTAACGTTTACGTGCGATACACTCTTCTCGCTTGCACACTATAGCAGATACTTAGGTTAGTCTGGGTTTAATTTTAACAAGTGTACAGGACGAGGAACACGGGGGCTACCGCGCGAGCCCATGTGCCCGGTGTGGACGCGGCCTTTTCATACGTCAAATATACAGTCAAAACCGGTGAAATATTACCACTACGAGTACGAGCGTAGTAAACGCCGCTTGTTTCCCACGCATGCCCTTGGCTGATCGCCAGATTCTTCTGATAGTAAACTATTGTATAACACTGGAGTAGTAATCGTACAACAAAAAATATTTACAGTAGATAATAAAAGTTTTAACAAAACAAACACACTCCGATAAACCACTTTTTTATAACATGGCATTATCTATCTTAGTTCGCTAAGGCAATTTTTGGTAAAATATTCATAAATTTTGATTATGATTTGATATTATAAGTAATCGCTTTTATTTTATAAACCAGTTTCATCCTCTCACCATCGCCATGGGCTGACTGGTAGAGAATGCCGTCGGGCATTTATGTCCACCCTTTGTAGTCTTTTGGCTAAATAAAGGTTAGACAAATAAATCAAAATTTAGGTAGTACCTATATACTGGTTGGAGCAACGACGTGGAGAGCAAAGCGAGACAAAGCTCAAATGTAACATTATAAATCTTACAGATACGGCAGTGCATAATGGCGGTAAGGAATTCGAACGATGTGATCTTTTTCCCGTTTAGCACGCCCGATGTCAATAAATTACTCAGGTTTAATTTCTATTTTTAAACAAACACACTATACGATTAGAGTAAATATATTTGGATTGAATGTGCAATAAAAAAATATTAAAGTAAAAATGCTCTTTACATTCAGTTATCTATAAAATTCATGAGATTACAAAAAACATGTAGAAACCTGCATGCCTTTTAATATGAACCAGCCAAACAACTGCATCATCATCCTTACACATGTAAATAAATTAAAACAACTCGTTTGAATGTTTGAAAAGTCATTGGTGCGTGCCTCTTGGGTTTGAACCCGAAGACCAGAGCGAGTGGTGAGTTGGCCGCGCTAGCACAGAATACATACACAGCACAGAATAACTTGTACTATTAAGTACAAGTTCCTTGTTGGCTCATAGCTTTTATAGTAGTAGCTATAGTATATAGTCCGTTCCGAATTTTATTAACTAAAATGTATTAATTGTTACTACGAGCAAATCGTGCATGTACGAGTACGTGTTTTGCCCTATTATGTTCTGAGTTAAGAAAAGAGAAATCAAGGTTTAACACGTAATAACCACGACATAGTTCTGTTTGGGAGATCCGCTTGCATTGCATTAAGGTTTAACATTGACGTTCTTTTAAATAAAATAGCAGAATAACTACATACATAAAATAACCATAAAGACTGTAATAGAGAAGAAAGTAGGAAATCACCTTAACTTACAGCTCAACTGTACGACGGTTCGCGGATTAAATTACAATCATAATTACATGAGGTAACAACGGCCAAGCCGAGCTATTTTCCCATGGTCATCTTAATAGAAAGTGTTTTTATAGTTTAAGTACCTCTTTGACTCAAATTTATAACTTCATAAATAATTTACGCAAGAAAACGGATGTATTTTATGAACCTGACGTAGTAGGTTACGGTACGCACATTACCTAGTTACCTACCTAACTTAACCGTTACTTTTCCACAGATTACTAAATAGTTACTCTTGAAATTACAAAATTGACTACGTAAATTTATTAGTTTAGCTGTGGTCGCTGTGGGTATATTGAGTGTTTATTAACGATTAGCATAAAGCACTTATAGTTTAAGCGCTTAATTCTATTGGCATGTTTTCACTAAAACAACGGTCTTGCAAAATGTTAAATTACACTATTCAATCTTTACTCGAACTTTATTCATAGTTTAATGGCTACTTATTCCATTTAGTGTTTACTGGACCGCAAGCTGACTTTGCTAAAGAAAACCGTAATTCTAAACGACTCCGTTATTCTAAAATAAGGATAATGGAACGTATAAACCGTAAACGGATTTTCAATCACGTCGCGTGTGCGGAATAATTTCTGTACGAGCATTTAATCGACCCATTTCGCCGTCAGCGCGAGTTTAAATAGAGAGTGATTTCTGTGAACGAACTCTATATGTTACTAGTATTGTGTGTTAATGTATTTTATATTAAGTTGGAGTTTATAACAAAAGCTGGAGTTTAACCGTATCTATAAGCATTTATCACGCGCAAATCACGAAAAACTCAAAAGAAATCTTTGAAAACGTTGCGGAATCTTAATTGGTAATGTAAACAAAGATTAAAAATTTTACAACTTTACCATTAAACAGGGATAACCCGGCTTACTATTTTATCCTGAGTATAACAATTAGGTATACTTAAACAAAAGTAACAAAGTAATATAAGTAAGTACCTACTTCCGTTTTTGTAAAAACAAATTAATTAATATATATGGATATGGCGTTCTCAACTGACCATAGAGAGTTTGCAGAATTAAAGAGTACTCGGTACTTGTCGTTATCAAGGTCCTTAGGCAATAGATTAGTGAATACCAAAACCAGAGCAAAGCAAGCCGAGGCGAGGTATTCGACGAATTCCCTCCCTTTCTCTCACGCCTCCTCACGCATTAATCTGACAATGGATAGCTGGTTAACTCTTAGTGACAGGTTATGGGAGGACACAATGTATTCGTTATAACTACTGGCAGAGCGGGAGCATAGTAGAATTACGGTATAATAAATCAATTCTCTGGAGTAGAATTGCGTAATCGTGAGTCGGAGGCCAAGATACTCTTTTGGGTCGCTAAGCTAGAAGAACTAAGTTCGTATATTGCCGTAATAAATGTCTTGGGCATCATATTCAATATGTAAAAAGTATGATGTGTGCATTCCGCGTCTCAACAATGACTGGCGAACCGCCAAGACGCACAGACAATAGAATTATAGGTGTGCTTACTGCAAGCTTTCTCATCTTCGCAGCCAAATGACGATCTCAAGTGCTGAACAACAGTTTATTGCCCAATTGCACATAATGCACGCGCAATTATCTTTAAGAGTCTTCGTAGCATACATTGAAGTTCACAATCCTCCCATCGATTTACTGTCAATGACTTTAAGAATATCTGTGTATTTGTGCCTGCGGATCTATATGTTTATCTATGGGACTATACTATCCACGTTCCTGTATGTCCGCAGTGCGAACGAATTGATGAATCCACATTGACAAGCAAGGTGCAACTTTTATACAAATTCTTTAGTGAGAAAAATAGACCAAAGATTAACAGACATCATTTCCTTTTGAACGTTAGCACAATATAACTTAATCAAAGCTACCAATTCATTTTTTTGTACATTCAAGTCAGCAATAGGTAAATAACGGTTACAATACTAATAAACCTCAATAACAATATCTCTATCCACCTCTGCTTTCTTTTGCCGATGCCTAATTCTTTACTCTCCTTTCATTTCAATCTTCTCTATTGTATTCCACCTAAATTATTGTTTAACCGGACGTGTGATTTGACAAGATAATTTTATTTTCGTCGTTGATAAATTATGAAGCGTATCTTAACAATCACCGTTTATTTCAAAAACATTTCGCTTTTTAATACTTACGCCTCAGCTGGCGTCGCCGCGTCTTCGCGATAGTACCGTAAGAAGCGCTTGTTTCGGTGTAAAAGATTTGATTACGTGAACTTTAGGTGGTTCAACTTTGTCCTTGTCACCTCTATACTAGTTACTTATTACTCGGTATCGAGGATATTTGCAGAATCTTATTTGCAGAACTTCAATAACCGACTTAACGTTATAATAACTTTGATTAATTTCAGTTATAAAAATTAGTTGCGGAAAATTACACTGAGTAATAATGTTACCTCGAGAAAACAAGAATGGGTGTACAAACTTATTTCGGTATTGCCTATCATGTAATTTTCGAAGACCACATTAAGCACTTCATATCGTATCGCTCGAACTCAACAGCATAGCTTCTACCACGTGTCTGACAGATGATCCCCATCGCTATGCCATCATAACGGACGCAGAGAAAGGTGTTGTCAAACTTAATACGAAAATCCATTACTATTCCTTATCTCGGATGCTGACAGCTGTCCCTCGATAAAGAGGCAAAAGTCGAAAACAATACGCAATGTGTCTCAAGTACCTGGATTATCTTGATGGATAGATACCATGCTGGGGCTGCCGTTTTCAATGTTCTGTGCTTAACACCTAGCGTTAAAAGTATTTTGTTACGAGTACGTCATTGTTCCAACATTATCGCTGACATATTGGATATCATAAATAAGAACAAATAACTCAAAATGCGTCACCCGAGTTATCCATGCGATATTTTTTTACATATTTTACTTCAACGTGACCGTTAAGTTAGATATCCTGGCCTGGATCGGACAAAGTAAAATTAGGTTATTCTAACTTGAAATTCCTGGTAGTTGATGAAGAATACTTAGTTTAGTTTAAAGAATTTATTTACATCGTGTAATATCGCCTAAAATCGTTAAAAGAATCGGCTGACTTTAAGCATTTAAGACATGAGTTCAGCGACCGGAGATAAGTTGAGTTATATAATATCCCACTTCTGATTATGTGATTTAGAAGTTTCTGCAACAAGAACAGATACCAACGAAAACTTTATGAGTGAAATGAATCCAAACGTGAATAATATCGATTGATGAAAGTGTTTTAACTTAGGTACACGCGACACAGCTCGCGCGGGTGCCGCACATACCATCAATACACTTTTTATAACACAAGAATCTGTTTTTCCCCAACATCCGGTTTTTAACGAACTGGCAACCCTGACGGTATCCGAAAGTGTCGGCACAACTGGACAGCCGCCGATATTACCAATTAAAGACAAAGTGCTGCTGTCTCCATTCGCTTGCAAGTGAGAGTGGCGATGCCTTACAGGGCACGTATGGACTACCAATGATTGATTTGTTTGGTACATACAATTTGATTTCATTGTTCGATTTCATCGACTTGTTTCCCCTGTGGATCATGTCTCCATTTTCAAATAAGATAGCAAACTAGCATGCAGTAACGAGATTACTTCTGTGGCTGAAGACGAAAGTATTCGAACAGTGTGTGCTGCCAGTGGATCCGAGACGTGGTCCTGTACCGTCGGCCTCATTTGCAAGCTCAAAGTCTCTACGCGTGGTATGGAAAGAGCTATGCTCGGTATTTCGCTACGAGACCGGATTCGAAAGGATCAAATCCGTGGATGAACGGGGGTTACCGTCATAGTTGGTTGATTAAGCAAGCTGAAATGGCAATAGGCAGGCCACGTCGCTCGTAGGACAGACAATTGATGGGTTAGAAAGGTCCTCGAGTGGAGACCACGGCTCGGGAAACGGAGCACAGGCCGCCATCCAACTAGATGGACCGATGACCTGGAAAAATCAACTGGTAACAACTAGATTCAGAAGGCACAGGATCGGGAGGAGTGGCACCGATTAAGGGAGACCGATGTCCAGCAGTAAACTTTTAAATGGTGGATGGATGGATGAAGCTTAAGATCTAATGATTCGAGAATCACATAATGATTAGCTAACGAGTCTTGCTTGACTATGGGTCGTGAATGCAAGTTAATCTGCGCAAAAACTATACGACGATGAAATCGCGCATAAACCTTGCGCAGTCGACCAATAAATACGATTTGTCATGCATAAATCAAATGATAACTTAATATCCCGTATTGCGAGAATGGAAAGAAATAAAGGCCCTATCGTTTTTGTACAGCAATTCGATGCTGTCGCAACTATTGTTGTGGTCAAATGACCCGTGACCAACGTTTGTATGGATCCGATCTGAAACCGACCGGGATGCAATATTTACAAATTGTATAACTTCTGTACTTATGTAACCGGAATTGAGCGATCACAACAATACCTCATAAACAATCTCTCCTCACTGACTGATCTCTCGTCGCAATTTCTGCATGCTATTAGAAAGGGACGGTGCATTGCATAATGAATACGTTATTGCACCTCTTGTAATTTTTTTATGTAAACACAAAAACATTTGCAATTTTATGCAAATCTGGGGTTATTTTCTCTAAGTCTCGTTCTCGTTTGATAATTATATTTTCACATTTCTCACTGAGTTTACTCGTATGTTCATTCGTAAAATACGCACATACATTCTAGGGCTAAAAATGCAAATGTTTACAAATAAGTTGAATTATTGAAAAAAAATTTTTTAAAAAGCTTTTTATACCCTTTTTTTATTTTCGTGCATTGTCATCGGAACCAAATACGTGTGCCAAATTTCAGCTCGATAGCTTGAGTGGAAGTCGGTGAAATATTGATTGCAAGATTCCAGGACATAGATACATACGAGTGAAGTTGAATAAAACTTTTAAATAAATAAATAAAATTATACTCTAAAAAATTTTTTTTTTAAAAAGCTTTTATAACTTTTATTTTATTTTCAAGCATTGTCATCGGAACCTAATATGTGTGCCAAATTTCAGCTCGATAGCTTCAGTGGAAGTGGGAGAAATATTGATTGCAAGATTCCAGGACATACATAGATACATACGAGTGAAGTTAAATAAAAGCTTTTAATAAAAATAATTATACTGTAAAAAAAATTTTTTTTTAAAAAGCTTTTATAACTTGACCTTGAAACCTAATCGTGGTCAAAGTTCATTACAAGACTTTACCACAAGTGCAAACACGACTATGATACGATATTCCATCATGAAGTTCCATTTAATATCTTCCGGCTCCATCATCAGATCAGTTCGACAGTACCATATTATTGCATTGTCATCGGAACCTAATATGTGTGCCAAATTTCAGCGCGATAGCTTCAGTGGAAGTGGGTGAAATATTGATTGCAAGATTCCAGGACATACATACATACATACATACATACATACATACATACATACATACATACATACATACATACATACATACATACGAGTGAAGTTAAATAAAAGCTTTTAATAAACATTTGTTTTCTTTTTGTTCGAATGAAAAAATACCTGTACCTCGGTTGATACATACCTATATCAGCAATCTACTAGGTGTACATAAAACTGAGGTACGCGCTGGCGCTAATCAGATGGAATGCGAAGAAGGCTGGCAGAGCATGCCTGTATAGCTTTCATTGTACCATCAACACTGTTGCCATTGTTATGTCGTCCTGGTATCGTCATTTTGTATGGACTGAGCACCACAAGGCTTTCATTAGTGGATATACAATTTCATACCACGGACCCTCCGTGTGTTATATAATATCAATTATGATGGGGGTTCATGTATGAATGTTCATGTATATAGTATGATGATAACATCATACTATATACTCTGCTTTATAAATATTATTTATAAAATAATAGGTAGATGATCTATAGATATGGTTTTTAAATTTACAAAATATGTAATTTAATAGAGAAAGCTTTATTTAATTCGTTACAAAACCATTTAAAATAAATCTGAAATGGTTTATTATTTTTATCTAACAGACAGTCTTTAGGACTAACTGGTTTCATAGGAATGCGTTTCCGATCAATTTTATGATGCTCTTTGTTTATTTGAATGCCCCACAATAGCCTCGAAATCCGGTGTTATTGGGGCCGTGGTCAAACAAAAAACAAAAGCTTCGGTACTTTATCGGTCGGTCGGCAAACGGCATACTTTTAATAAACGGTCAATGGCACTAGATATAAATGTGCGTGCTAGTGCTTAGAATTTAGTTCATAAACTTATTCCATGAAAACCTCAAAATGTCACTAGGTACGTTTAAATATCGAAATTTTGGGATAAAAACAACGGTTGAAGAAAGAGTTACACGGCCTACGGTTTCACTTTCATGTAACCCTAATATTACATACCTAATATTTTTTATTCATTACATCTTGTGAGATGTTGACTAGACCACGTACTATTATTGGGTAAGATAATTTTCCCCGCTCCCATTCTTTTGAATTTTTACATCCGTATACTCAGAACTATTTAACTTGTAGAAGATCTCATAAGTTAAATACTGGTAATTTAACATAGAAAGGCCACTACACAGAAAAGAAAAGAAAATGCATTTACATAATTTTAATGATGCCTTTATTTTAAGTATGAATAAATAAGTAATTTATTTTCGTGAAAAATTAATAACTGAAGTAGTTTTCGTTATTTCTTCGTATTTAATGGTGGACTAATCGATAATAATCCTTTGACAAAGTTTTAAAGCTTTGCCTAACGTACCATTCTCAGTACATTAACAAGAGTACATGAACAGTTGCGGTACTTTCCACAGTGAATGAGTGAGACGCATATAAAATGTCAGGTGAAATGGTAACACAGGATGCGCTAGTATGGGCATTATTCGCGGTCACACGACGCGACGGGTGAAGCACCAACGTTCATATTTTCTGTGCGCCTGGTAACTGATGCAATGTAAATAAATGTTTGTCTAAGACATTTTATAGTCTTGGTGCGAAGTATCTTCAGCACCACTTTAAGTTAATAATAATGTAGCTGTATTCGATTGTTTATTTGTAAATTTTAAAAAGAGTAACTACGAGTTTCTTGCCGTGTTTTTCTCGGTAGCATCAACTTTGTGAACCGGCGTAAAAAATACGTTCATTTAGCGTTTACAAACACGATATATCTGTCGTTTAGTAATCGTACCACGTCTAGTGATATGATAAGTTATGGAATATATATTATAATACATCTATAGCCTACACCGTTTTGTATTTATCAATAGTCTAGTCAACAACATCAGTTCAATGTATCAACAACATCAGTCTATACTAGGATATATAGGAAGTAGATTTATATTTAGCACAATCTATACTTTGTTTTGTAATATATTTTGTAACTATTATAAAATTTATTTTGTAGCGAAGCTGAGCATGTAGCAAATTTGTTCGTTACTCTGGTACATATACATACCTTTGCTGAATATACCAAACCGCTTGCAAAGTTCTAACCATATCAAGTATTATTATAGCCTGCGATTCATACACAAACACAATGCGTTATATACTTCATAAATATGTATTTACGTACGTATGAATTCAGAATTGTAAATACCGCATTAGAAATAAGCGTTACCAAGAAACGGCTAGTGTGAAAGTGCGTAGCGATGCCGGTATATACACGCCATGCAATAGCTAGTTGAGAGCGGTACTGAAACCGACGTAATTGTCGATGCAATGGTATCAGGTACCACAATAGCCATTGTTCACGGCAAAGCTTGTAGTAGCAAACGCAATCGCCATCATTGTCTGCGTCTACGCACCTGGTATTGGATGTATCGCGTATAGTAAAGCAAACTTTCAAAAATAAGTTTGTGAGTAAACTGGGAACTTTGTAGGTAAAAATAACGATTGTCAAATATCAAAAAACGATCATAGTCGAACATATAACCTCCTTTTTCTGAAGTCGGTTAAAAAAATTACCACCTGCCTCTAGCAAAAAAAGCAGCATTCACTCATTAATAATAGATATTTTAGACCTAAAAGGGGCTCAACTCCTCCTCCACATAATAACGGTGCACTCATTAAAAAAGCCTGAAACTGTTTTTTGAATAAAGAAGCAAGAAATAAAAATGTGTAACAATATCCACGCATAACATCCCCGTATCAGGAGACACGATGTCGCACGAAGTACGCTGTGATATCTAAGACAATATCTTGGTTACCGATATTTCCGAATTAGTACCAACTCTTGCGCTCCAAAAGGAAAGGTTTGACCTCGACAGGACCTTATTGTGATGTAACATTGGTACAATTGGTAAGGTGTACCTTGATTGAATCATGAGACAAAACATTTGGGAGATTCAGAAGTGGAGCATGCTTCAGAAAATTCAGTGATGAGCTTCGTTCAGAAAATTTCTATGTGGACTAAGAGATGGGGTTCAACAGAAAATACGTAAAAGAAGGCGACGCATGGGTGAGTCCAGAAGAGTGTTGGTTGTGTTCATAGGCAACAACCACTTACCATACGGAATCCGTCAGTTTCATCCTCGTTATAATCTTAAAAAAAGTGACCAAAGTTGACATTTGTCAAATGAAAAAGGAACTGATAAAGTGCACTAAGATAATCCACTTGTTGCACTCGTACATACTCGTAAATTACTGACATGATTGTTTGATTCTGAGAATCATCGTAACAACGATGTGTCATGCCATGTGATGCCAGCAAGACGTCGTTTCCTCGGTGCACAGGAACCGGAGATAGGATCAATTCTCTCTTCAAGTGCATTGTTCGCCAATTGATGTCGTACAATTCAGACTGTCTTCTAGGAAGCACTTGGGGACATGGATCTCTATTGACAGTTGTGTGCAGATTGGCCAGCCACTTCCGGGTGTTAAAAACCTGACGTATTTAAGAACAGTGTGGCGAATTTTCGTGATTTAAAGAAGCTTCCATTCACTGCTTAACTACCTAATGGTTAACAGTTAATACGTTAATTACCGATATGTTTAAGTAATCCAAAATATCATTGATTGCTTTTTATTTACTTGCACCGAATGGTTAAATTTGGCATAATTACGCCACAATAATGCGGTAAGGTATATGGATGGTGAGTGCCTGTACATATTAAGGCGTGGTGTTCCGCTTCGCAGAGTAGTGCTCTCACCGTCAGAGCACGAATATCTATTATAACTACATACTCATAGCGATTACTTCACGCATTTCTTCTCTCTTTCTCCCCTTTTTGTCTTACCGAAGACTCGTCTTAACGTTACCTATTAATAGTAGACAGAATCTGTATCAGGCTCATTCGCCAGGAACCGAACCCGGACCGCTCGAGTGAGAGGCGAGTTCGATAGCCAGTTGGCTGTCACCGCAATAGTGAAGGCATACATCAGGGATCAATTATTATAGTCCAGCTACCTACGCGAGACTAAACACCGCCAACAGACACCCAAATGTAGGGACTTTGGAAAAAATATGTAAAAAGTAAGTTTTATGTGCAGCTGTCGGCACGCCGTTTAGTTCTGAATTAAATGCTAAGGGGATAGCTGCGCTTAGCATATCAAAGCGGGACATAATACTAATAATACTAAAAATATGAAATACGACAATATTCGGCAGATTTTCTTTTATGTTTCGACAGAAAAATAAATTGGTTATATGCTGAATTGCTTGATTTCTTACTTGCGTCTAAAAAATCAACAAATTGCACTGTTCATAGCGTAAAAATAATAAATAGTCCGTTAGTTATAACTTTACAACCTAATTTCATCATCAATATTATGTTACACTATCACGCTGCTCTAGCACGCCGTCGGTATTTCAAACTCTTCCTTGAAAATGTCAAGCAAAATTTAACGCTGCCTCTGCATTCTCCTTAGGCCTTGTCCCTTTAAAATAAGAGCTTATAGTGCTATGTTAGGCTAATTAGTAAAGTTTGTACAATTGTTGTGGTGAGTGCCTCACGAGCATGACGATTGATCACGACACGAGAGCACGAGCGCGAAATGTCTTGTGGGGCACGCTGGCGTGATGTGGGTGATCTTTTGGCGGTTTTTTGAAGGTCTGTGGAGAAAATCTCTATAATCATGTTACTTGGAAACCTCTTGTGGAATTGGTACTGATTACGACGTAAATAGTGTTGTTTCCCGATCACATCTTTCTAGAAGGCAATAAATAGCAACTCATCTCTGACCGATCTTACTCTCAGTTCTCGGGTTGTACAGTAGGTACCTCTGGTCGGCAGCGATGGCCGCGGTGGTTCTATGAACTCACTAGGTATCTTATCTATAAAAAATATTGCTTTTACAGACTGGTGGTTCGGCTTTCTTACTGACTCTAGGTCAAAATAAAATGGCATTGCCATTGAAGATAAATGAACAGAAATGTTACTTTTTGTATAATTAGTATAGTCTAATCAAGTATACACAATACCTCTCTGTGTTCTGTGCACAATGTATTCGTATTACTTAGTAAACTGTGTACCTACCTGTAACAGCAGTAAAAGTAGAAAAATAGACCTTAATATTCGCTAACATAACATTGAATTCAAGTGTTCGCTTCCAATTATTTTGTTCCAATAATTGCCTTAAATAATAGTTATTAATAATTATCATCGCCGATCATCGATCACATAACAACAATTCCATTCTTCACTGTATTGCAAGATCGAACGCAACGTAACTCGAACAAAACAAATGAAATCACTTCCAAGTAGGTTTAAGTTTTATTGTGCTGATTTGTTCGCTGCGATAACTGTCGCTAGTTCCGCCATAGATTAAAAAAGTTGCTACTTTCTGCTCTTGTTTCGTTAATTGAAATCGATGTTCTTGATAGCTCTTCGACGGTAAAATTGGCGTGCCAGAAATGTTTCGGTTATTCCTGTCTAGTGTCACTTAAAAGAATTGCGTTACTTAAGATTTTAAAAGTAAATGAAAAGAAAATAGTATAAAATCATTGGTCAAATCTCAATTTTGTTGCCATAATAAGATTCTTGCATTGCTCTTCCGCTATTCAACAATATGACTAGAATGATTCGATACACACCTCTGTCTACCCATTCAGTAAAAAACAGCCGTGATGTTACTCAAGATTTGATATTGATTGTCGTATTTATACTTATTTGATTTTCATACTCCTATATGAATTTCGTATGAACAAGCTCTATTGCTCTTTTGCTTTATTATTAACTAGCTGACCCGGCAAACGTTGTTTTGCCATATAAATAATTTTTACTGAATATTTTGGGAGAACTTAATGTAAGTGTGTGGACTACAACTACCACTACCAATACCACTACACCTACTACTACCACTACCCCTACCACTAACCCTACCCCTACCACTACCCCTACCACTACCCCTACCACTACTCCTACCACTACCCCTACCTCTACCACTACCCCTACCATTACCAATACCACTACCCCTACCCCTACCCCTACCACTAACACTACACCTACCACTACCTCTACCACTACCCCTACCACTACCCCTACCTCTACCACTACCCCTACCCCTACCACTACCATTACCAATACCACTACCACTACCCCTACCACTACCCCTACCACTACCACTACCCCTACCACTACACCTACCACTAACACTACCCCTACCACTACTACTACCCCTACATCTACCCCTACCACTACCTATCACGCACCGGCGCCATCTACTTAAAATATTGGTTTGTAGTACATGCTATGTATCAGAGATGGCGCTGTATGTGAAAAAAGATTTTTCCCGCATTTCTGTTGAAATTTTTCCTGAATTTTCTTTGCTATAAACCTCACCGAGCCCGAGACCTTTCCAACGAATGCAAAACCGTGGAAATCGGTTCGTGCGTTCTGGAGTTATAGCGTCAGGAAGGAAAACCCGACTTATTTTTATATAGTAGATTACATAGCTGTCATTATACGTCAATTACATAGCTGTCATTTGCGTTTTGTTATTCCGAGTCTGATTCTTTTTTGTTATACCACGTTTTATAGTGACTGACGTTTCATGTCAAGTCACACGGGAACGCTGTCGAACGGGATAAAAAGTATCCTATGTCCGTCTCCTGGCTCTAAGCTACCTCCCTACCAATTTTCAGCCAAATCTGTTCTGCCGTTCTTGAGTTATAAGTGGTGTAACTAACACGACTTTCTTTTATATATATAGATAATAACTTAACGAAACATTCAGCGATACAACTTTTGGTATTTTATAGTTTTATTAGGTTAAATTAATCTATGTATAAATTGGTTTGAATCAAAATAAAAGTTTTTTCAACTTAAAAATCCTAATTAAAATACCTAAACCATCCAATATTAGGTTGCACTTGGTTTGGCACCGGATTATAGGTAAGGTACTTACAGGTTTAAGTGCGAAGTAATTAAAACAACCTCATGACCGTGACAAGCGAAGGCCATGCAGTTATTATCCGATGGCAAAAGAATATATTTTCGATTTGTCATTGCCATGGATAAGAAAACAATGAACTCGGTTGAAACGGAAGACAATGGAAAACCGCCGTGGCATTCTGCCGAGTGAATAATCTCGTGAAAATCTGAGGCTGCAAGCAATCAAGATGTGAAGGCATTGAGAAATGAGACTGTTGCTAAGTGTTGAATAGATTAGTAGTTGCTATGTAGTTCATTACATCTTAGTCCTTCCTCTATGATTACAGTAAGTACATATTAAGATTTCATATTCAGCTCCATTTATTTCAATTTATGGTACTCACATTTGTTTGCATTATGAACGTCTTTACATTTTTTGTCTACCGCCGTCGGTTCACAAAGTTGATGCTACCGAAAATAAAAGGGCAAAAAATTTGGTGTTAACTCTTATCAAAATTAACAATTAAAAAATTTGGTACGTGTACATTGTACATTATCTAATTATTACTTAAAGTGGAGCTGGAGATACTAAGTAGTCATTTATTTTAAAGAACGCTTTTAATGAGGTTTAGTATAAATAATGTTGTATTTATATTTAGGTAATAATAATATAAGTTCAGTAAATATATCTAATAATAACAAATAATAAACCTAGTTTTTTTTTCATAAAGGCGCAACCTACGAGTATCAATGATACCCGGAATCGGAATCGTGGGAGCTAATTCGAGTTAAGTGGCATTTGAATTAGTTAATTAAGAGTAATTTGTTTTCAAAACATATTTATATTAAAATGTCCACCTACTAAAACTTCTTATCACTATATATCTCCTTGATAGTCTTGATAGAGTGTGAATCGATATAATTGTGGCATGAACTTGCATCAAAGCCTGGTTCACGGGAATGGTTTTGAACTTATAGTGCAATCCTAGATACAATTCAACATATGTACAAATTCTACATATGTATGTGTATGTAAATTCTCATACATTATTCGTTAAATATAATTAGAAGCAGCAAAACAATACCACACTATGAAAATAAATTCCTACGGCGGCCATACTTGATTTCTATATAGGTACTGCATTGTATCGATAAACAAATGCTAATCGAGAAACTAGGCACTGGTTAGCAACGTTCTCTTTCTCAACTCTCTTATTTCACACAGTTCTAGTTACGAGCTTGTAGATGGGTGTTGAAGTTTTCACGTCTCGTCCTTGACGAGCTTGTCATAGGCATAACTATTTAATAATCTGTGCCTGGGAACGGTGCGTTTGAACAGTTATCCCGGAGCCCTCCGTAGCTGCTGAGGAAAGCAGTGGAAGTCCCACATAATCCGACGTTCATCAATACGTCGTACAAGTCCAATACTCAATATACAATACCTTGGATAGGTTTCCCATTCGTAAAATTATATTAAATTAACTATACTAATATTATAAAGAGGAAATTATGTATTTGTAATGTTTTCACACAAAAACTACTGGACCGATTTCAAAATTCTGTCACCGTTAGAAAGCTGCATCTTCACTGAGTGACATAGGCTATATAATATTACTAGGTGCAAACGAAACTATTGTTATGACTAAACCACGCGAGCGTAGCTGCGGGCGTCCACTAGTATAATAAATAAATCTATTATTGATCGAAGTTCGTCACAGATGTTATGATATCTTTGATGTTAGATGTCAGATGTTAAGACATCGTGTGATGCATGCTCGTTTGTTACCTTAAATATCTACACGAAACTATTAATAATAATAATAAAATAATAATAATAAAGCCTTTTGATTCACGAAACTATTAAAATAAGTAGTACATTATATTACAGTGTGTTAGGCTGTCTAACTTTGGCGAATACTTGGAACGCGGATGGGGAGAATAGCTTTAGAAATAAGGCACTCACGCACGAAACGGCCTTACGTTGAGGCGTGAGTTCCTTCTAGCATTAATAGCGATCAGATTAACCTTATACCAGTTATCTACAGAACTAGAATAAATTAAAACGATAGAGTTTGTTTGTATTTTTATTATTATTGGCTTAAAAAGTCTTGGTCTATGTTACTAGGTAAGCCTTAAATAAGCTTTTGTGGAGCAGTTTAGGCTAAGCTACAGCGAACAAACCATAGGCTTCCCACTGTTGAGCACGGGTATCTTATACAGTCACAGCTGAGAGAGACCGAGAGCATACTCCACCACACTGCTCCAATGTTTATTAGTGGAGATGTTAGTGGTAAAATTTTCTCAAGCCACCCAAGTCTTCGACAAGAATTGGAAACCGGGACTGACGGCTTAGCGTGCCCTCTGAAGCACGAATGCGCCCACGAAACTTTGCCACTAGCGCAGGGGTCGGCAACCTTTTGAGTCGGAAGAGTCAAACATTACAATTCATAATTTTTAAAGTTTTTAAAGAGCCCCAAAAAAAATTCTTGCTAAAAATAAATAGCAATTGCATAAATAAAGTTTCTTGATAAAAAAAACAATCTATTTATTCATAAGAAAAATACATATCTATTTCAGAGCCGCAGGTTGCCGACCCCTGCACTAGCGGTATACTTACTATATTGTATGTAGTCCGTGCTTTAATACTCTTAATTAGCGGTCACCAATCCATACCGACCGTGCCCGACGTTGCTTAACTCGGTGGATTACGTATTTACGTACGATCGACGCAAGCCGTAGGGCAATGAGGCCAATAGGTGAGAATGTACGAGTATCCTACCTGTTGGAAGTTGATCTATTGATGTTGAATGCCATTCATAACTCATTCGTTTAACCGCCCGCTGAGCTTCGGCGGTGGAAATTAATTTGTTTCAGCTACAACATAATCGCGGAAAACAAATTATTATGTTTACATTTCCTTATATTAAGGGCGACTTCCATGAAAATAGCATAAGACATAAATTAAACTTACTACTATATAATAATATAGGAAATAATAATGTGACATTTCATAAAAATACGGACATTTTATTTAATTTAATTGATGTTAATAGTATTTTTAAAAATGACTTTTTTTTGACCAGACAGGATAGATTGTATCTATCAAATATATTTTTTACACAGTTAGCAAAGTTGCTATCTTATAATTTACAATTTGACATAAAAAATAATTTATGTAATTTGACCACTGCTTCTATTGAGCAGCATAATATACTGACATTATGTAGTAATACATGTAGTACTACTACACATTCTATGACAAGTTTGGGCGGTACCCTAAGCAATTTAAATTAAAAACTACGACAACAGAGGCATCGGTCTCTCGCGATCATTTATGTAGTAATAGTAATAACAACCACCTGTCGAGCTTAGTATTAAAAGATAAAAATTGTCTAAACTTGGTGCATCAAAACATGCAAGGCTTACTAGGCAAGGAACACGAGTTAGAACTTTTTTTAGGAAATTATAATATTGATGTAATTTGCATTACAGAGCATTGGCTGAAAGATTGCCAAATTGTTTTCAATTTTGATAAGCACCAAGTTGCGAGTTCGTTCAGTAGGAAGACAGCGATACACGGTGGCTCTTTAATCATTTTAAAAAAAGACCTGACATTTAAGGTCCGTAAAGATATTGTGAGCCTTTCCATTGAACGAACTATAGAGATAGCCTGTGTAGAGCTAACGCATTGTATTATAGTTAGTATCTATAGACCACCTAGTGCATGTTATGAAGAATTTGAATTAGTTTTGGAACAATTATTATTAAAAGTATCAGGAAAAAAAGACAAGGACATAATAGTGTGTGGAGATTTTAATATAAATTTATTGGACAATACATCTTTAAGTGTTAAGTTTTTATCTTTATTTAAATGTAATAATCTTATTAACCAGTTCTTAGAACCAACTCGAATAACAGATACCACAGCAACATGTATTGATAACATTTTCACAGATGGGACACCTGTCTACTCGGGCATTATCCATAAACTCAGTTCTGATCACTGTGGTCAGTTGGTTTCTTTTAAGTATAATAAGGATAAACAGGTTAGTAAGAGCAGTGTGGTCGTTCCTGTGACTGAAAAACGAATGGAGAGGTTTAGGAACATAATGAAAGACCGGATTACAATACCATCTAATGAAACTGTAAATGAGCAATATAGTTTATTATGTTTTCATATAAATAACGCCTATAAATCTGTATTTACTGCCAAAAAAATCTCTCCGAAGAATTGTAAATCGTTCAATGATTGGGCGACTACGGGAATCTTTAGAAGTAGGCAAAAGTTATATGACCTTTTACACGAGAAGTCATATAATACAAGTAAAGCCTTTAGCGACTATGTAAGAAATTACTCTAAAGTATTTAAGGTAGTTTGTTCCACGGCTAAGTCAATGCACATAAGAAACAAGATTAGAAATAGCTGTAATAAAATTAAAATGACTTGGAATATTATTAATGCGGAAACTGGAAGAGTCAGAAAACGCGATGGTGTCAGTGAGCTTTTCATTGCCAATTCTTATATTAGAACCGATAAACAGATAGCATCAGCATTTGAAAAGTACTTTGCTGACGTTCCAGTTTTAACCACTAAATCGCTGGGGTCTTCTCCCGACGTCGCTGAATCGTTGCTTAAGAAAAATGTAAATGCATGCAAAGGTAATTTCTCTTTCCGACCCACAGACGCCAATGAAATTATAAAAATATTTAAATCATTAGAAATTAAGAACACCACAGATCTATGGGGTATATCGGTTAAACTTATAAGTACAATTATAGATGTAATAGCACCCCACCTAGCTTTAATATTTAACAACTGTATTATAAGTGGAGAGTTTCCTGACCTAATGAAGCAAAGCAAAGTGATACCTTTGTTCAAGTCCGGAAATAGTAAAGATCCAACCAACTACAGGCCGATTTCAATTTTACCGGCTTGTAGTAAGATATTTGAGAAAGTAATTCTTCAGCAACTTCTTAGCTACTTTACAAGTAATAAACTCCTGCATAACAAACAGTTTGGCTTTACAAAAGGCCGTTCAACAACTGATGCGGGAGTTGAACTATTTACTGATATTATCAATGCTTGGGAGGATTCACTAGATGCACTGGGCATATTCTGTGATTTATCCAAGGCATTTGATTGTGTACAGCATGAAACCTTAATCAGGAAACTCGATCACTATGGCATTAAAAATACCGCACTGAAACTTCTGATTTCTTATCTCAGCGAAAGAACTCAGAAAGTCGAAGTAAACGGTACAAGATCGTCTGGGTCTTTAGTACAGATGGGGGTCCCACAAGGATCGATTCTGGGTCCATTCCTGTTTTTAATATATATTAACGATCTACCATATATGGTAGAGAATAATAACGAGATTGTATTGTTTGCGGATGACACCTCATTAATTTTCAAATTAAATAGGCAACAAACTAACTATGACGATGTGAACAATGCTCTCTCTGAAGTGGTGCATTGGTTTAGCGTTAATAACCTACACTTGAATAGTAATAAAACCAATTGCATAAAATTTTCAGCACCTAATGTGAAACAAGTAGATATGCAACCAGAACTAAATGGTGATAAACTGAACTTAGTTAGCTCGACTGTTTTCCTTGGAATCACCATTGATTCGAAGTTGCAGTGGGGACCCCATATCTGTCGACTGGCGGATAGACTAAGTTCTGCAGCTTACGCGGTTAAAAGGATACGCTGTTTAGCGGATGTCGATACCGCTAGATTGGTCTATTTCAGTTACTTTCACAGTATAATGTCCTATGGCATTTTACTCTGGGGTAATGCAGCGGATGCTAATATTATTTTTATTTTGCAGAAAAGGGCTATCCGTTGTATATACAAAATGAGAAGTAGAGACTCCCTAAGAGAAAAATTTAAGGAAATAAACATCCTAACCCTTGCATCGCAGTACATCTATGAGAATCTTATGTATATTCGTAAAAATAGGCATCAGTTTGTAAGTCGTAGTGACCTAAATGCCTTACGCAATGTAACACTAAGGAACGGCCACAAATTAGCGTTTCCTAAATGCCGGCTTAGTAAGAAAAGTCGTTCCTTCATAGGAATGTCTATTCTAATATTCAATAAAGTCCCGGCTGCGGTTCAGTCTCTGCCTTTACACAGGTTTAAAAAAACCATCAAACAAACATTATGTCAAAAAGCTTATTATAATATTCAGGAGTATTTGGATGATAAGAAGGCATGGGACTGAATTAAACTCTGACAGGCTATCACTATGCTTTTGTATTAATTATACTAAATATTGTAAGCAGGTGGCATATGGGGTGATTCTTGGCATACACGATTGGCTGTCTCGTGTCTGTCCTAATCATATCATGGTCATACTGTACATTTTTCTGTAAAAATTAATTTGAATTTTAAAAGAGTACCGAGAGTTTTTTCCTCCGGCTTTTTTCTCTCTCGGCCTACACTAGGGCATAGGATAAGAATATTGTAAGTTCTTCCTTAAGCCGATGACCAGGTAGATAGTCTATCGTGACTTAGAGCTTAGCTTAGTGGTAGGTAATTATTGTAAATTAGCCATAAGGCAGGTTAGGCACCTGTGTAGGATTAGCTATTCATTCAAGGATAAATAGCTCATCCTTTGCTTTATATTAATCAGTTTAGAATAGCATTATATCTCTTTAAGTAGTTTGTAGTTACCTAGACTTTCGTTAAGCGTGTGTAATCACCTCATAGCGAAATAAATTATTTGAATTTTGAATTTTTTGAATTTGGATCTCTTCCGCGGCTTACATAATGCACTTCTGAAGTCACATCTGAATCTGAACCGTGTAATTATTGTGGGTAATGAAAATCGTTACTTACTTATTAGATTTCGAATATATATTCGGAACGTTGCTAGAAAAAAGTTTCTTCTTAAGAAGTTACGAGTTTTAAAAAAAAAATTCTAGCAGCGTTCCGATATGTATAATATTATTATATGTATAATGTATAATAATAAATATATAGTCGAATACATGGCGTAGTGAATTCCGAAATCCGAATATACATTCGAATACATGGTGTAGATACCATTTACGTAAATAAAAAAACTTTTTTTTTAAATATCTCGCCTGTATTACCTCGAAGGGATAGGCCGAGGTGTTTAGCTCATCCATCACAACCCATTTTTGTTCAGCTGTTGTTAGTAACCACTTTTCAAAAATTTTCATGAAATATGGATGTGAGTAGGCTATTGCTGAACACCGGGCACTAATCCAAACTCTAAGTTACGACTTAGAATTACAAGGGGAATTACAAGTTAGAAAAACCCAATAATAATTTGCCCGACCCGAGGATCGAACCCAGGACCTTTGGCTGAGCTAGTAATAAGCCTTGATATGATGAAGGAGGTTGTTTCTAGATATGAGGTTTTGAATACAAAACAAGGTGTTTTTATTACCTAGCTGGCACTGAAAATTTTTAGAACTGGCCAGTTAGAAACATTGCCAATGAAAACTTCTTTTAAATTTCGATTAAAGAACTCTTTGGTTACCTTATGTGATATATTCTTCTCGTCAACAGCGACTTACACTTCTCTCGATATTGAGGGTAATCGTATCCGCGTACGATCGACAATACAAAATATAAAAGCGCTTTCGTAAAATGCTTTCGAGTCGTGAAAGTAATTTATTTCGATAGTTAATCGATGCGATGGCTAGACGTGTCAGCACCATAGATTAGTTCTAAACCTATTAATATACAGAGAGGTTGAAAAATCACTGATAAAGCAATTGTAACAAGACCAAAAATTTATCGAAACGGCACAATGCAGAAATGTATCATTTTTGTATATGTAATATGATATTTTTTTCGATTTATTTTCTTATTTACTTTAGGTACCTACTACTAGTTTTACCAGCGGCTTCGTCCGATTTAAATGCGTGCAGTACGTACTACCTCTACTATTATGGAATGGTTTAATTTTAAAACGTAGTACTCACCTATGTAGGTACTCATACTACCTAGGTACATCACCACTAACGCAAACTACTGATATAACCAAAATAAACTTAATTTTTTAAATAAATTAAACCATGACATGAAAATTCAATTGAATTGTATTTTACACAAGACAGTTAGTGTAAAAAATGTGACAAGGAATATAAAATTCAGTAGATCTAAAATTGGCCCGATTTCAAGCAATAGGCGCCGGCGGCGGCAGTCTGAATTCGGCGGAGTATTTATGAAAGAGACATAAAACAAACAAACTGAAGTTAACCTCTGTCTGGAGTTATAACCATTTCCATATAACTTCAGACGTGTAAGTTTAGATACCACGGAGGTTCCAAACGGTCCGAATTCACTGGCAATTTAACTAGATTGAACTTCGAATCAATTCAAGGTCATTGGATGGCCAAGACCACCTGACTTTACCTTGAATAAAATCAAATCTGATGAAATGGCGAACCCATTTCATCAGATTTGGAAATTGTAATTTGGAAATTGTGGAAAGTTAATTCGCCAATTTTGTCAGTTTTTGTCTGTAAAAAGTATCCACTGTCTCAATTGTCCATGGTCTGCTTACAAACAATAAAATGTAATTAATTCATGCAATACATAACATTTCATATTTAAATAATATCTAATCTGTGGAGGTATATCTCAAATGCGACTCTACTCATATAGATAACTTAATTGCCAATATAAAAATAATATGTTACTCACTAATTCGCCTTTCGACTGCTACAAGAGCCATCATCCTGTATCATGCCTGCAACATGAAAATTCTAAATAAATTATGAAACAGACAAAACAAAGCGCAGAGCGAATCCCGCTCGTGTCTGGAGTTATTTGAGGATCACTTCTCAGACCAATAAAGAGATCAGACGACGCTAATTGCTTTGAGTCAAACATGTGAGGGAAGAGGGTACTGACCGCCTTTCACCAAACCCTGGTCAATTTTTAACCAGCAATTTGGAATATTTTATCTGTGGAGATATTGCTGTTATAACAAGGCATATTTTTAACCTGTAAACTATTCAACCTGTATGCGGATGGCGGACAAACACAGAAAACAACACACTTTTACATCCGTGACGAAATAGAGCAATGAGTGCAATTATTTATCTGTGAATAAATGTCTGCCCAAGCCGGGATTCGAACCCGCTATTCAGGGTCACTCAGGGTCACTCACCACCGCACCACGGAGTCGTCAAATGTTACTGACAGCGTTTTCGCCTTGATATTATTTATTATTAATTTTGAAAAAAATGAGGAGGTTCTATATTCGACTGTCTTGTTTTTAAATGTAAGTATGATCACTGATACACTTCGTTTAATATAATTCTCATAAATAATTTCCCTAAAAAAATATCATTAAAGTAGTTACAATTCAGAATACGGGCAAAGTGTTTATCTCTTTACAGCGGAATGAAAGAGAGACGTTTAAAAGGGGTGCAGGGGCAAAGCCCTCCACTAAAAAAATAAACTAACAGACAAAAGTTACGAATAAAATAACGATATTAAAATATCAAAAAAATTGTTTGTTGGCACAGGTCCCTCTCACACTCACAGTTGAGGACTCTCGAGAGCATACTCATCACAATACTACTATTTTCTGAATTTTTAGTGTTGACGTCGGTTTTCTTGATATTTTAATACAAATATAATAACCAAATTGAAAAATTGTGACCTCTGTGACTGATTTATCGACAAATCCTTAAACGAACTGATGTTTCCAATTCCTAGATTTAATTATGCCATCTCATGCATAACAATAACAAAGCCAAATCTGCAATATTCCGTACTCTTTAATTTACTCTTCAATGAGAGTTACCGTAATTTACTCTATAATTACTTGCGTAATTACTTTATGAAAGGGTATCAAATTCCCACACTCATCTGCAGTATGTTATCTTTGCACAGAAAGCTTTGTGGACTATAATTATTCAAGTCTATACATACATATATTAGTTATGTACGTTGCTTCAATTTTTTTTATCTATATATTGCTTAGTTATAGATATAGAGTCAGAAAGAATTTTGTATGTGTATGACTAAGTTCATCTGAAATTAAAACAAATGATTAATTAAATTAGAACTAGCAAATTTGATTTGATTTTAATGTAAACATACTTAACATGTACTTAGGTTTATAGAATTAAATATTTTGCATGCCTAAAATAGGTAAGAATAAGCGTGCCTACTTTTGACCTACATTTGTAACAACTACCTGACCTTATTCTGCAAATAAATTGAATTTGAATTTGAATTTGAATTTTGAAAAATTGGATTGAATACACCCTGCTTAAGGGATTTTCAATCCTTTTAAATAAATCCAAAAAAAAAATATAGATCTAGAGTGGATAAAAATCAAAATTGATATAATTTTCATGAAACTGTTACTCAAGTCATTCTATTATTAATTTTTTATAAATGTTTCATCTGTAAATCTTTTTACATAATATACAAATCCATACTAATATTATAAATGTGAAATTGTTTATTTATTTGTTTGTTTGTCCGGCTTTCACGTCGCAACGAAGCTATTATATGGTATGGTTTTTGTGTGTGGAGATAGTGAGGAGGGTGGAGAGTGACTTAGGCTACTTTTTACCGCGGTAAAACATCCCCATGGGAAGATATCGATGTTTTGTTATTTGCTAGATATTTAGTTCCGGATGTTGTTAATAGATGGCGTTTATTTAGCGAAAATTTAGTTAAGTAGTTAGTATAGCAGTTAAGTAGTTAGTATCTTTTAATCGTGGAACTGTCACTATTCATCCACCAATAAATGTGTCATGTATGATAAACAACTCATTGTTAATTCTCTTTGAACACGCGGGCGGAGCCGCAGGCAAAAGCTAGTAAATAAATAAAATAAGAACATACGAGTAAATAGCACTAAATGTCTCTACTTTTTTTTTTCACTGCGACCCATAGACGTACTACTACTACTACTACTACTACTTTACTAGTATTTTATTGAATTTACTTATAAAGATTCGGCTCCTCTATAAGAAATTTAAAAAAAAACACAGGCGTGATGCCTGTATTTCCCTGATAGGATAGGCATAGGACACTCACTTTTCATCAATTAAGTTAAAAGGTTCCATTATTGCATAATAGGTGGTGAGATTATTTCCTGTATGGAACAATTCCAGTCTCTGAGCTACCTACTTCAATAACAATTTAGCCGAACCCAGGATCTCCAGCTAAGTAGAGCTTAAAAAACCACTAGACAAAAGAGGTAATGTAATAAATTCTCCTTTTATAATTAATTGCGAAATCTCGCCAAAATGTCGTAAGAGCTCAAAAAAACTTTACAATTTCTCCGACAGTTCTAGATTCTCAGCGATGGCACCGAGTCGGTGAGAAAGTCCCCACAGCACAAAGGTGGTAACGATCGGCGCCGGTGACAGCGGTGACAACTGTTTTCACTCGTGCGAATATTCTGCCGGAGAAATCCATATGATGCATAAATTTAAAATGCTATTATAAATTTTAATAGCATTTCCAGCAAAATCTTTATAAAATGTGATCAAGCTATTTTATATCCATTAGATGGATGGATGGATAGTTTTTATCAAATTACATATTTAATTTTAACAATATGTGTATTGGTTTTATTATGCAACATTTTTTGTAATTTTTACTTTTTTTTTTTTTTTTAGTCTTAACAACACAAAAAAAACAGTTCTTCGAATTGAATGACTTTATTTTTTATCCAATTTTCCAACCAGTATTTATTATCTAATTAAGTTGCCAATGACTCCTTCAATGTGGTCGCAAGTTGGCAACCCTACGACGGCGCACCTGCCGCCGGCATGCGGCCGGCCTTGCCTCCGCACCCGGCCCTGCAATTCGCCAATAATTTCACTACAATTCAGCTTAACCGACATTTTGAGTGGTCTAGTATGCTAAATAAATACCGCAAAACATATTACAAGGCAGGTATGTACAACGCTTGTTCAGCAATTACATATAGTATCTATACACCTATATCAAATCCGTCAATATAGTCCGATCCGACGAATACGGCGGCGCGGCGCGGCTAGGCGCGGTGAGTGACCCTGACCGTATCACGGGATCGAATCCCGACTGAACAGCGTGGAGAAGTATGCTCTAGACCTCCCGCAGATTTGTCTGTGGGGGAGACCAGCAGGACGTCTATGGGTTGCAGCAGCATCAAGTAATACAATGATAATGCAGCTTCCATAGTCAAATTGCACAAAGTGCAGCCCTCTTTTTATGTTATGTGACGTGCCCACTCGCCTCTCATCGGGGCACGCATTAATTACTTTTGTAAGCTATCCTGCTGGAAAGGTTAAGGATAACATCGTGAAGAAACCTGCATGCCTTAAAGTTCCCCATTGTGTTCTCGAAGAAAAGTGAAGTCTGTCAATCCGCACATAGCTTGGTGGACCCGTGTCCAAGTGTGGGATGAAGAAATGGTTGAGATCTACTCCACCGGGTAAGTATAAAACGCGTGTTTACCAGAAAACATATTCATGGATATTGTGTCGTAGGTAAAGGTATATGGTCGTACGCACTCCGCCCCTCGCATCCATACAAATTGCGTTTTTGTAATAAACTTCCGTTCACACGCCGCGCGATCGGTTCGACGTTTGTGAACTGTCAACATGGACGAGTAAATTAACACTCGTTAGTTTTTCTATGCGACTAGGAATTTCTTAGAACTCTTTAACGTGCTATATTTAATATCGTTTAGTGCATCTGTTGCGAATTAAAATTTATATAGCCTTTGCTAGGTAACTAGATAGGTATTATTTTTTATGAATTTAAGAGGAAAGGTGCATGCAGGCACATGATTAAAGACCCAATGTAGACCACAAATACTGCCCATTGCAACAGTGAGAGACCTTTTAGATTCATATGAGTCTTGTTCAATATCGGTAACCATGCGTTGTCATTGCTTCTATCGAGATATTGATTGTAGTTTAGATTAGAAGCCATACTAGGTATGTAAATAGCCTAATTCTGAATACCTATCCAAACTAGGACAGTGTTGAAGTAGATATGCCCCAATTGCTTGTGGATATTGTTGTTATTGTTCAAGTTCTAAAGGAATTCTTTGCTATGGTGAAACTAGCTCTTAACGTTAAGCGTTGCTTTATTCATGAATTCATGATAGATGACTGATTATTATTTTTTATTTTTCCCCTATAGAAATCCAAACGGTTGCTGGACGTCACATGGAATCGTTGACAATTTGCAGTAGTGTTGTTAATTGACTTGTTATATTAACTATATCTACCCATCTTAATATATTTCTTGTGTACGAGTGTATGACAGTGAATTCCTCCTAAACGGCTGGATAGATGTTGATGAAATTTTTTGTGTGTGTTCAAGGGGATTCGAGAATGGTTTAGATTCCCAATTTGCTTTACTGGAAAATGTTTTTTAAACATGATTTTATTTATTATTTGATTATCTTATTTTTACACGTCGTTCATTGACGTGAACCGTCGGGTTCACTTTGACATTTCATATGGCAGAACAACGTTAGCGGGGTCAGCTAGTATATAAGTAGCTAGTATGTAATATATAATATATTACACAATTACGTTTGGCTTAGCTGTAAGTAAAATGTTGACAGTTAATAAATGAATAATGATTGCAAACGCTTCGAAGTATTTGCGTTTTTGTGGTGCGACGTGAATACTTGCTCGCGCTGAAAATAAAATGGCTCCCAAGTGACACCTGTTTATTATCAACGAACTGCGTCACTATCTCACGACATGCTGGCTACCGTGGAATGCGTGGGTTTGTTTATATTATAAATACATTATTTTTTATATACTACTACCACGGACTACTACTAAATATTTACTCTGTGATAGTAATACGGACTATTTCTTGAGGCTAATATTTTTTGGATTCAATACACGAAATTAGTGTGCTATTATCGTCCGTCATTGTAGGTGTGTAGGCTCATATAAGAGGATACGCTGATTTAATCAATATGTTGTTTCCTTATGTGTCATAGCATTGATGTTTTTAATAAGCTATCGATATAAAGCTATATAACTAGATATATTTTGCCTCGTATTATATAACTTTCACGTTTAAATTCTCCAAATTTTCAGTTTTTTTTTTAATATAGGTAATTGGTATGGAGTTTTATTAAAATGATAATTATATACCTAATAAATAAAATTTATATAAATGTATCCTACCTACCTACATTATATATGCAGTCTGAGTGAAATTGAAGAGTACCTATACCTTTTTTTTCCTTGCTTAAGAAGTTAATAAACATAACTGATTATTATTTTTAAACACCTACTTTTCCACAAGTACTAAATTATTGTCTTTTACTAGCAATAGTTTCACCACCTTCACATAGGATGGGATGGTGAAAAGTGGGTGAATTGAATGATTTGTTATTATTATTGTATAATATCACGCCACCAGAAAAAATAAATAAAAACCAGACGAGCAGACACCTATTGCGACAAAAACGACACCTAGTGTAACCAGACTAGAAGCAGATTAAAAACGGTCCTCCTTCATTTCAGCTACTCGTCACTAGATGACAATGTGATCGAGTTGCAATATTCTTATCGACAGATGGCACTAATGACAACATTTATATTATGGATAGGCCCATACATAATAAATTATTTAACCGAAAATAGACCTTCAAAAACCATGCTAAAATAGTCCGTGCTAAAAAGTAAAGATTAAATCAATATGAGTAAATAAAATTAAATATTACCTACTTACATACTGTTCCATGGTTATGTATTCCAGTTGAAATTACTAAAACTCACAAAGTTCTGCACAAACACAATGTACACTGTGCTTAGTAGTTTAGTTAGTTTGTGATCCCCGGCAATCGCTGACTGAACTGGTCACAGATATTATATTTATAAAGCCCCATCCACACGCTTGGCAAACAATGGCAAACAGCCAACAGCAAACACGGACGTGTGGATGGGTGTTTGTCGTTTGCCTGTTTGTGTTTGTGTTGGGCAGTGTTCGGCATCGGTGTCGGTTTTTCTTGCCAGATCAAAGGATGTTTGGCAAACAGTTTGCGACGTATCCACACGTTTGGCAGCGATCAGTAATGCGCGCGAGCTTGCGGGAGGCGGACGTATTTACTTGCCATATTCATGGGCATATAAAGAGAACATTCCACCCTATTATTGATCGAAGATTCCACCCCATTTAAAAACTGTACCTCAAGTATTCGAAGTCAATGGTAGCAAAATTATTTATAACAAGTGATTTTAAAAGCTTTTAATTAAATTCGCTCGTATGTATGTTCTGGAATCTTGCAATCAATATTTCACCCACTTCCACTATATCGAGCTGAAATTTGGCACACATATTAGGTTCCGATGACAATGCATGAAAATAAAAATAAAAGATATACAGTACTCCCAAATTAATAATGCGCATAGAAATCTTCGTTACTGTTCGGCAAAGGTCGTATTCCCCGAGCGTCGGAAGACGATATGTGTATAGAGTGGTTAAGTGCATTTTCTTAAAAATGGTTTTCAAACACAGGTTTACATTAAAATCTAATCATTATAATCTCAGTTCAAAAGTATTTACAGCACTGATCATTCCAGAATAATATTAAAATTACAAATAATTAATCAGAATCAAGGAGGATCTCTATTCCTGACATCCTAGATTCATCAGAACTTTCATTATGCTCTTGTTCATTTACACTTTCCCCACTGCTATCACCCGTGTAAATAATCATTTCATCGGAAAAACTATCGATTCTTGGGTCAAATTTTCTATATTCATCTTCGCATTTAACAGCGTGATCACAAACTTTTTTCCATTCTTCTGATCCTATATTATTGATTTTTCTAATATAGCATCTTTAACTGACTTGACAGTCATTGCAATATTTTTTTTGGCTACGTGATGCTTTATTTGGGACCAAATATTTTCAATGGGGTTAAAATCGGGATGATATGGTTGTATTTCTCTGAGATATTTGATCCTTTTTAAACGTATATCATGCTTTTCCATAAGTAACATAATAATAATATAATAATAATAATCGCCAACAGTTAGTATGTTATTTTACAAAATAAACTATTTCAATTTGAGTAAGATAATTAAAGTTGAAATTAAATTCACCTTTGAAAACAAAACCAAGAAGGGTGTGTAATAGCAGCTCTTTAAAATTCCCCAGTATATAAAGACGACTGACGGACCTTTGACTGACCGGCGACAGCCGCCAACCAACCGAATTGTTTTCAATTTTTTCACATGATTTGACATATGACTTTGACTCCTGTTTCTTTCGAACAAGGTGCAAAATGCAAGTGCATTGTTGAGGGCTTTCTCCGATTCAATGATTCGGGTGTTTCCGGGAATACGACAATTAGCGAAGATTTGCATGCGCATTATTAATTTGGGAGTACTGTACGTAAAAGCTCTTTAAAAAAAAAATTTTTTTACAGTATAATTTATGAATAAAATCTAACTATATTGATAGGTACATTTTATTATTGCAAAATTTTCATCGGAATCACCATCGTCTTCGCTTTCTTATTTTTTCTTTCTCTTGCTTTAATTTATAATAAAAATATGTCAACCCGAAAGTAATAGCTGCCACAAGCTCGTCGTCCGCCATGTTTGCCGATTCGGAATGTTATGAACGTTCGCCAAGCATGTGGATGGCTGTTTGTGTTGGGTGATTGTGGTTGGTGTTTGGGACTTTGCTTGCTGTTTGCGGTGTTTGTGACAAACAGCCAGCGTGTGGATGGGGCATAACACAAACAACTTTTTTTGTACCATAGACGCGCTAAATTATATTTTAAAGGGAGAAACAGTTCATTCGAATACGATTTTTAATGTGTGCGAAAGAGTTAGAACTATATAGATAGACGTCAAAATATGCTCAAAAATAAGGTAATCGTAGCTGTGGCGGGTACTGCGACAGGACGATCCACAGACGGAAATTAATGTGTCCTGTAATGTGGACGCGTCATAAGACTAGAGGCTATGATAAGGAACCGTAGCACAATAGATTTATTTTATACTCAGTGAGAACAAGATTTTAATCACTGACATTATATTTTGTAACCTTCTAAAACTGTTTTTAAATTGTAATCATGTTATAAAAGTTAATAATTTATAACGTACTATGTCAACTCAAAGGCAATAGAACTTTCCAATGTAAGAACGTTTCCACGAAGAAAGTAGGATCACTT
This sequence comes from Carterocephalus palaemon, assembly GCA_944567765.1. Lineage (NCBI taxonomy): Eukaryota > Metazoa > Arthropoda > Insecta > Lepidoptera > Hesperiidae > Carterocephalus > Carterocephalus palaemon. Next base: position 12,109,688 of record OX155641.1, on the reverse strand, counting down.
ATCACAAAATAAAACATTCGAGTGTTTATAAAATCTTTTATTTCCATAAATGACAGACAAACAACATCTCGGCAAATGCAGCTCACTCATAAATTTCGTTACTATTGCTTATCAAATAACAGTAAAATATCAAATAAAATTAATCATATTCAAAATTAACATCAAATAAGTAGTGTGTAATAAATTCTTACGGGATATGTACAGCAAATAAAAGGAGTCACTGACCAAGACATGACTACTATTACTACTGGTTTTAACTTAATTTAAAAGTTATGCCTTTTTCCTTTGATTTATGAACGGAATAAATATTCACAATAATATGATGCATGGATGGGGTTTAACATTTTTTTAGAATAAAAGTATATCATTATAAACATTTTCATTGTTTGTTTTAAGGGGTCACTTAACCAGCAGCAGAAATATACAGATAAGAATTTTATTTTTTCTAACAAAATTGTCATTAAAATAAAATAATAATAAATATGTTTGTAAGGCATCATTTGCGTTACTAGTTAAGTGTTTAGTCTTTTAAATTAATCATAAATCAAACGAATGGCCAATATCAATGCCACTTTCTATTAGATTAGAGATCAATGCAATCAAATCAAAATCAAAATATTGCCAATTACTAACATGACACATTTTTTACATGCAAATACACTGGGACTAACAATGACTGATATTAGAATAACATTTATTCAATACAAAAACCTAAAATAAATTATTGACTATCAAATAATATACACGAATATTTTAGAGAAGTATTAAATTTTAAAACTGTCGTTTCACATTTAGGTATTTGCATGTAATTGACGTGGGTCTATGGGTAATTAGTGCCACGTTATAATTACATCTATTTATCTTAAAATTAACAAATAATAAAATGACAAACCTTCATCTGAATAGCTGCTTTTTATACTGTGTATTTCAATGACCACATGGATGTTTTAATGAATAAAATTAGTTACAAAAAAATTCTAATATCTTGCGCCGATATTTATCGAAAACAAGTGTTTTAATATCAAGAACACAGATATGGCATACTAATCTAATAAATAGTAATACAAAAGCAAAAGCTAACAGTGATTTTGTATGAAATACTGATAAACATCTGATTTAAGAGAATCATAATATTAAACATCCCTATAAGTAAATTAATCGATAAAGTCCTTGTATACCTGCCTATACACACCTATATGTGTACCTGCTTTGTAAAAAAAAATAAGCTTGATATTTCAGCAATTCTTTTAGCATGTGGACAAGTACCTTATTTCTTCTGGACAATGATGCACTGTATAGACTAATACGATGTTACTCATTTTAATTGAGTTAATTTTAATTTAATGCGTATTCCAGTTTGTTAGGACTATGTCAGTCAAAAAAGAAACATCTGATAAAATATCTGAGTCTGATCTATGCTGAAAGAAAAGAAGAGAGCCGTTTTTTATTGCAAATATTCTTTTATATCTTATCGCGTACCTCAGTTAAAATGATTGGCAGAGTACAAGTAAATCCTTGGTACGTTTCTTTAAAAACTAAAAATATGGCAGAAGTATTGCACGTTTCCATAATTTAGACATGTGGTGTGGTTACAAGTCCTGTGGTGTGGATTATTCTAGTCCTAAGCCCCAATTTTATTGTCTCTATGATTAACTGTTTCAACACTATCCAAGCATGGCTTTCATTTTATCACTAAATAGCTAACAGGTATTGATTTTGACATAACCAATTCAAAAACAGAACAGACTATTTGCTACGAGATCCTTAAAAATACTACACTCAATGAATACGAATGTTTGCATTATAAAATGTACCATCAGCATTCACATCAAAATGATTATGTTCTTTGTAAAAATTTGACAACCCTACGTACATTTTCTTTAGTCAAATTTGTCAAACAGTGAGAACTGAAAGAAAAGATTGATTAAGGAAATCGTACGAAAAATTTAGAGCAGACGTGAATTTCCACCTGGCAGGATATAAGATCCTGCCAAGGACAATCAGGAATATTGGAGATATTCCTTGTATAAAATCTAAACCAAACATTGCCTCTGACATAAAGTTACATCTACTCTACAAGTCTATAGTTTACATATACATTCATAAGCTCGTGCGTCCTCAAATGCCCAACACAATTATTAGTATAACACAAAACAAAAACAAACAAAAAAACATTACTGGGTGATGTTTAAATTGTAACACTTTGTGTGCTGTTTGCCACTAACGCTGGTCCCGGTTATATACAAATATGTATCTATGCATAGCTGCGCATGTATATTATAAGTCATTCAGTCACATTATCTCTAGGCCTGACTTAACTGACAACCTGCTTAAGTATCTTATTACTTTTAATTTTTTCATCTTAATATATATCTTACTCTCTCATTTAAAGTGTTATTAATAATAAATAATAAAGTTATTTTAGCTAGTGTTTTGTCTTCTTTGTCGACCTACACTGTATGCCTATAATATATTTATTAATTTATTATGATTAAGGGGGATAGAATTATATTTTGTACATATCTGGGACCAGCATTAGACTGATGCCTATTTGTATGTACAATATTCAAGGAAATATAATTACGGTTAATATCTTACAGAGTTATTTAACGAGTCTGAGAGTTATGATTAATATACTTTGAGGAATTATACACGTGAATGTTAAAAATTAAATTACCATACAGTGGTTTTACATTGAACACGTTTCATTAATATCTAAAATCAAAAAGCGGACTAAAGCCAGCATACAACTCACTTCCCTCAGGTGACTGCTAGCCAGTTTTACAAAAAAAATACAAAAACACTACTTACATTGTGATCTATTATTTATATAAATTGGAATGGAAAACTCAAGGTATTTTTGTGGGCTTCAAGATCTTATGAACCTTAACTGTATTATTTTATGAAATGACACCCAACAGAAAGCTTACACAAGTGTGAACGCAGCATTTCCTTCCTTGTATTTTCCTTACCCAAGTATTCATTGAAAATGAGTTCAAATTCCGTAAAACTATATTTTACGACACCATCGCCATTTGGTATTATAGTGGTAGATGTGGTATAAGTAGGGTGCGAGCGTGTGAACGGGTGATAAAAGATAAGAGTCCGAAAGAATAGAAAGTTTATTTTACACGCACAGAATGGCACACACAGACAGGAAATAGTTAAGTATGATAGGCACAATAAGAAGTATGATAGGCACTAATGTCTGAGCTACAAGCGTTCTACCAACTATTAATTATAACAGAATACGCTACGTAAACAAGTAGTAATAAAGAGATACAGCGCATGCGCGTGGCGGTGGCGAGTTGCGAGCCGACTGGACTGGCGGGCGGCGGGCCCCCCGCGCCGCCGATCGCCTGATGCGAAGATAACAGTTGCGCGGGCGCAGACCCCGCCCACTAAGTCCATATATAAAATCCGCACTTTTGTTTTCTGTGCGGCCGTGATTAAAAATGTGTGTATAGAATTATGTTTGTATTATGAAATGTGTGTTAGAATAAGTGTGAAAGAATGAATAATTTATATATATTTTATGTAATTATAAGTGTAAATATTATATGTAAATATAAATGTTACTACGTGTGTGCGTGTGTTTGTATGTATAATATAAGTATGCCTACATCGCTCCCCCCCAGAGACCTGGTTAAGGGCGATAATAGTCTGGAAACCTAACCTTGCGTCCATATCGAGTGGTGTGTGAAGTGCGTTGTGTTGGTGTGTTCGGTGTGTATGAATGGTATTGAATTGGTGTGTTCGGTATGTATGAATGGTGTTGAATTGGTGTGTGTGTGTCTGGGTCACGCAGTATGTAGGCCGGTTTTAGCCTATCAATCGAGACTGTCGTACCTTTACCATTGTACATAATTTTAAACACCTTCTCACCGCGCTGCAAAACTTCATGAGGGCCAGAATAAGTTGGCTTTAATGACCCTGATGTGCTATCGTCCCTTAAAAATACATGCGACGATGTGGCAAGATCTTTGAAAATGAATGTTGGCCGTTTTCCAACGTGAAAGCTAGTAGGTGACGGTTGGAGGCCCTTTATGAGCCTGCGTAACCGTGACACATACTCTGTTACGTCTGTAACATCGTTTTGTTCGGGATGAAAGAATTCCCCCGGTAACCGAAGTGGTTCTCCATATAGGAGTTCGGCTGAGGTGGTTTTAAGGTCTTCTTTAATAGCGCTCCGGATGCCTAGCAGTACAACAGGTAAGACGTCTACCCACGACGCGTTGCCATGGCAAACTATTGCTGTTTTTAACTGCCTATGGAACCTTTCAACCAACCCGTTACATTGCGGGTGGTAGGCAGTGGTTCGACGGTGCTGAAATCCAATGATTTCTGAGAGACTTTTAAAGAGCGCAGACTCGAATTGTCTTCCACGGTCGGTTATAATGTCCAGTGGACAACCGAAACGTGAAATCCAACCACTGAGCAATGCCTTAGCCACTGTCTCTGCCGTAATGTCAGCCAGAGGCACGACTTCAGGCCATCGTGTATAGCGGTCGACGGCAGTGAGGCAGTACCTATATCCCTGGCACACCGGCAGTGGTCCAATGAGATCTATATGGACATAAGAGAATCTGGCTTTGGGTAGCTTGTGCGAGCCGAGTGGTGCAGAGACGTGCCTAGTAACCTTAGAGCGTTGACATGATAGGCAATTACGGACCCACTCCCTACAGTCCCGTCTCACACCTGGCCACACAAAGCGTTCTGATACCAGTTTTGCGGTTGCATTTGAACCTGGATGGCTCAATGAATGCAAAGCCTCAAAAACTTGGCGTCTGAGCAGTTTAGGTACGAAAGGTCGTACCGTTTCACCACGCACGTCACAACAGACTTCAAGGTTGATACCTGGTATTGTGATCATCCTGAGACAGAGTGAAGTATTGCCATTCATCAGGTCCTTCATTTCACAGTCTGATTTCTGTGCCTCAGCTAATATTTGCAGGTCGACAGGCTGTCCGATCGCCTCGATACGAGACAATGTATCCGCGACGACGTTGTCTTTACCTGAAATATGTCGGATATCAGTCGTAAATTGTGATATGAAGTCCAGGTGGCGAAATTGTCTCGGGGAGCATTTTTCTTTCCGTGAGTGGTATGCGAATGTGAGAGGTTTATGATCTGTATAGATCGTGAAATCTCTTGCCTCGACCATATGGCGGAAGTGTTTCACGCTCTCGTATATCGCCAGCAGCTCTCGATCATAAGGAGAGTATTTCTGCTGGGAGGGGCTCAACTTACGAGAGAAGAATGCGAGGGGTTCCCATGAGTTCTCACGGCGCTGTTGGAGAACTGAACCTATAGCTTTGTCCGATGCATCAGTAACTAAGGCTAACTCTGCGCTGCAAACGGGGTGCGCTAGCAAAGCTGCCTTGCAAAGGGAATCCTTGCAGTCGTTGAAGGCTTTTAGTTCACCAGCCGCTAAATTCACCGGATGAGAGCCTTTTACGGCACCTGTTAGGAGAGCATTTAGCGGAGCCTGATGAACTGCTGCATGTGGGATGAAACGCCTGTAAAAGTTAATCATCCCTAAAAAACGTCTCAATTCCTTCACCGTTTTTGGTGGTGGGAAGTCACGCATGGCCTCTACCTTAGCTGGCAACGGCCTGGTACCCTTGCTGGAAATGCTGTAACCTAAGAAGTCTACTTCTGGCTTACCGAACACACATTTACTAACATTGATCACCATGCCATACTCGTGTAGCCTCGAAAACAACTGATTTAGGTGCTGCTGGTGAGTTTCTTCGTCGCTAGAAAATACCAAAAAATCATCTATGTAGGCGTAAACGAAATCTAGTCCACGCAGCATCTCGTCAACGAAGCGCTGGAACGTCTGGCTTGCGTTCCGGAGCCCAAACGTCATAAATGGAAACTCCCATAAGCCAAACGGGGTACAAATCGCAGTCTTTGGAATGTCAGCTTCACTGACAGGAATCTGGTTGTAACTCTTAACTAGATCGATTGTCGAAAATATTTTACAACCGGCGAGGCTATGTGCGAAGTCATGTATATGCCTAACAGGGTACTTATCAGGTACAGTTCGCGCATTAAGCATGCGATAATCGCCGCAGGGTCGCCAACCGTTGTCCTTCTTGGGTGCCAGGTGAAGAGGTGAAGACCAGGCAGATCCTGAAGGTCGACAGGTACCGATCTGCAACATGGCCTCGAACTCAGCCTTAGCAATTTTTAGTTTGTCCGGCGCTAACCTACGCGGAGTGGATGATACTGGTGGCCCAGGTGTAGTGTGTATGTGGTGTACTGTGTTATGTTTGATTGTGCGATGCAAACCAGAGGGGTTCACTATATCAGGAAATTTAGATAAAATTTTGTAATAGTTAGAGTCACCCGAAACAACTTTTACGGAAGAAACATTATCATAAAGCGAGGCAGGCAAACCCGCGGTCGCGAGTGTAGTGCTGGCGTCAATAAGGCGTTTACCACGCATATCTATGATTAAATTAAAATTAGATAAGAAATCGGCACCAATAATCGCCTTACTGACATCAGCCACTATAAATTGCCAAGCAAAGTCGCGGCGCAAGCCTAGGTTTAGCGTTAGGTGCTTATAGCCGTAGGTACAAATTACTGAGCCATTTGCCGCTCTTAACTCTAAATTGCTTTTTGCTCGGTTCTCTTTAACATTTAAACGAGGGAACACACACACATCACTACCGGTATCCACTAAAAAGTCTATATTAGTCCGCTTGTCGGTCACAAAGAGACGGCCCGTCCCTGGACAGCTGTCGGCCGCCATTACAGTCTGTCCTCGGCGTTTCCCGCAAAGTCACACGGTTTGAGGCACTTGCTCGCCTTGGCACCGAACTTATTATGGTACCAGCATACTGGGTACCTCTGGTACTCTGCATTCGATCGCGTTTTGGAGCGCGAGCCGGATCGGTGTCGTGATGGTGTACGTTGCCGGCACCGGCAGCGGCGGCGGGAACGGTCTTCAGCATCGTGGCGTCTTCGTGTATTGGTCAGTTCGTTCACTTGGACAGCAAGCTGTTCGACCATACCTTTTAATTCGGCTATCTCCTTTGTTGAACTGGTATAGCTGGCTGCTGCTTCAGCTACTGTACAGGGCGTCACGATGTCATGAACATTGTCAGCCAGGTCGGCCAGCTGCTCCAGTGAGAGTGTCGCCTGGGATGCTAGAACTGTCTGGAGGTTGCTGGGCAGGCGTTGCGACCATATGGATCGTATAAAATCAGTTGGTACGGCGGGTCCAGCCAGATCCTGCAGGTGGCGGAGGAACTGGGAAGGCTTCCTATCCCCGAGCTCTTCATGGGTGAGCAGCTGCTTGACCTTCTTCTCATGTGATGCCGACAGTCGACGGATCAGCTCACTCTTTATTTTCTCGTACTGCTTCCGGACAGGCGGTTTCACAATAATATCCTTCACGGTTTTAGCATGGACCAGGTCTAGATTTGTAATGACCTGGTTAAATTTTGTTGCGTCATCTGTTATTTTAAAATTCACAAATTGTGTCTCCAGCAGTGCGAACCACAGCTCTGGGTCTTCTGGCGAGAATTGTGGTATTTTTAAATTCTTGGTGAAGGGTTTTTCGTTTTCGTCCTCGGCTTTTACCTCAACTGATCGTCGTTCCTCGGCTTTTACCTCAACTGATCGTCGGGCCTTTTTCACAGGCCGCTTCGTTACATTGCCGCCATCTTGTCGAACGACGGTCCCTGCGCTGTCGCTGCCATGCGTGTCGCTGGTCTCGAAGTCACTCATTTTTTTTTTTTTTTTCGTGCTCCGGCGGTGGTCACCAATATAGTGGTAGATGTGGTATAAGTAGGGTGCGAGCGTGTGAACGGGTGATAAAAGATAAGAGTCCGAAAGAATAGAAAGTTTATTTTACACGCACAGAATGGCACACACAGACAGGAAATAGTTAAGTATGATAGGCACAATAAGAAGTATGATAGGCACTAATGTCTGAGCTACAAGCGTTCTACCAACTATTAATTATAACAGAATACGCTACGTAAACAAGTAGTAATAAAGAGATACAGCGCATGCGCGTGGCGGTGGCGAGTTGCGAGCCGACTGGACTGGCGGGCGGCGGGCCCCCCGCGCCGCCGATCGCCTGATGCGAAGATAACAGTTGCGCGGGCGCAGACCCCGCCCACTAAGTCCATATATAAAATCCGCACTTTTGTTTTCTGTGCGGCCGTGATTAAAAATGTGTGTATAGAATTATGTTTGTATTATGAAATGTGTGTTAGAATAAGTGTGAAAGAATGAATAATTTATATATATTTTATGTAATTATAAGTGTAAATATTATATGTAAATATAAATGTTACTACGTGTGTGCGTGTGTTTGTATGTATAATATAAGTATGCCTACAATACTCAACCAAAGCCAAAGACCTTGCGCAGGCGCATCAATAGACCTAGTTTTTTTGCTTTTTTCCATGATTTTGTTGCATCATCCTGCTTTCCACATTTGATTTGCTTCCACAGCCTTCAGCCACGACTGCCGCCTCCGCGACTCCACCTCACAAGATCAAAGCGGAACACCAGGTGCTACCCCTTTCAACACTCTCCCCTCCCCCACCAGCTCGATACAAAAACAGGACCTGACTCAATCAGTCCCAGAACCAACTGTAGCAACAATCTCATCCGAATTCAAGCAGAAAACCTCAACAATGTCCTCCCCCATTGGTCACCTTCTCTCTGATAAAATAGACATGGGTATCCCCACAGAGATAGACCAAGTTGATAGGAATCCAGTGGGATATGAGACACCCCTGATAACATCCATGGGATACGTCGTTAAGAATCAGGACACAAAGACTACACCGGACAAAGAGATCAGCATGAAAAGAGCAGAGGAGGAGGCAAGGAAAAGAATCAAAGAGTTGAAGAATAAATTCTGTGCTGAGTGGGGATTGTTAAGGAAGCAGTGCATTGCCCCCCATTCTACTTTGACGGTAATTACGACTATGAGGTGTGAGACCTTAACGACCCTCAGAGACTCCGACTTGATTGACGATGACACTCTGGATCTGTTGGACGGGAGTTGGGATCTGCTAGGAGTAGATCGGCTCAGAGAGTTTGTAGAGTTCCAGCTCACAAGATCTCCTACTGCTCGTTTGGTGACAAGCGACAGCAATTATTTTTATGTAACTGGAATGATTGCTGCCGTTCGCACTACACAGAAAGACCTTATGAACGAGGTCCTAGAGAACCAAGCCAACATATCTGCAGACCTATGCCTGGCATCCCAATCGGTAGCAGGGTTTCTGGAGTCAATGAGACAAGCAGAGGGGGTGTGGAAAGACCAGTCGGCCCTCTGCTCCGGGTATATGGCCAAGATGGAGGAGAGTCTCAAACTATTAAAACTTCACCTGGAGAAATCGACTCCCACACCACGACCTGTAGCAACTCCTCAACAAGAAACGGTGAAACCCAGACAGTCCGGATTCGATCCTTACGCATACAAGGAAACCGAGGATTCCCATGTTGTGGAGTTCACACGGGCTCCAACCCCTGCCGAACAGAGGGTCGCCAACCGAGTAAACCAAATGTTGTCGGGGGTGGATGATTCATCGGTCTTCATAAATACACATCCAGAGAGGTTATTTGAATTGTTTAAGGCAGAATACAGGAGAACTAAAGACCCGGCCATCATCATGCGTGAGGTAGTGAGAACTGTCAAAAGTCTGCGAGATTAGAAGAGGAGGAGATTGATCTTAGGGATTTGATCTTGGGCCTATACTCCAGAGGCTCTCATGATGGATAACCACCTTTACACTTCCGCCTTTTTTATGTCACATTCCTATAGAATAATAAGATTTGTATTTTTATACTTTTATATTTTAAACCTATTTTATTACTTAATGATCAAGGACATTATTATGAGTTCCTAATGACTTAAAATTATTACGGGTATTTAATTGTTACCACTTTAGTGCCAAATATTACCTATGGTATTGTAGTATTAGATTAAGAAAAAAAAAAAAAAAAAAAATGTGTGTATAGAATTATGTTTGTATTATGAAATGTGTGTTAGAATAAGTGTGAAAGAATGAATAATTTATATATATTTTATGTAATTATAAGTGTAAATATTATATGTAAATATAAATGTTACTACGTGTGTGCGTGTGTTTGTATGTATAATATAAGTATGCCTACAGTATTATTTAAACGCGAGTTGCAATTTTCTGTATTCTATGACAATAGTGTGAAATATTATAATATCTTCATAGGTTATCTCAATAATAGAGCAATATAATACCATAATAATATCTTTTTTATTGAAAAATTAAATATAGTCTTTATATAATTTATACCATGCACAATTCAAGCATAATTGAAAATTTGAAATCATGTTTTTATACATTTAAAAAATGCCTACTTCTGTGTATACATAGAATAGTATATTGTAAAATTTCGTAAGTAATTTTGTATAAGAAATATCATCTGCGACTGAGCCATAAATGCAATAGTAATATGTTAAAAAATATTGCAATCTGTGCTAATCTGTAATTACTAAAACCTAATAATTTATTGCGATATAATCAGAACAGCTAGACGCGGCAACGAATTCAAACTACCTATAACCTTATGTAACAAATAAATTTAATATCATAAGTGTAAACTCGACTACGCTAAACAAAACTGACTAGTGTAACAGTTATGGGCACATCAATACCGATACCTATGCCACGATATCATTAAAATACATACATGGATAACGGAACGACTCTTCGACCAGAAGTAAACGAACAATAAAATTGCATTTATTCAAATTTCTCGCATGCGAACTAATACGCAGAGGGACGCGTTCAGGGAATGAATAACCGAAACGTAAAATGGTGCCGTTTCCGTCAACCCATCGAGAGATTTTTGATGGTGACGTCATGGTGGCTTCGCCGGTTGAGTTCTTTGCCTTCCTTTGTGAGGTTGGACTCGACGAGCATGGAATGCCTCTTCGCGTTTATATCCTTCTTCCTGCGAACGACGTCCGGGCTGTAGGGGTCCGAGACGCGGCGGTCGTGGTGCACGGGCTCGGGGGTCGAAAAGGACCCGTGGCGCACGGGCGCGGGGGTCGAAAAGGACCCGTGGCGCACGGGCGCTGGTGTCGAAAAGGACCCGTGGCGCACGGGCGCGGGGGTCGAGAATGACCCGTGCCGCACGGGCGACGGCGGCGGTTCCTGGTTCAAATTCGGGAGGTACGTCTGGAAGGATGGCCGGTTTTGCGCCGCTTCCATGATGGAACCTATCAACACCAATTGCTTACGTGAGAAAATTACAATATGAAATCACATGGATCTAGCTCAGATCTCATACACAATATCTATGTTGAATTAAACCTATGTAATCCAACAATTTATACACTTACAATTAATCAAACGGGCATAGATACCTACAAAATTAGGTTAAATTTATTAGCAAGTAGATTAGCAAAGTACTTGAGAAACTAGGACTATTTTCATTGGTTAAATAAGAGATTTACGGTTTACCTTAAATAATAGCACGTTAAAGAAGATTAATTGTTTGAACATGGAAAATTTTGCTATAATATTACTTGTGATTATATTATTGTTATTTAAGATTGTTTGAGCTGAATTTTTGAAAAATTTAAAACACAAAAGCATACTTGAACTTTACTGTTTAAATGATTGAGTATGTATTTGAGGTTTATTTGTAGTCATAGATAATATAAATTATTCGTATTGTATTTAAAAATACTATTGTACTTGGACTTTATTGCACCTAAACTATATTTTAGAACTAACAGTATTTCTTTGATATCAATTAGACAAAGATGATGAAGAAACATTCCAGAATCTTGAAAGCATTATTTTTAATTTTATAGTTATACAGTGGTTAATAGCGTACTTCAACATAGAAATATTAAATAACAAGCTACAGCACAGTTGGGTTAGGTATGTATTGCACATTTACCGCATCGCATTTTTGACTTACATAAATTTTTAAAAAATCTTCTCTTTCCTTCAGTTACATTAAAGTTAATTGTTTCAAATGCACAAATATGCAGTGGAACTATATATTATTATCTAGTAAGGAAATGCGATGAAGTCCTTCAGGCTTACTGATTCAGAGTTAAAATTATTAGGATTGTCTATGTTGATTTTTGCGCAGTATATAAAAATATAGTACAAAAGTATTTACTGAAATAAGAATGAAAATAATTTTGACTCTGGTTTTATATTACGTACCCAATTAATTGGTATAATGGTATATGTGTCAGCAATAAAATACTACAATAAAATAGTCCACGAAATGTTTATCAAAACTAAAGTTGGCAAGTAACTGGGATTAGGAAGGCAGAGCACAGTAAATCTATTAACTATTTGTAGAAGTATAAGTAACTAATGAGACTTTTAATTTATGTTTTATTCTAAAAAACCTAGAAGTAAATCTAAAAACAAGGAGAAAGAAAAGTAAGGGAGATTCTAACAGAGATCATAGTCAACTTTTAATTGTGTCCTGCAGCCCGTCTCTGTGACTGAGTGTTTGACCGATAAGCGTTGTATTATGGATCAACAAGATGCATTCATAATTCAAATTAAAAAAATATAAAAAAAACTTCAACAATGTTCTTACGAGTACTTATGGATGTCGTCAATCAAGCTATACATTTTGATTTGCTTACTACATGTAGAATCATGTTTCGCAGGCAATTTATTTATTGTAACGGATTTTTGTGGCAAAAATTGATTTAAATACTAAAAAGGTCATCTGTATAGTGTATAACGCCACGGGACCGTTACCATTAATATGTATTTATTACACTATAGTTGTGTAAGTAAATCTAAAGATAGATTGAATAACGACAGATAGTCTATAGACCAATCTACATATAATAAACAATTTGACAAACACAAGGCGTAAGCGTACGAAAGGTATAGAGAATCACCTCGGCACTGGTGGCGGGGGCGACGGGTTAATGACCTACAATGGAGCAAACAGTTTATAAGGGCACGTGGTGTTGTATGACAATGTATTTTGGCTTATTAGTTCTTACTCTGAACATTTGGAGAAATCTCTAAGAGGCAAATGCGCATCTTATAATTAAGTACTCTTAGATTGACCCATTTTTTTTGGTGTTAGTAGAAATGGACGATATTTGGGCCAATATTAGCTAGCCGAATCCTTATTGATGTTTTTCATATATTATTTGGTAATCATCACAGTACCAGTAAAAAAATTAGAGCAATTAATTAGTAGTAAAATTAGTAAAAATGTTCAACTTTCAAGTTGAGTTCAGCCATGCAATTTGCACGTTTATGACTCACAATCTAACAATATTCCACATTGTGAGAAAGTAATATTTAAGATTGTCACGAGAAAAGTGAGGTTACTATTAAGAGGAATAACCGTTATTATTTTACACAATAGTCTACAGTACTTTTAGGGATAAGGAAACAGTTAAATATACAATCTAACTACGCATTTTAAATCACAAATTATTTTCGTTTATCTACTTATACAATACTATGTACATATGTACATTAAATACATTTTGTTATCTATACCGACATTTCTGATCCAAAAGTTAAAAGAAGTCACATATATAATTTATAAATTGCCAGATCTATCTTGGGACATAATTTGATTTGGAGGAGAAATCGACAAACAAAACACTGCGTAAGAACAAAAAATATAAGGAATTTAAATATAGGACTTGATGACTATCCAATTTTAATTCAATTCAAGTTTAAATAATAAGATAAAAAGGGTACTTTATAGCAATTAAAATTGGATAGTCAGTCATATTTGACACGCAGAACTAAAGCTGTATTTGAAACCAATAAAACGCGATGACCGATAAAGCATACGCGCCCAAATGCATTATCTCATTGCGGTGCTTAGTGATAAAATATTTTATTAAATTTAAACATTTAAAAAATTGAATGTAAAAATCAATGGATTTATTTTCATTTTAGTTTATTTAAATGTGTGCCGCGAGTGCGATACGAAGCAGTTGAATAAAATATTTATATAAGCTATACTTTAAAAGGATCGTGTCAAAAATATAAAAAGTATAATAAAATGTTACCGAAAAGCCGAACACCGCAGCTAAGGGCGCGTCAACATCCTAATGCAACCGTAAGACTTTTAAGCTTACGTGCGAGAACTGAATATCGCAATGAATACAACTTGATATTCGAACCTATCGTTATAAAAGTGTGCGCTCACAGGATTTGAAATCAGAACTTATTTATATTTTAAATCACGTTATTTTAAATGCAATTATATTCTAAGAATGCGGTAACATCGCATCCTGTTATTACAGCACGCACTCTATTTTACTACCACTTTAAAGTTTAGAGACAAGTTGCTTTATTGTACACCAAAAGGAGTCAAATACAACATATAAGAAGTACATACAAAAATAAGAACAAATAAAAGAGTGGTAGTACATATGGCGGTCTTATCACTAAAAAGCGATCGCTTCCAGACAAAGCTTTACTTTAATGAATAACGTAAGCAACGAAGAGTCATCACACATTTTGAATATCTTCCTTAATCTATATATATAAAAGGAGAAGGTGACTGACTGACTGACTGACTGACTGACTGACTGACATATCAACGCAGGGCCGAAACTATAAGGGTTAGAAACTTGAAATTTTGCACAGGGGTTCCTTTTATAACGTAGGGGAGCACTAAGAAAGGATTTTTGAAAATTCACCCCCTAGGGGGGTAAAATGGGGGTGCAAAGTTAGTATGAAACTTTGCCGTTTTTGAAGTCAAGTGGGCAACCCGAACGCGGGCAGACGTCGTTAATGGGTTTAATTCTACGCGAGCGAAGCTGCGGGCGTCCACTAGTTTTCGATATATCAAAATTAGTAAACGGTGTTACAATTACAACTGAACAGCGCAATGGATATAAGCGCGTACTTGATTTCTATCTCTGTCCTACTGCGGCGTACCGGGTGTGGGCGGGGCTTACCTAACGGCGTACCGGGTGTGGGCGGGGCTTACCTAACGGCGTACCGGGTGTGGGCGGGGCTTACCTAACGTGCGTACCGGGTGTGGGCGGGGCTTACCTAACGTGCGCACCAGCCACGGCGTCACCGTCTGCTTCTGATTCATGGCCGCCTGCATCTCGTTGAGGGCCGCGTTCAGTTGGTGGCTCAGTTCCTGAAAGTGGAATTAGAATATATTGTTGACGAAAAATTAAATAAATGTAGAGTCAGTTTAATTTACCAAGCAAACTAAGAGGTAGACTGCTGTCTCCTAAAATATGCCTATATTTAACCATATACCATATGCCTTAGTGTATACAGATTGGTTGCTATCATCCACGGCAGGCAGCTATGGTCTACTAATTCTAGAGCGGTACCGCGTATTTGTTCGCTCTGAGCCGTGGTACCAGTGACCGTTGGTACCAGTGTTCCCACATTATTTTTATTTACATAGCTTTATTTCCATGAAAATAGTTATAATTGAATAACTGTTCGTCTCTATTTTGCATTGTTATATTTATTTAAAATTTGTGTTTGCTTCTAAAGTTTTAGAAACAAATATATGATTAAATCAGTAATCAGATATTTAAAAAAATAAAGAGCTAACTAGAACTAAGAACGAACTAAATGACGGTCATGTCGCGCCGCCAAACTGTATTTTAACCGTCGTGTGTTGGCTGTATACTAGGGTGGGTCGCTCATGTATGAGAAATTTTTTTTTTACTCGGATTTAATTTTAATAGTGATAAAATGGTGACGCACCCTTAAAGACTAGAAACCTTCAAAAAAAGAAGTTGATTATGTCGTTCCTTCTACCCGCGCAACTAATTTGAAAATATGAAAATTTCACAATTTTTCTCCATAGTTAGGATATATTTTTTTTATAACTCTCACGCAGTAGAAAGTTATATTAATATGTAAAAAACGACATACAGATCAAAAAGTATTTTTTAATAAGCAGATAGAACAAAAATAACTTAAAATAATGAATAAAAATCATTTAAAGAGCCTTAAAATCCTTCTCACTTTCAAATTTAGACATTAGTTTCCCACTCTGAATTTTGTCTCTTGAACTTTTGATACAAAGCTGTAAGGACGCTTCTGTAACAATCTTTACTGCCCGCTCCACAGCCTGCGTCCAGGAAGTCGCAGGAAAAGAAGATCTTCATTTCCTCCAGACTCTAAGAGAATCAAGAGTTTCATTTGAATCACGGAGTCATAGAGTATTGAGGGTTGAAAATACTCTTGTTGCCAGTTTATTAGATCTATATAAGTTATAGCATCTAGGTTAATATCAGGTACCTGAAATCTCGAGGCACATTTTCAGCACTAGGCGTTTCCCTCGCCTTCAAAATGCGCTTAGCAGCGAGTTCTCGCACATGTTTTTGTGGATCAGCTATCATGGCTAGCAGCAGATTTTCCGGATGCGCAAAGTAAGCATTGCGTTTAATAATGAGGTCTACCACCTTTTTCAGATCGACTGAAAGATATCTGGAACTAAACCATATCATATCTCAAACCAGACAGGAGCGTAAACTTTGTTGTTATTTTGATTTCTTCCGGGTTGCCGTGAAATCCATTCTTTCCATAATAATTTTCCTATCAGTCCTCTGATCAATTAAGAAAGGTTGTTGCTCTTTTGGGACCTTCTTTTCTGTAGAGCAACAACATAGTTGAAAGTTTTGACACATACATGAACTCTAATCAAACAGTTTTTCAGCACTCATGAAGAATTCTTGCTTTTTATCTTCTGAAAGTCGCTTCCAAGATTTTATTAAATTTTTACACTTGGCGTGATACACTTTTAGTAAGTGGGTAGTTGATTGTCATGAAGCTCCTCAAACGCACCAAAAATACAGCACTTTTTAGCATTTCTAAGGCTGATATCCATGACGAATCACTTGCCAAATTAAAACAGTGATAGTAACAAATCAAACTAACCTATCTAACTACTACTAACTAACTATGTTTGTGCAACTGAGTGCACTTACCCGATTTCGTTATAAAATCAATAATAAAAGATAAATATGTGGTTAAAAGTTTTTTTAGTCGACTTGAACATGTACTGAACTGGAAAAATTTAAAGGAATAATTCCAAAAATTCAAAATCAATGCGCGGGTAGATAGAGTCATATAAAAAAAACAAAAAATATACTGTGTTACTCGTCCATACCTGGGTCACGTTTTCCGCACTATTAGATATCGTTAGCAAAAAATTCGATTTTTCGACCCACCCTACTGTATACGATTGCCTTCCTTCTATTTATTTATTTATTTATTTAAATTAGGCACACCAACATATATGTATACTGTTTCGTGTATCATACACGAAACAGTATAAAAAAAAAAAAAGTTCAAATAAATCTTGCAGTCGTGTACATACAATTACAGGTGAGCACAACATTCACATTGTTACGCTCAGTTAAAATTGTTTTGTTAATATTGTTAATATTGTTATTGTTTCATAGCTTAACGTCGGTCGTCTGCGCATCGCCTAGCCGCCCCAGCCGCCACTCGCCTGGTTGCTGCACTGCGCCTGCACGTGCGCCAGCTTGACCTGCGCCAGCTCCAGCTCGAGGTCGCGCACGCGCTGCTTCAGCCGCGCCTCCGTGTCGCTCGTGTTCTCCACTTTCTCCACGCCTTTGGGTTCCACTTCTGTAATGCAAGCATGTGATATATATAATAAATTTTATATGTAATGTAATAATATAATGTAAAAAAAATTTTTTTTTTAAAAGCTTTTATAACTTTATATTTTATTTTCATGCATTGTCATCGGAACCAAATATGTGTGCCAAATTTCAGCTCGATAGCTTCAGTGGAAGTGGGTGAAATATTGATTGCAAGATTCCAGGACATACATACATACATACGAGTGAAGTTAAATAAAAGCTTTTAAAAAGGAGAAGCTGACTGACTGACATATCAACGCAGGGCCTAAACTATAAGGGTTAGAAACTTGAAATTTTGAACAGGGGTTTCTTTTATAACGTACGGGAGTACTAAGAAAGGATTTTTGAAAATTCACCCGCTAAGGGGGTAACACGGGGGTGCAAAGTTAGTATGAAACTTTGCCGTTTTTGAAGTTAGTGAATGTCTATTAATTATCCACTAGTATTTGATAATTTAGATCAACAGAAAATTACTACAAAATGAAATAGTGTCAAGACACGCAATAAAGACTAGTGGACGCCCGCAGCTTCGCTCGCGTAGAATTAGACCCATTAACGACGTCTACCCGTCTAACGACTTCAAAAACGGCATAGTTTCATACTAACTTTGCACCCCCGTTTTACCCCCTTAGGGGGTGAATTTTCGAAAATCCTTTCTTAGTGCTCCCCTACGTTATAAAAGGAACCCCTGTGCAAAATTTCAAGTTTCTAGCCCTTATAGTTTAGGCCCTGCGTTGATATGTCAGTGAGTCAGTCAGTCAGTCAGTCAGTCAGTCACCTTCTCCTTTTATATATATAGATACATATTCCTTTCAATCACACCACACATCCACACCACAAACCTTTCTTTGTCCCACTGTTGGGCACGATTCTCCTCTCGGAATGGGAGAGGTTAGACCATAGTTCGCCACGCCGGACAAGTGCGGATTGGCAGACTTCACATGACTTCTAAAACTTTTTGGAGAACTCTCGGGCATGCAGTTTTCCTCACGATGTTACCTTCACCTTTACAGCAGGTGTCATTTAATTTCTTAAATTACACATAACTTACAAAAGTCTTTGGTGCAATTGGTTCAAGTCCAATTAATTAGAATAATATTAAGTAAAATAAAAGTTGCATACCCTCCTTATTGTCCTTCTGTGCCAATTTTACACTGCAGTTTGGGCAATTTTTTACGTAGTCCTGAAAAATGAGTTCAGAGAGGTCTTTAGATTTTAATACGAAAACATTTCTTTAATTTTATTTTTTAACATATAACGACTCGATTTTCACATGAAACGAAGTCTATTATTAGCATTAAAAAAAGACTAAGTCAAAACGCGCTTGACCAAAAATTTGATATTTCCAAAATTATTTTTTGAGTTCACATCTTAGACAGCTTCTCTATATAGTCTATGGTTTACGGATTTCCTCAGACTGTCCCAGTAAAAGAAACTGTATAACACGTGCCTGCATCTGATGTAACTGCTTATCGAGCCGCGCGCATATCTCCCGATAGTCCCTCGCCACGGCCGCGTGGTGGGAGGCCTCCTTCTGGGCCTCTTCGTAATTGGAGCGAGCCTGGAATCGAATGAAGGTTATTAATAAAAATGTATCAATCAATGTCAATAACAAGTATTCACTGTTGAAAACTTCATAGAACAGGCGAAATTTGAAAAATGGTTTGACAGGGTTATAAGGAACAAACGTTACGTACGTAAACCATCAATATTATCGAAAGTAAAAAAGGTAGATAAGTTAGATGCGCTCTGAAAGTGGCACAGTTTTTTTTAAAATTGTGTGCGACGTTTTACTTAGTTTCGCGTTTGTATGTGATGCAATCTAACAGATTATAGTCTTTATATGTCACGAAATGTCCCACTTGTGGACATTAATACTATGAAGGACTTTACATTTTTTCACTTTATAAATCTACGATGATATGTAATTTAGTTTATGTATTGCGGTGAGTTCAAAGGGATTATGTTGTTGCCTCTGACAAAGTTCACCTGATTCATTTGCAACTCCAGCAATTCCTTCTCCTGTTGTAATTGAGTATTGATCACTTTTAATCTCTCTAGTTCCACGTTTATTTTCTCCTTTTCCGCGGACTCTGAAACAAAATGGACGTCGTCAGGGGCATTACGTAGGTTCTCACCCCAGATATAGATCCATCCATCCATTCATACATTAGCCTTTTGAAGTCCACTGGTGAACATAGGCCTCCCTTAATCGGTGCAACTCCTCCTGGTCCTGTGCTATTTGAATCCAGCGGTTACCTGCTGTCTTCTTCAGGTCATCAGTACACCTAGTTTGAGGGCAGCCTGTGCTCCGTTTCTCGAGCCGAGGTCTCCACTCGAGGACCTTTCTTACAAACTAGGTAGGACAGATATAATTTAACGAAACACCCTCACAATACTGTGAATTTATGAGAATATTTTGATTCTACAGTACGCTTCAAAAGCTAGTAATTCGGATAATTTCTTTATTATCTTTTAACTTTGAGCTATGACTGAAAAACGGGATCACGCCATATTATATAAGTAAGTATATATAAGTCTGAAGTGCGACTTCACCTCATGCATTATTCACATACACAAGATGTGCATGCGTTGTACTATAGCAATATTAAGATAACAAAAAGTCAATTCGGATTCGAGTAAAATTAGCTAATAGACAAACCTTTGATAAACTTCTCATACTCCAGTTGATATTTATTGAGACGCTTCACTTTAATACTGCACGCCAGCTTGACTATCTGACGAGAAGTCTCCTCAGCGCGACATTTCTTTGGCAGAGTTACTCTGAAATAAAATTTCCATTAGAATACAATACAATAGAATAGAATAAATATTTATTTTGCTTGCACACACAAAAAATTAGTACAAAAAAAATACAGTTCATATTACTATTTAAGTGCAAAAGCAAAATAGGACTGCACTCAGCATTTGCCATGATCCTAATGAATCATGACGCTGATTTTCAGTGCAGCCCTGTTTTGAGTTAGTTTGATCGGTAAGCCTATCCAATTTATTTTTATATACTAGATAAATAATGACAGACACTAGAAATATATTTAGTATACTTAGATGACATACATTACTGTAAGCCATAAGCATAGCATTCACGTCACATTTATGTCTCTGTTGTATTACTTATAACCACCCATTCCCTAAAATATCGAACTGTTTTTTACTATCTGAAACTGTTTTTATAACTATCATATTTATATAATTACTAGCTGACCCCGCAAACGTTGTTCTGCCATATGAAATGTCAAAGTGACGCGACACGTCAATGAACGACGGTTAAAAAAACCTCCTCCCCCCCCTCTCCCCCTTGA
Organism: Carterocephalus palaemon; assembly: GCA_944567765.1. Taxonomy (NCBI): domain Eukaryota; kingdom Metazoa; phylum Arthropoda; class Insecta; order Lepidoptera; family Hesperiidae; genus Carterocephalus; species Carterocephalus palaemon. The sequence continues at coordinate 12,088,730 of OX155641.1, read as the reverse complement.
ACAGACACAAAAAATTTCATAAACATCTATCCAGCTGTTTAGGAGGAGTTCACTGTCATACACACGTAGACAAATAATATATATATTAAGATTTAAATGTATTACTCAGACGAGCATTGAAGACGATTTGGGCGACAAATTGTGTAATTTTCTGGACGTTCGCAACAGAAGAACAAGAAGGTTAGAAATGTGCAAAATCAAAATGTCCATACAACTCAAGTTACGTACTGTAGCCACTTAGCCAATAAATAATTATATATTTATTTATTAACAATCAACATTTTACTTACAGCTTAAAGCCAAACGTAAATGTGAAATTAATTAGTATATATATTATTATTATTATAGTATATAATAAATGTATATAGTTATAAATAAAAAAGTCAAGTTGTTACCTACCTGAAATATTTGAGAACCCCTTCAAAGTCATGCTGCAGCAGGTCCTTGCGCGAGCGGGAGAGCAGCGCCAGCGCCACCTGGAACAGCGTGTCCATGCCTTGCAGCAGGAACACGTCCAGGATGTGGTACACCTGCGAACACATACCTTATTGTAAAAGTCGGCACGGGAGTGTAAAATTCGAAGGGGATAGTTGCGCATGGGGTATCAATGCGGGACAATACGGCTGGCGAACAATTCAGCGCTTAAGACTGACAACCCGCTCGTCCAAGAACATTCGTGGCGTTAACCGTACATATTACTGACGACTCCGTGGCGGAGATGAGTGACCCTGACCCAAACTACGGGTCCCGGGTTCGAATCCCGGCCAAGGCAGATATTTATATCGTAGATAGATATTTGTACACGGGTCATGAATGTTAAATTGTGATGTTTTCGCCTGTCGCATGGCACGAGTGAATCAGTAAGAATCTACAACAGTTCGCTTTCAGACAATATTTTTGAATTTATAAGCGCTTCATGAAATAAGGCAGTCTCACACTTTTAATAGACCGATTTCGTAAAAACGTAAGTCGTCGAGTTAACAAGCTGAAATTAACATGCAGGACATGGTACTTGAAGAACTGATAACTGATGGGTAAAATAGTCCTACGAGTGGAGTCCACGAAAACGAAGCACACACCGCCCTCGAATCAGGGGGAGGGGACCATCACCATGGTTAGGTTAAGGACGCTTAATTCAAAAATAGCTATCAGTTTTCGCTCCTCTTAAGTTGTTCATAGAAAATCCATTCTAATTTCGACTGCTCGGCGATCAATAGCGGCAGAGCGAAATAGCATTTGAACATGAAGTATGAAGTACTGCATCTATCATCTGCATCTTTTTCTTCCGTGATCGAAGGCACCGATTGAGAGTGCCATATGCGCGCTGGCTGACTCACTTATCGCTAGTACGAGTACCGAGTAAATTATATTTTATTTTTCTAACTACCGACCTTAAGCTGTTGTTTACTTTAATTAACTAGGCATAAGTATAACATAAATATTTTATCAACTCAAAACTCATCTTTACTACTTTAAACTGTGTGCACACAATATGTGAACGTAATGTTAATTTGTATTCTCATGCAGTGAAATGTAATTTCTTTTGAGAATAAAGTTTCTTTGACCATATGCCCAACAGTGGACAACGTAAGACTGACGGATGGATGCGTAAGACTTACCAAGGGCAGCGGGAAGCGAGCGGTGTACACGGTGAGGAACCACTGCGACGCGAACATGTGCGGCTCGACGCCGAGCTCTTGGAAGTGCGCGCGCAAGTCTGACAGTTGCTCCTGCAATTTATTACAGTTTATTTATTAAGGCCGTTAGTGGCAAAATTTCATGGACGCTACCGTGCTTCGGAGGGCACGTAAAGACGTCGGTCCCGGTTGTTTTCAATGGTGGAAACAGTCGTTAAGCCTTGTCGAAGACCTTCGGGTGGCTTCAGAACATTCGACACTGGGTTGGCCACAAACCCCTCCACCAATCCGCATTGGAGCCGCGTGGTGGACTATATTCTAGACCTCCCGCAGCTGTGGCTTTACTAGAGACCGGTGCCCAACAGTGGGACGCCAATGGGTTTGTAGCCATCTAGCACAGACAACAGTAGACCACTTAGACATAGACATAACTTTATTTCGTCATCAACACATGTAAAACAAATCAAATACAAATATGTATATTAAAATTAATGATGGCGAAATAGGACGCCCTAAGCATGGCCGCGGCAAGCCCGCAGCCGCTGATTTTCAGGGCGGCCCTGAACATTGGGAAGTTCTTCACTTATATATTGTGCGCTAGTTGGGTTGGTGACAAAGTTAAGTACAAAATTGCAATATTGAATTTATTATTTCTATTACCTCCATAAGTCTATCTAGCTGGTGCAATCGCATGTAGAGCGCCTCGAATCCATCCTTGTATAATTCGCGCAGTCCGTAGCCGTACATCAGACGCACAAGAAGACAAAAGGCTTGTTCCTCGGGCATCTAAAAAAAATGTATATTTTATACATACAATTCTAACGTTCCTTACGTTAGAATTCAGAAGTGTCGAGTTACTGGACACAGTCTTCATCAACAATTTATCTATACTAATATTATAAAGAGGAAAGTTTGTAATGTTTTCACACAAAAATTACTGGACCGATTTCAAATTATCCTATAAACCAAAAAGCTAGGATTGCTATAAGGAATATATCAATAAGAATATTCCAAATTAGCATACTATCATAATATTGGTTTGCCTACCAAACTTTTGTAAAGTTAGCCTAAATCAGCCTAATATCTTTTTCCCTCTGATTTTATATATTTTGCTATAAAGATACTAAATGGGGTAAGTATATGAAAAAGTTATACTGTTAAATTTCTTTTTTTTTAAAAAGCTTTTTATAACTTTTTACATATTCTATTTCCGTGCATTGTCATCGGAACCAAATATGTGTGCCAAATTTCAGCTCGATAGCTTCAGTGGAAGTGGGTGAAATATTGATTGTAAGATTCCAGGAAATACATACATACATACGAGTGAAGTTAAAATAAAAGCTTTTAAAAAAGAGCCACAGTACTCACAGTACAGTGGTGGAGTATGCTCTAGACCTCCCGCAGCTGCGTCTGTGGGGGAGACCCGTGCCCAGCAGTGGGACGTCTATGGGTCGCAGCGAATAACTCACGTGCAGCAGTAGCGTAGCGGCCAGAAAGCTGAGCCCCTGGCAGTAGCCGACCTCGTGGTCGTACACCGCGTACGCGCGCGCCATGCGCAGCAACGAGTCCTGCCCGAAGCCGCCCGCCTCGCGGAAGTAGTCGTGCGCTGGGAACGTGCGCGCTATGTCCCTTTGGATCACCGCTTCGAATGGGCAGTCCTGTAGAATAACTCACGTGCAGCAGTAGCGTAGCGGCCAGAAAGCTGAGCCCCTGACAGTAGCCGACCTCGTGGTCGTACACCGCGTACGCGCGCGCCATGCGCAGCAACGAGTCCTGCCCGAAGCCGCCCGCCTCGCGGAAGTAGTCGTGCGCTGGGAACGTGCGCGCTATGTCCCGTTGGATCACCGCTTCGAATGGACAGTCCTGTAGAATACATCTAGTCCATTGAAATGTTATATTTTTTAGGCCTAACCTTGCGTTTTTTAGCGGACGCAATTTTATTTTTTTGATGTGTAGGGGCCCTGACCCAGTGTAAAGCTAAAACTACTGAAAAACTTGGTTTTAGCTACTACAGCCCTACACATCAAAAAAATTAAATTGCGTCCTCTAAAAAACGCAACCCCAAATGTAACTTTTCAATGGACTAATCAGCTTATTATAAAGACTCACTTGATATATCTCGGTCAATAATCGTTGATAATAGTTACATGAAGCCTAATAAATTTCTAATTAATAAAATTAATCAATAATATTCAAAGTTTCTCAGTTGTTTCATGACTTACATTAGAACCGCACACAAAAAAAAAAGTCGCGACGAGATTTTACAAACTTTGAATGCCATATTTATACAACCTAAAATATAAATTGTATGCTTCTAGTTTTGAAAATGACAATACTTTCATACAACCTTTCATCCCCTTTTTCAACCCTTTACAACACTTTTTTTCAAATAAAAAGTAGCCTAAGTAAATCTATATATATAAAAGAAAGTCGTGTTAGTTACACCACTTATAACTCAAGAACGGCAGAACAGATTTGGCTGAAAATTGGTAGGGAGGTAGCTTAGAGCCAGGAGACGGACATAGGATACTTTTTATCCCGTTCGACAGCGTTCCCGTGTGACTTGACATGAAACGTCAGTCACTATAAAACGTGGTATAACAAAAAAGAATCAGACTCGGAATAACAAAACGCAAATGACAGCTATGTAATTGACGTATAATGACAGCTATGTAATCTACTATATAAAAATAAGTCGGGTTTTCCTTCCTGACGCTATAACTCCAGAACGCACGAACCGATTTCCACGGTTTTGCATTCGTTGGAAAGGTCTCGGGCTCGGTGAGGTTTATAGCAAAGAAAATTCAGGAAAAATTTCAACAGAAAAGCGGGAAAAATCTTTTTTCACATACAGCGCCATCTCTGATACATAGCATGTACTACAAACCAATATTTTAAGTAGATGGCGCCGGTGCGTGATAGGTAGTGGTAGGGGTAGATGTAGGGGTAGTAGTAGTGGTAGGGGTAGTGTTAGTGGTAGGTGTAGTGGTAGGGGTAGTGGTAGTGGTAGGGGTAGTGGTAGGGGTAGTGGTAGTGGTATTGGTAATGGTAGTGGTAGGGGTAGGGGTAGTGGTAGAGGTAGGGGTAGTGGTAGGGGTAGTGGTAGGGGTAGTGGTAGGTGTAGTGTTAGTGGTAGGGGTAGGGGTAGGGGTAGTGATATTGATAATGGTAGGGGTAGGGGTAGTGGTAGAGGTAGGGGTAGTGGTAGGAGTAGTGGTAGGGGTAGTGGTAGGGGTAGTGGTAGGGGTAGGGTTAGTGGTAGGGGTAGTGGTAGTAGTAGGTGTAGTGGTATTGGTAGTGGTAGTTGTAATCCACACACTTACATTAAGTTCTCCCAAAATATTCAGTAAAAATTATTTATATGGCAAAACAACGTTTGCCGGGTCAGCTAGTAGTTATATAACGGAAAAACAAATATCTGTTTAATAAGAATTATTTTTATAAACTAATATTTCAATAAAAAGTCGTGCCAAATAAGAAATCGGATTTCAGAATACCTTGCTGATAAGTGTTCTGTACGTCTCCATGAGCTTGTCGTTTTGGTCGACGCCGGCCAGCCTTGGCCACACCTCCCCACGTAGAGCTTCGGGCACGCCAACGCGCACCAAATGGTTCAGTGCGCGCGGGCGAGGACCAGTCCAGCTAGAGAGAGAGAGAGATACATATTAAACTATTATCACCTTCTCCAATTACCTGTTTCTACCAAAATAGTGGAAACTGAATGCATACCTTCTCAACACTTGAGCCCAGTTTTCCAAAACATCCACACCACAATCTTTTGACACTTCCCCAGTACCACTTAATAACGGTTCATCACCATCTGTAAGAAAACATCAAACACAAATCACTTCAATTACTTTTATAGATCACAGTAGATTGAGTTTAATTGAAGACCGGACTTTACTGTACAATTGTTTTTAAAGAAATTAGCTCATCAATACTGCAGAGATGGTTCTTCCCAGATTTCCTAAAATAGTTAAGTGTGATTTAGATTACATTTTTTTATCGAGACCGATCCAGCTCTCCAGTTGTCATCCACGCTCGCTACTCAGTACTAACATCAGTCTCCTAAAACCCACCCGAGTCCGGTTCGGTGGGCGAGGGCGGCGCGGGCGCGCTGGACAGCGGCGAGGGCAGCAGGCTCGACAGCGACAGCGGCAGGTTCAGCCGCGACCGGTCCAGCTCGCCAGATGTCTCCACGCTCGCTACTCGGTACTAACATCGGTCTCCTAACACCCACCCGAGTCCGGTTCGGTGGGCGAGGGCAGCAGGCTCGACAGCGACAGCGGCAGGTTCAAACGCGACCGGTCCAGCTCGCCAGATGTCTCCACGCTCGCTACTCGGTACTAACATCGGTCTCCTAACACCCACCCGAGTCCGGTTCGGTGGGCGAGGGCGGCGCGGGCGCGCTGGACAGCGGCGAGGGCAGCAGGCTCGACAGCGACAGCGGCAGGTTCAGCCGCGACCGGTCCAGCTCGCCAGATGTCTCCACGCTCGCCACTTCGTATTGCAACTGGCCGAGGGCGTCAACTGACTGTGGAATACGTGCAAATTTACAATTAAATAACTGTCGGAATAGTTAATAATTGTCCTAATGTATCATTTAATCGTGTCAACTATGTTATATCACCTCTTTCAAGTTGATGTAAAACTGCTGAACCAGGGGTCTTTTTGAGTAATACCAAAATCTTTCTGTATGGGGAAATACTTTCACTGGGGTCTCGATAACCAATCTGCAAGAAAACAAAAGTCAAATATATTACAACTCGTTTTACAAACGATTATCGATTAAAAGTAGAACGATTATTACAATGTTTTGTCAATTACAAGGGAACCGTGAAGTTTTTCGGAGTAAAAAGTATCATTATTCGTATTTTTGACGCCTTAAATCTGACTTTGAATCGCTGCGACCCATAGACGTCCCACTACTGGGCACGGGTCCCCACAGACACAGCTGCGGGAGGTCTAGAGCATACTCCACCACGCTGCTCCAATGCAGATTGGTGGAGGGGTTAGTGGCCAACCCAGTGTCGAATGTTCTCAAGCCACCCGAAGGTCTTCGACAAGGCTTAACGATTGTTTCCACCGTTGAAAACAACCGGGACCGACGGCTTTACGTGCCCTCCGAAGCACGGTAGCGTCCATGAAATTTTGCCACTAGCGGTCACCCATCCACAAACCGACCGCGCCCATCGTTGCTTCACTCTTTCGATCACATTGAATCGATGCGAGCCATTGGGCTATGGACGCTACACGACGACTTTGAATACGATGGTTTAAATAATACCCTTACTAAATTAGTCGCCATTAGCGCTGACCCTTATTCAATAGGGTCCGGTCCTTAGGCCACTCACCTGAGTGGGTCCCTAATGCCCCGTATGACGAGGTCGAGAGCCAATGACATGTAGGCGGGCGCGCCGTCCCCGCTGGCCACGTTGAAAGCCGCCAGCGCGGACTCGCCCGCATTCCACATCGCGCACACCGAACAACCGGACCCGCCTGACGCACCGCTAACCTGAATTTAATTAATCAAAATAATACTCGTCATCTAAGGCTCTGCGCAAACGGGCCACCGACCACAGCCACCGGTGGCCAGCGACAGCCACTTAACATAAACTTTTGGTGGCCGCCACCGGCTACACGTCTATACAAAATATGAAAAAGTTTATGTTAAGTGGCTGTCGCTGGCCACCGGTGGCTGTGGTCGGTGGCCCGTTTGCGCAGAGCCTAAGAGTAACGGTGGGTAAGCCTGGTCGGAATTCACATAAGAGGTTCAAATACCAATGAATTTTCAAAGTTATGTGCGTTTTAAAAAAAAAAATCAGTTACTGTATCTATGAAGTATATCATCATAAAGTAACTGAGAGTTTATCATAATGTTCTCGAAGGCATCTCTTGTCCAGCGTGGTGGACTAAGGCCTAATCCCTACCATTCTGTGAGGAGACCCGTGCCCAACAGTGGGATAAAGAAAGTATTGTAGTGGTGGTGGCTTTAAAATATTAATCGTTGGTTTGTTAATATTATCTGTGTTGTTGCTGGAGTACAGGCACAGATAAACAGACATGACGATGAGCACAAAATATTTATCAGCCCCAACTTCGACTTGGGTAACTGACCATTGCACCACAAATCCGTAAGGAAGTTAAAAGATGCAAGTAGCTCCATCTAACCTTGAACCTTGAGATGTCCATAAACCGTACATTGGCCTCCACAAATTGCCCCTAATGAGATATGTAATTACCATTTCCAACAATTGCATGTCAGAGTGTTTAACACTTCTTCCTGGCGCTAGCAAAATACCAAAGCAACGTTCGATGAAAAGGCCTCCAGTGTATGTAATCTGTAAAAAAAACAATCACATTATATCATCGACATCAATTTCAGTTAAAATAATAAAGAATTATTAAAACAATACCATGATCAGAAATAAATACGAATAGTAATAATAGAACGAATGAAAATTCTCGCATGATCAATGTTAGCATAATATATGCATACCCAAAAAAAGTATGTTAGGTGCAGTTTGCGTAAATACAAACGTGCGGGTGCACGCTATCTATACGTGCGTATGTGTGTATGTTCTAGTCCGTAACTTTTTTTTTAACATACCTGGGCATCGTCTCCATCCACTTGCACGTTATTTGTGACCTGTTGCACGTTGATGGTCACCTGCTTGTCTATGCCGCCACGCAACTTGAACCCTAATCGTTCTTTCGGCACGTGGCTAAGGGTGCCCTGTTAGAAAAAACAAAAATGTTTATTATACATTTATTATTTATATTAATACATTTCTAATATGATAATTATCTGTTTACTAGTCTTGTATAGTCGACACGGTAGCAATGCGCAAGCGATCATGTTGCTCATTCAAAATGCTGATGGTGCCGCTGGGTTTTAGTGGGTATTCTGCCACGTCACTTAGTCCCACATACTTGTCTGCTTACTATAACCAGGTAGGATGCGTAAACGCAATTCCCAACGAGAAACAATTTTTTTTTTGTGTCTCAACGTGGCGGTGGTGCGATACTCACCTTGGCGTCGGTCTCCTTGATGTCGACGGTGCACTCGAGCACGTGCATGAGCTGCATGGGCGGCGCGGCGGGCCCCTGCCCCTCCGTCAGCGAGCCCGTCATGGAGGGCGCGGCGCTCAGCTCGCCCACTAGAGACGACGCCATGGACCGAGGGATTCGCTCGAATGCCTTTGTTGTGTCTCAACGTGGCATTGGTGCGATGCTCACCTTGGCGTCGGTCTCCTTGATGTCGACGGTGCACTCGAGCACGTGCATGAGCTGCATGGGCGGCGCGGCGGGCCCCTGCCCCTCCGTCAGCGAGCCCGTCATGGAGGGCGCGGCGCTCAGCTCGCCCACTAGAGACGACGCCATGGACCGAGGGATTCGCTCGAATGCCTTTGCGAAGCAACCTGGTGAGAATTTAAAAAAAAAACTTCGAATTAATCGTGTACTTATTTTAAAGGCTTTTATTTAACTTCACTTGTATGTATCTATGTAAGTATGTATGTCCTGGAATCTTGCAATCAATATTTCACCCACTTCCACTGAAGCTATCGAGCTGAAATTTGGCACACATATTTGGTTCCGATGACAATGCACGAATATAAAAAAAAAGTTATACTTAAAAAGATTTAAAAAAAAATAATTTAATATGTACTTATTTCTTGTACATAATGGATCATGACATGAAAAAAATCTTAAACGCTTTTATTTATTTGATTTCTGCTTCATTATCTATCATGCTATCAGATTTCATTACTGAAATTTCTGTTTATTATTTCTCTATAGCCAGTGAAGAAAAAAAACATTTAAATTTTAAACATCAGAGTCTGACTTATGGATGGATTGCTACTAGTTATACATATAAAATATATTACACAAGTACAACTACGAATACAAAAAAATTACAAGACTTATCACAGTGACTTTTTACGTTGCGAATTTTAAAATATGTGGGCGTAAACATTATATTATTAAGTTTTTACGTTCTTGCTGTAGTCAATTATTTTCAAAATGCCTTAAATAAAATATATATTGACCATAATTGTAACTTTGAAACCAAATTTGATTAAAAAAAACAGATTTGGGCAAATTTTTTTACCTTTACAAGTTTTATACTCGTAACTCACAAAAATATAATTTGACGATATGAATACACTTTATGCATATTACTTTACATAAGAACCAAAACTAAAATGTCACAACACCAATTTAAATTCACCTTCAATTGAGTTGACGCTCAATAGTAATTTGTTAAATTGTGTCCAACTTTCAATTTCAACACTCGATTTTTGCAGAACCAACTATTCAATTTTTAGTCCACCAATTGTAAGAACACCTGCACCTTGCACTGCTTTAACCAACTGTCTGACCAAGATAGTTAGTATCTAAAAAACTCCTAGTTACGAAAAAAATGAGCGACTATCAGCCACCACGCCACACGTTAGGTAACGGAATGACCAAACAAGGCCTTATTCTGATAAACTTCGCATGTTTTATCGACATTGTATTGCATTGCAGTCGCAAGAATTTTACTAGCTAAATATTATGTCATTTAAATATTGGTGTATGAAATTGGTTAATTATGAGATCAACAAAGATCTGACTGAGTCAAACAAAGATTTCATCGGATGAACACAGCATGTAGTACTTACTTAAGGTTTTCAGTAGTTATTTTTTTTTAATGTAACCACCACTGAGCACGGGTCTCATCTAGGAAACACTCCCCGTGTTAAGGTCATATTCCACCATGCTGGCCAATTGCAGTTTTTTACACTTCACATGCCTTCGAGAATCAGTAGGCTTCTTAATCAATACATACTGTAGCTTACAAATCAGTCAAAATCACCGTTACAACTTAATGAACTTTTTATCTCAGTACTTTAAAAACTACCTATGTTAATATTTTTATGACAGAATAAGTCCGCTGTAATGCAATACATTGTTCTTATCGGAACAAAACTATGACAGGGTTGTAATGATGAATTAATCAACAGTTACTGCGATTTAGTCATTAGTGCGTAGGTCATGAAATAAAATTAATATTATATCGAAATATGTATTATGTTAAATGTTGGTTACTTAAACTCTTCAATACTTGCAGTTTCATGAATATACACAAGAAATTTTTGTGCGTAATATTCTACTCACACTGAAATAAGTTTAATTTTACTAAAAATACTTGATGTATGTCCATAGAAGATAAGATACACTAAATAAAGGTTAGTGTTAAGATAATCTAAGCCAATAGTTTACACACTCTATTTTTACACTTAAAATTCTGCCTATACTGCGAGGTAGATAAACCATTATGTTACAGATAAAAGGTGATTCAACATGTATTTAGATAACTTTACACCAGAAAATAACATTGTTTACATATAATAAGCGTGTAACAATAAGAACGACGTAAGCGACCGCTTACCTCACGTGAAACGCACACAAAATATATATTTAAATATGATCAATGGCATCAACTACGTTGCAATCAGAAACGTTGGCAGCCCGGGAGGCGCACGCGCATACTGGACACTTTTTATTTGTCAAACTCGCTGATGCGCGTCGACGGCGTAACTCAGTGAAAATTATAATAAATGAATGGCCAAACATCTACATACAATTCAGTGTTGTCCCTATGTATCATATTAGACGAACCATTACTTTTAGGAACAACAAATAAATTTATTTAACATTTTGTGTTCACTTAACAATGTAAAGAGACGACTAATTGTAGAATCAAAGTGTACAAACTTTTTATACTTGAGCTGTAACTGAGTTCTTTATAAGAGATAACTATAACGCGTATAACTTCTCGACTTGTATGTAAACGACTAGGCATTATGATGCAAAGCACACGCCAAAAGTTAAAAGAGTGTAGCCTGACGTCGTAATCCGACAACTGTATCGACGATAATCTTAGAGGATTAAAGATGTGGTACCACCCTGCCTTAGTATTTACATAACAATGACTTATTTAAATGTCACATATTATATTGACTTGCATTGGATTGCAGTTCTGCAAGACAGTGCTAATATGTAGCCAATGCTACAGTTTTCAGATACTTGTATACTTGTAAAGTTGAACGCAACTCAGACAGCGTAGGCAAATAAGATTACTAGAAAAATATGTCGGATGCGACTGATGCATAATCTAGCGGTCATAACAAATTTACTTTTTTCATGATATGTACACAACGCCACCGATTAGCCGACAGGGTCACAAGCGTAATAGATGTATCATTTGGGTAGATGGCTTAGCAAATCCACGTATTGTTTATATGTGCCGAGATTAAGATACGAACCTGTTACCAAATTTATAAATTGAAAAATTCGAACCTACTGTTAGCCTGGTTTTAACAGCGATATGTGGAACTGGAACCCGTGGCATCGGTAGACTGCTGACTCCTTGGTCTCGCCGTGCAACCACGTCAATGCGAAGCAAGATGCCACCGATGAACCGGCCGAAGCACGAGATACGATTGACGGCATAGCGCATCACTTTGCTGTTTATGATCGCCTGGTACCGGTGTCCGAAATCGAGATATCGATAACGGATGTTGCTAGTCCTTATGCCATCAATATAAATACCTGAAAATTCAACTTACTGGACACCTGGTTAACAGCCTCCGATATGTGGCAGCGGAACACGTGGCATCGGTAGACCGCCGACTCTTTAGTTTCACCGTGCGACCACGTGAATGCGAAGCACGACGCCACCGTCGAACCGGCAGCGCCGCGCGCGTAGAACGAGATGCGATTGACGGCATAGCGCGTCATCACGCTGTTCGTGTCCGCCTGGTAAAGGCTGAAAAGGAAATTGATCGATTATCAAAGATTCCTAAAATTGACTATCAGAGTAAGTCAATCTTACCTAAAACTGAAGCATAAACCTCATGCATACCAGAAAAAATGTTGAACGTAAATATCGCAAAAATAAATACAATTTAATAACAGACTGTACAACAACACATCATCATCATCACAACCTTTTCTTTGTCCCACTGGCCTTAGTCCACGACGCTGGCCAAGTGCGGATTGGCAGACTCCACATGCCTTCGAGAACATTATGAAGAACTCTCAGGCAGGCAGGTTTGCTGACGTGTCCTTCACCGTTAACACACTTATCAACAATAAAATATCTGTGGTCTTGCAAATACGTCAAGTTTATTACGAGATATTATAGCACTAATGGGAAAAAAACAAACACAGAATGTGTCCTGTAAGCTATTCTTAGAGTGGACCACGGTATGATCTAATTGTAAAGACAATTAAAAATTTTTCAAGCCTTCAAATATAATCCTACAATTTCTCTTCACAACCCTATCGTCCTTACGCTTACTCGCAAACTAGTTTAATATAAACTTCAAATAATATTAACCAAAGAGGGTGGCTTTGGTCTTGTGGACTGAAAAGCTAGTGGTCCTGAGTTCGATTCTGGGGTGGGGCAAATTATTATTTGGGTTTGTGATCGGTGGAACAGCATGGTGGAGTATGCTCTAGACCTCCCGCAGTAGTGTCTGTGGGGACGTGTCCAGCAGTTGGACGTCTATGGGTCGCAGCGAGCGAGAGGTACAAAAAACTCACACGACAAGCCCCTGCGAGCACACGGGGATGGATATCGAGACGGCGATGCCGTCCCTGTTCTCCGGCATCGAGCTCAGCTCCTTCATGATGCGCTGGATGTCCGCTTCCGACTTGGGATCGGCGATGTTCTGCGCGCCCAGGTAGCTCACGCCGCAGAACACCGTGCACTCCTGGTCCACATCGGACACTGTCCACAGATTAACTACATTTTTTCATCCATATTCATCACAAGTAGCGCCCATAGCCCAATGGATCGAGTCGATTCAATGTGATCGAAAGAGTTAAGCAACGGAGGGCGCGATCGGTTTGTTGATGGGTGACCGCTAGTGGCAAAATTTCATAGACGCTACCGTGCTTCGGAGGGCACTTAAAGCCGTCGGTCCCGGTTGTTTTCAATGGTGGAAACTATTTTTTAATGGATAACAGATAACGAAAAAACGAGCTTGCAGCACCAACCACCCGCTCTGCCGCCCATGACAACTGTGACTGACTTTGAACAAGACACAAATAGGGACTGGAGTGTTTACTGTTTAGTCCAGTTTAGTGAGAGAGTTTATTAGAACATTAGTTGGTCAGTTCGTTGGTGGGTATGAGGACTGGGGACTGTTAGTCATGTTACTTGGTGTTAGTAATAATCCATTTATTAATATTGTTAGTAAGAGTCTCGTTCTAAGATGTGTAGCTACCCTTGAGGACTAAGATGGTCGCCTCTAAAGAAGTGTAACCGGAAACCACAAGTTTCCAACCGGATCACGATTGCTTCAAAATTTTGAAATGGTACTAGGTACCGTGGCGGGCGGTGGTTCTGCTTCGGGCGAAGTCAACAAATAAGGTTTCATATAAATAAAACAATACAATACAATATCATTTATTGCACCAGTAAAAGAACACAGGAGAACACAGTAAAGAAAAACCTACTTATTTGGTTTCCTATAGGCTCTACCGCCTTAGTTAGTATTTCATAACAACATAATCGAAAACAGGGTAATTCCTTGGGAGGAAACGTTTCATTAAGCTTGCTTGCGTCATGTAAGATATCGTTCTTAACCCTGTTTCGTCTGTACGTTATTAAAGTACCTACGCCAATGTATTCAGTATTTTCCTTGGTTGGTGAATGTCATCCTCTCAGATACATAGGATGGACAATAGATCGAGCTGATTAACCGTTGCATCATAGCATTGACATCACAATTGTCATTGAATTACGTCTGCTAGATGTGGCCTTGACATGAGAAGTGCGTTCGAAATATTTATTTTTAGGACATTTTCAAGTAATCGTGGTAGGAGCAGTTTCCTCATCCTCGCGTTATTCTACAAAAGAGGGAAGTAGAATCTATTTGAAGATCTGTCAGTCTGCTGTAAAGCAGTACTTATAAGCAATAGAGCTATACTTAGTTAAATATGACTACCCCAACTCTTTATTTATATTATTTATTTATTTAATAAATAGTGGACGCCCGCAGCTTCGCTCGCGTGGAATAAGACATAACAATAGTTTCGTATACAGCTAATAATATTATATAGCCTATGTCACTCAGTGGAGATGCAGCAATCTAATGGTGAAAGAATTTTTGAAATCAGTCCAGTAGTTTTTGAGTGAAAACATTACAAACAAATGTTTCCTCTCTATAATAATATAAGTATGGAGTACAGATATAGATTTATGTCCACACTTTTCAGCATAAAATACATAAATAGAGTAACAAAAAGAAAATGGAATGCAAGAAAATGGTACAAGGGTACTACTTATTTCTTATGAAATTTCTTTCAGTAGACCCGAGACAGGAAACTTGCTACGGAGCTTATAAAATTCTTCATTGGAACTAAGAAATCCTGAAGTTTTTGACCAAGCATTGCAAGACTATTGGTAACACCCAATTCAGAATTGATGACTAACAACTGTGAGATGTGTAATGATTAATATACTCGTACTTTCTGGATGACGTTGTTAAATGATATCTAACAACTTTACAGTGTCCTACAATGACGTTGTACGCAATGCACATTATCAACAACTGAACTCAATATTGTGAGTAAACTGATACAGTTAATAAATATAATAATATTGATGCCGTATAAAAATAGCAGGACAGAAAACAGTAACCCACAAAGATGCTACTTTCTGGTTCAAGTTTAAGTAAGTTTACTATGTTTCTTTAAAGAAGACTAAGATAAATAATTAATCCAACGGAAGTACATAGATAAGGACAAGATTTAACCACAGACAGCATAAAAATTAAAAAGGTCAAGATATAAACGGTTTTTACCAAATCACAAAAAGCTATTATTAAGGCTTGTCCTACTTTCATAAGGCTTCCAAATTGTAGGTACTTCGAAACGGGCTTTGAAGCTCGCGAATAATGGTTATTCCAAGAAAATCGTTAGCAAACGTAATTGCGAGTACTACCTACCTGAAGCTGAAAGCTTTACATTAGTTTGTAAGCGATACCATGACGAAATGAAGTAACTTAACGTAAGGGTGGGAAAAAAGAAAATTTATAAAGTTACAGAATGGTTTTCACCAACTGAAACACTCATTAACATTATATAGGTACTTTTATTTTATTTTATTATACGGACGTATACGTACGTTTCGTTCGTACACTATAGTATTCGAGGTTTTTCATCTGTCGAAATCATAGTTTCCTATACATATAATATACATAATATTGTGCACACAGTACAGGGTGCAATATTTTCTTAAGGCATAATCTATCTATTTATGTGGTGGAAAAAGAAGCCAAAAGAAGGAACCTATCCTAAATATTATAAATGTGAAAATCTGTATGTTCGTATGTTTGGATGTTTAGATAAATAAATATCATAATATACATAAAGATGCCGAAAATATGTTCTATTGGGATGCTTTGCTCGTTTATTGGAAATCAATATGGCAAAACGTCAAAAGATGGCGCTGACAATAATTATTAACTTGATTACATCGTAATAACACAGGATTATGGATGCAACATAGGACAGGAGCAGACGATATCATGTTTGTTTAATTTTTCCTCGGGCGAAGCTGCGGGAAGAAACTAGTTTAATGTAATGAAGCTTAACAAAAACGAACACAGAGGTCATCCGTCAGGATTTATAATATTAAGGTAAACTATACAATTTATACCTTGACATAGCCAATTACAGTAATGAAGAGTTCGGCATGGCCAAGTATAAACTCTTAATATTTATGTTTTGTTTTTATTAATGCTTCTGATTCTGACTTTTAAGTGTACATTTTCCGCATATCGCGGTCGGAACACTCGATGTTTCCATCACGCATCGTATGTAAAACATCCATAAACAGCATATGATCACTCACCTTCATCGTCGCTCTCTATGGGCTTCATGTGGTCGTGTTTCTCTGTCGGCGACGGCGTGGAGGCGTCCCCGGACGGTGACCCGTCCATCACCTCGTAGAACTTAGACCCACCGACATGCCGACACGATTCCTATCGACAATCATACGATATGGTCAGTATATTCTTCGCATTATTGGACAGTGTACACTCGTCACAATTTATCGCGATCGTTTTTATCACTTGTCCACCAACTAGCAGGGCGCTAGCTTAAGTAGTGTCTGTTTCTATGAGAACAATGCTTGAGGAGTGATTTCATTTCAGTACAGTACAGTTTACATACATTTATTTTATTTGTTTATCTTTATTGAACCACATACAAAAGGTACAAGATACAAATGGAAATACATCGTTTGTATAATCTCTATACTAAGATTACGGGCCCAGACAACTTAACAGTGCGATAATGTTTTTATTGTTTTTTCCTTTAATAACATGTCTCGCCAATTTTTTATCGCTATTTTGAAAACCGACGACTTCATTACAATGAATGATCTAAGAATCGCAGCGTTGGATCTGATCTACTGCGACGCAATCGCATACTAAGTCTGCCATTTAAAGTAAATTTAAAAATACGAAATATTCTGCGAGATTTCTCGAGTTACACGCTTTCGATTTTCACAAACTAAGGTATAAATAACTAAGGTAAGGATCTAAGGAATGTAATTTATTTCAAATTAATTTTACATCATCTCCATAGTCACCTTTGTCGCATAATATTCATGACAGCAATGACGAATCTGAACAGAGCCTTATTTCAATGGCACAGGTGTTGGCTGAGGGTCAATGTTTTACAAATAAGGCTCTCTTGCATTGTATTATACTAAAAATAAATATGACAAAATACGTAATTTTATTGTTTTATATTTAAAAACAATCAAAATAATTTTGTTCGGTCAATATCTAGTGTGATGTAAACGGGAAAATTATTAGTGGTGTGGGATGTAGAGCTCAAACGGTAATAACAATTTTGTATTAAACTTAGAAGTAGGTAGGCACAATAATGCTACAAAAAACGGTTTGATTTTTTAAGTATCTACTTATTTACTGTCCCATACGGAATTTTTGTCACCTTATACAAAATTTGCGAGAACTTCCCAAACGTCATATTGCTCGATTGAACCGGTGAACCACAAGACACGTTTCACAAACACTTGTCTTATTACATGTAAATATACTCGCGAATCGCTACTAAACGTACATGTGTCCACGGGCCACACTCGAACACTGAACTGTGCGACATCCCGACCATGAATCACTCTGCCCACTGACGGGTTGTAAATAATAATATAATAGTATGATATCTGTCGAAATACTTTAAGTAGCGCATGTTAAATAATTTATGTTTATACGCTCATTCGCGCGTCAGGATAACCTTCTTAGGATTTAACGACCAAAGATTTACAATTATTTATTTCAAACCAAAGATTAATCTACTTTACAATAATCCGCGAACAAAATTGTATGATGGTGTATGTATACCTTCATGCACGCAATTATTAATTTTTATGTCATTTTAGAACCTCTGGGATGAAGTTCATAGGCACGTCATGATATTTGTAATGGTAATGGTAAAAGGCATCAGTTTGGGGATGCAATTGAACAAGTGAATGCTATGCAACAAAACATATTTTGCATTTAACTTTTTTAGAGTTCGTACCCAAAGGGTAAAACGGGACCCAATTTCTAAGGCTCCGCTGTCCGTCTGTCCAGGCTGTATCTCATGAAACCTGATCGTTACACAGTTGACATTTTCACTGATGATGTAGTTCTTTTGCCGCTATCACAATTGTATAAAAAACAGAAAAAAATTTAAGAGGGGGCTCCCATATAACAGACATGATTTTTTGTCGTTTTTATAGATAATGGTACGGAACTCTTAATGCGCGAGTCCGATTTGCACTTAGCCAGTTTTTAATTTTTAACGTTACTCAAAGATTTTTATCTGCGCTAGAAGTTAGCAATGCCACAAAGTGGTCTTACCTTCCACCACCTGGATTAGCGAATAGGGCCTGGTTAAGAACACATCAAATAATTAGGCTGCTGACTGATGATTATCATCAAGAAAAAAATTCCAATAAGAAAGAAATAAAGAACAAAAGACAGAGACAGTGTTAGAGACAATATAAAATAAAAAAATAAAAAAAGAGAGACAAAATAGGACTACTCACAGCCTGTGCCGTGATACTGAGAGAGAGCCAAGGCTGCTGGCTTTCAGCGTAGCCCTTTTTTATTCGAGCAGTCGTATTTGCGGTATAACTAATATAATAACAAAGCAACTTAAATAATAAAAAAGCGGATGGCTGGAGCAAGCATGCTCCATTCCTATAATCAATACATAAAAATTACCTTTCCAATTTTGATTGTAACACTCATCGCTAATTATCATTGAACCGACCCGGCATTCCAAACACAATCAGTTCGGTATGCGGTCATTAACACAACTAACACTGGCGTAACATCCGTAACATTATTTACTTAATTACTTAATACACATTTAGGTACAACCTACACATGAACGAACAAACTGACACTGCAAGCTGAGTAACTAAAATACTGTCAATGTTAATCAATGCAACTATCTGCAGGAAGACAACAACATCCATAAACTAATGATGAACTTATTCAAAGTCAAACAACATCCAAGATGTTTATGTTAACCGATTTCACTATTCAAATTTGGATTTAATATTGCACAGCTGTTACAAAAAACAGCATTGGTGAAATAGGTAAGACAGAACAGTTGCTGGGTGTGGTAGCAGACGTTTCGCCAGCGAGCTAAGTGGACGCACAATGGGCCAAATCAAAACAACTTTGTGACAATTAACGTCGACGAGCACCCGACACGGTTAAGAAGCCAAAGCGAACTACATTATAAGCCACACGTCAAATCAAACTGCCGCTTAACCTGTAAACACACTTGCATGGAATTTCAATAACTTCTTTCAGTGAATACGATGATAACATAGCATTCCGCTCGCGTCGGTTCGTTTACTGTAAAGATTTACATCTACTATCAAGGGATGTTTTAAAATATAATAATTATAGCCTTTATCGTCAGCTAGACCAAAGATTACCACTAATCAAAATTTAGCTTCACGTATTATGATCAAAACTGATTATGATCGAACTGTATTATGATCGAACTAAATCGAACTGCCCGTTGAATCGATTGGTACGCCACAGAGCCCGATTTTTACCTGTTCTCTTTAAGAGCTTTATGTAGGTGACTTCATCCTCATAAGAAATATTTCGTTTCGAATCTTGTCTCGTAGGCAGATAGTAGGTACCTAATTTATAGCTCGGGACCAGAATAGTGCTACGGTAGCCCCTGCCTGTCGTAAAAGGCGACTAAAAGGGGACTTCTGGGGTCACGGGCGGTGAGAGGGGGAGCTCAAACCGTCCATCTTGTGACCCCGGGAAAGACGACGCTGTTTGTGGCTGCACAGCGTTGTGTAAACCGGGAAGAGCCCGTCTTGGGCGCAGCGCTGGAAATAGGCGTTCCTGCGGCGCACATGCGCGTTCTACAAGAAATCCCGGTGCCCTCCTGTAGTGCCGGAGTAGGCCACCGAGTGGGTTTTAGTGGGTGAAAGTCCCACATAACCCGGCGTCGCTCCCACGACGTCCTTTACCTTCCGTACGTCCGACGGGTACCTTTTCAAGGTTTCCCACTCGTTAAACATAACAAAAAAAAGTTCCTAATTAGCGTTACCGAACATTACCCCGCTAGAGAATGATCAAACTTGATAAATAATACAAGGAATTAATATATTTTGTATGTTTTATTAAATACTAGTGGAATTAGAATTGAATTAGACTTATCAATAGTTTCGTTTACACCTAGTGATAATATGTAGCCTATACCCTCAGTGAAGATGCAGCTTTCTAATAGTGAAAGATTTTTTGATTCATTATCATCCATTATCATTATCCATTAGTGTGAAAACATTACACACAAATGTTTCCTCTATAAAATATTAGTATAGAGTATATACTTATAGATAATGATAAGTATACGGCATAACTTACATCAAAAGCAACAATAGCCCAAGTGATAATGTCAGACAAATAAAAGCAGACAATGCCCCTTACATTCGGAAATGCCAGACAAACTGAACACCATGCCGACGCCGGCAACATTTACACGAAAAACTGCCGCGGTGTTCATCCAACTGTGAAACCAATTCAAATTTCTTTTTACGTCTATATGATAGCAAATGAATATGCAGCAGCACTCGACCGCCGCCATTATGTTTGTGACAAACTTTGAACGTGACTCGGTCAATCCAGTCAGGTAACGTTGTAGCGTCCATAGCCCAATGGCTCGCGTCGATTCAATGTGATCGAAAGAGTTAAACAACGACGGGTGCGGTCGGTTTGTAAATGGGTGACCGCTAGTGGCAAAATCTCATGGACGCTACCGTGCTTCGGAGGGCACGTAAAGCCGTCGGTCCCGGTTGTTTTCAATGGTGGAAACAGTCGTTAAGTCTTGTCGGAGACCTTTGGGTGGCTTGAGAACATTCGACACTGGGTTGGCCACTAACCCCTCCACCAATCCGCATTGGAGCAGCGTGGTGGAGTATGCTCTAGACCTCCCGCAGCTGCGTCTGTGCGGGAGAACCGTGCCCAGCATTGGGACGTCTATGGGTCGCAGCGAACGATGTTATAATAGGAACATTAGTTGGTCAGATAAGGTATGAACAAAGTAGGAGCACAGACGGTATAAGTGTCAATATGACAGTCATGTTACTTAGTATGTATTAGTAATAATTTAAAATTTATAAAATATTCCAAGGTTGCCGCCTATTTTTGTCCCATTCCATCGACCATATAGTTAATTTCTTGTTCTTATGCTATGTACAATGTTGTTGGATCAAAGGCACGTTTCTCTTCGAAACCTTGTTTTTATGAGTCCTCAAATTTCATTGCCCAGTCTGTGATGTAGCTGTGTGTCAAACAAAGAATATTGTTTAGCGGCGTTAGGCTGGCCTTATCTATATATATAAAAGGAGAAGCTGACAGTCAGTCAGCTTCTCCTGACTGACTGACTGACATATCAACGCAGGGTCTAAAGTTTAGACTCTAAACTATAAGGGTTAGAAACTAGAAATTTTGCACAGGGGTTCCTTTTATAACGTAGGGTGCTAAGAAAGGATTTTTGAAAATTCACCCCCTAAAACGGGAGTGCAAAGTTAGTATGAAACTTTGCCGTTTTTGAAGTCAAGTGGGCAACCCGAACGCGGGCAGACGTCGTTAATGGGTCTAATTCTACGCGAGCGAAGCTGCGGATGTCCACTAGTTTTAGTATGTAATTAGTGTATTAATAAACGTAAACTAAATATACTCCTATGAACTTCACTATTTTACTTTGTTAAAACAACGCCCTCTTCATGAAAATGATGACGATGAATGAGTGCTAAGTCCGGAATCCAAAATGTTGAAAGGAATTGTATTGAATTGTTGAATGAAAACGGGATCTGTGAAGATTTTAAAACTAAAAATAGAAAATCTACACTTATCAGAAGACCAACAACCGATCGATTGCAACTGTTAATGATCGCTCATCCGTCTTTCTTTTCGTTGTACAAGCAACGGAGACAAACTGGACAAACTCAAAAAGTCCCCTAATTTATTAGGTATGTACATACCTTAGCGGTGACAGCCCAGTGGCTATCGAACCCGCCTCTCAATCGAGCGGTCCGGGTTCAAACCCAAGCGGCACCTATTAGTTTTCTAAGTTATATGCGATTTAAGAGATTAAATGTCATCTGCTGCAACGGTGAAGGAAACATCGTGAGGAAACCGTGAGAGTTCTCCATAACCGAAGGGATGTGATCTGCCAATCCGCACTTAGCCAGCGTGGTGGACTAAGGCCTAACTAATCCCTCCCATTCCGAGAGGAGACACGAGCCCAACAGTGGGACAAAGAAAGGGTTATGATGGTGGTACATACCTTATTTATAATTTTAATATTTCGCCATGATGTGGATCGTGCAAACACTTTCTCCAAAAATATTGATTTAGGAACTTTTCATAGTCCCACTAATTGGGTTGTTAAAGAATTTAATAACTGCATAACTGTACATAAAATGTTATTGCTTCAGAATCTTATCGGCTGGTTCAATTTGCTTTATGGTTCATTGCCGCTGACGTAGGTACAAGGTCCCCTTACACCGTCCGAGGTTTACGATCGTTACATTTATTGCAAACCTATACTAGAGTGTTACAGGAATGTACAGTCAAAGGCAAATTTAGTTAATTGTAAACTGTTTTAATGGTAATTTTAATTTTTTTTTCTCACCTACCGCAATTTTTCTACGCGCTTTCTCTATGGGATCCTGGATTCCTTCTCCGTACTTTTACGCAAGAAGACTTTTGTGCATATGAATCTCAGTTGGTCTCTCCCGAGAGTTCAAGAGTAGATTTTCAGGGTTATGTGACCTCCAAGTAGCATCCGACGCATGTACTCTACCGGCCTTCTTATGAATCGTGGTTAACTTAGTACCACACTAAAATAACCAGTTCAACCGTCAATATTGGAATATTCCACTTATGTGCAAAATGTGCATATTAAATCTTCGCTCCCGTGGAATAAGACATTAAATAGTTTCGTTTACTCCTAGTAATATTATACAGCCTTTAATAACTCTCAGTGAAGATGCATCCTTCTAATGGTGAAAGAATTTGAAATCGGTCCAGTAGTTTTTGTGTGAAACATTACAAACAAACGTTTCCTCTCTATAATATTAGTGTAGAATTATAGATTGTTAGTGCAAGTTTTAAAGTAACTAAATCTGTATAGTAGTTAAGTTGAATTCGGCTTTGTAGTCGTCGGAGGTGGGTTTAAGTTACGGGCTTAGGGGCAGACGCGTCATGGTCACTCTGTAATACAGAACAGAGTAATACAGAGTCTGTATGTATACACGTACAGGTTCAAACGCGTCATCGAGTAGATTCCGAGCGACTCGAGCGAGGCGTTCGTCACTTCCATTTAACCAATTTGACGCGGGAATTGGCGCCCTAGTTCAGCAGTTTACGGTCAAATAAATTCTAACATCACAATAGATTGTACTCGTTATATATTTTCCATTGTGCCAACATACAATTATTTAACATGGGCAATTGGTAATTCGATTTCTATTTGCAAGTCTCACTGGTCTCTGCGAGACGTGAATGTTGACATTTCAGTCGTAAATGCAAAATGTAAAGTAAAATTTATATGTTCAAGTTGTGATGATATTGTATCTTCTTACAAAATTTTAGGTGTAAGATTATACATAACAGGTTGAAACTATGACTTGGTACTTTGCTAATAAAGATGAGAATCCACATTATTTTTTTATTTCAACTCATCATTACTCATGTCAAGAATTGAGACTGAGAGTATTGTAACTGTGTCCCTATCGTTCCACTCTCTTAGATGCATTCTCCGAGTGCAGTTCAGAAGATTGAGTTTGATTTGTGAATTTTCTTTCATTATTATACTTAATATACATAAATATATTGTATATATATTGTAATTTAATTATTTTTAATAAAATAAATGATGTGAAAAAATATAATAAAACAATGGTGCATAATTTTTTTTTCAACATTTACAACCTACCTCAACTAGGAAAAATTAATCAGCTCAAGAGACAAAAATGATCATTATTATTAACAAGTTTGAACTCATAATTCAATAATCAATAAACATTATTGAAGATCTTATTAACAAAGATGTTTCTTACCTGATCTTTTGTGTCCTTGGTAATAGGTTCTGTTTTCTGAACTGCAGCTCCATCTAGATCCCCCATCCTTGGTTCTGTGTCACTTTCAACTTCAAAGATAACCTTATACAGGTCAAGGCCCTCTGGGACGTTGGACTCAATGTTTGCCTCGGGACGTATTGTCAGTTCCTGGTTTATTAACTGGCTCTGACTTATACGAAGAGAGCCTTGAAGGGATTCAGATATAGCCTAAAACAGAATTAAAATATTAACCACCAAAATAATTTGCTGACCATTGTTCAATAGCTTGTACTAATAATAAGCTTGTAATAATATAACTAATCGGAAGAGCATTTTTATTATACACTCAGGGGTACCAGAGTTATAGGTTAGATATGTTTATACTGAAGAAGTTTATAGTTTTGATAAATAATTAATTTCTTACATACTAACTAACCATTGACACATTGGCAGCTCTGGCTTTTGATGGTAAAAAGATTTTAAAATTTTCATCATTCATCAAAAATTTCATTTTGATCCTCATTTAATGCCCTCTTCCTAATTATTAAATAAAATAAGAAAGTATAACAATCTCATCTGTTAACATAACTTAATAACACTTATTTTATTTTATACAAATACATAGTTTATTTTAAACCAATAGAATGGCTAGGGGACAGGCTAGCCATTCTATTGGTATATATGGGGGATAAAATATAAGTCTAATTGCTATGAGGTGAGGTATACTTTATTTATAATATGTATGTAATTAAAAAAAAATTATAGTTAATTCAAGATCAATATCAGATTTTGTTACCAAGTAATGAAGATTATTCATTCATAGTAGAAAAGACAGTTAATATGCATGCAACATATGCAACTCAAGAATTAATCACACAGTTAATAAACAGGTAAAAATGAACTAAAATAGCAATAGCCTTACCTTTGTCAAGAGAACAATTACGAAGTTTTCACAGTTACTTACTTAGCGGCTAAACTCGGCGAATTATTAGCTATATTGAGGCATGATTATAAAGATTAAAATACACTACCAAATAGCGTAAGTGATTTTTGTTAACGTATGCCGAAGTGTTAAAGAAATAAACTTACGTCGGTCAATATGTCTTCCAAGTCGCAACACACATTTGTAGACAGCACTGGTGACGGACTTGGTGTGCGAGATCGATCGGAAAAAAACTCAATATCTACCGGGTCCAATACCTCATTTGTACGACATGCATTAAACTCCATCACTATTTGCTGTTGGGAAACATCGCACCATTTAATTCACTCACACTGAGTCGATGCTACTTGCAATATTATCGACGGAAAAGAAACTCATCTATTCTTACCCATCGATGGTTAGGTTCTCCGAAGAGAACAAGCCATTATTGAAATGTTAACAGAAATCAAAAATCCAGGGAAAACTAAATGCATGCGGCATTAACACAAAACGACACACATACTTATTACATTAATAAATTGAACCAATGTATAGTTAGTTCAGTTGCTGAAGCTGGATTTTTGGATAGAGCAAGCAAGAACAATTCAACGTCAAATCATTCGCAGGTGTCAGACCACAGATTAGTATATTTGTGTCAGACAGAGAACTCAGAGAAGTAGGAATGTCAGAGGCTCAGAGCACAGAGTACTAGCAGCTA
Organism: Carterocephalus palaemon; assembly: GCA_944567765.1. Lineage (NCBI taxonomy): Eukaryota > Metazoa > Arthropoda > Insecta > Lepidoptera > Hesperiidae > Carterocephalus > Carterocephalus palaemon. Next base: position 12,062,772 of record OX155641.1, on the reverse strand, counting down.
CCACAGATTAATGAATGCGTATTAAGTCCGCCTTTTGTTTGAGAAGTCTCAAACAGCTAATTTAAATTGATATTGAATTTACGATCGTAAATAACGATCCAATCGTAAAGTTCTTAAAGTTGTGTGAATTATTTGTTTGTCTTGATCTTATGTATTCACAGCAAAACTGGAGTTGTCTAATATTTACGAACACGAACATATAAACCATGAAGGAAGAAAAGAATATAAACCTTTACGGCGTCATCCACTCTGTGGCACTTTCTTTTAAATATTATTAATCTATGGTTAATTCAGCTTTATACACACTGTTAATAGCATAGATTTATTACTCTACTAGTGGACGCCCGCAGCTTCGCTCGCGTAGAATTAGACCCATTAACGACGTCTACCCGTCTAACGACTTCAAAAACGGCATAGTTTCATACTAACTTTGCACCCCCGTTTTACCCCCTTAGGGGGTGAATTTTCAAAAATCCTTTCTTAGTGCTCCCCTACGTTATAAAAGGAACCCCTGTGCAAAATTTCAAGTTTCTAACCCTTATAGTTTAGGCCCTGCGTTGATATGTCAGTCAGTCAGTCAGTCAGTCAGTCAGTCAGTCAGTCAGTCAGTCAGTCAGTCACCTTCTCCTTTTATATATATAGAGATATTAGATATAATATTGGTCTGTGCATAGAGATAGCTATATACAGATCGTTGGCGTTGGGTCTGTGACACTTGACAACCACAGATTTCTAAGTATACTTGACAACTGTTGGCGTCCGTTTTGGTAACGTCAATTTGTTTTCAATTCAAATGTAAACGTAGTGATTTCTTGTACGTACGTAACGCAGGGTTGCAAAAGTTCCCGATTTATCGGGAGATCTACTGATTTTGGTCATTGTCTCCCGATATCCCGATTTAGCAGTCCAATCTCCCGATTTTTTGAATTTTCAACCAATATAAATAATTTTCATATAAAAAATGGAAAATAATATTTTTAATGCTAAAAGAAACCTTTAACACAAAATAAAGGCACGGGGACTTCCCGAAATTCGGCGTACCATGTCGAATACGGTCATTCAACTTCGCGGTATGATAAAAGCAAATTGAACTAACAATTCTTATAATGTAGTTTATTATTGTCTGGTGAGTATACGAGGGAAAATCCCTAAAGATAACTTTGTCAGGGTTGTTTCCCAAATTAACTTAACAAAGAGGCTAAGACGTTCATAATAATTATATAGTCCGTTCATATAATTGCATGCACTTGTCTTAGACGTCTCAGTTCAGTTTCAAAATAATATGTTGCATAAATTTAATGAAAACTTTCCACTGAGTCAATGATAGGTCTTCTACACACAAAAAGACGTATAGGAGAAAATAATCAATGTTGTTCATTTTTTAATATAGATAATATAGATGAGAAAATGTTCATAAAATAGCTTGTAAAAGCTGTTATGAAGACGGAAATGATAAATCAATGTACAATATGTACTTAAATCAAACGAAAATAAATGTTTGTGTGAAACTAATGGAACAAATTTAAATAAATGAACACATTATTAACATAAAATACTTTTGTTTTATTCCAAATAAAAATTCTCCCGATTTCTCCCGATTTTCAGGTGACAAATCTACCGATTTTTAATTTTTCGTTTTTGCAACCCTGACGTAACGTAGTACTATACATAGAAATCTGTGTGCTCAGTGTTCAAATGCAACCGAGTCCTAAATCTAAAGAAGTATACTTTGACTTTAACAGTGTTTGTGTTTATTTGGAAATAAATACGTTATCAAAATGGAAACATCGATAAATGATAACGAAGTCCAACACTCTTTTCGATCGCCTCCGCGGCGGAGGCGTTCTACTTTTTTCGAAAAAAGGGATTCGATAGGTGTGTTTATAGCTGTTATAAAGTGAAGTGTTAATAAATGTAAATGGATAGCTTATCGAAAATTATTGTTTCCAGTGCCCCAGCCAATGTCAGATAATGCTGAATCAAGTTCATGTAAACAAATAATGGAAACCAACGAAAAGCACAATCAGGATCTAACAGAGTAATAACTATGTTGCCTACATTTATCGTCTCTTTACTTCGTTTATAATCAGCGTCATTAACAAAATTAATCTTTTTAGGTATTATTCAAAACTAATGGCAGAGAAAGATCAATGGAAAAAGGAATTAAAGAACAGGCAGAACGAATATAAGGATTTAAGTCAGTAAGTGGTTTTAGTTCACAATAAAATCATACTCAATTACGTTGTGACCTTATAATAACACTGTTCTCAGTAACTATATATTCTATAACCGTTGATTTAGTTATAATTAGAACATTTGGTTGGTGGTTAGTTTGATATAAAAATTTATGTTGTAATAAAAACATAGTAATATTATACCTACAATCGACACCAGCATTTTATACTGCAAATTAATAGTTTTAACTATTAAGTTATATCTATCAGCTATAATTTTATCTATTAAGTTAATAAGTATCTTGATTAATATAAAAGTTATTATGATTTTCCCTTGTTCTTCAAATGTAAATTTCAGTTTTAAGTTTATATTGCTAGTTTTGCATGTAGCAATGATTGATTAATCCTGTAAGTACAAATTCCAGGCAGTTCAAGATGGCTACAAATGTTCCTAGCAGATCAAGGATGTCTTACGCTGCATTATCAGATGAAGATATTAAGTTTTTAAATATGAAAGTGAATCTATCAAAGCTTATAGACAGTCAGATGAAACTTCATAAGTCTGTGAAAGAGACAATAGCACTGCACAGACGAGCCATGGAACTAGATGATGCTGTATTACAAAAATGTGAAAATAAATTAGCCCAAGTAACAGAGTATATTTTAGAAAACAGCACAATTGATTGATAATAATATATTCTTCTTGATCAATTTATTTGTCAATGAAACTAAAATAAACATAACCTAAAATTGACTATCAGAGTAAGCTAATCTGTAAAGTATCTACTAATATTATAAAGAGGAAAGATTTTTTTGTAATGTTTTCACACAAAAACTACTTGACAATTTCAAAAATTCTTTCACCATTAGAAAGCTGCATCTCCACTGTGTGACATAGGCTATATAATATTATTAGGTATAAACGAAACAATTGTTGTATAATTCCACGCGAGCGAAGGATATAAGGATTTTGGATATGTATTTAACTACTTCTGTGTGTAACATTAATCAGTTCATGTTCAGTCTATGCTAAGTCTGTATTGATTTTTCTTTCTTTTTACTGAAAAGTAAAGATAACTACAAATCATAATAAATACATATAAAATATTTTCGCTAAATATATTACATGCTGTCCATTAATTGCATTCTCTTATACTTTTTACTAACTTAAATGGTGATAGTAATCATAAAATTGTAAGGGTCGACTCACACTGGCGTAGTCTAAGGGACGCGACGCGTCATGTTTTTCCGCCTACAGCATATTCAGCTCTATTGCTCTATTATTAAAGCACAGCTCGATTCCAGCCCGCTCGAGACCAGCCGCGCGTCGACGCGCGCCAGCATATTTACATAGCAGAAATTTGTACTTAAATAGAGCAATAGAGCTGAATATGCTGTAGGCGGAAAAACATGACGCGTCGCGTCGCTTCGACTCTGCGCCAATGTGAGTCGACCCTTACAGTCACCAAATGTGTAGTGTTATTGGAGAATAAACTAAAATTAATTTCTTTTTAATGTTAAAATGTCTTGTAAATGGTGTATTTTTGTTGATGTAATATAAACAATGTACTTTGTAGAAATAAATAATTAAATTGTAAATATTTAGTGTACATTATTAAAAATAAATTAATATAGTTTTAAAATACCCTGTTTTTTGATTGGCTATGACCTGACCTGAATTTGTGCCTCTAATAATATTATGTACCAAAAAATATAATATAGCAAAATAGTAGACAAAATGTATCATTGATAACAATTTATTTTCAGCATTTCATTACATAACAATTCATTCATATTTAATTAATTCAATTCATACAATTAAAATAAATTCAAATGGATCCTGGTTAAAATGATTCAGAAAGTAAAATTAAACTTTAATTATTTTTAATTCATTTACAAATTCATTAAATAATGGTGTAATCACATCTCCACCTGAGAAAGGCTATGAAATTATTTATGTCACAATATCTTACGGATTGAACGAAATCAAATTATTTACATCATTAAAAATTTTATCCTAGCCTCTCATAAAATAGTAAAACTTTTGGGTTGTGAACTGGCTATAGCCGTAGGTATTACACTAAAGCAGTAATAACCATTATGTTCTGTGTCAGATTTACCACCTGCAATGTGTTTTAATAAGTTTGCCACACAATGACACAATAGCCACAACCACTATCAAACATAAATTATAATTATAACAAATTAAGAATTATCTTATAAACATAGTGAATGTACAAATTTTACATGTAAAATAATCGATTATTAATTCAGTTAATACAAATTTCTGAGATAAATGCCATTTTATTAAATCTTCTATTTCATTTATATATATAGTTGTTGAATGTTTTTTGTTTTTAATTGTAACTTCAATGAACATAGGTTTAAACTTTAACACTTGTAGTATCATGCATTAATCACACTGAACAAGACGGAAAATAATAAAAACAAATTATAACAGATTCATTCGGTTGCCTTTTAAATAATATATTTATAAATTGTTAAAACTATAAAAACTATTTTTCTAACAATTGGAAAAATATTTAATATCTTCATGATGGTGACTGGTGTGCCAGCATTAATTATTAATTGGCTTTATTCTTACTAGGTAGGTATGCGCACTTTAATCCTACAAATTATTAATATCAGTCCATAGTATACCCATAAAAGTAAAATGTTCAGGCACAATCATGGACCTTTATGTGGTAGAGAAATATTCAGATTAACGATTACCTTATACCGTAATTCGAAAATTAATAACAATTTCACAAACCATATAAATGAGGAAGTACACCATTACAACAGTTTAGGGCATAATTTATTTAAGGTAACGTTTGCTCAAATTTAAACTGTAAATAAATTCAGTCATCATGGCATACATGTATAACAATTCAGGAACTTACTTAAACATTAATAGGCAGTCTTTTAATTCACTTAACTCAAATGCTTTGCATGAAAACTTCGCCTTGTTTGAAGCTTTTTCTCTTTGGCAGTCTTGTATTCGCGTCGACACGGACTATTTCGCAGGTCCAGAATCATGTTCACCTTTTCCACAATCAATTTAGCTGTTTCATGGTCAGTTTCAAAGTCGTGTAACTTGTACGTCGTGTTTTGATGGAAGAAGTTTGTGTTGGCTGTGAATAAATGTTATTAGATTAGTGTCAGATACTATCTGACTTTCATAACCATATTCTATTCTTCCCACGTCTTCTCGAGTCTACTGATAGATCCCCTATTGTAATTTGTACCATTCCACCAATTTGTACAGCTGTGAGTATGGATGAAGTCTTGCAGGTTTGGAGGACTAGGCATCCCAAGGAAAGTATTCCTGACGTCGACATTTCCAAGCAACGTTCTTGGGATTCACCAGGATTTAAGTCGAAAGAGTTAAGCAACGACGGGCGCGGTCGGTTTGTGGATGGGTGACCGCTAGTGGCAAAATTTCATGGACGTTACCGTGCTTCGGAGGGCACGTAAAGCCGTCGGTCCCGGTTGTTTTCAATGGTGGAAACAGTCGTTAAGCCTTGTCGAAGACCTTCGGGTGGCTTGAGAACATTCGACACTGGGTTAGCCACTAACCCCTCCACCAATCCGCATTGGAGCAGCGTGGTGGAGTATGCTCTAGACCTCTCGCAGCAGTGTCTGTGGGGGAGACCCGTGCCCAGCAGTGGGACGTCTATGGGTCGCAGCGAAAAGTCGACTGTCTCCTTGAACAATGCAAGGACAACACGGACTGTACAAGAATTAGCCGTTTCTGAACAAGACGCTGGTTGCTGGCTCCATTTGCGGCGCTTGCAGTAGAGACTAAGTCCATGGTCGGCCGATAAGAAGACTTTAATGAAGGACTTATTGACCAGGATCATTTCCCTTTTAGTCAACCTGAGGGATGGCAGCTTTTTTTGCCCAAAAATTACCCTTGGTATACAGGGGCAATGCTGCCAGCGTTCTGGTTACAATGCCACAAGGTCTGTTTTTGGATGACATATTTATTTTGTAAATATACTTGCTTTTTCTTTTTTTATTTTGTAAATAATTGGTTTCGTAGTTTAAAAAAAAAACCCGGCACAGAGTGAGGCAACCACCGGCAATATTCTAAAAAATGGCAACAAAGTTTTCTCTTGACCTAATGATATACCTATAGATTTCTCAATTAATTCTTAATAATAAAATAGTTGTCTTACCGGAACTACTGGGGTCATTCAATGCAGTGTCATGGCTCGGTGAGTACAGTAACCTAAAGCTTGTTCTGCTTGCTTTTGCCTCCAAGATTTGACACCAAGCTATTGAATTTATGTGATGTCGAAAGTATTTAGGCCTTGACTGGAAAAAAAAAAGGTGAATAAGAATTTTCTGCCTGCATATAATAATACCTGGAGTTAATTATCTCTTTGCTTCTCTTCATATGCATGCCTTTTTTCAATTTTATTTACAATAGTGGACGCCCGCAGCTTCGCTCGCGTAGAATTAGACCCATTAACGACGTCTGCCCGCGTTCGGTTTGCCCACTTGACTTCAAAAATGGCAAAGATGAAACTTTTTCACCCACTAAATTTGCACCCCCGTTTTACCCCCTTAGGGGGTGAATTTTCAAAAATCCTTTTATGTGGTCCCCTACGTTATAAAAGGAACCCCTGTGCAAAATTTCAAGTTTCTAACCCTTATAGTTTAGGTCCTGCGTTGATATGTTTATATATATAAATTACCCAATTGATCTTATTAATATAATACGTACCCAAAATGCATGTTTTTGTGACACAAAAGGCACGATTTCTATAGTATCCAAGGATATACTAAGCTGTACCGGTGTATTTGCACGCATTTTATGAAGTAAATTTACTCTATAAATTTTTTCCTGAGCACCATCCGCTAATGAAGGGCCTGTTTGAGAAAATCTTTTGACATCTGAAAAATACACATCCCTGGATAAAATGAGTGCGTTACAAAATTTTTTTGCAACTTATTAATGGTCCACTGATATCTGCTTACTTTTATGCTCAAGATAGCAAATAACCAATCAGCTGCCGGCAATGACAATTATGACATTATATAACATCATGCCTGTGGTGTGTAGTGTAGTACACCCACTCTTCACCACAACAATGACAGACTTTGAATTAGACACATGTAGGAAGTGGAATGATTACTTCAGCTAGCAATATTAGCATTGTGATAATAATAAGAACATGAAGGTTATTTTAAAGCCTGGAATACATATGCTACTAATAAAGCATGCTTGTTTGCTACTAGGTAGCATGCTCATTTATAGCATGCTATCCCAGTGTGTACACTTGCTTTTTTGAATTTTTGAAATCAGTCCAGTAGTTTTTGTGTGAAAACATTACAAAAAATTTTTCCTCTTTATAATATTAGTATAGATTATCGAAATGAAAAATTAAATTTTACCTTCATCCAATGCTTTTTTAAAAATATCTGTACTATCTCCATCTCCTGTACTATGCTTTGAACTATTTGCATGACTTTGACCGGAATCCGATGGCTTTTGAAAGAAATGAAATGGAGGGCCCATGTGAAATGGTAACTCAATATCTGGTATAGGAGTGGTGACTTGATTCAACTGCGTTTTGGTTTTGAGGTCAACCAGACCAAGGCATGGGAATCCAAATTTGGAGCATGGCTCATTAGCATCCAGGCAGGGAAAGGCCCAGTCAACTTCTCCGTCATCCTCTGCTAAGCAAAGACCATATTCATGTATTGATCCAAGTGATATATCAGGGTGTTCTATGCTGTAAATAATGAATATTTAAATTTATATGGAATTAGGTAACACTCCCAGTAAGGAACACAGCAGGTATGATTTGAATCCAAAATCATCCCATCAGTAGTTTTACAAAGCCACAGCAAAATGAAAATCGAACAGTGAAATTCTTAAAAGATCTATTCTATATTTATCAGTAATACACTATAATTAGTAATTAGGCTGTATAACCGGGTTAGGTTTACTATGCTGTAAACCTGTAACCTCTAGGTGGGACTGCTTAAGTCATCAGACAAGATGTAAGAGAAAGAATGCCCTAAGTTTGACTGGCACAGCATGCTTTTTTAAGCATTAAGTCTACCTTTTGTTGCTAATATTTTATAGGTAGTACAATAAAGTTTTAATAAATAAATAAGACTATTCTTGGTTCTGAATGTATGCAGAACTAGATTAAAAAGTATTCATATGGAGAGAAGCAAGTCAAATTGTAACACAAATGAATGGAAAATATGATTATTCTTTTAAATGCATAAACATAATGTACATAAATTGAATTCTTATCACCTGTACTTGTAGCATATGAATCCAATCAAATCCCTGATCTTTGAATTGGCTATGACACATACAAGCAGAGGGTAATTTTGGTGCTTTTCTGGAAGAACTGTCATAAAGATTTTAAATGTTTTTGTTGGTGTTTTCATTTGAGCAGTACCATCAAACTTTGCAAATTCCAAATATTGACGGTGAGGTAATTCTGGGCACTTTTCTAATTGTTCAGCAAGTAAGGACTTCTGTTTAGTTGCTTTCTTAACTTCTAACATGGTAAATGCCTCTTCCACTTGCTCTGCTGTTAGCTGTGTAGAAGTATCTTCCCATTTTATCACTTTTATTTTAGCTGCCTTCTTTAATGCCTGTTCTTTCTTCTCAAGTCTCTGTGCAGTATTAGATCTGTGTCTGAAAATAAAAGATTTAGGCTTGACAATGAAATTAAGAAATTAAAATAGAAACCGGGCAGCCACAAAACTCACTGTTATGACAACAATATTTTTTAGAAAAATATTGGAACACAAAAATTAACTAACATTATGGATAGCCTAACAAATATCGATGATTGGTGATGTAAATGTTTAGGAAACTAATGTATAGTTTTTAACATTTGCAGCATGTATGTCAAACTTTATGTCAATTGTGAAAAACATTGAACAAGACTCAGGTTGACTAGCGATTGGGATGGTGAATCCAATTATTAACTGAGGGTGTTAATATAGATATATATTAATAGGGGACTATTTAGTGACAGGTCTTCCTATCAAGAATAGCCTGGTCAGAGATTACTTTATAAGTCTCATTCCAAGAGAGTCAAAAATATCAGACTGAATAAAAATAAAAGTAACAGTTACCTTTTGACCCCAAACTCCTCGTCGCGAATATAACTTCCGCATAAGTCATCCTCATCACTGTCTTCCATGTCCGGGTATGGATCAAACTGTGTCACAACTTCCCTATCCTCCTCTTCATCTGTGCCCGACTCTTTGCCTCTACTGGTACTTGGCTGGGTAAGAGTTCCTTCACGAAGTCGTTTCTTGTCTTCTAAAGCTCTGCACTGGAATATTTTTGAAAAATTCTCTCCTGCCATTACGGTTTCACATAAACCTGTATCGTCTGTCGCAATGAAAGCATCTCTTATATTTTTTAGGAGCCAAGCTTTATTGTCGTATGTAGCCATGTTGAACAATAAAGAAGTTTTTAAAATTGTTCTTCAAGTTCTTGTTTTCATCTCAAATACCTCATTCCTCAATGTTTCATTTTCATCTCATCAACAATTGAAGTTTGAACAAATTAATCAATGTCAAACTTTGACATATTTTAATCCGTTTGCGCCAGATTCCCAATAATTATATTGTTTTAATGGATACATTTAAATCATTCTGAGATGGGTAAGGAAATTTAAGCTAAAATAAATTTGTTAGTTAATTATTTACTTATCTATATATATAAAAGGAGAAGGTGACTGACTGACTGACTGACTGACTGACTGACTGACATATCAACGCAGGGCCTGAACTATAAGGGTTAGAAACTTGAAATTTTGCACAGGGGTTCCTTTTATAACGTAGGGGAGCACTAAGAAAGGATTTTTTTAAATTCACCCCCTAAGAGGGTAAAATGGGGGTGCAAAGTTAGTATGAAACTTGCCGTTTTTGAAGTGGGCAACCCGAACGCGGGCAGACGTCGTTAATCGGTCTTATTCTACGCGTGCGAAGCTGCGGGCGTCAACTAATTATTACACAAAGCAATATTAATTTTTAGTATAGGCACAATAACTTTATTTCACAGAACATTAAACTTTATTTTGAATAAGATAATAAACATATGTCAGTCGACATTGACATATTGTCGGTGTCTTCGTCAATGTCAATTTTCAATGCGGTTGTTATGGCAACTACAATGCATCCACCCACAGCAACTTTATGATTTTTACAAAATACTGGATTAGAATCTTCAATTTCAATTGATATTTAGTTAGTATTGGTAGTTTTGTACAATAATTGTATTCAGGTAAATGGAAAGGTGAAATTGTATGTGTATTTGATCTGATATAAAATTGTAGAAACTGGGATTTAGTGTAGTCTTCAAATATTTCAAACTAACCATATTTTTCCCCTGTTGCAACCGGATACTTCTCTGTTCATAAAAATTAAATGTCTACATACATTCATACCTATTATAAAATATTATTCTATTAGATGTAGGACCTCTTCGGAATATATTTTTAATAACCTATTTTATCTGGGTAGTCAAGGCCAATAATTTCGTATGTATTATTCGAGGGTACAATTTTGCCAATCTTATGATTATTAAGAACTTAACTTTATTACAAGTACATCCCAGTGCAGACTGCAGGTGACCACCACCCACCTGCACATTTAAGTGTAATGTAAAACTGCTTTGTGTAGGCACTGTATTTGGGACTTAAAACAAAACGAGATTAAGATTTGAAATCTTTATTGAGTAAATTTAAAATAAATAAAAACCAAGTGATTATTCAACTAAAACTGTAAAGAATATTAAACTTCAATATTAAACGTCATTACTAAATTATTATATTTAAACAATGCTGTAGTTACCTAACGCTAGCATACAGCGTCTTAAATCCTGAACACAGTCATAATAGGACCTATATGGGGGAGAGAGGGTTTCATCGTACAGTTTGAGTGTTTCAACAAATTTCTTCATTGCTTCTCCATACTTGCCCTCCTCCATTGCAACCTTCCCTAGCTTGTACAGCATCTCAGTATCCTGGAATTATAATTTATGTTAATGGTTCAAAGATGATAGTAATAGATATTAGTGTTTGTTGTCAGGTCTTGATTTTTATAGCTACCATAGCCACCTAAAACTGGAATTCCTGCTACATATCTAAACCATAATTACAGGCATGATATTATGTTATTATTTTGATGAGTGTGTTGTGGGGAATGTTCTGAATTCCTATCACACTTTTTATAACTATGTAATGTACAAATTTTATTTTGTAATAAACATTTCAGATTTTGCAGTTTAAGCACAGAATGTGAATGTAATAAATCTTTGAGAGCATCCTTAAAAGTTTTCGTTTTATGTTTTTTTTTTTTACAGGTAACTGGTTTTCTTAATGTGGAAGTTTTAGTTAAAAATGGCTGATGATGAAGAAGGTGAGAAGCATTTTTGTATTAAAAAATGTAAGATAGTATTAATTTAATGTATTTTTCATGTTTATTGTAATTTCTTTCAGTGGTAGAAGAAGCCGAAGAAGCAATAGGAGACAGGGAGAGTGACACAGTGCTGAGTCCTATTGAAACTGAAAAGCCTATTGCCCCACCGAAATATGAAGTGCGACCAGGACTTGGAGAAAAGTACTTAAATATTTTTTTTTTCATGTGTTGATATACCTTGATGTAATATGTACTAGACATATTATAGAGCTACATAGTTTAATCGAGAATACTTATTATGGCTGCATTTATGCCTATAAATGCTCACTGCATGTCATGTCCCAGACAGACATCTGAGAAGGCTTAGAAACTATAGAACCTAACAGAAACATAGATAGAGCTGTCTCAACAACTATTATCTTGCAACTGCAACTGGGGCTGCGGCTTTTTAGACAAAGTACGATAGCAGTCAAGTTTTTCTCAAAAGCTTGTAATTGCAAACTAACTGAGGCCTAGTGTGACATAGAAGTTTTTAGCGAAATTACACTATCACATTGAATTGCAGGTTTCAAGCGGAGAACGTTCGAGAAATCATCGTTTCGTCGATGCAGGCTCAGCTTCTAGACCGGCAGTACCGCGCGGACCAGGCGCCACGCTGGGCCAAGACCATCGCCAATGCGGTGCGTCAACGCGTCCAGGAATTGGATATGAAAAGGTTCCTCCATTCATAGATCCATCAGCCTTTCAGGGTCCACTGCTGGACATGGGTCCACGCCACTCGCGATTTTGTACCCTGAAAATTAAATGGTTATCGCATAGACCCGTCAACGCGTGCAGGAGTTGGACCTATAAAGGTTAGACTAGGCAACTACTACCCTTTCCTCCAGGAATAGAACTTACTTAATATGTAAGTGTACGTACCTAATCTTAATAAATCAAATACATAATAATTAAACAATCGAATACAATTTGTTAATACTAGTGAAAAATGAGTTAACTGCCGCAGCGGTTTATCTACAGCGCTGATTTTGTGTATTCGTTTTGTCGCATGGTTCGGGCGTTGGTGATGAATTACTTTTATATTGCTGTCGGCACGAAAGTTAAGCTCTGAACCAAATTCGGAGGGGATAGTTGCGCATAGACCATAGGTTTGATAACCTATGCGCAACTATCCCCTGGTGCGCATATTGTTGATACCTATCCTATGCGCAACTACCGCACTAATATGGGTGGCGAACCAATCATTGACGACCCCACCCAACGCCCCACGCAAAACAATACCTTAATTTCGACTTCAGCACATTCAAGCTATCTTTGATGCTGGTCCTTATACTTTCAGGTACAAAATCCTTGTGCAAACCACAATATTGGAGATGAAAGGCGCCGGCGTGAAGTGCGGCCAGCGCTGCATCTGGGACCCTGAGACCGACGCCAGTGTCGACGACATCTTTAGAAACGACACTATCTACTGCTACACCATTGTATACGGGGTTTATATGTATTGAGAGCTTTACTGAATCGTGACTGATGATCATTATAAGGCCAAAACGGCCTGATGTTCGGCGAGTATGTTCGAGACATGATATTAGTTAGATGTGAATAAAACACCCAAGCTATGATTTTATGAAACAACAAATTCTGCGATTGTGCATCATATTGATTGCCTGTTTATTTTGTCTCGGAGATGTTAATCATGTAGGTATTTTTCTAATGCTGATGAGAGCATACATATTCTAAAAAAAATAATCTAGATAATAATAAATACAGCTGTTTGTTCATCATTCTTTCTTTTTCCTAAATTGATACATTTTTGATCTAAAATTCGTTTAATTTTCATATCTATGATAACGATCACAAATCACAATGATTAACACATTGCTGCAACGAATGCGGATGTCTTTGTATGGAAAACTATTATTTGTATAAATTATTATAAGTTTATTTCAGTACAAATCGCTCGGTTCATGTGCCGCGCTTATGTTGTTTAGTTTGTTAGATAATTTGATACTTCTTCGTAATTTGATTTTCATGTACGGAATAGACAACGGATTTCATTCTAGTGCCCTAAGAAGTACCAGAAGATTTGATTTTTTTTCATATCCATCTGTAGAATCAAAATCTATAGTAGGATTGACGAAACTTGCCGAGTGCAACACATCGAAATTAGCGTTTGTGTGTAGCGTGTATGTGAATGCATTTTCGTAATATAGGTTGATGATGCTAAGCTAAATGTAGGTGTCCATCATATTTTATGTCGGAAATCTACTGTTTTTTATGAATTTAAGATAGCAAACGAGATTGCAGCGCTACCCATCCGCTGCCACACATAACACTGCACACTGACAACTACAGAAAGACAGACCTTTCCTCCTCTTGAGCGGCGTTGTAGGCGCTCCTGCGCTGAGGGAATTCGGAGTTAGGGGAGATCCCCTCTATCCGGGCAATTGCTCCAGGGGTAAACCCCGTCGGTGACTTCCCCGCTGTTGAGCGTGGGAGCCAGTCGATCGTCGCGCACGCGGTTCCACTAGCCGTTAGTCGCTAATTCCCCCTAGATGGTCGGGGAGAAGAAGGTGCAACAGCTCTCTAGGGAGCGGTCGGCCTTCAGGGGGGCGCGCGTGCAGCGGCGCTATTGACTGACAACTGTTCTGCGACTGACTCTGAACAAGACTCTAATAGGGACTAGGATGGTGAAACATGTGTTCAATCCTTTCATCACTGGTCGGTGTGAAAAGAAAAGTAAAACGCCTTCCAAAATTGACATTCATTGTCACAAGAAAATTAAGGAGAGTTGCGTCAACTCCCGGAAAAATATCTGGTGAATTCACGACGTTCGTGGAGTTTCCCTGCAGGCCATAACGTTTATGGTACTGTCCTCCGGCCGTGCCGTGAGTCAAACAAGAGGCAGTTGTGTGCAGAACAATCCGGCGACATTGGATGTTAAGGTTGGTTGGATCTTTTCATACTGATTGTGGTACTGGATTGCTACCTACTGCCTCACATACATTTATACAGTCCACATATAAAATCGAAGGATCGCCCCTGCGATTACCGCACAATTTTTTGTGGCCTTCGAGCCGAACGTAGAGTAGGCAATTCTTTATTCTTTTATTTTATTTAATATATATTTAATTTGCACGTTGCAATGGCTTCTAAAAAGGGTCAGAAGGTTCAGGAAGTGTACGAGGAGTGCAACAACAACAACATTGCATCCTCTAAACGCTATGCGGCTCGTGCCGCCCTACACGCGAGGGAATTCGAGTTTCAGGTGTCCCTGGTTCTCGAGCAATTCTCTGGGGTCAACTGCCCCGTGGTGATGGGACCCACTTTTCGGTGGGTGTTGTAAACATTATTAGGCCGGGTTCTTTGCTTCGCGCGCCTTGCCGGCGCGCGAGACGGTTAAACTCGCTGGACCAGTTCATTAAATATCTCCCGAGGGAGAGGCCGCCCCTCCGGCGGTCGCGCATGCAGCGGCGCGATGCCGCGTAGGTGGGGGTGGGGTCCGTTGTCGGCGCGGTCATACATGTTCCGCGCCAACCGGACAATGAACTGGTCGAGCGATTCGACCTTAAGGTCACGCGCCAGCGTCGCGTTCCTGACATAGCGACCCGCGCCTGTGATGGTTCGCAGGGCGATGTTCTGCTGTGCCTGGAGGCGCTTGCGCTGAGTGGCTGACACCAGCACGTACCATGCTGGCGCCGCGTACGTCAGTCGGGATCGGATGTAACACTTGTAGACACCCAATTTGGTTCGGGTCGGTAGCCTGGACGCCAACACAGGTCGGAGCATCGCACGTGCGGTTCGGGCTTGACGGAGCACGTGCTCCACCATGGCCGTCATACGCAACGTGCGATCTATGTGGCATCCTAGGTACCTAACCGTGGGCTGCCAGTGCACATCCTCGCCTAACAGGCGAAGCGGCGCCGGCATAATACGTTTGCGACTGAACAATATCGGAACCGTTTTACCGACATTAACGGCTATCCTCCATTTGTTCAGCCACACTGGTAGCAGGTCCAACAGTCGCTGCATCCTCCTGGCTGCCAGGTCGGCGCTAAGCGACGAAGCAAAGAACGCGCTGTCGTCAGCGAACAAAGCGAGTACTACGTCTCTCTCCCACTCCTCGAGGTGCCCGTCGAGGGTGGGGATGTCGTTCGTGTAGAGCGCGTAGAGCAATGGCGAGAGCACACTGCCCTGCGGAACTCCTGCGCGTATTGGACGGGGGTCTGAGGCGCTGTTCTCGACCGATACAAAGAACTCCCGCCCATTAAGAAACGACGCTATTAGCCTCACTAACGTCGTCGGCAAGGGAGAATCCATCAACTTGTAGATCAGCCCCGCGTGCCACACACGGTCGAATGCCTTCTCTATGTCGAGAAAGATACCGACCGTGTGACGGCCGTAGTTTAGCTGATCACACAAATGATGGATCACCCTTGTCAACTGAAGCGTTGTCGAGTGACCGGCGCGGAACCCATACTGCTCGTCTCTTAAAGCAAGCGACGGCCGTATGCGTGTTAGCGCCAGTCTCTCAAACAGCTTAGATAGTGAGGACAATAGCGCAATGGGACGGTAGCTAGCCGGGAGACGACGGTCTTTCCCCGGCTTCGGGAGAACTATTACCTTCCCCCTCTTCCAGATGGTCGGGAAGTGTCCTGTGCGCAGGATGCCGTTGAAGAGCCGTGTCAAACTGACGATGGCTCTCTGAGGCAGTTGCTTTATGGCCATATTCGGAATACCGTCAGTGCCTGGCGCCTTGCGGTTAGGTAAGCGCATGGCGGCCTTCCGCGCCTCGGAGGGCGAGATAAACTCGATTCCGACTGGCGGCGGGGTCGGGCGACTGACGAATTCTGCTACACGCGACTCTACATGCTCGCAGTGTTCGATGACGTCATCGGCTATGGGGTGTGGTGAGAATTGCTCGAGAAGGTGCTCGGCAAGAATGTCCGCGCGGTCCCGCGCTGCATGGTGCCGGATGCCTCTCCCGTCCACGAGGGGGCATACCGGTGCTACGAGGAGTGCATCGCTGATGTTGAATTAAACGTTTTAATCAACAAAAAGCAAAGAATTTTTGAACAATTACAGACAATATCTGACATGTCATTAAATGTAACTGACAGCAATATTCGTGAAATGTTTCTATTGCGTATTATGGATATAGATGAGTTACGTTCATCTTTCGAATTACTTATTTTTGAAATTTATAAATGTCAGTTACAATCTGGTGGAAAAACCATATTTCAAAGTCAGGAATTGAATAGTTTTGATGAGTTGTATTACCGTATAAAATTGATTTCTTCAAAATTACTAGCGAATGATAAGAATGTTAAAACTGAACAACCACAGTCGTGCATGGAATCTAGACCACGTCTTCCAAAATTGGAGTTGTTTTGTTTCGATGGAAATATTGAGAATTTTAATACATTTTACGAGACATTCTGTTCGTTGGTTCATAATCAGGCTCAGATACCGAAAATAGATAAATTCCACTATTTACTTTCATGTATAAAGGGATCGGCACTAAACATAGTGAAAAGTATTCCAATATCTGCTAATAATTACGACATTGTTTGGCAAGCTTTACTCGACAGGTATCAAGATAACCGTATGTTAGTTGGGAATTATTTAGACAAAATGTTAAACTTTACACCAATTGCGAAGGAATCATCCTTTCAATTAAATAATTTCATAGAAACCTTTGATAACTCATACAAAGCTATACAATCTCTTAATATTGAAGATTTGAATAGTTACATTCTGTGTCATGTAGCATTGCGAGCTTTGGATCCATACACTCGTAGGTCATTTGAACAAAGTATCAATCAGAAGTCGATACCAAAATTCTCTGAATTGATTACTTATGTTACTAATCAAATAAAAGTGTTGGATCATTCTAGTTCTTATGATGCTAGTACAAGCAACCAAAACATCATACCAAATAAACGTCAACCAGATGTAAGTAGGTTTACGGCGCGAACTAGGAACAGTGCACAGAAAAATTACGCGCATGCATCGTCATCAAACTCAAAAAAATAATTTATCTTGTTTGCATTGCGGAGACAATCACATGATATACCGCTGTGCTCAATTTCGTAAATTGAGTGCTTCGCTACGAATCAGCCGTGCTGATGAGTTGAAGTTATGTCATAATTGTCTAAAACCTAATCACACTGCTGAACAGTGCAGGAGTGAATTTAAATGCATTATTTGTGAGCGACCACATAACCTATTGTTGCATCAGGACGTAACGAAAACGTTGCTCGCTTCCTCTTATAACTCCGGTAATGCATCGGTTCCTGCAAGCGCACCCGCCCAGTCGGGAGGTCCTTCAACTGATAATAATAATAGTTACAGTACGGTGTTGTTAGGTACCGCGATTGTTTATATTTTAGATAACTTTAACGTCTATCAACCATGTCGCGTATTAATTGATTCCGGTGCACAATCCAATTTTATTTCCGCTGCATGCTTACAACGTTTAGGTTTATCTCAACGTAAATGTCCGTTTAGCATTTGCGGATTAGCTGATGGTTTAGTTAAGAACTACGGCATGACGTCATGTAGCTTAAGGCCGCGTCACACTGATAAACCTGTTTTTAATATTGATGCTGTTATTCTTCAGAAAGTAACTTCAGATCTACCTACAATTAAAATTCCTGAGCATATAATAAAACAGTATGATAATTTATTTTTAGCTGATCCTCATTTCAATAAGCAATCGCCCATTGATTTAATTTTAGGCGGTGACGTTTTTCCCCATATTTATAGTGGGAAGAAAATTATTATCGGTCCCAATATGCCAGCCGTGCTGGATAGCGTATTTGGGTATATTATAACAGGTAAACTAATTACACCGTCGACTTGTGACGTCACGGATGTGAACGTTGTAGCGTCTACAACGTTGGTGTCGTACACCACTGATGATCATTTAAATGATACTCTTAAGCGATTTTGGGAAATAGAATCCTCGCCGTGCGATGTTCCTTTAAATCCCGATGATGAAATCGCTGAAAAACTATATATCGAGAAACATTATCGTGACGAAAGTGGCCGATATGTTTCACCTATTTTATTAAAGCCAAATCACGAACCGTTAGGTAATTCGTATGACACAGCCTTTAGGAGACTCACGCATGTCGAGCGTCGACTTGCGCGCTCACCTGAGTTACGGAAGGCTTATTCTGATTTTCTGAAGGAGTACGAGTCACTGGGACATATGGAGCTATATCGTGGTACGGAGCCGTCAAAATATTTAATACCACATCACTGTGTGTTACGGCCTTCTAGCTCTACAACACCGTTGCGTGTGGTCTTTGATGGATCACAGAAAACTAGTACTGGGGTGTCACTAAATGACAATCTTTTGACTGGCCGTAAATTACTTCCAAATATTTTAAAAATTATTATTAACTTTCGTCTCTACGACATATGTTTTACGGCAGACGTGTCAAAGATGTACCGAGCCGTGCTCATCGACCCAGCTGATAGGTGTTATCAACACATATTATGGCGTGATACACCGTCAGACCCAATACAAGTTTTTGAGTTGAAAACAATTACCTACGGATTGCGTAGCGCGCCTTACACGGCTATTCGCACGCTGCTTCAACTTGCCCAAGACGAACGGTCAGACTGTAAGGCTTCCCGAGTTCTAGAGGAGGGTGTCTACGTTGATGATTTTTTGTGGTCATGCCAATCTATAGACGAAGCTTGTACCTTACAAGACGGCTTAATGAGTCTTTTGAAAAAAGGCGGGTTTGAATTGCGTAAGTGGGCTAGCAACTGTCCCGAGCTACTGACACGAATGAAATCAGAACAAATAACACAAATAAATTTCCAAGATGATACGTTATCATCATCCTTAAAGGTCCTAGGATTGACATGGTTGCCCTCATGCGACTTCTTTTCTTTTAATTATAATTTAAAAGATAATGACGGAACGAAACGTTCAGTACTTAAGCTGCTTGCTAGTATTTACGATCCGGTTGGTTTTATTTCGCCTTGTACTTTCGTTGCCAAATGTATCATGCAAGATCTTTGGAAACTGAGCCTCGGCTGGAATGACCGTTTACCATACGAATTGTTACAAAAATGGGATAAATTTATCGGTCAATTACCGATCCTTTCACAACTTCGCATTGAGCGACATCTTCTAGTGAATTCGTTTGTAAACGTGTAATTAATCGGTTTCTGTGATGCATCGTCACAAGGTTACGCAGCTTGCATATATTTTCGTAGTACTGGCAAGGATGGGAACGTCAAAGTCAAACTATTGACGAGCAAATCAAGAGTTGCTCCATTGAAACCGTTAATGTCTATCCCTAAGCTTGAACTTATGGCAGCCGTGCTGTTATCGAAGCTAGTTCGTTTTGTCGTACAAAATGTTAAAGATTTTAATTTACCAATCGTTGCCTTTAGCGACTCGAGTGTAGTTTTGTCGTGGCTACAAACTCCGCCATACAAGCTAAAAGTGTTCGTGGCTAACCGTGTTAGCGAGATTGTTGACGTGATTCCGCCCAATTGCTGGTTTCATGTAAACAGTGAGAACAATGCAGCCGACCTCTGTTCTCGAGGCGCGCTGCCTGAACAACTTTTAGCAGTAGCGGACGAATGGTTTAGTGGCCCTGCATGGCTTGCTGGGGATCCGCGTAGTTGGCCAAGAAGTACATTAATTTTAAAGGAAAATGATATCATTCCAGAACTTAAAACTAACGTAGACACATTTAACTTTAATTCTTACAATTTAAATAACTTTAATGATCTTGAACATTCCTTTAATAAAATTTCATCATTTAGTAAACTTGAGCGCATAACGGCGTGGTGTCTTCGTTTTATAAATAATTTAAAATGTAAAAAATCTGATCGATCATTTGGTTCACTAATGTCTTGTGAGTTAAAGCAGGGACATGATTTAATTATAAAAGTCATTCAAAATAATTATTTTTATTCTGAAATACAAATGCTGGCAAAGGGAACTCATGTATCATCCCTTCGCAAACTATCTCCCTTTATAGACCCTGATAATTTCCTCAGGGTGGGGGGTCGAATGCAACAGTCGGATTTACCATATAATATAAAACATCCGGCACTCTTACCCAAGAAGTGTCACATAACAAATTTAATAATTGATTATTTTCATAAATGGTACATGCATGTAGGACCGCGCACCTTGCAAGGCATTTTGAATAATAAATACTGGATAATAAACGCTCGTAGTGTAATTCGTTCAGTTTTGTCGAAATGTCGGGCTTGTTTTAAATGTCGTCCATACTCCACCCAGCCTATGATGGGTACGTTACCTGCAACTAGGCTTAAGGCCAATAAGGTGTTTGACCATGTTGGTTGCGATATTGGTGGTCCATTCTTTATAAAAGAAGGTATGCGGCGAAATGCAAAGGTTTCTAAGGCATATTTGTGTTTATTTGTATGTTTCTCTACAAAAGCAGTGCATCTAGAAGTGCTCTCAGATTTATCTTGCGAATGTTTTCTGGCCACATTCGATCGTTTTGTGGCACGCCGCGGTCTCTGTAGTTGCTTATATTCTGATTGTGGAAAAAACTTTATTGCAGCAGCTAAACATTTAAAAACCGTTACCAATTATTTTAATTCGACTATTTCTGATGAAATCCTTTCTGGATTGTCCTCGCGAGGTGTCGATTGGCGTACCAACCCCCCTAATGCAGCTTCCATGGGTGGTCTATGGGAGGCAGGTATAAAATCAGCCAAACATCATCTCTACCGTGTAGTAGGTGATAGGTCCTTGACTTTTGAGGAGTTAAGTACTATATTTTGTAAAATTGAGGCGATTATGAACTCGCGACCATTATGCTCCCTTTCAAATAATCCTAATGAATTTGAAGTTCTAACTGCGGGTCATTTTTTAATTGGACAAAATCTATTAACTGTTCCGGAGTATAATTTTGAAGATGTACAGATTAATCGATTGTCACGTTGGCAATGTATTCAAAAGGCATCACAATCATTTTGGAAGCGATGGTCAAATGATTATTTGCACACTTTACAGCAAAGAGAAAAGTGGTTCACCTCAATTCCAAATGTTAAGAAGGGTGATTTAGTGCTTCTTAAATCTAACCTAACCAAACCGTTGCAGTGGCCTCTTGGCAGAATAGAAGAGGTTCACCCTGGTTGTGATAACATTGTACGTGTAGTTACTGTACGTACCCAAACCGGGGTTTATAAAAGACCAGTAAATAAAATCTGCCCATTGCCATATGCAAACTAAATATAAAATTAAGTTATTAGGTTAGGACTTAGATTAGGCTCATACACTCAACTTTTTACTTAACACCAACAAGTTTCTTTATTTTATTTTGAATTATTTCGTAAATATTCACACACTCATTCTTCTCACACCTACATTATTAGGAAATCATCACACTGATTTCGGTGAGGGGTATGTTCAATCCTTTCATCACTGGTCGGTGTGAAAAGAAAAGTAAAACGCCTTCCAAAATTGACATTCATTGTCACAAGAAAATTAAGGAGAGTTGCGTCAACTCCCGGAAAAATATCTGGTGAATTCACGACGTTCGTGGAGTTTCCCTGCAGGCCATAACGTTTATGGTACTGTCCTCCGGCCGTGCCGTGAGTCAAACAAGAGGCAGTTGTGTGCAGAACAATCCGGCGACATTGGATGTTAAGGTTGGTTGGATCTTTTCATACTGATTGTGGTACTGGATTGCTACCTACTGCCTCACATACATTTATACAGTCCACATATAAAATCGAAGGATCGCCCCTGCGATTACCGCACAACATGAAAGGAGAGAACTCGTTTCCTCCTCCATGATCAGTTGGTTAGTGGGTATGAAGCTGGGGCATGGACTGTTAGTATATTAGTCCTGTTAGCTGGTGTTAATACTATTCCAGATAGTAATTGTTAGTAAGAGTCTCGTTCCAAGTCACGGATGTGTTACCTTTGAGGACTAAGGTCGCATTTAAAGAAGTGTAACCAGTGTAATTACTTACTTGAAGTGATTTCAGTCCTTTGAGAATATTAGTGTACTGCTGGCACAGACCACACTTCACCATGAAATCTTTGCAGTCATAGGGCACCGGGACGACGTTCGGGCATGGTTGGTCCGAGTCACATCTGCGTAAGTTATGAGATTCACTAGATTAATACATAGATTGCAAAACACTTATGTAAAATATCATATTAAAATAATACAGAGTCTAAATACGGGGTAGCTAATGCGTTTCTTTATATAGGTTTTAGTTTATATACACTTGACGTAGAACCACAATCACCACGGCATTTCAAACGCGGTACGAAATTGCTAGAATTTTTTAAATTATAATTTTAACACTATATAAAATCAAAATCAAATTCTTAATCCATACTAATATATGAATGGGAAAATTAGTTTTTTAGTTTGTCCTTTTTCTGCGCCTCAACGGAATGATGGATCGTCGTGATTTTTTGCATAGATGTAGTGTAGGACCTGGAGAGTGATTGGTTTCCGTGAAACACTGAAATAATCGTTTGATTTTTAATCGATAATTAACTATCGATCGATTTTTAATCGATTGATGGCTATCTCGGATTACGATCGGACGGACTGCGGGTAAAGCTAGATTTTGATTTGTGGTAATCTGTATGTGTATGTTGCAGTTGATAAAGTCTATACCTACTTACTTATTAAATTTTGAAACATCCCCGGATGGATGGAAAACGATTTGACGCGGGCGGAACCGCAGAGAAAGCTAGTTTTTTTATAAAATAAATCTGCTAGAAAATACGTTTGTCTGCTCCAGTTCAGCTGAAAATTGGGTTGTGCTTCATTGTTGTGTATCTGTGTGTTAATAGTGTTATCAGATTTAAATCTTACTTGAATCGCATGTAATTTTCTGTCATTTCTTCATACGACGGCCAGTCCTGTTCGCACGCCAAGCAAGTGCAGTCAAACCAGTATTGATCCTTCAGCTCCGCTTGCCTCTTAGCCTTTGGCACTGTCGTGAAAATAGGTCCGTAGTTCTCAGCAACCTCTGCACCTTTTTTTATGTTCTTAACAGCTCGCACGACGACGTAGGGACCGCAGAAGTACCTAAATAAAAAGACGTAAGTTGTTGCTTAAATGTTTCGTAATTTAGAAAAGAAAATTTTTTAAATGTAACTATTGTCTACGTAAGGTAACTACAAATTTATATACATAACTAGTGGACGCCCGCAGCTTCGCTCGCGTGGATTTGACATAACAATAGTTTCATTTACACCTAGTAATATTATATAGCCATGAGACTGAAGATGCAGCTTGCTAATGGTGAAAGAATTTTTGAAATCGGTCCAGTAGTTTTTGTGTGAAATCATTACAAACAAATGTATCCTCTTTATCATAGATAGTATAGTTATGAGTGCAATTAGAGCAACGAATAATTAATAAACATATAAATCTCGTACCTGACAATACCCGGATCACACGAATGATTAAATAAGGCCAGTGTAGTGAAAATTGCACCAGCTAAAAATACCGATTTACCGCCATGTTTGATAATATTTCGACCAACTTTCGGCATCGGACACTGCAACTCGAATACTTCGTGAGCATTGAATTGCAAAACCTGTAGATTTCTTAAAATTAATCCACCAAATAGAGCGACATCGTCCATATACTTATCAGCAATTCCCATGGATTTAATCTCTTCCATCTCAATGTTTTTCGCTCTAGGCTTACCATCAAAGTAGCCACTCAGTTCCAAAAGCTTTACCAAGAAGCAAGTCATTTGTGTTCTATGTATGAAGTCTTGTTTTGTTCTTTTGTCTTCGTGGGCTACTAAATGGTATGCGTTCCTGTAATCGTCTGTTTTGTATGGTCCTGTTGGCTTTGTGTCTAAATCTTTAATTTCGGTAAAGTACTCCTTTTTCTTCTGAGTTATCATTCGTAAAGCTATATGGCATGTTATGGAGCAGCCAGATTTCCATAGCAGAGGGAGGATCTTACATTCGTAGCCGTGGTACGTCTTTTGTGCTGCGTCTTGGCATTTCTCACTGCAGAATATTATGTTAGGACAATTTGGGCATGCCAGTGGTATTGGACACCTGAAACAATTTCAATTTTAATGTTCTCTTTAAGTCTAGGTAGGTACGTGTAAAACGCACATTAATTTGCTTTATTATGAAACTATATCCTTGCTTGAAATGTTTTTCGCAAGTTTGTTGATGAAAATGAAGATGTTTTTCTTTGACATACCTAACGAAACAGTTTTGACAGTGAGTCTTGCTATATTCTCCCAATAAGACCCCACTGTGAGGTTTTTCGACAAGCAATATTTCACCGGCTTGTATATTTCTTGAAGCAGTTGCGAATCTTCCTTTAACTCCATCATAATCAATTTGGATTGCTTCTGAGGCAGCTGGATATTGGCAGTTATATTTTCCTGGTAACTTTGGTTTTGGCGCCGTCTTCTGCAAAGGCTCTGGATCTTTAGGGTTTCCAGCTAATTCTATTCCCTTTTTTAATATTTCCAACATAAGTTTTGCATCCGTTCTCATCTTTTGTCTTTTTTCTTTGTCCATATTGTTTGCTTCGTCGAGTGCGCTAATCGTATCCCTGGAATGTTATAATTTACAATTAAATTAATTTATTTACCGCGAATTGATATTGCAATGTAATGCACTGTAGACATCACACATTATTTAATTGGTATTACCTATTATAATAAAAGTAAATAACAACAATTTTTCCTCGTCTGTTTCGTATACCTTCCTACTTACAGAAATAGGTACTTAGTTCCTTTAAGTCAACTCAAGTAACTTACTGGAAAGCTGTGATAGCTTCTTGATTTCTTTTTAGGACAAGTAGGGTTCTTGCTTTTCTTTCCAACACTTTGTACCGCAAATGCCGGGGGTAGCCCAGCGACAGACAGCGCCGGATGTCCGCTAACGTCTCCTCATGTTGTTCTAAATGACTCAATGCCGCTGAACGGTTCGCCAAAACTATTGACAACTCGTCGGCTGTAAATTTTTAATAACTAATTTATTAGATTGTTGCTACGACATCTTATCTTACTATTCATATTACATTGTATATCTCTTTGAGGTGTCAATCAAGTTGAATAAATAAAATAAATAAACAAATATTCCACTATTCATCGTTTAGATAATCAAAGAACATGGATAGTGTAGGTAGACTACGAATACACAGTCAAATAGTTGAACGTTTATCAGCTGCTCCGTTTAGTAAAAAAATATAATGGATCGTCACCTTTTACAGAAAAAACAAAATCAATCTGGTTACATTCATTTGGGAGCTACAAAGCCCCATCGCAGCATTATGGCACCCGTTTTTTCAGTACCTAGGAGGATAAAAATGAACCAAATTGCCTGCTTTAGATTAGGTTCATCTTTTTAGTTTGAATATTCGCGTGTGAAGTTGAAATGTATATAATTTATAAAATGAGTATACTTCAACAGTTACTCACGTTGCTCTTAAATTTCTATAATATGTATTGCTATTGCTCTCTCATTTTTTAAATTTTTTTTCAATGCTCAGTTAACAACAAAAAACTTAATTCATTTACGAGTTAAACATAACTTACTTTCTTTTTTCGGCATAACTATCATGCTTTGGCTGTATAATTGCAAAGCCTTTGCCCAATCACCCTTCTGTACAGCCTTGTTCCCTTCATCCTTCAATTCCCGCGCTTTGTCCAAATCTTTTCGGATTGGAAAGTCGCCTCCAATGGTAACTTTTTCTACATCAGAGGCAAGATTGTAATTTTTTATAGCCGAAAGGCCGCATAAATATGATACGCGTTTAGCGTTATTTTCTAAATTGGCGAAATTGTTTCTCGTAACATCATCAATTGAACTGTTTAAAGTTTGGTGAAATTTTTTAAAGAATCCCTCGCTTTCATTAGACATGACGAAATGCGTACTACAATATATTTGTGGTGCAACTTCTATGTCTCTTAGTTTAGATACACTTGATAATACACTTTTATCACACTGAATTCAAATGAAATATTATAAACTTGAATGATTTCGAAAAAACTTAGGTTAGTTTCGTCTCCGAATGTTCCGGCACCTCGCACATGGCGACTGTAGCTACAAAATGTTCCGTGGTGTTTCTATTTTTACATCTGGGTCGAGGATTCTTCCCGGCTTTCACTGTGTTGACGTCTATTGCGTGTTATTCATGTTTATAAAACAATGCTTGTACCTACCTACAACCCATGAATTCAAGTGATTTATAATTTGAATGTAATTCACATAAAATTATCTGAACTACGGTTTCATAAGTAGATAAGTATGTATTTTCGCTGCGACCCATAGACGTCCCACTATTGGGCACGGGGTCTCCTCTCAGAATATGTATTTGTAAGTAGTTAAATAATGAAATAGGTAAATTGTACTGTGATGCATCAAGTTGGCTTCCAAGACATAATGCACGTAATTGTGCCTCCAACAAAGGCAGTATATAATGAAACGTTTAGGCTTATTAAAATGACGTCGGAGCGTGGAAAAAAACTCAGGCAGTCATGAACAGTCAATTTTCTTGGACATTGCAAGTCTCGTAGATTCCGCGGAATTTTCTAGATCTTGTGCTTGATTTCTCAGTATTAAGGAAATACCATGTCTTAACATAACAGTTTAGATTCTAAGTCCCTACGTATTTATTGTAAGAACAATATACATACCTACTTAAAAGACGCAATGCATTATTTGAGGCAATCCATATTCGTACCTGTTTAATGCAGAATTTACTAATTAGTATGCATTTTCACAACCATATTGGAGCTTTTTTTTTTTTTTAATATCTTTACGAATTTTAATCAAAGACACCACCAAAAGTTCCACTTACAACCACACTTGAAGGAGGTCGAGAGCATACTCCACCAGGCTTCTCCAATGTGGATTGGTTCGCTAATTTACCTAGGTACTATTTTTCAGTCAGGCTAGGTACTATTTGGCAGTTTATTTCAAGATGAAACTTCGAAATATGACTATCATTTCTTTACCATCTTCCTTGATTCCTTGAAGCGCTGTATAGCTGGGGTGCAAGCAACATCAACATACGTCAACGGAAAATATAAACATGTCCAAATCCTGTTCTACGCGACGAGATGATTAGCAAGAGTTATATAATGTGTAATTATAGTCAACGTTACACACTCGTTCCGATGGCTGGCCACTGGTGGTTGTCACGGCATCGTGCGCTGACTGGGCCATTACGCGGCGGTCGCTCAAGCGAAATGAGGTAAGATTGTGTTAAGAGGAAACATGAATGAGATGAGAATGTATGTGAA
This sequence comes from Carterocephalus palaemon, assembly GCA_944567765.1. Lineage (NCBI taxonomy): Eukaryota > Metazoa > Arthropoda > Insecta > Lepidoptera > Hesperiidae > Carterocephalus > Carterocephalus palaemon. The sequence goes on along the minus strand of OX155641.1, from coordinate 12,034,921 downwards.
GTTGCCCGATGAAGCCTAGACAACTTATTTGAACAGACAATTTTTATGTTATGTTTGTCCATTGTCCATTCATGTTATGAGGTAGCAAACGAGCATACGGTCCCGATCACCCGTGGCAAGTACCTACATATAATAAACCTCGAGCAGTACAAGTTAATAATAAAACAGAATATTAAAGGCACTTTTTGAAAGTCTCTTTCAAAAAACTCGACTGTACCCGAAAAATATCCTATATTTTTGACGACGTTTCGACGTAGCCCATCTCAGCGCTTGATGAGACCTCCGGGATCTCAAAATGCACCGCTACCTACCGTTCTACGCTGTGCGTGTGACAGGAAATAGAGATAGTATAGAATATGTTATATCGTCATCAGGCAGTAGCGTCCATAGCCCGATGGCTCACGTTGATTCAATGTGATCGACAAAGCTAAGCAACGTCGGGCGCGGTCGGTTTGTGGTTGGGTGACCACAGTGAGTGGTAAAATTTCGTGGGCGCTATGTGCTTAGGAGGGCGCGTTAAGCCGTCGCTCCCCGTTATTTTCAATGGTGACAACAATCGTTAAGGCTTGTCGAAGACCTTCGGGTGGCTTGAGAACATTCGACACTGGGTTGGCCACTAACCCATCCACCTATCCGCATTGGAACAGTGTGGTGGAGTGTGCTCTAGTGCACTTGTATCTATCGGAGAGACCGGTGGCCAGCAGTGGGACGTATATGGGTCGCAGCTAATGAATTGTTGGGCTTAATATTCTCTTGGTAAAAATAAACATAGTTTAATTTACATTCCTAACGTAACGAATTACTTTAGGAATGTCAAGTTAAGTCAAGAATTACTTAGTAAATAATTCCCCTAACTGTTGAATATATCAAACTACGAGTAGGTACCTAGTAATAACTCGTATAAAAGCGTTGTTTTACTACATTGTTTCTGTCGCTTAAGGCGATTCATTAAAGTGCTTGTATAAGTACTTTGGAATACATTTATTTCTCATTATGTCTATACCTGACATGTATTACAATTAACACCTAGGAGCAAAATTTTCCTAAAGTCGTGACGCTACCTCAGGCCAACGTTTGCATTCTTCGAGGTGCGACTAATCAATCATACTACTTACTGCCTATTTTTGTACGTGATATTAACGACGAACTTTTTGAAAGCAGATAAGTATTGCAAAGTGATAAGTTAATATTTTGGTTTCTTCCTCCAAAGGTATGGGTTCAAAAGTCACGCACACATTGGAACTATAAACATGCATTATGAATAATCAAATGTCATCTGCTGTAATCTGTGAGTTCATCTTTTTTCTTTATTATCCTTAGATTTTTTTTATGGATACAAGATAGCAAACGGGCTTATAGTCTAGACGGCACGTGACTAGCTGAAGGAGTTTTATTGACGAAGGGCGAACGTGGTCGAAGAGTAATAGCATATTCATGTATTTATTGTAATTTATGGATAAAGAACTTTACTGTCACTAAGAATCACACATTCACATACATGAGAAATTATAATTACATATAAACATTTTGGTATCTTATTCTTATAGTACTGCGAATTAGTTTATAACAAAGTGGGTAGTAATAAATTTAAAAATATTATTTAGTAATACCTCATTTTAGTAGGTACGTAGGTATAGTGTTCATAAAAAAATCTAGAGCGTAAGCATTTAAGATCTGTAATCTCAATTGTTTTTATCTGTGACAAAATTTATAGTTTGTCTATTATATTATCTGTGGATTTTTCTCTCTCTCTGCCTAGACGTCGATGTATGTAAGTAACCTGCTTGTGCCTCTAAATAAAAACCTTTAAAATAAAAGTATTTTTGTTGGTTTCCCAAACAAAATTGATATAAATATAAAAAAATCTAGAGCGTAAGCATTTAAGATCTGTAATCTCAATTGTTTTTATCTGTGACAAAATTTATAGTTTGTCTATTATATTATCTGTGGATTTTTCTCTCTCTCTGCCTAGACGTCGATGTATGTAAGTAACCTGCTTGTGCCTCTAAATAAAAACCTTTAAAATAAAAGTATTTTTGTTGGTTTCCCAAACAATAGTCGTTTATAGAACCCGACCGCATTATCATTCTTTTCATCACCAAATATTATTAGGTAGTATCAGTTAGTAATATCTTTTCAAAGATCCTACTAAGTACATATATATTTTTTGCCCTACGTAAAAATTGCCTTGGCGAGATAATGAGCAGAAGAAATCCCGAATGATTTACGAGACCTCTGTCACACGGCCAAATTCTTCGCGACATTGCATCGTAGAGCGAATAACATGTCATCACAAATATCATAAATGGCGTCCGCATGACAGCTTCCTCATCTCCGTACGCTTCACTTTATCAACCTTATCTTCCCATAGTGAGCGTAATGTCCGTTTATCCAGCAATTAATTGGTAATGAGGTGTAATAAAGCTGCGAGCTGGAGGCTAGGTGATCTCGTTGGCATGCGCGGCGCGCCGGCGATTGTCCCGCGACTCGTGCGCATACGCAGGCGGAATAGCAATTCATTCCGAAGAGGCGCTTCCTAGTCGTTGGCGGACTTTTCATGTAAACAAATGTTGAAACGGGATCACAAACCGTTTAATTTTTAGCCTAATCATTTTAATTAGGGTATCTACCCTAATCTTGTTTTTCTGGTGGCAACTGTTTAATAAAACTGTTCCATTGGGATCTTCCAAATAAAGATCAATCTAGATTTTCTAAGGTAATCGTTAAGCACATATTCATAAAAAAAAACAACTGCTGTGTAGTTAATAGTTAGCGTTGTCAGTTATTTGTGCTAATGATTCCATAAAATTCCACAGGTACACGATTAATAGAGACAGTCGTGAATTACTTTATTAAACGCAATAGGTAACATATAGGTTTTGGAGTAAAGAAGACAATTGTTGATAATTTGTACAACAATATACATACACATGTTCTAATCTAGACATTCGTGTTTGGATGGATAAAAATGCCAAACTGGTATTCGTACTTAGTACTTATCAGCTGCTTGCCCGAACCGACACACTTAACTTTATGTGAATTTTATTCCACTTTTAATTTCTTTGTCTTATCAGTGTTTTCATTGCGCTCGATTACGCGATTACGAGATAGCTCGAAAGCAGAAAGCAATTCAGTATTTTTGAATGACTTCAAATGCAACGATTTCTTTAAACGAGTAGTCTCTCACTTATTCAATGGGCGTGGCGATGATGGATTTAAAGTACGGAATTAATCGATTGAACAAAAATGACTCCCAATCGAGCGCTTGGCACTAGGCGAACGTTTAAATAAAAGCTTTTAAAATTAGAGCTGGAGCTCGTTAAATAGACACAACTCCATTCTATTTAGTCCATCTTTTGGCCCGTCAGTCGAGTGTTTAATACATTTTAGTACAGGTTGTACTGACTCAAAAATACGGAATTGCTCCTGTCGATTCGATCGAGATATGACTCATTTTTCGTTAGTTCGCGAGTGATTTAAAAATCTCTATTTTCCTGATCCTGAAAGGCAAGCTCAAACATTGAGAATGAAAAATCTACGTTACTCATAAAAGGACAGCGGATTTATTCAAAGGACTTAGGCCTGGTAGCATTGGAGTAAAATTTATACTTTTCAAGACTTACGGATGCATGCATTATCACATCACTACTTATCCTTGTATTGTTTGTCCTATGTTAATATTCAACCTACCTACGGGACTTCCTCCGTTGAGACTGCCAGACAAATAATTCCTTCCTCTTAATTCTCCTCTTGTTCCTTGTTCACATGCCAAACTCATGATAATATTATATTTGACACGAGATGATGTACGATTTTTACGACAACAAATCATGAAAACATGAAATGCAACTGTTACGGTAACTGGATAAATGAAGTTTGGAAGTTTATAGGTATACTAGGCTTTACGAACCTTTTGAGTGTATGTATTGTAAAATTAGTATTATTTGTAAATTAGTATTATTTAAATAACGTAGTAAGCTATAACATAAAACAGACATGTATTTTTCAAATAAATTATTTTAATCTGATGGTGCTAGACAACTAGATACATGCAACTTAATCAGTATCATCGCTCGAATTATTAAATTAATATTAAATTTTGTATTTGATTTTTTTTTCAGTTTGTTCCAATGCTTGAAAGTACCGCAGTCGATACTGTATCGAGAACCACATAAGGATACAACTAAATAATTACGTACTGTGCTTAGTGCGTCTGCGTTTTAGTTTTATATAAAATCTATTATTTAATAATTTTTACCTGAAAATTCAATACTTTGTATTTTATGCCATAGCGTTTTGAACGAACTATACCTAATATAACCAACAATTACACAAACGACCACTTCAGACATACTCTATCTGTCCTCGGGACCCACAGACAGCCGTATGCGCTGGTACGTAATATGTTTTAAATTAAAAGCAACTAGACAACGACCCTAAGACGGGATGCTATGAATGCCAGTGGATTATTACCATTATATTTTATAAGACATCACAATAACTTACTGGTCGGGTTTCAATGAAATTATTCTTGAAGGTTTTTTTCATAAACCACAATGCGACGTTCATTATTTAATAAGATGCATTTTCCCGGAAGGAGCAGGAAAATTGTCGACCCTTCATCATTTGCGCGTGGCATAGCTGATATGACTTATTGTTTTCAACCAGCGACGACCGCCGGGTGGCCTCTAGTTAACTTTATTTATATTCCCTGTAACGTCAATGACCGTGTTTTCAAGTAGGTACATTACAGTGGCATGTAGATTTACTGTAGCAATTATTTTGATTAGCTGTGGTTTAGACATCCTGCCTTCCTCATAGGATTCAGAAAATCTGAATATCTAATCCCTGTTACATATTTTCGAGTTTTGATAGTCATGTGACCTATGCTATATAAATTTTAATAGTGAAATAAAATAGAGTGACGAAAGAGTTTTCCAATTCCAAGTTTATACCAAAATTTAGTCATGTAGAGTCTTTTGAATTGGATTTTCCATGCCATAATCCTTAGTTCCATAGCAAGAAACGCTTCGCGCGAGTCTCAGACGAGATACATAAATAAATAAATAAATATAAATATCATTGACATCTCAAACACGGCCACTTGACCCCAAACTAGGAAGAGCTGTACTATGGGTGACAGACTGATATACATACATAGATATTTTTTAAATACAGACTTATATATTTACTAACATCCAGACACAAAACAAATACAAGTGTTCATCACAAAAATGTTTGTCCCGAGCGGGATTCGAAACCACGACACCCGGCGCAGAAGGTAGGATCACTACCGATTGCGGTTTATATTGTCTTTCAACATGATCTAACAAAAATTTGGGTTTACATATCATCATGTAAGATTAGACGTTATTATGTAAAATATGATAACCACCTGCTGGTCCATTGTCACTGATAAGTGATAGCAGTTGCCGCAGACACTTGGACAGCTATCAGTAGCGTCGCAAAACATTTGCTTTGCAAAGAGCGGCGCTGGAAGACGCCGACAAAGTTATCTCGATGAAAATCATCTTTGTCTTATCACTTTTACTACCTGTAATGTTACCTAGTCATAGCGATGATCTTATAGTAACACTATGCTTATATTACAACTAGTATAGTAGCCACCATGGTCAAAATTCGGCAGTCATTAATAAATTAATCTTCTTATATATAAAAATGAATCGCAAAATGTGTTGGTAAGCGCATAACTCAACAACGCCTGGACCAATTTGGCCAATTCTTTTTTTAAAATGTTCGTTGAAGTTCAAGGATGGTTTTTACGGCGAGAAAAATTTGAAAATTCATCCCCTAAGGGGGTAAAACGGGGGTGCATAGTTAGTATGACGTTTTGCCGTTTTTGAAGTTAGTGAATGTGTAACGCGAGCGAAGCTGCGGGCGTCCACTAGATATAAATATAAAAATAAATATAAGTATGTATAAGTATAAGTACAAGTACAAGTACAAGTACAAGTACAAGTACAAGTACAAGTACAAGTACAAGTACAAGTACAAGTACAAGTACAAGTACAAAGACAAGTACAAGTACAAGTACAAGGACAAGGACAAGGACAAGGACAAGTACAAGTACAAGTACAAGTACAAGGACAAGGACAAGGACAAGTACAAGGACAAGGACAAGGACAAGTACAAGTACAAGTACAAGGACAAGTACAAGGACAAGGACAAGGACAAGGACAAGGACAAGGACAAGTACAAGGACAAGTACAAGGACAAGGACAAGGACAAGTACAAGTACAAGTACAAGGACAAGTACAAGGACAAGGACAAGTACAAGGACAAGTACAAGTACAAGGACAAGGACAAGGACAAGGACAAGGACAAGGACAAGGACAAGGACAAGTACAAGTAAAAGTACAAGGACAAGTACAAGGACAAGGACAAGGACAAGGACAAGGACAAGTACAAGTACAAGTACAAGTACAAGGACAAGGACAAGGACAAGGACAAGTACAAGGACAAGGACAAGTACAAGTACAAGTACAAGTACAAGTACAAGTACAGGTACAAGTACAAGTACAAGTACAAGTATAAGTATAAGTATAAGTATAAATATATATACTCTAATATAATAGACTAGCTTTTACCCGGGGCTCCGCCCGCGTGGTCAAAGGGAATTAACAATGACTTGTGTATCATATACGTGATTCAGAACTTGAAAATGAATTTTACTAACGCCATCTATTAATAACATTCGGAACTAAATATCTATCAAATAACAAAACATCGATATCTTCCCATGGGGATGTTTTACCGCGGTAAAAAGTAGCCTACGTCACTCTCCACCCTCCTCACTATGTCGACACACAAAAACAATACCATATACATAATAGCTTCGTTGCGACGTGAAAGCCGGACAAACAAACAAATAAACAAACAAACAAACACGCTTTCGCATTTATAATATTAGTATGGATATAAGATAAAGATATAGATATAAATCTAATATATGTATAAAATTTCCATGTCACAATGTTTGTTGCAGTACTCCTCCGAAACGGCCTTACCAAATATGCGTATTCAGTAGGTCTGAGAATCGACTAACATCTATTTTTCATCCCCCTAAATGTTAAGGGTAGTCCACCCAAAATTTTTTTTTTTAATTTTTAGATAATTTTTTTTTTTTTTATGATACAGCATTAGAAAATACATACAACCCTGAATTTTCAACCCTCTACGATCAACCCCTATTTTTCCATCGCGATTTTTATTTTTAATAATTTCCTACTTTTATTGAACGTTTTCGATTATAAGTAATGGTAGTCGTAGTGGTAGTGGTAATGGTAGTGGTAGGGGTAGTGGTAGTGGTAGGGGTAGTGGTTGTAGTAGTGGTAGTGGTAATGGTAGTGGTAGGGGTAGTGGTAGGGGTAGTGGTAGGGGTAGTTGTAGTCCACACACTTACATGAAGTTCTCCCAAAATATTCAGTAAAAATTATTTATATGGCAAAACAACGTTTGCCGGGTCAGCTAGTCTATATAATAAAAATGAATCGCAAAATGTGTTGGTAAGCGCATAACTCAACAACGCCTGGACCGATTTGGACAATTCTTTTTTTTAAATGTTCGTTGAAGTTCAAGGATGGTTTTTACGGCGAGAAAAATTTGAAAATTCATCCCCTAAGGGGGTAAAACGGGGGTGCAAAGTTAGTATGAAGCTTTGCCGTTTTTGAAGTTAGTGAATGTGTAACGCGAGCGAAGCTGCGGGCGTCCACTAGTAAATAATAAATATCATGGACATTCTCACACACGGTCATTTGAACCCAAACTAGGAGGCGTGTCAGAGACTGATATAAATACAAAGATATTTTTAAATAGATAATAGTTATTAACATATTAGTTCATTAAGCGTCATCTATGCATCTATAAAAATATTCACTAATTCATCATAAGAGTTGTTAGTGCGATGCTGGAAAATTCACCGGGTGGGTAATTAAATCATTAAATTAAAAATTTATTAATGTATTAATTTAAATTTGATGTATAATTGACAATATTGACATGTACATATATATTTTTTATTTTTTTATTTTATGAAATTTAATTTAAATTGACCATTGTGTATTGTTTTATTAATTAATTTTTTCACTTTTTACTTAGGGTTTATATAATTTTTTAAATCGTGTTTGAGATTTTTGACTGTGGATAATTTTTTTTAAATTTTATTACTTATAGGTTGATTATTGTGTATTGTCTTTTTTTGTATTAATATTTAATTTAATTCTGTTTTGACATGTTTTATATAGGTAACTATGAATTTGATTGTTATTTTTGATGGTTGTATTTAATTTAATTTATTTTATTATATTTGATTGAGACAATTTATAATAATTCTAGCGCATTAGGGACATCCCTGTAAAGCTAGATGTAAGTTAGATTTAAATAAATAAATAAATAAATAAAAAATAAATCTTTATCTCCAATTCAATTAAAATTCTTTAATAAAAATATAGATTATTTTCATTAAAGAATTTTAATACTTGCTTAAACAATCCTAAATGTCTAAATCAAATCAATTCAATCAATCAATAGATATTGATTTTAGTGCATAGGAATTGAGGGGTATCGCCATTATAATACTAATCAATTTGATCATACAAAGGCATAAGTACATATAAAAACGTTTTGTTATTGATTATAAATAAAACAAAATGATCTGCGTAGTAAATCAATTCATTTACATGCATTTACGTTGATAATCTCAGCGTAAAAACCTATGAGTATCACAGAACCGTGGACGGCGTACGTACGAGTAGGTAATAAAACAATTCAGTGACTGGTAGTTTTGATTCAACCGCTTTTGTTGTTTGCTGAGATTGCATTGCATAATTACGGTCTAGAAGTTTTTATATTCAAAACACGTGAGTATTTTAAATGTACATACATTAGAACTAAGTAACGTAACTGAAAATATACTTTGATTATTATTTAATCGCAGTTCAACGTTAACCAAACCCAGTAGCTGGATGTGATTTCAGTGGATGGTTGTTGGTTTTTGTGATGTATAAAATAATTATATTATCTTAGACAATAAGTAGGTAGATACAAATAAATATACTTCATAATGTTCTCAAAGGCATGTGAAGCCTTCCAATCCGCATTTGGCCAGCGTGGTGGACTAAGGCTTAATCCCTTCCATTCTGAGAGGAGACTCGTGCCCAACAGTGGGACAAGGAAAGGGTTGTGATGATGAACGCTTAGCGGTGTTTGATTGTGATCCCAGAAAACGACCCTTAAGACTTTTATCCCCCTTCCTGAGCATTTCATATTAACTATAACTATACACTTACAACTGATAGAAACACATAAATACCTACAGGGCGGTGGGTTGCAGCGCCATCGCACATTAACTTTTTATCCTATTCTAACTATAATGTACGAAAACCGATGAGCTTCTGACCTCAACACACCACAAACAGTCTTATTTCTCTGCCTACTAAGTCCAAGGAAATGAAATTGTAGAGCTAATATAAGTAATAAAACATAATATTTGTGTGGGCGTGCAATAGAGGTAGCACGGATATGAGAGCATCGCCCCATGTTGACTACATAATTTCCTCCAATGATATACTATACTCGTAGTTAGATAACTGATTTTAGACTCCTACCTACGAGGATATTATTATCATTATTTATGTAAAAACTTTATTTATTTAAATAAATATTATAATAAATATATAATAACCCGCGGATCCGTCATCGTTATATCGTTTTCCGTGCAGAACTGTACCATTAGGTAAGGTTTAAAGTTTAAAATATAAGAATTAAAGTCTTTTTTTTTTTGATGGCAGACTATATCAAAGACACCGCTAATCATAATCTAGCTTCAACCGAATTTCGGCCGATCAGAATCCAATCAAATTATAGATTTTATCGATCAATCGGATCGATTAAAAATTGATCGATATTCAGTGATCGATATAAAACCGAACGATTATTACAGTGTTTGCGTATTTAACGGGAACCATGCAATATTCCGGGATAAAATGCCTACTGTGCTCTCCAGGCCCTATACTAGGTACATCTGTGAGAAATCACATCTATCAAATCTTACTTATATATAAGACTTATAACTGTAGTGTCGTCACGCGCTAGCGGTGAGCCAGTACGGACGCATTTATTTACTATAATGGACACCCAAACACTACAATAACATTACATAATCCCTTCGAGAAGGAGAAGAAGGACAAACCAACAAACACATATTTTTTCTCATAATAGTAAGGATTAAAGGAACATTACAGGAACATGCCTTAATGCGTTTACTAATTAATAGGAATTATCCAGAATGATGCATTGTATGCAAGCAAAGTTTTTACGTCCACGCCGGAGTTTTTAATGTACTTGAGAAACCTTTTTTTAACTTTTAATTTACCACTCCAATTATTCAAATTGAATTCTTGAAACTTTATATACCTTAACACTGAGTTTTAACAATACAAATTATTTCTTATTATTTTATCAAAATATGAGCCATAAAATTATAACAATAAAATTAGTTTAGGTCTGAGCGATGTTAAAAGGATTGATGGGATTATCTATGTATACTTATTCTAGCATATTATGTGGCGATTATGAGGTAGTAGAGCCATTGTGAACCCGCGATAGATAGTAGATAAAAAAATGTTTGACGTACCTAAATTTATCTTAATACAAATATGATCAAATGAAAAAAAAAGAAAAATTCATTTAGAATCATAATCAGAATCTATATTAGACGTTATAGGTTCTATTTAATTTAAGAGTACCAATGCCACCGAGTAGCTAAGTAGGTACCTACAATTTCTGGCGTGAAATAATTGTTTTTTTTTTGGTCCAATAAAAAAGAAAAGTTTTTTTTTTAAGAAAATTGTGTTCCTGTTTAAATAGTGAGTTTCAACGTTAGATAAACTCCTCTGGGTTTGACCATTAAAACCTCAAACGTTGCAACGCATCTGTGACCAGCTTCTAGTCCAGACCAGCATAAGTCTATCATAGTTCTAATGATGGCAGCGAATTGGTTGTGCTGCATGCTTGTTTACTATCTTATATTCATAAAAAGAATCTTTAATAAACCACAGCTCACAACCAACCATATCTAACAATGAACACCTGTTTGGTTGTTTTAATGGTTTTAAGTAACATTCAGTAGCCGTATGTTATCTATGTTTTATACCCACTTGGTTACTTATGCCTCAGTTACTCTTCCGATGAGTAATTCAACTTTGTTTCGTTAAACAATAGGCTATTAAGTGGACGACAACGGTTGACTTCTGTTCTTAATAGCATTCTTTTGATTTATACCTACATGAGATCTCGCAAAGATTTTCCTTTTTGTGCATTATTGATCGAAGTTTTTGTCAATCATTTTTATATGCATATTATGCGTCCCATAAGAAATGGCTAGTGGATATACTTAATGTTATTGTGTTAACATCATAAGTATAAAACATATGATGGCTCTGACTGCCCAACTGTGGGTACTGGATTCGAGTCCTGATGGTAAGTGGTCATTTTCGTCTATGGACAAGTGTGACACCAGGGTGCGTTGCCTGCCTTGAAGGAAGCGTTTCACACTCTTTTTGAAGCGCTCCATGTCGTACGAGTATATCGAAGGGAAAACCTTAGTCGGAAGCTCATTCATAAACATAAATAAACATGAAAAATAAACATTCCATCAGAAGTATTATATACTTATCACGTTAACACCATCGATCGGTCGCACACATTAACATTAAAAAAAATAGGTACTCATGTGTTATGCATCCTCGATGAGACAGTCTTCGTCCGCCGCATTAATTGTTGCTTCCGCCCTTTATATGTATAATTGCTACATTCTCACCTCGCACAGATATTGTTCTTTTTTGTTGATCGTCAATAAAAAATGGCGAGACAATCGTATGATTCACACCCGCAACAACTACAGAACTTCGCATTGTTAACGTTAATTGATCTATTTATAAGTATCTATTCGTTTGGAACAGTTGAAAAAGTATTTGACCGCATTTGACCGAAACTAAGCGGTTTAACAGAAATGATCATTGTAATTTTAGTCCCTGCAATGTAGATATGTACTACCTAAATAATGTAGTAAGAAAACTGGGAAACTATAAATAAATTACTTACCTACTTTATTTTTTAAAAGCTTTTATTTAACTTCACTCGTATGTAGGTAAGTATTATGTAGTAGTATAGTATGTATGTCCTCGAATCTTGCAATCAATATTTCACCCACTTCCACTCAAGCTATCGATTCGAGCTGAAATTTGGCACACATATTTAGTTCTGATGAAAGTAAATAAAATAAAAAAATAAATAAAAATAAAAAGCATTTAAAAAAATTAAAAATTGTAATTTTTGTTTTCACGTATCCGCATAAAAGAAGATCGATACCAGTAGACACAGAGTATAAAGCCACTGACCAAGCAGTATATATTAAATGGGTGGTAGCTAATCTACATGTTACATGAAATTGTAAGTCTAATTAAGGACTACACGTATTAATCTAGCTACCGAATCAATTGACTGATCGATTGTTTTTACGATTGACGCTTGTAATAAATGTTCGTTCGCTATCGCAAAATCTCGTAGAATCCATTAATTATCACAACTTATTTATTAATATACTTTGTTATAGATACACAATCAGTTTGATATACTGCACGTGAAATTCTTGTGTAAGTATTTTATTATCATTCTGTTAATAAGTGTTGTCTTTGTAGCTACGTACTGGGTTCAAGCGCTACCAAAGGGCTATTCGTCGAGGGGTCTGAAATTTGTCGAAACGCTTTCAATAACCGAAATATGAAGAGTATCCTTTGCTTCGTATGCTCGCTTTTAGCTGACCTCCCATGGATAAAATCACGCCTATCTAGATAGATAGAAACATAACTAACCAACTAACCATAACTAACCAGTTATGTTTAGGTCTCATCCTGGTATAACATTCCTGCCATGAGACTCCCATGTACGGTTGCCTATTGATTTGTCTCAAAATAAATAATAGATATTCATATCCAAGGGACAGAAAGCAGTAATTAATTTACCTAAGATTTGAACTCTGGATGTTTCAACAAAGCTGTCCTAGTTTTTATTGATTTTTTATTCGTCACCTGAAGCCCAATAAGCCGGAGTGTTACAATATGTTCGTTCATTATAAACTATGAGTATATTAAAAGGCTGTACTAGCGTATCGAATATTGGTGTGTTGTGTTTCTACATCCCTACTATGGTAGGGATTTAGGTTATTGACTGGCTCTACAGTTTCTGAGAATCGGGGTAAGTCCAATTTGGGACAGACAAAAAATAATGGCGTAAGATTCGCCTTAGTTTTTGCCATAGATAATTACATAATTAGGTATTTACTTGTGTTTTAAAGTTTTTGCGATGAGAACGGAACTTGGTGTCTGGAATGGAAGTTCTCGGTTTTAGATATGTTTTTGTAAGAGGTAATTATTAGCTTATTTGTATACACATAACATAACAAGCCTGGATTTCTTAGAAGTTGTAGGCAGAGCTCTGTAATACAACCTACATTTCACCGGTTAGGTTTATTTCTGCTATACACCAGGCACAAATCTAAATGCTCGACCCAGGAATCAAATTAAAGACTTGAAGCGTAGTACGAGTAGTCATGTTTGTTACCATTAACCTAATCAGTTATAAAATACACGTAATATCTATGTTATGTAACTAGGTAGCATTAGTAAGCAGGCATTGGTATACTTATATGTGGATTTAACATCGATACTTATGCGAGCATGTCGGCAGTCATCCGTTGCACCAAGTTGCACCAGGTTACACCGTTTCCCCAGATCCACATTCATCATCTTTTGGTTTTCCAACGTGGAAAACCAGAAGATGATGAAATTGTAATGTTTAGGGTTGTGCCACAACAGATCAAATTTAAGGTGTGTCCAAATCAATTATCCGAAGCATCAATAAACATATTATTTAAAAAAAAAAAATTTGACCTTGTCTTGATAATAGTCGCTTCAGAGCTTTCAGCGCTTGGATTTGTCAAGCTTGCCATGCGACAATCTATATACATATAACTATAATTGAAATTACCGGCTTATTCACGTGTGATTTAGGTCGGAAATAGGCCAACTACTTTCGGTTACTTACGATGACCATATTGAGGAGTGAACGCGCTCGATGGTCATAGTAATTGACCGAAACTAGTCGGCCTGTTTCCGACTTAAATCACACGTGAGTAAGCCGTTAATTTCAACTATGAATATAGACACTGAATCACTGAGTAATAAAATATGTATGTAATTTTGGCTAAATGTGGTCGTTTCTCTCTTTTTAAGGGGCAACACTGAGTACTTGGCCACTAACCCCTCCATCAATCCGCATTGGAGCAGCGTGGTAGAGTATGCTCTAGAACTCCTGCAGCAGTGTCTGTGGGGGAGAGCCGTGCCCAGGAGTGGGACGTCTATGGGTCGCAGCGAGCGACTGAGTACAATGATAAAAATTTTAAAGATGGAAAAATACACATTTGTGTATACGAATTGTAGTAAAGTTCACGGACACCAAACCTAATATGTAATTGTGTGAAATATAAAACGAAGATAATAATTCACGCGGCGTCACTATGATCGTGTCATGCCGTCGTGAGTTTCGTATTAGAACTAGACTTATTGGCTTATGTAAATTAAATAGTAAAGATGATCTTATATTTATGACAGGAGATCTATATCAGAACAATGTAGTATGTTTACCTATGTGATGTCGTTGTACATGACCTACGGTAAAAACTTCCCGGTGAACCTGATTATTAAAAAAATTTGGCCACTGGAATCTAGCCGACATAGGAACAGGATTAAATATGAATGCCAGACTCTATAATCTTATCCATAAGTACGTACTTTGTGATAGGAAATATAGATTTGTTATGCGACGATGAATTGGCGAATAAAATATATTGTGTTTGAAAACAATTTGTTTTTTTAGTTTTTAATAGCTCTTTCAGTTTTTAAATTATTTTACGTTACTAGCGAGATTTTCCTTTAAATAGCTCATATCTATTCTTAAATAATGTCACTGATAATAAGTAAAATGTAATCATCTCACGTTATCTTATTATCAATCATGATTATGTTGTGACGAAAATGATTATTTTTTAAATATTCGCTTAAATTATATTATTATATTACGATGACCCAGTTAAACAGATGAAACTGCAGACCGATCTGCTGGTCTCGGGTTCGAATGCCAGACCGGTCAGATATTAAAATCGAAGATAAATTTGTAGTGTGATCATGGATGTTGTGAGGTGTGTGGATTCTAGTGCAGGGGTGAGTGTGTAAGCTGAATGTAAACCATTATGAACTGTTTCTAAATTATATTAATTTATAGCTCTGTTGTGAGTCTCTCGGTGTCAATCTTGTCTTAATTCTATGCTTAATGCTGTGTTTAGACGTTTTTGTCCCGTCAATAGAGTATAGTGATGTTATGGAGAAGCCGCTTAATTCAGTATTTGTGAAAATTATTTAGTACTTCAATTGGATATGAGATAGAGAGCTTCGAGAACAGAGGCACAAAGTAGATACAGAGGTGTACTTAAATTTAAATAGCTGCCTTAACAATGTCATCTGTAAATTACTTTACTTTTAATTATTGTGGGATATTGATCAATGCCATTCATTTTCAGATGCCGACCATTTCATTATGACACACAAGCTAGCACTGTAGCACCAATAACTATCAAAATATAGATCTAAATGTTCATCATTCATATTAATTAACCGTACCTTCTGTTATACCTACATGGACAGAAACGTTACAAATGCTGATGGAGTTCAGTTTGATTGAATAGGAGAATAAGTGGAGCAGTGATTGGCGAATGTGACACTCGACTAGCCTGATTCGCAAACGAGATGTTATTGTTGTAACAATTTACCACTTTGTCAATCCGAGTCCGGCCAAGAAAAACAGGTCGGGAACTGTCACTCTACGTATGAACATTGCGCGGGTCGCACGCGGCAATAAAAATTATTGTTATCATCATTTTTATTACAATATAATTTTTGCAGTTAATTTTAGACTCGACTAATCAGCTATTAATAGGCCCGCGCGCGGTTCGTAGCACATATCGTAGCGTGCCTCTACGACAGTTGCGTGCGGTCTCCTAGTGTGCGGTGCGGTTTATTTTTTATTTCAGTGTCGAAACGAAGATTTAGTGCAAACGAAAATGGCAACCAAAAATGTTAAAAGTAAGTAATTTGTTCTTCTCTTTTTGATAAATTTTATTTAGTTTTTTATTTAGATAAAAGAACATTTACACAAATAAAATAAAATATTTGAACGTTTGTTTTACTAACATAGGAATTACATATTTTTATACTAAAATATTCCAAATTCAAAAGTGCATAAGAATTTATCAAATCAGACTTAATGAAGAAAGGCGTGGGTCTCATAATAACATCAAAGTTTGTATCAAAATATAAGAACTTAATTAATCATACTAAGTTGTGATATTTAGCGTACCTATATTTATTGTAAAAATGAATATAGTTACAATTTGAAAAAATTATTTGACCCTGTATAAATTTTACGTTAGCCATAATGACTACAGAATGTTAAATTAATAAAATATAAATTTATGTGAGTATATAAACTGAGTATATTAAAATATAAAATGTTAGAATGGATTCATATTCCAAATACATATATGTCGATAACACTATCAGTGGTGACAGCCCAATAACCGGTGACAGAGCAGTGGCTGTCGAACTCGCCACTCACTCGAGCGGTCCGGGTTCAAATCCAAGCGGCACGCACCAATGCCTTTTCGATGCGATTAAAGGATATAATTGTCACTTGCTATAACGGTGCAGGACACATCGTGAGGAAATCTGCATGTCTGAGAGTTCACCATAACGTTTTCGAAGACATGTGAAGTCTGCCAATCTGCACTTGGCCAGCTTGGTGGACTAAGGCCTAATCCCTGCCATTCTAAGAGACCCGTGCCCAACAGTGGGACAAAGAATGAGTTGTGATTATGATCACCATCTGGGTCATTTGAATACCACGCTTACATTGCGTTGGTTTATAGTTCTAATAATCGAACTATCGGATACTTTTGGTTTATGGGTTAATGATATTTGGATTAGATAAAAAGAATAAGTAGACGATTAGGAAAGTACATTAAAAAAACCTTTATGTTACTGTACAGAATATGCGGATGTAAATCGCCATAACGTATGTGATAAGCGATAGCGTTGCGATGCGTAGGTATTAGATAATTATTATGTAAATTAATAGATCTGTATTTTGAAACGATACTTACTACGATACTACGTCCATAGCGTCCCACTGCTGGGCACGGGTCTCCCCCACAGACACAGATGCGGGAGGTCTGGAACATACTCCACCACGCTGCTCCAATGCGGATTGGTTAGTGGCCAACCCAGTGTCGAATGTTCTTAAGCCCACCTTCTTTGACAAGGCTTAGCGATTGTTTTTACCTATTTTCTCCTATTAAAAAGTTATTATTGAACAAAAGTGATTACATGTACTATGTATAATAATATGGTAATAAATAATAAATAAAATAAATGTAGAAATATTATTTTCATATCTAAGTACATACCTATTGAATTCCTAATAAAATTTTTATAATACTGAAATTAATGCTCAGTCATAAAATTAGAGTAAAAGAGACTCATTTTTATTAAATTACATAATTATAATTACAATACAACATTAATTATGACAATTCATTATAGTTAGGATACTAGGATAGATACTAGCATAGATTAAGTATTTAGTAATGTAGTCTGTGGTACTAGTATTTTACAACCTACGTTCTCATTATTGGGTTATACATAGGGCTGCCATCCGTCCGGGTTTCCCCGGATTTGTCATAGTTTGGAGGGCGTCCGGGGAGCGTCCGGGCGGGGTTTTAATTTTAGTCCGGGTGAAACCCGGACTAAAATAAAAGTCCGGGTTTTCGATCAGATCCCAGATAATTTATGTAGGTACCTAAATAAAAACTATGGGTTAGGTTTAAGCATGGCATGTGTTCGCAAATACATAAATCGACGGTCCCTACGTACATAAGGTCAAGTCAAAAACCGAGGTTTTCAGGAGAGCGTAATTTGTGTTCAACACGCCCTAGAAATAATTCTATGACAAATAATAAATATTTTCTTTCTACAATATTTTAACAGTTTTAAGAGCTTTATAATGCTATTTACACATATTTTATTTTTTTACGTTTTCTTGTAAAAACTGATAGATGACCGTTTCTACGCCGATAATAAAATAGAAGTATGTCAGTCATGTCTATGTTACCTTTTTATACGCAGGAAACAAAAAAACAGTGTCTGATATAGAATTTAAATAAAATGTTTTATGAAAATGTAGGATTATGTTACTATTTTTAAATCAATACGTTAAACATCCTGAAATCGTCACCCATCATGGATATAAAAAGTACTTCAATGACGACATATCACTTTATACGTGGTTTTAGTCATTCGGGGTAGGACTATTCTTGTAATGTAAATAAAGACAAGTCTTTTAAAATTATCAGGTTTGTGTTTTATTAAATAAACAAGGTTTATAATTTATATATTCAACATTATTTATTATTAAAAAACAATCTTCTTAGCATCTAAATAATAGGTACATACCTATAGACTCACTGAAGTAGGAACTAAACGTAAAAAATCACTAGTTCTTTTAAAACTAAAGAAAATATTCTTAATTGTACGAAAAAATAAAAAGTTAAACATATTTTCATTTAATTTTATTAACTGAATAACTAATATTGGGTTTGTTTATCTTTCATTTAATACCAAAGGGAAAAAAATAAAGCAAAATTACTCAATTGACGTCACAAGAACGATTAAACATACTATTTCATGCAAAAGAGGCTTAAAATTAAAGTTGTTTTTTTATCGAGTATGGAGTAAAATATATTTTAATGAAGTTGTAAGTGGTTGAAAAAAGTATTGAAATGTCCGGGCCGAAAGCTCCAAAATCCGGGGAACTTACGCCTCCGGTCCTGGGGGGCAGGTTTTAGAGATGGCAGCCCTAGTTATACATCATGTTATCATACTTATCATTGACAACATTATTCCTCTCAACATATTTATCATATCATAATTTATGTAATTTTTTCACGAGTTGTTTTACGAGAAAATATATAAAACGAGCGCTGAGCCGTAGAGCTGATCACGTCACATTCAAATTATGTCAATGTCAAGTCACATTTAAATGGTAAAAATTAAGAATACATAAAAAAATATGGAGTCATTATCCGATGCTTAGGGCATGTAAATAAATCATATTTTTGGGTAGCTATTTTGGTCCTCTGTCGATTTTCCTGGTTGCCGCCTTTGCGCCGCTTGCGGTCTTGCTGAAACGAATTTATTAAAAATATACCTAAAAACTGTACCAATAGAATGTGGTTAAAGGAGTTGAATACCTACCATAAATTCCTATTGTAAATAATGACGGTAACTATATTTTATTTTCTACATACACACTTTGCCTTTTTTTCTTAAAATATATCTACTTATTAAATAATAAACGACGAGTAGTTATCTTATTCAATTGTGTTGATAAAATTATTTGGCACTTACCATTATACGGATAACATTATACGAATACGAAATTGTTTTACAATTTCAGTACAGTTTTAATGCTTCAACATAGGTTTGAAGCATTTAAAATGAAATGTTTTATTTGAAGTCTTAAATTATTAATAAGAATATTGAAAACTAAAGTAGATAGCAATATACATAGATATTACTTATAAATATATTAACATCCAGAAGCAGAACAAACACAAGTGTTCGTTACACTTGTTATTCGAACCCACGAATCACAAGTGGCAAGTGGTCCCCGTCGCAGAAGGCAGTCACTACCGATTGCGCCAACGCGCATACATATATATATATACTTATTTACCAGAAAATACATATATATACATATATATATTTACCAGAAAATGCAATTTTCATGCAAGCGAAGCTGCAGGAAGTGGATAATTGTCACTAAACAATAAGAATAAGAACTAAATGCTGTTATATAAATAGGTGCTTAAAAATATCATCAATTACCTAGCAATTTGCTCGCATCATGACAAAATAATCTAAATCCGAGATACGATAGGTGTTTTAGTTCGAACATATTGTACCAAATTTATTATCCTTAGGAATGTGAGAAACGCACGAATTCTTGTCTTGAAAAAACTTCTTCGATTATTTAATTATCTCTATTTAAATAATTATCTATATTGTTCCTTTTTTATTCGTTTATAATCGAATACGCTTGTATAGTTTTCATACCTTAGATACCTACCTACATAAAGTTCATTTAGTATAGATAGACTAACAAATATTAGCTACATAAAGGGTCTTGTCAAATTATAAATTATGCATTTCACGCACCACACTTGCATGTTAATTGTTTA
The DNA here is from genome assembly GCA_944567765.1 of Carterocephalus palaemon. Lineage (NCBI taxonomy): Eukaryota > Metazoa > Arthropoda > Insecta > Lepidoptera > Hesperiidae > Carterocephalus > Carterocephalus palaemon. The sequence continues at coordinate 12,014,493 of OX155641.1, read as the reverse complement.
CTTCTATATTGTTTTTTTTCTATACATAACTCCATTTCTTGTCTAATTACTGTTTCTTCACAAATGGGCATTGAATGCTCTTGAATAATTTGCACGACCGTGGAATCGAATCCAGGACCTCTCGCACAGCAATCAAGCTTGTTACTTTATAACCTAGCACTTCATTACCAGATTTCACGAAAAACGATTTAAATTTATTTTCAAGCAAACATAAAAAACATAGTATTATATTGATATCATATTAACATACATACAAAATCATATAATATACATTACAAACATACTTACATACATATATAGATAGTTAAATATCTTAATATATATATTTCTTGTGTACGTGTGTATGACAGTGAACTCCTCCTAAACGGTTGGATAGATGTTGATGAAATTTTTTGTGTGGGTTCAAGGATATTCGAGGATGGTTTAGATTTACAATTTGGTCCACTGGAAAATGTTTTTTAAAAATAATTATAGTATTTTTGTATAAATTATCATTTACATGAAGTGTCGCGTCACTTTGACATTTCATATGGCAGAACAACATTTGCGGAGTCAGCTAATAGGGTTTTGTCTTCAATCCCGGGTCGGGCAATGTGTTTTTCTAACGTAACTACTGCTACAACATACTTCTGCCACCACTCCGGGGAAATAGAGGTGTGATGTTATGAAGTTATGTGTAAAAAACACGTGTTATCACGCTCCAGTTACAGGCGTATTAATAACCTGTTTACGACAGTCCCTGTTTTTATAATCGTTCTGTTATGAGTAATTTGTAACTGATAAAGTTATCTAATAAAAAAGTAATAATATAATAATAACTAGACATTTGAAAAAAGCATACAATTATTATGTACCTACTAAAATAATGAAATGGACGGCAAAATAAGTAAATCAATGCAGTAAAAAGAAATTGAAAAAAAAAAGTACTGACTACCAATTAAGTACATAATATCGAAACTAGTTTCACTTGTGCTAAACACAATGATGTATCAATAACTAAACTAAATCTGCGTAAACATGTCCCAGTAACAGAACATTTATATTAGCAGGATTTAAGGCATAGTTCATAATTTATGAGTTGTCAGTTTGTTCTTTAATCTGAGGATTCAGAAGTACCGGGACACATTTGCATTCGCGGCTACTGAGGGCTAACTCCATGCTTTAATTCGGTACCTGGTATAAGTGGCAATACAAATGCGATATGCTTGAGACTCAGCAGATACACACACTTTTAGTTCTATTTTTAACAGCACAATAACATCTCATTAGGTACTATCTTCTACAGAAGATACTTACTTTCTTACCTGTTACCTAAACGCAGTTGAAAACATCCTCTTATAACTTGGTATGTTTGAGATTCAGTTATATCAAAAATTACATATCTACAAGGATGCAGTCGAAAACATTGAAACTCATATTTTCCCGTCGTTTTACCGCGTTTATTTATACTACAATGTCAAGAAGTTGAGCCAACATCAGTTCATGTTTCGTGTTGGTTTTATTTCACGGAGTATTTCTGAGTAACATTAACATTTAAAACTGGAGCTGTCACCAATACGAGTGTCGATGACTTTTTAGTCACGTGACCGACGTTGCAGATGCTATCCACCATTAATATCCATAGTTTTCTCAATCAGTATGATTTTGATCGATACCAGATTGTAGTCTACGACTAAATGTCTAGCAAATTAATATATTCTGGTTTGTTAGTCTCGCCTTGGCCAGTCTATATTAACTTATGGCATCGATGGCGCCTATCTAATGTAACATACGTTTATGTAGGTACAACAAATATATAAAGATTTATATGTATTAGTGTTTGTATGTAGCGTCCATAGCCCAGTGATTCGCGTCGATTCAAAGTGATTGAAAGAGTTAAGCAACGACGAGCGCGGTCGGTTTGTGGATGGGTGACCGCTAGTGGCAAAATTTCATTAAGCCGTTGGTTGTTTTCTATGGTGAAAACAGTCGCTAAGCCTTGGCGAAGACCTTCAGGTGGCTTGAGAACATTCGACATTCGGGTGGCCACAAACCCCTCCACCAATCCGCATTGGAGCAGCGTGGTGGAGAATGCTCTAAGCCTCCTGCAGCTGTGTCTGTGGATGAAACCCGTGCCCAGCAGTGGGACGTCTATGGGAAGTAGCTAGCTAGAATATTGTTCTATTAAAAAAAAATTGTAGCCTATAGCCCAAAGTGCTTACAAACATGACGCAGAATCATACCAAATTTCACGCTTACGACAATGTTACGAACTAGGAAGCGATTTTTAACGTTGATAAAGTACCTATTTCTTGTCTGCAAAAACAACAAATAAATAAATTTGTAAATCTACGAACGTTTTAGCTTTGTTGGTACCGTTCTCAAACAGAATGTAACGTACTTACCATAGTAGAAATTATTAAGATTTTACTCATGCTATTACAGTAAGATTTTTTTGGATAGATATACTTATAAAATATGTATATAATCTTAGAAGCACTTAGCACTGCAGCACCACTCATCCGCTGCCGCCCATTTCAACAGATCTTGAACGACATCCTCACTCTCTCGGCGAACTCTAATATTTGATATCTATCAAAATATATTCGTTTGGACTTACCTTTTTAGTACCTAGTTTTTCTATTTTCGTGTAAATTACGAGTACCTACATAATGTAGCTTTCTTCGCGAATGATATTATAATTTCACTTTTATGTAGGTAATAAAGATTCATGGTGAAATGCTTTCATGTTTTACAAGAAGATAATTCTCGTCAATGTCACGCAACGGAGCGTTGTAGTATTTTTTAGAAATTTGTCAGTAGGACCAAATCCTGATTTGTCTCAAATCAATTTTAGACATTTTAAGTAATGCATTATTTATTTCTTTTCCGTCTCGGTGACCGGAAGGCTGGCAGCTTTTTCGCTCAAAAAATTTGCCTCACTATACAGCTGGGCAATGTTGCCACCGTTCTGGGTTCAATGCCACAAGCTGTTTTTGGATGACATACCTATTTATTTTGTGATTAATTCTTTTTAAATATTTTTTTGTTTAGTTTTAGTTTAGTTATGTATTATTATGTCCTATATAACTAATCTATATAATATATGTAATGCAGAGAATTTATTGTCCGGTTATAACTGGTTCGAGGAACCATCGCGTCGCGCGTCGAGGCGATCGACCGCCAAATTCTTTATCAAATCGTTCGTTTTGCTCCCGTGGGTATTCCCATGGACAAACAGGTTCGAAAAATAAGGGTTATTTTCGTAATGTTGTTATTGATAATGCCTGGGCAATGTTTGTTTTTCTGCCGCAATTTTTTTATACCTGTATAATAGTTAACCAGCAACAGCAAATAACAGTTGGTCAGTTCGTTAGTAGGTATGAGGACTGAGACAGGGATAGTTAGCATCAGTTAGTCCTGTTAGTTGGTGTTGTAAATCGTTACCCTTAAGTTGGTTGCCTCTAGAAACGTGTATCTATTATAATTTACAATTTATGCCTTTGAATATGGCTTACCTACACAAACGGTCATTTAAACATGTAGGTACGGACTGAATCAGTTAAATTATCAACGCTACTTTGTACAAGGTCAATCAATTTTTATTCGCAAAGTACCTATGTTTAGACAAGATCGTGCCATCATCATTTACGCTTCATAATTTATATGAAATTGAATTTATTTTGTTTACGAAATGTACTCAGAGTTTTTACATGTTAGAAGTTGATGGCGCATTTCTTCAAGTACGTTTATCGATCTCGTCACATATCCATACATCCATCGGCCTTTCACAGTCCACTGCTGGACATAGATAGGCTAGTGTTAATCTAATAATATAAATAATCTCTAACTAATCTCTAACCAGGTATTACATACCACGTATAACATTTATGATAACAGATAAGTGTTATGGCGCCAAAAATATATGTAATAAATGCCTCTCATCACGGTCGCGCAACAAAGGAGAGAAACATTTTAAGATAATTTGATTATCTTACTATAATTGATGCAAATTCACTTATTATAATATTTCGTATGGCTAATAAAATTAATAATAGGCAGCATTGTAAATAATAATACAGCTTACAACCGTAATCAAATAATAACTGTTTTAGATATCTATCTAAAACAGACTTAAACAAAACTATAATTGCAGCTGTAGAGACTGCAATGATAAGATTAATTACGTTATGGTAAATTTATTTTAAACCTGAAATAAATAAATTCACTTTGTAAAATATGGCTAGTAAAATTAATAATAAGCAGCTTTGTAAATAATTATACTGTTTACAACCGTAATAAAATAATAACTGTTTTAGATATCTATCTAAATCATATTTATGAAAAACTTTATTTGCAGCTGTAGAGACTGCAAAGATAAGTTTAATCACGTCATGGTAAATTTATTTCATACCTGAAATAAATCAGAGTTATGATTTCACATATATAGTATGTGGAATCTTAATTATTGTATTTGAATTTAACCGAGCTATAATTGCAGATGTAGAGAGTGGCAACGCAGCCCCCGCCGAGGGCGAAGCGCCCGCGCCGGCCGCCCGCCTACCGGAGATCGGTAAGACACGCATGGCATGTAGGACTGCGCTCCATGTGATGTCTTCACTCTTGTTATATAATACATAACTCGCACTCTATTCCTTTCACTACTTCAAATGGAATTCTCACTATATATTTTTATTTTACCAACGGTCTGTGGATTAAATGTGTTTGTATTCGTAATTAATGGGAACATTAATAATAAATTTATGGCAACACCATTACCGTTAATGTTTTAGTTTTCCTGCAAATGAGATGCCATGATAGAAGCAAGGTTGCAAGGTCGCAAGGTCGTGTGCATGTTTACCTCGGATCTAAACCTTATCCATTTTTAAGGCAGATCTAATAGATCTGTTTATAACAACAAACACATTTTATCCATTGTTCGCTAATCATATGGTTTTAAAGCACGGAAGAGCATGGGTTATTGTAAATATTGTTCGAAATCTCTATACATACTTCAAATAGAGATTTATGAATGTCGTGTTGTTTTGTTTTAGTTGAGGTGTATTATCAATTGACGTTCCAACAAGTTATGTTATGAAAATATATTTGATTTCGGTCATTGTTCATTTGTTATTGGTTGGAGACCAATTTTATAGATAACGCTTATATTTAGACCTACCGGTAATTAAGCACAAAAAAATAACATATTACATTGTGTTGAAATGTCAAAGCAATCTCTAAGGAATTTTCAGAGACGCAAGATATTCAAGAATCTAATATTTATATAAACATAATTATATAATATTTATATCTTGCCATAAGAATTACATTGACTTACATGAGAAAATACTAGTAATTTGTCAAAGTTTACAAAACTGGAATGATTACACAAAGTTTTTAAACACCATAGTAACACTTTGACCGAAATTGAATGAATATTAAACAATTTAAGGACAGTAAAATTACTTGTTCTAACTAACTTATTCTATCACTATTTTGTTCGTATTATTAAAAAAAACAATCCACAGTTGATTTTGACTTCAACTTGCACCGACGCTATCTGATTATCTAGCACTTATACCTAGCACTGTACCAATTCTATTTACATTTGGGTATATAACAATTTTATGATATGAATAAGTTCCGGGAATATATACGAGCGTCTATCTTAACACAGACAATCATCTGCACAAACTACATGTCATACAAATTGCCTATTTAGTTTAGTTGCACCTGGCGAATACTATTTTAGTTCACAAAGGACTTCGTTTAAAAAACTTATTTTTACTCCGTCCGTAATAACCTCATTCGTAATAAATTCAGTTGGCTCCAGATTTCCAATACCTATTTAATTCCTCAATTCAATAAAACGAGGAATTAAAACCTTAGCCCAATTCCTTTAAATCAATTTATAGAATGAACTGAGTTTGAATTAAGAAGGCAAAACACTCTATACCTCGCTGCGACCCATAGACGTCCCACTGCTGGGCACGGGTCTCCCCCACAGACACTGCTGCGGGAGGTCTAGAGCATACTCCACCACGCTGCTCCAATGCGGATTGGTGGAGGGGTTAGTGGCCAACCCAGTGTCGAATGTTCTCAAGCCACCCGAAGGTCTTCGATAAGGCTTAACGACCAACATTGAAAAAAACCGGGACCGACGGCTTTACGTGCCCTCCGAAGCACGGTAGCGTCCATGAAATTTTGCCACTAGCGGTCACCCATCCACAAACCGACCGCGCTCGTCGTTGCATCACATTGAATCGACGCGAGCCATTGGACTATGAACCCTACAATCTACGCTATGCTCTATACCTAAAATACGTTTATTAATTTTATATGAATACCCATAATATAATAGAATAGTCTCCATAACTATTTAAATACATAATGCTACATTTTAAAACTCAATTTTTAGCCGATTAGTAAACATAATGAATGCGAACCTAATAACACCATTATCTTAATTCATGCAAATACCCACCGCATGCGCCTGCGCATATTCGAATGATAGAATAAATGAGATAATGAATGATGTGTTCATGTGTATGGTAATGCTAAGAGCTAGAACTGGGATGTTGTGATTATCGTAACTTATTAGGTATGATTGTTATAGTTCGTTTTTAAGATCCAATAGCAATATTTCGTTATGCATTACTAATCATTTTAAGACAGAGGAGAAGTGGTAGTTTTCTGGCCGTCTACGCGTCTGAAGGAATCTGGCACGGCACTTGGCCAACACAGTGGACTAAGGCCCTCCCAACAGCTTTCAACCATCGATCAGTTGATAATGATTCGGGGACCACGAGCGCTTCAAATTCAAAGCATAAGAGTGTGAATTAGCCATATTGTTATGAGCGTATTTTAAAAGTATCGAACGAGTGAAAGGACTTGCGAGAAAGTTCATCTACCTTTCCCCGTGGTCGTACTTTGGAATTACTTACCTTCATGTGTTGGGTCACTGGCGTTACGTCACAGCCAGCTAGAGATGTTACATGACGGTCATATTAGTTCTAAAGCAAAAAGGCTCCGGCCGTTGATATATTGTACCTATTTAGGAAAGAGAGGATGCAACGTAATATAAGAGGTATTACGTCGTTTCTTATTATACAATTATAACATAATTTTAATTGAATGTAGGTTTACAAATTCGATAATATTATCACCTTAGAAATGTTACCTGCTACATACGAGTAGGCATTAGGCTATGTCGACTTATGGAATGGTGACATCACCAATGTGAGTATAAAAATTTAAATCAAAACAACATTAATATTATTACTAAAAAATAATGGTAAAAGAACAAAAAGATTTTGGAATTGAAGCTCCCAAGGAAAGCAGAGCAAGCTAAGATTCAACAACACTTTTTGCCTTATCTATATTTTTTCTGCGTTCCATTTAAACTATTACGATGTACCTACACAATAATGAAAACAAGACTGTGATAACTGAACCTGTTTACCCACCCCACAGATCACCATTATCTTATTATTTGACATTTTGATGCCACTGGCCACACAGACATGCCCTGTTCAGACGTCAGGCTTTCCGTGGACTTTGAAAACACTATTTATTTATTTAACACCACGTTTATTGTCCCGCAGCTTTGGCTGTGGGGAAGACTCGTGCCTAACAGTGGGACGTCTATGGGTCTTAGCTTAGTTTATCGTCGCTGAATTACACAGATAAAAATCAATTAATTTACACAGACAAAACTTCTGCCTACTCAGGTTAATGGATCCAGGGTGAATCTAAGGTGCTATGAGACTTGCGAAGAAATTAACCAATATTTGGATACCCAATTATTGCTGGATGGCTACAAAAACTCATATATTGATCTTTCTCGTCGATAATATTAATAATTTAGGATTATTATAGTTAACGAGTTAACCTGTATGTAACAGTACATACCGTATTCAGTTGAACAAACAAAGACATCAAACTCATTACACCTTTCTTAGGAGGTTACTAAAACAACTCAATGGACAGTCGTATTGTTATTATCTCTATTGTTGTATTAAAATTGAACTCGACGTAATTGTTACCTGCTATTCGCACGGGGATGTTGAGATACTGTTCTGACTCATGTAGTATTATTAGGGTCCTATCATTCTATAACATCTAGCTAGATTAATTAAATTTATCTAAATTGCAAATTGTATGTAGCCTTATATGAAACTTAAGGACATATTGAGATCAATGTAAAGGTAGCAATGGAATTAATGATGTACAATGTTTGTAAAGGCTTATACAGAATTATAGTAAACTTTAAGCTAGTCTAACTGAATCTATGCGTTCAACTATACGTTCTCAGCTTCGAGGTTAAACTTCTCCTGTTAAATGCTCAAGTATCGCAAGGACTTACTTTAAGAAAAAATATAAAAGCCTAAAGATCTCTGAAAAGTTTTACGAGAGACTTTTGGACGCTACCACCACAACCCTTTTTTTATCCCACTTTGGGCACGAGTCTGCTGTCGGAATGGGCGGGGTTAGGCTACCACGTTTGTCAAGTGCGCATTAACAGATTTCACATAAGTACCTTAGAGAACTCAGGCATGCAGGTTTCCTAATGATGTTTTCCAACACCGTTTTAGCACGTTACGTATTCTTAAATCACACATTACTTACCTAGATAAGTCGCCGTGCCGCTTGAATGATCGTGCGTTCGATAGCTACTGGGCTGGTCTATACTCGCAGCATTAGATCTAATAGCAATTCAGTACCTTGTAGCTATGAGCGTTTTCCACTGGCGAACGATACAATTTCAAATTGCGAACTATATATATGAAGAACTCGTGTCGAACGTTAATAAATTGTTCCAAAAGTATTTTTAACTGAATCTTCGACCCTCGAGTTCAATCAACGAAATTGTCCAGTTAGGTCAGCGCCTTGAAATAGCTGGAGGATGCCGCGGTATACCTACTCGGCTGAATATCCCACGCACGTTTAAACAATTCCAACCAATTGGAGTCTATAGTTGTATGTGATGTGTGTCTGAATGGATTTGTCTACATCCTCTGGATCTCTGAAGTAGCAATTGATCTAGATATGCCTTTCAACTCCTCAATAGACCGTTTTAACTCAACAGAACTCATCGAGACTCAAACGTATATTTTTGATATTATGCTGTCAAGTTTGAAAGACAATAAGTGGCATAATTAATCTATATAATAAAAATGAATCGCAAAATGTGTTGGTAAGCGCATAACTCAACAACGCCTGGACCAATTTGGCCAATTCTTTTTTTAAAATGTTCGTTGAAGTTCAAGAATGGTTTTTGCGGCGAGAAAAATTTGAAAATTCATCCCCTAAGGGGGTAAAACGGGGGTGCAAAGTTAGTATGAAGCTTTGCCGTTTTTGAAGTTAGTGAATGTGTAACGCGAGCGAAGCTGCGGGCGTCCACTAGTCTATATAATAAAAATGAATCGCAAAATGTGTTGGTAAGCGCATAACTCAACAACGCATGGACCAATTTGGCCAATTCTTTTTTTTAAATGTTCGTTGAAGTTCAAGGATGGTTTTTACGGCGAGAAAAATTTGAAAATTCATCCCCTAAGGGGGTAAAACGGGGGTGCAAAGTTAGTATGAAGCGTAACGCGAGCGAAGCTGCGGGCGTCCACTAGTTAATTATACAAGAATAGGTAAGTTGTGAAACATTTTTATTATTTACCTGTATAACTAAGGATAGTTTGCATTGCATAGGTCGTTCACCTGCAAGCCGACGCCGACCTGCGCATTGTATAACTTTCTTTGCTAACGAGTTTGTCCGAACTTGACCGGAGTCGAATAATTATTCCGCAGCAAGGAATTGCGATGATTACGGAATGCGATTAACTTGTTATATTATAATGTGCATAATTATGTAGAGCATAAAATGTTGCTGACCGCGATTATATAAAAGAACTTAAACAGAAGCTGTAATGCTAGTTTTACCCGCGGCACCGCCCGCGCTAAATCGTTTTCCGTGCAGAACATTACTTTTTTTTCCGAATGAACTTTTGCTGTATGGAGAGACCATTCTCTATTCGGTGACACCGTGTCACCGAATAGAGAATTTTACTATTACCTCTACCACTAAGGGATAGTTTAGAATATTAAAAAAGGCAAATGCATTAAAAATACCGGCCAAGACCGAGTCGGACTCGTGCACGAAGGGTTCCGTACCATTTTCTATAAAAACGCCAGAAAAAAATCATGTCTGATTTTTGTTTTTTTCTGTTTTTTAGTATCTATCTGTTGTTATAGCAGCAATAGAAATATGTACATCATCTGGGAAAATTTCAACTTTCTAACTATCACGGTTCATGAGAAACAGCCTGGTGACAGACGGACAGACGGACCGCGGAGTCTTAGTTATAGGGTCCCGTTTTACCCTTTGGTTACGAAACCCTAATAAGCAAAGACTGCTTCAACGGCAAGTTACACCAAAGATTACCAGTAAATCAAAATCTAGCTTATATCTAGCTAACGATTATCACAGAATTTCCTGCATTTCACGGGAGCCTCCAATTTTCCGGGATAATAGCCTATGTCACTCTCCAGGCCTAATACTACTTCTATGCAAAAAAATACAGTCATCATTGAGGAGGAGAAGGACAAACTTACACACATTTTTCCAATATGGAAGGTTCAGTGTGTGGGGTAAAGTACTCAGGTAATTTTCTAGTCGAAAACCTTAAGTAAAATAAAAAGTAGCGAAAGTTTAATACGGATATTATATCGCTTTGCGTGTTCAGAAGACATAGCATTGTATCCAGACAGCGTCATGCAAATTTAACAGCGTAAATTGAAATGTATGAGAGCATTGGATAACACGATTTAGATAACTTATGTAACATTCGTTCGTGCTCCGCTAATTTATAACAAGCAATGGTTTTGATATTATGACAAAAGTTACAGTGTATCTCATGAATTCAGATTCCTTTGATTTCAACGAGTTCTTTGGACGCTACCTAATTTTTTTACTGGTTCGAAATCTATTAATAGAACAGGACGTGTCAATAAATGAACGCTTAATAAATAATGTAATGTAATCAATGTCCTTATATTTTACCAAATCAAACTCGTTTTAGTCTTATCATTACCTTTCGATACAATGTCGTTCTGGTAGATAATTTTTATCTTATGAATGCGCAATCAATATGACATCACAAGAATATGTTTTTAATCCTCGTTTAATAAATCTGCAAATTGTTCATGGATTATTTACCTAGCAACACCGTTAGTGCACTTAGTGTGAACAACAAGACGGTTAAATTTGGCACGAGATCTTGGGTGCTCTGCATAATGACATAACAAAGCGGAAGAGGTTTGTTTTGTTTGTTTAACACGCTTATTTCTGGAGCTACTGGTCGGATCTGAAAAAAAAAACATTAGCATTGGATAAGCCCTATTCTAGAGGCAGCTATACCACGCTACACGATAGTATAAGGAAAAATACTTGCTTCTCAGTCCTAATCTAAATTATTAAATTGATAATGGCCAATTTATTAAGGTTTTGATAAAATTCAACATTCTTCTCATACCTATTATGACGATAGATTTATTTAAGTATTATATAATAAGTACGCATTAAATCTTATCTTTCCATGTTCAGATTTTAGGGTGTAATACCATCTAACTGCTATTAACTATACTAAGTAATATTATAGTATGTAGTCCGTGGTAATATTATAAAGAGGAAAGATTTGTTTGTAATGTTTTCGCACAAAAACTACTGGACTATTTTTCAAAAATTCTTTCACCATTAGAAAGCTGCATCTTCACTGACTTCCATAGGCTATATAATATTACTAGGTGTAAACGAAACTATTGTTATGTCTAATTCCATGCGAGCGAATCTGCGGGCGTCCACTAGTTAATAATAATAAAATATCTATTGAAAATATTGCCATAACGGCTGATAAAATAGTGGTCACAAGTGTGAGGGCAACGTGCCTGTTGTTGGAATTTTGAGTCTTGTTCCCTATTCGGTGACGCCGTAAAAGTATGTACATACATACCTACAGCAAAAGTCCATACGAAAAAAACTTGTGCAACTTGTGATACTACTGTTTATAGTAACTCGGAGTCTAGATTTGTGCCCAGTGTATGGAAATATGCTATTCTATTACATGAGATCTATACATAAATGGACAAAGTGGGTATCAAAGCTCTGCCTACGTCTTAATAGATATACAGGCGTGATTTTATAGCAACATTAAAATAATTTCCGGTATGACTTAAGTATCTATTGTCTCGCTAGTATTACTATTATTACAGCAGATGCCTACTGTATCTAATGATAGATGAACGTCAGCACAGAATATTTAATAGTAGGTACAAAAGTTAGTGAAAGTGTTATCGGAAATGTTTTTAAGATTTCAGTGATTACGTCATCTAATTTTTGTGTAGTTGTTCTTGTACTATTAAGTATTCTGTGGTGGTAGGCAAGTAGGTAGGTACCTAGCCTACGTCAAAATAGGATATGACTTATTTACCATGGCATTTCCTACCAGTCAATCCTGCCTGGGTGAACGAAGATCAATTGCAAGAAGGGTAGTAATTAAATAAAACAATTTAAATAAACTAAACATATCAAATTAACAAGTAATCAAATAAATAAAATTTCTTATTTAATACATAGATACAAATACATATAAATACGTAAAAAATTACATAAATACTTTATGCATATTTTATTTTTACTGGATAAGGTAAGTACTTAAAATAGGGTAAAAACACTGCGCTTACTTACCAAGGTTTCAAGCATGATTTCAAGAAAGTGTTCACAATTCCTTTGCAATCATTATACCTAGCTACGACCGCATGGCGATGACGCACCAACTAACGTTTACTGGAAAGGCAACCAGATTCGTGCCAAGTCTAATCAGATTGTCACAAAGTACGTAAAAACCACGACGGTTTAAACTTTTTATATGAATTTAAGATAGGTACTATGAATTCGAATCATGAAAGACTATTTTTAAATTCTTTGAACCGAGATGGTGCAATTACATCGTCTTCGACATTGATCCAAGAACCGTGATTATACTGTAAACTTTGATCTACTGTCTACTACTGTGTGTAGTAGTGTGATTAGGGACTTCGGATTAGTCCCATAGTACTACGATATCACCTGCCTGTCGTAAAAGGCGACTAAAAGGGGGCTTTTGGGTTCACGGGCAGCAAGAGTGGGAGCTCAAACCGTCCATCCGTGACCCCGGGAAAGACTACGTCGTGTGTGGTTGCTCAACGTTGTAGATGGGTGTTGACGTCTTTGGACGTCTAATGATCTGGGGGATCTGATGACGGGTTCTTCCTGTAAATTATGTAATCCAAATGTATCTAATAATAAAATACTTCGCAAACACGAATTAGCTTGAACAAACGTCAAGGTCAAAAAGTAAGTGTTTAAAATTCACATTCAGATAACATTTTTGTAAACATGCATACAACCTATACCTATTTTCTAAGAAACAGTAGTTATTGTGGCAGTTGGGTATGCTCTCGTCTACTTGGTACATTTTTTACCGAATCTTCGGATCAAATTACTTTGATAAATGAATAGGTATCTTCTCGGAACTGAGGCCGTAGGTATGATGCCATGTCTTCTTACTCGACTACTAGATTCAATACCGTACATTGACTCGTTGATGGAACCATAAGAAAGTTAATTCTTAGGGTTCGTTGCTAATACTTTTATACTAAAAATACTTCATAATCTATTTATTTCATCTCTACACATTACGAGTACATCTTTGAACTCCCTAGTCTAAGATGTTAGTAAAAAATAGCTTGCTCGGTAGCTTATCAAAGAAATGGCAAGTACTTATGTACATAATTTTATTTTTGAGGTTTAATTATTATTGACATTACTACCTCTCTCATTTCCGAGAGGAGACCACATATGAGCAGATTGTGCGTGAGTCCCTAGAGTGAAACAATGAAATTATTTTAAAGAAAGAAGGTAACGTTACAATGAATGTGAATGACCTGGAACATTGTTTGTAAACGCGATTCGATCTTGGCCGTTTTTTGAGATGTCACAAGGATTTTTTTACATAGGCCGTACAAATCACGAGAGCATAATGTGTTGAACATGTGGCATGGCATGTCACGATTGAGATGAAGACTAATAATGATATAAATTATTCCTTGGTCAAGTAGTGCTGTGGTTGTGAATCTTAAATTGTATAGGTAGGTTACGAGTACAATATCTTTACAATAGCATTTTTTTAGTTAAGTAATTATCTTACCATTATGCAAGTAATGAAGGAACACATCGTGAGGAAACCAGCTTGCCTGAGAGTTCTCCATAATGTTCTCGGAGGCATGTGAATTCCCAAGAAGGGGGAATTTTCCACGTTCTATATCGAGAATGAACTTTCTGCCAAAGGATTTTATGTCGATTTCTAAACTCGAATAATAAACCTCATTCGCCGGTTAAGACCAGGCAGGCCGTAAAATTACCAGATGTTTCCGTAGTTATTAGAATTTGTCAAAGACAAATATTAATAGAAACTAATTTTACTTTTTCTATTTTTAAGTTCTGTTCTTCATGACTGATTATTATCATCATCACAATCCATCTCTGACGGGACGCGCTGCCAAAGTGTGTAAGTGCAGACAATACTATTAGAAATCTCATTCTTTTTAAAGGTCATTTCATAAATAGTTTTTATTCATAAGTTTATGCTCGGAAATATAATTTTAATCTCATGGTTTTCAATTGATGGTTCATTTACAGATTATCTGATCGCCTAGCGATGTTTTAAATTCCTTTTTTTTTTCGTTCTATTGTTATATCGCAGTTATCCAACATGGAATCACAGCCGAATGGAAATGAGTGGGCTAACGTCTGTAATTTGTGATCCAACGTGTACTCATATTTCAATGTAACCTTTGCAGTATTGCCGGTTGAAATCCGACATGTCTTATCATCACACAGGATAATTAAGTAACTACGTACGTACCTACACGAAGAACGAAAAAACATACAAGTAGTTAGGTTGATAATTATCTATTTAATAATAGTAGGTAGTTCAATAATTCATGTGCTGAAAAATGTATTGTAAATTTTATTGTTTTTGTTGTAACAAATACGGCTGATGAATGCAAAATCTTTTGAAACATGATTTTTGATCGTTACAATTAACTGATCTTGCTTGAAACGAATCTGTCTTTTGTAGTATCACAATCGGATATGGAGTTAATGAGTAATATTCATAAGTAAATAAATAAATAAATAAATATCTTGGACAATCTCACACACGGCCATCTGACCCCAAAGTAGGCGCGAGCCTGTGATATGGGTGTCAGAGACTGATATACATACATAGATATTCTTAAATACATACTTAAATAGATAATATTGAATTCATATCTGTGAGCCAATCTTCAGCATCGTAGACGTCTAGCACCCAAACGAATCAATTGACTTCTTATTTATTTATTTTTGCGATGACCTATTGATCTAATCATTCAGGTTAATTATATTTCCAGCCATTTGCAGATTATAATTTCAACCCTTTATAGTAGCTGCTGGAATAAAAATTACTAGAAGTCTGCCATATTCAAGGTTTGCTAAATTATTTAATTCGGTTTTTTTATTGTTAGATTAGACTTGTGTCAAAAATCAAGTATAAAAATAACCAAATTATAGCTTGAATCTTTTTAGAATACGATAGAGTTTTACATTTATTAGATTGGCATGTACCCAATTTTTTATAATTACCTACCTAATAAAACTAAATTAAAATTACTTACCTAAATACATTTTCTTCTTTTTAAATTACATCTTCCGAGTCTTCCGACTATCAGCTAAGTATACACACCAATTGTTGTCATCCATCGAACAAAAGGAAAGACATGTACTCATATGTGACATTGTTATAATTTAGCATGCATATTATGTAGCTGTCTTCGTCAATGTTAGACACGGCCCGAGTACCAATGTGTGGGAAATAAATGGTCCACGCTACAAGAGTGGTATTTAGCGAGCGCGATTGTATTAATAATATATATTTATTATAATAATTACTTGGATATAATATACACTTTATCGTATTTATTTCATTTATTTACCAACAATATACAGAAAAAAGTCATTCAAATTTAACATACTTAGCTCCGCTCAAATGTGCTAACCACGAGTTATGCAATATTATGTGACTCTGTTGGTTCTTCGTATTTATAATAAGTAAAAATGAAATATTAAACTATATTTAATAATACTATCGTTAAGTCAACACGATTGGCCAGGATCTTGATAAAGATATCAAAGTAAAAAATAAAAATCTTATTAATATTGATGTAAAACTTGATAAATGGCAATATAAAAAAGGATCAACAATAGAGTCGAGTCGTGGGATTGTTTACAGATCAGAGATAATATCCATTACTGACCGACTCCTGTTGCATACACTGAACGAAAAGATTATCAACACGAGATTCAAGGCTGTGAAATGCCAAGTTTGATACGCGGCGGAGTCGAACTGCCATCCGTGAAGGTCTAAGTTACAACTACACCATGCGGGGTCTTAAAATTTATTATTTTGATCCTTCGTAAAGGAAAACAATTAAGATAGTCAGTTAAATTAGTCCCTTCGGTAACTTTTAGTTTTGTTACGGCAGAAAATAATGTCTGTTAACGGATGTTTTACATCATTTAACATTGTTAATTACACTTAATATTGTTGTTACTATTGTCATCATTAAATGGTATTGTCATGGGGATTAAATTTAGATATTACGAATACATAAGAAGCCTTGTCGGTTAGGAAATAATTTGCGCTTATTTCATTGTAATAATAGATAGATACACGCGATTATTAACTCGCTTCTATTGCAACTGAGTAACCGTTGAAGGTTTTATGCATATCTCCTAAATTTCTTGTCGTATTTGCTGTTTTTATTACTTTCTGATAAATATGCATATATTACGTTATGATTTACACATACATTCCCAACCATAGAGGCGTTTTTATTATATTATTGAGAACAGAGGTGTCAAGGATGGGCAATATTTACACGTTAAGATTTTCAAAAGAAAAACAACTTCAACGCGTACACTTAAGAGGGTGAGTAACTGTGTCCTGTTGGTTAGTTCTAACTAGTGGACGCCCGCAGCTTCGCTCGCGTAGAATTAGACCCATTAACGACGTCTACCCGTCTAACGACTTCAAAAACGGCAAAGTTTCATACTAACTTTGCACCCCCGTTTTACCCCCTTAGGGGGTGAATTTTCAAAAATCCTTTCTTAGTGCTCCCCTACGTTATAAAAGGAACCCCTGTGCAAAATTTCAAGTTTCTAGCCCTTATAGTTTGGGCCCTGCGTTGATATGTCAGTCAGTCAGTCAGTCAGTCAGTCAGTCAGTCAGTCACTCAGTCAGTCAGTCAGTCACCTTCTCCTTTTATATATATAGATTACTACCTAGAGTTTACATGACTGATAGAACATTCTCCAAGCGAGTTTAATATAGACCGATTGCCAATTATTCATGCGATACATTTTCCATTTTTGCATCTTCATTCATTTAGAAAATTATCTATTAAAGTATGAAGAATTGTAGTAGAAATCGCATGATCGATGATTAAAACCGGATACGATCTGGTTTGATAATAATAATTAAAATGAGACAAATTGATGAATCTGTAGATTGTATAATTACACGCCTATGAGATCGTTTGTAATAGACAGCGTAAACTCATCAAATTCAAGATAAATTAAATCGTTATATACAGATTAGCGTAACGTGCAACAGATAACTTCCGTTTCCGACCACTTAAGAAATCCGTTTTAATGATGGTTAAAAGCACCCTCTACAGCCATTTCAATTTATAACAAGCTTCCATACAGTTTTAAAGAACTACATAATGTATTATTTAAAAGAAAATTATTTGGACTACATATTGACCGCAAATTCTATATCTTAAAATTAAATTTACTAATTAATGAATTTAAAACTAAAAAAAAAAGAAAAAAAAAGTCCAATTTCAGCCAATATTTAATCTAAAACAAAATATGATTTAGCTACATCGTCTTTGTATTATTAAGTATAATTTTATTATCATTAATACAAATATTTTAAGAGCTGCTTATTATCGACAATTTTTGTATCGAAGCTTCTACGTCGGAATACAGTGGACACTGTCCACTTTGCATCGCGTGTGCCATCGCCCGATTGTTGTGGCCATGCCATTGCCACTGCCATTGTCACGGTCGGCCATATCTGGCCATATTTTCCGAGTTGTTTACACATTCTATTGTAGCCGCTGTTTCGTGTATTCACTGAATTATTCACACCTAAGTATAAATCGTTCGAATTTTAATACTAAATACATTAATACCTAGGTGGCACTCACAGTTTTTAGAACTGGCCAGTTAGAAACATTGCTAACGAAAAATTATTTTAAATTTCGATTGAAGAACTATTTGGTTACCTAATGTGATGTATTGCATTCATTTGTCATTTGTTCTGGTGAATTATCGGCAATTCCAAAAGTCTTGTTACACGTCAAAATTAACTTAACGCGAGAACATTTTCGGTCCATGATTTATTAAGACTTTTGTTGTGGTGTTAATCAACAGCAAAGCTATGATAGACTTCGATTTGTCGACTGGTTTTGCGAAATGTTAGAAAAGTTCAATGGAGGTGACTCGAATGCTGTATTCGATATCGTCACAGGTGATGAAAAAAGAACCCAAAACCAAAAGACAATCTGCTTAGTGGGTGTTTCATTTTGAGGATCGGCTATCGGCCAAGGTAAAGAAAAGAAGAAGTCAAGAAAAAAAGGTGAGGTTGGACTCCTAATTCTTCGGTCTAAGCTGTGAATTTTGATAAAGGCTTTTGACAAAGGTTTTCGTTACAGACGCTGAAGGTATAAAGTGTAAAGTCATATCTTACCTATGACACAGTGTTTATCACGAAATATATGGCGAGAGATGCATGTTAGCAAAAAACGCTTGATGTCGTTCAATGTAAAAGTATGATGATGTAATTTTAAGAATTCCCTCAGGTATACATTCCATGACGCCCATGTACATCGCCTTCAAAATTATACCTACTAAAAATAATTGATAATCACTTCGATCGATAGTCAATTAATCACTTCCACAATTGCGGGCATATCCAAATACAGATTCTCAAAGTGCGGTGACACAGCGTCCTACCATTTAACAGGCAGTAAAACAGTTATAACAGAGACGTCCGCGTCGACGCCACATAGGTATATACGAGTAGTTAGATAAATTCAACTGGTGAATTATTTCTACCAAAGAAAGGAATCACGTGACATCAGCGCTATCCATCGTCCATCACGGATAGGACTTCGGACCACAAGAGAAAGTAGACCGGACTGGTCCGATACAAAAATAATAAACAGCGAGTTTGTTTTGCCTTTCTCATTAATTTACTTTGAAAACGATTTATTTAATCTTTACACCATTCATTTTCTCGTATTGCCTAACGTTCAGGAGCGTTTACGGATGAAGACACGCAATGCTTATTATAATCTTATCAGCCTACTACTTAGCAATTAGAGGCCACGGCGGAATACGAAGAAGGTTTGAAAGGTACAAGACTTATTCGGATTTCCAGATTATTCTGACTGACCCATTAAAGAAACACTCTGTATAATATACTCCCTATGTTCGGTAGGCGGCTGATAAAGTTTCAGAGCTTGGACTAAATGGCTAAATCCTTAAATGCAAGCTGTTATCGCGGAAACAATTTACCAAAACTGATCGACGTTATCGGACTCGGTAAAAGCTTGTTTCTGATAACTGGGGCCAATTGACTGCCTCAAACATTAGCCTAGTTTTTCGTACTTCGGTATCGATTGAACAGTAGGTAAGTGTTAGAAGGAAGACGTTGGGTGGAAAAGCGCGTCTTAGGTAATTGATCCGGGTAATCTTTATCAATTACCTTATCAATAGCGGTGTCTTGGCGTAATCCATTCTACCAACCGGGCATGTATTACAGTTTGAGCTAGTAAAAATATGAAACATAACACAGCTTGAATAATAATCTATTTTGCTCTTACATAAACAAAGTTGGTATGGTTATGATTGTAAAACTTCGTTGCTACCAAAACTATTATATAAAAAAAGACTTAAACTGGACTATATCACGTTCTACCGCCACTGTACAAAAAAAGATTAAAGTCTACAACAACAGCGACAGAAAGTGACAATGTGACAACATTATTTATTAAAATCTTTTGAGTATTTTTTCGTTCTTTGTCCCCATCGGAGAAAGGCAAAAAAGCTTATAGGAAGTGGTTAGCAACAACTAACTTGGACAATATTTTCAGCTCAAATATTCTTACAGTATAAAAATACTAAATAGGCGAGTTGTTTATCTTCACGATTTCTTGCACCATCTTTTGCGGGGTTAATTCATCACAACTAGTGCATTCGGGTGACAATGCTGCGGTTGCTTCCGGATTTTCGTCGGGACTATAGTCCAATTACAGTGAAAATTCCAATTATTATGCTAGGCAGAACTGTATAACTTAAATTGGCTTGTAGTTAATGTATTCTATATGACCAAATCAGAATTTTATGTAAATGTAATAAAATAAACAAAAATAAATACAAATGTAGGATTCAGAAAATTATTAAAGTTATACACATATATAGGTACAGTACAGTTATATGTATGTATCTATTTATGTTAATCCAAGGTGTCAGCTACCTCCATACCAAATTTTATCAAAATTGGACCAGCCGTATGAACGTGAAGAAGTAAGTAACAAACAGACACACACACTCACAAACTTTCGTCATTACAATAATATTACTAGTATATAGTGTGTGAGGTCTATATGCCTGTAATATAAGTCACATCATCGCAGCTACAAATCAAAATAAGTATTTGAGGTAGGAGTCAATAATATTTCAGATATTATGGATAATGCAAGATATTTAAATATATGTAAGTCAAGTATTTAAAATTTTTAATTTATTGACAGCAACATACCTACTTGTCAAGACTGAGTAAATGGCATGTTCGATATTTGAGATGCAAAAGGCTAGTGGCGGCGGTGGATGCGGGCTCGCTTTGACCTAGTGCCACTGTATCAGGGTCAGAGATTTGAACTCACCTTGAGGAAGCAAGTTTTTGATTGTTTTTCATGCTAAGTACTTCCTTTGCCCCTAACTGTAATGAGTTATTAATGCGAAATCGTAATTTAAAAAAAAAAATGTCTCATGTTAAATTGACTTTTTAAATAAAAATATATGCGGCTGCACGTATATTGATACTGTTATATTTACCCACCCACTGCATACTGAAGTAGCTTTTAAAAGTACTTTATTCTCCTATTCTCTTACAGGCACCTACTATTTACTACTTACTTTATCGTAAAAAACGTTAACTTACACGTTAAAGAACCCTTGCATGACCAATCGAAATAGGAACTTGATTTAACTTCCCTACTTAATGTAATGTATTTACCCCTTTATTTATTTATTTAGAACAAGCCTAATTTGTTTGTGAGACTGACAAAAATTTAAATCTTCTATCTGTTATTCCATTTCTATTTTTTTGTTACAACAATATACTTATAACTTATTTAATATCTTCATATTTTTTTTATTTGTAACAATAATTTTCGAAATAATTTAATTTAGGTTATATACATTTAATTTTTTTAAGTTGTCGAATGACAACCATTTTAAACGCTAGTTTAAAAAAATTTGTCACTTGTAGGTACATATTACCTTTTAGGTAGTATTTTAGTGATATCGCACTTGTGTCATTGTTTAGTGATAGAATAAGCAAGTTTTATTATTTATTTATGAATTATGGAAAACGTATTAGATAAGAATCACATCACATGTCTGCAACTGATTTAATGAATCTTGACCGTGACCCTATCCTGAAAGAATAGGTAATTAATATGCAGTGCACAAGATATCGACTATTAGATTATATCCAGACCGAAAAATTAAATGGCACATTCTCATGCATTTAAATAATTTCAAGAATTAATGTTTACATTAGGATTCCAGTGCAATGAACAAATACGCATATTTTAAACAGCTAATAAACTACAAATAAATAAGTTATCAAATTTCATGGACATCCTCACATATCGGCCATCTGACCCCAAGCAATGAGTGTCAGAGACTGATATACATACATAAATATATTTAAATACACACTATAAAAATAAATACAGACACAGAATAAACACAAGTGTTCGTCACATACATTTTTGACCAGAATGGGATTCGAACCCACAACCCCTGGCACAACAGGCATGGTCACTAACTCACTACCGATTGCGACAACGGGCCCGTAAATATGTATAATGTTTCATGTAATTATGTAATATAATTCTATTCGGTATAAATAAAAAAAACAGCTCCCCTTACCTATAATTGGACGGAACCGTAACATCAGTACTTCTTTTAAGTTTCTAATTATCTTAGTAAGAATAGCAAATACCTTGCTATATCTCAAAACAAATAAATCGGAGAACAGAGGACAAAACCTACGTTTAATCTTTGTAAACGTTAAAAGGCTGCACATATCTACTTTGTGGCTGCACAGCATAGATTCCTTGGACCTACGAGTATCGAGTACGAGGTATCTCTAAAGTACGAGGCAAGCAAACATGAATTGTTTTCTTAATACTGTCGTCGCCTCTTTAAACACACCCGGCTATCTAAGGCACACAACCAGAGGCTGCCGCTGGATTTTTATTGCTGATAAGCCTTGCGTTACAAATGATTGTGCATAGTACGGACATTTACTGCTTATATACTATATTCAAAAACATTTTTATGAAACTAAGTTTTAGATAGGTACTGTATAATTATCTGCTACTGAAGAAGATGAAAGAAGAAGAATTGATGTTTATTCCGTAAGAAACTGCATGACATAAACATAAAGGATATCTTACAATAATAACAATATGGAATTGCAGTCTACAGGAGAAGTGGCTGCACTCAGGATTGGCCGCTAGTTAGTTAGTTAGTAAGGGCGACCATGTGTTCCTGTTTATGCTTGTGGTGCTAGAAACTTTCAACTTATGGAAACTAAATCATATAAACATGTTAATTATCTAAAGTACCTACTAATACTGCAATTATTGAATTCCGAGATTTAAATACATACTTATATATCACCAAAGAAAGTTGGAATCTGAACTGTTGTGATCAAAATGTTACATTTGGTTAGTTATTTCTCGAACGAGTTGGGTAGGTACCTACCTACTGGTATTGGTTATTTTCTAGTTAGAAATTGGTATAATTGGTATTGGTTAGTTTCTAGAGTTTTCTAGTATATAGTATATAGTCAGTCCCAACGAATAATGGTGGGTGGTTCGTATGTTATCAGCGTGTTTAGTGTAAATATTTCATGCTTATGCATGATTTTTCTAACAGTGCAGTATAGGATTTAAATCTAATTGAGTGTAAACCACGTGACATTTGGCTCGAAAAATCTTGTACCTGAGCCAAGCGACCGTTCGTTTACGAGCTGGTATGTACAGTTAGATAGATAGATAGATAGTGCGTGTGGACGCACGAGGTAAATGTATAAGGTAAAAGTTGATCCCAAATAATGCGTTTAAACTAATACGAAAACCGTACGTACCTACGCGATAGCTAATCATGAATTACTTGTTTATTTTATTTTTTTCTTATATTTCCATTACACTCATATAGTGACTTGTTCAATTTACTGATATCAAGATTTAAAATAAAATCGATATTAGTCATGTTATAGTCTGAAAACCGGCGTATTTCCCTGCTAGTGCTTGTAAAAAAGTTGTATCTTTAACCCACGTCAATAAACCTGACAGTGCATTATATAGGTTTTTTTTAAATTTATTAAATTCAATTGGTAATGACCTTGTAAACGATGATTAACAAATGAAAAATGTAATCGGGTACCCGTAAAAAAGCCGTCGTCGTTCTGGCTTGGTGTGGGTTAGAATAAGAAGTTATATAAATTTACGAATTAAAGTTTTCCAGGTTTCAGTGTATAAGAACGCGTCGAGCAAAGGCAAATTAATTTGTTATAAACTAATGTAGTTTACGCGGAATGCGCGTCATTTACAAATTCCGGTTGATCTTCGCGAATATTCAGCATCGCGGGATGCATGTGGAATTGTCGATTAATTTGTAAACACCGAGCAAGAGACCAATTCGGAATAAAAAGTCCGGTGCACTCTCGACTGGTCCTACCTGTCATCCCCGCGCTCTCGCCACTCAGGTGTATGCAGCGTTACCGACAAGTAGTGTAGTGGTTCACGCACGATACCACACGCGGCTGTATGACGGTTCAACTCGGGGCTCAAGTAAACGCAGCTTCGGAATTTTTCAATTACAAATCAAATTACTTTCGCGGCGGCAATTTTTAATCTGTCGCAACTGTGCGGTTGGTGGCGCACAAAACGCCCGTGCCTCTCGGACTGAACTAGAAAGTGATCGCTGTTGACAAAATGAAAACGGATTACGCGATGGATGAAATGAAGAAGAGTAAGTGTTTTTAAATAGCTGTTAAAATATTAGTAGTTGTTACGCTGAGTAAAAGAAAAGGGTATAAATAATTAAAGGTATAAATTATGTATGCGGGTGGCGGAGAGCATGTAGAGTTAGGATAAGAATAAATATAAATAGATAAATTAATTCAAAAGGTGCATGCTTGATACGAATACACCTAGAATGAGGACTCATTGTTATGTCATTATGTCATTTACTATTATTAAAAAATGCAAATGTGTAATAATGCAAATTAAAACCGGATGAGCATCTAACGTTCGGAAATATCTGATAGGTATTGGTATTAATACATAGTCATTAGACATCTAGTATATGTACATACTACTATTGTTTTTACTTCATTGATATTCTGTTTTCTTAAAGTTTAAAGTTAATTGAATATTAATGTCGTATGGAAATACCGGCGCGGCGCAATCATTTAATGGCTGTGTGAGTTTGCTATTTAAAATTTTAGGCGTCGTAAATTTTGTTCTCATTTCCAACATCTGAATATACAGAAAAATAGATAATTGTTCTTGTATTGTAATATAGTTTAGTAAGTAAAATTCTTTTATTCTAAGGGGAAAGACAAAGAGAGACTTATTACACCTTTTTTGAGTTCTTACGAGTATGATGAAAAGTGGAAAAAATATATTAGAAATATATAATAATTAAATAATTAATTAATATAACTAATAAATCGTGAGATAAAAAACAGAACTCCTTAATTTAATCCTGATTAAAAACGAAGGTACCCCACATCATTAACGTTTGTCGAGTAAGTTTAATCTCTCATCTCGTAAATACGACTATGAAGAATATGATTGATGACATTCCTGCGGTTGTTTTATAAGACTAGGTAGTCCAGGAATTTATTCTTAGGCTCAGATTACCTAGTCCTGACTAGTTTTAATGCCAAGAACCTTTCCAGAGACTGGTTGGATAATTATAGCTCGCTAATTCATTCTCTGTTAGACTTTTTGCACTTATCTCTTGATAATGGAATACTTTTATTCAACCTTCATTTTACAGATTTCAGTATTATTCAAAGTTCTTTGGGTAAGTGTAAACACCAGTCGCCAATGGCAATGAGACAGCCTCGGGAACTAGCTTATTCAACATTTATTTTTTCTTTAACGATGCATACAATGATGCATGCAACGATGCATGCAACTTATGCCCTCGCTCTCATCTAATAGAAACACTATCCAAAGCCTACATCTATCTAATCCCGAACTTAAATAAGCATGCATTTCAAGTCGTTATTGTTAACTATATCATACTAGGACTACTAGAAGATACATAGATACTATATTCCGTTTTTCCGGACTCTGTTGTGTTATTTTATTTAGTAAACAATCTTAGCACTGCTTTTTATTACCCGACTGCGCCAGAAGGAGGGTTATGTTTTTCGACTGTATGTATGTATATTTTGTTTGGTACGCTCTGTAGCCTAAACGGCTTGATCGATTTTAGCTTTGGTGTCGTTAGATTCATCTCAATTGTGAGAGTGACACTGGGTATATCAAAATTATGAAATTTAACATGGCCGATATTTGGCGCAATATAATGTCTTTGTTTTTTCTCAAAACCTATCGAGTGGGGTAATAAAATAAAGTGTTTCCTCAAGAGCGTGCAAGAATTATAAATTTAATTACCTACTACGAAAACTAAACACATGAAAATAAAATTAATATTTGAAATAAAAAACCCGACTGCGTAGAATGAAAAAATAATTTTCAAACTTACCTTAACATAAAAATTGAACCGAAAAGATAGAAACAAGTTGAATAATTAAACATAATTTTTAATTTCATCGTCGGAAACATCATTCGATTACAAAATAGAAATCATATATGTACATATATTAATATGTTTGATACCTCAGACCGCGTTTTTGTACACTGTGAACTATGATCATGCAAATTAAAATAAAAAGTTTGACTTGTTGGAATAGTAGTTTTAAAAATAATAAAATTAGTAGGTACTAAACAGAAATTAGTTTACTTATTCTGTAATTCTTTGTATTTCGTGAAATACTAAATTGGGCATTCTGAAAAAACTAAGTTGTCTAATGTTTCTATCAAGGAAACATTTTATTTGTCACAGATTAATAACAGCTAATCAATTTACTTCTTCACTACACATTAAAACTTTTACTTAAAATTTTGCTTACATCATCATCATCGTCAGCCTCTTGAGTTCTACTGCTTGACAAAAGCCTCTCCTAAACGACGCCACTCCCACTGGTTTGAGTCCTTCGAGCTAAATATTTAATACGTTTAGTTACTTTAGAAGATTACTAAATAACTGTGCCCTATGTCTGAAGAGAGCCAACTGACTCGTAGTAACTGGCCAACTTACCTACTTACGCACGTGCTGCGGCGGTTAGATACAGTGCTGACATTCGTGGGCCATGTTATTCGGATGATTAAAAGAAAAATAAAACGGGCGCATAAAAATAATACATTAGATGCAACCCGTAGGATACTAACTTCATTGGTCAGGATCAGAAAACGTCAGCTCAGTTCCACTAACATAGCGTAGGCAAGTAGGTATGAGTTATTAAGTATTTATTACGCGCTGGACGAATCATTTCACTTCCAGTAATTGTAATATGGTAACACGGCTGTGTGAATATTAAAATTTATTTTATGAACAAAGTTGTAACAGCTGTTATCTTTTTACATACATAATGAGTTATTATTAACATATTTTTCATGATATTCATGAGTGTATATCTCACAGATATTAGAAAATTCTAATGAGTACAGATGTTTTTAGAAACTGAAGTTAATTTTATTTCAATCATGCATATAGGTAATACCCGTCATTTTCAAGGTTTACAAAAACATTGACTATGGCTTAGTTTAAATGGTATCGTTAACAATAGGCCCTTTTGATTAGAAGTACAAAAACTATTCCACAAAATCAGCGTTTACGATTTTTTTGCGCAATTATATTTTTAGCTGGAAAAAACTGACAGCGTTAATCAGGAAAAACTTGACAGTGGATTGTAATCAACATCATTTTTGATTCAATTGTGGCTTAATTACAGTCCTTTTCGAAGTTCTTAATATTATCGCAGCAAAGTATTCACGAGAATTTACCAGGGTCCTTCACGAATTTCCGCAAAATGACGTGTTTTAAAATCACTAGACCTATGCGCTAAAATGGAATATTGTAATAAACAACCTTATTTAGGATACCTACCTAATTAGATCCTTAAACAAACTGCCTTTTGGAAACTGAATGAAATTATACAGTCAGTGATAATAAATGTGTAACTGTAACTAGTACCTAGCTAGATCCTTGAAACTTTTACGCATAAATCAATATATCAGACAGGAAACTGTAAAGCATAGCAGATAAAACTTATGGGTCAAGAAAGAGTTCCTAACTTAGTCTTTTTAATTTTCATTACAAATATATAAATATATGAATATACTTATTAAGATTTTTCACTTTTTAAGACCAAAATCTATGAATATTAATGTCAAAAATATAGCATTTACACACAGCTTACTACTGTTTATATAGTGTTGGATGTATAACCAGAACAACAAAGATTAACAATGTCATAACTCTTAGATACTACCTACCTACTGATCAAGCATGACCAAGCGTCTCTCATAAAGATGATTAGACCATATTTATGATTTACTAGTGGACGCCCGCAGCTTCGCTCGTGTGGAATTATACATTCACTTCAAAAACGGCAAAGTTTCATACTAACTTTGCACCCCCGTTTTACCCCCTTAGGGGGTGAATTTTCAAAAATCCTTTCTTAGTGCTCCCCTGCTTTATAAAAGGAACCCCTGTGCAAAATTTTCCTTTAACCCTTATAGTTTAGGCCCTGCGTTGATATGTCAGTCAGTCAGTCAGTCAGCTTCTCCTTTTATATTTATAGATTTACCGAAAGGCACGTAAGAATATAATTAGAATCATTTTATTGTGTTAAGTATTATTGTGATGCATACATTATTGAGCGGTTTAGTCAATGGCATTATTTATTCGTAATCATTGCCAATGAATGCTACACATTACCACAGTATTTACTTAGTGTGTTAGGAATTTACTTGATCGGTATGTAATATTAATGAATTACTTGCGTCATAGATATTATAATATACTACGAGTATGTGGATTACGCTCAAGCCTTTTGCGATATGTCCGAGAATTGTGTTTTTTCCACTTAGTCCAGTCCATTCATACGCTGGACTGTAAAAATGTATTGTTTGTATCTCTAATTTTAATAAAAAAGCCTCGTGCGATCTGGCATTCTTCCCGCGTTTCGTGATGTTGCATAAGACGGTCCATAATAATGATGTTTTCTTTTACTGTAAATATGCGTGTACAAATAGATAGGTTCTTTCAGACAGAATTGGAACGTAGATAACTACAATGAGACAACATAATATGTTCCGCATTTGTTTTCTTGGTCTTATTTCCAAATGAGACCAGGCAAATGTTGTTTGATTAACTTAACAATCATTTTCACCGCGTTCACTTCTGAAGATGATCGTCGTAATCGATCGAAACTAGTCGGCCTATTTCCGACTTAAATCACGGCCGGTAATTTCAACTATTAATATAAATGTTTTATCCAGTATCGTGTCTTGAAATTTTAAACTAAAGTAATATACTACTGTAAACTATAAATCTAATTAAAAAGAACAAAATTAATTTTCATAAAAATTTCTTGATGATGCAGTAAATTTCGTTTTTCAGGATTACTATAATAAAACTATAAGTCACTGTTTGAATTTGATTTTTTTTAATAATAAATAGATACCTTATAGTGATTTATTTATAAGAGTTATTAATCTATCGCGAACATTTATTTAAAATGAGTAAGAGGTAAGAGGGATTTTTAGGAGCGTTTGCCCATCCGACTTGCTTTACAAATATGTATCAATATTTAGGGCAAGCTGAGAAGTAAAGCCTAATTCTAGATGTGAATTAACTTTGCTATGTATACTGCTATCTAGCACAAAAAACATTTTTTTAAATCGGAGTAGTACTTCAAGAGATTGACGCGTTTTTTTGTTATATCTCTAGGTACATAATATATATTATATATTATAAAGCAGGCGATATTTTTGTTTGTTTAAAAGTGCTAATCTCATAAAGTAGCAGTCTGATTTAAAGTCGCTTGTGTAACTAGTATTTAAATAGATTTAAAACGTATTATTTTTAATTATTTATATAAAATGGATTATTGCATTTTGTTATAATAAGTGGAATTCAAAATATTAATTACACAAGCGACGCAATAAATCCTACATTGACGTAAAAAAAGGTGGTCGCGATATACTAGCAGCAATTGAATCAATAAATATTGCGAACGTCATTGTTTAATTACGCTATACTTTTGTTTTTCTAGTATCTACAGATAACGATAACATATACGTAACGTATATACACATTTTATACAGGGTGGAACAATTGGACGCTACATGAAGGCCGCATGCGAATTGCGATGACTGCAATAATATATATGAGTCCATCAATTTCCTTTTCCGCCGAGATTTATATTTAGTGAGATAGGGTAAAACTAGCAAGATTAGGACTTAAATATCTCTAAAAGTACACACATTTAAAAAAAAGTAAAGTTTCCTTCAACTTTATGATAAAACTTCAACTTGTTGAAGTTGAAGTTGATAAAAGCTTTTAAAAACAATCGTGTTTGTATAGAATAATAAAATAAACTCACATAGAATCGACGTGAGCGCGGCTTTGAACGTTACACTTACTTACTAGACTTATGAGTATATGTTACTTATGAGTTTATTACCTTGTCCTGCAGGGACGAACATCTTCGGCGTATCCGACGTTGTGGAGAACAAGCTGCTCTGGCGGCAGCTGGTGGCCGAGCTGCTCGGGACGTTCCTGCTGACGTCCATCGGCGTGGCTTCCTGCATCTCCATCGGTGGGGGTGCTGCCAACCTGACCAGCATTGCCATCTGCTTTGGGCTGCTCGTTGGATCCATCGTGCTGGTAAGTACTCCTTGTTTTAAGAGTAAATAGAGCACTTTGAGTGTCTTGTACTTTTTTAGCTAAGACTTCAAAGTCACTATACATACTGCAGTCTGAATTCTAGACCATTTTTGAATCCATCCACCACTCGTAACAAAAGTTTCGTTTACACCTAGTAATATTATATAGCCTAGTCAATCAGTGAAGATGCAGCTTTCTAATGGTGAAAGAATTTTTGAAATCGGTCCAGTAGTTTTTGTGTGAAAACATTACAAACAAATCTTTCCTCTTTATAATATTAGTATAGTACTATAGTATAGATTGTTGACTTACCCTTGTTTAGACATTACATTGTATTTTTATTTGGTTTGTAATGCATGCATTGATGCATCTAATAGTGCGCAGAAAACCTGAAGCTTCAGGGGAAATGCTAACCGGGACCGCCTTAGTTCTCTAAACGGAGTTAAATCAAAGTGGCTGGCAGTGTAAGTCTAGATAATATAGGATCCTAATTTTAGTATTCCTATCAATCAATGCGTATTTTGTTAGCAAGTATTAGCACGTTACTAGGTGTGGCAAAAGAATATGCGTCGTTATAAACTATGGAACTAGATACATCTAAAGTATTATTAAGTAGCCTTCAGAATTACACCACAGTACTGCTTAGACGGAGCACGTAATGTGGTAAATTATATAACGCCATAACAAAGGAAGATGCGGGGCCAATGGCACTTATGGCTGTCGGACAAAAACAGGTTTCGTATGGAAAATAATCTCAGGCAGTGCAACCGCCACTGATTGCCCAAGGACAAACAATAAATAAAATAAAAAAACGTCTAAATCAACTACGGACGTGACATACTATAATTTTGGTATTCCATAGATTTATTACTCTATATCTAGTATTAAATCTATTTGGTATTCCATCTATTGTTATATGCGACTGAATTTTGGACGTGACATACCTACTATAATGTTGGTATTCCATCAATTGTTATATGCGACTGAATTTTGGATGTGACATACCTACTATAATGTTGGTATTCCATCAATTGTTATATGCGACTGAATTTTAAAGGCGCGGTTGGTCTGAACGTCTGTCCTACTGTCTATGGGTTGTCTAACCTTCAGAGTCTGAAGACAACCCATACACAGTTACAACAAAATAACGTACGATTTTGTCTTATACAACAATAAGTCCATAATTACTAGTTTTGAATCATGGAGCCATATGTCATCATCAATATGCTGTATAATCTGTAAGACAGTGAATTTATTTACGCGAAGTATTATGTCAGATACTTTTACTTTAAAGATTGAGTTCTAACTGAAATAATTCTATATAAGTAGAGATTGGTAGTTTAGGACAAATGTTCTCAAGCCAACCGAAGGTTTTCGAAAAGGCTTATCGACTATTTCCACCATTGAAAACAACCGGGACCGATGGCTTGACGTGCCCTCCGAAGCACGGCGTCCATGAAATGTTTTCGTCACTAGCGGTCACCCATCCACAAACCGACCGTGCCCGTCGTTGCTTTACTCTTTCGATCACATCGAAACTACCCGGGCTATTGGGCTATGGTCGCTACCAAAAAAATAAATTACATATGTATTAACAATTTCGAGTAAACCACAAAGGTAAAATAATAATGACATAGCGGCTTTTGTTCCATACAAATAAGGAAACCTAGGTTGGTACTTCGCAAACTGGTTTCCTTGTCTGTGGGCATAAAAAGTAAATTCATTGTAGTTAAAATTTATGATTATGTTACGATTTACAATGTAACCCTTTCATAAAACGAAGTACCTTTAATAATGTACCACCTGGTACATGCATATTAATTAACACATCGGTTGATTATCGATTATCACATAAAGTGCTCTTTTCCTTAGGTTTTCCAAAAAAGGATTCTTTTTTCGAATAGACTTTTGCTGAATGGTCAAACAGACTTTTGCGGCGTCACCGAATAGGGTGGTAAGCTTCAAGCCAAAACCTCCAAAAATGGTGGTCCGATGTGTTTCCTACCAACTTTTCACCAGTTATGCTTAGGTCATCCATAGCCCAATGGCTCGCGTCGATTCAATGTGATCGAAAGAGTTAAGCAACGACGGGCGCGGTCGGTTTGTGGATTGTGGTGAGTGACCTCTAATGGCATAATTAAAATTTCATGGACGCTACCGTGCTTCGGAGGGCACGTAAAGCCGTCGGTCTCGGTTATTTTCAATGCTGGAAATAGTTTGTCGAAGACCTTCGGGTGGCTTGAGAATATTCGACACTGGGTTGGCCATTAAGTATCCCTTTCATATTTTGGGAATATCGAGAGAACCATGCGGACACTCATTTTTGTACAAGTTTATAGAAGTGGACTATAATGCTGAAGCTGATGTTTGGTCCTTTAGAAAGCTGGTAATTTTCGTTTGCTATAACAGAAGCATATTTCTTCTTTTTCATTGTTCTTCTTGTTTGTTTTATTTTGCGCAGACTTTGCGCTCTGGATGCTGCAGGCACAAAATTATGATCGTTTTTCTTTTCGTAGTCGCATCGTCAATGCTAAGGCTAAATATATATTAGTGTTTAATGCGGTATGAAATAATAATAATAATATTTTATATTAGCTCCATTATATGAAAATTAGTTTGTACATATATACTTAAGGTAAAGATAATAGAGGTTAGTTTTTAGTTGAGTAGTTCAGTATCAAGGTAGCAAACTATTTCTAAGAAGTATAATCTTTACGATCATTTAACAATGTTGGTGCAGTTAACGCGATATAATCACTAAAGCATACAACCTCTGCTGGTAGAGATAACGTCTCTCGATTTGAACTTTTGATAACACGCTTGTAACGACTCTATTCAGTTTAATAACAAGCTTACATTATGAACTTATTTCAGGGTTATGTAAGTTTACACTCGCAAATCTATGCAGGTATCCTAGTGATTTAACTTTTTTCCTTATAATAGGGGAGCCAAATAGAGGATTTTGGGATTTATTCGAAGGCGTCAGATTAACATACAGGGGGGTCACCTTTCACCCTGTTGCGTACCACTAAAAAATATAAGTAATATTTTTTTTATACATTTTTGCGAACCTGTAGACGCTTCCTCCACCGCTGATTAATTTATAATAACACACCAAGAGCAGTAGGTACATACAATTGTTTACAGGCAGTTTTATACATATGGTATAGACAAAAGGCAGGTACGTATCTCAATTACAGGCGGAATAACATTAATATAAGTACGACGTAAGACTATACTGATATACATTATATAAACTTTTTTTCATTTTACCATCTAATCGTCCAAACCCAATAGGTTTCTACGACGCTCGAGTAAATATTCAGTTAGCCTTCTGAGCTACCCTAGTTATTATACATTTCGTGCAAAAAAAAATATGTTATTGAATTTATTTAATATTTCAGTTAATTTTGTTATGCTATTATTGTGGCTCAGCGACATCTAATGAAAGGGTAGGCAAGGCTACGATACAAAATTGTTCGCACTTAATAGTGTGTTTTTTGTATTATTGCAGCAATAGCAAGTTGCATTGTAGGCACTGTGCTCTTAACTTCTAAAATTTACAGTATTTTCTAATTGAGAAATCAATGTCAATCTATAATTATGTTGCATAGAAATCTGCTCACTTAATTTGAAAACCATACACCGTATTCAACTTAAGCCCGTCGATAGTAGTACTGAACATTTATAATAGAGGAGTATAGGAGGTACAACACCGAATAGGACAATTTAGTCAATGACCAATCTTTCCCACGCGGTCGCAGACCCGCAGTCACTCATGTGTGAAATATATTACACATGTTCCGTTCAATATCATTAAAAGGCCAATATGCTAATAGGAGAATTAATAGACCTTGACTTACGAACACTGCTCGGAGGCTTGTAGTACTGAAAATCTGTAAGTAAATAAAAAGTAAGCTGAAATTGCAATTTATTTTGTATTCACTTTTTAATTGATGTTTCAATATTGATGATGATGATTTCTTACCTACAGCTAATTTCTTAGCTACAATTGATAACACTTA
The DNA here is from genome assembly GCA_944567765.1 of Carterocephalus palaemon. Taxonomy (NCBI): domain Eukaryota; kingdom Metazoa; phylum Arthropoda; class Insecta; order Lepidoptera; family Hesperiidae; genus Carterocephalus; species Carterocephalus palaemon. The sequence continues at coordinate 11,980,011 of OX155641.1, read as the reverse complement.
TTTATTCATTAATTCATTCAAAATAATTATGTTCATGTTAAAAACTGATGTTTTTATCAACCTTGATGGGTAGCAATGTGTCCTACAATTTTTCAGTGCTATTTAACAAAAAGGTTGCTTATATAAATAAATTGTAATATTATCATGTTGATATACTCTACAGTATTATTTTTGGCAGTCGGTGGTCCTCTGTGTTAAACAAACCATGGAGAAGTGTAATCGAGTGTTGGAGTGGTCACGAATGCAGTGTCACGCCTTGCATTGCGCAACTGATCTAATGTTTGATGTTATCAGCGACATGCGAACACAATGTTATCGGCGCAAATTTATTGTAGAAACGTGAACTTGGCAATAATCGACTGACATTCAAAAGCTCCAGACGCAATGGGACAGTTGTGTAAGAGAGTGATGTGTGTTCTAATAGACAAGACAATTATTTAGATAAGAAAATAATTGAATAGACTGTAAAGTTTAAAAGTTGTGTATATAAAACAAAGTCGTGTTGGTTACGACATTAAGTTTTGCTATCGTTAAAATCATATCTCGGTCTTATGGAGGGGTATTCAAAAGATTTTCTTTTAAGCTTGACGAATAGGCGAATCGTTTCTAATTATTTTTTAAATCGTGTAAGTAGGTAGTACCTATCTACATATATTTTATTTTACTCAAGATCCAGATTCAAAATATAAAAATGAATCGCAAAATGTGTTGGTAAGCGCATAACTCAACAACGCCTGGACCAATTTGGCCAATTCTTTTTTTTAAATGTTCGTTGAAGTTCAAGGATGGTTTTTACGGCGAGAAAAATTTGAAAATTCATCCCCTAAAATAAACGGGGTAAAACGGGGGTTCAACGTTAGTATGAAGCTTTGCCGTTTTTGAAGTTAGTGAATGTGTAACGCGAGCGAAGCTGCGGGCGTCCACTAGTTCAAAATATATTTTAATTTTCGAAGCTTTTTATAAATACACAAAACAATAACAAAATTATTTCAGGCTACTAAAAAAGCTCAGTTGGCTACTCGTAGTTCATTGTAAACACGCCTAAAGCTGCGTTCCTACTTGCACCAACGTTTGTTGACATTCAAGTTTTGACAAACAAAACGGTTGTCGGTTTGTCGGTCATGACCACTGCTCGAACGGTAACACGATTGTTAAATGCAAATTGAATTCGAGTGCTTTGGCTGTCTATTGGCTTGGATTTGGTAACCGAGGGCGGTTTGTGCGTTCTACTTACCGCTGTGGGCTTGGAGACGACACAAGGGCAGGTTGAATAAAATGATGTCATTAGTTATGGTTTAGTGATCATATTTTGTAAGTTTGCAAAAGGGATTGCATTTGTCTATTGATATAATAATATTGTTGATTATTGTTGATGAAAATATTAAAGTTGCAATAGATTCAAAGCATCCAAGCAATTAGGGCGTAAATCTAATCGTCATCGAAACATCCTAATATAGCAGCTGAACGTTACTGAACAGTTGATCACTGTCCAGAAATATCCAGATTAATCCCCTTTTAGTCGCCTTTTACGACAGCCAGGGGATACCGTAGCACTATTCCGGTCCCGAGCTACAGGGACAAAGTGTTGTAAAAGATAGCTAGTGTTGTAGAACAATAATAAATACTATGAAATTGCAGGTGCGCTTTTCCATAGCGCAATGAAAGACATTCTAATTACATTGAAAATCGCCGTGAATTTTAATGAACTTTGCGCTTGATCTACATAACGCATACGGTTGTCTCAATTAAATCTATATGCATGCGTGGCGACAAGGTGATTAAGCCGCCTTTTACGGAACTGGACCTACCTATTAATCAAAATATAAACTACTAACTTTCCCCGCGGTTTAAAATACGTATAATACGAGTAAGTATTAGTGCTCTTTCAAAGGCAATCTACACCAAAGATCAAATCACCACTAATCAAAATCTAGCTTCACCCGCAATTCGGCCGATTATAATTCGAGATACCGATTAAATTATGTTATATTATCGATTAATTATTTCAGTGTTTTGTGACAGTTTCAGTGTTACACGGGGATCGTGCAATTTCCGGCCAAGCCCTGTACTACATCTGTGCATAAGTTGATCAGGAGAAGAAGGACAAATCTACAAATATACTTTCTCATTTATTAGCTTTACCCGAGCTTTATATCGTTTTCCGTGCAGAATTTTACCATAACACCAAAGGCAGATTACCCCAAAGCAATGCAAAGATGACTGATACTTAAGAATCGACTAAAAATCGAATGTTTTGCCCATTTTACGGGAATCGTACAATTTTCCGGGCTATAAGTAGCGCATATCACTCTTATGGGCGTATGCTACATTTATAAAAAACAAAAAATCAAATAATGATTACAGGTTTCGACTGGAACCATGCAATGTTGATAGCTTATGTCAATCTCCAGTCTCTAAACTACATCTATGCAAAAAAATCACGTTGATTCACCATTCGTTAAGGTGGAGAAGAAGGACAAACGAACAAACCAATAAACACACTTTCCCATTTAAAGAAGAATTATCATTAGTGAATAAAAAAGTAGGCGGCGATGGATGGGTGATGCTGCTCGTTTGGTATTTTATATCTATAAAAACAGGTCGTGATGGTAGACTAGATGAAAGGGTGCCCTTCAGGTAGGTGACTAACCTCCGCAATTCATCATGTCCAGTGCCTGTCAAACGGAATGGAAGTTTGACGCACGGGCCGAATCCAAAATGTAGTTAGTGTTAATAGCTTCTTAGAATTCATGAGAGCTTTCGGGTCTTTTGCGGATTACATTTTGGTTTGCTAGTTTACCTAAAGAGACGACAAGTTACAGGGTTCATCCTGTCGGTCAAACTTTTTGGTTGTACAACAGGAATAATTAGATAAATAATTAATATAATTACTAAATAATAGTTTATCCAAATGGTAAAGGAAAGAAAAAACAGGAAGAACCCAAGTTACAGTATTAGTCATTAATTTGGTAAACTCAAACTTTTTGTTATTATGAAAAAATAACACAATATATACAAAATTTAGTTATTTTAACAAAAATTTTGAGATAGGGTACAGTCACCTTAAAGACAAAAAAAATGCAGTCTGCTCTACCGAGGTTTACTAAGCTGCAGCTTCGAGTAGCTTAGCGAACCGAATTAAACTTTCGAGCTTTACTAACTGCGTCCGCTGTATCTTAGTTATAAAAGTAACCTTAATAAAATTCATACTACGTTTAGCTGTTTTCAGTTGGTCTTAATAATGTGACGATAACCTTAATTTAAAACTAAATTAAACCTGTTTATTGGTTATTTATTCATTTACATCATGATAAAATTATGAATATCGGGACCTCTCCCTTTAAATATTAATCATGAGTATCATGACTTCATGACATATCTGAACATTTAGTAATCAGTTAATTAGGTGTGGAGCAATAGTTGAAATTGAGAAAAATTACTATCGTGATTGGGAGTAGCCAGGTAGGTAATTTTGTAATTTTATTTATGATGCAATTGATATACATAGTTGACTCTATAAATCTTACTGGGCGGCCTTCGGAATGAGATGAGTTTTCTATTAGCAATAAAAGGGCTTATGACTTTCGTCTATTGCTGACCTGTAACATTTAAATATACTTTTCAACTAGTTAATAATTTTGACAGGTTCTAAATCTATTACATAACGATGCTATTGATTTATCAACTAAAATTAATTTACTTTTTATTTTCAACAACACGTATTAATCAGTAAGACATTATTTACTGGAGAATAATGAAGGAAGACCGTGAGTTCAAACGGTTCGATGGGTTCAAACCCAAGCGGCACCAATGACTTTTCTAAGTTATGTACGAGTTAAGTAATTAAATGTCACTAGCTGTAACGGTGAAGGACACATCGTGAGGAAACCTGCATGCCTGAGAGTTCTTCATAAGAGACAAAGAAAGGGTTGTGGTGGTGGTGGTGGAAGGAATATTTATCTCAAGTATCGTGCATTTTATTGTAATTGATGATAAGCTACTTTAGCCTCATTGTGATCTTGTCGAAAAGGTGTAGTTTCAGGTTAAACCTTTCGAGGCGCGACTTTGAACGAGACTGTTATGAGTTTTAATCATGGTCTGTCACAGAATGGCTGATATTAGATTCTAATTAGATGATTGGTCGCATGCTCTTCGCTAACTTCCATAAAAATATAGGAAAAACACTTTTGTCAAACAAATCAGTCAGGTCGGACCATTCTTATATCACACATATCATCACATGTACAAATAGAATACATGTGTGTGTGTTTGTGTCTACAAACTCACACACTTATACACACACACACATTATGTACATTACGTTATGTTACATTATAAAAATAGTTCTTTTTCTATTTCTTTATTCTTATGTACTTTAGTACTAAGGAAGAGCGGGGTATCCTAACACAGGTATTATTTACTTAAAAGGATGCCTCTACTATGTAAGAAAAGTGTACCTATTGTACTTTTCAGAAATAAACTAAGTATTTTTTCGTTTTTAATTTTTCATATGTAATAGATTTAGTAGATACCGTGCGTGAATGTGCACATGAATTTATAGTCCGAAATAAGAATCACAATTAAAAGAACTGGCAATTAAAAGCTGGCATGTGTGGCCGGATACGATAAGAGATAAGGTGCAATTGGCACTAATTGGAGCACGGTCCGTCGAGCACAGATGTGCCGATACGCGGTATCGACTGCCTGACCGTGTCTATTTGTTCATTAATCACACTAATAGCTGCACTAGCCACGCCCGTGACTTAATAAAAAATAATCAGGTATTACCTATATGTTGCCTATAATGTGTTCAGTTTTCGCAAGTGACACATTTCACGGAATGTGTTATTATATCATGTTATCATGCATACCAATCACATAACTAGGCAAAAAAGCTCAGAGCAATCACTTTGAAAAACAAGTAGCTTCTATATTGGAGTAGTGCAGTAGAAAGTGCCATGGATTTAAAGACTACGTCTAAGTGTCTATTGTCACAAGATTGAATGACATTTAGGTATGGTTTTTGAACGTGGAAGGATCCTCCGTCTACCCTCTCGGAGTAAATTGCTACCGAATTTCTTTGTATGATCTTTTTACACTTTATTCATGTGTCATTTGACGGTAGATACATTTGACACACTACACTTAACCCTTACAATAAACCCCTTTTCGTATAGGTAATGTAATTTGTAATTTGGTAAAATAACTAAGTAAAATCGTACACAACACTAGTCAGGTCATACAAAAAAAATATAATACTATACCTAACTACTGTACCTAAGTAAATATGTTTTATCTACATGGATAAAAGTTGTCTAAGTATTTTGAAGGTGTTCATACTGACAAATATAGTGTCAGTACTTATTTAAGTTATACATAGTTAATTATTAAATAGTTGAGTAACAGCATGGCTTTACAAACCCATGCAAGGCTTTAATGGGATAGTAATATACACCATAGGCGATGTACAATTTAATTAGATTTATTGATACGCAGACGGTAATCAAATATATTGCCCCACTACAGAACCGTGTAGTCAGCAATGAATTAATGATCGGTTATTAACGCTCCGTTAAGTTGTCGCTCAAACGTATTAGCTAGAAACGACATCTGATTGCACTTTCGCTACGACACGTGCAAATGTATCTAATGTAATTTCTAGAGGTTACCGAGTATTTTGAATCGTATATTCGTATCACAGTTGAGATTCCTAATCAACTGCATCTCTGTCACTTGTAAAATGTAATGTTAACCGGTTGTTTAAGTTTGGTTTGTGTAAAATGTTAAAAAACTAGAAACTTACTAAACGTTTCTTAAAAGTTACGCGACATAAATAAAAATACTATTCATTCATTGTCGTCATCACCATCCGTAATCGCTGATTCGCTAAAAGCCAATAGCGGGCACGGCCTCATTACCTGACTTACGAATGGGACGATAGCAAAGCAGTCTTTCACAGCATTAAGTGCCTCTTAATATCTCAAAATCTTTACCAACGAGTGTGAGTTAATATAAACTTCTTCTATCTGGCAACTAAACATAAATATACGTCTTAGATACAATCCATAGACCTCCCACTGTTGGGCACGGATCTAATATACACAGCTGTAGAAGATGTAGACCTAGAGCATACTCCACCACGCTGCTCCAATGCGGATTGGTGAAGGAATAAACGACTGATTAGTAATACTACTTATTATAGTCACGCTCTTATGAGCGCCTCACGTCACAGATTAATCTCACACAACAGCATGACCTTTACATAATTTATCACCTTTCCTACGCTCTGGATAAGTCCTCGCTTGCATGCGCTTGCGCAACCTCATCAGCTGTCAATCACGGATTACCATCACAATGGAACAATGCGCAGAGTGAGCAGTCGTGGCGGCAGTGACACTGGCTCTCACAATGTGGAAAGAAGAGAACGCTCACACATCACGCGACACGTCATAGCAAACCATACCAGATGTGTTAAGACATTTGTCAAGCTCTGGTACATGAAATTAAGGTTATTAACTAACTGATATAAATAATTTACTCAAACAAATAATAAAACTTAAACGAATTGTTAATAATCACTTTATGCTATTCAAAACATCGCTCCGACCCATAGACGTCGCACTGCTGGGCACGGGTCTACCCCACAAACACTGCTGCGTCTAGAGCATACTCCACCACGCTGCTCGAAGGCGGATTCAAAACATATTAAGTTCTAAATAAGATTGAATCTCAAAAAAACATAATTATCACGTTATGAGTACCTACTTTTAAACGCAATGAGAAATACATTAGTAAATTATTCAAATTTTCAACATCCCAAAAAAAAATTTGAATTTTTATTTTATTTTTGATTTTATGTTGTTTTATGTTGGGCTTTTATTTTTCGATCAGAAATTATATACCTCTGGTAAATTCCTATATTTAATAAACATTGTTGCAACAATCATAAAATGATTAACGTCGTTACCAAGTGTTAATAGGCTATATTTGTCTGTCTAACTCACCATAATAAGACCTGTACAAAATCAAATATTCAATTCAAACTTACTTAACCAAGCCTACAATCAAAAAACGTTTAGGGTGCAATGTTATTTAGGAAGGTACTAAGTAATACAGTACACATTTGAGGCAACGCTTGGCTCCGGGCCCACGCGCCTTAACGACTCCTCATATTTGACATAGTGCTTGCCATGAAATAGTAAAACTAGACAGACGATTATGCATCTTATCATCATCCACATTAGATAAACTTGATGAAGCTGTGCTTCAACCTCAGGCTTCAGCAAACAATTTTACTTGAAAGGAATATATTTGCTGTGACTTAACAAACCATTAACTTTATTTAAGAACCTTTGAGTGCTTAATAGTCTCAATTTTACGACGCAGCACACCTCTAACGATTGCTAGATAATTTTCCATTGACCCAAAAGTTTTACAATACCTTATGTAGGTATTGTAAAACTTTGGCTTTTGGGATAGTTTTTTAGTCTTAGATCAAAGAAGAAAATATTTTAAGTATTTTTAAGAGTGTGATCATGGGATTTTTTAAGTAACCAATACCTTGTTTACTATACAAGCAACGGACAATGGCATTAATTAAAAGTTAAAATAAAATCTTAATTATGTCATAGGCAACAGTTATCTTTACAAACGCTTAGTCAACGAACTTCGAACATAGCAAACAGCACTTTTTGCCCCTTTGCAAGACACCTACGAGTACGTTCGGCTTCACAAAGTATCCGCTAACGGTTTATAGTACAAATGAGTGTAGACAAAAACACGGGTCATGTACCTGTGGACAAATTACTTTTAATTTGTAACAGTGATGACGTCACAAGGACTGATAGATATATTTTCGAATCTATTGATAACGATGTTAAAATTTCAATTAAGACATGTGCGAAGCCAACTTTCCAGTCATGAACTTCAAGAATCTCAAAACTTTTTGACTTTCTTGAAGTTCATGACTGTAAAATATTTACTAGTACTTGCGTCCATTAGTTTGACGACTTACGAGTATAAGTTCGGCGGTAGTGAGATTAGAGATTTTTATATATTTTAATATATTTTTCGGGAGTAGTCGTAAGTTTGTAATGTCTAGCACATCATGTCCATTACAGTAAGCGGTTACATTACATTAAAATGTAATCTGCGTATACGCTAGCACATCATGTCCACTGTAAGCGGTTACGTTCCATATAGTATAATCTGCGTATACGCAGAATTCATTTATCTCTCCTTACTTCAGTGTTGATTGGTTGCTTAAGTTTGACTAGAATAAGTACTAAGAGAATGAATAAATATACGAATTGTTCGACTCTAAATCCTAGTACTTGTAATTAACTACGTCTCCCGCAATATATTTGCAACGCTAAACTGCATTAAACGTCAGTATGTTCACGCATAAAGCAAAATATTTATAAAGCCTCCTCTTATAGGTCGTGTTAAAAGGTCAAGTTTATTTATTGACAGTGCTCTATTTAATAGGCACGAAAATATTAGTTAGTGCTCGCTTATTAACATTGAAGTTAAATTAGATGAGGAAGGATATAAAATGGACGTGACCTAGGTCATATTATGCCAATCATTTGAACAAAATATAACATACACGAGCATCGTGACCACAGAATTGGCCTAGTAGTAATTTGCAAGTAGTTTTATAGAATTTAGTTAAGATTAGGTGTGATGATTTACTCTTTATTAATTTTTTTTTTCTTTTATGAATCTTTATGAATTTAGATTTTACATAAATATAAAGAATACAACATTGTAACAATAACCTACGAATAGCCTTCGAAGCCAGCCTAGATTGGAACTAACTAATACAATAATTATTGAGTAAATGATACTTAATCTCCACCAATCCGCATTGGAGCAGCGTGGTGGAGTATGCTCTAGACCTCCCGCAGCTGCGTCTGTGGGGGAGACCCGTGCCCAGCAGTGGGACGTCTATGGGTCGCAGCGAGCAAATGATACTTAATACACATACCAATCAATTATCAACTAAAATTATTGAAGATAACCACCTCGTAAATCTTGAGTATTTCTGAACGTAAAAACGATGCGCAAATTGTAGAATACTAGGATTTTATGCTCTTTCGTAAAACCTTATTCAGTTTCAAGTTACTTACGTCACTCTCTTCTATTATTATATTTGACAAATGATAATTTAATGGTTAATTAGCTGGACGTTGCATCGAATGCTACTGTGCCTGTAATAGGTGTGACAAAACGTATTGCGACTTTAGATTCAACTAATTACCTATAGTTTCACCTTAATTATAGTTTTTTATTATTAAGGCATTATCCATCTATCAAATAATAGGTTAATTTATACAATGGGTCCACCGTTATAACATGTGAAAATATATCTTCAACTCCAGAAATTAACTATTTACACGATGTTTATATTTGTGTATGCAATTTTTTGCTAGATAATTAGTGATAAGTCAATCAAATTATATATCTTGTCTTTAATCATCGCAACACAACCCTATTCATTCGCCCGCGCAGATTCGCAACCATTAATCTTTTGTCTGGTAGAGCAAGATCCCAGTGCCGCCAGACGTTACTTATTTTCTCACAAACAATTTATATGGGATAAGCTAGTGTTAGTACATACTTTGAGCGTGTGCATACTCGCTAGCTTGGGTAGACGGCCAATTCATTGGTATCAGATGCTGAAAATCGAAAATTTCAGTACCAACTTTTCTTATTTTCTCATGGCTGATTTTCACATATGTTTTAGTTAGTTATGTTATAAATTAATAATAACTATTGCCAGACACCTTCCGTCGGCCCTTACCCTTGCCAGACGCCTTAAAGATCCAGAAAAAATGATGTAAGTTTACTTATTTTCTCAAGCTTGATTTTTATGCACGACACTTGGGGAACTATTTCAACACTGTTAGTCAGCAGCCAGACCAATTGGATGGGCCAAACATCCAGCCAGACACACATAAAGCGTCGTTAGTAGTCCGGTCAATTTAGACAATTGAAAAAAGGAAATTCCGACAGAGCCAAATCTTCGTAGAGACCTTAGGTTTACCACAAGGAATAAAGTGTCAAAAGTCCCAATCAGTCCCGTCCGCTTAGGAACTTATTCGGGGCCCAAGGTCAAAATTTTAGGTATTTTGAATTTTTCTCGAAAACGGTAAGTTTTATCGAAAAAGTACCTTAGAGCAAAGTTGTAGATCTTAAAATTCTCTATAAAAATGGTCTCTTTGATTTTTTCTCTAAGACCCACTATTTCCCAGATATTGCGCTTGTAAGAATCATGTTCTACATAGTATGCACACATATGCCACGTATATACATATTTAGGTACTCAAGCAAGCAAAAATGCCTACTCGTGTCTCTTTTATGTATACACTAGTGGACGCCCGCAGCTTCGCTCGCGTTACACATTCACTAACTTCAAAAACGGCAAAGCTTCATACTAACTTTGCACCCCCGTTTTACCCCCTTAGGGGATGAATTTTCAAATTTTTCTCGCCGTAAAAACCATCCTTGAACTTCAACGAACATTTAAAAAAAAGAATTGGCCAAATTGGTCCAGGCGTTGTTGAGTTATGCGCTTACCAACACATTTTGCGATTCATTTTTATTATATAGATTATACTATTCTAAGAAAATTTACTCTAAAATGACCGCCGGTTCCTTACCGAATCCCCTCTACTTGAATAACAGATATTTAACATTTGTCAAAAATACACGAAACAAAAAGCAAGTACAGCACTGTATATGTGTCTGGCTGGACGTTTGGCCCATCCAATTGGTCTGGCTGCTGACTAACAGTGTTGAAATAGTTCCCCAAGTGTCGTGCATAAAAATCAAGCTTGAGAAAATAAGTAAACTTACATCATTTTTTCTGGATCTTTAAGGCGTCTGGCAAGGGTAAGGGCCGACGGAAGGTGTCTGGCAATAGTTATTATTAATTTGTAACATAACTAACTAAAACATATGTTAAAATCAGTACTGAGACTTTAATTTGTCACTCTCAATCGTACAAATAATGACCTCACGCTCTATACCTAGCGGCACTTTATATGTGTCTGGCTGGACGTTTGGCCCATCCAATTGGTCTGGCTGCTGACTAACAGTGTTGAAATAGTTCCCCAAGTGTCGTGCATAAAAATCAAGCTTGAGAAAATAAGTAAATTTACATCATTTTTTCTGGATCTTTAAGGCGTCTGGCAAGGGTAAGCGCCGACGGAAGGTGTCTGGCAATAGTTATTATTAATTTGTAACATAACTAACTAAAACATATGTTAAAATCAGTACTGAGACTTTAATTTGTCACTCTCAATCGTACAAATAATGACCTCACGCTCTATACCTAGCGGCACTTTATATGTGTCTGGCTGGACGTTTGGCCCATCCAATTGGTCTGGCTGCTGACTAACAGTGTTGAAATAGTTCCCCAAGTGTCGTGCATAAAAATCAAGCTTGAGAAAATAAGTAAACTTACATCATTTTTTCTGGATCTTTAAGGCGTCTGGCAAGGGTAAGGGCCGACTAAAGGTGTCTGGCAATAGTTATTATTAATTTGTAACATAACTAACTAAAACATATGTGAAAATCAGCCATGAGAAAATAAGAAAAGTAGGTACTGAAATTTTCGATTTTCAGCATCTGATACCAATGAATTGGCCGTCTACCCAAGCTAGCGAGTATGCACACGCTCAAAGTATGTACTAACACTAGCTTATCCCATATAAATTGTTTGTGAGAAAATAAGTAACGTCTGGCGGCACTGGGATCTTGGACCATGGTGCATGAATACGCACGCATCCGGAATGCAAAATAATTCGGACAATACGGCGTAACGATCAACACTTGACCTATCGCCCGCCGACAGCTGACAGCGGCGATCAGCGGCAAATGATCTTAACAAATCGATACTGACACCACGGTTTGTTTGATCAAAACCTACTTCAGTTATAGCTGCTTCTGATATAATTATTATTGCTCAACACAGCCGTGGGTGTGTATAGCAAATTGAATTATTACTCAAGACTCTTCTGTTGAGTATGTGGGCAAATAAAAATCATTGTGCACTTTAAATTAATCAAATGAAATGCTTGGCCTAGATTTTCTTTTATTATCTGCTTATTTACATGTATAACAGTAATTATCTTTATGTTATCCACTCCTTATCTCTTACATGTCTATGTAACATAGCCCTATCTTATTATATATTTGGCATAAAATTACAAGCATAACTTTTTCAACAAATAATATCTAGTTTCAACCCAAACTTTCTTCCCGAGAATGTATTATCAAAATTTATTAAGACGTACATGTGATCGATGTTTATTTGGTGGTCGTACTTGCTCTTGCGCAGGTTATCTATACTTCTATACTAATATTATAAAGAGGAAAGATTTGTTTGTAATGTTTTCACTAAAAAACTACTGGACCGATTTCAAAAATTCTTTCACCATTAGAAATCTGCATCTTCACTGAGTGCCATAGGCTATATATATACTGATATTACTAGGTGTAAATGAAACTATTGTTATGTCTCATTCCACGCGAGCGAAGCTGTCCACTAGTCTATTAAATATTGCATTAACACAAAAGAAAAAGTCTCAAATCACGTACCATTTTAGGACCTTCGATTGCAATTGAGGCAGTCGGTCTAGTAGGACCAATAGGTTCAACTGCAGTCCAAGGCGATCCTGACACTGATTGTCGATAACCGGCTTTGACCCTCGACCGCCAAGCAAGCGCTTGGCGCCGTGTAGTGAATAGAATAAAATGCGTTTGCGTGATAATACGAGGGTTCCGTAAAGACCACGGAATCGCTTGTGCTGGTAGTCGTCGTTGTTTTTGATTGTTCAGAAACAGATGGGAGCTACTGCTACACGGTAGGCACACTGCACACTATTTCCATATCCCTAGTTGAGTTGTTTCTGACCTGTCTTCCCGTTTGGAGAAACAAGTCAGTTAACCTTTTTAGCGTCAACTTTATCCTTCTTTTTAACAGGTACTTTATCATTAAAAAAAACACGACTAACTTATTTATTCGCTATACCGGAACATGCTAGGAGGGTCACAGTCAGGTGCATGGAAATTGCCTCTCATTCAAATCTTATGACTTGGAACATTTCACAGAACAATCTAGAATTCCGTACAGTAAACAGAAAAAAATACGAGGCTAATGGATCTTCAAAAAATTGGTCGTGCGTAGTTTATAGTACACTTATTAGTCCTTGCAACCCGCAGCTTGGTCAGGTCGTTAAAAGAAGGTTGGCTTTCAAATTGCTCTATAAAATTTATTGAACTCGATTATTTTGATTCGTACCAAGTAATAAGTACCGAACCTAGCAAATTAATAATCTAAGGTCGATCGTGATGATCACAGATAATATAGAAAACTACTGTGATCAATAAATACTGAACATTTTCAATGATTCTGCAGCTGATGATGATTGATGTTGATCGTTCCCGAATGTTGAAGCCCTAAAAACATTACATTGTGTAGATAAGCGGCGGCTTCAGACTCCAGGTTTTCTTCCCCAATAAATACCGAGACCCTAAGGAGAAAGGAATCAATACTACATTTAATACCATTTATTAAATCGTGATATAACGTATGTAGGTACTTAGCGATGAAACAAAAAATGTAACATTTAGAGCCTTATTCACGATCACGAACATCATTTTGTTATTAAGTCATAATGTCTTAAGTTACGAGCAGTTCGCAGACTGCGCGGTGCCGGCCGGTGAGGCAATGTATCTGCAAGGCGTGCACACGCCACGAATCTAAGATAAGGTGCTGCGTAGACAACTGATGATAAAGTCGACTCCATAGAACTCGGTTCTAATTAAATCATCATATCCGTAACCTAGAAAATTCCGAGGAAGTTAATAACTAAAAATATGTTATGATGCATAAGTTTGTATACTTGCTCACATTACACCCGCATTTTTTTATTTAATCCTAATTAACTTGGCGAGCGTAGCGTCTGTAGCCATGGCGCAGACCCGTGCCCAGCAGTGGGACGGCTATGAGTCGCAGCTAACTTGGCGAGTGTCAAATATCTGTTGTTCTAAGGACATTACATGCAAGTCAATACATAGGTAATATTGTTTTGAACTTGTTGAATTCTTCTCTACCAACACGGTTCAAAGAAATCGCCCTTTTGCCCCACTCGAATTACTTTGATACCTGACCGTGACATTTCCTTGCATTTCGTAAGCTTGTGCGAAAACTTGTAAAGATTAAAAACACCGTATTGTTATTAACCCTCTATAGCACTTCGATTTCGACATCAATGTCTGACTGACTTGTCATACTGTTAAAGGTTAACGAAAAGTGTTAAATAAAATAAAATTATACCGATAAAAATGTTTTTTATAAAAAAAAGCTTTTTATAATTTTTATTTTATTTTCGTGCATTGTCATCGGAACCAAATATGTGTGCCAAATTTCAGCTCGATAGCTTCAGTGGAAGTGGGTGAAAGATTGATTGCAAGATTCCAGGACATACATATATACAAGTGAAGTTAAATAAAAGCTTTTAAAATTGTCAAAATATAAATAGAAGTGGCATCTAGCTTCTAAGTCATTTCTAAAGAAATAATTAACAATCTAGCTTCTAAGTCATGTCTGAAGAAATAAATAAATATCTAGCCTTTAAGTCATATCTAAAGAAATAAATAAATAGGTAGGTACATAGGATTTTGGCAGCGCATTTTAGGTCAAGTAGAAATCTTTTCCGTTTGGTTGCCATTATGGGTATATCATCTTCAGGTTTTAGGATCCTGAAAAAAAATAGGTAATGTTGACTAAATTCACGCCCGCATAGATTTACATAATCCTTCCTGATATTGAAGCAGATACACTTAGGCACAATTTGTACTGAAAAGTCAAAATTCAAATTTCGCTGGATACGGGCTTCTTATTACCCAAAATGTTCTCACGTTACACGCTTTGGAGGTGACAATTGTCTCTTAATGACCACAAGTGCACCTGGCCGCTTGCAAATCAGACCTCCCTGCGTCTGATCAAAGCATGTATTTAATTTTAAATTAATGTGGATTTTCGACACCTTCTGATAAATAAAAATCGGTTGTGATGTGAATTGGCCTTTTAATGCCAATTTGTGTCCTATACAGAAAATTTAAATGATTTTCGTCCTCATGTAAGACGTTATGAAGCTCTTATGAATGAACATGATGTCTTTTTTTAAATACCTATATGAGATAAAAAGCATATTACATTGATATGGTACCCAAGCTTATAAGTAAATAAGTTTAAAACATATTTTTAGTCTTATAGTCTTATAGTTATTATTAGCCTGGGTCCTAAATAAATACCATAAGTATCCTTTTTTGGAGCTAGTAAATTAAATTAAATAATCTTTTATTTCAGGCTGGTATGTCCATAACAACATTAATAAATGGGACCTAAACATACCTAACTGGTTAAAAATGACTGTACATACTACACACCTCTGCTCTGCCTAACAGTGCCTACCCTTTCAGTTAAATAAAGGCGTGATATGTTTGTATAATTTCAGTTCTTAACCTTTGTTATCTGTTACATTTTCTCGCTCAATTAAAACCAGAAATAAATGAAGGTATATCATTAAATGAATAAAAGTGTAATAATTTTCGAAAAGCTTATCGCAAATTAATATGTGTAAATGGCTGTAGACAGTGGAGATAAGAATTAAATGGTTACAAAACGTAATTTTCTCGTAAATTTCTTTTATTTCTGCCGTCGCGTCGAGTACACAGGTTAACATAAATTTTGCGAAGTGGTAATGTCTTGATTTGTCATCCAAGGCTCCTGCGCACGTGTCCGGCCGATCCAGTAGTAGGCCGCTCCCGGACCGGTTCGTTCTATTTTTTTGCTGATTTTCAGGGTTTATATGTAATTTCATCATCATCATTATCATCATATCATTAAAGTTATTAATTATTAGACCAATAAAAAATTCTATGATTAAATTATATTAAATTTTATATAATATTGATAAGTTCGTTAGCCTTTCGAATAGCAGAATTGCTATTATAACATGTGAAAAGTGAATTGATAAAAAGTTATGAACAAAATTAACTTTTTCTTACATTTAGTATCAGACAGCATTTTCGATGATATCTCGAGAGGCCAACTCTTATGATTTTTTTTGTTTAATTTATCAACGCCCCGAATAGTATTTGACAACTATTCCGGAAATTTGTTCCCTTGTGATACTTTTATGCATGTTTGAATTTGGTATAACATTAAATGGGACATAAAAACGGGCATAGTAACTATTCCAGAAATACATTATGTTCACTAAGGATGCTTTCATGTTAGTTGTTTACATGTTAATGCGCTGACACGATTTTCATGATATTTTGGTACAGAAATGAAAACCTAATTCAAGCTGACGATAAGTCGAAGATCGCGAGGTCAGCTAGTAATATTATAAAGATAAATACTTACCTACTTGCACTTAAATTCATGTACCTATCTACTTGGTTGTTTCATCTAGGCTAAGTCGGCAGCTTGCAAATGCATCCTCCTTTCTCGGTCACCGGTTATACTCGACTATAATTACAACCAGTCAGATGATATGATAGAAAGTTGCTTTTAACAACACGAGTAACACAAATATTTTCTGTGGTAAGTACCTGGTTCAGTACTTCTTTTATTGTTCTTTTTTGAACGCTTTTTTGTGTGAAGAGAGGTGCATGCATGCTTCACCCAACTGATTACTATTGTATCGCTCTGATTTGTACCAAAAACGGACTAGATACTCGTAGTAATTAGTAATTATTATATAAGGGTAGAAATTCTGAAGTAGCTGTTAGAATGCTTAACCTTTATCTACACCATCCCTGTTTTATTTCTCTTTCATCCTCATGCTTGTAACCATACATCTTTCTGCAATTTTTTTCATGCGCTGGACCCAATAAAGACATTAAAATTTTTGATATCGATGACTGGATCCGTTGTATTTCATCCCATCAATGTCACCTTGAGGTAGTTTTTATTTATTGATGTCCATTAGATACATGTTTGCCTGTGCCTTACACTATTTCTTATTAAATGTAGGTAGCCTATTTTTATTGCAATCGTTATTTAAATTGAGTACCTACAACTGCATACAATTCATCGCTAGAATGTAGTTATTATATATTTAAGCATAAAAGTAGGCCAGTTATTTCACGGCTATTATGTTATTGAGCGTACTCGGAGAATAGAGTAATAGGTGCTCGTATGACCAGCCCAGTGTCACGCGGAGCCGACTCCCGCGCAAATGGCAACTGTTGTTGCTCCAATAACTGAGATTGCTGTTACGTAGCCACATATTACATACGTCGACGTGTTCTATTGTTGCTAACTTTGCTTCGGATTTATAAGATAAATACCGGTCAAGTGCGAGTCCGACTCGCACATGTAGGGTTCTCACCTTTTTTTACTTTTTTTAAAATATTTGTTGTAATAGCGGCCACAGCAACATGCATTCTGTGTAAACTTCAGGTGTTGACTTACGTACTTGATACGACTATTACGTACTACTACTACTTACGTACGAACTACTTACGTACGTACTTGACGGACGGAACGCTAAAAATGTAACATACTCGTGGGTAGGTACATATTGCGCTGTGAATGTAAGAGGACGTACTCAATTAATATGTTAACATTAGGTTAGTGAAAGATAAGTAACGATTAATAAAAAACATCAACAATATATATATTCTACCATATATATTCAGATCTATTTCTTTATTATAAGAAAGATAAAAATGGCTCTTGTACACAGAAAACAAAGTAGCGAAATAGTTTGGTCTGAATGTTTAATACATGATATAAGTTGGTTATGCACGCATCACACTCGGAGACTTCATACTATCCTGCCTAACACATTCAAATCGTTTTTTCTAAAAAAAAACAATGAATGAGATCCAACAGTTAAATTCGGCGCTGTGGACCAACGCAATGTTGAATAGAAACAAATTGAAAGTCAGGGCTGTCCCGTCAAAGGTTGCCGCAGACAATCTATCATAAGGCACACTTGTAATTAGGTATAGAGAGTCAACCGCGCGTGAAATGCTGATTGATAGTGATGTTTCGGCTCGTGTTCCTTGCAAGCAATGCATCGTTACGATGTTCTCTACAAAAGTTCAGAACACAGCGGGTATATGTCGAAACAATGTGGGAGTTTGGTCACATCTTGTTCTATACAAATCAATCAATTTTAAATTTGGTGTTTTGTTCTGGTAGCTATTACACAATGTGCATTCATATTAGTTCGAGGATTAATTACTCTGGCCCAAAGGCCCTACAGCCACGACATTGTCATCGACGAGGATTAATTAGTACCTATATCATTGAATTAACTCACAAATCAACTGAACTCATGAGCGGGATACAAATGTCTCCAAAAAGGAATTGAGAGCGTCTCTTCTACGATGTTCTACGATGTTAATCAGAGAACCGTATCCACGTCCTACAAATTAGGCCAGTTTGTCCTTATGGAGTCATCACAACTTCAAGCATCATACACCGTTGCCCATCATAACATACGTTACGTTATGTTAAATATATAACCACGAAAATTTGTATAATTCAGTCATGAAGCCTTAGAGAGCTATTAACCATACTACGTGTATGATGCGCAAACGAATATGTGCGAAGGACATCGGGCTATTAAGCAAAAAGTTCATTTCTGTACCTAATTAACATTTCGATGCGTCGCCTTTCCCGACCTCAAAGACGTTGTCCAGCCAATTAATACCGCCAACGCCAACACACGCGTCTGCGTGACAAGTATGACTGCGCGAGTTCATTTGCACAGGCAAATATTGCATGAAAATCTTTAAACATTTACAGGAATTGTGATGTTAAATTGACTATGTCTGTTTAAGATATAAAAGTTTTCACAATAATAAAACTGCAATTTGTTTGAGATAAGTTTTACGTATGAACTGCGCAAGTAGATCTGTCAAGTACACCGGAGCGGATATGGGCGAAACTTTGTACAGGCCAATTAATAACTAATGACTGTTGAAGATTAAGCTTACCAATCGCTGCACGCAACCTTGTTTGGGCCTGTTTATTTTAATATAACTTGATGTATCATTTATGTTTTAATAACACTCGATAGCTTGCCTCGGGGCCCAACAATGGTCTGAGAGTCTCGCTTGCGAAACGGCCGGCGATCTTGAAGCAATGTTTACGTTTCAGTTCAATGAGCAGGATTATTAGCATGGAGATCAAATTCAATTAAATATACATATACAATACCTTCGTTAAGTTGTTGGTTTGTGCAAATTCATATGCAGGCGACCTTGACGCTGCTCATGATGGTATCATTTAAAAACAATTAGAGAAATTGCAAATTCGATTTGTTTAATCGTTTTTCGCTTACATACACATACAATGAGTTGTGTTATGTAGATAGTAAGCTTTTGTTACGAGATTAGTTATTAGAGTTCATGAAAAGGGAGCATTAAGGGTGTATGTGTACTCACACATACAACCTTAATAAATATATTCAGCAGTCGACATGAAAAGTCTGATGGATGGATGGATGTATGGATGGGTGGATGTGTCATACAAAACATTAACATTATGATAGATAGACGTTTCTTATAATTATAATATCTTTATTTAATATTTTAGATAAACTATATAGAGCTTCTACTTAAGAAAAAATCATATCATTTACATAGGAGCTTGTTAAAGAGATCCATTAATAATCTGTCGAATCTTATCCGTTATTGACAAATTCCGTTTCTATACAAAATGGCATACAAGTATCTATTAATTACATGATTTAAATATAGTAAAAACTCAAATGGGAAACAAAGAAAAGTACATGCACAGCTTAGTCTGTCTAAAAAAAGCTTCGTCTAAATGATTTTGAGTTTCGGGTCCGTGACAGCATAAAATATAATGAAGAAACTTGAATAATGAAATAAGGTGATTAGCAAAATAAAAATTAGTCAGCATACTTAAAAAGTCCCGTTCAAGTCTTTTGAATGGACAGAGTGTAAAAATTCGATAGTGTTGTCAGCGGAGGTTAAAGCTCTCCGCTACGACAGACGTAGACCGGCTACATTCAAATAGAAGTTTGCACTTGAAATTACGTTGCTTGTTTCAATTAACGTATACTTTAGTTTAGGCTTGTTCAAATATCAAAATGTCAGTACGCTTTATGAAGTCTTCGATTCTTTAACTAATATTTAGTTGGGTATGTTATTATTTGTGTCTCGAAGACTACCTTATATATTGTTCTTGTAAAAATGTAATATGTAATATTATTAAAAGTCACTATATACTTTAAATGATTCTCTATTATGAATGACTATTTAAATGTTAAAAAAGTTAAAACAGAATGGTGTGAACCTTATAAAGAAAATAATATATCTAGAAGCGAAACAAAGTGAAGCAATATCTAATTCACAGGTTAAATAATAAATGTAATGACAAATAAATATAAAGCAATACATCAACTCTTTTGCATGTCAAAGGAAATTTAATTCTTGGTAGTATCGCCGATCAACCCGGCGGACTATCACTACAATACAATTACAATATTTACAAAATATATGGTGCAATAAAGAGTTAAATAAATATCACAACTGGAATTTGAACCTCGACCAACTCGAATCAAACGCTTATGTCACTTAGGTATGAAGTAGTTAGGACTTAATTTATCAGTCCTATCAAAATCATTGCACCGACTAAAAAGTAGAGGACCTACTAGGATAGATCTTGTGAAAAGTGCCCCCAAAGTCTGGGGTTCAAATCTATGACCAAATGATACTTTATAAAAAGATACCTAACATGATATACAAAATCCCACCTCCCCACAATCCCTCAGGGAGCTACGACACCCCTGTAATATTTTTGTAATGTATGTAACTGACGGAAAACAAATTTTGCACAAATATTGTTGTGACTTAAAGTAATAATACAAAAAAACAAGAGCTCTCTAAGTAGTCCCGACATCATTCCGACCTTTCAATCGTTAGTTACCCACTGTGGAATTAATAAATGTAATCTATTTATAAAGGCAACTTGTTAAGTAAGAGCGTGACATAATGCATCTCGTGGACGCCGGCCGCCTGCACTTGACCCACATTGGTACTCGCACGGTGTCGTGTTTCCAGCCTTCCTAGACATACACTGCTTCCACAATCCCTTACCGGCAGAGATGCAACAAATTACCGACAATCCTGCAACCCTCTGCTTCCCAATGCTGAGCCCATAGTCACACCACAGCCTTCCAGTATGCGTCGCATCTAAAATATCTGCATAGCTACAAAATGTTACTAGAAGAGGCTCATAACCATAATGACTTAACCGCTATTTCTCCGAAGATGTAGGCAGAGATGTGCAATACACCGACTTTTCACCAATTTTAATTAGGTCCCAAGTATTAGACGGTGAACCTATTGGCATAAACTGGGCATAAAACAAAGTTCCGCTCTACTACGTGGAATTTCAAGTTAAAAACTCAATTGTGGTTGTTGGTGTGTTTTATACGCACCTCTGCCTATCCCTTGGGGGAAATACAGGCGTGATGTTCTTTTTTTTATATAAACCCAATAATACTTGCCCGAGCTGGATATCGAACCCAGAACCTGTATCTTAGGTGTAACGCTTACGACCACTAGATCACCGACACGGGACAGTAAACCGCATCTTCAATTCGTATCATAATAGAAACAAGCTTTACACCGCATCCACAAACCCACCATGCCATACAGGCGTGGCTGGCATGGCTACACCACGCTGCATCAGGCTGCACCACGCAGTGCGAAGGTTTAGTTGGCGATCAGATTGTCGCAAGTTTTTAGGTCGACTCAAAGTCTCGAACAAGGATCTTCTAACGTGACAATCTGAATTTGAGAGACCAATATAAAATATTTAAGATAAGATAAATTATTTTCTTGTTGA
The DNA here is from genome assembly GCA_944567765.1 of Carterocephalus palaemon. Classification (NCBI taxonomy): domain Eukaryota; kingdom Metazoa; phylum Arthropoda; class Insecta; order Lepidoptera; family Hesperiidae; genus Carterocephalus; species Carterocephalus palaemon. The sequence continues at coordinate 11,958,095 of OX155641.1, read as the reverse complement.
TATGGTCCGGTAGAGTGAAAGTGCATGCGTGTAAAGTGCTAGGAATCGTAACACTTTCTCTGCGTACCGACCCGCGAAACAGATTCACTTGGATTGTTTTGTTTTAGTTGTTTTTCACAAGCACTTATTATATCAATGATGTTAAGTAAACGAAATTGTAAACTGAACAAGTAAGTAAACAAAATTTGTAGGATGGCTACACCCAATGGCTTGCGTCCATTCAATGTGGTCGTAAGAGTTAAGCAATGACTGGCTTGGTTGGTTTGTGGATGAGTGACCGCTCGAAGCAAAATTTCGCGGACGCTACCGGGCTTTCGGAGGGCTCGTTAAGCCGTCAGTCCAGGTTGTTTTCAGTGGTGGAAACAGTCGTTAAGCCTTGTAGAAGACCATCAGGTGGCTTGAGAACATTCGACACTGGGTTGGCCGCTAACCCCTTCACCAATCCGCATTGGAGCAGCGTGGTGGAGTATGCTCTAGACCTGCAACTGTATCTGTGGGGGAGACTCGTGCCCAGCAGTGAGACGTCTAGACGTGGGTCTAGCTAAACGAAATTACCTCAACGTGTTCCTGTGAAAAGAGGTTTTAAAAAACAGACAGACGGACAGCGAAATATTAATCCTATTTTCCTTTTGAGGTACGGGACCCTTGAAAAGGTTAAATAACATTTTAATGAGTATTTAGTTAGTGTTAATCACCTGACAAACATTACTTAAGAAGCATGCTAAGTTTTATAGCACTTATCATTCGACAATTCATTGTCGATAGAGTCACGATCGCAATATCTCCCGTGTGACTGAGGGCCCGCAGAATCGAGTGCGAGCCGGAATAATCGACCATCAATTTGAAAATTGATTTATTGGTCTTTCAAGGGTCTGACACCGGTTTTAGCCAAGTGATTTGTTCTCTGTATAAGCTGCAGACGTATCGTTTTGACTTCGAGAATAGTTTACTTTTGTTTTGACGGCGCTCCGAGATCAAACAATTACACAATAAATTATGTCTAACACTACTTTTGCAGTTTCAATAATACGATTGGCGAAATATTCTAGATTACATTCAATAAATTAGAATTAACACGAGTTTGAATAAAAATAATAACATGCAGAGAAAGATACCTCAATTATTTAATAAAACGCACCGACATTATCGACAAATACTCGAACCGACGTAGTAATCAATAGTTTGTTTATTTATTTAGAATACTTTATTATACCTGAATGAGGTACGAAAGATTCTAAGGGCTTAATAATAATAACTACATAGCTGACATAAACTTAACTATCCAATAGTTCGAATACTGCGTAGGTTTTTTGTAACCAGACCTACTATTAAAGTACTAATTTATTTTGAAATGAGCGAGGTAGTTCTCGAGATAAAAAAGTAGTAGGTGCATACTGTATTTATTAGCCATGAATAATGTAAAGGCACAATGTAAAGGTGTTGTAACATGTAATACAGCTTTTGACTGGGTTATCGGGCGTCAAAACATTCCCATTTAGGTCGTGCTATTTGACAACGCAAGATGGATCGCTCCGTACCCAATCAATCAAATTAATTGAGCAATTGATCTGTTCGGTTCGAAATAAATACAAATGTAACGTTAAGCACGCCGTTTTGTACAATGTCATTGGCAACATTTAATTTTATTGCCAGAATGTAAGCAAGACGGCATCGATTGATCTTCATCGGCAAAAAGCCCTTGTAGGTACCATTTTCTTCTTTTGTTACTCTATTTATGTATTGTATGCTGAAAATGTGTACATAAATTATTAAATAAATTACTTAAAAAGCTGCAAGCGGTTTAAAATCATCTGCTGATCGGTAATTAATATTGTAATTTTAGTGCGGAATAATTACCTGCGTAGTATTTACATCAATCGTGTACCATCATTCATTTCGGCCGCTAATATATCAGTTTAATAAATCGATTAAGATTAGACAGAGTAACAGGTCACATGGCATTGAGTGTTTAATATGTAATTAGCTTTGGATGCAATTAATATCTATATCGCGTTAGTCTAGTCTTGGAAAGGTTAGAGCACTGTTTTACACCATACAGATCAGAAGTGAATTATAATTTTAATTTAAGTGATAAGAAGTTAGATTATCATTCGGAATAACAAACAATTTGTACCTAAACCCCTAACTAGGTACGTTGGCAGGTCACTAAACTGGTTAGGGTTGATTTAGATATGTAGACTTACTGTTGTGGATAGATCGTTACTGTCTGGCAGAGCTATTAATTCTTTGGAGCATCTCAGAGCAGTGCCCTGGGCTGTATCGTCGAATGTATGAACGTATGTGTACAGTTGAGAGGTCGCGCGAGTCACGGACAGGATGCACTTTCTTTAAGCTACGAGTAAGGACGATTTGGTAATAGAGCTTTAACATTTATAAAATTCTGAATACTTGTAATTTTGGTAATAGAATTACATCTACAAGCAACAGAACCCTGACGATGGAATTTGTACATAACTTGACCGAAAAGGTCCCTAAAGGGCCATTTATTTATAAGAGATTTCTGATAGATCGCACCCAAAGAAAATATTAACTTATTTATGTATAAAGTCATCAGGTCTTCTATGTAACTATGTTTCAATTTTTATTTTTATGATGGCATGCCGTGCCGTAGCATGAGGAGAGAAAGGCTGCTCGCTAGGTCGCTAGGGCGGGTGGGTTTTTTTTGTGTCACCGTGACACTTCTAATACCGTTTTATTTGACATAAATAATTGTATGCGCCGATTGATACGCAGCATGCACCAGACTGTACCGTTATTGTCTCGGTTTCTTGGAAACCGTTCAAAGAGGATAATCCATTATGCTTATCTAGTGAGTACTTTATTTAAAAAAACAGTTATTTACAAATTATGAAGATTATGATGTAAACCGTGAAGTATCAGTTAAAGCTAACCTCCTTATTCATGCATGACATAATAATAAACCTAAGCTGTGAAGTGTTAAGGAAGTTTCGAATTCTGAATTGAGTTTGTATACATTTATTTTTTTGTTACAAAATAGGGGGTAAAAATATACATTATGATTTTGATTAAGAACACTTAGCTTTGCTCTAAAACCAATACGAGTTAAATACACGCTAAATATAAATATGAAAGTACTTAATGAGATTTTTACGGATCATATAAAAGTGCCTCATATAAAAATTATGACCAGTCTGTTGCATACGCAAATTTTATGTGTAGGATAGTAGGTAGCATATCAATATAGAGATTACAGAAAGTTCTAGGTGTCATTACAATGTTATAAACATTTTCATACATATTCATTAACGAAGCCAAATGTGGCTACTAAGGCGACAAGCTGGCTGGCCACGAAGGGCATGCCACGAAACGTTTACATATTCATGTGTTTTGCTGATATTTAGTAATGTATAGCGTCCATAGCACAATGGCTCGCGTCGATTCAATGCTATCGGCAGAGAAAAGCAACGACCGGTGCGATCGGTTTGTGGATGGGTGACCGCTAGAAGCAAAATTTCATGGGCGCTGCTACCGTGCTTCGGAGGGCACGTTAAGTCGTTAGGTCGTCCGGTCGTTTTCAATGGTGAAAACAATTGAAAAGCCTTTTGTCGATGACCCGTGTCCAGTAGTGGGACGTCTATGCTTGCTCGTTGTAGCTTTAGTAATGTAAAGCGTTTGACCTATCCTAATGTTGATCTTGTTATTAAATAGCCTATAAATAAAATATTAAACTATTCATGCTTTGATTTATCCTCTTACCAATGTCAATAATAAAATATTATTCTATACATACCTACTGGTACTGGTACATGTGTACAAAAGCAGTCCACAATATAAGTAGTAAGTATTCTTTTTTTCAATCACATTATAGTGGAAACCAATAGTGGAAACCAAAAATTACCAAATCTGCTTAAAGAAGGCTTAAAGATACAAAAGATTACAATCAATCGTAGCTTTTACTGATCAAACTTATTTATCTCAACATCGCGATCGTTCAAAAACATAAATTGTGTTTTAAGTGACTTTATGACCACTAAAACTTACAATAAAAGTAAATACTAACAAGAACAAGAGTTATTTATGGTCATCTTATTTCATAATCACCTGATGCTCTTTCCCCTATTATTTAAAATTTATGATTATTATCATCCGTAAAGGTATATTTGAATGCATTAATTTAAGCATAGCAAGTGCATCTCAACATAGATAATATAGCGGGATATAAATCGTGGCTCAGTGGAAAATTGGAAAGGCATTCCACAAGATTTGAGAGTAGTAATAAAATTAACGGACATTAAGTAGTGGTAAATAAACATTCAAATATTATTTATGACGTAAATAAAAGGGTAGGTAGAACAAGACTTTATGGTTTTTTTGCTGGTACTGTAGTATGCCAGTGTAAATACCTAAAATACGAGTTACTTATTCAATCGGAATAAAGTACATTCAAAAAAATTTAAAATGTAATATCACAATAACATTTACAGTAATTGCTACCTAGGTGCATTGCATTTGCAAGAATCTGTCTTAAATCGAAATTTATTGGCAAAGATAACAGATAACTTACAAGCTATTTTAGAATACAAGTCTGTGTAATTGATAACATTTCCATTGAGTTGTGCTGACAACTCAGCTTGGTATTTGGTGTAGACGCAATCTAGTGTCTGGCATACACGATTCTTCAGACTTTAAATAATGGTACGCAATATGTAACGTTCACGTGCTATGCGTATATAACTTAGTGGGAAATAGCCTGCTTGATAGCTTTCTATAATGTTCTCGAAGGCATTTGAAGTCTGCGATCCGCACTTGGCCAGTGGTGGACTATGGTCTAATTAAACTACTCCCATGCATTTCTTTAAGGAGATTAGTGCTCTAGTGTTGTGGTACGCAGGATGCAAGACAACTACTTTTTCATTCTCACATATGAGCTCAAATAAACCTTTAAAATATGGCGGGTCTTTAGATGAACTATCTACTAGTTTCATTTGAATTTCACTGTTTGACAAAGGCCCTTCAAACCCGTGTCCGCCGGGTTCCGCCGTCTTCTACTTTGTAGATGGCCAACCTGTGCTCCTTTTTTTATCATTAACATTTGTTGACAGCAAATTCAACTAAACACTTCTCTCATACATATTTATGATTTATGCTTTAATTATGGATGCATACAAAATTTCAAATCTATCAGAATTTGTATCCATTAAATGATGCAAGAAAACATCAAATTAATGTATGATGCTTCATTTCTATTTCTAAAATAAAGTAAGTACTTCTAGAACCGAATTCTAAAAACATTATTTCAAAATTTTACCAATGTTATTTTAATAAAATCAATTAGGTATCTTGGCAATGATGCATTATTATTTCAGACTTTATAAGTACATTATAATAATAACGTCGGTAGCTAAATGGTAGTTTCACTTAAGTACTATATACACTTGAGCGCTTTCATATTGTCATTGACATTGAACACTCCAGCCAGTGTGGCCACTTGACATTTGACAGAAAACATGCGTGAGAGCAACGCGTTTGACTTGTTTACGATACGCTATTCGGTTTGCGGTTCAAATAAAGTCGATTGGAATAGACATCCGTCGTCGTAAACCTTATGAATTGATTGAGTAACTGTTGAAACTGAGTTAGTTAATAACTTGGAAAGGTTATTAACATAAACATATCTTTCATTTTAAACATCATAATCTATACTCTATGTTGCTGCAGTTCATAGACGTCTCACTGCAGTGGGACGTCTGGGCTCCACAAAGCGGATTGGTGGAGGGCTTAGTGGCTAACCCAGTGTCGAATGTTCTCAAGCCACCCGAAGATCTTCGACAAGGCTTAACGATTATTTTCATCTTTGAAAAATACCCCGGGACCGACGACTTAATATGCCCTCCGAAGCATGGCATAGCGCCCATGAAATATTACCACTAGCGGTCACCCATTCACCAATCGACCGCGCCCGTCGTTGCTTAACTCTTTCGATCAAATTGAATCGACGCGAGCCATTGGACTATGGACGCAATTTAAAACGCAAATCAAACTCTATGGCCGAATACAACATTTCCAAAGTACGACTGAAATTCTAATCATTTGATTATTGTTACTGCTTTTTTTGAGAGTTTTGAGTGAGCTTAAATCATAAATTAAGTTACTCCATCTACCGACATGTACGCTTCTTTATCTTGTTTATTTTCGCCGGTTCTATTACTCCAACTACTTGATCTTTGTCATTGTTACCTGAAATTTTTACTACTAAAGAGAGAAACTGGCTGAAACTAGTGGCAACTTTTTTGTTGTGTCTTTTGTACCGATACATAAGACATAAGTCCAGCAACAACACTGTTGTATATTATATCTGTTAAGTTTAGTGAACGAATAAAGTGAATTGAATTGTATTTCTTTGTATCTTTCAGTCAATCGACAAGTCGACATTACAGCGTGATAATGTTCAAGTTTTAATTAACCCGCAACCATAATCATACCTTCTGATTTTTGGTTAAATAGATATACATCTGAAAGGTTATAACAGGATAAAATGTAAAGCGTACGGTAAACTTAAAGGTCGAGCACTGTAAAGCAAACATGTCTAAATACGAGTACATATGTAAGGGGCTATAACTGTCAGTTAAAATATTATGCAACTTTAATTAGCTGATTAATGATTTGCTTTATCTGTGGATCAGTAACAAACCCTTAATTGCACACAGATATTATGTAATAAGGTTAATTTGTTAAATGGCGTTGACGTGTTTACCTGTAGTGCATATACTGCAGACACAGAGTATACACGCTCAGGATTATCTTGGTTTTTCTTACTAATTTTGATGGTATGACGAGAATTGGGGTTTGGTTGCAGCCCTCTGTATAAAACGGCTGAGAAATTCTGATGCGTAGACCATAGAATAACTTATATACTTTCACACACACACACACACACACATACACAAAAAGAGAGAGAGAGTTTACAGATACTTTAAAGCGTAGGTACTCACAACGTTGTTGCACTGCTGCAGATTGTTTACGGGTTTATTACGGTTTTATTATCTAGTGTGGTCTTTAGGATTTGGTTGTCATCAATTGTTACTCTAATATTACAAAGTTATCTTCCTAAAAATTGAATTTCGAATGTAGAGCTTGAAAGGTGCACTTCGTATAGAAATCAAACATGGATTGATAGATAAGTGATGCGAAGGTTAAGTCAATTCAGTTAAACTTAAGTATGTTACTCTTCTTATTTTTACTCTTCCCTACCTCCTACTCTTATTATTTACAACTGTATTCTATTTTTGTGAGTATTCTATTATTCTGTATTCTATTATTATGATCCTCCGAAGGTTGGAGACCTTTGTAAAAACAATTTGTTTAATGTTGCCTGTAAAATAACGTTAAATTTATTTTTATTTAAATCGCTTATATTTTCTCAACGTTTGGCATATCTCTGATATAAACATAAAGATATATTTAAAAAAAATCGGACAACTAATATAGTAGTGATTCGTTTTCCGGATCTTATTTTTGCAAGCAACATTCTATGCGTGCTAATACGAATAAATAGTTGGGTATAGGTTTATATTCACCGCTTCCCAACCCAATAACGCAGGGGTGTGTCAATAGGTTAACGTCGTTGTATAAATATAAAATAATTGGTGCTCGAGTGGCCGCTACACTCGGACACTTGTGTGACCTCAATCTGTAGGTCTTGTCAATCCGTCTCAAGAGAAGTACGAGCTCTGGAAAACTTTAGATATAACGCACTATAATTATTTACCTTATATGGTATACGCACTGCAAATCGCTTGTAGCTCACTCGAGCTCTCATAACGTACCATAACGTCACGCCTGTATTTCTCCGAAAGGGTAGATGGAGTGTATATACATCTATATAAAGGAGAAGGTGACTGACTGACTGACTGACTGACTGACTGACAAATCAACGCAGGGCCTAAACTATAAGGGCTAGAAACTTGAAATTTTGCACAGGGGTTCCTTTTATAACGTAGGGGAGCACTAAGAAAGGATTTTTGAAAATTCACCCCCTAAGTGGGTAAAACGGGGGTGCAAAGTTAGTATGAAACTTTGCCGTTTTTGATGTTATTCGAATGAAATTCAGTACCTATGAAGTTACTGAAGTTATTATTTTTTATTGAGTTTCGAAAATAATCTCTTAAGGGGGTAAAAGGGGGGTGCAACGTTAGTAGGTATAAAAGTTTTTCGTATATACCTACCTACATTATTTCAATGAAATTTTGTATTTAGGTTATGTTATGTCTAATTCCACGCGAGCGAAGCTGCGGGCGCGTCCACTAGTGTGTATATACATATATGGGTAGATGGTGTGTGTATACACCACCATTTTATCAGTTATGCTTAGATTAAATTTTAAGTTGTGCGCCACACCATACCGGGCACAAACTCCGAGTTATTAGGAAATACAAGTTAGAAAAAATAGGAACCAAACCCGCGACCTCACGATATCTAAACCAATGTCGAAGTCCTAGTATCCTCTCATATTGTATATCTATAAAAAAAATTGTATCTTCCCTACACATTGAATATTAAATACAATTTAAAAAAATAATTGTTTTTTAATTAAGTCTCAAAATTTGTTTGAGAGGTTCGATAATCCTAGTGGAAGCCATGCACCATCCCAGATAAAAAACAAATAATAAAACACAAATAAAGTCAACCATTCATGAATAATTACTATTATAATAATACATGGTACTATTGCTAATAAAGTTCCTTCCACCAGATTTCCCCTCCAACAATCTCTTGACCCGGCCCAAGAAGTTCGGATTGTAAATCAAATCGCGCGGCATTTGTATTACCGATAATCATAATGTTAATATTATTAATACATCCGGTGCGTGTCGGATCCCGCGGATAACGAGAGCCCGGCGCATGGCGGCCGTTACCGTTAGTGTTTGGTACAAGCCATAGACGCCTGTGCCTTTTTAACACGCTGTTATTAGCTTGGTATGTAAGTATGTAACGGTCTCTATGCACGTGATTTTCGCGCATTTCCAATCGTCAGATTAATTTGAAACTTTGCACACTTATCAAGGACCGATGAAAATGCAATAATAAAAAAACTATCTACATTTTATCTAAAATGTGTAGGGAAGATAAAACTAACGCTTTTATCTAACCGATCTCGGATAAAAGCGTTAGTTTGTTTATTGTTGTTTAATGTTGGTTAACGATGTTGTTATTTCGTACTATGAATGTAGTGATATGACTTTTTAATCGCTTTTAATTAATGTAGTTTGTAAATTAATTTAAATTTTAGTCAGGACCGTTTCCTGACTAAAATAATTTAGTTATGAATTACTGAGCAAAGAATATAAACGGACTAATACTTCGAGTCCCTCCGCATAGTTTTATACGTAGGTACGTTTTTTTTAATTGTATTTTGTGATTACAGTTTTTTAAAATCGCTATTGGTTCTGTACTCGTAAGTTCATGGCTTACACCATCAATGTTGGGGATTGTAGCCGCCCTTGGTCGACCGGCATCGCACACGCATACGACACACGGTGTTCCTATGCTGATACCATTACTTTATGGTATTTACGTATCATAATTATTTCGACATGCAGTTTCCACTCCCGATTTATTGCTTACAATTTGTGTTAGTTCATTCGGTTATAGACTACAACAAAATATTGACAAAAATAAAGTTTCCGAGTGAAAAATTACTGAGATTAACATGTTGGGTAGGCTGACTTTTTAAGCTACAAATCCATATACTCCTAAGTCCCATTTTATAACGTCTATAAAAATTTATACGTCATAAAATACAGATACCGTTGTCATGGTTTATGCATTTGATTAACCTAATAGTAAGCTAGCAGGCGTGCGTTGTTCTTCTACACGAGCAGGTACGTCGGTTTGTGAAATAAGAAAAGAAGTAAATCTCACCTGTATTTTTTTACGTCGGTTTCTGAAATAAGAAAATTAGTAGATCTCATCTGTATCTTTTCACGTCGAATTATGAAATACGAAAAGTACCTAGTAAATTTCGTCTGTATTTTTTCACGTAGGTTTCAGAAATATGAAAGTACCTAGTACTAAATCTCACCTGTATTTCTCAAACAATAACTTCGTGGCAATGAATATTTTAAGCTTAAGGCAACCTTTTGCAGTAATAACGCTTTCGCAGGTCATGCACAGACTGCGTTATCGTTTCTGTCGTTTCGACAAGATACTCCAATATAAAGGTCTCATTGCTCTAAGAGTATATTACTTAGATTTATAAATAACACAAATTCTGTAATGGTGTCCGGAAAATAAATGACATTTTTAGGTCAGCGCACTAATTGAAAGAATTAAGTGTATTAAGATTAAGGACATAATTAAAAAGTATTGTCCCAAGCGTTATGAAAAGCGAACAAATATGTATTTGACGGGTGCGTGGCGCAATCGGTAGTGCGCAATCGGTAGTCACTTCGGGGGTCGTGGTTCGAATCCCACTCAGGACAAACATTCGTGTGACGAACACTTGTATTTGTTCTGTGTCTGGATGTTAATATTATCTATGATGTATTTAAAAATATCTATATATGTTTATCAGTCTCTGGCACCAATAGTACTCTGGTATCTAATAGACTCTGCCTAGTTTGGCGTCAGATGGCTGTGTATGATTGATGCCCATTATATTTATTATATTATATAGAGTTGAACCCCTCGAAGCCAAGCCCTAACTTATTTGACGTGCGTACTTGCGTAGGTATCTACTGCATTCGCATACACAATCCATTTTCAGATAAAATGTCGTGATACGATACCAATAAAACTGTCCACATGCACATTTACTCGAAATAGTATTTGGATCAAGGAAACCGTATGTTGTATTAAATCAGTGACAGTAGCCGCACAGAATTTGAGCCAGGGTGCGGTTTCCGGAGTCCGTTGATATTATAACGTTCGTTTCTAGTTTTTTTCGCAGTAGTTCATTATGTTTATGTATGTGTTTTATGTTATATTATATTTTTGTAGCGGCCACAACGCAATGGCTCGCGTCGATTCAATGTAATCGACAGAGTTAAGCAACGACGGGCGCGGTCGGTTTGTGGATGGGAGGCCGCTAGTGGCAAAATCTCATGGGCGCTAAGTACCGTGTTTCGGGACGCTAAGCCATCGGTCCCGGTTGTTTTCAATGGTGACAACAATCGTTAAGCCTTGTTGAAGTCCTTCGGGTGGCTTGAGAACATTCAACACTGGGTTGGCCACTAACCCCTCCACCAATCCGCATTGGAGCTGAGTATACTCTAGACCTCCCGAAGATTTGTCTGTGTGAGAGACCCGCGCCCAACAGTGGGACGTCTATGGGTTGCAGCATTTATGCACATTTTCGATTCGAGCAAGCTTAATTTAATTAATACAGCCTTAACAGTTACCTAGTAACGCAGTAGCTATGGACCACCCAGTAGATCAATAACTGCAAAATATGATCACAATTATGTTGCTTCACTTGCTTCCTTGAACCCGAATTTTTCAAATATTTTTAGTAAAATTATATACCACTTTTATTTATTAATGCTGGAAATAACAAGTTGTTTTTGAAACATTGCTTTTAATCTACCTTCGGAGTTATTAGGTTTTAACTTCTATTGAAATATAGGCCTACAATATCATAAATAATTATTTCACATTAGAATATTGAAAACAATTTTTTTGTGTATTTTTTCATGAAACAAGTTTAATGTAAAATTGTCTACACACGATCCGAACTCGATATGCAAAAGTTATTTTTCATTGATTATTCTACATAACCATACTTGTATAAGATCGAAGTAACCGATTTAACTCAATCGGCAAGACGTGTGTTACTCAATTTGGTATTGAAGGATTTCAAGTGCAAGTTCCTACCTATATTGCTAATTTATGCAAAAAAATAATTACATAACCGATTACCTCAGTGTCAGGGTCCAAGGATTACTTAGTATCTATATCGTGCCATTAATTTTAATCTATTCAAATCATTTTATTACATATTGATACACATGTAAGACATTAGTTATATTTTGTACGCTGATATTATTTCTGTCGAAGGTATTTTGTTAACAAACAGCATTGCAGTTTTGACAGGTCAATGGTTAAATGGTTTATAAGATTTATGGATTCCTATTCTTTTTGTTAATCTAAATACAATGTTTCAACCGAACCTAAAAATCGTCCCCTTCTACTTTAAGATTAAAAGAACCTAATGTAATTTTGAGGTCAATAATAAATAAAATTAGTCACAGTGCAATTTTCTACAAGCTTAATTCCAAGAAAAACACATACTTAATACTCTCACATAAATAGAAACCACAATAATTGGAAAATTCTCAGAGCAAAAATATATTTTGTTTCAACTGTCCTTTGTAAAAACGTACCCGGTTCACCTACTTTACTGTAAACTCTACTCTATCCATACTTAATATTATAAATACGAAAGTAACTCTGTCTGTATGTCTGTCTGTCTCGCTTTCACGCCAAAACTACTGTACCGATTTAAATGAAATTTGGTACACAGATAGTCTAGCTAGTCTGTGAAAGGACATAGGCTACTTTTAAATTGGAAAAAAGTGTTGTAAAGGGTTGAAAAGGGGGGTTAAAGGTTGTATGAAAGTATTGTCATTTTCAGAACTAGAAGCATAAAATTTATATTTTAGGCAATTGATTAGATATAAAGTTTGTAAAAATGTTACCCATAAGGGTGTAAATAAACATAGAGGATAATACATTTACGGATTCATTACAAATTTGTGGTGCTAAAGTTAACGCGATAAGTAGAATCTATTATTAAGTCTAATTCCACGCGAGCGAAACTGCGGGCGTCATATTATAAAAATAATTATTGCTATCATGATACCCCGCCTATATTTAAACGGTTTATTTACCCATTAACGGATATAATATTATTCTATTGATCCCCTATATTTTCTTGAACGTACCCAATCAATTAGCGATCCGCGCCGACCTATGACATAACATCAGAGCTGACTCAGAGGTCTCACAATTACCCGCGCGCCTCACGCTTCGCGCATCGCAGTCACGAGCTTCTAGATCGCAAGATCTAGAGCTTTATATCAAAAGCTATCTTTTGGTTCAAGGGAAACATTATCTCCAGACTAAGGGGACTTCGACTTGTACTGGGACCATATTGGTGCAACAGCCTACACTCGTGTACACAAATAATGTACCTACTTAAACTTTGATGATCGATAAAATAAACGTTATCACGTCAAAAAATCCTAAAAAACAATTTTCAACTTTTTCAACTTTATGGAATGTTTAGTGTTTATTATATAGCACTTATTGTCTTGTCTATTTGGGAGCCTTAAGACTTCCGTTTGTGAAAGGACTCTCCGCTTTTATCTCTACCTTAGATAGCTCTACAGAAAATACATACTTGTATTAGATTGCTTGTGTTATATCTTGGTTATATCAAACACTATTTCGATAAATTAAACGTACTACCTCGACTCTAAATTCAAAATAAACGATAAACCACACACTAAATCGTCAGTCAATCGAGATAACCATTTATTTACATAACGTATTATTACTTGTTTTATGCGATCGTAAAGTTATCACCTATGATAATTTACGCGGCTCTCGATTTGTATTGAAATATAATAATTTTGTTATATTTACTTAATTATGGGTTGTGTCTGTAATAAGTACAATATTGTTTTAGCACGTAATACTTAAATAAGTGAGGTGCGTAATAAGGTTAAGGTCTAATAAATTTAATATGTACATAGATGTAGACAATATGGACATAGACAATATGAATAAGTAGGTGAATTGTATAGCTAATGTGTAATTTTTGTTTGTCCAGGGCATAGGCCACGTGTCGGGAGGCCACATCAACCCGGCGGTGACATGCGGGCTGCTGGTGTCCGGCCACGTGAAGGTGCTGAAGGCGGTGCTCTACATCGTAGTGCAGACGCTGGGCGCTGCCGCCGGCGCTGCCTTCATCAGGGTATGCCGTGCTTTACTTTTAGTTTAATTTAACATAGGGAGTAAATAAAAGAGCCACCTGATGGTATAAGTGTGTTTGTATAAGTGCCCGACGGGGCGGGTTATGTAGTTACAGCGAGCGTGGCGGGCCGCGCCATGCCAGAGAAGTATCGTTATGAAAGCTGCTTTTTTCGCTTTATGACATAAAAATGTCAGAACTGTGTAGTTTAGGACTAACACGAAATAAAAGATAGTTTTGCTTTATTTAGTAAAATGCTCAAAAAATACAATTTCGGACGGAGGCTAAGTGCGAACTGAATTGGCGGCGTTGCCATGAGGCCGGGAATCGTTGATTATACGAAAATTATAACGGTGCGGTGCACCGTACAAGAACCTTTTCAATAAGAGAGCAACAAGAATCTGAAGTGTATGAAACCGAAAATGTATATTCCGTAACACTTATAAGGATTACAGTAAAGTAGGACATCTCTCGATTGAATGCATGGCAAGATCACGGATATCAATTTATCACTACGCCTCGCTAATGCACGCGCGCTCGCACCGACATTCTAATCTCCTTAAGGAGCTCATGTGTGGTGCTAAAAAGTGTCGCTCGCCCTGACACTGATGATCTTAGAATAAAGGAACAAATTGGAGCGCCGGCCTTCGACAGCAAGCTGAGCTGTGCGAGTGATCGATGTCTTTCAATCGAGATGTGCAATCAGCGCAATCCGACTGGTTTGGATCCGTCGCTATTTTTGATAAGCAATTTTGATGTAGGTATTTACGAAGATATTTATAGACGCATAATTGAAATGTTTAGTTGTACTCTTGTAATGTAGAGTTCCTAAGAAACTAACAACGACCATGCTATGCAATTCAAACACTCTTTTTGTTACATTTACTAGGAATAAATAAATGGATAGCAATAAAGTATATTTATGCAATAAAGTATATTGATGCAATAAAGTATTTAAAGTATATTACAAATGAAAACAGGCAGGCTTCAAGCTAAGAAATAAATGTAGGCATAGCTCATAGCAGATACTTCGCGACCGAATTTAGCCCACATTTGCCTCAAACAAACACTTTTAACTTACAGTGCAGTGGATATAGTGTTTCCTATCTATATTACCTTTAAATAGGTGTATGTTCGTATTCGCCTTTATCTGAAATTGTGTCATAGTAATACATATAATATATTTTTTATGCAAACTTGAAGTAGTAACTTTCATGTTTTTATAGCTAATACTCATAGGTATAACTACGTATTTACTAGCATTATAGTACACGTAGGTATTAAGTATTCCATTTAATATTGTTTAGGTGGATTTACATACGTAATATATAGGTACCTAGAGGTACCAATTCTCATTAAAGGCTACTGATTGTTTTTGTAACTATCAGGCGTATTGCAGGAGCTATTAAAATATCATAACAATACCATTAATAGCATATATAGTAAGTTATAATAAGTACACTGTGTATTATGACTGAATATAATTGACTCGTCTCCAATGTATATAAATATTCATTCATTATTTTTTAAATGTTTATGGTTAATTAACACTGTCAAAAGCAATTTGTTACATTTGTGAGATGTGACCTTAGCCTCAGGTCGTTCCACACGCGACATTACCCGCGTAAATAGCAAATAAAGACCATCTATTTTAATCGATCACGATTTTCTCAAATAAATCTCTATTTATTCATTTATTTATTACTCACAAAGTTCAAGAACGTTGTCATATGAAATTATGCCAGTGCTAGTTTTTCTATCTTACAATCTATATTACGATTCCTAATGTTTGTCATATAATGAAGGATAGAAAAAAATTAAAACATAATACCTATAACATACATGGATACATATAGGTACGCCTGATATAGATAATTAGGTGTTATTCTTGCATTCCATTGGTGTCACAGGTTACAACAACAACGTTACTACAACAACAACTGTTTAAACAATTTTAACCGTTTCCATTTAACGCACACTAGAAAAAAAACATGCAACACAGGTTAAACAATAAAAAGAAAAGAGTTAAATTTTTTCTAACTGGAATCTTAAAATCTATTAAGCTTACGCACATGACATTTTTATCCAATGGAAAGTTAATTTCTTTGTGGTCTAATGTTTCCCACGTCGTACGTAACAACAGGTGAAACTCCTGCATATTCTGTATTGTTGAGGCTTATCGTATTTTAATCGGAAAATAACTGCGCAAAATCACGACAGTTGTCCACACGTGTTCTAGTTACGTACTCGTGGTTCCGTAACATGGCATACGTTTGGGAGACTGATTTAGTAGCTAGGCTCGACATAAGAGATTGTAGAACATGTTAGGTGTGAATAGTATTCGACATAGGGTCATAGCCCAGCGCTGTAGAGCTTGTATGATGAATTAATTTGACTTCGGTACTGATACCAATTTCAATTGTTGCATGAGGTAAAAATCAAATCGAAAACACACTCGTATATAATAATGTTATCCTATATTCACTGAAAAGAAAACAACATAATATTTATCTGAAGGGTTACCAACTCCGGAACTCAAATTTTCCTGTATAATATTTTATAAATACTGATTATTTCTTTTTGTTTCAGCTTGCCATCCCGGAAGATAAAGTGGGTTCTTTGGGAATGACCCTGCCTGGAGCAAATGTTACAGATGGCCAGGTCAGTATTAATTTTATAACTCTGTAACTTAAATACCTAGAACTTAAAATAGCATCTACGTCGACCTTCATAATGACGAGTTATTTTCATTAACGAATACCTTGGTAATTTTCTTAGAATACTTAATTATATTTAAATCTCATTCATATAAAAGTCATTTGTCACGATGCAGTTGTTTAAGCTCTTTTATATCGCTTCTTAGTTCTCTAACAATAATATTGTAAGCATAGATACTAGTGTAATATCCAGTAGTTGACATCATTGTGAGAGATGGATGGAATGCATTTTCTTGATGTCCGAAATAATAAATGGAACATAATTATTTTCACGATTATTAATTTCAAATTTGAAGTCCAAAATATAAAAGCAATAATCTCTAAATCTGGAACATGGAGTCCCTTTCTGTTGACCTCATTTGTAAGCTCAAAGTATCCCTTTGCGCTAGGGAGAGCTAAGCTCGTTATTTCGCTACGTGAATAAATTCGCAATGACAAGGCAGTAAGATAGTGTAACAAGCAAGCAGGCAAGCAGAGTTTATTGACCTTGCCCACTGGCCTGATGAGGACGATAGATACAAACAACTTTAGGGCTTGTTATTAGGAATTAGGATCTCCACAAAGGGGCTACCTGCTTGGCGTAGCCGCAGCTAAATAATGTTTGCTGTTGCTGCGAATTTATTTACAAAACTATTTATTATTAACTTATAGGAATGCGCCCAGTGGCTAACGAACTAGCCACTCATTAGAGCGGTCGGGGTTCAAATCTAAGTGGCACGCACTAATGACTTTTCAAAGTTATGTGTGATTATGAACTTAAATGATGAAACCTGCATGCCTGAATAATGTTCTCAAAGGCATGTGAAGTCTGCCAATCCGCACTTGGCCAGCGTCCCCGAGGGGAGCCGTGCCCAACAGTGGGACAATGAAAGAATTGAGGTGGTGGTGGATGCGCATTATGTCATTTCACTTCTATCGTCCTTATCTCATAAATATGTTTGTTCGCCAAGCGAGTACAAGGTGTATGGTGTTCCAGGCGCTGCTGGTGGAAGCTCTGATCACGTTCGTGCTGGTGATGGTGGTGCAGGGCGTGTGCGACGCGCGCCGCAACGACATCAAGGGCTCCGCGCCGCTGGCCATCGGCCTCAGCATCACCGCCTGCCACGCTGCTTGCGTAAGTTCCTGTTAGAACTCTTGGTTGTGGCGACTTCACCCGCGTTAAACAGCCTGTGGCGAGGCTAAGCTACATTCCATAGGCGTTCCACTGTTAAGCCAGGTCTCGCCATCCACAGCTGGCTGTCTAAAGCATTCTGCGTGATGCTCCTACAATGCGGTGTGGTGGAGGCCAGTTAGTGGCCAACTCTTTGACAACATTTTTACCATTGAGAACAACCGGGACCGACGGCCAGAAATGACTACGGTAAACTACGGTTTATCGCTTCAATATTCACAAAACTGGGATTTCGCTGTAAACCGCTATATTTTAAAAGAATATGCCTACCTTATCTGTACCGGGTTTTATTAAAATTGTAACCGAGATATTGTGTTTTTGTGGGATGTGTAATTATAGAAAACCCGCAAATTATTATGTTTTTTCGCAGCCTAGTCATATATCTACCCGTACGAGTATGAGCACACAACCATGCCTCTGTTTGTTTATATATTACCGTTTGGCGCGCAAATGTGCAGTTGTTGTTTAAAATCGTGGTCATTCCTGACGTTAACGTGCCCTTTGAAGCATGGTAGCGTTACATAACTCTCTTACTACCGAGTAAGAGATCACATACCTAGCGAGCCATTGGGCTATGAGCTACAGACATATACAGGGTGTCCCAGAATGAATGGATAATCCTTGAGCCCCGCACAGAACAGCTCTCCAGCGCTTAGAAAAAAATATCAAAAAAAAATAATTCCAAGTGATACCCAAAATATGATTTTTTTTAGGAAAACATACGTTATTTTAGCTTCACTTCACATTAATTTACACAACTGCCACAAATTAATGAAATTCTTGGCGTTTTTGGTGTCATTTTATTCCTGATAGACTATACTACTAGAAATACATCAAATAATATAAGTATCTGTGATACTTTTTTTATAAAAAAAATAAGAACTTGAATTTTTAACATGAAATTTGATATCAAAATAATTTTGACATAGTTTGAGAGTGTTTCATGTAAAAAAAAAGTATGAAAACGTAAGTGTCCAGCTATTTTAAAAATATGCGCAGTTAATACAGATAAAATAATGGTATAATACATCATTTTATCTAATGCTACTACGAAGTTATTGCTATTGAGATGCAAAACGAGTAAATACGACTAAAATTAAAAAGTTAATGTCTTAATACATTTTAATAATAATAAAACATTTCAGGTGTCGCTGCGACCCATAGACGTCCCACTGCTGGGCACGGGTCTCCCCCACAGACACTGCTGCTGCGGGAGGTCCAGAGCATACTCCACCACGCTGCTCCAATGCGGATTGGTGGAGGGGTTAGTGGCCAACCCAGTGTCGAATGTTCTCAAGCCACCCGAAGGTCTTCGACAAGGCTTAACGACTGTTTCCAGCATTGAAAACAACCGGGACCGACGGCTTTACGTGCCCTCCGAAGCACGGTAGTGTCCGTGAAATTTTGCCACTAGCGCTCACCTATCCACAAACCGACCGCGCCCGTCGTTGCTTAACTCTTTCGGTCACATTGAATCGACGCGAGCCATTGGGCTATGGACGCTACATTTCAGGTGTACATTACATCAATCTTTATTCACAACAGGTGTTCAAATTGTCTGCCACCGATTCTAATACACGCTCGACATCTTCTTTTATAGGCTCTACTAAGAAACCGTGCGTAGAGTCATTCATTTATTTTTGAAGCGGCCTCTTGAACACGGCTGCGTAATTCCTCATTTGAAATTGTTTTCGAGTACACTTCTTCCTTTAGACAGCCCCAGTAAAAAACATCCCGACAGTTTAAATCTGGAGATCGAGGAGGCCACAGAATAGGACCCAAACGACCAATCCATTTGTTTGGATACGTGGCATTTAAATAAGCCCGGACGTTTGTACCATAATATGCAGGGCAGCCATCATTCTGTAACCAATGGGATTCCATTACCTCCTACGAAACAGTCGTTCAGCCTTGTCGAAGACCTTCGGGTGGCTTGAGAACATTCGACACTGGGTTGGCCACTAACCCCTCCACCAATCCGCATTGGAGCAGCGTGGTGGAGTATGCTCTGGACCTCCCGCAGCAGCAGTGTCTGTGGGGGAGACCCGTGCCCAGCAGTGGGACGTCTATGGGTCGCAGCGACACCTGAAATGTTTTATTATTATTAAAATGTATTAAGACATTAACTTTTTAATTTTAGTCGTATTTACTCGTTTTGCATCTCAATAGCAATAACTTCATAGTAGTATTAGATAAAATGATGTATTATACCATTATTTTAATCTGTATTAACTGCGCATGTTTTTAAAATAGCTGGACACTTACGTTTTCATACTTTTTTTTTACATGAAACACTCTCAAACTATGTCAAAATTATTTTGGTATCAAATTTCATGTTAAAAATTCAAGTTCTTATTTTTTTTATAAAAAAAGTATCACAGATACTTATATTATTTGATGTATTTCTAGTAGTATAGTCTATCAGGAATAAAATGACACCAAAAACGCCAAAAATATCATTAATTTGTGGCAGTTGTGTAAATGAATGTGAAGTGAAGCTAAAATAACGTATGTTTTTCTAAAAAAAATCATATTTTGGGTATCACTTGGAATTTTTTTTTTTTGATATTTTTTTCTAAGCGCTGGAGAGCTGTTCTGTGGGGGGCTCAAGGATTATCCATTCATTCTGGGACACCCTGTATATTGGGCTTTGAACAAATATAGTAGATATGTATAAATAATTAATGTGTGTTTTCTTCCAGATACCGTTCTCTGGGTCTAGCATGAACCCTGCTCGCTCGTTCGGGCCCGCTTTGGTAATGGGCGTATGGACATCGCACTGGGTACGTTTCTATAAGTTATTCTTGTGTGTTATTTGTTGTTTACGACAGCGGTGTCAGTTAGTTTAGAGTGACGTTTAGACGTGGCACGTACCAATGACTTTTCATATGTATGTGCGATAAAAGAATTTCACCTGCACCAGGGAAAGCATCGTGGAAATCATTGCCTGTGAATTATCAATGTTATCGAAACCATGTGAAGTAAGCGAGGTGGAATATGGCGTAACCCCTCCCATTTCGAGAGGAGACCCAAGACAAAGATGATAGGATGGATGGGATAAAGAGTGTTGTGGTGGTGGGTGTTTTAGTAGAATTTACATCAATCTAAGATTAATTTTAGTCGAAATATCCAGCTATTTCTCAACAAATACCTACCTATATTTTATAAACAAATTACCAAAGCGCAAGAAAATCCTTTAAAACCAATCATGAGGCCGACTGATGAACTTTTTGTTGATTTTAATATTCATGGTCCCTTTGCGATAATCGTCGTGTCATTAAATCAATTTACCTACCACGGTCACTTTAGATGCAATCTTCTGAGAATTAAGGAATATTCCGTTCATACTTGTATCGTATCTATTTAAATACTAAAGAGGTGTAGGAGACCTAGGTGTTTTGTCAACATCAATAATATTAAGCTGATGCAACTAAGAACGTAAGAAAACGCAACAAGCCAAACTTGATCAGATAAATATTTTTTTTTTTTTTTTTTATTTAACATTTATTGCTTTACACATATTTGTAACATACAATTGATACAACATACCTTGTTAAGGCATTGCAAGAAAGAAAAGGAGAGAGGCAGACATTTTAATTTGTATTAATATTAACATTTTAATTAATTTAATTTGTTATTGTAATTATATACCTAGGTCAATTTTGTTTAATAAATATGTCATATACCTATGTCATATACTGTTTTATTTATTGATTATTTAACTATTTATTTTTTATTTTTTGTCATGTCCTTGAGGTATTCATCTACGCTGTAATATGCTTTGCAAATTAAGAATATTTTAAGTAAATTTAAAAACTTAGTATATTTATTTTCGCTTTTTATTAAGTCCGGTAGGTTATTGTAGATTGTTATAGACATAGGGTAGGGGCCAGAACTATGTAGTTTTAGTTTAGACGTTGCTGTCTGTAAATTATTATTTTCATAACGACGTTTATAGCGGCGAGGCATATCTTTTACTTGGTAGTATAAGGTCGGATTTTTCTTTACAAATTTGCATAGCTCAAATATGTATATACAAGGTAGGGTTAAGAGTTTTAAGTTACTGAAATGTAATTTGCAACTTTCTCTTGGTTTGATGTTGCAAATAATTCGAACACATTTTTTCTGCTGGATCAGTAGATCGTGTGCACTTGTACTATTTCCCCACAAAATAACACCATAACAGAGCCATGCACTGGCATAGGCGTGGTATGCCGATATTGCCGTTTTTAAATCTGTCGATCGTTTGAGTTCTCTAAGCGCATATATAAATTGAGAAAGTTTCGTTTTTATTTTTTGTATGTGGGCATTCCAATTAATGTTAGAGTCTATTTCAATCCCAAGAAGTGTATGGGTTGGTACGCAATCCAATTTAATACTGTCAAATATAAAGTTAATATGTAATTCTTGTTTTTGTCGCGGTTTGAATTGAATTATTTTCGTTTTATTAAAATTAATTTCCAAATTATGGTCGTCCATCCAATTTTTTATTTTATTTACTATGTCATATAATTTGTCATTTAGATTTACATTATTATTACATGAGATAATTAAAGAAAAGTCATCAGCAAACATAACACATGGGACATTGATTATTTTAGGGAGGTCATTTATATAAATCAAAAATAGGATACATCCAAGTACACTGCCTTGGGGTATGGAGTTTTTTACAAGCTGGCAATCCGATCGAACGGTTTTTATTTTTCCTAATTTTTCATCAAAGTGTTCTACTTCTACATATTGTTTACGGTTTTGTAAGAATGATCTAAACCACTTATGTGCAATGCCACGAACACCTATACCATTTAACTTGTGTAGTAAAATGTCATAGTTAACCTTTTCATAGGCTTTAGTCATATCAAACATAATACTAATGGCATATTGTTTATTGTTAAGAATATTCAAAACTTCATTAATATATTTATATGTAGCTAATACTGTGGAACGGTTTTTGCGAAATCCGTTTTGTGCATCATCAAAAATGTGAAACTTTTCACAAAAGGAATACAACCTATTACACATGGCCTTTTCATATATTTTTGAGATGACTGGCAGCAAAGCTATAGGGCGATAATTGTTAACGTCTGTTTTAGAGTTCTTTTTGTGTATTGGTTTTATTAGGGCAATTTTTAGTGGGTCAGGGAACTCACCTTCGGAAAAAGATTGATTAATTAAGACGGTCAGCGGAGGAGCCAACTCGCTGGCGCATCGTTTTATCAGCACTGACGGTAGCTCGTCCACTCCGAAACTATATTTACATTTGAGGTTCTTTATGAGACGGGTTACCTCGATAAGATCAACTGGCCATAGGAACATGGTGCATTCATTAGTGTGCATTACGGGACGGCCGCGGGGCTGTCCTGCGCGGGCGCCGCTAGCTGACTGTGAGCGCCCGGCCGATGCGAAGGTATTATTAAAGGTGTTTGCGACTATCTTCGGATCTGACGTTAATGTATCATGGATAAGCAGCTGCGTATTTTTTAATTGTTTCTTTGCATTTTTATTTAAATTTTCATTTATTATTTGCCACATGCACTTTACTTTGTTATGTGATTTTTCCATTCTACTTTTTGACTGTAGTTTTTTTGACTTTTTTATAGTTTGTTTCAGATATTTTACATATTGTTTATAGTCTATAGATTTGTAGTTTTATGTACACGATGAGTCAAAAATATCGGCACAAAACAAACTTTTTCTATTATTTAGCCACGGAGATACGATCTAATGTTTACTACAGTACGCCATCTAGCCTACTACAGTACGCCATCTAGCCATCTAGCCAATAGGTAACCCAAAGTTGTTTAACTGTAACCAAAGACTTAACTGTCATTCATAACGATGCCTAACCTACGGTTAGTAGGTACCTACTTCTTTTTCCTTAGTCTGGGGATTAAACGGATGATATTAACATAAGGCTTAATAAATAAAGTATTTTTGATTAAATATACTTTTCATAAATAAATTCAGTAAATGTTATTTTAGGACATTGCAATTTAAAAAAACTGCAAAGGGCGACTGACATTTAATGTCTCAGACTGTGTAAGTCTTAGACAGTCTGATACAACTCTGAGACTATTAAATTCTGGTTAGAGAGACTATTAAATGCAACAAACGCCAACATCAAATTTAATATTTGATGTTGGCGTTTGTTGCACTTCTGTTAACAATAGAAGAATGAGTAGCTTTCTGGATGATAACAATAACAATGTAATTTACATCTATCTCTGGGACGGTGAAATGTACTGTTTTGCCACTTGATATGCAAACACGCAACCTTTACTTTCACTTTGATGTGTTCATGTGATTCAGGTTAGCGGCTTGTCTGCATAATCTCAGGTGTGTGTTAAATGTAGATATGGGAATGGGCTACTCTTTCCAAAAGGTGCCTCCTCTAGTAACAAGTAATTATGTTGTATCACTAGCGTATGCTACCATAGACTAAACTTTTATTACCAAAAGTCACAGAGTACATTTTACATCCAAAAGTTATGTAACATATCAATCCTCCCAGGGAATGGAATTAATACTACGTGCTATGAAATCAAATATTAATTTATTCGTTTACTTAGGTACCTACCTACTTGAGCTAGAATAATTCACCGAAGGGGAATTCGAACCTTACCATTTCGTGATAAGAGCTGAGCCCAATAATAGTACGACATTATGAGTTAAGATGATGTGATGTAGGTCGCTAACAGTTTGCCCATAAATCCCTTTCAGTGTGGACAGATAGCAGAATAAATATCAAAATAACATTGCATTTTGTTTCCAGGTGTACTGGGTGGGTCCCATAGTGGGCGGTGTGATCGCAGGCGCGGTCTACAGATTCATATTCCGCATCGGCAAGACCGACGAGAGCGGCTCCTACGACTTTTAGACTCGAAACACGACAAACGCACTCCGATATTGTGCAACAATCTCATTGTGCCTTATTAAGTTTACTGCAAAAGCGAAGCACTCTCGCATAACTTCGTCCAACTGATTAAGTTAATAAGACATTAATATAGCATTTATACTTTATTCTTATTCCACAATTTTTTATACGTTTGGCTGCGTTATGCGAGAGGCAGCCGTCATAAGCGTCATTGATAGACTAATGGTCTCATAGCAGCAGGTAAATTATCCTGCAAAATAATAATTATTATGTTTAAACTCTAATTTAATTATTTATTTATCTATGGGATTTTTATTGTTAATGATATCTTACTGTTTTCAAAAATTCGAAGCAGACATAAAAATTGTTATTTATTTATTAAATCAACCGAAAATGAATTAAAATTTTCGAAAAACCTTTTATGATACCATAAGCTGAGGAGCATGTAAGATAATATTTACCTAGATAGTAAGATTATGCGAAAGTATTAAGTTTTATTTATATAATGTGAATAAAAATATTTACAATAAGTTAAAATGTGATCAAGCAAAAACCGGTTGGTCAGCGACAGTGAGCGATCACTACCTGGTGATGATTGTTAAATGGCATTTTTGCCAACACATACAAAATGTACCTACCTATATTGCGAAATAAAAAATATTCTACACTATTATTATCGATTATTTAATTTCACTCCCTAATTTTAATCGATATAAAACAGTTTGTTGATAACTTAGGAGCATTAAATGGTTTAATGCTCTAAGGTGACGGATATTAGGCACTCATACAATCATAAAATAAACAAAGGGGTTTATATTAATAACAATAATTGCAATTTTATTATTGTTTACAATTAAATAAATTGCATAATTTTAAGCGGTTCATTCGCTGGAAATATTGCTCTCCTTCGCATAGTATTAGCATAGAGGAAGGACAAAGGGGTATTAGTTGTCAGCATAAATTAGCATGGATGAAAACAAACTGCATGCTCGAACTAAATGCCGCGCCCTGAGAATGTCGTTTGGCGAACAACACATAACGCTCCGGTTGTTTATTATCATCTATTGAGGCATTTGGGTATACCAATTATGCAAATATAATTATTACCTGTCGCGAATAGGTATGCAGTCGAAGAACCAAAATCAACCTTCTACTTATAAAGGTAGTTTGCCACTGATTATATTATGATTGTTAACATGATTAAAATATTGGCTCAGCTTTAGAATATGGTATTGGTTCGACGACCCTCCGACCATATTGATAGATTTCGTGATGACAACAATGGGGAACCGCTAGATTCAGATGGAACTGGATCTCAAGGAGTTAAGCCGATTGAGGGAGGCCTATGTGGACAACAATAATTAATGGATTAATGGAAACCCTTTAACAATTTAATTTTAATGATTGAATGATGACATTCCACAGATTTTATATAACACAACAATTACTTGCTCAGTGTAACACAAGTCCAATGAGTTCTATTTTTGAATAGCCGTGTACGATAGACAGTGAAAATTCTGCATTTTTGTTTGAATCAACGACTGGCGGGCCGGGCGGATAGATATGTAAAATGTACTCTGTGGGATAGATAGTACGGAATTGTTTTTTTAATTAAATAAAATGTGTCACAATCGAGTGTTCTAGTCATTCAAATGATTAAAAAATATTTTGAAACGTTTGAATTTAGTAAACTTGAGAGGAAATACCAAATCAAATCTAGCACCAATGTTAACGTTTCAACGTTTAGTATGTAGTACCCGAAAGTCAGATTTGTTTAGGGAACCCAAAAAACGACTGGTCTGACATCTTAGGCCGACGGGTAACGTGCCCTCCAAGGAACAAGGGCGCTGAAGAATTTATGTGCCAATTGCGGTCACCAATCCGCTTCCGGCCAAAATTAAATATCTTAAAACACTATCAGCTAAGGTATAGGAATTAAAACAAACGATTTAGAAGCGGAAAAGAATTTATTGAAGCACAAACAAAAATTGAAAGCTGTTAAGCACCGTATAACAAAGCAGTTTGAATAAATAAGTAATCATATTGAATAATCCATAAACATTGGTGGTTGAGACTACAATTTACGTGAGAAAATGTTACAAATCAATAATCGAACGAAATACATCAGTCCTAAATGAAATTTAATACTATGATAAATCGATACACATGGCTAATATCACTATATCCTTTATGTGAGGGTCTATTGTGAGGCAAGTGTTCCTTTAGAAGGCCATACATCCGTCGTAGGTGAGGCAGTAGGGCCTGAAGGGCCGCCCTCACGGCTGCTCGTCCAGCACGGCCTGGAGGAAGGCGTCGGGCTGCGGCACGTCTCCCAGGAGGCCGGCCGCGTCGCAGAACTCCGCGAGCGACGCGCAAGGTAGCAACTCGTCGGTGAGCGTGCCCACGATGCGCTCCGCCGCCTTAGCGTTCGCCTCGTCGTTGTGTCGGATGTACTCGGCGAGCTTGATCGGCCACTGGTCGATTGCGGTCGCGGTTACGTTCTGAAAGAGAATGTTATATGTTCCTTCATTTCACTTAGGTCACTCTAGTTAGATACCTCAATGCTTTTAAATAAAAGAGGGAAGCTAACCTCATTTAATTGCATTCGTAGTTTACAAGCGGCGGTCCTTTTGAGTTTAAAACTCATTCAAACAGTCCATACCGCAATACCACAGCGTGATCTTTAGTTATCACGAAAAGCTGGCACTGTATGCCCCTGCACCGCATTCTGAAGCTTTAGCATAACACCATCTGCTTATACAGGTGACACCATAATCTTGTATAGCAGGCATCAATGACGGGGAAGTAGATGGCTTAAGTCTAGTCATTCCAACAGCACGCTTCACACTTCTCTTGCACTTTAAACAGAATCCATATCCATACTAATATTATAAATGTGAAAGTGTTTGTTTGTTTGTTTGTTTGTCCGGCTTTCACGTCGCAACGAAGCTATTATATAGTATGGTTTTTGCGTGTGGAGATAGCGAGGAGGGTGGAGAGTGCCGTAGGGTACTTTTTACCGCGGTAAAACATCCCCATGGGAAGATATCGATGTTTTGATATTTGTTAGATATTTAGTTCCGGATGTTGTTAATAGATGGCATTGTTAATTCCCTTTTCCCACGCGGGCGGAGCCGCGGGTAAAAGCTAGTATGCAATAAAAATCTCACCTTGAACATAACGTTGTAGAGCAGATCTATAACGGCCACGAAGATGGCGTACGGCTTGTAGTCGTTCCAGGGGCGCGGCGCGCGCTGGTCGGCGGGCAGCGCGCGCACGGCGGGCCCCGCGGGCGCCGCGCCGCGCACGTGCGCGGCCACCAGCATGCGCTTCAGCATGTCCACGCGGAGCGCGCGCCATCTGAACGATTTATGAACCAAAATTGATGGCACTCTAGTTTTTAAAAGCTTTTATTTAACTTCACTCGTATGTATTGTAAGTATGTCCTGGAATCTTGCAATCAATATTTCACCCACTTCCACTGAAGCTATCGAGCTGAAATTTGGCACACATTTAGGTTCCGATGACGATGCATGAAAATAAAATAAAAAAATATAAAAGCTTTTTAAAAAAAATTTTTTTTACAGTGTAATTATTTAATTACAATCTAGCCATTTTTGGCCTAATTAGTAATTCTATAATAACAAACTGCTACGTAAAATTTTTATTAATCCTACTAAAAATCCCAAAATGTGGAAGTTTGTAAGTTTGAATGTTTGTAAGTTTGGATGTTTGTTACTCTATCACGCAAAAACTACAAAACGGATTTAGATGAATCTTGGCACAGAGGTAGGTATAATAATATGATAACGTAGATTAGCACATCGGATACTTTTCATGCTGGAAATATGTTCCCTTGGGATGGATATACAGGTTTATTTGAAAGTTGTTTGGCACAGCGTCAACAGATGGCGCTGACACTAATTCTGAAATTTGTTGGCAGGGATTTTATGCCGTACTTTCGTTCGCTGTCTCTTTTTCACTTGTTAGAACAATGGTCGCGACTCACTTGGCGTGCGGGTAGAGCAGCAGCATGAGCGTGAGGAAGTAGAGCGGGCCGTCGGCGTCGTGCGCCGACTCCAGCGCGCGCGGCGCCGCCCACGACAGGAAGCCCTCCAGCGCGGACACCTCGCGCGCCGCCACGCGGGTCCTGTTAGCAACATACACATTTTTAAAAGCTTTTATTTAACTTCACTCTTATGTATCTATGTAAGTATGTTTGTCCTGGAATCTTGTAATCAATATTTCACCCACTTCCACTGAAGCTATCGAGCTGAAATTTGGCACACATATTTGGTTCAGATGCGATGACAATGCACGAAAATAAAAAAAAATAAAAAAAATTAACGCTATAATTATACTCGCATAAACATTGACGGTTGCCGTAGCATTGTTACAATGGAAGGCTACTACTATACTATACCACTTCGAACATTATTATCTTTGTTCATCGTATTTCATCACTTTTTTTGTGGATGTAAGAAGGCAAACGAGCTTGCAGCACTAACCATCCACTGCCACCCATGACAGCTGTGACTGACTTTAAACAAGACGAATAGGAAATAGGAATACTCTTTAGTTTAGGTAATAGAAGAACATTAGTTGGTCAGTTCGTTAGTGGATACGAGGACTGGGGACTATTAGTTGGTGTTTTTCTCAAGTCCAATTAGTAATTGTTAATAAGTTTCGTTTCAAGTGAGTCACAGATGCGTTGCTTCCCATGTGGACAGAGGTACTGACGTGTTGATGACGTAGAGCGCCATGTGCGCGAGCGCGGGCACGAGCTGCATGTTGGAGAGCGGGCCGCCGCCGCCCGTGTCGTCGTGGAAGGTGCGGCCGCGCGCGAACCGCGCCAGCAGCAGCTTCAGTCACAGATGCGTTGCCACCAATGAGGGCAGAGGTACTGACGTGTTGATGACGTAGAGCGCCATGTGCGCGAGCGCGGGCACGAGCTGCATGTTGGAGAGCGGGCCGCCGCCGCCGGTGTCGTCGTGGAAGGTGCGGCCGCGCGCGAACCGCGCCAGCAGCAGCTTCAGGTCGTGCACGGTGCACGTGTGACCGATGTCGCGATGACCGGTGCACTCCTGCCGGCATTACAACAATCATTACTACCGTTTAATTATTGCGTTTATTAGGACTGTAAGGGTTGACTCACACTGGCGCAGAGTCGAAGCGACGCGACGCGTCATGTTTTTCCGCCTACAGCATATTCAGCTCTATTGCTCTGTTATTTAAGTACAAATTTCTGCTATGTAAATACGGTGGCGCGCGTCGACTGGTGGTGGCCGGTGTCGAGCGGGCTGGAATCGAGCTGTTCTTTAATAATAGAGCAATAGAGCTGAATATGCTGTAGGCGGAAAAACATGACCCGTCGCGTCGCTTCGACTCTGCGCCAGTGTGAGTCGACCCTAACGGCAAAATTACATTTAGTTCTTCATAATGCTGTTATCCAATAGTGCGCTGGTGTCGATTCAAAAGTGTTGAACACTCTTACACTTCGCTGCGACCCATAGACGTCCCACTGTTGGGCACGGGTCTCCTCTCAGAATGGAAGGGATTAGGCCTTAGTCCACCACGCTGGCCAAGTGCGGATTGGCAGACTTCACATACCTTCGAGAACGTTATGATGAACTCTCAGGCATGCAGGTTTCCTCACGATGTGTCCTTCACCGTTATAGCAAGTGACATTTAATTTCTTAAAACGCACATAACTTAGAAAAGTCATTGGTGCGTGCCACTGGGGTTTGAACCCGGACCGCTCGAGTGAGAGGCGAGTTCGATAGCCGCTGGGCTGTCACTGCTTCACTTACTGAGTAGCAAATACGTCGAAACTTGTTTAAACGTCACAATTCAGATTTCGCTAGAGTAGGCCAGCATGTCAAAAACCCTATAATATTGTGTGGTCAATCAACAGTGGTTTTGACTAAGTACAAGACAAGCAACATTTGATTAAAAAGTCCAAAGAACTTTTGATCGACTTACAAATGTTGATTGTATAATATTTTGGATTATTTACCTGCAAGTACGTAGTGTGACGCGCCAGGCAGCTGGCGAAGGCGGACTCGGGCACGTGCGGCCCCCACAGCGGTAGCAGCCCGTTGCAGCGGGTGGACGCGTTCTGCAGAGCCGCACTCTCCCATTCATCCCTGACCAAAATAAATCCGTATTCATTTTGCGTCACTTTTGTCTCACTCATGGTATATGCGTGAAATATTATGCGCGGTATAAATAAACAAAACTCAAGTTTGAAAAAGGAATTTAAAGAAGAATTGAAACAGCTCACTTATGCTGTCGTCGCGTCGACACGTAAGCATGCCCTAGTGCGCGGACAAATATTGTCGAAACAATAGTCTTAAACGGCGAAAATAGGATGGGATTTCATAAATTTGATGCAATAATAAAAGATATATTTGATGCAATAATAAAAGATATATTTGATTCAATAAGAAAAGCAGTGTGCTTACCGGGCACGCGCGAGCCGCACGGCGGCCATGTGACAGTCAACGTGCACGATGTTGTAGTGCGACACGGTGGTGTAGCCGAGCGTCTTGCGCGCGCGCACCTCGAACTCCTCCACCGGACAGCGCTTCGTGTACGTGTAGATACCCAGCACCTGGATAAGTAATACTTGGTATAGTTGCTGATAAATATTGAATATTTTAACTAACTTAAATTTATGTATAAAAGGTTTTAATTGAAATTTAAAGAAAAATACAAATACACACGCAAAAAAGCGCAGTAACCAAAGAGTTTCATCTTAGTTTCTTTTTCATAATTAATTAGCTGACCTGACAGAGTTTGTTATATCAGTATATGTTTGTATGTTTGTTATATCAGCATATGTTATACAGCTATTAGAGACTGTTTATGTTGTTCTAAACATTTAAAAAAAATCTCTTCTTAAAAACCGTTAACGACCACAACCCCGCGTTTTGGGCTGAGCATAAAATTCCTTTATACTTCGTTTACTAACGTCTGTGAATGTGATGCTCACGCTCACAGACTCACCTTGGTAGGCTGGTACTTGTAACCCTCGCGGCAGATGCAGCACACGGCGCCTGCCTCCTCCGCCAGCTCGGCCACCTGCTGCGTGAGCGAGCACTGCGCCGTCACCTGCCCGCGCTCGTTGCTGCGCATGCCCAGCGCGCCCAGCTGACGCTCGCGCACCGCCATCGCGAGACGCTAACGTCTGTGAATGTGATGCTCACGCTCACAGACTCACCTTGGTTGGCTGGTACTTGTAACCCTCGCGGCAGATGCAGCACACGGCGCCTGCCTCCTCCGCCAGCTCGGCCACCTGCTGCGTGAGCGAGCACTGCGCCGTCACCTGCCCGCGCTCGTTGCTGCGCATGCCCAGCGCGCCCAGCTGGCGCTCGCGCACCGCCATCGCGAGACGCTTCTTCTCCTGATGCGTGCAAATATTAAACAATACCGTACATTTTATGTTAGTGTAAAAATCATCCCTTTCGATAATAGCATCGCCATAACCTATCAGGGCAATTCTGATCGTCTGAATGTCATCTCAAAAGGGCCCGGCTTAAAATCAGCGCTGTAGCTTAGCAGCCGCAGCATATAGCTAAGAAGACCGCCCATTATAATTCAGTTTTGGTTGATTTTTTTGTATATATTTGATTGTTGTATATGTCTCCTTTCGGAATGGGAGGAGTTAGGCAATTGACTACGCTTGCCAAGAACATTTCACATGACAACATTACGTAGAACACAGACACGCAGGTTTGCTCGTGATGTTAACGTAATCTATATCTATATATATAAAAGGAGAAGGTAACTGACTGACTGACATATCAACGCAGGGCCTAAACTATAAGGGTTAGAAACTTGAAATTTTGCACAGGGGTTCCTTTTATAACGTAGGGGAGCACTAAGAAAGGATTTTTGAAAATTCACCCCCTAAGGGGGTAAAAAGGGGGTGCAAAGTTAGTATGAAACTTTGCCGTTTTTGAAGTCAAGTGGGCAACCCGAACGCGGGCAGGCGTCGTTAATGGGTCTAATTCTACGCGAGCGAAGCTGCGGGCGTCCACTAGTTCCTTATATCGCACATAACTTAGAAAATTTATTGCGTGCTGCTTGGATTTGAAACTACTTTCGCATTCAACGTCAGAACTAAATAATGCCGGTCCAGATACGCACCTGCCGCGTGAACTCGCGCACTTGCTGCACCTTGGCGGCGCACTGCGGCTGCGAGCGCAGCGCCTCCAGCAGGTTCTCCGCGAGCGAGCCCACGTGCTCGCCGGACGACACCTGCTCCAGCCGGTGCACTATTGGGATCACGTTCTCGCACACCAACATCTGTTGGAAATGTTCGTGCAAAACTTTACTACTACTACCTCTACCATTATGGGATCATATAAAATAATAATGTAAGGATTTAGATAGTATAAATGTAGGTCTGTGTGTGTATTAAGTTAAGTAAATTAAAGAATTAAATAAAACAGTAGCAAGACAGATATCACCGAGTTTGATTGTGTTACCGCACACCTCCTCGCATGGCGACCCTATAGGCATGGTGTCAAATCCACCAACGAGTACACCTCCTCGCAATAAAATTTAGACTTTTAGATGGTATGCTAACTTTGTAGCAATTACTATTAGAATGCAAATGAAATTGAGATTTAATTGATCAATCGATTAAAAATAAATCGATTACAAATCGAACGGTTATTACAGTTTTTTTTTTCACAGTTGCAGGGTGTATACATAGTGTTCTTTGTCACTCTCCTGGCTATACAACGTGTTACAAAATACCCCGTAAAAATATAATTAATTATCAAAGCCAAAAATTTTTTCTCTGCGTAGTTTACTCTTTAATTTTACTGAAATAGGGTTTGCACATCAGTGAAAATAATAATATTTTTTTATTTTTTTGGGGTATGTTATACAACGTTACTACGGACTACGGTTCTTAAATATTGTGAATGGACTCGTTATAAGGCCCTATTTAACCTCCGTTCGGCGGGTAGTTTTGTAACATCCTGTATACTACATCAATCCAACAAGTCACACAAGCAAACACACTTTCCCATTTATGTATTAGTAAGAAGTAATGTTCTACACACCTGGGTGGGCTCGTGGTCGGCGGCCAGGCCGGTGAGGAAGCGCAGGATGTACTTGAGCGCGGGCCGGCTGATGAACTCCTTCAGCTCGTCCGAGTCCGTGAACACCAGCGTTGGTTTCACGCACGGTGCGTGCTTCTGCAAGGAAAATGTATTTATACACTAGCTTTTACCCGCGGCTCCGCCCGCGTGGGAAAAGGGAATTAACAATGCCATCTGTTAACAACATCCGGAACTAAATATCTAGCAAATAACAAAACATCGATATTTTCCCATGGGGATGTTTTACCGCGGTAAAAAGTAACCCACGTCACTCTCCACCCTCCTCACTATCTCAACACACAAAAACTATACCATATAATAGGTTCGTTGCGACGTGAAAGCCGGACAAACAAACAACACACTTTCACGTTTATAATATTAGTATGGATTGAATATATTTCCACCAGCCCAAATCTAGAGGAGGACTAATGCATCTTAATAAGAATAGTTAGCGTACTTTTTTTACATACAGTATTTTTTTATTTGCCCGAACAAAGTCTAAGCAAAGCAGGATGTTGTTACAGTAAAAAAGAAACCATCGGATGGACGGTCATGACGGAGCGAGCTGCGCGCGTCTTGCCCGCCGCGAGCGCGTCAATCCTGAAGATGGTCATCGTAACTGACCGAAACTAGTCGGCCTATTTCCTACTTAAATTACACGTGAGTAATATACTGTTAAAAAATATTTTTTTAATTCTTTTTATAACTTTTATTTTCGTGCATTGTCATCGGTACTAAATATGTGTGCCGAATTTCAGGTAGATAGCTTCAGTGGAAGTGGGTGAAATATTGATTGCAAGATTCCAGGACATACAAACATACAAACGGGTGAAGTTAAATAAAAGCTTTTAATAAAAAGAAACCATCAAGATTTAGAAATAAAAATATAATAACCTACCACAATATACTCCAAAGCGTCGCGCACAACGCCCAGCGATATCAAATAGTCCTTGAGCGTGCCGCCGACCGAGTTCCGCTCGATGTTGGCGCACAGCACGCAGAACAGCTCCATGCGGAACTCCTCCTCGCTCCACTGCTCCGAGTCCAGCCGGTCGAAGTCCAGCACCGGCTTGAAGTGGTCCACCAGCATGGCCATCTTGAGGTCGTTGCCGTACACCAGGGCGGCGAGCACGCGGGTCAGGTGACCGAGTGCTACAGAGTTGTTGCGTATGCCTACAAATAAAAATAATTTGCATTTAATTATTTAATTACACTACCGCTGTAGCAAACTTGAACGCAACATAATTACATTATTATCTATATCTTGTCAACTTGTCAAACACTTGTCAATGACAAGCGCTCGCTATCATTCATAATTTCATAACTAACGATAGCAGTAATTCTATGAATAGGAAGAGACTGTAAAAATCCTATCCGTAGATCAATAAGATTAGTGTAAATGTACAATCAATAAAGAAGCGTTTTAGTGGCAACATTTTATGAGCGCTTCAGATGGCTTGAGAACATACGACACTGGGTTGGCCACTAACCCCTCATATTGGAGCAGCGAGGCGGAGTTTGCTCTAATCCTCCCGCAGCTGTGTCTGTGGGGGATACCCGTGCCTATCAGCGGTACCTTAATGGGTTAACATTAGAACTGACTGATCGAGTTATAATTTTTAACGTACTCCAATTTTTTAAGCAAGATCATCTTTAGATTGTATTTACCTGGGCATTCAGTACAGTTAAGTAAAGCTTGAACATATTCTGGTCCGCCAAAAGTTAACGAGAATTGCAAGAATGATTCCAAGCTCTCGCTGGCCGCAACTGTCAGGATACGCTCCATTATCTGAAAGATAACATGCATATTTAGTTGATACCGAATGTATGACATGCTACAATACAAATACCATAGCAGTGTCAAAATTATGATAGGAGGTAAATAGGTTATGGTTTTAATGATATCTGGGCATCGTATATATTTTTACCTGCTATCGCCAACAGCACAGTATCGACAGACACTCAGAATCCGTGAAAAACATACAAGGCTCTATCAGGATTCGAACCTGGCGAAGAGTCCAGGTAGACTGTCACTAATCAACGAACCATGGAGCAATTGTTGTTAAAAAAAATTTATGCTTAGCATTATTAAGCTGTTGAAACGTAAACGAACCAACAGCACTGATTTAAATTTTAGACCATATGAAGTTGGCAATAAGATGCAGATAAACTGACACAACTACAAATTCTTTATTGCACTCACCTCTAGCAGCTGGTAGACAAGATGCGCGCGCGGCATATCCTTCTCCTCATCGGCGGCGAGGTGCAGCGCGTGCAGCAGCGTGGGCAGCGCCCGCGTGTCCGCGCGCGTCAGCACGCGCACGCAGCGGCGCACGCGCGCGCACAGCGCCAGCAGCCGCAGCAGCGTCGAGCACAGCGCGCGCGCGCAGCCCACGCGCTGGATGGCCGCCAGATAAACTGACACAACTACAAATTCTTTATAGCACTTACCTCTAGCAGCTGGTAGACGAGATGCGCGCGCGGCATATCCTTCTCCTCATCGGCGGCGAGGTGCAGCGCGTGCAGCAGCGTGGGCAGCGCCCGCGTGTCCGCGCGCGTCAGCACGCGCACGCAGCGGCGCACGCGCGCGCACAGCGCCAGCAGCCGCAGCAGCGTCGAGCACAGCGCGCGCGCGCAGCCCACGCGCTGGATGGCCGCCAGATAAACTGACACAACTACAAATTCTTTATAGCACTTACCTCTAGCAGCTGGTAGACGAGATGCGCGCGCGGCATATCCTTCTCCTCATCGGCGGCGAGGTGCAGCGCGTGCAGCAGCGTGGGCAGCGCCCGCGTGTCCGCGCGCGTCAGCACGCGCACGCAGCGGCGCACGCGCGCGCACAGCGCCAGCAGCCGCAGCAGCGTCGAGCACAGCGCGCGCGCGCAGCCCACGCGCTGGATGGCCGCCAGACGCTGCAGCATCACCTCCAGACCACCTGCATGCGTTCACATGTTTAAACTCTTGTGGCATACAAGAACAACAGAAGTTATCACAACAACCAAATATCTATAAAAAAAAACGCAAATGAGTTTATATTACACCCGTTTATGTTAATAAAAACATAAAATTAGTAATCGTGTTTAAAAAATGCGTCTATCATGGAACGTGTGCCTCTATGGCATAGATTCTATGCTGTATATCGTTGTCTAAATGAATTTTTGATGGCGTGCTGATAGACATAGGGGCAAGCAATTTGATGTGTAACCACTTGTAACATCTTGAGGGATTCTGGTCAATTAAGCGCTGTATAGTACGACGGTTCAAATAACAGCCTTCGTAAGACATTGTGTGGCTGTGGTAAAGGTTCCTCGAACCCTGGCATGCCAGAAGGCTCCACGCATCTGCCACTCCGATACGCTCGAAGAAGTACCCTGCAGTACAAATGGTTATGTATCTCACCGCAGTCAGCGAGCACGTTGGCCATGCGGTAGACCTGCTCGTCGTCGACGGCCTCGGCGTTGGTCTGGCTGAGCGTCTCCACGAACTCCTCGGTGGCGTCGCCGAGCAGCCCGCGCATGCGGTACACCACGCGCATCGCGTCCACGCCCTCGCCGGACGTGCACCACACCTGCGTAACGCATGTTACAAATTAACATGCACTCAATAAGAAAATTGTATTTGATGCAACATCGAGAAAGAGGTCACTCGAAGAATCCTTCTAGGCTGGGCAGCGTTCGGAAAGTTACGACACATGTTGACATTAAAAGTACATCAGTGTCTGAAGTTGAAAGTGTTCAAATAGTGTATTGCCAGTGATAACTTATAGATCCGTGACGTTTCCTTTACCGTCGAACTCATTCATAAGCCCAAAAGTAGCTCAGCGAGCTATGGAATAAGCTATACTCGGTATTTCACGAGACAGGATTCGTTATGATGAAATCCGTAGATGAAAGAGGGTTAACGACATAGCCCAGTGAGTTAGCAAGCTGGAATGTCAATAGGACAGGCCATCCTCCAACTAGGTGGACTGAGGACCTGAAGAAGTCAGCGGGTAACCGCTGGATTCAAAAGGCAAAGGATCAGGAGGAGTGGAATCGATTGAGGGAGTCCTATATCACGCAGTGGACCATGAAAGGCTGACGGATGGGTTTGATTCATGTAACGTCCTGATAGTACTGATACAGATCAGCGGCCTTACCTTCTTATAGACCTCCTTGACGGGCAGGTCGAGCGACATGATCTTGTTGCACACGAGCAACTCCATCCCGTTGTCGTCTTCCAGCAGCGCCACCAGCTCGCAGTCGGTGCATATCTTGTTCTTCACGTCGCGCATAAGAGGGCCCATGCCCGGCTCGAGCGACGAGTACGGGTTGCCCAGCATTCGGCCCTGTTTTATATGCTTGCATTAGTATGATCTTAGTTGACGCGTAGTATGATAGTATTAGTATTAATTAGATGAAGTTTGTATTTAACTTTGAAACTATTTATTATCGTCTGGATACCCTTCCCATAGGCACCACTGCACGACAATATTGCCACAGCACAATGCTGCGTGAATGCGTTTTTGGGATAGGGAGTACAGCATATGCAGAAAATAAGATAAAGAGGTACAACTATATAGGACATAATTAAAGTTTTAAGGTAAGGGAAAAGAGTACTACTTATAAGCAAATTGCTGTAATTCTGCTGTTTATTTATTATATGCTGTCATTCCTGAACTAAATAAATTTATTCTATTCTATTCTATTATTGTTTTAAGGTCGTGAAAGGGTGGAGGAATATTATTCCAACACTTGGTGGCACAATATCTGTAAATTCCCCTAAACGCAGATGTACATTTCATCATAGGATATAATATGAGTCGAGAATTCCTATTCATGGAAGTTCTTGGAAGTTATTTCACTATACAATTATGGTACAAACATAAAATTAACATGCTAAGTACCTGCAAGAAGTCCTCCTGCTGCGGATCCTTCTCTAGCGTGAGGAAGAACTCGCCCACGTCGTTCTCCTCCGGGTATATGATGGAGCACAGCCGCTCGAAGATGAACACGGGCGTGCGGTAGTCGTGCAGCGGGTACTTCTGCACCGTCTCGATGCATACAGTCATGAACTCGGCCGTCTCCGCCTCCGTTCCTGTTATACGACGGTATATCAATAATTTTTATTTATTTATTTATTTAAACTAGGTTCACAAAGGGCGAATACGGGCATTCTTTAGCAGTCCGCCTAAGGCTATGGTGAAAATAATATTTTAGGTTGTACATAAAATATATTCATCTATCATAGCTTTAATGTCTCAAGTTCTAAACACTACTCACTCTACATAAGCCTAACATGTATATATATAAGTATTATAACATTACAAACATACAAACTGGGAGTAAAAATGCTGTTTTTTCAGTGGTCAGATTGATGGTTACACCAACAGGAATTTTCCTTTTGTTCAGATCACCTCGTGATTTTATTTGATTGTATGTATTCAAACAAAAAGATTATCATAAAAATATAACTGTTGAAATAAGGTTCATTCTTTTTGCAAGCTGGATGTTTTTATCAACATTTTCAACAATTTTGTTCTATAATAAGATATATTTGGACTCACACTTTTTCGAGTGAGAGGCGATATAGTGGGCTGAAAAAGGGTATTTAGCTAGCCATAAACGTCCACTGTTGGATTGACCTTATATACAACCTATAATATAATTTTTCGCTAGTCTTAGTTGTTCATAGAAAAAAAAACAGTCGTTTTGAATTACTTGGCGATCACAAGTTTAAGTTAAAAAGCCGCTTCTTTAACTTCTATTGCTCACATAAGAATGTCACGTGAACGCTACAGAGCGAAATCGCATTTGAATATTAGTGAAGTATGAAGTACTGCATCTATTTTTTCTTCCATGATCGAAGGCTAAATAAAAGTAATTATTAAAAATTTTTTTTTTTAAAAAAGCTTTTTATCACTTTTTTTTTATTTTCGTGCATTGTCATCGGAACCAAATATGTGTGCCAAATTTCAGCTCGATAGCTTCAGTGGAAGTGGGTGAAATATTGATTGTAAGATTCCAGGACATACATACGAGTGAAGTTAATTAAAAGCTTTTAAAATGGTATGTACCCGTGGTCATCTCCTCGAGCAGCTCGAGCAGCTTCTCCTGCGTGTCGTCGGTGAGCCGCGTGCGCTGCACGACCAGCCGCCGCAGCGACAGGTACCCGCCGAGCACGGCGCCCACCAGCCGCGTCTTGTACGCGCGCCGCGCGCCGCCCTCCTCCAGGAACATCGCCAGCAGCTCCGTCAGACGCTTCATAGCGTACCCTGCGCACGACATTGTTATACACTAGCTTGTCCCGCGGATCCGCCCGCGTCAAATCGGTTAACGTGCAGAATTATATTATTACCTTTACCAACAAGGGATGGTTTAAAATATAATAAGTATAGCCTTTATCCTTTTGCCGCTATTGTACTACCACCCTAATATTTTATTATTGTTGTATGTACTTGTTATATGTTGTATCTTTATCCTCTTGGTGTACAATAAAGAAACTTGTCTGTATGTCTGTCTGTCAAACCTCCAAAATGTACCACTTATCATAATCTAGCTTCACCCGCAGTTCAGCCGATTGTAATCCGAGATAGCCATCAATCGAATAAAAATCCATCGATAGTTAATTATCGATTAAAAATTGAACCATTACTTGTTTTATCCATTTCACGGGAACCGAGCAATTTTCCGGGATAAATAGCAGCCTACATCACTCTTCAGGCCGTATACTGTATCTATCATCATCCTTCATAATGTTGAGAAGAAGGGCAAACCAACAAACTAACACACTTTCCCATTTATATATTTGTAAGGATTTTATCATCATCATCGTCGTCACAACCATTATTGACCCAATATTCTCCTTTATTCGCTACTGGAGCGATAAGACCACCTTTTGGCCACCACCATTAAATTGTTTCTTTTCAAATGTTTTTTATTCTCGTGGTGTACATTAAAGAATATTTGTATTTTATTTATTTATTTATTTATTTGTAAGTTTGAAGGGTAAGGTATAGGTCGCGCCAAAATTTACGGCCGCTCTCAATTCAACTCCCGCGCATGTAGTCTAGCGAGGACGACGGCTTGAGGGGGTGACGTAAGCACCCCCTTGTCCGCCGGCACGTTCCGGAAATACCCGTTATTTATGATAACTCATAATAAATTATATACCTACATTTAAGTATTTATGACTTATATAACATATTCATATTAATTACCTTGCGCTAAGTCAGAGGTGAGGGTAGTTTCTTCCAGACGATGCAGTTGTTCAATTTCCTTTGTCATGAGATCAGCAATTTGCTGCAGGACACCTCGTAAGGCCAAGAATTGTTTCCAGGGTGTTTCAGAGGCAAGACCTTTGGAACAAACACAATTATATTAAAAAAAGAAATTTTTTTGCTAACATACAAGTAAACTTCAGAAAAAAGTTACAACATCTTACTTTGATAAAGTTGTAAGAATTGTTCGCTAGCTTCGCCTGCCTTGCCAACTTCGGGCAAGAAGCTTGTCAACAGAATAAGTACCTGCAAGAGTCAATACAAATGCAAATGAATGTAGGAAAGTCAATGATATTTGTATGGAAATAGGACAAGAGACGGGAAAAGTTTGTGCCAAAGTGACAGATAATAAATGGACGCATTAAACTCGAAGCAAAGATTTGGTTCCTTACTTTTAAAACCATGTCTATGCGACAGTTACAAATTTTTTTTCATCACTTTAGATCCATCAATTTCTTTGTCCACTACCGGAGATCGGCCTAACCAAAAGGATGCCAACACAAATGCTATGAACCAGTCTACTGTCTTGTTATGGTCGTCATCAATTTTCTCTTCAAAATCTTACAGGAATCTTTAACACCCTTTATCTACGATTTTTCAAATACAATATGTATTATGCTTTTTTAATATAGCGGTCAAGTCCTGTCTTCTTTTAAAATAATCCTTTTAAATGACGAATTGTGATATAGTAATCTGCAAGAAAGTGTAGCTCTGACCGAAATTTGACGGGAATATCTGAGCATGGGGTAGGCAATGCGGCGGACATAATACGGCTGGCGCACTAATCAGCGCTTACGTCTGACAACAAGCTCGCCTCGCGCAAGACGATACCACAAAATTCGACTTCTGCGTATACAAGGTAAGAGCTACACATCCGTGCCGGTCCGTATAATTACGCCCACCTTGTTTCTAACCTATGCCACACTCTCTTGATTACTATAAATATGGAATTATCAAATGTTGAGTAGATATCAAACCAAACAAATTCTCTCACCGCCTTAGTTCTCTCGTAGGAGTCGCACAGTGACTTGACCATCTGGCAGGCCGTGTCGCGCGCTATGCGCGAGCTGGGGTCGAACATGACGGGCCGCAGCCACCCGCCCGACTCCAGCGCCAGTGGTCGCATGCCGTGGGACACTAGCGTCTGAGGGCACAGTACAAAATTATGTTAGTAGGCAGACATTAATGAATTTTCAAATAATATAACCACTTTATGCCTTTTTTACGTGTGTAGCTACAGCTACAATCCATAGACGTCCCACTGTTGGGCACTTATCCGCTACAGAAACAGGTGCTAGAGTTTTAGAGCATACTTCAACACGATATGGCCAACCCAGTGTCGAATGTTCTCAAGCTACCTGTAGGTCTTCGACAAGGCTTAACGTTTTTACCATTGAAAACACCGGAACCGACGGTTTAACGTGCCCTCCGGAGCACGGTAGCCTCTATAATATTTTGCCAATAGCGGTCACCCATCGACAAACCGACCGCGCCCGTCATTGCTTAACTCGATTGATCACATACAATCAACGCGAGCCATTGGGCTATGGACGCTACATGTGACATAGTACAATAGTGAATCTTCAACGGTAAAAAATAAAATATTCTTAGAATGTTTTATTGAAGACTGGGAATACGCGGGAGGGGTCAGGCGCGCGCGGGCAGACAGCGCCAGAAAGCGGTGCGCACCTCACCAGTCACCTCTTTAGTTTCACTCATATAAAATACCAGTGGACGCCCGCTGGAATTAGACGTAACAATAGTTTCGTTTACACCTAGTAATATTATATAGCCTATGTCACCCAGTGAAAATGAAGCTTTCTAATGGTGAAAGAATTTTTGAAATCGGCCCAGTAGTTTTTGTGTGAAAACATTACAAACAAATGTTTACTCTTTATAATATGTATTAGTATAGATAGATAGTAGCAGTATAGATAGTAGTAGATAGTATGATTTAACCTCCATTAGGCTAATTTCGTAAATCAAAACTAGCTCGATACCATCAATCCAATTGAGTTACGCAGCCAGCTAAGTAAAGTGCAGTGGGACAGTAACCTTCTCCCGCCAGCGCGCGAGGTACTTCTGCGCGAGCAGCTGGTCGCGCTGCGCGGCGGGCGGCGCGGGCGGCGGCGCGGGCCGCGCGCCCAGGCGGCGCCAGCGCGCGGCCGGCACGCGCCCCGCCAGCCAGCTCGCCAGCTCCACCACCAGGTTACCCGCAGCCAGCTAAGTAAAGTGCAGCGGAACAGTAACCTTCTCCCGCCAGCGCGCGAGGTACTTCTGCGCGAGCAGCTGGTCGCGCTGCGCGGCGGGCGGCGCGGGCGGCGGCGCGGGGCGCGCGCCCAGGCGGCGCCAGCGCGCGGCCGGCACGCGCCCCGCCAGCCAGCTCGCCAGCTCCACCACCAGGTTACCCGCCACACCGTTCTCCTGCCACTTGTCCGACAGCTGATGGATAGTAAAGTGCAGCGGAACAGTAACCTTCTCCCGCCAGCGCGCGAGGTACTTCTGCGCGAGCAGCTGGTCGCGCTGCGCGGCGGGCGGCGCGGGCGGCGGCGCGGGGCGCGCGCCCAGGCGGCGCCAGCGCGCGGCCGGCACGCGCCCCGCCAGCCAGCTCGCCAGCTCCACCACCAGGTTACCCGCAGCCAGCTAAGTAAAGTGCAGCGGAACAGTAACCTTCTCCCGCCAGCGCGCGAGGTACTTCTGCGCGAGCAGCTGGTCGCGCTGCGCGGCGGGCGGCGCGGGCGGCGGCGCGGGGCGCGCGCCCAGGCGGCGCCAGCGCGCGGCCGGCACGCGCCCCGCCAGCCAGCTCGCCAGCTCCACCACCAGGTTACCCGCTGAACCGTTCTCTTGCCACTTGTCCGACAGCTGATGGATAGTAATAATAATAAATAAATAATAAATATCGTGGACATTCTCACACACGGCCATCTGAC
This sequence comes from Carterocephalus palaemon, assembly GCA_944567765.1. Classification (NCBI taxonomy): domain Eukaryota; kingdom Metazoa; phylum Arthropoda; class Insecta; order Lepidoptera; family Hesperiidae; genus Carterocephalus; species Carterocephalus palaemon. The sequence goes on along the minus strand of OX155641.1, from coordinate 11,914,075 downwards.
CCCAAAGTAGGCGCGAGCCTGTGTTATGGGTGTCAGCGACTCATATACATACATATATATTTTAAATACATACTTAAATAGATAATATTAACATACAGACACAGAACAAATACAAGTGTTCGTCACACGAATATTTGTCCTGAGTGGGATTCGAACCCACGACCCCTGGCGCAACAGACAAGGTCACTACCAATTGCGCCAACGAGCCCGTCAACACATACATTCATGTTTAGAAGCACCAGAAATATTTTCTTCTCAACTTTTACTGGTGTACTATTGAGCGCGGGTCTTCTCTCAGAATGAGAGGTGATATGTCATAGTGAGCGAGCTCGCTTGCCGTGATTTCCTCAAATGATTTCTCGGCCGTTACAGATGACATTAAACCGCTTTGACAAAAACAAAACTGTTAATTCACAGCCACTGTGCTTTCACATAACATCACGCCTGTATTTCTGCGAAGGGGTAGACAGAGGTATGTATTTTCCCATTTTTCACCAGTTTTATTTAGGTCCCATGTAATATGTGGTGAGCCTATTGTCATACAAAGGGCACAAAATTTCTTCAGCATTTAAAATTATAAAGCTTATTAGTATAGTCCATCAATGAAGTAACCTTCTGTTCCTTGGGCGGTTCGTCGGCGCCGGCGGGCGCGGGCGGCGCCATCAGCTGCTGCATGTAGCGCAGGCACGGCAGCGCCACCTGCTGCAGCGCGTACTGGTGCGCTACGACACAGAACACAACTAAATTATGCAGTGTTTACAAGCTACAGTCACGCATGTATACATATAAAATTTCCTAAATGTATTGAGTCGTATATACGTGCATGACACGTGTCTCAGACACGCTTTACTTTCTTGAACGAGATTCCCTGTTAACTATCCTGCAATAAGCAGTTAAACTAACCTTGATGTTGATAGTTATCTAAACTCTTCCTTTATAATCTATAGCAGTGGTGGGCAAACTTTTTTAATGGCGGGCCACAAAGGTTTAGAAATTCTAGAGGAGGGCCAGAAATATAGAAAAAAATTAATTTGTGTTAAAGCTTTTAATATAGTTTTAACTTAACTTTTACTCGAAGGCTCTGCCTTGTTAGGCGTGTGAGACATATGGAATTGTTTTTGTTTAGCTTCACCTATAGGTTATGCATCTATTATTCTACTAAGTAGAATCTACTTTTTCTTCTCGACCGTCAAAACGTAATTATAACGGACCATATATACTATCCACGTCGACGGACCCTCAGCGGGCCGGATTAAATACTTTCGCGGGCCGGAGTTGGCCCGCGGGCCGTAGTTTGCCCATCACTGATCTATAGGCTAGGCTTAATATCATAGTTAGAAGACGTCACGTTTTTGGTACTTCGAGTATTTTTAACGACGATCATCTTATGAATTTAAACTATTAACACGTTTTAGCACACATTTATTTACGATATCATTTACCATTATAAAAGGCAACAAAACTTACAGTTCGGAGATGAGGAATTTATGCCAGGCAAGCCTGCGAGGGCTTCAGGTGTCAAGATGGTGCTGGCTACGGGAGGCAGACCCGCCACCTCGGTCAGTTGAGGACAGCACCTGTTTAGGGTTACAAAGCATGCAATTATAAATGGCCAACATTTTATTTGTGCGAGTGACGCATTGTCCGTCGTTGCTTAACTCTATAGATCACATTGAATCGAACCGAGCCATTGGGCTATGGACCGGTCGGTTTGTGGATGGGTGACCGCTAGTGGCAAAATTTCATGGACGCTACCGTGCTTCGGAGGGCACGTAAAGCCGTCGGTCCCGGTTGTTTTCAATGTTGGAAACAGTCGTTAAGCCTTGTCGAAGACCTTCGGGTGGCTTGAGAACATTCGACACTGGGTTGGCCACTAACCCCTCCACCAATCCGCATTGGAGCAGCGTGGTGGAGACTCTATACATATAATCACTCTAGACCTCCCGCAGCTGCGTCTGTGGGGGAGACCCGTGCCCAGCAGTGGGACGTATATGGGTCGCAGCGACAGCAGCGACAGCGACGCATTGTCCGCAATGGGTTTGTGAAATGATATAAAAAAAAAAAGTAATATCAATACTTTATACGCTACACTTCTATCTTCTTTATATACTAATTTCTAGTGTACGTGTGTATGTCACTGAACTCCTCCTAAACGGCTGGATAGATGTTGATGAAATTTTTTGTGTGTGTTCAAGAAGAATCGAGAATGGTTTTGATTTAGATTCACAATTTGGCCCATTGGAAAATAATTTTTAAACACGATTTTAGTATTTTTGTATCAACAATATCCAAGTAATGTTAACCGTCGTTCATTGACGTGAAGTCATTTACATGAAGTGTAGCGTCACTTTGACATTTCATATGGCAGAACAACGTTTGCGGGGTCAGCTAGTATATGTATAAATTAACCATTTTGAGGGACAAAGACTTTCAAAGAAGAACACTGTCGAACACGTCGCCTGCGACGGCCCAAATTCAACACCCACTCACCAGACCCACAGCTTGACAATGCAACGCAGTCTAAGCTCCCAGCACTCCACTGAATCCTGCACCTTCACCAAGGAGCCCAAGAGCAAGACTAACGGTCGCACCTGTAAAAATTTACATGTAATAAAAACAAAATCTTTTGTTAAAAATCCCCATAGAATTCACGTAAAAGCATAGTAAGGACAAAGGGTAGTAAATAGCAATGTAGTTCGTGATAAAAGTTAAATTAACTGACAAAATAAGCACTTACAGAGTTGTTATGATCCTGTGAGGCGGCGTGGCCCATCAAGGAAAGCGTGATGCGTTGTGTCAGCAGATTGCATAGATGCTCTGTGGCCGGCAGGTTGTCGCGCGTCACCAGGCAAATGAGGGACCGGACTTCTTCTTGAGACTGTTGAGTTAAAACAGAAAAAGTTCAAAATATTGCCAGAATGAAAATGTTCAGGAAATTAGAATGTTCGGAAATTATTTTAATACTGATAGAGATTTCTATTATACTTAATTTATTTGTTTATCTTTATTGAACCACATACAAAATGTACAGGATACAAATGGCGACCATCTTAATGCATAAAGCATTCTTGGGGACATAATTCAGCTGGTGAACCAATCAGCGCTTACGACTAACAACCCGCTCGTCCCCCGCAAGCCGATATCTTAAATTTCGAGTTCTGTCTGTAATTTCGACGTCTGAGTGTACCTCTGACCTTGAATGCGCTTCAAGTTCAGAGGTACACTTTCACACCGGTCAATGTACCTGGTGACAGCCCAGCGGCTATCGAACTCGCCTCTCACTCGAGCAGTCCGGGTTCAAACCCATATGTGCGTTTTAAGAAATTGAATGTCACTTGCTATAACGGTGAAGGACACATCGTGAGGAAACCTGCATGCCTGAGAGTTCATCATAACGTTCTCGAAGGTATGTGAAGTCTGCCAATCCGCACTTGGCCAGCGTGGTGGACTAAGGCCTAATCCCTCCCATTCTGAGAGGAGACCCGTGCCCAACAGTGGGACGTCTATGGGTCGCAGCGAACAATGTACCTGGGGCGTCCCGCGGTGCAGGTTGTGGTGCACCAGCTCGTGCACGAGGCCCGCGTCGCACAGCCGCGCGCGGTGCTCGCGCTGGGACGCGAGCGCGCGCAGCAGCGTCAGGCACTGCTCGGCGCACGCCAGCGCGCACCCGTAGCATCCGCCGCGAGATTCTACAGAACAGTTTATTATTTTTTTAACCTCCCACGCAAAAAGAGGGGTGCGATATATAAATAAACTAGTGGACGCCCGCAGCTTCGCTCGCGTAGAATTAGACCCATTAACGACGTCTACCCGTCTAACGACTTCAAAAACGGCAAAGTTTCATACTAACTTTGCACCCCCGTTTTACCCCCTTAGGGGGTGAATTTTCAAAAATCCTTTCTTAGTATTAATTTGGTCTCAATGAGCGCTCATTCAGCATCAGCCAGCTTCTGCTCAAAAGCACCCACCATAGCCAAAATATAATGGTTGTGACCACTTGTCCGCGATGTTCAGCTTGTTGGTGCTAGTTCGCACCGCCGCTATCCGTTTCATGCTATCATAGACAGCCGCCAGCGTCACACACGGCCACCTGACTTCTAACTAGGCAGAGCCTGTATTATGGGTGTCAGAGACTGATACACACATACGAGTAGATATTTTTAAATATATTAACATCTAGACACAGAAAAAAGCAAGTTTGCAGTGGTCTGTGAGGACTAGAGTTGCTTACTTATTTATGTTACCTGTATTGTCTTTATATTTAGGTGATCATGGTAGAGTTAAGAGAGTAAGGCGTCTGAGTGAAATTCAATGAATAAAAATGGGTTTAATAATTGTACTTTGTTAGACTTGACACAATTGAATTTGGCATTGTTTTGCTGACATATACTATCCGAACAAAGGATGATATCTTTGACTTAATTAAATTCCAGGTAATAATTACTGATATTATTTTTAATTACATATCAAACACAACACACATTTTTTTATAGTATAGACGGACAAACAGACATACGGGCCACCTGATGGTAAGTGGTCACCGTCGTCTATGGACACGTGCGACACCAGGGGTATCACAGGTGCGTTGTATCATACTTGTCAATATAAGTTAATTGAAGATTTTTACCTTTAGTTAGGTCTTCGTCGTAGTTTTGCAGTAGCCCTGCGTAAACTGGAAGCGTATCGCCTTTCAGCTGCTCACTTTGAGAGCGATCGTAGGCAACAAGCTCCTTTCTGCAACCAATTTTTTTCCGTTGCAACAAACTTAACTTTTGATTAATATAAATTTTTAAATACATACTTAATTATATAATACTAGTGGACGCCCGCAGCTTCGCTCGCGTAGAATTAGACCCATAAACGACGTCTGCACGCGTTCGTTGCCCACTTGACTTCAAAAACGGCAGTTTCATACTAACTTTGCACCCCCGTTTTACCCCCTTAGGGGGTGAATTTTCAAAAATCCTTTCTTAGTGCTCCCCTACGTTATAAAAGGAACCCCTGTGCAAAATTTCAAGTTTCTAACCCTTATAGTTTAGGCCCTGCGTTGATATGTCAGTCAGTCAGTCAGTCAGTCAGTCAGTCAGTCAGTCAGTCAGTCAGTCAGTCAGTCACCTTCTCCTTTTATATATATATAGATTGACATCCAGACACAGAACAAACACAAGTGTTCCGTCACACGAATATTTGTCCTGAGTGGTATTCGAACCCACGACCCCTGGCGCAACAGGTAGGGTCACTACATCGATTGCGGCAACGGGCCCGTCGGCTATGCGTGTGCTCAACTCACCTGCAGGCCAGCACCTTCTGTATGATCTTGGACAGGTCCTCGAAGTGTCCCTTGCTGTCGACGCAGTACTTGTGCGCGAGCGTCTGGATCACGCGGTTGATCTGCGCGCCGCCGAACGACGCGCCCGCCGCGTTGCTGTTCTCGTCCGCGCGGCTCTCCACGCGGTGCTCGTTGATCTTGTGCACCAGCGACTGGGGACGATTCGTTATTATTTTTTTTTTTTTATAGTATAGGACGGACAAACAGACATACGGGCCACCTGATGGTAAGTGGTCACCGTCGTCTATGGACACGTGCGACACCAGGGGTATCACAGGTGCGTTGCCTGCCTTGAAGGAAGCGTTTCACACTCTTTTTGAAGCGCTCCATGTCGTAGCTCGAAGGGAAAACCTCAGTCGGAAGCTCATTCCACACAAGACCAGTTCGCCGTAAAAAAGACCGCGAGAATCGTACGGTGGTAGAAGGCCATGAGTCGATATAATTACACATTGTCTCATTCACGCCATTTCATATTGTACGGTTCACGTACAAGTGCAACTAAGCAGTTTCCGCCATTGTCAGCCAGTTCACGTTATTCACGCGTCCGCGCATGTCGTGTTCTCGGAGGAGAAGGTGACTGACTGACTGACTGACTGACTGACTGAATGACTGACTGACTGACATATCAACGCAGGGCCTAAACTAAAATGGCTAGAAACTTGAAATTTTGCACAGGGGTTCAAAGCAAGGGGGCAAAGTTAGTATGAAACATTGCCGTTTTTGACGTTATTCGAATGAAATTCAGTACCTAGGAAGGTTTTTTATTGAGTTTCGAAAATCATCTCTTAAGGGGGGGTAACAGGGGGGTGCAAAGTTAGTAGGAATAAAAGTTTTTCGTATATACCTACATTATTTCAATGAAATTTTGTATTTAGGTTATGTTACGTCTAATCCACGCGAGCGAAGCTGCGGGCGTCCACTAGTCATATCATAATCAGTTTCACAATATCAAATCAATTAGCAATAAATTAATCATAGTGCAGTTACATCTTTCATTACAACAACAAACTCTTGGTGTAGTTTCACAAGGTAAGGTGACCAAGCGATGCTGTGCTGAACACTATCAATTACATTCCAGATGATTGAGTCGGTACCGTAACGATCTTCTAGCAGGCGAGTGATGTCACTGAATTTTAACATGCTTTTTTATCTGAAGTTTTCAATCACACATTCAGGCCAAACGCATTCACCAAGACAACAATAATTTAAAGTTATGAAAAGCTGAGCTGACATAGAGGAATGGAAACATTTCATACTTTGAGTACGAATTTATTGGCGACTGGTAGACGCAGTTACCCTTGTCGAGCAGCGTGCCGATGTTATGCAGTCTGTACCATCATCTTTCTCTCGTCATAGCTCTCGATGGTGTCCAACGGTCGGCTTGCTTGGAGGCCGACGGATGGATGGATGGATGGATGGATGAGTGGATAGATGGATGATACCTCGAGCACCGGCTTGTTGGCGACGAGCTGGCGGTACACGCGGTCAGCCTTGTCGAGCAGCGTGCCGATGTTATGCAGTCTGTACCATCATCTTTCTCTCGTTATAGCTCTCGATGGTGTCAAACGGTCAGCTTGGATGGGTGGATGGATGGATGAGTGGATAGATGGATGATACCTCGAGCACGGGCTTGTTGGCGACGAGCTGGCGGTACACGCGGTCAGCCTTGTCGAGCAGCGTGCCGATGGTCTGCACCATCTTCTTCCTCTCCTCGTCGCTCTCGATGGTGTCGACCGCGCAGCACGGCCGCGCCGTCAGCGTGTAGTCGAATTTTGCGTACTTGCAGAAGCCGCACGCGTGGCACAGGAATGGATCTTTTTCGTCGTAGTTTATTGCGCTGAAAAAAAAAAGGTTTAGTTATAATAATTACTTAAATAAATAAGCTTCATTTAGCGCATCGGTCCGTAATAATGATTCGAAAAGTGGTAAGTCCCGGATCAAAAAGGGTCGGAGTTATTGTGCTTGAAAAACATGGAGGTCTATGGTCAGCAGTAGACGTATAAGAACTTCGGTTATTAACATTATACATAATGCTTGGCGGCCTTTTTTTACTTACCGACACTTGTGACACTGGTAAACGTTCTCGCCGCAGTTGGCGCAAACACCGGGATTAGCCGGCACCGACTGAGAGCAACGCGGACATTGCAGTGATTCGCCTGCAACAATACATCACAATTATTAACTAACCCTGAGCTAATTTGTGTTTTTAAACGCTTATAATATACATGTTACAGCAAATAATTATGAACCGGTCAAAATCACAAAATGGCACACAAAAATCAGATAAAAGATGTTTTAACCTTAAGTCCCAATTCAGACCCGTCAAAGATGCGAAATTTTGCTTGGCGGAACCGCAGATAAAATACTGTCAAAAATAGTTTTAACCGTAATAGTAACAGTTAACTTTTGAATTTAACATATCTAACATCAACAAAAATTTACAGTAAAATAAAACGCACCAGTAGCCTGCTGGTTCTCGAAGAACTCGGCGTACTCCATCATGAGGTTGCACGCGACTATGGGCAGCGGGAAGTCGACGCGCACCTCCGTCTGCCCGGACTGCAGCGTGACGCGCTTCGCCTTGTGCCACATGCCTGCAATTCATTACTCATGGTAATAAAAGTCAATAAATTAAATGAAAATGAAAATTAATAAATTTTCATCTACTATTTATTTATTTATTTATTTATAGACTTTATTGAATACCTTACTTTTGTAAGGTAGAAATACACAAAGGGCGAGCTTAATGCCTGATGGCATTCTCCACCAGCTAACCTGGTAACTATTGTACTGGTACTGGTGGAGGAGATACTATTTTTTATTAATTTTATTTGTAAGAGCCTTGTCAATTCGTTCACCGATGCGGTACTACACTTGAGGAATAAGAAAAAGTGTAACGACCCTTTTCCATTATTATAAAGTAAAAATTGTACTTGGTACGTTGTGTCGTCAAACAACGTACCAAGTACAATACAATACATACAGTACGTACCGTCGTTCGATCTGGACGAAATCTAAGAACCTGTATAAATTTCGTATACAACCAATAAAGGATACTAGGCTCTTCCACCTACAGGATTGCATACGTCATGGGTAAGTAAAATCCACCGTATTTAACCATCTTTAATAAACAATAAAACAAAATTAACAAAAATTAAAAGAACAACTAAAATACCAGGTTTATTCTTCAGCTCCTGTACCGCCTGAACGGTGCGGTTGTTGTAGTAGAAGTTGATAGCGCGCACCATCTTGCTGCGCTTGATGTCGCCGATGCGCAGGCTGATGCGGCTGATCATGTGGCTGTTCACCAGCTTCACTATCTGAGTCGTGGTCGTGAACTTCGAGTCGATCTGTGGCACGTATAGGCGATTAGCTCTTATTAACTACGGCTCACGACGATACTGCAGGACGATTTTTTTTTTAATTTGGAACGAAAGTGTAGCTCTGACACGCAAAGCAGTTCACATTTTCGGTATCGTCGTCGCGGGGTGAGCTGGTTGTCAGTCGTAAGCGCTGATTGGTTCGCCTGCCGTGTTATGTCGCCCGCGCATGATACCTCATTTCCTTCAGAGCTACACTTCCGTCACTTGTACACGAGATTAGCTCTTACATAAATGACGATTTTGCAGGAAGGTGTGCATCAAAATTCAAAATCGACCTGCAATATCGTCACAAGTAACTTTAGGTATCCATTCATAGACTGAAATGTTTTCTAATGTAGAATTTTTTTATGGATACAAGATAGCAAACGAGTTTGCAGCACCACCCATCCGCTGCCGCCCATGACAACTGTGACTGACTTTGAACAAGACTCAATTAGGGACTGGGATGGTTAGTCCAATTAGTTGAGGGAGTTCGCTGCGACCCATAGACATCCCACTGCTGGGCACTCGTCTCCCCCACAGACTATGCTGCGGGAGGTCTAGAGCATACTCCACCACGCTGCTCCAATGCGGATTGGTGGAGGGGTTAGTGGACAGCCCAGTGTCGAATGTTCTCAAGCCACCCGAAGGTCTTCGACAAGGCTTAACGACTGTTTCCAGCATTTAAAACAACCGGGACCGACGGCTTTACGTGCCCTCCGAAGCACGATAGCGTCCATGAAATGTTTGCCACTAGCGGTCACCCATCCACAAACCGACCGCGCCCGTCGTTGCTTAACTCTTTCGATCACATTGAATTGAAGTGAGCCATTGGGCTATGGACGCTACAGTTGAGGGAGTTAAGTAGATTTATATTTTTTTTAAAAACACGAATATACTGAGCCTTGGTTGATTGAATGAACCTAAACAATCTATCCATCAGCATTTCGTAGTCCAACCTCTACTCATAGGCCTCTCTGAATCTGTTCTACTGATTTAACCACTCGAATATTCAAAATCCCTTTGAGTTTAGCCTTACCTTGATGGTGGGCAACTTGATGGTGGCCATCGGCACCTCGGGGTTGTTGCAGACGAGGCACGGCTCGGACTCCAGGTAGTATCCGTCCAGCTCAACGAACGCGCCGAGCGCAGAGTACAGCGCGGCGTTGCCGTGGGACGATAGCACGCCGTTCTGCGTGCGTAGTAACTCCACCGCCTTCTCTATGTATGTCTGTGAAACAAAATTGGTGGTTTTTTAATGTGAGCAAGTTAACTGTTTCAAGTAAATTCTACTTGTATAAATGAGAATGTGTTTTGAGTGATTTCGACAGAATATCTATGTCTGAAAAGTTTTAATGCTAAAAGTTCAGCAGGACAATAATAATAATAAGACTGACCCGTTGACGTAATCGGCAGTCACCCTACCTTCTGCGCCGGGGGACGTGGTTTCGAATCCCACTCAAGACAAACATTCGTATGACGAACAGTTGTTCTGTATCCGAACGTTAATATCTATATAAGTATGTGTATAATATCTATATGTATGTATGTATGGCTCAGCCTAGTTTGGGGTAACCGTGTGAGATTTCCATGATTTTTATTTATTTAAAGATATATGCATGAAAGTACACACCGTCGCAGCGTCGTGCGCCTTGCTAGAGGGTTGTTGCAAAGAAGATAACTTTATAACAATGGATTTTACACGCAAAGAACGCCGTATCAACAATTAACTTTATACAACGTTATATTTGGCTGAGCAAAGGGTACAAAAGATTGTTTGATCTGTAGTCTATGTTTCGTGTGTAACCCGTGTAGATGAAACAAATACTCACCTCAGACTCAATGTTAGGCGTCTTGAGTGTGAAGTAGCCGAGAAGGTCGACAAACTGAACTGCCTTGCGTCCATACTGAGGCAGGGTGGGCCAAATGTTCCACAAAAGGGACACCAGTGACACTTGGTCCGCTTGGGGAGAGTTGCTGATATAGAAATAAAATATTATTCGATTATTGTAACCTCAACATTGTATCATATTAAGGCGAAAAAGATATTGTTTTATTTATACTCACTTGTAGATAGCTAGGATTAGACCGTGCGCTTGCCAACGAACTGATGTAGAATTGGTTTCCAGAAGGAAAGCTTTCACGAATAAGTTTAATTCTTCTTGTGGCACCTAAAAACAAATGTGTATTAGTTAGTTTGTTAGATACTTGACAATATCTATATATGGACTGTGGATATGGATATTTTACCTGTTTCAGGATTTGTTCGACCAATTGTGGAACCCTTTGCTCCTGGAACTTCGAACTGTCGGAGACGAACGCGTCACTTTCAGCGCTACGCTCGCGTTCCGGATAATCTGTTGCCTATATAAGATTATGTCATTTAAAATTTAGTTTTTCATACAACTAATAGTCGACTCGGTCTAATTATGAAATATAATACTCGTGCCATGATACGGATTGTGTTAATCAAGAGGGCTGAGGTATACTTCTCATAGCGAAAAAAATAACTTTGATGTTACTTAAGATTTCATAACCTCAAACTTATATTGAATATCTCAGAAACTATTAATATCTGACAAAAGAATTGATGGGGGGGTCCGCCCTAACCCGCACCCCCCTCCCCCAAATCAGGAGCCGTAAGAGTGATTGTAAGGGAATTACATTAGCAATACATTAGCAAAACCTAGGGCCCTAAAAAAACAAAACCATACCGGACAGTCAAAAGAAACAAAAACCATACCGGATATAATTGTTTTCTTATTTTAAATTTAATTCATATTTCCCAGTATCTGTTATACGTTGTGAATAGTTCTCACCTTGGTGTCGCCCCGCTTGGAGGGCTTGGCGGGCGGCGGCGCGTCGTCGGCGGCGGCGTGCGGCGGGTGCGGCGGCGTGGCAGGCTGCGAGCCGGGCGCGGCGGGCGGCGGCGCGGGCGCGGGCGCGGGCGGGCACAGCGCCGCCTGCAGCAGCTGCAGCACGACCGGCGCCACGTGCGGGTGCAGGCGGCGCGCGGCGCGCAGCAGCCACGCGAGCGCCTCGCGCCGCTCCGTCAGGCACGCCAGCTGCCAGTTGCCGGTGCGCGAGCTCACTATCTCAGCGCATGCCTGTAACACAACAACACGGCATTGTAGTGTAGTCAATAATTTTACACTACAGATTTTTTTTATTACAATGACGGACAAACAGGCATACAGGGTCACCGTCGCTTATGTGCGTTGGCAGCCTTGAAGGATGCGATTTACACTTTACTTGAAGCGCTCTATATCATAGCTAAAATGAACTTTGTTAGGTGATAGGTCTATAGGCTTATAGGGAACCAAATATTTTTTATATGAAACCTATTTTGTTCCATATAGAGTTCGCCCGGGGCAGTACCACCGCCCGCAACGGTACCTAGTACCATTACTGTCGTAAAAAAAAAAGTATGTAAGTAAAGTACAAACAAATCTTTCCTCTTTATAATATTAGTATAGATTATAGCAGTGGTCAGTGTTACCTTAAGACTGTCCATGAGGCACACGAGCTTGTCGTAGGTGGGGTCGGTGAGCAGCAGGTCGCGCGCGGCGCTCAGGTGCGTGTCGAGCGCGTGCACGTCGCGCAGCTGCCGGTAGCGCTCGCGCGTGCCGCACAGCAGCAGCAGCAGCTTGCGCACTTGTTTCCTGCGACAAACATTCAACTGTTATCACCATTGGTAGCAGTGTTGCATAACATTGTTATCTAACTATATACATTTATTTTAAACTATAATAATAATAACATATATACTAATTTATTTCACATTTACGTTTGGTTTTAAGCTGTAAGTAAAATGTTGATTGTTAATAAATAAATAAATAAATAAATAAATAAATCACTTGTTTATTGCATTACCCAGCGTCTTTTTTCTTCCGTAAAAAATATCGATAGAGGTAGCTACTGTAGTGCGCTGGTTGAGCGTCCGAACCCTCAAATTCCAAAAATAAAATATAAAGTTCCAATATCTTTATGATTAGTAGAATAAAGTCATTTACGCATTTAATAAAATGGCTGAGTTATAAGCGATAAATTGTAAATTTATTAACGAGAATTAATCTCTTTTATTAAATTAATTGAGCCTTATATTCAAAACAACCTACTCACAAAGATTCAGCCTGTTATTAATCACTAAAAAAAAACGTCGGTGGCAGCTGGACTATTTCATCAACAACTGTATAACTGTATACTTTTGTAATACATATTGCTACGTTAACGATGTTGATGCTCCCACGCTCAACAGTGGGGAAGTCACCGACGGGGTTTACCCCTGGAGCAATTGCCCGGATAGAGGGGATCTCCGCTAACTCCGAATTCCCTCAGCGCAGGAGCGCCTACAGCGCCGCGTGAGAGGAGGAAAGGTCTGTCTGTGTCGATGTTGTTTTTAACGAAGTCAAATGTTTTTATCCATTTCGTGTCTCACCTAAGCGGCGTGAGCGGGTTCATCATGTACTCGCAGAGCAGCGTGCGCCAGCGCGCGTCGAAGTGCGCCGGGTCGCAGTGCTTGTGGATCTGGTTGGGCAGCCGCAGCGCCAGCTCCATCAGCAGCTGCGGGTAGTTGTCGAACACGTCCAGAGCGTGGCCTGGACAACAACACACTTAACTTAAGTTGTACATTTTTTTTAAATTTATCTCTTAACTTTTTAAGCTTTTATAAGCTTAATATCATCATAATTTATTTGTAAAAGCAGTTTTAACGAACAAAGGTTATTAAAGTAGCATGTGGAATAGATAGCAGTGGAAAACAGGCGATGTGTCACGATAAACAATGAGGATAAATTGAGAGAAGATTCTTAATAAGATGGACAATATGAGATAGATTGATGACTCCGTGGCGCGGTGGTGAGTGACCCTGACTGCCGAACCCTGAGTCCCAGGTTCAATCCCGGCCGGGGCAGATATTTACAAAATTAAATATTTTTGTTTTCTGTGTGTCCGCCAGCCGCAAAACTGGTCTAGGCCTAGCGCGGGGGGGTGTGAGCGATTTTATTTTTTAAATAAAAAAAGCTGTATAATTTACTATTAAATTGCAATATCTTATGTACTCACTTTTAACATAGTCCTTGACGAAGAATGGCTGCATGTCTGGCAAAGGCTGTGGCGGTTGTGGTTTGAGCAGCTGTTGGGCCACGGTCGTGGATGAGGTATCTGTTTTAAAAAACAAATGTTTTACACATACTATGCATAATTTATCTAATGCTCATTTGAAAGTATCCCATTACTCGTTATTTATTTTGTTTCAAATTCAATGATGATTGGCTTAGGTTAAGTTTATAATTCTTAACAAGATTTAACGCAATGATACTCAATTAAGAGTTTACGAGACACGTAGTTGTAGCGTGAAACAGTGTAGTGTAGCATGCTATTCGGATCAGTGCGTATAATAAATAAATAACCCTGGATTTTCATAATCATTTACTGTCCTAATGACAGTTATTTCCTATAATTTTTTAATGATTAGTATCAATAAAAATCACTGTCAGTCTTATTATTTAGCTTGATAAATCAAGTAATTCTGGGATTGCGATCATGTAAATAGGAATTTGAGTCGCTTTCAGATTATCGCCATCACGATCCGTTCGCTTGTATGTGTCTCGTAATAATGATATTAGGTACTCCTGGTAATAAAGAAATAGGGTCTTAATTGAGTTTCTCTATATTAATAAAAGATTTATTTATATATATACAGCTAATATTCAATGTCAGAAGTGATTTGTAAAAGAAAAAGTGACAAAACCAAATATAAAATCGACTCACTGGGTACATTCTCCCTCCAATACGGCAGCAGCGCGGCGAGCACGCTGAAGCAGTGCGCGGGCGCGCCCGCTCGCGCGAGCGCCGCGGCCGCCAGCAGCGACACCTGCGCCGCGCACGCCGGCCCGACCGACTCGCGCGCCACCTCGCGCCCCCCGCCGCTCGCGCTCGTCGTGCTCGTGCTGCAGGTCTTCCACCGGGCCATCAGCACGCCTGATGGATGAGTTATAGTCAAAATTACGTAAAACCAATCATTTTACTTATTAATTAAATTAGCATGGTCATGATCATATCTGGATGCAAGGTACTGTCCAACTTTTTTCTTTTTCATATTTGCATTACAATTTTTTTACGGTGTAGCTAGTGCGCAAATTGGCAACGACAAACGCGATATTCCATACACAACTACTGCACCACCACCCATCCGCTTCTGCCCATGACAACTGTGACTGACTCACACACAAGACTAAAATAGGGACTAGGATTTTTTTAATGGATACAAGATAGCAAACGAGCTTGCAGCACCACCCATCCGCTGCCGCCCATGACAACTGTGACTGACTTTGAACAAGACTCAATTTGGGACTGGGATGGTAAGTCCAATTAGTTGAGAGAGTTAATTAGAACATTAGTTTGTCAGTTCATTTAGCAGAATTAGTCCAGTTAGCAAAGAGAGATAATAAGAAGATGAGTTAGTCATTTTGTTGGTGAGTATGAGGACTGGGAACTGTTAGTGTTAGTCATTCCTGTTAGAGTCAAGTTATTACTTTTTAGTAAGTCTCGTACCAAGTCAATCACAGATGCGTTGCTACTGAGGACTAAAGAAGCGCAAGTGTACTCACTCAAGAGCCTCATGATAATGAGCTGCAGCTCCCGCCTGTTGGTCCGCTCGTGGACGGGCGGCGAGTCCATCTCGCCCACGATCACCTCGAGCCGCACGATGCCCTGGTGCTCGCGCTTCTCCGTGCGCTTGTCCACCGCCTCCGGGCGCATGTCCAGCTCGGACACGAACACGTCCAGCAGACGCTCGAGCACGGCGCGGTCGGCCTCCACGCTCGAGTCCAAGTCGCCAGCGAGCATTAGAACCACCTGTACGGTGTAGTTGATTCAGATTCATTTATTTTTCACTATATGGTATTTTGTATATGAACGTCATAACATTTTTTTTATCTACCGCCGCGCCGGTTCAAAAAGTAGGCGTGACGTCAAAGCGGACGCCATGACACCAACGAGCGTTTTCGCGCTAATTTTAAAGTAGGTAGGAAAAATGCAATAATTTGCGTAAAAACTCAATTTATTGCTGAAATAATGTTTTTTTTTTTCTTCGAAATATTGATATACCTACATACGTGTACCTACATTACAGAAGGCAATTTGTCTGGCAAATCTGTCATCATGCCTATTACTCCTATCCGGTACAGTCGCGGGCAGTACCTGCATGAACGGTATCGCGCGCACGCCGGGCAGCGCGCGCAGCGTGGGCAGCGCGTCGAGCGCCGCCGACAGCAGCGACAGGCGCAGCGCGTGCAGCTTGCGCGACTCGCTCTCCGCCTCCACCGTGCGGGCGGCGGACGGCGCCGGGTGCGAGGACGAGGTCGACGGGCCTGCTGGGAGAGGACGACGCACGTTAGCTTTGTGTTGTTCTATTTTAGACGCGTAGCGTCCATAGCCCAATGGCTCACGTCGATTCAATATGATCGAAAGAGTTATGCAACGACGGGCGCGGTCGGTTTGTGGATAGTGGCTAAATTTCATGGACGCTACCGTGCTTCGGAGAGCACGTAAAGTCGTCGGTCCCGGTTGTTTTCAATGGTGGAAACATTCGTTAAGCCTTGTCGAAGACCTTCAGGTGGCTTGAGAACATTCGGCACTGGGTTGGCCACTAACCCCTCCACCAATCCGCTTTGGAGCAGCATGGTGGAGTACGCTCTAGACGCCCAGCAGTGGAACGTCTATGGGTCGCAGCGAATTTTAGATGCAATCCAAAGTTCGCGTTGATTCTATGTGATCGACAGATTTAAGCAACGACGGGCGCGGTCGGTTTGTCGGATAGGTGACCGCTATGTATGGTTTGTTAGCTACAAATGGTAAGTCAGTCACGTGAATGGAATGAATGATACCGCTGATTATCAAACCCACTTTTTCATTTACTCAGTGAAAACAAAGCATGTGTTATGTTATGAAACGACTTAGTATTAAAATGACAAATTGGTTCGACGAATAAGGAGTGAAATTACTTTTGGAAAAACAATTATTGTATGCAAGTAATTTAACTATCATGAACATCCATAATAATGTTGTCTTTATTTCAAAACCGAACTCAAAGCCATTTATCCATCAGTACTTACCAAATAGTGACTTCATCTTACTTAGTTGTGGATATTTAGTTGTAGATATTTAAGACTATGAATTGATCACATTTGATATACAAATAAAATGATCTTTCAAAAACATAAATAAATAGGACATAAATATAATTATATACTATGAACCCAGCGTAAGCTGCAAGCAATAGAAGCATGTGACACAGTGAGACACGTGTGCCTGACAAGGACAACACTACATATAATACTAGCCTGCCATAGCAGCAGGCGCGGCCATGGAGGAAGCGGGCAGCGTCCCCGCAGTGGGAACGGAATCGCCTAGAACAACGCAATCAACGTCACTAAACACTATACATATTTATATAATGTCACTTATAAATACATATAGGCTCAAAATATATATAGTATATATTATATACTTTAAATAATAAATGTTATTTATTTAGTTTATTTCGATAGTTTTTTCAACTAGATAGAATAAATTGAGGATTTGGTTGTCAGCTTTGTCATATATTCAATTTATTGCAGGTAGTTGTACATTTATTTTTGTCAATATACCGTTATAAATAATAAAAAAATACATTTTGAAATAAATATAATAATACTTCTTATTTGAAAAATCTGTGCATAATACTAATGTAATAATAATGTAACAGTATGTAATATCATGTCATGCATAAAGCTCATGCATCATCGCTGCTGTGGCACGATCGAATTTTATATTTATCCAGCAGCATAAACATCATTAAATCATTATATTTTTGTACACTATTCCATAATCCAATAGTCTTACGATTTAGCCTTAGGGATCATGTTAAATGTACATAACAGTCAATCAATAATATTTAAAATGTGTTAGGCCAATATTTCATGGTTTCGTTTTTGGCGCTTTTTAGGACTTCCTTGATTAATGTTAACCTAGGTCCTGGTTACTATGCAATCCGCTGATTTTCGCAGCGTGCAGCCCCCTCGCTAACATGTTGCCTGCATACTAGCTAGGATAATATTCAAAATTCTTGATTGGACACTAACCCGTAGAGTAGTAAACTGGAGTACACTATGCATTCTAAGTAGTGAAGAAGACCTAGGTTTTAGCAGTCAAATGTCAAAAAATTCCGGAGCCACCGATGGTTTTATCTGCGTTGGAGCCGCCGCGATCCCGTCCTCCGCTTCAATACACTCGGTTGAAATGGAGCAACTTTCAAGTCCCTCCAGCAAGTAACCCTCACTAATGCAAAAACAGTTGCGAGTTTCCAAGGAAATAAACAGAAATTTTGACGATAATATGACCACTTCAAAACGCGCTTCTCTTTGACGTCAGCTTCCGGCACAGTGTCAAATTAGAACATGACGTAATGTTGGCTCCAGAGAGGTTCGCTGCGACCCATAGACGTCCCACTGCTGGGCACGGGTCTCCCCCACAGTCACTGCTGCGGGATGTCTAGAGAATACTCCACCACGCTGCTCCAATGCGGATTGGTGGAGGGGTTAGTGGCCAACCCAGTGTCGAATGTTCTCAAGCCACCCGAAGGTCTTCGACAAGGCTTAACGACTGTTTCCAGAATTGAAAACAACCAGGATCGACGTCTATACGTGCCCTCCGAAGCACGGTAGCGTCCATGAAATTTTGCCACTAGCGGTCACTAGGGAGGTTAAGATTGAGAATAAGAATAAGAATGTTTTATTGGGACCTCTAGAATTTACAAATGTACTTAATTAACTTAAATATTAAGCATATATTATAAAGGAAAAGTTACATAAGAGTGAGCCCTGACTTCTAGTGAAGCGTGAGCTGAGTACTAGAAGCCAGTCTCTTCCCAACTTTGTTAAGGTGACCAATTTTGATTGCAAAGTTAGAAAGTTATTAAGTTACCATAAGCGCTGGAGCGTCCAGAGACGCCGCCGATGCTGTCGGCGCCGGAGCCGCCGCTCTCGGAGCCCGCCGAGCCGGCCGCCTCCGCGGGCGACGTGCGCAGCGTGCTGCCGTCCGTCGCCGCGGTGCTGCCCTCGTCGTCCGAACTGGGGGACCATGAGACTAAGTCAGGGGTTTCATAAGAATATTTAAACTCAATGGGATAACAAGACGAGTATTTATAACTCGTGGACGCCCGCAGCTTCGCTCGCGTGGAATTACACATAACAATAGTTTCGTTTACACCTAGTAATATTATATGGCCTATGGCACTCAGTGAGATGCAGCTTTCTAATGGTGAAAGAATTTTTGAAATCGGTCCAGTAGTTTTTGTGTGAAAACATTACAAACAAATGTTTCCTCTTTATAATATGAATGAATGAAGATGAAATGAATTTTATGTTAAATTTTAAAACATTACAATATTAATTTATGACCTATAATATTTTCTAGAAATAAAATAGAGCAATGGCGCAATATAAGACTAGCTTTGTACAGTAGGCAGGGCCACTGATATTATCGAGCGGCGGAAGAACGGAACACTAAAACTAGTGATTGAGACCATTCGACCATTTCGAACCATTTGAAGTTTTGGTCAATAATATACTTTATTATTCTGCCTTCGCAGCCTCATGTATAAACGGCGCATTATCGATGCTGTCACTAAGGGTGCGAGACTGCTGAACGACATTACGAGGGAAGTCACAAAAGTGCGGGTGCTGCTTAACGATGGAGCAGGGCGATTTTTTGAGCTAAGCTAAATTGAAATATAAATAATAAGAAGCTTTTTCACCGCACAATTCAAATTACGTTCTATTGTTCACGGCGAAATTACTTAGCCCGTCTCGTCCCGTCATCTACAGAGCTCCTAACCAACTTTGTCACATGTCAACAGCGCAGTATTTTCACCATGCAAGTAGGCGTGCTAGTCTGCCAATCCGCACTTGGCCAGCGAGGTGGACAAAGGCCTAATCCCTCCCGTTCTGAGAGGAGACCCGTGCCCAACAGTGGGGCAAAGAAAGGGTTGTGATGATGATAACTAGGCGTGCTTACCCGCGTCACGGTAGTAATGCGCAAGCGATCCCGTGACGCTTCATCTTAAGCGCTGATGGTGCAGCTGGGTTTTAGTGGGTATTCTGGTCTCAGCGAGTCCCACATACCTGTCTGTGTTCTCATGAAACCAGGCAGGATGCGTAAATGCATTTCCCAGCGAGAAAAAAAAAAAAAAAGGCGTGCTTACCCGGGCGGCGAGGTGGCGGGGTCGCTGAAGCCGGGCGCGGGCGGCGGCGGCGCGGAGGGCGCGGCGGGCGCGGGCGGCGCGCGGCGCGGCTGCTCCTGCAGCGACAGCGCGATCGCCAGCTCCACCATCGTCTCGTCGTCCGCGTCCGGCGGGATGTCGAGCAGCGCTTCCAAACCTTTACCATCCACAAACCATATACAGGGTGTCCCAGAATGAATGGATAATCCTTGAGCCCCGCACAGAACAGCTCTCCAGCGCTTAGAAAAAAATATCAAAAAAAAAAAATTCCAAGTGATACCCAAAATATGATTTTTTTAAGAAAAACATACGTTATTTTAGCTTCACTTCACATTAATTTACACAACTGCCACAAATTAATGATATTCTTGGCGTTTTTGGTATCATTTTATTCCTGATAGACTATACTACTAGAAATACATCAAATAATATAAGTATCTGTGATACTTTTTTTATAAAAAAAATAAGAACTTGAATTTTTAACATGAAATTTGATACCAAAATAATTTTGACATAGTTTGAGAGTGTTTCATGTAAAAAAAAAGTATGAAAACGTAAGTGTCCAGCTATTTTAAAAACATGCGCAGTTAATACAGATTAAATAATGGTATAATACATCATTTTATCTAATACTACTACGAAGTTATTGCTATTGAGATGCAAAACGAGTAAATACGACTAAAATTAAAAAGTTAATGTCTTAATACATTTTAATAATAATAAAACATTTCAGGTGTCGCTGCGACCCATAGACGTCCCACTGCTGGGCACGGGTCTCCCCCACAGTCACTGCTGCTGCGGGAGGTCCAGAGCATACTCCACCACGCTGCTCCAATGCGGATTGGTGGAGGGGTTAGTGGCCAACCCAGTGTCGAATGTTCTCAAGCCACCCGAAGGTCTTCGACAAGGCTTAACGACTGTTTCCAGCATTGAAAACAACCGGGACCGACGGCTTTACGTGCCCTCCGAAGCACGGTAGCGTCCGTGAAATTTTGCCACTAGCGCTCACCTATCCACAAACCGACCGCGCCCGTCGTTGCTTAACTCTTTCGGTCACATTGAATCGACGCGAGCCATTGGTCTATGGACGCTACATTTCAGGTGTATATTACATCAATCTTTATTCACAACAGGTGTTCAAATTGTCTGCCACCGATTCTAATACACGCTCGACATCTTCTTTTATAGGCTCTACTAAGAAACCGTGCGTAGAGTCATTCATTTATTTTTGAAGCGGCCTCTTGAACACGGCTGCGTAATTCCTCATTTGAAATTGTTTTCGAGTACACTTCTTCCTTTAGACAGCCCCAGTAAAAAACATCCCGACAGTTTAAATCTGGAGATCGAGGAGGCCACAGAATAGGACCCAAACGACCAATCCATTTGTTTGGATACGTGGCATTTAAATAAGCCCGGAAGTTTGTACCATAATATGCAGGGCAGCCATCATTCTGTAACCAATGGGATTCCATTACCTCCTACGAAACAGTCGTTAAGCCTTGTCGAAGACCTTCGGGTGGCTTGAGAACATTCGACACTGGGTTGGCCACTAACCCCTCCACCAATCCGCATTGGAGCAGCGTGGTGGAGTATGCTCTGGACCTCCCGCAGCAGCAGTGTCTGTGGGGGAGACCCGTGCCCAGCAGTGGGACGTCTATGGGTCGCAGCGACACCTGAAATGTTTTATTATTATTAAAATGTATTAAGACATTAACTTTTTAATTTTAGTCGTATTTACTCGTTTTGCATCTCAATAGCAATAACTTCGTAGTAGTATTAGATAAAATGATGTATTATACCATTATTTAATCTGTATTAACTGCGCATGTTTTTAAAATAGCTGGACACTTACGTTTTCATACTTTTTTTTTACATGAAACACTCTCAAACTATGTCAAAATTATTTTGGTATCAGATTTCATGTTAAAAATTCAAGTTCTTATTTTTTTTATAAAAAAAGTATCACAGATACTTATATTATTTGATGTATTTCTAGTAGTATAGTCTATCAGGAATAAAATGACACCAAAAAGGCCAAGAATATCATTAATTTGTGGCAGTTGTGTAAATTAATGTGAAGTGAAGCTAAAATAACGTGTGTTTTTCTAAAAAAAATCATATTTTGGGTATCACTTGGAATTATTTTTTTTTGATATTTTTTTCTAAGCGCTGGAGAGCTGTTCTGTGCGGGGCTCAAGGATTATCCATTCATTCTGGGACACCCTGTATATTAGTCCCGGCGCGAAAGTCTACCGTCGAACGAAATATGGAGGGGATAAATGCGCGTGGGGTATAAATAAATAAATTCAAATTCAAATTCAAATAATTTATTTCGCTATGAGGTGATTAGACACGCTTAACGAAAGTCTAGGTACCTAACTAAAAACTACTTAAACTACTAACTGATCTATATAAGGCAAAGGATTAGCTATTGATTATTGAATGAATAGCTAATCCTACACAGGTGCCTAACTTGCCTTAGGATTAATTTACAATAATTACCTACCACTAAGCTAAGCTCTAAGTCACGATAGACTATCTATATGGTCATCGGCTTTAGGAAGAATTTACAATATTCTTATCCTATGCCCTAGTGTAGGCCGAGAGAGAAAAAAGCCGGAGGAAAAAACTCTCGGTACCCTTTTAAAATTCAAATTAATTTTTACAGAAAAATGTACAGTATGACCATGACATGATTAGGACAGACACGATGGACGACAGCCAATCGTGTATGCCAAGAATCACCCCATATGCCACCTGCTTACAATTTTTAGTATAATTAATACAGAAGCATAGTGATAGCCTGTCAGAGTTTAATTCAGTCTCATGCCTTTATATCATCCATCCATCCTGAATATTATAATAAGCTTTTCGACATAATGTTTGTTTGATGGTTTTTTTAAACCTTTGTAAAGGCAGAGACTGAACCGCAGCCGGGACTTTATTGAATATTAGAACAGACATTCCTATGAAGGAACGACTTTTCTTACTAAGCCGGCATTTAGGAAACGCTAATTTGTGGCCGTTCCTTAGTGTTACATTGCGTACAGTACTCCCAAATTAATAATGCGCATGCAAATCTTCGCTAATTGTCGTATTCCCGGAAACACCCGAATCATTGAATCGGAGAAAGCCCTCAACAATGCACTTGCATTTTGCACCTTGTTCGAAAGAAACAGGAGTCAAAGTCATATGTCAAATCATGTGAAAAAATTGAAAACAATTCGGTTGTCGCCGGTCAGTCAAAGGTCCGTCAGTCGTCTTTATATACTGGTGAATTTTAAAGAGCTGCTATTACACACCCTTCTTGGTTTTGTTTTCAAAGGTGAATTTAATTTCAACTTTAATTATCTTACTCAAATTGAAATAGTTTATTTTGTAAAATAACATACTAACTGTTGGCGATGGAAATAAATAAAACCACCGAATCGTTTTGTTACAACAACACAACATTCCGCATGACCCAAAGAAACTGAAACCCGATTTGTATGAAATTATTAAAAGTCATAAAGAAAAATATACAGAATTCGCCATAGACCGTATAATGGAGGAACATGGGCATAAAATTATACGATTGCCACCATATCATCCCGATTTTAACCCCATTGAAAATATTTGGTCCCAAATAAAGCATCACGTAGCCAAAAAAAATATTGCAATGACTGTCAAGTCAGTTAAAGATGCTATATTAGAAAAAATCAATAATATAGGATCAGAAGAATGGAAAAAAGTTTGTAATCACGCTGTTAAATGCGAAGATGAATATAGAAAATTTGACCCAAGAATCGATAGTTTTTCCGATGAAATGATTATTTACACGGGTGATAGCAGTGGGGAAAGTGTAAATGAACAAGAGCATAATGAAAGTTCTGATGAATCTAGGATGTCAGGAATAGAGATCCTCCTTGATTCTGATTAATTATTTGTAATTTTAATATTATTCTGGAATGATCAGTGCTGTAAATACTTTTGAACTGAGATTATAATGATTAGATTTTAATGTAAACCTGTGTTTGAAAACCATTTTTAAGAAAATGCACTTAACCACTCTATACACATATCGTCTTCCGACGCTCGGGGAATACGACCTTTGCCGAACAGTAACGAAGATTTCTATGCGCATTATTAATTTGGGAGTACTGTAAGGCATTTAGGTCACTACGACTTACAAACTGATGCCTATATTTACGAATATACATAATATTCTCATAGATGTACTGCGATGCAAGGGTTAGGATGTTTATTTCCTTAAATTTTTCTCTAAGGGAGTCTCTACTTTTCATTTTGTATATATAACGGATAGCCCTCTTCTGCAAAATAAAAATAATATTAGCATCAGCTGCATTACCCCAGAGTAAAATGCCATAGGACATTACACCATAGGAACGCCATAGGAAATACGCCATAGGAAATACATCTAAACATATATTCGCTTTTCACCAGTTATGTTTGTGTACGAGGTAATGACAGAACATAATAATTCTTACCACCATCAGGAGCCAGCAGCACCATGGGCTCGAGAGAGTCGTCCACGTCCATGAATTGGTTCTCTTGCTGCTCATCTGGGTGCGCGCTCAGATCGGATTCGGACACAACAGCCTCTGTGATGGAGCTCGCTGGTTGGGCTGTTGTTGCTGATGAAGCGGCACCTTTGACAAACAGAACGAAAAGTTGTTTAGGGATGTTTAAACTCGTAGTTGAAAAATCCTATAAGCTCAATAAAAAATTCAAGACACAAAATATCATAGATATTCTTACGAAGCGAAATTATTAAGCAAAAAAAGTATGAAAGAAAGATGCCTATTAAACTAACTGCTAACAGTGTAAAGATTACAATTAAGAGTTAAAACATTTCTTACCAGGTGTGTTTGGTGGAGAAGGTATGTAAACGCGACGCCGCTTGACACGAGGCCGTAGAACTCTCATAAGCGCTGCTTTAGCGCCAAAGCTTATGCTCTGATCTTCAGCCAATAGCAAAGATAGGTAAATCTGGTTTCCAAAGTCAATCTGTAAGGAGGTGGTATCATTATTGTAATGAAAGAATCAATACAGTGAGTCTTAATCTCACTCATTTGCATTGAAAAATAATGAATTCCAATGATAATCCGGCGCTCAGCTTGAGTTTGTGAAGAAACTTGCGCACGCCTGAATCTCTTATGAGTCCATTATGGAGCATTCTCAGAAAAATACTGTATGTATGTTGTACCTATAGCTATGTAGCGTTCATAACCCAATGGCACGCGTCGTTATAACGTTCATAGACCAACGCTCACGTTTATAGTATGTGATCAACGTCACTATTTAGTAGATAACTAGTGGACGCCCGCAGTTTCGCTCGCGTAGAATTAGACCCATCAACGACGTCTGCCCGCGTTCAGATTGCCCACTTGACTTCAAAAACGGCAAAGTTTCATACTAACTTTGCACCCCCGTTTTACCCCCTTAGGGGGTGAATTTTCAAAAATCCTTTCTTAGTGCTCCCCTACGTTATAAAAGGAACCCCTGTGCAAAATGTCAAGTTTCTAGCCCTTATAGTTTAGGCCCTGCGTTGATATGTCAGTCAGTCAGTCAGTCAGTTAGTCAGTCAGTCAGTCAGTCACCTTCTCCTTTTATATATATAGATTGTCATATACTCACGCAATCAGCGTCCGCGTGCAGCTGGAAGGCGTGTATCGTGTCCGCGAGCGCGTGCAGCGTGTGGTCCGCGTGGCGCAGGCCGTACGAGAGGACGGCCGGCGGGCCGGGCGGGGCGGGCGCGCCGCGCGCCGCCGCCAGCCGCCAGAGCACGCTCACGAGCAGCGCGCACACGTGCGCCTCGCCGCCCTCGCCCTCCTCGGGGAACGGGCACTTCCACAGCGATGACCAGTCACCTAGCGACACAGTTCAGTTTTTTTTTTAAAAGCTTTTATTTAACTTCACTCGTATGTATGTCCTAGAATCTTGCAATCAATATTTCACCCATTTCCACTGAAGCTATCGAGTTGAAATTTGGCACACTTATTAGGTTCCGATGACAATGCATGAAAATAAAAAAAAAGTTATTAAAGCTTTAAAAAAAAAAATTTTTTTACAGTATAATTTTTATTTTTATGTAAGATAGCAAGAGCTTGCAGAACCACCCATCCATGCCGCTCAAGACTGTGACTGATACTGAACAAGACTCTTAAAGGGACTAGGAATTTGGATAATCCAGTTAAGAGAGTGAGCATATATTGGTGAGTATACGTTTGTCAGTTCGTTAGTAGGTATGAGGACTGGGGACTGTCTTAGTCCTGTTACTTGCTGTTAGTAATGTCTAGATAGTAATTGTTACAGTCACAGATGAGTTTCTACCCTTGTGTGTGGCGTGTAGAGGCGAAGATGATCCCTGTTGCTAGGCAGGGTCGCCATGTGTGGCGTGTAGAGGGTTCGAATGAAACGTCCGGCTTGATTGAAATCAAGTTTATTACTCCTCTCAAAACATCATCAAATAATATTCAAATACAATTGATTAGGGTTGTCATTACACTACACCTTGAGGACTAAGATATTCGCATCTAAAGAAGTATTACCAGAAAACCATACTATTCCAATCGGGCCACAATTGCGCTTGGCCCTATAACTCGCGTCGATCGTACTCGTTACCGTTCGAGTTAATGAACGTCGGGCGCGTACGGTACGTGGATGGGTGACCGCTAGTGGAAAAATATCTTGGGCGCTTTCGTGCTCAAGAGGGTAATTTAAGTAGCCTGTCCTAGTTGTTATCAATTTTTAAAAAATCATTAAGACTTGTTAAACACTTTTGGGTAACATTGGGTTGGCTACTAAACTAATCCCTCCAACCAATCGAAATTGGAGCAGCGTAGAAGTATGCTTTAGACCTGACATTGTTGGACACATATGGGTTGTATCTTAGCATTTTTAGGTTTTTAGGTGTTTAACATACCAATGTGTTTTTCAATATGTAATTTTAAATTTTCTAATATATTTTAAGGTACCGGGTATCTTGGTGAACGGAATAACGTTACGTTGTCAAAAAGAGAAATGATCCACAAACCATTAACGGGTCGCTTGGGCGTGGGCGCGCTGTACTTGACGAGGTGAACGGGGCGCGCGACGGCCACGCCCCTCGCCAGCAGCACGAGCCGGAAGAACGCCTCGGGGTCGATGTTGCGCGCGTCCGCCGTGTCGCGCAGCTCGCGCAGGGACGTGCACACGTAGCGCAGGATGGCTTGGTCCTGTCACAAATACAGATGTTCCTATACATTATGGCAAACATTCTGGCGATATAATGTCTACGCACCTAGCGGCCGCGGACCCCTTGGATTGGAGCGCCGCGGACCCCCGGTCCGGCTGTTCGATTAAAACGCGCTGCGCGTGCGCAAGAGAAAAAAAATATCACTTTTTAGATTCGTCATTGACTCACGCGGCCTTTGTTAATTTTTGATTTTAACTTTTTAATAAATTTTGTATAACGACGAGTTAGGCGTTTAATTAAAGTTAAACCCAATACCCAACAATAATAACATTAGCATTTTACTGGTAGAATGTTTGAAATACTACCAGGCAGCGTTTGAAAAGCTAGTGTTACATACATGAGGCCTAGATAACTCTACTTATTTTAATAATCCTTGGCTTGAGCAGAAGTTTTCAAAACATAGTTTCATAATGATCATCAGATTAGGTACTCGAATATACACGAAGACGGAATTTTTTTCCTGATTTCTGCAATAATTAAAGATTTATAGAGAGTTCCTGAGTGTCTATATTCATAGTTGAAGTTACCGGCTTACTCACGTGTGATTTAAGTCGGAAATAGGCCGACTAGTTTCGATCTATTACGATGATCATCTTCATTATTTCCGACTTAAATCACACGTGAGTAAGCCGGTAACTTCAACTATGAATTTATAGGGAGATTTATAGAGAGACACACATACATAAATTGACGACTTCGTGGCGGGAATGGTGAGTTACCCTAACTGCCAAACCGGATACCGGTAATCGATATTTATATATCACATAAATATTTATGCGCGAGTCAAAGATGGCGGGCATTTTTATTTTTTTCCAGCGAACCTTGAACTGATGGTAGTGGCCCTGGTGTATCGCCCGCAGCAGGCACATGGCGCGCGCGTGCAGGTGCGCGCTGGCGGGCGCGCACAGCAGCTTGCGCGCCGCCTCCGAGCCCGCCTCGGCGCCCGCGGCCGCGCCCGTCTATGCGCGGTTCAAGGATCACAAGCATTTTTATTTTTTTCCAGCGTACCTTGAACTGATGGTAGTGGCCCTGGTGTATCGCGCGCAGCAGGCACATGGCGCGCGCGTGTAGATGCGCGCTGGCCGGCGCGCACAGCAGCTTGCGCGCCGCCTCCGAGCCCGCCTCGGCGCCCGCGGCCGCGCCCGTCTATGCGCGGGTCAAGGATCGCGAGTCAAGGATTACGGGCATTATTTTTTTTTCCAGCGAACCTTGAACTGATGGTAGTGGCCCTGGTGTATCGCCCGCAGCAGGCACATGGCGCGCGCGTGCAGGTGCGCGCTGGCGGGCGCGCACAGCAGCTTGCGCGCCGCCTCCGAGCCCGCCTCGGCGCCCGCGGCCGCGCCCGTCTATGCGCGGGTCAAGGATTGCGAGTCAAGGATTACGGGCATTATTTTTTTTCCAGCGAACCTTGAACTGATGGTAGTGGCCCTGGTGTATCGCGCGCAGCAGGCACATGGCGCGCGCGTGCAGGTGCGCGCTGGCGGGCGCGCACAGCAGCTTGCGCGCCGCCTCCGAGCCCGCCTCGGCGCCCGCGGCCGCGCCCGTCGCCGGCGGCGTGCCCGCGCCCAGCTCGAGCGCCTCGAGGGAGGCGCAGGCCAAGCGCTCGAGCACGCTCGGCTTCCACGCGCCGCTGTTGCCTTCCGACTCCTGTTCACATGCAGAATTATAAGAAGTTATACTCTGTTCAAATTCGATTTGGAATTGATGTAAATAAATTAAAATTTAAAATTCCTTTGTTAGGGTTATCACCAACCGATAACATGTTCTCTTACAACATAATCAAATATGTGTTACACGTCCAAAGTACTAATGATATATGTATATTGAATGCTTTAATTAACTTTTTATTAATAGACACTAACTACACGAGGAAATAAATTCGGTATGGAGAATTATTAGAATTCAGTTGAGAGAGAAGAGAGAGTTGCCCAACAGTGGGACAAAGAAAGGTTTGTGATGAGAATACAGTTAAAGTGAGATTTTAGTTAATGATCTACTTAGTACTTGTTTCATGACAATAAGGTATTCAAATAAATTTTTTTCGTGAATACAACTAATAAGACAAATACTGGATCATTATGTATCCTAATTGATCTTACTTGAGTAATTTTGCTAGATGATGGACAAGCTGATGGATCCTCATTCTCTTCGGGCCATCCAAATTGTTCCTTGTTTTTACCATACACCTGTTGTGAAAAATATAAAAAAAATATTGTTAAATATTTGAAAAATACTCAATAAAATAACTAAAATAAAAAATAAATAATATGCTTACTTTGACAGAGTCAACCATTGTAACCCCATCAGGATCTTGGGATGGTCCAAAGTTGATGATAAGTTTCTTGTCTGATTGCAATGATTCTTCCCTCGTCATCGGTATATCAAACCAACGGTTGCGAACAACTATTGTAGCGATTGGCCTTCCATACACCTGCAGGAGATAACTTTATGTTAATTGAGTAATATTTGTAAACGCTCATATTCTAGATAAAACGAGAAAAAATAATGCATTTACAAATTCAAAGTTCGCTGCGACCAATAGACGTCCCACTCCTGGCACGGGTCTCCCCCAGACATTGCTGCGGGAGGTCTAGAGAATACTCCACCACGCTGCTCCAATGCGGATTGGTATTACTTCTATAATATTAACAGTAAGTAAAGGTAATAAGGAAATAATCAAACAATACCTCAACATAAGACGGGGTTCTCGCGACATCTTGGCTTCCCAGGAGAATGCGAATCCCACAAATCACCATATTGGGATCAGAGTTGATAACCTCCATTGTAAAGCCGCTCATTTTGGTAGAAACCACGTACAATCCGGTGGTGTTGAGGCGGTGCTTGATTTGCACAGTGTTGTAAACTTGCAACAAATCGTTCCCTCCAAACTCAATGTCGTTCATCGCTTGGCAGTGTTCGAAGAAGTCAATCGGGAACTGAGGCGCTCCGTTTGCATTGGACTTTGTGACGGCCTGCATGGAAACAAACAGGTGAAATGTATTCCGTAGGATAATCAGAAAATTTGGATCAAAATACTGGGACGATAAAGAAATACAGTTAAAACCGTTTATGGCGACATCGTTTAGAACAACATACCGGTTATAATGACCGTAATCAAAGGTCCTGGCTGAATGCTATAGACACTCTTATCAAAAACATCGCTTTTTGCGACATTGCTTACTACGACATACCGCTTTATGCGACCACATTTAACTAATGTTTTCGGGGAATTATATCTTTAGAACGACCAGCTCAGCTGTATTGTAAAAATTTTAAAAAATTTGAATAGGCCCACTATAATGATCAATGGCTATTATCGTAAAAGTAAACACGTGTCGAGTTTAATGTCTTTTGTAATTCTTAGAAACAAAACACTTGCATGCCGTAGGGTCCAGGCCCGCTTCATCATATCTCTTCAGTCAGTTTAGTTTGTTACTTATCTGTACACAAGACGCACAAAAACATATTGTTGAGTTAATTGTGAAACTCTTAACATGTCCGGAACATCCGGAACAAAAAGAAAACAAATTAATAGGTATCGAAGAATAATCGCGTATTAATTCGCGAAAATATTGTTCTTTCATATTAAATGTTTTGATTGAAATAAATGAAATATAATTTAACTTCATACACACATGAATATA
Source organism: Carterocephalus palaemon (assembly GCA_944567765.1). Taxonomy (NCBI): domain Eukaryota; kingdom Metazoa; phylum Arthropoda; class Insecta; order Lepidoptera; family Hesperiidae; genus Carterocephalus; species Carterocephalus palaemon. The sequence goes on along the minus strand of OX155641.1, from coordinate 11,883,240 downwards.
ATATGTATTTTTTTACTTCGAAAGCATCATCGGTTGTTACAACTATCGGTTTTTACGACTAAATATTGGTGGTCCCTTCGATGTCGTTATAACAGATTTTGACTGTATATGATTTATTAATCTAAGGCTAACGTTAACCATCATCACGTCCGTCACTTCCAACTTTTTAAGCCAATGTGAAACAAAAACAGTAATGAGAAATATATTGTGAATGATGCAGCAGTAAGAACTCAAAACAAGCCCAGGCCAGGCCCAACATCTACGTACATTTAAAAATAATAGTGCTTGCGCGCGTGCGTGCGTACCTGTTGTTTGGCGCGCGCAGCGTGGTGCGCAGACGCGCGCGCGCGCCGCCTCGGCGCGTGCACCGGCTGCACGGCGGGCGACAGCCAGTAGCCGGTGCGCTCGGCGCTGGCGGAGAACATGCGCAGCGAACCGTCCTCGCACAGCAGGATCAGCGTGCTCTTCTGCTCGCCGCCGCCGCACCAGTGCCGGACCGCTACCATGTCCGTTATCTTCGCCTTGGCCGGCGTAACCTGATCGGGTAAAAGTAAATAAGTGAAATTAATTCGTTTGATTTATGGATCAGTAAGCCGGTCTAATACGCTACGTATGCCTTCCATGATCAAATAGTATCTGTAGTCTCTTGCAGACGACAGATACTAGCTAATCTATTTTGATAAATGAATATGAATACAGCTGCTTACTTATCCAAAATAAATAAATGTATTTCGAGCCAAACATTATGGGCGTTCTGATCCTGCGTTTTTAGTCGTGTAAGGATGCAGGATTTGCGCGAAGCGCGAATTACATCGTCCACTCGCCGCTTGCGCCCCATTCCCCCTCCCGCTCGTTCCGGTTGTACAAGAGGAACTCATTGATTAAACACCCAGAATGTCAACTCGTTAGGTTGATAATGATTATTCGTACCTTGAGCTCTTGCACGTAGATATTGTTGGGAGTGAGCATGAGCACGACCGGGTTGTTGGAAGCCTGCATGACTGCGGTGACCAGCCCCGGGTGGCCCGCCACCTCGGCCCACTGGCACAGTGACTGCGCGCCCTGCTTGCCGCGTCCCTCCTTCTGCGCCGACGCTGACACCGTTATCATTGCTGTCCCTGAATGAAAATTAACACAGAATCACATTTTATGCTCTAAAATCTATAAAATATTAATATTTAAAGGTCTGACTGATAGATGCTGACTTATTAGTAGCTTTCCCTGCGGCTTCGAGAATGTCAAATCGTGTCATGGGTGGCAGCGGACGTGTGGTGCTGCAAGCACGTTTTGCTATCCTTATACAATAAAAACACCAGTAATCTGTACTGTAAGTAAATACCTTTAACACTTTCTTCTACAGTGTTCAGCGGTGCGAGGAAGCTCTTGCCTTGGGCGTACGAGAAGAATAACATCTTGAGTGTATGTGAGTAGTAGATGGACACTCCACCACCACCCACCAATCCGGCTACGTCCTGCGAAAAACATTTTCCACATTAGGATTGATAATAGTTCGGCTTCTTCGTAAAATTGAAATATTGATTAATCTGGTCATGAAATTGTGATTTTTAATTATTAATTGCCAAGTCCAATGCTTAACGTTCCACATATGCAAACACATCCTCCTCGCTTATAACAAGATCCATAAATAAAAACGATTACACACTCACACCACCCTAGGTCTATGCTGTGGGTGCAGGTAATGCTATTCTACACTGATCAATATAAGGCAAAGGATTAGCTATTGATCATTGAATGAATAGCTAATCTAACCTGCTTTAAGGCTAATTCACAATACATAATTACCTACCACTAAGCTAAGCTCTAAGTCACGATAGACTATCTACTAACCTGTATCTCCGTGTGCAGAACTTCCAGCGTGTTGGTGACGTAGAAGGTGCCGAGCGACGCGCGCGACTCCTCGCTCATGGGCTGCCAGTAGATGTGGCCGGCCGAGCTCATACACAGCATGTGCATCACGCCCTCCTGGTTCACGAACGTCACGTCGCGCACCTGGGTCACGTTCATATAAAGTTAATTGTAATTCTAAATCTAAAAAGTGGTATTCAAAAATTGGTAAAAATTGGTATTTAAAAATTGGTAAAAATTGGTAAATATTTTCACGTTAAGACAGATGACTAAGCGTAGTATGGATTAAATGGTAATTATGTCCAGTATACAAAAATGACGACAAACGACAAATGAAAAAACCTTTGACGTTTAGAGTTACCTTTAATGTGAGGCATAGTTTCTTTTAAAATCATTTATTTATTAAATACCAGGCTTATTAGAAAACTGGAAGGGATGGGATTTATCAGCTTATCAGCTTATCAGCCTAATTAACATTATATGATTAACTAGTGGACGCCTGCAGCTTCGCTCGCGTAGAATTAGACATAACAGTAGTTTCGTTTACACCTAGTAATATTATATAGCCTGTGTCAATCAGTGAAGAAGCAGCTTTCTAATGGTGAAAGGATTTTTGAAATCGGTCTAGTAGTTTTTGTGAAAACATTACAAACAAATGTTTCCTCTTTATAATATTAGTATAGATGTTACCTTTCCACTAGGCACGAGGAAGTGATGCATAGGATTGTTGAGGTCCTTGCTGAGGTCGAATATCTTGACGAAGTCGGACGTGGCGAGCGCGAGCTGCGTCTGCGAGCCGGGCAGCCAGATCGCCTTTATCACGTAGTTGTTCGCCTCCAAGCCCGTGTTCAGCACTAGGTGATCCGCAACTACGCCTATCCACATTACAATGTTTGTTTATGATAACACAAGTTAATATTTATAAGGAGTATTTTGGCCTTACGTAATAGTTATAGCGTTAGATTAATGCATTATTAATGACCAATTCTTTACAAACAAATACAAGAAGGTCAGATAATGATGACCCCGCGCGGACTCTTGATTATAGTCAGTGTTATTGACCGAAACTGTTCGGTTTTACCGACATGATCTAAGCGGGTTAAGTTTAACCATTACCATGGTAACTTTGGTGGAAAATCACAAATTCTACGGATATTATACACTCGCGAGAGATTAACTGAAATCACTTCATCGCGCGTTGCTCAAAATAATTAACACTTCTCTCCAAAATCGCTACGCCAAAATGACCGGTGGCAGTTCAGAGAAGTTCGAGGGAAGGCTGTCAGCGAGTGGACAGGGAGGTGAACACTCAAAGAAGCGAACTTGACCCCAAAAGACAGGACCCAAATTGTCTCCACCGACAAGCCCGGCTTCAGATTCCTCGCGATAACTTAAATTGGGATTTGCAGCAATGAAGCCGAGTCCTGTTCTCGGACGAAACCAGGATATGCCTCCAAGGTAGCGATCATCGACGGTAAGTCTATAGGAGACGGGGGAGCGATTCGCACAATACAGTTTTGCGGAAACAGTGGAAACGGGGGTGGGTCCTGTATAACGTGGGCGGGGCTTTCTATTGAAGTAAAAACGGAGCTGATATTTTCGGCACACAGGTAAAAAAAATTGAAGCCAGTAACGTTACCGCCGTTGTTGAAGGTGAGCACGTGGCACTCCTTGAGCCCGCACACGGCCAGCAAGTCCTCGTTCCACGGGTTGCCGCTCAGGCTGAGCACCGTGAACGGGATGGGCGCCGACGACAGACGCGTCAGCGTCAGCTTGTGCTTCGGCGAGTCGGCCTGCTTGAGGAGCGCTGACAGCTGCAGCACTGTTATCTTTCCTGTTAAACATCAATTTTGCATTACACACAGATGAACAGTCTCATTGTTTTTTTTTTTTTTACTAACGACAACGAACAAGCAAACGGGCCGCCTGATCGTAAGTAATATGTCGCCTATGATCATGAGCAACATCAATGCGTCGCCGGCCCTGAAGATTGTGATGAGCGCAGTGACTTATGACTTCAAATATAAATAATAAATAATAATAATAATCGGTCTGAGTATACGATATTTATTTTTGAGACGCGACACAGTATGACGACGTACATTTTGAAACCACACGACAATTTGAAGACATACATGTGAAAACTACACACCGGTAATCGTTTTTGACGGACACGTCATGCCAATAGTGTTAATGTAATGATTGTTGTTGCTGATACGCAGAACAACATGTGCTACTGTTCAATATAAGTCCATACCTTTCTCGTGCGAGACGACCAAGTGTTGCCTGCGGCCCTGCGGCGCGGCAAGGCAGCACATGGCGACGCGGCGCAGCTTGTGCGTGGACATCAGCTGGCGGATCGTCTGCCCGTTCTCGCCCGTGTACGACATACGCACGTTCTCGAACGCACCCTCTTGCGAACCTGGAGTACATACGTCTTCAAAAACCAATTGTGAGCACGCGCTTTTTTTTGCACGTCGACCTTGTTATCGACAATACATTACCTGAGTGTCTTCACGTAAATAACAACGGCGTTCTTACCAATCAGATAGGTTTACAGTGAATACTAATGTATTAAAAATTTCTTGTGAAAATACCATATACATATAAATAAAATCAAAACATTCAGTTATCATTAATTAGAAATTTAATGCTGATACCTTGTTAAGTTAGTTATTTAACCAGAGACTTTAAATTTACAATACGGCATAGACCCAAACTGTTACTAACAATAAGTCACACTGACTGTGTTTTTGGCATGGCACTATCTATTTGATATTGATGATTTTAACAGTTTCTGACCAATGACAATTTCTTTTCAATTGGGAAAAGGTAACTTTATAGATAGATAAGTAATATATACCCACTACGACTCCAGACTAGTTGACGACTCCGTGGTGAGACCATGACTGCCGAACCGCGGCTTCTGGGTTCGAATACCAACCGGGGCAGATATTTATTTCGCAATGAATTATTTGTACCTGGGTCATTGATTTACATTGTAATGTATGATGTCCGCCGCCCGCAACACAGGCGGTCGAGGCTTATCGCGGGGGGTGTGAGTGTAATAGCGGAACAGCGTAGTTTTTAAGCTATTGCATACATTCTATACAGAAATTCCGTGACGTAACGTAACGAAAAAATTTCGTAACGTAACGTAACGAAAAAACCTTACATCAAAAGTGTCGTGCAAAATTTCAGCCGTTGCATCACGATTTGCATCATGATTTTGATTTTGATTTTGCAAAACAAGAATTAATCTACTTTGCAACAATCCGCGAACAAATCGCTGTTGTTCGCGGATTGTTGCAAAGTAGATTAATTCTTGTTTTGTAATAATGGAGTTCCGCAAAGTAACGCCTGATACAATTAATTTTGATTTTGATTTTTTTACGCGGGGGGTGTGAGTGTAACAGCAGGACAGCGTAATTTTATTTATACCTAACGTAGGCAGCATCAGCGAGTCGGTGTGTGTAAACTTCTTGTCGCCGAGGTGCAGCTGCGCGAGCGCCCGCTGCGCGCGGCCGTGCGCGCCCACCGCCGCGCCGCGCTCGCACGCCGCGCGCACCGGGCCCGCCAGCGCGCCCAGCAGCCGCCGCACGCGGTCCAGGCACTCGTTCCACGCGTGGTACGTCCATAAGTATGAGCGGATTCCTGTTCAAACAAAACATTTATGTTGTGACTGGAAATATTCGGTCATATTCCGGAATTTAATAGAAATTAATTTATATTGTCTATCACTTGAAATAATTTTAAACATCATTTTAATATCAAAACATATTACCTGTCACAGAAATTGGCATTGAATAAATTATTTCATTTCATTATTTCATTAGTATGGCTTTTGAAGACTTTAAAACGTAGACACGTTCTCCGATGCTGTAACAAATTGCTCAAATTTGGCCAGATAATGAAACTAATATTTCCAAAATGACAATCTAATCGACGAAAAACACACCAAATAAAATAAAACTGAATAATTTTTCTTACTCCGACGTACTTATTATGCCCTAACATAAAACAGGATCAAGGGATATTGTTTGTCCTATCATTGTACTTTTATTAGTAGGTAGGTTGCAACAATTTCTTTGATGCAACTACACATGATCACGGGGTATCAAATGCATAGATTTATTATACTAGAGAAAGATTGGCAATAGAAACATCAAAGCGAGACCAAAACTTAATTACACGAGTATGCGTGTAATGTGCATGTGTGCTGTAAGCGGTTGTAAATATTACGTCAATCTTTATAGGATTGAGGTGAGAAATACTAGAAATTCACGTATTTGATAATATTTTATGTTCAATTCCTATGCATTCAAAGCATTTATATATTAAAATGTCATATTATTAGCCATCCATTTGTTAATAATTTGTGGCCAGGACATACGTATACATACATACATACATACGAGTGAAGTTAAATTTGATTGCTTTAATAAATAATTCGACGTTAAACACCATAGGTACTGTAAACAAAAACAAACCTTGAATATTCTGCGCGAGCACGGGCCGCCTCGGTGGCGCGAGCAGCGCGGGCGGCGTTGGGCTGGAGGCGCGGCGACGCAGCGAGGGCGCGGGCGGCGCCTCCTCGCCGCTCACGCCGCGCGCCCCACCCAGGGTCGCGGTGCGCTTCACTAACGCTTGGCAGCTGTAAACATTGCGACTTTGTAGAACACCTTCATAATCTTCACCACTGCCCAAGCTACGTCAACTGGGGCGCACTGAAAACCAGCAGCCAAGGTACTATGACTAAGCATAAGCTGAGTACGCTCCAACTTTGCACTGGGGGCAGTAGCTGTTAAAAAAAAGACAATATAATAACCTGTATCTCCGTTATAATCTAAGTCCTATTTTTATTTATTTTACGACCTTATTTTTTGTATTAATTGTTAATTTTTTCATTAGATTTAAGTTTATTTTTTTTTGTAATGCTGTGCTCACTGGTGTAAAAAAATCTATTTCTATTTCTTTGTATGCGTAATCAATAACGCGAATACTATTATTTCTATTTCTAATTTGTATGCGTAATCAATAACGCGTATACTATTATATACAAGTACATACCTGGAGTCTGGCTTGGCGCCGCAGTCGCAGAAGAAGTTGCCGAACTTTGCGTATGACACGTCGTGTCCGCGGTGGCAGACGCGCGCGCACACCGTGCACACGCCCACGCCGTCCACCATCTTGCACGTGTGGCAGTGGTACCAGTGCTGGTTCATGAACTCGCGTTGCGTCACCGTGAACGTGCACAGCTTGTAATTGAGGATCGCGTCCTCGTCCTAAAAAAGTTCTCTTTTATAACTTGTGCATCGCACCATTGGTAATTTATATTCAAAGTCTTAAAGCATTATTTTATACACTTTAATTCATTTTATTGTTTTAAAGGACACATTCATATTTATTTCAGTTATGATTAAAACGGTAATTTCTAAACATGAACCCTGTAGGGCACAGCAATATAATTGGAATAGAGGAGAGGAAGATGCTGCTTATTGTCATGTTATTTTTGCCAATCTGACAATGAAATTGTAGTCAGAAATGTCATTTAAATAACTCCGACACGAAGGATCGTATAGAGTTATCTGCTAATAAGAATTTAGCATTAATTTTCATAAAAGACAGCATTGTTAATGATGAGAGCTAGAAGCAGATACCTTATTACTTACAGAATCATCGGCGCTCGTGTCATCTTCATCTTGTTGTTCGTCAGTGTAGTCTAACTCAAATCCGAGATCGGAGGGCGATTCCCATGTAGGGCTTACCGATCGCAATGCTGGTAAACAATAAAATGTTTTTTACAATCATCATGCAAGTAATTTTTTTATTGCATTAAAAAATTAGATATTAACTCACAGTGTGGCTGTATGGTATTGATGGAATGCAGCGCGTCGGAGAGATAAGACAGCAGCACACAAGCAGACTCGATCTGTGGCGCCAACGTCCCGTCCACTTGGCCTTCCTCCAATTTTTCAAGCACCTCTTGAGTGTTTAGATGATCGACACTGAAGGAAAAGATTTGTCATGTATATTTTTTAGGTAAATCTGAAATTTTATATTGCTTCCATAAAATGAATGACCACATACATTAATAATGTTTAAAGGGCTCAATGACCGGTCAGTCCCGGTAAATTTTGATAGAGGGATTAGCACTTAGTGGAGTGGACACTATGTGGAGTATTTTTCAAGCTTTTTTCAGGAGATTCAAGGAATTCGGGCAAGGCAAGCCCTATGTTAGTGGTCCAAAGTGGTGGCTAATAGCACAGGAGAGAGAGAAGTGGTTATCGTTGGAGGAGGCCTTTACCCAATCTGGGGACCTTGCTAATAAATAATTAAATATAATGTCTAAGTTTAGTAAAGTAAGAAGAAATGTAGCAGGATCAAATAAAAGGCTTTTTTATTTATTTATTTATAAGCCCTATGTTAAGCCTAAAGGGTGACATAAAAATTATATAATTAAATAAATAATAATACTCACATGGTGCACAGCCAGCCGAGCGCGGCGGGGAACAGCTGCGCGTGCAGCGCGCCCGAGTGCGCGTCGGCCAGGCGGCACATCTCCTTGAGCAGCGCGGGCGTCACGTACGGCGCGCCGCCCGCGCCCTCGCCGCACACCTGGACCAGCGTGCTCAGCGTCCTCCTGCTCACGTCCTCCGTGCTGTAAGAGAAGTTCGCACTGACATCTCATTAGAACAAGTTCGTGTTAATAAGGCTTCGAAGCTGTTATTATGATTGATTTACTGATTGATAAAATACTATTATATAATAATATTGGGGATACTCTGAAAACCAGCAGCCGCGGTTCACTCAGTACCACGGCACAGGCTGAGAGTAGTCCCATTTTGTCTCATTGTAACTTAGTCTTATATTTTTCTTTTGTTTATTTATTTCTTTTATTGGACAAAATAAAGATTTTCTTTCTTTCTTTCTTTCTAATAAATTATATTTATTGTTTCAATTATCGTTACGCTGTTACTTAATAATGATGTGATAGCATTTGTTTATAAAGTTGCTTACAAAAAGCAAATGAAACTTATAATTACTATTTTAGTATTAGCACAATCAAACATCACGCTTATTTCCCCGAAGGGGTAGGCAGAAGTCTATATACAACTGTTCACCAGTTATGTTAAGGATCATGACCATAGATATGCCTATTGCTATATACCAAGTACAAATCCAGACTCATCTACGAATTTTAAGGTAGAAAAACCCAATTAAACTTTGCTCGACACGGGGATCGAACCCAGGAGCTCTAGCTTATAAGTCGCCTTTGACCTTTAGACCAACGAGGCAGGATTTTAGTAGTAAAGAACAATGTGTTCATTATGCTGTTTCATAATAATAATGCGATAGCGTTTATTAATAAAATTACATGCAAAAAAACAAAATGAAAAATTACAAGAGCAAATTTTTTTTTTTTAATTAGAAGAGAAAAAGTAATATGTTACCAGTGTTGCACGATGTGCTTGCAAAGCGCGGTCAGCAGGAGAGCGGAGACGTTGACGCGGTCCGCGGGCGGCGGCGACGCGCTCGCGGGCGCCGGCGGGTTGAAGCTCTCCTTGCTGCCGTCCGACCAGCTGTTCTCTGCTTTCATTCAAAAATACAATAATCGACGGGCCCGTTGGCGCAATCAGTAGTGCCTATAACGCCAGGGGTCGTGGGCTCGAATCCCACTCAGTACAAACATTCGTGTGACGAACACTTGTGTTTGTTCTGTGTCTTGATGTTAATATTATCTATTTAAGTATGTATTTAAAAAATATATAATGTATCTATATCAGTCTCTGACACCCAAAGTACAGGCTCGCGCCTAATTTGGGGTCACATTGCCGTGTGTGAGAATGTCCATGATATTTACTAGTACATATAAAAAATTAAAAAATTCAACCGAATATTGTAGCATCCATAGCACAATGGCTCGCGTCGATTCTACGTGACCGGTAGATTAAGGCAACAACGGGCGCAGTCTGCTTGTGGATGGATGATCGCTAGTGGCAAAAATTCATGGGCGCTAGTGTGCTGCGGAGGGCATGTTAAGGCCACGTTGGGTTGACCATTAAAAACCACAATTCCAATTGGAGCAGCGTGGTGGAGAATGCTCTAGACCTCCCGCAGCTGTGTCTATGGGGGAGACCCGTGCCCAACAGTGGGGTCTATGGTTTATAGCTATAAGTGATCCGGCTCAAAGGATGTATTATAGTAACGGCCGTTTATTAGGAACTGATAAAGTAGAGTAGATCGATTGTGAGGGTGGAGTTGTACTGACTATGTATTTACCTGAATTTCCATTGTTTGCTGCCGTATCAGATTGGGCTCTAGGCGCTGGAGCACTGCGAAATAATAGAATTCCATTAACTTTTACCTTTTTAAATTTTTTCCATAAAGCAAGCACAACGATCTGTACAGATGATGTGTAAAGATGCTTTTAAAATAAATTTCATTAATAAAAAAATAAAAAAATCTTTATTGTTTTCAGGATGTTTACAAATTTTGTTGTACAGAGCCAACCAGGAAGCATAAGCATATGCCTGTGTCAGATGGCCCTAGTCTTCCAAATCTCATAAAATATATTAGACAAAAATATATTAATAATTATTTACACTATATGCAAATGATATCTTCTAGCTCTCCTACAAAATTTTGTAAGTCCCAGTGACATAACTAAAACAAACCAATAAGCACTTACGGAGCGTCAAACACGGGCAGATCCTCAGTGCGGTTGCCGTTGGCCTCGTTCTGCGCGTTGGCGTCGGCGCGGAACACGCTGCGCAGCGCGTTGCGCAGGGCGAGCGACGCGGGGTTGCCGGCCTCGGGCGCGCCGGACGTGGGCGTGGCCAGCTCGGTGTCCGCGGGGCTGCCGGACGCACCCGCGGCGCCGTTTGGCGTGCCTTGGGGGAGAAACAATTATTTCAGATACATTTATTTTGTACTAGTGGACGCCCGCAGCTTCGCTCGCGTGGATTTAGACATTCACTAACTTCAAAAACGGCAGTTTCATACTAACTTTGCACCCCCGTTTTACCCCCTTAGGAGGTGAATTTACAAAAATCCTTTCTTAGTGCTCCCCTACGTTATAAAAGGAACCCCTATGCAAAATTTCAAGTTTCTAACCTTTATAGTTTAGGCCCTGCGTTGATATGTCAGTCAGTCAGTCAGTCAGTCAGTCAGTCACCTTCACCTTTTATATATATAGATAGATTAATGCACGTCATCACAATGTTTATGCTGCCGAGAAGAACAATTTCTACGTATTCCTACCTGATTTCAGATGATACGATGCTTAACCTACCAACCTGTATGATCATCAAGGTTCGTACAAGCACATCTACGCAAGTCTTATTGTACAATTATAGATCTGTGTGAGTATTAGATAGTAAAATGCGTGAAATAGGAGTAAATCATCACAGGCAGTACAGTATTACCGTAGTATAGAGGAATACTCACTGGACAAACCTGTTGTAACGGGTGTGCCCTTAAAATCAGGTTTGCCGGGACCACTATTAGTGGGCGTCCTTTTTCGTTAACTCAATATATTTTTTTATTTCATTTAGATTTTGTTTTAATCTTCATTTATCTTAACTATATTGAGCTAATGGATATAAATGTTTTTTCTTCATTCAAAACATTTTTTTTTTTTTTTTATAAATAAAAAAATAAATAAATAAATGTTTTTTCTTCTACATGGATCGCGATCGCAGCGCCAAACAACGACTCACTGGGTAAGCAAATGTGAGCGAGCAAGTTGTACAGCTTCTGCTGGTCAGCGACGCCGATGAACCGGCACACCGACACGCAAAGAGCGCTGCCCAGCTCGCAGCCCTCGCAGCCGACGAATATCTTCAGGAACAACCTATAAATAAATAAATAAATAAATAAATAAATAAATAAATATCTTGGACATTCTCACACACGGCCATCTGACCCCAAAGTAGGCGCGAGCCTGTGATATGGGTGTCAGAGACTGATATAGATACATAGATATTTTTTTTTTTAAATACATACTTAAATAGATAATATTGACATTCAGACACAGAACAAATACAAGTGTTCGTCACACGAATATTTGTCCTGAGTGGGATTCGAACCCACGACCTTTGGCGCAACAGACAGGGTCACTACCGATTGCGCCAACGGGCCTGTCGAATGAACCTATGTCGAACGAACCTATGCAGACAAACATTCGTTTCATTGCATTTACTTTGCATATTTAAACACATTATACATTTAAATCACATTGATCATTGATAATTGTTCAGCAGCAAACATCTTGAACAACATTTGTTTTGAAGGGTAAAAGTTTGCGCATTGTGCAATTCCCAAGCAAATGTAAGCAAGACGTATTATGTACTGACTGATCAAACAATTGCCAACTCTCGAGCCGTTGAACTACAAATCGCCTGTTCCCGTTCACCTAAAATCGATAACTCGAAGTCAAGGTTTGTTCAAGATGCTTTGCTGATCATTTGAAAGTTATAATTAGTATTTTAAAACAGTATCTTTACGGTTTCATTTGTTTGTTAAGTTTTCTTTATACATAATATTAGTATTAGATAGTTAAATAACTTACTTGACCACTCTCTCGGTATAAGGATTCCTGACGTTTGGTGCAGATAGAAGAATTTTGCCGAGTGAATATCCAGAGTTGTCGGCGAAAACAGTCTCGTAGGCCGCCTTTCCCGCCGGCCGGTCCAAAGCCTTCTCATAGTATTTTACCTGAAGAAAGACACAAAGTGTATTACATCACCCAAGGTGTATCAAGTCAAGATTATTTATTTATTATTTATTTAATACTTTATTGTTACACATGGTGAGATAGTGATATCTATAGTGATTATCTTTCCCCTTAACCTCGCCGAAATGAAATTGATTTTGCAATTGTTAAGGCAAATGACCATTCGGTGATTCAAATCTTAAACTGTCTCGATTCAACATTTTCATATCAGAATTTGAAGCGGTCGAGGATTAAATTAAAACCTTCCTTCTGAACATTATAATCTACTATATAAAAATAAGTCGGGTTTTCCTTCCTGACGCTATAACTCCAGAACGCACGAACCGATTTCCATGGTTTTGCATTCGTTGGAAAGGTCTCGGGCTCCGTGAGGTTTATAGCAAAGAAAATTATACATAAAACCCTAAATTTTCAACCCTCTACGATCAACCCCTATTTTTCAATCGCGATTTTTATTTTTAATAATTTCCTACTTTTATTGAACGCTTTCGATTATAAGTAATGGTAGTGGTAGTGGTAGGGGTAGTGGTAGGGGTAGTGGTAGGGGTAGTGGTAGGGGTAGTGGTAGGAGTAGTGGTAGGGGTAGTGGTAGTGGTAATGGTAGTGGTAGGGGTAGTGGTAGTGGTAGGGATAGTGGTAGTGGTAGTGGTAGGGGTAGTGGTAGTGGTAGTAGTAGTCCACACGCTTACATTAAGTTCTCCCAAAATATCCACTAAAATTATCTATATGGCAAAACAACGTTTGCTGGGTCAGCTAGTTATTTAATAAAATTCCTCAAAATTGTCAGGCAATCTGAAATATAATGTTCTCAAATAGACTGTAGCCTATTCAAAATTATTTTATTAAGTCACTTATATTACCCCAATAGTTTTCGTGAAGACTGTCGATTAAACTTACCATCAGCCTCAAGACCTTCTCGGTAGAGGGCTGCAGGTGGTCGACCATCACCGTGTACGTAATCTTGATAATGTACTCGTGCACGAGTTGCTCCGCGCGCGCCGGCTGCGGCACCAGTGCGTTAAGCGTCGCGCTCAACGGCTCCGACAGGAACTCGATGCGACCGTCCGCCTGAAAACACCCACACTCTTCACTATTTGATTTAGATGAATATAAGTATGTTGCAAACTGGTGGCAAAAATTTCATGGGCGCTACCGTGCTTCGGAGGGCACGTAAAGCCGTCGGTCCCGGTTTCAATGCTGGAAATAGTCGTTAAGCCTTGTCGAAGACCTTCGGGTGGCTTGAGAACATTCGACACTGGGTTGGCCACTAGCCCCTCCACCAATCCGCATTGGAGCAGCGTGGTGGAGTATGCTCTAGACCTCCCGCAGAAGTGTCTGTGGGAGAGACCCGTGCCCAGCAGTGGGACGTCTATGGGTCGCAGCGAAGTATGTTCAGCGAGCCATCTCTGCCCAACCCAGCGAATAGAAATGCACAACGATACAGGCGGTGCTATCACAACTTCGCTGCGACCCATAGACGTCCCACTGCTGGGCACGGGTCTCCCCCACAGACACAGCTGCCGGAGATCTAGAGCATACTCCACCACGCTGTTCCAATACGGATTAGTGGATAGAATACCTGATATTAAGTGCAGCAAAACAACAGAGCCATAAAACTGTCCTGGCTTTAATTCTACATTCTGCGTACGTCATAAAGGTTATCTTCTGATTGATTTAAGCTAGAGCAACTGTAAATTAGCAATTTCACATTGTAATCGTCAAGCATACTATTATAATCATATTTCAAGCGTCAAGCATACTACTCCATATTAAATCATCATCACAACCCTTTCTTTGTCCCACTGTTGGGCACGGGTCTCTAAGTCTAAGAATGGGAGGGATTAGGCTTTAGTCAACCACGCTGGCCAAGTACGTATTGACAGACTTCAAATGCCTTCGAGAACCGTATGATGAACTCTTAGGCATGCATGTTTCCACGATGTGTCCTTCACTGTTATAGCAATTGACATTTATTTTCTTAAATATCCATCCATCCACCAGCCTTTCAAAGTCCACTGCTGGACATAGTTCTCCCTTAATCGGTGCTACTCCTCCCGATCCTGTGCCTTCTGAGTCCAGCTTCTTAAATATACTAAATACTAAATGTCAATTACCAAAGCCGGTATAACAAGGTCTAGAATCCTCCTCGTGAGCGCAGGCTCCTCTGTGAGCTTGCCGGCGCCCATCTCTACCAGCTTGGCGGCCGAGTACGCGAGCATCATCAGCGACTTGCTGATCGAATACTTTGCGTTGCTGCTGATCTGCTCGCAGTGTGACGACACGAGGCGCAGCAGAGCGCTCTCCGACGGTATTATGTGGTTCGCGAAGTGGTTCTGAGGAAAATTAAACAATTGTTATGTTAACATATTGAGGACAACGGATCTTAAATGCAAGGACAGTAATTTTGGTCTGTTTGGCGGAAGGAACTGATCAATAAATAAATAAAATTAATTATACTCTAAAAAAAATTTTTTTTTAAAAAGCTTTTATAACTTTTATTTTATTTTCATGCATTGTCATCGGACCCTATAATGTGTACCAAATTTCAGCTCGATAGCTTCAGTGGAAGTGGGTGAAATATTGATTGCAAGATTCCAGGACATAAATACGAGTGAAGTTAAATAAAAGCTTTTAATAATTAAAGTAGCCTTTATTCTACTACTTTTTTTAATAATCTTAAAAATGTACAGAAAATCTACATTAGTTATTTCTAACTGATCAATAGGCGTGCTCAATTGCAAGGGAACACTAAGCTAAGCTGTTTCAAGGGCAAAACGGGTCAAACGTTGTAAATAGTTTTCGATTGGTGAACAGTTGTGCCTTCGGAGAATGATGTTAGGTGTGGTACCACAAAGTAGATATTAGGAACAGAGGCTAAGCTTCTTAAGAACGTGCAAAATTGTTACCTATTTTGGTAGGGTTGTCACAACAGGTTAAGACAAATTAAAGAAATCATTTAATTTTGTTAGATAGTTTTATTATTCAGAATATAAAAAGAATACTACAATAAGAACTAATACAGAATAGAAAATAGAAAATAACATACTTTACAAATTTCTTACTCTAATAATTTTATTTTTATAATTTTAGTTTTTAATATTTTATTATTTCTTTTTATGATATGGCAAATTCTAAATCTAATATATAGTTTTTTCAAGTAATGTATCGGGAAACACTCACATGGCATATCAAATCCTAGCTGCAGCGTCAGGTTATAATCTATCATATTATTGTACTGTCACCGAAGTTACGCAGGAATAAAAATTTCAGTTCAATAAGACATCTGGATGTGGTTCAAATCTCACTTGCAATACTTAAACTTAAAACACATAGTACGTACCAACCCACCCACATACCTACAAATGTTTAGTAAAAGCTTGTAATAATAATAAAAAGGTAAAAACACACCGTGTAATTTCTTATTAAAAAAAAGGATCATACAGTAAAATAAAGGTACTTACTTGAAAAGTAATAATCAAATATTTACTTACCTATTGCACTTCTTGGTTAAATTCTTTCATAGTTAAAGTATGATATACTAGCTTTTACCCGCGGCTCCGCCCGCGCAGTCAAAGGGAATTAACAATGACTTGTTTATCATACATGACAAATTTGCCTATGACTTAATTAATTTACATGTATCATTTGCATTTGCACATGAAGAACTTGCAAATGAATTTTACTAACGCCATCTATTAACAACATCCGGAACTAAATATCTAGCAAATAACAAAACATCTCACTATCTCCACACACAAAAACCATACCATATAATAGCTTCGTTGTGACGTGAAAGCCGGACAAACAAACAAACACACTTTCACATTTGTAATATTAGTATGGATTTTTATTTTTTCTAGCATTATTCATACACACAGTATAATATACAACCAATATTATTAATACCACGTTTTTATATTAGATATTCAAACTTGCAACTAACAAAATCAACAATGTGCGTAGCGATTACCCTGAGATAGTCAACTTGATGTGACAGCGTCAACCGGTTTTTTCCACTCTCGCCGCGTACGCGACAAGCGGCCAGTGGCCACGCACAGATGTCCCGCGTGCTTGTAGGAGTGCAACCGATTTGCACGTTCATAAGAAGCTTAATCTCTGTTCCTAATATCTACTTTGTGGTGGTACGTAGCACACGCGCCGCCGCCGCCGCCCCCTCCGCACATATGTACGTACCAGATTGACGAGCGCCCCGGGCGGGGGAGCGCCGAAGCTGCCGAGCACGGCGCCGACGGCCGGCGGCAGGTGGTCGCGCAGCCAGGCGCCGGGCGAGCCGGTGAGCGCGCCCGCCGCCGCGCTGCACACCGCCAGCCGCGCGCGCGCCACCGCCGCCTCCGCCGCGTTGTTAGTTTTCTCCATCACCGGCGCTAGCTCCATGTCCGCGCTTATTCTGTTAGACATTGTTACCAATTGTAAAGGTTTTTCACGTCCCACTGCTGGGCACGGGTCTCCCCACAGACACTGCTGCGAGAGGTCTAAAGCATACTCCACCACGCGCTGCTCTAATGCGGATTGGTGGAGGGGTTAGTTGCCAACCCAGTGTCGAATGTTCTCAAGCCACCCGAAGGTATTCGACAAGGCTTAACGACTATTTCCAACATTGAAAATAACCGGAACGGACGGCTCTTTGTGCCCTCCGAAGCGTCCAAATTTTGCCACTAGCGGTCACCCGTCCACAAACCGACCGCTCCCTTCGTTGCTTAACTCTTTCGATTACATTGAATCGTAGCGAGGCGGGCTATGGATTTAAAAGGTTATGTACAACGATAACAGCCCAATGGCGAGCTCGCTTCTTACTAGAGAGGTAGGGCGTCAAACTGAAACAGCACGCACCTATAACTTTTTTAAGTAAAGAAATAAAATGTAAACTGCTGTTACGACGTAGGAGAACATCGTGAGATAACTTGCATGCCCATGAGTACTCCATAATACTTTTGAATTCGCACTTGGCCAGCGTAGTTCCGCGGCCAACAATGAGACAGAACGGTTGTTCCTGTTATGGTTAAAAATTAAAAAGGACAAGGACATAATATGTATATTGCGATAGGTGAGAAGTTATATTTGTAACGAATTATTGCTTGGTACTGTAATTTTCCATTATTTTGTGTGAATGTTGTACATGCCTATAATTGATGTTCATACCTACCCTATACCTCTGATATGTTATCTGTAAATGTTTGTATGTAACGTTGTTGGCGTGTCTTATAAAATAAAATAAAATAAAAAGACACTTGAAAGATTTACAGCTTGATAACGTGGAGTGTTACCTGCAGCACTCGACGGCGGTTTCAAGCAAGTCGACGAGGTCGACCATGAGCGCGGGCGCGTCGGTGGCGACCGCGCCGTCCACTATGCACATCTTGAGCCGGATCAGCGCGCAGTCGCACGAGATCACATCTAGTAGAGATGGCAGCCCATTCGCTGTCAACACATCAAAAGTACTATTTATGCCTGACAGTAATTAATAAATAAATAAAATAATAAATATCTTGGACATTCTCACACACGGCCATCTGACTCCAAAGTAGGCGCGAGCCTGTGTTATGGGTGTCAGAGACTGATATGCATACATAAGATATTTTTAAATACATACATAAATAGATAATATCCAGATATATATAGATATATCCAGACACAGAACAAATACAAGTGTTCGTCACACGAATATTTGTCCTGAGTGGGATTCGAACCCACGACCGCTGGCGCAACAGACAGGGTCACTACCGATTGCACCAACGGGCCCGTCGAATTATTTGTATATTTACATTTAATACCACCCGTTAAAAAAGATCTGATTCTACAAGTTAAGAGATCACAATAAACGCGAGTGATAAATAAATCAAATGTTACACTTACATCTGATATTTTGTTTCAGGTGTTTGATCGTCTCGGATATTAGCCAGGCTGTGTATTTGATGTTGTCGCATGACGTGCTCACTCCGGCCAGTAAGTTTTCCGCATACTAAAAAGATATAGTTTTTAAGTATAACATCAACAAGTGCTCACGGCAGCAAATGTTGAAGACATTTTGTAAAGACAGATATGTGTTCAGTAACCAATTGATTTCTTGCAGCCTATAATAATAACAGTTGCTAATCTTGAAAAAAAAAAAACTTTCAGGTGATGATATAGATTCTGAAAATATTTTTTTCGAATTTGTTGTCTGTTTGTATGTTGCAATGTGCGCGACGCGATGGAAGCAAAAACTACGGAACCGATTTTAATAAAACTTGGTACAAACATGCACCGGTATGTACCTGAGACGAATTTTTTTTACTATTCATCTCGTAAAGTAATGAGGTTCTCCTGGAATACATGATGAAAGATTGTATGGATTTTCCTCAGACATTGTCTGATAAATTTGAAGTTTGCAGCAAAGTTTTGTTATTTAAATTAATAGAATGTATTTTTATCAGTTTTTCTGTAAGATGAATAAAAATAAATGAAATAACTGTAGATCATTTTAAGTTTCCAAGAGGCATTCCTGGGTAAACCAGCAGAGTTTGTGTCCTGAATTAAAGACGAATGATAGGTACATCAATATTTATTATGACGGTCTTCATATTTATAACTCACAATCAAAAGTAGACGTCCATGTCTGTAAATACTGCATGCTCAAAAATGATAAGGAGATGATATTAAAATTATTATTATAATGTAAAAAAAATTACAACTTTTTTTTTATTTTTGTGCATTGTCATCGGAACCAAATATGTGTGTCGAATTTCAGCTCGATAGCTTCAGTGGAAGTGGGTGAAATATTGATTGCAAGATTCCAGGACATACATACTTACAAGATACATACGAGTGAAGTTAAATAAAATCTTTTAATAAAAACGGCGATAACGGGTCCAGGGTCGGCCATTGAGATCATACCTGCGTGTACATGCCCTGCTTGACGAGCGCGTCCTTGAGCCACGGGTTGAACACCTTCTTGTTGTCCGCGCGCGGCGCCCACACGAGCGCGTGCAGCGGCAGCGGCGACGGCAGCTCCCCGCCCGCGCCCGCCGCCAGCTTGTCCATGTGGGGCGTCGCCGGCGGCATACTTATTATAAAAACGGCGATAACGGGTCCAGGGAACGGTCCATGTGAACATCATACCTGCGTGTACATGCCCTGCTTGACGAGCGCGTCCTTCAGCCACGGGTTGAACACCTTCTTGTTGTCCGCGCGCGGCGCCCACACGAGCGCGTGCAGCGGCAGCGGCGACGGCAGCTCCCCGCCCGCGCCCGCCGCCAGCTTGTCCATGTGGGGCGTCGCCGGCGGCATACTTATTATAAAAACGGCGATAACGGGTCCAGGGAACGGTCCATGTGAACATCATACCTGCGTGTACATGCCCTGCTTGACGAGCGCGTCCTTCAGCCACGGGTTGAACACCTTCTTGTTGTCCGCGCGCGGCGCCCACACGAGCGCGTGCAGCGGCAGCGGCGACGGCAGCTCCCCGCCCGCGCCCGCCGCCAGCTTGTCCATGTGGGGCGTCGCCGGCGGCATACTTATTATAAAAACGGCGATAACGGGTCCAGGGAACGGTCCATGTGAACATCATACCTGCGTGTACATGCCCTGCTTGACGAGCGCGTCCTTCAGCCACGGGTTGAACACCTTCTTGTTGTCCGCGCGCGGCGCCCACACGAGCGCGTGCAGCGGCAGCGGCGACGGCAGCTCCCCGCCCGCGCCCGCCGCCAGCTTGTCCATGTGGGGCGTCGCCGGCGGCATACTTATCACCAGTCTGACGACGAACAAAGTGCCGCGTTATACTTTAAAGCGGGTTAAATTGCCTCAAAAGTGTAATTTAAGGCCGCTGTAATGCACTGAATGAAGTCGAACACAGGAATAGTTTACAAGATACATGCACCGTGGAACTCATTTTGGTTACACCATTACTAAGACCTATATTAGTTATACTTTAGAGCGGGTTGAATTGCCTCCAGTATTAATTTGTGCACTCAAATCAACAGATGCAACCGCAAACTGGCCGAAGTGTTGTAGAAATACTAACCATCTACTTATAAATCAATATAAAAAAATTATCGATACACAAACGAAATGTCCACTAAACATACCGTCATATAATCACTCTTGTTCTATAAGGCTCCATAATAATAATAATGGCAGAAAGAATTCTTAATACCCCCTGGAATGAACAGAGGTCCATTCGATGGGGGTGATGCCACAAAAAATAAATAAGAGTTTTAAAAGCCTCTGCTCTTAAAGGCTATTCATGACACGTGGTAGTTGCACACTCACAATAGTAATTTGGATAATCTGATGATGATCTGATAATACGAAGTGTTGACCTCATTTTCAAGTTAATTAGAACTCATTAGTGACAGTTAAATTATCTGTGGCAGAATGATCTATGTCCATTGTATAATGTACATAAAACTGACAACTACACAGTTCCCGCTCTTTTTCTCACTCATGCTTTTTTTATAAAATTAGTAAAATTTAATTAAATGAAGTCTGATACCAAAATTAACGTTTTATTTTGCTGGGGGACCCTAAGTTTAGTACATTTATCACGATGCACATGTAAAATAAGGAACATACCTCCAAGCGGTCTGGAAGCAGTAGTGCGCGGCGGCGAGAGCGGCGGGCGACGAGTGGTACTGCGGGTTGTCGCACACGCACGCAGAGTTAAGCAGCGCCAGTAGCGCGTCCACCAGCAGCGGGTATTTAAGCTTGTGCGGCGTGCCCAGCACGAAGTTACACGCTAGGCCGTCGAATTTTGGGTTCTCCTGTACACAAAGTACAATATTTTTAGATTGAAAGAATAAAGCAGTAAAGTACGACAGGGTGACTTGTATACCCTGCCAGTAAAGTACGGCAGGGTGAGTTGTATACCCTGCCAGTAAAGTACGACTTGTATACCCTGCTATACCAACTGTCCTTCAAAAATGTTACCAAAATCAACGCTGCACAAGAACAAGCTTAGCCGTGTGATCAAAGGCCGCTGTAATGCACTGACTGAAGTCGAACACAGGAAGTTTACAAGATACATGCACCGTGGAACTCATTTTGGTTACACCATTACTGAGACCTAGAAATACTTCAATGCCATTTTGTTTCAACAACTTTACCATACAAATTTCACAATGTAGGTAGGTCGAGGGTACTTCCAATATTTTGTTGCCTTCGCCAGCCTTCTCTCCATTGTCGTTTTGACCTAAACCTTTGGATACTTCCTTATAATTCAACCGACTACAAACACCACTAACGATCACCACTTATAAAATGACCAGTTAATGTGCTTCTTAACTCTTTCTGCTAACTGGCCCAGTCCCTTTTTGAGTCTTTTCAAAGTCACAGTTGTGATGGGCAGCATGGTGGTTGTAGGATTTGTAGAGACCGTTGGATCAAAAAAACACGCTTTTTTATTTATTTTATTTATTAAACGCTTTATTATACCTAAATATGGTACAAAAGGCGGACTTAATGCTAAGAGCATTTTCTGCCAGTCAATAGGTGAAGTAGGTCATGCGTCCGGCGCACGTCCAAACTCGCTCGCAGCTAGCGCGTGACTGCGCGGCCGTCGGCCCGGGCGCATACACTACATTCTTTACTATCTAAAATCTATAAAAAAACAGACCTGGTTATTGATCTCGGCGTAAGTGAGAGCGTAGAACTTGGGCCTCATGGAGGTCTCGTCCTGCGAGAGGCGGCGGTAGGCCTGCTCGATGGCGGGCACCTCGCAGTAGATGCGCGCCTTCGGCTGCCCGCTCTCCGTGGTCGTCTTCACCAGGCCGGCGCCGGTCGACTCGCCCGACGGCTGCGTCAGACCAGGCGCTATCACCAGATTCCATTCGATCTGTAACCAGTAAAATAATTCAACAAATATCTTGGACATCCTCACACACGGTCATCTGACCCCAAAGTAGGCGCGAGCCTGTGATATGGGTGTCAGAGACTGATATACGTACATGGATATTTTTAAATACACACTTAAATAGATAATAATTAACATTTAGACACAGAACAAATACAAGTGTTCGACACACGAATATTTTTCCTGAGTGGGATTCGAACCCACGACCCCTGGCGCAACAGACAGGGTCACTACCGACTGCGCCAAAGGGCCTGTCAAAACCAGTTATATCTTCAAGTATGCTGTAGAATCTAACAATTGTGCAAATGACAAAAAAGTAAAGCAGTTATTACGTTAAGTATCATTGCTTGCATTATGTGTTCACAAATATCATATTTAATAAAATACGTCGCATAAGAATAAACTAATAAATATATTCACAAATTTGAACAGATTTAGGATGCTAACTTTCAGAACGCATATAACCTAATTATATAGCCTATAACAATTTTTTATACTATATATATGGATGGCTTCAAGTATGCTGTGAAATCGGACACTTGAACAAGTAAACGTAGTTACTAAATATGAAAAAGTGGAGTGGCGACGTTTATGAGAGGCCTATGTCCAGCTGTCGACCACTGAAGGCTGTGATGATGATGTTGATGACTAAGTATGGGTTTAAGGTCATAGAAGAAAATATAACATACCTGTTGAAGTAGGGCCTGTGGCGCATCATAGAGATGCCGCATGAGATATTCCAGAAGTAGCATCAGTCTAGTCGTGAGCATCAGTTGATGTGGTGTCAAGTTCATAGCTCGCTTCTTGTCGCTTATAGAGAGGGTTTCCACCACCTTAAACATTTTTAACATAATATATTATTAACAAGTTTCATTAAATTTTAATAAGACAAATCAGAAATTTAGAAACACTATACTAGACTAGACTTACTTTAATAATAGCGTTAGATGTCATAAGCAGCACAGACTTCTTCTGCATCAGAGTCAATGAATGGAACAAGTAAACAAGTAGTTGTGCATGTTCTACATTCAAATCTGTAATAAAAAAAAATCCATTAATTGTATGTCATCAAAACCTGTACATTCTATACGTAAGACTGTGAACTGTGAAGTAGTGAATAAACTTATACAAACCTTCATAGTCATGGTCCTGCGAAGGTGTGGACTGCAGGGCACATTCTTGCAATGTGTTGATGATCTTATGCCACATAACAAGGATACTGTTCTCCCGGTCCGCTGCTACCTTGCTCAACACCATGCTGCCCAGAAGTTTCACAACACGAGGGCCAACCTATATGAAATAATAAACGTATATTATTACTTAGTAAATGATGTCTTAAGGGTAGGACACAGGGATTTTTTTTCTTCTTGGAGAATTCTGATTTTAGAGTTGATAAGAGTACTAATCCAATAAGAAATAAGGAATCAATTAAATATAATTTAAACGAAAAGAGTCATTCAAATTGCGGATTTCGTCAAAGGTTTAAGTTGTTCACTACACATATCACCTTTAGGAACGTACCCAGCATGAAATGGCTTGATTCGCCTATCAATCCAAAGATAGAATGATTGGATTAATTAATTCAATTGGATTATTCCCAATAAGAAACAATTGAAGTCGCCTTGAAAAGTGTGTTTACCTGTAGCGGAGTCATGTTGTTCCTATCGGCGGACGCGATCAGGTGCTGGTGCAGCGCCGTCTGCAGCGACGCGAACGCCGGCGAGCCGCTCAGGTTGTGCAAGTAGCGGACCAGCGCCGAGCTGAACGCGGCGTACAGAGCACCTAGCCGAGCGCCGTAACACGCTGATATTGTACCTAGAGCCCGGATGATGCTACTTTTAGCTAATTTTGCGGGCTTTACATCCATCTACGGTCAGGGAAAATTTAATCCATACTAATATTATAAATGCGAAAGTTACTCTGTCTGTCTGTCACGCTTTCACGCCAAAACTACTGAACCGATTTAAATGAAATTTGGCACACATAGTCTAGAGCCTGAGAAAGGACATAGGCTACTTTTTAATTGGAAAAAAGTGTTGTAAAGGGTTGAAAAGGGGGATGAAAGGTTATATGAAAATATTGTAATTTTCAGAACTAGAAAAGCATAAAATTTTGTATTTCAGGCTATTGATTAGGTATAAATAAATATAGCATTCAAAGTTTGTAAAAATGTTACCCTTATGGGTGTGAAATAAACATAGGGGATAACACATTTACGGATTCATTACAAATTTGTGGAGCTAAAGTTAACGCGTTAAGAAAAATCTATTATTATGTCTAATTCCACGCGAGCGGAACTGCGGGCCGTCCACTAGTATTTTTTATATTTGTTATATTGAATTGAATTTCCTAGATACTTTATCCATAAACATTTTTTAAACGTCCAGACGATCGTTTGTTTTGCCTTCGGGCGATCTGAAAATCGCCATTAATCCACTAATCCTACTTCCACTTCACTTCAACTGCACGAAACAAAGCAGTACGCACCACGCCTACTCTGTGTCGAGGAGGGACCAGCAGAGTGTGACTACTGAGTCACCCACTGAGAACGTGAAGCGTGTGTCTCACCGGTGTCAGTGCGCGCGGTCTCGCGGTCGAGATCCTTGGCGAGCGCGGGAGTGTGTCTACTGAGTCACCCACTGAGAGCGTGATGCGTGTGTCTCACCGGTGTCAGTGCGCGCGGTCTCGCGGTCGAGATCCTTGGCGAGCGCGGGAGTGTGTCTACTGAGTCACCCACTGAGAGCGTGATGCGTGTGTCTCACCGGTGTCAGTGCGCGCGGTCTCGCGGTCGAGATCCTTGGCGAGCGCGGGAGTGTGTCTACTGAGTCACCCACTGAGAGCGTGATGCGTGTGTCTCACCGGTGTCAGTGCGCGCGGTCTCGCGGTCGAGATCCTTGGCGAGCGCGGGAGTGTGTCTACTGAGTCACCCACTGAGAGCGTGATGCGTGTGTCTCACCGGTGTCAGTGCGCGCGGTCTCGCGGTCGAGATCCTTGGCGAGCGCGGGAGTGTGTCTACTGAGTCACCCACTGAGAGCGTGATGCGTGTGTCTCACCGGTGTCAGTGCGCGCGGTCTCGCGGTCGAGATCCTTGGCGAGCGCGGGAGTGTGTCTACTGAGTCACCCACTGAGAGCGTGATGCGTGTGTCTCACCGGTGTCAGTGCGCGCGGTCTCGCGGTCGAGATCCTTAGCGAGCGCGGGAGTGTGTCTACTGAGTCACCCACTGAGAGCGTGAAGCGCGTGTCTCACCGGTGTCAGTGCGCGCGGTCTCGCGGTCGAGATCCTTGGCGAGCGCGGGAGTGTGTCTACTGAGTCACCCACTGAGAGCGTGATGCGTGTGTCTCACCGGTGTCAGTGCGCGCGGTCTCGCGGTCGAGATCCTTAGCGAGCGCGGGAGTGTGTCTACTGAGTCACCCACTGAGAGCGTGAAGCGTGTGTCTCACCGGTGTCAGTGCGCGCGGTCTCGCGGTCGAGATCCTTGGCGAGCGCGGCGAGCAGCGCGTGGTGCGCGTCGTGCAGCTGCAGCGCGCACGCGCCCAGCCGCTCCGAGCCCGAGCTGATGATCTCCTCCGTCAGCAGCGTGAACACTTCCGTGGCTAGCGTGATGTACTGAAAAATAAATTGAGTAGGTATATGCTTCACCTATGGATCGCAGAAGAAAAAATATGGATACGCAAGTGTTAGCGCAAATCGTATCAGCACCAAACGGTCTCTCAAATCAAAGCTATTTCTCAAGCTCAATAACTTATTTAAACTACAATTTTCGCTAGTCTGAATTGTTCATAGCATGACTAGTAGAATTTCGACTACACAGCGATCAGTAGTTCAAGTTAAAAGCCATTACTGTATCTTCTATGCCGAACGTGGCTGACATATGAATGTCACGTCCACCACCACCACCTTTCATTAAAAAAAAAAAAACAATTCCAACTCACAGAATATGGCTCCGCCTTGTCCGGCACGATGCCCTGCGAGCGCGGCGGCGGCTCGCAGTTGTCGTTCACGTCGTGCGCGCGCGCGCCCTCCGCCGCGTCGGGCGCCACTAGAGTTGATTCGAACCATAACCCAAATAAAGGTTCGCTGTCTTCTGGGCACAAATGTTACATAAGTCACTACTCTTATTATTGCTTACTTTGTGTACAAGCCTTGCGGCTTGTTGGTAGCTTTTCGTGTTAACTAGCGATTTTTATGCAAGCAAGCGTCGATGATTTAGTTAAAGCATGGATGATAGAAGATGGGAGTGATTTATCGAGCAATCGAGTATATCTTATACCATAAAACATTGCCCAAAATAAAGTGGCCCAGAACCTTTGAAAACATGGGGATTAACGGGCAGGTGGACTGCCAGGGCTAATGTTTTAAAAGATAACGCCAGCCTGAATCCCAGCCATGTTAATTAACTATTTGTTACTTCCTCAAGTTGTTCTTTAAAAGCCACAAAGCGTGCGAAATTTATTATATCAGTGCCGGAAAAATAATGGCACTGATCTCATTATTTTTGTAAAGATATAACACGCCTGAAGAAAACCAGGTTTATTTGACATAGTAAGGAAAACAAGAAGGAAAGGAAATAAATAGAGAACTATCCAGAAATAAAGGATGGACTCACATTACTATGATTGATATAGATATAGCCACAATGGGTGCCCATAGTAATGGATAAGCGGAGTCACACTAGCACTGAATTCCTTCGTAATTATCGAACTTGCACTGACGATGGCTTGGTAATTAATTACTGATTAAAGCAAAATAAAAGCCGCTTGCACATTACTATGGATGTAGAGAGCAACGAAATATTTTAATGTACAAAAATATAAAGGGTGTGTTCACCATCGTCAGTCTCGGAGTCCTCAGAGCACATGATCATGTCCTGGAAGTAGACGGTGGAGTCGGAGCGGTCCATCTCGGCGTCCTGATGCTGCTTCTGAACCACCGCGCGCTTCAGGTTCGTGGCCTTGCGGTAGCACACCACGCCCAGCGCCACCAGCAACTATACGGGTATAAAAATATATCAATTAAGTATCATAAAACCCACACAAATAGCTAAAGTGAAGTGAAATGAAGTGTGTTAGGCTTGTACGCAAACCGACGGCTTAACGGGCACTCAGAAGCGCCCTTGAAGTTTTCCTAGTAGCAGTCACCCATTTACATTTTGACCGCGCCCGACACTGCTTCTCGCACTCGTCGTACACGTACGATCGACACGAGTCATAGGACTATTATTCAATATAAAATTATAATAATGATTTATTTATTCCGTCAGGCAATGTAGCCCACAAAAGTTAGTAACAATTTTATTGTCTTACAATCTATCTAAGTTGATACATTTTTATATATTAATTTCATATTATTATTTCAAATAGGTACTACCACTAATTTAACAAAGTTAAATTTACAACATGTCATATCAATATTTATGTAAATATTATTATGTTATTGCAACCACAAAATGTCAAGACCCTTTTGTACCTATGTATGAACTAGCTGACCCCGCAAACGTTGTTCCGCCATATAAAATGTCAAAGTGACGCGCCGCTTCACGTCAATGAGCGACGGTTAAAAATAAAAATACTAAAATAGTGTTTATAAAACAATTTCCATTGGACCAAATTGTGAATCTAAAATTCTCGAATCGAATTTCATCAACATCTATCCAGCTGTTTAGGAGGAGTTCACTGTCATACACACGTACACAAGAAATATATTTATTAAGATTAGATATAAGATAGGTAGTAACCTCCATGAACACACAAACAATTTCATCAACATCTATCCAGCTGTTTAGGAGGAGTTCACTGTCATACACACATACACAAGAAATATATTTATTAAGATTAGATAAAGATAGGTAGTAACCTCCATGAACACACAAACAATTTCATCAACATCTATCCAGCTGTTTAGGAGGAGTTCACTGTCATACACACGTACACAAGAAATATATTTATTAAGATTAGATAAAGATATTTAGTAACCTCCATGAACACACCAAAAATTTCATCAACATCTATCCAGCTGTTTAGGAGGAGTTCACTGTCATACACACGTACACAAGAAATATATTTATTAAGATTAGATAAAGATATTTAGTAACCTCCATGAACACACCAAAAATTTCATCAACATCTATCCAGCTGTTTAGGAGGAGTTCACTGTCATACACACGTACACAAGAAATATATTTATTAAGATTATATAAAGATAGGTAGTAACCTCCATGAACACACAAAAAATTTCATCAACATCTATCCAGCTGTTTAGGAGGAGTTCACTGTCATACACACGTACACAAGAAATATATTTATTAAGATTAGATAAAGATAGGTAGTAACCTCCATGAACACACAAACAATTTCATCAACATCTATCCAGCTGTTTAGGAGGAGTTCACTGTCATAAACACGTACACAAGAAATATATTTATTAAGATTAGATAAAGATAGGTAGTAACCTCCATGAACACACCAAAAATTTCATCAACATCTATCCAGCTGTTTAGGAGGAGTTCACTGTCACAAACACGTACACAAGAAATACATTTATCTATATAATAAAAATGAATCGCAAAATGTGTTGGTAAGCGCATAACTCAACAACGCCAGGACCAATTTGGACAATT
The DNA here is from genome assembly GCA_944567765.1 of Carterocephalus palaemon. Classification (NCBI taxonomy): domain Eukaryota; kingdom Metazoa; phylum Arthropoda; class Insecta; order Lepidoptera; family Hesperiidae; genus Carterocephalus; species Carterocephalus palaemon. The sequence goes on along the minus strand of OX155641.1, from coordinate 11,854,172 downwards.
CTTTTTTTTAAATGTTCGTTGAAGTTCAAGGAAGGTTTTTACGGCGAGAAAAATTTGAAAATTCATCCCCTAAGAGGGTAAAGGGGGGGGTGAATGTGTAACGCGAGCGAAGCTGCGGGCGTCCACTAGTATTAAGATAAAGATATATAGTAACCTGGTGTAGAGGCGCCGCGGAAGCGAGGCGCAGCTCGCGCTGGTGCGCCGAGTGGTGCGCGCGCACCTGCAGCGGCGCGGGCGAGGCGGCGGCGGCGGCGAGCGCGGCGGGCACGCTGCTCGGCGGCGCGGCCAGCGCCTCCAGCCGCGCGTCCGCCAGCAGCGCGCCCGCCCACGCCAGGCAGCGCCCGCCCAGCGCCACCCACACCACGCCGAGGCCTTGTTGCCTGGACACAAACAGTCCGGAATCACTAAAAATCAGCGTTGCGACTTGTCGAATTGTCGACGCATATAATTTTGCTGTGATGACCTTTTTAGGACAGGGATATGCGGCATTTCTTTTCGTTTCAGAATTATTTTATTTTATTGTCTACTAGTGGACGCCCGCAGCTTCGCTCGCGTAGAATAAGACCCATTAACGACGTGTGCCCGCGTTCGGGTTGCCCACTTGACTTGAAAAACGGCAAAGTTTCATACTAACTTTGCACCCCCGTTTTAGCCCCTTAAGGGGTGAATTTTCAAAAATCCTTTCTTAGTGCTCTCCTACGTTATAAAAGGAACCCCTGTGCAAAATTTCAAGTTTCTAGCCCTTATAGTTTAGGCCCTGCGTTGATATGTCAGTCAGTCAGTCAGTCAGTCAGTCAGTCACCTTCTCCTTTTATATATATAGATACTAATATTATGGATGTCAATATTATCTATTTAAGTATGTATTTAAAAATATCTATGTATGTATATCAGTCTCTGACACCCATAACACAGGCTCGCGCCTACTTTGGAGTCAGATGGCCGTGTGTGAGAATGTCCAAGATATTTATTTAGATATTATTTATTTATTATGAAGAGGAAGCATTTGTTTGTGATGTTTTCTCACAAAAACCACTGGACCAATTTCAAAAATTCTTTCACCTTTAGAAAGCTGCATGTTCACTGAGTGACATAGGCTATATAATATTACTAGGTGTAAAAGAAACTATTGTTGTCTAATTCACGCTAGTCTTTTATATTTTGTACTTGCTATAATACATTATTTGTTTTTTATTTTGTAATAAGGAACAGAGTAATAGTAGTATATTTTCTCTTCTGAATAAATGTCTTCTTCTGTTCTATTCTCAACAGGTTTGCCGACAAATCTATACAATAATAAATCTTTAATAAAATATGAAAATTTGAATATGACATTAATTTATGGTCAGACAGGTTGACTAACTTACCTGTCGAAAATTAGTAAACTTCAAACTTTGAGAATAGACAAGCAGGTTTCTTGATAATATGATTGATTAATGAAGATTATTAGTGTTTCTTAATATCTAAATTGAAGAATCTTTTTTTAGTACTTACATTTTGGTCAGGTTATAGGGGCGCGAGGGCACCTTGGCGGGGCTCTTGCCTGGCGCGGTGGGCCCGGGCGCGCCCGCCAGCGCGTGGTGCAGGCCGCACAGCAACACCCACGCGCCGATCATAAGATGGTTTTGGTATACCTGGAACAAGACTTGCTTGGAGTATGACCAGTATTTGTGTCTATGGTTTATTATATATGTACTATATAATAAACCATAGACTAGAGCTATCTAGTCTACCTTTTTCGAAATGTTCAACATAATATTATCATAATTCAACCAATTAACACAAAACTTAACAAATAATACACCTAAACCTTCCACATGAATTAGGCAACTACTGGTGAAAAACGCATGAAAATCCATTAATTATCCATTTAATTATTTTACAGCATTTATTTTTATATCGAACTCTGAGATGGAATATACAACGATAATATCACAACATAAAGCATCTCTCTATTCTTCATTGGGGTGTAATCTAAAAACATTATTAAACAAGTGACTCGAAAAAAATACTACAGGACATTTTTGTAAACTTTTAACAAGCCTTACATATCCTCCGGCGCGCGTGGACTGTTTGAATGTCTCGCCAACAGTGTTGTACAGACTGAGTGCACTCTCTACCAACGTCGAGGTCTGCTGCTCGCCCTCCTCGTCCTTCGGATGTAGGGATGCCTGTGGATAACAAATATAGATTCATACATAATCATTATCATCATCAACCTTTATTGGTCCACTGCTGGACATAGGCCTGTCCTAAGCGACGCCACTCCGACCGGTTCTGTGCCTTCTGAATCCAGCGGTTTCTCGCTGCCTTCTTCAGGTCGTCCGTCCACCTTGTCGAAGGGCGGCCTAGATTACATACATACATTCTACCATTAAATTTGTGTGCAATATTTTCAGTTAATAACATTAGAATTACCTTAACAATATGAACGATGGTGACATATCAACATTAAAGAATTTTATTCATGTTTGCACAGGTCGCAGCCATCGTAGAGAACAGTAATTTTTTAATACAGTTGCTCAAAAAGTGGCGTATTACAGGGACGTTTAGCGTTCGGGAAGTGAGCTATTACACACTCGTGCTTTTTCTTTACCTTTTCCGAACTCGTGCGTTCTCTTTCCCAACTGTCAAAATAATGTCTATTAAAAAGAAAAAACCAACCATGAAGTTTTTACTAAAAAAAAATTCATAGAAGTTTTTATGATTCATGCAAATATTTCTAAAAAGAAGCTACTAATTTGTTTCAATATCAGATTTAATGATTTGATTCAATGAGTTAGGTTAGGTTTCACTTCATTTCATCGCATTAAATTTCATGTCAATAAAAAAATTCTTCTGAAGACTTGGCTGTATGGGCATAGTTCCCTTTGCCTACCCAGAATGGGTGAAGAAAACAAAAAAAAATCTCTGCAATACTCTGTATTCTTATACGGTTGGCGCCATTTTCCAAAAATGTTCTTTGTGAGTTTAGTTTGTGTTTTTATTATTATATTAAATTGCTTAATTTTTTCGCAACTGTATTAAAAATAGTTGTTCAGTACACGTGCGGAACCGTCATTGCAACTTGTTCCGACTGTCAACCCTCGCCTTCGGCTCGGGTAGACATTTGTCGAAACTCTTTGCAATGACAGGCTTTCCGCACTTGTAGCGAAATATACTATTTTTGAACAAAATTTTTTAGTGATGTGCTCAAGCTACCTAATGTAGGTGGCCTTTTCAGCATGATGGTTTAAGCCAGGAGCAAATCTAACTCAGGAGTGGGAATTTTCATTTGAAGGGAGGAGGTGTGGGTTCAGCCCATGAGCCACTGCAACTTGCAAATCGCCTAGTTAAACCTACAGATACTTTTGGGGTCGAATTCCTCGACAGTGCAAGGTAAGACTAGGCTTCCGCCCAGATTGCGACTTCTGTTATGAGTGACTGCAGGGCACATCATGGTCAGCAGTGGGCGTGGGCATAGACCAAGTACCTGAGCAGTAGCGGCCAGCAGCCACGCCACGGCTATGTCGCTGAGCGTGGCGATGCGGTCCGGCGTGAAAGGCTCGAGGCAGGGCAGCGACAGCGCCAGACGGCACACGTGCACTTCGTTCACCAGAAAATGGAGACTGCAAATAATAAACTCGTTAATGACATTGACAATCAACGCAATCAATATTATACCGTTAAAAACTTTTTTTTTTTAAAAAAGCTTTTTAAAACTTTTATTATATTTTCATGCATTGTCATCGGAACCAAATATGTGTGCCAAATTTCAGCTCGATAGCTTCAGTGGAAGTGGGTTAAATATTGATTGCAAGATTCCAGGACATACATACTTACAAGATACATACGAGTGAAGTTAAATAAAAGCTTTTAAAAAAGCGATATTTGCATAGCTTTATATTTTTGAAGCTTAATTAGACCTGTATACTTCAAATATTGGTAAGAAATTACGTAAAAAGAAAATACATATTACTTTTTCAGTTTTATGTGATTACTTTGATTGCTATTTGTATAGCAATATTCTCCTTAACGACGTAATTACTGAAGGTAACAAATTCCAGTGAGAGTGGTCTCTAGTGCGCCGGAGACATTCAGTAATGGACATATTCCTTTGATCTGATTGGATAATTTTGTTGGTGATCTCCTTTGGCTTTTACATTGACTGTTATCGCAGAAATTAATCAACATCAATCACTGTGAACGGTGAACTGGGCATATACCCCGTGCCGCAATCTTGCAATATACTGCAAGATATCTCGCATGTTCGGTCAGTGCGCGTCGATACTTGTTAAGTTACGTTACGTTATGTTTACTTTATACGTATGATACGTTACACTATCGATAGATTTGATTACAATTAAAACGTGTGTGTGTGTGTGTCGTCTCACGAATTACTATAGTCTGACGTCACATAGTAGGCGGGACTCGCGCAGGGCTAATTACGTTTGCTGCGGCCGGAGGTTCCAGGAAAACCAAAATTACTTTTAAAAGTAATATAATTAAAATAAATTACAATTTGAACTTAATAATTAGCCTAAGCGATTCCTATCGATGTTGGATAAAGAATGCTTCCCTACTCGAATAGTAGTGTATATATAGTATCACGAGACGTCGCGATTGATGAGTTACATAATTAGGACAAATATGTTTAGATCTAAAACTGGTGGCGGCGTCAGCATTCTTCATGATCTGAGTCAATGTTGAACTGCAAAAGTAGACCAAATACGTAGCTGAATCGCATAATAGTGCTCTACAAACTACCGACGGTGTCAGCGCTCTTCGTTAGGGTTCCGCTACGTGATACGTAATTGGCTGACGAAAAAAATAACACGCATCGATTGCATCAAAATAATACGTGATCGCCGTTCTGTCATCATCAATTTCTGTGACGGTTATAGTAAGTTTTTCGAGGATTTCCTCTTCTCGTCTCCAATAATAAACTATTCAATAGCTAACTATGACTACAGTGCAAGATACTAACAGTGAGGCATCAGAGTTGAACTGCGGCGACATGGCGGCCTCCTTGGCCGACTGCCAGCGGTTTAGGTAGCGCTGCAGGCAGGGCAGCGTCGCGCACACGTTCAGCACCACCGAGCCCGCGCGCAGCTCCACCAGCAGCGACGAGCACGTCGATGCCAGCCACTTCTGCGGGTGCAAGTTAGGTGTTACTTCCATACTAATATTATAAATGCGAAAGCAACTCTGTCTGTCTCGCTTTCACGGCAGAACTACTGAACCGATTTAAATGAAATTTGGTCTAGAGCCGGAGAAAGGACATAGGCTACTTTTTAATTGGAAAAGTGTTGTAAAGGTTGAAAAGTCGGATGAAAGGTTGTATGAAAGTACTAGTGGACGCCCGCAGCTTCGCTCGCGTAGAATTAGACCCATTAACGACGTCAAAAACGGCAAAGTTTCATACTAACTTTGCACCCCCGTTTTACCCCCTTAGGGGGTGAATTTTCAGAAATCCTTTCTTAGTGCTCCCCTACATTATAAAAGGAACCCCTGTGCAAAATTTCAAGTTTCTAGCCCTTATAGTTTAGGCCCTGCGTTGATATGTCAGTCAGTCAGTCAGTCAGTCAGTCAGTCAGTCAGTCAGTCAGTCAGTCAGTCAGTCAGTCACCTTCTCCTTTTATATATATAGATTTTCATTTTCAAATCTAGGAGCATAAAATTTATATTTTAGGCTGTTGATTAGATATAAATAAAGTAAGTAAAACTTTAAGGCGCCTAGTGGTGCAAAATGACCTTGAGAATCGGTGCACACATTCTCACAAACGACAACAGCGCCTCTAACGGAAAACCTCAGAACTACCTTACAGAGCATACAATGACATGTCATGAGGTACTGTATTAATCGCCTGTATAACCCGCGCAGATAGAGAATAGATCTGAAAATGGCACTTAAAATACAAGCACAACACACAACACAAGCAAGGGTACTTAAAACACTGGATTGTAAAATTTGCCTTTATTAATTGTGACATTTCAGAATCAGATTATAAAAATAAAGAACAATAGGATGGGAATGGTATCAAAGGTTTTATAAACCGCTTGGTCCAGCAGTGTCCTGGTCATCTGTACCCATTACTGGTTCAATTCCCTCCATGAATTGGTTAAAATCTTCCATGGACTGGTCAATTGTAAAATTTGCCTTTATTAATTGTGACATTTCAGAATCAGATTATAAAAATAAAGAACAATAGGATGGGAATGGTATCAAAGGTTTTATAAACCGCTTGGTCCAGCAGTGTCCTGGTCATCTGTACCCATTACTGGTTCAATTCCCTCCATGAATTGGTTAAAATCTTCCATGGACTGGTCACTTTCACAGTCCTGGTCTTCAGAGTCGTCACTTTCATCTTCGGTGTTGCTGTTCAATTACATCACAAAATGTCAACGTTCGTAACAAAAACTTAACGAAAATAAATAACAATCAAATGTAACGCAAACAAAAACAACAATATCAACGAAAACAACAATTACTCGGAGTGCGTCAAGTAGCTTAGAAAGCGAATCCCGACTGATTATTTGTTTGCAGCTCGTACTTCACTGTGTGAGTATAGACAGCGATAGAGAGTGAGCGAGAACGCATGCGAGAGGACGCCATTTTCAAATCTATTCTCTATCTGCGCGGCTTATACGGGGAAGTGTTTCAGTAGATGGCGTTTATTTTAAGTAATAATTGACCTAACAAAAAATTTATAGGAAGGTACGACAACGTAATGAAATTAGATTTATGCAATTTTTTTAGTTACTTAAAATAATAACAAAAAAAAAGTCATAAAAAAATAAAGAAAAAATTGAAAAAGAAAGGAAGTGTAACTGGAATTTGAACCCGAGTCTCTAGAGCGAGATTCTTACTCACCGCCAACTCCCAACTACGCCATTTACAGTTATATGATTAGGGTTGAAAAACTGTGTACGTATCTATCTTTTTGTACTCTGCAAAACTGCAGAGAAAACAATGAAAATTAATAAGTGTTTGACAAAATTAAAATGCTTTTACCTCTTTACGTCATTCATATGTGTGACGTTTGCTTTATATGAATACTTTTGATTTATTTCCCATGTTTATTTACAAAATAGGAGTCCGTTTACGAATTTAAAAAATACATATACCGTTAAATTATTTATATAAATCAAAAAATGTATTATCCAATCAATAAAAGTAATGAAATAACGTTGGAATCTTGCAGAAATTTTGCGGCAGAAAGCGCGACACGCCCGTCTAGCAAGAGGCCTGAGCCGCGACTGTCGGTACACGGCGTTTACTCACACATGCTCGCCATTTCTCGCGAAATATGTCCGAAAATGAGAACAAGGGTTTTTTGGAAATTCTACAAAGTGGATTTAAAAAGTGGTACAACCGAAATATTGTATTTATTGTGATGAAAAATATATGTTAAATTGAAAAAAAAAATACGTATTTTAGAAGGGATTTGATTGTTTAGAAGATTATTTTAGAGGTATCTTCGTGATTTTTTTCTATCGAGTCAAAATTAATGTATTATGTTTTGAAGACCATAGCAATATAACATATATCCTCAAGAATACCATATATTTTTTTTATTTGATTCTCTGCAATGGTTCGTGTGATATCTTGTTTATAAAACTCGCGTTTAGCCTCTGTAGTCCTCTTAACATAAGACAATTTTAACAACTTCAATTTGCTTTCACCACCCTTATGCTAATCACACTGAGTGGTCCCCACTGTCTTATATTTTAATTTAACTATTTACTCACCCCCTTATTCATAAAAAATAAATAAACCTATTTTAGCTATAGAGTGTTATGTCTTCTTTATTCAAACTCAATTTCTCACTCAGACTCAGAAAGAAAGTGATAAAACACTATAGCTTAAAGGTTTATGCATATGTTATGAATAATTTATATTTAAATTAACTGTCACATTAATTAGAGTAATGTGTTATGTATGTGCAAATTATTATTTGACTGAACAGTTCTACCATTCCATCATAAACTGTTCTACCATGATGATAAATCTGTTTTAAAAATAACATTCATACCATTTCAGAAACTAAAAAAACTGAATTTTACAATTTAAAAATGTAGTCCTTAAAATGTATATTTCATGATCATTAATTTTCTCATTGAAATGACATTTTCTACATGCTACTCCTCCCTTACCTTCATGTCAATTGTAGGTTGTTGGATAACACTAATGTCATTGGCGCTCTCCAAGCTGTCCTTCCTTCCGGGAGACGTGGTCTCTGCAAGAGGCTGAGGCTGAGAAGACGGCAGGGCTGTCACTGGATTCCTCAGTGGCATGGTCAGTTGTTCCAGCAGAGCGTCTGAGCGGCGCTGCGCGTGGGAAGGCGCCTGCTTGTCAGAATTGGAGGTTTGGGAAGCAAGAGATGTGATCGGACTTGGGATCACTGAAGACTTCGTTGTTTGGGTCTCTGAAAGAACAAGTTTCAATTTTAAAGAGTCACAGATTCCATACAAAGTGAATGGAAATACAGAACATTGGCATTACCTCTTATAACTCATATCCATGAAAATTGCAAAAAACATAATTACCTGATACATTCACAGGGGATGGTATCTTTGCATTTTTCAGTAAAGATGTCAAAATAACCAAGTCTGATTGAGGGTAACCACCTCCATCAATGCCACAAAGTCCAACAATGGGCAGTAGAAGCTAAAACAAACAGGATTTATAATGCTTCATATTGATTTAAAAAAGAACATTATTATTCGTATTTTTATATTAATAAATTTCTACTTCTTGTATATCACTTATTTGTTTTTTTAACAAATATTTAACATTATACCTGCTTGATTGAAACATTGGGGGCAGCAGTAGTACTGTTGTCATCATAGCTCAATCCAGCTTCAGAGAGCTTTTTCAGGATTTGTCGCAGTATGACTCTGCATGCATCACGTGCAGTGCCAAGCTGGTCCGCTGGTACTGAAACAAAGTTAATATAAGACAACACCAACATAGAGTATAATATCCTGTATTTCCCTGAAGAGATTGGTGGATATTTGTAGTTCTAGTACACCTACTCTTTACAAAATATGTTTAGGTTTAGGTACCATGTTATAGTAAGCTACTACTACTACATAGGGATACTATTATCTTACATTGGCCACAAATCAACTACTACTGGGAATGTCAAGTAAGAAAAATCTCAATAATTCTTTACCTGACAAACTACAACTCAAGTCTCAGTTGTGACCACTAAACCAATGAGGCAATTCAGAGTATATTCTGCCATATCATGTCATGTACCGCTATATCATAAAAACGTTAGAGCGTTTATAACTTTAATAAATAATTAGTTACCCAAGATTAGTCAAAAATAAGATCTTCGATCAATAATGTACGTTCAAAGATTAAGATGATGTGGGTAGCATTATATGTTCCTTTTTTTAAACAGTTTTTTTTAGTAGTTACCTAGACTATCGTTATGCTTGCTCAATCACCTTATAGTAAAACTAGTGGACGCCCGCAGCTTCGCTCGCGTAGAATTAGACCCATCAACGACGTCTGCCCGCGTTCTGGTTGCCCACTTTACTTCAAAAACGGCAAAGTTTCATACAAAATTTGCACCCCCGTTTTACCCCCTTAGGGGGTGAATTTTCAAAAATCCTTTCTTAGTGCTCCCCTACGTTATAAAAGGAACCCCTGTGCAAAATTTCAAGTTTCTAACCCTTATAGTTTAGGCCCTGCGTTGATATGTCAGTCAGTCAGTCAGTCAGTCAGTCACCTTCTCCTTTTATATATATAGATAAACTATTTGACTTTGACATGTTGAGTAATGAACATAACAGAATAAATGCGATTAACATATGTGAATAATCTTTATAATTTTGTTTTTCATGGTTGTCTTAATTAAAGTTTTAATAATGAGTCATAATAACGAGTCATAATCAGTTAAGCATATCAACATAGATTCAGAATGTTAAAAAATATTCCATGACACACAGTTGTATATTATGGAACATTTAAATAGTTTATCAATAAAAAAGAACAATCTCAAAATGTAACTTACAGTTGTTTGCATTGACTGTGATGAAGTGTGCAGACAAACATGCAAAGCATGTGTAGAACAGATCATGGGCATCATCATGGTTCTGGAATTCATTCTCACTGAAAAAATAAATAAACTAAGAATGAGCAGAAGTCATCACCATCAAGTCAACACTTTGTGTTTTATAAATAGATCGCAAATATGCACACAACATAAACGAAAGGGCTAGCTAGCTAGTGTTTAGAAACATTGATAGCCAGTAAATATAAAGTATCCTAAATAAATTAAGGTGGACGCCCGCAGCTTCGCTCGCGTAGAATTAGACCCATTAACGACGTCTACCCGTCTAACGACTTCAAAAACGGCAAAGTTTCATACTAACTTTGCACCCCCGTTTTACCCCCTTAGGCTGTGAATTTTCAAAAATCCTTTCTTAGTGCTCCCCTACGTTATAAAAGGAACCCCTGTGCAAAATTTCAGGTTTCTAGCCCTTATAGTTTAGGCCCTGCGTTGATATGTCAGTCAGTCAGTCAATCAGTCAGTCAGTCAGTCAGTCAATCAGTCAGTCAGTCAGTCAGTCAGTCAGTCAGTCGGTCAGTCACCTTCTCCTTATAAATATATAGATATCTATTTAAACTTTATATTTTTATGGAAGTGGGACAATGCAATGGATCGGGTTAGGAATGGATGCAGGAAGAAGTATCGTAAAACTAATTATCCCTCATCATATTTGGGTCTTGTAAGATCCAAATATTGTGGATACTGAAAATATTCGGCTACAAAAGCAAAACAACCCCAGGAACAAAACAAATATACAATAGCAATGAAATAAATACAGAATCTGACATTTCTGGCAATGAAGCCCGGTCGGTCTCTAGCTCTACCTACTGTGAAAACGCAGTCTAAAAATCACTTACCTTTTGATTATAGCATGTATGATTTCGACAGCATCGTTTTTGTCAAAAAATGGGCCATAAAGTGCCATTAAAAATGGTTTAACAGTACTAGACCACTCGATATTTCCTCCTGATGCAGCCATTTTCCAGAATGACGTATCAGAAATAAATTTTGCAGATTTGCCTGATTTGCACAGGCGTACAGCAGCACCACAGACAATGTACTCGCAGCGCAGACTAGCACACACACAGACTAGTTAAGCAGCCACAGATTATATATAGGCCTGTCAAAAGAATGTATAATTTGTAGTTAGTAGTTGTGCGAGATGTATAAGCATTGACTTATCCAATGTAACATGATGTGAAGTTGACTTGACGGGCCTGTTGGCGCAATCGGTAGTGACCCTGTCTGTTGCGCCAGGGGTCGTGGGTTCGAATCCCGCTCGACAAATATTCGTGTGACGAACACTTGTATTTGTTCTGTGTCTGGATGTTAATATTATCTATTTATGTATGTACTAGTGGACGCCCGCAGCTTCGCTGGCGTAGAATTAGACCCATTAACGACGACTACCCGCGTTCAGGTTGCCTACTTGACTTCAAAAACGACAAAGTTTCGTACTAACTTTGCACCCCCGTTTTACCCCCTTAGGGGGTGAATTTTCAAAAATCCTTTCTTAGTGCTCCCCTACGTTATGAAAGGAACCCCTGTGCAAAATTTCAAGTTTCTAGCCCTTATAGTTAGTCAGTCAGTCAGTCAGTCAGTCAGTCAGTCAGTCAGTCAGTCACCTTCTCCTTTTATATATATAGATTTAAAAATGTATGTATATCAGTCTCTGAAACCCCTAACACAGGCTCGCGCCTACTTTGGGGTCAGATGGCCGTGTGTGAGAATGTCCAAGATATTTATTATTTATTATTTATGATGCCACTTTGGCCCGTGAGTATCATTAAACAGGTTTATTTACAAAAATCTTGGAACATTTAATAATCCATCCATCAGCCTTTCAGAGTCCACTGCTGGACATAGGCCTACCTTAATCCGTGCCACTCCTCCCGATCCTGTGCCTTCTGAGTACAGCGATCCATCTATAACAATATTAATATTAATAATCTCGTAGGGCAGCTTGTGGTGAGCTGGATGGGGAGTAGCAACCGCACGGATCCGAGTTACTCCGAGACTCGATCAGGCTTCCATCTTCAGCTTGCCTTTACGGTGGTCGGAGTGAACCCCAAGAGAGACCGCAAGAGTTTCGCCTCTTACGGCCGCACAGTGGCGCGATAGAACTATTATGCTCTCAGGGTGGAAGTGAAAGTTGCGTAAGTGGCGAGTAAGCGTAAGTAGGATGGATAAAACCACCTCATATAAAAGCGCTGCTCAGGATGACGAGAGACACCGCGCGTCAGCAAATCTTGAGACTGGCAAATGTACAAGACGTGCGAGTCCATTTCTTCTGTAATCCATACTAGTCCATACTATCCATACTTCCATACTAATATTATAAATGTGAAAGTGTGTTTGTTTGTTTGTTTGTTTGTCCGGCTTTCACGTCGCAACGAAGCTATTATATGGTATGGTTTTTGTGTGTGGAGATAGTGAGGAGGGTGGAGAGTGACGTAGGCTACTTTTTACCCCGGTAAAACATCCCCATGGGAAGATCGATGTTTTGTTATTTGCTAGATATTTAGTTCTGGATGTTGTTAACAGATGGCATTGTTAATTCCCTTTTCCCACGCGGGCGGAGCCGCGAGTAAAAGCTAGTGAGAGGATAATATGAAGAAAAAAAAATTGTTTGGCTTGGCTGTCAGTGTCACTGCTAGCTGCCACTGGTTTTGAGAATACCACTGACTGACTGTTGAATACATTGGAAACACAGAGTACATTTTATATATTGGAAATCCATCCAAAGAATTTGGCGTCATTTCAACTTTCAATTCAGCACAAATCAAAAAGAATTCTAATAAATATTCTTTCAGGATTTGCTAATAACTTCTATCATTCTACTATATATAGCAGTATGACAGAAGTTGCCCAGAAAAAAAGAAAGTTATCTGAAAATCAGAATGAATCTTCAGGTAAATTATAACCTACACATTGTATCTGCAAAATACGGCGCTAATTATCGTTGAAAGATCAGTCAACTGAAGTGGTAATGGACAGGCCACATCGCTCAATGGATTGGTAAACGTTGGGTGAGAAAAGTCTTCGAGTGCAGAACGCGGTTTGGAAAACGGGGTATTGACCGCCCTCTGATGTGGTAGACTGACGGTCGGAAGAAGACAACGGGAACTACTGTATTTAGAGGGCTCAGGATCGGTAGGAGTGGCTTTGATTGAGGGAGGCCTATGTGTAGCAGACCCAAAAAGTTTGATAGGTGAAAGGAATTGCATTAGTAATTTGTATTCTGTTTTCAGAGCGACCAACCAAGATTCATATTAAGTGCCCATATTTGGATACAATAAACAGACATGTGTTGGATTTTGACTTTGAAAAGTTGTGTTCAATATCATTGACGAGAATCAATGTATATGCTTGTTTAGTTTGTGGAAAGTATTTTCAGGTAAAGTTTTTTTATTGAAATAATAATCATGTCCTCTAGTGAGTAGATTTGTTGTTTGAGAGGTAAGCATTACCTCCACGACAGTGTGCTCTGATATGTATTTATTTAAAAGTTTTTTTTTTTTAACTTCACTTGTATGTATGTATGTCCTGGAATCTTGCAATCAATATTTCACCCATTTCCACTGAAGCTATTGAGCTGAAATTCAGCACACATATTTGGTTCCAATGACAAAAGTAAAAAGTAAAAAGTTGTAAAAGCTTATTTAAATATTAATAATTATAATACATATATAACAGTATAATTTATCTTATTTTATATCTTTTTAGGGAAGAGGGACAAACACCCATGCATATACTCACTCAGTGGCTGATGGTCATCATGTGTTCCTAAACTTGCACACCTTGAAATTCTACTGTCTTCCAGACAACTATGAAGTTATAGGTAAAATTGTAAAATATATGAAAGAAGAATATCCAGCATCAGAAATTATGTGCCTATAGAAATTATATAGCACAAGATGCCACACATCTTGTGCTATAAGTCAACATCTAGAAATGTTGTTTTATATTGTTAAAACTACTTATAAAGAAAATTACTTGGGGTTATTAACTGATAAATTTTCAGGTGTTATTTATTTGAATCATTTTTTTTTACTTATTACAATTTGAATGAATTAAAATGTTAGCTGCCCTCTGATATGAACTTGAAAAAATCTACTGCTGTTCTACAGAGAATTTTAAATCATTCTTTGTTTTTTTCCAGATTCCTCTCTGAATGACATAAAGTATGTGCTAAACCCTATATTTACTCCTGAGCAAATAAAACAGTTGGACCACAACACTAAAATGTCCAGAGCCATCGATGGAACTATGTACATGCCTGGCATAGTAGGACTGAACAATATTAAGGCTAATGACTATTGCAATGTTATTTTACAGGTAAATGTTATTTTAATTTTAATCTATGTTGCCTTTTAGTCATCATGGCCAATTTTTATTTTGTATATGGTGTGTTGAACCTATTGCTTTTTAGTTCCACTATAATATATATAACAATCTTCATAAGGAACACATAACATACGAAATAGGACAGTGACAATATCAAAATGCACTTGTTGCAGATTCTTTTGAGGCCTACTGTAAAAAGCTACCTTTCATTTAAATATTTACTTTTTATTAAAGATAAAGTTTTTTCAGCAGGAGATGACCTTGATCCCCTTTCTTACTAATCTATTAAAAATACTCAATTCCCTCTTTTTAAAAGCTTTTTTATTCAATATGCATACATATATATTTGCTATTTCTGTATTACACCATTTAGTGTCTGGCCCAAGTGCGGCCCCTCCGCAACTACTTCCTTCGTGAGGAGAACTACGCGGACGTGAAGCGCCCGCCCGGAGACTCCTCGTTCCTCCTGGTGCAGCGGTTCGGCGAGCTGCTGCGCAAGCTGTGGAACCCGCGCGCGTTCAAGGCGCACGTATCGCCGCACGAGATGCTGCAGGCGGTCGTGCTGTGGTCGAAGAAGCGATTCCAGTTTATCAAGCAAAGTGAGCAGTGGTCGTAGTAGCTCTAGGCTTGTTGGAGGTTGTGGCAACAGTAGGCAGTGATTTGCGATGCGATAGGAAGAGCGAAGCGTAGCGTAGCGTCCATAGCCCAATGGCTCGCGTCGATTCAATGCGATCGAAAGAGTTAAGCAACGACGGGCGCGGTCGGTTTGTGGATGGGTGACCGCTAGTGGCAAAAATTTCATGGACGCTACCGTGCTTCGGAGGGCACGTAAACCCGTCGGTCCCGGTTGTTTTCAATGCTGGAAACAGTCGTTAAGCCTTGTCGAAGACCTTCGGGTGGCTTGAGAACATTCGACACTGGGTTGGCCACTAACCCCTCCAATCCGCATTGGAGCAGCGTGGTGGAGTATGCTCTAGACCTCCTACAGCAGTGTCTGTGGGGGAGACCCGTGCCCAGCAGTGGGACGTCTATGGGTCGCAGCGAGGAAGAGCGAAAAGACATTGACTTGGTACTATGGCTTCATTATACGCGAAAATCTGGCGATGTAATAGCTAAATTAAACGCATGCTTCATGCGATCAAATCATAAATCGCGGTAATATACGCATAATGTAGCCACTAATATATGTTCATAGTTGCTCAATTGAACTATTTGGGCAAGTTAATTTTTAGGGTTCCATTCCCAAAGGGCAAAACGAGACCCTATTACTAAGACTTCGCTGTCCATCCGTCCGCCTGTCCGTCAGTCACCAGGCTGTATCTCATGAACCGTGATAGTTAGCCAGTTGAAATTTTCAGTGCTCGAGTTCGACTCACACTTGGCCGTATTTTAATTCGCTTTAATTTCTCTGTAAGATTGATGTAGCCAATGTTTGCCAATCACACATTGCTAGTAATATTTGACGTACCGTGTAGCCACAAACGTGAATATAAACTATTTCTTTTAGTCGCTTACGTATCGCAGGACGCGTCGCGAATTAATGGCCTCAGCCCGAGGCTTGGACCATCACCAATACTCTGCCAATGCAATGAAATGAAACATAATCCTTACTAATATATAAATGGAAGTGTGTTCGTTACTTTGTCCTTCTCCGCCTCAACGACATGATGAATCGATGTGATGTTTTGCACAGATGTGTTACAGGGCCTGGAGAGGGAAAGCACAGAAAATTGTATGTTTACCCTAAAATGGGCGCAACATTGACACAACAATCATACTTTTTTACGAGACCACATATTAAAGTGCTGTTACTCCCAATTTGAGAACAATTTCATAAATAATTTCTCCTTTAATGCTTCTTGATAATTTTTAAATTTCTCCATTAATATGACATTTTTTCTTTTTATATATATATTTAAAACTAGTATTATATGTGTTCCATTCATTTATGTAAGGAATGTTTGTTTCAAAATTGAAATGAATCGGATGAGATAAGACATAAAAATAATACACATTAATAATTATAATATTTTCTGGTTTCCAGGTGATCCCATTGATTTTCTCTCATGGTTTTTGAATTCACTTCATATGGCTCTGAATGGTACTAAGAAGCCAAATAGCTCAATTATCTATAAGTCATTTTTAGGACATATGAGAATTTATACAAGGTAAGTACAATAGTGGTATTTTTTTATTTGATAAATATGTTATTTACTACTAGACCACTTTTTTTTATGCTTACCAAACTCACAAAAGTTCGCCCATACAAATGCAACTGCTTTGCTATCTAACGATAACAGGGTCTTGACGTGAGCGACGATTTATATGCCTTCTGAAGTAGGTACTCTAGTGGTCGTAAGCGCGACTGCTATCTGGGTTGCTATGTTCCGGGTTCGATCTTCGTATCGGCAATAATTATTGGGTTTTTCTTCCTTGAAATGCCCGGTAGCAGCTCGGAGTCTGGATTTGTGCCCGGTGTATGGGAAAAGGCTCACCACCTACAAGGGACCGAAACATAATAGGTGAAAAGTGGGTGTACTACGCAATTCTGCCTATAAATATAAAAAATAAAAGCGTGAAGTTATTTTTATCAATCAAAAAACAATTTGTCACTAGTGGTCAAACATCCCAACTGCTGGTCAAACAGCCTTTATAAAAATAAGGATAAAAAAAAGGAACCACAAAAAAAATGGTTCTACAAAATGCGTACATACTTTGTTACGTTGCCCAACGGAATTCTTTACGAAAATGCCTTCGTGACTCTAAGCCACTGTGTGTGTGTCCACTTTATAGAAAACTACCACCCCCTGATGCAGATGACGCCGCGAAGGTGGACCTCCACAGCGAGGAGTACGCCGAGATGATAACGGAGTCGCCGTTTCTGTTCCTCACGTGCGATCTCCCCCCTACGCCCCTGTTCACTGATGAATTCAGAGAAAATATCATTCCACAGGTATGTTTGGAGATGCGTGTTTAATTAGTCATCTTAAATGATGACTAATTAAACATCATAATCAACATGACAAAAAATAAAGAATTATAATTAATAAAATTAATTTAAAAATAAAATTAAGTTAAGTATGTAATCAATATATAAAACAGTATATGACATAGGTATGTAATTACTATAACAAGATAATAGTAAATACTATTAAATAAAATGTCTGCCTCTCTCCTCATCTTGCAATGCCTTAACAAGGTGCACGTGTTGGTTGTATTTAATTGTATGTTACCTACTAAAACATGTGTAAAGCAATAAATGTTAAATAAATAAATAAATCTTAGTACTCAAGGGGTATTTTTATTTTAATGACTTATGAATAATATGTCACTTCCATTATATTTTATAGCAACAAAACTATTCCTAATAATTTTTGCAGGTTAATCTATATCAGTTACTATCAAAATTCAATGGTCAATCATCCAAGGAGTACAAAACATACAAGGAGAATTTTCTAAAGAGATTTGAGATTACACAACTTCCACCCTATTTGATTTTATACATCAAGAGATTTACAAAAAATACGTTCTTCGTGGAGAAGAACCCGACTGTTGTTAATTTTCCAGTCAAGTAAGTAAAAAAGATTTTCATAGTAGATTACAATAATATTAATTAATGTCTATGTAGACTTATTGAAATCTATATATATAAAAGGAGAAGCTGACTGACTGACTGAAATATCAACGCAGGGCCTAAACTATAAGGGTTAGAAACTTGAAATTTTGCACAGGGGTTCCTTTTTTAGCGTAGGGGAGCACTGAGAAAGGATTTTTGAAAATTCACCCCCTAAGGTGACTGCTCTATAGTATACTCTAGACCTACCGCAGCTGCGTCTGTGGGGGAGACCCGTGCCCAGCAGTGGGACGTCTATGGGTCGCAGCGACGAGCGACCCCCTATGGGGGTAAAACGGGGGTGCAAAGTTAGTATGAAACTGCCGTTTTTGAAGTTAGTGAATGTCTTATTCCACGCGAGCGAAGCTGCGGGCAACTAGTAAAGTTATAATTACAGTTATAATTACATACCTAGGTTTTAAGGCATTGAAGGAAAAAAGTTTTGGTTGTGAATCTTTTTCATCATCACAAACATGAACTGGCTGTTCGGATGTGGGATGGATGGCCAAAATTAAATAAATTATACTAGATAATTTATTTTCTGGTAGTATTATATTTGGACACAGTAACCCCTTACTTCTCCAGTTTTCACAACGACCTCGCCTTTACATTACATCAGCTTATATTGGGAAAATCAGAGTTAATACAATGGCTCATCAAATCGTTTATCTTTTATTAATTTCTCAAAATTATATAAACGATTAATAATAATATTGTGTTAGTTAACATACAATCAAATATTAAATTTAGTAAACCATTAATTGTTTAATCAAACAGTAAAATCAAGTAGGTGGATAATGTGCTGCCTGCAGTGTGGAACATGTCCCACTGTTTGGACAAGGGTCTCTAATTGTTTTTAAATATTTTTGTTTTTCTAAACATCAACAATCACATATTTGTTTCTCTCAATAATAATTCCAGATGCCTGTCGTACTCTTATATTAAAATTTGTATTTTACTATGTACATTTTAATTTTAGAAATGTAGATTTCGGAGATATTCTTACACCGGAAATAAAAGCAAAGCATAATGGAAAGACTGTCTATGAATTGGTGGGCAACATTGTACATGATGGGACACCAGAGAAAGGCACATACAGAGCACATGTTTTACACACTCCAACACAGCAATGGTGAGTTAGAACTTGTTCATCTTAATGTTGTTGTAGTGTCTGCAGTTCAATACAAATATTGAACTGAGATTGAGATTATATACCCTATTCTGTGACGGGAAATAATAAAAATAACATCAGAACCAAATTGATATATTGAAAATACCAGGACACATGCTAGTAGGACTACCTTGAAACGGCCGATATTGCTATTAGTCGGTTAACATAATTGGCATGTTCTTTATTAAAAAAATCTTTTCTATTTTAGGTATGAAATGCAAGATCTTCATGTGACCAGTATCCTACCACAAATGATCACCCTTACAGAAGCCTACATTCAAATATACGAATTAAAGCAGGACTGACAGTGAATTAAATAAAACAATTTTTTTATCTCTTTTCTCTTTATTTATTGAATATACAAATTCCTGATATCATCTAGTCCCATTCAACAAATTATTTGCCATGGAATGACCATTACACTTATTAAAATTATGTAATATATACATATTAGGTTGTATAAATACGTGACAAATAGGTTAATTCATTTACCAAGGACCAAATGCCTATGAATTAATTTGCTATAGGACATAAGACATTTAGTTTATTCCTTCAAGACAACTGGTCCATTGGTCCATATTAAAAATGTGGCAATAAAAAGATCACAAAGTATGTATTTGCCACAGTCAGAGAAATTACCCATAATCATGACTTATTAATTTTATTCAGCATCTACCATTTGATCTTTGATTAATGATTGGTCTTTGCTGTGCTACAATAATTACCCTCTTGTTTATTTTAACACATATTTTGCTGTCCATGTACTAAATGTTCACAGGCTATATCTATTTATAATTTCTTGGGACAGTTACGTGTTATAAGGTCTGTTACACTATTTTTGGTAAATAATATATTCACACCATGAATTGCAACAGAAGATGGGCATAAAGAATCACATAATATACCTTTAACTAATAGAACTAAAATCACATAAACATCACATTGAATAGGCATATAAATGCTACTATGTGTTTTTATCAGCCATAAATTTCATGTTAGATATTTTCGTTATTAGAGATCAGATCAAATGCTAAAGACAGATGGAGTATGGGGACCATTTCTCATAACTTGAGCTTAGTACTTTTATGTAATTGAGTAATGAGTGATTCAGTGACTCTCCCCTTTCTTGCCAGCAACACGCTTGAATTCACCCATATTTGTGGTGGAAATTGGAGACCCATAGAAGGCGAGATGGTCAATCTGTGTTACTTCATCGCCTGACTGGTTGTCTTTTATAAATAGCTGAATGTTTTGTACACTCTGGAACTTCACAAACCTAAGAGGAACTGGGTTACCCTCCAAGTCGCTTGGAGTGAACCTGAAAAAATAATTGATCTAATTAGCATAAAATAAAAGTTAAGGGTGTCAATTTATTATATTTCAATAATTACATTCACTTATAATATCAGTCTAAAAATGTATGTTTGCGTTAAAAATACAGCAATTAATGAATAAATAGATGGTCAACTAAGGAATCGTTTACTTACTCCAAGTCTTGCACTGATGAGTTACCCCCAGCTTGGTCAAAGTCCAGGGTTCTCGGTTGGTTAATGAATAATTTTACAAACTTTGGCCCTTTATCGGCAGGTGCCTTGATTTTTAAGGAATGTAGCTTCACAATCTGAAAAGAGTTATAAGATAGCACTGAGTAACCAACACAAGAATCCATCACACCAATAATCATTCCTATTTCAGAAGCAGCATTTTTATTATTATTTATACTAAAATTACTAGAGGAAGTGGTGAAATGTATTGATAAATACCTGATTGAATGAAATGTTAATGATCAGTTGTTCATCACAGTCGCTAGCCAAGTAGCCACCACCGCTGTTCAGTGCGTGGGCCAGAGGGTGATCATCAGCTTCATTGAGGCATTCACATTCACTCTTGGTGATGAAAGTGACCAAGTCCAACTATAATAATGGAAATTCATAGAGTTTTATTATTTATTTATGCAGTAGTACATACAGTTACATGTGGTACCACTTCTGGTACCCAGCCCCACTAATCCACCACAAGGCTCCTAGTAGGGGAGCCCAAGAGGGGATTTTGCGGGATACTCAAGCGCGTAAGTTTAATATACAGTGGGATACCTTGTACCCGGTTAAGTACCTCCACCAAATATGAGCCCCATATATAAATGGGGCCGTCAAGGATAAAGGATCAGTTTAGTAAAAAAAAAAAATTTGTCATCAGAAATTCTTGAGCGCGTTAGATTAAGGTAGGGTGAGTAGAGTGAGTACTTTGTAGCCCTCCCCTTTCTTTACATTACAACTTTGTAGCCCTCCCCTTTCTTTACGTTACTCTCAAATTGTAAGATTAGTGGAATATACACTTTTTAGCATGTAATTAACTCACCCTACCTTAATCTAACGCGCTCAAGAATTTCTGATGACAAATTTTTTTTTTTTACTAATCTGATCCTTTATCCTTGATGGCCCCATTTATATATGGGGCTCATATTTGGTGGAGGTACTTAACCGGGTACAAGGTATCCCACTGTATATTAAACTTACGCGCTTGAGTATCCCGCAAAATCCCCTCTTGGGCTCCCCTACTATCCGTGCTTTTCATTCAAATTGATAATTTGTTGTGTCAATGATTTTAATCAATATGATTGTTTGATTGTTGAAGTAATCAAAAAACAAAAAATTAATATCTTGGACATTCTCACACAGCAATCTGACCCCAAAGTAGGCGCGAGCCTGTGATATGGGTGTCAGTCTGATATACATACATAGATATGTTTAAATACATACTTAAATAGATAATATTAACATCCAGAAAGAACAAATACAAGTGTTCGTCACACAAATATTTGTCCTGTGGGATTTGAACCCACAACCCCTGGCGCAACAGACAGGGTCACTACTGATTGCGCCAATGGGCCTGTCGAATATGTACTGTATATATTAATACGAATACTCACATGCCCTGCAACAGCAGAATCCTCATCGCTTGTTTCCTCTGTACCATAATACTGCCTTACTTTGTTCTCTAAAGCAGCTGGATCTGGTCCTTGTAGGCGGTCAATTCTTGTCTGTAAAAATAACAGTAACATATTACTAAAAGTTGCATACTTATTTAAAAGTGTGAGGATAGCTTAGGATAACCTAACCACAATAATGTGATGAAATAATGAGCTGTAGGATCCAAAAAATATACAGGTACTTTGCCTGAAATCTAGTTAGAATAAAGCTATGATAGTAACAAATATAACAATTTATTCATTGACCGTTGGTCTAAAGTGTAGGGGCACACAATGACAGATGATATTTTGGAGGAAGAATGAAATATTTTTAATACTAACCCGGTTTCTATAGAAAATGAAAGTAGGCATCGCGCTGATGCCCTGAGAGCTGGCAGTTTCAGCACACCTATCGACATCCACTTTTAGAAATACTGCCCTAGGAAACTTCGCAGGCAATTGTTCAAATATTGGGGCAATTCTTTGGCACGGTGGACACCTGTATTAACATGAGATTCATCAGTTATTATTCAAAACTTAATACGATGACTGGGAGGTTTGATTCTCAAAAAAGGTTATACGTACCAAGTTGCCGTGAAGTCCACGACCACAAGCTTAGTGCCGGCGTTTGCCATTTCGGATTGGAAATGGGCTTCATTCTCTATAACAGTCGCTAACCCCATAGTTTTCAAATTAGAAAACAAATTTGAACATCAACAATTTCAAAGCGATGATTTGTACTTCAAAATGGTGACTTGACTTTTTCTGATTTCTGATTAAGATTTGACAGCTACGGTAAAAATGTTGCCATGTTAAAAGTAAAAGAGTAAACATCATAGACCATATTATGTATATGGTAAGCATGATAAAGCAGATAAAGCCATGGAAGATAAGTTCGTATATCAGGAAAGTGTACTCTCACCTAAACCGCGAACCAAAAGAGAGGCTCTCAAACTTCGCGATGGTCTGTTTTAGTAGGTTTACCATGTTAGAGCGAGACAATGTGAGACTTATGTTTGTAGAGTGATTCCTGCTCTTTTTCAGTACAATAAAGATTTTAGTAAAGCAGAAAAGATTAAAAAAATCTGATTATTGTAAACTTTAAATTTTTGTCAGGTGGCCGTGTGTGAGAATGTCTATGATATTTATTTATTATTTATTTTTTTATTTATTCAATGCTGGTTTCATTTCATAACAAAGTCGGTTTATTCGTTTTTGAGTCCATCGCATAGTTATTTATTTATATTGGTTTTGTTAAATAATCATGTCATATAATGTTCTGGGAGTTTTTTTAATTATTATATTATATTTATTGTTCAATGTGAATTGTATCCGTATCATCAATATAAGAAATATACTTATCTAACAAACCGAAACCAATGAATGTTATAATCGTAGGTAATCGGCAACCCCGAAAACCACGAACACGATACCCGTTGCTAAGTATTTTGTAAAAAATCGAGTCCCCCATCTTGGATGCCGAAATAAAGGCTGTAGTCGTAAATGGTAACCCCGAATATCATATAAGCCCCACGAACACAATACCCATATTGATATTTTGTAAAAAGTCAAGTCCGTCATCTTGAATCCCGACATAAATACTAGCCATACCTATATTGATTTTACCTAAAGACACGTCGCAAACGTCCACCATTTTGCCAAGTACCAAATATCATCAAAATCGATTTAGTAGTTTGGGCGTGAAAACATTTCACACCCAAACCACAGAAAACCAGTATTAAGGCATTTGAAATAGAGTTTGTTTTTGTTTCTCACGAATTTTGCAGTTCACTATCAGATAGTCTTTATATACATGGATAAAGCCGGTTCCGGCCCCGGATACATTTGAATTTTCTCACGCTGGACCCACAGCGCCACGAAAATAAAAATAAATAAATAAATAATAAATATCTTGGACATTCTCACACACGGCCATCTGATCCCAAAGTAGTAGTAGGAAAGGTTTCGCTTGTTCGGCTTAAAAATATACCGTGGGCAATCGACATCATTAAACAGTTTTGACAGGTTTAATATTTTATTATTTAACAATATTTTTTTTAAATTTTTCATATAAAATAACTTTTATACCTACTTATTACATTATTTTTATTTGTAGTCATAATTTGAAACCTTACTTTAGCATTTTCCACCGTTTGTAGGCATTAATATTATAGCATTGTCGCTCTCCATGTATTTTTTCCCTGGTATGTATGTATTAAGAATCCTAATATATAAAAATTTATAACATAATTTAATATACAAAAAAGGGAAAGTTTTTTTTTGTTTGTTGGTTTGACCTTCGTCTCCTCAACGAAATGATGAATCAAAATTTTTTTTTGCATAGATGTAGTAGGTATGCGGTATACGGGATATATATTTCGCTGGGAAATGCTTTTACGCATCCTGCCCATGACCGGGGCACGTATGTGGGACTCACTGGCAATGACTTGCCACAATACCCACCAAAACCCAGCGGTGCCTTCAGCGACGATGAGAGATGCCACGGGATCGGTAGGCATTACTACCGCGCCGAACACACAGCGAATGACAACTGTGACTGACTCTGAACACGACTCAATTAGGGACTGGGATGGTTAGTCCAATTATTGAGAGAGAGTTAATTAGAACATTAGTTGGTCAGTTCGTTAGTAGGTATGAGGACTGGGGACTGTTAGTGATATTTAGTCCTGTTAGTAATAGTTCAGTTAGTACTTGTTTGTAGGAGTCTCGTTCTAAGTCAGTCACAGGTGTTGCTACCCTTGAGGACTAAGATGGTCGCCTCTAAAGAAGTGTAACCGGAAACCACACCTTTCCAACCGGACCATAATTGCTCTAAAAACAATTATTACACGGCAGAAATGGTACAAGGTAGTACCGTGGCGGTGCCTCCAAAATTATTTTGTTGCTTGCTTGGTTTGCCCAAGAGGAGCCAGCTCTTGGGCAAAGCTTTCTTCATGAGAGTCTTTGCAGGCAACTCCTGAAACTCCACACGAGGCTGGCATGGTCATTCAGGATGTACCGAAGCTTCGTTTAGATTTAAAAAACAAGTTTGAGACTGGAGTGTTGGGACGGATCAGATAATCCTCTGTGGTCCAAACTTTTGATTATTTGTTGTATTTATATGAATATTTTGTAACGAGACAGCATTATTATAATAATATTTGTTCATAAAAAAAAACCTATCTAAGTATTAGGTTGGTAAAAATTAATAAAATGTTAATTTGTATCTACTTTATTTAAATAATATATACAAAAACAACCCACTTCAAAAATTGAATTTCAACGAAGGAGCCTAAGCCTCACGCCCGAGGCACATCTTCGCAATTACTTACAATAAGCTTTGCAAATGGTGTCTATTTTTCTGAATAAACATGGATCTAAGAAACTGTCCTTACGGTCGCAGAAAGTTAAAGCCCCTGCTGTAAATAACGAGCAAATTATTTCTAATTGTGCTATTATCATAATATTACTTACGAGACACCGAATCTTAAAGAAAAATCGTTAGTTGAAGAAGAAAACATAATTAATTTTATTTAGCATTAGCTAACACAAACATAAATTGATTAGGTACCTACCATCGCTACCTTAACACCTGCATTTTGGCTTTACCAGTCTAATCGACAGATTCATTAAATTACTAAGAAGTAGGATGGATTAGTGCTATTATCTGCCTGATGTAAGAGCCGACTCAAAGTCACTAATAGAGAACTTCTGTGCGTAAACAGATTGCGGGCGGTGTTGAGCTTGATCCGTCATTCCGGTGACACCTGGAAAGTATGACGATTTGTGTGACTGCCGAACGGGAAACTACACGGGTGGGCTAGCACCGGCCTTATCATTTGTATAAAAAGACCGTCATCTTTTACTTTAATTTACCGTGTGTATTATACCGAGTGTATACGAAAATTAACATAGAATAGAGTCACGTCTCTACAAATAAAATTCTACGCAAATAGCGGGAAGATAATTCAATTTATATTACACGCCGCTGCGGCAGATAAAATCGGGAACGCTTGCGGATGAACCACAGTTGACTCTCGAATTTAGTCCGGGAAAGAACAACAACAAAGCACTAAAATAAACTAATTATTCGAATGCAGTTGAAGTATCAAGTAAATAATTATGTTGTTTCGTATAATATATTTCGTGGGAGTTTTCTTATTTATGCTGGTCTTGAGCTTTAGTGAGTTTCAAACTACTCAAGGTAGAAATTCGAAATTTGAAAATGCAAGGAATTTACATCTGTTCAAATATATGAGAGCTCTACGTCGTATCATTGAATTTTATAGTGATTACCGCAATGAAATTGATATCAACTTTTATTTTGGTTTATTTTTAGCAAATGGTGAGCAAAATAATTGATTAGTTAGTTAGTATAAATTATAGGTATTTTGTTATACATATAATTAATGCTAGGATAAATAAATCTTATCTTTTTTTGTCACTAACACCTACCGCTTCCTCTCACAATATCAAGGATTGACTGCTAGAGTGCAATAAGGTGCTAGAATAAATTAAATAGTAGACTGGGCTTTCAGAGCTGTTTCATTATCTTGCAGTTTAATATCAACTGCAAGATAAAAATTTAGGATACGTGGGTAATTGGAACAATTGGACCATGATAGAGTTCATTTTTAGTGAATTTGAAGCGAGCTCTACACGACAGTGATCAAGTTTTACCGGAAGAGTTGAGTATCAATATAAGAGAAATTATACGAAAAACGGAAGACCTTGAAAACTATTTCTTTAGTATGGTTAAAAAGAGCAGGTCAAGATATAGTAAATACAATGAAAGTGAGTGATAAAATAATTTTTCTAACTTAATGACAAACTTTCATCCTTTATTCTATACATAAGTATGATACTCCATAAGGTATGAAAATTTTATACCCATTCTAATTATTTACAGTACTTTCATTGTTTGCAAATGCACCAGAATGGATTGTTAATTTTCCGGAATTTCGTATTGCTGCTGAAACAGAAAACCTGCCAATAGAAGCGGTATCTTATTCGGATCTGGATAATTCAATATGGACATCGTATATAAAAAAAGTTGATGACATAAATTCATGGTTGCCGAATCCACAGCAATCAGGTATTTTGAATTGTAGGAAATGGTTAACCCATTAGCGGCCCAAAATCGAATCGATTTAAACTTTATGAAAATGCACATACGAGGAGAACCATAGAACCAAAGGTTTATAACCTGTGCATAGAATCATTAGACAGCCAGCGTCATGCAATTGCATTATTATTTACTACCAAATACCCAATTGGGTATTTATGATGACAACAACGTAGTTAAAAACAATAGGTGTTATCAAAATTGTTATCTAGTAATTTTACAGTAACTAAAACGTTTGTTTCAGACCTGTGTCTAGCCTCTTTATCAACAGCTAACAATTTAGTGAAACCAACAACATCCAACGGACTTAGGCGGAAATGTAGAGTCTTAGAATCATGCTACGAAATGTTAGAGAACGGCACTGATTTTGGATATGCTCTAACACATAGGTACGGCTTTTTATGTTTATAAATAAAGCAAACGAGCATGAAGTGTGTGCGGTAGCACATGCCAAATTGTTTCTCGGACTAAACGAGTGTCATAAAAGTCTTGTCCATATTCGGTCACTGATGCGTTTAATAAATAATAACTAATGTTTATCTAAGTAATATTTTTCGTATTTTCGAACAGATTATTATTCCTTCAGCAAGCAAATTTTAGCCGCCGCTGCAGCATATATTCTGAACAAGAAGATAAACGAATGAGAGAAAAGTTTTGCTCTCTCGCCTATCAAGAAGTTTTATATATTGCATCGCATGACTTTCAAATAGTAGATTTGCTAATGGAACAAGGTAACTAATAATTTATTAATATTCACTCAAAGTTTTTGTGATGAAATTTTTTTAGCTTGACATGTCTATACTAATAATATAAAGAGGAAAGATTTGTTTGTAAAGTTTTCACACAAAAATTACTAAGTAGCTACATCTTCACTGAGTGACATAGGTTATATAATATTACTAGGTGTAAACAAAACTATTGTGCGTCCACTAGTATATAATATAGGTAACTTGTCTTTGGTGTCCTTGAACGAGATTTTCGCTCTCTTCAAAACGTAGGATTAATTTGAAACTTTGCACACTTATCAAGGACCGATGACAATGCAATAATTGAAAAAAAATCTACTTTTTAGTTTGGTTATATGCACAAGTGTTTTTAGTTTTTTTAAACGATTTTGTTATTATTATGAAGCCTCAGGGGTAGGTTAGTTACCTTCTACGACGGTTTGTGGCGCCAACTAACATTATGAGAATGGGTACCTAGGTACTGTTGTTTATGTTATTGTTGTTAGTTTGGTATTTACAAAAAGTACGGTGAATTATAAAAAAAACTCATTTTCAGTATGCCTGTGCGCTTTAGAGGGACAGGCACGATTCCTCAGACATCGCTGGTTGGAGAAAATTCTTGATTTCCAAACACCGTTTGGATGCTTTTCACATAACCTTCGCTGGAAATTTAAGATGCCTACTCCTAAATCAAGTATTTGGAAGTTCGTCAAAGGCAGAGATCAAGATATACTGGGCGGTGTTTGCAACGGACATACCACTGCGTTAGCTGCAGCTATCTTAGCGGCGGCTTCCAGATATTTGATAGAGATGCATTACTAGAAAGTACTAATAAAATTATTTCTGAAATATTTAAAATATAAATTTGATTTTAGTAGATTCTGTATAGTAGTAGTAGTAGTAAGCCCATTATTGTCATATTAGATTCATATGTACCTAACGTTTAATTTCAAGAATGTTATTTTTTTCTAAATAAAGCTTGTTATATTTAAGTATCGTAACTTAATATGGGAAAAAATAACTATTAATACATACAAAATGGTGTTTGTTTATACGGGTAGTATGAGTATGACGCAATATAAATAATACATAAAACTAATCAATTAAACTTACTGATAGTTGATTAGTTAAAAATAAAACCATAAAGAAGAATGTTATTTGTAGTTCTATCGTATGAAAACCAAAATAGTTGGTAATGTTATTTTAGTAGTCTCTGTGTTGTGACACCTAACCATAAACCATTATCATTTAACGGGCCCGTTGGCACAATCGGTAACCCTGCCTGTTACGCCAGGGTTCGTGGGTTCGAATCCCACTCAGGACAATCCTGAAGGTACACTCGGCCGAATGATTAGTCACATCTAACCGTAGCCTACGATTGCTCTTTAAAGCATCAATCAATATACAAGACCGTACCTAATAATCGTAACTGCTTTGTTAGTCTAGTGATCATAAGCGCGACTGCTAGCTAGAGGGGGCTAGGTTCAAGCCCGGGTCGGGCAAACTATTATTGGGATTTTCTTATTTAGAATTTGTGTTCGGTACATGGCAATCATCACTGTTGAAGTGTCTGAACACACCCCTGCCAACCCCTTCGGAGAAGTACAGGCTTGACCCTATGTAATAAGCGTAGTAAAAATCTAATTAAAAGTACCTGTATGTGACGGCATGCTCGCTTCCTCATAGACCAATTCCACGGTGAATGTGAATACTGACAAGTAGGCCTCGCCACACATTGCAATCCAATGTCGACCGGAACCAAGGATTGCATCATACGCTTCCGGTGTCCGCTATGTAAACCAGTTCGACTGCTCCAACACCATTGAACCTACTCGGTAGTAATTCGAGTTAAAATAGAAAATTCTTTATGGCAACTATTAAACGGCAGTGCAGAGTATGCTTTAGACCTCCCGCAGCTGTGTGTGGCAGGACCGTGCCCAACAGTGGGACGTAGAAATAGAAATAGAAAATAATTGTTACAACATTACATTGTGTTACATTACAAAATGAAGAAAAGGCAAAAGTACCCACCTAAAATTGTCTTGTGTCAGAGGAAAAATGGAAATTATACAAAAAAAAATACATTACAAAATGAATGCATAACAAAGTACTTAGTGCTAAAAAGAGAAATAAAAAAAAGAACATAAAATTAATAAAAAGAAACGTTTAGGTTGCACGCTCATCATATTATAGATAGAAGTCTTCATTTCGGATCCTATAAAAGTCGAAATTCCGAACAATTATCAATAAAAAATAAGTACATCCTATCTATTTGGATACATTATTGATCTTGTTATCGAAGCCTTCTTTTGTGAGAGCGTTGTAGAACCATGTTCTGAGAATTTATGACACAGTCTGTAGATGGCTGTGAGTGTTTAGTGTTCAGCTCTTCAGACATTAGTTAACATTATTTTAGTTTAGTACCAACTGTACCAAGTAATCGCCACGTCAATAGCCCACTGGCTCGCGTCGATTCTATGTGATCGACAGAGCAACGACAGGCGCGGTCGGTTTGTGCATTGCTGACCGCTAGTAGCAAAATTTCATGGGCGCTACAAGGGCGCTACCGTGCTTCCGAGGGCACTTTAAGCCGTAGGTCCCGGTTGTTTTCAATAGTGAAAACAATCATTAAGCCTTGTCAAAGACCTTTTGGTGGATTGGCCACTAACCCCTCCACCAATTCGCATTGGAGCAGCATGGTGGAGTATGCTCTAGACCTCCCGCAGATTTGTCTGTGGGGGAGACCCAAGCTCAGCAGTGGGACGTTTATGGGTTGCAGCATTACCAAGAATTCATTTTTATTTGAAAGTGTCTTTCCGTTCTCCACCGGACACGAGGGCCATAATGTTTTGCAAATGCTAATAATTTCTACAAACAAAACACTGCATTGAATTCTAAAACAGTAAGCTCTAACGTTTATTTAACTTTGGATTGTGCTAGCGAAAGGATTGTTTAACAGGATTAGCAACAGGTACAATTCCGATAATTCTTAGTGTTAACAGACACATATTGGCTGGCAAAGCAGTCAGCCAACAGTGCCAATAACTTGAGTTCAACACGTCCAACGATGTTACAAATGAGGAATGGAATTGCTGAATCCGGTTGGATATCCCTTCTAAATATTTTTACAAAATATTTCCCAAGCAAAATATAAAGAACAGCAATAACAATTCAAGACATTCTGTAATGATGACATGTCATTCGAATGTCACAGAATTCATTAACGAATTGTTCGTTACAATTATGAAAAACATTATTATTACATTTATTTATTGGCTGTCGGAATCGGTAGTGACCCTGCATGTTATGCCAGGGGTCGTGGGTTCGAGTCCAACCCAGGACAAATATTCGTTTGACGAACACTTGTGTTTGTTCTGTCTGGATTTAATATGTATTTAAAAAAAAACTATGTATGTATAGACACGAAACCCATAGTACAACAGGCATGCCTAGTTTGGGTTCAGATGGAGAATTTAATCCATAAAGCATTCTCTACCAGCTAACCATTGGGTTAACTTTACCATCCAATCACGATTCATACATACCTACACACACATATACATATAGTACATACTCGTACATACATTGATTATATACAGTACCTATACTATTTTACTAGGTACTTCTCTATGATAGCACTGTAGCAGCTGTAGTGTGTATTACTGTATATTTGAAAAGGTATCTGACCAAATGTTTATTATGATTCATATGTCAGATAAAAATCTAAACTATTACGTGTGTCAGTTATCTCATTAACAATTTTAACCACGCAATTATTCGTACATTCTTCGTGATAATATCAGACTAAACGTGACTAATTTTTACAAATCAATTGAGTTTTAAAAGGAGGTAACTTTTGTGAATAACTTCTAATAGGTACTAATCAGGATTTAATTTAGCGTATCGATTAGGTATAGGTATTAAAATGAACGGTTTTTTTAGGTTTCCTTTGTGATCGGACCTACTTTGAGTATTAGTCAAATGGACGTATTAGTCAAGTTATGAATAGTTTATATGTGTTTGTAACGTTTATTTAATAAATTATTTATTTATTTATTAATTAATAGATTTAATGTTTCCAATGTTTCTATAAAGGTGTCAATAAAATTGTATAAATAAATATCAGAGAGTTTTGTGACAGCCTCCTTTTCAAACCAAATCACGGCATGATTCAATTCAAACGTGGTCTAATTTGAGTCGTCAAATTGAAATTCGGTCCGAGTTCCCCTGGGACCTTCTATACAATTCATTGTGGACCACGGTGCCGTTACTGTGAGTCACGCTCGTGAATTTTAATATTCCAATTACCAATGGTCTGCTGTTAATGACCCGACGCCCATTTCCGTGTGAGAACCATATCGATGTTAATGGTCAGTCAATTGACAATGCACGTAAAGAGACGAATAGCTTAAATTATGAAGTTTATTGACGGGCCCGTTGGCGTAATCGGTGACCCTGCCTGTTGTGCCAGGGGTCGTGGGTTCGAATTCCAATCAGGACAAATATCCGTGTGACGAACACTTGTATTTATTGTTCTGTATCTGTATGTTAATATTATCTATTTAAGTATGTATATAAAAATATCTATGTATGTATATCAGTCCCTGACACCCATATTATAGGCTCGCGCCTACTTTGGGGTCAGATGGCCGTGTATGAAAATGTCCAAGATATTTCTTAGTATTATATAAGGTAGGTATTAATGGGTTATTTTATTTATTTATCTTTATTGAATTAAGACAGATGCTGTCTCGTTGTTCTAGTGGTCGTTAGCACGACTGTTAAGCACAAATCCTATTAGGTTTTCTATCTTGAAATGCCCGGTGCCGGCAATAGTTTCACCACCTACATGGGTTTAGGTCCCATGATAAAATAACTGGTGAAAAGTAGGTGCTGCACTCTGCCTACCTCTTCGAGGAACAGGCGTGATGTTATGTTAGGATATTAAACAACAGAGTAAAAGCTAACGGCGAGCTTGAAACATAAAGTTATCTGTGAACGTAAAGCAAGTCTACCAGCTAACAATGGGCTAAAAAGACAATCACGATTATACGATTAAATCACGTTATCGACTCAAGTTATCGCATTGTCGATTGTCGTCGTCATCTAGTAATCGCGGATCCTCTAGTTCTCTACTCTTCTCTTCTCAGCTCTTTATTCACCTTTGTTATAACTGGTGATGCTGAAATTAATTAGTTACATTATTTCGATGTGTAAAACCTGCCATTTGTACCTGTACCTTCATCAATTCTATCAAATCTAAAATTATAAAAAATGTTCCAGCCGTTCTTCAGTTAAGAGTATCGTAACTATCCCGATTTGTTTCATATATAGATTATTTATGCAATTATTATATTTCTGCATTAATAAAGGAAAGGTGACATACTAAGCTAAATACTTGACAATGTGTTTTAAGGAAAAAAATTAACGTTCCTATTCATTGTCATCGGAACCTAATATGTGTGCCAAATTTCAGCTCGATAGCTTCAGTGGAAGTGTGTGAAATATTGATTGCGAGATTCCAGGACATACGAGTACATACATGAATGAATACATACGAGTGAAGTTAAATAAAAGCTTTTAAAAATGAGATTGATAAACTTACAATACAAATGTGCAGTAATTAGATTCAGATTTCTTGTTGACAACATTATTTGGAGTTTTTAAGTAAAAATAATGGCCTACCATGAGTAACACCTTTAACATTTAGGTATATCTATACTGTTAATGCAATTAAGCGCTATTATGGAAATCTCAAAGGACCTCGTATAAAAATTTCCGTCCAAATTCATGACTATGGGAAACACATGACATTTGCCGTCTGATGTACATCATTTTGTACAGTTCTGATTCTGAGGAAGGCCACAAGTTTTTCAATTTAATATATTCTCAATTAGGTTAATATCTTGATTAATTTAATTAGTACCTACACTGTCATAAATTATTGTAGCCTCTTGAGATTACTATCTATAAAGAAGCTGGAAGAACCTGTATCTTATGAAGTATATGAACGCTCAAGTAATATAGGCACTTAGCAACGGGCATTGCACGGGTTCTCTCTCCTAGCATTGAATTAGTTTAGAATATAACTACCACGCGAACAAGAGGAATTTGGTAGAAGAAATACTTCTTAAGAGATTAATACGTTAAAACATTGTTAATCGTACTTAGTACAGTATTATTTTATAGTTAAAACTGATTTATGCATACATACTTATATTGAATTTCTATGCTTTAGGTATAACTTTTGCTTGAATCAAAGGCCCTTTGTGCCAGGTAATGAGCTATTAAATAACTCCATTTTTTTTACGGTAGACACATCCTTTATTCTACGACCATCGTGTAGGTTATCTTCTTTTTTATGTTCAGGGCGTACCTACTCTACTTGGAGGTTACCAGACTGGTTTATGGTAACCTGAGATGGCGTGGCATGGCGTAAGGTCGCCAGACTCATATTTATCAGACAGATATTTAATTTTCCGTTAATTGTTTCACTCAGTTTAAAACACAGCCTTCCTGTCAAATAGGTGCATTTGGCAGTTGGTAGAGTCTGTTTATGGATTACCATCGCAACACATATTTCTGCGGTGTGCTATTTGTTTTATACAGACTTTTATCGTTTATTATATTATGTATATACTCATTTTATTTTTATTGCTGGTCATAGTCTCATAATTACAAAGAGTACAACAAGGGTACTCTAATAGTGCTGATCTTAGTTACCATATCGAGTGATTGTTACCCAAATATACAACTACAATAACAATCAATTCTTAGAATTACGAAAATATTAGCGCTTTTAATATACCAGATAGATAGGTACTGTCTGTCGTGACATTAGGGCTTAGAGTAGTGGTAGGTAATTATTGTAAATTAGCCTTAGCATAACTTATGTTTGGCACCCGCGTATTTTCGTCCAATATGAGAGTTGATTATATTTTTATGTGATACCTAATGATTTTTCTTATATTTATTCATATTTGATAAAAATACACGGTTGACAGTATTAATTACTGCAAGAGTATAAAGTTATTAAGGATAACCCTGGTGTCGCACGTGCCCATAGACGACGGTCACCACTTACCATCAGGTGGCCCGTATATCTGTTTGTCCGTCTATATTATAATAAAAAAGGATTATCTATTCATCCATTGATCGATAGCTAATCCTATATAAGGTTTCACGTTAGAGCGATAACATTATATCTCCTTTTCTTGTATTAGTTACCTAGACTTTCGTTAAGCGTGTCCAATCACCTCATAGCGAAATAAATAATTTGACTTTGACTTGACTATGACTTTGAAAATTCCGGATAAGGAAATAATTTTCTTCACACCATCCAGAGCGTCCATATAGAGTAAAAGGTTACTGTTATATCCGCCTTGATCGACATACATAATTAGCCGTACCCGATGATGTCACCACTTCTTAGAATAAGTGTCTGGTTTCTGTTACTTTACACATTAACATTAAGCTTTTAGTAGTCTTCCTTATTACGATTCAAAGGTTTTCTTGGATTCCGGGTTAGTTAGGTATTAATGTATAGTATAGTTGTGTTGCGTGAATTCCAAAGGTCAATTACGAAGAATACCTAAAAATAAGTTAATTAATCGCGAAATATTACGAAAATGTTGTTGTCTTGGTTCAGAGGCAGTATCTAGTTGGTCTTATGTTATATCTTGGTCAGGAGGCATTCTTTTTCTCAAATCCTGTTAATTGATTAAATGAAAATAAAATAAACGCTCACAGCCTTGAGTGTGATAAACTCATCATGTCAGGGAATGCTATCTCAACAACAAGGGGGACAAGCACAACCTTTTTTTGTCCCACTGTTGGGTCGAGTATCCTTTCGGAAAGGGAGGGGTTAGGCTACGCTAGCCAAGTGCGGATTGGCAAACTTCACATGCATTCGAGAACATTTTGGAGGACTCTCAGGCATGCAGGTTTCCTCACGTTTCCTTCATCGTTACAGCAGATGACATTTATTTTTTTAAATCTCAAATTCATATAGCTTAGAAAAGTCATTGGATCGACGCGAGCCATTAGGCCATGGGCGCTTCCAGGACTATTCTACCTGAAGCTTAGTTATATCACAGAATACTTATTAGTACAATGGTTATATAGCTAGAATCGTGCAACCTGGTGTTGCTGGAACTTTAACCTAACAACGAGGGTAGTTCGACAAAACTATTGGCTTCAACGCCTCAATGATAGTACCTGCAGATTGTTCCATCATTTCTTACGAGTGTTATTACGTACGTAGGCAATTAATTCTTCGGGCCATGTCGAACTTGCTGCTCAAACCCAGGACTCAATGTAACCATCAATATGCACGACAAGCCGGTGCAATGACTTCGCACTGACACAGATTTCTTCGCGATGTCTAGACGCGCCTTATTGTACCTGACTTATTTATGACCGGCCGCTTTGATGAAACATTATGACTGTTCAACGGAGAGCATCGGCTTTTGTGGACCCTAAATATGGTGTTTCTACATGAAGTACTTACCTGACTAGATAGGTATGTACCTACTTCAAGTAAGATCTAGATCTTCCCATAATAATTAGTAATAAGTGTCTACTATGAAAGTTTCAAGGAGTAAAAAGGTCAAACAAGTCATGGATAATGTTTCAGTTAACATACCTGTAGGTTTAAACGATTCATGTAAAAAATACCGGCCAAGTTCGAGTCAGACTCGCGTACGAAGGGTTCCATTTCTATAAAAACAGCAAAAAATCATGTCTGTCTGTCAAAATTTCTGAACTATAAACATTTTACACAGATTTCTTATATGTATTACCATAACTACAAAATCAGATTACAAATATTAATCTACCAAAATTTTATAGCTCTATTCGTCTGTAGTTTAATATAAATTATAATTAATTTATTCAAAAACGTTTCTATGATGTTTCTATAGAGCAGATTAAGTCTATAATCACCCATTTGCAAAGATCATCGAATTCCACAGAGACGCTGATGAAATGCAAGCTGATACTAGTTCTAATGCTCTGCTATCGTGACCGGTTAGGCGACAGGCTTCCTACTGACCGGCAAGGCCGTCCACATCCCTGACTATCATTACTCTGATTTTTCAAGGTGTAACAGCATTATATGAAAATGTTTAGGATTTCTGTTCTATGCAGTGACAGTCGCACCATCCAATAGTAACAAAAGATAGACGGTAAATAATTGAGTGTCAATAGACGACTACGTACTCTCATTCTCTAGCCCTCTATCTTCCTTATTCTTACTTCTTAACCACTATACACATACACAACAACAAATACTACAAAAAACAGAATAAATCTGGTTTTTATTTAATACTAAGTAGTATAGCATTGAAGCGTTAGAAGTACTCTGAAACTGAGGGGGCTGGATTTGTGTATTTTTGTATTTTTGTAACGCCCATGAACATAATCTGTTTAATATCGATTAAATGACGGAAACTAGTCTTAATTGTGTCTATAATATGAATGATCAACAGAATTCATTCTTCTACATGTCGCATTCACATAATGTGACCTCAGGTGAGCAATGCGAACCGAATAAAACATTAATAACGAAATCGAGCAGAGGAGTTCACAAGGGCGTACAATCATTTAACTTACAGAAAGTGTCCGTGGGTGTCCAAATGCATTGTTCGGCCCAACAATGGAGGCATCTATGCAATGTCTACACTTCGTACATAGCACCGCTAATATTACAACTGATGAAATTTTTTCGTATGCGAAATCAGCTTTAATCACATTGGTATATGAGTTAGAATGCCTTGAAAGTTTGCGAACCTAATAGTCCTACTGTGTGAACATAGCCGAAAATAATATATGCGGGAGTTGCATCCAACTCAAGGGTGTTTTAGTCATCGTAGCGTAAGGCGGCATATTTAGCTAAAGTTTGATCTTGAAATAATAATTACTATCTGTAAATATAAAAGTTATTTACGCTGCATTTATGAATTGTTTTATACTGAAAGCCTGGATCAATGCTGAACAGGTTGTGTTATAGTGATAGTTAAGAAACAATCAATGAAATTTTAATTAGGTATACATTTTGGGACATGTTGCGAAAATGCAAACGTCTTATGATTGGTGGTATGATGGTTAGTTTATTTTTGTTTCTTTGCCTCGTTTTCAGGTGACGTAAAATACATTGTATGCTATTGCATGTGATTTTTATCATTTGAGCTGAAATTACCTTCATCATTTGCAGGTTTAAGCTCAAAAGGAACTGTCATCATGCTGCCTTTACAAACCAGTCCTCAATCCATCATTCGTCGAACTATCTGTCAAACATTCAAAAGTGGTTGCACCAAGTGACTTGAATCAAGGAATCTCAAATTGTGTAATATTTCATAAGTAAAATGCGATAGAAACACAATTGAAGTGAGCTGAGCCAACTGCGGGTATAACGAAACAGTAATATTGCGGGGGCGTAGTCCTAATTATTTGAGTTACCACTTCATCACCAGCGGCATGCTAAACCTAAATACCAGCAAACAGAGTCATCATTTGTTACCAACTAGTAGAGTGGGCAAAGACTAAAAATGTTTAAGACATGTCAAATAAAAAAAAAATATTATTCACACTTAATTTAAAAAGATTTAAAGTTGATAAGTATCTATTTCTTGTAAACTAAATTCAAATTTTAAGACTGCCTAAATCAGCAACGTTTGATTATCAGAATCTGCAACCTTTATGCCTTATCTCTACATGTGTATAGATCTTAATCTGGATGAAAATGATGACTTCACTAGGTTAAGAAAATTGTATGCAGATTGTAGGTAAATGTGTGGTTTTGTAACCTAAATCTAACTTTGAATGGGCCTTATAATAAAATATTTATTTGTTATACTGCCATAGATTGATAATTATTAAAGCAATATTTTCAAGGAATTCCTTGCTTCGGATAGCAATATTATAATATACCTTAGATCTAAGGGTCTACTTCAGCAAGTTGAGCAAAACATACTCCAGATACCAGTAGACCATTATCACAAAATTGGCTGCTTTAGACAGCAGTGTTAAGCTAGTAAATTCTTATGGATCTTTTACCATCAGCCTCATTCGCAAGCTTAAAGTCGCTCAGCATGCTATGAATGGACTTAGAAGGCACAGGGTCGGGAGGATCGGGAGAAGTGGCGTCGATTGAGGCGAGGCATTTGTTTAGTATTTAAGTCCAGTCCAGGACCTAAAAGGCTGATGGATGGATTGATATATCCCACCGACCTTTTTAAGTCTATGATATATCCAATATCATGTCTTGTACTAGCTGTAGAATAGCGATACGGTTCGTACCTGTGCTAGCTCGACAATAATCTTAGGCGCTCCCTTTTGTTCTGAGTGACGCAACACGACCGCGCTGACGTGTTGCGTAAATGTCTTTTTAGCATGCCGTCTGCGGAGCTTTCTCGCCAAACATCGCATTCGGAGAAGCACCCGAACATTTTGTTCTTTAACACGTTAGACAACTCTCGGGGGCCGTGAAATCGACACAGTATCTTTGTCACACCTTTGTAACAAGGAACGGGAACGAATCCGGCCGACGTAACCGAGTTGTTTGATACCGTTTTCAGCAGGGTTTTAGAGGATAACGGTTCTGACTTACGTCATGTGTGACTGGAGGTTATAGGGTATGCTTTGATAGTTTATCATCATTACATAAAATAAGCAAACATATAAAGGTACTCTGTGTAAGCAAACGTTTACCATTCGATAAGAGCTTGCCAGTGCCATAGATTTACTTTACCGAACGAATAGTAGGAGTACTAGGTATGATGTTCTAGTCCCTGTAGCTTGGGAACAGAATAGTGCTACAGAAGCCACTGAATGTCGTAAAAGTCGACTAAAAGGGGACTTCTGGGGTTGCGGTGACAGGGGGAGCTCTAACCGTCCATCATGTGACCCCGGGAAAGACGACGCTGTTTGTGGCTGCACAGCGTTGTGTAAACCGGGAAGAGCCCGTCTTCGGCGCAGCGCCGGAGGGCACCGGTGCGGAACAAGGAACAAGAGATCCCGGCGTCCTCCTGTAGCGCCAGAGTAGGCCACCGAGTGGGTTTTAGTGGGTGAAAGTCCCACATAACCCGGCGTTGCTCCGGGTTCCATTTCAAGGTTTCCCACTAGTTAAACAAAAGAAAAAAAAAGGTATGATGTTATAAATTACTTTGTTCATTCTTTGCTATTTATACAAAGATATCCCCGTAGCGTGGTGGATATGCTCTAGACCTCCCGCAGTTGTGTCTGTGGGGGAGACCCGTGCCCAGCAGTGGGACGTCTATGGGTCGCAGCGAGCGAGCATGCCCGTGTATCCACTTCACTCCGTAATGCCACTCCTAAAGGAAAAAAAAAGTACTCGTAAGTTGTAACGTATCTTTACTCGTATTTAATCTCAGAATTTAAAATATTTTACAGTTACGTACAAAAATATCTGCAACATTGATCATGTGTCGCGCGAATATAAATCAGTACGTATAACTCTTTGTTAGTAACATAACAGTACTTACATCGTTGCCGTTAATCTTTTTGAAGTCGATAAACTGAATGTACTCGAAACAGAAAAACCTTTCAGATATTCCAGGAAGCTTTAAGGAGTCCTTTGCAGTATACAACAAAGGTGTTATTATGCGACGTGTGCTTAAGGTATGGCTGAATGTGAAGTGATAAATATTCCAGGGTCAGGTACCCATACTCATTATACAAGTGGGTCAAAATATAAATCAGTGGGCGCTATTAATATTAATGCAGATCATCGTACCAGTCTCACCAAAGAATTTGCTTGAACCTTGGATGAAAGATGACGAAAGAAAGAAAAAAATAACGTCTTGTTCTGACTTAATTTTGTGACTTCAATTTGACTTATTGTTGATTTAACAGCTTCATTATTTTGGCTGTGATGACTTTTCTACTAACTACAGAATATGCTTTGGATACTGCTAACTGGTTGCTAACTATACATCCTACATACCTAAGGGAATCCTCTACAAACTTTAGTATGCAATATAGGTATTCGTAATATACACGATGATTACCTATCTCGACTCTGTACAACAATAACAATCTCTGAGATACAATATCTAGCAGCTCTCAGGCATAGGATCTGCATTTCAGCTACTTAATATGTATTAGTTAACATGAAAAATGTAATATGAGCCTCTGAATATGTACACGGCAGATTATGTAAGGCGACATAGTTACGAGGACACTTCACACGAGGAGTGTGACTCGCGGTCGCCGAACTCTCGCATTTTGGCGATTTCAATGAGGGCGTTTATACTTGACGACTGCCATGTAAATTTAAATTCACAAGCAAATTAGTAAACTGTGATCAGTGAAAATAAAAAGTATTTCTACTCAATATTTTCAGAAGTAACTAACCTACATATAATGTTGCAATAAAATAATATCTCATGACATTATCCATAGCTAAATTATGATTTTTGGGACTTAAATTTCCAAGTCTGTTCATTTTATTAACTCGATAACTCTCCAAGCCTTCAGGTCCTGTGAGCCACTGCCTGGTAGTTATTAGATACAACATTATGAGATAAAATTGCTGAAACCTTGTGCTCAAATTTATTAAGCGAAGGCTTGTGAAGTTGTCAATAAATGAGGAGAAGGTCCTTGTAGATAGATCAAGAAACGCTATTAATACTTCGTACCTTATAGGTTTCATTTCTTCATTGATAGATCGTTGTCTTCGATATAGTTACATAATATATTTATGCAATTATTCATGAGGAATGTATTTCTGATCAACATGTGTGATTATATTGTGTCGTGACGTCCTCGCAGCGTGAGTAGTAAGAGTACTTTCTCGATCACTTTCGTGCTGTTTCCGTGGGCGAGATGCTATCTTATATTTATGCGGAGTGTTGGATCGTCGATTTGCTATCTATTCGGAATGCCAATGCTCGCGAGATTGCCTAATAAAACCTTTTTGCTCCTATCACTATTGAATTATAAGTAGGTTTTTTTTATTCTATAGTGTCTTAACTGGAAAAATCGGTGTCTGATTAAATATCTACTTGTTAATTATTAATGGTAATTGTGCACCCCGTTAAAATTTCTATAACTGTCATATTAGAATCACATAAACTAAACAGAGTTATTTTTAAGGGCATGATAAGAAAATGAGTATGCAGCATCATCAATATTTAAAAAAAAAGACGGAATAATTCGACCTTAATAATTTACATTACATTAGTAGATGTCAATTATACATAATATAACTGTCTAGACGACTTCTGTTTATTTCACCTGATTTTACCCCATTTAAACTCAACCTGCAAAGTACTTACGTACTCGTAAGTAGGTAGCTGTACGGATGTCACATTCGATATTTTCATCGTTCTGATTCCTTTGGAAGCATACTTATAGCCTATTTGCAATAGCTGGGCCTTATCTTGGCAGATTCCACGATGACACAAGATGGATTGTTCGAGACGGCTCTCAAAGAGAGGCTTCAGACGATCTGCACCGTAAGTACTTCTATGAAAGTTAATTCTTAGCTCATCTCTGTTAGGTACGTAAAGTTTATTTTACTACGTAAAACGTCTGAAAACATCTTGCAAATCAAAGTAAATTAGTATTCATGATGCGTTTTACAGGTGAATGTACAAATGTCTTTTACACAGATGATCTCATCTAGGTGAATAGAACTATTTATTTTCGAGCACAATTTAATAAAACTGCTACTTAAACCTGCATAACTAAG
This sequence comes from Carterocephalus palaemon, assembly GCA_944567765.1. Lineage (NCBI taxonomy): Eukaryota > Metazoa > Arthropoda > Insecta > Lepidoptera > Hesperiidae > Carterocephalus > Carterocephalus palaemon. The sequence continues at coordinate 11,811,464 of OX155641.1, read as the reverse complement.
GTCCTCCTGCCGTGAATAATGTAAGATTGTTAAAGGAAAAGTCTACTTTGCATGTAGCAAGGCTGAAAATTGTCGTGTCTTACTGTGAGTATACACCAGCTAAACGCTCGCTGCTGCCCGTAGACGTCCCACTGCTGGGCACGGGTCTCCCCCACAGACACAGCGGGAGGTCTAGAGCATACGCTCCACCACGCTGCTAAAATGCGGATTGGTGGAGGGGTTAGCCAACCCAGTGTTCTTCGACAAGGCTTAACAACTGTTTCCACCAATGAAAACAACCGGGACCAACGGCTTTACGTGCCCTCCGAAGCAAGGTAGCGTCCGTGAAATTTTGCCACTAGCGATCACCCATCCACAAACCGACCGCGCCCGACGTTGCTCCACTTTTTCGATCACATTGAATCGACGCGAGCTATTGAGGTATGGACTCTATTGCTAAACATTCACAAGAAAACATGAAATTAATTGTATCAGGCGTTATTTTGCTTTTAGTTTATTTGTAGTATTTTTTATTTTTTATTTTGCTATTAGTTAGTTTGGGATACACCAACATCCACCGTTAGAAGGTGGTGGATGTATACCACCACCACATGTATACCTTCTTACACCATCATACGCCTTAATTGCTTGTTGTTGAATAGATTAATAACTAAATAACTTTATACGAAAACATATCTTCCTGACAAGTTTCTGGTCAATGTTTCGGAAACATTCTTACCGAAAACAAATTGCAAAACATTTGTATTTGATGTGTCAAACTTTCTACGAAACAAAAATCGCAGATTTGAGAATTCTATACAATTCTTTACACTTGTTAACTAGATTCAACCAGATAAAAAGGTTCTGTCCCGACCAATTCAAATAAAATAATGACATAAACAAACAAATAAACCTAATCAATGAATGACCTCTTGCCTTTGGGAACGCGAATCCTATATATAGCCTATAGGAAACCCAATGGTTTTTTTTATAGGTTTTTTATAGAGAAGTGCCACCGCCCGCCACGGTACCTAGTACCATTTCTCATCATCATAACCCTTTCTTTGTCCCACTGTTGGGCACGGGTCTCCTCTCAGAATGGGAGGGATTAAGCCTTAGTCCACCACGCTGGCCAAGTGCGGATTGGCAGACTTCACATGCCTTCGAGAAGTCCGAGTCATGGCAAGCCCTGGCTGCTGTTTAAAATACATAAAATACATTCTAATTTCCGTACTACATATTTGACACAGACTATCGAGAAATCCTGCACAAAAATGTAGTCCAATCAAACAATATAAAATACCGTTAGAAGGTCAAGTGCAGTACTGGGACCAATGGACGGTATTGTCAGGCCGCGCACACGCCACTTCCGTTACACTATTTTCTGTATAAAGTATAAATAATTAGTCAGAATAGTCTGTCTGTCTATAGATATATGTAGCGTGGACTAAAAAAACTAATTTTATGTTCTATGTATTCTTTTTTAAAGTTTTTGAAGAATTGAGTTTGAGTCTTTGCAGCGCTTTTTTGGTAGTGTTGCTTGAGTTATTTATCTCTAACCGGTACCTACATACACCCCTAGTGACCGTCAGACATACTTCTTAAGTTCAATCTTAAGTTTATCTCAACTTTATTACCAGGGTACCTTCTACCTGTACTCTGTATCTAAACTAGATGATACTATAATATATATGTATACACCCGACCCGTACTGTACCCGGACTATAGAGACCCGTACCCGAAAACCTCCAGAAGCTCTGGATGTTTCAGATTTTGCGTGCACGTTTTATATTATAGATTTTAAGTTCCGAAAATTCTGAGCAATTTAATAAATAAGCCGAGCTAATAAGAACCCAGTCGTTTTTATGAAAAGCTTAGTTGAAATATGTTACTCGTACTCCGTTAATGGTAACGTGCATGCATGAACATTATATTATTTGTCTTGTCTATGGCAGGGTGATTTTCATGAGTACAGTCGCGTTCACAGCCTAGTGCGTTGAAACTATGACATTTTTACCGTCGGGACTGACAAGTGGGGCGCGCTTTGTGTGCCGCGGTCACGTGACGCCCGCTAAGGAGGACCGTAATTAAATAGACGACATTTATAACTTCGTGTGATTTGTAGGTAAGGTTAAATGAGGACCTTTTTATAATGAATCAGCGCTTGTCTGTGATACTGGAAGAATGTATATTTAAAGATACCAGTAATTGGTCAGCTGTGTGCTCTTATTTATTAGCATAGAAGGACTAAGAACGTAAAAGAACTACGGAATTACTATCATCGTACTTGAACCAGTTGTTGGATGTAGTAGCCTGGGGTTATTTTCACTAATGAGCCACAATCCACCTGTTCCTCTTTTGTTCATTGCTCTTGGGTGTTGTGAGGTCTCAGCTAAGTATTGTTTATTATTTTAAGATTTAAAACATCAGATGCTTAAAAACAAGGTTAAGTATGATGTTTGCCAGAAGTAGATTTGCTTTAATATATTTTTTGTTTCTTGAGTTCAATACGACGAAAATTAATAAAATATTCTGGGAATTTTCCTGTTAGATTTCTATTGACAAAAAAACTTGCTACCTCCACTGTGTTATTATAATGGACATGAGAAAACATTTGTAGCACAGTATTATCTGTCGTTATACTGGATTTACAACAATTTGTTAATTTGGTGTGAATATAGCTAAACATAATAAATATTTTGTTAAAAAAATTAACAACCCTCTATTGGTATTTTCAATGAAGGAAAGAAAGGGAGAAAGACAGTGTCTTTCACACAATTTGGTTATCCTTACCTTTTTTACTTCTCAATAAATCGACGAAACTTTTTTATAAGATGATCCTTAAGTATCTTGAGGTATGCCTCAACCTTAATCTTAAGCCAATGTTGGCATGCTGGTCATGACACTTTTTAATTTGAAATTTGATAATTAGTTATAAGTAATTGTTTTCTTTATAAGCTCAGAAAAAATTGCATATTACAGCCAGATAGTACTATTAATTAAATGGCGATAAATTTAATTCAAACAGAATATATAAAAACTGTTTTGTAATAATTAATGTCTTTAAGCAGGTACTGTGATGTGAGTTCATTGCTATATGCAAATATTTATATATAAAATGCTTCCTCGACATTTATTTAGAACATTAACTTAATTGTGAATAGCTTCCTGGATATACCTGAAAATGTATTTTTTATACATATATACGTTATTGTACGTTTGTGTACCGAATTTTGTAATACGAACGAAAAGCATACGAACTGTATACCGTCACAGAATACATAATAATACCGTTCAGTTACCAATTTGATATACCTACTCTGAATATAACAAAGTAAGCATATTTAAATCAGGTTGCAGTAAAGCATACGCATAGAATGTTAAAAAGCTCATATCGATAAATATGTTGAAGCCAAACCAAATTGTAAATCAAGCCAAGCCAAGCCAAATTGTAAATTAAATATGAGCTAATGATGATGTAGTGATTTTTTAATGAATATAGCTTAACTAATATTAAATATTTGTACACTGGTATAACCAGTAAAGTATGTAGTTCCAAGCCTTCTTATAACACCTTATATGTACACATACTTTAACAAATAAATGCATTTCATTTCATTTCATTTCATTTCAAAAAACTCGCAAAACTTCATAAAGAAGTCATGCCTAGCCTACTGAATATCATCGATATATTTCTCATATTTATATACATTTTAAGTTAACAATTTTGTTTTCTGTATTCAGTTATGTCATGGCATTAGTTATTGTATATTGGATTAGTATAGTATAACTTAATGCATGGTGACTAAAATCTGTAGTCTTATACGGTATGATATGTAGTTTTATTTATATTATTTAATGGGTCGCGTCGTTTCAAAGTGATCAACAGAGTTAAGCAACGATGGGCGCACTCGGTGTGTGGATGGGTGGTGGCAAAATTTCATGGGCGCTACCGTGCTTCGGAGGGCACGTTAAACTGTCGGTCCCAGTTGTTTTCAATGGTAAAAACAATCGTTCAGCTTTGTCGGTGACCTGCTGGTGGCTTAAGAACATTTGACACTGGGTTGCCCACAATCCGCATTGGAGCAGCATGGTGATATTTGCTTTAGATCTCCCGCAGCTATGTCTGTGGAAGAGATCCGTGTCCAGCAGTGGGACTATACAAATCCATATATAATTTTGATTTGCATATCGTTCTCAAATAATATCACTTTGTCAGTGCTGTGCATAAGGCTAAAAGAGTAATAATATAATGGAAGCGCTCAAGAAAGGTCGTCTTTAAAGAGGTCTTATTATCTATCATTAAACTTTAGCCCAGGGTCTTATTAGCTCTATTTCTTCGTTCGGCATGAATAACATATACATACCTATACATAGACTTGCCATACGTCCAGATTTGGCAACCATGTCCGGACTTTTGTCCGGACTCCTACTTACGTCCGGATTTTTATAATATACGCGCGTAGTGCTAATCGACTAAACTACACCCCGCCTCATTATGGAAACCCTACGTATACACAACATATAATACACAACACTACGGTTTACTGCAAGATAATTTGGTTCCTTTAAAATATAGGTAACCAATATTAATAAACAAAAAGAACCGAAGCGTAATAAAATCACTCATGGTTTTTTGCGGAGACTGCTCGGTAGGTACGGCCGGTTTTCCAGAAGGAAACATGACCTGGCACCGATGAGCCGGCGACCTTGATTTGTACTTCGAGTTACATGCAATAACATTTAATTTAGCTTGAGACAAGTACTGACACTGAAAGTTACCAGTTTTGAACTTGGCTTCCACTTCAAGCGGACCAGTCTCCGTACAGATTTTTCGTACATATTTTTTTATGTAAAATATTCACTGACAAGCTATTTATATACATAACGACTTGGAATGATATTGACGAGCCCTCTTCGTCTCGAGATAATAACTTAAAAACCTACTGATATAAGTTATTCAAATATGCCTACCTTATGTTTCTTTAAAGAAAATATCTAACAATCTTAAGATTAGGTAGATACGTATTTAGATTTTAGCGTTATGAAAAAGAACACAGGTCACCTAACTCTTAGTAATCACTGTCTGACTATGAGCACGGGAATTAATTACTTCAAATCTAAATCTCATCTGGGACCTGATTTGTACTTGTTTTAAACATCATTTTATACTGATTTATGATGTATTTTCGATACATCCACTTAAACCTAGGCCAACCCTAATCGCGCCAGTTCACCTGGTATTGCGTGCTCTGAATTCAGCGGTTTAACATCGTCCCATTAATTTATTATTATTTGTTATTACAGTCGAACATTTTTCTTGACCATCGTTATAAGTCGCTAGCGACGAGACGACTATTGTCACTTCAGTTTGCTGACTCGGCCAACTTTATAACTGTAGCGGCGGATATAAATACTAACAAAATTCAAAAAGATTACCATATATTGTGGCATTTAAATATTATTACGATGAAACCATTGTAAGATGATTGGAGGTATTGTTTTTAATTTTATTAATGAAAAAAAAAGAATATAAAGCGAAAAAGCGACTATTTAATTGATTGCACTTGACTTTTAATTACACAAACAATATCAAATATTATTTTTCGCGCGAGTTAGACAATTAAGTGATTTTACCTACGAAAATTCACAGCATTTTTAATTGCTTTCCTCACTGTCATATAGTTTCATAGCAGGATTGCCAGCTTGCTTGCGTACAAAACCGCTTCAGTATCGTTAGCACTATCGTAGAGTGTAAGACGAGTTATATATTTATAGTGTAATAGCTAAGAAATTAAAGTATTTGAACACTTTGGCACGGTCTATGGCATGAAATTGTCATTTTCACTTTCACAGGTAACTTTATAGCTTAATGCATATGCAATACTAAAGCATTTTTTAATTTCTTTAAACCAACGAGATTATTTATATTACGAAAATCCTAAGTATTATTAAAATCATTGAGATACTGCATAATTTTTCCGAATACGTATTTTGGGGCATCTATACCCCATATATGATTATTGTGACTCCAGGAAGGATCGGGAACTACATACTTTTCTACAACATTTGGTAACTTTGAACTCAACTCATCAATATCTTCTAACGTCGATAGCCAATCATTCTCACCGCAAACTAATAAAACTGGACATGTTATCTGCGACAGATTATATTCTGGAGGCCGTATTGACCCATATTTTTTCATATTTCTCTTCAAGCCTTCATTGTACCGTTGAAATTTCTGGAACAAAATGAGTTGCCCAAAATGAGTTAATGTTTTAGCAGATGCACCCACGAGGAGATGTCCGAATGCAATTGATAGAGTTCTTGGTGCTATGGTGTCTTGCTTGTATCCTGTAGTTAGATACAGCATCGTACCACAAACGGGCCCTGGCATTACTTGGCATAGCTTTTCCAATAACACATGTTCAATATGATTCACAGCAGCTAGCTCTTGCAGGCCAATGGAGTCGAGCAACATTTTTATTAGTTCACTGCCCTGCGCACCTAATTGTGGAATTGGACTGGTAACATGCTTCATAATGGCAACAGGCGCGAGCATAATCCCCAACTGGATCTTCTTATTATATTCCGGCTGGGACGAAGTCATCACGAAAAAGTCTGTCGTGCCCTGTGAATGACCGATGTAATAAACTTTGGAATTGTTCGTCGTACTAAGCACATAGTCTATTACCGCTGTTAAATCAAAGTTACCAATTTCATCGAACGAGTAGTTCCAAAATTTGACGTCTCGATCGGGATTAAGGCGTACGTGTTTTCTGGAATACCTGTTGCCTCTATTGTTGGCAGCCCAAACGTCGTAACAGTCATTAGATATAATATAACCTATTCCCGTTTGGGGGCCTGAAAGAATCCAAGCGTCAGAGCTGTCGAATATGCCATGCATTAATATGACGGGGTATCTTTTGATTGTTTCACATCTTGATACAATTCTGAAGACAGTTAAAAGGTAGCCGTCCTTAGTTTTGATGGTATGCTCTTCTGATTTGTAGTTATATTTTGAGGCTAACTCTGTGAAGTTCATGTATGCATCTTCTATGTAACCCAAGGCCTGTTTAAAGGGCCGCTTGTCTGGTATGGAGTAAGTCAGCAGGTTGCTCGGCTGGTTGCCGGATGCTTCACTGAAATGTTCCACTAATAGCAGTATGAGAAGCACTTTAAGCATAATTCAACTTGAAACTTTTACGCGGTTAATTCTTATCACAGTTATGCGTAAATAAGGTATGTATTCATTGTAAACTGGTGTTCAGTTTTATAATATTTCAATGACCTTAGGTTTGAGGTCTTAATGAATTCACGGGAAGTTATGAAGTGCGTTGTACTTATACGAATTGTTTATTATTTTCTTTTCAATTACTATGTAGATAGAATAGAACTGGCAATGGTTAAATATCACAGATCAAGAACGTTCTTTGAAATATAACACATAAATACACTAAGGACTAAGGAGTTGCACGACTCAATCAAACGAGCTTAATAGTTAGACTATTCAAAGATCTGTTCATTTTTTATCGAACAACTTAGAGTATTTATTTATAGTAACATTGTTTTATAAATTACCAGGCATTAATGCCACTATTTACATATTTTTTTACAAACCCACACGATTTTAATTAACTAATCGCTTCCTAGTAGATGACGTTGACGTTTTTCACGACTATAGGCTAATACTACGTATGGTCCAAGAGCTGGCATCAATTTTTCGGTAGGTATTTGAGGCAAGCTGAAAACTTGTCCAACGCCTCTCCTATTATACCCCAACACAACTTTTTTTTAAATTTATATAGGTAGGTTTTGATTTTGTCCCGCTACTCACCAGCCAGGTCTGCAGTTCCGTGTTGGGGTATAATAGGAGAGGCGTTGGACAAGTTTTCATCTTGCCTCAAATACCTACCGAAAAATTGGTGCCAGCTCTCCGGCTAGTAAGTCATTGTCAAGTAAAACCCGAATAAAAACATCAAATAAACAAATAACATTTAAAATAAGTTGATCTATGAAAGACATTGATGACGGTAGAAGGTCGAAAAAGGTGTAAAATTTTGTGATCTTCTGTTAATTCAAAACAAACATTATAATATATATTGGCTGATATAAGGAAACGTATTATTTAGATACTAGAATTTAAATAAAATCTAACGTAAAAATATTTATTTACAGCACCATTCTTATACGTAATAGTGTCCTTGTGACTAACAATAATTATTATTTAATTATAGCTTAGAGATACGCAGACTTATACTATGCTAAATACCTTAGAAGTACTCTAAAGAATAATTACTAATTATTCATTACTTGATTGGCACGTTATCTTGGTACTCGTTGCAATTAGAAGAAAATGTTTTACAAGTGCGATTGAATGTACTTAAAGTTTATTTGTTTTATTGTTACTTAAAGTATTACTTTTCCTTTCTTGTTCTCTTTGTTCATAAATAAATAAATTAAATACCAATAAATGCAAATTAATAAAATACTTTAAAAAATTAATTAGATAAAACAATCGGATTGATAACATTTTAACATGTGCATGACACGTGCACGTCAACTTATTCTAAGGGGATGGAATCCCAAGAGGAAACCTGTGCTAAACATCCGTACGGAAGTAGGCCGCTGGGCCCGGAAGTTGGGTAGGTGATCGTTTCTGACAGCATGTCAGAAATTCTAACAGTAGTCGATACCGTAATGTCGAACCCAGTTCTCATCGGATCCAGTTCTTGTGTGACCCAGACAACTAGCTATATACCCCACAACACACAGGAGCAAGAACTCTATTTTTGCATCGCTCGACGCTCGCCGCATTTTTGGTTTCTGAAACCTTCCAAACGAATTTTACAAAAATTGCAGCAATATCTTTGTAATATTGTAATACTGTGATGTGAATGTTGCCGAGGTAACGGCCTAGTATACAGAAATACCTTCGGAAGTTCATACAAGCTTTATATGTAACTTTTAAGCGCGACCCTGCGCTGACTCAAGATCGAACTTCAATGTGAATTGAACCGGAATATTACTTGTACTTGTTATTGAATCTTTCCTTGTACAAATAATATATAGGTACTCTAGAGTTTGAGGTCAATTCGAAAGTTTTAGCTTTGTAATTAAAAACTAAAATTTTACATCTATAAAAATATAAGTAAATCAAATAACAAAGCCAAAACGAGTATAAAATTTCAAAAGTAGTAGGTAGATACTTATAATTATTTGAAATGAACAATTGGATTTGAATATCACAAAAATTAAAATTATTAATACAAAGCTCTCTACTACGTAGAATAAATTATTCACTGACGGTACGGAAGAAGTTAAATTAATCACTAATAATTGTTATAAGGTATTGTTTAAAATTTAGTTATTTGGTCACTTGTAAGTAAGACTTATAACAAAAAGCACGTGCTTAACTGAAATGTATAATAATAATTCAAATTAAGTAATTATTTTTTTAATTTCTAAATTTAATATTTTTATTTATCGAGAAAGGTTTCTTCACGATGTTGATTTCACAGGTAACATTTAATTTCTTAAATCGTACGTAACTTAGAATTTAATTGGTGGTGGTGCGTGCCATTTAGATTTGAACCTGGACCACTCGACGAGTTCGATAGCCACTGGGCTGGCACCGCTAAGTCCACCGATTGTACCAAAGGTACTATAAATTAATAATAAATAACTAAGACATTCTCACACACGGCCATCTGACCCCAAAGTAGGCGCGAGCCTGTGATATGGGTGTCAGAGACTGGTATACATACATAGATATTTTTAAATACATACCTAAATAAATAATATAATATCCAGACACAGAACAAATACAAGTGTTCGTCACACCAATATTTGTCCTGAGTGGGATTCGAACCCACGACGATTAAACTGTAGTTACATCTTATTTTGAAAATGAAAATGAAAATGAAAAATTTTCGGTGTAATTGTTACACCGAAAATTTTTCATTTTCATTTTTAAGAAGATCAAGATCATTTTCAAGAATTTAAATAAATAATATTAATTAAATATTTGTGATATTCGAATAACTCCTTTGTCGAGGTACCCCAAATTAGATAAATTTATAAACCAGAGACATTATCAGCCGCTCAGTACTTTGAAGTCTCGGCCGTCAGTTGGATGAGTGACTCTAGTACCTAGATAAATTTTCTTAAGCGCCGTGCTTCGGAGGGCACGCTAAGCCGTCCCGGTTATCGTAAGATAACAGTCGTTAAGCCATGTGGGTCGGCATAAAATCTTCCGACAACTGGACTTGGCCACTGGCGCTGCGTAATTACACAGTGTATTATTATTTGTAGAAAAGGGGTAAAAATAATAATGGCCATAAAGCCCACAAGCCATTGCGACCTTAAAAGATCTGTTGAAGCTAGCACACTATTGTAGCGCGGAGGAGTACGCTACAGCCTTCGCAGTTGCAGCAGAATATTGTATGTGTGCATCATGTGTTTACTTTTGAACGTTTTCTCAGACCCTTCCTATAAATACAATTTTTTAACTGAGAAAGTATTGGGCAATATGAAAACATAGAAGATACATAGACATTAGCAGGTAGGTTACATACATTCAATTGTTTACAATGCACCTTGAGCATCTCGAATAGGTCGATGTTTCAGACCTGGCCTATCATAGCAAAATTAAAGTATAATTAAAATAAATTGAAACATTTCCTGGTTATTCTATTATTACAAGGAACTCAGTTGCATAACGGAAGAGTTTGTACGTCGCCTTATAAGGCTTAGAGGCCGGGGGAAGGCCGCTGACTCCGAGCTTGTATGTTTAGAGATAATAGTACAGGTCAAGTCAATAGTTCAGATAGTTCAATTGTGAATATGATATTAAATAAATATGCTATATTAGATTCTGTGAGGGTTTAGTTTAGGTTTCATGAAGAAACGTTTTTTTAACTATTGACGACTCCGTGGCGTTGTGGTAAGTGACCCTGACTGCCGAACCGCGGGTCCGGGGTTCGAATCCCGGCCGGGCAGATATTTATTTCGCAGATCTGTGCCTACTCGGGTTATAGTGTTTTATGTGTGTCCGCAACCCGTAACACAGGCCTACCGTGGAGTGTAAGTGCGTTTATGATTATTATTAAAACAGTTAGGTAAATTTTATAATTCAACTGATAATTCTGATCTAACAGGATTCCGAGATCTTATTCCGACATAATTTATCTGTTGAAATATTTGTACTCGAGGCCGATCCAGAATTATCTAGTTTGTATGTTAAACAGTTGAAATAAAGTATGTTAAACAGTTGAAATAAAATTTAGAATACATGTGGCATGCTAACATTTAATTTAAATAATTACAAAAAAAAAAAACATTAAACAAATGAAATAGAAAGCGGAAAAAGTAAGTGTAGTTACTTAACTTGCTCATAAAAAGTAGAAAATATGTACTACGTATTAAATTTTCTCACACTAGCCGTGTTAATTATTTTGCATTTAATTAAAACTCGTAGAGTAAATGCCTAAGAGCATTCACTTTACACAGAAGCGATACAAATATCAAGACAAAATATGAGAAATAAAAAAAAACATTTATTTGATCCAAACTTGGAAGCAGAATTTGAACTTGGATCTTACACACACAAAATCCTATGACTAGACACAAATTTAAATTCCATCTTATGAACATACAACTAACAATGGGATAGCGGTGTATTCAAATACAAATATTCCCTTTTATTGTATGTATTTATTTATTATTTATGACACTATTTCCAATCATTTACATATTGTTTTTATATAATAATCATATTTATTATTTTTATAATAACAAAAAATAATAATAATTTTTTGTTACAGTTACAGTTCTGCACTCAGCCTCTTTACAGTCTTAAAGACTGTAAAGAGGCTGAGTTATGTACGGTAGTTGCTGCAACCTAGCATAAACGTTCTACTGATATGTTACCAATAATTAATAAGTATATGTGTTACCATATGTGTAGCAAAATATTATATTCTATTCTATGAAGTTGATATTTTACCTCATAAGTTTCGACAATGACGATTATGATTTCGATGATGTAAGGATGATCTGTATGAAACAGAAAATATCTGTCATCCATAAACTAGATCCAGTATTGTAATAGTCTTCATATATTCTTTTAATTGTCTTACATTTGTTTTGCTCAAATTAATTTTGAAAATTGCGGTATTCCTCATTTTTCTAGAGCGATCTTAGTCCTCAGAGGTAGTTAAATTTCTGTGATAGTCTTAGAATGAGACTCTTGTGAGTCTTCTTTAGGGTGGCGCTGCATGTTTGTTTGCTATCTTGTATCCATAAAAATATCAGAGTAGTAAATTTCATAAAAAATCGTTTCTTTTATATTACTCTTAGTTTTGAGGACTTCAGCTTTGTAATGCTGAATGTGACACGTCAAAGAGAGAGCGTTTCTAAAAAAATATTATAAATATATTAAAGGTATATAGAAAAAGGTAACTTTACTCTTCTTCAATATATACTCCTTAAAAGATGTTTAAAGGGATTACCTAGATAGGTTTAGGATTAAGATATTAATAGATTATAAAATAGACAATAAGAATATTCGTCCACGAGAACTGTAAAATACTGGCTGACGAGAAACTGGCCTACAGTTTGGCAAAAATTTATTTATATGACTGTCAATCACATACATAGTACCTACGTTTTAACGCTTTTAATATGTACCTATAACGTTTTATCACTGGCTTGCTGAACGAACTATGAATAAATAAAACGTTCCAATACGAGACTACCTACGCCATAAACACGAAAAACCACCAATACGAGATTGTGGCCTCGGGTATTTAAACACCATTCCAGGATTAAGTTACCAAATTACTCTAGCTCATACTATTGGATCCATAGCGTTTGTAAAAAAAGATAGGTGGTCGAGTCTATTAGTACCGTAAAAGGTACTATATAGACTTTGCCCGGGGCATACTACCGCCCGGCATGGTACCCTATACCATTTCTGCGGCGTAATAGTTTTTATAGGTTCCGGCTAGAAAAGTGTGGTTCCCAGTTACACTTTATTTAGAGGCGATCGTCATAGACCTCAAGGGTAGCAGCGCATCTATGACTAACGCAGAACGATCTACATCAACTAACAGGATTAACTGTCAGCCCCGGGCCTCAATACTCACACCTACTAACGAACTGACCAACGAATGTTCTTATTAACTCCCTCTGCTAAATGGACTAACCATTCCTGTCTCTGTATGATTCAGAATCTGTCACAGATGTCTATGGTGGCAGTGGATAGGTGTTGCTGCATGAAGGTTTACTATCTTATATCCGTAAAAAATGTAAATAACACATAAGCCATAAAACTTACCCTCGTTTATTATTTTATTATTGGGATAGCCGAATTTTTTATTTAATTTATAGGTTTACATAATACATAAGGGAAAAAAGGCTGCAAGGCTTTGCATGCCAGAAAAAATTGCCAGTTCTTTAACAAAGAAACCTTTTAGAACAGCAAATAAATCCAGTTGGCTTGGGATGGTTTCAGTAGACAAATAATGTCCTCTAGGAACTTAACGCAAGTTCTACCTTGATTTTTTTTAAGGTTTTGGGTCTCTTGATCACCGCTTCAAATTACAAATGAAGTGAAAAAATCCTACTAATATATAACTGGGTATGTGTGTTTGTTGATTTGTCTTTCTTCTCCACTTCATCGGTGGGTACAGCTTGTAGTGTGACATAGGCTACATATTATCCCTTAAAATTGCACGATTTCCGTGGAAATGTATAAAAACCTGTTATTATCATTCGATTTTCAATCGATAATTAACTGTTTATGGCTATATTCGATTTTTTTGTCCCATTATGACATATAAAAACATAAGCACTTATACAACAACAATGCTGATTAAATGTTCTGTAATTAAGTGCACAAAAAATTTTGCCCTAAGAATGCAAACGCTTTCGCTTGTCGCTTCGTAAAACGCTCCATATAAGTCTTTATTTTGACGGAACTTTATACGATCTAAAATATCACAACACATTTTTAGTAGTTCTGTAGGTCATTAACCGTTTACACGTTTTGCACTCGAGACTTCACTGACCTTTTACAGCACATCTTTAAATGTCAGATTATTGAGTAATTATTGCTGCTAAAGCATCATCTAATATGGTTGTCGCAATCCCACAGAGCGTGCTCATATGGGTATTAGTTAAGCAGAGAACAGTAAGAATCTCTTTTGTTATGTGTTGAATACGATCATTTACTGCAAATTTTATTATTTTAGCATGAAAATTGGTCTAGAATTGAGTCACTGGAGTTCATTAGCACTTTGTAACAACAATTTGAGTATTAAACGTTAAGACCAACTTTGAAATAGCTGATGATAGGATAAAATAATTTACTGTCATAGCAAATAGATTTGATTGATAATTGTTGATTGTTTCGGTATGTTATGACATAATTTTGGTGGGGCTAAAGCATTATTTATAAAGGTGTCATTGCTCTGAGGGCTTAAACATTTTCAATATGTTGAAACAGATACTGACCATGCTATTCTGTGACAGTACTTTGATCGCTGGTATAACTATTAATATACTAACAACAAATAAACTATATATTTTGTTCGATACAAATATTATATTATGGCTGCGAGATTCACCAAAGTAAATACATATACCTACTGAAAACAACGTTGTATCTTCATAGTGGTAACGTGACTTTGCGGCAATTCTCAGCACTTCATGAACGTAGGTACATACTCGTACATTACGTTACGCGTACTCAGTCTTATGTAGTACTTATACAATTACACTTTTATACGACGACTTTGGCCATATAGCGGCACGGTTCGAAAGCATCTGTCGAATTACAATACTTTCGTCGTTGAGCGGTTAAAATCGAATCGGCTGGCTGAACGGAACTAATATGAAGTGAAGGAAGTTAGGCGACAGACGGGCAGAGGACTGTCTGGGCACGTCTCCATCAATGAATGCTAAGTGTCCAGTACCGTTACTATCGAAAAAGGGAGATACTTATTAATTCCTCAGCATAAGTTTTATATGTAACTAGTGGACGCCCGCAGCTTCGCTCGCGTGGACTTAGACATTCACTAACTTCAAAAACGGCAAAGTTTCATACTAACTTTGCACCCCCGTTTTACCCCCTAGGGGGTGAATTTTCAAAAATCCTTTCTTAGTGCGCCCCTACGTTATAAAAGGAACCCCTGTGCAAAATTTCAAGTTTCTAACCCGTTTAGGCCCTGCGTTGATATGTCAGTCAGTCAGTCAGTCAGTCAGTCAGTCACCTTCTCCTTTTATATACATATATAGATGTGTTACAGTCGAAACTTATAACCCGTTCCAAAGGCTGACTCGGAAAATCGGATATAAGTTAGGACCCGGTTCTTATTCAAAACCATTTTTGACAGATTACACAAAATTAGACTGATCAAAAATGTTAAGTACATCTTTTTTTTTAGTTTGGTGCCTGAAACATGTTTTTAATAAACTAGCAGATCGAATGGAAATTTTCGTTTCCTTTTTTCTCAAAATAGAGAAAGAGAAACCAAAACAAACCTAGAAAATACTTTTATATCTTACATAACAGGTATTATTTACTTTCAAAGTTGGAATGTGTACAGATTATATCTCTCGATCATCGCTTGAGTTTCATTTTGTTCCTTTAGCACTTAACAATTGGCAGATCTTAATAAATAAATATAAACTCTAACAATAGCATAATGTAGTTTGAACAAATTAGAAATTCACTCTGAATACCTGATAATGAGGGCAGAATTTTTTGTTCTTTAACAATTACGAAATCCAAATGTAGTCTGGTTATAACTTTAATAAAGATTTTTAAGATAAATAAATGGAGAAG
The DNA here is from genome assembly GCA_944567765.1 of Carterocephalus palaemon. NCBI lineage: Eukaryota > Metazoa > Arthropoda > Insecta > Lepidoptera > Hesperiidae > Carterocephalus > Carterocephalus palaemon. The sequence continues at coordinate 11,795,635 of OX155641.1, read as the reverse complement.
ATCGTATAGATCGCTGTGCAAGTGCCCGAAGCGCGGTTTTGATTTCCGGACACATTATTTATTTATGGCTAGTTATACTAAATTTTCCAAGTATATACCAACAAGTTTTACTAAGTAACTTTCACATTTTTTCAAATTTTTTATTAGTAGGATTGACCAAAAATGCACACCAAACACACATAGAAAATTTTGACCGATGGTCTACTACGGAGTATATTATGACTTTTTCACTCGAAATAAATAGGGAGAATTTTTTTTTTACATGAGAGAATTTTTTTTTACCTCCTTTGTGCTTGTGTCAGTCATATGAGATTCGTTCAAAGTCAGTCACGTTTATCATGGGAGCGGGAGTGGGTACTTATTTACGGTACGGTACTAATTTGCTATCATGTATCTATGAAAAAACTTTTGTTTTGTTGTCTGTCTTTTTTGGTGAGTGTAAGCCACGACCACCTTATCCAGATATCATCTGATCAGTAACGGGTCTTGATGATAATGACGTCACTAACAAGACGGATTCTCTATCTACTAGAGTCGAGCAACTCGTACTCGTAGTACTTGTACTCGTACAAATTGCAAAACTAGTTCTGCGAAAGTGCACTTTCACGCTAAATATTTTTAGTATTACATAGTCTGTCATAAGACCTAATAACAAATTCAATTTCACAGAACTTCTCTTTCCACCACATCCCTTTCTTCCCGCACTTAGACAGTGCGAATTGGGAAACCTTACATCCTTCAAAATATTTATGGAAAACTGTCTGGCATGCAGGTTTCCTCACGATGTTTTCCTTACCGTTACAGCAAGTGACATTTAATGTCATAAACTCGATCATAGCTTAAAAAAGTAATTGGCGTGCCGCTCGGATTTGAACCCGGACCCCTCGAGTGAATGTCCGGTGTGTGAGCGAGTTCGATAAACTTCTCTATAATGCAGCGATGTGTTGCGCCGATTCTGATGAAGGTCAGCGAAGCCATAAACTGAAACTGAACGAACTCCGAGAGATGTGGTTAGTACCTATCACTAACTACTTGCTAATAACAACGAGTATAATTAATAATGTACACATAATTGATTTTAAGCTTGTATTTAAAAAGGGAAATTTGAACGGAAAATGGAAATGTGTTTTAAAAGCTTTTCTGCTGTTTGAACGTCGGACCTCTATATAAGATTAGATTCCAATAAATTAGTCAGGTATAAAGAATATACATTTATTCGGATTAAGATTCGGGTATTGCACGCTGGTCCATGCGCGCGCACCTGAGTAGGTGTCTCATTTTTGAATATTTTATATTTCAAAATGTTTTTTCTCTTATTCATATTCCATTCTATTCCATTTGCTTAAGTGTTGTTTGCTATTAAACTTATTTTTTATAACACATAATAAATAAGCCATTTGGAGTCTGAATATATTAATTGCCTGCATTCGCCCCCTACGTTCATCAAATAATACTTTTCTGATTATTAAATCAGCGAACTACACAAACAGAGAGTAAAGTGCCAAAGGTAACCTAAATCAAATCAACTTTTTATACACAATAGAGACAGCGTTACGCCAGAGGCCAACACTGTTGGTTCTTCCGAATTACGCGGCTCGGATTAGGTCAGCAGTAAACAAAGGCATGACCCTTCTATTCTGGGTCGGCGACTCTTTACCTGCACCTTTGAACACACATGGACGTTACAAACGAATAGGTTTCGTTGGTGTGTTTGTCTGTTTTTTGTCTCCTCACACCAGTGCAGTGCGCTGATTAGCGTGGCTAAATATACTTACATACTTAAATTTAAATATTAATTCAAATTCAAATTCAAATATGTTTATTCATTGTAGGTATACATAATATACACTTAATGATAGTCAATAATATTTTAGATACATAAGTTAATATTTTAATAAATTGATTAATTCTTTCATTCATTTTCCAAGCATCCTTATCATTTATATAATAATTATCATTAATCAGAAGGACTATCAAGTAAAATATCACTAGCAAGTGAAACGATCAACTAGTGACATATATAACTTAACATCACGCCGGAATTTCGAAGGGGTTGGCAGAGGTGTACTTTTTACTAGTTATGTTTAGGTCCCATTTTATGCGCCTTTACCATACATCGGGCACAAATACGGACTCCGAGCTACTACTAGGAATTTCAAGTTTGTAATGTTTTCGCACAAAAACTACTACCTAGACCGATTTTAAAAATTCTTTCACCATTAGAAAGCTGCATCTTCACTGAGTGGCATAGGCCATATAATATTACTAGGTGTAAACGAAACTATTGTTATGTCTAATTCCACGCGAGCGAAGATGCAAGCGTCCACTAGTAAACAATAAATTAGATGTAATTTCTTTCCGAACAAAGTCACAGTTATGTCTTGTTTACTATCAAATATTTGAGCATGCCACTTAAAACTTTGCAACCTGTCTTCCGCATAGCGCGAATAATTCACGTCGCGCCGCCGCAGTGAGGCAAACGTCGCACAACGGGCGTGGCGACACAGACTATACGAGACCGCTCGTTCCAGAAGTGCTTCCTTGCTTGAATTCCTACTAAAACTACCTATCATATAAATATCAGATAGTTTCCAGCTAAGGTTTCCAGTTACACCTTTCAAGAAGCAAGCATCTAACTCTTCAAGTGTACGAACTCATCTATGACAGTCTTTGATCAAGACTTTTATAAGTCTTGTTCAGAGTCTGTCACGGTTGTCGTGGATGGCTGCGGATTGGTGGTGTTGCATGATCGTCTGCAGTGTTAAACATAAGTACTCGAATATAGAATCTCCTCCATTTTTCAAAGTCGGTTAAAAAAGGATATACACACTGCACATATATCACACCAGTTGCATGTTATCAAGGTTGAACTATAAATATCTATTAATTAATATACTTAATTCAAACTAATATTCAAAGTTATAGGTGGCAAATTACATGCCATCCTATCCAAGTAACCAACTATTAAATATGTGTGTCAAACCAATGGTAGTGTGTGTAAAATACTTTTAATAATTTAATGTATTTCTAATGCAAATTACTTAAAAAATGTTAGCTTCTGCACTGCTTTACCATACAAAATTTAACTGTGCCAAATTTCACCCACCAGAGATAATTTTACGTAATTTTCTCAGTGCGTGTGCTCTACATACAACATAGTCTATAGACCTATACGCTCGCGCCGTAAACCTGCAGGCCTTCAGCGCGGGCAGAGTTGACGACTTCTCCCATTCATGCGAACCCTGTCCCAAATACCTCAATAATTGTATTCAATTGTCATGAGATTAAGAACAGGAAATATTTTCTACTTGTGCCATTTCATATAGCTAACGTAATCAGTCGAATAATGTTGAATGAAATCATCGTAACTGTCTCAGAATTTGAAAAGATAGAAACCAACCAATATTTGACCAGCATTAACTATAGCGTAAACATAACTTAAATTCTTTATTTTTAAGAAAAACCCGTTATGGATGAATTTTTTTCTGTAATTCCCATGTATTATGGGTAGCGGACACACTTAGTAAACAGTTTTATGTCTATAACTCGAATACAAACATTTATCCGTGTTACGGGGTCATCGAAAATATAAGATATTAATTGTTTCCTGTCTTCATTTTTAAACGACTTCTAAAAAAAGGAAGACTCAATTCGCCTGTATCGTTTTTTGACCACTTTGATTTAATTGAACCTGAAATAGGTCAATTCGGTTATTTGAAGATAGTGAAAAGCTAAGATGATATTAAAAAAGTCTACTGTAATATAACCACAAAGAAATTAAGAAAAACGGTCAAAAATTATTCATGCACCCGAAACGTTTTACAAAAGACTCGTAGTTGATGCGCATGTATAATAACTTTCATAATATCGATACATACATACACTCGAAAAACATAACCCACCTTTCTGGCGCAGTCGGGTATAAACGAATGCGTATCGTAAACGTTAGCGTCAATTTAATTAATTGTGTGATTAATGTAATGAATGGGATCATTGATGCGGCAAATTCCTTCGAAACGACTTTTCTGGCAATCGTGTTGTGAATGTCGCTGATGCAATTAAAGATGATTAGGTAATAGGAGTTTAGTTAATGAAAAGTGTTGTAAAAAGTTAACTTATTGTACTGTATTATGCACGTATTGCAATATTTTGTTGATAAAGTATAAATACATATTATAAGTTTAAGTATTTCTTATGAGAACAATTCTTTTTCTGTGTCTTTTTTTACACAAAGTTGTTTACTTTTTGTGTTTTGTTAACCTTAACGAAATATTTCCCGCGACTGTCTTGTGAATAATTATTATTGCGTGCAGATTTTGCACTTATTTCATTGCAAATCCTAAAATCCTGCATAAATATTCTCATATTTTTAAACGGATTTTCACTGATTTTGGTCAATCCGAGGATAAACACTGGCTTAATTTCGTTGGATTCTATTTTATTTCTTTATTTTTATCATTTATTACCAGACCTTAAATTAGTTTTAACAAAAGGTGCACTTAATGCAGCCAGGCATTCATTACCAGTCAACCTACAGAATATTAATACCAAAATTGTACCTACATGGAAACACAATATTACAAATAATATGCCTTATGCATTTACGTCATTGATATAATACCTAATCCAATCGACAATTTTTAAGCTTACTCGTAGCTTCAATTTTTCCAGCCTACCGTTGACACTGATAAAATAATTACCTATAGTTTTTATAATTACCGACGTTGAATTGGGAAAGCAAGTATCGCTATGTAGGTTTAAGACTGTTGATCAATCAATACTCGATAAAAAATATTTGGCTGCACTAAATAATTACTCGTTCATACTTCTCGAATACACCCAACTGGAATTTTCCGAACTGCATTAATAATAATAAATTAAAACTCGAGCAAAATCTATAAATTAGACAAACCTTTTTATATAGATACGTGCTTATACCCTCCACCAATCCGCATTGGAGCGTAATGGAGTACGCATTTGTGTCTATGTGGGAGAAAATCCGTCGGTCCCGGTTAGTATTGTAAGATAACAGTCGTTGTACCATGTCCAGGTCCAATGTGGCCTACAAACATCCTACCACTTTGGGTCGGCCACTAACCGCGCCTTAACAATCCTCTCTGGATTCTTAGCGAAGGCTTCAGGCTGTTTCAGTAGTGAGGAGAAATCTGTGCCCTGCAGTGAACTGCTAACTTGGCAACACAGTGTTTATAATCCAACATAGACCCAACAGTACGCATGGTCTGTGAGTCATACGCGGCATGAATTCTACAGATCGAGGCTGTCTTAACAGTTTTCAACGATAGTATCATTTTATTATACAATGGTTTGTTGAGTCATTTGATGACGTTTTGTTAGTAGTTTATGTTTTATTCTGTAGATTTTAGTTAGATATATAAATAGCGGTAAAAGTTGACATAAAAACATGTTTTTTTATTTAATCATATATTTCAAAATTGAAATCTTTACACATATTCATCTCATTTGCGACAACCACGACCATGGATAGTCCAGTCCACGTATGTTGACTTAACATTATTGGTATCCTGTCTACTCCGCCGTAGTTATAGTGTAAAGCAGAAGTCACAATAATTTTCTTTCTTAAAATTTTATAATCAAACAGAATATCAGACTAGCATGCAAGTCAGTATTAGTGATATTCTGTCAACAGTGTTTGGTAAAAGATAGTCCCGACCATTGATTTATCAAGAGCTGCCTCCTTGTAACCTGTGACTTCTGGACACTGGACAGTATCACTGCCAGGTGAAGCGTAAACTCTAAAAGATGTTCTTTAAATTAGCGTCATTCATATTTTAAATGTTAAATTATATTACATTTAATGTTTCAATCATTGGGATGTTATTGTAATCATTTTAAAAAGGCATTTCCTGATTTGCCAGTGATGTATTGTTTATTACATACGTGAGAACCACAATTTTATGAAATGAAACTGCAATCAGGAAGGGAATAAATATATTTAAAAATATTTAGATTCATAAACCTTCAGTGAGCTAATGTGTTTTATAGAGTGAAGATCTCGAATATTTTGATAGTTTTGTGACCACTGCGGTCTAAGTGGTGAGTTATGTTTCAAAGTATTCTCCGATCCTATAGTAATGAGATGATTACTCATACACAAAAAAGAGCCAACTGGAGTAATATTTAGACAGGATAGTTCAATACATTTAGATTTACATATTAAGATATTACTGATTAAAAAATGTTGATGCTTTTACCATAAACATAACCCCAATATTTCCACGAGGAGGTAGACCAAGGTCTCAAACCAACCAACCAAACCAAGGACCAACAAACTCTTCACAAGTTATGTTTAGTCTTTAGTGATGTTTTTAAATTTAAATATGTCTTGATAGGATATTGCATAAATCATATAACAAAATAAAAACCTTGAACTGCAAAGGATTATTCCAACTTTGGATAGGTATTCATCGAAACAAGTTTTTAATACAAATCTGATATAAGCGTTTTGTTGTATTGGTTAGCCAATATTCTATACCGTCTCATTAATATTCTTAAAATTTTTATTATATTATACTGGTTATCAATATCATGCATTGTTAACTATACGGGACATCGTAGGAACATTTTTCTGAGATAGATACCATGTATATTTATATAGCTTTATAATAAATGCTCCTCAACTTTAGCTACAATAGATCTTCTGTAGCGTTTATAGCCCAATGGCTCGCGTCGATTCAATGTGATCGACAGAGTTAAGCAACGACGGGCGCGGTCAGTTCGTGGATGGGTGACCGCTAGTGGCAAAATTTCATGGATGCTACCGTGTTTCGGAGGGCACGTTAAGCCGTCGATCCCGGTGGTTTTCAATGATAAAAACAATCGTTGAAGACCTTCGGGAGGCTTGTGAACATTCGACACTGGGTTGGCCACTAAACCCTCCACCAATTCCCATTGAAGCAGCGTGATGGAGTATGCTCTAGCTAGTCGTTCCGCAGATTTGTCTTTGGGTGAGATTCGTGCCTAGCAGTGGGACGCTCCGTTCCAGAACAAAATATTAATTATGTATATCTGTGTGTCAAACATTTATGTTAGTGTGTGTAATGTTTTCTTTTATTATTTTTGAGTATTTCTAATGCAAGTTTTCTGCGCTTCTTGTCCATATAAACTTTAAATGTACCAAATTTCATACACCTATGTCCACGTAATTTTCTTAAAAAGGATCGCAAGTTTTTGATACATTTATACTAATATAATATAATATAAAGAGGAAAGATTTGTTTGTGATGTTTTCACACAAAAAATACTGGACCGATTTCAAAAATTCTTTCAACATTAGTAAACTGTATCTTCACTGAGTGACATAGGCTATATAATATTACTAGGTGTAAACAAAACTATTGTTATATCTAATTCCACGCGAGCGAAGCTGCGGACGTCCACTAGTGTTTTATAATTTAATAAATTTGTTCCACTTCCACTTTTTATTTATTAATAACTAGTGGACGCCCGCAGCTTCGCTCGCGTTACACATTCACTACTTCAAAAACGGCAAAGCTTCATAAAACTAAAACTTTGCACCCCCGTTTTACCCCCTTAGGGGATGAATTTTCAAATTTTTCTCGCCGTAAAAACCATCCTTGAACTTCAACGAACATTTAAAAAAAAGAATTGGCCAAATTGGTCCAGGCGTTGTTGAGTTATGCGCTTACCAACACATTTTGCGATTCATTTTTATTATATAGATTTAATTAATTTGCCCTCTTTTACGTAAGTACGTTAATGGGAATTGGAATGGGAATCACTTTCCATAGCATTGAGTCACAATTATCTTCACTTTTTAAGATTAAAATAATGTAATTTGTTAAACGTTCCTCAATTTTCTCAATGGTATGTTCAATATTTTACAATGTCATGAATTAATAACGTAAGCAAATTTTAAACTTTAAAATCTAGAGAGCATTAGGTTAAGGTCGTTCGATAACTAATAAAATTATACATCTGTAACATCAGATTTGCTAAGAATAAAACATCCATCACTGTTGACATTTAAAACACTAAACCGCTATATTTGAATATCTTTAAGTATGCGAAAATTCATACAAAATTTTTTACCGTCCACGAACGTAGTCCGCATTTTTTTCCGTAATCCGTCTGGGAAATTTTAAATAACCTGAAAATAATTAGAGACGTCTGCCTGGCTGGTTGTGCTCATCGTCACAGGATGGCCCGCAGTGGCAACAGGATGGGGAGTGCGGGGCCAGCGGAATCGGTGACTCTTTTCACCGGCGGCGCGTACGCCACCCGATATAAAAGGCTCAATCGCCCATTCACCCGCTCGCAGTGTGTGCTCGAACGTTACAGTGTCCACTACTCCCGTGCAAGGACTATAGTTAATCATGAATTCACGGTGTTTATTAGTGCTAGCGGCCGCCCTCGGCGTGGGTACGTAGAATTTAAACTATTTAGGGTGCGGCGGCGAGCGGATACCTAGTGTCTAGTGTTTGACGAAACGGTCTACGCTGTGTTAGCATGACGTCGGGGTTCCGTAATTGCTCTCTACGCGAAAGCTGTCGAAGTGTGATCAATATCAGTTTCCACACAACGGCGTTGCATTGTGTGCTCGCAATCGATGTTCGAGAAAATGTTGGTGACATTGCGGTACGCTGGTCTCGCGTCTCACCGCTACGCCAATATTTTGTTGTTACCGAACTCGAATAGTGATTGTGAGAGTTCATTTAAAAATACTTTTAAGAATATAATTGCAAACGATTGTAGATCTCTGGTGCGGAAAACATGCTACGAAAAAATACGTAAAAATGGAGTTTGACAAGTTTGTACAAGGAAGCTTTTCTACGTATCCGCTCAGCTTTCCCGCCCGCCTCGAGATATGTAATTTGTAATGAAAGCAGTTTTGATCAACAGTGAATAAGTATTGTGTTATGTAATAACTGTACCTATATAAAAAAATATATATGCCACGTCATAAAGTTTACATTAAATTTCACTTTTAAGTAACTGGAGTGTGTCGTACATAGTAATTTAATTTACTGTCAACAGTGAGATAATAATTAAATACATTCATTGTAGTTATGTGAAGCAAAATAGAGTTAAAAATCACAACTGTCTATCTATGACTGGCACCAAATAACAACGTATTCACATAGGTTTAAGTAATTGTTTCAGGTGCGTAGCTATATAAGAAAGATGAAGGCAATTAACGCTAATGGTCTCATTAAACTTTCTATTCCATCTGAACGCCTTGCATAACACTAAAGATCATTCGCCCTCAGATCATGTACACAGGTTCTTAAATATGTCTATTGTTAGATTGTGATCACAAGCAATTAACGCATTAATTCAAATTATTTTTGACATACTTACTATTGAAAATGGATTAATTTTTTTCTAGAAAATACATATTAACATGAGAAATTCTCCATATCAAATTATTTTATATTTAAATATTACTACCCCTACAACATTTGAAAAAATTGCAAAAATATTTAATAGTATAAACAAAAAATTATTTTATATTTAGAAATATTATGAGTATGCGAATGTTACAGATGCACTTCAAGATTTTATTTTTCAATTTAAATAATACCGTTAAAAATTTGTTTTAAAAAAAAGCTTTTTTTGACTTTCTTTTTATTTTCGTGCATTGTCATCGGAACCAAATATGTGTGCCAAATTTCAGCTCGATAGCTTCAGTGGAAGTGGGTGAAATATTGATTGCAAGATTCCAGGACATACATACATACATACATGGATACATACGAGTGCAGTTAAATAAAAGCTATTAAAAAGAAGTTATTAATAATTTAGGAAAGACTACTACTACTGTAGATAAAATACTAAATTTTACAATAATTGATGGTAATTTTTTAGTGAATGTCCAATTAAAAACTTGCAATTATGTATATGCAAATAATTTACCATTAGAATGCATTAAATTTCATGAAATATATTGCTTTAAATTAAAAAATTACATCTCAATGATCAAATTACTATTGAACATACACCAAAGCAGATTATGTATGATAAATTAAGTTAATACATTAAATGTCTCAGTACATTAAAAATTTATTGAAATATGTTGATTGATAAATTCCGATTTACCAAAGATCTTTACATACGATCTGTATGTACATTTGTATATAACTCGTCTGACAGGACGCGGTTCCTTCCACTAGCGCAGACATGTGGCACTCAGTAACACTTACTATTTATAACACGTACCTAGTTCACACGAACTCTCCACATCAAAATTGGAAAGGGTTCAATGTTTCATTTAATAATTTAAAATATCCTTCAATGATATAGTTCATAAAAATTTCAACATATAAACAGAACAACAAGCGCGTTGCTGAAAGTCTTAGCAATAATTTAATGAGATTCGTTTCGTTTTGCCAGAAACTTATTTATTAAGCTAGTCATAACGTTGTAACATGGTTGCAGTTTACAGACATACTTTTTAGATAGGTACGTTTCAGATTTTAGTTCGGAACCATTGTTATGTCAACTAACATTATAATTGGTCGCGAAATATGGAGCTGTGGCAATCAAATATTCATAAAACCGTTATTGCGTGAAGGTATTCAATTATCTCGATTCGCGACGCGTGCGCAAATTTCACAAGAAGAAAGAAAACTCGGTGAAAATGAATGCTGCTTGAATGCACATAGACGTAATGATCACTTATGGTCATTATTTATAGTTATTCTTGTTCGTCGAAAGTAGAAGAAGATACTTTAAGTAGATAACAGACATTGATCATTATATGCCTGTAATCGCTTCCAAATATCGCAATGATTGATCATCTGGTACTTTCAAACAATATTATTTTTAAGAAATATAATGTTAGGAATAGTGTGTTTACATGTATGCCGTTGGTTCATATTTCCAACTGGTGAGAAAACATTTTAATGATGGGAAAAATTTATGTGTCCTGGGAAACCAGCATGAGTTTTCAAAGGCATGTGTTGTCTGCCAATCCGCAATTGGCCAGCATGGACTATGAACTATGTCGTTCCTCTCCCAACCCGGGTACCAAGCAAATATTTTTAAGCGTTCTCAATAAGCTCTGTTAAATGCTAGAGGTCAACTATTAGAGGAAGTAATTGACACCTTCACACCAAGACAATGTATCGGAAATTAAATTCTTGTATGAGTCGTGTTTCCGAAAAACAACGACGAAAATTTAACAATGCGATACCGGTACTGGCTTCACACCAGAAGTAACACAGTTGAAAGATTACGCAAGATATAATATGTTACATAATAATGTAAATGAAATGGTCAAAACGCATGATAAAGTTGAAAAATATATTTAGCAGAAGCACTGTATACTGTAATACAAAGTTATATTCATTCGATGCTGCATATTTAAAATGTTGTATTTATTTATTTTATGCCGTATTGTATTAGTTACAATAGGAGACTTATGTCCTATGGCATTAAGGCCAGTCCAGCCTTGCCGAATGTTGAAGTACCTATTGCGGTAAAATATGAAATGTTGAATAGGTTCTATTACTTACTTAAACTAGCTAATTTGGGATCTAATACAAAGTTATGAACATTCATTCCACTAATTCTCGGAAACAATAAATTACTTACTAAGCAGTAGAAATCGTAGTAATACTAGTAAATACTGTATTTAGACAAAAACACGTGTGGTCATTAGAAATCGTACATATCCATTACAAATCGTTGGTTCAATTAGGTACAATTTTAAATTACACTAGTCTGCTATTAAGTTGTTATAATAATATTATCGAGATGCAAAGGTTTTTTTTATATCACCGCCGAAGTAAAAGTTGTGAAGAAGTACGAAGGCGAAAGGTTTGTGAGTGTGTGTGTTTGTATGTTTGTTCCTTCGTCAGGCTCAAATGGCTGGACCAATTTTGAGAAAATTTGTTATGGAGGTAGCTTACAAGGTTAACTTATAGGATATTTTTTATCCCGATACTGTGTTTCTTTAGGATAAGAAAACTATTTTAATATTTTTTCAGTACCTACCTACTATAAATTTCTCGGGCGAAGCCGCGGGCAGCAGCTAGAATTACATAAAATTATTATAATAAACATTAGGATTGTTGTGTTTGCGTTTGTTTGATCTCCTGTTACTGAAACTTACATGCCTCTGTGATTATTTGTCAAAATATCTGTAAAAACATTTCTTGTATAGGGTACAATGCATATATTATAGATATTTTATCTGTGAATCCACGATAGTCGTACCTCGCACTCGTAGGTAGTATCGTAGGTAGCCAGCGATGTGGAGATTGTACGTCCTTCGTGCGACGTTATAAATAACCCAGGCAGGTCCTAGGTTTTGTATTGTTTTCGTTTTTTGCCTCCGGATCCGACTCACGATGCAACTGCGTGTACAGCCACGTATGGATGAATCACGATGAAGCGAAATACCTATTAGATAGACATAGATAAACGATTGGCCGAATCTGTGTCCGTTTCAGTTCTTGTTTACAGTACTCGACTGCCAAGCAAACTGAAATCAACTAGCTATCAACTATATTAAGATCTTTTTTAAGGATCATTCCAAAACCTATAACAGTATTCATTCAGTGATTCCGCTAATTAAACTAAATATAACTAATTACCTAAAATCCGTAGCATTGTTACAGCTCAAACATTCAGCAATCGACCTTTAAACTATCATCGCTGATGAGCTTGTAATGTACTCGTATCTTGTAATCGATTTGTTCGTTTATAGACAATGAATCGAGGTAATGAAATAAACGAGTATAATTATGTTGAAATTGAGCTTAAAATCGAAATAGCGATGATGTAACAGTTGCGCATGGACCCAACCACCTACGCTTCTGTGAGTCGAATTTGTATTGGCGCATTAAATCTTATGACATACATGTTTTGTATGAGGAACAGTTACCTACTGGACAAGGACGAATACGACATCTATTGGAGTTCTTGTAATATTTGTATATTAATGTAAAAGGAGGAAAGCTTGGAAGTAATTAAAAAAGTCATTGTAAGATTGCTTCACAAAATACTAACGGGTGAGATATTCATTTAATTCATCTCAAATTAATATACTAAAAACCAAAAGTTGGCAATTTATTATATTATCACTAATTTAATGTTTTATATTAATTAAAATAGACATTCTATATTCGAAGGTTTTTGATATTTTGAAGTCTAAAAAAAGTTATATAGCTTAATATATTCAAACAGATTAGAATATAGGTCAGTCGTGCGTCAAGAATCATGATTGCTAAACGAGACGAGATGCGCAGACGCACAGCCGTGATAACGAAATCGAAAGTCCCGCCCATTACCCCGGCTCGGGTCAGGCGGCTTTCACCCGTATTACTTAATGGTTTACGACCTTTATTGAATAACTTTTATGTAATATTGACAACTTGATTTTGTGTTAATTGTTACGAGAGAGTGTGTCAGCATTTTAGTTGTCTCCTACCTTGACACATAAAACATAATATGTAATGTTTGAGTAGGTATCATAAATACCGTAAAGCATACAAAAATGACGTTCATCTAACAATAATATTCAACTGCTGTGTATTTCCCGAAACTAAACATAAAAGTAAGCGTCAGATGAAGAAATAGCAGATCCATAAATAATCTTGTACCTAAAAAGCTCGTATTTATAAAGTGTTAAATTAAATGATGGAGGCTGTAGGAGAAAATAGAGAAATCTTTGAATTTTCTGAATATGGCACTAACTAGTAACTGTAACAAGTCGTCTAAGTATTTAAGTTTCCACTAATAGTCAACATAATTAATCATAGATGGCGATAATTGTAACCTACATGTGAAATGTTAAAAATTTTTTCATACCTGTAAATGGTTTAAGGATTTTGCAATTCTGCCTCATATAAAATTTAATTATGCCAAAATTTACATTCATTCTTCCGCACATTATTTTAAAAAAAAGTTGCCTTTAATTTTATCTACTTACGTATAAGATTTAGATTGATGGAAAAGAACCACTTTAAAGCAAGAAACATAAGTGTATCGATGATACCAATCCATAACTTTTTGTGACGAACTAGCGATGAACCTAAAAACTTAACTTATAAATAAACGGTCGTGTTTTCTCACACAACACTGTCCTAATATTTTCCACTTGCCATTTCCCCTTGCTTCTGCGTTACATAACTGCCTATGCGCAGTCGGTCATGTCATTATGTCATCGTGCGTATGCGAGGGTCCGGTGTCAGCCTCCGATTGCGACACCCATGCGTGATCTCGTTCACTAGCATGACACTAATTCGATAGAGCAGAGGTGCTGAGCTGAGCTGAGCCTATTGTTACGTGTGAATTATTTTCTTTTTAATGTTATCATTGATGTGTGTGGAAAAAATGTATGTTGTCATCGCGCACTTTGTGGTCGGAAAATTTAACCAAAATAATCATAGACCGCCTTACATTTTTTAGAAATGGACGTCACGTTTTAGTATCGAGGCAGTGCTACTACCTGCATACTATATAATGATGGATATCCATCACCATATTACAGCTAACCTAACTTCAGAATAGTCTAAATGCTTGTATTATAACGAGATACCCTTATACGATGTAATATTATTTACTTTTACACATATTTTTTATGCTTTGTTATCTAATATTGAGGCACATACGACGTACGTGTGCAGTTGGTACATGAAGAAAAAGTCTATAATTTTGCAGATTTAGAGAGTGTAGTTGCTGTTTTAGCGCAATAACCCTATGAATTGTCACAAATAACTGAAATACTTCGGAGTAATTATTGCCCATAAAACAGGCCAGGGCAGAAAATACATGTAAATATGCATTACCAATTATTGTTCCCCAATTAATGTTTTTATGCAAGTAATAGGCGTGAAGTTTATTCGTGCGCAAATTTGTTAATTGTTCGATGAGAAGCAATGATCCAAATTAATTGAACTTAACGAAATCCGTGTGAAGGTGGTAGAGCTTATGTTTAGGTTTTATATAGAGTTCGCCCGGGGTAGCACCACCACCCACCATGGTACATAATACCATTTCTACTGTTGGTCTAAGAGCCGGTGGGAGGTCGACCTTCACCGATCTGATAACCAGATGAGACGTATTTTTTACCAAATATTTTTCATAAACAAATATGCCTATAATTGCTTGCCTATCGAAAAGTGCTCATGGCTATTTTTAATTAAATTAACTTTTATCGATTTTTTTATTTTATTATTTTTTTATTTTACTGATTGTGAAATTAAATAATCTAAAATTCGAGATAACTTTCGATAAGTTAGGAGTGGTAGTTAGTTAGTGGAGTCACCTATTTTGACTTACCTGTTTACACCTGCTTGCCAGGTAGTTATACACTGAAATGAGTAGGCAAGCATACCTAGGCATATTCTGTGTATTAAAAACTATCAGTGAAATAAATTTCATTTGGTTATCAAAAGTATGAAGGTGATGAAAAAAAAATCGATAAAAGTTAATTTAATTAAAAATAGCCATGAGCACTTTTCGATAGGCAAGCAATTATAGGCATATTTGTTTATAAAAAATATTTGATAAAAAATACGTCTCATCTGGTTATCAGATCGGTGAAGGACGACCTCCCACCGGCTCTTCTACTATGTGTAACGATTGTTTTTAGATCAGTTGTGTTTCCGGCTGCAATAATGTGGTTTTCGGTTTCACTTATCCATTAAAAAAAGTTAGCAGATTAAAATCAAAATGTCTTTACTGACGTGTTGACGGTTAAAGATTAAGATCAGCATCAACATAAATCGCAGTTTACTTCCAAGTAAGTAACACTAATTGAGTATACTTTACTAGTCAATCGTGAGCTACGTAGTATGAGCCCATTCTAATAATTCCTTAGAATCTGGTTTATCCCAAGGAGTTTACCTTGACGATATTTAAATAAAATAAGAAAGGTTACCATACCTTTGATGAGTTCATTCGAATATAGAATGAAAAATGTTGTTATTTTTTTTTCTGAGGCCCTAGTTATTGTAAGAGTAGTCTAATGCTATGAAGGCAGATTGCCCATAATCAGCTTGTAATAGAGCAACATAACCCAGAAAGTGTTTCTCGGCGCGAATTACGTAAGCAATTAACGCAAGTTTCTGCATGTGGAAGGTTTTTGTGCCACAAAGAGAATTTGGTATGTGTGAAAATAAGGTAGTTCTAATGTAAAATGTTTGAATAACCAGTAACTGTAATGCGATCTCATCCACGCCAGTACCGACCACAAAACCGCATGACACCTGTACCGAAGTTACCATTCGTTATACAGTAAATCAGTTTAAGTCGTACGAGGGTTTAACCGTCTCAAGTGTGAGTCATAGTTGGAGTAATCGTTAGAAATCACTGAGAGTGGTTTTGCGTCAAATTTCAAATCGACTTCGCTGAAGAGTTGAGTGAACTATTGGTATCGAGCAAACATAGAGTCGGTGATAGACTTACCCCTATTTCATGGGACAAAAATATAACTGGTGACAAGTGAGTGTAAACACACTTTTCCCTACTCCTCCGGGAAAATACAGATGTGCTGTCATGTTATGTTAATATTATGTTATCATATAAGGCATATAATATAAGCGGTGAAAGCCCAGTGGCTTTCGAACTCGCCTCTCACTCGAGCGGTCCGGGTTCAGACCCCAGCGGCACGCACCAATGACTTTCCTATGTTATGTGCGATTTAAGAAATTAAATGTCACTTGCTATAACGGTGAAGGACACATCGGAGGAAACCTGCATGCCTGAGAGTTCTTCATTATGTTCTCGAAGGCATGTGAAGTCTGCCAATCCGCACTTGGCCAGCGTGGTGGACCCTCTCTCCCCCCCTCTAATCCCTCCCATTCTGAGAGGAGACCCGTGGCCAACAGTGGAACAAAGAAAGGGTTGTGATGATGCATATGATTAAATAAAATTATACGTACAAATACAGAGCTGGTTCAGTAGTTTGATTTATTCACAGCCTTATGATTTTCGTGCAATACTTTGTAAAACGTTAACTGTATGAAATAATATAAAACGAGTAAGTCTAAGAAACAGAGTCGAAAGTTAATTTAATGTATGATAGTATTACCTTTAGATACAGGAAAACTATAGTTGGTAAGACGAGATGCTTCGGAGTGAGCAGTAGGTTGCAAAACCAGGATGTTCTGCTCACTGATACAGTAGGTAAATGTCAACCAGTATGCCGATGTCATATAAGACACGTACAATTAGATAAGTAGATGTCAATCCGATTACTGATATTTTAGGCTTTCGAGGCACAGTCTGAGTCACAGTTACTGATTCGTGTAGTCTCAATTTGCTTATTGTTTCTATCAACATGCAACTGAATGCGGAAGACAAGTATACCTAATAATGGATCAGCCAGAATAACAGCTGGTAAACCCGTATAGTTGCTTAATGCGAGTTTGTCGCGTTGAAACGGAGAAAGAGCGGCCCTACCCACGACTGGTACATTGCGAAATAACTTTCGTGCAATAATCGCCGCTTGGCAACCCCCTTCGTAGTTTCTTTTGAAATTTCAATTAAAATTCAAGAGGACCCGCAATTTTGATGTGACACTGTTTCACTGTAACACGACGAATATTGGCAGTTTATCAATCTTTTGGAGCTTACGAAACCTATCTTGAACTTTCTCATCACGTGAGACTTACTACACATACACACACACACACAAAATAAATACTTAGAAAACACCGTATTCAATACTTCAGAGAACAGTTGTTGAGGCGATTGGAAACACGTTTCGTTTTATGGAATGATCAAAACTTGCTTTCAATGCAAAATCAATTAATCATATGATACAAATCCTCACATAACTCAAAGACTTCTCTCCCCTGCAGCTGTTGCGCAAGAAACCTTCAAATGCCCGGATGACTACGGCTTCTACCCACACCACATCTCCTGTGACAAGTACTGGAAGTGTGACAATGGCGCGGCTGAACTCAAAACCTGCGGCAACGGGCTCGCCTTTGACGCCTCGGACTCCAAATACTTGACTGAGAACTGCGACTACCTCCACAATGTTGAGTGCGGTGAAAGGACACAGCTTGGTAAGTTTCAATACCGTTACGATCGGTTTTCATGGTCCTGTAAAACAAAACTAGCCACTGTAATGATAGTGGGCCTGGTATCAATTAAAGGACGGCCTTATTTGACGGGCCCGTTGGCGCAATTGGGGTCACTACCAATTTGCTACCTGTTGCGCCAGGGGTCGTGGGTTCGAATCCCATTCAGAACAAATATTCGTGTGACGAACATTTGTGTTTGTTCTATGTCTGGATGTCAATATTATCTATTTAATTATGTATTTAAAAATATCTATAGTCTCTGGCACCTATACTACAGGTTCGCGCCTAATTTGGGGTCAGATGGCCGTGTGTGAATGTCCAAAAAAAAAAAAACGGTGTCGCTAAATTTATAGCCAACAATAAAAAAAAATTTAGCCCATTTTCAAAATCGAATCCCAAAATGAGTACTAATTTTGTTTATCAAGTGGTAGATGGATAACGCAACGTATTTGTAAATGTTGTGTTCCTTATAAGAATTTTTTTTATTACCGTGTAAGTTTCAACAGAAGCTTTTGCAATCGATGGCCGATAGTATTTGTAAATCGCATTCAAATGACTAAAAGGCAAGCAATAGCGGAAGCAATTTGAATAAATGTCAACATAGGTTTGGGAATTGTAAAAATAGGACTGCCTGCCAACGGGGTATCTAATGGTAATATACGGTCAAGGACAACAATTAATACATTTTGATGAACGTTTTGCGTGTGTTCCGTTTACTTGTGAAGTGTGAACAGGATGTTGTTCAAGGCCTTCTGACCAAACTTGAAATAATGTGATACTTTGTATGAAAATTCAAACGCCACTGCTTAAATTATATACGTACATTTTAGGAAAAAATTTCACCACCATATAACATTTGTTTGCAGTTCAGTTAAGATTTAATTTTAATTTTGAAATGTTATGCTTAAGATTATTTATTTTCCCACAGAGCCACCGATCAGCACTCCTCACTGCAGCAGGCTGTACGGTATTTTCGCTGATGAGGCTAAGTGCGATGTGTTCTGGAACTGCTGGAACGGAGAAGCCTCCCGCTACCAGTGCAGCCCCGGCCTGGCCTACGACAGAGAAGCGCGCGTGTGCATGTGGGCTGACCAGGTCCCCGAGTGCAGGAACGAGGGTAAGAACTTTTCCATTTTTCATTTCATCTCAAAATTATTGTGATACCTAAAAACATGTGCAACTAAATTTATAGAGTAAAGAATCTTGTCTCACTAGAATCACTATTTTGTTTGTATAAATGCACGACAAATCTTGAACACGACTTTTGTGCGAATTTCCTTTTATTCTTACACAAATAATCCAGCCGTCTCAACCACTCGTCTATGTTTCATTTCGCCTTCAGCACCCCGTCTCACGTAACCTTTTTGGTGTTTCCCAGAAGTAGCGAATGGTTTCAACTGCCCTGCTCCCGGTGAGGTGTCCCACGCTGGCTCCTTCAGCCGCCACGCCCACCCCGAAGACTGCCGCAAATACTACATCTGTCTCGAGGGTACCGCCCGCGAGTACGGTTGCCCCATTGGAACCGTCTTCAAGATTGGTGACTCCGACGGCACCGGCAACTGTGAAGACCCCGAAGATGTTCCCGGATGGTAAGTTCACTTTATTATCTGTATCTAGTTGTAAAATCCTTCCTACTAGTTCAAGCAAATCAATCTTGACTAAGACACTTGAACGGATCTCTTAATAACTCTTCTCGACTTACTGGTTTGATATCACTGGTGTGGTGTTTAATCAGCGTCTAATTGTACCTAACACCTTTATGTTCAATTAGTACCTGTAACCGATCTTAAAACAATCTCTTCTCCTTGTGACTAACCTGAACCTATGCACAATTTCAAAATACTAGTCAAATTCACTCGTCACTCATTTTAAGATTGTATACTTCTTTTAATTATATTCAAAGCGATAATTTATTCGATGTAGGTACTTAGGGTTTGCTGTAAAGTTAAGCTTAACTAGATATCTAGTACTCGAATTCTTGGTCGTAGATTATATGCGGTTTAGAGCCATGCGCCATTGTTGTGGGAAATCTAGGCCAGCCATGAAATTTACATAACTGAAGTAATGTAGCTTGGTATGCTGAGCGTCATGTAGTGTCTTTAGAGACTTCGTGGTCACTGCCGTCCGGTATGTAACGGACTGAATTATGGTAATGACTGTTTTTTTCGTATTTATTTGTTAAGCGTTTGTTAACCTCTTATATAGGTACCTACTACAAACGACTCTCGTTTCATAAGATTAAAGCACAGAATACTTAATAGTCAGTCACAGTTGTCATGGGTGGCAGCGGATGGGTGGTGCTGCAAGCTCGTTTGCTATCTTTTTTCCTTAAAAAAAAAAAAAAAAGTACAAATAATTAAATTATAAGATTTAATTTTGTATAAAATATTTACCGGTTTAAAATTACAAATATATGTTCCGTTTAAATACATTTATATGAAGTTCATGGTACGCTTACCTCGAACAATGGCGCAGGGTATAAGATGCGACTATCTCGATCACGACTTACTCGATACAAAGCGAAGGTCGATCAAGATCGCCAAGCATATCTTGCAAGCTCTATGCATCATTTTGTTTAAAGGCAAGGAAAACAAAATGTTAAACAGCATTCTCAGAAAAGCGAGCGGACAAGTGTTCTCGTTGCTGTTTCAAGGCAGTTCACTCACTATCGGGCGTTGTGAACTACTTCACGTTACACCATTTACAATTCTCTCCACAACTACGAAGTTGTAAAAGTTGCTAGGATTTTATATAGCATTTTATATCGGCCACTCTTGATAAGGAGTAAGAATGTTACTTCGAGTATTTAGTGTAGATTTGTAAAAAGAGCACAAAGACAGGCAGTAAGGTTCGCGTACATTTTCAGCGAGGACTACTACGGTGCTCTGGATCTGAAGTCGATTAGGAAGAGCGAGCTTCTGGCTGGACTCCAGACCGACGGCTCCACCCGCAACGCACCCAAGCAGCTCAAACCCCGCCCCCAAAAAGAGAACTAATAAATCTCTTCCCACCACAGCCTATTAATACTCACATCGTTACTAATAACAAATCTCCGGGCAACGCAAGCGGCAATTTAGAAAATCTTTTGATACTGCCAACACGTATTCGTATGTAATCTATTTTTAGAAAATGAAACGCTGCTTCCGTTGCACGGAGATGTTGTTTCAGGTTCAAGTTTGTAATGTTAAGAGAGTGGAGCCAATTTGATTTGTATTATTTTCTAGTTGCCAAATACCTTTTTCGTTTTAGCCTTTTTAAAAACAGTACCAAGAGGTCGGTTAGAGAGTTAGTGAAATTCATACAGCGGTAGACATAATTTATTATTATCGTACTTGTCTAGAAATGATAGAATCCTGTAGATATACCGATTTCCACTTGGTAATGTCACATTAATTTTAAAGATTCCATATTTGGTTCAAAAATAAGGATGTAATTTTAATATTTGTTTGCATTTAAATTGATGATTTGGTATGTCGATGCAATAGGATATTACACATTTCCAGTATACATTCAAATTGTTACCCATGACCTTGTAAATATTTTATATTATGTACTGAATTATCTCGCCGCGACTGAGTGTTGTTGTTGGATTGTAAACTGTAATACTTAAGTTTAATTTTAGTTAAAAAATAAACAAAAATACAAAAATTAATTGTTGTATGTTTTTTTGTAAACGTATTAGTATCGCACTGTGCACGATTTTCCTAGTAACATTATCTACTTTCACGATCACTTTATTTCCTGTTTTGTTTGCAATCACTTTCTAATAACATTTTAATACCTTCTTGTCTCTTTCAGTAATTGTTTACCTACTTGTTTTCTTAATCTGTAAATACTTGACAGCAATAATGGTAACAGCCCGATTTATGTCAAAACAGCGGTGTCTTTTTATTGGTAAGTGTATTTACTTTGGTATAAGGAGTCATTAAGCAAGAAAATATGGAAAATCACTAAAAATTAACACTAAAATTATAACGGAATATTCTTGCAGTGCCCCATAATGTCTTTTGATTTTTTAGTTTCCTGTTAATTTAATGAACAGATTTTGTGCAGCAACTTAACGTTTTGTAATTGTATAATAATACCTAAAATGCTTACAAAAGGGCAAAAGGCATTCAGGTTTCTTTTTTAATTCTTATAAATCACCCGATAAATGCAAAAAATATAAATCCATAAAAATAAAATACTCATGTATTGCAACGTGCATTTCACAAATAAATTCTAAGTACCTATATGGCGAACAACATTGGTTTGGTTTAGTTTGCTTTTCGGAATGCCTCACTCTTACTGTTAATCTTCTTTCATATGTACACCCTTTGACATTTATTTTATTGTTTTACAGCGAAGACTACTACGGAGACGTGGATTTGAAAGCGCTCAGGAAATTGGGATTGTGAATGTCTAGGAGCGGCTCCAAGGGCAGACTGAATATAAAGTTATCTGAGTTAATTTAAAGGTCATGGACTGTAGGCCTCTTCAGAATGTTGTAATGTGATGCCAAACTCACATGTTCTGTGACAAGTAAACACGTTAGTGATAATCATGATAAGTTTATGATACTCATTTAGTTATGTCATGTACGAGCATTAAATTAAGTCTCCGAACAAACATAACGACAAAAATAATTTCGTAGGCTTCCAGTCAGTCAGCATATAACAGACTATATAACATAGTTTTGTATAGACCATGTAGCATAGTTTGGTATACGTCGTAAACAAAATCAGTATCAAAGCCTATCATTTACTTTCATCGCAAAATACATGTCTGCTTAAAGAGTTGCTTGGTCGAAGACATAATTCAAACTATATAAATACTTCGTTTTCTTTTACATAAAAAAACTCTCTTTATTAAATCTTAATATTATAATACTCTTTATGAGATAGAACTGAAGTATGGTGTTTGTCAAAAAGTTACACAAATATTTAGTTACACTTGTTGCCAAAAAATTACTGAAATGTAACATAAGACAATTTGACACAGCACCGCCAATCTATGCGTTGGTGTTGTGTCAAAATAAAGAATGTTTTAGTCATAACTGTAAAATAGGTTTAAGTTAATTTAGACAATATTGTTCTAGTTATAGTAAATAAAGATATAACCCAAAAATTTCTAATATTTATTTGCCAATTTATACTAATAATTATAAAGAGGAATCATTTGTTTGTAATGATTTCACACAAAATCTACTCAAACGATTTGTGACATAGGCTATATAATATTACTGGGTATATGAATCGGTAGTTGAATGGATTGATTGCATGTCAAAATTTAGCAGTTTATTAGGGATTCTCATACTTAGATATGTGAGCAGTCACGTGTGACAAAATAGTTTAATTCATAACTTAAACTTATTGCATTTTTTTAATATGACGCTTATCTTGAGTTATTTATTGAAATCATTTCAACAAGTTTTCATTCCATACACAGACCAGACAGCTGTAAGACTATTTCACCATAATCAATGCTACACTCCTTTAAGACGTAAGTCTCCATAAGCACTCCGTGTTTAGACAATGTGCAAATTCCATTCAGAAAATTGACTACTTAGCGCCGAAAAGAAAAGCTTATCTTCAAATTGATAGTAGGGAACATACTACTACATAGGGAACTATACTATCAATTTTAAGGCTGATATAAATCGTCAGGGACGTAATGTAAGTAGAAAAGGCTTGAAAATAGGTAGAGTAGTAGAACGTGGAACGTTGTCGCTAGCATGTTGTTACTAGCTTTCATTTATGAAAATTAACGGTAGAGGTTAACAACTAGGCACCTACTAATAATTAGCTACATAATTGTAATAAAAGCCCAACAGTACATTGTATCAGAATGTAATTACATAGTTTTCTAATACATTATAAAATGTTTAGATAATACAGTACCAATTCACTGATCTGCTTTGACTTGTGCAATCTGCCCAAGTTTGAGCTGCCGAATTGCATCTTGGCGCGAAATGGCAACACGTGTCGATGTCCAACCTGAAAAAACAATAAACGTGCTTTATAGTAGATGTGATACAGATTTGATACAGCGGTGACATTCCATTGGCTAACGATCTTGTCCCTCACAAGCAGACTTTACGCAATATAAGTTTTATACTCGTAGCTACGCATGAAAACAAATGAGTTCACAATAGTTATACGATTTATATCGTTTTGTTTTTATTATAGCAAATAATGACTTTGGTCTAACTCCTATTCAGAGAGGAGTCTCGATCCCTACAGTAGGACAAAAGCTAACAGTGTGTTATAGTGCTGGTGGCGGATACTGTAACGGCGTTAAATATTTGATCAAGACCCTTAAACAAACGATTAATGTTGGGATGAACTCAGTCACCCATCTGTCCTGATTGTGACTCTGTAGAAGATTTTCAATCTTTGCTTCTAGGGCGTGTATGATAAGAATAACGCCGGAAACATATCTTCTATAATTGATTTTACTTATAATAAGAAGTAATTAGAAGACTGCGATAGCAAAATTTTGCCAAATTTAACTCGAGAAAATTACCAATATCAGTTTTATAAATTTGGTTTTTCAAAGTCGAAATATATCTTTCTATAATTATGTTGAGCTTAACCTAAACTTACTCTGTGTATTGTATTCAATATTATGTGTCATAGCGTCTTTGCTACTAGGCGCAGATGAGTTGATAGGAGCAGTAGAGGTAGCCGTGGTCGAAGCTGGGCTAGAAGAGCCGCCCGCGGCACTCGTCGCAGTCGTCATCGCTTCCATTGCAGGTTGTGCCGAGGTACTGCTAGGAGATGCCTCCGCCGTGCTTGAAGAAGAGTTGCATTCCACTCTGAAGGGGTAATCACATACCCCGAGTTTCTGAAACGAAACAAATGATTTGATTTTGACTTTGACTCTACTTCGCATTTATTTAACAACCTTACCGATTTGTTGACTAAAACCTTAACGCCAATCACAATGAGAAATTATACTTACCACTAGGCATTATTAACAAAATAAATCTCTTCAAAACCTTACCAATGGTAACCTCTGTAGAGAGTACGCAAGCGCCTTGTACTCTTACACTACAGTAAAGTTAAGCGTAATAAATATTAGCGCCTACTACATTTTACCATGCGCATTTTGTATGATGAACTTCTTTTTTAAAGTCTACAAAAATATTATATATTACATAATATATTAATAATTCGTTTACTGTAGTTATAAACACACACTTCCAGAGACACAAGTTTAGACCACGTAAGTGTAATTTTAGAGAAATATGTATCATGAAATATATACATATATTAGACATATGAACGGCGATGATTGCTGTTCAAAGTTATTTGTTGGAAAAAATGAATTGTGATTTAGAAAGGCGGTTGACCTCGGAATCACGTTTAACTTTTTTTTTCGTTATAGTTTTAATAAACTATGACTACTGGAAGTACGGATTTAAAAAGTAGACTTTTAATAAAATAATATGTTGTGACATCTTCTGCTCTCATGGGATGCTTGTTCCGCGTGACGGAAATGATTAGTATGAGTACATACTCGTATAAAAGATATTCCGATTGGGTAAGCGAAAACTGTATTTTATATCCTTGCATATTTGGAAGATGCAAGGAAATCTTGGTACTTAAGCGGACTTGTCAGCAGTTTGCCTCAATTTGGGCAAGGGCGACATCTTATTTAATCTTCGTCATTTATGTTTTTTTTTTTTATGCTTATAAGACAGCAAAGGTTTGCTGGACGGTAGTCATATCATTATATAGCCGCCCATTTAAAACTGTGACTGAATTTGAAAATTGACTGATATTGTAATATTAACAGGTGTTGCTATGTAATAAATTAAGAAAACAAATTATTTGAAAAAAAGGCAGAAGGTATTCACAAAATAAATATGTTATCCAAAAACATTGATTTTGATGCTAGAGAGATAAGAAATACCTTATGTTATTATAAGTGCTATAACATTATTCACTATCACAAGTAATTAGTCCACCACGTTAAGAATTAGACTCTCTCACTTAACACTCATGACCATAGACACCATAGTACAAATATATATCTGCGAAATAAATATCCGCCAGGCCGAAATCAAACCCGGGAGTCGCAGTTCGGCTGTTAGGGGTAAATTGCTGGTACACTCACGAGTGTGACATATTATGTCAAAGAGCATACCTGGCTGTAGGAGAGTTCAGCAGGACACTTGAACCGGACGGGCAAGTTGTGCACACATACGAAGAACTCATTGCAATTGTCTTTGTTTCTGAACGACTCGAAATCGTTCGCGCATTTCGGCTCAGGAGTATCTAAAAATTAAGAATTATTTAAAGTTAATATTGTTATCAAAAACTGGTCATACACAAGTGATTCCAGGTTCAAATTATATTTTAATTAATGTGAAATTTAAGCAGTTAAACTTCGTCGCCGCATGGGTGAAAAAATGAATGGTGTAGTCTCTGTAGAGTAACTTAAGTCTTCTCATTTATGTTTAGGCAATTACGCCACGAAGATTGAATAACTTGACTTGACATTACTGGCTGGTTACACCTGCAAGCATTATGTTTGTCTTTCTGAGGAATCATTTATCATAAGTTATGGGTTTAGGGTATTTGTTTTTTATATAAGTATTAAGGGTACTTACATAAAAATACATATTATAATGAAGAAAATTTACCATGGAAGAATAGGGGAAACACCTCACGAAGAAAACTCAGATATATTGAGTGTTTTTTGAATAAAAATAGTCTCATAAAGATTGTTATATTACACAATAACTACGTAAGTATATTGTTGAACATCCTGCTCTAAACTTAATATCAAACGTGACTTGAGATCGAGCTGAGATTAGGCAGATTTGGTCACAAGTGGTTACTTGTTTAGTGATTTTGAGTGCTGTAATTGTTTTGCACAAAGCTCAACTATGTCGTAGTTCGCATAGTTAGTACGTTGAAGTGGCAATGTGCAGGTTACGTCATTCGTAGGGCTGATAACCGGTGGGGAAGAAAAGTTCTCGAATGGAGATCTAGATTTGGAAAAAGGAGCACAGACCGCCGTTCGACAAGGTGGACGGACGACCTGAAGGTTGCGGGAAACCGCTGGATTCAGGGGGAACAGGACTAACGGAGTGGCTTCGTTTAGGAGAGGCCTATATCCAGCAGTGAACCACTAAAGGCTGCCGGTGATGATGATGATTGTTCTATGACTCAATTGTTTCCAAATATTCTTAGACAATTAAAGCATTTTATCACTTCTGTGTCTTCTTCATGTCAATGAAAGTCCCACTTAAATATGATGGAATTGTTGAATTGTGAAATGTTATTTTTTCTTTTAAATTACTGGACAAATCTGAGGTATAATTCGTAAGCATTTAAAGCATTTAAATGTCACCTCTCTCATTTATGAATTCACCATTATAGCCTTGCATAATGTTCACGATTTGCAGTAAGTATATCAATCTATTCTTTTTAAGCTATGTTCAGTAGTGGGACATATATGGGATGTGATTTTGACGACAAAGCCATTTTACAGTAAAATACACTTACCCTTGAGTTTTCTATTCTTGCAGTCAACCTGGTATGGATAGTCGCAGTACCCTTCGGGGGAGAACAGCAATCCCGCAGGACATTCTTGTTCGAATGCCCACCCGTCCCAGCAGTTGAGATAGTTACTACACAGGTTCGGGGAAGGTATCTGAGCGCGCATGCCAGCACAGAGTGGGTTCGACTCGATGAGCGGGTTGTGGGAGGATAGTAGTAACAGCTTATTGTGGTAGAGGGGATTGGAATTGATCTGCTCCACCACCGTGTCAGATACCGGTATCATGTACGCAATCGTGGATCCGCCGTAGTTTGTTGGCTGAAAAAATGTTGGCCATTTTAGTCACCAAATTATTGTTTCACAAAAAGAAGAGTAAAATCGTCCGAAATTCTAAATTTAAATTATACAGAATTCTTTGAAAAATAAAAGAGCAGCAAGAAATTAATTACTTTCCTAATTAAATTGTAGTATTGTGAATTTGTTGTTATTCTATTGTATTATATTGATAATATTATATTTATAATCACATAAAACGTATAATTAATGTAATGTAGGTAATCCATTAGGAGTTTTTTTTTTAATTAGAGTAGGTAGGTATTGTTTTAACTTACTCGAAGAAAATTGAAGAACGGGTTCATGAAGTTCCAGAAGAACGGATTTTGGTTTCCATTTTGGCTTAAATCGTGGAGAAAATTGTTGCTATATGTTTTTACCAAATTTCCTTCTTCATCGTAGACTGTAACAATTGCATGTTAAGAATGATAAAATGATAAATATTTCTATGTAAAATACCGAATAAATAACAACAAAATAAAAATTTCTATAAAAATATTTGATGAGTGAATATCGAGTATGAAATATTCCTATTTCTATGATTTGAAAGATGGGTTAGATGGGTCATTTGTTTTCTGTAAATATCTAACAATTGTATTTTCTTGCGTTTTCGGGGGCTTTCGTACTGCCACATTGAGTAGGTATGTATGGCTACAATGTATCTCGAGTGGAACGTATTTACCCGATCGCTCCAATACAGCTTGCCTAAACCAAGGTAAGACCATCAATGAGGTTCCTTTAGTAATAGTCGCAATCTCAGTAATTTAGGAGAGATAGGATTGCATATGTTTCAGGCGAAGCTTTTCTACCCCACCTATTTCGTGACGCTATAAAGGCCATTTAGGCGAACAACAACAAAATAAATACTGCTACTAATACAACTTTCGATATTCGGGTTGAAGCAAGTTTTCTCAGTTAGATAAGAGCAGATTCACCTTAAAAATTGCAAGGAAGGCCTTTGTCCATCAGAGGGCTTCAAAAGACATATGTATGGATGGATGGGTACAGAGCAGACCCCTTAGAAAACAACTCCACAGCTCGGTAGCAATTGACCGTGACGGCCAAACTGGGTGCGAATACGGGCTATGGCAGATATTTGTTTTGCTATTAATGTGAATTCCGTTATTACATGATGCAATGAATACAAGCCTACCACGGAGTTGTGAGTGCGTGAGTATGAAAGCGTATATTACATAATGGATTGCAGCTGAAGAAGCAGAAACTTCACCATTAATAGATAGTTGTCATGTTACTGTTAAAGAATTAAAGTGAAAGAGTTTTACACTGACAGTTTAACAAGTCAAAGCCATAATTTATCCGCCCGCACTACGCCATGTAAGCTTACATGTTGCTTTGTAACAAACATGACATCTCAAGTCTCTAATCTTCCGTATGATCATATATCCTTTTCTGACATGTAAGGCAAGCGGGTTAATGACCGTGTAATTACGGTAGGGTACATTATAAATACTTTTAACAGATTATAAATATGTACTTTATCAGGTACTTGTTAGTACATTTTACTAAAATTCATCTCGTTAAATGTGTACGTTATTGAAACTTGTTAAAAGTGGTAGATTAGATCATATAAGCGTTAATTATAAAAGGCAACAATTTTGAATAACATAATATATATAAGAAAAATTTCAGTCATAATCACTCGGAATAACAAAATGAGTAAAAAATAAATACTAAGATGTGTCTTTAAATTATTCTACCTATGTACATCTAAAAATATATCGGTATTGCAGTAACACCATCACCCGAACTATGCGATACAAACGGACGCACTGACCACCGTTGTGGCATTATATTGTTATATTCTTAATTAGCTTGACTATTCAAAGAGGTTCCGCTACCAGCGTTCACTATGTCATATGGGCGAATACTTATTAGATAGAGTACCCCCAATAAAATATCCTACTAATAATATAAAGGGGAAAGTTTGTAAGTATGGATGGATCACGTATAAAGTACTGAATGGATTTTAATGAAACTTTACATTAATATAGCTTATACATCAGAATAACACATAGGCTACAATTTATATATTTAGTGTCAATTGTCCAAAATATGACGATAAGTGTCAAGTAAGTAGCAAAAAATCTATCATCTGCGAGCTATTCTGGCGTGCGCTGCCGAAACTACTGAACCGATTTCAAAAATTCTTTCACCATTAGAAAGCTGCATCTTCACTGAGTGACATAAGCTATATAATATTATTAGGCGTAAACGAAACTATTGTTATGTCTAATTCCACGAGAGCGAAGCTGCGGGCGTCCACTAGTATTTTTATAAAATTTCTTTTATTATTTATTTAATTATTAAATTTACCCCAATAGAAGAGTTTACTTACTTACTTTTATTAGAGTTTTACTTGGTATATTTTTGATGTTTATTTAGGTAGCTCGTTTAAATTGTATACTAAATAAATGTAATTACTAGCTGCTGCCCGCTGCTTCGCTCGCGTGAAATTTATAATACCTATATACTGAAAAAATATTTAAATTGATTTTTTATACCTATTTATATTATTCAATATGTTCATGCAAGGTGTCAGCTACCTCCATATCAAATTTTATCAAAATTGATCCAGGTGATTGAGTGTAAGGAATTAATAAACATACAAACACACACTCACAAACTTTCATCTTTTTAATATAATAGTGTGATATGATTATTCAAAAAAATAATTGTATATGATCTCCACAAATACTTACAAAGCAACCTCTTCTGCCTCCCATTTGTTTCTTTATTCTTTATCAGCTCCTGATCATCACTTGGAGCTCCACACGCGACTGCTACCAGAACAGCAAGGGTCAATACCTTCATCATCTTCCCACAGGCCCCTACTCGCGTGTCTAGCCGACCAATGTCAGGGCTAAGCCCAAAGGCTAGCTTTTATAGCATCGCACGATGAAAACAAGTACTCACCTATACATACGTGGGCTCCAGTTTTAGTCTGGACGCTAAAGGAAAACCTAAAAGGATATGCTCGTTCCACAGTATCGCCAAATGTGTGTTGTGAAATTACTTTAAGTTGAATAAAATCTCGGAATCGTAAAAATTATTGTGGTTTTATTCATTTTATGTTCTGAAATACAGACATTGTTGCAAAATGATCATGTTTATTGTCGTAGTTTTATGAGTAGGTACTTACCAATGCTTTCTTAAGTATTGTAAGATATGTTTAAGGTTAGACATAAATGTTAATGTCCATTATTTCAGACATTATAAAATATTTTTTACGCGTTTTACAGACAATACAATTATAGAATAGCGCCAGCCACGGCTTCGTACTTTGTGATTATAGTATGTAGTGTAGTTGTTTGACATTATTATTTAATTATTTATTTATTTTATTTTTCATGTACATACAGGAGAATAGTACAAAAAGTATTAATTATCAAAATATTTGTTTTTAAGGAATGTCGAACAGCGACCCTTAAATAAAATTGAGTATATCATTTGTACTGTGTGCATAATTTACTCAAATAACTCACTCACTCACTCATTCAATTCAGGCAAAGAAATTTAAGTCGCTGCGATCCATAGACGTCCCACTGCTGGGCACGGGTCTCCCCCACAGATACTGCTGCGGGAGGTCTAGAGTCTAGCTAGAGCATAGTATTGATGTAGTGAAGTAGAAACTCAATTTAATACGACCATTAATTATTTTCAAGATGTAATTATTCCATTTTGTCTGTTACTCTGGCTTTGTTTGTTTGAAAGATTTATAGCCCACGGGTTGCGTTGATCATATGTGATCGACCGAGTTAAACATCGTCGGGCGCTGTCGGTTTGTGGATGGATGACCACTAGTGGTAAGATTTCATGGACGCTTCCGCGCTTAGGAGGGTAGATAAGCAGTCGGTTCCGGTTCTTTTCAATTATAAAACAATAGTTTCACCTTGTCGAAGACCTTCGCATGGCTTGAGAACATTCGACACTGCCACTAACCCTTCCACCAATCCGCATTGAAGCAGCGTGGTGGAAGTATGCTCTAGACCTTCCGCAGCTGTGGCTGTGGGACCCGTGCCAAAAAGTGGGACGTCTATGGGTGGAAGCTTAATTCAGCTTAGCTTGCTTTTTAATGCCTATTATATATTATTAAATTAATGCTTCTTATAATATTAAAATAAAGGTTCTATTCACTATCTACTGCACTATGGATTGAATTGAAATAGAGCAATAGCATTTATTTCTATACATGCAATTTTATTGCAAACCCACAATTTCCTGCCATGTAATTCCATTAGATATTATGATACTAGGCGGCTCCTTTTAGCTGCATTTAAGATTGCCGATAGAGTCACTCGCCGTTCCTCACGATCATCCACGTTCCGCCCACATTCCTATAATCCTGTCAAGAGAATCCTCGCCGCATTTCCATCCGGATGATGTTTCTCAACCGATCGGGACTCGATCTAAATGCGCCTATGCATCACGCTAAGACCCTTGTTCTATTATCAACTAGCTAACTAGAAACGGTAAACAGTGTACCTTGATGTGGTGTCATTTTATCAAAGCGTCGATATTTTATACATGCAATTCCTTCACTGTTTCTCCACAGTAGCTGCGTCACACCACGTTTTATATTCGGGAGAATTATGTATATTTTTTAAATACGGTTGTATATCTAAACACTTCTATATTATAATATCTCCAGAAGCTTCTTTCAGCCGCTTCTTACGACAGGCAAGTCCCTTAGCAAGGATGTATCATACGAGATGATACATATTAGTTTAGTTATTATTGCAATACGATATAAGCTCCGCAATGGGACAATGAAATAGCTCATAAAATCTGACAATAAGATGTTCTATTATGATATAAGGAATAATAATGTTTGTTGCATATTTCAAGTAATTATGTTGATATTTAAATATCCATCACAACACTTTCTTTGTCCCACTGTTGGTCTCCTCCAAGAATGGGAGGGATTAGGTGGACTAAGGAGTTCACCACGCTGTCCAAGTGCGGGTTGGCAGATTTCACATGCCTTCAAGAACATTATGAAGAACTCTCAGACATGCAGGTTTCATCACGATATGTCCATCGCACATAACTTAGAAAAGTCATTGGTGCGTGCCGCTTGGGTTTGAACCCGGACCGCTCGAGTGAGAGGCGAGTTCGATAGCCACTGAGCTCTCACCGCTTGTACTTTAAATATCATTCCATACAAACTTTCATCATCTATCCCAAGGGGAAGTCCACATTTTTCTCCATCTCAAATTACAATTTAATAACACGCAAAGGCAATCCTGCGCCAGACCGAGTAGTATTTGCTCGTTCATGATAAAACGACTGTTTAAGACCAGCATCTTGATAGGATAATACACGCACTTCCCATAATTCAAACGCCAGTTACTCTATCTGACGTGAATGCTTCCCGGGTATGCCCTAAGTGCGTTGTCAATCAGTTCCGTAAAAGAACGCTGCTTTAATTTTATTTTAAAAATATGTAAAGAAGTACAGTAGTCATATGTGGTCATTGAAGTTCATCGACCTGTGTTATAAGCGTTAAACAGGCTGGGTGCTTTATGAGTTATGGAGATATTGTTATAAAAGGAAACAAACAACATTGTTCTAAATGATAATAGTCATTGTACAGCGCTGGTAAAATGATGCAAGTACTTTTCTTCAAAGAAAATAAACATTGGATGTTTGTTAAATTTCTACTTTATTAAACAAATTGGATATAAGTAGGTACCTACCTATGACTGAACACGAGTAACTTATTTAAAATGCACTTAAATAATTCAATAATTATAATATTTTTTCAATGAAAGATGTTCCATTGTAGATGATCCCTATCCTAGTGCACGACATCTTAGGTGGGCGCGTTAATTCCGCTCGCTCTTATTCAGTACTCCTGTTAACTTAATTACGAGATACCGCCAACGCCTTCCAGCAACCATTTTAATTACTTTATTTATTCACGTATGCAGATGGTATTTCTTTTTTTATTTTATTTTGCTTTCACGTTTTTATGGAAGTTATTCTCTTTTGATTCAATTTATTGTTTTTTTTAAATATATTAGGATCTTAGTTTGGGCCCGTTGGCGCAATCGGTAGTGACCCTGCCTGTTGTGTCACGGGTCGTGGGTTCGAATCCCACTCATGACAAATATTCGACGAACACTTGTATCTATTATTTATTATGATTAATTTATTAATATTATCTATTTAAGTATTTATTTTAAAATATACGGTAGCTCTGAAATATCATTGCATAAATTACCTTACACGTTAGACAAATATCAAACACTTTAAACACTTCAATCATATGAAAATGTACTATTTACATGTCATTATACACAATGAAGAGTTATATTTTAAACTAAATTCTGTAACAGTGAAACTGATACTTGTCTGACACAGAATATTAGAGACTAGAATAACCTTAACACAGAGTGCATTAAATATATATGAAAGACCGACTACTGAATCTTGCTCATTAGGAAATTAGGACTGACTTGGGTCAGGCAAAAGAATAGATTGGTTTTTCTAACTTGAAATTCCCAGGTGTAACATATGGTGGTATGACATGGAACGAGACTCTTAGATACTAACAATTACTAACTGGACTATTACTAACACCAACTACCAGAACTAATTATCACTAACAGTCCCCAGTCCACATACCCACTAACGAACACACCAACTAATGTTCTAATGAGTTCTTTCAGCTAACTGGACTAACCATCGCAGTCCCTATTTGAGTCTTGTTCAAAGTCAGTCACATTTGTCGTGGGCGGGTGCTGCAAACTCGGTTGCTATCTAATATCCATAAAAGTTTGTGGTGACCCCAAATAAATCTAATACATGCAGGTTTATGAGAACACACAGTGACTGTGGCCACTGACGTGCCACAGTCAATAAACAAACAAATCTTTTCTCTATACTTATATAATTAGATAAATGTCACGTCTAGTTTTTTATGTTCTACGGTAAGTAGTTGGGATGCTCACTTTCTACAAAGCACTCTAAAGAAAGTGATGTTTTCGCACGCGATTTTGCGTTGTAATGTTTGAAGATTACGAGTATGTCTTGTAATGAGAATGTAATGTAATGTCAGACCTTCTCATACTAGATGGCGCGACCTGTACCTAAAATTGTTATTTTAATATTCAAAGATGATGATAATATGACCAAAATCTTCATAAAATTATCTTTTTTAGACAATTTTGAATATCAGTTTAATTTAATTTTTAAGTATATAAGTCTTGTGTTTAGCAAACCCTTAAAAGTAAATAAACATTCTACTCGCAAGTTATGTTTCTGTTACGTTTTTTATAAAAAGTTTCTGTTAAAATAATATCGAAAGCCTCTAGGAATGAGCTTGTCAATTATTACTGAACTAAACTATGTTAGTTAATTTACTCTAATTTTATTTAATTACTCGTGTTGCAATTTTTTTTGTATACTGCATACACGCACATTTAGTGTGCTATAAGTGGCGTAAGAGACACTGACGTCCCTAATACTTAGCATTTTAATTAGAGTTGTTAACAAGTATGCTTTAAAAGTAGGATCTTAATTGGTTTTTTTTTTGCACAAATAGCCCATGCAGAACTTCGAATTATGCATTAGACATGCACTCAATTTCTGGCTAAATTTGAATGTGAAGTTGGTGTATGACATGCGGTATTTTTTATCACAGAAAAATATAGCGTAGCATAAAATATATGGCAAAATCACATCCATATGATATTTCATTGAGTAGGAGAGAAAGGACAAACCAACAACAACAAAAAGTTATAGTAAAACTCAAACTCAGATCTAATTGTTGTACATATGCACTGGAGAAAGGATCTTAGT
Organism: Carterocephalus palaemon; assembly: GCA_944567765.1. Classification (NCBI taxonomy): domain Eukaryota; kingdom Metazoa; phylum Arthropoda; class Insecta; order Lepidoptera; family Hesperiidae; genus Carterocephalus; species Carterocephalus palaemon. The sequence goes on along the minus strand of OX155641.1, from coordinate 11,759,945 downwards.
GGGTGGGAATCCCACATCATCTTCGTTGAGCTAACTGCACCCCACAGACGTCCCACTGCTGGGCACGGGTCACCCCCGCAGACAAATCTGCGGTAGGTCTAGAGTATACTCCACCACGCTGCTCCAATGCAGATTAGTTTAGGGGTTATGATGAACCTTCCCTCCGAATAAAAATTTATTTTGTTCAAATTGTTAGGTTTAGTTAACTTTTCCTCATAAATAAAAGCAAAAATAAGGGATACCAACACCTACCCTACGTCTTCATGTTCGTTTTTGTTTTTAAGTTCCATCAGATTTTTGTTGTGCAAATTCTTCAACTTAAGTCCGACATGCCTTAACCAGTTTTTAAAATGTCTTTTTCTCAAAAGCTTTTTACTATAACCAGTTTTATAAAACTAGAAATCGATTACCAATATTTTTTGTCCATTGTCTAGTTATCGATAATTCTCTTGCAAAACACGTAGAACAATAACAGGATCCAAATGATCCAAAGAACTCGTGGGGGAAGAGTGCAGCGATATAGGAATGTTCGGTGTTAGGAAGAGACAGTTGCGCTGAACAAACCTTTCGCTCAATCGTTCATCAAGTAAGAAGGGAGAACAAAAACTGTTATTCTCAGTGCGCTATACTGCGCGGACGTCAATTCTGATAAGTCACTTAAAAGTGACATTTGAGTCGCCAAAAACTATCGTTATATTTATATAACGCAAGATGGCGTTCCGGTCCGTAGCGGTAGTGTTGGCGTGTTTAGTAGGTGAGTAAAATATATGTGTACTAATATTAATAAAATATAAGCTGAATGGTTTGTTATTTAAACTACATACAGATTAAATTTTGAAATTTTTACACTAATAGAAAGGTTAAATTATCGAGAGCTACAGACTTTACATGGGCGAATCCGGGGGCATTAGTTGTTAAAATAAAGACATTTACAGAACGAATGTTCCAAAATAACAACTTCGTAGAAGAGACGGTGCCGTTAAGGACCATTCGCTGTCAGCATTTCAATTAGTTTTACAGTTTTGAAACGTGCTTACAGTATTTGTTTTGAAATTGTCTGCCTGTTAATAAATTATTGATAGGTAATTGATGCCATTATTAGGTAGTCAATTTATGTATCAAACTACCTACCTATTAATATATTAATAAATTATCATTTATAATATTTAATTTATTAATTTATTTAAACTAAGTATTATGGCTTTATATTTAGTCTAGTTAATTGGCTTCCAGCATTATCAATGATGTATAATTATTATAGAGACGCTATATGTAACTTAGCTGTAGCTTAGATCGAATCTTAATAATTATGAAAATGTAACCTTAACATTGAAGCAAAAGACATCAACGCGCGCTTTATTAATCATAATCTCTATTGTAGCATTGTAGTAGTATCAATGGCACCACAAAACCAGTAGAGTAGTTAAAGGTAGCAAAAGTATACAAAATTCTTAAAACAGTATCCTAAATAGTCCTCCTATTTACTAATGAGCTAACCAAAATAATTTTGCTATTAACATCTTTATGTATATATTCTGCTCAATTTGTCACAATTTTCATGTGCATGTCGGCATGTTTGTTTACTATATTATATACATTAAAACATTTCATAACAATCACGTCAAGGTTAAACGTAAAATTTAGACTATTAAAGTGTTAATATAGCGGTTGATATCGACTCTACTTTCGTTCAGCTGTAGGTTACACGTGATTAGGTAATCGCGAAACTAGCGCAGAATATTGCTACACGCTCCTTTGTTCGCTTGTCGCCGTTGTCACTGTTGTCTGATCTAGCACGTGTCCTAGGCCTTGTAATTAATCATGTTGCAGTAACCAAGTGTCTTTATTAGACTCCAGATAAATATTTGTACTAGAATGTTAAATTGCGTTATTTTCGGTGGTTAACACCACCCGCAACATATGCCTAGGAGTTATACCGGGTTTTTGTGTGTCAGTGTTTATTTACTGAATATTAATTATTTGTTAATTATAAAGCCAGGTTTCATATTTAATTTGTATGTAGTAATAATATGTAGTTGTATATTGCTCAGTCGTTTCGAACTTGAAACTCAATAAATCATCTTGACAGCGAAGATGCTATCATTTTGTTAAGCTCTCTTATAATGAAGGTACTTACTAATAACATATTATAAACTTTCTAAATATTTATCAGTCATTATTATGTAGTTATTAGGAATCGTATTATCACGTCTATCGTTAACATTAACTACTTAATTGATTTGATGTCGGAAGTCGATCGTCGAAGTTTAAGATATAAAAATTGGTTATTTTTAAGAGAACAACAAACGTTTAAGAGAACATTCCGGCATGCGCATTTCCTCACCATGCTTTTTTCACATTTACATCGACAATTTAAAATGCATAAGTAATATCTATTAGAAAAGTTACAGATGCGACTGAATCGCTTATACGCGCATTCAAAATCAATGGTACCAGATGATACCTTCAATGTTTAGATTGTGTAATAATGTATTTAAATATAAAACTGTCCACTGCCTTGGCATACAATGGAATCGTGCCACTCACTGCATGTAATTTTACCGTTGAACTTTATGACTTGCTGTTTATCTTACAATACCTACACTGACATCACATTGTTCTTTCAGAAAAACTAAATTCTGTTACTTAAAATATGTTTCTTATATCGAATAAAAATATAATTACTAGCTACAATAATCACTCACTTGCTTACATACTAACTTCCTATCGTCCTAGCCTATTCCTGAGTCTCCACTGGGCTTTTTCTCTGGTTTTTCAAGTGGCCTGCATAATATAGAGAATACAGCACATTTTGGTGGGAAAATTGGAGGTCTCATAACTTAGACTGTTCACTTTGGATATTTCTGGGGACGGTAAATGGACCGTGACCTATTTTTAAATTAGAGGGTAATGGGATCACAAAAGGGTTACGAATACGGGACTATATGATTGATGATACAAAATACTAAGCTATTCTTATAGACTTGACCTCACGTTCAATTCTAATTGTAATAATTAGCGCCTTAACAGACAGCTCTTTGACATGATCGTAGACGTATTTACTGCCACATGACTGTTATAATTAATTAAAAAGTTGTTCGCATTGGTTCCGAGACTTCCTACAGCATATTCAACTTTGTAGCTTAAAAGGTCATACTATTTTTAATACTTTCTAGATAAAAGATACGGCACACCAGTAGCGTTGTATGGAAACCCCAGGGGCAAAATTTAAAGGACGATGGCCATTTTGGTACCCATGTCCAATCAAGATGAATCATACACCATTGGATAGCTCTTCTCAAGTGTATAAAAAGATATTATGACGTCATGTCCGAAATAGCTGTCCGTTTTGAAATATACGCTTCAGAAGATACTGGATTTTTAGCTCGAAATAGATACTGCTCACCTAAAAAAGTTTACTTTTATCGATTTTGATTACTTTTTTTTAAAAATCCTATTTCATAATGTAAATCAAACCAATCAAAGCTACATTTGATCAGTAGTTTTACAGTTAGGTCTGATACAAAGTATTAAAACAATATGCAAATAAGTATCAGTTTGGAACTTGTGCAACCTGTAGGATTGCCTTTGAAATAAAAAGTTAGAGCTCTTGTGAATTTAAATATACGTGCCATCGCAAATAATTATGGCAGTACTAGTGTTTTCTTCAATTCCATACAGTGCTTTTGGAATCCTCAGGTTTCCCTCAAATATGTTTTCCCTATTTAAGTGATCCAGTCCCAAACATGTACAGTAAGTATGAACTATAGTTTCATTTGTATTTAATAATACATAAAAAAGTATTATAAAATTCAATGTTTTATTTAACCACATCACCACAACCCTTTCTTTGTCCCAGTGTTGAGCACGGGTCTCCTTTCAGAATGCGAGGGATTAGGCCTTAGTCCACCATGCTGGCCAAGTGCGAATTGGCAGACTTCACATGCCTTAGAGAACGATATGAAGACCTCTCAGGCATGCAGGTTTCCTCACGATGTGTCCTTAGTTAGAGTTAGATAGCTACTGGGCTGTCACCGCTTATTATTTAACCTCATAATAAAAGATAAAATATGGCGAAATGGAGAAGAAATTGACCTGATTGAAATACTTTATTAGGAAACATTAGTAATTTTCAAGGAGTGATTACTCCGATCGGACAGCAAATTGGGACTGGCGCCTTGGTTATTATTATTCTACACTAAAAGATCTTTCCAACGATGTATCATACATTTCGATTGGTGCCGGTACCAGGTTCCATACATTTTTGTCCATCGTCCTTTAAAACTTCCAAACTTCGCAGGACATATAAGGCTTCCATATCCTCAGCTTAAGGTCTAGAGCGTCCACCGCCACTTCTCTAATGCGGATTGATGGAGGAAAAATAAACTTAAACTGGGTTCAGGATACAACTGAAACGTGTTATATATTAAATTAAAAATTAAAACTAATTATGATCTAATGAATTAACGATACACAATAGTCTGTCTATCAGTGGACTACGAAACAATGATTGGCAATGGGTGATGAGCTAATGTTGTACTTATGATTTTTCCAGTGTTAGCATCGTCACAAGGGCCAAAGAACAGCAAGAGGAAACCTGCGAATGCGCCGGCACGCGCAGCCGCTGACGCCGAGAGAGACGCTGAGATCACCAACTCCTGTCCCGAAGATGGATTTTTCGCGGATGCCGAGCAGTGCGACAAATACTATGAGTGCAGGTATGAGCTTCCAAATATTTAATATTTATTTTAAAAAACTAACATCTAAAAATACAGGATTTTTACCTTTTGCCTTAGTGTGTTACAGAATTTTTATTTTAAAACTGCAAAATTGCCATGAACATTGGGTTGGATGCATATGCACAATGCCTGTGTGTACATTATTTAAAGTGTGGTTTCACAGATTTTTATACATTTGACATGCAGCTAGGCTATTTTAACTGTCAAATGAAAAGCCCGAATGAAAGCTCCGATCGAATTTGTGGAAGTGTACCAGCTTAAAATATATCTTGGTTCTACGCACACAAGTGCGTATATTACAAGTATATTACAAGTATTTATACAAAATTATATCTATGAAATTACGCAACCCTAAAATAAAATATCTACATTTGATTGTTACCTCGGTAATAGCTCGGAGAGGGTCCATCGACTTTACTATGTTTGGTACGTAAAAAAAAGTGTTATAAAAATAGGGTAAGAAAATATCACGAAGAAATAATCATCTAAAGCTTGTAAAACACCCCAGCTGGATGAAACCTAAGCAGTATTTAATAATTTTTAAACTGTCAGCTATCTGACCGACCAGAACCATGTTTATTGTACATAAATCAATCCTAAATTTTCCTCATTTGCTTATTGCTAAAAATATGCAAATAATGTGTGCCGAACAATAACTTGTTTGACCGTGTACAAACAAAAAACTGATATTTATTTTGTTGTCATGATATTTTTATTCGGGTTTTAATATGTGCGTATATTTTAATAATAAACCATCTGAAGGAGAAGCAGCCGTGTAGTAGATTTCTCACCAGTTATATTTAGGTCCCATACGGTGAACCGCCATGCATCCCATCCTGGTGAACAGTGCTTTCGGGCACAATATCAGACTTCAAGCTACTTCTGAGAATATAACGAAAGTTAGAAAAACTCTATTATTGGGTTTTTCTAACTCAAAGCCCAACTGAATCCGAGACGTTCAGTTTAGGAGTTTCTTTATACCACTAGACAAACGCAGTCTCGATTCTGATATATTCTAATATATGCCTACTCTGAGATTGCACTAAAGTCTCTCGACGAACTTTTGTTTTCTTGACATTCTTCATGTTTAATTTGAGACTTAACCCTAAAAGTAATTCGAACAATGGACCAATTTGAGCCCTGAATAACCAAATGCTATGTTGATTTTATATGCGACTAGTGGACGCCCGCAGCTTCGCTCGCGTAGAATTAGACCCATTAACGACGTCTATCCGCGTTCTAGTTGCCCACTTGACTTCAAAAACGACAACGTTTCATACTAACTTTACACCCCCGTTTTACCCCCTTGGGGATGAATTTTCAAAAATACTTTCTTAGTGCTCCCCTACGTTATAAAAGGAACCCCTGTGCAAAATTTCAAGTTTCTAACCCTTATAGTTTAGGCCCTGCGTTGATATGTCAGTCAGTCAGTCAGTCAGTCAGTCAGTCAGTCAGTCAGTCAGTCACCTTCTCCTTTTATATATATAGATTTATTATAATATGTTATTAAAATGTATAACTTACATTTGAATCAATTAACTTTTCAGAAATGGGGAAATCATCGAAAAGCTATGTCCTGACGGCATGGTGTTCAACGACTACAGCCAGCAAGATGAGAAATGTGATCTGCCCTTCAACTTAGACTGTTCCCAGAGGCCTAAACTCCGTAAGTATCCTGTTTAACCATCAGATTTTAATAGGGGACTACTAGTAGTTTCAATTTTTTAGTTGGCTTCCTTGGTCAGCACCATTCCAATAATGATAATGATTGGACGGAAATGAACGTACTATTGGCCTTATGGTGTTACAAGTTGGTAATCACAGGAAGTAAGTCAAAGTGAGGTTAGTGCTCATATTCGATATTAAAAGTTAAAATGCATTTATTAACTAAAAATAATATGAACTTATAAAATAAACTAAAAAGTTCTGGGCGCTAAGAGGAAACAATGATCCTAGATCATAATTTTATTGTTGTTAAAAATTAAAGGGAAGAAAAGTTCTACACGTAAACGAATATTATACACAGTATAAAGGTCCTAATTTAATAGCACTAGCAAAGCTCAAAGCATGGTACTCGTAGTACATTCTGCCATAAATGAATCACAACAATTATGAACGGATTTAAGATTATTCACAGCTAGTTCGTAATGATTTGCTAGTTATGCATGTGTCCCTTAGACTCAAATAGTCGTACAATTTTAATCAATTTAACCACTACTGTTCCGATACTCAAAGGAATGTGGTTCTGAAGGTCAAAATGCGCGGCATTTCCTGTGATTTAAAAGGTAGCATGTGGTGTTGATAAGTGCTATCGTAGTTTATTGCTTTCTTTTACAAGCAAAATTGAGCTAGTCTATCATAAATTGACAATACATTATTAGATTTTATTACATTCATAAATCTATATGAACTTCGAGCTAAATCAATAAAATGGCGAATTTCTAAACGTACACTAAAAGGGGAAAATTTATTCAAATTAATTAATGAGTTAATTGTCTTAGTTAATAAAATTATATAATTACCATACCAATTTTATTCAACAACATATAAAACTTATGTTTTGCGGGTTTTAAGAATACCTAGTAATGTCACCTACTATAATTGTGAGTAAGACATCGTAAAGATACCTGCAGGCTTGAGAGTTCTTTATGCTACGGCTACATTAGCGGGCGAAGATTTGTATCGTGTTGGCGCGACAAAAACATCGTTTTCGGGCATAGGCGATGTTCTTGTCTACATTAAGGCGTGCGAAGATTCGTGTCGAGTTGACGCGATGCATCGTGCCAGATTCAGTTTGTTGTGCGGCCGAGACGAGGTAATTTAATAATGGAGGAAACAGTGGCTTTGCATTTTATTATTTAGTGGTAGGCCAACTGAGCTTATTTTTAATTCGAATCCACGCATCATTTACCAAGTGATTTTTTTTATGGTCGGGGTCACTAGGATTCCGATACTCTCCGTTTCATAAAATTGAATGAACTCTAACACTTTTTCATTACTGCACTCCATAGTGTACAAAAAATACAGGCACATCCGCCTTGCTTCAAAGTCTGGAAGACACTGAACGGACGTAGGTGTAGCCACCCAAGCGAATATTGTCGCGACAAATCCCTTTGATGCGCGCCAGTTTACCGACAGCTCCCCGATACTACATCGTCTTCGCCCGAATACTATGCGATGACACGATGTACCCGGCCACATACATCGTGTAAACACGAATATTCGCCGTAGCCCGCTAATGTAGCCACAGCATTAGAATGTTCTAGAATATGTATGAAGTCTTGAAGTCGTTGAGCTGCTGAGGTGGACTACCCCTGCTATTCCGAGAGGAAACCCGTGCTCTACAATGGAACATAAAAAGGGGTGGTGTTGCTACACATGTCTGGATAAAGTTTGAGAATCCGAATTAAATAATCCAAAATTACAATCGTGACAAATACAGCAAATTTTTTCGAATACGAACTGACACAGCAATGCTTCGTTTGCTAACGTTTGCCGAAAGGTCAGTTGCCGCGCGAGTGTCACACGTATTTGCTGTTCGGACATCAGTATAATGAACATTATACATGCTAAAGGTTACGAGTCAGTCGGAACAACTTTCCAATCTCAAGGTAACTCTGGCCTTGAGCGGCTGAGATAAAATGTTTGTTGTGAGACATTTATAATGGTAATCCGGTAAATTTATGTCAGATTTATTTAACTGGATATATTCAATATTATAGTTTTCAACTAAGATCAGAATTTAAAATTTTATCCATTTGAACTATTTGATTTGGGTTCAATAAATTCCTGATGAATTTGTAGTTACTAAAATCGGAAGTCTGAGATTAAAATCAACCATGCTGACAACTTACCATCTGGTAATAGTCTTCATGTTAGGCACGTATACAGGTTAGCAGATAGTCATATTGTAATAGGTATCTAGGTTTGTGGCATCCTTAAGGAGAGGCCTAGTTTTGGACCTCGAAAGGCAAATGGATTGATGGAATAGATATCAATTAAAAAAGTATTATATGTTGGCGTTGGCGAATCTTACTTAGATTATTATGAGCAAGCAGATACAGAAATGCCCGACTGCAATGATTCAAATGACACGCATATTAAATATGACATAATATTTTACTCAGACATTACTACATTACTTAAGACTTACATTACATAAGACTTAAACTCAAGGCTGAGGCCGCATGTTGACAAAGTGAAAATAAACTCTTTATACATGGCGTTTGTTTACTCTCCATGCGATGGGCAAGTCTATCATCATGTAAAATCTTCAAATTTAATCTGGCTAAATTAAAAAAGATTGTCCAGCAATCAGTTGTTTACCCTTGTTGTTTTACCCTACATGGATCTGGTCACTTTTATTCTCGTCACAACCACACAAACAAATAGGAAACATTTGAATCGTACCGAGTCTACAAATAGTTATTTGTATCAGGGATTACTTTCCGAAAATCCATTGTTCTAAAGTTAGCTACGACGATTAGTGTAGCTATATGCACGGATGTGTACCATCAGACGCCTTGTTTGAAGGTTGTTGCAATGTACACGTAGATTAACTACTACTTTACTACTACTACTAGCCCGGTACAAATAGTATCTGTGATTGTAGGGCATGTTTTTATATAAAAAAACGTGAAACTTTTAAACGACAAGAAATACTAAAAGAAGTAAGTTAAACATTGAAATTCCAGCAGTGGCAAGAGTGAATTTGTCCTCGATACATACCCCTTACATGAGATGTATTACATAACCGGTGACAAGTGAGAGCACACACCGCTATCTACTCTGTCAGAAAAATACAGACATTATGTCATGTTTATTCAAAGTCACCCAAACCACAGACGTGCTGGCACGCTGGGCACGGGTCTTCCACAGGCACAGATGCGGGAGGTCTAGAGCATACTCCACCACGCTGCTGAAATGCGGATTGGTGGAGGGGTTAGTGGCCAATCCAGTGTCGAATGTTCTCAAGCCACCCGAAGGTCTTCGACAAGGCTTATTGACTGTTTCCAGCATAGAAAACAATCGGTACCGATGGCTTTACATGCCCTCCGAAGCATGGTAGCGTCCATGAAATTTTGCCACTAGCGGTCACCCATCCACAAATCGACCGCGCCCGTCGTTGCTTAACTCTTTCGATCACATTGAATCGATGCGAGCTATAGGGCTATGGATGCTACAAAAGTATTAAGTAGTAATTTCGTAATTGTATAACAGAGACTCCGATACCGGCGCTCCACTGTCCGCGTCAGAACGGCTACTTCTCGCACGAGGACCCCAAGGAGTGCGGCAAGTTCTACTACTGCGTGGACGGCAAGTTCAACATGATCACCTGCCCCGACGGGCTGGTGTACAACGACAAGACCGGCATCTGCACGTGGGCTGATGAGGCCAAGAAGAAGGGATGTGGTGCCGCTGGTGAGTACTACCGTAAAATTTGGTCAATGGGAAGTGGGTAAGGACGGTGAGACTTGGGTTAAAGTAATTGTGATGAAAGCTGCATAAAAGTTTAATTGTCACATGTGGAGCTAAGTGGTTCTCAACAATAGCCTTTTTTTACTAGTAGTTCAGTGGGAGAGACACCGATACTGGATTGAACCTCCTTGTTAGCTTTGCCTGTAACGTGCCCCTAACAGATGAGACGGGTATTTTTTGTTAAAGGTCACTGGATGGACGGTTCAATCTTTGACTATACACACGCACACGTATACATACCTACACTTTAAGGCCACATGTATGGAATCACGCAGCCAACGAAGCTTGTCAAGAGTGCATGCTGTAAATAAATTCGAAATTTAAATTGTACAACTTAAAATCAAAGTTTTATTGATGGAAAATAGAATTTCAATTCTAAAAAACTAAATTACTTTTCCAGACGTGTTCCAGTTCGAATGCCCCGCCGTCAATGAGACGTTCGGTCTGACGCACCCGCGCTACGCGGACCCTGATGATTGTCAGTTCTTCTACGTGTGCATCAACGGGAACACCCCCAGGAGGTCGGGCTGCAAGCTCGGGCAGGCCTTCGATGACGTCACCAAGAAATGCGAGTGGGCGAGGAAAGTTACAGAGTGGTTAGTATCGCCTCATATTTTTTACTCATTTATTCTTAACAGAGGATCTGGATGAGAAATGAAATAAAATGAAATGAAACGAAACGAAATTACTAGGCTACAAAAGGCTAGGCTTTACTACTAGTTAATCCTAACACTATGCACAACACGGACACGGACAACTACAACTAGTGATATATTTGATGTAATGTGATACATAGATGAAATAAATATTAGATTTAGATTATTAGAAACATTGATGTTATTACTACATACGAATAAACATATAGATTCTAAAACGAACGATTAGATCCTGTTCTTATTAATTCTTCTATTTTATTTTATTATTAGATTCTAAAACATACATTATTAGATCCTCTCTTTTTGGCATACACAATTTCCGTAGCTAAATTGAAGTAAAAAATCTATTATTAAGCTATTTCCTAACTAAAGTGTTAGTTATTTCCTAACTAAAGTGTGTACATACACACTTTAGTTAGTTTATTAAATTAATAAATAAAATAAATAAATAAAATAAAATAATTGAGTTTTAAATTTGAGGACAATTTTTCCTAGTGTAGTTCTGCGTACCATTGCGTGATTGTAATGATATAGTATTGAAATAACTAAATAAAAAATATGTTTTTTTTTTCAGCGCCGACTGGTACAAGGGCCAGTTGACTGATGCGGAGTTAGAAGCACTAGAGAACCCACCAGTGGCCAAGCCGAAGCCCGCGGGCTCCTCCTCGCGCCGCAAACCGCAGCGACCTGGCAAGGGCAAAGCCGTGGAAGCGGAGGAGTAGCATTTATAGTTAGCTTATTCATTAATATAGGTTATGACAGTAACTCGGTGTTTTTTTGCCTGCCTACATTTCTGCCTGCACCACAAGTGCTAAATAAAATAAACTTGAAATAAATGTTTGCTATGTACAGTATTGTATGTATTTAACAACTCTGCTCTAAGATGTTTGTGACTAAGCGAGTATTGGAAGATCATAGAGTTTTACTTTTCAACCATATTTTAGTAACATCATAGAGTAAGGTCTTTTGTAATAGTCCGTACTATTATCATACGTTACAAAGTCTGGAACGATCTTATTATTTTATTAATACTATTGGGAACACGTGATGACGCCCGCGTTGCTCTCGTGTTCGCTATCAAGCAACTTATTATATATTGCGACTCATAAAAACAAAACCGTACCTATTGAGTCTATCGCTCGGCCTGCTAGTCGAGTATTTAATACCACTCGTTGCATTCGAGTGACTCAAAAATACAGAATTTTCGGCGTTCATCGTGATATTGACTATTCTAGTAATTGTTCCTATTCACTGTTGCTAGTCAGGTTAGTCATACAATTTATAAGCTGAGTATCCATCCATCCATCCATCCATCCATCAGCCTTAATGGTTCTACTGCAGGACATAGGCGTCACTCAATCGTTACCACTCCTCCCGATCTTGAGCCCTCTGAATCCAATGGTTTCCTGTCTTCTTCAGGTCGTCAGTCCACCTCGTCGGAGGGCGGCAAATACTACGTTTTCCGTGACGCAAGCTGAGTAGGCTTTGGAAAACAGTACTAATATTTACAGTCTGTTTATAAAGGGTCCGATATAGATGATATGCACAGAATATGTTGTAAAAACATTTAAACTACAAATTATTTTAAATGTTTTATTTTTTTATACATAAATCTCTTTCTATTTACATGACATCTTTTGAAACATAAAATTATTTACACAAGTCCATCTGGTATAATAAAGGGAAATAACAAACATATATACTTTACTACTACGGTAACTAATATCACGCTCAAATGACCGGTATTTGGTAACATTACAATACAAATTCACAGGTTTGCGTTGGATAAACATGTAATAACTGAAAAATATAAACTCTTGGTTAAAGTGAGTATTGTTTCAAAGCAAGTGATTTATCGATAGAAATAAATAGGAATCGGTGGAAAAATTCCATTTGTGCTGTTTATCCTTATAGAAATAAGATTAGTGTTGTAAGACGAAAATTAAAATTATACTTGGCTTTGAATATAGTTGCAAGTATTTCCATATCAGTTGAATCACATTTAGAATCAGATGTGCTACTCATTAAAAAAAATATCGAATTGTGCATCGAAGTGACAGCACTCACCTCAAATTTGATTCAATTTTGTAACAATTTTCGAGAATATTAATTTACATCGAAGGGCAAAAGACACAATCAAGCTCAATGGCGAATAAGTTGTCATTACCAAATTAATTCACAGAACAGCAGCTGTTTAAATCTTAACATCACATTATTTTTCGTCTTAAAACACTAAGTCGAGTGCATTTACGCATGGCCACAGTGAGGTACCAGCTCTGGGTCCTCGCAGGTGAGGCTTTGGTCGTCGAAGACCTTGCCTTCACCGCAGGAGATGAGTCGAGGGTGTCCTTCCACGCAGGTAATCAGCCTGTGGCAGTCTCCGGGAACTGGGAACCGCGGGAACGGCCAGAACTTGGCCGACTGGGTGTTAGCTGGAACCTTGCTGGGGCATTTGAATCCGACGACCGCTGTAGATTTAAAACAAAACATTAGCGTCATTCATCCATCCATCCATCAGCCTTTAGAAGTCCACTGCTGGACATAGGCCTCCATTAATCGGTGCTACTCCTCCCGATCCTTTGCCTTCTGAATCAAACGGTTATCTGTAGACTTCTCTGAGTCATCAGTCCATCTAGTTGGAAGGCGGCGTGTGCTCCGTTTTCCGAGTCGTAGTCTCCACTCGACCCTTTTCGTACCCACCGGTGATGAGTCCTTCAAGTGACGTGGCCTGCCATTGCCACTTCAGGTTATTAACTCGACGAGCTACTACGGATTTCGTCATCTCAAACCCTGTCTCGTAACGATATATCAAGCATGATTATTTCGATAATACGCTGAGCGACTTTGAGCTTGCGAATGAGTTAACGTTAGTGTGCATACAATGAATGAACAAAATGTATCTATCTTAAGTACGATGCGTGCGTAATGTCGGTTGTAAACCAATTACAAGCATGACATTGCTCAATTATGAAAGTGATATTACATTACAGCACATATATTACTTTTAACAGTGATCCTTATTTTGATTAAAATATAATTACTACTTATTTTCTAATAATGGGATGATTAAAATCATTGCGAGTTTAGAGCAGCATAACATGTTGCTAGAAATAAATAGCTTTAATCCGTTATATGATGTGTATTAATTAAATTTATCTTTGTCGGTAGGTATTAGTTTTGCGAGAATGTCGATAATTTAAGTTCTTGAGTACTTTAAGCCTCATGAACTTAAATTATGATGACTCTGACGTCTCCGTGACCTCTGAGTGACCCTAATACCCAAACCCAGCTCCCGGGTTGAAATTTCTGTCGGGCAGATATTTATTTCCCAAATAAATGGATGTTAACCTGTATTGTTTTCTGTGTATGTAAGCCACCCAGCAACATAGTAAACCGCAGAAGTATGAGTGTGTATAAAAAAAGAATATGATTTTTTTTAAATATGAAAACTAATAATTCAGATAGTTTATTTGTGATAAATAACATCGTTTGATGACTCCGTGGTGCGGTGGCGAGTGACCTTGACTGCCAAACCGCGGGTTCAAACCCTGGCTGGGGTAGATATTTATTTAGAACATCTATATTTCCCAATTCGCACTCAGGAAAACTGTTCACTCGATGTAGTACCTACCTTCAGGGTTGCAGAAGGGCTGCAGAAGGTCGGGCCAGTTGCAGCTGTGGGTACGCTCGTCGTAGACGAGGCCCGGTGTGCAGGGCTCCTGGTGTGGGACGCCGTATTCGCACTTGAGGTAGCTGGTGGAACACTCAGCGCTGTCCGGGTAGATCCCGAACTGGTATTCGCAGCCGGGGGTTGAGATGGGCGTCACTGAAAATAGTTCGTGATTGGTTTTGTTAGGCTAAAACAACTGCCTCGTGGATCTAGTGGTTGTAACTGTGAGTTAATCGTAATGCTAGAGTTCCTGGGTTCAATACCCGGGACGGGCAACAACTGTTGGGTTTTATTGGTGAGCTCGGAGTCTGAATTAGTGCTCAGTGTATGGCAATAGGCTCACCGCCTATTACATGGGACCTAAATAAATTGGTGAAAAGTGGGTTTACTATAACACATATCTGCCTACCGCCTTGGGGAAATACAGACGAGATGTTGATTGTTGTTGGTGCTTCATCATAAGCGCTGATGGTGCGTGGTGGTTTTTGTGGGTATTCTGGTTTTCAGCGAGTACCACCTGTCAGCATCCTCTATAGGCTATACCAGACAGAATGAATAAACGCATTACACAGCGAAAAAAAGGCCAAAGAGAAGAAGAAGGACAAATTAACAAACAAACACTGCTTCCCATATAAATACTAGTAAGGATAAACAATTGTTCCAGTTGAAAAGGTTTGGTTTCACATGACCTCGACTAGTTGTCGTACTGCGTGAAGGTAATAACCGTGGGAAGTTTTTTGAGCCTTTTAATATATGTAGCGTCCATGTCCCAATGGCTCGCGTCGATTCAATGTGATCGAAAGAGTTAAGCAACGTCGGGCGCCATCGGTGACCGCTAGTGGCAAAATTTCATGGACGCTACCGTGCTTCGGAGGGCACGTAAAGCCGTCGGTTTCTGTTTCAATGCTGGAAACTGTCGTTAAACCTTGTCAAAGACCTTCGGGTGGCTTGAGAACATTCGACACATTAGATGAAGGCATACTAGAGGATAAGTAAAGAGCTAGCCGGTGAGCATCTAACTGAAGAAGTGCAAGGTGAAGACAATGGGTTGGCCACTAACCCCTCCACCAATCCGCATTGGAGCAGCGTTGTGGGATGCTCTAGACCTCCCGCAGCAGTCTGTAGGAGAGACCCGTGTCCAGCAGTGGGACGTCTATGGGTCGCAGCAGAGCAAGCGAAGCGAATACAAACTAACGGTCAGCCTTCCTCTCCCCGCAGTCGACCGCCCAGTGGTAGTTGCAGTGGTTGTGCACGGCGCCCTTGCCGTCGAACAGCAGGCCGTTCTCGCACGTCTCCACCGTCAACGTGCCGTTGGTGCACAGGAAGAACTCGTCGCAGAACTCCGGGTGGGCGTATGCCTGGAATTTAATTGTATAATAATATTAGTACGCGAGGAAAATCTTTCAATCCCTTTTCACTACAATTACGTGGACGGAGGTGTCTGAAATATGGAAATCATAGTTACGTACCTAGAATTAGTGCAGAAAGCTAGCATGCATTATATATACCTTAAAATATTAAAAGAAACAAACACTACCATTAGTTTGACACGTTACACGACTTATTCAATAGTTGGTTACCTCAATACAATGGCATGTTATGAATTAAGGTCGAATTGTGACCACTCATTGAAATGTTAGGTTAAACTTAGCCTCTTGAAATGTTTATGTAAGTAAAATTATGATAATATTTATTGTGGGAGTATGTCCATAATAGTTTTTGAATTTTAAATAGGCTGTATTAATTACCTGTACTCCATGTTGCTCCGGGCACGCGGGTGCATGGTCCAGCAGAATACCCGCTTGGACTGAAATGAGATATTGTAATAATGTAAAAAAATAGTTTTCGCAACTTATATCATTCATTTCATTCATTTCATTCAATTCATAGCTAGCTTTGGACTCCTTTTTTAGTATAATTTGAGAATTAAATTATTACCCGTATAGTATGTATGTATATAATAAACTAGTGGACGCCCGCAGCTTCGCTCGCGTGGAATTAGACATTCACTAACTTCAAAAACGGCAAAGTTTCATACTACCTTTGCACCCCCGTTTTACCCCCCTAGTGGGTGAATTTTCAAAAATCCTTTCTTAGTGCTCCCCTACGTTATAAAAGGAACCCCTGTGCAAAATTTCAAGTTTCTAACCCTTATAGTTAAGGCCCTGCGTTGATATGTCAGTCAGTCAGTCAGTCAGTCAGTCAGTCAGTCAGTCAGTCACCTTCTCCTTTTATATATATAGATAATACTGCTGGATACGATCACATTAGGGTCTCTTACATAGAACTTAACTTACTTCATTCAGGAAGCAGTTTTGTTTGGAAAACAGCTCCTTGAATGTAGATTTCAAATCAGCTAAAGTTATTATATTAGAATTGCTTATAAACACGCATATATAGTTAATTAGCTAAGGTTAACACTTTCGTAGAAATAATGCATGTTGAGCCGATAGGTGAAGCATGACCGTTGGGCAACCCTGGAGGTCGGCGGTTGTTAACGTTGATTGTTTCAACGGGCTATTAGCAATGCTGTTTCTTTCTTGCTTAGCAAGGTCACGCCAAAATAAATTAACCTACATAATTATATAACCAACAAAATTATGCGACGTGGCGTGCTCTCGGTAAAAACTTGTATATGTCCTGCACGTAATATTTTACGCGTGCAAGGTTAAAAATAACATTTATTTGAATAGAAAGTGAATCAAAGTCAACGATCGAACTAACTGAATCGAGCTCATCTCAGTTGCCGGCGAGTCGTGATCCAACGTCACGACATGGATGTCGGCCAACTACCAAGGAACTTTTACTTTTGTTTACTACACTAACCTATTGCTGTAGTATTACCTAAGACGCGTTGAATATCTTTTGTTTGTTATACAATCGATTTGTAGTAATAAATAACTTTGTTACGTAGGTCGCGGTTGACCCTTCTATCAACTGTTTAAATAATAAAGCAATTTTGTTAGGTAACAATTAAGTTTTAACGTAAGAGTGTGACTACTCAAGGATCAATAAGGTAGGCTTAAATACCATTGATGAATTTTAAAACTAGCTCAAACAAGCAAATTTTCTAATACCTAGAAGTTTGTATTAGATATTTAGTTGACGCATACGATAAGCGATTAAAATACTAAACCTATATTTGTCTCAATTACATTTGAGCAGGATGTAATTTTATAAGTGTGCGGATATACGAGTAATACCACAAACAGATGAAAGTACAGTACGTTAATTGTAGTCTTATTATCTATCAATTAAAATAATTAAGATTAATAGAAAAAAAATCGTTAATGTTTCATTGATTTAAGCGAAAACAAATTTATTTTTCTGTATTCACGCTAATATTTCAAAATGACTTCTAAACAAATGCTGCAATATTATCTTGACTGATTAAACAGTTCATGATAGCGATAATATCAAATATTACATTTATCAAAACTTCCAGCTATATCTCGCTTTTACTGGTAATTATTAGAATGTCAATAATTTGTCATAGTACTAATTTCAACGACCTTGCCGCTGTTACTAAATGCTCTGTATTATGTCCAGGCTGTCGGTCAGTATGTGTAGCAGCGCTAAAATGTTGCATGCAAATGTCTTACTGAATGAAAACAATTAGGCCAGTTTATCGAGTATCTACTGTACAAATTAATATCTAACTATCCATTGAAATGTGAACAGTTACTGGAGCAAAAACAAGCAGCGCACTGATTGTCAATCACCGCAGCTTAATGCATGCCCTAGATTGTTCTCGGAGTATTTTGAAATGTTACTAACAGTATAATGGTTTACTTGGGAACATTAAACTGGCTGAGAATAGAGCAATGTTTGATAAATGCAGTTTTTTTCAGATTTAAATATACTTATTAATTTATTTTAAAAATTCTTAATTACAATTTAATTTTGACGACTCAATAAAAGAATAAATTTAAGAAAAAAACATGTTCAAGTATGAAAATATAAGCTTTCACTGCAATTCAAACAGCAATACAACAGGCCCGTATTATTACAGTTCGTAAGCCACTTTCATAAGGACCCAAACGTAAATTTAATGTGTATTTGTTTAACAGTGTTACATTTTAACGGTCTACGGAGGCAAGCGAAAGTAGTACTGCTGAGTGGTCAGCCTTGGTACGCAACGGTCTCCGCCAACCGTGCTCGCTTTGATAGCTCTTTTAGATTAGATCACAGATAATTTATATGTTAGACATACTCGTAGGCATTTGATAGATAACAATCGAATGTGTTTACGCTAAAATTAATGCGACAATTAAAAGTATGCAGGATGTATTTAAAGCCTTTAAGACGAAAGTTATCTGAATAGCTATTAAAAATAAAAGAATCAGAGATTTGGCGCATGCTCGTTTGCTTTATTAGATCCATAATAAGAAATTACTGATATACTGCAAAAAAGAAGAGTATATGAAGTTCTTAAATACAACTTTGTAAATTCTTGTTCTATTAATACTTATGTGTACAAAAAAAGTAAACAAAACTCAAAAGATTCAATAATGCCAGTGTCTATTGTCTTACGTGAGATAAAGGTAAGGAGCTAAGAAAACTCGTGTTTTAATTATGTCCCTAATGGACGTATTATGTGAATTGGACATGCGATAGAAAATTATGCAAACTTAGCTTGAACTGCCCATGATAGGATCGAGAGGATGATTGCTTAACTTCCGCAGGATAGGAACGTAATACGAGATCGTGGAACACGTAACCGCTGTCTTCTCCCTTTTTTTGGAACACGTTTTTGATTAATTCATCAATAAAACTTTGAATGAATTTCACCAAGTTTTTTACACTACTTAACATGTGGTGGAAGATGATTCCATTTCATAAAATAAAAACTGACACGTAGAAAAGACAGGAAGGAATTTCATTTTTTAACTGTCAGTTATAGTCTGTTATTATTATTAAAAGATATGCTTTAAAAATATACATCTTAAATGATCAGATTCGTCACGGATATTTTGTTATTTAACTAAGCAACAATAAATTCTGCAAATTCATAGCTAATGCTTAATGAGACATCATAATATTCTTGCTCTGGTTCAGAGTTCAGTTCGTGTTTGAACTCGGATGAAGGGTGAAAGTAACCTGTAGACTTCGACTAAATTACTACCATATTAAAAAGATTCACTTTTATGAACCAAACTCTTTTTGACACTGAAATGACTGTTAATAAAAAGCATGTGAATACGACGTCAGAGGAGTTGCCAAAGCGACATCTGTCCCCAATTAATACATATGTAAATATATACGCCTTTTTCGAAAAAGACCGATAAAAATCCACATATTTTTATCGATGCAATTTTTACACAACAAGAGAATAGCTGTGACTTAAACAAATATTTTTCCATTTAACCTCTAAACAGTCACATTTATCATAGGTTCATATTCAAATGATGGTGGTTTGCTAACAAGATTACAAAACCGCGGAAGACGCGGGGAAACTTGTTTACAATACATCTTGGAGCGTTGTGTAAGAACCGACGACATCCTTATGTACAGGTTATTTAGGCATGTGCGTCTAGACTTAAATGGTTAAATCAGGTACATTAGAAACGTGCTTACTAGAATATTTATGTTTTAAGCTATCTAATACTTGGAGGTTTCTTCATGAAAATAATCCAAGGTTATCCTACAAAGCCTTAAAAAGCGTTATAAAATATTAAAAATATTCAATGGATTTCCAGGCCAGGAAAAGGCTGAAATGGCTAGATGATGATGAAAAATATTTGACACTACGACACAATGGTAATTAACTTCTAATCGTGTCATTAAAAATTTACGAGTGTTCTGTAGGGTCCTTATTGAGTAATTTTGAGATTTTTAATGAACTCTTAAAATATTATGATGTAGATATTTAATTTATAAATAGCTAGAACTTAATAATATAATTTTACATTTAAGTTAGTTTGAATATTTTGAGTGTCAAGTTACGTTGTTTCGTTGTTTCTTATTTAATCAATTAATTTAATTTGATAAGAACTGGAAATAACAACAATGAGTTCAGGTTATCGTAAATTAAGAATGCTTGTACTGATTTTTATATAATCAGAACTAAGAAATTAAACGAAAGGTAATGAAATTGACATAGTAGTAGTACTATTATCAACATCAATGACATTTATGCAAATTGCATTAAATAATAGTAAAGTTGGGTAATTTAGTAGAATTTTACTAGGGTCATTCTGGTATTCAGTTATCATAATATTGATTTGATTTTTAACTGCAAACCATAACAATGAAATTCAATTTTTGGCTCGTGCACATAGCTTTTTTCCAAGTAAAGAAGTGTTTTTTTCAAAATAAAGAATCTGTATTTGTATTCAGTATATATAATATTTTAGCTTATTTCATCAGTAAAATAATGACATATATAATATATAAATATGAGCACTATTTGAATTTGGTATAAATCTGAATCTGAAGTTGAAAAACAATATAATATTTCAGTTTCGCTTCTACAAAGAGTTGATTTATCACCTGGCGTGCGCGTGTTGCTCGCGCGTTGAACTCTTTTGTACGGATAGTAAGTCTGAAGTGATTTCAATCCTAATTGCAGCAATTACCATATTATGATGCTTGTTTCTACGACTACTGCAAGATATTATGCTATTGTACGCTGTATGTTCATTGTATCAGTTACATCATTTGGATACGTGTTTGTATAATTTTAATTATTGTGAGACTTTTTTACTATTTCCAGGGAAATTAGAATCAGATAATCATTTGACGGCTCCGTGGCGCCTTAGTAAGTAACCGTTACCCGTATGATCTTAATTCAATAATTTACTTTTTGTAGAATTTAATTAATTCACAAGATATGTTCGAGCCAGGTTGGTTAATTGAAGTCGAAACATACAAACTAAACTGACCTTTAGCATACTTGAGCCCTTAAACTTTAATTTACCAGAGTGAAAGTATCGTGATATTTTGAACCGTTTTCTCATTACACAGGCGATTCGTTGGCATTTTTATGTAAAAAAAGAGGAAAACAAATTTCCTGCTGTATTAACATTCAGCTGATTTATAACGTGATATTTGTAACTTAAGAGAATTCGGAAGAAATATTTACATAACATCACGCATGTACTTCCCCGAAGGAGTAATAGTATGCGATAGGTAATAGTAAACTATTACTTGGGATTTAAAACATATAGAGACACAACAACAGTTGTACTTGTATTTGTATGTTGACACTTATTTGTTCTGTGTCTGGATGTTAATATTATCTATTGAAGTATGTATTTAAAATATCTATGTATGTATATCAGTCTCTGATACCCATATTACAGGCTCGCATCTACTTTGGGGTCAGATGGATGTGTGAGAATGTCCAAAATATATTTATTTTATATATTTATTTATACAAATCTGTAAGTGCCATTCAATGGACTTAAAGCCAACATGGAATACAACTGAGAATCGCATGTTAGACAAACTCAAGTCGACTAACTCGCCCTCGCAACCGCATCAAATGACTTGCACAAATAATTAGGTGATTTATTGACTTCTGACCCTGACTTGTGAGCCCGATGCTGATTCCCGGGTTTAACACTCGGCCGGGTCAAATATTTAGTTAGCAGATTTATACACCGGTATTGAATTTGAGTTGTATAATTAATCAATTAATTATGAACTGTATCGTATTTGCAATATCTAGTATACTCGTAAGATAGCTTCTGTACTTTTGGTAATATTTTAGATTATGGTGAAAATTAACGATCACTTCCATAGCGATTCTTTTAGTTGATTCTTGTGTTGACATGCATGCGTCAGACAGGGCTTTACATTTTGCACATCACAATACTCTTTTCACCCACCATTCAGCTTTCTTTTAGTGATAATTCAAAAATAAAAATTATAATTAAAATTATAAGCTTACAAAGGCGGTTCATAAAATTTGTGCGAACATTTTCATTTGAGAATTAATCAATATCTAGTTTAAAATTTTACACATGCGTTTAATCAGTTGTTTGATTGGCTGATATTTTTTACAGTAGCCGGCAACAGGTGCGGGCCTTGAGTTTAAACAAACGCCCGATTCCGGTCCCCTTTCCAATCGTTGGGCAACCGTCAACGTTCGCGAGGAAACAATCGGTTCTGTTTATTGGATCATCTTTTGTGCGCCTTTTGTTATATCCTTTTAGAAATTCATGTGATATTAATACAAAAGTTTTAAAGGTACTTAATATTTCTAAATAGACAAAATTTTAGTTGTCTAACATGTCACACAATATTACTTATTTAATTTCAAACTTAATTTTCTTCGACTTAGAAGTAATAAGTTTATGTAAAAATGTTAGGTATATGTACCTTGCCACGGTAGTAATGCGCTACCGATCCCGTGGCGTCTCTTATCAACGCTGAGGGTGCCGCTGGGTTTTAGTGGGTATTCTGATATCAGCGAGTCCCACATTTAAAGAACCACCTGTCCGAAAGGTTATGGGTGGGATGCGTAATTGCATTTCCTAGCGAAAAAAAAAAAAAGGTATATGTACCTACCTATAAATAAAATAAAACTTTAAAAGTGGTTTAGTTATTAAATTATAATATTATTAATTCCTGACCTGCTATAATTACCGGCATTTAAGCAACATTTTGTCTTAAATATGATTTATTATCTGGTTGAACCTGTTGATACGAAAGTAAAAGTAATGTTATACATTACTTACAACTGTGCCACTTTAGGAGCAAAGACCTCTTAACACACTATCTGTAATTGTAGACCAGAGGCAAGTAAGTACCAGAAATTTGCAAACCCACGAATTTGTTTACACGAACACACGCTTATTTTTTGATCTTACTCTTCCAAGTATGTGAAAAATGAAACAGGACATTAAGTGTATATATAAAATAACATATTTAATTTTATAATATGTAATTATATATTATTGGAATGCCCAAACTTTTTTCAGTATTAGTAAATAAATTTAAAATTACCTGCGCATGTTATGGTTTATGACAATAATAATCACTACATAATAGTTTTTTAATAAAATAGAAATGGTCGAAAATAGCGGTGAAAGTACGATCAATAGCATACTATGCCAACAAAATAATTTGAATATAATTATTATCTCTTACATATTACTATTATTATAATAGTTTATGGTTGAAGTACATTGCTTCCGGTTCCGTAATTGCAGTTCAGAGGTAATATGATAACTATAAAACTCATATTAGAGGCTTGTCTATGGAGATGCGGCGCGTTGTGCGTCGCGTGGTGCATGACAATGCGCGGTGTATCGCGCGACCCTGGTTTGTGGCCAACTTCCATGTCATGTCAGTGTTTTTTTATGGAAAAAATAAGCTTCGCCGTTGGCCAACGATGGTAACAGTGGCTTAAGTGTTTAAAATACTGCGTACGTCCCGTCGGCTACACAAATGAATTCTATTTTAACACGCTTTTAATAGCTTGGTATGTAGGTATCTATGTATGTAATCGTATGTAGTGGAATCTTTAAACGTGATTTTCGCCTACTTCAAAACTTCGGATTAATTTGAAACTTTGCACACTTATCAAGGACCCATGACAACGCAAATACATAATTAAAAAAAAAATATATATTTTTTTTGTTATAAACAAGAGCGTGTTTATTTAGTTTTTTAAACGATGTTGTTATTATGTGATGAATAATCCGTCCACAACGACGTTCGCTCCTGAATTGAAGACATAATAAGTGAAATTTTTTCGTCATATTATTATACAATTTAACACAACACGGTTTTTAGACATTTTGTTTTGGTCAATAATTTGGTTATCATTCCTTTTTGAGTTTAAATTATACAAAACTACTACACAATTGATATTTCCGTAAGGATCCAGTTTTGCGATGTTGAAATACTGGCTTTATTTATGATGTAAATATTATCAAACTTCGTAATGGAAGTGGGAAAACGGCTTTTTGGAGGTGAAATTGCATAACTGTGTTCAACAATTTTAATCAGTGATTGATTAGACAGGTGCTGAAATTAACAAGTTCGGATAGAAACTCTATATGAACAAAACTATAAAGCTGAAAAATAAGAAGCTAAGTATAGAAGGTAATTCAGTCTTCTCAGCGGCTTCCCCACAAAACGTTGTGAGATGTAAACGGATACCAGGTACCAAAGCTGTTCCGCGGCTGCGGCTATCTTCAATTGATACGTGACTTATTTATCATGTTAATTGATACGTTACTTATTTGTCATGTTAATTGATACGTAATTTATTTGTCGTGTTAATTGAATGGAAGCTAAGATGAGAAGAATGAAGGTAATAACTTGAAAAGTATGTTAAGTCATTAGGTGGTTGGTTGTAACCGTAGTACTAATGACTCTTAGCCTTAGTCCTAGAACTAGGCCCTTTAAGTTCGTTGATCTCAGTAATGTCGATGAGTTCTTATTTTCACTGGCCACACAATAATTGTTGCCTCTTGCAAATTGGATATTATCTCATTAAGTATGTAATATTAGCTCACTTTAATTATGTTTTGATTGTCTACACCTCACGGACTACATATTTTTTAATTACAAAAGTCATAATAGCTGCAACCTATTAGATTCCAACTGTATGATAAAATTGTTCATGAATTAATTCAACAATTGGAACTGATTTATATTCTTATTCTAAATCTGATTAGCATAAGCATGTTGATTCCTCGATAAGTATTAGTAAATTTTAATAACTTACGTCGTTAATTGTTGTTTTGCCTGCCTATCTCTGTCTATCTCAAGAAAAATATGTGAGACAGTGTATGAGAGCATCTTCGTTTAAAACCTGCTTAGACGTCTGTTCATTATAATTAAAACATGATTTTATGGATATTTTATTCTTATTTTAACGAACAAAGTTAACTAATGATAGATTCTTGACTCCGCCTAGTTTGTTTGATTTTTACGCTTAAGATATTTTCATAAAAATGGTGGATTTTTCGAGAACTATCGAAAGAAAATTAAGCTAACAATATTCATAGGGATGTCTGTAGAAACTTAATTTTCTTATTCTCGGTTTGTCACGTTATAGAAAATGTCTACTGCAAGCACTCGACGTTTCTCGGGATGTCTCCCGAGGGTAAGAAAATTAAGTTTCACCATATTTTTTCGACTTTTACTGACTGGAAAATTTGGAGTTGGGAAAATTTATTGATCTCTCATCATCTGAAGTTCGATTTTATCAAATTGAACTATTACGCATGAATAAGACGCAGATAAATTTTTCACAAAGATAGGGTTATAAACTAACGCAATATCTTCGAATGTTAAAATATGTTAGGGAACGTTAGTTAATTATTATAGAAAGGTTATTCAAAGCTAGAAGTTAACCGACATAATGATTTATATCACCCTGTTCTTGTAATTTAATGAATGGAATCTCTAATCTCATTTACAAAATTAATCTGAATCTACAGGAAATCTATTCAGGACGTATTATCAAGCATGTATTCAAAACAATCAATCGTTTCTAAGTTCTTAATGTACTAAGCAGCCTAACCACGCCTAAAACGCAACAGGAACCGTAAAAAGCGCTTATCATTCACACCAAATAATTATAAATTCCATGGGTATAGCACATGTTGCAATGTTCAACTACCACAAATCTACTCCAGATAACCGAATGAACAAATGTTGTAACAGTCACGGTTGCTCCTGTTGCGTAACGTGCCTCGTAACCTTAAAGTGGGTAATGTTCTTACCGTATCCGAAAGCAGCGACCAACAACACGAACTGCACTGTCCTCGTCATAGTGTGGTGAACGTCCGCTTGGTGAACCGAGCCCGGCAACACTGCTGGCGCGCGCCAGCCAGCGACAGCCGCGACGGTGGTACTCAGCCAAATCTATAGTCGCGACTTGCTGGACGTTGACTTTCAAATTATTTCAACTTTATTACTCCTCTTAAATAAATTATAATATAATAAAAACCTTGTAGCATTGTCATAGATACCTACATACATGCCTTTACTTTGCCATAATATTTAGAAGTTCGACGGACTCCGCAAGTGGCCGGGGTAAGCTAACAGACGCATTTTAAGGATGACCTTTGATGAAAAGTTCGTGCCAGTTGTATATTTCTATATCTACTAGTACCTATTAACTATGCACTATACATATGCTCTGAAAATTTACCTGACGTTACAAAAAAGGATCAAGTCCCATAATAATGAATATTATTAAGTCAAATTAACATTTGCCCTACCTAGGATTCGCTCAGTTAGCAGTAAAAATATACTCTATTTTAACTGTATTTTCAATATGCTTCAATCTTTCAGACACAACATTATTATTGTATAGCCAGTGGTCCCATGATACCATTAAATGACAAGTATATTATAGAATGATTTTAACGTTTCAAGTCCGTCAAGATCCGTCATATGAAAATTCGAGTGTAATACTAAACAACATGTGACCCAATGACCTAGTACTTCAAGAAAATATGAAATCACAAGTACTAAAGATGTTATTTCAGACCGTTACATTTTAATGGTTACAAAAAGACAACATCTAAATTAAAAATAACAAAAGAATTCAAATATTTCAGAAATATATTTTATAGACTGACTATAAATACGGCTAATGTCAATAAAGAGTTCGAACTGTTCGAGAGGGTGTTACGAAAACGGCCAAACACCGCAGACAGCGTGCTTTGTTGGCCACCTCGCTACCTGCGCGGGCCAAGACAGCCGCAAATAACGTTACGGCGATGTTCCACTGCTACGCGCGCTTTTTACACTGCGATCTGTACCGACTAAAGCTCGTTTATGGAGAGAACTTTGCTTGGTATTTCGCTACGAGACCGAATCAGGAATGTTGATATCTGTAGGCGAACATAGCTCACCGACATAGTTCACAGAGTTAGTAAGTTGAAGTGGCAATGGGCAGGCCACGTCGTTCGACGGACTGACAACCGGTGGGGGAGAAAAGTCCTAGAATGGTGACCACGACTCGGAAAAAGGAGCACAGGTCGCCCTTCGACAACGTGGACAGACGACCTGAAGAAGACGGCGGAAAACCGCTGGTTTCGGAAGGCACAGGACGTAGAGGCCTATGTCCAGCAGTGGACCTCAAAAAGCTGATGGATGGATGGGATGGATGAATTATTGAGATTTTCTATCTTGGAATTCCTAGTAGTAGCTAGGAATCTGGAAACGTGCTCGATGTATGGCTCAACACCTAATTAAATGGAATATAAGCATACTAGCGATAAGTGGATTTAACACACAACCACACACAACTTTGCCTACACCTTCAGGGAAATATTACGATCAGTAAAACAAATGTAATAGAATTTACGTATGGATCCGAAATATTATAGCAAAATTAGTAATTTATACCTAAACTTTTGGTGAACAAAATGGTGGACGAAAGTATGCACAGAAAAAACAACTTTATGTCTATTAAGATCAAAGCTCAATATCGAAATAATTATTAAAAGCTAGCTAACTTTAATAGTGCTCGATAGCTATGCCAGCTCTTGGCGCGACTGAAACACTTGCGCAACGTGACTATTAGTTTAATCTGTAATTGGTCCACTTTACGATATAGATATTCAAATGTACTTCAATGTGTCAGATTAAAGACGGCAGTAAGTTTACACAAAGCTTTTGCAATATACTCGTAGGCTCTAGCGAGCTGACTCTAATAAGTTAGTACGCATTTGGTGAGTCATAATACCAAAACGTTATACATTATATACTATATATACTACGGGTTGTAGTGTCAATAGCCCAGTGGCTCGCGTCGATTCAATGTGATCGAAAGAGTCAAGCAACGAAGGGCGCGGTCGGTTTGTGGATTGGTGACCGCTAGTGGCAAAATTTCATGTACGCTACCGTGCTTCGGAGGGCACGTCAATCCATCGGTGCCAGTTGTTTTCAATGCTGGAAACAGTCGTTAAGCCTTGTCGAAGACCTTCGGGTGGCTTGAGAACATTCAACACTGGGTTGGCCACTCCACCAATCCGCATTAGAGCAGCGTGGTGGAGTATGCTCTAGACCTCCCGCAGCAATGTCTGTGGGGTAGACCCGTGCCAAGCAGTGGGACGTCCAAAACATACCAAATATTCACCTGTAGCAAACACATTTATAATTCAAGTTAGTAAAGTCCTGAGTTAAGTCACGCTGAATGGTGGCCATTTGAGATTTAGATTGGGATTCAAGATTTGACCACTTCGAAGTGTTAATCGTCAGCATCTCGTATTTATTATCGAATCACGTATTATGCCCTGCGTTACTTAGAATGTGTTGGATAATTCATTGTACAAAAAATCATTCAAGACTTAAGACTGGCAAAGGCGGCTCTTATATCAGTGAGTTACGAAACTGGCTTACTATGGCCCGCATTTTGCCTATAATTGGCTAAATCATGCGTGCTGGTCTAGAAAGGAACTGCATTCATTTGAAGTGTTTTTTGAAAATATAAGATTTAAAAGTGGTTGTGAATTTTATATACACTAAAATAATACACTTTAGCTAAGAAGGCTTTATTTCTTTATTCAAACTCAATAACGTATTTGAAATTCATTATTTGATTTATTTACGACACTTCATGATTATAATAGGGTTTTGTTATGTTTTATGAACAAGGGATGAAACTTGCTTTAAAGGTAAAATATTATATACTTTAACGGTTAACCTTCAATACCAAAAAAAACTAGATGGAGCATGTAGTAGAAATTGCTCTAGGCAAGACGTAACCAGAACTTTTAGTAATTTAGTCCGTGCCAAAACTAAAACTATGACCCGCGCGGCCCCCGCTAATCAGCGAAACTCTTTCGTGAAATGTTGTGTGTGTATACCAGGTTTTGAATAAAATTTATATAAAAAAAGTACAATGAATAGGGAAATTTAATAATTATCAAGACGTGTTTTAATAATTATCAAGAGTGACAGCAATTCAGCGTTTTTTAATTTTCCACCTACAAAAGGGTTGAAAGGGGATGAAACTTTTTACTTAAGTGAAGAGAAGTATTGTTTGTGCCCAGGCATAATGTGAAATATTCGGGTACTTGAAGGTATACCTAGAAAATAAGGAGGTGTTTCACTGGGTAGAGGCTTTCCAGTTATTTTCAAGAGGAAATTAAGTAAAAATAATAAACCAAGCTGCAGCAATTTCTACCATCTCTAAGCGAGTGAAGAGTTTATCTTATAAAAATCATCGATCGATCAAGTGTATGACGCTTTAGAGTCTATGATAGTTGACTATACTTACTTATCCATGCATATTACATCGGCTGTTAATTAGCTGCAAACAAGTCTTAACTCGGCTGGCTTGACGGGTTGTATACACGACGAGTGTATGCAGCTTTGTTAACACACTGATTGATTATGAGCAGTTTGCTTTTATTTGCTTTTCGTATTAATGGTAATGGGTATTTAATGTAGCATCCATAGCCAAGCCAAGCCATTAGGGCTTGCGTCTATTCAATGTTAACGGCAGAGTTAAACAACGATTAGATCGGTCAGTTACACACGACTGTCCCAAAAGTGTTTTTTATTCCACCACTAGTTTCGCCCGCGGGAAAAATGTAATCAAGTTAAGATCGCGTCATCTGATGACGGTGCGCCAGACAGCTTTCCAATAAACGTGCAAAGCATCATTAAGGGAAGACATTTGCGAGATCAAAAGTATCCTATGTGCTGTGCTAATCTAGGATATTGTCTACCTATGTGCAACGTTTCATCAACATCCAGACATCCAGACATCCAAACATCTAAACATCCAAATATCCAAACATCCAATCATCCAAACTTACATATTTATTAGTAGTTCATATTTGTAGGTCTTAATTGAAATCCTTGATGAGCTTATTCATAAAAAAACGGTTTAAAACTATTCACGACGAAGATTGATATTGCTCTGAGTTTTACATGTATGCACAGTAAGTATTTTTAAGTGTATGCACAGTACTAAAATAATAGATTAGGGGTAAAAAATAATGATAAAGGTATCTTGAAATGTATTGATTAAATTATCAAAAACAAATTATATACATTTTGATTGATACTCTAACCATTCTTCTATGAAGTTTAATTGAAAAAATATCAAATCTAAAGGTTATTCTTTCAGATTATTTTTTCTAATAAAAGGAAGACTACTAGCGCAGGTAGGTTTGTAACTTCATTATTATTGCGGGCGTCCACTAGTCTTTTAATACGAGTACATGCAAACTTGCCCATCTGATGTGCGCGGATTGTAGAAGCGTGCGTGATTGTATTAGGTATGTAAGCCCACTTCAAAACGTCGGATTAGTTTGAAATGCAATAATTTAAAAAAAAACAATATTTTGTTTTCGGTTATCTACAAAATAAATAAATTGATTTTATGGCGACGTTACATGAGTATGTAACGTGTGGTAACATATAACTACAAGGTTTTTAACCCTAATTGACATTTTTGGTCTAATTCGGCGGGACCGAAAGCCTTTCATGCCCTACATAACTAGTCTGTACAAGTATAGTATGTATAGATGTCAGACGGATGGGACAGTGGACAGCGTAGGCTTAGTTGGTAACCTTTAGGTGGTAATATGGCCACAGACTGCTTAGCGCTTTCAGTTTGACTTTATTTACTTGTTCCTTGATATTGTTATTGTAGTATCATAATACCAGTATGTTACCGTGGCTGAGCATACTCATATGTAAGTCTGGGTCTAATAAAGTTCTTGGGTTCTTATTTAGTACGGGTTTGTGAAGAGTGACGATTAGTAATATCTCCTAGGATGGGCAGCGAATTACCTCACTATAATGAATTCATGGTATTACTTTAATATTAAGTATACTTTCGATATCTGCTATCATCTACATATCTCTATCGATGACAGTTAGTGGCAAATTTACCACTAACTATCGTCGAGTCAACTTACCCTGATGATGGTCCGTTTGGGGCGGAACACGTGTTGGTGGTGGTTCATTTTTGGTATATATTTTCATAGTTATATTCTTATAGATGCATGAGAGTATACACCATAATTCGCATTAATTAATTAATTACACTAACTTTATAATTGAATAGGAAGTTTAGTAATATACGACAAATCTTATACCTCTGTAGAAATACAATAAAACAACTTTGTTATTATTACTATTTATTGTATAACTTACAATTAAAGATACATATAATTAAGCATGAATTACGCTTTCTTCGGTAGTTTGTTTTTGTCTTGAGGCTGACCTTCGTAGTAGTTTTCGCTGCAAGCAAAAAAGTTAACATAAGATTACGAAAATTACAAAAAATATTCGAATAAATATAAGGAATCTACTCGATTTAGGTGGGTGGAATCGGGCTTGCATCTATTAACTTTCGAATTTAGTAATCAATTTTTATTTCCAGTGTAGAAATGAAATCTTCTATTACTTTAATAAAACTGAAGAGCAACTTTTTGTGTACATTGATTATTATTTTTAAATTTCAATTCGGGGGCATTATAATAATGAGTTAGAATTCAAAAATGTGTTTTTAAATTATAATAAATAAAATATTTTCTGTCTATCTATCCGGACATACTCGTAACGTAAAAGCCGGTGGACGGATTTGTATGTAGGTAACTTGGAAAAGTTGTTACTGTTACTCCGGGTATATGTATTAATTATTATATTATTCTTTAATTCCCGAAAAATATTGAGGTTCCCTAGGGATACGGTTAGAAGTTGTTAACTTCATTTCTTCATAATGTCTAAGACATTTAACTATCTTTGCTTTACTTAGTTTAGTGGTGAGCTATTGATGAGTCTAAAAAAAGTAAGCGGTTGGATATTTAATAAATGCATAATGCAAACTAATGTATCTCTTTAATACGTGCATATAAATAATGCACTTGTGTGCATAAGACGAATACATAATAAATACCTGTCAGGAGAAGACGAGTTCCCAACAAGATTTGTATTCAGAGGACAACAAAAAAAGCAAAGAATTAGCTAGTGACTCTCATTCTGTTGGGAGCCGTTGTGACAAACTTTGATTACAGATAATAAAATTATATGAAAAAACAAAAACAACAACACAACAAAAAGCAACACTTACCATCCTTCTACCTTCTCAGGCTCGTCGCACATGAAGGTATCTTCATTGTATACTTTGCCGGATGGACAGCTGCCTTTCTGCGGCTGTATACCGTTCCTGCAGATGTAGAACTTCTGGCAGTCCTCTGGGTGGGGGAAGGTGGGGTGGGGCAGCGCGCGGCCGTTGGGACCCATCACTTCGCCGTCCGGGCACGAGAAACCATCATCAAGGACATCTGGAAAAATTACAAGTTATACTATCTAGTAGCTGAGCATAACACTTACTGCTATGACATGTAGATAATATGGAGCGAGAGGATCGCGGCGAGGAGAGTTCTCGTAATGAATCGTTATTATTCAGTCACTAAAAGTGCATGTCGATGATGCCTCGAGCATGACTACAGTGTCCTCCACAAAACGGTTCAATTGTTTTATCTCTCGCACAACTGTAAATTGTGGAGTGAGCTGAGATTTTCACGGTGGGATTGGAGAAAGAAATGGGGTTCTTCAAAAAAGCTGCATAAGAAGCACTTCTTTAGGGCCAGCGGCGAACGACCCTCTGGTTATCTAAAATTTATAGTCATAATCCTTACATACCCTTAGTTAGCTGTGTGCATGTGCGCTGGACGGAGTCTTTCCAGTCACAGTTGGAGCTGTCTTCATCGAAGTACAGGCCGGGAGGGCACGGATGCTCGTTGGGGATGCCGTCGGAGCAGTAGTAGAATTTGTCGCATGCCTAGTTCATTATACAAGAAAATTAACGCAACCATGAATTAATTTCACATCTGGTTGAAACCGATAAGCATCCTACTGCGGAGCAGTCTCGTCCCACTACTGAGTTGGTCTGAATGAAGCGTATTCAACTACACTACTGCACTAGTGATCGGTGGAGAAGTTAGTGGCCAACTAAATACTAAAACAGTCCTCCGGACATGGCTTAATAGATGTTATATTACGATGACCGAGACGGACGGCTCTGTTCTCTGAAACATGGAAGTGATCGAAAAATTTTGCCAAATCCAACTGTTGTCCATCGACAATGTCTCGTGGCGATTCATTTCAAATATTTCTGGTTGTGGCGGAATAAACCGCGAGATCACAAAACATGTATTTTGGATACAATATTAGTTGTTGTAGGTAAGACTTGATGGACTTGACTTATTGACTTATTGGAGCTACTCAATTAGTCACCCATGAGTTACTTTGGTACTGTAAAGTCTCAGCGTCCACTTAACTCGATTCGTGTCGCGTTGATGAATTAATGAAATAAATTGTCATTTTACGTTATACTTTGATTAATCTACCTTAATATATCGATCAAACTAACTAATAATTAAAAACAGAGTAAGAAACATGTTTGCTTTTAAAAATATCAAAGCCGACGAGATAGATAGATATGTTGCAAGGAACTAGTTTATCGATAGTAGGCAGTGTTGTCGGTTGGCAATGTTGCAGTGTAAACTATAGAAAGTAGCTACCGGGTGTAGGCACACGGTGTCTACATTTTTCTGTGTAGACAAAATAAACCAGGTTACCCTGAACATCAACTTATCGAAAGTTTCTGATAAGTCGACTTACCTGAGGGTCGGGATGTTTGAAGTATCCGTTCTGACGAGGGCAGCCTGTTGATGGTTTTGGTTCCTCTGAAACACGAATAATAAATTATGAGTTTTGCGGACAAAATCATGATGAATTATCGTTCCTATTGGCATATATAGGAACGATAAGTATAGGTTATGGTCGAGCTACATTTTTTTAAGTAGCTTGGTATTTTTAATGCATGATTTGAAATAAATATTATTTATTTCATTATTTAAACCTTTAATTGCATATAACAATATGTTGGACTTAATGCCATGGACGTTGGTGAGAAGATGCAATAGGTAAATTATACCGTGAATTTAATGTTATTAATCTAGTTGTTAATTATTAAGTTTTATTATATTTTACTTACGTAGTTCTTTCCTGTCGCCGCAGTCTACGTTAGAAGGAATATCGCAGAGCTCTTTGCCGGGATTTTCATCGGCAAAGACGAGCCCATCAGGACACAGCCTTACTTCTGACTTGCCTGTAAAAACGGCAAAAACACTACTTCTTATACGGAAAACCATGTTTTTAGCGCCACTATTTGTGGCGAAAAAAAAAAACATAATATGAAAAAAAACATATTATAAAACCTAATTATGTAAATTATTGGCGAATAATAAAACATTATATATTAATTATTTATACACCCTATGTATGAGTTAAAAATATAATTATCCGTGGTTTTATTATTTAACCGTCAATGTGAACAGCAAGTTAAGGCTCTACATCATTACAGTGTAATCCCATCTCACTACAGTGTAGCAGAGAAATGCTCTGAAATCGTCATACTGTTTAATACTTTGTTATACCTGATGCATTAAATCTAAAACTATGTTTGGTTTTGGTTGAAAAGCAGTTATGATAAATAAGATTAGATCATACTTAATTTTGAGAAAAACATTCTGATATAAATAACTTAAACTTAGTATCGACGCTTCTAATGTCACGCCACATTAAATCCAATTTATTTTGATAACGCGTGCAACGTCTTGTAATGGAGAACGCTTTTTGCGAAGTTTTTTTATAAAAATATAACCAAAGACATCGATATTAATATATAACAAATGGCATGGCACAGGCATGTAGTAAATTTAGGTAGGTACTAACTGCAATGCGAGAAGCTTTTTTTTTAAAAAGTCCAATTTTAAGGATTAAGATGGCCCCGTAGAAAAAAGTTCGTCACTTACAGCAACAGGAATTTCCAGTATTGAAAATTGTTATTTAACCTTTTGGTTTTTCAAAGCAAGCACCGTACCCGCACATTTCAATAATTTAAACCAATATACTTCGGTAGCCTTTGCAGAAAATAAACAATGCATTTTAATAAGGTAGTTGTTAAAAAGGTAACTATGTTATCGCAAAAACATAAAAATATTATGATTAGTAATATTATAATGATTTTATCATTAAATACATTAGAAAAGGAATGACTTTATACAAAATCATGTCAGTCGTAAATAATGTCAATGCCCCTATATTATGAGGCGAGACTCTAGTTGTTTTATTTTTCTACCGAGTACAATTATCTTTTATTCAACACGAGTACCGTGGACGTCCGGGGCATTCGTGTGATTGAAAACACTTTTCTCGAATGTTAGAAATCCACCATTAATATTCTCTACGTCACTGCTTTGCTTCGCATTTTTACATTTTCTATTCTATTATGGTAATTTTTTTACGAAAAACATTATTATTCTTTAATGTTAAAGTTATTCTTTAATGATTTATTTGTTAAATAAACATTTTCAAATTCTCATTCAATTTTAAAACTTCCTGATAAATTCCCAGGTAACAATTTAAATGTCCAAAACAAAACATCCAAAAAAAATTGTGATACGCGACCTTATAAGGTCGATCAAAACCGACTCTACCTTTAAGTTTTAGAGTATGTATTTTAAAACGTTTAGGTACGTTTTGTAAATAGAAAAAGCTAATTACTTTGGGAGAAAACCAAAAAGTTCTTGTTAGCTGCTGTTCCTGTCAAAATATTTCACATAATGTCTATCTCTCATGTTCTACTCTTTTAGGGGCTGATTTTCGAGAAGTCTCTGGCTAATCAACTATTCAAATCATTTTTTTTGTACTTTGTTGTTTCTTTTCTTTTAAGTTTTGTTTTGCATCATAAAAATGACTTTTTAAATGTACATACATTTAAAATGTAGTAAGTAAAGTAAGAAAACAGTAATAATTTTCTACACTTTTTCGCACTTTGATATTATGCAAATATCATAGATTCACAAGCTTTAATATTCTTCATAACGAGTGCATAATACACATGGTGTGTAAATAGCTTAGGCACTTAGGTATGCATAATCAATCATCTGTTTACGATAGAGAAGAGTAATGCAAAGTTCAACGACCCCGCTGTCGCAACCGAGTCGGTGTGACGAGTGACTACCTATTGACTGCGGGAAAGGTAACTGACAGCTACTGGTATTAGCTACTGGCTTTTCAAGTCATTCATTAATAAAGATCAACAATACTGATAGATTCTCATGATACCTTTCATCGCGCTTAGATCAACTTTAAAAAAAAAATTGTCATTAGGTAACACACAACACTTTTACTATCAAGACTTGAACTAAGGGATGCTGGAATGGCATTTCGAGGACAGTTATTTGCTATTTTATTAACTGACTACCAAAAAACGGAGGTGGTTATCAATTCGGATGTATTTTTTTAATTTATAGTAACAATTAAATTAAAAATCTATACGACCACGTATGCATTCTTAACGTTAAGGTACCATTTATGTCAATGGAAATACGCCGTATCTCACAATGTACATGATTTGACATTATGTACATTGATACCGTTCACCTGACTTGACATTTCCATACTACATATAGATTTGCTATTTTGATACACATAGCCTCTCGCTCGGAAGGGCCCAGTTTCAAATTCCACTGAAACACAACAATAACTTATCTAGGTAAGTTAATTGATGGTCAAGTAAAATCGTCAAAGACAACAACGTGAGGAAATGTCTGAGAGTTCTGCATAATTTTCTTGTAAGTTGCGAATTCTACCAATGGGGCCAAATCAATTCAATTATGAAGAACTTTTAGACATGTAGATTTCCTCACGATGTATCCTTCACCGTTACAGCAGGTGACATTTAATTTCTTAAATCGCACATAACTTGTCATTGGTGCATGCCACTTAGGTTTTAACCCGGACCGCTCGAGTGAGAAGCTATTTCGATAGCCACTGGGCTGTCACCGAAATTGCATGCAATACTTAATCATTGTTTCGTCGCCTTCAGTTCTATTGTTTCTATTGTTTGAGATGAATTACTGATGAGAGTAGAGTTTCAGCACTTTCAGCCATAAACATCCACATGAATGAAATTATTAAATAATTTGTATTTTGATCTACGCTTATTCCAGTAGTTAAGTAACAGACTTAAATTGCTTAATCTTGCACGTTAAGAGGTCACTGCAACCACACCTTTGTTAAGCAGTCAAAAGGCGCATACAATGCACATATTTAGCGCGAAGTGACATCAATCTCACTTCCCCTGAATAGTTGATTGCTCAATGAAATTA
Source organism: Carterocephalus palaemon (assembly GCA_944567765.1). Taxonomy (NCBI): domain Eukaryota; kingdom Metazoa; phylum Arthropoda; class Insecta; order Lepidoptera; family Hesperiidae; genus Carterocephalus; species Carterocephalus palaemon. The sequence goes on along the minus strand of OX155641.1, from coordinate 11,722,279 downwards.
ACCCACTGTAGTCTCGTAGACATGTTACGTAAGGTTTACCGAGTATGTGCATAAGGTAAGTGACTTTTACGTGACCTTTTGACACACGATACTGACCTTTGGTGCATTTATAATAAAGGTCGCATTGGTAAGGGTCTGCGTAGAAACCGCTCTTCTCCGGGCAATTGAATTCTTGGCCTGAAAGTAAAAAAGGAAAATTAAATTATTACTAAGTTGACTGAGGAATTTGGTTAATTAAAGGATTAACTGATAATTTTCTACAGTTTAGAGTCACAGTAAAGTAGCTTAAATCAAGATTATTTAGTACCTTTTTTTAGGGAAAACAGTAAGAATACCGCGTTGCCCTGTTAATAATTAATTAATTCTTTAAAAAATTGTGATCTATTTAGAAAATTAGCATTATACTACTTTACCTATTCTTAACCAGTACGACACGGAATGACGAGAAAAAAAAATTGGCAATTAGAACGACACAAAGCAAAATCTTCAAAATTGGATAAGGTTAAAGAATCTTACAGAAAAATAATCCAACACTCAAATTATTTATAAAAATGTGAATGGACGATAAAATATTGGCCTACCAAAATAACTCAAAAGACAAGAACAAGAATTTCCAGTCCCTTCTACTTATCATATCCTTAAATTTAGGGTGTTTATTTGCTCTTTACGACCGCAGGTAAATTCAATATTTCTTTCAAGGACGTCACAGAACAAATAAATTCACCCAAAAATTTCTCTCAAACTTTGTGCTGTTTGTATTGACAAAACGTTAGTGGTCTAAAAGTACATTTATTTTTACTAACATTACTTGACTCCACTTTTACCTATTTCATATCATATAAGAGTAAGAGAATACCACATATCAAGGTTTTAACGCTTGTAATTCAATTACCGACATACATTTAGTGCCTATCTCTCTAAGTATCGTATTAACCTATGTTCGTACTGCGAACTGACACTGAAATGCTAGTGATAAATAACAGCATCGTTAAAAAAAAATAAGTCGAACATAGAACTTTTTAGATAACCGAAATACCAAAAAACAAAATAAACATGAATTATAATGTGACTATTTTTTTAATAGTGGGTAAGATGATCTTGAATGTAAACATTAATTAAATTACGATCAAATTTATACCACTCGGATAATACTCGGCGAGCACCCATAGACGTCCCACTGCTGGGCACGCGTCACCCTCACAGACAAATCTACGGGAGATATACCACCACGAACATACTCCACCACGCTGCTCCAACGCGGATTAGTGGAGGGGTTAGTGACCAACCCCGTGTCAAATGTTCTCAAGCCACCCCTAGGTATTAAAAACCTATTCATAAGCAAGCGTAGAGTGCCGGGTCGTCATTGGTTGTATAATGTATTATACAAAGAAATAATTTCATCCGTTTATCTTTTTCGGGTTCGTGCGAAATTCTTATGAGTTGTGTGTGATGATGTGATGCATCATGTGGTTTGGTTGACCCGGAGCGTATACTTACTTTTATTAAAAACTACTTTCTATTTTCCTAAAGAACTAATTAATCAATTTCAAAATTTTGTGTTCTTTAGATTACTAATTGTGCATACAAATTAAAAAAGATTTCGAAATGGATCATTTCATTTAGATTAAGTTAAATTTTGACTAATTAACTCTTACTCTGCAAAATTGATTGCCGAATTCGGTCTATTTAACGCTATTTACACAGGCCGTTGCGCGTTGTACGGTGTAGGTTTCGACAAGGCGATTCCGTGACAGCGTTCAGCAGTCAAATTGCCCTTGCAAAACATGCATTAGGAAACAACTGGAGCACTCAACGGTGGTTGGGACGCTTTTGTGAAAGGATGGTTTAGGAATAATTTCTGTTTGAATACCTTCATTACCTCTCGGATGCGCGATGCAATCATAAGTTGCGAATAGAAATGACTGAATGAATTAATAAATAACCGTTTTTTATGAATATAAGATCATGCATGCAGGTGCTGCTGCCCATGGTCCCTGTAGCTCGGGACCAGAATAGTGCTAAGGTATCCCTGTCGTAAGAGGCGATTAAAATGGCTTTTGGGGTTGCGGCGGCAAGAGTGCTCGAAACTTCCATCCAGTGACCCCGGGAAAGACAACGTTGTGTGTGGCTGTATCCATACTAATATTATAAATGCGAAAATTACTCTGTCTGTCTGTCTGTCTGTGTCGCTTTCACGCCAAAACTACTGAACCGATTTAAATGAAATTTGGTACACAGATTGTCTAGAGCCTGAGAAAGGACATAGACTACTTTTTATTTGGAAAAAAGTGTTGTAAGGGGTTGAAAAGGGTGTTGAAAGGTTCTATGAAAGTTTTGTCATTTTCAGAACTAGAAGCATACAATTTATATTAAAGGCTGTTGATTAGATATAAATAAATATGGCAATCAAAGTTTGTAAACATTTTGTAAGGGTGTAAAATAAACATACATTATTATGTCTAATTCCACGCGAGCGAAACGCCGGGCGTCCACTAGAAACGTTATAAGTAGGTGACGGATGACATTACTTTAAAACGTCTCCTAAGAGACAAACGTGTCATGGGCACATCACTGGGTGCGTTCTAGTAAGGATCCCGGAGCCCTCCACAATCGACGAGGAAGGCGAGGAGGTGGGTGGAAATCACATATAACCCGGCGTAACATCTGTTATATAAGTGTAACCGAAAACCACACCTTTAAAACCGGAACACAATTGCTATAAAATAATGATAACACGTCAAATGTGGTACCTACTTAGTACCGCGGTGGACGGTGGTACTGCTCCGGGCTAACCTACGAAGGTTTTATACAGGGTTTTCTACCAACTAAAAATGTTTTTGTATCATCACAATTTTGACCTTCGGGTGGCTTGAGAACATTCGATGCTGGGTTGGTTTTTTCATTTCTTCAGATCAGACCACGAAAACATAAAATCAATGTTTGTCTCAATGCCAACCCATTGTCTCACAGACTGGTATCTCACTAGATGCACGATTCTCTCGAGAAAGGTGTCTTAGTAAAGAATTACTTCCACATTTCCTGCTAGACAGTTCAATATCGTTCCGTCAGCAACCGGCCCGGCTTGCGGCCACTGAAGGCAAGCCGGTGTTATTGCAATAGAGCGAGTTGCGCCTCGAAATATCTCACTATGCTAACTGTGCTGCAGCGGAGATTATAAGTAAGTACATAGAGCTGCCTTTTCATACTAAAGCTTTAATTCTAGCTTCCAGATTCCATTTTACCTCACGACTGTCCCAAATGTGATGGGCATTGAACTAAGTAATTTGTTACTTCGGGGTAAAAAGGGTTACTTCGGGGTCTTTCATATGCTGTTTGAGTTAACGAAACATTAAAAAAGAAAAAAAGTCAACTTAACAAAAATATGGGTATCCCTTTAAATAAGAATAGATCTAAACTTATTCTTAGGTTAGGAACATAAACTACAAAGATGTCTCCAATTAATATTATGTAGGTACATCAACTAAGACTAGTTCATTGGCCAACGATGGACGAAATACCTACGATGACTACGGCTAAACAATATTTGACAGTCGCTAGTAGTTGCAAACATTAACAATACAGCGTAGGTACATCAATGTCTCACTATTTCCTTCACGAAAGGGTTTTAACACAACATTTTACATTTTAACACCCGCTCGTCTCGCTTAGAAAAGAAAATGTAGGCCCTAAAACAATTTATGTATCATTTTTATTCCACAAAATATGCCGTTAAGCGTAAACTCACTTAAGCAAATCATTTTGTACACGGAAATGTGTTTCAATAAAAAATGCTCTAATTTTGAAACGTACGATTTAGTGTTTGCGATAAAAATTAAACGGCAATTAAGTACGACCATAACTATGTGTACAAAATTATATTTTAGTATCCGTGACCTGTCCCTGTTCTAAATTTTGTAACTTGCAATAATAATTGTGCGTAAAATTAGTGCAACCACCAGTTTATGGAATTCGCAATTGTCCTTGGGTGCTGCTTTACTTTCATAATCCTCGTAAACTTCAAAAGGAATTTGACATTCACACCACATGACTTTAACACGTGGCTTAAACCTTCACTTAGCTTCTAGCATTTGTTACTTTAAATAGGATCGAAGTGACCCTGAACTAGTAACCGTTTGTATTTTATATCCAATTAATTGAATCCTGTCGAATTAGAAGACGGACTGTCTAACTGATGTTGTAAACGAGAGAGTTATAAATGCGTCATTTGTTTCATTATAAAGCTTTGCTTTATTTATAAAGGTCTAATTTTTTATTTTTTTTATTTATTTATTAAACCTTTATTGTATTTCTACAATGAGCGGACTTAATGCCAAAGGCATTCTCTACCAGTCAACTCTTGGTGATAAAGAAAGGTTTAGGCAGGCGTAATAAACATTTAACGAAAGAGAAGAGAAAAAAAAAAAAAAATAATAATAATAAACTTATACACAAGATGCACTCATTCTTACATACATACACATATACATGCCCATATACATACATACATACATACATACATACATACATACATACATACATACATAAATATATACATATTTACATAAATACATAACACAATTTGTCAGAGAAATTAAAGAAATTAAACTATTCCAGTTTCATTCCGGTAATGCTCACGGACTAGTTTTTTGAAAAGTTCCTTACTAGGCGCCCTTCTAATTTGTTCGGGTAAGGCATTCCAAAGAAGTGTTGCCCGAAAAGTGAAGGAATAACTGAAAAAACCGCTTTTAGGCGGTAGAGAATAAATTTTAAGATTAGAAGACGAGCGAAGTTCTCTATCGTGAGTGGTATGTCGATACTGAAATTTCTCCTTAAGGTAAGAAGGACAACTTGGATCATTTATGACCGAATATATTAAACAGAGTATCCTGGAGCAACGCCTTTGACGTATAGTGAGCCATTTCAGTTCAGAGCGAAATTGAGAGATATGGTCGTACTTACGTAAGCCGAAAATATATCGAATACAGTTATTGAGTAGGCGGTCCAGTTTATTCATTTGCTCTTCATTTAGATCAGGATAACACACATCTGCATAATCGATAATGGGGAGAACTAAGGTATTAATTAACATGAGCTTCGTTTTTTGCGGAAGGAAATGTTTCGTACGATATAAAGCCTGCAAAGTGCCAGTGACTTTACGGCTAAGTTCAGTGATCTGCTCACGCCAGGATAAGGTTTTATCAATGTACAGGCCTAAATTTTTAACTGCATTGGAGATTGATATTATAGAACCATTGTAAGAGATAGAGGGCAATTTACATAGGTCAACAGTGGATAGCAATCTCGAGCTACCGATTACGATAGCTTGACATTTTGTTGGATTGACAGACATCCCAAAGCGGGAAGACCATAATTTGATAACATTCAAATTTTTGTTGATTCTGTCAATCGCATCAGATAGGCCATCTATATTAGTATGTACATAAAGCTGCAAGTCATCAGCGTATAGGTGATACGAGCAATCGAAATCAGGAACAAGTGTATTAATAAACAGTGAAAACAAAATAGGTGAAAGTATACCGCCTTGCGGTACACCAGCTTCTGTGTTGTGCCAGTCAGAGGACTGTTCTCCAATACGAACAGATTGCTGGTGTCCGCGAAGATATGAAGAGAACCAATCCAAAGCCGAAGGGTGAAACCGTACAGTACTCCCAAATTAATAATGCGCATAGAAATCTTCGCTAATTGTCGTATTCCCGGAAACATCCGAATCATTGAATCGGAGAAAGCCCTAAACAATGCACTTGCATTTTGCACCTTGTTCGAAAGAAACAGGAGTTAATGTCATATGTTAAATCATGTGAAACAATTGAAAACAATTCGGGCGGTCGGCGGCTGTCGCCGGTCAGTCAAAGGTCCGTCAGTCGTCTTTATAAATTGGTGGTGACTGCACGTCTTCTCTCTGTGTGAAATTATATAAAGCTGCTATTACACACCCTTCTTGGTTTTGTTTTCAAAGGTGATGAATGTATTATGCATGAAGAAAATGCACTTAACCACTCTATATACATATCGTCTTCCGACGCTCGGGGAATACGACCGTTGCCGAACAGTGACGAAGATTTCTATGCGCATTATTAATTTGGGAGTACTGTAAAAGAGAGAGGATAGAAAGAAGGACATCGTGATCAACGGTATTGAAGGCGTTTGAAAAGTCTATAAGCACAACCACTGTCAACTTTCTATCATCCATAGCACGACGTATGTCATCTGTGACTTTGATAAGAGCCGTGGTTTCTGAGAGAAGAGTGCGTTAAGGGAGATGAATTCTGGCTTGTTGAATTTTGAAAACTTGAAAGTTCTATGAATTCGTCACATGAAAAATAAAGTTTCCATCGATCACTTACAAGCTTCTAATTTAATCCAAATCAATCTGCAATGAAGCATCACACTCGATGCAAGTCATTTGAGTTCAACAGTAAAATTCTGACTTCAATTCTGGTCAAAATCGACTAGGTAGGTACCACATTATAAGTATTTATAAAATGGACACGAGTTAAATGAAGAAAATAATACATCTAGATTCGAAGGTTTTAAGAGTCAAGCATAGTAAAGTAGGTAAGAGTACTTGCATGAAATTTTTTCCACCAAATCTATATTATAATCACTCAATCAATTATAAAACTATTCACGCATTGCTAATGTAGTTTACAGTAAACAATGACGGTACAAAGCCTTTAAAAGGAATTCAGTCTCCTGGCGACTGCTGAGAATAAATTATAAGTTCGAATGTAACCCGGTTACTGTTATGAAGCTGGCATGGTTGCTCTGGTTGGCCATTAACCCCACCACCAACTTGCAATGGAGCAGCAGCCTGGTGGAATACATACGTTTTAACATACTCAGTTGTGATGTGAGACCCATGTCTAGGGAGGAGACTTTGGTCCTTAAAGGAAAGTAACCAGTTTTGCTACTTATGTATTTCAGGTTGCATTCACAGAGAAGGAAGTGACTACGAGGGAAGTGAAAATTACCGTTGCAATAAAACAATAACGACATTAATGAGGAATTTGAGAATGGGTGTCAAGGCATTCGTATTGTTTCCGACAGTATGTGGGTAACGTCGCACAAGTGGTATAGTTGTACGTGAGACCTGGAAGTTTCTATTGTCCTGTCCAATTAAAATGACCCTTGGCTTTTATTATTTTTCATTAAAATATTAAATTTATCCTAGTGGTCGCCGAGTTATTTTATATTAGAGAGTATATTAAGTATTATCATTTAATTTTCACATAGTACGAGTGTAATTCACATTGCTGAGTTTACTGCCCAAATTAAAGAAGCAGAAGAAAAAATAGAAATAATAATTTCTGTGACTCTTTCATAATTTTAGACGATTTGGCAATCCGTATTTAATAAATAATGTTTCAAGTAAATCACTCATAAGTTAATATTATACTTAACAAATTGCCTAATCACGTCTTGGTAATCGATTCTTCCAATACACAAGTTTTTGTTTCTGTTCTTATAAATTCTTGTTAACATAATTAATTTTCGTAATACTACGAAAGTTCTAGATGATGCGTCATGATGGTATCTTAATAACTTTTGTAAAAATAATATGCTTTGAATTTACTAAAGTTTGCAAACAATATGCACTTAGTTATTTTCGGGTTATAAAAATGAGTATTTAATAGCTTAACTTTCTACAACCAATAAGGTTAACATTAAATACTTCGACATTATGCAGTCAATGAAAGTTGAACTTGCATAAGTTTTTGTCATGTTTGGGTTAGCCTGTGCCACTTGCAGTGTAGGGGGTATTAGCTAGTTCCAACTGCAACATAATAACATTATAAGTACCTATGACATTAAAATAACATGGGCCACACACCTAAGGTATTTATTTCTCCTTAAAAGTGACAAATTAAGTATGATTTGAGAGATCTATCCAAAATATTATCAGACAAGTTGGCGTAACTAAATGAAAGATAAAATGAGGTTTTACAGAATAGTGCCGAACTACTGACCTTCATAAGGGTTGCACTGAAAATCAGTGTCATGGATTCTAATTGAATCCATTATATAATAGATATTGAATAACATGCTTTTATTTTAATGGACTAAACTGTTCTGAGTCCGAGAGAAGGCCAGTCTCCAGCTGATCTGACACGTAAATTTACACTAGTTGTGATTAGAGGCAGTGGAAGAAATTCAGCTTTCAAGATCTGTTCTTATTCAAACATCTTTCATTGCAAGTTAAAATAGCAATAATTTCTTTTTAATTTTTTTATAATAAATAATTAAGTTCAAAACTTTTAACAGAATTAATTTAATTAATAAATGATTATTATCCACGAAATATTTATTATCTGGCAAGCCGACCGGGAAATTTCTTTCAAACTACTGTACTATATATCAATCATCTCAGTCAGGAATCTTAATATACGAGTACTGACTGACCTACCTACATGAATATACGTGTCGAATTAAGATTGACTTTTTAAGTTGTTTAAAATGCTTGTAGGTACAAGGCTCCGTAGTGGTATCTGCATACAGAGTTGGTTATGCATATAGATTTGGTTGCATTTTGTTACACGTATTTATTATACAATCGATCCAAATAACGCATGCAGACAGAGTTCGTACCACATCAGAAAGCTTTCAGAATTACATACTATAAGTTATTCAGAAACTTGCGTAATATTAAAAGCTTGTTAAACATCCGTGTTTGAAGGCCTTCTGATCACATATCAACTTTCTTTTCATACAAACCTTATGTAAAATGAAACTTCCGATGTTGGTTGATTTATTTTAAGTTACAGCATTTTCAAGTGAGCCTGTAATCCTTGCGACAGACCGATTTCTCTCTATTTACAAACAGCGTTACTTCAAACGAAGCTGACATTATTTTTTATGTGACATTTTTATCTCTGAAAATGATCAATTTATCAGAACAGATCAGTCAGTGTGATACAGGCCTGATACTGAATACCGCGCCGGTCGTATAGGTTAATTAAATTTGGCTTTAGGTTAGATGCTTATCGTAATTGAAAGTGACTTACCCAGTCCAGCGACAGCCAGGCACACGAAAAGGAACGAGCGAAGCATTTTGTGAACTAAAATATATTTAAGCTGCGTCTACAATGCGGCGCGTGCGGTGCCCAACGAAGGTTGCTCCGTATTGCCTCTCACGCAGTTGTTGTGGTCGGCGCGAACGCCGCGGCTTGCTACAGCCCGCGCGGGAGACAAGGCTGCGACGGTTATGAGACATACTTAAAATTTGCAATCGAAACCAATGGTGCTAGGGTTCTAGGCATTATACACCGATAGATTGCGTTAAGTGACACGGTCTCGGTCGGCAATTGGATGGGTTACCGCTAGTGTAAAAAAAAATACGAGCACGTCTGTGTTTCAGAGGGAACGTTAAGCTCGGTCCGATTGTTAACACAAGATATCAATTCAATCGTTTTTATACAAAAAAATTACATAATTAAGTCACTGAAATTAGCAACTATATTTTCATATAAAATAAATCAAAGCAAATCGGCAAGACTGTGAACATGTTACTTATTGCTTTTAACTATCTCTTATGATAATGCTGATACTAAAATTTCAATACCTAATTATACTCGTATCGCTGCGACCCATAGACGTCACACTGCTGGGCACGGGTCTCCCCCACGGACTATGCTGCGGGAGGTCTAGAGCATACTCCACCACGCATACTCGTATGATAGGTGAAAATAATCATGTAATATTTTTTCTTAACGCAAAATTATCAGGTTTATTTAATACAATAAAATGCTACTTAATGTAAAATTAAGTTCTGATAATTTAGAAAAGATATTGTAAAATAAATAAATAAATATACATGCAGTTCAATCAGCTGAATGCAGTGTAAAGCCGGTGAGTGTAAGTTGTCAAGAAAAAGCTACGATGCATACATCCGTGGCTGTGGCGGGGACACCTACTCGTACCCATGCAGCAGTCCGGAGGTGACAGGCGACACCTCATGGTCAAACTCATGGTGATTGTGCCGTATTAGCGACCCATTTTGCCAAAACACTGAAATTGCCAGCCAGCCAATATTTACAACGATATTGTACAAGTTGCAAAATTAAAAAAAAAACCCTAATTCAAAATAAATTATGTAAGTAGGAAAATTTGCAAGAATGGTTGTAAACCAACTTTAAATGGTTATAATATCTTTAACTGTTATTTAAAATGAAAAATGTTAAACGGAACCTTAAAATAAACCTTTTCTACATTATTTCATTCATTCATTCATAAAACTTTCGGTAACATAATAAATAGTCGTAGTTTAACATTTGCAAAAAGGAAAGAAAGGATAAGAAAGGACTATAGGACATTAGATATATTAACTTTTTGCTTTTTCCCACATCGGTTGGAGAGTGTAAAAGAGTCTTTTAATTTATTTATTACGTGCGCTTACTCATCAGGCCGCACCTCGATGTTGAAGTAACCTGTAAACACCGGAGGTACGAGCCTTGGATGGTATCACTTCATGGTCGGTTTCGATGTTTGCAACAACAAGAAAAAAACAAGTCTGTTTTTAGTTTCGTTTATATTTAAATTAAAATCTTTCGTAATTTGTCAAAAAGCTGAGGATGTTTGTGATTCTCAGAAACATCTTTTAATTGAAAGTTTATGTTATAAAATACATTCATCTCTAAATGGATGCTATTGTTACATGATACCGAGATACCAACACTACAACAATTGCGGATAATAAATCTGTGGTCGACGCCATTTTACATTTGTTATAAAATTGCTCGGTTCCCGGCAGTAAGTTGATTAAAAATGCGTAATGATGAAATGTAGCAATGTAAATAATTTCCGCCGAAGTAAACTAGACACGTGTTTCGCCTACGAATGACTCAGTACCGGGAATTTATCGAGGATAGAAAGCTATTGTATATTTATAACACTCTATTGGTACCACGTGCTATTTAATAACTCCGTAATCTTTATGCTTTGTTGAGGGAATTTTAGTAAATAAATCGTGACAAGGAAAAGAATAATGATTACGAAATTTGTCAGTGGATACCGCGATTTGAAATTGTAATGCAGTTAGTCATAAAATCAAATACATGTCATAAGAATATGACTTTTTTTTATTGATCAACTTTAATGTTTATGACCCTCGCCTTAAAACTTCCATCCCATTCTACTTCCTTCTATAACAAATCTGTCACTCATTATTGTAGATGTTCAATGTAATTTATTAGGGTGTATAATATTATATTGTAAGTAGGGTAATATTGCATTTTTATAATTATATAACGGGTTAGAGTTACGGTTTGAGTCACAGCCTTGAAGTTGTTTACGCTACATCGTAATTGATTTTACTCCATTTGTCCCTTCGACACCTATCTCCCAATGAATCATATAAAGTAAACTGCATACTTGCACACTGGATTAGTATATTAATATTTATTAAGTGAAAAAATTAAGAGAAAAACTGTCTAGTAATAAAATACTGCCTAGTAAAGTAAAAAGGTTTTAATTTGAGGACTTTATTGGAGTTGAAATCATTTCAATTTTTTTACTTTGCTATCATGTATTGGTTTCCAAATTATAATGTTATCTCTAATCTTACTACTTAAAACAATCACCAACTTGCAGTGGCAAATTTTGGATATTAAATTCCATGTCATGGGATTCTCTGCTGGCTAGAAGACTTCCAAAAACAAATACACAATTTTGACAGATTAATGGAAAACTACGTGAATCTATTTCTATCTGTATTATATTACATTCGCATCCGTAAACATATTTTTCAGCTATAAATTTTATGCGAGTATAAATTAACAAAAATAAACCCAGCCGATGCTCTTTATATTCATGCGTAAGTAATGGATCAATATCCTTTTTCACAATTACCGATTTTACAGTATATGGTTTTATGGAGCTTTCGCTTACTGGAGAATTTTTATTGTTAAATTATAAGCCTATAATCTTTTTATCGAAAATTGAACGGCCCAATAGCCGAAGAACTTTGTTCTGCCAAAAATAAGTACTACAACGTTCAGCGTTTAAATGTACTTCGGACCATGTCTGGACTTCCTTAATTGGCAAGTTGAATGGCCAAAGACATGTAAACTACATACTGAAATGTAATAAAACGATTTGGTCGACATCCAGAAAGGTAGGTGCATGATATATCATGCTGTTAATGCATGCATATATAAATACTTAATGAATAATTATATACCTCTCCAGATTATGAAAAAAAATAATAGGTTACATACATAATACTTATTTTGGTCAGACTTCCTAGCTTAATGTTTTTTTTTATTAAAAAGAAGTATATTTTACTGAGTCACAAAATTAATTAAGATTATCGATTGTAGAGTACAAGCTAGAATTAGTTGTAACTGTAGAAACAGTATTTATAGAAAGTAATTCATGACCCGCTCTACTAGTAGATGTGAAACGTGTGATAAAGCCAAATCAGGGGTTCTATTTTTGAATCACTCGTACGCAAACGAGCGATTGTCGATTGTCGAGCCACTTGGGGGCCCGTTGCCGCAATCGGTAGTAACCCTGTTTGTTAGGTCGGGGTTCGTGGGTTCTAATCCCACTCAGGACATTCGTTCATGTGACGTACACTTGTGTTTGTTCTGTCTGGATGAAAATATTATTATCTAGTAATGTATGTATTTAAAAATATATGTGTTTGTATATATCTCTGACACCTAGTTCCACCTAAGCTCGCGCATATTTTGAGGTCAGATGGCCGTGTGTGAAAATGTACATGATGTTTATTATTTATTTATTAAATAAACACAATTTCTAACTTTTAGGCTTATGTAGTCATATTAAAACGGAATTACAGAGTGATTGTGATAACACACGCTCGACGCGTGACGAGTGATACGAAAAAAGGAACTCAAGCAACATTAGCTACGACAATTAAGGTTGAGTAACCAATGGCTATCGAAAACTGGTCTCACTAACTAGTCCTAGGACCAAGCAGTAAGTGTGTTTGTTCACGACATACCTGGCAAGATACTCGTACAATAAACCACAGTTTGATCGATGAATGAAGAATGAAAAGCTTTAGTAATCTCGTAGACGCTAATTTTATTTAAGGCGACTTCTTGAAAGAACTACTCACTTTATCAATAGAATGTAGAATAGGTTTTGTGGTTTATATTCAATATTCTACGTTGTTCTATAGAACTCGTAGGTTTTAGAATCAGAATTATTTTTAAGAAACTATTTTCTGGTCAAAATAACATAATATCTATACTTCACATTTCACAAGGTTAACTAGAACAACAGTGGCAGTTCGTTCGTATAGTATAGGGGATTTAACATGCATTTGGAAAGCTTGTTTGCTATTTTCAAATACAAATAAATACTTATCTACAAAACCTTCGAAGAAATAAATGCCAATTGCCATTGGTAATTTTATGAGGACGATAACAATGTCCATACGCGATGAAGTATACAGACTTTGCATGACTAACTTCATCCGTTGTTTGTTCGTGTGATAATGTGAAACGTGCATGTCTGAGAATTCTCCATAATATCGAAGGCTTGTGCTATTTGCCGATTCCCAATTGGTAAGGCAATCTTTCCTATTTCTAGAAGAGACTCTCCTCAATCAGGCAATAAAAGGCTTGTGATGAAAAACTAAATGATAATGTTCGTGCATTAGTAGTATCGTATATATTTTTTGTAGGTTTTCTTACGTATTATTCAATGAAATACTTACTAGGTACTTGTTCAATAAGAACATGCTACCAAAGCTTGAGCCAAAACCAAATTCTAACCTCATCCTCTTGTTCAATAGTGAATCTCTATTAAGTTTATTGATAAAACTAATCCTTTCACTGACTGTACCAACACAGTGTATCGTTTATCTAGCTTTCTATCAGCTCTGAATTTTACAGTTTACATTTAGTTCATTAAGTTTTAGTTGAAACTGGTTTGATCTAGATGCAGGATGTATTTGATTAAAGTTATTTGAAAGATAACGGGTTCCATACACACTTTTACTCTTTTCAGATTTAAAACGGCTATGTCCTGTGTTTGTCGGAGAAATTACTAAGTCGATTGTATGAATGTAACTAAAACAACTGGACTTAACATGCTGAAACGTGTAATTATTAAGGTAGCGAATAGTCAATTAGTCACTATCAATTTTAGTTATTACGTCGATCATAATTGTCTATTAAGAATAAGAAACATTATGATCCGTTCACATGATCTGCCACGTAACAAGTAATACTTACTTGTCCAAGATTATTAATGTAAATCGGATTACGAGTATTATCATCGAGCAAATAGTTTTTATAGAGCTTTCGGCAATTTTACATTTATTGATCGTTAAATGAGTACAGACGACCTTCAGTTTTTGTTCTTACTGCCTACTGCAAAGGTTACAGACAACTCTACATAGCTGAAATAACTGGGCTCGTTGAGATTCATGTTCGCCTTGCAAGCGTCTCGTATCCGTCCTGGGACGGCACTGTAGGCTATCGTTAATTGCACTTTATATACGGATGGGAACTTTCCTACGCCTAGTTTGCAGATGACGTTGGAAAATTTCGTCATTATTTCGTCTTCTAAAAGTTCAGTAAACAACACCAAAGGTCAGCTGAGAAGGACGTAATGCAGATGTTTTAATGGCTTCATATATTTCCGGTGTAAGATTTTTAAACTAAGTGGTGTCTGTGGCTCCGTTTGCGATGTTTACTTTCAGTCTTAACAGGCAGTTGTTCCATAATAACATTTAGTACCATCATAGAGTAAGGACCAAGAATTAAGAGTAATTTCTGAGGAGTTCTTTGCCATGTTTTAAAGCATTTATGTTCAAGTTGAAAAGGTCTAAAAGGGTTCTGGTTACACTTCTATAGAGGAGACCATTTTTGCAACGAATTTGTTTGTTTGTTTGTTTGTTTTGCCTTGGACGAGGCTCTTAATAAGATCTGGATTATTATTAACACCAACTACCTGGGCTAACTTTACACTGTTCTTGTCCCAATCATCATACATACTAACAAACAAATGTTCTTATTGACACTTTCAAGTCTGTTACAGTTATCATTGGCGGCAGTCGATGGGGGATGCTTCATGCTTGTTTACTTACTTTTAATTCTAATCATATCCAACAAATATTCTAAATAAAAAGAAATTACTATACAAATTAAAGTACAAAGTACCCGTGCTTATTCCAGACAGTCAGTACATTTTTGATTTATGAACTTAAATACCGTAAGCCTACACTGAGTGACATAAAGCAACCACGATATTCTAAACAATGATTAGTGAAACAGTAGATTAAATAATTTGTGATCACATCTCGCTGTTCGTTTTGCAATTCAGCTGCATGTATATATGGCTTACAACATGATTATTGTCAAAAGTTGACCAACTTATTATTTTAATAGATTTTTGGAAGTATGTATTACTATCGCACAATAATATAATTGATAATATGAGTTATCGCCTTCAATGGCATTATGGCGACTCACCAGCATGTAGATTTTCTTACAGTGGGGTGGGAATATTTTTTAGGGTCACTTAATAGACGGCTTGAGAGAATGTTTGAGCGCATTCATGGTAACGACACTTATTCTCACTAGTATACCGGTAATATAGCTACAATAGATCTTTTTAGGTCGCAATGGCTTATGGGCTTTACAGCCCGCACCCCTTCGCTCCAATACCGGTAATAGTGGAATGCTTGTGAGCAATATTATTCAATGGCATTAAATGTGATCGACAGATTTAAGCAACGACGGGCGTGGTCGGTTTGTGGATGGGTGACCGCTAGTGGCAAAATTTCATGGACGCTACCGTGCTTCGGAGGGCACGTAAAGCCGTCGGTCCCGGTTGTTTTCAATGCTGGAAACAGTCGTTAAGCCTTGTCGAAGACATTATGGTGGCTTGAGAACATTCGACACTGGGTTGGCCACTAACCCCTCCACAAATCCGAATTGGAGTAGCGTGGTGGAGTATGCTCCAGACCTCCCGCAGCAGTGTCTGTGGGGGAGACCCGTGCCCAGCAGTAGGACGCATATAGGTCGCAGCGAATATTATTCAAAGAGTATGTAGTATTTGAAAAAAGTGTTATATTATGGCAGACAAGTAAGTTTTTTTTAATTTATTTATATTACGTACTTTTAAGACAAAAGCGTACATTATTACCTTTGAACCCTCCCTTTTTCAAAGTGGTTTTTCTTGAACTCTGCATGCAAGGTTGATTGGAAGACGCGAGGCTGTTCAGCGATAAGATAATTGAACGATACCATACTGTTCTTATGTATCCTTACTATATATATATAAATGCGAAAGTATGTTTGTTGGTTGTCCTTGTTCTCCTACTCAACGGTACGATGGTTGTTGATGTGAGTTTTTGCATAAATGTACGGCCTGGAAAGTTGACAAAGGTTACTTTATAGCCTGGAAATTTGCATAATTCCCCTGGAAATTGTTACAGATTATTTAATATTATGCGTTGTATCTGTAAATGTGAACTGTATAACCATTTACGTAGAACCATTTTTAATCGATTCTTTCTTTTAGTTTTCTCCTCCTTCCCCTATTCAAAGGAATGATAGATCAAAGCAATTAATAACTAATATTAATTGAAAAAAGTTTTATGCGTACCAACTGTAAACTAAATTTATATTAACTATAGTGTGTGAGTACATTTGAAAGTGTATTGTCTTTGACACACTTACATACCGATGAAGCCAGTAGGTATAATAGGTGCTATAAAAAGTTTGCACGCCCCGTGAAGTGAAGTGTGACTAATAGGTACACAGCTGAAAATAATAGACGTGCCAACGTAACATTATCACATTGCAGTTTTGAATTGCAATAAAGGTTTTAACAAACTTGTTATCCTGCTTGTACTACTCTTTAAATTGAATCTTATTAAAAGATCTAACAAGAAGAGAAGACTTGCTGTGTAATTGTTACTTTATTTTTACCTTTATTTTTGAAGTGAAATCCTGGGTGAGAAGCCCTGTATGATTAGCCGTTAGCCGTTTAATAGGGAAATAATTCAAATCAAATATTTAAAATGAAGAGAAGTATTTTTCGCGTTTCAGCACGGTATAGCACTATGCAAAATGTAACTTCTTTTTTAAAAGCTTTTATTTAACTTCACTCGTATGTATGTATGTATGTATGTATGTATGTATGTATGTATGTATGTCCTGGAATCTTGCAATCAATATTTCACCCACTTCCATTGAAGCTATCGAGCTGAAATTTGGCACACATATTAGGTTCCGATGACAATGCAATAATATGGTACTGTCGAACTGATCTGATGATGGAGCCGGAAGATATTAACTGGAACTTCATGATGGAATATCGTATCATAGTCGTGTTTGCACTTGTGGTAAAGTCTTGTAATGAACTTTGACCACAATTAGGTTTCAAGGTCAAGTTATAAAAGCTTTTTTAAAAAAAATTTTTTTTACAGTATAATTTTTTATTTAAAATAAATAAGTACATAAGACATTTTCACACAGAGCCTTCTCACCCCAAACTAAGCACGAGCCTGTGCTATAGGTTTCAGAGACTGAGACATGATATTTTTAAATACATAATTAAATAGATAATATTGACATCCAGACACAGAATAAACTCAAGTGTTCGTCACACGAATGTTTGTCCTATGTGGGATTCGAATCTACCCCTGGCGTAACAGACAGGGTCACTACCAATTCCGCCACAGGGCCAGTTAAACAACAAGTACTTACATTCGAACGCAAATTATATAGGTACCTAATTAAGTCAAAGCTTCTTAGAATACAATATAGGACTCTCCTCTCTAGGTTTATTTTTAATGGACGCATTGCTCTGAGGATTACGGCCGAATGTTGAATATTGTAGTTATTTGTAAGGATGACTCCTTGGCGAGGTGGTGGTGGACAGTGGCTGACCAACCCGGCTGCGAATCCCGGCCTGGGTAGATATTTATTTCGCAGATACAATATGTGTACGAGTATGTATGTGGGTCTTGAATGGTAATTTGTGTTAGCGTTTATTTATAATCTATACTTCTATCTATACTAATATTATAAAGATGAAACATTTGTTTGTAATGTTTTCACACAAACTCTACTGAACCGATTTTAAAAATTCTTTCACCATTAGATAGATGCATCTTCACTGAGTGACATAGGCTATTATAATATTACTAGGTGTAAACGAAACTATTGTTATGTCTAATTCCACATAGCTTATTTTCAAAACATCATAAAGTATATTATTATACGCTTTGTTGGTATCCAAACCCACTACGAGATTTTTTATTACTGAGGCAAGTGTTATTAAAATAAGTTCAATAATTTATAAGATAAATATAGTTTAAATGAATGAATTTCTTATTTAAAGTCTGGGAGACTGTCATCTCAACTACATAATTACAAGATTTTTGATGCAAGATGAGTGAGTGCATTATGCAAGTATTGCTGTGTATGAAATTTAAATAAGAATACACGCTATGATCTTAAATATAAGTAGAGTCCAAGAGCGCTTTGATTACTTTTATTTAATGAAGTGTCAAAATGATTCCGTTGTATAACTACCTATTGCATAATGGTATCAATTGACACTAATATATTTGTTACGTTATGATTTTATTTTGATGGTTTTATTAAAGATGTGAATAAATACATAAAGTAGTATTTGACTTTGCACTTAGCTAGAACCTGTGATCGGAAAATCCACTTGGAGCTTAGGAACAACCAGCTGAAATGGTAAAACCATTTGTACTAGGTAACTAATCCCACTCAGGACAAGTATTCGTGACGAACACTTGTATTAAATTTATTCTGTGTCTGGATGTTAATATTATCTATATAAGAATGTATTTAAAAATATCGATGTGTGTATATCAGTCATGTTAAAAAAAGGCAATTTTCCATCTCATTTACGTTCGGATTAATACTGATGATTAGTTATGCAAACATTGCAAGAGTGTGTTAACTGTGTAGTGAACCCGTAATTAATTTGTATGCATTTTGTATAGTGTAATGGAAGACCACCGGGAAAAAATTATGAAAATCATCCCACTTCAACGTAAGAATAAAACGATCAGATAATATCAAATCTAACCTTGGGTTTTGAGTAATTTTACCATTTTACGTGATACCTAATCTAATCAGGTGGAATAAATAAATAAATAAATAAAATAGCCCTTTATTTCCATGAAAAATAATACAAGCACAATAATTACAATTTTCGTTACTTAAAAAATTTCACAAAATTATATTAGATTTAGTCTTATTACAATGAAATGCAAATTTTCACAAATTTCACAAATACTTTTAATTTCAAAAATAAAATTTTATTTATACTTTTACCTAGTTATAATATTTTTACCTAGTTATAATAAAAATTTAAATTTTACAAATACCTATGAATTTCACAAAGAGTAGGTAGGCTCTTTGTTGTATTACCTGTGTTGTATTTCATTCCATTACATAATAAAAATACGCTTTATAAATAGATTGAATTTACAGCATTTTTTATGTAAGTTACTACAAAAAACTCGTTGCCTTTAATAATAACTCTGATATTATTATGCATGCATTACATATCAATACAAATTGTACATAAATAACCTATTTCTTTATTTCTGTTGCTTTTGCTACAAATAAACATTTAATTGCAATTTGATGATAATTATACATACATCACTGATATAATATGAGTAGGTAGGCATTTTCATAATAAATTGTATATAAAATAGATTTTAGAGTAAGTATTGGGTTCGAATTAAATTTGTTAATTACAAAATGAGGTATTAATGTATTTTTATAGTAGGTGTATAAATATTTACTTTATAAAATTAATGAATGGCTGTTGAAAATTTCACAAGGTAAGTAGGTGTAGGACTGTAGGTTAAGTTATTATGTGTTTATTTTAAGGAGGTATTATAACAAACAAATGAACAGAATTTTTTTTTTTTCCTGATTGTGTACAATTGTAATAGTTCATACTGACAAGAAGGGTGATTTTTTATTATATTTATCTAATTATAATTAATCAGCATATGAAAAGGTACCTAGCTTGTTCTGTTGTTTTGTTTCATGGACCCCTTTCGGGTATAGGCCTCTTCCAAAAACATAATTCATATGTATTTAATATACAAAAGAGCGGATTTGGCTAGTTAATTTTGGAAGGTTATGGTCATTATCTTCCTCGGTGACCAACCGGCTTGGAAGATTACCTTATTTGAATCATTGTTTTGTTAATGATTTTGTTATTAATGAATTTTTTATAGCAAGGAGGCTACTGGGAGCTGCGTGAGCCTTGTTTATTATTACCAAAATAATTTAATATTCCTGGTTTGACAGGGTTAGAAGTAGCAGAAGTATTTTGAAGTGGAGAGGATGTTTTACTTTTCTTTTTATTCCTCGAGGATATACCAACACTTTGGCCTGAACCTGAAATATTTTCTTGAGGGGATGTTGAGAAGTGTCTTTTCTTTTTCATGTTATTATTTTCCAAATCTTTGTTCAAAATAATTAGCTTATCGTATTTTATTATAGCATAATTTCCCTTTTCTCTTTCCGTTCTTAGTTGATTCTGTAGCTCTTTTCTCTTCTCTCGTACCTGTAGAGGGTAGTCTTCTTTGATGTAGTGACTACTGCCTAATAATAGCTGTTTCTTTTTCATAACTTCTATTTTTTTTTTCCAAGTGTAGTAAATGTAACCACAACAGGTCTAGGATTTTCTCCCTTCTTTCCTATTCTTCTAAGCTCCTGTAAATATTTGCTATCAATATCTATGGAAAGATATTTTTGAATAAATACTGCTATCTTGCTTTCTAACATTGAGTAACAATTTTCATCTTCTTTGATACCGAAAAATATAATATTTCTGTTTCTTGCTTGTTTTTCTATAAAACTAAGCCGCTGATTTTGTTTTTCCATGTTCTCATTGAGAATATTGTATTTTTCATCCCAAAACTTGCATTTTTCATCCAACAGTTTAGTGACATTTTCGGTAACGTTTTTTGTAATATTCACACTACTTTCTGCTATCACTAATTTTTGTTGGTTGAGATCTTTTTGAATTATATGAAGGGTTTTCAAAATTTCTTCCATGTTTTATTACTGTACAAGATATTTTATTTTACAACTAATGTACTACGATCTCTCGTGGGCTGTTGACAAAGTTTTCGCAAGTAAGTTCCCACTTGTGCGCAAGATGGCGTTCCTTACAATGGCTGATAATGTTAATGAATCAGTTCGAATTCGATATTTTTAAGGTTATACCTACTTTAATATCACTTATTGGTCCAAAATCCTTTTCACTACATTTATACGTGAGTTTAGTCCACTTCTATTTTTTAATCGTTCATTACATGGAAATATCACTGTATACACTGTTTTCACGATAAATTGTTAAGTTGTTGTTGTGAAAGTTTTAACGGCATTTTACACTTATTCATGATTTTTAGATACTGTACTCCATTTGATTTGAGATATTTGAGTTTCTCACTACTTATATTTGAACTTCGAAATACCACATTCTAGTTCTTTACATATTTTTGCAAAATTATAATACTCGCGCACGGCACAGAGTAGCCAATCAGGTGGAATAGGGGGAACAATTTGTCTTCAGATTCATTTATTTTTCAGGTATGGTATTTTGTATACGCTTAATGAACGTCATAATGGACGAGGTGCTGTGAAGTACTGAACATAATGTTGGAGTTCATAACTTTTTTTTTCCATCATACCATTTCTTAGTCCCAGTTGGGCACGGATCTACTCTACAGGCCAAGTGCGTGTTGGCAGAATTTACATACCTTCGAGAACATTCTGAAGAACTCTCAGGCCGTCAGTGACTCTGTGACGGTAACATTACATCAGGTGACATTTAATTCCCTAAATTGCACCTCTCGCATGCCTTATCTCAAAATGCACCCTTCCCGCTGACACTCATTGTTTCTGTATGTTATATTCTTTTGATAAGCAATAAATAAAGAAAACAATATATTTCTAGTCGGGTCGGCAATTTATTTCATATCAACGTGAAAGTTGGCCTGGCCTGACTTCAAAATATTACATGTACGACGGAGGGTTTTTATATTTTAATAACGTTATTTTATTTGTAACTTTTGAGTGTTAATTTATTATTTTAATGGGGGCTTCGGCCTCGCACCCATTTTAACATGATCTTTCATTGCGCGGTAGAGAGATACACAAACAGGAATTTACCCGTATTTTGCATTGTAATCTTTAGGTGAGGGTAACATTTTTACAATTTTTTAAGGAAATTTATATAGAATCTACTCTGTGGTAAGGCCTTTCAAATAAAAAAAGAAAAATCCATAAACAATTACGGCTATAGCGCAATAAACACGAAGAACACAGTTTGCTACCCTTGTTATGAAGTTTTCCTACTGTTAGGGCTCAAATTTTAACTTGAAATTTACCGAGAACCTAGCCTATTGGTAAGATCTTTCAAATAAATGAAGAATCTTGAAAATTCATATAAAATCACTGACACTACAGGGCAATTAACACAACTATTGTTAACATTGCTACCCTTATTAGGTATGCTTGGTAATTATTCTTTGGAGTAGAATTTTTTTATGAAATTTATCAACCTATATAGTATGCCTTCAATGTGTTCGTATTTGTTGAAAAAATAAAAAAAAACGGCAGTGTTTTTTATTTCTTATATTAGATTAACTTATCAAGTCTTAGTTGTAAATAAACTAGGATATCACTAGGAGCTTAGTTCCTGGCCTTGGGCGCCGCAGGCTCTTCGGAGTCCTTATACCAGTCCTCGCTGGAAATAAAATGTAAAATGTTAATATTCAGAATTTTAACTATTAAAAGATGTCCTATTTGGTAAACTATCTTGGAAATACATAGTATGAGTAAATAGTAAATACACTACTACTTATGTCCATACAATTATAGTGTTAATAAATGTAAATTAATTTTAGCATACAGTAACATTTAATTGAAAATCCCATTTCTATTGTAGTTTGTAATTGCAGTTGTATTGTAGTGTTATATTTTTTACGACTCACTCGAGTGTTTTAAGTTAGGTATGTCCAAATAATCATCAATGAATGAGTTAAGCTCTTTGCAAACTTTGGTCTTACTTGCATACAAAAAAAAATCATCTTAACAGTCAAGAGTTTTGGAGTGAAGGTGAACAATTATATGACTTGTTGATTCTGTGTTTGGGTTCAATAACCTTTATTATGTACCTGATACCTATGTTTTTTAAACTGGACTGATGTGGGTCTTATGATTGATTTAGGACAGACTGTTCGTTTATTAATTGACTACCGCTACAAAGTCAACCGCCTACAAAACTTTAAAGATTCTATATGGGCTCCGAACGTTAGGTCCGGTAATCTTGTTCATGATCTGTGGGTACCAAAAACATTAAACTTACATTTTGTATGGATATGGCCTATCTATGTTTCTTGAAATCAATGCTTGGTACCAGAGACAGTAAACTTATTGACGGCTTGGTACTGACCATCCACGGACGTTCTCGGGCGCGTCGCACTTCTGTGACTCCTCGTTGTACACCTCTCCGACTTGGCAGCCAAGGTCGCGCGGCTCCACGCCGTTCAGGCACACGTAGAAACGTTGACAGTCGTTGGGGTGGGGGAACTTGGGGTGCGCGACGGCTTGACCCTGGGGGTCCACTGGCAGCTCCTTGGGGCACTCAAAGCCATCCTTGGTTTTCTCTGTGGAAAGAATGGCGCGTTAATCACTGATTGCTCTCGACACTAAGAATTACTTTACACTGACCAGGAATGTATCTAATCATACATTACTTCATACTTCTAGATCGTTAGTGGTATTGTTTTTTTTTTTAAAGCTGGTTATTGATGCGTGAGGACTTACTTAGAGGTAACATAAAATATATAGCTTATCCAAAAAAAATGTGTCATAAAACATTCTACCACTATACTACGTGTACACTTCTATATGTCTACTTTTTGCTTCTACTACTGTACTTTTTCTGTTAAAAGCATCGCAGCGTCAAACAGTAGATACAGCCATTTTTTGGAAAAAGAAAGGAAGGTCAAGGAAAGTACATTGAGCATTTTTTGAAAGTTCATAGATGCACTTTCGATTTCCGCGCTGTGTTCAATCGAGCGACTGCAACAAGTTATTGGTAAACTGAACTTATAGCGATATTCAAGTGTTTATACGTTTGCAATAGTTACGTAGCACTAACTGGCGCTTTGTATTGCATGTAGGTATCCGTGTCAGTGATCGAGTGAGAGGTGCTTAGCTGTAGGTAACTGTTTGTGTGTCGTATTTTTCGTGAATGTGCCTTTGATTTTATGTACCTATATAACCAAAGCTGTATTCGGGTCAATGATCAAGTGTTGAACAACTTTTGAAATAATTACGATCGGGTTGATTTATAAAACATTGCATTTAAAGTGACCGCCAATTATGGAGATATTTTTTAAATCCCAATAAATATTTTGTTTTTAATAGCTATAGTATGAAACTCATAATCTCATCATTGAATATCTACCTATACGGATTCAAACTATGTACCTACCTACTACAGACATCCAATATCAGACACCTCCTACTGAAATGCAACTAATCGGTAGATTAGTCAAGTCAAAAAGTGGACCTCTAAAAAATGGATAGAGGATTGCTATAATAATACCTTGGCTTTAATTTTTTTCACAATTTAAGCTATAAATTACGGAATCACCCTTGAACCTTGCCGGCATTACCCACTGATGAATGGACGTGGCGAAAACACATCCTTACTCGGATAACTTGTCTTACGTCCGTTTCCCCTCACGGTTAAAAGTCGTTCGCCTCGTATACTAAAGGTCACATAACCACGAGTACGAACGGCGAGTAAAGGAAAAGCAGAGATAGTATGGGCATATAAATTTTAGCACCTCAATGTTCAAGTACCGTAACTTTATGTTTCTGATTAAAAAAATTTGAGCCGACTATCAACTTAGTCCCTTAAGGGTAGAAACGTATCTGCGATCGACTTTGAACCATTCTCTCATGTTTTCTTCAAGCTCAAGGCTTATCATATCAGCAGATGGGTGACGTAATAACGTTATTGTCTCTCTGACACTATGTATCATTTTTTTTTAAAGTAGGTATAACTGGGCATATTAGTATTTGGTGTCTCAGATACAAACTGTTTAGTTATGGGATTTTTTTGCTTATCCTGTAGAGTACACTAAATTGCATTTTAATTACAAAGAAGCATCTATTAACTGCCGTTAGTTGTGGCCGAAGCAGTCGAAAACCACAATATGTAAATTGATTATGTATTTTATTTTATTGTCATATTGTGATTTTGCTTGTATAGTGTGGACATATTTTATTTGGGCGACATAATCATCCGTGATTAAGCCCACAAATAAAGAATTAAAAAAAAAAAACCACTAGCTACTAGGTTCGCATAAAATCAACGATGCACTTACTCTCCTGGGTAGCGCATCCCTGTCTGCCCACAGAGTCGGGCCAAACGCAGGTGCCGGAGTACTCGTCGAAGTGTAGTCCAGCAGTGCACTTGACCTCGACGACCTCACCCTCGATGCAGTTGAAGAAGATGTTGCAGACGGAGGGGTCTGGGTGGGCGAAGAACCCGTTGCGACGTGGGCACGAGCTGGACGCCTTAGGGGGCTCTGGAAACAATTTTTACTGTTAATCTATGAGGCGACTTCATTCAGAGCAGGGTAAAGTTAAAGTTTCTGTTATGTACATCTATTCCTCGACAGAGCTCCTAAACATTTGGAATTACTAGTTGATGAACATCATTATGATGTGTTGGCAGAGGAGTCATTCCAGCTGTGGATTACTGTCAATAACATAATATTACGCTGGTATTTCTCCGAAGCGATTGCTGCCTACCGCTACCGGTGTGTATACACTCTTCACCTATTGCCATACACCGGGCTCAAAACCAGACTCCAAGACTGTGCTAACGGGCATTTCGAGTTGTTGCCCGATCTCTAGTTTAGCAGACGCGGTTAAGTCCACTAGATCAACGAGGCAGTAACATGCGTAAAGTTTAGAGCATACTCCACCACGCAATCCACTGCGGGTTGGTGGAGGGGTTAGTGGCCAACCCAGCGTCGAATGTTCTCAAGGACCCGAAGGTCTTCGACAAGGCTTAACGATTGTTTTCACCATTGAAAACAACCGGTAGCGACGGCTTAAAATGCCCTCTGCAGAACGGTAGCACCCATGAAGTTTTGGCACTAGCAGTCACAAATCCACAAACCAACCACGCCCGACGTTGCTAAACTCTGTCGATCACATTGTTCCACATCGTCTATCCATCCGTCTATCAGCCTTTTAAGGTCGACTGCTATA
This sequence comes from Carterocephalus palaemon, assembly GCA_944567765.1. Lineage (NCBI taxonomy): Eukaryota > Metazoa > Arthropoda > Insecta > Lepidoptera > Hesperiidae > Carterocephalus > Carterocephalus palaemon. The sequence goes on along the minus strand of OX155641.1, from coordinate 11,695,964 downwards.
CATTCTAATAAAAATTTATAAGTTTCGACTTGAGACTTCTACCAGTTACGATGCGATTGAAAGTGTAACATAAAATGTTACATGCACAATTAACATGATGACAATATTGTCATCTGTATGAGTATATACTCTTAACCAAATAATTATGACAAACATGAAAGTGATGCATCAATTCAATACGACATCTTAGGGTGTTTATATTTTTCCGGGTCCTCTGTGCTAAAACGTGAACTGGTTCTTAAGCTACGGTTTAAATATTGGTCATGCGGTATCGGAATTCTGTCGAACTATGTTCCTTGAGTTTTCAATATAGCACTCAAATATTTGAACAAGTTCTACCGGTTGCCTTTATTCAGATTAGTTAGTCATTTTAACTCTATCATTTACGCAAGGGTCAAGTAAGTATCAATATAATATAGTAAGTACTATTTTGCGACAGGGCTACGCAAAGACCAAGAATTTGTAACAATTGTTTAGGTCTAAATGAAATAAGTACCGAACAAAATTGTAAAACTTCTTAGTATTTATTTATAAATCAGAAAGCCACTACGGGAGGTGTCGCAAGAAGATTTAATTTAAGACTTAATAGGTATCTCATTTTAACTCATTATGGTGCAATATATTTTATTGACATACCTCGAGACTCGATAAAGCAAATAAAATAAAATAATTTAACCAGTCGCGAAAAATTTGTAAATGGAAAAAACCTGATAGGTTAACATACAAAAACTGTTTGTAAAACAAACCAAGGCAAGCGACGAAAACTACTTTTGAAATCGAATTATACATTTCTGCCAATATATTGCATCATTATCAGTTTGAACTTTCAGCTTGGGGATGAGACTATAAATAAACAGCCTTCTTTATGCTAGATATATATATTAGGTCTTGACCTAGATCGGTAAGCTTACTGACTAGATTCATTCGTTAGTAGGAACGATGATCAATGTTTCTTATTTTATGAGGTAAAAATTAAATCAACGGTCATGTTAATATTATTTTGTATTTCTCACAGTCTTTTAAAATATTAAGTAAAGTTCAACAAGCAAGATCACATAAGCGTAATACAAAACGTATTAAGTAGGAACTACAATAGATCTTTTCTTGCTCCTAATAATAATAGACTGAGTAGGTATTACAGCACGCGAGAGGTTGCTCTTGCAAGTAATACAGGATAGAGAACATTTCTACGTTTATAACGTTTATGTACTTACATTTATTTATTCCTTTCATTAAAAAAAAAATATTCCCCGACATCAGAATCTTATAATCTATTTTTAAACTGTTCCGTTCTCGACCAATTCGCCTTGGTTCAACGATCCAGCCGCTGTCCGGTTGAATTCCTTTCACGATCCGATGAATTTTAGGCTCTCAAACTGTTTTTACCCTTGTCAATTGTAACTTATTTATTTGGAAATTGAAAGCAGCAACATTGTTAAAAATAAATAAAAGTACACGAATAATAATTGGAAGTAACAAAGGTACATGGATTTTTATGTAAGACTGTTCAGAACTTACAAAACACTGGCCAGCACTCACTCTTAATATATTTTGCAATAAACGTATTGATCTACCGATTTGTATTCATATCACACATAATGTAGTTAAGCATTCTGAGTATGTTAACACATTCCCAGACAATTCTTGAATCTTATTTAGATGTTTATCGGATTTAGATTTATATAACATAAGGAATTAGTTTTATTTAACCTTACAAAACACGGAAACACCTATGTATTGGACACTATCTAGGTATAACTATTAGGTAGTAGATGACCTTTCGGTTTTCTATGCTTCAATTGAAGTTAACTGACGTACTACTACAACAACGTAATAAATCTAAACAGAATGGAAAGTCGGTATTACTTACCTAAGAGTTTTATTAACACCCATAAGCCTTATAGCCTAAAACCTTATCAAAATGTATTGGTGCGATGTGAAAACTATCCGAGCATCGGAGTCCAATGAATTTAGTGCCAGAAACCTTAAACTCTGATGTTTAGTGCTAATGGTTTGTTAACAGGAGACTATGATTTTCAAACATGACGTTTTGACGGGTTATGACAGCCGTTATAATTAGGCGTTACATACTGATTGGCCTAGAAAGTCAACGATGTGTGACCTAGGCGGTCAAAGGTAGTCAAGACACTTTCACTTCTAGCTACACTTGCGGTATGTGACCTCCAGATAATGATTGTATGTTGTATATGTTTTATAATCATAGCTATAAGTCACACTGATAAAATGATAATGAGTCTGCAAGAATAAAGCTAGCGAGCCATACTTGAAACTATGCAAACTATTAACAGTTCAAGGTACTACACAAAAAGGTCTCATTTAATTGTCACAAAATATTCAGACTAGGAAATTATGATACTAAGATATTTCAAGTAAATGAATGCTATAATGAAATATTATGCATAGAAATAATAGCTGGGAAGTGTATAATTTCCGCATAAGTAGTTAATGACTAAGTAATTAGGCTTCATATTCGGGAATCGAACTAGATAAATAGTAGTGACTTGAGACACGTCAGTCAAGGCTAATGAGAACTCTTGTCTTGTAAATTAAAGTAACGTTTGATATGACAATTGGCTATATCGTAGAATACTGGCAACCTACCAAATCTTATATCATAAGATTTATAATGCTGGATTTCAATAACCTATCTACGGATTGATTTGGCTATCGGAGATAGAAATGTGACACATTTTATATGGAACTTATGTCAAATTTCTATCTCCGATAGCCAATTCTATCCGTAGATAGGTTATTGAAATCCAGCAGTGAATCAAAAACTTTCGACTCCTTTTTACGAAAATTACGTAAAAAGGAGTGGTAGTGAGTGACATATTTTCTTTTATAATATTCCTAATTCATGTTATATAAAATAACGTGTAATTATAATTTTTTAAGTTACTCACGGAGTTCAGTCCTGTCGCCGCAGTCGACGTTGAAGGGCTGGTCGCACTTGTTGATCTTCCTGATGGTAGGGTCGAACACCAGGCCGTCGGGGCAGAGCTTGGTGGTGGCGACGCCGTCTACGCACTCGTAGAATTTGTCGCACTGCCTGTCATCTTCGTACTGGCCGTCCTTCGCAGGGCATTTGAATTGTGCGCCTGGAGAAGGAGATTTTTTATTCAAACCGTATTCATTTGAGAATTTCTAGTGTAGATTTTAAAAACAATATGGTTCGGCATTTTTTGATCGTAGATCGGAATGGATTACATTACATATGATGATTATTTTTAATGTTTTCTGTACAAGTAGCTGGGCTTTGATGAATGGATAACAACATATTAGAATATTTGTTTTGAGTTTTATCATTCTCTGTTAATACTTTATTTATAAATCATAGAATTTTAAATAATGTGTATATTTCAAATATTTATAAAAAAACGTTCGAGTGTCCGGAAAGATGACTGTTCAAAAGTAGTACTGTATTCAAAAGATAACATAGGAAGGTACAATTAAATGAGATACTTAATCTACACATAATAATTAGTTAAATTTTTACTTGTGGATATTATGAGCAATAGCAATATAGACCTGTGCAAATCTGAACTTACAGCGCCCATGAAAACAACGTGCAGAAATATTTAGGTTAGGTACAAATAAAATGAATGTATAATCGGGAAGAGTTCATTATCACGTTTCACGAAGCAAAGGCTATTATCAAGTTTTCTTTGTACATATGTCATGTACTGGGCGTCAACTGGCAAGCCTAGTTCTTGTCAATAGTTTGATACTACAAACTCAGCGGGTCAGCTTTTTTCTTGCATAACACGCTTATGTAACTGCTGGTGGGCGTCATCGACACATTATATTGACTTACATACAATACTGCTCTTGCGTATACTTTGGCAATAGTTAATTGATTGGCAACACGTGAAAACGGGTCCACTCCTTCAGACCGCGTGTGTCGTAACATTGCGTGCGTTGCTGTTAACACGACAATATAGTATTGTAAATAGCTTCGATTGGAGCGCGAAGCTTACGTCTGTTCCGATTGTCTCTTCGGTGAACAGTCTAGAACATTCTAAGCTATGCTAAATCTAACCAAGCAATTCGGATATTCAATCGTCCGTGCAAAAAAGTTGCAGATCAGACGTTGATCAGGCATCCAATTGATTTGTTGCGATAGTATATTACACGGCCAATGTCAATTTGCAGTCGGCATTGCTATTGAAAATGTTTACTCGTTTTGCTACACCTGTCCTGCGGATGTTTAGCTGATTTAACAGTTCCTACTACGGTAGGTACGTTGAATCCTGGGTTCCTTATTATTTTTTCTAAACGTTCATGTCCTGCAATGGAGCGCTGATAGATTGCAGCCAGTTTGTTCGCAAAATTAGGATTTGAATTCACTGAAGGTGATCGATCGAAAACAGTTGCGTGTTTTGTTACTCAATGCGTAAGTTGCGACTTGATAGTGGTGACAAATCGCGCAGAAATTACTGAATTTGAATTGACAATAAAGTAAGATTGAAGTAGCTAACGTTTGCACAAGCGCCGCATAAGATTGCCTGTTGGTGCACTATGTAAATAAATTTAAATTTGTTATCTTCATTTGTATGTGTACCAGGGTGAATCAAAAAGTTCAAGCGCATATATAATATTATGTATATACTAGTGGACGCCCGCAACTTCGTTCGCGTGGAATTAGACGTAACAATAGTTTCTTTACACCTAGTAATATTATATAGCCTATGTTTACTCAGTAAAGGTGCAGCTTTCTAATGATGAAAGAATTTTTGAAATCGGTCCAGTAGTTTTTGTGTGAAAACATTACAAACACATATTAGTATAGACAACCTACATTAGAGGGTTGTTCGATATTCATTTTATAGAGTGGCAATCACACAATATATAAGTCGAGTCACAAGATTTCATCTGTGTGTTCGAACGCAATAAATTGTTTTGTGTAATAAGTTGCTAAAGACGGAAAATTATGGAGAAAGATAAATTATGTGCGGTGATGAAGTACCACTAAGTTTTACGTGAGATTTCCTGAAAAAAATGCCCACGAGAGAATTTTTTTCGGATATTTAGCAAAAATTATGGGAAGGTAGCTACTATTACTAACACCAACTAACAGGACTAACTATCACTAACAGTCCCTAGTCCTCATACCTACTAACGAACTGACCAACTAATGTTCTAATTAACTTTCTCAACTAATTGGACTAACCATCCCAGTCCCTAATTGAGTCTTGTTCAAAGTCAGTCACAGTTGTCATGGGTGGCAGCGGATGGGTGGTGCTGCAAGCTCGTTTGCTATCCTGTATCCATAAAAAAAAAAAAAAAGGTGCTGTTCTCCTCTGTACGGTTACTTACTGGGTGGCTGATTTTTTTTTTTAATAAAAAGAGAATTAGAAACGCGTTATCTCTAATTGAATTGCATCAGGGGGAGATCATGTAGAATAATAAAATACTTTTGTTTCATTTTTTGCATTTTACTATATTGATTTCATGAATTTTTTGATTCACCGTCTTACTTATGCACTTTAAACTCAAGTGATCAAACGAGTAATTACATCAGGTTTAAATTAGTCCTCATGATTTTAATAACTCAGTATGTAGTTAAATAAAATAAAATAACTGTGTCTGTAACTGTTTTTCTAAAATATAATCACAGCTTCCTTGTCATCAATTTCAGAAAAGGTTAAGAGAAGGTTTCAAAGTATTTATATGTCTATCATTTACTGAGTTTTCATAATCTTTCTAATGAGGTGTCTTAAATTATTTATACTGACTATGCTTTTCAGTATGCACATAATTACACACCTATTTATGTAAATAAGTCCATTCAATATCAGTGAACGAATTATGAATGACAATCAACTAACGGGCATAAGACCTTCTCATATTAATATCCTAGTTGTTAATTTTATCCGCCTATTAACATTTTGTTGGAAACAAATTAAAAATACATTTTGTGGAACATATTTTATTAATGTTTATTTTAACATAATTTCCAAGTATTTTATAAGGCCAAGGTGAACAGGTCACAGGGATGTTGCCTAATATTGGCAGAGAGCTAGTTGAATAATCGACGAGATTCTGTTATATTCTTTGGATGATATCCTACGTGTTACTATACTGTATGTACTGATTTTACCGTTCAGTATTTTCGATTTTATTCATCTTTCATTCATCTATAAGTAATTTGATGTAGGTACGATTAGTCAGTAGGTACAGACAAACAGACAGACTAGTTCGTTTTGTACACCAAAAGGATAAATATACAACATACAACAAGTATATACAAAAATAAGAAAATATTATAGTGGTAGTACAAATGGTACTACTTACTAATTAGTAGTAGTTTTAAATTATCAATCCTATACATTATATTATTATCATGACATTAAGTCAGTTAGTTAGCTGACACATAGTTTGGAGATGAGCGATCCAGCCGCACATGCGCGTGGGCTCGCGGCGCCCGCGCAGCGCGTCGCAACAAAACCGCTAACGTGACGCAACGCAGGAGTGAAAGTGAGATGCCGATTACAACATGGTGCATCAGCCAGCGCTGCACCATGGCTCGCGGCTCATCAGATTTGATTATCAAAGAAACAAATCGACAGACAAGTCACTGAATGCTCGATTCAATGTTTGTTGCCTAATCTAATGTTTGCATCATAAAAAAAAAAACAGAAAGAGCCTAAGGCTCCAAAGTCCTCAAAATAGAGCAAGAATTTTCATGAAATATTTGATAGGTAAATTAAGGTGTTTATTAAATAATTAAATAATGTAAGATAAAGCAATCTGGAGGTAACAGTAACTGTTAAGAATATTCCTTAAAATATCGAAATGAAAATGTATCAATTTCTAGGCACGATTATGTACAGTAGTCGCTGGTCAGCGCCTTTTACCCAATAGTATCGATCAACAAAAGATTTATTTTAATTAGTGGAAGTAAATTTTAACTGATAGGTAGAATTGGTTTGTTTTGAATTTCTCTTGAAAAACTTAAGTTTAGCATTATTATCTAATCTCTGTTTGATATGGTTTAAAACCTAAACATAATCCCTAGATAATAAATTCCCACTCTATTTAAGTTAACAACAATATACCTACAGTTGATAGTTTCGCTTTACAAGGAACACTTTTATTGATGCTCTAATTCCGACATTTTCTTTTAGAAAGCATAAAATATGCATATCACTTTTACTTTACTTTTCAATTGCCATTGTCATTTCTCTAGTTGCAAGGTTCAATATTTATAGGTTAGTTCATCATCACTTGTACTAACTCATGTATAGATTTTAGAAAGGTAATAAATAGGTGAAAACTTGGTACATAATTAAAATTGTAAACTGATAAACAGGTACAAGCAAAATTTTGCTTAAAATATTGTCAGCTACCTTCTCGTGGATAAACTGTAAACTCTGCCATTTCTTTCATTAAATCTTTAAAGAAAATCAAAAGATGAAATTGAATAGCCATCAATCCATCCATCCAGCCTTTTGACATCTACTGCTAGACATAGGAAGGCCTATGTCTAGCAGTACGTATGTACTCAAACGACGCCATACCTCCCGACCTTGATCTAGCGGTTTTCCGCTGTCTTTTTTAGTCATGTAGTGAAATTGAATTTTCCCTAATAATTTGAAAACTAAATACATAAAAAAAGAATAACTACTACGTACTACGAATACTAATGCAGCGTGTGAATATGGTGGTTACCGTTTTCACATGGTGCTACGGGTTAATTATGCTGTAAATGTCAGCCTGCGAAATCTCAAGCTTAGAGAGGATTCTTGAAATTGTAAGGACGACTTATGCAAATAACAAGTATTATTGCAATAGTTCCTTATCGATATTGACGTAAATTGTAATATTACCCGATGCCAACTCGTAGTGGAAATCCACGATGCTATTCGTTAAAAAAAGGCTGTGTGTCTACCCTACTGTTTTATGCAAAAAACCAGTGAATGTCAATGTCGGATTTTTGTGAAACCACTCAACAGTGAAGCCGGTGTTTTAACGTAATTTTAGCTTATTCATTCAATAGTCAAACAAAAATTTATTTTATTTTGCTCTAGATGTACCTACTAACAACAGAGTTGTTGGTGAAATCTAACTAATTTGGAAATGTCACAAGCATTTTTTCTTTACTCACGATGACAGATAAAAATATATTTTGTATTGTATATAATTTATAAAAAGCTATTTTGCTCAAGTGGACCAATCCGCTCCAGGTAAATGAGATTTTGTTCTTTTGCCTTACCATATTCAATAGATTGCGATCAATTAGAAATTTTCAAATTATGAATAATGCAAATGCAAAATATACCCCAGTTTCAAGTACCCTGAAGACTTAAATCAGTTCAATTGTGATCACGGAGCTTTCGATGATATGTAATTGTGCATACAAATGAATGGTACACGTCATGAATATGTAGTGGAATGGAGTATGGAAATAAAGACAAGAGGGATTTAGACATAAAGGTTGTGCTCAGAATAAATTATTTAAGGAGAGATTTGAGGATGTAGTGTTTATAATAGAAATAGTTATCTACTAGTGACTGTACTTAAAATTAAGTTTAACCTTACAATAAATAGGTAAGACTTAAAAATGTTGATATCACATATCGTAAATTAAATAGGTAATAAATTATATTTTGAATATTATTATATTTTGAATTCCTTCCTTAATTCCTTAGGCGCGTAAACTTTACACTCAAGTAACTCAAAAGAAATTAGAAATAAATAAATAAACGCTACACACTCACACCTCCGCGGTAGCCTAAGCCTTTTCGGAGCGGACATACGAGTATGACCCGAGTAAAATATTTATCTGCTAAATAAATATCTGCACCGGTTGGGATTCGAACCCGGGACCCGCGTTTCGGCAGTCAGGGTCTCTGACCAACGCGCCACGGAGTCATAAAAATGTTATTTTTTGCGCTTTTAGGAGAGCTTTTATTTTAATGTCATGGTTTGATAGTAATTCAATAATAACTTACTCGCCAAAGCAGCCACTGCCGTCAATACGATGAACACTTTCATAGTGACCTTTTATTTATGATATTAAGAAAATGTAATAAAAAATACAATGACTAGATTGTGGTCCGACCACTTTGACGACCCTGGTGCGACTGACGAGTGCAAGCGTTGCGCGCGCCTTTTCTTCACCCGATCTGCGTATGCGCCTAAAACCGGTAACGAAGACTTAGGTGTCATTTAACAAATTATTCTATTATTGACATTTTTCAGCCGTTTGTTATAAGATGCATTAAAAGTCAATTACTAAGCAACAAAGTTTCATTAAACGGTCGCAACACCAAAAGTTCCGAAAGTTGAATTGCGTGTATGATTTATGTAGAACCTATTATATTGGGTCTATGAGCTATGGCCACCATTAGTCCACGAGTCATTACAATGGTGCATAAAAACCCCCATTAACCATTTACACGTAATTATAACTGTTCGTACCCAAAATTCCGTTGGCACGCGATATGTAATGAATATTAAGAAGCGGAGTATACTACCTTTTGAATTTTTATTCAAAGCACAGTAGAGCTATGGGTGTTAAGTTGCCATTCACTTTGACAAGTCTCTTACGAGCTGAGCTTACAAGTATGTTAAATGATTCATGAAATTCAACATTTCTTTAACTTATGTTCGGTTCCTGTTTTATAAATAATAATCGCTTCGATTTATGTGTTCTTTATGTATATTAAAATTGGTTGTTGCATAAAATATATCAAAATTTAGTACCATGGCCATGTCTATAATAGCCACGCGGGAAGAGTCGATCGTAACTGATTGATTACAAAAAATTATAGATAATTATGGCTGGCAGCTTTTTCGCCGATCCTTAGACGCGCAGGCGATTATCCGAAACGATAATACGTTCTAGGCCTCTTCATATTTCGTGACCAAACCCTTAAAATGTCCCACTATTGTGCACGGGAACCACACATACTTAAGGGCACCACGCTGGGGTTGAACTGCACCGACGTTCCGGTTAGCAGTCTTCAAATGACTTCGGAAACACTTTGAAGGACTTGGAAAGAATGCGAAATATTCAATATTTTTCTAAAATTTTATAGAGGATCACATTATAGTCATTGATACTGACACGCACCACGCTGGGACTTTGAACCTGAACGCGCGAAACGCGAGCACCAGCCAAAGGACATTTCCGGCACTGCTCACGAGTGAGCTTTAAATAATAAGAATGAAAATAGAGAGAAAATAGTTATCAACTTAATTTACATTTTACATAATAGCTTTTATTTTGAAACACCCTTATGGACGCATACAATGTGTGTGATTTGTATTCGGACGAATGGTTACCTATATGAAAATATTGTCTCTATGCATGGGGTTTTGTGAGATAGATGTAGGTACATCTGTGGAGTAATAATTGGTTTTAACCATTTTAATTAAAGTAAAATAAATAAATATGTACATAGAAGGTAAATAGTGAACCAAGCGGTTATGTGTTTCTCGTAAGGAGCCTTTTTCAGGGTTATAGATTGCGATCAATTTTCAATTTTTACTATCTATATTTGTATGTAAAATAAAAAATAAAAGGGATAGGTAGATACCTAGTACTGCGTGGATTTAATATTTCAATTGTACTTACTTAGGTACATACCAACTTTCATAATTATAAGAATACGAAATAAAACAAAGTTATCAGATAATAAAGTTAATATTCCACATTCCACATATTGGATCGATCTAAGATATGTAGGTATACAATATATAAGGCTATTATAGACATAGAAGTCAAACCTATCACTTCAGGGCACAGACTACCTACACACTATATTACGCTATACTTCTCTACACATGTGGTCTAAAATTCATGTAATTGGTATGTACGTTCTTTTAAAGTTTTAACCCCACAGGTAAAATAAATATATAAATAATAAATATATAGTGCACCAAGGTTGTGTATTTATTTTATTTATTTTATGGATACAGGATAGCAAACGAGCTTGCAGCACCACCCATCCGCTGCCGCCCATGACAACTGTGACTGACTTTGAACAAGACTCAATTAGGGACTGGGATGGTTAGTCCAATTAGTTGAGAAAGTTAATTAGAACATTAGTTGGTCAGTTTGTTGGTAGATGAGGACTGGGGACTGTTAGTGATAGTTAGTCCTGTTAATTGGTGTTAGTAATAGTCCAGTTAGTACTTGTTAGTAGGAGTCTCGTTCTAAGTCAGTCACAGATGTGTTGCTACCCTTGAGGACTAAGATGGTCGCCTCTAAAGAAGTGTAACCGGAATCCACACCTTTCCAACCGGACCACAATTGCTTTAAAAACAATTATTACACGGCAGAAATGGTACTAGGTACCGTGGCGGGCGGTGGTACTGCCCCGGGCGAACTCTATATGGAACCAATTAGCTTTCATATAAAACCTATTTGGTTCCCTATAGGCTCTACCACCTACTGACCTACCTACCTGTTCTTTTCCATTTATGACTGTAATCAATTTTCAATTTTTATTATCTATTTGTATGTACTTATGTAAAATAAAAATAAAAGGATAGGTAGGTAGTTTCATCATCATCATCACAACACCCTTTCTATGGTCCCACTGTTGGGCACAGGTCTCCACACTTAAGACCAATTATGTATCTTGCGAATAAAACTAATTGAAATGGTTGAACATGTTCGTTCATAAATATTTCCAAAACGCTAAAATGGTGTTATGGTATAGGCATGTATCGCCATCTATCGTTGAATAGGGCATACACATTAAATTATAAGTACAAAGTAACACTGTGTGCTGTGCACCTGTGGTGTGCAATATAGGAAATTAGGTTAAACTGAATTTGTTTTATGGATCCCAAATTATCATGGCAATTATCTTTTTCACAAAATTAAGTCTCAGTCACTCCCACAGAATAAATATACACCAAGGAGGACTGGTCACTCCTTCATACAATGTAAATTGACAGATTTATAATTCAAAAATGTAATATTTGTAACAGTATTTAGGACCATATTATGTTTTACGAGGCCAAATTCGAGAAATCTACTTCAAATGCATACACGGAGAATCCGTTATAAAGTCATGAAAGTCAAGTGATCTATAAAAATGTGTTGCTGTGTTTCTCGTAAACTCCAAATTATTTCTTTGGGCTCACACTCTGCCTGACTTCTCTGACAGTGATAACTGACAACTGTCACTCACTCCACTGTCAAGAAGTGCAAGAAAAACAAAAATCTCGACGTCCGTCAATCAGATCAGATTAAAACTTGAAAATAAAAGAAAACAAAATAAACAATACTATAGAAGAAAGAAACATGTGAACATCTCGAATCTTGGCAGAATGATAGTCCGCTCGAATATCTGATCGCGATAGTATTTTAAAATCCGTAGTCTTTCCAAAATGATTGTAGCATTCCAGACTCTGATTTACTTTCGAGAGTCGTTACTTACAGCATTAGACTGGTTGATTCCCATTTGGCCGTATTACAAGAAATGGACGTTGGCTAATAATGGCGTAGCTACGGAGGATGGTGAGGAGGATGAGGTCTTCGCGGACTACGATGAGGAGAAAGGGGTCGTTTTCTATCCGCCGGTGTACGCCCAGCGTTACGCTGCGGTTGTTGATTGTCTTATGGATAACAGATGGTTTGGAAAAATACAAAAGGTGAGATACAAGCCATATAATAAAACACTTGTTCAGAATATTACATAGAGTTTATTGTGTATATTATTAATAAGAGTTATTATTATGAGATTGTTAGAGATTACACATTCATTCTTACTCAAAGTAATGGCTGACTGACCCATGGATCTACAAACGAAGAGATTTTTGTAGGTCAGAATCATTATTATTATCGTTATCAGGTGCAAAGCAGGCAGACACCTTCACAACATTCAGTGTTTGTTCTGCACGGAAAACAATTTGATGCAGACAGGGTGTGGGGAAAGCTCCTAATAATTAAATTATTAAATAAAATTCATGCTATACCTTTCCTAATGATTTTAAGATCTGTATTAAACAAGATTATCCCTTCTTGACAGGTTGTAGACTTTGGGTACAATGACTTGAGTTTCATTAAATATTTGAAAGACGTGCCTGGAGTACAGTGCATCCTGGGTGTTGATATTGAGTCATTGCCACTGCGCTGTTCTTCAGATATTTTGGGCTGTGATGATTTCTCTTCTCGAAGGGAGAGCCAATTGCAGATTACAGTGAGTATCAGTGAACATTTTAATTTTTCAGTAATTACATCTAGTTTACTGGTCTAGTTGTCATAACTGCGAATGCTAAGCTAGAGGTCCTGGTCCTTCCATCACTGGGTCGGATAACAACTATTGTGTTTTGACACTTGAAATGCCCGATAGCAGCTCTCTACATTTGTGCCCGGTGTATGGCAATAGCTCGCCACCTATTACATGGGACCAAATTATAACTGGTGAAAAGTGGGTAAAATATACACATAACTCTGCTACTCCTTCGGTGAAATACAGGTGTGAGTTAAGAACTGGACTGTTTGAAGCCGGTGAAAGAATATTTATTTTTTCATGCTGCACCTCCTTAGCAATGCACGTTAGTTGTAGCAAATTAAAATTTCACTAAAAAATTTTTTTATTTCAGCTCTACCAAGGTAATGCTGCTGATCCTGATTACAGGCTTATTGGTTGTGATGCCGTAGTTGCCATTGAGATGATAGAGCACATGCTACCTCACGACCTGGAGAGATTAGTCCATAATATATTTGGGTTCATTAAACCCCAGATTGCGGTGATTACAACCCCAAATGGTGATTTTAATGTCCTTTTCAAAGTTTTGGAGAAGAATGGACTAAGAAGATTGGATCATTTCTTTGAATGGAGCAGAGAGCAGTTTCATGATTGGTAATGTAGATACATATATCTTAATTTTAAAAACGCTACATTTTTTTAAAGATAATATTAATTTTTTTCCTTAGCTGACAGTTGTTCTCTCGTTTTTTCATGACTTCATTCCCCATATCAATTCGCTGAACCAAGCTGTGATAAAAAAAACATTCTGTCCTTTGTTCAACAATACCAATAGATAACGATTTACGTATAAAATTAAAGCTAAATGTGATGTAAAGTGCGTGAATATAATACAGCTACATTTGTTCACTAACGAACTGAGACAATGTTTTAAAACTAAGTTCTATTCAAACTGACGTTCGTTCGTTTCGTTCGTTCTTACACACGATCATTCGTCATAAAAACGAGCAAAACAATATATTACTCCTGCCACATAGAAAAAAAGACACTAAAATAACATTTAGTGTAAAATAAACCTTAAGCGGCAACAGATAAAGTAAAAAATTGTTATTGTTGATCGAAAGTGAGGGACAAACTCACGACTTCTCACGGCAGAAATATTTACACACAAGCTCAGCCCACTGCAATGATATTCTGTTTTTGGTACCTACCCTTATGTTTTTAATTATTTATAATATGATTACCTTTATTGTTATACTTTCTTCATGCCACCTTAATTTCTGGCTAAAATGATAAGTTGGACATGTTTTCACCGAATTGCTTTGTGGGGTTCAGCTCATTTAACAGCGAATTTTTGACAGAGTGTTTAATATCCTTAGATAGATAACCTTATATTATAGGTAGTACGTTAAAGATAACCTTACGACGACGGTTCGGCGCATTCATCTTTGAATTAGCTTAACTTGTATTGTGTATGAATTATATTATTTGTACTAATATGTACTGAGGATTAGATTATATATTTTATTGTGCTATTTATAAAATGTATTTAAAAATACGTGTAGGTATTACTAGAAAAAGAATGAATAAAACAATGAAATTTTCATATTAAGAATAAAATACATATTTTAAAATATCTTTCTCAGAAATATATTTACTTATATGAACATGAAACATTACAAACACCCTCCACCTCTTCGTCAGTCACATATGTAATGAAAATATTGAATTCCACAGGTGCAGCAATATAGTATCAAGGTACCGAGACTACACGGTGACCTGCAAGGGCATTGGGCCGGGGCCACCAGGCACTGAGAGGCTCGGTTGCTGCAGCCAGCTCGCTCTTTTCATCTGCAAAGATTATCACAAGCAGAAAGAATTGGATCTCAACTGCTTAGCTCTGGTTGCAAGTGAGTATGCAGTTATTTTACGTAGCTTACCAGTCGCACATCCAGAACATCGATTAATTTAGGTACGTAATTTACCTTAGAGAATTATTTCTTTGTAATACACATTAGATGCATTACATATATGCAGCTATTAGGTATCATAATTGCGAAGATTTTTGAATTATTTTATTTACCTAGCATTTTTTATACTTTTTTCAAAAATCACAGTGAATCCACGAAAATAAAGAAAGAAGTTAGTTTAAAAAATATATATTTTGGGTCTATTCATTAGATACATACAGTTATGCATTGAATTGTTTTATAGATGCCCCCAATCACAATAACTTGGATGATATGACCGACAGCTGGGAGAGTCCAGATCCCATCACAGAGACTAATATGTTGTGCGCCCCAGAGAAGTAAGTGGTATAAGAAATTTTATAGTTTATATTGAAAAGTTTCGATCA
This sequence comes from Carterocephalus palaemon, assembly GCA_944567765.1. NCBI lineage: Eukaryota > Metazoa > Arthropoda > Insecta > Lepidoptera > Hesperiidae > Carterocephalus > Carterocephalus palaemon. Next base: position 11,680,415 of record OX155641.1, on the reverse strand, counting down.
CTAAACATTGTTTTTTATTTATATTCTCTCATTAATTTTTTTTGTTTTGTTTTATGTTATCTTTTGTTAGTTATGAAAACAGTTTGAATTACTAGGTAATATGGATTACTCATCCATGTAATTAAAATGTTCTAAAAGAGTTTTAAATCAACGAAAATATTGCACTAGTTAAATTTAACTACCAATATTACCTACCTGTATAAAAATTATGCTATGGGTGAGTTCGCAATGGTAAGGATATAATGGATAATGTTGTTGGGTACAAGATTTTTTAAAATATGTAACTACATGGAAAATAATAAGTAAATTATTTTGTGCTAAAACCTTCTATCCTCCCAGTACTGAATCCTATGCAGAACTCCCGTTTTCCGAGAAACAGTCCTACACATCCATTCACCTTCCATCGACATGTGTGTCCCAAGAAAACCTCCATTACAAAGATAAGACGTCTCAGTGTGACATAGACATGGAGCGTGGGAAAAACTTCCTCATGTTCGATGATGAGATACTGTGCTATAACGTTTTGATCCCGCAACGGAAAATGGACACGAAAGTTTATGAGTTCGAAGATGTGACAAGCAGGTTTTTATTTGTTTAATATGCGGTCTTGTTAAGTTTTAATTTTTTGGTTCTTTATTTTTTTTAATATATTGTACACGATTGACGAGCAACAGGAAAATAATATTAACTATAGACTATGTGTGAGCATTCATTCGTATTACCTGACAGATTTCTCTAGGGTCTAGAGAAATCTGACCCTAACTAAAACTAGACTAACAATTCTCAAATTTTTTCCGTTAAGTGTTTAGGCGACAATAATAATTCAAAAGCATATTGACATACATTTAAAATTACCTACTATTTTCAGGTTAAATTGTTCAACTCTACAAGTCAAGAATTTTTCAAAAAGCGCTAAGAATTTAATGGCGATGAACAAGCTGGATTCTCTAGTACATACGAGGGAGATTGTCGATGAAATTCGTCACATGACCAAGATGCTCAACTTCGACAAGGGCGCCACTAATAATTGCTTAGAAGAACCCTGGACTTGGAATAACATTAACTGGGGAGAGAATGCACCATATTGGAATCAGTACTTCAAGGTCATCAAGGAAATTAATTACCCATTTGAGGTAATGTTTAAAATTATTCTTACTGTGTAATTCTTAAAATATCCATAAACTAATTTTAACTATTAACTGTAATTAGTAAGTACTTCAAGGTCATCAAGGAAATTAATTACCCATTTGATGTAATGTTTTACATTATTCTTACCGTGTTTTTTATAAGATATATTTCTAATTTTAGCTATTAAATGTAAACTCAATTCTCATACTCATATTATTATTTTATTTAAAAGCAAATTTGATTGAAAAACTAACGGAAACGTGTTTTTTATTGTTATTTTTTAAAAACATACGTTTTCACTTAATTTTTCGTATTTAAAAATCATCATATTCTTAAAAGTCTTAAACACCATAATGACGTCATTGGTACGGCTGAATACGCTTGTTACATGTATTTGGTTGCATCCTATAGATCACATACGATCCTCGCGAGCTATGGATGTTTGATGCATTCATAATTTTTATTTGACATCCCTTTATTGTGAAATGTCATACTTAAAGTTGAACTTGAAAACTTGAATTGTGGCCAACTACATATTTAATAATTCAATTATTCACAATTTTCAGCATAAATCTGATGAGAACCGGATCCTTGATTTGATATATGATGAGATCAACAGACTGATAGAGACGCGAGACAACCAGACAAGACTTGACGCGAACAAGCTGGAGATACCATTGGATCACTTGATGCAGATCGTCAAACATCTAACCGAGGATGTGGATATGGTTAGGTTAGGACTTTGAACACAATTGATTTTATGAGCTACCGATGGCTGAACATGGTTCTCGTATCAAACGAGAAATAGATCCAAAGTGGGATAGTAAACGCTTCTTCCTCTTAAGTATTATCAACGAATACATGTTAAATTTCATAAATTTACATTGAATAACAAAAAATAACAATCCATGAAAAAGTTGTATTACACTTAATATAACGTGCTCAACAAATTAATGGTTGTCTGTAAAGTCTGTTTACGGACGATAATTTTACATGATTACGTTATAAGAAAACATCTTTTCACTTCACTTTATAAACCATGACAAAACAGTTGACGTGTAGGTTGTGTGATACTTGATTTTCAACTGTTTTTGTGAGAAAGTTCGACTCCGAAACATCGGCAATAAACATGTTGATTTCTTCTGAATTTTGGGATGGTTTGAACACACCTTTCAATATGAGAAACTTAATTTTTCATATTGAAAGCAAATTTGAAAGTTTCATGTAGTACATATTTAATTTTGCTTTTCTAATTTTTAGAGATCTCCTAGAATGGAACGGATACAAGATAGTCGATGATGTGGTCATCTACTCCCGCCTCGTCGCGGACGGAGCGTCCGTCACGTCGCTGGATGACGACTGGCAGGAGAATGACGCATTGTCCGATGTAAAACAATTTGAATTTGTCAACATGTAGTTTATATACACTTGTAACCCCCTGAAGCTATGGTTTCATAGAAAATTGGTGCTGCACCCGGTTTAGAGTTCTCTACCCTCTACAACTCTTTGAGTGCCGTCATGCTTTTAAAGTCACCGCATAAATTACGGTTCTAGGAAACCACGTGTAAATTAGGTGATGAGTGCCAAAATAAAGCACTTATTTTTTATATATTAGATATTATGCGTCGTGACTGGTTGAATATGTGTCGAGACGAGAGAGAGTAGAAATATGGCGTATGCTTCGTCTGCTAGTCAATAGCGCCATCTTTGAGGAAATCTGTTAACCACTTCATCGACTAGATTACTTAGATCCGTAAGAACCATAATGACTTGTGGATATGTGGTGGCTGGCTAAATAGATGGCGGTGTTTTACACCACATCGTACCTTTGGTACCACATCGTACCTTTGGTATACAGCTGATGCTTGATTCCAGCTGGCATGTGATTTGGAATGGCAATAGAATGGCATGCAATGGAAACCATAGCTTCACACCCCCAAACTTTGTATTGTTGATATTCATCCACAATTATTTGCTAAATGCATTGTAATGTGTAGGTAATGTGAACCAACATCAGAATTGACTGTCGAAAAATAAGAACAAAATTTTAGACGTTTCGATACATACATTCGTTTCAATTTTTGATATAAAAAAACTCTAGCAAATCACCAGCGTTATCTATTTCTTTCTTTGTTTTATATTTAATCTCATTAATATGTAAGATTTTCACTATAAAATCACATTGGCACATTTGAAAGTAAGTATATTTTTTTTCATTTATGTACCCTTATGCACGACGGCAAGCCAATTGTTCAATATCCCTCAGTATCTGGGAGTAAAACGTCCCGAGAATTTAATTGTAATCACACTCCCAAAGTGAAGTCTGAAATAATATATCTCCATTAACTGACTGATATCAGTAACTGCTAATTTACTATGATACTCATAATTCTACTAGTTATAAGTTTCAATGTACCTACTAATGTTATAAGTCTTATAATTTTAAAAACCACATGGTGTTATACTTATTGATTTCTATAAAATAAATGTATTTTGTATAAAAAAATATGCATTGTTTGTTACTTCGCAAGCACTCAAGTTATTGGGTCATTCTCAATAGTTTTTACTTGAGTTTAAATTAATTCCCTTAATTTAGCGAATACAAAAAGAGAAAAAAAACGTCCGTATTTACTCTTGCCATTGCTTTTCCAGTGGGAAACGTCTGAGGTACTGTCTATGTCAGACGGGAGTACCATACCTGATCCAGTTTACGGTAAAAAATATGCAAAATATAGTGATAGAAACACCTACTTACTACATGATAGACATACTTAGTAGTAAAGTAATTTTCGTTATAGTGAATCATTTTGAATAATAAAGCTTGTTAGTGCAGTTAAACTGGTGTATGGAAAGCAAATAAGTATGTACATTTAAGAGTTAATTAAATTGATACGTATAGTTAGTAGCTGGTATATAATACGAGTTCGATGAATCTAATATTTTTGACAACCCTATATGTACTGACAAACTAGTGGTAATTAAATTATAACGTAAGGAATACAATGAGTAGGGCAATGTGCAGGAACCTAAATCCCTATTTATTTTGTTATATATTTACCTACCAGCGAAAACCATTTGCAGTCATAATGATCCCTTTCTTAGCTACGCTAGTATTTCAACCGTGATCATCGTATGAACATAAAATTAAATAATAGTTTCAAATTTCCGATGCGATTTAGCGACTTACACATTTAGTCAGAGTAGTGTTTTGACAAACCATAGGACGAAGGCTGCGTCGCGCTCTAGACTCGAAGCTGAAGAAGCTGCGGTCAATGACCGACGAGGAAGATGTGACAACAGAGCTGGACAGAATAGTGTGTAGGCTCATGAAATTAGCCCTCCGCTCGAGCAAGGACACAAAATCACCGCCCCCAGCCACCTGGATGCAGAGGAAACTGCTGGACCTACTATCGCTAACGGAGAAGGCGATCGAGCGCAGAAGGAAACGCTTCATTGAGAGCTATCCTCTGAAGGGCATTGAATATGGTAAGTAGTTTGAAGTATCTTTATTGTTGAACTATTCATCATCACAACCCTTTATTTGTCCCACTGTTGGGCACGGGTCTCCTCTCAGAATGGGAGGTATTAGGCCTTAGTCCACCACGCTGGTCAAGTGCGGATTGGCAGACTTCACATGCCTTCAGAGAACATTATGAAGAACTCTCAGGTATGCAGGTTTCCTCACCATGTGTCCTTCACCGTTACAGCAAGTGACATTTAATTTCTTAAATCGCACTTAGAAAAGTCATTGGTGCGTACCTGTGGGGTTTGAACCCGGACCGCTCGAGTGAGAGGCGAGTTCGATAGCCACTGGGCTGTCACCGCTTCATTGTTACGCTTCATTGTTCACCGCTTATTGTTGAACTATTAAAGTTTTATTATTATTACATTAAAGTCTTATTTACATTGTAAAAGGTTTACCTATTTTGTCCCCAAAACATCTGTATGGAATTTATATCATCTAATAGAACTACGAGTACAATAACACCATAAAAATATTTCAGACCAATATGCTTGTACGAAAAATCAATTGGGGGATGGCGAAACACTGACCAAGAATATGAATGACACGGTGTGAGTTGCCGATAAAAAAATATAGACATCATTTTTCGTTAAGACGTAAATTTATACCTATTTTAATTACATTTCCAGGGAACAACTCGTTGACAAGTATTTGATGCATTCAGGTAACTTCAACTAAAATTCGTAACTTTGTCAAAAATACATATGCATGCAGTTGAAAGATTAGTGTAAAACGTTCATTTATGTGCGTATTCAAGTATGTACCTACTACTTGTTTTTATGTGAACTAATTTGGCGGCTTTCCAAAATATTCTTTATAACTTACACAAAACGGTAATAGGTACCAAATGTGGTGGAAATAATGATTACTGATTAAAATAACATCACGTCTTTATTTCTCCAATGGTAGGCAGAGGTGTGTACCCACTTTTCTTCATTAATGTTTAGGTCCCTTATTAGGTGGTGATCCTATTGCCATATACCGGCCATAAATAGTTTTTGCCCGACCCGGGGAGAGAACCCAGCGCTACTTCTAATCTAGAGGTCCTGGGGAGCGAACCCAGGACCTCTAGTTTAGCAGTCGCGCTTGCGACCACTAGACCAACGAGGCAGTTAAGATTATATTATATAGCAGTAATTACATACTTTTTTACCAATTCAGATCCTGATAGTGATAACTTCGTTGTTAAGTCTGAATTACATTATACGGAAGAGAATTTGAGTACTACAAGCAATGAAACGAATCTATTTACAAGAGGTGATAAAATTCATCACAGATTCCAAAATGTCTAAATAAGTCCATGTATTTGAAAAAAAATACGTTTAATTTATTTTGTGTGCGTTATACAGATCCAACGTCTTTGTATGGTGAGGTCAGATTGGAATCCATGAAATCATCAAGTAAAGAGGAAATTCATTTAGAAATTACGCAGGGTTGGCTTGATGGAGAATTCAATGATATCACGTTTGGTGATGACCATATCAAGTCTAACGTAGTAAGTTCTGATTCCAATACATCGAATGATGTTCAGTACAGACAGGAGAATACCTCTAAAAAATGTATGAATGAAGATAACCAAAAGAATTTAGATTTCAATGTTAAATCTAAATATAAACAAAGTAAATTTTCAAAGACAAGTAAGATTAACGGAAGAGATAGTAAAACCAAGTTGATAAAAAAATTGTCGAAGAAAAATTCTGGTCATTCAACTAGACGCTACAGCAAAAAAATTGAATATGTTGAATACAAAAGCTATACTTTCAATAAACAAAATAAAAGTGTCAAAGAACATCACAATTTGCAGCCAACTTTATCCAAACCAGTAAGTAATTAATTATATATTAATATAAAATTAAATATATACGTACCTCACTTTACATTATGATATTGTTTTCACGTAGATTCCAAGAAGTTTGATAGAACTATGCTATCAAGACGTAAATACAGAAAAAAACAATATACTTCTTGAGTCTTCCATACGGAACCATGAAGTAGACACATGTAATAATGTGGCTGCTACAAAAGAAAGTGTTTTTATCGACATCGTAAGTGAAGATACAGTAGAAAAAATAGCATTACGACGATCAACGGCAACGGAAGCTGATCAAAATTTGGATAATTTGGAAACTGAGGCATTACTAGAATCCGTCATAAGTGTAACAAGAGAAGGCAGTTTTAATGGAGACCATGTGGTCCCATTTGGAGCTGAACATTCAGAAACTATATTTTTATACGGTAAGGTTTATAACATTTATACTATAGTATTTTATACGGTTTGTTACACTGTTTCTTTATAAAAAAATATAATTTCAATTTTTACCACACCTGGTAAAAATTATATTAATTTTTAGATTTAAATGAGCCCACTACCTCAAAAGGCATTCGACACGTAAGCGCGGATGCCCAGTGTGGCCCTGATATAAAAAATGTCACTCCCACTCCCTCAGCTGTTACAGTAAATTTGCATAATATTTGTAAAACTGGAATTAAGATTGGAGATTCGTTTACAAACCTTAAATTTTATAAGGATTCTGTAGACTTTGGCACAACAACAGATGAAAATAAATTTTATCGTGATTTTGTATCGCCGTTCAATACAACTTCAATAAAAATAAAGGATTCTAATACTAATTTAACCAGTAAGGCGGACCGCTCTACGATGGCCCAAGACAATGATTTTAAGTTGGATTCATTGCAAGTTATGCCAAAAATCTTAACTTCAGAATCACATTTTGGCAATGCCAGGGAATCAAAATCCGCACTGCGTTGTCTGCTTAAGCATCCAAGTGATATCGGAATGTCGCAAAAAATGTCAGTGACTAAATATGTAAGGCCAAGATTAAGCTGTTGTGGAATACATATACATAGTTACAGGAACAGACAGATTTCTGAAGACATAGTATTTCAAGGACAATGGCAACAAAGAGGACCTTCTGTTTTGGTCAAAAAAAGTCCATCTGCTCAGCTTGCTTCAAGAAAACGTGAGATAGTCAAAAGAAAAAAAAATGATTCTAAGGAAAACGCATTATCTAAAAAGCATGAAAAAATTATAACAAACATTGTAGAAAATAAATCTGTCTACAAGCGAAATGTAAAATATTCGAAAGAAAATAAGGAATTAGTTACCAAACATAATAAGATATCAAATATAGTAAATGTTGACAGTTCGACGAAAAAATTACGAAGTAATAGGAGTATTACAAAGGTAGTGTCCTATTTTAATTAATTAAAACTTGATTTGAGCTCAACCAATACTGCCTTCGACTTAATTCATAACTTATTTTGACAGGTTGCGTCCAAGATAATAACAAGGTAAGGTTAATGTAAAATAGTAACACTACTTTCCAATATATTATAATAAATATTTGCAAGATTTAAAAGTACCTATTAAAATTACATTATTATTTAAATCTTCTACGCTATTTGTGACTTTTCACTTATGGACAAGTGTGAAACCTATATGTTTATTTCAGAGATTAATTGTTTTCAGTGTAACACCAAGTAAAAGCCTGAAAAACGTGTGTGCTGGAAAAAATAGGACAGTAAAAAAGTCTTCCAATTTACAACAAAATAGTTGTTATAAAATAATTAGTAGAAACGAAAATCTTTTACGTTGCAATAAAATAAAACAAAACCAAGTTATTGGTTCTTCAAATAAATTAAATAAGAATAAAGATAATTCAATACCAGTAAAGAAAGCATTTCCGCCTGTTAATCAATTAAAACCAGCGAAGGATAATTTATTTGAATTCAACAAGCGAAAAAAGGTGACTTATTTAGTATTTCGTAATGAAATAGAAAATACTAGAAATGTTACTTCGTCTTCCGCTAGGACCATACCAAAAATAATCAACACCAGGAGTACGTATAGTCCACCTTCTCAGAACAGTTCGCCTTGTTCTTCTCCCAATAGCATATCAACAGTACGTGCTTTTCCCAAGAAATCTTCTAACAAAATTGATTCCGCATCCCCAGAAAGGCATAATTTTGCCAATAAGTCGGTTGAAAGCACTGAAAAATATAAAACATGTGTTCCAAATATTACATCCACAAAAAGTATGAATTCGACATCCGTTTCACGAGCAAACAAAGAAAACTTACCTGAAACTTCCAAAAGATGCGATATTCGTGATACAGACAACGATAAATCTGAAATTGCAGTTGGGGACAAGAACAAAAACGTATTTTTGCTACGAGCAAAAGCTGACTATACTCCATTATTAGATCACAAAATATCTGTAAGTAAGGTAAAATCAGTGAATAATTCCAATACAAAGATGTCAAGAAAAAAAAACACTACCATAAATATTAGTGTACCAAGCCCTTCGTCCTTGAAGAGTTCATCAAATCAATCGTATAACTCTCCAGTCAGATATCATAAAGAAAGCGATAAACGAAATACAAATAGCAGAGACTCGGAATGTGAGGCGTCAGATATTAACTATCTGACTCGTTCGTCCACACCTATATTGGATTTGAATACACAGAATATTGAAAAACAAGAATGCGCACACGTACAATTGCATAGTAAATTGAGTTACACCAAACAATCAGACAGTCAAATAAATGCAGCTATGAAGCAATTAATTGAAGAGAGGTTAAGTTTCATTAAACGAATACAAAATAATAATGATTCAGATTCAGAGACGATAATATTGAGTAGAGATGATAATGATGAACTTTTGCACAGTACCTCGCCCCTTAGTTACAAAACTGTAATCACAAATGATGACAGTCACAAAATTGCTGGTAGTGACTTAGAAAATGCTTTATTGAGAACATTTGAGTCTAATTTGGGTAGTCTGTGTTCGAATCAATCGACGATGCCTGGAACTGGATCTGATTTTCTCACTGATTCTGACTTGCTCTCGTTTGGATCTAGTAAGTCAGTAGAAAATGAGGTATTGTCACACCAGAATGAATTGGATAAAACTTTAGTTCCTGAAGTGAATTCGAATACAAAAACCGTGCGTGATTTATTTGAAAGAAAAGAGCAGCCTATTCTGATAGTAAGTTTTTCTTTAAAGATTTACAGTAGAGCGTCGGTGATCCGAACTAATTGGGAGGCATAAGTGTTTTGAAAACAAGTATATTCAAATAATAGGACTGTAGGTACCTTATCCTTTATTATATTTAACAATAATAACTATTATATTTAAAGTCACATATTATTTTACTATAAACAAGGTAAGTAGGAACGTATCACATGGACATAGTAGGATAGGAAAATAAACATTTGCAAGTACATAATTATAAATATAATATATAAGTATAGTCTATAACTGTATAATATAATATATAATAATGTTATAAAGCTGAAGAGTTTGTTTAGTTGAACGCGCTAATCTCAGGAACTACTGGTTCGAATTCAAAAAATATTTTTGTTTTGGATAGTCCGTTTTTCGAGGAAAGCTGTATAATAACGGATACGGAATTGTTCCCCTTTAAAAGATCTAAAATAAAGTCATATGTACTCACTGTAACCTTTTTTGTTGTCATCAAATATCAACATAATGTTACACCAAGGTGTAGGTACCTAAGAAGCGCTCTTCTCTGAACTGAGTTTGAATATAAGTAGAAGACAAAACACTCTATAAAATAGGTTTATTAATTTTTTATTAATAAGACCCTGAATTAAAAAAAACCTTTCTTATTAAAGTGAATCCAGTTTTGGCAGAATGCAAATACAATATATTTAGTTGGCATTTTTCGTTGGTATGTAAATTTGTATCTTAGTAATTATTACTGGCTCGATAAATTATTATTTTATTTCTTCTATAGAACACTGGTGGCACTATTGCAGTACAAGTTTTTAGCGGGTTTTCAATGAATGGTGAGCCGATGGTCGGTGACCAACCGGAGTACATTAGTCTTGTGGACCCGGAAACCGGAAACCTGGCATTGGAACTTGCTCGACAAGCTGTACGTTTAGCTACGTTTATGTTAATTAACTTAAGCCTGAATTTACTATTAAACAAGTTGATATAATGTATTAGTAGGAAAATTAGCGAGAACGGTTGTTAACCAACTTTATCGTTATAAGTATATAACTGTAAAATAAAAAATGATAAAATAAAACTTAAAATGATTTTTAAATACTTTATCAACGAAAAAACACGACCAACTATACCTATCAAGTGGGGTCACTTGATATAGTTGGTCGTTTTTTTTTTTTCATTTTGACAAAATGACGTCTGGTTGTCGTTGTGGTGAATCTTGGTTATTGTTATGTCTTTAGTGAGACTCGCATGGTTAAGACAAATCGTTTGACGTAAGAATCATCAAATCGCCTAACGCGTTTGGTCTCTAGAACGCCAATAGAGGAACAAACATACATACATAGATAGAATTGTGCAGCGCTTTGTGCAGTTGGGTAAAATTTTACCTTTTTAAACTAGGCTCTATTCTTTAAATTTATTTTTCGTTTAAATGATTTCACAGACATCGGAAGAAATATTTGTATCTGGAAGGTCTTCAGATACATACGAATCATGTTATGTGGATGATGACGCCTATGTTCCAAACTGGCTTTTCCACGTTATAAATCAGCAATCAGTAAGTATATCGTGATTAAAAATTATAAGTTAAAATTTCGAGCTTGTAGCTTTAGCTATCTTGGATGCGCGATGATAAATCTATTTTTAATAACAGAGCTATTAATTAAATTTACTTCAAATCGTTTTCCGTGCAAAATTACCTACCTCTTACCGATGGTTTAAAATAAAACAAGTACAGCCTTTATCAACGGGCACCAAAGAATACCACTAGTCAAAATCCTTACTTCGCCCGCAGTTCGGCCGAGCATAATCCGGGTTAGCCATCATCACCAGATAAAAAATTGACGATATTTTAGTATCGATTAAAAATCGAACAATTAATTCAGTGTTTTGTCCATTTCATGGGAACCATGCAATTTTCCAGTATAAAAAGCAAAAATCCTTTGTTCTATGAGAGATACCTCGATCCATCATTCCGTTGGGAGGAGAAGGGATAAACCTGCGAACCAAGAAACCAACAAACACACTTTTATATTATTAGTAAGGATAAGGATAACTTTCCTTTCAGTCGGAATTGGCAGAAGAAGAACAGGAGCCTGAGAACGACGACGAGCCAGGTGAACCGGAGTTCGACGTGAACGGAAACGCGATAGAGGCGGGGTTCGGCGTGGGCGCGGGCGACGGGCGCGGCATGCACAGCGACCAGTCGCAGGACAGCTCGGGCCGGGGCACCTCCATCAGCTCCAGCGACGTGTCGTCGGGGCCTCAGAGCGAGGTGAGACGCAGAAGGTTGTGGTAGTGGTACTGAGGCGGGGTTCTGCGTGGGCGCGGGCGACGGGCGCGGCATGCACAGCGACCAGTCGCAGGACAGCTCGGGCCGGGGCACCTCCATCAGCTCCAGCGACGTGTCGTCGGGGCCGCAGAGCGAGGTGAGACGCAGAAGGTTGTGGTAGTGGTACAGAGGTGACTAAGTCGTGCTTTTTATTTTTCTATAAAACCGGGTACAGATTATGTGCAACGCAACATTTAATGCAACATTAGTATAATGTAGAAGGCCTCCGCACACGCTGCGCGCATCAACTGCGTCTGTTTCTTCTTCTTGCGCGCACGCCATAGAGCCGCTCGATTTTGAAGTGTTCACCATAATGAAAATTCAATGATACAGTCACACCAATGTGACTGTATCATGTGATACAGTCACACCGTCCCAATCGCACTACGAGAACTCAAAGCATTCGTCGAAAAACCGACAATCGGCAGGATCCAACGCGCACTTTACGAATATACGCAGCGTGCGCGCATTCGGCGCGTAGTGCGCTCGTGAACTCATTAAAACATGTTACCTTACATGTTGTGTTGTTAATTATCTATCTGTACCCAGCTTAAGGCAATAAAAAAATGAAAATCGGGCATTAAACATTCATGTGAATTAATATATATCGTCGCGCCATCCGAAGATTTGAGTACGCCTTGTCGATGGTCTTCGTGATTCTCAGACACTGGTTTTACCGACACATTGCAATAGTAACGATTAGGGACTAAATTCAGAAGTATCAGGCTGGTCTGACCTGAAGTAGTCTCGGCTTTGATTTTATTTTATTTTAAATTAGAATTGTATTCATAGTTATTTCAATGGTTTTCAGGCAATTTTAATCGATCCGTCGTCTTTTCTTGGATCGGGAGTCAATGCAGCGCTGATCGGTTCGACGACAGTGCCAAACGAATCATCTGAAACTTCATTCAGAACTGTCGAAAGTAAGTTTTTACAAATAATTCTAACTTCTCAGTTATAATGATTATTGTCGGGCCCGTTGGTGCAATCGGTAGTGACCCTGTCTGTTGCGCCAGGGGTCGGGTCCGAATCTCACTCAAGACAAATATTCGTGTGACGAACACTTGTTTTGTGTCTGGATGTTTATATTATCTATTTAAGTATGTATTTAAAAATATCTATGTATGTATATCAGTCTCTGACACCCATATTACAGGCTCGCGCCTACTTTTGGGTCAGATAGACGTGTGTGAGAATGTCCAAGATATTTATTTATTTATATATCATGTTACTTAATTTTTTTATACGGATAAATTCAATTTTATCATTCATAGTTCTGAAAACATTAACAGATTAGGATGACAAAATTTGACAAGACGCAAACTTTTTCAGCCGTGGAAACGGACAACGAAACACGAGCACAATACAATAGAGAGACGAGTAGAGAGACGACGCAGAGGCGGGTACACCGCGCCGCGGCCGCCAGCGACGCCGACGCCGACGTTAGCTCCCTGGACACCGACGCCCCGGACTCCGACAATTGAAGCTTACGAACAAATTCAATGAATTTTAATAAAACAACAAGTAAAATTTTTCAAATCGCCCGTTTTAAGTGTGGTGAGTTTAATTTTTTTAAACATTACGATCGTGTGAATTTAGGATTTTATATACTTAAATTTTAATTGTATGCGAATTATGCTGTCATTAAATTATTGTTTTCTCTCGTATTTAGTGTGGCTTTCTCTTCGACTTCTTAATTGTTTGGTCATTGTTTTTGACCATTTGTCATACTCGTAATACCTGTGACCAATTGAGCAGAACGTCGTGGTTCTGCTCAATTACTTTTAAATTCCTGGCTGCGAAATACAATACTCTCAAGATTTTAATATTCTGGCTTTTCTATTTGTTATCTGGAATGATTAATAAAAAAAATAAAAATTTAAACTGGAAATTTTTTTTTGCGCTAAAACTGAAACAAAGATGTTACTTACTTTGCTGGTTCAAACAAACACTAAGGGCTCGTAGTAAAGAAAACAGTCTTATTGAGGCTGATTTTGTTTATTTAATCCCAGAAAAAATTGTAGACCTCCTCCCTCAGTCGCATCGCTGCCGGTCTGCGGTGTGAGTGGATTTAAACAGGTTGTGAATAAAAAGGTATGTTTAATGATTGAACACAGTTTATCGAGGAAATGTCTTTTTGCATTTATTTATATTGTACAATCTTATAATATGATTCATTCTGCAAAATTTTACAGGCGAGCAAGAATTCATATATAAAACAGTAGCTCTTTCGTATTGTACATAACCATTTTATCAGTATAGTGAAAACATGCGTATAGTTTTTAGTATTTATAGGATAATAAATTACTTTATTACTAATTTTTTAATTTGGTTCTTTATTAATACAATATCAATAGGATTGCACTATACTGCAAAGTTATTGGAATGTACCAAAACATACTATGGTGCTCTCTCGATGCCGATGAACTTTCTATGCTAAAATATAATGATAAATGTAATATAAAATATAACCATCGTAAAGCGCGTACACAAGGCAGGCATTAACGATACGCGGCTCAGGATTAACTCACTTCGCTTTCTTTCTCTTTCGCACTGTACCTACTGGAATATCTTCTACACGATTGTACCTAACACAGCGTTTCTACTTTTCGGTACGGTATTGTAAACAAACGTTTATACACTATTTTATTGACCTTGTTTTTTTAATAATACATTTATTTTATATAAATTCGTTCCAACATGAAAACTTTTGTTTTTAATATTGCCCTCACTTGATATTATTGTCGCTGTGTTTGACATCTGCGAGCATAAAATTTGTATTTCGTTTGTTTCTTAATTTTGAGCCGATTTTTAATGTGGTTCTGTATTATTTTATTTTATTTTTCTTCAGTTTGTTTAAGAGACGCTGCGTTAGACTGTACATTTTGCTATCGATCATTCTACATTAAACGATACAACTGAATACTGCCGTTTACAAACTTAACTTAATTACGAGTTGAAATTACTACTACCATTTTAAGTGTGAAATTCAATGGACGTTCGACGTATAAAATTGCTTAGATAAAACTATCTAAGCAATTTTATACGTGGCTAAACGGCCATCATAATTGCATTTCAGTTCAAGTTGTTAATTTCGGCTACAGAATTAATGATAACGTATTTTCAATATATGTAAATAAATAGTTGTAAAAGTCGCTCGTAAATTTCCATAAACCCTAACAAACACTGCCCTAGTTAATTACCAACCATTGGGTATCACTGTACTCGACTGTCCTGCAAGGGAACGTCGATACATTTTTAATAAGGCGAGCAGGCTATATGTAGTACTTATAATATTATAGTTAATCGCGGGAACAATCACTTAACTATTGTAATTATTGGTTTCTAGCTCAACTAGCAATGTTTAAAAATGAAATGAGTTAAAACATTGACATTAAAAGTTATTAATACAAATGATTTAACAATTTTATTAGGCAACAAGGTACTATTCGATATTAAAATGGTCTTCGAGGAAGGGTTTATTATTATTTATTTATTAACGATTATTGCTGACTTTGAACTTTGAACAATGAGATCAAATTAATAATGAATGTCGCTAATCCTATATGAATAATTTATTGAAACGATTCCCATTCAAACGATGAAGCGTAAACTCTACGACGTGTCGCGTCATCGAGTAATTAAAAAAACGTATATAAGAATATTGAAATGCCACTTATATGTATTATTAAGGTAACTATTACACCGTACACTCTCATTTAATATTTAAGGCAGTGAAACACCCAACTTAAATTCAAGGACAGTTGGGGACGAGATTACCTAGCTAACATTAACTAGTAACATATCACTAGACATTTTCACAAACGACCTCTACAAAATGGTCGCGTAATATATTACAATATTTACACGTCTTAAACACGTATGTAAGTGAAACGTCTTCGTACTCGATACATGGGTATCACGAACAATAAAGCAGGTCGCACTCTGAACTACCACTCAGTCATTGAAAGTCCATCGGCCTAAGTATCCTAACACCCCAATTACAAATAACTGACCAGAAATCGTACATCTATACAATGACAATAAACATAACTGTTTGCTCAAAAGTCAAACGCAATAAATTATAAAACTAAATAATTAAACCTACTTACACTCTTGAGATCGAGGATAACAAGTTACTCCTGAAATGCGAATCCAATGTGTAGTAAGGTGGGGTAAGACAAACATACTTTTTTGTCAAACAGCAAAAATCGGTTGTCATTACTAAATCATTTGTCCTACTGTAAATATATTAATGATAAAGGTACTCACAAATATAACCTTTTAGGAAAGGTAACCAACTGTTTAAAAGTTAATGTACAAGAGAGATATTAAATTAAATGTGACACACATAAAACAGTTAGCCTTCTCAACCGTCCGGGGTAAGACTAAATGTTACGATTTTAATAACGGAAAGATAAACTTTGAAACAAATAAAATATAACAAATTTTATAACATTGCTAGATTCTTAAAAGAAAATAGTTGGTGAAAGACTATACTAAACGAAATCAGAAGTATAGAACCTTTTTTCCTTTCAGTTGTTTAGCTTAGCTTGACGTATCGTAACGTTAATTTAGCATATAAAATACTTATAGTTAAACCAAAATCATGTACCATCGTTTTACGGTCAACAACGTTAATCGTTAGATACCACATTATATTTGATATTAAAAATAGACATCGATTTTTTTATTTCATGACGTAAGAGTTCGTTTCAAGAAAATTTCCGAGTAGCATATGACGTGGACTTAATTTTGAAAGCCCACGCCAAATGCTACGTAGTCAATAAATTTAATAAATTTAATCTATAGCAACCCGGTTCAATTTTTTTAACCTCGTTATATGGCTGAAGGAATCATGAAAATACTGTTTTCAGACATTTTAAGTAATTAATTTTTAATAATAAAGCCCCGGCACCTATTTCATTGACAAGCTCTTGTCTCTACTGTCTATATAAAGTATACAAGGCGGATCTATTACTTCCATGCTTTAAAGCCTTACTTTGTTTCATTGTTTCAACATACATTTGAATACAACTATATATGTTACGATTTTTAAATAATATCTGAGCAACGATAATTTGTTTGGTTAGGAAGGTGCGAAAGTAAATTTTTCTGATATTATTATTTTTTTCTACGTCTGGACAATTTGTATAATATTATCACAGTTTTCAGACGGATACAGGTCGATAACACTTTCATAATGGTCTCATAATAAATCTGTTCTACATTTCTTCTGAAAAATATTTTTTTCGCATCGACTGATTCAAATTCGTTCGGTTAAAAGATTTTCAGGCGGTTTGCTATAATTTCTTTCTGTCTGTTTTTATTTGTTTTCAAATGGTCTCCCGGGTACTCACTACGTTTCTGGCGTCTGAAAAACGTGTTCTTGGTATATAAGATTCATCATTGAACTACATTCTCAAAATCAGACGGAACACAATGATACAGTGCGGTAAAATGTTTTGAAACTTGAAAATTGGTCCAGTCAGGCTATACACGGAAAATTTCTGCTATTGATTTTTTCGGGTTCAGGATAATAACACCTACTATTATATCAATATGACACAGTTTTAGCCCTAATACTAGGAGACAAAATTGGTGGTTGTTAATGAAAAGTTAATTAATCTTACAATACAATACAGTAAGTATATGTAATTTATTGCTGCAGAACAAGAACAGATGAGATAACAATAAAGAAAAAAATTTATGCAAACTATTTCTATAAAATCAATCAATTACTTCTAATGTGTTTTTGTCATATAATTTGCATATCAATTTGTTTTTTTTTATGAAGCACAAACCTCACACTTAAATAATTCACGCGAACGTAGAAGTGTTGTGCTTTAATTGTCCGTTCGCGGAACATACGATAAAAAAGGTGCGGGAAAGCATGGCCCGTACTGAATGGTTCAGGACCACAGAGCGAAAACAATTTATAATATTTGCCGCAAAATACATTATAACATATTCATTATATAATATATATGTATATCTCGTCATAGTAAATAAGAATATGTGTTCTTTGAGAGATACAGTAGATATTATAGTCTTACCCCGCCTTACTATATATAACTAACTAGCTGGCATGTTTGTCCACAATACCTAAAACAACATTAAGATCGATGTTCATAATTTTGGTAGCGGTGTATTGGTTACAGACTATTTTGCAATATTTATAATGCCCGGGCCAATAATCCTTAGAGCTGCAGTATAGTAAATCTTATGTAAACATCTACAAATTGAATTTACAAAGGGGGTATTTAAAAATGGAATTTGAAATTTACTACCTAATATCAATTGTTGGTCGCTGGTCTAAAAAATAATAGAGATCTATTTGCCGTGTAATTAAATAAAATCTTCATAGCTTTTTAATGTAATATGTTAATAATTCATAGTAAGTAAAAAGCCCAGGCATTAAAAATAATTGACTGATCACTAGTAACTATATCGTTCACACGTAAATCGTACTGAACTAACATTCCTAACAAAAGCACATTAATACAGGCTTGTTTAGAAACAAATTTCTTTTCTTTAAAATCAAGATAACATTCACTTAAAATTATACTGTCTAAAACATAGGATTATATAGTTACAATAACATATGGTCAGGTACAACAAGAGAAAACAATAGAAAAATATATCTTAATTATAACGGATATTGCATAAATATCAGCCTTAATAAAACGGAAAATGAAAGACATAACAGATTTAAAATATAAAAAGAAAATAGACTTAAAACTAGAAATATAACCCGTTTGCGATCATTAAATTGGACATGTGAATATTATCTGACATTCACTAATAATATCCGACATTGCGACCCACCCGATACTGATGATTCGTACACTGCATACATGAACCCTTTGTAACGGGGATATTTACATAATCTGTATGAACAATCAATACTTACAATAATAATGTGAAAGATTTGTACCTACCATCCAAACGATCAATTACACGTGCAACTGTAATTCGTAATCGTATTTAATCTGAAGGTGCAAGCATAAATTTAATATTTGGTACAGTCCATTACTGCTCGTACTCCACAATAGATGTTATATTCAAAGTCGTTGACAATTTGTTCCATGTTATACAGGGTCTCTGAGAATAAATAAATTGTATATGCAATCACACAGTTATAATAATATCCTCATCTTCCACATGTTATCACAGAAAATTATGTATTTACAATTTAGTCGTACTATAATGTCTCGTACGTAACCTACAGCGTTGACATGGCGGTGGGTGATGGTAACGATTTGCTCTCGAACATTAGCTGCTTGCTGGTTTTGTAATAAGCGATTAAAATTTACTCTTACTATTTAGTCTCATGGACAGGGAAGTAGAAAAGAAGGAAGTTAATTTTTACTTAGACTGGATTTTTTGGAGTTAAGTCCACATTTACACGCAGTCCTAAATAATATTTCATCTAAAGATACCAATATAATTGAACAGTAAGACAGTGACATAGGTACCTGTATAAGATACCTGTTTCCTACTGGGGTAGAGTAGGGGTAGACGGAGATAAATAATGGAAAGTATATAGTTTATATGGTAAACAATAAACAAGGTTTGGTTACAAATATATATTTAGTACTGTAATGTAATAATTGACGACAGATATAAAGCAAACGTTCTAATAAATAAGAACTATGATATATAACTAAAAGAAGAAACATATTAATAAATAATAATAATAAATATCACTACCGTTAGCGCCAACGGGCCTGCTATGAAGTATAGTATAGTTTGTAAGAGAATTGTTACACGACACGACTTACAACCTGAAATTGAATAAAATAAATAAATTAAAAATAAATGTCATATTTATGTGACTTTTCCATAAATGTTAAACAAGGAAGTCTATATAAATCAATTTTACATATTGTTTTAACTTCATACGAAATTTAAGGTAACTTTTAATTTATTGTTGCTTTAATTACGTACCTACTACTAAAATGCAAAAATATATTTAGGTGTAAAAAAATTTAAAGGTATGGTTGGATAGATTGAACATTTTAATTGAATATCTGGGCATTTATTAGAATATTGGACAGCTTTTTTTTTGTATAACAGCAATGTTCGAGGCACCGACTTAACGAGTAGGCGATTATGACGATGGGTATAACATGCCAAGTCTTAGAACTTAAGTTTAATCGTTTCAATTATAAGGACTTAATTATAATCGTTTCAGAATTGGCTTACCACTTCTATATTTATGGTTTGAAAAAGTTCCATTACATCTATACGACCACGGTCCGCTATATTTTTATATACAAGAATCTATGATGTTTTTATCAATAAAGAAGACAAAATTGACCATGATTGATTGGTCAAAGGGACCAATCAATCATTTTGTCGTGGACTAAATTAGAGCTTTTGCTAAGACGTGATATTTTACTGATTGATTGTAATGACTGTTGGGAATTAAATGCTTAAGTAAATTATTATAATTTTATTATAAACGTTTAGATCTAACTTCTACGTGGTCGTATAAAGAAATGGCTATCGATAACTAGCGGATTAATACGCATCGCAAATTATTGAAATCGAATCGACAACACGTATCTATTACTTATGAGTACAGTCGTGGACAAAGTTGTAAACCAATTCTTTTTTCACTGTACCTACAGGTTATTTTAGCAGACCTCGCCTGGTTGAAATATCCCGTTGAATTCGATTTATTTATTCATTTACTTAATCTTTAAGTGCAAACTTGATTAATTTAACTGTTTTTTAATTGTACGATATTAAGATAAACTACATTATCAACAAGATAGAAAACGGAGTAACACTCCAAGAATATAAAATTTTTGACATTAAATGTTTTGTGCATTTGTTTGTTTCATCTAGACTTTTTATTGTGTTGGACACCTTACATTGCAGGTACACTCGGAATCAATCACGAAATACTATCAACCAGGCGATTGAACCCTTATACCAAGTCTACATGCTTCATCTTGCATGTCAGGAGCAGGGTAACATCTGAACAAAACATCGTAACTAAAAGCGCAGATGCACTTGCTGTTGAATTTATACTCATGTTCAGACAAAATGAAGTATGCAGACGTAGTATTAGAAACAATATTAGTAGACTTCCAGTCGAGACATACAAAGGGGTTCTTGTCACATTTGGTCTTGACGACACCTTCAGGCAACTGTATCCTTAGTGACCATAGTCAATAATTTTACACGTATCATACAAAAATGCAAAAGTTTAATGGATCGTATTTGAAAATGCTCTTTAAAATTATATATACTTTATAATTACTTACTACCTTCACCACCAAATGTAACAAAACGCTACCTATTGACTGGCCTACACACGATTTAACAATTTAAGTAATAATAATTATGCTGAAATATATCTTCAAAGTTTCATACAATCCGTATTTATTTATTTTAATTGTATTTAAATTTAAATAACGTAGATATAAAGCACTTGGGGGAAGGACAGCAAATTCAATAAAAATGTAATTATTATTTAGTATATATTAACTAAGCAAAAATTATTTGCTATGTAAATGTTTTATACAATACTAATATTAATTTGTCTGACGATGAAATGCTAGTTTCTCTCAACGTCTAACTTGAACATGAAACGAGTCGAGTGAGGTCCCTCGGTAGGGCCTGCGTCGCGCGTCTTACAAGGCCCCAAGGCCGCGCAAATCTAGGCCCACTGCCCCCTAAGGGGGCGCTCGGGGTTGCTACGTATGTATGTTATCTTTGTACAACTGAACGGTTTTAATGGTACCCCTTTTTTCAAGACCCCACCCGTTATCGTTTCAGTAGGCGATATATAATGTAGACTTTATATAGTGCAAATGTAATATAGAAAGTTTACTTTTACAATACAGACTAATAATTTCATTTTATGTAAAAATCCTAGCGCAAACGAGTAGTCTGGCACTGTTTTTTATATTTCGATTATCTTAACCGTAATATAAATCAAGGAGTAAAATTTTAGCGAATTAAAAATTAAATTTTCCAAAACGTTGTAAATACTACAATTTGGATACTTGGAGGTCGCGGCCGGGCGGCGTCGGCCGGAATCCTGAGCAACGAGAGTCGAATCGTCTATCTATACATTATATTACACATGGCCGTGGGTATAAAATCGTTCGGGCGCGGGCGGCAACTCAATAGGTGTGCGCGTGCGTGTGGGGCTCCGCGGCGTCCGAGCGGGGCGCGCGCACGTCCCGGTGGGAGCGCGCGCGGGGGCGCCGCTAGCACCAGTCGTCGTCGTCGGAGTCGGAGTGGCGCGCGCGCGGCTTGTACCCGTTGGGGAGGCGCGGCGCGGGCGCGGGCGCGGGCGAGGGCAGCGCGCGCGCGCCGCCGCCGCGCCCCATCGCCAGCGCCGCCTCGTAGCTCAGCGGCGCCTCGTACGGCCGCGCGCCCGCGCCGCGCTCCACGTCGTAGCCTCTGCTGCGTCTGTGGGACCAGTTGTTATACCTCTATACTTCTCTATCTTTAAAACCGGTGATGGATGTATTAGAAAAGAACATCTTATGGAATTATGAATTATAGAATGTTGGTTCTATAATAGAGTAATAAATCTATGGTTCTATATATCAGTATAAAATATAGAAGACGTTTATCTCATATTCTGAGTATCTACTCACACCAAAACCAAAATATGTAATTTCTAAAGCATGCTTTAAAAACTCAGATTATTAATATTCATTATATAAAAAATCATACAAAATATAAATTTTCTCTTACCTTTCTCTAGATCTATAATCTCGGTGTATCAGTCTTTCAACTTCTCGGCCATACTCGTACTCATCATGTAGAGGTTCTAATGGTTCTCGAACCGTATGCCTTAATGATAACTAAACAAACACGAAAAATTAAATTGATATCTTATTTTAGTTATAGGTACTGTACCTACCTACTATATTATTTAAAACAACAGGTAGGTACTTCTACCATAACGCTTCTCTAGAAATCCAAACAAAATTGGTTTCAGAAGAATTTTGTAACAAACATTTTTTTCTCAAAGACCACTGACTTCATCTATTCATCCAAAAGTTCATTTAAAATTGGTACTTGTATCAAGCGTTACTTTTCGGAAATCCACTACATTATAAAGTGTATATTTTCATTATTGTGAAGAGGCCCATTGTTACTTATATTGTGAACTATATAATTACCAGCTCAATTCAGTGACAGCTACGCTCCACTTACGTGCGAGGGACTGTGGCTTATTCTGGTAAACGGTGGATGCTGCTTGACGTGTAGCGTGGACGGCTTGGTCGGCGTCGGGGGCAGCTGGCGGCCGCGCCCGCGCCGCGCCCCCTCCCGCTCCCACGACCGGTCTCGCCACTCTCGCCACTCCCGGTCCCGGTCACCACCTATCGAAGCCCATACTACCCTTTGAATGATTTTGTTGTCCTCATCCCGATTAAACTCACTCCTCGCTCGCCAACAAAATCAACACACGAATAGAATGACAGAAAGAAAGCAAGAATAATCGAAAATAATTGAAAGTCTAAAATCATACAGCGGTTATAGATTAAACAGATGTGCAAACAATTTTCTTATAATTAAGTTACGCACTTCCCGGGCGTCTAATACACTAACCTAACGCGCAAAGCCAGAATCCCATCGACAACATCTAATCGGAATTTTTAAACAAAATGTGATATCAGCAAAGGGTCTAATGGGTCTCATCTGACAAATTTTGTTTTCTCTCATTAAATTTTGATAACTCAGACCCTTTGCTTTACAATGATTTATATCCAGGTACATTCAATGGGATTTATTTTAAATTTATACCAATAGTTTTCGAACGACGTGCCGAAGCTATCCAGCAACTACGATGACACCCGATATGCAGGACAGCATAAGTATTTTGAATGTTTGTTGTGTATGTTGTACGTTGATGGGAATGTGATTTCGTAAACAAAACGATTACCTGTAGAGAGCAAGACTAAATATCTTTGATGTGGAGTCTCACGATTCAGTGTCGGCTGTTTATTTCATAACGGTGGCTCTGATAAGCGCTTCGTATTCGGTTTGGTGTGGTGCTGTGTGTATGGGCGAGTGGATCTCACCGTAGGTGTGGTGAGGCGGGCTGGGCGACCGCGAGGGCAGGCTCAGGCTGGTTGTGGGATACGGCGTCCTCCACTCCTTCCCTGCTGTCAGGAATACCTTCATGTACCTTCTTCCACGGTTTACGCTATGCCCGTCGGAAAACCGACATAATTTTTCTGCTCACAAAGGTGACTCTTAAGTTTTGGGTCTGTTAAAGGATTCTCCAAACAGGTCTTTCGGACATGGAAATTGGAGGTAAGGGCAGGACGGAATGCTCGGGTTTAAACTAGCCGTGTGTCTAAATGTGTCTAAAGTTCTCGTTTCAAATAGGTATTTATTTCTAATGTAATGTAACAACTTTTACGACAAGACTAGAAGTATTTTGAGTTATAGCTACGTCATCTACGAGGGTTTACAACTGAAATATAAAGTTGTTAAGCTTTTGCATGCTGCATGTTGTCATGGAGATAGTAAAAACTGCATGCGCTCAGGCATTTCGATGGAGCACAGTTTCAAGCTAATTGAGTGTACAAATGAGAGCACAATCAAATTTTAATTCCGGCACCATGAATGGAAGCATGCAGCAGGCAACGTGTAAATTTCACCAAAATCCTGTTTACATAGGCCAATTTAAATTTATTCTAGAATAATGGTATAAGTAGGTACGACATAGGTTAAAAGCCTAATCCGTGAAATCTTAAATCTAAATTAGGTTTTATCACCTGTCTGATGATAAATTTTAATAGGTAGGTATAATAGGTATAACAATACTATAACTACCTGTAATTAAACAAGGAGCAGTAGTTGGGCACAGCCAGGTTTCTGCTACTGGAAGATATTTTACAAAACTAGCTCAATTGAAAACTTTGGTACAGCTAGGATAAGTAATAAGTATACATTCTATAACTAATTTCATGAAAATAATCATATTATAGGGCGCAATGGCTTTGCTCACTGAGTACCTTATAGCTACAACTACAGAATATGATTAACTACAACTACTGTAATAAGCTAGACTTCCCATCTTCTCACAAAACTTTCAGAGTACCTTTATGAGAAGAAAAATGTTTGCAAAACTGTTTGGTTGGAAAATAATCTAAATGAAATAGAACAAGACAAAGAAGAAGAATCAAAGTAAAATAGTATTGAAATAAAGAAACTATAATATATATAATAATATTATATTAAAAGTATAAATACAATTTGGCAAATACGGCTTAAAGTTAAGCCGTGGTTACTGAATGCGTTATTTAGCGGCGATGGCGGACAATGCAATCATGTTACTGCATTCGCTCAAAGCTGACGAGGAATCTGTTGATTATGGAATTAGAATATTTACAAATAAAACAACTGATGTCATTACCATCAGATTTATTACAGAGTATGTTACTGACAAAGTACAACCCTTGCTAATCTTTTTGCTATCGACATTGTTTGATTGAGTATGAGTCTGTTTATTAGCGTTTAGCAGTTGCGGAATGGGACTTACCATGCGGGTGGTATTGGTGGGGCGCTCGGTGGTGTGCCCGCCCGTGCCGTTGGTGTTCGTGCTTGACTATTTCAACGACATTGTTGACCGTGTCGGAGAAGCCGATGTCGTGATGGTATCCGCCGTAATGGCGTCGGCGCGGGCTTGGCGTTCGCCTGAAATTAGAAACGTGCTTACCTACGGTATAATGTGTAATATGTAAGAGGTTATTGAACTTGCAATGTTTGTTTTAGGTCAAATATTGCAAGCTACATCATGAATTATTTAACTCACGTATTTGAAATACCTTAATTTCTGAAAGTCATGTCCATGTAAGTTTAAGTATTATATAAGCCTAGATGAACGACTACTTGGTATTTTACTCTATTTTTCCACTTGTTGCACGAGCAATAAGGCCAAAATAGATTTTTTTTTAAGCTGAAGTTGTGCTTTAATTTAAGTCTGGTAACAATGAGGATCCCACTAATTACAGGCAAGATCTGACTTTCCTGCTCTAAGTAAAATCTTTGAAAAATTAATGCTTTGTCAGTTATTAGCAATAACTTTGTAACTCAAATAATTTATTACATGAAAAACAATATGGTTTCACAAAAGGGCGTTCTATAACTGACTGGCGTAGACGTACTAAGAAATATTTTTAAAGCTTTCGAGGACGCACATGATTCATATAATGTGACCGGTCAAGGGCCTTTGACTGTATCTATAGTTCACAAAATGTTATTATTAAAATTAAACTCGTTTTGTTAGCCGAAAATACATCACTTTTATATAAAAATAATTTAGAAGTCAATGAAAACCAAAATAAAAATTTTAACCCTGTACTGATAGTATTTACCTATTAAACCTAGATACTATTTAATGATCATGCTCTATTGAAAGTTGCGTTGTTTAATATTAGAAGATATCACGTTCATAATTATATCATGCAATTAAGTAGGTATAAGTTTCATGTAAAAAGCTTTAGTAAAAACTTTCTTGTTAAATATTATATAGGTTAAAATTTAAAGTAGAAACGAAGTTTTACACAGGTTAGTAAGTATCTATAATGTAGGTATTGAAGATATTAGGTAATTAAGTTTGTAAGTAGGTTAGTCACATTGCTTAGGTAGATATATAATCACATACCATTAACGGTAACGAACACTTTTACTTCAGTCAATCTGCAGATATCGCTATAAAATAAAATAAAAAATACTAAACAAAACAAAAACATGATAAAAACTCTCATAAAAAAGAAACATGATTAAAAAAACCATATTTAAATAAAATTAATTTACTAATCAGACTTTAAAAATAGATAACTATATAGGTACATAGAATTTGGCTCGCTAGTCTCTGCCACATTCAAATAAACCGTGGGACAGTTAGCGGCACGATTGTCTAGCTCTGTACTTCAATTCGCAAAAGTCGAATTTGAAGATATCGTCGTGGAGCAATCGGGCAGTCAGTCGTAAGCACTGCTTGGTTCGCCAGCCGTATTATGTCCACCGCATTTATACTACCGCTATCCTCTCCGAATAGCGTTCAGAGCTACACTGTCGTGCTGACGCATGTACTATAGATTTGATTACTTGATTACTTACCTTAAACTAGAAGATCTTCCCTGATGTCCGTTTTGGTATGCGTGAGAAGGCTGTAACTTTCCATCCTCCAGCGATTCCATAGAAGGATGTCTCGATCCGCCTCCCTCTTCCAATTCCAACACCTAAAACCAACGGTCAGTTGAAACACATGCCTTTCGCAGCAACCAATTTACCTTCTCGATCTGTAAAACTCTTTGATTATGAATTAATGTCCGTCCCATATTTACAAAATGAAATCTAATTATAATCTCAAAAATAACGCATTCTAAAACGTGATTTTGATTAATATTCATGCAGCAGACCGTGCATTTACGGTGATTTATTTTATTATAAATCAATTAATACTTACCAAAATATCAGCTAAGATCTAATATGTTAATATTCATGCTGGTAGTACGCTCATGCCATTAATATAATAATAACATGCCCTAGTATGGCTTCATAATAGTTTTGTATGATGTCAATTAGTTAGTATGATTGTGACTGTTATGTTAATGTTAAGTGTGGTTACTGACTGTGGCAGTGCTGTGTCTAAGAACAACAATATACACAAAAATAACCCTAAATACTCATTATTAAAATACTAAATGAATTACACAGTCAATTGATCAGAACTCATTCACTATTAGACTCCACTGTATTACAAATAACTGTTATTTTATTAACAAAATTATCTACGAATTCAATAAAAAAATATTTTATAATACTGAGAATATTACCTAAGTACCAACAACAACCATCTGTAAACTTAAAAAAAAGTTTCGATACAGCACGATCTATTTCAAATATACAACGAGCCTAAGGCTTTTGCTCTCAAATTTCTACCTAATACCATTTGCAAAGACACCACGTGTATTGAAGTAGGTACCGAAATTAAATACCCCAACCCTAGTTTCCGGTAGTGAGAATCGTTGGACTGAGAGGATTAGTCTGCTTTGTGTTTAAGCGAAACCTTCAATACGATAGAACAATTACCAATGCATCTGTACTTTTGCAAGTAAAGATAATTCATCCAATTTTCCAAGGACATGGCAAAATATACCTAGGTACTTCTTTAGCAATTTTGGAGTCTTAAAAACCGACCTCAACAGTCTAGTAATTCCTTTCCCGGAATAATTTCTTTTCATAAGGCAAGAATCATCTTCATAATATAAAATCAGTTAGACATTCGAAGATGATTTCTGCATTTCCCACGTCAATATTACTAAACTGTCGCATCAGACCAAATATGCGGTTGCTTAACATTTGAAACTCAAGATAATCAAGCGACATACATAACAATAACATATACATACATATCAATTAAATTGTAACAGCTAATATACGTTTAACAACAATATATTATCCTAAAGTATCAAGTATGTCCTAAAGTACCTACTGCCAAACACCGAACAACAATTCTAACAATATTACAACATCAACTACCTTTATTAATAATTACGTTGTTTACTAAGGGACACACCCGTTCAAATACGAGTAATTTGATATAAACATATAATAGTTACTCCTAATAATCTTAAGAGTTAAAACTATTTAAATAAAATAAACGTAACGTAACTCTTTTTTTCTTATATTTGTAAATAATTGTTATACTTTCGGTTACATGAATAATTTTTAACCCATTCACCAAACTTATTCACCTTTTTGTTGTTCCTGAAACAAAAGAAATAGACACTGTAACTTACATAAAATAGGTATATTGATCACACATAGGAAAACCTTTCTGAGAGTTCGAAAAAAGACGCAGATCTTGAAAATATGTTTAAATTATTATTCCATTCTAAACGCTTTATCGATAGGTTTTGGTTGTTCGATTAAAAACATATTATTTGAAATAGTGGACGCCCGAAGCTTCGCTCGCGTGGAATTAGACATAACAATAGTTTCGTTTAAACTTTGTAATATTATATAGCCTATGTTACTAAGTGAAGATGTAGCTTTCTAATGGTGAAAGAATTTTTGAAATTGGTGCAGTAGTTTTTGTGTGAAAACATTACAAATACATCTTTCCTCTTTATTAAATTATTAGTATAGAAGTATAGATCGTTCATAAACAAATAGGACAATATAGAACAAAAAAACAAGTTGCAATATGTTTTTTTTTACCTAAACATGATGATTATAGTGATAACATAACTCACTTGGAAGATCTTCTGATGCTGGACCGTCGCGCCATGTTGGCTATAGTGTGCATGTCTTCTCCTAGGTGGTGGCCGTCGTGCGCTGGTACCTCGTGGCTGAGCGAGCCCGTCCGAGACCCGGGGCCCAATCCCGCAGCGACGTCCATTAGGCAGTTAAACAAGGACGCCTTCTGCACCACGCACTCCCTCATAACGTACACCCCTAACACTTGCGCAACCTCATGTCACTCATAGAAAACCCAAAGCAACCCTCTACCGACTAAAGCCTACATGAGTCTGCGCAATCTCAAACATTCCCATACATAATATCACTATGTCCATGCTGGAGTTCTTTGAGAGTAAAGATGTGTGATATTGTTGTGTAAACAGAATTCCAACGAATGGACATTGTACCTATAAGAAATAACTGTTAGTATTTGTAGTGTGTGAAGATGAATGCGGCTACCTGAGAACTGAGGAAATAACTAATACATGTTAGTTGTAAAAATAATGTATCAGCATCTCGGTGATGAAGTTCTGTATAAGTAGACACAAGTCACAAGTTTTATGTAGGTGGCATTAAAACGCAGTTTATTTTGAATTATAAAAGTAGTAGTAAAAGTAGGTTCATAAGTATATCAAAGATAAGCATTTGTATATTCTGAATGTGCGGGGAAAAATGTGCATTGTAGAGTTGAAGCCAGAGGCAGTTCACTGGCGGTGAGCTCGGCATAGTTGCGACAAATTATATTATTTGAAAACCTTATTCACGATAATTTTGAGACGTTCTCCAGCATGCGCAGACTTGAGAATCATGTTGTTATTAAGCTATGGCATAAAATATAATCTTATAGAAATGGCAAATAAGAACGTAGCAGTAAGCATTTTAATCTGAGGATAAATCCATCACATCGGGCTGCTACTATGGTATAAATTGAGCCAAAATGTAATCAAATCAAAGTTCATTATCATAAAGCTAATACACCAGAAATAAAACAATCAAAAGGTGAGAATCTGAATAGAAAACCATGCAAACAATCTTAAAAGAAGAAAATTCACACGAAATCTCAAAAAAGGGAAATCTAAAGGGAACTGGGAGATAATTGGAAACGTAAACAAGACGACACAAGGGTTCGACAATCACATCTACTGTACGACAAACAAGATCTAAGATAATTTCAACATAGGTACTTGACTAATTACTATTTGAGTATTTTGCAACTATAGGACAGATCACTGTTGTGGTTTACCAAGCCCTTTTAGGAACTTGAACAAATCGTGCCTTAAGGCATACATTTTCAGTACATGGAGGTGCTTAACTTGCTTCAAATCATTCTAGTCTAATAAAAATCTCTGTTCTAACGGCATAATCACTTGGGTCGTTTTTTAATCCAAATTTCATTTCACAGTAGGTAAATATTTTCAAACACGATGCGAATAAATTATTAAATTAAAACAAAACAAAACTATGAAGGTGCAAGAAAAAGAGTTTCGTTCCATATAATAATAAATACTACCGGCTGATTGGCCGTAGGGCTATTCTCGTTGGAAGCCTGAAAAGTAAACCACCAATGTAGTCGACTCGTTCGAGTCGAATTCGCTAAAGTGATTCTGTATTGTTGTTCATTGTGATATATTAAATACACACAGAAGCCAATCGTTTTTATCGGACGACATAAGAATACGTCCATTCATGTAAAATAAAAACCCAATTTTTGAGATTTGTTGAACACAACAATACGACCACAGGAAGACAACACAACCAACACTATGTACCTAACTAACTAGAGTGTTTCAAATTGTAATCTAAACACAGGGAGTTGTAAAGGACAAAGATCAAACACTACTTTTAACCGTGAGTATACCTAACCACATAAAGTTACATTTGGCTCAAGATACAAAAAGATACATTAACTTACGTTTGGGAAAGTTAGCCATAGGGATTAACTCTGGCTTCACATAAATCTAAGTAACCTATTATAAGTAATTAGGAAATATATAGTTGTTAATTAAGAACTTATACGTCATAGAGGATAGAAAATAAATATTGTGCATTGGTTTTTATTACAGAGGCAACTTACCTGAGACTGCTTCGGTTCTATTTTTCCAAACTGAGTTGTTTTCCAGTTCTCTATGATTATAAGCGCCGAATAGATTTTCCCTACAGTCATTTTTCCGGTGTTAAGCACATCGTTCCGCGGCACCAGCAAGTCCAACATCTTTTTTGCTTGTAGTGGCCATATGTGAGTTATTGTTTCCCTTAATTCCTCGTCGGCTTGATCCATTTCAGCGGCTATTAAAAATAAAAAATAAAAATGAAAGCTTTGAATCAAATATTTAAGACAAGAATATTTGAAAATAATCTATATTTACCTGTCCTCATCTTGATGTTCAGATTTTCTCGAATTAAAGCAAATAAAGTTGTTGTAAAATTAACCTTCCCCTCGTCATCCAGTGGCATGTTCATCCTTATTAACTTCTTGTAGGCTAGTCTATTTGGACATTTGTTGCCAAACCCCAGCGGAGGATCCATATTTTTTAACATATCATACATTTCTGTGTAATGAATCTTTCCACTGTAAAAATCGCAATAAATTATATAAATAAAAACATGCATATAAAAAGCTAAAGTGCAAATATAACCATCGTTAATTTAATACTCACGTGGCGTTTGGATCATATTCGGCCCATATTCTAACAAATTCATCGAGATGATGTGCACCAAGGATAGAAGAATCTCTTGTCAAGTAGTCAAAATTATCCATAATAACAGCAACGAATAAGTTCAGCATCTAAAATCATATTTGACGGTAAAATAATAAATGCTATGTAGAACGAAAATTTTAATAAAAATGCGTAATAACTTACAAGAAAGGAACAGAAGAATATGAAAGACACGAAGTACGCATAGGCGAGAGTGCTGCCACACGCCTCGTTTGGGGGCTTGCCTGCCTCCTTATCACATTTGGCAGGCTTCAAGCACGCCAGCATTATATTGGGCCACGACTCGCCCGTTGCGCATCTGTAATATAGTAGATACAAGAATTACAAAAACACACATGAGACAAATCCAATGTTCAGGTCACTGGGAACACTGAAGCTAAAAGAAAATGGAAACTACACCTATAGAAGTTGATCAACTCGTCTTGAACAACTTCTATATGATTTGTCTTGCCAAAGTACCTCGCGAGTGTATTTCAACACTTTCGTTTCTCTTTTTTACACTATTAATATCAATAAATCTTAATAACTAAATCTTACCGAAATAATAACATAAGTGCTTGAATAAAACTTCGAAAATTATTATGTCTGTTCATATCTGACTCTGCTGATAATTCTATATTTCCGAAGACCTGAAAACAAAATGCGCATAATAAAATAGTGTCTATTTTATTTTCTTGTAGATAAATTTTATTTATAAAGTCGTTTTACTAAACCTGCATTCCGATGATGGCATAGATGAAAAATAGCATTGCGATGAGAAGGCACACATAGGGTAAGGCTTTAAAACTCTGCACAAAAGTCCACAAAAGTATTCGAATGGTATAACCCTGCCGGAGCAGCTTGATCAGTCGCGCGGCTCGGAACAGGCGGAGGAAACCAACATTGAAAGTGTTCTCCTGAAATTCACACCACGAAAATCCGCATTAAACATAACGCTCCAACACCTGTTTAGGTACTTATTACATAAATAAGGAAACTCAAAACTACTTTGCTACCTACTCATTTGTATCAAAACATTTCCAGAACAATCAACTACTATTAATTCTAAGAACAAATTCTAAAGAAACGTATGTCATCGTATTCAGTTACTTAGAAATGTAATAATGATTTAGTTCCATTAAGAGTCGCTCAAAGGGCCAAAAGCTTTAAATATGAGCTGATATTTTCAATACCATGAAATTTTAAATCAGGAATCGTAATGGTAATCGTAGGTACATTACTAACGACTTAAACAAATTTTACTACACGGAATCAACAATCAATCATAATAATATATTCCCACGATTTGACTAGAAAATACTAACTATGGTCACGAGCACAACCGCTCTTCGAATAAGATATACCTAATACAATTTTTAAAGTCTCAATTGCGCGGTATGCCTCATAGCTTGAGTAAAGAAAATGTTTACGGTCTCAGCAAAAAATTGGAAAATCGAAAATTAAAAAAAGAAACAGAGAAAGTCATAAGGTCCAACCCTATTTTACACTGTGTTATGTAATGTTATCAGATCAATAGTATATATAGTAATAAGTAAGTATAAATAGGAGACTTCAAAAATTGTTACTACCTATATCAATGTATAATATAAAGCATCAATGATGACATATAACGTACTAGCTTTTACCCGCGGCTCCGCCCGCGTGGGGACAGGGAATTAACAATGCCATCTGTTAACAACATCCGGAACTAAATATCTAGCAAATAACAAAACATCGATATCTTCCCATGGGGATGTTTTACCGCGGTAAAAAGTAGCCTACGTCACTCTCCACCCTCCTCACTATCTCCATACACAAAAACCATACCATATAATAGCTTCGTTGCGACATGAAAGCCGGACAAACAAACAAACACACTTTCACATTTATAATATTAGGATGGATATGCACATAACTCACAAAGTACCTAAGTATCATTTAAATGAAGTAAAATTTACAAACAATAACGTCAACACAAACTTTAAATTCTAAAGTACCAATATTATCTATGCGAAGACGAATGTAAATGATACGACTGATTCTAATATTCATATAAAAATTTTAGTCAGACTCAAAACTGTACCTAACCTACACTAAATTTACCTTCTAGCATTAATTAATAGCGATATAGAACAATCTAAAATTATTCAATCAAACAGATAAGTAAAAATACGCTTTAGTCTAAATAGTCCAAAAATTTACCTAGCACGCTTTCAAGATTTTAAACTACATAGAATAAACACCACAATGTCGTGTAAGTACTAGCGCTACTCGATACTATACAGATCCTCTGTATTTACATAAATTTGGCTAGAACACTGACCAATTGATTACAAAAATCTAAGTTTCCTAGCAATCAAACACCCAGTTTTTTACCTGCTGACAGGATATGTCAGCACAGTTTTCGGCAAGGTCGGTCTGCAATCAGGATATATTATGTACCTTCACTCTCATTCATTTAGTTATAAAAGACCAATATAATTAAATAAGCAGTAGGTGTATTTAAAAAAAAAATTAATACTCACGCCAAACTCCATAATTAGAGCATCAATAATACTTCCAATGACCGTTATAAAATCAAATGTATTCCACGGGTCTTTGAAAAAATTCTGAAAGTTTTAATTTTATTTAAGAATCGAACTAAAAACATTTTATAGCCAAACATTTTTTTAAAATTTATTAAGGCAAATTTTCAATCAAAAGGTGTGTTTATATCTACTAATTACATATTGTAATGAAAAAATACTTAAAACGATTCGACTATAAACTGAAGCGAGAAATAATTGGTGTTTATAGAACTTTGTTTATATCATATTATAATAATAATGTTGGGTTTTTAGTATTTCTTCAAATAATGTTATTGATATTAACTAGTTTCATAGTACAAATGTACGCTTTCCATACAATACGGATTAACGGGACACTTTATTAGGGAAGGAAAGGGGATATCTCTCTTCTCAAAATTACTATTATTAGTATGCAATACTATTTATGCTTATGATCTATAGAACTCGTATCAAGTGACATAAAATCTATGAAAAAACCTAGATATTTTGTAAGAAAATTAAGCGGCATCTCATAATTTTTTTATGAAAATGATTTCTAAACTTTTATATATTCATGTCAAAATTGAATATTGAAAGCTAAACTAAGATTAATTTGAAATAATGTGTATTAAATATTATTTTAAGGCCATGTTACCCGTAAAACAAATAAGTGTTTGTTTTCTTGATTTAAATTTAACTACCCGTATTAACATGGATACCTGCAGAAGGTAGGTACTACAATGTTATGAAGAGAAGGTGGGTTAAATCATTACAATACCAAGTACCGCGCCAATTAACAGTTTATTTTACCGATACAATTACTAGCTTTGGCGAGTAACATGGAATTTATTAGACACGGCAGTCAATCAATTCAACTAATATCTATAATATGATTGATTACCGAGTACAAAGGACAAAATCAATACAATAGTAGGTAAAGCTATTTCCAAATGTGGGTCATATCAAATTCTTACCGTACATCCGAAGGCAATTAGCTTCAAGACGGTCTCGAGAAGAAAGAAGAACGTAAAGACTATGTTCATGACTGTTAACGTGTCCATGAGTGGCGGTGGAGCCTCGTGAAACTACCACAAAATGAACACCAATATTGTTTAGACTTAAATAATTAGAGCACAAAGCTAAATGCTAAGATTTAATTAAATATAATAATTATACATAATGGATATAGTTTCAATCACAGGTAATTTCGAATACCGTACAGCGAACGGGTATAGCATTTAGCTTATTTTATCAATATAAATCAATGCTCAATATCGATAAATCGTTACTCGTATCTACCGGCTAACAAGCCACTATTACAAAATATGTTATACGTTATGTGTAATGAACTCTGTATGTGTATTTATCGATACAATCGTTTAGCCCAATTTTGAAATATTTAGTAATTTTTGAATGCGTATTTCTGTGAACAGTGCACGTGATCATGCAAAGTCCAATCATGCGCACAGGCAGGCACATCAAAAAGTAGTGGTGAAAATCATTCAAATATAGCATAAAAATCAGTTGACTTACCTGATTATGTTAAACTTTTAATTATTTCTTACCTTAGTCGTAGAATAACGCGAGTTATTCAGTTCACTTCTTCAACATGTAAACTATTATACCTACGAGTATATATAAAGCATTTTCTTCGTGTGCCTATAGACGCACATGTGCTACATGCAATAGGAGATAGAGGCCATGCATAATCGTGACTTGCAAAAAATACATAAATAAATTGATGCAACACGTTAGAGAGAAATCAGTAAAGGGAAGGTGGGAAGGTACGTATTTACTTGGCAGGAAATCATTTCATACACTCATGTCAACAAACACAAAAAGAACAAGTTTTAAACAGAAAGAGTACATTTGTAAGTTTTTGTCTTTTTATTTAGAAATTATCACTTGAAACCGTGTATTTGTGTACTTACTTTGACACCATAAGCGATGATTTTCAACACCGTTTCCACAGAAAACATTCCAGTAAACCCCATATTCGAATACTTGAGGATATCCGAGTAGAGGTCATTTTGATTATAGTACTGCCATTTTGTGAAGACGTGTCGGAAAAACCCACGGCAATAAAAATTTATTTTGTTACTTGATATAAAATTTATGTTATCATGAACATTGGCATTTATGTGATGTACTTAATGGAATTTGTATAAAAATGTAACGTTGTATATATTTTACTATAAAATGAATAAAAATCATAAAAGAGATATCATTTACATAATAAAAATGAATAGCATTAGGATTGAAACAATAAACCTAGATAGTTATTAAAAACTTAAAAAAAGGGTTCATCAATGATAATTATTTTTCTACTCCCCAATTTTGGTTAAAACAAAAAAAAAATATGGGTAAAAATTAAACTAAAGGTGAAATTTGTTTTGATTCAAGTCAAACAAATCAAATTTTGTCTTTAATCAGATTCACATGGATTTCTTTCTTTAAAGTTTGCAATGGTTTAACTCTTTTTTCAATTTAGATTTTATATATGACGTACAAGAAGCAGCTCAAAGCCACCAACATATATTATGTTGCTTGACAGTAGGCCGTTCTACCAATCATGCAATTTCTTTTCCAAATAAAGATATTAAAGAGTTTTTCAATAAGATCATGCAACACAACACTGATGGCCCATGCCACGTCCTATCTGATTTCAGATATTGTGCATTCACAAGCACAAGTAACCGAATAAAATTGTGTAGTGCGATAAATGTGCAGGAAGGATTGGTATACGTGCAAAACACTTATATTAATACATACATATAGTAAACAATATTATAGCAAGCGGGGGACACAAAGGAACACTTAACATAAAACAGGAATAAACACCGATAACGCTGAAAACACTTGACGGGAAGGCGTAGTTGTAATCGAAATATGCATTCCGATGTAGCGCTTACTGACGCTGTTGATGACGTTGGCGAACGATGTGTTGTTTGTGTATTGTGTATGTGTGTGTAATCATGAGCTTTCGGCAGTACTTCCGTACCAGTTACTCGTACCATTAATTGTGTTGATTTTAAAATACAATTCACAATCATAGTAAGGACAGACGCGTTCACAAGTGATATTTAACTATTTTGAACTATGTGCTAACATGTAGAAGACACAATAATGCCGCTACACATGACATTATACATTTTGCAGTTGGATGTTGTTTATTAACTTTTGCCAGGTTTGGTGCGTTTGGCAACTAGTATTTCGTTAATTACGTGCCTTGTGATACACTTTCACCTACCAATACTACTTAAATTAAGTGATAATTACATTACATTAGATAGTGATTTATTTGCTTTTGTATGTATAGGTATTAGAGATCACTTTAAAATTTAGGGCAGTATAACAATATGATAACATGTAATAATAATTTAAAACAGTCAACAAAGTATGTATTTATAATTAAAAGATAATTCTAATTTTGTTAATGCATACCTTCATCATGAGTAACAAAGTATTTAAAACGATGAGAGCCATGATGAAATACTCGAAGGGTGTAGAGACGACTACTCTCCACACTTTGTACTTAAAACTTCCTCTTTTACTTGGCATATACCTCTCTAAAGGTCTTGCTTCTATCGTGAAGTCTATACATGATTTCTGAAAATCGATAGTTGAGAAATTAGTGTCCCAATTTTTATTCAGATTTGAGTTTTATTTAAAAATGCAAATTATGATTACCTGATTCTTATCAATTTCACCGTCTTGTAACTCGGCTTCACCCTGCTCTTGAAATGTAATAATAATCAAAGCTACGAATATGTTAACGAAGAAGAACGGAAACACCACAAAGTAAACTATATAAAATATGGACATTTCTATTCGAAAATTTTGTATAGGTCCCCTGTTTTCATATGTGGCGGCCATCGAGTTTTGTAATACTCTGAAAAAAAGAGATAAAAGATGTTAATCGTATAATATATAAGATGAAAAAATCCTGATCTAGAAAACTCACCAACAGAATCTAGGATACACTATTTCTAAATTAATTATTAGTTTTTAGTTTAAAATATTTTTAGATTCCATAAAAAGTTTATATACGGATTAAAACCTCTTTTTTTCTACTTTCAAGGTTTAATAATATAAATAAAAAAATAAATATATAAACAACTAAATATGGTGCCTTTACTTGATTACGTTTGTGGTAACGAGAGAGAAATACAAAATTGTTTATTGAGTTTCATTAATAAAAAGGGGCTAATTTCTTTTAATCAACTGGCTGCTTGAGCTTTTTAGCGTCATGTCATCATTTGAGTCGAGATGAAATGTTACGACCATGTGCACTGCTAATTAGTTCGTGTTAGAAAATGGTGCTATTTAACGCGTCGTTGCTGAGGCTCATGCAAAGGAGGTTGCATGATGTTGGTCTTCATGCTTCAGAACTACGAGTTCCAGCGTTGCGTCGTGGCAATCGCGGTAGGCGGTTGGTACTGTTTTCTAATGAGTCGCGCTTGTATTTCATCTGGATTCACGTCAAACATACGTTTGGAGAACTCCAGGCAGAGCCTGCCTTCAGGAATAAGAACCTGTTGTTTTCCCGAAAAGAATCCAAATGGGCCAGGAAATCCTTAAAATACGGAACGGCTGGTGGCGGCAGCTCTCTCGAGTTGTAGATTGGCCTGCTCAGTGGCACGATTTAAATCCTATCGACCATTCCTGAGACATGTTACACCGAAAGGCTTTTCGGCATTTTCGCCCCTAATTTCACAATAGTACAACAACTTTTCGAACATTTAAAGGATTAAGATTTCAAATATTCACGATTTTTCTTGCTTTCATATTTAAATATTAGTTTAGAACTAATGAAAGTAATGATCAAAAAGGTACGAAGAATTTTTTGATTTAGAAATTTTAGTTTTAAATTAATTGCTTAATGAAGTTCCTCTTACTGTGGCCATCCTTCCCCCGTCTGCACCGCAAACAGCGTCAGCATTGCCGAAGCGACGTTGTCGTAGTGAAAAGACTGCGTCGTCCAACACCGTTTGTTGATTTTCGGCAGCAAAGTGTTTGGTTCGTAGGCGAAATAATATCCTCTGGAAACAGGAGTGAAACATTTCAGTTTTTCGATCCTGGCAGCTAAATAGGCCTACTAGTTTTTGGGTTCTTTTGGTGATGTTAACCATTTCTTTTCACCAAAAGCACAAAGTAAGCACAAAGTAATTCAAATTATTTAAAATTAATAAAATGCAATCCCTGCATATAATAGCATTAGTACGAAAAAAACAGTTCCATCAGAATGAATTAATACGAGAAAGATACATATTGTTTAAGACAAATAAAATGTATGTTTGTAGGTACTGAAGACAGTAATGGAACTGAGTCAATTATAATACATAAAAGCAAATTTACATTTGTGTAGTGAGCAACGGTAAAATAAAATGATAAAAACAAATACTTACTGGCAGTCTTCAAAAGTATTCTTACTTATATCGGTGCAGTGAAAAAATTTACCATTAAAAAGTTGAACCGCAATTACAGCGAATATGAATTGAAATAATATGTACACAATGAGAATGTTAATGACATTTTTCAAAGAGTTCACAACACAGTCAAACACTGCTTTTAACTTTGGAACACGTTTTATAGTTTTTAAAGGTCTGAGCACTCTTAACACTCTTAACGATTTTATTGTGGACAGATTCTGCCCTGCCCCCTTTTTCACACCTCTGAAAAAAAAATTGGTCTTGTAAATAATTGAAACAACAACTAAGTACCTTTAAGTTTTTTTTTTTGAGTAAATTAGAACATACCCGATCTCGAAACCGAAGCTAACTAGGGCACAAATAACGACAGCGGCGTCCATAATGTTCCACAGGTCGCGGAGATATGCGCCCGGGTGGAACAGGATGCCCAGATCGACTATCTTTAACAACATCTCCACCGTGAACACACCCGTGAAAGCGTAGTCAAAGTAGTTCAGGACCTTGTTCCTGCAAATAGCACAACAATTATTAAGAGATATTTTGTATATCTTCGATAATCTGAATCAAGGGTATTCAGACGGGATTTAGATCAGAAAAATGTATATGCATAATGTTACTTAATTATTGTTAAAATTCTCTATTTGTGTATTAAAGATAGATAAGGATATACACAGATTTATTAGAAACAAATTATTTTACCTGTAATTATTTTCATCTACTGGATCTTCAGCCGCTAAAGCCACCGAACTCATACATATAACTACCATGATAAAAAAATCAAAATATTTTAGATTTACAACCCAGTGTGCGCCGCGCCTTATTCTGAAAAAAGAAATTACTTATTACCAAAATAATAAATTCTATCTAGAAATTAAAATCGAATGACCGTTTATAAAGACTAAAGAAAACTATAATTCAGATAAAGATAGGTAAATCAATAACCTTAAGCACGTTCAAATTGAGATTGATTTTTTGAAACGGTTACTTACGGATTAGTAGGTGACAAAATGAACATGGACGAGTATGGCAGCATTGGTTTTGGTCCATCTGTGATCTCTTCTTCATCTTCTTTTTTGGCCTCTTCTTTCTTCTTCTGCAAAAATACAT
The DNA here is from genome assembly GCA_944567765.1 of Carterocephalus palaemon. Lineage (NCBI taxonomy): Eukaryota > Metazoa > Arthropoda > Insecta > Lepidoptera > Hesperiidae > Carterocephalus > Carterocephalus palaemon. The sequence goes on along the minus strand of OX155641.1, from coordinate 11,639,416 downwards.
AAACTTAGACTACTTGTTATTGTATTGTTGTTGTTGTTATGTTTTATGTGCTGTGTTTCTTATATTCAATAGAAAAAGTGTTCAAATATCTTAACTGAAGTCCTAATTGGTTTAATATCACATTCATTTAATTAATAGAATTTAAACAATCAGTAGTAAGCACCAATGAAAAGAAAATAATCAGTCTTCTGAACCAAAGGAAATGCTAATAATCTACGAAACAATGAGCCTATAAACTTTAGCAGTTGAGAGTAGGTAATTATATATGACAATGGTGAATCGTGAAATTAACAATGAAAATTAATGGAGACACACGGCCGTGGGTCAGGGAAAAGAACCTACAGGCGACGACGACGGCAGTGTGTACATGAACCATTTCGAGCAACTTTTGACCCCTCTCTGATTGCAGACTGACTTAGGTACAGACTTCATTGACTCAAGAAATATTAGACTTGAACCTTATTATCATGGAACAACTTATGAAGTTGGGTGTTTTCTTTATTAATTAATTATAACTTAGTTCATTATATTGGGCTGTAAATTATTATAATGGTTTTGTGTAAGTATTTATCTAATTAAATCCGATGTGCCGCGTAGGTAAATATCATCATCATTATCTTGTCAAACTTAAGGTAGTGATTTATATTTTCCTAGGTATGTATCATTGTCTTTAGGAGGGGTTAATTAGTAACAATAATACAATATTATATTCAAGTTTATAATCTCATTGGAACAGAATTTTCGAACATGCAATAATTCATCTATAATAAGAACATTTGCCTTGAAAATTTGACAAATATAAAAAAAATTATAAGACATAAGAGACAAATTTGTTATAAGGATTATAATTTTTAACCAATATTCTAGTCAATCACAGATGCAACTATAAATTAAAAATTTAGAATTTATAGTCATTAGTATAATGCCTATCAACATTCGGCACACAGAAGCAACATTGATCTTCATTCAGCTGTTGCTTAAAATATTGTAAGCAGGAAACGAAGAAAAAGAAAATAACTTCGTTAGAGTCTACGAATATTGGAACTTTCCCTTATCTTGAGTGTCGTACAACTACAGTTTTGTTGTTCATTAATTCTGATAAATATGCTAACACATTATTAGTTCGCAGCTTCGATAGTTTGTATTTAAGTCATTGGCTTATTTAACTGCTCAATTCCTATTGATATAGGAAGTAAGTTTCCAACAAACAATATTTTAAGCTGCTAAGTCCAATGCACACGAAAAGCACAGCATAGTAAGACCACTGAGCTTCCTTTACCTTCCTACTTGCTTGCGAAGTACAAATGTCTATTTGAGGTAGACTCCCGTCCAGCGCATGCAATGCGCCCATTTCTTTCTGCAATTCCTAATTAGCCGAAACAGACGTTGTGGCATCAAATAAATTTTGAATAATGTCATTACAAACCGCGTGTTTTAATACAATACATCATTTTATAATTGAATCAACCAATCAACTTTGAAACGATGCAATGCCGAAATCCAATAAACAATAATATTTAGGTATCATCAAACGGATTACTTACTTGTGCCTGCTTTTCTTTGTCTTCCTCTTCCTGTTCCTCTTCAGCTGCAGTTAATTCCTGGAATGAAATAATGGCAACATTTACACAAGAAGCGGTATAATTTACAGGAGAGCTTGCATAAACACCACATCTTAGGCAACTGAGATTTTGTTATTTGAAAATTTACGTTAGTTGATCAATTTTTAACATTAAATTCAAAAAGATTTATCAACAATAATTCCATATGTTTAAAGGTTAAAATTTAAAATACGTAAAATTATTTTTAATCGACTAAAGCAAATTCCTTAAATGATCCACTAAAGACATACCTGAGCGTTCGCCAAGTTATCGACGGCGATAGCAAGAAACACGTTTAGAAGCGTGTAGTTTCCAAACAGCACCAAAATTACAAAATACAATGAGTAAATCATCCCTCTCTGTATCCCACCTTGGGATTGGATACCGTAATACATGACCTCGTTCCAATCTTCTCCTGTCAATATCTAGAAAGAAATATTTTCTTTTTGTATTTTCTCTCTACAGTAGTAATTGTAATATCATTTCAAATTGCACATTTTATTGATTAAAGTTTGTATACCTGGAAGACAGTGAGCAGTGCGATGGGAAATGTGTTAAAGTTCGTTGGTGGCGTGCCTTCTTCGAAATTAAACTGTCCTCCGAATAACTGCATACCAAGTAGAGCGAATATGAGGATGAACAAGAATAGAAGGAACAATAATGAGATAATAGATCTCATTGAATTCAGGAGAGATATCACAAGATTCCTAAGTGATGCCCAGTATTTTGTAACCTAAAACAAAACGTTAAGTTATTAGACAAAATAAATGTATATAAGACAAAAAAATTAACTACGTTTAAATTAATTTAAACTTAAATTACCATTATTATCTGATACATTACCTTAAATATCCTTAACAATCTCAAAGCTCTAAGAACTGAAAGACCAAAAGATCCTCCCTTGACTTCTGACCAAACTACTTCGAAGATGGAGGCGGATATGACAACACAGTCGAACCGATTGAACGAGGACTCGAAATATATACGCGGTCCTAATGCATACATTTTCACCCACATTTCCATCATAAACAACCCCAAGAACACAAATTCGGCATAGTCTGAAATATAAATAAAATGACCGAATTAAATTATGTTTCTACGTGTAATTAATTAAATGAAATACATACAACATTCGCTGAGCTAAATTCAGTTTGACTTACATAAAAACGAGGTAAGCCACTGCGGTTGCCCATAATGTTCGACAGCGACGCATATTGTGTTGAAGAGCACCAAAACTATGACGAACCAGTAAAACCACTGAGTTTTCACCGTATGTCGGATCCAAAAGCGAAACCTCTTCTCCGCGCGCCAGAAATCTGCACACTTGCCGGCCGTGCGAGATTTGCTTTTTAGAAAACCTGTACAATCACAACATTCATTAATAAAAAGTAAATTTCACAAAATATTATCAAAAGTTCAATCAATTAATTATTTATTCATCTAGTCACTACTACAACATTCTAACCTAATCTAGCATATTTTCATGTACATTTACCACATCTTTTGAACCCAGTTTTCAGTGCAGTGAAACCAGTTCCAATTATTTTCAAATCTCTGAACGAGCGGTACATATGTTCAAGGCGACATCGAATTACCATGGTTGCGCCTCGAGACCTCGATATTCACATAAATCATAGCCCACTCTGGGGATAACCTATCAATTTACTTACATTACAAATGTTACGTTTTAAGGTAACTTTAAGTTTTACTATTCAAGCTGAAGGGATAATGGATGGCGGGTATGAAAAACAGAAATAGCGTAAAGTAAAACATTTTCTTCTATGTTATTAAAAATAATCAATGTTTCTACAAATGATGATTGTTATTAAGGGATCAGGGAAAACTATTCCTAGATCTATGACTAGACTATTCCGACTACGTAGAAGATGAAAAGGAATATTCTACCAGCATCACGCTTGATCCCATACCTTGCTTTTTCTTTGACACTGTAAACAACCAACACACAAATACAGTACGAAAACGGAATGAAGATGGATGATATTATCGAGATATAAAAGTTAAGTTACTTGTTCATGCAACATTCATAACATACATTTATTTAATTGTCAACTAAATGGAATATCTCTACCTACATGTTTTTAATTTCAAGAAATTTAGTAGAATTAGGTAAATCTAGCTAAACGAGGAAATGATAGGTAAATATTAGGTTTGAACTCAGCATAGTAAGCTAAAATGTTTCAACAAGAGCCAATCAATAATGAATGGTTGAAAAATTTAGGATGTCTATAGTAATTATCTATAGTGGTAAGCTAAATCCTAAAACTATTCTCAAGGATTATTAAGTAGAATAAAGTTGTCAGAATACCACAGACAAAGCATCATATTACTTCTGGACTGGAATGAGACTCACAGCACACCACTCATACAACATCCAAGTGGCATTAAGAGGAGTGTTTACTGACCGTCATCCCCACAGTCCTCATCCTGTTCTTCCTCTTCTGTGTCAGTGCTTTTACTCTTCCCTAAGTTTTTTAATTTCTTCTTTGCTGCTACTCTTCTTCTGGCTAATATCAGAGAAACAGAAAATATGTTTACATCGTTAAGTTTTAAAATTAATATAGAGATATCCCGCCACTTTCATTTGGCACTTTATTTTAACCATTAATAATATAAATATGCAGTGACCCAAGAAATTAATAATGATAACTGAAGGCACTGTGTAGTTTTTTTACCTTCCATTATGTGCATTTTTTCTTCCTCAGTTGTTCTTTCTTCGTGTAAAATAACTTCCTCTGTAAAAACAGAAAATTATAATAAATAATTTATAATATAATATTTAAATTTATATTTATCTTATAGGATTGATAAGACTTCCGACTTAATAGGAATAGAAATGAATTTAACCATGACACTCACCTGCTTTACAAATCCACTCAACGTAACCATTGAGTTCTCTTTCTAATTGTTGTTGTCTTCTTAACTTAAGAAATTCTTGTCTATTTTCTACTTTCTCTCTTTCTTTAGCGAATTCACTGTAAAAATAGCACTTCATAGCTATAAAACTAAGTGATGGCTTGGTAGCAAAACATAACAAGTGCATATAATTTTGAAGTCCACATAGACTCTTACGCCCGAGCATCGAAAGTGAATGAACGATGACAAAGAAGTTATTTTATACATAAAATCATATCATAGTTATCTCGTACCCATCGATTGACCTTTAGGCGCAATCGGTAGTGACTCTGCCTGTTGCGCCTGGAGGCGTGGGATCGAATCCCACTCAGGACAAACATTCGTGTGACGAACACTTGTGTTTGTTCTGTGTCTGGATGTTAATATAGGTAATATTATCTATTGGAGTATGTATTTTAAAATTTCTATGTATGTATATTAGTCTCTGATGTCTCACAGCCTGTGAGGATGTCCATTTAAAATTATAATCATACTACTCGATACTTTGTTAACTTCATAGTATTCCAAAGGTACAAAAGGTGAAAAGTGATCAAATTATATATTTAATGTAACATAATTATGTACCTTTTTTACAATTCATATATCGTTGGCTATAACTTATAACTAACGATGGTAATGGTTTAAACTGGAATATGAACTTATTAAACCAAAAAGATAATGCAGTTATTAGAAATTTTTCGTAAGATAAGTAATATTAATTGTTTACATAATTTACTCAGGTACCTTACGTTTTACTCACACACCTAAACTATGTAGTGGATATTGATCTCAAAAATAATGAAATGAAAGTAATAAAATTACAAAAATGGAAAACTGGCAACCATAACAACTGGAATTTAATTGTTTTTATAAAATTGTGTTACATGTTTATAACACAGTAGGCAAATATTTATGCTTAGTATGTCGAATCGTTAGCATGATATACTCGTAAATATATTGTAATTATACAGAATGAATACTCAAGTAACTTTACTATGAAATATCGTATTTGTAAACAGGATAACGAAATCAAGCGAGCTTAAAAATAAAACAGAAAAACCATAGCACATACTACAAACACGCTTGCTTCAGGTACGTGACCTAGCCAGATTTAATTACACCAAACCTGCTTCAGTTATCCAATTTATGTATCCTGTAAAGTCTTCGTTAAAGGCTTTACGGGCTCTCTCTTTCTGATACTGAGCCCTGCGCTCAACGCGCCCTCTTTCGTTAGAAAACTCTCTGCATATTTTATTAACATACAAATTATAATTAAACTTATTTAAGTAAATAAATCAATAGATAAATATAATGGAAATTATAAGTAAATGAAAGTGATAGGTGCACTTATGTAAGTAAAATAATTAACTTACCCGCTAAGAACACCGAGAACTAAGTTGAGCATAAAAAATGAACCCAATACTATTAGAGGCACAAAGTAAATCCAGTTGAACGTACTACCTAACGCGTCATTCGTCTGTAAAAGAAGATATTGCGTCATTTTAATTATTTAATAATAGGTAATGTTTGTAAGTTAATGAAAATCAAATACCCTCAGATAAAGCTACCATGACTACTGATTGTAAACCCTTTACTGTAAAGTCGCCAAGATGTAATAGGGTACATGCATTATATTTTTTTATATTTTTAGTCGATCAATTAGATCACTCTATTATGCTAAAAAAATAAAACAAAGAGTAAATAAATATCAATATGTAGTAAAGTAAGAAAAAAAATTGAATTTTAATAACCAATTTGCGCGCGCTTTTTGACGAAACGATACACGAAGTTAACTATTCATCGTGAAAATTCTTGACGGCAAGCTGTCAATTAAATAAAACATGGCTCCTTCGATCAATAAATGGCTCGCATAAACCGACAGTGAGTGACAGATTAAAGTTGGCAAAATACGAGTATGGCTGTATCTTTTAGACAACTTCAATAAGATGTATAGTTTCGTCACAATTCAGGTTGAGCAATCACGTTTTAAAATTTTTAATTTTAATTAATTAAAATAAATATGTACAGTAGGTAAATAGTATTAAAATAAATATAATATCTTTGTCGGTATAATTCTACGGCATTAAAAGATTGTATAAAAATTCAGGGTCAACATCTGAATCACGTGCTTAAAACGTATTGTGACTATCAACTGATTCATAAAATAATCTGGATACTAACCCAATAGAGGATGGCGGTCCAGCCCTCCATGGTGATGCACTGGAAGACGGTGAGCATAGCGAAGCCGATATTGTCGAACGACGTGATACCCTTGTTCGGCCCCTCCCACTTCTCCAGACACGTGCTCTTGTCGTACTCACACACGTGCGCGCCGTACGGCGCGAGCGTGTCGTTGTCCGCGTTGCACGGTGTCGGATTTTCGCCATCATTAACTATTTCACCTGAAATAAGGGCAAATTGTATAAAGACTTACAACTGATGCGTACAAAACCACATTCGGTAAGCATACTCTTTCCTTGCAGAATGCTGCTATTGCAATTCGGGTAGATATTAAATAGGGAGATTAGACATTGAAACTTGAAATGAATGAATGAATGATTTGAACGATCGTTATTCTACGCTCAGGAAGGGACAATCCTGATCGAATAAATCAAAAACGCGTGGTGACTGTATTCCTTAGAGAACTTACGCCTCCTACACCTATGCAATATACATATTGCAATTCAGATTTTCAGCTGGAAACACATGATTGAAAATTAAATCGACGCGAGCCATTGGGCTATGGAGGCTACGCTGGAGAGCCATCTAAAGGCTGATGGTATATGGTAGGTATACATTGATGAGATTAACGCTTTAGTGATTTCCACCACACGTTTACTTGTCAGATGACCTTGAACAAAAGAAAACTAATTTTGTAATGTATGGGAAAATCCTGAATCAAATGATTTTGCTATTAATTGCAAAAGCTTTATTTAGATACATATTTAAAATATAATCTAAATATTGGTCATACTTGAAACTACAGTAATGCCAAGAAAAAATAGTGGTTTGAAACCAACTTTGACTGCAATTATTGCAAATGGAAACTGGGTCAACACTTTTATTTATGTCAAGCGGCGCGAAACAAAGTCCATAAATTTCGATGGCATTTCTTCGCATAATTTGTTTGGAATGCAGTAAGTTCTACATTATTGTCATTTGTTACCCAACCATTTGTATCAATTTACGTAGTCTCCGCAGAATTTTATGCCAGTTTTAATGCCACGATACTTTGCAATTAACTTTAGTGCTACATTTTCCTACGCCAGACATTGTTATGATTTCCAGAAAAATACGTACCTATTACGATTTAATTCTTCGCTTTTGCTTTTTATAACTCAACACGCGAAATAATTACTACAGAAAAAGTGAGATTATACTGTTAATTTAAAAAAAAAAACCTTTTATAACTTTTTTTTTGGTGCATTGTCATCGGAACCAAATATGTGTGCCAAATTTTAGCTCGATAGCTTCAGTGGAAGTGGGTGAAATATTGATTGCAAGATTCCTGGACATTCATACATACATACGAGTACATACGAGTGAAGTTAAATAAAAGCTTTTAAAAATCTAGAACCATTATTTATATTTAACGTAGACAATTTATGCCTTAAAACACTTTCGATTACAACAATTCCTCAATATAAATTATTTATTCTTTAGTTGTAGTAAAATTCAATGCTTTTGTGATTTTAAACAAATAAAACAAGAGCTTAAACGACAAAAAATGTTATACTTACTAATATCTTCTAAGCTATAACAAGTCTTATGTAGAGCCCCAGAATAAAATTCGAGGCCAATAATGGCGAATATGACGATCGCGAAAAGCACCAAGAGACCGATCTGTAGCAACGGGGCCATTGCTTTGATGATGGACTTCAGGACCACTTGCAGACCTGCACAACACATTAGTTAAAACACGAGGCCTTCCAGAAAAAAAAAATTAATTTAATGGATAAATTTAGAGACAATATTGACTTCAAAATTAGACTTTCTGAAATAACGTTTATGAGATTGGAGCGCAGTGAGTGAATGATTGAACGATGTGTGGTTTGATTCTTGTCTAAAGTTTAAAGGATGATGGTATAATACTATAAGAACATTTACATTCAACATAATAATATAAGAACGATTACTACATTTTAATGTAATTATTTACTGAAAAATGTATGTTCAGATAGATCTAAGCAGTCTACTTACACTTGTTATGTGACTGTCTTTGTGTCTAACCCAGCCTTACTTGCGTATAAAATAGGTACAATGTACTCAAAAACATACCTACATTTTATAAATTTTGTGTAATTCAAAATTCATTTTTAACTTACAAATATACAATCATTCCCTTAAGCTTTATTAAAAACTTCACAGCTCTCATAAACCAGTGACATCGTGACTAAGATGAGAAATAAGTGATGAGACGAATTTTGATATTCGAATTGTTGATAATGTTAAGTATAACCCGTATTACATAAATTGTATGTAGACAGAAAAGTACGGAGTAAAGCAAAGTAGTAACAGTTCAATATTAAATACAAAGTTAGTAAAATCTATGGTCAATTATCGACAAAACATCAAGATGAAAGAGTCAAACTTAACGTGCACAAGAACATAGGTAATAATGGCAGGGTTACTGTTGCATACATTCCAGTTAACTTGGATCTATTCATAAAAATTAAGTATACTATACGACGATTAACGTCATAAATAAACAGTTCAGATTTGAAATTGGAAAACAAATACCAAATTATTGGGGTCTACAATTTAATGATCAAAAAATTAACAAGAACTTCTTTGCCTTCAAATCTGCTTTGACATCTGTGAATTTCGATGATTTTCTTTTAACTATAATCTCTTCAAATATAGTATACCTACTTTTTCTAGAAATACGAACCATTTTAAAATTCTTGAATTAATTTATTAGTACTTAATGCGTAAGATGAAGTAATGTCTTATGAACCCGGAGTGTATGCAGCAGTGAGTGCTGATGGAATCTACGGTGCTAATCTAGGAATGTTCTAGAACTCACTAGGAACGCCCGATACTAATTTAAGGGGCCTCAGCACCCTAATGGCACGCAAGGTCCTGAAGTCGACGTCGGGCGCGACCGGCAGCTGCGTGATGATACTGCCAAACACATATCACTCGATACTATAGCTTGAACTAGCAACTAGCTTAGTTAAACTTACTACCAGGAATGTGCTTATATGACTGAAAATCTCACCAATAAAATGCTTCATGACGTATGTAAGGTTTATTGCGATATGTATTAGACTTTTCGTTTAAGTTTGTAAGCACAATCCCATCTCTCATACAAAATAATTCACTAGCTTAACTCTACTATCTAATTATGTTTCATTTAAATCTAATTAGTTACATCGTTATCATTAACTAATCACACGTAAATCTTTACGAACTTTAATCTAAATGCGTCAGTTTATTCATACCTAAATAATCATATTTATCTAATTTCTTACTTATTAGCTTTTTTTATTAAATAAAAACACCTACACAAAACACAATAATAGCAAGTCTTAAACTATTGTGCAACACGTAAATAACCGAAATCCAAATTACATTTAACATTTTCCATAATAATAATCACAAAAATATTAAAAATCACGCATCACTAATATGTAAGTACGAGATTTCTCAGTATGACAAGTAAGTAACTCTACGTTCTGTCTCTAAAGATGTAAAAAATTCTATTTTCAAAACTAGCCATAATAAGTATTTATCATCTACGTCAAAAAGTTCGATCGAAAATAGGTATCTAGCGAGAATGTTCTATACAATATAACATAAGGTAGTTATTATGTGAACTTTTCGCCAATTACTGTGAATTACTTGGTATCCGCGAGACGAGCTTGAGCGGGCGCAGCACTCTGAACGAGCGGAGCATGCGCAGGTCAACGTCCACGTTGTATTCGGCGAATATCGTCATCGACCTAGTTTTTAGTCATCGAACATTTCAATAAATGTACTGCCTAATATTATTTAACATTACCTAAATTTGGTTTAGGACAGAACTTTTTTGACAAACTTTTTACTGTACCATAATAAAATGTTGTTCCAATGTTGATGCAATTGTGAAATACCAGATTCGGATATTATGTTAAAACTGAATGTGATTTAACTGAATGTTTAACGATAGCCATGGAAATATACTCACCCGGTTACTACAACGAAAAAATCCATGATGTTCCAAATGTTTCTAAGGTACGACCCTCTGTGTAAAACAAAACCTAAAGCTAAAATTTTTAACGAGGCTTCTACACAAAATATTCCTAAAAAGTACGCCTCGGTCTTTTCCTGAAACAAACAAAAATAATATGATTAATGACAGTTATATCACTAGATACCCATTGGTAACGGAGGGTAAGGAGTTACGTCTAAGGGTCATCGACCAACGCTGTCCCCCTGCATGACCATGCATCACCATGCATCTCAGGACCAATCCGTCCTGAGATGCATGCTGATGTATGCAGGCCTAGTCAGTTGAGCGAAGAGTTTGCTACCAGTGGGCCACTACTGGGTATTACTTCTGTTTTATAAATGATTGTCTATCTCACTACGCAAAGAGTGATTATATAATAAACAAAATCAAAAAATTCTACTTGAGATAAATTGTCTGCAAGTTTCTCTGTGTATGTATAGCGCTTTAAACGGTTTGCTTAAAAGTGTAAATTCCCGTTGTTGATTGGACCGGAACGTCCTGGAGAATTAAGTACGTCGCCCCGAGGAATTCCTGGAGCGCGGCGTTTAAGGAACTTATATTCAAAAAATCTATTCGGTAGCCGAGTCTTGAGAGGTATTTTGTCAAAGCAAAAGGCTTTGAAATTATTTTATGATTTTATACGGACCGGGCCTCTTTGTACTCTACTAAAAATCATTGATATATGAAGTAAAAAAGACGTATGTCGATATACAAAAACATAAAGGTACAAACAAAGGTTTAGTGATATATATTATAGTGAAAATAAAATAATTGCACAATCACACATATCAGGGATGCAATGCATTATTGTACCAAGTATTTCCTAATCGTATTTTATATACGATCTTACACACATTGATTTTTATATATTAAATTGATTAATAATTAACAAACAACTAACCAGATTCTGTGCTAAGATGGTCTTATCGCCGTTGGGCAAATGCTCCTCCAGCGCCAGCACCACGCAGTTGGCGATGATGGTAAGCAGCACCGCGTACTCGAAGGGCGGCCACTCGATGATGAACCTTGTATACCTGGAAATAGAGTTTGTTTTTTTGTGAATTAATCAATTAGACGTACGTAATTTCATGGACTGAAGAGATTAGAGGATGAACAGCAAATAGCATTTTCCAAGAGTGATAACTACATGTAACGTAATATTATTAAATTGTCTCTTTAAACCGAAGTAGACACCGTCCAGCCAGAGGTATTTTAATGGATATAAGATAGAAAACGGGTATGCAGCACCACCTGCTGCCGCCGTATCAATAAAAGAACCCTGAGCAATAACCCGATTTTCAATCTATTTTATGTATTTTCAATTGACGAATTAATACTTATAATATCACGACTGTATTTCTCCGAAGAACTTGGCATGTACCAAACTCGCCGCGGTAGTAATGCCTAGCGATCCCGTGGCGTCTCACATCGTCGCTGAAGGCACCGCTGGGTTTTAGTGGGTATTGTGGCCAGTCATTGCCAGTGAATCCCACATACCTGCCCAGGTCACGGGCAGGATGCGTAAAAGCATTTCCCAGAGAAAAAAAAGCATGTACCACACACACACACTTTTCACCAGTTATGTGTAGGTCTCATGTAGTGGTCCGTATACACAAATTCAGACTACGAGCTGCTACCCGGAATTTCATGTTAGAAAACTCCAATAGTTGTTGCCCGAGCCGGGTATCGAACCCAGGACCTCTAGGCAGTCGCGTTTACGACCACTAGACCATCGATAATGCACCGGTGCGTTCCCTAGGAGATCCCGGAGCCTCACTATATGCGCAGGAAGGCTGCCGAGCGGGTTTTAGTGAGTAAAAATCTCACATACCCCGGCCTCCCCCCAGCGGTCGGGCATCTTGCGAAGATTTCCCCTCGATAAAAAAAAAGACCATCGATAATAATTATGAATCCATAATCACATCTCGGAACGGTAGTGCCTCTTAATGAAATATCGTAGAGCGAACACGATATTTGTACCGGGACGTTAGAAATTACCTACGGATATTAGCTCTGTAACTTTATTAAACCAACGTTCTGAAGTACGGTTAGTAGCTGCAGAGTTCTGGAGTTTGAAATCTGAAATAAATTTTTACTCCAAAATTTTGGAACATTATCGTTAGTAATAATAATAATAAAATCTTTATTTATTTGCTCTCGCATGGTTTTAGCTAAATATTTTGGGATACATTAATTAGCATAATGTAAAATTCAATAATGTTAAATTCTTATTTAGAGAGCCTGATGTCTATCTATCTGTGTGTTACATGGTGGTAACATATATATCAATACATAGGTAGATACAAAAAAAACATTCATCTCATCCAACTCCTTCTATCTGATAGAAAAACCTCCTGATGTATTACTGTCTCTTACCTGTAATCTATTAAAAACTACACTTTTAATATAAACATGTCCTGTATAAATATAATTATATTAAATAACAATTTAGTACCAACTTTTAAATTAAATAGAATCTGAAATTGTGTATGAAATATGAAAAACGATGAGTGGTGTTAACTCTAAAAGATGTGATTTTTAATTGATATTTACGAGTCATTCATTCAATTCAAACACCAAAAAAAAAGGTTTAACAACAATAATTATTATAAACTACATAACATACAGCTCTTTATAATATTCTTATTAAGTTTTGGGAAGCAACTAACTCTAACCCGGAGCGCGCTTTTGCAATCTTCGCGTAGTTGTGGTCCACTTTAGACGTCATAGAAACCTAGATAGTGTCAAGCCTCATCATCTTTAATGTATTTCATGCAGCGCGTCTCTATCAAAGTTTAAAGTGACTTTTATACGGACCTGGGGAGTGTGCTGTGCTTATAATAGTTTTAACTCACTTCTAAATAATTAATGAGCTGCTGAACTGAAGTTAATAGGTAGATTGCAAGTAGATGTTAGATACGACTATTGTCGAGTTTGATGGTTTCATTTTTTTTAAATTTCTTTATGGATGGTTGGTCGTTTACCTCAGTGACGCCGCTCGCTCGAGCGATACGCCTGTATAAATTACTCTATGATGCGCCTCCTATACGTGGTAGCGCAGCGGGTGCGTAAATTGACTGCCTCCCACGCTCACCAGCGGGGAAATCACCGACCACGGGGTTTACCCTAGAGCAATTGCCCGGCTAGAAAATATCGCCCCTAACTCCGAATTCCTTCAACTTTAATAATTTTTAGTTAATATTTATTGTATAATTTAACGACATTTTTCAATTTTAAACTAAAGACTTTTTTATATTTTGACGTTAAATATGAAATGATTATTTGACATTTACTTGAAATAAATTAACTTTGATTATCAGACATAAATAATATTGGCATTCTAATCTTTATTCACGTTATTTTATTGTGTTATCTAATAAGCCATAACAATTAGATAATAAAGAATAATTTACTAACGCAATAATAATACTAATATTACACCTGTAATGTTAGTATTATTTGTAATATGAATACATAAATATTTGTCCACCTGATGGGCTCGGGTGTTCACTTGGAAAAGGAGGGGTTAAGCCATCGTCAACCATGCTGGCCACGTAGACTTCACGTACCTTCGAGAAAATTATAAAAACTCCCAGCATGTTTCCTCACGATGTTTACCTTCATTATTACAGCAGGTAACATTAAATTAAGTTAAGCATAGATTTCATGGACGCTACCGTGCTTCGGAGAGCACGTAAAGCCGTCGGTACCGGTTGTTTTCAATGCTGGAAGCAATCGTTTGGCCACTAACCCCTCCACCAATCCGCATTGGAGCAGCGTGTTAGAGTATGCTCTAGACCTCCCGCAGCTATGTCTGTGGGACCGTGCCCAGCAGGACGTCTATGGGTAGCAACGAAGCAGCGAAGCTTAGCTTAAACACTTACTTCCGAATAGGGTTTTCGTCGGAGAGTATAAATAGCGAGCTGGGCCCCGGAGCAGCGGGCTGGTGCGCGCCGCCCATGGTATCAGCTGGCGCCGCGCGACCCTGCGCGCCCGCCGCCTCCTGCGCTGCCGCCAACCTGGAAAATACCAACCGCATCTCTTAAATATATTTTTTATGTTAATTCAATTTCTTTTTTTTTTTTCAAGAAATTAATTTAATATGGATATTGGATAATATAAGATAGCAATCGATCTTGCAGCACCACCCGTCGGTATCTACGTAAGTTTTAATATCACGTTGAAAATCATAAAGAGAACCAAAGTCAGTCACTTAATCTCAGCTTAATTTAACATACATGATATAAAATAATTTTAATTTAATCTTAAAAAACGTTCATACCCAAACTCAAAAGCCGCTTCGCTATGATACATATCTTGGCTGGAACTACAAAACACTAATAGCTTAAAACTGCAAGTGCAAATTTATATTCATAAGTAAATATAATTTGGTAAAAATTAAGTGCACTTTTAATGAAATAGTTTTTCATACAAAGTATCAAGCAGATAATATATTTTACAAAACACACACTAAAATATTTCATTATTTTAAGAATTTTGCAAAATAAAAGCAGTAATATTATAAAACAGAGAAGGGTTCTGAAAGGATCTTATTTATTTTCAAAATATCTTCCAGTAGCCCTAACAACTATTTCTGTGTAATCACTGATTACTTTAATAAGTACTGAATTCGCTTCCATGAAAACTGTTTTTTTTTTACATTAAGGTTACTATTTCAGAGTAAAAGTGTGCGGTAGACGTGCGAAGTACAAATAATCTGTCGCATACGGGACTGTGACTAACCAATAAATAACTTATTAGATTCAATTGCTTTTCTAAAGCTCCTGATTGTCGCAATAATGCAGTTAGTGTGTATTATTGTGCTGCGTTCATTTTCATCGTATGATAAGTATGTAAGTACCATAGATAAATAAAATAAAGTAGGTAAATGGTAGTAATAGTAAAGTAACTAGTAGTACAGTAACTTTCTAATATCTATCTAGTTTTTTTAACGGATGGTAAACGAGTATGTAACACAACATATGACAACTGTGAGAAACTTTGAACATTACCCAGATAGGGACTAGAGAGATGTACAGTTGATGTAGATGAGAGTACTACAGGAGCAGAGAATGTCAGTTCAAAATTGAGAATTAATCCTTTCAAATCTTCTGTATCTCAATAATATTAACCACTGTATCCCACAGTGGTTACAGGGTGGCTTATTCAGTGCGTAGATCACACGTGAAAACCAAAGTAAATTAAAAAGTATACACTCATTCGAAATTTCGATTTCTGAAGACTTATTTTTCACACTATAAAGAATTGCGACAGGAAGGAACTACACGTCTCCACCAGTACGTACCTAATATGCAATAGTTTAAGCAGTTTCACTTAAGCTTCGACTTATTACAACAGTAACAAGCTGCTGGTCCAAAGAAAACTTTTCCGAAAACCATTCCGCTTCCACAAACAACTTACCACCTAAATAACCAGCAATAAAGTTTTGTTGCGCTTGCAAACTTTATACTGCACAAAAAAGAGGCAGTTCAAAGTTATAATGTAATGGAAAATCTATAGATATTGTCAACAAAGGTTCGTATTTTCACACTGCGTTCATATAAGCGTATAGACGCGCTGAATGTAGGTCAGTGCCTCGACTCGCTAGGGTTGCCATCTGTGAAATTACCAACATGGCACAATGAGTAGATACTGAAGCTTTGTACATTTTTATTGTAACCTGGACTTTTTCTGACAACCGCAATATTTACTATCAATGACAATGCCGACTTTGTTGTTATGCATTTGCGATATTGAGCTCGCGTTTTCACTATACGTTTTGTTTAAATGAGAGCTTATTTTGTGTATTGTGGCATTTAGATAAACCGCAGCTATTTCGTTTAATATATTACGAATGTAAAACCATTTATATTTATTAATAAAGTAAGTATTTTGTATCAATAAATAATTGAAAGTACATGGAATAGTCTTATATATATTTTAATAAACCGCTCTGTGTTTCGTCAAGAGGACATTATCACACTTTTATTACGTCCGTATCTAATTTGCATGAAAATAACAAAATTTTGTATTTGTCTATTTCTATTCAATTAACTGGAACAATTTCATAGTAGATACCTACAACATTAATATATCCGTAATTTGAGTGAAACAATGCGTTTTTCTTAAACTTATCATAAATGTTTACTTGACGATGCAACTAAGTTAATATATTTGACTATCGATAATGACGAATCTGATTGTTTTAAACCGGCTGAAGATACAATACGGTTATTGGCGTGGATACCTACTTTATTTTCTGTTGGCTTTTTTTAAGGAGAGAACTTTGACATTGACTTTCACATCGAATATCATTCCTTAATAACCTAATTGTGTACGACACGCCATAAAACATGATTATTTCAAGGATTTAGGTACTAAGAGTATCGTGAAACGTGTTCGTCATCTATAGAACTATAGACTGTGATTATGTTGCAAATAAACACAATTCTAATTTATTAATTTATACCGAGTAATGGCAGAAGAGCGTAATTGAAACATAAAATTATTTAACCATAAAATCACACCTGCATTACCCCGAAGTGGTAGGCAGGTGAGCAAGTACACCCACATTTCTCCAAAACGGGTGGAACGAATAACTTAAAGCAACACCAAATTGCATTTTTGACAACCCTAACAGCTCCTGTATATTGTGTCGTCGGCGAACTGAAAGGGGGTAACGAAACGGGTGCATTAGATTAATCAACGTGGCCTCGTGTTCGAGCTGCCATGTTTCACTTCTGGGATACCGACGCGCCCTGTTAACTGAATAACGACACATATCAGCGAAAACACATTCAAGGCAAACTAGAGGGCTATTGCATAGCCATGCGATCCACGTCAACTGGTAAACGATTCCTCAAGTTTTCACTCATATTTCACTATACATTCTATATTTTTATTTGATTATAATGTATTACAATGCACCTATTCATAATAACAATGTCGTGCAAAACTTTAATTTAAGTGCATAAAATAGTAAACGCCACTGTATTACTAATTATTGTACAAAATTCTTATGTACTTAGTTGGCACCTATGCCTGTAATTAATAAATAAATAAATATTTAAGGGACTCTTGATCGGAACTTCAGATAAACCCGTAACAACATTTATTTATTTGATAATTTAAGGCTTTATTAAAAGGTTTTACAAAAGGCGGACTTAATGCCTCAAGGCATTTTCTACCAGACAACCTTATGTGATTGTTAGAGCTGGTGGTAGGTGTAAAAAACAATTTAGGTCGGTCCCGGTTGTTTTTATTGGTGAAAACAATAATTAAGCCTTGTCGAAGACCTTCGGGTGGCTTAAGAACATTGGATACTGGGTTGGCCACTAGTCCTTCCATCAATCCGCATTGGAGCAGTATGGTGGAGTATGCTCTAGCTAGACATTCCGCTGATTTGACAACTTACATAACTCGTCTAATTCTTTTTTAGATAATTTTTGCGGGTAGAATCAGATTTTCATTCATTTCGCTTATTGTTAAAGGCGATGGCGTAGGGGCGTCCATTATGGAGCCAGGCATGTAAGAAGCAAGGAGCATGTCCTAAAAACCAGCGGGATAACGCGAAATTCAAAACGATTTCAGCGAGGTGGAGCATATCCTAAGCAAGTCTCCCGGATTTCCTATTCAAGGACCTATTTCGGGTTAATCTTTGTGTAAATACCTATTAGCTATACGCAATATCTTCAATCTAAAGCTAAATGATTAGAAATGCCTTATCAAACTGTGAACGAAAAACTGGTACCTACCTGTCATTAACTGTACCTGTATTTGTACAATAATGAAAACAAAGGTACTCACATTTTTCCGTTGTATGGCTAGTCAGATCCACAGATACCTTAATAATAATTCAGGCTGAATATTGCGTGGTTTCATGGTTTTATTCATTAACAAAATTTCTATAACGACAGTAGTAGTTAACAAAACGCGACACTGTAGTTAAAATGCGAACAAAACGTGTAATGTAGCTCAATGTCACTGAGAATGCGTTCGAGTTTTGTTGTCTGTAGGTCTAGTCACAATTAATTAATGGTGATCCAGAACTACCGGCATTACTGTTTTTATTAAATTTTATGTTGACTCTCGATTAGCTTTATCTGTTTGTAAACAATATACTTATGAGGCCACTTTGATAGGTGGTAATGGTCAGTGGATTCTTAACAACAATTTACAAAATAGTAAAATTACGATTATGAGGCTGGTTGTATGAAATTAAAAGTGATCCTCGCTGACGTGTGATAAGTTTTGAGAGGTTTTTTCTCTGTCTCAGGCATACATTTATTTTACAGCAACTTTTACATTTGGCCTTTAGACTACTATTTATAGTATGATCCAGTAATTAAATATCCAAGGAAGTTCTTGGATATTTAATTATTGCGGCGGTAATATGTTACCAATTCGTACCCGTCAAGAATATTAAATTCTGCTCATGAAATAGATTAAACAAATTACAGCCTTTTTTACTTTATTATTATGTCATTCAATAACAGTGCAAGAAAACTGTTCTTCAACTCGTTGCTAATTTAAAAAATACTCAAATAAAATAGAAATACTTAATTGCATTGCAAGTAAAGCTAGGAAGCAAAGCACTCTTTATCACCCTTTGTTTGGTTAGTGCAATGTGTATCGACAAGCAATTAGTCAGATTCTAAAGGTGCGCTTACACGAGGGCAATAATTGCTTGGCGACACGAATGGACCGATCTGGAGCAATTAGTGGAGCAATATGGAGCCATTTCAATAAATTGCGGCAATTATTTCGGCGATATTGCTTCTAATTGCTCCAGATATTTCATATCGCTCAATGTCGCAGATACGAATTGACGAATATCCAATGGGCTTGGAAATTCCAGGCAATTTTTGTATGTATCTCGTTCGCACTTGTTTGTTTTGCGGCTTGCCGTCTTGCTTCCGCGGGGAGAGCGAGAGGTCGGGTCCGCGGCAAGGCGTCGTCAGTCCAGTGCGTAGTCAGCCTCTGTTTGTTTGTGAAAACTGCGGCCTCTTAGCCAAAAACGATCGCACCCAGATACGCCTATTCCTTTTCTTTCTTTTTTGTTTTTGATTAATAATAAAAAAGCGCTACAAGCCGCTGCAGCAAGAACAAAGTCGTCCATAGCGAGCGAATACTGAAATGTTCGTGTAGGACAGTATTGCCTAGTTGATGAAGTTGCGCCATATCGCTCAATATTGTATTGCGCAATATTGATGCTTGTTGCCGTTGCCGTAAATTGCATGATGTAGTCGTCGTCATAGTATTGACTGGAATTGAGCAATTTTAGTTGCCCGTATAAGCGCACCTTAATATCCAATACTCATATCAACGGCAGCACGCGGCGATTCGCGCGTACAAATATGAAATTAACGGGCCGAGTTAGGGTTGCCATACGTCCCGAAAAACACGTCCCACCAGAATTAGAAAGTATGTCCCACTTTGTAATCTGGTACATAACAAAATGCCTCAATAAACAATCTTATAACATTTTTATTTTATTTGGTCGGAATTAAATAATAATACGAGTTAACTTAACGTGACGGAAACGCCTGGTTTCCTGCTCGCTTATACCGAGCACCCGATTTAAGTCAAGAGCCCTTGGGCAACCCTAGGCCGAGTGTACCTACTGGTATGCCAGCAACTCATGTTGCGGGCTCGGAATCATTGAATTTCACAAAAGCAGTGGATGCCCAGTGGTAGAAATTCATGTTCGCACGAGTGTCCAGACTTAAATACCA
This sequence comes from Carterocephalus palaemon, assembly GCA_944567765.1. Lineage (NCBI taxonomy): Eukaryota > Metazoa > Arthropoda > Insecta > Lepidoptera > Hesperiidae > Carterocephalus > Carterocephalus palaemon. Next base: position 11,618,954 of record OX155641.1, on the reverse strand, counting down.
GCGACATTGACCAATGACTTCGCAAATTTCAGTGAAATTCTGCATAATGATCTTGAAGGCAAGTGAAATGTACTCTTAGCCAGTGATGGATTTAACTCTCTCATTAGGTATGTGCTCGACAATAACCCCTTTTATATGGCCTGTGATGAACAACAAAATATTTCATCAAATTTTGAGATTGCTATCTGTCTACGTCCGCTTATAGCAGAGGAACATGTAGACAAGCCAGCTGATATCTTAATGTTATATCTTATTGTTTATTAACCCACTTGTACTTATTAAATTAATAAAATTATAATTTCTTTCGAAATCTGAGGGAACGCAAGAAGAAAAAAAAATCAAAACCTATAATATTTTTTTAAGTGGTTCAACTGACCTCCATATTCACAGGGTTTTTTGGTCAAATAGCTTCTTAACTTCTACTGGTATCTAGTATTGAAATGCTTTGCATACTTGTTTTCAAGCTCTGATTTTTTCAAGTTCATTAACCGGAGTGAGAGTCGAGACACAATTAATTTTCTATTATTTACGAGTTTCCGGAATTTAAACAGTTAAACGAGCCTTCTTAAAGTTATTGCATTTATTTATTGATTTTAGGCTTACCAACAATCAAACGGGCCATCAGATGGTACATGTTACTGTATCTCAAGTGTTTGTACCATGAAAACATCCCTTTATAACATCGCTTAGTAGGTATTCTGAAGCGGGCGCGCAAATTAGGATGACGTCATTATGTTTGTAGCGTTATGAGGGAAGCTAATAATAGGAACTGGCTCGACGATAAATCAATGGCCTTTTAAACCAATAGACTCTCCTCGGTGCTGAATCATTTTTTTATAAAACTGATGTCACCGTGGAAAAGTTGGTTCTCTATTCGTTGGTTAAGTAAGTTGGTATTCGTTTTAAATACGTGGTCGATTCCAGGCCTAGCTTTTTGTAGCAAAAGGAACACACCGACACTTACTTCCCCTAGGACTACTTACACAAACGTTTAATAGTTAAAACTGAACTGAAGCCAGTAAAAGTAAACTGTCCATACTAGAAAATCAGTAAAGGATAGTAAGTAATTATTTACTGTTTGTGAAAGTTAAAGCAGTATACTCGTAGCATCCTATTTTGAAGTCAATAAAAATGTGTTCTGGCATGCATGCCTACCTAAAGTATTTTTTAAGATCTGAAATAAGAAGGTAAATAAAAATGACCTTGACTTGTGTTTTCGAATGGCACCAATGTAATCTTAATGTTTAATTTATGACCTTATGTAGTAAGCGAACTTAAATGTAGATTAAATATTTTGAAATTATTTCATTGTTATCGGTCCTTGATAAGTGTGCAAGGTTTCAAGTTAATCCGTCGTTTTGAAGTGGGCGAAAATCACGTTCTAAGATTCCGTTACATACATACATACATGCCAAGCTTATAAAAGCGTGTAATAAATTATACAATACCAAAATTCAACAGAAAACGAGTAGATCCCTACATGTACGAATGTTATTTTGGTTATCTGGCCAAATTTTATTTATTTCAGGATACTCGCGATCCACTTGGCCACCCTCCATTTTAACGAATAGGTACATTTTCTATGGACTTCCACGATTTGGCATCTCATGTTATTGGGTATAAACGGCTAGTACGAGTCTTTCAGGCAGATGACATTATTTATTGAAGGTCACTAGCGATATCTAAAAACATTATATTATTATACGTTTACGTTGTATAAGTTGAGGATTTTTGTGATTCAAGCAAAGATTACTTAATCAGTAGACGCCCGCAGCTTCGCTCGCGTGGAATTAGACATTATAATAGTTTCGTTTACACATAATAATATTATATAGCCTTTGTCACCCAATGAAGATGCAGCTTTCTAATGGTCAAAGAATTTTTGAAATCGGTCCAGTAGTTTTTGTGTGAATACATTACAAACAAATCTTTCCTCTTTATAATATTAGTATAGATAAAGATAATATGCATAGGAAAACCTAAAATATGGTAAAATTATGCAGCTAGAAAAAACAATATTAAAAAATATATATTGCAGTAAATGACATGGCGTACCATGTCATTTATTGCAATATATATAAAGTTCCTAGTGATGCTTGTTTTCCGCTCCGAACCTCGTGGTTGGCCGACATGCAGTCATCGACGCGAAGTGCATAGATATCGTGACCTAAACGAATACATGTTTGTTTTAAATGTTATTACAGGGTCGCGTGATTTCTTGTGGAAACCGCTAATCGACACAACCTAATATACCTACCTATTATACTTACAACCTCAGTACAATAATAAATACGAACAATAAAGATAGATGATCAGAATTAGACCTCTCATACATTTGCTTATTATCAAATAAGAAAATATTAAATTTAATATTCTTATTCCAGGTATCAGCTAGCCAGTAAAATCTATCTAAATAAGAGCGCTTAGTATTAATTTGTTCTTGACAAGTTGTAAAGATTTTAGGTAAGGTTCAGGTTAGTTAAGATCAGTAGGTACTATACATTCATTCCGGTCTTGGCCCATTTTAGAGGTAAAACGTTCTCCCACTGGAGCTTACTTTGAAAAACTAAGCTCATATCTTAAATGCCAAATCCAGAAGGAATTAATCAAAATCGAAAGCGGTCGGACAGCTACTTAAAATGCGACACAACACAAAATCCTCCGCACACCGCGCAAGCGAAAAATGACCTATCACAGGACGACACTGACAAATTATGACAATATCTGCACCATAGGGCTTTCCCGACCGATCTCTATTAACATAACAGCTGAAGTGACCTCGAGGCCTACAACAATAAGGAAAAAATGTTCTCTGGGCGAGTTCCAAGGCGCCTCGGAGATCTCGTTGGTGCTGGCAGACTAGACGGCGGCGCCAGGCGCCCCCGCCATGCTGTCGCCGTTCTGAATCTAGAATGATATACCTCGATGCGGATTTAAAATTATGCTTACACACTCATACCCCCGTAGGGGTTTCTGTACCTACTCATTTCTAGCAAGGAGATGCTGCTTATTTAGTACTAGTGGACTAGAGTTAGACATAACAATAGTTTCGTTTACACCTAGTAATATTATATAGCCTGTGTCACTCAGTGAAGATGCAGCTATCTAATGGTGAAAGAATTTTTGAAAATTGTCCAGTAGTTTTTGTGTGAAAACATTACAAACAAAGGTTTCTTCTAATATAGAAGATATTAGGTTTCTTCTAATATAGAAGAAACCTTATATACCTTATATATTAGTATAGATCAGTGTTAAGGAAATGTGCACAATGAATGGCTAGTTGATCTGGAGGCTATTTATTAAAATTATTTAGATATCCCACAACAGGTTTATCAATGGGGTGGTAGCGAAAGCGTTCAGTATATACCTACAAATATTTATTTGCTAAATCAATTTCAGTCCAGTGGATGAACCAGGTAAGTTACCAAAGCTCAGCAGGGTCACCGACTAATGAACATGGAGTTCAAAGCAAGTCGCTAACCCTAACACAGCTGTTTGATGACATTGATGTGTCCCGTTTATTTCGCTTGTGTGCTGTTTCCTTCGCATACCGAAAAATAAGTCGCCGAGAGACCACATACCAGTCAAACCATGGATGGGTTGCGTGTTATTTTTAGATGAGACTCACAAAATTATGCTATCACAGGTTGTTTACGATTCATTCTTGCAAAGAAAAACAATTTTACGCGAATGTTGACTCATGAGACCTAATGGCGGTGCCGGCAAACAACGGAGTTGCATTTTATCATAGCCGTATAATTCCCGCTTCGGGGAAATAGATCGCCCACGCTTAGGATGCGTCACCGGGTGGAATATTCGAGAACACTCGTACAGTAAGTCATTCATCCTTAGACGGTGACAATGAACTACTCTACATTTAGTTTAATGTTTAGATATAAGAAGAATACGAATACCTAACTTTTATTTTTAATTACACTACAACATAAACAAATATGATTCAAACAAACAATAGACACTTAAAAGTAGGTACAAAATAAATGTATACAATACCTATTTGGATATGTATATATAAATGTATAATACGTATAAATGGTCTGCACTCAGCATTAAGCTGTTGGGACGGTACCGAACCAACAGCGCTGATTTTCAGTGCAGACCATATGAAATTGGTAATTCAATCGACCATAGGTCTACTATAACAATGTCATAATAATAATGTATTAATCGTGTACGTCGTGATAAGGTTAAATTCTATTGATCTTATTAATGTCTACAAATCTCGCCACTTATTGTTTGTCTTACCCGTCTAGTCGCTCGGAATGGGAGGGATTAGGCCATAGTCCACCTTGCTGGCCAACTGGCTGGAAGAACATACTTCCAAGGTAGTCCCAATTAAATTTCATGAAAAAATCCTACCCGTACGAGTAGTCGATGCGACCCATAGACGTTCCACTGCTAGGCACGGGTCTCCCCCACATAGCTGCGGGAGGTCTAGAGCATACCACCACGCTGCTCCAATGCGGATTGTTGGAGAGATTAGTGGCCAACCCAGTGTCGAATGTTCTCAAGCCACCCGAAGGTCTTCGAGAAGGCTTAACGACTGTTTCCACAATTGAAAACAACCGGGACCGACGGCTTCACGTGCCCTCCGAAGCACGGTAGCGTCCATGAAATTTTGCCACTAGCGGTCACCCATTCACAAACCGACCACGCCCGTCGTTACTTAACTCTTTCGATCACATCGAATCCACGCGAGCCATTGGGGTATGGACGCTAGAATAAAAATAATAAGGGTGGCAATGCTTGTAATAGTTGTGTTAAAGGTAGCGTCGGTGTTTGTGTATGGATTTTGATGGTTCTTATTAAAAGCTTTTATTTAACTTCACTCGTATGTATCTATGTATGTCCTGGAATCTTGCAATCAATATTTCACCCACTTCCACTGAAGCTATCGAGCTGAAATTTGGCACACATATTTGGTTCCGATGACAATGCACGAAAATAAAAAAAGTTATAAAAAGCTTTTTTTAAAAAAACAATTTTTAATAATTATTTTATTCAAAAGATCTGATTACACGGTAGGTTCTCTACAAATCTACGTTTAGTCTTTACTGTTACTTTTAAATGTAATTACGTTAAAACTATCACTTAATACTTTTGTCTATTAATTTTAAAACTGGAATGGTATAATATATTAATAAAATAACTGATGAGAAATGATACTTCATCAAACATTCACCGTCAAATGAACATGTTCTAGTGAGCAGATTCATTGAACTAAACAATATTATGTTGAATATGGCAACATTAATTTACAAAATTACTTAAAGGGCAGTCAATTGAATTGTGAGACTATTGACAGGCTCGTTGGCGCAATCGCTAGTAACCCTCAGGGGTCGTGGGTTTGAATCCCATTCAGGTCATCGTGTGACAAACACTTGTTTTCGTTCTGTGTCTGATGCTTATAATTATCATCTATTTCAGTATGTATTTAAAAATACCCACAGTACAGTGTCCTAGTTTCGGGTCAGAAGGTCGCGTGTGAGAATGTCCGGGATATTTATTATTATTAATTTACTCTAGTGAATCGAACTTTAGGTATATCTACAGTACCTCGTCCACACGGACGTTACAAGGAGACAGAAAAAAACAAAACCGTTTGAGTAAGTGTATAAGTGCCAGTGATTAGTGAAATGTAGTGTAGGCGTGATAAGTGCTACCTGCAATGAACACATGAACGAAGTGACTTCCCCTTAATAGAGACAATAAGATAAGTCAGAATGTGACTGTACATAAAATTTTTCTGCATTCATTGAACTGTCCAAGACTTTCGGTCATGTACCTGATCAAGTTACACGTAACACGCGAATACGAATATAACTGTGTCCAACCAACTGCAAGTCCGTTGGTTACTCAACGATTATTACTATAGTTAGGTTTTTATATTAACTCTGTGACGAGTGCATGTCACTGTCAGAACAGTCACATGATGAACATAGACACAATTGTATACACAACGTGATCGCCACGGGTAGATCGAACAAAATATTAGAACGTCATCAGCTCGCGATAATAACGACTGCACAGCTGCATTAACCTACGAGCGGGTTTCAACGCGCCAACAGCACATTGGGCGCGTTGCATGTGACGAACGAGCCACGATCACATTATCTATGAGTAATAGTATCATCGCGTCCTTCGACGCAACGGCGTGATCACTATGGTCACAGAATACTTAATAGTACAAGTATCGTCACAGGCATCGCGACACCACAGCGGGCGATCAGTGCCACGCCGAACACAGCCACACTTAGCGGGTAGGTACGCGTCCCGAGCATGTAAGTACCGACACTCCGAATGCTGCAAGTGTCGACTTACTTATTATGTTGGTAGGTACAATTTAAGGCGTCCCTGTAGCTCGGGACCAGAATACGAGCTACGGTATCCCCTGCCTGTCGTAAGAGGCGACTAAAAGGGGGTTTCGGGGTTACGGGCGGCTAGAGTGGGAGCTCAAACCGCCCACCCAGTAGCCCCGAGCAGGACGACGGTATGTGTGGCCGCATACCGTCGTAACAAGGGCAGACCAGGGATGGGGCAGCACCTCCCAAGCAGAGCCCAAATCAAGGGCACCGCGCTAAGAGGACTCCGGTTGCGTTCCATTGGAGATCCCGGAGTCCTCCACATAGCGCCGAGGAAGGCCACCGGGGGGGTTTTAGTGCGGTAAAAATCCCACATAACCCGGTGTTGCTCCCACGGCACCGGGTACCTTTTGAAGGTTTCCCCCTCGAAAAAAAAAAAAAAAAAAAAGGTACAATTTAAGGCAAAGCATTAGACTTTACACCTTACAATTTCATTTCAATTTGGACTAATTATAAGGAATTATTTATATGAAACAATACTGGGCGATGGAAAATGTTACTGGACGATTTCTCGTGAAGGATACTGGGTGTGATGCGCGGGCGCAGGTTAGCTCCAAAGTGAGTCAGTCGTGCCATACAAACGTAATTTTACAGTCTTTGGCATGTCACACATGTCACTGTCAAATTGTCATGAACAGACGCTTTCGTTCATCGTTCATTTCATGATATTGAGCCGTATACATAAAAACAGTATTGTATAAGAAATAAATAAAATGATAATTAAAATTCAATGTTTTATTTAACCACATCACCACAAGTCACAACCCTTTCTTTGTCCCACTGTTGAGCATGGGTCTCCTTTCAGAATGCGAGGGATTAGGCCTTAGTCCACCACGCTGGCCAAGTGCGAATTGGCAGACTTCACATGCCTTAGAGAACGATATGAAGAACCCTCAGGCATGCAGGTTTCCTCACGATGTGTACTTAGTTAGTTAAGAGTTAGATAGCCACTGGGCTGTCACCGCTTATTATTTAACCTCATAATAAAAAATAAACATGAATACTATGGCGAAATGGAGAAGAAATTGACCTGATTGAAATACTTTATTAGGAAACATTAATAATTTTCAAGGAGTGATTACTCCGATCGGACAGCAAACTGGGACTGGCGCCTTGGTTATTGTTATTCTACACTAAAAGACCTTTCCAACGGTGTATCATACATTTCGATTGGTGCCGGTACCAGGTTCCATACATTTTTGTCCATCGTCCTTTCATCTAGTATATTAAATCTATTATTTTTTTTCTGTCGTATTGACAATTTTTTTATAAACAAGATTTAAATAACCTTTTATGCCATATAAAAAAACAGCTAATTTTTGAATAGGCGTCGAAGTGTGTCGTAGTCATCAATTTGTTGATTGTTGTATTTTATATGCAATCAAGAATCAGCTCCTCTTTTTCCTTGTTTTTTATTATATTTATATAAAGAATATCTGAAAAATAAAAATAATAGTTCAATTTTCAGTTATCTTATACAAAAAGGATTTCTTATTTGAAAATTTAAATATTTTCTAGCGGACGAGAATGAAACATGGATGTGAAAACAACTCTATTCAATGTTCGTAGCGTAAACTAAATCCGATGTGTCGCGTAGCCGATGCGCGTAGCTCGCAGCCGCGTAGCTCATAGTGCCCGCATTGACCTCCAAACGCTCAGAACTCCATGAACGGTTGTTTTGTATAGACGCGATGGCGCCTCCCCGTCTTATCTGACAAGGACAACCGATCTGGCGGTACTCCAGACGGTCGCTGCAAACGTTACGCAACCTATCGTAGCTTCATTAACAACTTTGCACGTTCGCAATGAACTTTCCTATCCAATTATGGATCGGATCGTCCGCATGCTTCTATTGTTGAATTTGGTTACATTTAATTAAATAGGGCTCATGATTCATACTAATAATCAGCACCGATCTTGGTCGTCAATTGATTTGGCCGTTATTGGCAAAAAAATATTTATGCTTCATTCGTGCTTCAGATGGTACGAGTGTATAGGGTGACATTAGGTGATTGTCCCGATATAGTTATTAAGCGTTGTCGGCTTGAAAACTTGTATATTGGCTAATTACCAAACTTACAAGTGTATAGCATTAATATTGTGACACGTTAATAAGCACCTTAACATCTAACAGCCTTGGACATTGAGGATATATATTATATTAACGTAATTAAAATTATACCGTAAATTTGTTTTTTTTTAAAAAGCTTTTTAAAACTTTTTTTTATTTTCATGCATTGTCATCGGAACCAAATATATGTGCCAAATTTCAGCTCGATAGCTTCAGTGGAAGTGGGTGAAATATTGATTGCAAGATTCCAGGACATACTTACATTCTTATATACATACGAGTGAAGTTAAATAAATGCTTTTAATAAAATAAGTCAAATAAAATAAAAAAATCATATTATTTTTGACATTCAAAGGACATGACAAAGATTTGTTAAAAATTACACTGATTGTGTACTCCTTAGGACATTAGTGGCCAACCCAGTGTCGAATGTTCTTAAGCCACCCGAAGGTCTTCGACAAAACTTAACGACTGATTTCACCATAAAAAATAGGTACCGACGGCTAACGTGCCCTCCGAAGCATGGTGTTGCACATGAAATTTTGCTACTAGCGGTCACCCATCCACAATCCGACGGCAGGCCGTCGTTGCTTAACTCTGTCGATCAGATTGAATCGACGGGAGCCATTGGGCTATGGAACCTTTACTTAACATCAACTTAAACAAGAAAAATTATACTCTAAAAAAAATTTTTTTTTTAAAAGCTTTTATAACTTTTTTTTTTTCATGCATTGTCATCGGAACCTAATATGTGAGCCAAATTTCAGCTCGATAGCTTCAGTGGAAGTGGTGAAATATTGATTGCAAGATTCCAGGACATACATACATGAATGAATACATACGAGTGAAGTTAAATAAAAGCTTTTAAAAACAACGAACAATGTCTTTGATAAATGCCGCTCCATCGCGTCGTCATCCAAAATTATACAAGCTAACTTGAAAACCGTGTCACTAGAGCAAACCACTTCAAAATATGAGCCTCATTACTTAACCTCACTGAATCACTACGCATTTTAATGAAGTTTTGCGTTGCACTGGGTCTTAGTGCCCGTACACGAGGGCGAAAATCGTGTTGTTTATTATCTTCTGATTGTTTAAAATATGTGCAAGTAATAAACTTAACTTCCATGACTGTTATGATTGGTTTTATACACATAAAATGTGTTTCCATCGTATAGATGTTGATTGCTATCGCCACTTGTGCAAAAAGAACACGTTTTACACAGTTGACAATCATTCCAACTGGTCTATGTCTAATTATATTAAACAAGATAGCAAACATCATAGTTTATTAAAACTTATTCTACTTATTTTTTTTCATACATTCAGTCCACATAGACACACACACACACTTAATTACAGTTGGATAAATGGTTAGACGCTATTAGCACAGCCTTATGATTTCATACAGTCAGCCATCGTACACGTCTCGCAATCGTGCGGTGTTCGTATGTTAAGATAAGGGGAAAGCGCAGCCCGGCTACCCTCACTGGGCTGAAGTCATTCGAGTCACATTTGAGTTACATAAAAATGGAGACTAACTAACGAATAAAATTTTAAAAATGTGACAGCCCTTGAGGCAATGGCAACATTTCGTGAGACTTCAAAGGCGATGATCCACTGAAAGTAGTACCGCTGTGCTATTAATTCTACATTATAGGTGGTCTTCATAATGTTCCTTTAAGAAAGTATGTTGGAAAATTCCACCACTAAGAAGGGAAAAAGGGCGGTTAAAGTTTGTAAGCCACGACCCCTAAAATCGCTTAGAACGCTATTTTCTTAAATTCGAAAGAACGAAGTCGCGGGCAAAAGGATAGTATAATATAAATAAGATAACTTAATAACCTAAGAGCTCTTTGGGTACGACAGCGAGACCACGACCTACATTCATGTGTACGGCATGCCCTATAATGGGAATCTCATTTTTAAATCTTACGATCGCTGGCAATGTGCTGCGGAGAGGAAATGTACGAAACTGGCGCTATTAAAATAATTTTCAGTGGACTTTTTTGATGTTGCCATTTTAAATTATGACTACGTGAAAGCCAAACGTAAGCTATCGTTTTGCACGGTCCCTTATTTTATGTAGTTTTATGCGATGATACGATATTTCAATGTTCAATGTTCCACTGCTTGGCACTGGTATTCGAGAGTAATTCAGAGGAAGCCCTCTCAAATTGGGGGATACCCGTCCAATAACGACTCAATCTGGACCAGTCCAATAACCGACTGTAGGAAAGACTACTTATTAGTTGTAAGTAGTAATATGCTATCCATTAGGACTACGGTTTCATAAAAACGATTATTTCTACACGACAGAAAACGGTGAAGTATACCACCGCCAGGTACAGTACGACGCGTATACAGATCCTTTCTTTTGTTTAACGAGTGCGAAACCTTGAACTCCCACGTCGTGGGAGTGACGTCAGGTTATGTGGGATTTTCAACCACAAAAACCCACTCGTTGGTCTCCGGGATCTCGTGTCCTCCAGCGTTGCACCCAATACAGGCTCTTCCCCCGTTTTCTTCGACTTTGTGCTGACAAACCCCACACAACGCTGTATTGGACGCAACCACGTTTCCCGCAGTTACATGATGGACGATTCGAGCTCCCGATCTCACCATCCGCAACCCCAGAATCCCCTTTAAGTCGCCATTTAATCGCCATAAAAAAGGTGTTAGGTTTCTAGATCGCATAAAAAAAGGCAGGGCTAGCGTATTTTGGTCCCAAGCTATATCGAATACAGATCCTAAAAGTAAATAAATATTGTAAATTAATGGTGATACCAATTTCTGACTCAGACGTTGGAGCAGCGTGGTGGACATTGCTCCGTTATACCGCGTGTCCACATCGAATGGGATTGCGGATGAGTTGGCGTTCAATGTAATAGCACACTTATGTAATCTTCATGCATAGTGCATTGTGACACAGATTTCTCGTTTTGTTCGCTGGAAAATCTGAATTTCCCAGTTGGTAGGTAGTTGACCTAGACCCGAAATATTTTTTGTTTTTAGAAGCGACGATAATATAATACGAGATGTAAAGACGGTACCTATGTGTAAATGTTTTTGCAAGCACGTTTGGTATGGTGTGTATTGTCTTGTTGCATGTGCATATTTTCTGTGGTGGCGGAAGAAGTGGCTCTGTGCATAAAACATTTAATTCATTTTTGAACAATTTAAAGTATAACCTTAATAAGTACTACATCTCCTCTTTCTTCGTCAAACGTTCGTGGGAGTGATGCCGGGTTATGTGGGACTCTCTCTCACCCACTAAAAAATGAAAAAATGTGTTTTCTTAAAATGTTACAAGAGACGCCAAACACGTGCAACAAAATACTTACAATTTGTAAAGTAGTCAAAAGCTTGGCGAACCTTTTAGTACCTGCCAATAGCTCGACTCTGAAGTTCAAACGAAGTTGTTTAAATACGCTGCTACTGATGTCTACCGGTGAAAGACTTCAAACAGGACATACAAAGGGACTAAGGTACGTGTAAGTCGAGGTATCTCCCGCATTATGGACGCTTTTTAATTCATTTTTATGAATATGAGATAGTAAACCACCAATAAAAATTTGGACAAACCTTGAACATGACTCAGAAATACTGGGGCAGTAAGCCCAGTTTGTAAAGGATGTAGTTGATCAGTATTGTGAGGACTATGCAAGCAGGGATTGTTAGTGTCAGTTAGTACTGTTAGTGCAATTGTGCTCTTAGTGTTAGTAATATGTAGTCCTGTTCGTAAGAGTCGCGTTCTAAGTCGCAATAAGCCTTAACTACTACTGCTACCAGAAAATTCGGAAATTAGATTTTCAGTTCATGGTTTGGTTATAGGTAGGTAACTACCTTTTTTATAAATATGCAAATTCAAGAAAAATAATACCATTACAACCACAACCATTTCATTGTCGCACTGTTGGGCACTGTTGGATCTCCTCTCAAAATAGAGAAGAGATTAATCCTTAGTCCACGCTGGCCAAGTGCGGATTGGTAGACTGGTCTCATGATTGGTCACATGATTTCGAGAACATTTCACCATTACAGAAAGTGAAATTTAATTTCTAAAATTGCACAAGTCATTGTGCCGCTTGGGCTTGAACCCGGACCGCTCGAGTGTTCGGTGAGTTCGATAGCCACTGGGCTGTCACCGCAAAAATAATACACCACATAATTAAATACCCACGTTCTACTGCAAAATATCATTATTCCGTTTACAAAATAATTTTTGTTACGAGAACAATGTGGCAGCTACACTTGGCTACTAATTAAATCGCTCTCAAATTTTTCGGAATACTGTTGCAGTTTCTTGCAATCCCTGGCACATTACCGTTAGCGAGAGACTTTGATTCTATTCCCGGCAGACATTTCCGTATGTGATAACAATAATTTATCACATACGAAAATGTCTATTGGGAACTGTTACTGATATTGAATGAGAACCTGAACGTCTGACGTTGACTGACAAATCTTATAGAATCCTGGTCAGTAATGTTGGTGATCACTGATGGTAATATGCAATTTGCAAATTAGTTCTGATGACAATACAATAATATGGTATAATGGTACTGTCGAACTGATCTGATGATGGAACCGGAAGATATGAACTGGAACTTCATGATCGAACATAGCTGTTTTTGGATTTCTTAGAAATTTCTTGTAATGAACTTTGACCACGATTAGGTTTCAAGGTCTGATGATGAAGCCGGAATGGACTTTGAATACGATCAGGTTTCAAGATTATAACAAACCTAGTATAATATCTAAAGACTAAAAGGTATAAAATAAATTAATAGTTTAAAAAAAAAAGAAAAACACGCATATAAATTATGGATCGTTCAAGTTGTCTGTATTTCTGGGCTGCAGTGTAGACTATGTTACTCACTATTACCATAGACGCTTTAAAGAAAGGACAAAGGCAGTCGATACTATTACTGACAAGAATACTACACTAGTTAAAGTGAGTGCAGTGACTGAGTTATGTTGCTCCCCGTATTCCGACTCTCACCTGTTGCATGTTACAGTATAATGACTGAAATGTACACAACAAGTTACACATGCGCAGACACGTACACGCGTGGGTCACAGTATTACTAGAGTCGTGCCATCAATCGATCGATATCGTACACTAAGCATTTGCGTTTTGACTGATCGTCTCGGGCGTTACATTGCGGATATCCATTGTTAGGCTAATGGTTCAAGCTACTTAATACCTAACAATTCGCAAGTTAAACCTACAAAGGCCTATCTATCTGTATAGCATACCTCCCAGAACGCCACTCGTCACACGTGCAACGATGAAAGAACATCAACCAACAACAACCTACCCAGTTTGTACCTTACTATAGAATGAACATTTGAATAGAAAAAATACGCATAAATGTTTTGGATTGTACTGGTAATTTTATTTATTTATTTTAAGTTTATTTATTTAATTACTAACATATGATACTTTAATTCTAGATTACAAATGAGGTTGCAGATACTACCTAACTGTTCTTAGAATAACAGGTTATCACAGCATGCTTAATAAATTAGTGACTTGTTGCTTATCTACTAAAAATGTTAAAAAATGTTATGCATATAAGATAGCAACGAGCTTGCAGAAACACCCATCCGCTGCGGCCCATGACAACGGTGACTGGCTTTGAACAAGACTCAAACAGGGACTGGGATGGTTTGTCCAGTTAGCTGAGAGAGTTTATTAGAACACTAGTGGACGCCCGCAGCTTCGCTCGCGTAGAATTAGACCCATTAACGACGTCTACCCGTCTAACGACTTCAAAAACGGCAAAGTTTCATACTAACTTTGTACCCCCGTTTTACCCCCTTAGGGGGTGAATTTTCAAAAATCCTTTCTTAGTGCTCCCATACGTTATAAAAGGAACCTCTGTGCAAAATTTCAAGTTTCTAGCCCTTATAGTTTAGGCCCTGCGTTGATATGTCAGTCAGTCAGTCAGTCAGTCAGTCAGTCAGTCAGTCAGTCACCTTCTCCTTTTATATATATAGATTAGTTGGTCAGTTCGTTAGTGAGTATGATGACTAGGGACTGTTAGTGATAGTTAATCCTGTTAGTTGGTATTAGTAATAGTCCAGTAATTGTCAGTAAAAGTCGCGTTCCAAGTCAGTTACAGATGTGTTGCTACCCTTGAGGACTAAGATGGTCGGCTCTAAAGAAGTGTAACTGGTGTTTGAAAAAGGAAATAAACAAACCTTTCAATAAAATAATCTAGATCTAAAATAAAAATCTAATAATATAAAAAATAAAATCATGAACCTCTGCGTTGGTTTTTTTTTATAAGATACACTTCTAACAACTAATAGAGAGGTTTACAGGCATTCTGAGATTGGTCAAGAAACTGAGAGAGCTGACAAAATGGATATCAAGTTTTTTTTACAATTACGTTATACAGTCGTGATTGCAAATGCAGTGGAGCGCAAACAAGATTAATTCTGCACTTACTAGAAACGGGACATGGGTATCTAGGTATTCTATTTTTGCATTCAGTTTGTTTACTATTACAAAATATTTTTCCTAGAGATATTTTGTAATCGAAGCTTCAGAAAATACTAGCAAAATCAATACGAAGTTTATTGATCTTGAGTTTATGTTTTGTGAACGAAGTCACGAGGTTTCCCTAGCTCTTAGGCAGTAATATTCATACGTCACGTGTTCCAGTCAGATTGCATGTCACTCGGCTATAAGTCGTCATTATACCAGCGTCCATTGAGAACTCTGTTTATTGAACGTTTCTGAGGCGTTACGGCATATAATCTGCTTACAGTCGCAGTCAAAGTATTTACTGTAATTAACTCTAAATAGGTAGGTATTTATGTGTTTTTTATATCGTTATGTGGACGTCAACACTTCTCTGCACATAAATTATACTGTCAAATTGGTTAGACACTTCCGTGAGGCTGAAGTCGGCAGCTTTAAAATCGATTAAAGGTTTCGAGAAATGGTAAATGTAAATAATATTTATTTACAGAAATGGTAATGTAACAAAATTTTATTTACATTACCATTTCTTCATTCATTTACCCGGACTAGTAAAACCAATTATTTCAAACTAGTGGTGCCCAAGTAGTAATCATTTAACCGTAATAGTAAAACATTTTTAGCTTAAACTAAAAAAGTATTAGTATTTTGATATCTGTAATAGTAACCAAGATCACTCCATAGATGGCGCTTCCTGTACATTTAAAATTATTTTAATATAATAATATGATGTTTGTCCTGAGTACATTATATATTAATTCTAGTATTCTACTATTTTATCATGATGTAAATACAATTGTAGAGAACAATGTCAGTAGACTAAAACATACGTCAGTTAAGCCTACACCAACTAGTAAGTATTCTGTGCCTACACTTAGCTTCTGAATGGACGTAAGCCGTGAGGCAACTTATTGCTCAGTGGCACGCAATTAAAGGGAGGGAGCGATCATTAAAATTACTTCATACATAATTTTTTATCGCAACTTTATCAGCCACAACGACCGACGTCACTAATATAGCATTCAATATTTAAAATGGTCAATTTGCCTACTTAATTCAAGACTGCTTTTTAATCAATTTCTGATATGAAAATATCATATAGAAATAGCCTTTAATCCCCATTTATCTTACTTCTATACTAATATACGAGTACATAATACTATAAGGAGGAAAGATTTGTTTGTTGTTTGTAATGTTTTCACACAAAAACTACTGGACCGATTTCTAAAATTCTTTCACCATTAGAAAGCTGCATCTTCACTAAGTGACATAGGCTATATAATATTACTAGGTGTAAACGAAACTATTGTTATGTCTAATTCTACGCGAGCAAAGATGCGGGCGTCTACTAGTAAATTATAAACAAACATAAATTTATAATATCTATATTAATTAATTTTTCCTTATATTGTTGGGTAGGTAAATAACTCAAAAATGTATCAGGAAGATCGTTGGACGTATTTTACGATAACACAATAAATTCATCTGTAAATGAAACGGCTGCACGGCCCCTACAGACAGCAAAAACGTTTCGAGCCAAGGTATCGGGCCGATATCGGATATGGGGCAATTTCCCGCCAAAAATGATCGCCACAGAGCCAGCGATATCATCGGTAGCTCGACTGCCGAAGTTATCTGTTTCGTTGACTAGGTTGAGAACCAAGTCTGCTTTAGTCACTACAGGTATTCGGTTGACATACCCAATAACACTGAGTATACTAATCATTATTTAATTTTATTTATTTTATTTATTTGCTCTCACAAAAGTATTCTTATTATTATTCATTGATTATTTATTGTTTTTTATTTTTATTTAAATAATAATTTTGCTAGGTATTCAAATGTTAACGCCATTAAAAAGTACATCATCATAATTATCAACTTTTTTTTTATGGATACAAGATAGCAAACGAGCTTGCAGCACCACCCATTCGCTGCCGGCCATGACATCTGTGACTGACTCTGAACAAGATTCAATCAGGGACTGTTACTCCAGTTAGCTGAGAGAGTTAATTAGAACAGTAGTTGGTCAGTTCTTTAGTGGGTATGAGGAATGGGGACTGTTAGTGATAGTTAGCCATGTTAGTTGGTGTAAGTAATAGTCCTGTTAGTAAATGTTAGTAAGAGATATGTTGCTACCCTTGAGGACAAACATGATCGCCTCTTAAGAATTGTAACTGGAAACCACACCTTTCCAACCGGACCATAATTGCTTAGATAACAATTATTACACGGCAGAAAATATAAAGGGTACCATGGCGGGCGGTGGTACTGCCCCGGGCGAACTTTATTTGGAACAAAATAGGTTTCATATAAAACCTATTTGGTTCCCTATACGCTCTACCACCTACCTGATTGACAGTAAATTAATTTTTAAAAAATTAGTAATTTGCCATATTTCGAATTCAAACTATTGATCGAAAGTTTGTCGATATTATAGATTACCAGCTGACCCGGCAAAAGTTGTTTTGCCATATAAATAATTTTTAGTTGATCGTAGAGGGTTGAAAATTCAGGGTTGTATGTATTTTCTAATGTTGTATCATAAAAAAATACAAAAATAAAAATTTATCTAAAAATTAAAAAAAAAGAATTTGGGATGGACTACCCTAAACATTTAAGGGGATGAAAAATAGATGTTAGTCGATTCTCAGACCTACTGAATACGCATATAAAATTTGGTAAAAATCGGTAAAGCCGTTTCGGAGGAGTACTGCAACAAACATTGTGACACGGAAATTTTATATATAAGATAGTTGATCGTAGAGGGTTGAAAATTCAGGGTTGTATGTATTTTCTAATGTTGTATCATAAAAAAATACAAAAATAAAAATTTATCTAAAAATTAAAAAAATTAAAATTTGGGATGGACTACCCTTAACATTTAAGGGGATGAAAAATAGATGTTAGTCGATTCTCAGACCTACTGAATACGCATATAAAATTTGGTAAAAATCGGTAAAGCCGTTTCGGAGGAGTACTGCAACAAACATTGTGACACGGAAATTTTATATATAAGATAGGTATTTATTTTATTGAGGTAATATGCTAATGTTGTCATGTCATGGTCATGTCACGGGGAGTGAATTTGGTAACTTAAAGGCTTTAATGTTATGAATAAGTGATAGGGTTAATAACAAATACTGCTCGGGATTAGTGATGCCCATCTTTTGATTTTACTCAAAAAATCTGTTTATTCGTAGAATGGTTCAATAATGGTATGAAACTGTTGATGATCTAACTCTTAGATACTCGTATGAGTACGTGACATGGGTGATATTTGAAATAGGTACAAAAAGTAAACGACAGCAATTTGTAAAGTACAGCCAGTCCAACGAACTGTAACGCAACACAGGTCAGCGCTTGTAAAGCAGAAGAAGAATTCACATTTCCTTTTTCGCTTCTCACTTGAAAAATCTTTCGAAAAATTTAAATTTCATTGTTTTATTTGTGTCCAATTGTATTGCAACACTCCACTGACTTCGTCTAGGTGGCATTGAGATCTCGCAGCTACCGTTGCTAACACGATTTGCACATCAACGGCTTCGTATTCTGTACGATTCAATAATAATATGCAGATTTAATTTTATTTACAGTATCATGCATAAGTGTTAGACTCAGTGGCAGGGGTAAACGGGACTTCAAATACGGACATTCTGAGAATATTTTACTTGATAACGTTTTTAATTCCAATCAATACTTAAAAAATATTAAGCAAAGGATATTTGTCAAAAATATTTGTTTGCTTTCATTCCGAGACTAATGAATATGTGTTTTTATATCGTTATTTGAACTTCAACACTTCTCTGCAGATATTAAACTGTCAAATTGGTTAGACACTCCCGTATGGATGCAGTTAGTAGCTTTAAGGTCGTCTAAAGGCTTCTGAAAAGGTTCAATGATTGAAATTACTAAGTAAGTAATAATTAGGATATAACGGCGGGAACCGACGGCTTAACGTACCTACATGGTTTGTTGAGCTAGAAATCGCTCATGAATTGTTTTGCATTGCCTATGCGCTGAAGTACGTGCTGAGCGCGTGCGATTGTGAAAGTATTAACTTCTCGGCGTTTCGTGTTGCTTCGATTCAGTATTCCTTCATTTCTGACTATGTTAGCAACACAAGAATTTAATGCGTTCGTCGCTCGTTTACTAAAGTGTGAGAGAGTGAGGTTTTCATCACACTCTCCCTCTTAGTGCATTAAAACGTATTAAAACCACACAAATTTGATTTAAACATTCGTAATTACTTCAAGAGAACCCATTTCTGTTTACAAGCTACTTGTATTATATATTAGATTGCTATTAGTTTCAACTCTCCATGTGTTCGTGTAGTGTCAAGGATCGATCGATTGTGGAGTCAGCAGAGCATTTAGCGCCTTAACACGAGACCTTAGTTAAAGTTACTTATAATAGTGTTTTGACCATGGCTGTTTTTTTGTGTTGAATGAAATGCATCATTGCTATACGAGTCACAATAATAATATCATATTTTCACATTACTCACAATTTATTTATTTATTTTCAGTCAACAATACAATTATACTGGTGATACGTTTTTGTTTAAGACATTTTATTTCCGACTTAGTGAAAGAAACGCTAGGTCGTGTTTGTTTATTGTGGTGTTCCACGTGATATATAGTGAAACCTACTATTAGATATAACTAGTTATTTATAATCTCTCCCTATTTTAATAACCCATCCTTATCTGTTTATCAAGATAAAGCTTGTTTATATCATCTGTATCGCCAATAGGTAGGTATATTATTATAATTTTACTACCTGATAAAAACTTGTTATTTTGTTGTTTTGTAGGCATAGATCAAAATTATAGAGAAGTCATATCATGTCATAGAATGTTTGCAAGCCTTACTTCTTTACTTATATATAAATAGGAAGGCGTGTTTGTTTGTTTATCCTTCTCCTTCTAAAGTACATTGTAAAGCTCTCTCTTCTTCATTATATAGCTGCATAATGATAAATTAGTCAACAATTTCTCTCAAGCGATAGCGTAGGTCGCCGTAGGTACAGATTTCTATGCACTCTCCATCTCACAAGAAATGCAGAGATACGTATAATAAATTAATGCAGTATGCATTTCATAGCACACGTTAGTACAGCTGAAACAGCATGTTTCACGTAACGCGTAAAACATATCAGCAACGGACAGATCAGAGGTACTTTGTAGCTTGAACAGAGTGATGAAAGTAGAAAGTATGCCTACATTTTTGGATCGTGGTCAACGAACGTCTGTCACGAAGTTAACTTCCTTCGTAACCAACATAATGATAAAAAATTAATGATTCTATAATGTCGGTTTACGGACGATAATTTTACGTGATAACGACATAAGAAAAAACCTTTATCTTAACTAATAAATAAATTAATGCTTAAGGAAGAAAGAAAGAAAGAATCTTTTATTTGCCACAATAGTTCATGCAACACAGAAAACTATATCAAGTTCATGTAACTAAAGATTGATATGTGCACCATACCATGCCATCTGAGAAATTTTTGAATTCAAGACTGATAAACTAGCTCCATATAATTAAGCGTATATAGTTATGTTTTAGAAATAAAATTAAAATGATGTAAATTCATCAACTAGTGGGTACATTACAACAGCTGTAGTTTAATGCCATGGATATTCTCAAGGATACAACTTAATGTTTCATTAACTAGCTTCAAGGCTGTCGCACTAATTTGAAATAAGGATATGACATAGTGAACCGTATTGGTATAACAATAAGAAACGGTTATTAACTGTCCTTGAATTTTACACATATATTATAATATTTCGAATTGAAAGATTTTCAATATTAAGTATATTGAAAATTTCTGTAATCTGAGACATTATTACAGAGGATAAGATAAACTTTATATCTACTCATTAAAAACGGTGTGTTTCCAATGTTTAATTGTTTGAAATTCCATACAACCGTTATAAAATCGTATTATATGTTTTGAATTAATTGTTTGAAATTATCCTACGCGTACCATATTCCGCCTCAGTGAATTCATTAATTATCAAATTGACAATAACATGAACCACAAGACGGAAAGATTAAATATGTATCAGTGAACTCGGAACGGTTAGGTCCCGTTCACCCCACGTGTTCGACCAGTCCGGGTGGCTGCGTTAAAATAAATATTAGTAGCGTATTTTGGAACGCAGCTTTCCACTCAAGTAACTCAGTGCGAGAGCAAGGGAGACGACAGCAAACACTGAGGCAAGAGCGAGCGGGACGACACGAGTTTATCCGATCAATAGCCGCAGCCGCAGAGTGCCGCTCGTGTGACGTCACGCGTCCGTCTCGTCATCTTGACTCTGTTCAAGAAATTGTCACTACATTTTTATGTAAGACCGAACAGCATTAACGGTTGTTCGACAGCTCCCGTCATGTGGATTTATGTTCGAGTAATGGAACGCGAATTAAACGCCTTCGTTTGTGTAACATTGGGTACTGAATATTTAAAGTGAGGTTAAGCTTGGTGGGTTTGAGGCTGGCTCATAGCCTTGAAAGACGAAATGCCAAATGCATTGAGCATTATATAATCGCTCTACGATTATTTATTTTGAACATTGTCATGATCCGTATAGTATCAAAAGCGTATTAAAATATTGAGCGGTGTCAGCTCAGGGGCTATCGAACTCGCCTCTCACTCGAGCGGTCCGGGTTCAAACCCCAGCGGCACGCACCAATGACTTTTCTAAGTTATGTGCGATTTAAGAAATTAAATGTCACTTGCTATAACGGTGAAGGACACATCGGAGGAAACCTGCATGCCTGAGAGTTCATCATAACGTTCTCGAAGGTATGTGAAGTCTACCAATCCGCACTTGGCCAGCGTGGTGGACTAAGGCCTAATCCCTCCCATTCTGAGAGGCCCAACAGTGGGACAAAGAAAGGGTTGTGATGATGATGATGATGATGATGATTAAACTATTAATATAATATTAAAATGTCAAGGCAATAATACTTTTTTAAAATATAAAATTAAAATGTCCGAATCAGTATGTTAACACATCATAGGTCTACGGAGACCGCTACGGCGTAGCAAACTGCTACGACCCTATGTCGTGGTGTACTGTTGGAATTGAAATTGATACTAACACTGTAACATGGTAACAATACTTTAAACGTCATCGGAAACTTGCCAATTTTTAGAATTGACTGGTGATATTTCTTTTACTAATATGCAGCATTAGTAAAAAAATATCTCTGTTTAACTGCTAATTTGACTAATTTATTGTAAGTCTTATTTATAGCATCGATTGGTAAGTAAACATTCAATTTAAAAATATACTTAAAGCTAAATTTAGCTTCACTTTGCAACAAGTGGTTGTTATATAACAAGTGACATACTATGTCCGCTATGGAAATTTGAGTTCGTACGTTGTAGACTCGATGTTGACAGCTGAAAATATAGTCGATTGTTGTTGCTTCTCTAGAGCTTTTTTATTATTGGACCTTATGCCTAACCTGAAGTTTATTTTGTGTGGTCAACTTGTATGTGTACAAAATCAATCAATCTATATATATAAAAGGAGAAGGTGACTGACTGAAATATCAACGCAGGGCCTAAACTATAAGGGTTAGAAAATTGAAATTTTGCACGGGGGTTCCTTTTATAACGTAGGGGAGCACTAAGAAAGGATTTTTGAAAATTCATCCCCTAAGGGGGTAAAACGGGGTTGCAAAGTTAGTATGAAACTGCCGTTTGAAGTTAGTGAATATCTAATTACACGCGAGCGAAGCTGCGGGCGTCCACTAGTATGTTAATAAAATGTTACAAAACGTACTAATCAATCGGTAATATAATTAATTTTGTTTAAAGCCGATGCCTACTATAGCATTAGTATAATTATTTTGCAAACGTGTAATTAGATAAAATTTTTCATCTCTACTTAAATCAACTGGTTAAAGCATCCTTCCTTCGTGATTTTTGATTCAATTAAGCAGGCAACTTGTTTTCACGTTGTCTCACGACATCATGTTATGAAACATTGAACATAGAAATAAAAACTAAGTAGTTATTTTTACGAGACAGGAGGAAATAATTATTTATTTATAAAAAAAACCCTTACTACTGAAACTTCTGTGTTATACAGTGCGAAAAATTGAACGGATTTTCATAATGGAATAAATCCTTATGTTCTTTATTATTTTTAGTCAAATAATTAACTTTCTTTAATAAAAGACTTGAAAATTACAATTCCGCTAGAGAAATACATAGAATAAAAAATTTTGCTATACGACAACATTAAAAATTAAAACCTAATTTGGATGTGGAGACTTGAATAAAAATACATAAATGAAACCCAACTATTTGTAATGTCACCTAATATCATGAATAATGTTCATAAAAAATTATGACTTATGACGAAGTTAGTGGCGAAAACATTTAAAGTATTTGAAATAATTATACATAGGAACCATGAATAAATTAATAACTGTAAAATTTTAATGTCAATGAAAATATTCAATTATGTATATTGTAAAAATAAATGAAAATATGAAGAAAATGCCATTAGGCATTATGTTGGCCCTATGTTAGTAATAAGGTGACATGAAAATTAAATAAATAAATAAATAAAGTGAAATTAAAAACTACCATTCAACATTACTTAACAGGTGCTATTAAACCATAAGTTTATATCGTTTAGCCGTTTAGCCCCATAAAACCTGTAGCGACGACCTCCCATGCCTGCTCCCCAGAGTCTATATTACAGAGCCATAGCAGAGATTATGTCATAGGTTTAATTTTTAAATGTTTCCGGCCGGCAACGCTGTCCGCTGAAGCCTTCAAGCGGCGCCGGGGGCGAGCGCGCATTTTAATTGGACCTTGTAAATTTTACACGCCGTAAGTTCAGAAGCCCTATTTGTGAATCGCTGGCCGCCGAAGAGCGAAAAAATACTATTACGAGCCATATATCTCGATTGGCATGGGCAATTTCGTATTTCTGAGTTACTAGTATGTGTCAAGCAGTGGTATTAAACACTCGCCTATGGACGATAGACAATCCAAATACGTAGTACGGTATTAGTTCTAATAACTATTATGAGTTGCAGTGCAGTTGCATTCAAGCTATTAAGTTTTTGCACCTTCTACAAAAAACTATTTAAAATTTAGGCATCTTTCATTACTATTTTTACTAAAAAAACGTAATAAATTACTTATTCGGACGGGATCATAGGTTATAATTTAGCATTGTCTGTTGTGTATATAATAAGTATATTGTCACAGTGGAATACACATTTTTTTTGCATACCCTCACTTAATTAGTTACAATTGACACTAGCCACATGACCATGAGCATTTCTGCATACATAAGATTCCATTAATTAACATAGTGCCTACGTGCAGCTTGTTTACAAAAACCTTATCAATACACGCATACTGGCGGGTTACGCATAAACCATCGCATGACGAAAGGTTACTACATTTCGGCCATAACATTTTAGATTAGAGATTCTTATTATGAATACACTCTTATAATAATTTAAAAAAAAATTTTTTAAAGAAAGCTTTTTATTACTTTTATTTTCGTGCATTGTCATCGTAACCAAATATGTGTCAAATTTCAGCTCGATAGCTTCAGTGAAAGTGGGTGAAATATTGATTGCAAGATTCCAGGACATACATACATACATACATAGATACATACGAGTGAAGTTAAATAAAAGCTTTTAAAATAACGGTATTAAATTATTTAAAAACCGACTTCAAACACACACATACTGTACACACATACTACTCTAATTACAATCCATATAATATTTTTCAGTCAAGCTAATGAGTATTGCGTTATAAGGTAGCTGTAAGATGTACCTAATATATAAGGATGACTTCAATTATAATAAACAGTATTCCAAAAGCACTCGTTGTTTCAATTAGCCTGAAGCGCCAACCTCACTCTAAGCTAAGCAACTTTAAACACATATAATTATATCAAACATAATTATACTTGGTTTTCATGTTAATAAAAACAAATTTGTATAAAAATCCGCATCAGATTCCAATTCAACGGACTATTTGTCGAACTACGGAATATTTGTCTGAAGACGATTGGTCCATCAAACATACTATTTAGTATCGTTTTATATCGTAATCTATTTCATCACACAACCCCTAGTGCGAAAGTCATTGACCCCATCAGAGTTTTGTGCAGCACAAATTGGATTTTATACACATAGCTAACTTACCTTGAAATTTAAAATTCACAATGTTTTTTGTATAGCCATGTCTGATAGCTTATTTAAGGCTTTGCTGTTCCAAGTTTGGCTTAGCTTTCATTTGGAGACTGGGTTACTTCAGATAGATTAGTCTAAAAAATGATTTGATTTTGATTTTGCTTTAACGACGAACATGATGGTTGTGAGCAATTGAAGCATATTGAAAAATAAAATTTAAGGTAATTTCAAAATTCTCTCGCACACCAGCTCGTTCAACAGCTAGGTAATGTTTGCTCTTGCAGTCATGCAATCAAAAAGTGTAAACACAATTTCATTGCTTCTTTGATCTATGAAGCAATCATTTCGTACTCGTATTTTGTGATCAACTTATATAGTCATTGTTAGTGGTTTCAGGTCATACTCACCATAAAAAGATAAGGTAAGAGATAATGGTTGTAATTCGCAATGCAAGATTTGCCTGTAATAAACTAACAAAACTTACATTTTTTGTTACATTAAAAATCTTGTAAATATATTTACTTGCCCAATGAGATGCCCGCGACCCTTGGCCGCGTATAAAGTACCCTATCGCATCCGATAATATTATGTAGCTTTCAGTAATTTCTAAGATCGAGTCTGACCGCTCTGGATGCTTATTGTAAGCATGACGCAAAATTCTCTAAATTTACTCATGTTGCTGATCATTTCATTAAATAGTCTGATTGGAAAGGTGAGGTATCCTGTTACATTTCTTTAGAGACTTCTTCTTTATTTGCTGATCTTAGTCCTCAAGGGTAGCAACATATTTGTTGACTTGTAACGAGACTCTTACTAACAATTTTTACACAACTATTACAATAACTCTCTCACCTAACTGGACTACCATCCCAGTCCCTATTTGAGCATTGTTCAATGTCAGTCACTGTTATCATGGGCGGCAGCAAGCTCGTTTGCTATCTTATATCTATAAAAAAAAGTGAATTAATATTTAAAAACATTTATTAATAGATTGGTTTTAAAAGGACCTACCATGGATACTGATCGAATTTCATCCTTATTAGTTACTAAATTATTGCTAACGCCACGCCTATATTTATCATTAACATTATGTACTCGTAGGTGCAGATATTGCACGGTGCCAGATTGGATAGTGGACCGATAGCTAGGATTAAAGTTCAGTAACCTACAATGATTTAAACTTTGATCGAGATTTGATTCAAGTTGGACGTGATGAGAGTTCGGGAGTGTAGAATAATAGTGTTGTTGTTTAATTTCGCAGTTAGATTGTTTGTTTCTCTATTTATCCAACCATACAACCGTCAGCTGTTGGTAGTTCTCTGCGAAAAATAGCTAAGTTCGTGAACCTATCTGTTCACGAACTTAGCTATAAATCAAAACTGAAGAAAAAGTTATTAAAATTTAAAATCACTAACATAATTATAATATCAAAGGTATCATGCATGTAATGCTTAGGTATTATCCAGAACCATAATAATTAACCGTCCGTCTATGGAACAAGCGTAACTAACCAACAGCCTCACTGCTGATTGGCCGGTTAAGATAGCATTCATGGCGACAAATTGCTAATAATAACTTTACACAGTCAATATTTGTGGGTTTACCAACAGAAATTCCGTCAATGGATTATAGGTTAACATAGAGTTATATAAGAAGTAGTAGAATGTTACATTTACCATTAAATTAAAAAATACATTATATTTTTTCAACAATTTAAAAAAGAAATAAATGATTATTTCTTCTTGCCTTGATTTCAGAAATTCGAAATTCTCATACGGTGCAATAGAATTTCATGTGTGCGGGTTAGGTTTGGTTAGTTAATAAGAGCTGAAAAGCAATGCCTACAGTACATTTACTCGCCCCCAAGTATACACATACGAAGTATTGGCCGCCCCCCCCCCCCCCCCCCCGACGAGATGGACTGACGACCTGAAGAAGACTACAGAATTGTACCCGTGACCATTACAAACAAGCGAGAAACAATTAGGTTAAGATTTAAAAAATAAATAAATAATTAATCACTTGCTGTGTAGAAATACCTACCATGAAACCGACCCTGTGTTTAACTCTTATTCAAAACAAAAGTAAAATTATGCCATGATATTCCTTGACCTCTGCATTATAACGATAACATGGCAATGAAAATGGCATTAATATAAAAAAGTTCATTAAAATGCAGCGTACCGTGGGATCGTATGAGCTGTTAAGCTTTTCTGCTCACCATTGTCCTCATACCTTGTTATAATTCAATTTGCTAATAGCCATGAAGGGCGCGGCGAGCAATGACGACATCTTAATTGCTCCTGAGTAATTAACTGGCAACGATCCGTTTGATATTTGCTATGCATTTTATAGTGCGTGTATGGTACAGTATTGGGCGGTAGTTATACAGATTTTTGTAATTAGATACGTAATAGATAAAATATCAAAACGATCATGTAGCTCCATTCATGAGCTGCCATCCAGTGTGACAAGAATCGACTACACAGGGACCTTACAACATACAATAAATAATATGGCTATCGTGGGAACGATAGTCAGGTCTGCTACTCACAAAGTTCTATCTATCTAGTTCTATGGTTGTTAGAAACCTATCTTCTACCTTGAATAAGCAGACAAATGATTTTTCAAATAAATTTACAATTATTGAATTCATTAGTTACAGAACACAAAGAATATAGGTTGATAGACAGAGGGGAAGTGGTTCTTAACTGATTTGGCTTATATAAGAGAGAAATGATAAATCGACATCGAAAGATAAGTACTAAATGCATGAGAATTCTCCGAAATCTCAAAAGATTGAGTACTTGCATGAAAATGAATGGTGGACTCTTGACTGCTGGAGACTTATAATTTGAAATATTACGTCAAGATTTTCTTTACATGATTCGCGGCCGTTATAGTTCCAAACTGAACCAACAATAACATTCCACAATTCTCTTAACTGCGGCGGACGTACTAGCTGATAATATAGACGTACATGGTCGAATAATGTATTGATTTTATTATAGGGAATGTAGTAAATGATATAATAAGCAGAAATGTTGACTAGTTCAAACTTTATTGTTACTCACGTATAATATTACGTGGGGTACACTGAAAGTTTTGCGTAACTCATTAATAAAATAATTTACATGTAAAGTAATATATTCACTTTTCGAAGTTTAATTCCAGTTTTTTTTAAGTTTTATTCCATTTATGCTACGAACCATGATCTTGACTTGTGATAAAAAAACAATTGTCAAGCCAACAATTTCCCGGCAATTTTTTTTTTCAATCAATGATTGAGTTCCTATGTTTAAAAAAATATAACATTCGAAATTCAAACATGTATGGGCGGCCAGGAGCGAAGAACTTTTTTTTGTTCTTACCATATAACTCATACCTTGCACACAGTTAACAAAAAATAAAATTAAAATATAGTATTGAAAATGAATGTATTCGTAGGCAAACAAAGCTCACCGACATAGTTAGCAGAGTTAGTAAGTTGAAGTAGCAATGGGCAGGCCACGTCGTTGGA
Source organism: Carterocephalus palaemon (assembly GCA_944567765.1). Taxonomy (NCBI): domain Eukaryota; kingdom Metazoa; phylum Arthropoda; class Insecta; order Lepidoptera; family Hesperiidae; genus Carterocephalus; species Carterocephalus palaemon. Next base: position 11,590,291 of record OX155641.1, on the reverse strand, counting down.
AGGACTGACAAACGGTGGGGGAGAACTTCGAATGGAGACCACGACTCGGAAAAAAGAGCACAGGTCGCCCTTCGACAACGTGGACAGACGACCTGAAGAAGACGGCGGGAAACCACTGGTTTCAGAAGACTCAGGACCGGTCGGAGTGGTGCCGTTTAGGAGAGGCCTATGTCCAGCAGTGGACCTCAAAAGATGATGAAAGATGGATGGATGGAAATGAATGTATGGGTTTTTTAAATACCCGGTAACAGCTCGGAGTCTAGATTTGCATACATCGCAATAGCTCACCATCAAAAAAGTGGATGTACTGCATACCCCTTCGCGGAAATATAGGCGTGATGTTAAATATTAAAACGAATAAGCATAGTTGGAAGATATATTAAGTTACCTTTGCATCTGTTATAGTAGCTACAGATTTAAATTAACGTTCGGCAAACTAGGTCGCACGTCTAAGCCGAATTTCTATCCGTATCCTCAAATTTCGTATTCGTATATACTCGTACGTATGCCGCACGTCTAAGACGAATTTTTATCCGTCTTCTCAAATTTCGTATTAACGATCTACTCGTAATTTGAATACGGATTGCATTATTCGAAGACTTGAATAAAACTTATGTCGATTTCTTCAACAGACAAAATTTAACTAGTTTTATTTAATTAGCACTAGCTCTGCATATACATTAACATAATAAAACATGATTACAAATTGTTGAAATTCTAGACTTTTTGTACCATTATATGCGTGCGTCGTACATGTACAACCATTCGGAAAAAAATTCTGAATAATAGTGAAAACTTTACCAAAATCCGTTACGTGGTTCATAAGATCAAAGGAAAAACAGAAAGAACTGACTTGGAACGAGACTTCTACTAACAAGTACTAACTGGACTATTACTAACACCAACTAACAGGACTAACTATCACTAACAGTTCCCAGTCCTCATACCTACTAATGAACTGACCAAATAATGTTCTTATTAACTTTCTCAACTAATTGGGCTAACCATCCTAGTCCCTATTTGAGTCTTGTTCAAAGTCAGTCACAGTTGTCATGGGCGGGAGCAGATGGGTGGTGCTGCAAGCTCGTTTGCTATCTTGTATCCATAAAAAACAAAAAAAGATGACGGATAACCTGAACAAAAAAAAAGCCACAAAAATAATGCCGATGCCATTTCCATTTTTTTTTCATAAATAATCTTTAATCCGTATAAACAAATGATGTAAATATACCACATTCCTATAGATGTATTTACAAGTGTCTGAACATGATTAATGGCGCGAGAATGTTTGCAAGTCTCGGCGGAGGGATGAAACAGCATCGGACGGCCAACCGGATGCTGGGTCGGTGAGCACAATGTATGACGTTCAAATGTTTACTTGTTTATGGTTTATTTGGTAACTTATGATCCGTTTATATACATGTTGATCGCTAGTATAGGCTCTTATTTTTAGGACTTAAGATAACAATTTGTTAACTTTGAATTGAGATGAATTGGCATACATTGATAACCGGTTAGGGGAGGTTAATATGCGGTAATGGAATCTAAATAGCTGATAGATAGATGTGTTACTTAAACTGGCACAAGGTTTATGTTTTCGAGAACTTTTTATGAAATTGTAAGAATCTCTGAGGTTCTACAACTCTCATGTTTCATTTATATAAAGTGGATTTAAAATCAAATATGTATTTATTTACTATGATACTCGTAGGTATTTGTATTATATAGGTAAACTAATAGTTAAACTAATAGGAAAATTAATAGTTAAAATAAAACTAGAAAAACACGCTTTTATAAATGCACGTAAAAACCAAAAATAAATTATAGATCATTCAAGTTGTCTCTATTTCTGGGTTGAAGTGTAAACTACGTGTTTTTAATTATCACATTTGATTGTAAAAGCGTGGGGCGCTGGAACAGGAAAGACTTATTTTATAATTTGCGGACTGTCTAAAGTGAGTATTATTTTTTGTCTTAATAAGCACAATTACTTTGCTTTAACGAAACTCCTTTCGCATTAGCGTAATAAGAATTAAAACCTTTAGCTTTATTACCATTACCTTATTAAGAATCACGTAAAATTGTACAGAGAAATTGTAATATCTGTAGTAAAAATAGCACATCGCTTTACAACCCGTTCGAGAATTCAAATAAGACTATAAATGCAGAGTGAAACCTACACAGTGCAAGGTTAGGAGGGCGTTACAAGGGAGTTGCAATTATTGAAATCAAAGTTTTCATTTACCATACTTTGTATATTAGATTTTGCACATAACACCACACCTGAATTCCCCTGACAGAGAAAGACACTATTCATCAGTTATGTACTTATCTGTGGGTAAAATAGGCATCTGGCAGGTAAAAAAAAAACATTTGCTTGGGCACAAATTGCATTAAGTACAGCTATACAGCGTTGACACGGTGCGGTGACAGCCCAGTGGCTATCGACCTCGCTTCTCACTTGAGCGGTCCGGGTTCAAACCCCAGCGGCACGCACCAATGACTTTTCTAAGTTATGTGCGATTTATGAAATTAAATGTCACTTGCTATAACGGTGAAGGACACATCGTGAGGAAACCTGCATGCCTGAGAGTTCATCATAACGTTCTCGAAGGTAAGCGAAGTCTCCCAATCCGCACTTGGCCACCGTGGTGGACTAAAAGCCTAATCCCTCCCATTCTGAGAGGAGACCCGAGCCCAACAGTGGGACAATGAAAGGGTTGTGATGATACAGCGTTAGGATCACTGAATATTTGCACGGGGTGAGTCGAATTACTAAAAGAAAATCTCACTGTAGTACATACAATTTAAAATCTATTCACCTCCTAATAACTGTGATATACATAAAATCCATAGATGTTTCGATGGAGTAGTTGAGTAAGTCCAGTAATTTAGTTGGTATTATCGAATAAGGAAGGATTTTCATTTTGAAAATAGGAAGGACTGTAGAAAATGTGATGTGATTGTTATTTCAATTATAAATTTTATTACTCATATTTCCTAGTCTATGAGTCTATATCTGGTCACAACTCCTTATGTTTCTACTGAAGTAGTCCCTGGCCTAACGATTGGATAGTCAGAGAAGTTCACTGCCATAGTATCTTGTCAGTTGTCATAATATATCTATAAGCAACTGAACCTTTAGTCCCGGTCCCTAAGCTACAGAATATTGCATTGATTGTTCTCTATCTAAAATACTATTATGTTAAACTATATGCTTACATAGTTAGTAAGTTAAAGAGCGTTAACGTGTTGATATCATGCAATGAAATGGTGATATATTCACAGGCATTCGGTCGAGAGTTCAAACTTTATTGAAATTGATAGGCGGTATCCTGCTTGTGTGCCCATTATCGTACATTATGTCTTGTATAGACACCTATAGAGAGTGCGACATCCGATGTGATCATTGCAGAGGGGTTACATCTCGCAAATTGTTGATGCGTGTGTAGCGAGTAAACATTAACCATATTGAGAGCGCTAGTCTATCTTCCGCTCATCCAAGGAATCCGGTAGCCAATGTACATTACACACCTGCACTTATATTATGCTTACCTATCACTTACCTACTCTGATATAGTGCAGTTTTGATCGCATGTAGCTGGTATTTCAGACAAATGTCAAGCTGTTTAATTAGACTAGAAATGTTAGTATAAATAATATGTTTATAGGTTATACGAGTAGTACATAGAGCACTATCCGCAAAACCTACAGTTGGATAGTATAAGTCAGTATAACTAAGAAGTCGCACGGCTGTTAGTAAGGGTTAGTCTAGTTAGTCATTCATTCGTAGTCATAATTTAGCTAATGGTACCTTTTCGTAATAAAGGCAGAAATTAGTGTAAAGGAATTCATCTGAATTCTTTATACCAAATCCTATCTATGCTTATTCATTTTTGTGGTTTGTTTCCAGAATAAAAACAAAATTAGTTCAGTTATGGCAGAGGAGAAGCTTACTCTGTCACAATGTTTCTTTGATGTTCAATTTTCAGGGTAAGTTGTGCTTACGACCTACATTTTACTGTGTATTCTAGTTTCTTTTACCTATTGTTAAGCCGCATACATACTGTATGAACGGAGGCGAACTGGGACACTGAAAACGGGGGTTGAAGGTGTTTAGGTTGCGTTGCAGGTTGAAGATTTCTTTTATTGTCTGAGGCCTTATATTGCATCTTATCCAGATAAATAATTAAGTCTACATTTACTTGGAAAATGGAAGACCGAATGACCGTTTCATACATGAAATAGGCTAACAAAGCCTTTATCTACAGATAAATAAGAACCAAATTTTTGGAAAATTTTCAATAAGTGCAGTAATATGATTTCAAAGCATTAAAAATATTCTTTTCCCTAAACTTAAATATTTTTGGAATTACTAGGTATTTTCAAAAACTTTAGACAAAAAACTTGTTCTATGTAGGCAAATTACCTTTATACTTATCAGATTATTATTTATCTTTTCATCAGTCCCTGATCGTGTACATAGGTTCCCTACATTACATAAATTAAATTATTAGTATTTTTCTGAGAATGACTCGTTCCACCGATTATTAATAAGAAAATATCTTTCACTTGGAATTACAGTTTTTTCGAATATAGGTTACTTGAGAGTGTTTGAGTGAGACAGTTCGGCTTGAAACAGCTTTTCTGTCGCACCTCACGCACGCTAGTGTGGAGGAATTGACTAACAATGCATTGTATTTGTAGACTGAAGGAAGAACGGAACATGGCATTTACCAAATGATTATTTCCAACAGTGTATTCAAAAAGCCTTGGATTTATGATAACAAACGAGCTTGCAGCAACACCTATCCGCTGCCACCTATGACAACTGTGACTGACTTTGAACAAGAGTAATAGGGACTAGGATATTAGTTAGTTCAGTCAGCAGAGTGAGTTAATAAGAACGTTAGTTGATCAGTTAGTGCGTGTGAGGTTTGGGGCAGGGACTGTAAGTGATTAGTGTTAGTCCTAGTTAGTAATTGTTACTAAGAGTCTCGGTTCAAGTCGATGGTCGCCTATAAAGAAGTGTAACCGGAAACCACACCTTTCCAACCGGACCACAAATGCTTTAAAAACAATTGGAAATGGTACTAGTTGCCGTGGCGGGCGGTGATACTGCCCTGAGCGAACTCTATATAGAATCAAATAGGTTGATTAATAACACTGATTCATAAATGGAAGGTGATATTTATAAATGAAACAAACTCACAATTCTGCATGGTTCTGAAGCAAAGAGACTTCATTTAAATCAATGCAAACGACAACAACAACTGCTGAGGTAATGAGAAAAAACTTCCGATACCTGGTGAAACCCATTTCGAGAAAATTCCTGTTGTAATAAAAGATAATGCAGCAATACAAAAATACCGGCTAAGTGTGAATGCACACAGAGTTTACGGAACCCACAACGATTTAAGATTATGTGATTAAAATTTAATACTATTGTAATATAATCAAGAGATTCGCTAATATGTAAACATTTGTAAATTAAATAAATTGAATGTCATTTCAATTACACAAGATTTAAGATATACCAAACAAGTAATTAATAAAAATAAGTAAGGAAATAAGATAAAGATAATTGATGAATTCTATAAAACTTAGCAAAATCTGTTAAAACCAGTCAAAAAATACTTTTCTAGTATGTAAAAATACTTTATCTGTACGTATTATTATTTTAATTATACTTATTTTATTTTTGCTTTTTTAGATGAAATAGCACATACGAGTATGAACTCTGTCACGGTGATACTAACCACTGAGTCACAGGCGGACAGACGAATAGCGGATACTTAGTTATATGGTCCCATTCACTCGCGGAGCCCTAAAAAGCGATTCCGGCTAAATGATTATTCGCAGCGTTGTCTTGACAGACAATGTCGTACAAAACTGACCCAATTTCAAAGGTTGCATCTTGTCCTAATTCCAGAGTGGCCTAAAATCTCAGTTTGCTGGACGGCATTCATGACATAATAACGATATTATGATATGGCTGAAGTGATTTACGCGTTCAATTACCGTTTATGTCATTTGTGAATAGAATTGCGTTAAATTTTGTTGATTCAGTAGCTTAATAAATGCCTCTTATCCACTAAATCTATGATTTTAACGACAAAGTTGTCGATACTATTCATGCTCGCTTCAATTTTGATATGCGCTGATGATGATGATGAAAATGTAGAGATGTGCTGAACATTCGCCTTTTTAAAAGTAGTATTATATAATTCCTGCACTTTCATAAAAGGGATGAAAAAGACCAAATACAGGTATTTAAAAACCGGCAGGTACTGAGTAAGACCAAGCGGTGACAGTCCAGCGGCTATCGAACTCGCCTCTCATTCGAGCGGTCCGGGTTCAAACCCCAGTGGCACGCACCAATGACTTGTTGTTGTTATGTGCGTTTTAAGAAATTAAATGTCACTTGCTATAACGGTGAAGGACACATCGTGAGGAAACCTGCATGCCTGAGAGTTCATCATAACGTTCTCGAAGGTATGTGAAGTCTGCCAATCCGCACTTGGCCAGCGTGGTGGACTAAGGCCTAATCCCTCCCATTCTGAGAGGAGACCCGTGCCCAACAGTGGGACGTCTATGGGTCGCAGCGAGGTACTGAGTAAGAATACCTATGGTTTCATCAGAAGTTAGCACTCAGACCATGTGCTGATGACCGATATCATATTTTGTTCCAAACTTGACTGCGCGATAACAGTTGAATGAATTTGCCGACAATTGCGGAAAAGTTTTATGACATTGACGATGCAACTAATGTCAAACTCGGTGAAAACTTTAGGGCTATTTTCCTATTGAATACGACTTGGCTTAACTTTAGTTTTTCTGCGGGCAAAAGTTGTACCTATTACTATTTTCGTTAATTTGATCAGATCTCCTATAGTTAGGCATGTTTATGGAATTTACCTACAATGTATGGTTATATTTTTATAGTTCATTTATACTCCACTCCACGAGTACCTAGACCTCTGCGCACACAGACCTATATATATTTGCAGGCGATATTGAAAACTAGTGCAAGTGTGACTAACTTACCACAGTCCTGCTGAGTGAAAGCTATATTGTGGCAATAGGTTATTTTTGTAAGTGGGTAGTTCTTTATGAATTTGTATACCCGACCTATTTCTTTATTGATCTTAGTTCAACGACCTTTATTTTCCAACGTTGGCTTTCCACTTCCGATTAGAAGATACTCGTACTTCGACAGTTTTACAAAGATACAACAGTAAGCTATGTATATCGGGTAGCTTTGTCTATATATGTACCTATATGAGAATTTCGAATTCGGTGCGTATTGAAAAACGGGGCATTTCTTATTCTATAGCGCGCTGAGTAATTTTTGAGCTAGCGGAAGCGGCCGGGAGTAAAATACTATTATATAGTGAGTATTTTGAAGTCAAATTCATTTTATGTTACTATGCTCGAGTTATCAGTATTTCGCTATTGTAAAACAGGGGCAGAGCTTGATACCTACCATGAAACCCTTACAATTTTAATATTTCATAATAGGTCTCAGAATACAGAACCAAACTGTATTCGGAGTAATAGATATTATATTAGCAAAGTAGGCAAAAAAATCGAGATTGATTCCTGTTTATTTTGTATTATCATCAAACATGTTCTCTTGATAGTGGCACACTAAATCTGTGCACCTTCTGCTGTATTTCAAAATACCATTTGCAAATACTGAATGCATGTAATACATCTACCAATTTTTACTTGATAAACCATTTTAACTACGAAATTAAAATCACGAATTTTTGGTTAAGTGATTCTTTAAAATATAATATTTTAAAATGCAGTACAAAATAATGAATGTAATAATGATAATATCCTCCATATGGAGGATTTGCTGTTTTTGCGATAAAGTTATATTAAAATAATATGATAATATGATCAATCCATACATATCAGCCTTTTCTGATCCACTGCTCGACATAGACTTCCCCTCTAACATAGTAAATAGGATGTTGGATTTCCTGGATAAATTTTTTAACGAAGGAAATATGTCAGGACTGAATAAAGACAATAGATAAATACCTATTATAAAATTCATCGTCTTACGTGTTAATGTAATAGCTCAACTAACAGGTACATTTTGTTGTGTTTACCATTACTTTACATTGTTATAATTTTGTAAATACTCACAAATACAAAAATACTCAAAACTAAGAATTATTTAGTACTAACAATATAGTAGTAGTAGTGTAGTATTTTTTATTATATAATATGTTTTAGTAGGTAAATAATATAATGCAATTGAAATTTTCTCTACAGCTTTTCAATCAGTAGGACCAATGAGTTTAGACAGTGTACGCGCATGCGTAGCCAAGATGTTTTGAGACACTATTAAACTGCTTAAATTATGTTTCGTGTTGTACTCGAAAACCTATAACTGTTTCTCAAATACAACAACTTATAACTTTTCACTACAAAATTCATGTTGAATAGGATTTATGTTATACACGAAAACATTTCAATGTTTCTCAATTACCACTAATAGTTATATAATTTTTCACTACAAAACTCTTGTTGAATAGCATGTATGTTATACACGAAAACCTTTATATGTTTCTAAAATTTTACTAAATTATAGTTTTTCACTTAAAAAATTCTTGTTGAATAGGATGTATGGAAAGTCAAACCACAGGTTACAAAAAGACATTTATGAGTAGGCACTATCATAGTGATCAAAACCACTTAACTTTACAAAACGGCAGTAGATCCAACAGCTATAAAGTAAATTATTATGAACTAGTGGACGCCCGCAGCTTCGCTCGCGTAGAATTAGACCCATTAACGACGTCTACCCGTCTAAAGACTTCAAAAACGGCAAAGTTTCATACTAACTTTGCACCCCCGTTTTACCCCCTTAGGGGATGAATTTTCAAAAATCCTTTCTTAGTGCTCCCCTACGTTATAAAAGGAACCCCTGTGCAAAATTTCAAGTTTCTAGCCCTTATAGTTTAGGCCCTGCGTTGATATGTCAGTCAGTCAGTCAGTCAGTCAGTCAGTCAGTCAGTCAGTCAGTCAGTCACCTTCTCCTTTTATATATATAGATTAAGAGACTTTCCTTTTATCCAGATCAACAATACCTACTTAAATGAGAATTTCCTAATGTGTCTGTGGCTTAAAAAAGCGGTCGTGGTCGTCACGGAGTATCATTATTGCGGGCAGATGTTATGCGCCTCACGAGCAATCGCCACTTGTCTCGGTTGGTAGTGAGTCTGGTACACTCATGTAAATGACCGCCAACAGCCGACTTAACTAGTAGATACCATATTTAAAATTGAATAGGAGCCGCAGACGTGACAGGTTATATTATTCTAATAAGAAGACTAGATTTTTGAATAAAATAGCTGCAACACTAAATAAGCCAATCAATAAGGTTTTAAGGTTAATGCTACATCTAAATTTTGATACATTAATCAATATACGTAGGCCCTATTTTTATAAAAACAAGGAAAACGTTTTAAACCATTGTACCTACTCAAGTTTGTTATTGACTGCAACATCTAACATTTGTTTAAAAGATAATTGAACACTTGGTCAAGTCCACGTTAAATTGGCACGCCAAAAGAAGCCTTACGATCAACCACTCACCGGACTTAGGGGCATGGGCGCGGCGCGGCGCTCGCGAGCGCACTCCTTTAACTAAATGAATCCGTGACGAAATAGCTCTCCTATTATCTCCATGTCCTCAAATTCACCGAACATTTATATAGCTACGGACCGGCTACGAATCACCACCGAGACCGGTGTTGCTAGGCGCGGATCAATCGTCAACCCTTGCAGGTTACATGAATGAAACCTACACACTTCGTCGACTCGTAACAATGTCTATTTTTACCCAGGAGCCACTTGTTTCTACCGGCTCACGTACAAGTCATCGTAATTAGTATAAGTGTCACTGAATTTTGGTGAGCCCAACGGGTTCGGCACAAGCAGGATCAGTTGTGAGGCCTGAGCCTGCCGAGTCAGTGACGTACGTCGGGCGAGCGGCAGACGGCGGCGGAGGAAGGTCGGGGAAGCCGGGAGCGTGGCCCGCGAGCCCGGGCTCCGCTGACGTCAGCGACGGCTCGGCGCCGCGCGGCCCTACTCACCACCTTCGCCGGACAATTATTATTTTATACACACGAACGGGAACGGCATCGAACAAAAGGCAACGTCGGCGGGACGGGCGCGGGCGGAGAGCTCTCGCCGCAGGAGCGACGCGCAGCGCCATCTAGTGGGTCACGCGGCGAGCGCTCGCGCCTACTCCTTTCGGTCTGCGGACGATCGAATCGAGACGAAACCTTTGCGCCGACCGACCCTCACTGACGTAAAACACTATCACTGATAGGAGACACCCGGGAGCGCTGCGGGCGCTCGGAGGCCGCGTCCGAACTCAAATTGCGTGTACGTATCGTACCGTGGTCAGAGCGTGGCTGCGTGTGGTGGTGGCGGTCGGGTGGGCCATGCTGTCAGGCGGCGCGGGAGAGGCGCGGGCCGGGCATGGCGGGCTGCTGCTCGACACTGCGGTGCGGCCGGTGCGGGCGTCCGCGGCGCGCGCTGCACGCCACTGGCCCGCGCACCGCCCGCGCCCGCCGCCGCTGCGCGCGCACGCCCGCACGCCCGCACTCGCGGCTCGCGCGGCCGCACCGCGCCTTCACACTCTGTCCTGCACCGTGCACCGCCACCAGCCCGCCCACACCACACAACAAACGTTATCTATCGATTGTTGAATCCGCTCGTTTCTGCACTCTCAAAGGTCGTAGATGCACTTCACTAAAGAGGAACAACACTCGAGACCAAATTGCTAGCCTATGAAAAGTGACGAGAGTTTTAGTGACTTTTATAGAGCAACAACTACCTATTGGAATTTTCTAATTTGAAATGCCCGGTAGCAACTTGGACTCTGGATTTGTTCCCGGTATATGGCAATAGGTAAATATTACATGGTAGCTAAACATGGTGAAGAGTGGGTGTATACAAACCTCTGCCATCCCTTTTGGAGAAATACAGGCGTGATGTTATGTTATGTTGAATTAGCTCCGTATAATTTGTGTTGCGTTATTTAAAATATCAATCACATAACTGGTTTTTCAGTTCAGTTATCAGTTAAGTATGTAGGGTAGGTATGTATGAGCAATAATTATGTGGCTGTATTACCTACTTGAGAAGAATAAATAAAACTTGTATATAATATGAACGGTGACATGAAACCTACATACTGCTGAGGCTATTAATCAACGAGACCCCTTGGCGATGGCCCAATCTCCTAACACACTCAACAAACTCAGCATTCCATTGAATGCTGCCCATGTAACATTATAACTTAAACACCATGGACTTAATATTTAAAGCACTTATAAAAAAGATGGGGTTATCAATTCGACTGTTTTTTTATTGTATGTGTACGTACGTACGCGATTTCTCGGCCAATTATGAATCCGTTTTAATAAGGATTATGTAAGTATATTAATTACAAAATTCTACCCCTATGAGTAATTATTAAACAAGGAAAATAAGGGTAACAATCTATTTATCATTTTAAACAGAACTAAAATGTATGAAATAAGTTATTTAGTTAGTATATAACTACATACATACATACCTATCTGGATTTATATAGGTGTATATATAATATAATAAAACATAAAACTCTCTACAGAAATAACATTAGTAGGTTAAACTTATTATTTCTCATGTGAAATTTATACAGGGTAGCTAGTATATGTACAACTTATTATAATTTTTTTTTAATGAAAATTACTAGATTTTTTTTTAAATTCTTCATAGGGTTGGCAAATACCTATGACATATAACATCTACCAAATTTCCATCTCTAGCGGTTCGACAGTGGTGAGCTCTTTTCTCTTTTCTCATCATGTGATTTCGCACTATAAAACATATTATCCTACTAACAGCGTCTAAGATACAATGTTTTAAATGTCGAATATTCTTTGGCTTGTAAGCTTCTATTAAATTCAGTGAATTTGGGGCCCGATTAATAACTTTCTTGAAATTAATTGACTCAATAATTCGATTGTGTCACGTGCCGATTCTCTGAACGTTTTTCTAAAATCAATTGATTAACTTGATGTAACTAGATCCCTTTGTTAAATGTAATTTGTTAACATAGTTTAAACCTACGAGAGATGGGTGTTTTCTTGAAAAGATAAACAAAATACAACACAAACAACTATCGAATTTGCTGCCGAAACAAAATGGCGGTAAAAAAACATTGCATAAGTACTTACTTCCACGATGGCCACCCTGTATTAAGCCTGATTTTAATGACGTTCCCATAGGATTATGTTCTCGTAGTCTCGTATCGTGTTCGTTACAGTGCCTTTGGGATGTAAAAATATCATGACCGATTTTCAAATAACGTCATTACTCAATGACGTTATTTGAAAATCGGTCAAGTGCATACTAAGGATTCCGTACAATACAATTCTACTAATAAAGTAGAATTGTATTGTACGGAATCCTTAGTCCTCCTCTGGCTTCTAAGTGACGGAATTTGATGTAACTAGTGGACGCCCACGGCTTTGCTTGCGTGGAATTAGATATTGATGCTGTTTCGTACCTGACCCCGATATAATTTTTACCGCGATAAGCTGGTCACTTGTGTCAACCAGTTTTGTAGCTACATCTAGCTTCAGGTGGCGGCGTTTTGTGGCTGTTGCATGTAGCCCATGTGCGACGACCTTTACTTTTTTATGATAATAGTACATATGTATGAATGACTACTACAACTTACCCAGCAGCATCTGTTAAGATACCTACTACTTACATAGAATGACTCAGTGTAAAAGTAGGTAAACGAGAGATTCAAATGCATTGAAAAAATACCTGTAGGTACCTTAAAGAACTGTATACATAGCAGTTCTACTCTCAACGTACCTATAAAAGCATACGTTGTCGACTGCGATGCATGCATTCACGACCTAAAAACAATCCCTGGAGGCCATCTCGGAATGCAGACTTTTTGCTTCTAATGGCGCCCTTTGCATAAAGAGGAGCACGCCAGAAACGATTAAGTCTACTTATGCTTTATGTAACGATCTGATATTGTAAATGGAACTGTTGATTAGGTAGTTAGCTACAACCAATAGACGTCCCACTGTTGGGCACGGCTCCCACACAAACACAGCTGCGGGAGGTCTATAGCATACTCCACAACACGCTCCAATATGGATTGGTGGATTAGTGGCCAATGTCGAATTTTTTCAAGCCTGCCGATGGTCTTCGACAAGTGTTAACGATTGTTTTTATCATTGAAAAAAAACGAAATTTAATATTAGGCGTAACGGATCTGGTCAGTGTGTGTTGACTTTTATTATCATAAATATAATATCTTCAGAGTTATATTTGGCTAAGGAAGTGAAATTCTGATTTCATATAGTGACATTGTTATTATACGATATTTCTAGAGGTCACACGAATCTTATTCTATAAATAAATATATTGATTCAAAATCTTAATATATGCCACGATGTTCAATTACCCTGCCTGCTAAGTTCTGGGTTTGATTTCCGTTTGGTTTAACATTTATTTTATCTCCGAGATTAATGTTTAGCTAGCTAACAAAGACAATATATTTGTACTCATCCCAAATAACACATATTGTAGTAATATTGACTATGTATAACAGTGAAGTTTAGCGCAGGTTCTTCTATGTAATTCAGGATTAAATACTTTCAAAATACAAAATAAGCAATGAATAATGAAGTTAATCTTATATGGAATCAAACAGACTTACAACTGCAACAAACGGAGCGAGAAATTATCTAGTTCTAAACGGCTAAGTTGTCTCTAACTAGACTGGAGGTAACTCGTTACGTATGTATCAAGCATTCTTCCTACGTTGCTTGCATATGAGTTTCCTGTTCATTCCGTGCTCTGTTTCCGGATTTTGTACAAACGAAGTTTTCTTGATCGCACGGCGAGTGTCAGTTGTAACTGATTGATATCGTTTATAAAAACTGCTTCAGCCCAAATCACCAATCTGTTTTATCATTTTATTCAATAAGTAGCAACCCCTCTTCTCATCACATCACCATCTTCTCAAGACTCTCATTTTCCCACAGTTGAGCACTCCCCTCTGGGGATGGAAAGATTATTACAAACCTACGAGAACATCATGAGGAACTCTCAGGCATGAAGGTTTCCTTCGATGTTTTTTTCTCCGTTACATAGAGGTGATATTTAATTTATTTATTATTTTAGTTGTTGTTCCCGCAAACTTCCTACTGCCTCGTTAATTGTTGTTTTATCTTAATTCACGTAAATGAGGGTTTTTGAAAATAGTGTTTAGCGTGATACTGTGTGATGTCGTAACCTTCCTTAATTGTTGTTTAAATTCTAATATTTTTTTTCAAATATGACCAACCGTAGGTCCCAAAATGATACATTGAAAAATACAATTCTATACGGCAAGTTAATAAATAATTTCACTATATGCCTTAACTATACTTAAAATCAACAAAAAAAAAGAATTTTATTTAGATTTCCCGCCACTGAGCGAAGCAACCACTTTAAACTGACATATCACATGTCATGTCATTGCAATGATTGGCAGACGTCTATAATAAAATGCAGTCAGTATCAGTGGTTATTTATGCGGAAATGTATGATTTATGGTGATTTTTGTTTTTGGAGAATATTTTCGATGTTTTAATACTTGTTGTAGGTATTATTTGGCGGGGAGACAAATACAACAAATCAAAAAAATATGACACGGTAAATCGATTCTCGAGATATAACCAAAACAGCCAATACTAAACATGAAAAAGTTAATTTTGTTTATAATTTTCTTTTCCATTCATTTTTCAGATGTTTTAATAGCAATTCTGCTATTCGGACGCAGGCGAATCCAACAAGTCTAAGATCATAAAATCCGTCCAGCGGACCTTGAGAAAAGTATCGTAACTAATCCGACTTTGTTTTATATTACATAAATTTAAACATTGGCATTAAATTTAAGGCAGCTAGTTAACATTAGCTTCATTACCACGGTTCGTAATGTTCCTAATGTTAGAATTTAGCTAGTTATATATAGAATTAAACAATTAGAAACTTAGTTAACTAGCAAATTAGATTTTTTGACATTCGTTAAACGTAATCAATTAATAGAAATATTCATTAAGAAATATTTCATTTAAAAAATATCAAGTTTCATTTAAATTAATTTAAACGCACATTACTTTAAAGTAAGTTATTGGTAGGTACCATAGGGATTTAAATACACAGATATGATAAATATACTCTACAAAGTACTGTACAAAGTACTAACAAAAGTGGTGGCAACAGGCGGTCTTATCGCAGTAGCGATTTTTTCCAGACAACCTTTGGATAGAAAAAAATATATACGAGAAGGGAGATTCTACATACGTACAAACAACAAAAAATATACCTACATCGGTATATAGGTTAGTACTTACCTACTCTACGGTATGTCTACCTATTTACAGAGATCTAATTGAGAACTTATTTAGTTACTAAGAAATACCTAATAATATTACAGTTGAAATACCAAAGACATTTTATAACTGTCGTACACCTTGGTAAGTTTAATTTCGTAACGTAACACTTTAACAAGAACTTTTCCTTCGTATAATAAGCTTATCTTCTAAAGTATTTACGAGGGCGCGAGTTTACAAGATTAGTTTAATGAAACATACGATAATTTTTCATGTGAAGAATACTTATAAACATTTCCTAGTTTCCTAGTTAAAAGAAAATCTTCGAACGGAGACCTTGACTCGGAAAAAGGGACACAGGCCCTTCGAGAAAGTTAATAGACGACCTGAAGAAGACAGCGGGAAATAGCTGGATTCAGAATGCACAGGACTTTAAACATCAACTTAAATTTCATTATTGTTAATCCTTGCAATGTGGTTCTCTGTAAGAGATCGCTGCTTAGCGATAAGGCCGCCCATTGCACCATAAATACTAAGATGAATTATTTTCATCATCAGCACTATTCAGCACGTAGGCCAAGTGCGGATTGGCAGACTTCACATGCCTTTGAGAACATTATGAAGAACTCTCAGGCATACAAGTTTCCTCACGATGTCTCCTTAACCGTTATAGCAAGTAACATTTAATTTCTTAAATCGCACATGAATAATATTATTAGATACTGTAAAATGTTTGACTTTTCTATGTGTGTAATAATAAAGTGTTAAATAAAATAAAATAAAAAAGACCAGTCGGATCGAAGTCCTTTATAGAGAGGCCAATGGCCAGCAGTGGGCATGAAAAGGGTAAAGGACAGATGGATGAATGATAATAATCATTCTGAATTTTGTTCGTCTCAGGTCTCATTTGCATCGCAGGTTTCTCAGAAAACAATTAATATGCCTTAGAAAGTGGACTCGTTCAACTGCAACTCGGTCACCCAGCTTTGGCAAATGAAAAAATAAAGATCTTTTAAAAGTTTCTTTACATAAATAGAACGCGTTGGTTGTATGGCAGACAAGAGAGAAGTGAGCAAATAAAGAGCGTTGCCAAAATTTCGCCACGTCGCAACTTATAGATGTTCTTATAAAGTAAAAAAAAAAAATTTCTTCTTTATTTATAATCTGTTTTTTAAAATAACGTGCTACTGAATATTAAAATGGCTGACCATAGCCTCCATCAATCAGCATTTTTGGGTCCACTGCCAGCAGTGGCCCTATGTCCAGACATAGGCCACCCTCAATCGTCACCACTCCTCTCGATGCTGCGCCTTCTGAATCCAAAGGTTTCCCGCTGTCATCTTCAGGTCGTCAGTCCACCTCGTCGGAGGGCGGCCAATACTTCGTTTTCCCAGACGCGGTCTCTACTCGAGGACTTTTCTTACCAAACGATCATCAGTCCGTCGAGCGACGTGGCCTGCCCATTGCCACTTCAGTTCGCTGATTCTTCGAGTTAAGTGGGGAACCTTAGTTCGTCTTCGGATTCCATCGTTGCGAATCCGGTTCCGTAAAGAAATGCCGAGCATAGGTCTCTCCATAGCGCGCTGAGCGTCATAAATACATACTTACTTTGGTATACGGAAGTCAATTATTAAGTGGCTAATATTGGATTCTCATATAGGTTTGTGGTCCGTTGACTGCGGTCACCAACAAGCAGTAGCCAATGCTCAATGAAAACGGAAAATATCCCATAGTAAAAGGGTGCAACCCACAAGCATTATCGAGCACAGTACAACAGTTGAAGGCTGTTAGATAGGATAGGGCACAGAATAATATATGATTCCGCCCCTATTGATATGATTCCGCAGTCTATCTGTCTGTCACAGGACGCGTTAGAGCATAGTAAAAATTTATGTACACCAGCTTCGTATCTAATTCGTAAATACATAATTTTGTATGTAGTTGTATATTCTACACTCTTTAATATTACACCTTATTAATGACAAGCGTGAGCAATATTTTTGAAGCTCTTTCTTTATTGGGGCGAGCAGCTAAAGGGCTAATGTGTACCTGAAACATTCAAACAGAGTACGAAACGCTCTGTTACGTAAAAGTATTCTTCGTGGGGCGCCGAGAGGCCGGCGCGGCGTTCGGACGGCTGCAGCCTTGCCGATCGGAACGCGCCACGTCCACGTGAAAAAAAAATATCTCTCGAGAGGACTTAGATGTTTCCGACATCTTCCCAATTACAAAGTTCAAGTGTGGGTATAATGAAACGGCGTTGCAGTGCGAGGTTGCGGCGGCGACCTACTGACCGAGGTCGACGGCCGATGCATCGCGCGACCCGCCTCGGCAATTGACCCGTGAACCCAGAAATAAAGACCTACCATGGCTAGTCCACAGGAATTTTACGTTTCTACGATTCGTCTGTATTCCAAATTTATATTACCCAGTTTTTTCTAATACTTGGAAATCCGGTTAAATTACAACTGACCAGTGAATCTAGAAAAAAGAACTGTTATAATTATAATTCACTACTGCGGCTGTACTCTATACTATACTGAAATTATGACTTCCATTCTATTCAAATACAAACAATTAATTATTTTGTTTTTTTGTATGGTTTTAACTGCACCTAAACTTTGTTTACCAGTTAATCTAGCGAAAAATAATATCTGCAATGCCCGGTGCATGGGAATTGTAGGTTACTAGGATTCGTCAGCATTCCATGTTTGAATTATTTAACTAATTTTGTTTATATATTATATTTATATTATTATAAACTGCATCAAAACACTTAACTATTAAGCTTTTAATAGTTAAGGCCTTGCCATAGCCAGTGCATGGGATTTTAAGTATCTAGTATCGTCAGTATTCTGAGTTTGAATTTCATAATTTGGTTTTATTATTGTAGTTAAACTGCGCCAAAACATCTAACCATTGAACTTTATTGGAATTTATGACTAGCCATGGTAATTCGCAGAAGTAGAATGTTTCTACGACATTCGTGATATCCCTAGAATGTGTTACTTAGTACCTATTCCGGTAGGTGTCAATGATTTTTTTTTAAATAAATAAAAAAAAATGTGTCTTTCAACCCGTCCCTACAATATTTAACATCACTACATACAATTATAAAACAAAGTTGCTTCCCGCTGTCCGTCTGTCTCTATGTATGCTTAGATCTTTAAAACTACGCAACGGATATTGATGCGAGGTTTTTAATAGTTACGGTGATTCAAGAGGAAGGTTTATATGTATGTAACATGCATAATACTGACTAGCTGATCTAGCTGACTGAACCCAGATAGATCAAAATAATTACTACTACAGTTTTGTACACTTTAAAAACATGTAATGGGATCCATGGGGTAATGAGGAGGCTGACTTGACCGCGCGACAGGCAACTGGCGAGGAGATTTTTTTTTATGGATACAAGATAGCAAACGAGCTTGCAGCACCACCCGTCCGCTGCCGCCCATGACAACTGTAAACATGATTGTGCATTAACATGGTGGTTTAAACATTATTCTCCTTGTAATTATTCTTATTGTATTTTTTAAATTTTAATGTCTTGAGTTTTGTCACAAAGTGACTATGTTACGCCCTTAATTTGCATAAATATATACACATACAACTTAAACCATACAATCATCAACATCAGCTTTTAGTGGTCCACTGCTGGACATAGGCTCAGTGGTTTTCCGCTGGCTCTTCGGTCACACTCCATCAACACATGGTACAAGTCCCATACACTAAGTAACGTGGGGAGTAATTTTTCCCCATTATAATCTAAACTTTTGATGGACCGGATCGCAGTCTCATTAATCCCACAACAAACTTCCTATGTAAAGTGCTTCCATCGATCCTTGGATAGCGAAGGGGCTCTGCTTGTATTGTTTTGTACCATATACCTTTAGGTAAATAGCGTTCATCAAGGTATTCGCGCCATGTCCATCTACAGATAGTTTTGGTCTTACCCACTAACTCTACGAACCGAGGGAGAAAAGTATAGGTATATGCTTTACGCCCTTTGTACATATTAGTTTTATAAGGTGTAAATAAAGTTTTATAAAAATAAAAATAAATTTAATCCTGCATGCCTGAGAGTTCATCTTAATGTTCTCAAAGGCATGTGAAGTCTGCCAATCCGCACTTGGCCAGCGTGGTGGACTAAGGCCTAATCACTCCTATTCTGAGAGGAGGCCCGTGCCCAACAGTGGGACAAAGAAAGGGTTGTGGTGACGATTTTGATGATGATTGTGGTATACGCTCCGGGCCACCTCGCTGTCTTGAGTCTCTCGTGACCCTCTCCCTGCCTTCAGTGCATAGTATACCTATATGGTTACAGAGTAAGCCAAAAATGTAAACAAAATCTGAGTCCTAACATTCTAATCGGAGCGCGACTCAAGAAAAAGAAGAGCGTATCTACAATCGACCTAAAAACGGGGAAGGTCGCGTGTGCTGCGAGCGCGGCGGCTCGTGATTATACGAGAACACCGAAACAGGAACAACGCTGAACACTTTTACGTAGACGTACCTATGGTTAATGGGAAGTTAGTGGGAACACTGGGAACTTTAAAAATTGCGAGGTTTTGTCAGTAAGCTTTATTGTCATGACAAAAGCAACATAATTGATGAATAGTAATTATTACTGACTTTAAGTTAATATTTAAATGGTTTGTACTACGTACAGTCTAACTTAAATAACTTTATTGCATGCTTAATTAGTCCGAAACTCTTTGAAAAATGAGTACAGTCAAATATACTATAATATTCTATATATACATATATAAAGACAAGTCCGCATGTAATTACGAGCTATGCGGCGAGTTCTTAGTACTTTTGATTTATTTATAACTAAGAATAAACCAGACACAGGAAAATGCTAAAAATTTTTACTTAGGTACGATGAAAAGTAAAATGTAGTAAAATGAAAATAAAAACGTTGCATTAAACATTAATTAATGTCTAGATAATTTCAAACATAACCCATTAGAGCGATAATATCATTTTACGTTTGAGTTGAAAATTTTCATTGCATGATAATTTTAGTACGATCATTAACAAATTAACAATCTGAAGTCTGCTAAGTTCGATGTTTCTAAAGTTAATATGTTGGTGATCTTGATAATTTTATCAGTAAATTCGTACAAACAAATTAAACTATAAAAAAGGAGATTAATTTTTAGAAAATAACGTATTTAGACAAAGACATAAAATATTTCATAGAAGTTAGATGTCCGTGAATTGAAAAAGAGCTTTGGTTTGGTAAAATCATTACAAGATCGTTATTACCTATATATTAAAAAAAAGTCAATCCGTACGTACGTACGTACATTGTGCAAACGTACAACCAAAAATCCTTAATCTCCACAAGTTATAAAATGTTTTAATTAAACCGCATTGAACTAGTTAGTGCCGGTTATAAGTCGTCGGTGCCGTAGCAACCGACCGCTTGGGATTAGCTGTTGATTAAGATTTATAGAACGCCGCTCGCAAAAGGTTATCTTTTTCATATGCGAATTATATCAACAGGATAATATTTTATATGTACGTACATCAATGACCTGCTGCAGAAAAGTATCCACTATGAACTGTTACTTTCCACTAGCCTCCTCTCAGAATCAAAAGCATTAAGGACATAATACACAATGCTGTCCGACTGTATATTTCACATGATTTTAGGGGAATTTTCATGATATTTTAACACTATCATTGTTAAAAACTAGATTTTTAATTTTATTTACCTTGAAAAAATTTCACCACTAGAGTTTGCGCTGGTTCGTTGGTAAAAACGGCTGGAAATCGGCTCTGGATTTCGGGAAAACCAAAAGGAACTCACCGAGATCTTGACGCGTAGACCGCCTGGGGTACCTACCACTGTTATTCGTACCTTGTTTTATATTTAATTTGAGTGGCCACTCTTCACTGTTCACACTCGTCAAATTTAACGTGTATTTAAGATACTAAGTACTACTATTTATGATACAATATCTAATTATTATTAAACTGTCGATAATTATAATTGATGAAAAAAGTATCGAGAATTTATAGGTCCATTATGATGAAGAAAACTTCATTGTAAAATAAAGTAAAATGAATAAGTATCATGGACATGCTCCACACAAATCAACCGTAGAGTTTAAATTTATAATGAATCCCCCAAGATAAATAACGTTTTTGGTTGTCCTTTGTCCTTTGGAGAAACCCATTTTAGTCAGTTTGAGGTACACAAAATATGTTCTACCTTACGGATGGAAACCCTAAAATGATTTTGCGCTTCGTTCCGGTACCGAACATGGGCAAACATTCGCGGCCTACAAACGAGAACCACATTGTTCCTGCGTTTTAATTATTGCTCGGCTCTTGCCTTTAAACGTGATACAGGTCAGGTCTGACTGGAAACACCAATGATTATATTTTGTTTGCATTGTCTTTGAAAAGTGATTTTAAAATCCACCATCCTTTAAATGTCCCACTATTGGAGATGACATGGGTCTCCAGTAAGAAATCGAATTCATATTGCTTTCAACCACGCTGATAAATGCCAAATTTACATACATCTAAGATTATTATGAACAACAACAAGCCAACAAGGCATACAGGTTTCCTCACGATATCACTTTGACCTCTTGAGTGAATGGTTCGATTAAAGTAAAGTTTATAAAGCCAGATTATTAAATTAGTAATATGGTGAATCGTGTGTGAGAAAACGCTGTTCGCATTGCTCTATTTAGTTTAATAAGCAAGGTAAATATTCCATCTACAGTTTTATTGTAGATATATAAATGATATGCTTCTATAAATAATATAAAGCCAAAATAAAACTTTTCAGTTTTGTTTTACGTCAGTTTTTGCTTGTATATTTCCCAAAGCGGTTGCGCCCAGTTTCAGACATAATGGACGTTGCGGCAAACGACAAAAATATTCAATGATTTATTGTGCATTGGATGAATATTTCACGTATTATTAGATATTGAAAGTCAAATTGGTCATTGTTTTTTATTCTACCCAAAATGCGAACAATAACGTACGTAAATTCTTTGACATACGAAACTATTAGTTAAGTAATCGGCAATCGATCGATAATATTATTGCATTGGCAGTTGGGTGACGGTTAGTCGTTTATGGACACTTTTACTTCTCTAGATTGTCGACTACTTATTTATACAGGAGAATTGTAAGGGTAAAACTCCAGACCTTCTCAGTAAAGTTCTGAGCAGAGACTCGAGACAATGGATTTATGATAGCAAATTAGGATGACACTGTGACCGACTCTGAACAAGACTCAAATGGGTTGGTTAGTGCAGTTAACAGTGGGTGATAATAAGAACATTAGTTGGTTCGTTACTAGGTACCACTACTGGTGTAGGGACTGTCAGTGGTAGTTAGTTAGTTGTTGTTAGTAATATTCCAGTTAGTCATTGTTATTATGAGTCTCGTTCCAATTCGGTAACAGCTGCGTTGCTATCTTTGAGGACCAAGATGGTCGCCTCTAGATGATTAAATATGTCATTGACAGAAAAGTTCACCAGAATCGCATCCCAAGCCGGTGTTCGCAACATTTTCCTCTATTTATCAACTCAATGATGTTAATTTTTGTCATTCAGAAAAGACTCGTCACTATTTCACATTTTATTATGCTTTTGAGTCATCTTTCTCCCAACCGGTTAACTTTTAACGGAATGACGTTGTCTCGGGGCCCGCTACAGATATCGTATCAGTTATATCCTGAGGTTAACGTCAAATACTGTAGCTTAACAACTACACACGCTGCTCAATGAGATTATCTCAATAGTCCATTAATTCTACTTTTTCGTCATTTTGAGCCGGGTTGCGTAAATTCCGCCTCAGACTGAAAAATAGACCGTTGTTCAAACATTTAATTTTGTAACTTGTTTGTCAATAAATAAGCATACAGATATTCTACAAACATATGAAATAATACTGTATGTGTAGGAACCAAGTACATATTTAATGTGCACATAAGATTGTAGGTATATGTGAATAGTAAATACTTAATTATCAAAACACTAGTTGACGCCTGCAGCTTCGCTCGCGTAGAATAAGCTAACTATAACCATAGTATGTATTCTGTGCTATAACTAGCCAGCGACGATAGATCCAGCTATCCTCCTCAAACACATTACCGGTCGAACTCTACCCTTCGAACTTCATCCTATGGTATATTATCGAGCTAAAATGTGACTACCTATCCTTTATTTTTATTCAGTCAAATAGTAAACAGTTTTGATCTGAAATCGGTATCGATAAATTATCAACTTCTGTTAGTTTAATTCAAGAATTATTTAATATACAGCAGACTCGCAGACTCATTAGAACATTAATATATAAATTATCTATAGACGATATTTTTTTAGAAAAATGTTGTTAGTTATCAATGACAATGAAGACATTGTTTTCCTTATTTTAATTGTAAATATGGTGATAAAACATAATGTCAGTTATCCATATTGATTTCTAATAATCATTTAAAACATGATTTAAAAATAAATTATAATATACATATATAATATAATTATTATGTTATTATAACACGATTTAAAAAAGATAATAAGATATACTACTAAAAATACTCTGCACCAACAAGAGCACTATTAGACTTTTCTCTATGGTGGTATTGCTATCGCGTTTCTTAGTAAGGTAACTTAGTAGAAAAATTCAATACTGTAAAATGTGGCTTGTTTTCAGTTAAATCAACCCATATTCATGAAAACCTAAAATGATATCTCCGTTAGTATTAAATTTTCCAATATAGTGAAGGCAACAATTTACGTGGAAATTTCCGTTAGCTAGAATTTTAGATTTCACCGGATCAAAGTAATAAATAAAGCAATAAATCAAATTATCTTACTGGAAGATAATCTAATTGAACATAAAAAGATTTACAGTACTTTATACGTAGTATGACTAGTACTTTGTCAACATTAGTCATATCTATGTCCCTCGAACATTTCATTGTATCAAGCCTCCGCAACAATAAAAGCGAATGGTAAAACCTTACCTAACAGAACTATTCACCTAATTACTTAGGCCGTATTAATATAGGAAAAGCAGCATAAAAATAGGTCATATATTGGCGAAAGAGCGAGTAGGAAAATAGTGCAACAAATTGTGGTATTCTGTCGTCTCTTTCTAGCGCCGGAAATCAATAATGGCATCTGGCCACGTGGAGCCAGAAAGCAAGGCCCGTTCCATTTACACTCGCCAAACAGTGCCAATGGACGACTTTGACGTTTTGTTTATTCGGAAATTGAATTTTGAACGTCTTTTTCATTTCAATCTAAAGTCATATTATAGGTAGGTACCTATAACAATAAAATGTTTTGAATGTATGAATTAAACCGAGTCAACTAATTTTATTAAACTCGAGGCTGCTTTAATATAATTATTTAGAAATTCACGAATGTAAAACAGTAATTAATTGAGTTAATGTTTTATAACTGTTAGTTTAATTAATCAGTTATGACATATAAAATGATACATTGTTTTTTTTCTGCCACAACAGTACACAACATCTAAAATTTGGATTTAATATTGTTTCTAATTTAAAAATAATCTATAAGCGAATACAAAGTTTAAGTACCAGTCACGTTATCTATTGGGAGAAAAATAAGAGAGTAGGCAGAAACTGGTACTTTATTAATAAACTTCTTTAACGTTCGCGTAGATGGCTGTAGTAGCGTTAATATTGCGTAAATGTTTTTCTCTTAGGAGGATGTTTGTTGAGCACAGAACCTTCCTGATTCTGACTATGTTTCGTAGAAGCATCAAAAGCGCCTCTTCAAACTCTATCGTAGCATAATAGATGGCACTTTGTAAATTTCTGTAACGCTAGAGGGAACTGGCGCTGAACGCAACAGTTATAAAAGGATCGGCCTTTGATATGTTGTTGATGTAATCTGCTAGGGGTCGCTTTTTAGAAACTGTACCATGTCGAGGCAACAGATGGCTCTAGTGTGTCTTGTGATTCCAAGTTCCAACCATACCGCTGACCAAGGACTTTCAGGCGACGTGACGACGGTCCTTTATGAATAGAGGTCGCTGTAACCCGTGCAAAGTTTAAATGATATAGGACAGATGGCGCAGGATGGGACAGGCATGGCAAGAGACGTTCGTAATACGAGTTAAGATTATTGGTTTGAAAAAATTAAAAAAGTATACGCCAAGGAAGGCTATTTGACGATTAACTCGTACCGTGCATCATATATCTATGAATGATCCACGATCCATAATACAAAGTTAAAGTTAAAATTTTATTTTACAATTTATAATAACGGTAGGTAAACTGTTATCGTTAGTTGCCAAATGGGTTGCACCAGGGTCTAGCACGTTTTCGCTTTTGACAACATCATCGGCATGAAACACTATGAGCGTCTGACTAACTAACGTAAACTATAACGTTAACCGAAATTGTACTGTTATTATTAGCATCAAACTATGTAATCATTTTGACAATTATCAGATTATTAAACATATTTTTCCCTAGGCAGTACTGTAACTGAATTATTGCATATTATAGTAAGATCATGCTAATTGGAACCCATCATAAATAAGGTTACTTCTAGCCTAATAACTCGTAAGCGTAAGATAATATTTGTGGTCAAGGTCCTTGCAAACGCAAGTGTTCTGGACTTTGTTTTCGACTCACATGATGTCGCCGAGCTTGAGCCGCGTCTGTATGAGCGCGCAGGTCTTGTGGTCGTACATGGCGACGGCGCGCCGCCGCCGCATGGCCGGGCGCGGCGACGCGGGCGGCGAGTGCCGCGCGTGCACGCCCGGCGAACTCCCGCGCCGCCGCACCGACGCGTGCCGCCCTCCCACGCCGCCCAACATCCTAGGACAATGAAACGTTCAAATGTATTATTATATAATATTTTCTTTCTTTTAAGTATAAGATTTTTATTTTTTATTTTTATTTTTGGTTTTTCAATTATTTTATAAATATCACTGCCTACACCACAATGCCTTAACCTAATATGTATCACTATAATCCGAACTATGCGACAAAAACGGACGCACTGAAAACCAGCGTTGCGGCATTAATGCCGTAGCAAAGCTGAGTGCGTTACGTCTTTCACATTACTAGTGCAGTAACCTTGTATGTAATTGTATAATTTTATAGCTTATTGTTATGTATTTGTACTCTGCTATAAATGTGAAATAAAGTTTTTTTCTATTTCTATTTTCTATTTCTAAATGTAGCGACGTTTATAGATACAACTAGTGACTAGACATTGTGGGTTCGTTTTTATTGCTGTCATAATTGATATAAAAGCTGTGGTAGCTTTATAGGTACCTTTTTGTGGTAGCCATAGACGTCCCACTGCTGGACACGGGTATTTCCCACAGTCTAATCTGAGGAAGGTCTAGAGTTAGAACATAATGCTCTAATGTGGATTGATGGAGGGGTTAGTGGTCAACCCAGTATCGAATGTTCTGAAACCACCAGAGGGTCTTAACGATTGTTTTCACTATTGACAACAACCAGGCCGACGGCTTAACGTGCCCTCCCAAGCATGGTAGTCTTATAAATGACGCCATCTCTCTTCAATGTCTTCGGCCGATGCGTCCGAGTAGAATATAGAGAGCGGCAGCAGACAACCTACACGTGAACTGTTTTGTCAACTGTTTATAAAGTGAAGTGAAAATATGTTTTCTTATGACTTTATCACGTAAAATCATCGTTAATAAACCGACTTTACAGACAACCAATATTCTTTATTAGTTTCTTGTTTCAACGCTTTAATTTTAAATTAAATAATAATTATACTGTAAAAAATTTTTTTTTAAATTTTACAACATATTCTAATTAATTAAGTAATCAAAGACAGTAAATAAAAATAAAGCCAGAAAGTATAAATAAGTAAGTAATATTAAATTAGTAGGTAAGTATACCTATATATAAGATTAGTCTTAACTCAAAGCCTAATTTTCAACATTTACCAAGATAGAATTTACAAAAGTATTGTAGCGTAATATTTGACCATTCCAGTGCAGAGCTGTCGGCTTAGCGTAGCAGCTGGGACCGAATGATAGCCATTGTTGCTGGCCACAATAAACCTGGTTTATGTTTAAAATGAACTCTGAAACATTCCAATACTACCCAGGATTTGAAACACATCTATCACTTTCATGTAGGATTATTCCATATCGTGTTCCAAAGGGAGTAAACCCGTGTTTCGTGGCATTTCATTGATTTAAAGCACACATTACAACTTAGCAACAGAAAACATATATGTATATTATATTCATATAATATTTATAAATGACTGATAAAAATATTATTCTTAAGCAAAAGTAACTTACGCTACTACCTTAGCTACAATACATTTTCTTAAATTTTTTATCCTAATGATGATAAACCTCCAATGTACTGATGGTTTTTATACCCCCCCCCCTCTCAGGGTGGAAAGTACACCTAATCAAAGCGAAGTGCATACTAAATGAACATTGACATATTTCTGACTAGTCTATCCAAACTTAAACATTCTATTTAATCATGATGTAAAAGCTTACTTTACTTAACTTACATTTTTTACCTAAAACCGGCGACAAATCGTTTTACGTTCAGAATTACCTCTACCATCCAAGGATATTTAAAAAAGTAATAAGTTTTTCAACCAGAAGCTACACCTCAGATTACCATCTGAACTCACTCAGTATGAGCGTTAAAGTTAACAAAATTCGAACATGGACCTTCCTCCTTTTTTTGAAGTCGGTTAAAAAATAGTACACAGCAAGCCGATTCTTTGCTGCGATCATACCATTGGGAATTGCGGCGGTTGAACTGCTGAAAACAAAGCTTCAGAGCCACTTTGTTATTTACACGACTCTAGAGCTTTGAGTAAAAAGTATACAAACTTTTTTATAGCCTGTAATCCCATCGCCGGCGCTACGTACTTTATGC
This sequence comes from Carterocephalus palaemon, assembly GCA_944567765.1. Classification (NCBI taxonomy): domain Eukaryota; kingdom Metazoa; phylum Arthropoda; class Insecta; order Lepidoptera; family Hesperiidae; genus Carterocephalus; species Carterocephalus palaemon. The sequence goes on along the minus strand of OX155641.1, from coordinate 11,561,956 downwards.
TGAAAATTAAATAATTTCTACTTATCATTTAATTATGAATATGTAATTGTTAAGTTTTATAGGAATATCTGTATGTTATTAAATCCATGTAGGTATTGACGTGATTTTAAGTGATTATTGTGGGTCTATGAAACCAATGCGGAACTAATTAATTTGTCGCAAAATATAATCAATGCTCATGCATCATAGCCATACTTGTCAACATTCCATTCCATTTCCATTTCATTATTTAGGAAGATACCAATTGTATTCTTTACAAATAAAATATCCTGTTTTCGAATTTCGGTGTCATATTTTATATATTCATGATTCATTAACACCACGTCATGAAATATTTTTTATTATAATGTAATTTTATTTCTGTGATATTCATTTTTCAACGAAGTTATAATTTCACTAACATAATTTCTTGATTGGGCGGCACGGTAGAAAAGACCCTAGACGAATTTGCGCTGGCAGGCAATGCAATATGTACCTTTTGCTCAAAAATATTTTCCATAATTGTTTTAGCTGATACTTCAGTCAGAGCAGGATTATAGGGCGAGAGGGGTGAGATAAGCCCTTTTACAGAGCCTTTATAGAAGTATTTCGCAATCCCTCCTGAGGGACCAACTATGGAATATGCGTTAGGATCATGGAGAAGGAAAGGAGAGGTTACAAAAGATTTATGGCCACTTACATTATGACAAGCTTGGATTTGGGAGCATATCCGTCAATATTGTATTATGTTAGTTATTACCAACTAAATAAAAACGTTTTGCGACGATATATCAACAGTGCAAAAATGTGTTAACTAAAGTTTTAGTTCAGGTAGGTATGAGAAATGAGTTTTTAAATATGTACGAAAGAGAATGTTAATTCACCCAAATAATACACATTTTTCATGTATCAATTGAAACCTTACAACCAAGACAATAACTTTGAAATAACCCCATGATATATGTGTACACATACATATACATATATATATATATATATATATAACCAGTTTTCATCATAATAATAATCCTACTTTCATAGGTACTATTTAAAGTGCGCCGGGTGCGGTTCTTTCGCCACCAAATACCAATCAAGTCGGGTAGTAACGATTTTGAGGCAATTGAGTTCTGGCTGAAACGGTATTGTTTCCAGTTATATTTTTCTAGAGGTGTCAGAGAGATCTTCAAGGTAAGCAACGCATCTGTGACCATTTTTGAACTTGACTCATTTGAGATCACGGTTGTAATGGTTGGCAGTGGATGGGTTTTGCTGTTTGTTCTTTTTCTACTTTATATCAATAAAATGATGAGACTAAACGGCGAGTGGTAGCTTCGCAACCTTTTCAGTAGTCTGATATTGACTTATGAAAATCTAACTGAATTTTCTCTGTACGTAGAAGATAAAACACATTAGCCCATGTACGGAGGGAATCAGTGGCATAATCAAATTGTGCGCGAGAGATGTCGCTAATTAAATAGATTACGTGTCGACGTTGTGGTAGGAAAATAACGTGTGATGCGACCTAACAGGCGTTGATAACTTCGTCTATAATACGGTGAAACTGTGAGTTAATTTTCATTAGTCTAAATAATATAACTAAAGCAGTAGGCACAAGACAATATGCAACAGCGTAGCCTTAACCCTGTAAATCCTTTGGAGGGGTGTTTCATGTAAATAAATATAAAGAGCTGAATTATTTGTCCTATAATAATTCAGCTCTTAATAATCTCAGATAATCTCAGATAATAATCGGCTACTACAAAGTCGTCGGTAAGTGTAAGTCAATGCGTTATAATAGATCAAAACTAAAACAAACATATCCTCAGATGTTATTCAACCTACTTTGTCCCTTAGATATGTCTTTAGCGCAATTCTGTATTCTAAATCAATATTCATTATTCGACCTATTTAAAACCAAATCAGAAACCTTCGAGAGTGTCTATTAAAGTCAACTTCTATTGTTTGCCAACTATTCGAATAGCATTATACAAATTGGTCCGAAGTTTCATTACAGCTGAAGAGTCTGGTAATGTAACGCTAGTTTTATGAGTTTCATAATTTCTTTATTCAATGTCCAGTAATAAAATACAACAATTCATACAAGCGTGAATTATTAAAGGACTAGAAAATATTGTAAAAGACTCCTAGAATCATCCTAGAAATGTGTAAATATTAACTAAACATTTATTTCTGTCATCTACGTTTATCTGCCTATAACGTTTCACGCAACAAAGACTTGTTTCAAGGACCTGTTGATATGAATCTCGAGCCAGGCAGAAATCGGTTGGTCCGTAGTTTAGTGTACCTATAGAAAAAGTGTGTAGTTTTAGGTAGTTTTAGTTATTAATGGCCTGTTTTCAGTCGTCTCTAATAAAAAAATCAAATGTCTACTTAGAACAGTAACTTTAATGTACTTTAACTCTAACGGAGAAAAATGTATTACTTCATTCAGACTTTCTATGTGATATTTAATTAAATTGGCTTGAGATTAAATGCTAAAATGTATACATCGCTATTACTAAGCAATTCAAATAATAAATAATAATATTACTTAAGCTATAAAGTAGTTCTAATGAGAAGTACCTATGTACTTCATTTGGGTTAATGGAATTTGTTATATTCAATCAAATACGCTTTGTATGTAGCTTTTAAATTTAATCCAGGAACCTTGTTTAAATACGAGTCTGTAAATACATTAAACTCACGGGGATTGAGCCGATCAGTGCTCACGTTTTATCAGAGGGTAATGGAAAATGTGATAGAGACAGGGCTGCTACCGTTTATTTCAATAACTTATTTCGAAGCGATCCGGCATCGGGAATGGGGAATACATAGAAATCGCTTTTAAATCCCTGCATAATAAGCTGACCATTTCAAATCATATTAGACTAATCTGATAGCTTATTTAATGATTTATGCTTTCCAGTGGACTTGGTAAAATCTAAAAAGAAATTTGGAACGAAACTCTTTATTAGCTTCTTTCACGGTCTCTCAAGAGTCATGTACAGTAGTAGATGGGTTAAGTTGCATGCTCGTTTTGCTATCCAGAATCTATAGCTGTTAAAAACATTAGTGTTGCCAGTTTCAATGGTGTTTTTTATTTAAAAAAAATATATATCAGATAGAAGTAGGAAAATATAGACGCAAGATGCCTGATGATTATGTCATGTTATTTTCTGTCTGAACACACATTTTACTCTGAAATTTACATTATTTACAATTCATTCCTTTTCAAGCCTTCCTTAATATAACACACATGTGACACGCAAGATCTCTTTTATGTGACAATTTTTCTTTGGCTATGTTTGAGGGTGTAGGTATATAAATTAATATCACACTCATAAAGCTGAGCCCGAATGTAATAAGCCGAAGCACATACAATGTACAGAGTTTTATGGTGTGCTGATATAATGGCCATTATTTTCAGGACTGACATAATTTCTAGTTGGATAGATAGGTAGTACACATGTACACACACAGGTACACACACAGGTTAAATGCACGTTTTTGTGTCCGTATTGTACTAAATTAAACTTTATTTATAACTTTATTACATATAAATAAAGTTTAATTTAGTACAACTTCTGTTACTCAAAGTCAATTTTAGGGAAATCTACGTTTATAGTTAGTTGAGTTTGGGTAATTAAGAACAAGTCGTACGCACTTACAATTAAATATTTAAAATTCATATTACGTGCAAAATTGGACGAAGAAAGTTGAGAAAAACTGTTGACTAATGTAAATTTATTGCACTCACAGAAGATATACCTATACGTGGGTAATCTGAAGACTTTTTCTATTTTAATGATCATAGCATTGTATTGTCAAATATCCAGTTTTTCTCCTGCTATTATTCGTAATTACATGTAAATCGGAAAGTGAGAAAAACCAACAAACATGTTATACCATTATACCAGTTGATATTATGTATTTAAAATTATAAATCTTGCCCAATGTGTTATTCTTACCCCACCTCAATATACTGCGATTAATATAGTATAGGATATAGACAGAGGATAGTGAACAGATCACATTCGTTTGTATTCCACACAATGGCCGCCTTAAGCGCGTCATCCATACTAATATTATAAATGTGAAAGTGTTTGTTTATTTATTTATTTGTTTGTTTATTTGTTTGTTTGTCCGGCTTTCACGTCGCAACGAAGCTATTATATGGTATGGTTTTTGTGTGTGGAGATAGTGAGGAGGGTGGAGAGTGACGTAGGCTACTTTTTACCGCGGTAAAACATCCCCATGGGAAGATATCGATGTTTTGTTATTTGCTAGATATTTAGTTCCGGATATTGTTAATAAGTTAATCTGAGAGGAGACCCGTGCCCAACAGTGGGACGTCTATGGGTCGCAGCGATTGTTAATAGATGGCGTTAGAACAATTTAGAAGTAGTTAGTATAGTGGTTAAGTAGTTAGTATCTTTTAATCGTGGAACTGTCACTATTCATCCACCACAAATATGTCATGTATGATAAACAACTCATTGTTAATTCCCTTTGACCGCGCGGGCGGAGCCGCGGGCAAAAGCTAGTTTCAATCTAAATTAGAGAGGGGTTTAAACTTAATGCAGGGTTATTGTAAGCAATCGCTTAAATGTTGATTTAGATTTATTCAGTACTTCTATCTAATGAGTTTTCCTTCTTTTAACTAACTTAATATTCTTTCCTTAAGTAACTTCTGGGTACTTTTAACTTTTTGTTCATTCATGATTTAACATCTATAATTTAAATTCTCATTACTTTCCAGAAGTTACTCGTAAGATTGTGCGCTTCTGAATTCTTACTTGAATGTTTAAGGATAAAATATAATGTAAGTATATTATATCCATATTGACACCTATGACTTTGAGCACATTTAAGGAAATGTAATATTTTTGCTATAACAGTAAAGGAAAGGATTCTGGAGACACTTAAATATCGAAAGTCTGCCTCTAAAAGGCCTTAAAAAGCATAGTAAATCTGGAAGTTCCTCACTATTATCCGTCACTCAATTGTAATGATGGTAACTGAAGATCGACGGTAGTGAGCTGATCGAGTGTGACGTATTGGAAAGGCAACGATAGGTGCTACCAGTTGAATGAGTGTTGTAGACCCATGGAGGCCAGATAAAAAAAAAAAAAAGTAATAATGGAGGCCAGATATCCAGAGGATATCATCTGCCTGTCACAAGGTTGGCGCGACTACTTTACAAGCCTCCAAAGCACTTAATTACGAAGTCGATATTATAATTGGTTGAATTCAATTTAACTAACGGAGAATATTGTTATTACACTCATTGATGTTATTTATAGATAGCTAGATATCGTGTACGGTGGATTTACATTTATATTGGTGAAGTTTCGATGTGGCTACATTTGATTGACGTGCGTAAACACTTTACATTGTCCGATGTTATTGCATCGTGATTTCGCGTCAACGTTGATGGTGAATATGTAACAACATTGTGTACTCAGAGATAGATTTGTTTTCTTAAATAAAATGAATTTATGAAAGCTTAAAATCACGCCAGTATTTCCCCGAAGGAGACGGCAGAGTTGTGTTACACCCATCTTTCACCAGTTATGTTTAGGTCCCATGTAATTGTAATTTTTTTAGCGGTGAGCCTAATGTCATACATCGGGTACGAAGCCACACTCCGAGGTACCACTGAGTATTCCAAGTTAGATAAACCCATGCACATTATTGCACATGCATGCATGCAGTACTTTGCACAACGAACCCAGATCTTCTAACTTATCAGTTGCATGAATGAAATATAATATATTTATTGATAACAAAGGCAATGAGACAGAATAAACAAGCACCCTACCTTAGATTAATTGTTAATTTTGTTATGAGTAATTAATTATGAATAAAACTTTCACACACCGTATGACATACATAGCATGTTTATAGCCGTCTATGACAAGAACCAACAATATTTACATAAATATCTTCCTCGTCTGAAGACCAAAACCCGGGGCTTTTGCGTATCGTCCTTCCCTATCACTTAATTTATTAGACATGGCTGTGACACCGGTCGATACTCAAGCAACAGTTTGATGGACGTCTGTAAAAACTTCAAACATTTTCAATATGACCACGTTCGGTGAGGTGAAAATGTGAAAGCATTTACAATTTTATTTGCCAACAGTATTCGTTTTGCCGAATTATATGATAATAGCTTTATCCCTGGCTCCGCCCGCGTCAAATCGTTTAATTGCAGAATGACCTCTACCATCCAGGAATGTTTTAAAGTATAATAAGTAACTAGGTATAGCGTTTATCAACGGCAAGTTACACCAAAGATTACCACTAATCAAAAAAAAAGTAAAGTTTTAAAAAGCTTTTTTTAAAAAATATATTTTTTAACGGTATAATTTTTTTATATTTAAGTTTATTAATACAATTGACCTACGTCATCACCTACACATAAACCATGTGAGATCGATGGTGGTTTAAAGTGTCCTAGCAGTAAAAAAGCACTGTACTGTAACTTGAACCACTTGGAAGTTTTCTTAATATTCTGAAAAGTAAATGCACACTTGGTTGATTAAAAAAGTTGAAATATCCCAAATTCCAGTTCAATTAGTTTTCCGAACCTCAAAATTCCATTGAAAAGGCACCTGTAGAGATGAACGTAGTAGGAAAACTGAAGAATCAGTTGGAACAAAGCCTGTCCTATTTAGCCTGTAAATATTGCCTCGCAGGTAATCGACGCGAGGCGTTCTACTCGCCCGTAGTGCCAATTGTCATTTCCACACCTGTGACGATTGGCTATACGCCTACGTGGTACCTACTGAGATTACATTGACGAGCGAAATGAGAAAATGTTCCCCATACTTTTGTAATATTACTTTAGGGAGATTTAGAGCTCGCTATTTCTGATTTATGAATACATTGAAAGCGGTTAGCCCATTGGCTGATATCCGGCCTGTCACTCGAGAGTATCGGGGTTCGAATTCGAGCGGCACGCACTAATGAGTTTTGTATTTTTGGTTTTTATTTAAATGCTTTAAAAACGTCCTTTAATGTAAATGTGATGACAAGTGAACTCAATTCTAAGCAACTTAACTACAACTTGAAGTATCATCTTCATTGTCATTGTATTGTAACATACAGATAATCCTTACTATTATTTATATGGGAAAGTGTGTTTGTCTTTCTCCGCCTTAACGGAATGATAGATAGACATGATTTTTGCATAGATATAGTTGAGGGCCTGGCGGGAAACATAGGCTACTTTTTACTAATTTATTAATAATCGTTAGATTGTTAATCGATTATTTCCTTGTTTATTGCGACACATGTGTATACGATAATATTTTTGTTTTGTTTTATCGTTCAAGCCTCCTTGGCGATACAGAACTATGGTGTCTACTAAAGTATATCGATAAAAGATAATTACATTTATTTTTATTTTAATGACCACCTTTAGCATTGACAAAACGGAAAATTTAATGCTAAATTGCATTCTCTGACTACCAACCTTAATTTCATAGAAAAATGTTAATATTTTGTGTTCAGCTTGAATACCATGTAATTTTTTTCCAGAAATGAATCGATATAGGTAATAATAAAGGTGGCTGGAACCTAGGTGGCTAGGCTACCCTGAAAATGCTTGCATTTCAATGCAGCTTTAGTTTCGGTAATCACATTGTTCATTCTGTTGTTTGCTGATTGCAATCTGCAAACAATGCCTGAATTTTTGTTTTCTTTAAAAGAAAAATACATTTGAATACGATTTGAATACGATCAAAGGCGCGCTTGTTCTATTTAGTAGAGCACAAACTCACTAGATTCTATGAATAATTCAGTTCACTACCCTATTGTATTGAAATGCTTAGAATTAGGATTAATACCCGTTTTGGTGCTGAGCAAACGTTTGATTTAACCATTTAACTAAGTATAAGACTTTGACGTTGACCTTGCAAAGGTTTAAAAAAATCCTAACCTTTTTGTAACGTTAATATAGGATACTATAGGTACTCGTACTTACTTTCTAAAAGTCCCTAGCTGCAATTAACAATTTCTCTGACTCAAATAAGTGTAATTTCACTCATCCTGTCAAAGCACCGCCGCGGGCGTAAGCCACATTTTGTTTCATTAACTCCATCCGGTAAGCTCTCTGAACTGTACTACGATTTGGGGTTAGTCACTGCAGATCTCTTTGACGTGTCTGCAAAGCTAAGTGTAAATATCATGGACAGACGACGTAGAAGTAGTAAGAAGTAGAAACACATAGGCAAACAGGTCAAAAAATGTGCATCGTTTTTACCTTCGAAATTTCTGATATCCACACTTTTTTATCTATTCTACCAACTTAGGGAAATCAAGGACGATCTATCGTCCTTCCCTTTTATTTAAAAAGTCAAGACACCTATGTTCGTAGCTTCAGCGTTCCTCCACAAAAAGGAGTTACAAAAAATAAAAACTACCGCCTTCCTAAAAACTAGCGCTCTGTCAAATTTCAGTTCTAGGTAGGTAGGTAGATCAGCAACAATCCTCGTAATAAATAGTACTAAAGTAAGCATTGAGGTATACGTTCTAGAGTTTAGGCGTAAACAAAAAACGTTCCTGAACTGAAATCTACCTCCTCATTCGCAGCGATGCGATGGTGTCGTGAGGGAGTTCGGGTTTTAGCAATTGCCCGGATACTGGCACTTTTCAAGACCCAAATTCAATTCAGTAGTGCTTCTTGTATACAGCGAAACTCTAAACGGATACCTCAATGCTTACTTTACCACTATGTATGTAGCTGGGGACCAGAATAGTGCTACGGTAGCCCCTGCCTGTCGTAAAAGGCAACTAAAAGAGGGCTTCTAGGGTTGTGGGTGGTGAGAGTAGAAGCTCAAATCGTCCATTATGTGACCCCGGGAAAGACGATGCTGTTTGTGGCTACACAGCGATGTGTAATCCGGGAAGAGCCCATCTTGGGCGCAGCGCCGGAGGGCACCGGCGCGATCTACAAGAGATCCCGGAGCCCTCCTGTCCCGCCGGAATAGGCCACAGAGCGGGTTTTAGTGGAAAGTCCAACGTAACCCGGCGTCGCTCCCAACGTTCGGGTACCTTTTCAAGGTTTCCCACTCGTTAAACAAAAAAAACAAGTCCTATTTTCTATTGAATGATATTTGTGATTCAACCCAATATATGAGAAGGAACGTCACAATATATTATGAGTATTTATTAAATAAAACAAACCGTCGTCTTCTTGTTTCGCGGTGAAACGACAAAAATAATATTTCGCCCCGACTGACAGAGCACGTACGGTGGAAATTCGAAAGTTCTCGAAACTCCGAGTAATGGCTTTGGGAACTTGTCGTTATGCTCAGTTTGTGAGCCTTGCATAAACGATGCCTTCAATCTCACCATTGTTTTAATGGACACTCAGTTTTATCACGCACTGTAAAAGAAAGGATTCGTGGCTATCTGTTGGAATGGGAAGCACGTATAAACGGAAGAAAACAAAGATATATCGGACATTGAAGTATTAGTAATATATTATATCTATGGTATCGGATGAGTTTTTCTTACATAATCCAATTTAGAGCTTTGGAGAGCGTATCAGAGTATCATTATCATAGCTTCCTGCGTAATAAAATTTAAAGGATGCTCAAAGTATTAAATAATATTAAATAACATTAACAATTAGATAAAATGTTCAAATACAGAATATGGAGCGGCGACAGCCCAGTGGCTATCGAACTCGCCTCTCTCTTCAAAACACTATTAGCAAATATTTATTTCAACGTATGAGCAAATTTAAAAATAAAACCGTTTAAAAAAAGTAAAACAGAGTGAAACAAAGGTAGGCAGAAATTACACCATGCTTTGAAACCGATCAAATAAAAAATAAAAAACATCTGGTGGAGGTGTAGGTCTCCTCCAGATGTTTTTTATTTTCAATTATGTTTTAAAATGTATTACTTTTATCAACCGAAAATCGAGCATGTACTCGTATAAGTACTACGGTGCAAACCTTTCTCATTGGTCCAGTGACCACTAAGAATGGTTCAATGATGATGAAGCTCAATCGCAAAAACTAATAACTCGTCATTGGAATAATTTGTTTTAATTGGTAAGAGCCATATTTTCAAGTGTCTTCGCTGTTAACTTCTTCCTTTTTTAAAATAAAAGGAAGAAATAAAACCTTTAGGACCCTCATAAACTGAGTCACAAGAAATTAATTTTACGCCGTCTGATTTTTCCTAAATTAATTTATTCGCCTTCGCCCACCCAGATGTTCAAAAATTAAAAAACGTTTTATAATAGCGGTTTAATCTGATTAATAATTCTACCGAAAATATAACATTTTATTGTTTGCCCTAATTATAAAAATTAACACGCCTTTATTTGCTTGGTATGTATGCATTTATGTATTACAAAAGCGTTATGTTTTAGTTATTATTAATTATAAATTATTAAATCAATAATATGATATCTCACGAAAAGTTTGTAAAATAACCGTGTTTTTCGTGGTCTAAAGGCTAGGCAAAGTTCTTCGTAAACATATATATCGTATTTTATCGTATCGCAATAAATGTTCCTGGAATATCAAGTTAGCACTTTACCGCGTGGACAATGTGAGAAACTGGGGTTAGAAATCACACGGAGGTACACGGTAGTTCACTACGTGTTACATTGCACATTACTCTCGTAAAACGATGGCAATGAATTTTGAGCTTCAGTTGTAGCAGATAATACATAAGAGTGAGTAATAGTTACAGCGAAATTATAACATTGTGTTCTCTAGCAAGCGGTGACAGCCCAGTGGCTATCGAACTCGCCTCTCACTTGAGCAGTCTAGGTTCAAACCCAACTGGCACGAACCAATGACTTTTCTGATATGTGCGATTGAAGAAATTAAATGTCACTTGCTGTTACGGTGAAGGACACATCGTGAGGTAACCTGCATGCCTGAGAGTTCTTCATAATGTTCTCGAAGGCATGTGAAGTCTGCCAGCGTGGTGGACTTAGGCCAAATACCTCCCATTCTGTGGGAGGAGACCCGTGCCCAACAAAGAAAGGGTTGTTGTGGTGTTCTTTAGCAATTACTTATGTATGCAATAATATCGAATTTTGCCACTGTCATTGACATAAAAACCGACTCCACCCAATCTCAATATAGTTCAACATTCTATATTAGTGGTAGAAATACTACTAAATAAAGAGGAAGTATAGAGGGTGCAAGGGTGCAGGTATATATGTTTATGAAACGATGCGATGTACGGATGACGATAGACGTGGAGGCCGGCGAACTCAGCCTATTCCATCTCAATTACGCTAGTGTTGTCTGTTCTGCATGTGTGTGTTTAGATCGATATCCTGATCACACAAGTTCGTTTGTGAGCATAGATGTTTGGGTATTTGTTGGTTAATCAAACAAAAATAGCGAAAATTCGGAACTCTGTAGACATACGATTAGTTAAATTGTATTACTGTTGTAGTACTGAGATTAAAAGCTTATATAGAAAACTGCTAAGCTAGAGGTCCTGGGTTCGATCTCCGGGTCAGGCAATAACTATTGGCTTTTTCTAACTTGAAATGCCCGGTAGTAGCTCTGAATCTATATTTGTGCCCGGTGTATGGTAATAGGGTCCACCTATTACATGGAACTTAAATATAACTATAAGTTAATTATAGTGATGTTAGTGGGTGTCACATCTGCCTACCACTTCCGGGAAATACAGGCGTGATGTTATATAATCTTAATGTAAATGTTACCTATATTTATACCTTACAATCAATTTTCAACATCTGTTTTCCGCACACACACACAATTTTAAATTGTAGGTACTTGTAATTTTATGAATATTTTATTATTGACTATTTATTGACGAATTACTTATTGAATTATTATTATTACTGTTTTGACATTGGATTATATAATTACTAGCTGACCCGGCAAACGTTGTTTTGCCATGTATATTATTAAAAATAAAAATCGCGATGGAAAAATAGGGGTTGATCGTAGAGGGTTGAAAATTCAGGGTTGTATGTATTTTATAATGTTGTATCATAAAAAAATACAAAAATAAAAATTAGTCTAAAAATTAAAAAAAAAAAATTAGGGATGGACTACCCTTAACATTTAGGGGGATGAAAAATAGATGTTAGTCGATTCTCAGACCTACTGAATACGCATATAAAATTTGGTAAAAATCGGTAAAGCCGTTTCGGAGGAGTACTGCAACAAACATTGTGACACGGAAATTTTATATATAAGATGTACTTATCTAACGAATTGGTTCAGGCTGTAATGTTAGATTTAAGTTTGTCTATTAAATAAATAAATTCTAAATTTCAAAATCATTTTATACTTTTGTTTTTTTATTTTATATTTTATACACACAATAATATCTCATCCGTCGAACCTTCCTACGAGATCCGCGACACAACTATTGTGTGCTCTTCACGTGCCGCCAGTTTCCTGACGGGGGCGTATTCTAAGCGCGTCTTTATATTGCATTGAACGCATGTTGCACATTTCATAAGAAGGCAGGCTCCTACCGATGTTGCCTGTGTTACTGCTACTTACATTCCACGTGTTTTCCTTCGTGTTTCACTCATTCCAGTCTATTCCGATCTTATGTCTGAAAACGTAAGTCTGCTTACAGATTTATTACCATTATCAATTCATATTTAATTTTAAGGGGGCAGTTCTTCCAGATACATATACGAGTATACGCTACCTCTAGCTTGACTTTTTATTTTTTTTTCATTAAAATATGAATGAATATTTCTGTAATTTATGTAACAAATAAATAATCCACATTACACATCGAAAGATTACACACATTCTTGATTTAAAAAAAACAAGCACGTACTGGAATGAAAATATGGTAAGTGAAAGTTCTAAACAAACAACGCTAAATTTTTATTTACTTATAAAATACTGAACAATTCTGATATCTCCGATAGAATAACGATTTTACCATAGGATTTTACGTCAAAGAAAAATTATTTGTTTCCAATGTTACACTAAATGGAAAGGCGATGAGTCGTGAAACGGTTTCAATAACGCGGTAAACAGAATACAGAATGTGGCACGGAAGTGGCAATGCGAAGCATTTATATGTGGTGGTTGAACATAGGTTTTGTAGAATAGGTACCTATCTCTATATATATAGTATAGTCTGTCTATTTTGTTTATACATTTTAGTCTAATTCACAACTAAACGGACCTCCTGGTAAATGGTGGTTTTCTAAACCTAATTACCTTTAGGTATAGGTGTAGATTAAAAATAAAGATCATTCATCAATATTAATTTTTATTGATTCTCATTTTAAGTGACTTTTACTGTATATATGTATGTCTTATGAGAAATAAATATTCTTTAAACCGAATGGCCGCTAACCGTAAGAAATCCAAAAAGTCAGTGTACACTAAGAAATCCGTGAACGAATAAAGGTTCCTAATTAAAACAAGGCTTAACTGTCAACGAGCAAGGGACATTTTACTATGGACTGATAACTAATGGGAATGAAAATGTTCCAGGATGGTGACCATGACTAGAAACGACACCTTCGATAGCGTTAACCAGAGTAAGAAATCGGACAAGAGTCAGAGGGACTTTTTATCCGATCCGAGAGACACCATAAGGCAACCGACTTTTTTGGTCGATTTTGTGGCCGATATCTTGGCCTTTTCAAGCCCATCATGAAACGAACCTGTAACCGGGTTGTAATCCATCGTACCATTTAGGTACGAATGTGCACAGTCTTATATAAAATCAACGGTTTATTTACATGACATGAATATATCAACAAAAGCGACGACATTATGCGGGTTCACCCTCCTCGGTTTTGTCTCAATCGCAATCTCTCCAATTTATTTTATTTCGCGCGTACTAAATAACATGTGTAAAATGTATAAGGTCTCCAAATTGCCATTAGTTACCAGCATTATATTTATATATCGACTGTGGGGGAACCCGTGCCCATCAGTGGGACTACTATTGATATACTTTGCCTGAGACATGCGTAGCCTAAAATGCATATACCATACCATATACATATAATTTGAAATTTCTGCAATTCCATGCGAGCGAAGCCGTGTATTTAGTTAAAAACATAAAACCTAGTTAAATATCAATTCAGAATTTGAAAGAAAGTCACAACACTTTAATCTATAGTAGGTTTATTAATTCGCTATGATTATCAAGGTTAATTATTATAGTCTCATTGCTGATAAAAGAGTACCTAAATATCTTGCGCTTATCATTTTGAACCATGCCATCTATACCTACCAAAAACAGCGAAGAGCAACATCGCCATTTGCAAAGGAGTAGGTTGTCGCCGTATACGATTAATACATGTGCTAAGCGTTCAAAGGTACAAAGCCGATAATTTTCTCCCAGCTAGTCACTTCCTTCCTTTTACAACAGGCTTTTAGCTTGCTGTGTTCCAAAAATTTTAGGCTAAATGGCGCACAATTTAATACTTTTGCTTGAAGTAAGTAAAGTATGAAAGTACTATTATTTTAATAATTTTAAATTCTAGTAACATTTAAAATGGGCTATTGAAATAGATTTCAATTTAATTTATGTTATTTTTGACTACCACTCATACCGCTGCCTTAGTTGTATAATACCTGTATATAAAATATTGTCAGTCGGCAAATACAAATAAATGAAACGTGTCACATAAAAATTCAATTCCATAAATGGGTTCGTTCGTAGGTAGACCTTCATAATATTAACCCTGAAACATATTTATTGACATGTTTTTTACACATTGGTAAGGCCTAACTGTTTTATTATGATATAAGTAAGAAAATATAATTAAAGTAAATCGTGTGGTATATTCTAGCATAACGTTTGAGAGACCACAGTTCTTTATTAGACTACGTTCAAGTAAACAAATTCTAAACTTACTCGTATATATACAGATATAGATATATAACTACATAAACTTTTAACAAACTTATTTTAGGTCGGGGGTTAATACATTCTTAAGCACAGGTATAAATGTTGACACAAACCAATTTCCTCTTCTTATTTTATCATACGTTAAGTGAAACGCTACGATGAATCGCCCTGGGCATCTTCCTAGTGTGATGTGAAACGATAATAAAGATATTTGACCCTTGTCAACGCACCGAACCGTACTGTCATGACACGGGCACGATTCTCATTCCCCTTGTTTTAGTATTTTAATGTTTTCTGCTTTGTTACGAAGCCTTATCAATGTTTGAAAGTTTCTCTCTTCTAATAATTACTTTACAACTACGGAAGAGAGAGACTTCTCTCTGCCATCCGTAGCTGTACAACCATAGACCTATAACAAATAGACGACCTATTGGGTTTGTACCTACTTGAGACTTAGCAGTGATGGTCGTCATCGGCATTAAGGGATGAGTAGTGCTTCATTATTAATCCATAAAACATCATTCAGCCAACAGACATTGTATGGAGGAGTATTGTATTCGTGGTGGAGTATGCTCTTGACCTCCTGCATCTGTGTCTGTGGGGGAGACCCGTGCCAAACAGTGGGACATCTATAGGTCGCAACGGCAGCGGCACCACAGACATTTTGCCCAAAAACTAATGGCGATTAGAATTGGTCTTCGTATTATAGCGTATACCGTATTATATGTACCTACATAATGTAACCAAGACCATTTGAATTAGGGTTGATGAGGAGTGGTTACAATTGTAGCCATTACCGTTTGGAGAAAGTAAGTGTAAATTCTTAACCAAGGTAAAATAATTATTACAAAATTTCTACTAATTCTCTTTTCTCTACTTACTTTGGTGTTTATGATCTTTGTGGAATTACAACAACAGTAATCGTTAAATATTTTAGAATTGATAAATCCATTCTGTTGTTTTAACCTAGCAAAACTGTGTATAACCTGACTAAATGAATTAAATAGAATGTTTAAGTGATACTCACTATCAATTTTTTTTATTTTACATAAATACCCTTTTTCTTACACGCGCAATGAACCAAATGCACAAAATATGTTACCACCTTTCGGTCGCTCTGCAACGAATAATTGGCTATGTTCAGACCGGTGGCAACGCTAGTAGCCTTTGATTGAAAACGGACTACGTATTTTGCAAATAAATTTGAGTTTTGATAATTTTGTTTAAATAATAATTTTAATTAATGAGCCTTAAAGTTTCGTAGGTTGGGTGGTTGCAAACGCCATACATTTTCAGGATTTCACCTATAAAGGGTACAAGCAAATACCTTGTTATTTTTCTAAGAACTCAATACTTACGCGTCGAGATCCTTTGGAGCCTTCTTGAAAGTTTGTATGTCATTGTCAATCAACTCTTTACCCTTCATACATCCATCTATACTTTCGTAATTTTAACACAATTTTAATGTCGTGGGTTCGAACCCCATTTGTGGTGATTTTTTTTAATTATAATAATTTGTGTAACACATCATTGAATTATTGATTTCTTTTTAATATTTCACAAAAAAAGCTTTTCATTCCTAGTATGAGGAAAAATATTATCTATCATACTCTGTGGTAATGGATTAGATTTTTCTCTTTTCTCAAGCCCAAACCACTACAGTACGGCTTGAGCAGTGAACATGTGAGGTGAAATATAATATTGACCCTTGTCAAGGCACTGGCGCGGACTATCTTAACACCAAACTGTGCCTTATTATTATTGTGCAAATACTACAATACACTACTGACCGTGATATCTGTGACAAACCTCCTACAGGAAACAAATAGGTGTAGTGTAGTGTAAAGGGTGTATAGTCCAGTTAATATTTCCTAAAGTTGGCTACTAATATACAATATTACATTATATTATGTGTGTTTATATGTTCGTTACTTGCTCTCGCTCAAACGGCTGGAACAATTTTGATAAAATTTGGTATTGGTTAAAACACTGGCTCAACTCGGACTTCTTCGACTTTGAGCCAACAAACCTTACACAACGCTTTGCGTGTAGATACACACATCACTGTCTTTTCTGTGATCACTTGGTAGACGGACCGAGCTCCCTTTCTTGGCGCCAGCAACCCCAAAGTCCCCTTTTAGTCGTCTCTTACGACAGGCAGGGGCACCGTACCGTAGCACTATTCTGGTCCCGAGCTACAGGGATTGCTCTAGGAACCTATTGATTTATTTTGAAGCTCCGGCTACGGGGACAAACTCGAACTTCTGACAAAGAGAAGAAACAAACAAAAGAAAATTTTTGACTACCTCAAGCCGGACTATTCCGGCTTGACTTTGTGAAGTTTTTAATAATTTAATTTAAATATCGAACACAGCATTCCATTTAAATGACAGTGAAGTTCTGTTGGGTTTTATTGAAATTTAAATTCAACTGACAGTCCATTCACTCGTATGAATTAATAGAACATGAATGAATGAAGTAGGTATACAGAATTATACAAAAATGCTTAATTATAAAACTGAAAGCGAAATGTACGCCAACTTGACATAGATATCGCGTTCTCTTTAATATTTTAGCTCCACTATCCAACGTACCGACGTGTTTGAGTGAACTTGTTAAAGCATTATGACATGTGCTAAATCACGCTAAAGTCATTTCTTTATGACGCTTAAAAATAAAAACGCTTATACTGAAACTGCACGTGGTTCTATATGTTTTGTGTGTCAGATTCATAGATGCTCATGGCCTAGCAGCGTGAAAGTGTTTATAAAGATGCGTGATAGTTTTATGCCATATGTCCACCATGCCCCAATTATAAATATTGAAATGCAAAATGTCTTCCCGGCCAGAATTACAACCTGGAACCCATAGTCAGTGTTGTTGTATTGTATGCCATGTTCCAAAGTTTCAATAGATTGATGGGGGTTGAGCCATCAACTTATTATATTAAAATGTGCGATGAAGCGTGAAATTAACAGACTTAACCAACGTAGGTAGTAATCCTCGTAGAAGTAGGCCCACGCTAACGCCTTATGTCAAAGGTCAAAGTAATTTTTCTTCCCTCAATTACGCACAGCGCCTCGCCAATGGACCGCCCACATCCGCAAATAATAAATCAATTTAATATTGTGATGTGTGATGGTTACTAATGTTTTCATGGTCATATTATTAGTAAGAATTTAAAAAACGTTTATAAATTGTAAATAGAACCTAAATACGGCGAATAAAAACATGTAATAACTTTTTTATATGGGGGAATCCTTTCAAGGATAGGGGCTTTCGCGATAGAGTGAAACGGAGGTTTGTAGGTTTTCTATCTACGAATACAAGGTGGATTTCCTCAGCGCTTGTGGAAGACTTGCGGATCTCCCATAATTTACGGGCAGTAAATCATCGCGTCCATAGCCCAATGGCTCGGTTCGATTCAATGTGATCGAAAGAGTTAAGCAACGACGGGCCCGGTCGGTTTGTAGATGGGTGACCGCTAGTGGCAAAATTTCATGGACGCTACCGTGCTTCGGAGGGCACGTAAAGCCGTCGGTCCGGGTTGTTTTCAATGTTGGAAACAGTCGTTAAGCCTTGTCGAAGACCTTCGGGTAGCTTGAGAACATTCGACACTGGGTTGGCCACTAACCCCTCCACCAATCCGCATTGGAGCAGCGTGGTGGAGTATGCTCTAGACCTCCCGCAGCTGCGTCTGTGGGGGAGACCCGTGCCCAGCAGTGGGACGTCTATGGGTCGCAGCGAGATCATCGCGAAGGTCGCAACGATGTTCTTCAGATGCCTATAACATTCTTAACTTGGAAGACCCACGTTTTCATGGTTGTATTTCCCAAATTAGCTGGCTGGGTGGTTCGAGCTCCAACCAGGCCTTCCGTAAACACAGAAGTCCCTTTTAGTTGCCTCTAATGATAGACAGATGATAGCGTATCACTATTCTGGTCCTGAGCCCAAAGCACGACCACCTTAGAGTACTCTATATAATGTTCTCAGAAGCCATACGGAATTTTGAAGTATTAATTTGGCCAGTGTGTTGGACCCAACACAACCCTTCTAATTCTTGTAAAGACACTTGGTTTAAAGTAGCATATGACGGATTATGGAGGATAAGTAAGTAAGGGTATAAAAATACAGCTGTTAAAATCAGCTGTAGGAGGTCTACAGCATATCTACTTCATCACGCTGCTCCAATGCGGATTAGTAGAGCAGTTAGTGGCCAACCCAGTGTCGAATATTCTAAAGCTACCCGAAGGTCTTCGACAAGTCTGAGCTATGGTTTTTTATAATTGAAAACAACCGAGATCGACGGCTTAACGCGTTCCTCCGAAGGATGGTAGCGCCCATTAAGTTTTTACCACTAGCGGTGACCCATCCGCAAACCAAGCGCTCCTGACGTTGCATAACTCTGTCGATCACATAAAATCGATGCGAGCCATTGGGCTATGGATGCTATTCTATTCTATTCTATTCTTCTATTCTGTTATATATTACATATAATTGATGTAATATATAACAGAATATGATAATATTAAAAAAAAAATCCTGATACTTTCATTTAATAGTTCCAATGGACACCCACGAAACTCATCAAGTCTTAATTGATTATTGGTAAGTTATGCTTTCGTTTTAATGTTAAATCTGATATTATGTTTTTAAATGGAAGATCCAATTGTGCGATCTGGTTTCCATGATTTGAGTCACCTGAGACTGGAGCCTTGAGTTTATGTAATTCAATATTGTATTGGAAATTACTAAGCCCAAGTCTTGAATAAAGAGATTTATTTCGAACATGTAAAAGGTGAGTAAAATATAATTTTTACGGCAACTATGAGTGAAAATTTTAAAACGTTACATAAATAATTAACTTCTGGCTGCGTGGGTGCGTGATAGGAAACGCCAGTGTATTAGTTTTGCAGTGGCCCGTCTATACTAAGAATTTTATTCATCTGTTCATTTTTATCATCATCATCATAACTTTATTATTATAAGAGTAATTGTTAACTAATTAAACCTTTTTTTTCAATTGCAATTTGATGTTAGTCGACATGTTAAATAGTGAAATTTTACACAGTAAACTTGCAAATGTACGAGCATATCCACGCCAGTATATCCAAAAGCCATGTAGTATACTAGATTATCTGAGCTAAGCCGCAGATAGACAAATAGACTAACAAGGCGAAAGTAAGTCGATATATAAATATGTAGTAGGTATATATTTAATTTTGTATATGCATATTAATATAAGTACGTTGGTATGTATGTTAATATGTGATGAATATAATATTATGATACTTGTTTATTTACTGCTATATTGTAAACCTTAAAATAGGGTTAAAGAAAGGGCGGACTTAATGCCGGTAGGCATTCTCTGCCAGTCGACCCGAGGCGATACATCTTCTAATAATATAACATTTTTACGAAACCCTAGGAAAGTGTAAAATAATTTGAATGCCTTTGCCCATAGCATAAAACAATTGTAAAAAAAACAATAAGCAATAAGTATGTCTCAAATAAGTATGCAATTGTTTCGTGATAAATTATTCGTGTCGGAGTTCTATCGAACGCTTGTCCGACACGCACCGGCTAGCTTGTTTTCTTTTATTTTAGGGCAACTTTTATTTTCGACCGATAATTCCTGGTTCATTGGCACGCGATACGCCTATTAGATGCAACAGATTTTTTTCCTTCTATTTTGTTCCTTACTCCTTGTAGTATTATCTTAGAATACTGAGTGAGTTGCTTAAAAATATAGCTGAAACCGCAAAACCGTTGGACCAGTGGAGTGGTGGCGGATAGAAGTATATGTCCAGCAATGGGCCTCAGAGCCTGATGGATTGATACCTTACTAACAGACATCTCCTTTATTACCAAACGTTCAAAAAGCTACCACTCGGATTTTTACAGAAGCCTTAAGACGTCCTTCCACCTGTGTTTCAAGATCCCAAGAGAGTCGAATCCTCGGTTTTATTGACACATAGGGCTGCCAAAGTTTGTTTGCCAACTATATAATGAATTTAATCGTCTACGTACAAAAGGGTGATTGGAAGAAATTGTCCTTGGTCCCCTCGGGAGGACAGCGTAAAGTAAGTAAGTTTGCGAAAGTTTAAGCGTGTGTCAACCTATTTTTGGATCGCAAAAACACAACAACAAGAAGTGTAGGACTAGAACAAGAAGAGCTCGTACAATAGATGCCATTAGATGGGTTGGCCACTAACTAACCCCTCTATCAATCCGTCGAATCCGGGCCGTCGTCGGGCGGGTTTCAGCTAAGGAAACTTAAATAAGTTTGAAAGATACATAATATCAATTTAATTTTTCCAAAGTCATGTTTTAGCTTTATCTCCGTGGGGATTTGGTTGCTAGAACACTTCGCTTAGTTCTAACTATATACATGCTCTTATATGTGGCTGGCTTCGACCGCTGAATCCAAACTTGTAGTTCATTTGCATAATCGTCTTTATAAGAACAAAAATATTCTTAAACTGGCGTCAGTTTTTAATTCAGCAAGGATTATGTACAAAACACACATGTATTGTCAGCCTGTTGCATCTTTTAGTATGAAGCTATGAATATTTTTTTAACATTATGTAACAATTCTACATATCCCACAAACGGTCGGTGGTAGAACGTATACAGATTTCGCCCGTTATTACCCAGATATTTTTAACGGTAACCGCAGAGGTTTTAACACAAACAGGTATCAGAACTAATTGATAATAACAATCCCAGTTTCTATTCTTCCTATTCCTATTGATGAACTACCAACTGACCAACTGAATTAACCAACAGACTGATATTCCTATGAACTGGAATAACTCCCTTCTCTTATTATTATAAAAAAAAGTGTTGAAATAACTTTTTGTTTAATAATAACATTTTTATAACCAATTTTTTATTAATTTGATCTCAATTAGACAGTGCAATTTAAAATATGTTATCAATATAAATTTTTAATACAAATTATTGTGTCTATACGTTGGGGCATTCCTTTGAAACTAACCAAAACAAACCAAATTTGAACTCGACAGGTAGGTACCTACCTACCTACTATAAGAGATCAGAGTCATAAAAATGTGTTAAAATATATACCTCTTTATGCTGTAATATACTAAGCTTATTATCCTAGTTTAACTTTAATTTATTTGTAAACTCATTTTCCGCGAAGCAATCCTGTCATCTCGCCGGCAAACCCCCATTAACTGCGACTGGAGCAGCCAATTAAAGAGTACTCTGGATTACACCAACGCCTACACACAAAAAGCACCAATACATATATACGTTATCTTTATGTTAAAGTGTATGGCAATGATATGAAAATGTAAAGAAATATAAAAAAAATGTTAGGTATTTAGTGTATACAACCCGTTTAAATAAAAGAGCTCTAGCTTTTTAATAAACTTTGACGAGTACCACTTGCGTAAGTGGTACAGGATCCAAAATCAGATTAGAAAAAAAATGCAACACAATATACGAGTACAATGAATAACTATCTCTGGTTACACGTATTAAGTATTTAAGTAATTCTGTTATCAAAGTAAGAGCCTTTAATGTTGAAATTATTGACACTACCATACTGTGTAAAGAGTTCCTACTGACACAACAAGACCTAAAATGACTCCCCGACAAAGTACTCAAGCAGTACTGGTTACAAAGTTAAGTCGGAGCTCTGTGTGTGTACAAAGTTAAGTCGGACTACCGTTGCAGATAGCTTTATGTCCCTTGTGAATTCTCTTGTAGATTGCACACATAAGGTAATTACTTCGCATACAACAATCTAGCATGCACTACTAACTTGCTTTCCATACAAAACCGTTTACAAGCTTATTCGTGAAAAGGTCCGTTTTCAGCCTATTAATTTTTCTGAGATTTATTTCAGCCTGATCATCGTTGAAAAGATATTTTTCTCCTTTATCCTACGAAGATGAAAGTGAAAATATTTAGGAGTGCTTCTTGTTGTGAAATGCTCTCACATTTTTACGTAGCGTCTTAAACTTTTTATAACCCAATGCCAAGCCGAGACTTATTATTTGAGTTATCTAGTAGCAATTTTATATCCCTTTTATCTGGCTCCAAAATAAAAATCAGTAGGTACTGCATAAAATATAAAAAGTGTGTATTATTGACCGAAGTTAAATTTTTTAATGTGATAGTAAAACACGACTTAGTGTAAAAATATCATATTTAAATCATATAAGCATTAAAGCCATTAAGCCCATTATAAGCGCTTCCCGATGGAGTCATACGTACGATCGACAACGACAACTTCGGCCGCGTTCCATATTGACAGCTTGTGGCAAAATTTCATGGGCGCGTTTGTGATATGATGCAATTTATCAATTAAAATCGCTTAAATTTTTCGCCTTTCTTGCAAGCAAAATCTTGAATATCAATGTATTACCTCAGATTACGTTTCTGTAATAGTTAAAATATCAGCCTATATCAAGCGATTTAAGCGAGAGTGACTATAATAAGTATAAATTCAAAGAACTCCCTCAATAATACAGTGAGTACCCTGTAGATAATCCTCTCCGATTGTTTGTCATCGGATCCCGTAATTACAGGATTGCGAGCGTGATCCGTTTCTGAGCTCCGTAAATGGTCTACACGTCCATTACGTTCGTATCGACGGAGGCTAATAAAATGGTCATTTCTTGAAGGAAAATAATTTTATTCCACATTAAAGTCTTGATTCTTTACATATAGGCTGAAATACATAACCACAGGGTAGGGGTCTCTCCTTAAAAGGCGTGGCGGAGCCTACTCAACCAAGGTGCTCCATACGTATTTTGGTGAGCTAACCCGTAGTCGTCAATTTGTCGTTCGTCTACCTATAAGAATCTGATTAACGTATCATCCAAAATACGAAAACTCTTGAGCAACGACGCCGTAATACAGAGATTACCTGCGGCATAAATGTACGTAATAGTACCTACATTAACCGAGTACTCCAATCGCCTGTCAATCCTAGGTATTGATAATGCATTATGTGAACGGCGCGGCGTCAGTGGCCGCTCCTGTAACCCAATCATAGATCCGTCAGTTCAATGCTTTGCACGATGTGGTGACTATTGATTAGAACGGATAATAACATATTCTACGAGTACGTCGTACGTATGAGTAATCTATCACACGAGTTCTAAGGCTAGTGTAAACTTTATGGAACGTGTTCGAAAATTCGGCATATATGAATTCAAATTAATTGATTTTATAATTGACATTGTTTTTCAACGACTAGGTAAAAATAATAAATAGAATTCCATTTTTTCCACTTTAATAAGCTGTAGAACATTTAAAAAATTCTAACGCGAGTTTGAATCGAATCGATGATTGCTTATACAATAACTGAAGTGTTCCTTCCAACATTTTATCGCGGTATTTTCTGTCTGAAAAAAAACATGTGAAAAATAGAAAACCTAGTGTAGATGAAAATTCAGTCTTCTCAGCTGCTTCGCCACAAAAATATATAAGATGTAAACGGATACCAAGAGCCGTTTCATCATTCTTTTAAGAATGTGCAGCTAGCTTAAATTGATACGCGACAAATTTTTTGTGGTTATTGATATGGAGGTAATAATTTGGCAAGTAGAATATCAACAATTTATTGGGTCTCGATAGCTTCAATTCGTCATTCATATGTCGATGTCGAGTCAGCAAACGAGTCTTTTCGAATGCCTTTGCGATGGAAACATTATTTTTTAACTCAATAATGACTCATCTTTAAATTTCATCTTTAAAGAGCAATATCTCGATTTGCAAACAGAATCTACTTAATCTTTGGGCAATCACTTTATAACTCGAAGACATCGTTGTTTGCTCCGTTGATTGTTTTTAGTTAAGTTCGATAAGCCCGTGTGAGTAAATAAATTTTCGATCAATACCGAGGAGAGTGGGTAGGCTAAAAACAACCCGTTCTTTTTACGTGAAACAGGCAAAAAGTACCTTTAATTTTCAGACTTTCCAAAGAAAATTATTAAAAGAACGATTTGAAGTTACTATCAGCACGGCTATTAGAAACCATGCACGAGTCTTCCTCGAACGAGTAGGTAAGCCACCGAAGGGGTATTATGGGTAGAAATCACATTGAGAAGGGCTTCGCTCCCAGGATGTCCGAGTCCGGATAGTTATTAAAAAATAAACAAGATTAAAATGGAGGTTAACTAATCCACCGAGGCACTAATCAGTTTATTTATTTTCAAAAAGCAAGTAAATACATAAAACAGCTAATGGTTTCACACTCGTAAAACTAAACAGTGTATAGTTTTACGAGTGTGAAACCTTATAAAAACAGTTCGTAGCCACGAATTCGTTTTAAGAACAATTTTCTACCTACTGAAATGAGCTTTAATTGTGTTTAAATAAGGTCGATAAGCCTCCATAAGTAGATAGAATTCGGATCGATGCCGAAGAGACGGTGAGGGGCGTTAAATCAACAGGTCCTTCGTTGGGAGGAGTGAGAATTCACAATGAAATATCTCGATTTAAATCTTTACTCGATTATTTTTACAGAGGAAGCACGTCGAGTATGTAAATGTATAGTTGTCTTCACCATTTTCAACCCTCAGCCGTACAAAAAGGAGTATTGTGTGAGCTCCCACAGGTTTTTTTTATTTACCGACGACATTTTAAAATCCATCCATGATTTGTTGCCCTGTATTATAGTTTTGAACGACATAAATGTTCAATTACATTCAATACTTGCTAGGTAGTCTATATCTATACTAATATTTGATTGTAATGTTTTCACACAAAAACTACTGGACGGATTTCAAAAATTCTTTCACCATTAGTATCTAAGCTGCATCTTCACTGAGTGACATAGGCTATATAATATTACTAGGTTTAAACCAAACTATTGTTATGTCTAATTCCAAGCGAGCGAAGCTGCGGGCGGCGTCCACTATTTATTTATAAAGTATTGTCACTTCAAATCTTATATTTGTAGAAAAGTGAAATGGAGCGTTATTAAGCTTTCAGAGGAAAATTTCTAAAGTCCGCCATGACGTAGCTATAAATACAGAGTAACTTTACTGAGACTCGGCTTCACGGTCTTTTCAATACAAGGAGCAGAAAAATTACTCCTTTATCCATTACAAGTGTTTTGTGATCTTCCCCTGGTAACTTTTACGTCTACGCTGACTACTTGGTGTTTGTCACTGTATGACTGACGAACAGTGAGCCCTGGGTACCATCTTCGGTCAGCAGATATTGTTTTGACAGATATACTGAAACTGCAGACGCATAGGCACAGTTTTATTACACACACCTAGTGGCCATCGTACTCAAATAGGTACGTATATTATTCAATATATCGTCAAAATGTAATAATAAATGATGGATGTGGATGCATGTCTGTATAAATTAAAATGTTTGTTAGTCCTCTATTGTTATTTTTTCGATTCTGTTACTCTTTCATCCGATTGTGATGAACCTACCCATGAATGTTCGTAGTCCAAGATATTAATTTATTTATTTATTTGTTAAAATGCACATTACACATGTCACAGTGTCAGCTAATATTTATACCCCTAAAAGGGTGTAGCATTAAGATGCAAGGTCCAATCACAAGATGTGAGAACATTTAAATTTCATACATCCACAACAAATATCCCAGTAATATTTATTGTCTTCCCTTGGGAAGAAGTCAATGTTTTCAATGGATCATTATACGTTTTTAGTTTAGGCTGCATGCAACTAAAACCTATCATTTTAAATAATAAATAAATGTGATGACAATTTAAAAACACATTAGTAGAAATTGTAAATTCTCTTAGAAGATATGACAATATTCAAATCGATATTTCTGCAAGCGATTTTCTTAGACGTAGAAGCGCTGTTATATAATTTTGCCAACAATGATGAGTCTAGCTTTGAGTAAGTGTACTGGAGTGTAAAATTGAAGTAGATGGTGTATAAAATAGTGTAAGCTTCAATATAGTTCAATTTCCTGTTACCAGTCCACTTATAAAGAGTCACGGGGACCTGAAACTTTGTCTTCTTTAACGTTAGTCGTTGTTGCTTTGCTATAAGTTTGTTTAACGGGTCTAAAACAGGTTAATAAACATTGAACAAACAAAATTGCAACTGTACCAAGTGAACGGAATAAACAACTAACGGTGGAATTAACTTCCTTCTGAGGGCTTCACGGTAGGCTATGACATGGGATTCTTCAATAAACCGTAAAAAGAGCTCTCCTTTAGCGCCGGCGATGCATTGGCGACTTGGTGGTGCTTAAGTTCAAAGGTAACGGTGACCCCCCGACGGCTTGTTCGTCAGGCTAAAATCTATAAAAAAAATCTTCTGAGTTCTGCAATGAGTTCTCACTCCCGAAGTTCTTCTCAGTTCACTAACCTATCGAATTGACCTACTGGATAATAATTGCAATAATAATGTGATGTTAATACTATAAATTATTTATTTTGCTCATTGGTGACTGAACTGTTGGTGGTGAAACAAAGTCTTACTTGAAATATTTCCTTTGTAAATGTTTACTACATAAACCTACAGTGTTTCATAGAACAAATAATGATAAGGATCATAATTCATTCTCGTTAATGGTCGGGAGAAGATCAATGCCTTCCAATCAATTAAATCCCTATTGAAACTGATACTTAAGTCTTAATTATATAACAAACTAGTGGACGCCCGCAGCTTCGCTCGCGTTACACATTCACTAACTTCAAAAACGGCAAAGCTTCATACTAACTTTGCACCCCCGTTTTACCCCCTTAGGGGATGAATTTTCAAATTTTTCTCGCCGTAAAAACCATCCTTGAACTTCAACGAACATTTTAAAAAAAGAATTGGCCAAATTGGTCCAGGCGTTGTTGAGTTATGCGCTTACCAACACATTTTGCGATTCATTTTTATTATATAGATAATAGGCAATAACCATTTTATTATATGAAATTATTTTTGGTATTGCCTATTTTGTAGTCGAAACGTACCTACTCCGTTTGTAAAATGTGTAAGACTTAATTTTACTTTGAAAGTTGGAGTGACAACTACAATTTTATGGAAATAAATACATAATTTCAGCATTTAAAGATTTTTATAAATTTCTATTGCCACTTCCTACTTTGTACAAATCAGTGAATGAAATACTGAGGTATAAATACATACTATAAATAAATGAAAGCATTCCAATTTTATTGGAATACGCGTGCACCAGGTCGACATGTATCCAAATAACAATACCACAATCTCAAACAAATGTAGTACGAATAAACAAAACAAAATTTTGTTTTTGTTTACTCCCTGGAAACCAAATAACTGTCAACGCAAACTCCACTGCCTATCATAGCGTAATTTAATAGTATAAAAATGTTACTTTATTTGATTTCACCATAGTGCTCATTTCGCTGCGACCCATAGACGACCCACTGTTGGGCACGGGTCTCCTCTCAGAATGGGAGGGATAGTAGTGCTCATACTGGCTACCAATTTAATTTATCCAATCTTAACGCTATTTTGATATGTTAGTAATTGAAAATCAAGGTAGCGTTAAAGTTTAGGTTAGTACGAATGTAGTTATATTTTTGTATCAAACTTAACAAATGAATTCATAGTAAATACAAATTATATTTTATTCACTCATTGCATTTCATCCCTCAGCCTGTCTTTGGTATTAATCAAGGGGCAGATAAAGTTATCATTGATATGATTACTTTTTATTAAATTTAGATTATGAGGAGTTATTCAACCAATGATCAATAGCTAATCCAGTCTAATCCTATATAACATTTAACGTTAGAGCGTTAGTAATAAAATAAGTTATAGTCAATTACATTATATCACCTCGACTTTTGTAAAGCGTGCACCGTTCGTCACCTTATAGCGTTAGAAATAAAATAAGTTCGAATAGACAAAGCCTTATGAGAATTTTACAGATAGAAAAAGTTTATGCGGCAAAGTTTAATTAGCTCATATTTAATTCATATCAAAGTGAGTGCCCTCCAATAGACCCTCGTATACACGTTTTTGAGCAATGTAGTACTTGCCTGTACTTGCGACATATCATATTTATTTTAGCAAATATTCCTGAGTTTAGAACACCTAAAACGGATGGCTACTAAGTAAATTGATACACGGAATGATAGGCAAAGTCTTACGGCCAAACAAACTTTACTTAATTCAAAAAAATTCAAAATTCAAATAATTTATTTCGCTATGAGGTGATTACACACGCTTAACGAAAGTCTAGGTAACTACAAACTACTTAATGCTATTCTAAACTGATTAATATAAAGCAAAGGATGAGCTATTTATCCTTGAATGAATAGCTAATCCTACACAGGTGCCTAACCTGCCTTATGGCTAATTTACAATAATTACCTACCACTAAGCTAAGCTCTAAGTCACGATCGACTATCTACCTGGTCATCGGCTTAAGGAAGAACTTACAATATTCTTATCCTATGCCCTAGTGTAGGCCGAGAGAGAAAAAAGCCGGAGGAAAAAACTCTCGGTACTCTTTTAAAATTCAAATTAATTTTTACAGAAAAATGTACAGTATGACCATGATATGATTAGGACAGACACGAGACAGCCAATCGTGTATGCCAAGAATCACCCCATATGCCACCTGCTTACAATATTTAGTATAATAGTAGTTATATTATAGTATAGTAGTTATAATATAGTTAATTACTATGCCTAAGATTCTGAGAGTATGATATATAATTTTAACTTTTCTTATAACTTACAATTAATTATCTTTTCTTATAACTCAACCTACAATACAAACTTAATGAAAGCGATCTATTTTATATCCTACAACGTGGATCGCATAGCACCGCGACGAGATTCAGACTTAAGTATCCGTGTTGCACTCAAACTTCAAGGTACAAAACCCCTACTAGTATAAGAGACTCAGACCGTATTACTTACCAAGAAATAGGGAGAAGGGGTAGACGAACGCGTAGCGCAGGGGGTGGGCGGATGATCTAGGCAACAGGTTACGTTACCTAGCAACTCCGTATTGTATGAATGAATACGTGTCGAAAATATCTACAAAAGTTCCGTTCGGCATTAACCGTTATTCACACGAACGGAACTTTAAATAATATTTCTAAAGGATTATTAAATTCCATTACAAAGTCGTAGCTCAGTCTTGCTAAGTCAAATTCAGAAGTCTGACTATGCCAATGAGTACATTTACTTAAAAGAACCTTTTGACCATTGAACTCCGTCGAACTCTAAAGTAAATAGTTATTAGAACTTTCAATTATTTAAAGTTCCTTTAGAGAACCACAATCAATTATCCACATATTAAAACACATAGAAGCGGGTAAACTATAATGACTTAAGTATTACGCAGTATAAAAAAATATTTTTGGTCTAGGTTTCGTACGTAGTTTTTTTAGTTTTTTTTTTTTTATTCTTATTGTTCTGTCTTGGATGTTAAATTGTGTTATTTTCTGCGTGTGTCCACTACCGCAACAGAGGCACACAACAAGGTATATCGCGGGAGTGTGAGTATGTAGCGCAAAAAACATTTTTTAGTTTAAATCGTTCAAAGGGAGTTCGTACTGAGGTTGGATAAAATATTTAATTTAATTCGGCCGGGCACAAGTCGAACCAGAAGGATTCTGCGGTTAATTAAATTGTCAAACACAGATCCATAAATAGGGTTGCTTTTGGGATTTTTTATTGAGTTTATTATGATTATTATTTCTCTGTAGACTGATTGGTGGTACGAGTAGATTAATAATATGATCGGATTGATCCTATTCACTATGCTAATAGCACACGCCTGTATTTCCCCAAAGTGGTAGGCAGTGGTGTGTACTTTGGGGTATGTGCATGTAATAAATAGGTGGTGATACTATTGCCATACAGAGCTACTATATATACTATACAAAATTAAAATGACCCAATAATACTTTGCCCGACCCGGGCGTCGAACCCAAGGCCTCTAGCTTACGACTAGCAGCTGTGATGAGAATGATGAATGTATTTTCGAACCAATTACGGCTGTACTTATCCGTGACCGCAACATAATAATGAACCAAAATCCATTAGCTCAGCCACGTTCATGGTTATAAAAATTTATTAGCAGTTAAATTTATATTTTCCGCCATAACAAGTGATGAATATACAGCATATTTTTTTATAATTAGTTTTATAGTATTTAACCATCAAATTAGCTCATAAAAATTCTGACATTTCTATTATACAACGTTTATAAATACTTCTAGTAATCAATCAATCAAATCAATTAATTCGTGTGACATAATAGTAACAGAGATAAAGTGCAGAAACTTATAACTTTTGTATAATATGATCTTATTCAACTTCGATCTCAGTAAACTTCAGTAATTGTCGCGACCAAACAAAATGTAGGCGACTCCTTCTGTTTCCACTTACATTTACACCAGTTAAGTTCAACCAATAGGGATACGAATATCTCATGCAGATTGATCGCGTGAAAACTACTGACCTATGACTATCACTACTACTATACTAATACTAACTATGAATGTGAATGAAGCTTGATGTTTATACGGCTTTTTTACTTGCAAATGGAAAGTTTTTTGTAACAACGATCGGAACGGGGAGGCTCTAATGAAGGAAAGCTCACCCGATGCTCCCACTATTGGCTGCGGAGGGAAGGCGACTGTACGATAGCTCAGTTGGAATTTTAAAAGTTGTTTGGGCTCACTCACCGTTGCCTTTGGAGGATACTTCTTCGTTTGATATGCGTCAGGATTGTAACCACATCAACACAATACACTTAGTCAGTACAGTTTTCACTTTAATTTGGTATAATTATTAATATTTAGCGGAGCGCGCGCGCGTGGCATGTTAGTTCGAGGCTGGTAACTTGCACACTGGCGCCACAGCGGGCGGTGGCGCTTTTTGGTATTAGCGCGTTGAGGGTCGACGGGAGTTTGAGGAGCCCAAAATCCTACATTTTCCCCCCACCAAATCCGCTAGGATTTCACCAATTACGATACCAATATTTGAAAATATTTGAATAAAATACTAGCACGTAATACATCAATTTGTTGATATGAGAGTGGACTGTATTATGAAATAGAATATAATGAATAAAATACTTATCTATAAACTAATATATGTAAATCGAGCATGCATATTATAAGATAAGTTTAAATTAAACATACAAAAATTATTGTATGGCTTCCTCGTCCATTGGAAGTGGACTTAACTTGACCACTGGACGGGTAAATTCAGAGGTGGCAGTTCGTACGCTGACGACGCGGACGATGCCGTCTGGCCCCGGGTGTAACTCTGTGACCCGAGCACGACTCCATTGCAAGGGAGGAGCATCCGAATGTATCAGAACAAGATCACCTACTTTTAAATTTGGACATTTGTTGACCCATTTTTGACGTTGTTGCAACAAATGTAAGTAATCTTGCTTCCATTTATTCCAAAAGGTTTGAGACACTTGTTGGACAAGTTGCCAACGATTTAATCGATTTAAAGAAATATTAGTAATATCATACTCCGGTACTGATAGTAAGCTACGCCCTACTAGGAAGTGCGACGGAGTTAACACTTCAAACTCGCTAGGATCGCTTGATAATGCACACAATGGCCTTGAATTAAGCACCGCTTCAACGCGAGAAAAAATAGTAGAAAGTTCCTCAAATGTCAGAGCTTTAGTACCGATAGTCCGTTTTAGATGTAACTTTGCTATTTTGATAGCTGATTCAAAAATACCTCCGAAGTGACTACCAGTAGGTGGATTACGTTTCCACTCAATATTGCGTGAAATGAAGCCGCTTGATAAATCGTTTGAATTTGAATCAAGGAATTCTGAAACCTCCGCAATATGTCTACCAGCTGAAGCGAAATTAGTTGCGTTATCTGATATTATAGAATGACAAAGACCTCTTCTTGCTGTGAAACGATCGAAGCTAGCAAGAAAGCATTCTGTTGTCAAGGATGATATCACTTCTAAATGCACCGCACGGGTTGCACAGCATACAAAGAGACATAAATATGCCTTAGAAATACGAGCATTTTTGCGTATCGACTCTTTGATATAGAATGGGCCGCCTATGTCAATGCCGACCGTATGAAAGGCATGAATATTCTCTAATCGAAATTTAGGTAGTTCACCCATAAACGGTTGCTTAGTAGAAGGTGAAACTTTAAAGCATGAGATGCATTTAAGAGTACGCGACCGTATGGTTGAACGAGCAGAAATTATCCAATATCTTTGACTTAAAATACTTTGAAGGGTACGAGGACCGACATGTACATAAATTTTATGAACATGATCAATTAATACATTTGTGAAGTTACACTTTTTAGGAAGGAGTAGAGGGTGTTTTCTATTGAAAGTCAAATCTGACTGCGAAAGTCTACCCCCCACCCTGAGGAAACCGTTTGAATCAATGAATGGGTTGAGTTTACGCAAAGATACATTACATTGTTCACCCTTTGACAACAATGAAATATCTTGAGAAAAGTGTTGTCGCTGGACACTTTTAACTATGATATCGTGAGCCTTACGAATATCGTTTATCGATAACGATCTCCACCTGGATGGCTGCTTACGATATTTAAAATTAGAAATAAATAGATAACATCTAGCTACTGTATTAAGTAACATATTAAAACTTGAAAATTTATTAGACAATTCGTAAATGAAATCTATGTTTGAAGACTGTAACACAACTAGTGTATTACAATGACTACTAGGTTTCAGTTCAGGAACATTAACATCATTAAATTCTTCGATGGATTTCACCGGCCATGCTGACATGTCTGCGTATAACCACTCTGGTCCGTTGATCCACTCAGGAACCTTAAGCAAAGCAGAAGGTAAGGCACCTCGGGAACATAAGTCGGATGGGTTGCACGCGCCAGAGACGTGGTTCCAACATGAAACGGGTAAAGCATCTAGAATTTTGGCCACACGATTACCAATGAATGTTTTTAATGTATAGCTCGGCGTGTTAAGCCAATTTAAGACAACAGAGGAGTCAGTAAATAGAATTGTATCGTTTATTTTAAATGTGTTGAAAAATATAGAATGAACATACTTGACTAATTTTGATAAAAGATGAGCTGCCATAAGCTCTAATCTAGGTATGGTTACTGCTTTCAAGGGAGCTACCTTAGATTTTGCAATTAATAAACTAACCTTTACGGTGTTATGTTTATCCTTAGAACGTAAGTAAACTGCAGCCGCGTATCCTTTCGATGATGCGTCGCAAAAACCTACAATTTCACAGCTAGTGTGTTGCTTAATAACAACATGTCGATCATGTTTAAGCTGTGATAATAAATGTAACTCACTAGCATATGATTGCCATTCCGCCTCGAGATCTGCAGGCAAGCTCTCATCCCAACCCATGTTCTGAGACCAAAGCTTCTGCATCAAGCACTTAGCATAAAATACGCAAGGAGCTACAAATCCTAAAGGATCGAATTGACGACCTATTTGAGATAAAATTGTCCTTTTTGTTACTACTGGATTAGAAGGCAGAGTAGAAAAAGAAAATGAATCTGTAGTCGGAGACCACTGGAGTCCTAAAACATTGACAGATAAGCTCTTATCATCATCAAACGTGAGTGGTATTTCTCTATGGTCATCTGGAACGTTCTCGAGTACTTGTGAAGAGTTACTTGACCACTTGCGAAGTAGAAACCCACCACATTGTAATAGTGCCACAAGATCGTCTTGTAGTTTAATAGCTTCGTCTACCGTCTCTACTGACCACAGAAGATTGTCAACAAAAAATCCTGACTTTAATACATGTGCTGCATATGGAAACTTCTGGACCTCATCGTCAGCTAGTGTCTGCAACACTTTAATTGCTAAATATGGACTACTAGCAACGCCATACGTTACAGTTCCTAGTTCAAAGACTTGGATGTCATCAGTCACAGAATAGCGCCATAGAATATGTTGGTACGGTCGTTGATCTTTCTCTAAGACAATTTGTCGAAACATTTTACATATGTCAGCAGAAAGACAGATTTCACGCAGACGAAAATTAATGATAAGTTGATTGAGATCAGCTTGAAGTTTAGGACCAGGTAAAACTACAGAATTAAGAGAATTACCGTTAGAGGTTTTGCATGAAGCATCGAACACAACACGATATTGAGTAGTGCTGCTTGAAGGCTTGACAACACAAAAATGCGGGATGATATATTTCGAATCCACGTTTTGTATTGAACCTAGACAAGACATGTGTCCGAGTGATTCGTACTCACGCATGAACTTGTGATATTCAGCCTTAAGATGCTGTTCGCGCTCGAGTCTTGCTTCTAAGTTGAGAAAGCGACGTATAGCAATTTGACGTGAGGCACCGAGTGTAACTGATGGTCGCATCGGGTATTTGACTATGTACCTACCGCTAGCATCTCTTTTATGCTCGTTTGCAAACAATCTCTCGGCCATGATATCATCAGGATCTTGCAAAACATCTGTAGGTATGTTTTCTAAGTCCCAGAAATTATTCATAATTTCATCTAAGTTCATGGAAATACCACAATAGGTATTCATGTTTTTAATTCGATCTTCTGGTTGAATGATTGAAGGCGCAGACTGATTCGAATGTTGAGATAGCACAGTCTGTCCCACAATTACATAACCGAAAATCGAACTTAAAGCGACTGGCATACCACTTGAACGCGGTAGAATTTTGTTGCCATCGTAAATATAGGGGAATAGATCACCCGCTATAAGAATGTCGATTGGACCCGGTTTATAGAATTTAGGGTCGGCTAGACTAATATTTTGAAAGTTATTTATGACTTCTTTCGATAAAGTCATAGTAGGCAAGTCGCCTGTGATTTTCGATACAATCACTGTGTCAGTCGACAAGGTTGGACTGTCGCAGTGTTTCGGTTTGAGTGTGCAAGTCGTTAAACCGAAATCCTGCACTACGTTACCACCTAACCCTATAGGTTGAAAATGGCACTTGCGCCGCGCTAACCCTAAACGCAATGCACAGTCTTGAGTAATATAGCCTGTCATAGCCCCACTGTCGATACAAGCGCGCACTGAGTGGTACTGGCCCCAACGATCAGCAACGTGTATAATAGCAGTGCCGAGTATGACCGTTGACACAGCCGAGCATGTCAACGACACTGCATTATTGGATAAATTTGAATCGAGATGAAGTGTGTGGTGATGAGTTTCCTTGCAAATGGCACATCGAATTTTAGAAGTGCATTCACTAACAGAATGACTGTCCCTTAAGCAGTTCTCACACAACTTAAGTTTGGCTATAGCATCGATACGCTGCGACGGTGAAAGGTCCATGTACTCAGGACACCTATAAATTGTGTGTAATTTTTTACAATAAAGACAATCTCGATTAGATTTGATATTGTCATATTTATTTCTCGAAACTTGAATATCGACAGGAGAAGATAAACTAAATTTATGCGTATTAAACTTATTCGAAGATGTTTGTTTAGAATACGCAGGCCCTTGAGTGGACTTGATTTGCGTTTGTTTAGTGTAAGTCGATTTCAGAGCTGACCTACTGCCGGACATCTCAAGCACTCGAACGTGATTTTCGATAAATAAAATTAAATCATTAAATGTAGGTATATTATTATTTTGTTGAACAGACTGCTCGAATTCCCTCCTAGTAGTGGAGTCTAAGTTACGCAATGCTATATAGAATAATATAAATCCCGATAGGTCATTTATATTTAACATTTGAAGTGCCCTAACACTATCTTGAAATGTTTGTAAAAATGTATTAAGACCGGAAAAGGTTTCATTCTGCAAAGGTTTGAAATTAAATAATTTATCTAAGTAGGCTGTGGCTAGCGCACGTTTATTCTCGTAACGCTTAAATAATGCACTCCACACTATAGAATAGTTATCCGCTGTAACTGGCATAGACTTCACTATAGTTAACGCTGGGCCGCTTACTGAAGACAGTAAGTAATAATACTTCTCGATGTCTGCTATATCCGAGTTATTATGTATCAAGCTGGTAAACGTATCACGAAAAGTAGGCCAGTTCTCGAGCGAACTGTCAAAATGAAAGATTTCAATTTTAGGTAGCCTAGGTTTAGCACTAACGTTAGTATTTACTTCAGTCTTTGATTGACTATTACTTGAACAAGGTAATTTTGATGCAACAGATTGAATTGAATAATAAAGCGTATCAACACTATCGATCTCACTGTAAGACGGAATATAGGTAGGTTCATCTTGTTTACGTAGTGTAATGTACTCATGAACAGTTGTTTCGTATGAATCACGCCAAGAATCTATGTCCTTTAACCGACAACAGAAACCATCGATAAGTTTAGTATCACTTAAAACCTTTTGAGATAAATCGAACAATGCTTGAATACGCGTGAAATACATTTCCTTTTTAGTAATTAATGATTGTAATGCTGGATTCATGTCTTGATCAGCTAATTTACCGGCTTTAGGCATTTCGTAAAAATATGATTGAACAAGTAG
The DNA here is from genome assembly GCA_944567765.1 of Carterocephalus palaemon. Classification (NCBI taxonomy): domain Eukaryota; kingdom Metazoa; phylum Arthropoda; class Insecta; order Lepidoptera; family Hesperiidae; genus Carterocephalus; species Carterocephalus palaemon. Next base: position 11,524,699 of record OX155641.1, on the reverse strand, counting down.
GTAGATTCAACTTAACCGCTTCGATACGTGTGCCGCTCGCTCGCAATGGAGAAAAATGGCTGACCGGCCGATACAATAACTTATGAGAAATAAGTTTATGTTGTAGTACTTTGAATATATAGATAGGTAAATAGATTTGTTTAAGGGTTATTTTATTGAATAAATGCTTGAAATATGTATATGAAAACTGTAGACCGATACATAAGTTAATTGATTGCTAAGTTATTGTTAGTACTTGAGATAATAATATAATTTACATAAGTAGAATATAGAATACGACTTGAATATAATAACTGCTTATATAAAGTTATATTTATTGATTTCGTAACTGGTGGATCCCCGTGGAAAGGCCACAATGAGGATTCCAAGAAGATGTGGAATCCGGCTCGAAGGACCAAAATGTACGATAGCTCAGTTGGAATTTTAAAAGTTGTTTGGGCTCACTCACCGTTGCCTTTGGAGGATACTTCTTCGTTTGATATGCGTCAGGATTGTAACCACATCAACACAATACACTTAGTCAGTACAGTTTTCACTTTAATTTGGTATAATTATTAATATTTAGCGGAGCGCGCGCGCGTGGCATGTTAGTTCGAGGCTGGTAACTTGCACACTGGCGCCACAGCGGGCGGTGGCGCTTTTTGGTATTAGCGCGTTGAGGGTCGACGGGAGTTTGAGGAGCCCAAAATCCTACAGCGACGAATGAAGGAGATTTGTAAAAATTATCTTTCATCAAAATAAATCTAATTAGCTCTTTATTCGTTTGATTTTATATTTTGCATTAATTATCTCAGAATGAGAACAGTTAAATACATTTCCATTACACTGGCCTGCAGTACAAATATACGACATCTATAAAAAATAAATTTTTCCATAATAAATATATTATTATACTTTTACAAATTTATCAAACTATAACATAAATGTACTCTTTAATAAATAAAATCTAACTATTTATTAAATGCTTTAAAAACTTTACTGTTTTGTAATGATAGTACATTGATACGAGTAGCAATAGATCGAGGGTGGTATCCGCCACGTGTGCCATATCACAACTCATTAAAATGTTTCAAAGGGCCTTCTACGTGTTCGACCCCTACGCAAGCCTTCCAAATTACCGGGTCTTATTTTGGGAGAACCATGAAATTTCAATAGATACAATAATTAAAATTTAAAATTTAAAAAATAATAGAAGAAAAAGATAATTATTTTTTAAAGTACCTAATATATTAGCAAAGGAGATGTATATCGAAATCGCCTCTCATTCGTGAGGTCCGGGTTCAAATCCAAGCGGCACGCACCAATGTCTTTGCACACGCAAGTTATGTGCATTTTAATACATTAAATTTCACCTGCTTTAACGATGATGGAAAACATCGTAAGAGAATCTGAATGCCTGAGAGTTACCAATAATATTCATGTAGGCATGTGAAGTTAGCCAATCCGCACTTGGAAAGCCTGGTCTATGGCTTAACCCCTCCCATTCCGAGAGGAGACCCGAGCCCAACAGTGGGCTACTGTTGGGCTTGAAAGAAAGGGTTGTCGTGAATAGTAATATTCGCAGTAATAGTAGCGGGGTACACCAGGTGCCACTTGTATTCAACGTTCACTGTGACCCCGGAAAGCGGAGCGGAAGCGTCTTGTAAAAAGGACTCGTTTTAAGAATAAAAGGTCTAAGCACGCCCTATCATTAGCATCCAATCCAAATTTTATTATTTCGACGTCTTGTCCCTTGAACAATCTACGTTGTTAATGTTTTGCTTACAATTTCAATTCAGTAGTTCAGATATTCAGTAACAATTCTTCAGTTTTCAAATTTTCTTATGGTCATTTGTATGTGTTTTCATCGAAAGTTTGGCTATTATATGTACGTAAGGACATATTTTTTCGTATATAGAGTTATCACGGAAAATATACAATTTTATATCACTACTAAGTATAATATTATAAATATGAAAGATTTTATTATGTCATCTACATTTTTGCTCCATCACACAAAAACGCGAATATCCTAATCTTTTTTTAAAATTTACATACGATCTGAGATTTCAGATTTTGGGATTTATTACATGCAAAATAATTCATTTTTTAACTGTACCCAATTATACCCCTGTCTCTCTCTATACTGTGGTTATACTCTCACTCTGTTTAAGTAGGAGTAATATTTATACCCGATGGCTCAAATGCCAAAGATGTGTAATACCTACGCAAAATCGTCTAAAGATACTCTATCTCTATTGTATTCATCTAATAATAAAATAGGTTATACATTGTACAATATAGACACCTGTTTATTATGAGAAGGTAATACATTTGACAATAATGGATTTCCGAAAACGGATTAACGCCTACGTACTATCATGTACTATTAACATACCGACACGTAGGGACACGTCCCAACCTCACCTCAGCATTGCCTGAAATTGCGGCAACAGCCACCAATCTCTAGAGACCGCAACGTACGTGCCTTCTTGATCCACTTCTATTAACTAACAACTAACAATACCTACCGAACGTTTAATGGTCCAATCATAGATTATTTATATGCCTAAGGGTCCAAATACAGATATTTCTAAGCGTTTATCTTGCAGTATCTGTTGCTGGTTTAGAGGAATATTGCAAGCTGACTTTGACACTCTCTCTCTCTCCTCCTACTGTCTCATCCTACGTGTTGAAGTTTGTGATGGTTCAGCTGCAATGACAACACAATCCTATCGAGTATTTAAAATATAATTAAGCTTAGTCAAAGTCAAAGTCAAATAATTAAGCTATAATATATAATATAGCTAGTAATGGGCCTATGCATTCTATTATGATAACAATGGAACTTTAATGATTCTAAGAATTTTTGGGGAAATAAACTCTTGATGATAAAATATGAGAGTGAGTTATGTTGACGCTAAACTTACAATCGTATCATAATTCTATACGACATAAATAGTTTCTGTTTATCATAATGCGGATTTCATTTCATTTATGGCACGTAAATATTGGTACTGTAAACTTGATCGAATATAAATGTAATACATACAATTTACCGTTGGGTAAGAAAAGGTCTAGAGTGGAGACCGCGTCTCGGAAAACGAATAATTGGCCGCCCTTCGACGAGGTGGACTGACGACCTGAAGAAGACAGCGAGAAACCGTTGGATTCAGAGGGCGCAGGATCGGGAGGAGTGGCGTCGATTGAGGGAGGCCTATGTCCAGCAGTGGACCAAAAAAGACTGATGGATGGATGGATGAACATACATTTTAAACTAAACTGACGACTGTCTCCCATTCGGGCAGGTACATAGGCATAGGTCCATTATAATTTCTTCGTATATCTTGAGAAGCGTTCTTATTAAACTTAACAAGGCTGGTTTATTTAAAAATAAACCAAATACAATCAACAAGTCCTGTTATTTTTCCTTTCCGTTTGTTTAATGATACCAATAAATAACATTCTAGGAATGGACGGTTAATGCGCTTTCCCGTCCCCGGGTGGAGTTCATCCAATTCTTTTGCTGAGAGCATTATTATCCCACTTACAGTGACGTCAAAATACAAAACAAAACTGTATTATTAAGATGGTTTACATTTCCTGTATATATACATGCTGATTTGATTTCCTTCACAATCATTTGATTTGAAGTGGGGCTTCATTATGAGTGAGGAAGCTTCAATTAATTTATGGGGTTACTTTAAAATTACTAATTTAAAAATGAATTGATAAACTTACGAATACATTCAGACGAATGAGGACTGTTTCCTAAAATCAGAAAATATAAACAAAAGATTTTGTATTTTGACAGCTTAATAGCTCACAATAGAAAAGCGGTAAAAAGATTAGCTAAGCAATTTGATTTCACGTCACTTTCATCTTTAAGACCGTCTACTTGTTATCAAAATTACAAGGATTAAATCTGACGAAGTTTAAAAATCAATTAGTGGCCTATCGTAAGCCTTTCCGGACTCCGTCATCTAATTCCCCTTGTTGCGCCCCATCCTTGAGTTTGATAATTTAATTCTTACGTCCCTCGAAAAAATAAATGTATAGCTTACACACTTTTTGAATTAGCAGTGTTCTACTAGAAACGGTCGATAAATGATGTGTAAAAAGGAAGATTAAAGTTATATATCTAGTGGCACACTAAATCTGATCAAATTTGTTCACTTTTTGCTCCGTTTCTTGTCAATAGGTGAAAATCTTATAGAGTTTAATGTCAACAAAAAGTGGTATTTAAGAGCAATGAATGAAGGTCATGTTTTTATCTAGATCTTTTTTACAATAGTATATCAATGGCTATAAAACGCACAAATAATATGTAAATATATACACTTTATAGCTTTTTCGTGAAAATATATCTATTGTAACCCATTTGAAACAATAACATTTGCAAATCCAACATCTGCCTGCATCTGAAAGCGAGCCTTACTATTGAGTGATTCCGCGTAGCAGTATCGAGGCTACGTCAGTGCTACGATTCGTAGCACTACAACATCGAATGAAACCTCGATTTTATTCATATTTGCCTTCCTATTTCACCACATAGACGTATCATTATATAGTCCAAAACTGCGTCGAGGCTGTGACAACCGCAAATATTTCCCGGATAAAAATGAGTTGAGTTGTTTGTTTGAACGAACTCTAAAATTGTCGAAAAATATTTATGCTTTTATTCTTTTTTTCAGTTCTTAAAGGTTTTGCGGTTCATACAATTTTCAAAAAATGAAAGTCAACTCGAACGAAGTCGCGGATATTAGCTAGTAATTTATTAACTCTTTAAATGCGTTAAAACTGCTACTGTCACGAGCTGTACTTTAGCGCGTAGTACCATCATACAAGATACCTAGTTTCAGTCATACACTTATTTAGAATATAACTCACTAACTGTGCCCTTAAAATCCATCAAGCAAGAGATTTATTAGAGATAACTCCATTACGAATTGAGAATGTGAGCATAATCTAGGGATGGCTAAGTTTATAATAAGTTGGTCAATCACTTGGTCAATCACTTTATGATTGACCAACGTATTATAAACTTAGTTCTTAAAGTAAATCAAATCAATGTGAAGTTTGATAATTAAAGATGTTTAAATCTTCTATAGCGTGTTTTGGATGCCAATTGCAAATGTGAGTGGCGGAAACTCACAGCACGAACATGCTATGTCGTGATTCATTCTCAGTAATAGCGTAGTCACAAATTACACAAGCTTAATGTCTTTATTATTAACTTTTGACATTCGGAAATAAAAATATTCGGAAATACAAATAATAGATATTATCATATTTATGTTAAATCAATTATCATTTGTCAGGACCGTAGCGAGTGTAATAAGATAGCCTCTGCCTACTCCGTTGGGAACAAAGCGTGAATATATGTATAACATATTACTCATAGGAAGCAGAATTTATATGTTATGGTCGTAGAATAAGGAACAATATATTTTATACAACTATAATGACACCTCTAAACGAATATAGAACGGGCGGACTTAATGCTATATGGCAATACATACGAGTATAGGCTATGGACATATAGTCCATGTTATGCATAAGCTTAACAATTTTTTGGGACCGAAGGCGTCCTCCAAAGCACGGGTGCCATAAAATGTTACCTAAATCGGTCACTCTATAGGTTCTAATTAGGCTCTAATACCTAAATACTAAAGATAACGGTGACAGCCCAGTGGTTATCGAACTCGCCTCTCACTCGAGCGGTCTGGGTTCAAACCCCAGCGGCACGCACCAATGACTTTTCTGAGTTATGTGCGATTTAAGAAACTAAATGTCACTTGCTGTAACGGTGAAGGACACATCGTGAGGAAACCTGCATGCCTGAGAGTTCTTCTAATGTTCTCGTAGGCATGTGAAGTCTGCCAATCCGCACTTGGCCGATTAAGGCCTACTCCCTCCCGTTCTGAGAGGAGACCCGTGCCCAACAGTGGGACAAAGAAAGGGTTGTGACGATGACCTAAAGATATCTCACTCAAATAATGAGTAAATGACAAAACCCACCTGCAGTGTTCGTGATCGAGCGGCGTGAGGCGCGGCGGTGTGCCGTCGTCAACTTAGCGGCATGGCTGGCCGGGCGGCCCGCCACTTGTCGCCACCGCACCACCACTACACCACTCACACCACTCACACCACTCGCCACATGCTCACTGCACTGACACCGCACTCACACACACCACTTCCCACCTGCAACAAAGAGTGGATGCTTAATACTGCAATACCGCGCCAATCCATTAGAACCTTTGTTGATAGATAGTCGGGATTACGAATATTTGTGTTCTCGCTCAATGCCTTTTTTTCACATTGTTTGCCTTGGGTTTGACCTGTTTTTTGTGTTATAAAACTATTATTACAATTACATATTGATTTTTTTAATTAGTACTCAACGAAAACGTTTGTATTAGTCCAAAGTACAAATAACAAAACAATTCTTGCTTTTCCATTTTACAAGTACAAGTACAATTTTTCTTCATAAGCCATTTGTACTTTAATAAAATTATGATATTATTTTCATGTTAAAATGATCAATCCTTTGATTTAATTATAAACCCGTCTGAAGACTGCAAGTGGAAAATTCCCCGAAGAAATTCTTATCGCTTTATAGATTCAATAATGTTTAAAGTAAATAAATTGAAGCCCTTATTACTTTTCAAGAGCAATTGCTGTGGGTGAATTCCATAAAATTTCCGTCGTGTACATTTCAAAGCAATTAATTAATGTCTCTCTGTCTTCTTAGTATTTATGTTTTGTACCTCTAAGTAATCTTTTTATCAATATTTAATGTGAGCTTTGTTAGGCAAAAGTTATTTCTTTTTTTATCCTTCCAAAATATTATTTGAGCGACAAGTGGTACATTCTATATTACATCTTTACAAATTAAAATACAAAAACTCTTGATTGAGATGTGTTGATGTTGTTCAAAGACATCTTGTGATCCAATTGCAGTTTCAAAACGAACTAACTCCACCACTGAACGCTACATCGATCCCCGGCTGAGACAGACATTTCTTTTACCAGATAAACATTTAGTCATAATATGTCATGTAGCTAGTTTATGTATGAGTCTACCAGTAATAATCACCTGTTAATCCCAATGTCAGCGTGTAAGTGTGTTAGTTTTATATTATCCATAACATCATAAAAAGTCTTGGGGCCTTATTCATATCAAATTCATAAGCCTATTACAGCTATAAAGTGTTTTGTCGCTTTCTGTCAAATTCTGAATCGAGTTTGATTGAAGAAGACTGTGCATTCTATAGGTAAAATAAGTTTATTAATTTGTTATAAATAAGGAGGTAGGTATGTAGAGATATAATATGAAAGTGGCTTTTAAGTTAAGCCAATACAATACAGTTTAGTTCGTCATGTATCCCACTTGATACGTACGCGGCTGTCATAAATGCGTCGCAATCATAAAATACTTCCACGCGTAACGACGTGGGGAGCCTCGGGCGAAACCGTTTCAAGCATATTGCTGTCGTCATTAGAGACGAACCACCTTCCCTGTAATGTTGGTTCTTCATACAGCGTATTCAATTACTTTAAACCTTATTTTTACAGAAAGTATAAAGACGCATAAAGAAGAAGTATAAAGTCTTCCCGCTCCGACTTACCTTAGCATAAAAAGCATACCTATGTATGTTTTTCTTGCTTTCCTTTCCTTTTTCTCAGTTTTCAGTTTCTTTAAACTTAATTCAAAATCAATAAAAATTAAAATATACCTAGTCGAGAAATCATCATATTAACCTGTCAAATATCCCGTTAAGAAAAGTTTACAATTCTACAAAAGCATTGCATATCAAAATAAATAATATAAATTCAATATAATTAACTAAAATTTTAAATTGAATGGCAGTTTATTATGGTGGTCCCGAAATTCTGGAGAAAACAAGACAACATAAAACACGATAATAATATCACCACTTGGATGTGGTTAATTAACGACACTGGAGTAAAGGTTATACTTACATTTTAAAATACAAACACTTACAGGTGTACGTCACAATCAAAACATTATTAACTTCCACACGTAACGACGCGGCGAGCCGCGTGCAATACCGTTTGAAACATATTGCTGTCGTCATTAACTTGGGGAACCACCCTACTTGTTAGCTCTTGTAAGACTAGCTAAGCGTATCCGTTGACATTTACATGTGCGTTTAAAATGAACTGGTTATGCTTTGAACATTTATAGTCTTGATACTTGAGACAGGTGATCTTATCGTGTAACTTGTTTTGAGTAATGAGTTTTGGCGAATGAACTGCGGTGGAAGGTAGCAAGTTGATGAGAAGAGCTGAAAACCGGGCTCAGTGGCGTACCTTCTAAGAGGTCTATATTCAACAGTGGACTAATCTAGGTTGATGAGAGTAAACCTTAATTTTTTCAATACCATGCATATGCCTTATAGCACAAAGACTTTGAAATCACTTACAGCCTATGTACCAACCTATGTAAATACATACAAATAAGTTAGATTATGAGACTGACGTGTCAAATCCATATTCAAAATGTATTCGATACACCATAAAACCTTTATGGACGTACAGGGTTAACAAATTAATCTACTTGTATTATATTAATCGTTTTTCAGATTATATTTACGGTTTTTTGCTACTTGATATTATGTAAGAGCTATGATTATACCTCGTAGCTAAGCTAGGTAAACTGCGGTCATAAACGAGTCGCAATCATAAAATACTTCTACACGCAACTCCGGAAAAACTCCGCTGGTCCGAAAACTGTTTCAACATATTGCTATCATCAATAAAGTTCTACGTACACATACGAGTATTTAGACCAAGGGACACTTTACGAACTAGTACCCGCTAACCCGCAGCTTCGCTCGCGTAGAATTAAACATGACATTAGTTTCGTTTACACCTAGTTTCCATCATCCTCAAAGACAATATCCGATATTATTTCGTTTTATATTCTGAAACAATTCTATTGAAATTTAAGAATTATTCAAACAAACTTCTATCCCATATACCAAGGGACCCTCATTATTTTCAGGGAACACCTAAAATGTTAACTCAAAATATAGTAAGTATTAAGTTGGTCAAAATGCTTTGTTTTCATGTTATGTCTACAGTAAAAGACAGACAGACAGACAGACGCGGACTTATAATATATTATGACGGCTGTAGCGTGACGTTATGCTGGTATACAAACAATAGTTTGTATATGACGTGACGTGACGTTATGCTGGTATACAAACAATAGTTTGTATACCGGCATAACGTCACGCCACAGCCTCATATTCTCGCCAACGCTGTATGAAACTGTAGTCACAAAAATCAAACAACAAGTTCAAATGGTGCAGAGGCAGTGTTGGAAGAGAACAGTGCTCACGCCAACTCACCCGCAGAAGGAGACCCGGGGGAAGAAGACGGCGCTTGCGCATCTTCTGCCCCCACCATAGACGGGTACTCATAGACAGGAACCGCAAGGTCCCCGTCGAGACGTCACGGTAGCAATGCGCATGCGATTCCGTGGCGCCTCATTCCGACGCTGAAGGTGCCGCTGGGTTTTAATTGGTAATTACAATTTTTATTCAGTTTACTCAGCGCTGCACATGCGTTAGTAGTAATAAAATGCTCGTTTTAATGGTAACGACTGCCTTGTTGCTCTTGTGTTCGTAACCATGACTGCTACGAGTAAGCCCGAGGTCCTGGGTTAGATTCCCGGGTCGAACAAAGTTTTATTGACTTTTTCTAATTCCCAGTAGGATTTGTGCTTCGTGTCAATAGACTCACCACTATAATATGGAACTCAAACATAACTTTTGTAAAGTGGGTATATTACACATCTTTGCCTACCCCTTTGGGGAAATACACGTGTAATGTAATGGTAACTGTAACTGCCATTTGGCACTAATCCTTTCACGAATAGTGTAAGTGGTCGGTAAGTGGTTGTGTTAACATCTCCTTTAATAATTGGTCTAGTCTACTCACAAGAGCGTAATTGAATTGCTACACGTTACACAGCTGTCATAAATTAGATACAATTATAAAACACTTCCTATAAATTACGTGAAGGGCTTGTGGGTTCCGTATTAGTAAGATAAACTAATATATAAATGAATCGCTCGATAATATGTTCGAAACTTTTATTAAGAACCAAAGTGGTGATTTCCTACTTGTCACTAACTAAACTTATGAGCTACACCCACCCATACGTACTCGTATGTTTCCATCTGGATACAGTTACTAATATGAGTAATGAATTATTCTTTTGAAACTACTTTGTGCTGCACATTTAGTGCAGCAAATAGTACAAGAAAAAATATAATTGAAATACGAATAATTCCTTTCCCGTTTACTTATTTTCTATTTTCATTCGCAATCTTTTAAACAATAAGATTTTATCAGTGCTGGCAAGCTACCTAGAAAACTTTTGATATAGAATATGCTATATTAGTCTGTAGTGCTGAAGAGTAGCTTGTAAAACTTGCTTTGGAAGCTAAGGGAAGTGGCCTAGGTTCAATTTCAAGGTGCTGCAAATATATAGGCCAAATAATAATATATATTAATTTTAGGCTTCTTCATCTACAGGTCGTGATAATTTTTTACATTTTCAGATCAAAATGGACCCTAACTGATGAGTTAAGTTTTAAATTTGGGCTCCCCTTTATCCCACATAATTGCACGTTTCATGTGAAATGGATAAAACACTGAAATAATCTTTCGATTTTTAATCGATAATATTGACTATCGATCGATTCTTATTCGATTGATAGATATCTGGGATTATGTTAGCCCGGACTATGGGTGAAGCTATATTTTGATTGTATTTGATCTTTGGTGTAGCTTGCGCTTAAGAAACGCTACTTATTACATGTATATTATAGCATCCGTGGAAGGTAGAGGTAATTCTGCACGCAATAAGATTAGACGCGGGCGGAGCAACGCGGAGTGAACAAATTAATTCTTTGAAAGATGGATAGAGTCTCTTTGATTAACACCTTATGAGTATTCTATGGTTATAACCAAGTAACTTCCCTAACTCAAAGTAACGCAATCCATCCATCAATGACAGCCGGGAAGCGAGGAAGACGTTTTGTAATTACTCCCTCCCCTAAATTGTAAGTAGAAGCACATGATAAGATAATAATATAAAAGTAAAATGTTGATAACTTTGTACGTCTTATAGAATACTAGTAAACGCCCGCAGGACGTGCCCTTCGCTCGCGTGTAATTAGACATAATAATAAATAGATTCTTCTTAACGCGTTAACTTTAGCTCCACAAATTTGTAATGAATCTGTAAGTGTTATGTTCATAGAGTATTGAAGGGAGCTTCCTTCATGGTTATGTTACACCCTATGTTTATTTTACACCCTTAAAAGTAACATTTTTACGGGTGTAACGTGTACTAACTAATTATGTTAAATATATTTTTAAAAAAATTATTTAATAAAAATGTCAGAATTACTTGTTACTTCATGTAAGTAAATTTGGATCAATTTGTCACAGTCGGCAATCATTGAGAGTATTTTCTGCGAATAAACCAGCTTGCATATAAACCGCCCGCCCTACGGCAAACGACTAGCGATAAGGAAGAAGGATTGAAGTCAATGTTCATTATAAGTAAGAATATATTACTACTACTATTAATACCAGTCATGTTTAATTGTGGCAACGGCTTTTATTCATTCATTTAGGTTGTACAGTATGAATATTGTAGGCCTTTTGTTGTTCCTACTACAACTATTCTTGGCTATACCCATATTTGTGTCTATTCCATTTCACATACAGAGCGTAAACTAATCTCGATACTAAGTAAAGTCGTCTATGTCTTGAACATTTTCATTGTAATAAAATTGTCCCTCGTAGAAGTCGATCTTCCAATATTTGCATTATGCATCAAGAGATATAATACCAAGGCTGCGACGTTAAGTCTTTAGCTATGTCGATAATATCTCAGAGATATATCATTTCACAATGGTCTCAGTGGATCTCGCGGGATAATCTTGTGGTGTAACAAATTGTTCACTCGAGACAGACGCACCACATTTTATGTCTCTAACGCGTGTTTAGTGTAATGTAGTGTCTAGCAATCTGTTAACTTGACTAAATATGATTCATTATTCTTGTTAATGGGTCTTCAAATCTTAGTTGAAATGCTTTTAAGCTATATAAAGTTCCAGAAGTACATACCTATCATGTTATCGGCAGTGCGCTCATGAAATAATTCAGTAACAAAATGATAGAAAGCGATAGAGAATACAGATATTGCATTAATTTGTAGGAATACTATGTAGTTAAGCTTAATCAGGCATATCATACATGGCCATCTGACCCCAAACTAGGCGCGAGCCTGTAGCTGTATAGTATAGCTGTATGTATATACATAATATATTTAAATTCAGAAAAAAGCGGAGAAAAACTCAAGTGTTCGTCACAGGAATGTTTGTCCTGGATGGAATTCAAACCCACGACCCCTAGCGTAACAGGCAGGGGTACTACCGATTGTGCCGACGGGCCCGTATATAACATATAAAAAAAATAGCTTGCACTATAGTGCACAAATCAGCAAAGTTTTAACAGGCATACCCAATTAACATACCTAATACTCTATTTAATATAATTTAAATTACAGACAGATCGACAGAAACGACGCAGCCACTGCCAGCCTTCAGTCATTCGACAAACTGCGACTCGCATTTAAACTCTGTAGCTGATAGCAATGTAGAATGAAAGCAGGATCTGGTTTCCATAATTAAAACCGTGATTTCCAACGCAATTTCTTTTTTTAAATAAAATATTTTCAATAGAATTTAATTCAATATTTTAAATTATAATGAAATTGCCTGTGTAATTGAAATTTAGTAGTATTTTTATAAAGTTAGGTTAGCTCATGAAAACGCCACACTGACTAGCTAATCTAATTATGCGTACATAATAATTTAAAATATCAATAGCTAAAACCAATAGCATTTAACTGATAAAATGAATAGAATAATATCTTAAATTTTTACTCATTAATACATACTCAAAGAGCCAGCAGGAAAATCCTCAATATATAGTCACGTCGTTGTCTTTGTGAAAAAATTGTATTATACAATTTAAATTTCACGTGATATGTTATAAAAATATTACCTGTATCACAGACACATCCAAAATTAATCACTGCACTATCCACAGATACAATATTTTTAGGGCACTGAAAAAAGAATTCGAATTCCAAGATCGCTTCCAAATTTGAATCCAACGTTCTGTACACACCCCTCCGAGGGGCGACCGGTCCGCTGTCGGCAACCTCACGTCAACAGGTCGCATCCCACACTGCCTGCCCCGGCACCCCAGTCCCGATCCCGATCGCGCTCGCGCCAAAAATAATACTCCAAAAGGACGTTGCCATTGACAATGTTGCTATTGGAAATGGCTTTCACTAGAACCCCATTGTCTGGTGGATGATTGTAATCGGTTTATTTCACGAACCTTATGTTGAATGCCAGCATCAAATTAATGTGTTTTGAATTTTGATTATCAGGTTTTTTATTTCACTAATAATTATTCTTTTATAAAGATAGCTTTTACGAAATCAGAGCAAGTGGACTCGAAATCTAGATTTACTTTAGATATCCTAATAATATATAGAAAAGACATTACTTAATACTGACAAGTACTTACAATAAGCTAACAAGGATACGTTACACATAACTCGTATAACGTATATTTTAATCTTAGTAGGTACTGACAAACGTGATAGACTCATATATTTTTTGCATACTAACTGGAGAATACCTTTTACGAAGCTTGTACCTTTACTCACCAATGTAATTCGAAATGTTTGAATGAAAAACAAATTAGCCAGACTTCAAACGTAATATAGTCGAAGCCGTCCACAGTTAGCAGTCGCCACTCAAAGTCCAACTTCACATCCCGCAATCAATAGCTAAACTTTCACAATAGTGCTCCTGTGTTGAGTTTTCCGAGGGGTTTCCACTGAACATCTCGTACACGTACTTTGTATTAATTGGGTTTAGTAGGTGATATTAATACCTGGAACATGTCACACAGAGTTGAGAGATGATATACTATTTGCATAAATAATGTTACGCAAGAACCTCTCTTATAGGTGAAGGTTATAAACAACTTGTATTATTGTCTATATATTAATAGTCCATCTAATAAACTGTCAAATTTTATTAATTAATGGTTTGATATGAAGAAAACAGAAACCGTTAGATTCAGAAGGTGCAGGATCGGGAGGAGTGGCGTCGAATGAGAAAATCTATGTTACGGTATCTATGTACGGATGGATGATTAGATATAACATGACAGAATGCATTTATGTTAATTTTTAATCGCAAGAAATAAAGGCTTTTTTTATTTTATTTTGTTTTCATAAAAAATCGTAATAAGAACCCCTGTGAAACTACCGGGAAATACCTCTCAATCGTAAAATGAACTGTAATAAAATAAAACAGTCCAGCCACAATAATTGTGTTCAAACCTGGATTGTACCGCTTGTAATCAACTTGATTGCGACGTTACTGCTTTTTTCGTTGAGTGGATTTTAACCATTGCTTATCATCGACAACTTTTGTCTTTGTTGTTTATAGAACCTTATTATGAATCAAGGAGTAATGAAGCGTTGTTAAGCTTGGAGGAGGAGGAGGCTTGAAGATACTCGTAGCATAAATATAACCTTTCTATTCCGAACACAGTACTCAAACACAACTACTTTAAGAAAAATACCTATTTCACGCCACAAATGCATGTAACAGTGGCAGTGTTATATTACCTGAAAACAAGTACAAGATAGTATAGAGCAGCGAATTACCATCTTCACCACTACCTCTACTATCTTCTACGACTTGTTTCGATGGTTTTGTTGAAGCTGGTCGGGCAACAACTATTGAGTAAGTATTTCAAACATGAAATGAAATTGAATTAAATATAGAAATGAATGAATGAATGAATTAAATATAGAAGAACAAAATAAATAAACGCTTACAAATATTAGTTATCTGAACTATCTACGGGTGTGTCACTGAAATATTAGAACACATTTTCTGCTCCCGGTAAATGTGGCCATGCTTCATATTTTATAAACAGTAGGATGTTTTTTATCATTCGTCTTTTTGTAGAACTTAGGTAGATAAATTAATTTGCAATTATTTATATCGCCGAATGGTCAAAATTTGACAATCATTCATTTTTTACATTTTAAGTTGAACATATCAATCTGTGATAACCTTGGCATATCAATTTATTTATTTAATATATATTATTCCGAATGGTGGCATATTTTGAAGTACAGCGTTCTTGTGAACTCTTCAGGGCTATCAGCACAGTGGTCTTTAAACTTACTTACCCAAAGGGTGCCAAATGGACCTAATAATGAGCCTCTAAGGTTATATCTCTTGAATGGATATAGGTAGACACCTGAAATTATCACAGAATGCTTGTTAGTGTGGCCGCTATAATATAAACAAATAATAAAAATTAAAATAGATTGAGTCCCCACACAAGTAACCTTAAAAAATTGCTCGATGACAAGGAACTCTACGAGCGCCAGTTCGATACACACTTCGATCGATTGTTTCTTCGTATTTTCTGTTTATATCATATTTATTCGATAGAAACTTATTAGCAGCGTGAATTGTTTCACAATAGATTCGCTTGGAACATCCAGAGAGAAATACATACAGGTAAACTAAACTTATTGGAGTGCATGTAAAATGTATATTGTCATTATACAGAGCCAGCGTAACCTATTTCAGCTTCTACGTTATTCGAAATACACCTGTCTTTCTAAGTTATGACAGCTGTATATCAGATATTTTGATTAGTTTGCAAATATACTGCCCTATTCCGGACGGCTCCTGTTTCTATCAAAATATTTGGTAATTTCGACATACCTACACTTGAGCACTTACTTAGTTACATTCACAGACGTAGCCTGATCTTTCAAAAGACTTCCAGAGACCTACTAGCCCAATGCATATTGGCAGTTTTCCAATGCCTACGAAAAACTTATGCCTTCCTTGACTGTAAAATCACCATGTAATTGCCTTAACCGCATATAAAAAGCCAAGACTTGTTTTATCGTGTAAACTCAAACAAGTAAAAGCCATAATTAAGAATCATAACAATCAAAGTCTTACAACCAGTAGTAACGTGGTCCAAGATACTCAAACTCAAACAAATATATATAAAGTTTGCTTTAGAAGTACAAGAAAGTCGAAATGTATCCGCATAAATCAATTACGAGAACGAATTTCCTGCCAATAAACAATTTTCGGTTTCAATTTCCCTTTTCTTCGCCATCGAAACGAAGCCGAAACGTGACGTATGAACTTAGAGAAATCATTGACATACGCAACACTCGCACATGCCCGCTAAGGAAGTACTACTTCCTACATAAAAAAATCTCGTACGATGATTGACGGTTTTTCGATAGGACCATAGTGTAAGCATTTAAAAATATTACTTGTTAGGTTTCTTGTGTTATCTTTACACTACGTCACTTATGCATGACTAGTGGACGCCCGCAGCTTCGCTCGCGTAGAATTAGACCCATTAACGACGTCTGCCCGCGTCCGGGTTGCCCACTTGACTTGAAAAACGGCAAAGTTTCATACTAACTTTGCACCCCCGTTTAACCCCCCTAGGGGGTGACTTTTCAAAAATCCTTTCTTAGTGCTCCCCTACGTTATAAAAGGAACCCCTGTGCAAAATTTCAAGTTTCTAACCCTTATAGTTTAGGCGCTGCGTTGATATGTCAGTCAGTCAGTCAGTCAGTCAGTCAGTCAGTCAGTCAGTCAGTCAGTCAGTCAGTCAGTCAGTCAGTCAGTCAGTCAGTCAGTCACCTTCTCCTTTTATATATATAGATTTCACACCTTGACACTTGATTGATTACTTGATTTAGCTACTTGATTTAGCTACTGTTTCCACCATTGAAAACAACCGGGAGCGAGGGCTTTAAGTGGCCTCTGAAGCACAATAGCGTCCATGAAATTTTGCCACTAGCGATCACCCGTCCACGAACCAACCACGGTCGTCTTTGCTTAACTCTTTCGATCACATTGAACCGACGCAAACCAATAACGAGCTATGGAAAGTTCTTATTATTTATACGGCGAAGTATAGCCGATTAAAATATTACGTCATAATACATCCTTTTCAAAATCACAATTAGGCACCAGTTTATAACTTTACTAACTACTTTACGAAACTAAATATAGGTGACATTTAATGATTTATCCATGAGAAATCATCTTCTTCGAATGTGGGCCCAATAGAGTTTTGAGAAATCATTAGGCTAGGCTGCCCTAGATAAACCTCACTGACATGTCACCGAAATCCAATTACGACGCTCATCTATCCATAAAGCATAGTGGTTAAAACTAGGCAAGACTGTCACCCAAATCCAATTCCAGCACCTATACACACAGCTTTGTGGAGGTGGTAAAAATGAACTTCGTGACTTATTGCTCAACTGTTTTCGTACGAACAGGTATTGAGCTCCGGAAATTGCGCGGCAGGGAAAGGGCGATCTAATCTACCTTTGCGTGACCCCGTCGCCATTAGCGCCAACCACTGATAGTTCCACCTGGACTATCACGCTTTTACTTTTAAACAAGTGAGATAAGAAGTTTTTGAGATATTGAACAAATACAACCCTAACTCTAAACTACAAACCTAACATAAGAATTATATATTTGTTGCTGAACGTCGTTGTCCCAAGAAGTTCTGGGATCGATCTTCGGCCGGATTTAATTTGGGACTTGGTCCTTGCATTGTTTGGATTTTTTCCAGTTTATCACAAGGATTTTCCGTTACCTAACGTAATCCGAGCATAGACAAATTAAATTATCAATCTAATTATAAGTACAACTTGGACCGAGTAGGGAGATAATGAAGAGTTAAGATTTTTCTCCGAGGTTCGTTTGGGCAATTCGCAAGGGCGGTACCTGTGCGCTTCATAGTAGATCCCGGACTTTAACTTCATACAAAGGAATCCTGCCAAATAGTATTAGTATTAGCAGCAATAGTAAGTAAAAATCTCACATACCACGGCTTCCCTCCCTCCTAGCGGTCGAAGATTTCCTCCTCATTAAAAAAAGCTAATTTAACTCTAAGTAAACGTACGTAAAGTCGTCTTTTAATAATCAATTTTATATTGTCATTTTATACGGTCCGGCTATTACTTCGTTTTCAAAAGATCGGCGATGTAGAAACCTCCTCAGATTGCTGACCGTATTTTCACGGAGCTTGTTCAGAAATCCCTTTTGAAATTTCAGTGGGAAACCAAATAATATAATTTGAATATGAATTCAGTTAAAATATTTTATTTTCAGTGATAGCTGATTTGGACGTGACAAAATAAATTTCGACTACTCAACATGGATAAAACACAGTGCTGATCCATTAGCAGGACCTGTAGGATCTGTAATCGCAACGGATAAAGCTTGATGAGAACGTAATTGTATATGTAAACAAATATTAGGTATATAGCAGGAGAGATTTTTTGTTTTTTGTTTGTTTAAAAGCGCTAATATCTGGAAGTACCAGACCGATTTAAAAAATATTTTTGTACTACATACACACACATTTATGAGGAATATATCTAGAACTAGGCTTCACTTCTCAGCTTGCCCTAAATATTGATATTGACATGGACCGGAAGAGGCCGTCATCGCTTTTAACCGGCACGTGAAAAACCAATAGGCCTCATGTTTTCAAGAATGGTTTGACCGAATGAAAAATTGTTTAAAATGTAATGGAGAGTACTTCGAAAAGCAGATGTTAATTGTTTTATTAAAGAGTTATGCAATAGGTACTTTCAGTATACCCCACGTAAACATGAAATTAAGGTCGTTTTCAAGGGTTCGTTTTTAAATTATGATTTATTTAGTGTAGTACTATGTGCTGGTTAGTCTAAGGCTATTATTATATAGTGGTAGTAGTAATTGCTACTGTCTGGGGTTAGAGGTTTTGGTAGAAGGTACTGGTTGATGAGTTTATGATCGTTTTCGATTTAATTCAATTTAATCATAACATAACATCACGATTGCATTTCCCCGAAGGGGCAGGCAGATGTGAATAACCGTATGATGTAAACCCGTTTTTCATCAGTATATTTAGCACCTGTGTAGGTAATAGTTGGCCTGTAGTACTTCTAGCTTACCAATCGCCCTTGCGACAACTTGATCACAAGAACAACCCAATACACTTCTAATCTGTATACTTTATATGAATTCGAGCGTCGTAAAATAAAAAGAATAAAACGTTCACTACAAATATTTTATCTGGCCATAGCCTGTATTGTATTGAGCATGCATAAATACACACACAGCCGAGAGAGGTTTAGGACGGGATTTCAATGTTCCATCTCCACAAATCCGAACCGTAGCTCCTATATCGCTGTCGTTTGTGTATTATTATTACCTACTAGTGGACGCCCGCAGCTTCGCTCGCGTTACACATTCACTAACTTCAAAAACGGCATAGCTTCATACTAACTTTGCACCCCCGTTTTACCCCCTTAGGGGATGAATTTTCAAATTTTTCTCGCCGTAAAAACCATCCTTGGACTTCAACGAACATTTTAAAAAAAGAATTGGCCAAATTGGTCCAGGCGTTGTTGAGTTATGCGCTTACCAACACATTTTGCGATTCATTTTTATTATATAGATATGTTCATCAACGCATAAATGATCATGAGAAGCGGACGTTAGTTGTAGCACAAGAATCGATGCGGTATGTACCTGTTGTATGTCATTGTGGTTCAATAAAGATAAATAAATAAATAAAATAGTGGAATGAGGTTGGTCGTATATAGTAAGGTAAGACAAAGGCATTCATCTACAATAAACCTTATGAATAAACACAGGTTTTCCACCGAAAACGTATTCATAAAGAAATTGATTTCATTTTCCTAAGAAATAATTTATCTTCGGTACTTTGAATAAGAACGCGGAAACTTGCTCAAAGAGACGCTTCTTACACTGTTCTTGTACCTACGCTAATATGGAGTTGAAAGCAGTGTTCTACACGTTGCGAAGAAAATTTCCTGTACAGAAATATATTCCGTACTCATTCGAAGGAAACTCTAATAGAAAGAGCTTATTACTTACGGGAATGTACTCGCACACGACAAAAAAGATCTAAATGTTTAAGTACATCATTGTGAGGTGTTCATAAATCATTTATTTGACACAAAAATGGTGTTCATTTGTGTGTGTTCGAAACCATTCAATATGATGTTTTTGCATTAATTTTTCAATTATAATTTTTTTTTAGCTAGCGTTTATATTATATGTATATATAGTTATCTGTGTCTGTGTCACCGACACAAGCACCATTTCCACAAACGAGAGAAACGCGACGTGTCCGTCCTACAGCGATAATATCGCCGCAAGACGCAGCATGTGCGTGATGTTATTATCGCCCAGAGCCACTCCTTATATTGCCACGATATTATCTCTGATTGAAAATTGCCCCGTATACTTTATATATAATTTGGTGGCATGGCGAGTCTATCGCCGTGATTCCCTCGTCCTTTGAGAAGGCGCCGTTTTTTTCGCAGGAGAGACCTTTTGTTGTTATTCGGGGATTATGGGAGCGACACTGATTGATGATTTGAATCCACAAAAATGCCCTCAGTCTTCCTCAGCGTTTGTAGAGGATTCCGAGTGCATTCTACCGGAGAGCTACAGCGCGGCGCCGCCGGACCTTAAGAGATACGGACGAATCTGCGTTTGCGTTGTGTGTCCCAACATCATCTTCCTTCTCGGACTCGCTGGCTGGGTGGCTCGAGCTATTGCCTCCCGAACCCCAAATGCCCCCTTTAGTTGCCTCTTACGACAGGCTGGGGATGCCGTAGCACTATTCTATCCTACGCTACAAGGACGCAAATGGTGACGTAGGCTTTTGATAACTGTCAATATAAACTGAGTGCAATTCGATAAATATAAAATTTAATGTAGAGTGAACGATCCAGTAAATACACATTTTATTTTTCACGTTAATAATATCAAATCATCACTACCACACATAAAGCTGCAACCCATAGATCACCCGAAGCCGGGCACACGTCTCTCCCACAGAAAAATCTGCGGGAGTTCTAGAGCATTATCACCCCGCTGCTCCAATTCGGATTGGTGGGGCGGGTCCTACCCAGTGTCAAATGTTCTGAAGACAGCCACTGCCAGTCACTTATCCGACCGCGCTCGTCGTTGCCTAACTCTGTTGATCACATTGAATCGACACGAGCCATTGGCCTATGGACAATACTACTACACAAAACTGCTTCATAATACTGTTCAATTAACCTTGGCAGTTTCCAACGAATAAAAATAATGAAAGGAGACAAAACCATTTATCTTAAGCACTTTTAGAGTAAAGCTTAAATTTTTCCTTCAGTCCTTTCTCACAGCTGTTACTTAATTTAATTACTTAGGGGGAAATAATATAAATACCTTAATACACACTTAGAACAGACTTAAAGCACTTTCTTGTACATAATAAAAAAACCTCTTTGTTAACTTAAGAGTATTGTTAACTTAATTATGCCCTTGCGTGTACCTACATCATTTTACAGTTTCGAATATAGAGCTTACATGACATTGCATAAAACTTCGTGGCTAAAAAGTCTCTAAATAGTGCATTGGACTTCGGGAACTTAGTTTTTGACTGACAGAAGTTAGTTCTCAAAGTAAATACACATTGAAGAACATATACTCGTAGACGAAACAGGTTGAAAGCCCATTTTTTAAACTAATAATATAAACTAATATAAGTATATAAAATAACGTCAATATATATAATATTTTTTATCTACCGCTCGTTCACAAAGTTGATGCTACCGAGAAGAACACGGCAAGAAACTCGGTTAGACCTTTAGTTAATTTTATCGTTTAAGCAATTGAGTATTCAACACTCATAAAGCTGTATCAAAGCTATTTGCTTTTTACATGACCACACCACACTATTGATCGTTTTATCACTTCAAGTTTTATCGTTACAGATAAGGAGTGTCAACAAATGACAGTGATTCATGGTATCGGATTGACTACGGTTAATTTACAAATGACTAACATGTAAAACGTTCTGTAGATCTAACTGAAACACCACTGATAGCAATATAGAAAAGCTACATATTACAAGAGATAGTGTTAAGGGGATATCGGGCCGTTTCGTTTCCATACAAACGGACTTCCCTGTTTCCTCCTAGGATAATGAAGGTACAGCAAAAATAAAATTACCATGCGATATACTACATACCTACCTCTGTCATGACATCTGTGGGGGAGACTCGTGCCAAGCAGTGGGACATCTATGTATTGTTACTAGCAATTTGTTTATTTTTAACGGATTTCAAGAAAATCTGGTAATTTATGTAAAGTTAAATTTATGCATACCATCGTTGTAATATTCAAAATAGTTGTAGGTAATATATACCTCAAGGTTCGCCGCAGCTCTGCCATGATTGCTATTACCTTAGTAAATTTATTCTTATGTAATAAAATGCAACTGAAATTGAAACTGAAAATTTTAGAAAACAAATGATTGATGTAGCGAATTAAAAAGTGTTTGTATTTGGTTGTATTGTAAAAGTTCTATTTAACAAATGCACTCCTTCCTATAATGCACCAAACATTAAATATATCTACTAGATACGTACAGTACCTTCATTGAAAATTCATTAAGAAATATGACTTGAGTGAACGCATTATGCAAATATCCGTCATGTGCTGCCTCTATTAGTATCAAGATCGAAACTGTTTATGGACATTAATGTGAACATAATGTGAAGTGACGTGCATAAGCGCCATCGTAAAGTCTAAATATAACCAAGGACTGTCTTTTGGTATCTGGATTCATGATGCATTTTTAATGCATGGTTCACCATGCATACTTTAAAATAAACGCATATACATACTCACACCTATTTTGTAAACTTTGAAACTGATGCCACAAATCCATATTCCATATTTTCCATATTAATATTATAAATGTGAAAGTGTGTTTGTTTGTTTATTTGTTTGTTTGTCCGGCTTTCACGTCGCAACGAAGCTATTATATGGTATGGTTTTTGAGTGTGGAGATAGTGAGGAGGGTGGAGAGTGACGTAGGCTACTATTCATCCACCACAAATATGATAGACAACTCATTGTTAATTCCCTTTGACCACGCGAGCGGAGCCGCGGGTAAAAGGTAGTCCAATATATTATTGTCGTAACAGGTTCGGTCATTTAAACTATATGATAATATATGCAATTTATTTTTATTTAGAAAAATAATAAGAATTATCAGCCAAAAGTGTTACAGTTGCAAAGCCCTACCTACACAGATTCTAGAACCTACAAGTATTCTAAGTAGATTTTAAGAAAACTAGGTTACAAAATTCCAAAATCTGAATACATATTTTAACTTTATAATAAATCTAATCATAGTGATGTGGCTGGTTGAACGAGCTTTAAAGGGTGTGACTGGGTAGCGCATCACATAACGCTTTGAAATGCTCCTTATTTCTGAATAGAGTTGAGAGATGCATAAGGTTTTCGTTTATACGAACACAAAACAGAATCTTCGTCCAGTTCTATTTACAGCACAGACCAACGGTAGCGAAATAAATAGTTTTGTAATATGTTTTCCTTAATTTTTTTTAATCTCCTTCGTAGTTTCTATGGTTCTGAAGTAAAATAAAAACGTTTTTATACGAGTTACAAAGCCAATGAGAGTGGAGAGAGATATATAATACGAGGTCGTTCTATTAATCTGATCTGATCCGATGCTAACCTACTGTGTGCGGTCATCTTTATCCTTTGCTTAGATTTTCTGTAGAATAAGATAAAGATTTGTGAAGATCTCTTGTCAGCATAATGCAATCAGCTCTCAAGTTGAGAAAACCGACCGTATTTTTTCTTCTGGTCTTTCCATTTTTAAATAAATGAACCTAATATTTTAAATATACATATAAATATATGCATTAATGATTGATGTTACACTCATACAAGACTACGGTCTTAATCATAGCACGTTCTGTTATCTTTGAATGGAACAATAAATTACATGTTAACAACTATCTACTTGAACACAACACACATGGATTGGTACACAAATATGCTTTAAAAGAATATTATAAAGCAACGCAAGGCAGGATAGACATATGCCTATGACAAGGTATACACAGTTTCAACCTAACAATCAAAGGGTATTTTGCGTTCACGTAATCCTTTCACTTAGTAATAACACAAAATATAGTATGTGGAGATGCTCAGGTTGATTTCCTTCTCGGTATTACGGCAATCCGTTTTCTAGAAAGCAATTACCGTGTGACCTTTACGTTTCTATTAACCGCGGCCATGCAAATGGACTGAAACAATTTGTCCGGTTTATCTTAGAGCAAACAGCAATGATAAATATTTGAAATAAGGAAACGAGGGTTCTTGATGACAAGGTAATTGGAAATGCTGAGTTATGTGACATTTAAGAAATTAAATGTCACTTGCTGTAACAGTGAAGGACACATCGTGAGGAAACCTGCATGCATAAGAGTTCTTCTAATGTTCTCGAAGGCATGTGAAGTCTGCCAATGCGCACTTGGCCAGCGTGGTGGACTAAGGCCTAATCCCTCCCGTTCTGAGAGGAGACCCGTGCCCAACAGTGGGACAAAGAAAGGGTTGTGATGATGATGATGAATTGGAAATGACTTGAATTTAAAACTAAGACAATCATAAATGTCAAGTAACTTATTGTCTTAAGTTACTAGAGTTTTCTCTAATCTAATATTATTATAAATACTAGCTTTTGCCCGCGGCTCCGCCCGCGTGGTCAAAGGGAATTAACAATGAGTTGTTTATCATACATGACACATTTATTGGTGGATGAATAGTGACAGTTCCACGATTAAAAGATACTAACTACTTAACTGCTATACTAACTACTTAACTAAATTTTCGCTAAATAAACGCCATCTATTAACAACATCCGGAACTAAATATCTAGCAAATAACAAAACATCGATATCTTCCCATGGGGATGTTTTACCGCGGTAAAAAGTAGCCTACGTCACTCTCCACCCTCCTCACTATCTCCACACACAAAAACCATACCATATAATAGCTTCGTTGCGACGTGAAAGCCGGACAAACAAACAAATAAATAAACAAACAAATAAATAAACAAACACACTTTCACATTTATAATATTAGTATGGATAAATATTATACAAAGGTGATCGAAGATCTCTGAGAGTCCTTTGTGCCCTTGCCCCCTAACGATCCTTATGCAAAAAATTGTGGCAGTTAGTTGCTTTGTCGTTGAACGGATGCCAACTAATGGGTGGCGCAATAGAAGGTGCATATTTAAAATACCCAATAATAAAAAAAATACAGAACAGATAGATAAAATATAACTAACGATCTTATTAGTAAATAATAGCAGTTGTTTTTAATTACATCATCTAAATGATGGCCCTCTTGGTGGCGTAAATCAGTTTGTAGGGGAACATGTCTCACAATCACTACACTGCAACAGCAGCCGTGGTTTTAAAATATGTATATCAGCTAATAACAATATTGTAAAGCTCTACTACCTCTGGTATATTCTATGATACTACTATAGATGACGAATTTATTATTATTCTTATTATTAAACACACTTTTACTTACAGTTATTGCAATTACCTTAGAATCTCAAAAAGCTCTATGCATTCATTACTCTGCAGAAATATCACTGTGCATAAACTACTCTATGTAATTTTGCGTTTCAAATTCAAAAGTGACATCTTCCAGAAAGTTCGTGAAAGACAGATGAAATCGAGTACCTACTTTGGAAATTTTAAATACACTATTAAATTATTCTATTCGAGAAAGTTCTTAGGGGTAAATAATCTGAGTGATAAGTCGATCAGAACTGTTACAAAAGAAGAAGTCAAAGTGCAAATTACTGGCGAATAGTGCAGTAAGAAGTCAAGTGCAGTTAAACAGGGGCATTCGTTATTTTGTGTTTGTGCCCATGTATATATTCTTCAAGAGGACGATAAAATTACCTGATGTAAAATTACTGGCATTTTATAACGAACCTAACACTAACCTAGTGCTACGTAACAAATATCATATCGTCTTAAATATCATATGTTACGAGCATTATTTAAAAATCTCAAACCCAAACAAAAAACACATTTAGTAATCAAATATTGGAAGAGCTTAGCGGTTGGGACCTAATTTAACTTGTAGCAACAGGGACCGATTGCTTGCCGTGTTTAATTAATGGATTTCCAAGAACAATGTTATGAAAATCAAATCGGAACACCGCCAAAAATTTCCGCTAACGATTAATAATGGCTTGATGTTTAATATTCAAAGAATTTCAACTTTAAAAGGTCGGTACATAAAACTTTTCTCCAGTTTTCAATAATTTATTATGCTTCGGCTCTTTCTAGGTTTGAAATATCATCAAAATTAAAATCGTTGAAGAAATTATACCCGTATAACGACTCTTTAGTTGGGTGTATCGCAATCGAGCTTTAACACAGTAACTGTTTTGTAGTAACTGTTTTGTAGTGAACAACGCCACTCCGACCGGTCCTGTGCCTTCTGAATCAAGTGGTTTCCCGCTATCTTCGACGATCTGAAGAAGGAAGCCGCCTTATCGAACATTGTATAGGTATGGCATATTTATTCTATTCCTTTTTATTTGTCAATAAACGTCTCGCGCTTGTGTTTTGATATTGCGGGATTGAAATTGAAATTTCTCGGACATGCTGTTGACTCAGAATGTTGATCCTGTTTCAACGATTTGAAGGCATAATTTGGCCATCGTTATTTAACATCGAAGGCCACTACCACAGTTTGGGATCAAATAGCTGTATAAAAATTGAATTGTTTTCCTCGTTTTTCTCTTTTAACTTGGAATATCTTTAATAGCGATCCTCATATAGAAGCTTTGAGCCCCGGCTTTGACTCTCGGCTTGCATAAATATTTATAGTAAAATTGCAAAAATTACATTTTAATGAAAACTAGAACAGCTTTCTATTGGAATAGTACCAGAATGTTGGAATCATACTTTGATAGTAACAGCCAATGTTTTCAGATTTATAAAGTCCACGCTATACAAAAAGGTTAGACGTTTTAAAAATGAATTAGACTTTTTTTCTTCCGTGATCGATGGTCCGCGCTATGTAATTGTTGACGTTGGCAATGACTTGAGCAATATTCCATACTAAGCCCAAAGCTGTCATAATAACGATAACGTCAATAACGCTATTTAAAAATCTTAAACATAGTTAGCGTCCTTCCCAAGCTCTCCAATAGACGACGTTACAATGACATGTTGACGGCAACCGCTGACAGTTAATTTTCGAAACAAAACAACCTTAATAGCGCTGGGTTTAGAAATAGGCATGATTTATCATTTATAAACACACACACGTTCTTCGATTTTCAAAGCATGATTTATCAATGAAAAAAATACATTTATATTTTTCTTTATTTTTACGTTTATTCATTTTATATTGTTGGGTTTCTGCAAGTTTAACTATTACTAAATATTTATTTATGCATCTCTACGAAACAGAACACGAAAGTGAACCCTGTAATTTGAAAGGCTTGCGCGTGGGAAGCAAGTCATATGCCCAAGTAGGGTCAATTGTCTAGCTAGACGATGCAAGGTAAAACTAGACTTCCAAGATAATTATTAACGAGTTCTGCTGATTTATTGTGGGGCAGTCGCAGAGAACGTGAATTGGATAGGTATTTCATAGACCTCTACTATCAGTCTCATTATTGACCTTTCCTGTGTTTTGTAAAAGTTGTAATAAAAATTTATCAATGATTCAAATTTTGCTCTTTTTGTGTTGGCCAGATAAGTGTCTATGATTGTCTTTTGAAATATTGCACATCATAACTTAACACTCAGTTCTAACTTTTTTTCTTTATATTCCTTGCAATGGTATGCAATTTAATCATCGGAGATGTAATTTTTTTCATAGGAAAATCTTATGATTAACATTCTTTTTTACCCCAGTTAAGTTGGTAATTCTGATATACCTACATACCTACATACCTCTACTATTATTTTATCAGACTATGCTATTATGTATGTTTATATATCTGTTTCATAAGGCCGACTTTAGTGCCAGAGTTTCCTATTAGTCACGATTGTTCCTTCTTATCTGTCTAGAAATGAAGGTTAATTCAGATATTTGGCCACTGAGTCAGTCAGTTATAACTGTAAAGCAAATGGAAGCTCAATGGAACTTCCATTCTCTGTCACTTGTACTAAATATAGCAAACACATTTACTCATTTACCGAAATCAATCTGTAATTAATAAACATATGGAAAAAAAGGTTAACCTGTAATATGGTTTTTCAATAAAAATAAATAGATACCATTTAACTACCAATACATTGAATACATTGCCAACAGGGATTAACCCTTATAATCATACTAGTGGACGCCCGCAGCTTCGCTCGCGTGGAATTAGACGTAACATAACCTAAATACAAAACTTCATTGAAATAATGTAGGTAGGTATATACGAAAAACTTTTATACCAACTAACTTTGCACCCCCCTTTTACCCCCCCCCCCTTAAGAGATGATTTTCGAAACTCAATAAAAAACCTTCATAGGTACTGAATTTCATTCGAATAACATCAAAAACGGCAAAGTTTCATAGTAACTTTTCACCCCCGTTTTACCCCCCTAGGGGGTGAATTTTCAAAAATCCTTTCTTAGTGCTCCCCTACGTTATAAAAGGAACCCCTGTGCAAATTTTCAAGTTTCTAACCCTTATAGTTTAGGCCCTGCGTTGATATGTCAGTCAGTCAGTCAGTCAGTCAGTCAGTCAGTCAGTCAGTCAGTCAGTCAGTCAGTCACCTTCTCCTTTTATATATATAGATTTGCCCGGTGGTCGCAAATGACTTTCATGGAAATTTTCTTGACAATAAACTGAGACTTTGCATAAGAACAGCTTCCAGTTTGGAAAAGAATAAACGTCAGTAAGATAGAAGGTTTAGTAACAAGGAGTTTGAATCGTTTATAAACCTCCGGCTTGCATCGATTATTATACAATAATAAATAAAGCAATAAAGTATGTACATATAATTATACTCTTTCTATTGTGTGAGGGTTATAGTAAGTCTTGTGAGTTTGTTTATGGGTGGTTTGGTCACACATTTAACTGATAAATAAATATCTGTCCCGGTCAAGTATTGAATGAATCTAAGCCTGGAACCTTTGTTCGGACTCCACAATCCAACACTCTACTAACCATTAATCAGTGAGCCTGAGTCCTCAGAATCATAACTACAAATTATCCAAGAAAATGTTAAGAACCTGATGAAATTCAGGGATAAAAATATTCATTGACTGCTTAAGAACAAAATTGATACATAACATTAACATAGGTATATTCTCTTACATTTTTTGATTGCAATCATAGTTGCAAATATCAAATTAATATTGAGATAAGTAACTCAACTTACGTTGAACTAGTCGAAGCGTCATTCTTGAATGCGATGTAAATCCACAAATGATCACAACACTTCAAACATTTTTAGGTAAGATTACTAAACAATATATATCACTACATATTTCTATTAGTGTTTCTAGGGAAGGCACCCAAAACTTTAATTTACTGCCCCTAGGACCCTAGCCAAAAGTAGTAGTTTTTTGTATTCGTGAATATAGGCTGATTCGTTGTACGGAGCAATAATGCATCCGTTCCTTAAAACACTGCTACAAACACATAATAAACACACGGTAAATTCTAAATTCCGTTGGGTGAAATTTTGAATTTCGCGCTAGCAGGGCGCGCCCGTGCGTCCGGGCGTCCTGACTGTGATGTATCGCGGCGCCCACTGTGCAGCCAACGCCTCTTACCTCTCACACCGATATAACTGTTGCTCCTGGATTAACGGACTAACAATATGTTAGTGATAATTATATCAATTCTGGTTACAATTTACTAGAGGCGACCATCTTAGTCCTTAAGGGTAGTAACGTATCTGTGAGTGACTTAACAAGACTAGCAAATACTAACTGGATTTTTATCATCACTAACTAACTGGACTAACCCATAGTCCTTGCCCCAGTCTTACAAACGAACTGACCAATTAATGGTTTTATTACTCACTATCTAGTTCTTATTTGATGTTTTTCAAAGTCAAGAGTCGACAGAGGATCGGTAGTTCTGCATACTCGTTTGCAACAATATTCTGCTCTAACTCTTTACTGCAATATTCATATAAAATCAAAGGAATGATTAAAGAACAATTTAATTCTGCTGTATGCGTTTTTGGGCGGTGCGGAAGTGGTAAATGCGTTATTTCTAACGTCATCGATGATCACGCATCATATGAGAAATTGATAAAACTTAAACACACATTACTTCAGCATATGAACCATTTTGTCCAACTACAAAATATCCGCAAGCGTGTTTATTCTTAGTACAGAATAAAGTTAAAGTTAGTTACTTATTTAGTTAGTGACCCTTTTTCTCTCAAAGAATCAATCCCTTGACTAGGACAGGTTTATCGAAATGCTATGTTTCCCAATTCATTTTACGTACCTGTTTCCCACCTTCCCATCTACTGAATTGTTGTTTTTGTTTTATACATCATCATTTCTAATTTTTACACTGACACAGGTGTTGCGCTGACAAAGTGCCACACTGTGGATTAAACTGTGATTGATAACTTGCCTGAATTGTCCGCAGGATCAGTTATTTTGGGTAGCTTTAATTTGTTCTAAACACTTGTAGATAGGTACTAAATATGTTGTTACAGCAAGCGTATACGACATAGTTACTGTATTGTTTTTGATTTTTTCAGTTTTAGAAATTTAGCAATGAAATCATTGGAAATTTTTGCATGGAATTTAGATGTTCAATTCAAAGGTGGAAAGGAACAGTTTTATCATTGCAATGAATTCCAGATTTCTGCTCAAATCGATTGTACATTTTTTTGTATGTGTATAACGCAATTTCTCCGCCTTTTATAAATTAATTTTGATGATTTTTTTGTGTGTGGTAAACCATAATTCAGAGGTAAGAAAAAACCCACTACTTCTATATTACCTACTAGTGGTCCGCCCCGGCTTCGCACGGGCATTTTATATACAAATCAAAATTATAATACACACACATCAAATTATATTTGCGTCAGTCGTTACTAAAAAAATAAAAATTAAACACGACTTTATTTTACATATATAGATTACGCCTAGTAATATTATATAGCCTATGTCACTCAGTGAAGATGCAGCTTTCTAATGGTGAAAGAATTTTTGAAATCGGTCCAGTTGTTTTGGCAGCGCACGCCAGAATAGCTCGCAGATGGTAGATTTTTTCCTACTTACCTACTTGACACTTATCGTCATATTTTGGACAATTCACACAATATCTTTATAAATTTTAGCCTGTGTGTTATTCTGATGTATAAGCTATATTATTGTAAAGTTTCATTAAAATCCATTCAGTACTTTTTACGTGAAAAAGTAACACACATCCATCCATACATACATACATACATACTTACAAACTTTCCCCTTTATAATATTAGTAGGATAGGATTAGTAAGGATTATACCTTATCAACAGCCTAAAGTTTAAGTTTTATGCTTCTAGTTCTGAAAATGACAATACTTTCTTACAACCTTTCATCTCCCTTTTCAACCCATTACAACACATTTTTCCAATTAAAAAATGTCCTTTGTCAGGCTCTAGACTGTGTACCAAATTTCATTTAAATCGGTTCAGTAGTTTTGGCGTGAAAGCGAAACAGACAGACAGACAGATACTTCAAAACCAAACGTCCAATTTTAATCATTCAAAGACCAAATATTATCTACCTAAACTGTAAATGTAGTCCAAAAAAAATTCAAGATAAAAAAATGGTTGTTGTGCCTCACTCGACATAGATAGGTATAGTGTGTCGCGGACTTTTTTATAGATATTTATAAGATCTACAATTAATTAGAACATTTTATGGTTCTATCTTTTATAGTTTAGGCAGCGTATGCAAAATAAGTAACTTTTCTGGTTGATTTTCTACACCTTGTGTCCGAAAAACCCAAATATCTTACGGAACCCTAACTTTTTCCGAAATAAAATTTAGTCTATGTCACCCAGGGATAGTGTAGCTTTCCAACAGTGAAAGAATTTTTCAAATCGGTTCTGTAGTTTTGAAGCCTATTCGATGCAAACAAACAAACAAACAATCAAATCTTTCCTCTTTATAATATTAGTATAGATAATAATCAAACTATGTGTTCCTTGCCCTTTACAGATTATACTAGTATCTCTGGGTCCTCTATAAATTCCATTACGAAATTTGAACCCTAAGAGTAAAATATTCAAATATTCAACTACGAGTATACTCGCAAGACCACACTTAATATCACCGCCGTAGCAATTCGTAGCTCTGCTCGTAGCTCGTAGCTTATGCTACACTACACATGAATTTTGTTGTTGACAAGACTAAGTCTCCATTTGATTCAATATCATAATGTGGACATTGGTGCAAGTATAATTGAATCTAGGACATTTCAGTACATTCTATATTCTGAATAAGTTTTGGAGAAATATTCTATCTAAGGGTCGACCATTTTTTTGTAATATAGTGTGAGGGATTTGAAAACTACATTAGGTTACAATTTGATAACGAAAAATTATAAACTTACAGTTTTCCAACGTAATCATTATTTTTATACAAAAAGACTTTATTTAAAAAAGTTTTACGGAAAACGTTAGTTCACGAAACCTCCGAAATTGTTTCGCAGAGAAAAAGAGTAATTCCCACCTCCCTCAATCGATAATGAATTGTGGAGAGGGCTAGGTAGCCACGATACGGCGACATAGATTGCTATTGACACAATGGTCCGGGTCTTAAAAAATGGGCTATTCCAAATTCCTAGCCGACAAGGACATGGCTATGTATTTTAAACGTTAGCTATATGTTCAATTTTAACTTTAACCTTTTTATGGATATAAAATTAGCAAATCTACAGTTGTCTTGACAACTGTAACAAAATTTGAACATGTTTCAAGAGGGATTTAGAGAATCAATGGGAACAAGTTGGTTAGTTCGTTAGCGTAATTTAAACAATCTGTCGGAAAATATCTCAATAATAAACTAATAATGGGGTAGGGTAAGACTAACACATGGGGCAAGACTAACACTTTTATATTACTTAAAGTACGTAAGTTACTGTAAGTACGTAAGTAAGTAAGTTTGTCGGTTAAAAAACCAACAACCGTGTCGGATAACCAGCATAGTAAATTTGAATAGAACCTCCACGAGCCGCACTGAAAATCAGCGTCGTAGTTTCTTTCTGATCCATGACACAATTATGCTGAGTGCGGACCCATTTTGTTTCTTTATAGATTCCTTTTTTTTTGGTATTTTTAATAGTAATAATTATTGTGTGCCCTTTTTTAGATATTTTAAGCTGTACGAATATGTTGTAATAATATTAAGAACAAATAAACATTATCTCTTTCTTCTTCTTTAAAAATCTACTTCAAGAGATTAAAAGTGTTAATCTTGCCCCATGATAACAGGCAGTATGAAAACCAAGACAATTTCTATTCTTATTGATCCAATTGGTCCAATAAGCATTGTTTGATAGTATGATGTGCTATGTGAGTATGCTCTAGACCTCCCACAGTAGTGACTGTGGGGGAGACCCGTGCCCAGCAGTGGGACGTCTATGGGTCGCAGATAAGAGATGATGAGCTATGTAGTATGACCACATATTTTTTATAACTGTATTGTAAACCTAAAATAGGGTTTAACAAAAAGCGGATTTAATGCCGGCAGGCACATAAAGGTAGCCCTAACTCTATATGTATTTACAAATTCAAATTCAAATTCAAATTCAATTTATTTGCAGAATAAGGTCAGGTAGTTGTTACAAATGTAGGTCAAAAGTAGGCACGCTTATTCTTACCTATTTTAGGCATGCAAAATATTTAATTCTATAAACCTAAGTACATATTAAGTATGTTTACATTAAAATCAAATCAAATCAGACCTCTTAATTTAAATAACTAATAGTTTTAATGTCCGCAATAATAAATTTTTAATGTCAATACTATTAATAATAATTGTAATATAATGTCATCATATAAATCTGTCATTATCATTCAGGAATTCGGAGATAGAATAATATGCCTTTGCTAGTAAAAAGTCTTTAAGTTTGTTCCTAAATTTGCAGGTGTTTGTAGTGACCCTGTCTGTTGCGCCAAAGGTCGTGGGTTCGAATCCCACTCAGGACAAATATTCGTGTGACGAACACTTGTTCTGTGTCTGGATGTCAATATTATCTATTTAAGTATGTATTTAAAAATATCTATGTATGTATATCAGTCTCTGACACCCATAACACAGGCTCGCGCCTACTTTGGGGTCAGATGGCCGCGTGTGAGAATGTCCAAGATATTTATTTATTTATTTATTTATTTATTTGTTATTGCACGTATTTCCTTGGGGATTTTATTGTATAAATTTGATGTCATACAGAATACACTTTGGTTATACACATGCGTATGACTTGATACTGCTAAAAGCCTGTCTTGTAGTCGCGCACGCGAACTATAATGAAATGAATTTTGATTTTGTCTAACAAACGATACACATTCAAAAATATATAAACAGGGTACTGTTAAAATTCTGAGTTCTTTATAAAAAGGTCTGCAAGAGTTTACGAACAGGTTTATTAATATTCGTCATGTATGTGTTTACGTCAACCTATAACGAGGCAAGCGGAAACCTGTATAGCGTACCTACCATAATGAACTAAAATTACTCAGAAGTAAGGTGGGTACGTCAGGTTCATAAAATTCTTTATGTTTACGTTATTTTAACAATGCCGATGTTTTTTCCTTTATGTAATTAACTTATTTCATTGTTTTCATTCCACGTAAACGAAAATGACAACGCCGAAGTTTTCTGCTCATGTTATGGCTATATACTTTGTCGACTCACACAGGTAGATTCAGATTCATGTGTTTTTCATTATATGGTATTTGTTTACGCTTATTGAAAGTCATTACATTTTTTATCTACCGCCGGTTCACAATTAATTGATGCTACCGAGAAGAACAAGGCATGGAACTATTTAAAAATAGAAGTTAATATTATGTTCTTTAGTATTAAATTATGATTTTTGCGAATATACATACAAATATTCCTCCTAAATTACATTTTGCTTGCCGAACAGTGATATGACCGTGCTATAGAGGTACTCGCACATATCCCGAGTTCTAACACTGGCTCAGGTAGGGTAACTATCTATTAGAGGGTGTAAAGATTGTTGTAAAGCTTTCAATGTTGTAGGTTAACCGCCACTTACTACATAACAAATTTTGCTGTTCTGTGATTGTGAATTGTGATGTTTAGACACGTTATTTTCTTGGACATCATTTATGTGTATTCAATCAGTAAAAAAATCAGTACAGCCCTACAGCTGCAATAAAGCGATTCCACGGTATGTTTGAAAATAAAATAATAACGTTAAATTTAATTACATATAAGTTAAATCTATATCTTAAAAGTAAATTTACAAATTAATGAATTTAAAACTAAATTAATAAAAAAAAAAAAAACCTTAAAAGTATAACCTAAAACAAAAAAAAAAAAAAAAAAATATTACTAAAATATATCATTAAAAGGAGTCCCTTTAGGCAAGGTTCCGAAGATACTGGCAGCGTTCCCCCTTTGAATAGCTATACTAATTCTCTGTCCTAGGTAGCTGCCAGCTCTTCGGTCTCCTGTGATGTCGACTAACCTTTTTGCTATTTCCTTACAAAGCCTCTTAGCGTTAGGACCCCACGGACCAAGGGTCTCGACACCGAATGGAACAAAATCATATTCGGTGCCTAGACCCCTGTACTTGCACGCTTTAGCTTTTTCAGCCGCTTCACAAGCCGCACCAACTCTGTTGTTGGTTCCATGTAGATGGGAAGGGGCCAGCGTGTCTGAACAGGTTGCATCCCATACCAGCACCCGTCCCATCTTCCATGGAATCAAACTCATACCATCCGGTCTCTTGCCATCGTCTCTTGCAATACCAGTCGGCTCAAGTAGACTTGGCACGTTGACGGTGGCAAGGGACCGGCGTATGATATCGTTAAGTGCGGCATGTCTCGAGAAGCGGCCTGCACTTTTTTGGCATGACAGTCCGTGATGTCCTAGCTTGTCGACATCACTGCCACAGGGACATCTATGAGGAGCGCAGACCGGAACCCCAAGCCGTAGACAGGTTGCGATTCGGAGCGTGTCAGGCTCAAGAAATGTTCCTGTATTTGGCGAAGGGTACGCGTGAAGCCAGTAGCCGGACTCATGCGCACCCACGGCCAAAAGCCTAGCACGCGCCGAACCTGTACTACAGTTCAAAAGATTTTCAAAAGTAGACTTACAGATTATGTCATCCCAGCTCCTCTGTGAATTAGTAGAAACTGGAAAATTTTGACCTGGGCATGCAATTAAGAAAGCGTTTCTAGCTTCTTCCAAGCCAGCAATCTCAAAGTTTGAAGGGGATGCCCTTAAAATTTTACTTATGAGATTTGCTGAACTATGGACGGAAGATAGGAATGCTGGTAAAGCGACACTTGAAATTTTGCGAATCCCTAAACCACCATAACGGATGGGTAGGGATGCTTGGGTCCAAGATTGCTCGTTCAGCTGCATATTAAGAATTGATTCTAAGCTAATTTTGATTAAGTCGTCTATTTGTGTCATAAGATCTGGGTGATTCCAAAAGGAGCAGCAACGGAGCACATACGTAAATTTTGGGACAAAAAGACAGAATTTTAATATGCAAAGTGCATAATGTGGACTAATTTCAAGGAGTCGGTCGGCAGAATTTTGAAATTTTGTAATTGAATTATTAATATATTCAGAAATAGATTCATCAAAAATTGGAGAACCTAAAAGGTAAAGGGAATTACTGTTAACTATTTTAATATTTGGAGCCAAAATATTGAATTTTTCTTTTACGTCATTTAAATTTAAGTCACAGTTATTTATAAAAAGTTCGCATTTGCTAAAATTAAGCTCCAAACCAATTGCTTCAAATTTATTTTTGATTAAAAAAAGGTCTGAAAACACAGTATCCACATCACCTCCTAGGGTTCCGTCGTCCAAATACCAAACGTTGAATTTAGAATTTAAATTTTTGATTATCGGATTTATAGCCAAACTAAAAATTGCAGGCCCAAGGGGATCACCCTGCTGACAACCTACTTCCGAGGACAGTTCATTAGAACGATATAACAATTTTGTTGGGTCAGCGTAACTGAGAAGGAGATAATTGTATATTTCCGGTATATGTTGTTTTATTTCCGTCAGCAGAGTATCCCTATTTACCGAATTGAATGCATTTTTGACATCAATTTTGAGCAACACGTCAGGCTGTCCGTAAGATAGGAAAGAGCGTAGAGCATGGACGGCTGCCTCACACCCTCCTTTTACACCGAAGCCTAACTGTACTGGTTCAAATTCTGAATTTAATTTTGGTAAAATATGTCGAACTGCAATTTTGGAGGCCAGACGTCGTAGTGTTGATCCAACAGCAATTGGTCTCACCCCTCCGTCCTTTTTGGTTAGGGCAATGAGGTTCGCGCCGAAAAGAATGGGGACAATTTCTGGATTGACATTACCTGAATACATAAAGTTGATTAATTTAGTGATCGAGTTTAGAAGTTGCTCGCCTGCATCACCCACAGAATGCGATGTTAAGTCTTTCAAATGTTGGGGTGAGATTCCATCCAAACCTGCAGCCGAACCTGGTTTAAAAGATAAAATGGCATTCATTACATCTTTGTTTTGAATTTGTAGGCATGCTTGCCCTGCTGTTGGTGGGTCGAGAAAATATGGGCTTACTGGAGCTGGAGGATGTTTTGTCTGTAAGGCCTGAAGGGTGTCAGGGGTATCTGGTGATAGCACGTCGTTGGAGAACAAAAGGCGAGCGGCACCTTTGAGATCTCCGTCACAGATTTTGTTCTCGATGAGTTTGTTGTGATTACGAGGGGCATCATGTTTGATTAGAGGTGCGGGAGAAGGCGAGGAGCTTACAGTGCAGTTATTTTTAATCTTTTGTGTCAGTGATAAATTCGGTTCATCAGTTTTTAATATATGTAGTGTCCTGTATGAAAATAAAAATAGGTTCCGCCAGTCTTGAGTACAATTGGTAATGTAACATTTCTGGATTAGTTGTGTCAAATGTGTAGCAACTGTTATTCGAGCTCCTCGAGGAATTCTTTTTACTATGGGTATACTATTTTTCAAATGGCTAAGATATGTGTGGAAAGGAGTTGGATCGTTGGTTACATAAGTAGGTGCACTCTGAATAATGGGATGGATGTCTAAAGGTGAACTGTTTTGGCTAATACATTTCCTGTGTGTTTTTGTAATGTGAATGTTAAGGCCTTTCAAAGATTTGAATGACCTGTTGCACTGTGTGCATGTATGGGTCGCGTTCGACGTGCCATCACAAGATTGGGTCACGGTCTGCATTCACAACATTTAAATATATTAAAAAAAAAGAATAACTTAAAACAAATTTAAAAACACAATAAAATAACTTAAAATGTACACTAAAAATATAAAAAAGTCAGTCAAAATATGAATGCTGCTTGTAACTTGGTAACAAGACGCATGCGTCGTTACGTAGGTGCTTCAGGATGGTCTTGCAATTGGAAGCTGCAGTGGAGAGACCTAGCGACGCATGACGTCGCTAGGACAACCGATGGCGGCCTTAGCAACCGCTTTTCCTTTTCTTTGGTCACAGGATGTCGCAGTTCGAGCTAGCACTGCTGCCGCCAACAACAACACATTCGCAACAACACCATGCTCCTGCCAGGGTGTTTGCAGTTAAAAAAAACCTACTCGGAAGCATAGACAATAGATATTTGGAAAACCAATCAAATTTAGGATGTATGGAAACACGTAGACTTTGTTTGCTGCGACATGATATTAAATATTGTCAGGTTATACTGATTTTCATTCTAAAATTAGACAAAAGATGGTACTAATCTACACAAGTAATGACGTTTTTCAATTCAGTGTTACCAATGGTTGTCCATTTATTTTATATATTTTGATCTGGTAACATCAAGTCAGATTTATAAAACAAAACATTATGTACTAAATAAACCATAATTAGTAATATTAAGTTCAGAAAATGGGTCCAGCAATTTTAAATATTGTAATTTAAATATTGATATTCCATAATTACTGTCGTTGAATTGTAGGAATGGACTGTACAAACGCCATATAGTTAAATTTAAAATGAAAATTCAAATGTCACATGTCAAATGTGTCATTAATTTCAATAATATTAATTGTAAATAAATGCATTTTCACTGCTTTTTACGATTTTTCCACCTCACGACGTGATAAATAGGATTCCGAAGCCCCGCATGTACGTCTACTTACGAATAATAATATGTAATACTTATTAATATCGATGTCGTCAAAATCTAGTTCCGAAGCATAACTGGACTTCTGTTCATCACGTAAATTGAAGAACAGTTTGAGAAGAATGAAGAATGATTTGAATCCTGTGCATGAGTCGAGTCAGGTTCATAATTTTCCTCAGGTGAATGAAGACTGCATAAATTATTTATAATTAGTGCTGCTTCAAAAGTGACTTCATATCTTGTACAGGATGGAGAAGTATCCTATACCAGAGGCTTCGAATGCAGCCAAAGAAATTTTAAACATGAATGAATGTTGTGTTCTCTGACAATTTCAGGGCCTTTTTTAATTCTTTGTAAACATTGGTGTTTTACCTACGCTTTGTGTTACTGTAGCAATATAAATTAAACAATAAATTATCGTATAAAATTACAGTCTTCTTATTTTTATAAAATAGGATTAGTTACTAATGCTCTAAAAGATGGCATATTGTATTTGATCTTAATGAATTAAGAGCTAACTAATTCTATTCTAATTGAAACATTAAAAGAAAATTTAAATTAAAGGTGCCAAGGTGCAGAAAAATGCATGAAGTTTTCCAAATTAAAAAACAGATGGCGTCACATTCATGGGCCATGCACAAGCCTTGAGCGCGGACTCTATTTCAGTTATATAAAATGTACTCTGTGGCTCCTGCGAGAATCTTGTTGAATAATGTCTTTTTTTGGCATTCAGTTAATTAGTTATTTACACACATTTTATCACAAATTTAAACATGATGATGTCTAGTCCAGATATTACGGCGCATTAAATTTAACCAACATAATATAGTCCTAATTTATTTATTTTGATATTTTATAACTACAAATTTTAAATTTTTCAATTATTCACAATTTTTAGCTTGACACTTGACATCTCTCATTCTTATTAAAAAAATGTAGACATCGTGAGGCAATCACGAAACCGCAATTCATTCAGGGAGGGAAACACCTACCTAATAGATTCCAAGCGTAAATCTATGAATATTTTATAAGGGACCGTTCGTAGCGCAAAATTATCATTCTCGGCGATTTTTATTCGAGTGACGACCAGATCTACAAGAGCAGCTTAGTAAAAAATCTCTAACTGGGGAATATCTTTAAAAAAAAAGCGCTGAGAGCGAACGTGCAACTGTTTGGAGAAATTTTAGGGAAGATTAAACCATAGTAGTAGGTACCTAGGACAATTTTATTACAATTCTTCGCTCGTAAACTACATGAATTACCACTTACTGATGTGTATTGGTAGTTAAAACTATCACTTCAATGAAATTTAATAGGTTGTTTTGTTATGGGAACAGTTACAGGATTGAAGTTGTAAGATAGGTATATCCACTTATCCATTTATGCCAATAAAACGAAAGGTCGTAAAAATAGGTACCTAAGCAATATCACATTATTTTATTAATGTACCTGAAACAAAAATAACAGAAATAAATTTAATGGTTTTAATTTAAACATTTCCAAAGAACGGCCTTATTCATCCGTATAAACACTAGCTCGATGTGTATACTTAAATCGTAAATCGGCTTTTTATGTGTAGAGCGTAAAGCCGTTTTATGACACTCCACTCATTTAATGACCTGCAATATAGGTACCTCAACTGAGCTACGCAAAGCATTGGTACCTAAGACTGGCAACGGCTTACGGCGATCTCTTTTTTCATCTCTAATAATATTAGTGCGTGCGTCTGGTGGAGGGACACCACTGGGGACTATTCGGTCCTGCTGACTTGATTATCAAACAATATCCGGACAATCGGACAAACAACATTGGACTTTATTATATTATCGTGTATCGAATTTATTGCAGACAACTCCGGATGCCACCTCTATGACTGAGATCGTGATGACGTAAAGCAAACGCTTGAATGCCCCTCAGTGAAAGTATGAGAGGTTCGTCCTGCTTGCGATGGTAGGAAGAAATCTCTCTGCGCCAGTAAATAGTTGAGTAGTCAACCATGATCACTACTTACGGGTAGCAGACTGTCTTGCCTGAATTCAGATGAGGTGAGGTGAAATGAGGGAAACTCGTGGTTCTATTTTTGCTTGTAATAGGAAAGGAAGGCACCGACGCGTGATGTAGCGTAGCGGCACGCATAGGAAGGCTGCAGACGAAGTTTTAGTGAGTAAGAATCTCATATCTCCTCATATGGATGAACCGTTTAATCAAGACACGTTAACTTCACATCTGTCGCAAGACTCTTCCCCTGCCGGTTTTTAGCAGCTAAGGACTGGTTTTATCTCTCTCTTAAAAGCTCTTTAATGTTTAACTTCGAGCGTTATTTTGTGTGTCCGTTCGGCCTTTAACAAATCGACGTCCGTAAATAAATTTCGCCTCAATGCCTGGTCCCCCAAATAGCCGAGCCAACGGAGCCGATGGGCTTTGATCTCATAAACGTAATAATGACGAAACGCTCACGGTCAAGCGGCCAGTATCAATGTCAACCAATAGGCCAGCATACCTAATGTAACCAGTAGAAATATCATCAGTTGACTAGGTGATTGATTGTGTGATTGATATGACTTTTAGTAACAAACATAGGGGAGATGGGGGAAATGGGAGTCACTTAAGAAAAACACATTGTTTAAGTCATAAATAATCGGTCTTTTATTTTGCCTATTTTAATTATAAATCTTAAACTAATGAGGTATTAAGTAGCTTTGGTAATTTTTGGCTATCGTCATCAAACACGCTACAAAAATTAAAAAACAAAAAACAAATTTTGACTCTAGTTACCCACATATGCGGGTAATGGGAGTCAATCCTAGGAGTAATCCGACACAAAACTTCTAAACAAAAAATCAACAAAATATAAACGTCTATCAATCAATAAAGTTTATATTATATTGTTAGCGCTCACTCACTAAGAGATGAAGAAAATAATTCAAGAGCTACCCTCTCCCTAACCTATATAAGCAAGGCGATGAGTGCGCCTCGTACACATTTTGTCGTCAGTCGTCTGATAAATTACATCTCACCGAAACTCTGCCCGATTTAATATTTTGTAGATATTGTGAATGTTTAAATGATTATGTTAAATTGTTAATTGTTAATGTTAATTTTTAATTCTATAAATGTGAATAAATCGAATTGTCATGCTTCTAATCTTTAATTTCTAACATCAGAAGTGGTATACGGATGCCTTTTAAACGCTAAAAGCCATATTCATTGCTTTATTTTTCGATCGGGCAGTGTTGGTGCGATGCCATCAGGCGTTAGATATACACGTACTCCCTTTCCTAGTAATTAAATGGATTTTGAAAAGATTACAGGCCCTAGAAGTCAGGCGATCACATGGGGAAACTGAGACGTCGTCGGCAGCTTCAA
This sequence comes from Carterocephalus palaemon, assembly GCA_944567765.1. NCBI lineage: Eukaryota > Metazoa > Arthropoda > Insecta > Lepidoptera > Hesperiidae > Carterocephalus > Carterocephalus palaemon. Next base: position 11,481,945 of record OX155641.1, on the reverse strand, counting down.
GCGGGGAGCATGGCCACGCCTGGGCGGTCCCAGCCGCGCGCCTACCCGCGCCACGCCGCTACATAGTACCCGAGATATCGAGCGGGCATGCCGCCGCGCCAGCACCATCGCCGCCGAGCGAAGTGAACAAGGCCGTGAGCGCCTATTGGAAGTGATAAGCTCTCTCCCGGTGAGATCAAACCAATATTTTGTGTCCGATTTCGACCCGAGTATTCATGATGTCGACATACTTATATTATGGTGCAGTGAAGTCGATAAAGCTCTTATTTTGAACCGCTGGGTGATAGTGAATGCCTTGCTCTCGTAGGTCATTGCTTAAAGGGTGAGGCGAGTCTCGCACCTGGCTTAGTCAGTTGATAAGCACTACATGTACCTGTTCTAATTTCAAACAAGAATTAAAAACATTGTGCCCACGTAACTCAGACATTGCGAACATTCTGTTTGATTTGATGCTTACCGAGTCATTTTAAAACTTAACTTAACTATTTTAAAGAGCACTCATGCTTATCCCAATAATACTGGCAAGAAAAGCTACCCCCAATGTTTTTTTAATCAAAGAAATACTTTAAAACGGAATACAATCGATTCTACAAATATACGCTGTTATGAATGTAGTCGGTTCGGTCATGGGTGTCACTTGTCCTAAAACAATGAAAACGGTTGCAGATACCAGTAATAACAGTTCTACATTAACTGCGTCTAAAGTTGAGAAGTTCTGCGTGCGTTTCATTTCGCTACGACCCATAGGCGCTGGGCACGGGTTTTATTTGGTTTTATTAATATCTCGCAAATTAACAAAGCACTTCGCGTGTTACGTGAAAACGACGCATCAATTTTGTTATTATTACGGGATTTAGGAGGAACTGAGGTAGATGTCAATGCTATTATACTTTACCGGTGGAGTTACTCAATATTACGTTGGAGGTAGATTTCTATAAAGTAAACAGCTAATTTTTAAATACCTCCATAATAATTGATACGGATGTTTTGAATGGGAAGTGTTGCTTATGTTCGAACCGACGACTCAACGTATTGTACATAGCACGGTCAAGGACGAGATGACGGTAGCTTTTACTTTAAAAAGTAAATACGCCAGTGTCTGCCGATATTAAACAGCTCTTACTAAACGTACTGTCCAAGTATTCTGACTATTTTTTAAGTGGTATTGCTGCCACCACTACTGTTAAAGATAGTGAGTTCGTTATTAAATTAACTAGTGATGTACCCGTGTACTATTGACCGTACAAATTATCAATGATGAAAAATTACGTGTAGAAGAAAATCTTACTTTGCTTGATTCTGTTTTAAAAGTGAGGATAAAGAACGCATTTGTCAACTTTTTACGGAAAACTAAATAACAAAGCCGTTTCTCAATAATTACTAAGTACTGTGTTTGTGTTGTGTTAATTATGTAGCTGTGAAGTGCTTGTTTCCGCAAATTTGAGACCGTGCCCACGAAAAACGTGAAGCAAGTGCGCCAACTACTTGGTCTCGCGGGATTCGACTTATTTGTTCACAATTATTACCTTGATACCTACGCAAACAGCAGTTGGTTTCAAATAAGAATGCCACATGAAGAGCTGGCTAGGACGCCGCCTCGCTCTGGGGCTAGGCGTAACCGTCACAGTGAATTTCGACAAGGCCATAGGCGTGGTTCACGATCGCCACGCGTTCGCGACGTATTTGAACTCGTTCACGTTCACGCTATAGTAGAAATCGTTTGTGTTCGCGTTGTGACAGACTCACTCGCGTTAATGTAACGACATAACTGGTTCACGAGCATATCGCAGCTGTTCGCGTTATTAGTCACAGTCAGGTTAGGCCGAGTCTGCACAAAATTGAAGCACTACTTATTCTCAGTCCGCTGGGAAGCTCGACCCTGGCATACCAGACCCAGGGGTTCATACCGCGTAACTAAAGTGTTACCAAGCTACCGATATGAGTTTAAACTGCTTAGTGGTTCACGTGGAAAAATAACATAGGCCGCAGCTGAATACCGGGTGCCTTGCATTGAGTTTACGCCTATGCTTATGTTTCAGAAAATGTTTCCATTGCGCATGCAACGCAAAAGCGAGCCCTGCAGACGTGTCGTTGACGCGTGTGAGCCCTGCCTTGCGGACGCTGCCCACGCGTATGACCTGCTGTGGAGGGGGCTATTGCTCCATGGACGCGTACCGCGTATGCGCCATGGGTGCTGCCTGGAGCGCGTGTGCTGTCTGCGCGCCACGGGTGCTGCCGGAGGGCGTGTGCTGTCTGCGCGCCACGGGTGCTGCTCGCAAGGCGTGTGCTGTATGCGCGCCACGGGTGCTGCCCAGAGGGCGTGTGCTGTCTGCGCGCCACCGGTGCTGCCCGGAGGGCGTATGCTGTCTGCGCGCCACGGGTGCTGCCCGGAGGGCGTGTGCTGTCTGCGCGCCGCGGGTGCTGTCCTGAGGCCGTGTGCTGTGTCTGCGCCGCGGGTGCTGTACCGGAGGACGTGAGCTTGTCTGGAGAGGAGACAAGATAATGTCTCCACAAGATAGCGTGGGCTTGTCACAACATCTCTCATTTTTAATTGTTGCATTGCAGTGCGATTGATTGTAGTCCGGAATGCTATCATTCGCAATGCCTTGTATTTTTATTGCTGTCCATATGTTGTGTATGTTTGTGCTATGGCATCCATAAGTCTGAAGCTAAGTGTTTTTTTTTTTGTTTGTTTGTTAGTCTTTCTTATTTTATGTTTTTGGCTTACATAGTTACTAGGAACTCTAGTGGCGGGCGCTTGAGTGCACGCTTGCGCCCGTGGTACTGGTTCTTATGTTTCAGTTCAACTCTTATTGCTGTACAGTATAGCTCCGAAACTTAATTGTTTTCATTTGGCTTCTGACTACTGGTGTCGTACTACCTATGCAAATACTCATATGATGTCTTATGTGTTATTTATCTTATGATGGTGATGGTTTAAACGTCGATGACGGCCAGTTCACAAGAGATGGTCACGAATGAACTGCGGGACATTCGAGTTGGGTTCAGGATACCACCTGGCTAGCGTAGCATATGGAGGCGGACTGCGGGACGTTACTCCATGTGTTGCGTGAAGGCATCTCGACACCACTAACACTTAGGAGGTCCAGCTGGGTCGGGTAAACTGCGGGGTACCCGACACATGTAAAAGACGGACTGCGGGACGTTCTTGCGGCAATAAACTGCGGGGTATTGCCATACATGTGCAAGTATGAGTGCTTAGTAACACTTCAGAGGTCCAGCTGGGTCACCTTGAGTAAAGGGTAAACTGCGGGGTACCCGACACATGTAAAAGACGGACTGCGGGACGTTCTTGCGGCAATAAACTGCGGGGTATTGCCATACATGTGCAAGTATGAGTGTTTAGTGCACATGGTTTAGGGGTGACCTGTTAGAGACCGATGTAAATCCTTGGGTGTGCACTCATGTTTATGAGTATTCGGTTGCGCGGGAAGAGACCTGTGTAAAACCTGCTCAGTTGCATTATTCAATTGTTCAGACTTTTTACTTTACTTACATTATGATGCGTGATCAGGCTGTTTTTCATTCAATATCAGTATTAGTTACTATTGCTAGATACAATTTCAATCGCGGGAACTTACTTTAAGTATTTTTTTTAAAGGGTTTAGAGTGAATTCGGAATATACTCGTGTAAGGCTCGCTGTGGCTTCGAGGTGACCGTCATGACTTGTATAATGCTTGGAACATTGGTTTCGGAATGATCCGTGTAATGCCTGATATATGGCAGACGCCCGATTTGAAATTGCACCCACAACAACACATACGAGTAAACACTAGTGTTTATTGAAGCCTGATCACCATAAGAATGTATTGAAGTTTGTTAACCTTCAGTAAGTTTACATGATATATTTGAAATAGGACTAAAGTGTGGTTTCTCCTCCAGGCATTGATGACTGTTACGGTGATAACAGACCGCCCGGCCCAGTCTGATCCTGGTCTGCTGGCTGGTCTGCTGGTGGCTGCGAGGTCGCCGCCCCGTCAGGAGAGGCCGTGTTAGCGCTCACTCACTAAGAGATGAAGAAAATAATTCAAGAGCTACCCTCTCCCTAACCTATATAAGCAAGGCGATGAGTGCGCCTCGTACACATTTTGTCGTCAGTCGTCTGATAAATTACATCTCACCGAAACTCTGCCCGATTTAATATTTTGTCGATATTGTGAATGTTTAAATGATTATGTTAAATTGTTAATTGTTAATGTTAATTTTTAATTCTATAAATGTGAATAAATCGAATTGTCATGCTTCTAATCTTTAATTTCTAACAATATTATAACTACTTATTTATGACAAAAATCACAATAATACCGAGAGAGACGGCAGCGGTACCACACCTCTCTTGACTTTCCTTCTTCAAGGCATATCATACACCGCCAGCAAATCACTACCACCCAAACATGCTATAGACGTCTTTCTTTTCTTGGCATCTGAAATGAATAAAAACATTTTACAAATATAGTTCATACTACAAGATAGTGCGGGTTATGGGTCACGAGTCACCTGACCTAAGATGAGTAATGAGATTACCCCAATGACAGTTTTCGATTAGGATTCAAAATTCAACTCAAAAAACATTACAAATTCATATCACACGAATCACTATCTCTAAGTTCAATTACGATACAACAACTTAAAATAACTTTAATCTTAAAACAAACTGTAGTAAATACTTACTTTTTCAAACAAAATTTCGATAGTATTATACCAAATTCTCTCTTGTGATACTTGTCTCTCTGCCAATGATACTACCACTAGCCACTAGCGGTCCGCCGTGTTCGCATGTGCGGTGGAGGTGCGGAGGGGGGTGCGATATAGCCATATTCTGTGCTGCGTTCTGTTTTGTTTATTTTAAACTGACCCGCATTACCCACTGACTCTCATTCCCCCTTCTCCCCTATTCTTATCCTACAACATATTGTAATGCTTCCGAGTCCTCAGAACATATCTAGGTAGCCGTTGCGTCGGCGACCTTCAGCAGTCAATCAAGTTCAAACTCCACTACTTCTTTCTTGGAAACGACCATCCAGCTCATAGATAGGGCATCCCAACGATGGCAAAGTTTTGGCCTCAGTGTTCAGTATCCCATAGTGAAGGAATCATTTTTATTGATTAATTTCCAAACGGCCTGACAGACAATTACTGGACCCTACAATGCGAATTTAATTCCGTTAGTGCATGAAGAAATTAAAGAAAAACGTCGTGAAAAATTGTCGTTGGGCGTGTTGATTCTTCACGATGACGCTTCATGGATAGGAGGTGTGCTGGCTTCAATCTCCTTAAGCACCCACCATATTTGGGACTTAGCCCCTAGTGATTATCAATTATTCCCAAAATTAAAAAAGCATATTCGTGGAACTAAATTTCACAATGGTGATGCGGTTACGGGTGTCGTAGAGGACTTTTTCGATAGTCAAGAAAAATATTTTTTTCGCACGGAATAAAAAAGTTAGAAACCCGTTACCTATTTAGAATAAATTTTCCCCCTTGGATTGCATTAGAGGAATATTATGTATAGTAAAATTGCTTGATTTATGTTGATTCCAAGAAATTTTTGATTCACACGCGTAGGTATGTAGACATTTACAGCGAAAAGAAATGTAATAGCTCTAAATTTTTTTTCCATTCGCAAATAATTTTCACCTCAAAAATGTTTTTCAACAGGAAGGATTTTATTTACTCGTATTTCGTAACGGGTCGACTAAAAGAACTCTACCAATATTTTCGGCTAAATAAATATACGATATCGAATGTTCCTAAAATTTCCAAGTGAAATCCCGCCAATCTCACTTATATTATTTAAAACAAATATTATGTAGTTATGAATTGAACATGATTTAACCTAGTATCTACGTTTTACTTTGATTTCCAATATTTTACCGAAGTTTAAGAGCACTGTTTGATTTACAGTCCCAATTTATAAGGTTACCTAACTAATCTTATGACTCTGTATTTGAGGACTTACTCATAACAATAATATCTGGTTAGTAACTAAACAATTGCCTGTATTTCAGTAGCAGGATTTTATAAAGAGTAGGTAAGTACTTTTCCGACACTTGTACCATAAGTTCGTCAAAATCAGGTAGGTAACTTTCCTCATTTACTAATTTCCCAAGTTGAGCCGTCGCGTCGCCGTCGTTGCGAGATGGAGACGCCGCCTGATAGGATTAGAGTGAAATTGCACGGTTGCTTCGGTTGAACATATTTTGTTGGTACATTAAAACATTAAAACTTATTTAAAAGGTACAATTTATTTTAATAAATACGTAGTGATAGTAGGGCGTAGGTACCTACCTACTACAGTGAAACCTGGTTAATTGGGATCTCAAGGGACCAAGACATATGTACCAATTATTGAGGGTTTTCAATAATCCAGTTTTCCAATTAAACAGGTTTAAATTTATAGTTGTCTTATTTACAGAGGTCCCCGCTTACAGAGGTCGAAATGTGCCGTTATTCCATTTTTAGAGGTGGAAATGTCAATAAAAATGCGTATTTTTGATGTTATGAATTTAATGTAGGTATGAATGTACATACATAATGTATTGCGTCGAAAAAAAAAATTGCTTGCTAGTAGATACTAGATTGCTAGTTGCTGAAACCTGTTTCAACACGTCAAAACAATACAATACAATACAAAAATACTTTATTGTACACCAAAAATAAAGATATACATTAGCGAAGGAATAACAATCATCAGGTGAAACAACTGGCGGTCTTATCGCTTAGAGCGATCTCTTCCAGACAACCAACTTTTCTTAATGGATATGTTGATCGGAGACAAAAAGTAGGGCAGCGGCGTACAATTTAAAACTTAAGGTACTACACAATGTCACGAGAGGATTACAAACATGTGACCACAGAATTGGTTTTTAATAAATAATTAATAATAGATATAAATACTGACAATATAATTAGATACACATAATAAAATAAAATATACACAAGAAGCAGGAGAAAAAGAAAAGAAAAAATGGAGAGTGAGAAAAGTTAAAGGGAAAAAAAGTGAGATTTTACTTGCTTTTTAAAGGAATAAATAGAAGGAGCTTGTTTGATGGAAAGCGGCAGACTATTCCACAGCGTAACAGCAAGTACACCAAAGGATTTATTGAAGGATGCGCATTTATGAGAAGGAGTGGATAGTAGAAAGTTAGAATTGGAACGAAGGATTCGGTTATCGCCGTGTACAGTGTGTAAATAAGTGAATTTATCTTTGAGATAGCTTGGAGCAGAAGGGTTGAACAGCACACAGTAGAGAGCAGAAAGTACGTGAGAATTCCGGCGAAGACGGATCGGGAGCCACTTGAGTTTAGCGCGAAAATCAGAAATGTGGTCATATTTGCGAAGGCCAAATATGAACCTAATGCATAAGTTCTGGAGTCTCTCAAGCTTATTTAGTTGCTCCTCTGTAAGATCAAGATAGCAGACATCCGCATAGTCAAGAATTGGAAGGAGTAAAGTGTGTACTAACGCAATTTTGGTAGAAGTTGGCAGAAAATATTGTAACCGTCTCAATGAGCCCACAGCAGTAAATAGTTTGCGACTGACTTCGCTGATCTGAGGTTTCCAAGTAAGGCTACGGTCTAAGACAACTCCAAGGTTCTTGACCGTACAACTAAATGGTATTACGATGCCGTCCAATGACACAGGTGTAAGCTGTGAATAATCTATTCTGGTTATTATTCTGGTGGATCCAATTATTATAGCTTGCGATTTTATGGGGTTTAGATGAAGCCCAAAAGATTTACTCCAATTTGAAATCCGATCCAGATCCTCGTTTATCTTTTGAATAGCCGAAGAGAGATCTGATAATGGTGCTTGAGTGTAAATTTGGAGGTCATCTGCATACAAGTGGTAGGAAGAAGTGATGATAGGAGTGATAGTATTGATGAATATAGCAAATAGGAGTGGAGACAACACGCCACCTTGCGGTACGCCAGCAGGTGTAGTAACCCAAGATGAGGTGTTATCCTGAATTTTGACACGCTGCCGGCGCCCCCTCAAATAATTTTGAAACCAGTCAAGTGCAGTTGGAGATACGTTAATAGACTTTAAAATTCCCAGCAAAATATCGACATCTACCGTGCCGAAGGCATTGCTGAAATCTAGCAGGATTAAAACAGTTAGGTGTTGCTTATCTATGCCGATTCTGATGTCATCGGTTACCTTTAACAATGATGTAGTTGTGCTGTGACAAGGCCGGAAACCAGATTGGAATGGACTTAGAAGCTTATTGAAGGATAAGAATTTAGATAATTGATGTTGAACAAGTCGTTCAAGCACCTTAGAAAGGAATGGTAATATAGATATAGGACGATAGTCAGAAATAGAAGAGGGTTTGGATTTCTTAGGAATGGGAATCACCTGCGCATCTTTCCAGGAACTGGGAAAGGAGCCTGAAAGTATTGAGGAGTTAAATAAGTGGGTTATAATAGGAGTGACCAGATCTAGGAGTGGGATTATCATTTTCCGGCTGATGCCATCAGCGCCGATCGCATCCGACTTAATCGATAGAATGCTTTTCTTAACGTCACAAGCTGCAAAATGACTTATATAAAACGGGGAGAAATCTGGAGTGGAAATAGATGAAAGATAAGATAGTGTGGATAATTTAACATTATTATCAATGTTGGAAGAATGCGAAAAATGTTGATTGAGAAGATCTAAATTAAAGTCGATAGAAGTAGTAGAACGTATTTTCCCAACTCCAATGGATCGGAGAAATTTCCAGACTTTAGCTGGGTCTTCATTTTGAACAGATTTGTGAATATGGCGTCGTTGTGCGTCCCTACATAACTTGTTGCAGTGATTCCTTAAGAGCCTATATCTATCCCGATTAAAGTCACTGGGATCTGCCTTATACTTGGATTTTGCTCGATGTTTCTTTTGGATAATGCTCTTTAATTCATCCGTCAACCATGGAGCTGGAGCATGTTTCAAGCGTACTGGTCGGACAGGGGCATGGATATCATAAAGCTGCGTGATAAGTGAGTTAAATATTGCTACTTGCTCATCCACACTAGGGGCATTTAAAGCTACGGACCAGTCAATCTTTAAGGCATCCTCCATGAATCGGCTATTATCAATTCCACCAAAATTGCGTTGAAGAATAATCCTTGACTTAACTTTAGGAGGCTTCACTTTGTAGGAAAGAAATAACAGATCATGGTAGGAGAATGCATCAGCGGCGCATTGTCCATGCTTTTCAACATGGTCCAATGATGAAACAATCATTAAATCGAGAAGAGTAGGCAGACAGCTTGGAAAGAAATGAGTAGCGGAAGTTGGAAGGATTTCCAGATTAGCTGCTTCTACTATAGATTTTAGGCGAGAAGATCTTAGGTCATTTTTGAGTAAACATGTATTAAAGTCACCCATGATTATAGTATGATCATAAAGTGGAGTAAGCTCCTCTAGAAGATTTTCAAATGAGCTGAAATAATCAACTGTCAGTGAAGGACTGTAAAAAACTCCTAGAAGAATCTTTGAGTGTGAAAGGATGACTTCAATAAATAGAAACTCTTCTTTCCCAGATTGACAGTGAGACGTAGTGCGGATAACAGTGAAAGGGATGTGAGATCGAAGGTACAAGGCCACCCCCCCACCACCTCGGTCGCTGCGGTCGCAGCGAATTAAGTGAAATCCTGGTAAAGAGTAAGATGTTGAAGGGAGGCATGGCTTAAGCCATGATTCGGAGACCAATATGGCATGAATGTGTCTGCTATCGAAGCTAGTGAGAAGGTCGGAGTAATGTGCCGGAATGCTCTGGGCATTTATATGTATAAGATTGAAGTTTTTCGCCAGACTAGAAAAATGTGTGTCAATCGTTTCATTTAAAGGAGGTATGCTGACAAAACTGTTGTTGCTGCTCAATCCATCACAAGGAGTACCAAAACTGTGGTCAGTATCATCGCTCTCACTCAATGTAAGCATTGTGTACAAAACAAAACAAAACAAGACAAACAAAAAAAAATAATTAAAAAATATAAGTCTACCTAAAACTATTATCTAAAAGGTTCTTAATACATGAATTCATCTACCTGCCAGCATACACTATAAAAAAAAAAAAGATTAAAAAGATTAAAATTACTTAAAGCTATCTTAAAAAAGAATACTGCCTGTTTATTTCATCTGCGGAGACAAGTAGTTACGATATTATTATTGAGTCTTAAATTATAATTATATTGAGGTATAAAATATATTTAGTAAAAATGGTGAAACAACAGACAGTTTGTTAGTACATTTTAAATAATACCCAATACACGATTTCAGTTTCAGAACGAAGATTGGCTATGCTCGCTCGACAAAAGTGTATCTATATAAAATCCGGTCTGTACTTCGTCGATTGTCATTAATTGTCAACGTCAAATTGTCATTCGACAGACAGTTCGACACTTAACTTTTGTCTTTTGTATTTTGAAATAAAATTCCTTGAAATTTAATGCTGTACATAACTACCTTCAATAAATAAAATAACCATGCAGACAATAATATTGTACTGGACAAAGACGTATATGTATAAAGACATTAGTGGATATACCTATACTAAGGCATTAGCAAAACTAAAAAATTTAAGATGCAAAACTAAATGTTGCAATAAGTTATAGAAAAAGTATACCTATGCATCAAGAAAGTACTAACATAAAATTATGGAAAATTAAATAAATAAGATTAACAGAGATCACTTTTTAGTGATCTTCTTTGAACGCTGTGTCACTTTCGATTCCAACTTGCCTGTGCCCCCGGTCTGCACAGGGGCGAGGGTCGCTGCGGGCCCGGAAGGGATCTTGTCAAGGTCTGCGAGGCACTCCACTTTGTGCAATGATTTATCTGAGGCCAGAACATGGATGCGGCCGTCACGACTCCAGCAGTTAGTCACGCCAAACTTAGACCTGGCAGTTATAAATATGTGATGCCGGTTCCTGGTGAGAAACTCTGATAGGGTTATACCAGAGCCCTTGAGTTTGGTCTTGGCGTACCATATCTTATCACGTGTGATCACCTCCTGAAACTTGACCAACAGCGGCCTAGGTCTCTTCTCTGAGGCTCGACCAAGACGATGGGATTGAACAATTTGATCACTGGAGAAGCCGGAGAGCTGCAACCTATCTTGTATTATTGTCATCACTAATGCTGATGTATCTTCGGTCTTTACCTCTGGAACACCATGCAGCAGAAGGATTTTCCGCCGGCTCCTCATTTCAATCCGGTCCAACTCTTGTGAGAAGGCCTCCATCTGCTTTTGGAGTGTGCTTAGTGCAGATAGAACAAATTCTTTGAATCCGGCGAACTCAGCTGCCAATGTAGCAGTGGAGGTGGAGGGACCAGCCTTATTCAGCTCCTGCTGGAAGTCTGCCATCTGCTTGTTGAAACTCGCTGCCAACTCCTCGATAGAACCACGTAATGCTTCCATTTTGGTTATTAAAATGTGCTTGTTTAAAAAAGTGACTATTGCAAGAAATTATTATATGGAAATAATAGCTGGTAGGTAGATAGTCCTCACATGTACAATTTAGACATTAATAGTTTTTATTAGCTTTTATAGAATTAAATTTAACTCAGCTGTTTTATAAAAACATGTGTTTACTTTGACGTCTACCCTCCATAATCAACGTGTTGAAACCTGATTAATTTGTCTCACTTATACAGGTAATTGAGCTACAGAGTCTCAATTATAGAGGTAAACATCGAAAAAGTCTTAGAATTCAAATCTTATTTAACCAGGTTCAAAAAGTCCCATTAACAGAGGTAATTTAATGAAAAAGAACCGGGACTTCGTTGCAACTCTCAATAATAGAGGTTTCTCATTTATCCAGGTCCCACTTAACCAGGTTTCACTGTATTTGCAGCGGTTACGGTGACTCGATCAGGTAACTCGAAGTGTCCGCGACTCAAGTTCAAATCCTGGCCAATAACTATACGTAGGTACCTTGTTGTGCGTGCACAAACTATTCGTTTCAACAAAGTATTTTTTATATATATATGTACCTATTATAACATACTAGGTAACTATTAAATAGGATATGTAGGTACCTACTTACTTTTTCAGTAGTGAGATGGGTGGTTTACCTAACATTGTACCTAAGTTTGATTTAAATCGAGCATCCCTTGCTCTACCTAGGGAGACGGCATATTATATTGTTTAATACATGGCGGATTCGCCTCCGTTTCGGTATATATACTCGTAGGCTCGTAGGTATACTCTGCCTTTGCATCGAATATAATGTTAGAATAGAATAGAATAGATTATAGATTTATTTCGACAAGTTAACAAAAATAATAGTAACAAAATGCATATAAAATGCATGTTAGACGTCGCTTGCTACCTACATAATATCATAAACCGTGATTGTACGTACCTACACGTTCAACGTACAAAGTACTCGTATGTTCAAAATTTACAGTACTGCCAGTGTCTGATTGATGGGTGGATATTTAGTGCCAAATGGATAAATAGACCACAAGCTATATAATTACCGAGTGCCATAACCTATTTTTAACGCGGGCAAGTCGCGGGCAACTGCTAGTATTATATAATATTCTTCATACTTCTACCACAGAATATATAATAGCACCACGGACTACATAGGTAGGTAGGTATGTTATGTAATTATGTGGATACAGTCCTCCTTCTTCACCTTATTTCAAAAAAGGAATATAAATACCTACTTAGCTATGTCTATTCATAAATAAACAAGATAAATCGTATCAAATAAATCCTTTCTAGCCACAAGAATCCCATGAGGGTTTTGATCATATCGCTGACCTAATTGATAAAATAATTTTAGCACAAATAATGGAGTAGGAGGATAATACTGTTAGTGGTGAATAGCGAAGTAGAAGACAAAATTATGATAGTATATATGATTTTATGATGTCTCAGATGAATAAAAAAAGGTAGATGCCGCACTTCTAATAAGAAACTGTAACCATTTTTTTAACTATGTGAGTTAGCGAAGTGTTGCCACTTTTTTTTAAAAGTCCCTGATAATTACTTAAGTGGGGTAAATATTACCTCATCATAACATAAAAATTCGTCGTAGCGTCCATAGCCCAGTGGCTCGCTTCGATTCAATGTGATCGAAAGTGTTAAGCAACGACGGGCGCGGTCGGTTTGTGGATGGGTGACCGCTAGTGGCAAAATTTCATGGACGCTACCGTGCTTCGGAGGGCACGTTAAGCCGTCGGTCCCGGTTGTTTTCAATGGTGGAAACAATCGTTAAGCCTTGTCGAAGACCTTCGGGTGGCTTGAGAACATTCGATAGGTACTGGGTTGGCCACTAACCCCTCCACCAATCCGCATTGGAGCAGCGTGGTGGAGTATGCTCTAGACCTCCCGCAGCTGCGTCTGTGGGGGAGACCCGTGCCCAGCAGTGGGACGTCTATGGGTCGCAGCAAGCGAATCTTTCCATCAGCCGTAGGTTACATTACCTACCCCTTTTTCCGAGTCGTGACCTCAACTTAAGGACTTTCCTTACCCATAAGTTTTTTTTTTTTTTTTTTTTATTTATTTATTTATTCCAATTACTTACAACTAACATTACAGGCCTTGCGCCCAATGCGCTAGTGTAATTAAATATTTGTCTTATGATATTTGAATTATGTGTAACATTAATTCATATTTATTGCGACAAATTAAAAATAATTAATAGTCAATGAGTACATATTAAAATAAGAATTATTTATCAACACAATTACAATAATATTAATAAAACTTAAAATCTTACTGTATTTATAAAATTCGTATTAAAAATTAGTCATAAGATATTAAAATTTGTCAGCGTAATAGTAAAAAATAAAATTAAAAAATAGTTAGTAAAAGTTATCAGTCCGTCGTGCGACGTGGCCTGCCCATTGCTACTTCAGTGCTACAGTACAAACTCTTCGAGCCATGTCGATTACCCTATTCGTCTACGGATTACATCCAGTCTCGTAGCGAAATACCGAGCATAGCTGTCTCCAAAGCGCGCTGAGCGACTATGAGTTTACAAATGAGGCCGATGGTCTCAAGATCCATAATTAAACAATGGCAATACAGACTTCGATAGTTTCGTCTTCAGGCACTGAGGTAGTTGCAATGTCAGGATTTGTTGTAACTTCCCGAACGCTGCACAACTGAGTGACATTCAGTGAGTGAACTCTTCATCAAAAAGAATATATCAAGATCGTGGACCAAAATTATTCAAATAGTTATTCATTTCATTCACTAGCATTCATTATTTCACTGTGCTGATAAAATTCTTAAAATTCGTGGGTGCATACCTTAACTAGGTTAACACACAAAGACATGGAACAGCCTACTTCACCTAAAAATTCTATAGGCAACTAAACAGACAAACCTGTTGTGTACCTGTATGATGTAGAGGTAAATAAAAACCATTTAACTACTTAATATTTAATTGCATTCAACAAATTTTTCTTAAGCAGATTAATAACTCATCCTTAACTAAATCATAATGGCTAGCATATTTCATACCTTTTTTCATTCGCATGTCAGATACAAAAATATGTAAACATACATCTTACAACAACTGAAAATGCACACTTTCAAATTAAGTGACTAAGTGTTAAACAAATTATGCTCTGCATCCAAATGTCCATATTTTGTAAACTAAAATAGTATCTTATTTAAACTATTCACAAGCCAAAGGCGTTCCAGGCTTTCGATATAAAGCCCATAAACATCACGTTCTACAGCGAAGTCTGAAACAATAGAAACCCAATTTATAAAAATAAAATATACATTTCATAACATTTTCTCATATTGGTGCATGATAAAGAAAAATGTTTTAAATTTCATTCACTCCGTTTGTGGCAGAATTTATGCGTTTAATGTATAAAATTTTAGCATTATTTTCTCACAACTAAGAAAGTCTGAAGCATTCTCCACCACATGTCTCATGTGCAAATTGCGAAACCCGATATTCAGTATGTTTCAAGATCTCCAATATCACTCAACGACTGTTATCCATGACAAATGTTACGCTAACAACCAGGACCGCCAAATTAACTTACCCTCCAAAATTCCAAATCATGGAAAGGCTTAAGAAATTTCGCCACTAACGGTCACCTAACCTATAATCTGTTTAAAGAGAGTTGATAAATATTACGATAACCTCTCGGAATAGCGACAGTCGCTTAATTATCGCAAACGCAGTGAGTTTCATGGTACGAAGTACGCAGTTATTGTTAAGCGAACCGTCGTACGGGCGACCGGACGCGGCGGCCATATTGCCATTCCGTCCTGGAATGCGCTTCGAGTGTCGTTTTGGGTGTTCACGTGCTGTTTTCTGCTTTATACAGTTAATAATTGTTGAAAGTTATCGTTGTTTTGTTGTACATATATATAAGTTTTTTTTATATCCATAATGGCACAAGACTAGAATAAATGGCGTGATAGTGGAGTGGAGAGGCCTTAGGCCAGCAATGTGACACATTACAGGCAGGTTTATAGATCATTATGAGATCTATATACAAAATAAAAAGTTTTTTTTCCTTTATTTTTTTTATTATCATCTGTAAAAATAATTAGCGGGCCGCAATTTGTACTGAGTTAAGAAACCCTGATTTCCTTTTTTTTTCATCTCACTTTGAACTGACTATACTATACTATAAACACTAATTATTGATTGGTTGAAAATTGTTGAGCTGCACAACCTTCAAGCTCGAGTCAGCCCTGGCAGCTTGAAAATTAATTTAATAGTTCTACTCTTAAACTCACCAGTTCAATTTAAGTATCACTCTTCCAAAGCTTAATAGTCTTGTCATTCTCCAGCGCAGCGGATGCTATGATATTCTCGGTGGGGTGGCACGCAGTGCACAGCACTGTGTCTGTGTGCCCAGATAGCCGCTGTACGATTTCCTTTGACTGCAGATTCCAAATGTACACCAAATTGTCCTCTGATCCTGATACTATCCACTACAAGAAAGCAATGTTTTTTTTAATTCTCACATAAATAAAACAACAGAACCATTGATATCAAAAGAATAAAATAAAATACAGTGTAAACTCTTTATAACGAATTTCAAGGGACCAAGCATTTTCCTTCGTTATAAAGAGTTTTCGTTATAGGGAGAGAAGAGAAAAAATAAACCATATTTAACTTATACAATAATTTCTAATTTTATTACTATCAATACAATAGATAAATTATTCTAAACACATATATTCTGTTAACTTTGCCTGTTGCTATGCCAATATTTGTTTTGTATTTTTGTAAGTATTGGTTCCATTTTTTTTACGACTGATAATACACGATTGTTGACGATGCTGCATATTCTAAGAATAATAGCACACGTGTTAAGGCAATTAACAATAACAAAAGCTAGACGTCTGTTTATGACCTCAGGTATCTTTATTAGAAATTTCAGCACCTCTAAAGATTAGTTTTGTTTTGTTTTAATATGTAGTCTAAATATGAAAATATTTCTTCGTAATAGAGAATGCCTGATTCGTTACAGAGAGTGAATTAATGTATGGGTTTTATGGTAAACCAACCAAATTGAACTAATTTCAACGTTATAGAGAGTTTTTCGTTATAACGAACGACGTTATAAAGAGTTTACACTGTAATTGTGTTCGCAAGATATTAATAAATCTATAATTCCTATAGTTTTGTAGCCTAGTTTCGATCTGAGAACTGAGTTTAATTAGAAAATACAATTTGATAGGAAAAAAAATATTGAGCTGCAGTAAGTGTAAAACGACATACAAGACACAGACATGTCAATGTTCTAGGAACCAAATTTTTTTAAATCCTATGTCTTACCATACCAAATTATAGCAAAGTATTTATACTCACTTTTCCACCGGTAACACTGAAATTAGCAAAAATGCAATACTTTTCGTTCTTGTGTCCTGTGTATGTCTTGAGGCACTTGCCTCTACTGTAATCCCACAGCTTGAGTGTGTTGTCCAAAGTTGCTGCTAAGATGTATTTGCCATTTGGAGAGAACTTCACAAAAGATACGGGTGGATTGTCATCGTCTATAAGTGTTTTCAAACATTGTCCTGACGCGGTGTCCCAGATTCGACTAAAAATATTTTAAAGTTAGCACATAATTTTGACCAAGCCAAATTTACTGCACAGATCAGAACTACTTGAACTGCTCGTAACTAATTTTCACTTACCATAATCCATCATAACTTGAGGATACAATTAAACTTCCATCTCTGTTGAAATGCACAGCTGACACTGGATCTGAATGTGCTGGTAATGTTTTTAAACATTTTCCTGAAATAATTTAAAAGTGAAGCACACATGTAGCAAAATATTAAATATGTGATAAACAATAGAATCAACAACAAAATGTAAGTTTGATATTGTTTATGTAATAACAAGAATTACCTGTTCTGACATCCCATATCCGAACACTTTCATCAAAGCTGCCTGATACAATAAGATTGCTTTGTGGGTTGAAATTACAACAGAATACATAGTTACTGTGTCCTTTAAGAGTTTTCAAACACTTCCCAGAGCTCAGTTCCCATACCTGAAATAGGAATAATTATTTACACTATGATTTGATTTTCTGTATTATATAATTAATAATTAACATGACCCGCTCCGGCTTCGCATGTAGGTCATAAACGGCCTTCCCATTTCACTGTGATTTATTGATTAAATCTATGATATAATATAATTGTATTTTAATCGTCAAACAATTTATTTAGCTATGTGGTGATTAAGCAGGCTTAGCAAAAGTCTTGGTAACCACAAACTAAAATAAAAAGGGACATAATTCTATTCTAATTGAATATATAAAGAAACTAATAATTATAAATTCTCAACTGAAATGTTATGTTATAATGATTTGCTGCGACCCATAGACATCCCACTGTTGGGCATGGGTCTTCTCTCAGAATGGGAGGGATTAGGCCTTAGTCCACCACGCTGGCCAAGTGCGGATTGGCAGACTTCACATGCCTTCGAGAACATTATGAAGTACTCTCAGACATGCAAGTTTCCTCACGATGTGTCCTTCACCGTTAAAGCAAGTGACATTTAAATTCTTAAAACGCACATAACTTAGTCATTGGTGTATGCCGCTGGGGTTTGAACCGGACTGCTCGAGTGAGAGGCGAGTTTGATAGCCACTGGGCTGTCATCGTATAATGATTATTTACTTTATATTATGTATTTAAAGATAGTGATAAAATAAGCCTAGTTAACACATTGGTCAATCATCTAGTAGGTGGTCTACCTCTTGTTAAAATAGTAGCTGACTACTATTTTAACAAGTGTGTGTGTAACATATTTTATTTTAGATAATTAAGAAATAGTTTTAAAATGATAATGTTGCCTATGATAATAAGGAACATCAGCATGTTACAATTCCCCCATAAAATAAATAAAGATAAAGGGGCTTTGTGTACACAAGTTATCATATGATAAGGAGTTCAATCACTGTGGGAAATCTTGTATCTAGTTCATAAGTAAGAGTTCATTGCTTCCTACTAGTTTATGCTCATTATGTTTTTGTTATTTTAAAGACACTTCAGAAATAATGATAAATTTGAAATCAGATTATGAAAAAGCTTCAATAATACTTGTATTACTAATATGCATTACTTTAATATCAAGTTACTAGAGTTCTTAATAAAATATTAATTTCTAATAATAATAATAATAAACTTTACATAAGCTTCTGTTTGTTTTTTATTTAACACCAAACAAAATAGCTGGCTTGGTATTTAATCAATGGAGCAAAAACTGTACAAGGATCTATTTTTTTTTTGGTACATAAATGAGGTCACTCAAGATCGTATTGAGATAGGCTTACTCAGGCAAAATGTTGTTGCCATGCCAATGAATAATGAACTTGGTAATAAAGAATAATACCAATACTTGAAAACCAAAGTCATGCAATCTGTAGAGATCCTGCCTGTTACGGCTGGGGTTGTGGGTTCAAATCCCACTTAGGAAAAACATTTGTGACAAACACTTGAGTTTGTTCTGTGTCTGGATGTTAATATTATCAGTTAAAGTATGTATATAAACATATTCATGTATGTATATCAGTCTCTGACACCCATAAATGGGTTATAGAGAACTATGACACCTGCCATGGAACGATCTGATTGTAACAAATCTACAAAGCGACAGGTGGTGACTCGCCACTCACTGAATGGGCTACCCAAACATGCTGACGCGGTGGACGGTAAAGGCGGCGTGAGTGGATCAGGGTGTCGAGATGCACTTTAAATGAGGTAGTTTTAATAATAATAAATATCGGCAGGTTAAGGCAAGCTAAGAGATAGAGGGCCTGATCACCCAGGGACACTCGGGTCTATGGGGTCGCTATTCCCCAACAGCTCGCCACAAACTGCCATGCAGGCTTGTTATTATTATTATTTCAACATTGTACTAATTTTCCAGTTAAAATAAGAGCAGATTATTTTATTAGTAGATATTATGATAAAATAGTAAATTAGTTAATGTTTGTACTAACTATATTGTGATAGTTTGACATTTGACAAAATTGTGTAAGTGGTGTTAGTTAACAAATTGTGGTGTCATACCTTTAAAGTTTTGTCGTCACTGGCGCTGACTATCAACCTGCTGTCAGATGACCAGGCAACATCACTGATGCCCATTTTGTGTCCTGAAATTGTCTTCTCAAATTTGCCATCATATGCACCCCACACCTTAATAAGTTTGTCAGCAGCTGAAAGTGAAAATAAGTAACATATTTAATTATTTACGATCAATAAATACTAAACAAAAATATTGAGCTCGTAATACAAGACATAAAATTGACACCCAAAAAAAATGCTTTCAGACAAAGAGCTTATTTATCAATTTTTCATAACCTCATGCTGGCTTTATCTAGCACTGCGTGACACTATAAAATACTGTAATTTATAGGAACTACTGTAATTTGATACAATGAATTACATTTTAAATAGGCTCTAAATAGATAGCAGAAAAGGTCACACATTCTTTCCTGCTGACACAATAAAATTAGCACAAGTGAAAGTGTACTATTAAAATGCAGGGTAAAATTAAGCCATGATGGCATAATGTAAAAGACTAAAAAAAGGACTTAATTTTGAATACATTAACAGCTAACATCAAAATAGCTACTCAGAGTAAATGTTTATATTGCATGATTATCTGTCCAGTCATCTTTTCCATTAAAACCATATATTTTCAATATCAATTTTCAAATTGTTTTCATATTGTAAACAAAATGCAAATTTGAATGGAAAATACTTTAATTTATTAATTCTTAATTTAAAAATTCGGTTTTTATGTGCCCATATGCAAAATTGCTATACTTTATGTTTGATATGGAATATTGTTTTATTTTTACACCTGAAACTTAATATCTGTACAGA
Organism: Carterocephalus palaemon; assembly: GCA_944567765.1. Classification (NCBI taxonomy): domain Eukaryota; kingdom Metazoa; phylum Arthropoda; class Insecta; order Lepidoptera; family Hesperiidae; genus Carterocephalus; species Carterocephalus palaemon. The sequence goes on along the minus strand of OX155641.1, from coordinate 11,461,588 downwards.
ATCTAATAGAGTATTCAGCCGTGATTAAAGAATTTATCATATAAGCTTATAATTACTAAAAAGTAATATTGCAGTTTTTCTATAAAGGTTAGTCTAGAATGATATACCCTGTCAAGCCCATGCCAAGTATCTCAAAATTAACAAAATGGAGGCAGCCATATTTTCAGAATTGTGGGTGGAATTCCAGTGGTGGGAATTTGCTGCAGTAAGGTAACAACTGAGAAATATCTATACTGTAGTAAGTAGACAATTCTGATGCAACCTTTGGCAACTAAAAATATTTTAGAGATATTGCACCATACCTACGTGTTACCTGCAAAGCAAACTAGTAAAGCCACTGCCATACTCATTATCATGTTACTTTGTGCCTGGCCTACATAGATGTGTGAACATTTTCACATGAGCATGGCACCTAGTTTCTGTTATAGTAAGTTCTGCTAATCTATAGTGGCCCTTGGCAAATTAAATAATTCAGGTTTTGCAATATACTGCAAGAAAACTTGTCAAATTTAAAACCACTATCTTTCTAGGGACAATACAAAATTGAAGAATTGACTTCAAGCTTTACGTTTTTCTTACAGGAATTTTTCAATTTCACCATCTAGTTTTCTGAACATAAAAAACACTAACAAAAACTGAATAATGTTAGAACTAGAAAACAGTTGGCCTTTGTTTAATTACTTCCGTGTTGTTAAATTATTCTTCACCCACACATGATGTGTGCGTATGTTGCACTATTGACAAAATATTTCAGATAACAATGTAAGTTGCACTGTTGAAAAAGTGTTTCAGACTATAATAATGTAATTTACCATGGTGTCTAGGCAGCTATCTATAGTAAATAATCGTTAAACCGGCCTTATGTTTGCTGATAATACCGTTTATACTAATCATGAGCGTTGGTACTCACAGGAGCTTGCGAGCCATTCACCGTTCGGACTGAATTTGACCGACGACACAGCTTTCGTATGCCCAGCAAGAGTGAATTTTAGTGTGTAGTTCGGCTTCTGAAAATCATTATAAAATTAGCGCCAAATCGCACGTGCTCACACAAGAAGTTACATAAACATGTGCGACCCACCAGCTTGACGCAAGTGTGAAATATATAAATCTGAACTTACCGCCACTGACGACTTATTCGATTGCGGAGCCGTTTGTGATAACGAATTTGGGCCGGACAAATTATTCGAGGGACCGCCGAGAGTTTGGTGTGCGGTAGGATGGCCAGGCCCCGGCCCTAGCGGCACCATGTTTCAACTTTCGACGCACTTCTCTTTTGTTTATTCGTCACCCAACGCAGTCACTTATACACACAGAACAGAAACGTAAATAACACTCGTGAATGTATATTCCGGAAAACTTATCACTCACTGGCGTAGTTTTATTAATTCCAACGTAGGTTTTCAAAGAACATTCTAAATTCGGGCGTCCCAATGCGTGCATATTTCGCGAAGAGCAAGCAATGATGCCAACATAAGTGACGTAACGTAAACGTAAAAATGGCCCCATCCTACAGCGTTACATCGTTCCGTTCCACAAAACCTAAATTCTAATAGATAATGTTATGGAGATGTTCAAAAGTGGTACTATATTCTGTACAGCCGTAATTTATGTTTCATTTGAAAGCATATTTTGTAATCTACTTGAAATTTTAAGATTTATATTTTTTTGTCCCTCCATATTTTGGAAAATCGATGAAGTATGTTCGGGATAATTAGAACGTCGATGGAAAGCAATGTTTGTTTTCTAACAGGTACATACGTCCTTTTCACGAATTATGAACTTAACTGAGGTCCATCTTTATTATTATTATGTTTTTAATACGTAATTATTATATAATTATAATGTTCTAAATAATAATATGAATTGTAAACCAAAATCATGAAGAAACGAAACGACATAGATCCTAGTTTGATATTATTATCTGTCAATGACAACTGTCAATCAATCAAAGTCAATTGTCAATATTGATGGGTCTATTTATTGGTTTGGTTTCTGCGAAGTGCATTTATTGCTAAACATTAAGTTAATAATTCAATTTTTTTATTACAACACACTAATAAGTAATTGAACATGCGAATCAGTGCAAAATATTGGTGGACTACATTATAAAAACCAGTAATTACGACCAGGATGACCAGGATCTGCTTCACAGTTTCCTCGAGAATCGCAGGCCTGAACCGCCGATTGCTCGTAACTCGCTCTAGCCTGGATATCACACAACCTGGATTCTCTTTCTGCATAATTCGGAATGAAGACTATAATGATGACTAATATGTAATAATGTCTTAGGATTTTAACCTAGGCACAATAGTATTTTATTATCAAACCCATTGTATATTATGAAAGCCATTTAGACAAACAGCCAAGAAAATAGATTTTGTAGGCATCACGTTTTAATAATAGAAAGCTGATATCATACATAAATAAAATGTGTGCAATTACATGGAGAATAGGCAATAATAAAAGACTTTATGAAAAGTTACATTTTATTCAACTTCGTTTTCCACATCTTCTCTCACACAAATGCCATCTAAAAATCTTGCTGGTGGTAGAATATTATTTTGATGCCGAGCCCATCCTAAATACCATATAATGGTCATTATATGTGCACAGCTCCCTACTGTACGCATACCTACTATACAATTACAGTAATATTGAGTAATTCGTTGACTCCAATCATTGATGTCAGCATCTAAATCCAACAATATATATGTATAATACACTTTGCTACCTTGATGACGTGACTTTATTCTTCCCCTTAACAACAATGTATTTTCTGAATGTCTATGTAGATTGGAGTCAACTTCTATTTTGAATGTTCCATTTTCTCGGATGTGTTCCCCATAATAAGATCGGGCTTGTTTTATTTGATATATGCCTAGTATATATATACTATATACCATGTTCCAATGGCAGAGGCTGGGGTGCATTTCGATGAGCTCTCATCCAACAAGCATAACATACCCAAGCTTCATTTGGAATCTGAAAATTGCAATATTATAATTATAAATATAAACAGATGTAATTAGAAAAATATAAAATTATCATGATTAAAGCTATTTTAGTAATTTTTGTTTCCTACTCTATACAGTTTATGGCAATTCAATAATTTATTACCTGCCGTGGAAATATTTGATTTTCTAAATAGTTTCTTTCCACACAATTTTCGGGCAGTCTGTGCCGACGTCTCCCTGTACGGCTTGATAGAGAAATGCCACAAGATATGCATACACAGGCATGTCCTAGTTGTTTGTTTGATGTACAATGAGGATCTGCAATGCGGTTGTTGGCTTCTTGAATTACCAGATTCACACACTCTGGGCACAACTGATCATTATCAGAAATCTGAAACAATAAAACATGTGATCTATATTACATACTTAAAAGGCTTAATAATAATCTTAATACTTATAGATTGTTGTAACTTATAATGAGGAAACATAAAAACAAAAAAAAACTATACCTCACGGCCACACCATTCTTCAATTATTGCGACAAAGTCTTCACTGAAGTCCACAGCATGGTATTCATTCCTCTGGTGGTTAGGTCGTAGAATAATATGGCAATTAATACATACAGCCATTGTAATTGTAAGGTTGGTATCTAGAAATTGAAATATAACAAATCAGGACAAGAAGCAAGTGCAATGTATTTATTGTAACAAACTTATCACGATTAACTTACTATGAGCAAATCCTTACATGTACTACATTCATACATGAATTTACTTGATATGTATACCCAGAATACACCTATTTGTTTGTTAGTGAAGGAAGACTTGTTTGGCTGCATGAGAGCATATAGTAAATCAAAGCAATTATACTAATATGATGAATTAAGCAAACAAATATTAATCTTCTAAAATAGATAGCTACATCTTATAGGTACATGTCGTTGTTACATACCGTTTCTTTCCAAAAGATTTTGATAGAACAAATCGGGAGGTCCAGTAAGCAAGCGCCAGGTCGTCGTATAGAGAGATAAGGTCGGAGTCCGGTAGGCAAGCGCCAGGTTGTCGTATAGAGAGATAAGGTCGGAGTCCGGTAGGCAAGCAGAGGTTGTTATAAACGGATTGATCACGGTAGCGCGGCGACGGCGGCGTAAAAACACAGAGCACAACGAAATTACGAACAGCGCGGAACGGAGTCGGAAAGTCGTCTGAATTATTGATATTATTATTATGAAATCAAAATCAAAACAAAATGTCAACGATAACTCATCACTCAATGTCACTACTAGTTACAGTCAGTAGTGTCAGTGTCAGGTTAGAGTTGCCAGAAGTTTAAGGTGCCCAGTGTGGCAAGCTTTTTATCTATCTACTGAAATTCAAACACAAATAAAAAAACAAGGGTGGAACTTTTTTTTATTTTCATAACTTTGTCACAATCGGAATAATTTTCGCTTTCTCCACATCCAAGTTTTGTTTATGTACAAATTTAGTACCAGCCCCCATACATTTCGTGAACATCTCCTTTATGTAAATATGTTTAATTTATAAAAATCATAAATTGAAACAAATAACATGAGAAATGATAATATAAATAATCTTATTATGAGTAATTAAATAACTAAGTTCTCGTAATAATAAAATCGATAGTGATTTTTTTATATGGCAAGTAAGTTTGACCTTTTTGACATATTCAAGGTTATTCGTGACAAAATAATTGGAAAATAAAATAGTCGGCGGTTAGGAAATTAAAGTAAAATAATTTTAATTTGAAATTGAAACAAAATGGCTCTTAATAAACTGAGTATTGATGCCCTCAATTTGGGTGGTAAGCGTGTATTAATGAGGTATGTTACAAATTAAAAGTTTACTTTAGATCCCTTCATGTTCAGGCTCTCAATTGGGTGGTAATTTGTTTAAATTTAATAACTTTAGGGTAGACTTCAACGTCCCTCTCAAGGAAGGAGTGATAACTAACAACCAACGTATCGTAGCTGCTTTGGACTCGGTGAAGTATGCCTTGGACAAGGGTGCAAAATCCGTGGTCCTTATGTCACATCTCGGAAGACCGGACGGAAATGCCAACCTGAAATACACTTTGAAGCCTGTTGCCGAGGAGCTTAAGAAGCTTCTGAACAAGTAAGCTAATTAAAAAATCTCCAGGACACCAAAGATAAACTTAATAGTTATCATAATAAGTATCTAACTACCATTGTTAATACTTACATTACTTTCAGGGATGTAACATTCCTTTCTGACTGTGTTGGGGCTGAAGTGGAGGCAGCTTGTGCTGACCCACCAACAGGGTCTATAATTTTGCTTGAGAACCTTAGATTCCATGTAGAAGAAGAAGGCAAAGGTGTTGATTCTAGTGGAGCCAAAGTAAAGGCAGACCCAGAGAAAGTCAAGGCTTTCAGAGCAAGCTTGAGGAAGCTGGGTGATCTATACATCAATGATGCTTTTGGTAAATAATTTTCCAAAAACAAGTGATATATACTATTCACTAATAACATTTAACTACACTAGCTATCTAACTAGGCCAACCAAGACATGTGTTGTTGAATTTAAAACATGTTTGAGAACAATGATTAAATCTCAGCATACATTCTTCTAAAGCCAGTAAGCCAGTGATGTATATACTAAGGCATCACAAATACTATTGAAAATTAATTAAACTCAAGTTGATCTATACTAGCATAACTGGCATTATAGGTAAATTGTTTTACTTTACAGAACTCATATACAGCATTCTTTAATGTATCTATATCACAAGGACAAAATATTCATGGTTTGTATACAGATCTACAATTCAAGAATATTCATATTGCACATATTTTTATACAGGCACGGCCCACAGAGCCCACAGTTCCATGATGGGAGACGGATTTGAACAAAGGGCCAGTGGTTTCCTTTTGAAGAAGGAACTCCAATACTTTGCTAAAGCCCTGCATGAGCCAGAAAGGTACAAATTATTACATAACATTGTCTTTCCTGCATAACTTTCTGTTGTAAATAGTGAATAATCAGAGGTAGATGTAGCCCTAATGTCTAGTTAAGATTGGTTTGCAAAAACTTAGCTATGTTGGAAATTTAATATTTAAAGAAAAGTGTCAATGTACTGATTTAGGACCTTTACTTCCTAATTTCTTCGTAATACAATACATTGATGCTCTTCTTTAAAAATAAGATTTCCGAATTTGCTAAGTTTTCGTGCACCTGTAACTAATATTGTTTAAAAATAACACATTGTGATACCTTTTTAGAATCTACGCAAATAAGGCATGTTAAATGCAATTTAAATATTTAAAAAATTCCTCAAATGTTAATTTTGATAATTTTTTTACAATTATCCAGGAATAAGATACCAAAAGAGTTTACAAAAATAACTTAAGTTGTTAAAATGGTGACCGAAGTAAAATTCTCGAAAAAATTGAAAAAAATAATTTCCATAACTTTGGGAACTCTAAAATGGAACATCTTGTCTTAAAGCCTAACATTAGGGCTACTTCTAATCAACAGGTTATCCACAATTTACAGCACACCCTGTATAAAAAATTACCTTCCAATTTGTCCCAACTATGCAAAAAATGTAGATTTTTTAGTAGGTACATTTGTTTTATTACTCAAGTAATTGTTGAGCATTAGGCATATCAGGTTTTCCAAGCCAAGACAAAATTTATCTTTTGAAAGACAAGAGTTCACTAATACTGTAAATATAGACAATGTATAACCACATTATTTTAACAATAAATTATTAAATAGTAAATATTTATTGTAGGCCATTCCTGGCTATACTTGGAGGTGCTAAAGTTGCTGATAAAATTTTGTTGATTGAGAATCTTCTGGACAAAGTAAATGAGATGATCATTGGTGGAGGCATGGCTTACACATTCCTAAAAGAGACAACAGGCATGAAGGTAAACGAATTGAAAAAAAAATTACTTTGTGTAATATGTGTTTAAACAAATACATATGTGTTTAAACAAATACATATGTGTTAAAATAAATAAATTTTGCATAAATAGATACAGACAGATAAAGAGTGAATTGAAATAAAAAAGATATTGTAAAATAATATATTCAAGATCAAAAATTCTTTTGTAAATAGGTACTAAGTTGTACCAAGTGGTTTTCTTAATTTTATAGATTGGAGGTTCTTTATATGATCCTGAAGGTGCTAAAATTGTAGCGAAATTAGTGGAGAAAGCCAAGACAAATAATGTCAAATTGCATTTACCAACTGATTTTGTTATTGCCAACAAATTTGCTGAAGATGCTGAAGTAAGTGATAATTTAAATAAATAATTAATAATGATGTAGAATTTATGTAACCATTAATTTCCAATTCACGTTAAACATTTATCACTCAATCATAATGCAGTCCCGTGAAGTCACCATGGAAGAAGGCATCCCTGATGGCTGGATGGGTCTCGACGTTGGCACCAAGTCCAGAGCTTTGTTTGCCGAACCCATCGCCAGAGCTAAAGTTATCGTCTGGAATGGGTAAGAACATTAAATTTCATACATGTATGCTTGGGAGGGCTTTGAAAATGTATGTAATTGCTTAAATTAACGAAGTTCATTAAAAAGGAATGGCTACACACTTAACACCCTCATATAGGCCTGTTGACGAAAGTTCACAGTACACGCACCAAAGTAATCTTTAATTTCTCTTCTGGTAATTTTTTTTATTTATAGACTGAGATTTTATTCACGGACGAATTTAAAAAAAATGCTTAAATAATAATAATAATATGTCGAAAAATATGTTTAAAGTGTAATGTCACTCCATGTGTTTACTCCCATACGCAACACAAACGTACTCATAATATTTCTATCATTTATCAATCCTATTAAGCAAACATTCCTTTTGCTTAGAGTAACACACACAAAGGAAACAACAATGTGTAGTATAGGAGGTAGTAGGTAGTATAGTAGTAGGTAGTATATTACTAATATTACCTCAGGCCGGCTGGCGTGTTCGAGTTCGAGAAGTTCGCCGGAGGCACGCGCGCGCTCATGGACGGCGTAGTGAAGGCGACGGCTAACGGCACTGTCACTATTATTGGTAAGTTTGACTGTTACCCTAAGCATCGATATATCGACACCTGCAAGGAAGAACATCGTAACTCATTTTTAGTAACTTTACAGGAGAGCGCGTTAAAGTTTAAAAAAAATCTTAGTCAGTTCTGTTATGTCCTAACGCCATTCACACTAGAAAGTTGTAGTCAAAAAGGGATAATTTATATTACTGTATGATTAATATGCTATTACTACGTTCATTTTACTACCTTTTATGAGTTACAATGAGTTTGCACGTTATAAACTTTATAAAATGACATTGTAACTCAGATTTACAATTCAAAATTGTACGCCTATGTTTGCTTCATAGAAAAAAAAAATTGTAAGTCTGACATACAATGCGCAACATGTATTTTAATTTGATTTGAAGTTACCATATAAGTAAAACAAGTGAAATAATTTAATTATTCTTTATTAATTCCAAAGTGTTTGCTCGAGATCAATGCATTGGGCAAACGGCAAAGCCAGTTATCAAGGTTGAAGACAGATTCCGGTACCATAGTCTCGTCCAAACCTGAAGTTTTGATAGAAATTGAGAAGTATTACGGACAACTGTACACTTCCTCGCAAGCCCCAGCTCCAGCTGGCGCTCACGATAAGCGAGCTAGATTAACCCGGCACTATACCGAAGATATCCCGGACGTCAGCCTGTACGAGATTAGGGAGGCTCTCAAACAACTGAAAAACAACAAAGCACCGGGTGATGACGGAATCACAGCAGAGCTGCTAAGAGCTGGACCTGTCCTAGTGGCGCTCCAGAAGCTGTTCGATACTGTCATCAATAGCGGAACCACCCCAGAGGCGTGGCGCGCGAGCGAGGTTGTGTTGTTCTTCAAGAAGGACGACAAAACCCTTCTTAAGAACTACAGGCCCCTTGCGCTCCTGAGCCACGTCTACAAGTTGTTTTCGAGAGTCCTTACTAATCGCATTGCGCGCAGGCTTGACGACTTCCAGCCTCCCGAACAAGCCGGTTTCCGAAAAGGCTACAGCACCATGGACCACATACAGACACTGCGGCAAGTTATACAAAAGACCGAGGAGTATAACCAGCCGTTGTGTGTCGCGTTTGTGGACTATGAGAAAGCCTTCGATTCTATCGAGACCTGGGCAGTGTTGGCGTCTCTGCAGCGGTGCCAGATTGACTATAGGTACATCGAGGTGTTGAAGTGGATATATGAAGCCGCCACAATGACAGTCCGAGTACACGACAGAAGTACGAACCCCATTCAATTGCAGAGAGGTGTTAGGCAAGGGGACGTTATCTCCCCGAAGCTTTTCACCGCTGCATTGGAAGGCGTGTTTAAGCTGATGGAGTGGAAAGGACTAGGCATCAACGTCAATGGCTAACGCCTCACACACCTTCGATTTGCCGATGATATAGTTGGCAGAATCGCTGGACGACCTCAACACTATGCTAGGGGACCTCAACAGTGCCTCACAATGGGTAGGTTTGAAGATGAACATGGACAAGACTAAGATCATGTCCAATGTGCATGTCAAACCTATACCAGTTGTTGTTGATGGCGCTGCCATAATATATGTATATGTATATTTACCTGGGACAAGTGGTCCAGATGGGTAAGTCCAACTTCGAGAAAGAGGTCACTTGAAGAATCCAACTCGGCTGGGCAGCGTTCGGGAAGCTACGACATATCTTTTCATCGAGATTACCTCAGTGCCTGAAGACGAAAGTTTTCGAACAGTGTGTGTTGCCAGTGATGACATATGGATCCGAGACGTGGTCCTTTACCGTCGGCGTCATTCGCAAGCTCAAAGTCGCTCAGTGTCGCTATGGAAAGAGCTATGCTCGGTATTTCGCTACGAGACCGGATTCGAAACGATGAAATCCGTAGACGAACGAGGGTTACCGACATAGCTCGTCGACTAAGCACGCTGAAATGGCAATGAGCAGGCCACGTCGCTCGTAGGACGGACAACCGATGGGTTAGAAAGGTCCTCGAGTGGAGACCAGGGCTCGAGAAACGGAGCACAGGCCGCCCTCCAACCAGATGGACTGATGACCTGAAAAAGTCAGCGGGAAATCGCTGGATTCAGAAGGCACAGGATAGGGAGGAGTGGCACCTATTAAGGGAGGCCTATGTCCAGCAGTGGACTCTGAAAGGCTGATGGATGGATGGATGGATGGTGCCCATTATCATAGATCGTAAAATTATATGTAGCAAGTTTTCTTTTATAATAAAACAGAGATACTTCCGACTGTGGAGTATTCAAGATCTTTTGTAAGTCGAAACAAGCTGCTACAACAGAATCAGAGTGCTTGGCTCGGTGTTTATCGCTATCTTTTAAAACGTTACAATTTTGGAATCGAAAATATTAATCTTCGTTTGAGAATGAAAACATTGTAACTAAGATTGCAATGAAAGATTGTTTAACGTTCACGTTCACGTTCACAACATCTTGCGAAAGACAAGAGGGTATCTCGTATTGCAATTTTTTCTTAGTAATATTATCAATTACTGGCAAATTATCAATAAGTAACTAAATATACATTTTTATCATTTTCTGTAAACGTTGACTTACAATGCTTTAATACTGGCTAAAAACTTAATTAGAAATAATTCAGATATGGGAGTAAGTGCAAAAAATAGAGCTTTTTTTTTTAATAAAGAATATGATTGTAACTCAAATTCATCAAAAAGTGAGTTACGATGTTCTTCCTTGCAGGTGTCGATATTAAGTGTAAAAAAGGTACATAATTTCATACGCACTCTGAAAGAAACTGGCGCACGAAATCTGAGTTATGAGTAAATATGTATGAGTAAAAATGTATTAAACTAATATTTCAGATTTGTACCACAGCACTAGAACTAAGTATAATAGCTTGAAATTGTAGAAAATCTTTCTTTGCTTATTTTGTTTGAAAAAACTGTTCTTTTTGTTCTTAAAACTGAGAAGGTCTCGTCCGCTCGAAGGTTTCCGACATGGCTTGAAGACTTAAACGACTTCAAAGCATGGATGCGGTCGAGATTTTTTGTGACTTACGGGTACTTACTTTACTTTTACTTTTTTTACTGTTACAAATGGGTGAGCCATCCGGCCGAGTCTGGGGAATGGAATCGTGTTTTTTTCCGTTCGCTGTCATTATTTTCTTACTTTTCCGTTCGATTTCTCTGAATACAATTGTTGTCGGCAGGTGGCGGCGACACGGCCACCTGCTGCGCCAAGTGGGGCACCGAGGACAAGGTGTCGCACGTGTCCACCGGCGGCGGCGCCTCGCTCGAGCTGCTCGAGGGTAAGTGACAACCCTACTTGTACAATCAACCATTCTAATCTGTATGAACATATACGTACCTGATCAATGACGACCGCACGTGTCCACCGGCGGCGGCGCCTCGCTCGAGCTGCTCGAGGGTAAGTGACAACCCTACTTGTACAACCAACCATTCTAATCTGTGTGACCATATACCTGATCAATGACGACAATAATGAAAATAAATATAACACAACTCCGTCGCGGTGGTGAGAGACCCAGACTGCCGCGGGGCCCGAGTTCGTATCCTGACCAGAGCAGATATTTATTTCGCTGACAAATATTTGAGATAATTTATGTCTGTAACTTGTATGGTTTTGGATTTACGCATACAATACCAATTAAGAAAAAAACACTAGAAGAAGAACTAAGAAATTTGACCACTTCCTGAAATCCTTCCTTGAAATTATCCTTATGAAATTAATTATTTCATATATGAAACAGAGTCGATTTGCTAAAAAAAACTCCTTTGTCAATTTTACACACTTGGCCAGTAAAATTATGATACACTTCATTTAACAGGAGTTTCGAGTGTCATTAAAGAGGAGAGTTTGGTTCATCTTCTTTGGTTTCAAACTTCCCCAAAACTTCCTAAAACCAGCCCTTTAAAAAATACACCTTCTATAGCTCTATCCAGTCATCCTTTCATCAGCCCTTTGGGGTCCACTGCTGGACATAGGCCTCCCTCAATTGACGCCACTCCTCCCTATCCTACGCCCTCTGAATCATACGGTGACCCTCTGATCCAACGGTATAGCTCTATAACCAAATCTATCGATTTATAGGTTACTAGCTGATCCCGCAAACTTTGTTCTGCCATATGAAATGTCAAAGTGACGCGACACTTATACAAAAATACTAAAATAATGTTTAAAAAACATTTTCCAGTGGACAAAATTGTGAATCTAAACTATTCTAAACCATTCTCGAATCCCCTTGAACACACACAAAAACTTTCATCAACATCTATCTAGCTGTTTATGAGGAGTTCACGGTCATACACACGTACACAAGAAATATAGGTATATATTATGATATGAAACGGCGTTAGAGAGTGAGATAGTTTTTCATTTATGGAATTTACAAGTGCGCGGCGCATTTATAAAGCCTATTAGTAACAACCATCAGGCGTCCGCAGTAACCCTTGCCCTTACTTACCTTGTTAACCTTCAATGTCTTCGACATACATTCAAACTCAAACATTGTTTTTTTGATATAATGGCTCGCTTTATAAGAAAGTAAAAGTAAATATCTTTTCACTAATATTACCTTATCAGATATGACCGAAATAAAATAAAATTTTATCTATAGCTAATTCTAATATTAGTGTCATACATACTCGTAGGTCAATTATGTTGACTAGATACTGTTTCCATGTTTTTATTTCGATTCACCTTTTTTTCGCTACTTTTGGTGTTTTTTCTAAAACTTGGCTTGATTTTATGAAGAAAACCCTTCAAGAGCTGAATGTATATAATCTGTAGGTAATCACGTCCAATTGTTAGTCATGTTTCGCAAATAATAAAAGGGGTAAAACCATAATACCCATGGTTTTACCCCTTTCATTACATGACATGGTTATAAAGGCTTTATAATATAAAAGTAAATTTAATGTGAAATATATTTGACATACATATTTACTTTTGGCATAAATCATTAATTATTAAGTTACCTCACGCAATCTGACCAAGTGCGGTTTGTAAGACTTTACAGGTCCTTGTTAATAATATGAGGTTTATGAGGTGTTTTCCTTAAAACGCATATAATTTTAGAAAGTTAGCATGCATGCATGTTACTGGGATTCGAACCCGGACCTTCTAGATTTGTTGTCAAGGTCATTTGTAACTAATTAACAATGATAATTAATAGTATCTCACCTCCACCAATCCGCATTGGAGCAGCGTGGTGGAGTATGATCTAGACCTCCCGCAGCTGTGTCTCTAGTGGAAAGCCTTGCCCAGCAGTGGGACGTCATAGTCGCAGCGAAATAATATAAACTGTCCGCGTCCGTATAGAAATTGTTTCCGACGTCGAACAACACGACAGGAATGTAAAAATGGCAGGTGTGTTATTCCCACAGGGTATATTAGTAGGTCGGTTGAAAATAAATAAACGAGTGGATGAATTACATCGTTCAGTTCTTTTTAGAAGTTAAAAACACTAACTTGATCGCGTATACGAGTAACATGTTATCCTAATTTGTTATTTTGGTGTACAGTAAAGAACTTGTCTTTTAATTATTAAGTAAATAAAATATTTAAATATTTTACTTGGTGTCAAATTGATGTTTGGTTGATATCACGGGGTCGATATGGTGTGCTAAGACCTTAAAACTATTAAAATAACTAACAGAACGACCTTAGTGAAAAGCCATAAAAACTTAAATGGCCGTAATTAAAATTGCGACTGTAAATTGTCTAGAAGCGCGCGTATGCAGCACTTGCTTGTATTCACTATATTATATACGTATGTACTACATATTATAATTTATGTACGAGTACGTACGAGCGCAACTCATACTTCCAGACGGTGTAGATCGTAATTTTTCTTCAAAACAGCCATCAACTATTTGTATTTCGTTCGCAAACAAGCATAAATTTTATTGTCCGATTCCTTATTAAGCGTAACTCATTTTTGTGTCAAGTAATTTAGTTTATCTTTATGTGAATTGTATTGTAATTCTTAAGAGAAATAAAATCTTAACCGTAACTGTAAATTCTCTGGATAAATAAAATTCAATGAAGCTACGGTTACTGATTTTCCTTGAATGGTTGTAGACCAATTCAAACCTCGGAAGACATATTATACTAACCCCCGCGTACGGTGTCGTTGACATAACATAATTGTAAGAAAAACGTTTGTCTTTAGTGTTAAAAAATATGCCCGAGACATTTCATAAGGGGGCTATAAGGCTAAGGTTCAGTGCGCACATCATATCCTTTTGGCTACCATCGTCATTTAAAGGGCATCAGATAAAACATTCTCCTTTCCTCGCTATAGTTATAAAACAGGCAGTATCAGTGAAATTACGTCGCAGCTTTGAAGAGCTCATTTGAAGTTTTAGACTTTAAAAGGAGATATTCTTAGAAGACTGATCTTTTAGATCACATTATAAAAGCGCTTCGTGCAAGTGATATAAATAGATAAGGTATATATCACTATAACAGTATAACTTGCCTTTATCTTCCGCTGCTGTCTGGCCATATTTGGGAGTTACGCCATGACGCTTTGTATTCTTATTTATAAATTATATCTATCATTTATTTTGTTTCTCTTATTCAGTATTTACTTACATATTATTATATCGGTAATCTTTACTTTATAAGAATATTTTCAGAGTTTTTTAACGCGGTAAAAGCCATGGTAATATAAATTCTGATAATATTCACTAGGTCTTTGAATGAGGCTGACGAATGAAGTTTATACCATACGAAACTTTTGGCGGAACGGTAGCTACGACACAAAAACAGATCCACCATTAGAACCTTTAATACAATAGATAATTATTAATCATTTTATTTTCAGGTAAAGTACTTCCCGGAGTAGCTGCTCTATCGGACGCTTAAGTAAAAAAACTGTTGAGTTGAAATTTTTAAATTTTACGAAGAAAAATACTCGTTAATCGAGAATTATGTAAGGCCTTTTGCAAATCTACATCACATCTATCGAGTGATTACTGGAAATGTAAGGAAATTTTATATTTAATGTACCTATTTAGACAAGTGTTTAATATTAAATGATAATTCCTTATTCATTTGTCAGATAGTATTGTACCTAAAATTTGCAAATGAGCCTTTTTCATAAAGTTCAAATCAATGAGATTTTAAAATATAAGGAAAGGTGAAATGAATTACTCGTAGATATAATATGTGCATATTGTCATAGTTATCCTGGCTCGTGAATTTGTATAGATATTTATTTGTGAATGCTGTGAATAAATGTGTAAAATATTACAACGTATTTTTTTTTATAATCTTACTAAACTCACGTCACATGTCATCAAAGCCTAGCGCCATATTGACCATCGGATCTCTGCTAAGAATTCCTAATTTTTTTTTCCCACCACGCTTTCCTAAGGCGTAGTAGCAGAATTTCGGTTAGATGTTTTTCTATAATCTGAGAATGTTTAATTTTAAATGACTGCTGAATTGCTATTTGTTGGGTTGCTTATGTACATTATCTCTGTACGTTATTTAAGAGTATATACAAAACAATACTTGTAAAAATATATATTTATTTAGTATTTATTTGAGTTTTTAAAGACACTGGAAATTTGGGCAGGAAATTTTTGGAATATGAAATTCATCCAATCAGTTATGACTACCGTAACCAAAATAAGTTGCCGTTAGTTAGTTATTTTCTGCAGCCCTCGATGCTAAGTTCGTTTACCCTGTGTTATGGTTCAACCGTTCACGAAACACCTGCTAGGGGTTTCTAAATGTCAATAGATAGCTGTAACGTATGCTTGCCTTTCTTTGGCCACGAAAAATATTTCCGCATATAGACAGACAAACAGGTGAGGGTGCGTGATTAGGTAGGTTTAATTCTAATTTTCTGTTTTGATTGCATACTTATTTTAATGTTGGCAAAAAAAAAAAAAAACTATGTGAAGAGCAAAAGTAGAGCATAGTAAAGGAACATGCTGCTGCAGCTATATGTCCATAACATTTTTATTATAATATAATAATATTTAAAGGACACATACCGTGTCCTAACTACCTACTATATAGACTACAGTAAATAGGATCTCCCACCTCGGTTAAACCAAGATTTTTGAAACTTCATTAAACTTTTTCTTTTGAGCAGTTCGGTTGGTGAAGATTAATGCTTCTTACTCATAGGTTAACTAAACACAAATTATTTGATTTAAATCTCAATAGCAATTTCAATATAAAACTTGTTTAATTGTGTAGATAATCTTACCTATAATTATGTTTTTTATTGGTCAAATATGGCGACTATTGATCGGCATTACGCGCAAGCGTCCTTTGCTGAGGATTGGACACTCATGTCTATAAATGATATTAAACCAAGGGCGACTGTTGTAAAATTAAGTTTTGTTCTACCTAATAAGTTGTTGAGGTAAAAATAAAATATTGATGGCAACAGCAAGAAAAGTTCCATAAGAACGAAACATATAAACAACAACAGTCGACACCTTACGGAGTCGTCTGCCTTCACTTTGTCTGTCTGCTGGTCCAATTGGCGAGTCTTCGCGCATGCTCCGTGGCTTTCTCATGTTTTACAAATTCTATTCCATACCCAGATCCGTCAGTACCCGAGAAACCTGAACGCAGCTGGTATACCAGCCAGCGTCGTAAAATGAAATCACCTTTATTATCAACTAAACACCCTCCTTCCCATTGGTTAACAGGTTAAAAACAAAATCATATTAGAGGTGCACAGTTTCATGTCAATTGTTGTTTAGTGATAATGGAATATAATCTAGGACAATTTGTTTTTAGGTAAATCTGTTAGCAGGTGAGTGGTTCCACTAACTAGACGCACGGTTATTACGCTTTTCTTAGAGGCACAGTTTATTTTTAAATATTACCTTATTTATATCAAATTTGAGGTCAAAGCCACTAATTTAATTACGGACTTTTGGCATAAAACTAGTGTGTAAATAAGTACCTACTTAAAATCTGATCATTTGTTTCAAGTAAATTAAGGTAGAGATATTATATCCTGAAGCTTTATTTATGTATGGCCAATTACTTTCGGATAGCCAAAAAAGTCAATAGATTACAAAAAACATTACATACTAGATAAATTGATATGATGATGTATATACCTACCTATTATTATGTTTTAGATATCAGGAAAGACAAAGTCAGGAAAATCTGGATGTATAAAAAAAAATATATTTGTCAGAATATTATTTTATACCAGTAATGTAGGCAGTAATTATAAAATAATTCACTATTTGGCCTTGAATTTTACCTATGTAGTTAATATTTAAAATAGAAGGCATATTATTGTCATTTCAAGATGTTATTATTGACATTGCAAGATGAAGAAATGTTACTTAGAAAAGATAAGCTTACCGATCAATACGAGTACAACATAGGTACGTAACAGATATGAAATTGAGTTGAGGTAGGTAATACCAACAAACATAACATAGCTACGTAAGTGCCTTTGAGACTTCAACATGAAGCAGAGCCTTTACCGTATATTTACATGTTATACATAGGATTAGTTATATAGTACCTAGGTACATTTTCGTCTATATCTATACAGCTTTCTAGTTGTTGGTTACATTCAATGATGACATAAAACTAATGTTTGTTAGAATAATTATGTATATGTATAATATGAATATCAAAAATCTATGGTTGATCCTCCATCATATTATCAAATATTAATCTCTTCTAGAATGTAGCTTATTAGGTATATGATTCGTATTTCAATGACAGTTGAGGGAAAACTTTTAAGATGTGTTCGTCAGAAAAATAAGATTATTGGCTGTCAATAAATCTACCATAAAAAGCATAATACTTCTGGCTGACTTCATAGCTCCTTGTTACTTCCTTCTCATAGGCTAATCATCAAATAAGCACCGTTTGTGCTAGAGCTGCAATAATGTAGAGCGGAGAAAAAGCTATTGCGTGGTAGAGAAGTACGAAATAGATACAAGATATTATATTAATAAATTAGGATAACAACCAACGCTAGTTACGTACGTAGATATACGCTATTCGTAACGTTATTAAGATTGTAAAAATGATTAAAGTAAATTGAGCCTTTGATAATATTATTGAATTGAATTGATAATATTATTGAATAAATAAAATTATATCCATCCATCCATTGAAAAGTAATTCATGGTAGGCGCTATACTTTGATTAAAAAAATAAATAACAAAATCGCCTACAATACGCAGTTCTATCTATCGGTGACTTATTTTTAGCCTTCTAAACCTTTTAAATACGAGTTGATCACTTTTCATCAACTTCAGCTCCTGGATCAGCGTTGTGAAAATAAACGTTGTTTTTCTTTACTGAAAAGAATATAACTAGGAACACAAAACTAAACTATACTAGTTTAAAACAAAATTAAAAACGAAACAGTTATGAGTATTTTTTCTCTACTATACAATACTCTAGACCAGGTTTTCGCTTGCGAACGGATATAAGTTCGTTTGCACCGCGATTGTTATCAGCTGATCTCGTAGCAACTCTTCATTTCATCACGAAGGACAGGTAGCTTATTAACAAACATTTCTTTCTCTGCACTACGTTTTTTGCGTAATAAGCCAAAATGCCTCGTGTATTCTTAGCTTTGTATCTCTAACTTTGCATTGTTGGCTTTTATGCTGGTCGTGTTGGTGGCGAAAGAAGATGAAAAAAAGGTAAACATTTACAGTTCTTGGTGCGTATAACACCTACTGTGTTATAAATCAACAAGGTTCACAAACTCGCATTATTCGGTGACTACGCCTTACAAATAAGGGGAATCCACTGTGTGTGTGTGTTACTCATCACCTGCATCACAAATATTATTGGCCGAGTGTTGCACACAGGTCTGTTCTCGTTTTATGTCAAATTCAGTCATGTAGGTTTCCTAATTATAACATAACATTCCAGTACCCTTAGAGCACACAAGAAATAGCTTAGGTATATATTTAACTAATATTTTATATAATGTTAAAAATAATATGGACATTCTCACACACGGCTATCACCCCAAAGGACACAAAGTAGGCGCGAGCCTGTAATATGGGTTTCAGAGACTAATATACATACATAGATATTTTAAATACATACTTAAATAGATAATATTGACATCCAGACACAAAACATATACAAGTGTTCGTCACACGAATATTTGTCCTGAGTGGGATTCGAACCCACGACCCCTGGCGCAACAGACAGGGTCACTACCGATTGCGCCAACGGTACCTACTTGTACTATTATTCTGTGCCAACGGTAGCAAGTTGTTGCAAGTAGGTATCTATTTAAATACTATTTTATGTTTTTTGCCACCAGTTAATTACGCAACCAGAAGCCATGCCAGACTGGACGTGGCTGCTGCTGGCGGCACTGCTGGGCGCGGTCTCCGCTCTCGCAGTGCCGCTGACCATGCTCCTCTACTACATCCGCTCCTTCCAGTACAAACCTATGCCCTTGGAGGAAGTACCCAGCGAGCCTATCACATTGCCTCCGGTTAGTAAATATTTAATCGGTACTTTTAGTTCGTGCGACTTCTCGGCGCGTTCATCATTGACGCTGAGTGAAGTGCGGTTTCAGGTTCAATTCCCCGGCGATAGCAGATGTTTATAGCAATATTTTTGCACGAATAAATATTAGTACTCAGATCTACAATACGTCTTAAACAAATTACCTATCTGTCAAACGGCTAGAAACTCGGTACCTACCTAGTAACTCTTGTCAAAATTGACAATATGTATTTAATTTTTTTAGCAATTAAAATATAATGTCAACACCGCTTTTGTTTGTTTAAATTATTGCATTTTATTCCATGAATTTACTTCATACTTATATGGTAGATAGTATATAAATATGATAGAAGTAAGATAAGAATTGTTCACAAACTTTTCAACAAACCGTAGCGCTGTAGCGTCTTAGATATTGTTTCGCGATCGAAGTTTCAGGCTTTACGAAGTGAAAAGAGCTCTAGGAGTAGGTTGAGTGCTATCTACTTTACCACTTGGACTGGAGATGGCTTTGATTGGACCATGCGATACCTACCTTTATAAAAGCTGAAACAAATAGACTGAATAATAAAAGCTTCCGCTATATACCAGTATCTACCCTTGATTTTTATAAACCTATAATTTTTAAAAGTTAGTTACATCTATTTGTTTGTATTTAGAGGTAGATACAATTGAAACAAACATTGCACGAGTAGCTGTCGTTAGGGAGCCATTAGGAGGCTTCGTTACTCACTGTCGACTTCAATAAAACACTAATATAAACACTAGTATAATACTAAAAATTATACGGAGACGAATATTATTTATGATAACTGTCGTAAAAGGATACTACATCAGCCAATTTTGTAGTCCTTCTATACCAATATAAGTATATTATACCTATTGGTTATTCCATCCTATACCTACCAGTCTCATATGTATTATGGAGGACTCCTTCGACATAAGACCATTCTGTTCTGGCCACGGGTTGGACCTTGGAAGTTCTCATTAAACTTAACCTTTCGAGGTTAACTTTTCAAAGTTATTCTCACGATTACTTGAGCTAGGGCTGAAAGGGCTTTGAATATTGTGATAGGTAGGTAATGTAGATTTTGTCATAATATAATCTGATAACACAATCTGCAAGCAAAAACGAACTAAGATTTCAGTGACCACTCACATTAGGTGGCCGCTATCTTGTTTTTCTATGCATTCTATATACCTACAAAATTATTTCGAAAATCTTGTGATCAAATTAATCACACTTCACCTTGAATTGGCCCGAATTTCGCTCATTTTATTTATACTACTTAGTAGGTATCTATCTTTATAGTTACTTTTACGCTTGTCGTAAGGGTGACGAACACGCCCTAAATAGCCCCCGTAATTACTTTCACCCTAATTTTGCACAACTAAAGACAAAGGCAATGAAATGAGGCACATTTAATTTTGCTGTTTACTGGTGCGTGGTAATTTCCAGAGTTTAATTTCGCCAAGCAAAGGCCTAAGCTGTGACAGCCCAGTGGCTATCGAACTCGCTTCTCACTAATGCGGTCAGGGTTCAAACTAAGCGGCACGCACCAATGACTTTTCTATGTTAAGTGCGATTTAAGAAATTAAATATCACTTGCTGCAACGGTAAAGAACACATCGTGAGGAAGCCGTGAACAACCCTTTCTTTATCATTAAATTAACTATAAACACACTAAATATTATTATGACTAAGATACACCCTACATAGTGACAAATACATTCAGGCAATTGAAAAATAAGTCAGCGTCTGGTGTCTGAGCCTAAGTTATAAATTGAAACATGAGCATGAGCATAGAGAGTAGCATGAGCGCTTTTCCTAATCTAAGCTAGGGGTGGGTACTCATATAGGTAAAGTAGGTTGAGTAAATCTGAGGATATCTACAAAGTTTTGGAAGGCGAGTGATATTATACCCTCTCAATGCTTTGTCAGTGATGCAGCTTTGGCTTAGTCTAGAGTCGTTCTGCAAAGGGCAGGTCCCTTCCGCTGCCTCACTCGGGGTGATGATGATTTGTGAGAAGCTAGAGTCTAAAATCTTTGAAATACCTGGATTGCGGATGGAGCGATCGGTGCAAGGCGAAAGCCGCGTGCTGATTTTAATTATCATCCAATTTTCGCAATGCCGCAGTCACTGTCAGGTAGGCTGCTTCAAACGACCCTTGCTCGATTACGAAACGGAGAATCACAAAAGCATGTTTCCTCTGCGGTGTTTGTAGAGCTCCAACTGAAATTGTTAAGTGCTGTTTGATGATACGCCTGCTTGGGCCCGAAAAAGGCAATTGAATCAGAGAAATCCTCTTTAAAGTGGACTTTTGCTTTAAAAGCCTTTTCTTCAATCTTGAATTCATGACAACGGCTATAGCAGTGTTGCTATGTATCTACCTACACAATAACACCAACAAATTTATGCTCTTTTCCAGATCTTACTATTGACGACTCAATAGCGCGGTGGTGAGCGAATTAAATTATGTAGGTACAAATTCCTGTTGGGGCAGATATTTGTTTCGCAGAAATTTTATACCTATTCGGGTCGGATGTTGTGTGTGTCCGCCACCCACAAACAAGCCTAGCCTACCGCGGGGGTGTGAGTGTGTAGCGTTTATTATTATTTTATTTCTCCTTTGATACCTTAAGTACCTATTAACTTTCTGTATAATTTTGTAACACTTACCATTCTGTCTGTCATATGGTACAAAATTATATTGGTTGCCTATAAATGTGAGCACAGTTAAATTATGTCCGTATCCAACTATCCACTGTTAACTTTTTTACCGTGTCGTATTTATATTGAAACTCCGAGTATTGCTTGTAATTTATTATTAATAAGAAGAATATGTAGAGGTAACATATACAACACATATGTTCTCAAGTTGAATTAAATAAATAAATAGATAACCTCTTAGCGAGTTCAAAAGCATTGCAGTAGGTATCTACGTACATTCGACATTTTAACTCTCTATTTTACTAACAAAATTCCAGAGCGGTTTTATTACAGTCCCTAGGTAATAACATAAAGGTGAAAATATTGTTATTCGATGATTAAATCGAGTATCATCGCTTTATTATCTGTGCTTAATAGTAGTAATTATAAGATGAAAAGTTATGTTATGATTACCATTCGATGCAATCAATTGCAGGAGATCCTAAACGAGTTGACGCGTGGCGCAGGCGGGACTCCAGAGGGTGTTTTGAACGCAATGCTGCAGTTCATCTTCCAACAGAGCACGGCCGACACCCGCTGGCTGCGACGGCGCATGGCCAACGAGTTGGCTGAGCTGCTGGCCAAGACTTCTTCGGGGAAAATCTTTGAATCCTTAACCGTGAGTTGCCTTAGACCGAACTCAGTCTTCATTGGACTACTTTTAGGAGACATATAATGTGTTGACGAATGACACCACTTAAAAGAGCGAATGGAATACGATGTTCTCTAAGTAGTAGTAGGCATGTGAGTGGTCACTGGCTGCGGCAGCGCATGGCCAACGAGCTGATCAAGCTGTTGGCCAAGACTTCCTCCGGGAAAACCTTCTAATTAAGGATTATGTGTATAGATCAAGTAAGTGAGTAGCCCTATTTAGAACCGAATTCAGTCCTTATTGATCTGCTTTTGGGTGATAAGTACCTAATGCACGAGCTGAAGAATGACACCACTCCAAAGAACAAATCGAATTGATCGCAATGTTACGGGGAAAATGTTCAAGTCCTTAATCGTGAGTGATTTATAGAAATGGGTAAATTATAAGAGACTTTCTTATTCATAACAAATGAATAAATATATTTTAGCAAAGCAGCACCGTAGGCTACTGATGTGCCTCTCCAATCCAGACGTACACCATTCTTTAATAACTGACGATTCTTGTTAGTATTAACTGCTCACATAATTCTCTGTTTCAATTCTCCACAGCTTCGATCATTAGAAGTGGGATCAGAATTCCCCTGCATTACCAACTTGCGTCTCTTGAGCGGCGAGCTTGAAGACGACGGGGCGCGGCTGCGGGCGCTTGACCTGAGGTTTGACCTGGCTTACGATGGCAACTTCCGGATAGACGTGGATGCCGTCATGCTTCTTGGGAAGATAGCTAATATATCTATCACCGGTGAGTATAATTTTTTAATGTCCAAGATATTTATAATTGCGAAGCTAAGCTACAACTCTAAAGCGTTTCACTGTTGGGCACGTGTTTTGTCAAAATCACAGCCGAGGGAGGTCTAGAGCGTACTGCATCACGCTGCTCCAATGCAGTTTTGGTGGAGGGGCTAGACGCCATTCCTCTGCGGTCACTTATTTTGATTACGTACCCATGATCGACGCGAGCCATATAGACTATAGCATTAGGGCTAGCACTTTCTGAATATATTTAGGTACTAACCTGAGTTACTTAGTCTCTGGAAAAGAATGAATTTGCTAACATACCGAGCTATTTGTTCAAATATTTTGTTGTTGTTAGTTGTCTCGAACTAATGTGGTGGAATACTTTAGTTAAATCACCAACATCGCACATCCAGACAGTTCCTATAAGGGACTACATTAGACTACGTTATATTACATGGGACCTAAACATAAGAAAAGTGGGTGTAGACCTGTGCCCACCCCTTCGAGGAAATACAAGCGTGATGTTTTGTTTTTATGTTTGTTTAAATAATAAGGAAGCTTATTTTTAGCAGTGGACAGTTTAGGGAGGCATGTAAATTTATAGAATAGAATAGAATAAATCTTTATTTGCCATCTTCACAATCACAAGAAATCTAAATAATAATAAAGTACTGGAATACATAGATTGCTTCGTAAATACCAATACAGATTCCCATCTAGGATTAGCTAATCGTTCCGTAATAATTGAACTTTTGTTTTCAGTTGAGAGTATAAGTGGAAGTGTCCGGCTCATGTTCCGACGATTGCCTTACACCCACTGGGCGCTGGCTTTTGAGTCACCACCGAAACTGGAGCTGCGAGTGCGAGGAAGGTTTCAGGGGCGGCAGCTCAAGCCGAGGCTGGCTGCATTGGTCGCCGCTCACATAAGAAGGGCTGTTGCGCAGAGACACACTTTGCCAAATTATAAAATAAGGTATGAATCTTAGTTACGCTATTTCAAATGGATTGGTCTTGCAAAGTTATATTACAGTTATATTCCAAGCCGTCACTTCGTTTCCTTTTCGTTAACACTCAGAAAAATAAGACCTTTATATATTTAGTAACGATGCTTATCCATATTTCTTGTATATATTTCCAAATCATAGATCTTTCTAATCTTAAATCGTTAAATTCATTTTCTATACATACTAATATTATAAAGGGGAAAGATTTGCTTGTAATGTTTTCACACAAAAACTACTGGGCCGATTTCAAAAATTATTTCACTGAATTTTCACTGAGTGACATAGACTATATAATATTACTAGGTGTAAACGAAACTATTATTAGGTACCGATGTCTAATTCCACGCGAGCGAAGATGCGGGCGTCCACTAGTAAGTATATAAAAAATACGTAACCTAACATTACACGCTTTTGTTTTTTGCATAATTTATTTTGTCTTGAACACTTGATTCCCGCTGTGTTAACGTACTATAAACATTATTAGTTCGATTGAGTCTCTCCGTAAATTAAGGACTATTTTTGTTCTAGTAGATATCTCGTAATATATATTTTCTAGGTACAAACCGTTCTTCCCGAAGTCGGAGCCAGGCAGCACAGAGGGCGAGGACGGGCCCACGCCGCACGGGCGGCTCACTGTGCGCCTGGTGGAGGTCACCAGACTCCACTGGACCGGCGGGCCCAGCCTTATGCGGGCTGCCCTCGCCGTGGACTCGCATGGTTGGGTATGTTGATTGCATACATTGACTCCTGATCATCAAGCACCGTCCGCTTCTCGCGGTCCTTCTTTTGATGAACGAGTCATCTGTGGCTTTCAGCAGAGAAATTATCTTGTAGTTACTTGTTGAATTTTCTTTTAGGTTTAGGTACTAAAGCATGTCATACATTAGGTATGACATGCTTTAAGTAAATGAGATGTTAATCGTCTTTCAAGGCGTCAACTCACATCCTGTGCCCCTGGTGTACAGCTGTACAGCTAGCGGTACTACCTGGTTTACCTCCTGACGAGTCTATTGCTGTTTAGAAGGTTTTTCAATCGTACTTATTCGGTTTTTCTACCGGCTTAGCCATGGTCTCATGGTACAAGCATCTGCAGACCTGTGGGAGTTATACAGACCAGACTGTAATACTAGTACTTTTCACGGTGACGCCATGTTGGGGACTTGATCTATAGAAACAAATGCCTCAAGCCCGCGCGCATATATCTTTGTCCGCGACGCCCCGTCCGTGCGTCTTATGCGCTTGCTATATCTATCTAGTATCTTATTGTCTTATTTGAACATGGATCCATATTTGGCAGGTGTCACTCCGGCGCGGAGTTCTCGTCCTGGACATAGTGCTGCCAGCAGTGGCTGGGCCGCTGGGCCTCGTGTGCTGCCAGGGCGTCGGCGCAGTGCTGGTAGATACGGTGGTGCCGATGTCGCCCGCCTACCGCGCCGACCTGCGGCGAGACGATGTCGTACTGGCTATCGATAACAAGCCTGTTAGTAATGTTGCGCAGGTGAGTTCAGAGTACACAACAATCTGAAGTTCACTCAGTCTTGTCCAAGTCCTAACATTACTAGATTTAAAAGGCTATTTACATTTATAGGTAGGGAAACTCCTGCG
Source organism: Carterocephalus palaemon (assembly GCA_944567765.1). Classification (NCBI taxonomy): domain Eukaryota; kingdom Metazoa; phylum Arthropoda; class Insecta; order Lepidoptera; family Hesperiidae; genus Carterocephalus; species Carterocephalus palaemon. Next base: position 11,435,396 of record OX155641.1, on the reverse strand, counting down.
CAGCGTAGAGGAACGTGCAGTGACTGTGCGCGTGCGCAGAGGTGGCGCGGGTGGTTCTGTGCGGCGCGACGACGAGCCAAAGCGACTGCGCACCAACTTCTCCTTCAGACGTGTCTCCGAAGTCATGGAAGGCGTTCGTCTGCAGGGAATCAAATCTGCTGTTTCTAAAAACAATTTGCAGGTAGATAATTTAAATTGCCCCATAACGATTGGTTATACAGCTATCTAAAAGCACGTGACGTGTACTTATGCTAGCTTCAGTAGTGATAGCAAGAAAATAATTTAACTTTATGATTTAACTCTATTATTATTTACGATGATTAAAGTGGATTTCCTTGTAAATGGGAATTTCTTTACAAGACAGACTGTTATGACTAGAGCGATTAATCGAAATGTTTAATTTACAGGAATCCGAATCGCCGTCTAAAGTGTGCGAGCAATCGAGTGAGACTGACACCCCCACAAAGCAAAAGACTGAGCCAGTTCGGCAACTGACAAAAACGTCAGAGGTCGCGTGTCCCGGAGCGAACTTCGGCCTGCGGAAGAGGAGATGTTCTGTTGAAAACAAGTCTTCTGATAGCTCCGCTGGGAGCACGCCTCCCGCGTCAGGCGCCAGCACTCCCTTACGACAAGCGACGGTCATCAACAAAACTGTCAAGCACCCCGACATACCCATCATAAGAACCGACTCCACTGAATGCAAAGTAACCGAGAAGCTAGAAAATGGAGTAGAAGAAGTCGATCAACTCTTCGAAACGGGTGGGCCGAGACAGAGCGAACACGTCGAGATCTGCCAAATGTTTTGGACCAAGAGTGTTCAAGTCAAACCAATCATTCCCTTCGACGAGGAGACTGAATTCAAATTAAATGAAAATCACAAATACCTAAATATTAATGTTTGGGCAACTGTGCCCGGTGAAAAAGACGAAGTTCTACTAGGATATTTAAATATACCGTTAGCGGCACTCCTAGCGGAATGCCAAGATTCAACTGTTCCACATCACATGAAGAGGTACCAGTTCCTGCCCCCTGATGTTGATATAAAGTTTAGGTGAGCTTCTTGATACTATCACTAATTTAATTTTACTGCCTTATAAAAATTGCACATCAGTTCATCTGTATCTTTTGACAATGCAACTCAGATTTCAATGTTTGAAAGTTCAAATTTTATCTTGTTTGTTCTCGAAATTTCAATGTTACTCTGGTTCACAATGTCCTTGTTATTCACAAATTAGGCAATTTAAAATGCCCAATAAAAGTGCCAATTAACTGAATAATACTTTGTATACTGTAAACTCGTTTCCTGCGTTATGCTGTTATTCCTCGTGGCACCAAAGATTAACTCTGAACAAAATTTGGAATGCCAGTACGGGGGACATAATACGGCTGGCGAACCAATCATGCCTTACGACTGACAACCCGCGCCGAATGATACTTAATTTAATTTTGACTTCAAGGTCAGAGCTAGACTTTGATGCCGGTCCGTATACCAACCTTATTACCAAATTTCTGGCAAGGCAACCCTGACCACGGAATCCTTACAGCAAGAGTCACAAGCTGGCATCGCACGCCGGCTTTGAGCCGTGCCTGTGTTTTGGTGACGCGCTGGTGTGGTGGGAGTGGGAGGGCGCGGGCAGCGCGCGCACGTCCCCCCGCGCCTCCCCGCGCGCCGCCGCCCCGCAGCACGCGCAGAAACCCGCCAGGGCTGCGCATGACTTCGTGCGCACGCACTTCCATAGATCAACGCAATGCGACTTTTGCAACAAAAAGGTTAGTAATTCTTCTTTCTAGGTTGGAAAATTTTAAGGCAAGTTTGTTAAGGCCTTTATGGTAAGCGGTCTTTCTATCATTGAACCACCGATGCAGTGACAGTCGAGCACTTAATGAAGTTGCCTGTAACTCGAGCGGTCGGGGTTCAAATCCAACCGCATTTCCTCAAAGGTATCTACCTAAGCATCTGTGACATGCTTAGAAGGAGAATCTTACTAACAATTACTAACTAGACTATAACAACACCAACTAACAAGAATAATACATGCACGTCTAATAAATAACCCTACATTGGTATCTAAAAATGATTACATAGCTGTAAAACAGATTGTAGAGTTGTACATTAACACTAATTTTGTTATAACGTAGGTTGTAGTAGTCCTTTGACTTAGCGATTAGGTAATTTGAAAATAGAAGACTTCCGGATTTTCCCACGCTGTTACCAACTTTTTAGCCTTCAAAATGAATGAATGAACATTCCAGTCACATTTCAGATCTGGTTGAAAGATGCCATGCAGTGCCGGAACTGCGGTCTGTGCTGCCACAAGAAGTGTGTCACCAAGTGCCAGGAGACCTCGCCGTGCGTGCCAAAACAAGACCTAGGTAAGATTTTCAAATATGAACTGCAAAAAAGGTTGACAAACTAACTACATACAATCGTCGACTTGCAAAAAATGTTCACAAACTACAAACATAGAACTACTGAAAATGGACCTGCATTTTTTATGGGTCCATGTTTAAAAGTAGGACGTTCTTTTAGTACGAATTACATTGTACCAACAATACAAACACAAGTTTACGCGCGAACCATCACTAAACCTGAACCACAATCCTCATAGTACTTTATTAATAGTAGCCAACGAGCCAATTCGATACGAAAACGTTCAAAGTACGCCTGGCCAAAACGATTATCCTTTCTGCTCAATTACACAAACTGGACTTATTTTTCATGTAGGTAGATTGTTTTCATCATACCATTTAAATCAAATATTTGGTAGGTACCAAGATAATAATATAATGCCTGTTTAAAAACATAACTTTTGAATTATAATACATAATAACTGTCATAACTTTTGGCCACCACTTTTAATGTGGATCATTGTTGTATTATTTTTTTGGGGTGTACAATAAAATGCATTTGTATTTGTCATATTTTTGACCCACTACCATTCTTAATATTAGGTCACAAACTACCTACATAGCGCAGGGTTGGTAGCAGTAGTTACGAGGTAATCAGTTGACAACTTGAGCACTCAAATTAATAACGATGTGATGTCTCTAATTAAAAATAACTTTGCTAAATACGTCCAAGACACTGGAAATTTGAGGTTGCATTTAAAATGGAAAGTTACAAGCTGCTTTTAACAAACTTTTTTTATACTTTTAAGGTGAAGATCGACGACCTTGCATGTCATCGTTTTTTAGGGTTCCGTACCCAAAGAGTGAAAACGGAACTCTGTGTGAATCTGCCTCTTGAACGGAAATAGATATTCCTGACATTTTCACAGAATGCGTTTTACTGTAGCTGCTATCATAACAAATAATAAAAAAGTAAAATAGTTGGATCCCAAACAAAAAAACCTTTAAAATTCGATTTTGTGTATCTGATGAACTACTATGTAGGTAGACACTTGAAATTTTCACAAAGTACTTTTCTGTAAAACCTATAAAACGACTAATAATAAAAAGGCAGTACATGTATTCCCAAGGGGCCATGCCATGCAAGAAACTAACACATTTTCTCTAAGTTCCGTTCCTAAAATCCGCTCTGATTGGCGTTTCAGTTTAAATGAAACGCAGATATTTATTTATTCATTTATTTAATTACCTACGCTGCATGTTATGCTAGGTGTGTTTAGCTAGTTAAGGGCGAATAGTTTACATTGATGAGCAAATTTGAAGACTTTTTAAAATATTTTTAATAATAATGATAAGTAATTTTTTTTTAAATAGACTTTCTATAATAATGGCCCCACTGGCCTTTAAAGCGTCACCGAAATGTATTTAATTTAGGGCATGTTTGTCGATGATATATTTTTAAAAAAACTTTATAAGAGTAGGTGTGTTATTTTATGACGTTGCTTACTTGTACTTACAACGGTACTTGTTTAATAGTGATGATCAAATTAATTATTTATGAATAAGTTCGGTGATTCGGAACCCTAAAAGTAAGAGTCTGACTCGCATTTGACCGATTTTATTTTCAGTTGTTCTGCTTTAATTCTTTTTTAATTACCAAACAAAATGCTTGCCAGTGTTTGTTGCCAACTTTTAGTAATTTTCCGAAACCACATAAAGAAGTTAGGAATGTTGTTAAATCGTAAAAAAATTAAAATCAGAAGTTTACCTAATACTGACTTATAGATCGTTTTATTTTGTAAAATCGAGCCCAGATAAGCTGAGTTCAAATCCATATATGTAGGTAACTACTTCGTTATTACTGCACACGTTAAAAATTCTAAAAAAATCTTACAAAAAAAAAATTATCATTAATAATGTTTTTTTATAAGAATGTGCTTCAACCTATAGGTAGTAGTGTTGAGTAGGACATACAAGAGGCACTTCATTTGTCCCGGACATGACGTAGAAATGTAAGAGCGGCTCAAAAATTTATTATGTACTACTTCAAATTTGTTGTCGCGGTACGTTCAACACACACAATGACGTTTAAAATAAATAATAATTATTACGTCAGTCACACATTGTAAGGTAGGACAATACAAGTACCAAGTCATTCTAGTTACTTCAAATGTATCGCGCGCGACGAACACCTCGTCTCATTTGAAGTGCGACATTGTAGTACAAATGTATCGCGCGCGACGAACACCTCGCCTCGTTTGAAATGGGACATCGTAGTACAAATGTATCGCGCGCGACGAACGCCTCGCCTCATTTGAAGTGGGACATTGTAGCGGCTCAATACAAAAAAGAGGCTACTCTTACAAACTCATTTTTATTTCGTGTCCTACTCATCACTAATAGGTAGGTACCTAATTCTTCTACCTAGTACTAATTCTAGATACCTAATTCTACTTACCTACCAAATTGTAGCATATGAAACTACAAAAGGACAAATTTTGCTCCGTTTTTAACTTTCTTTGGTGCGTTGCCAAAATTTTCTCACGTAAACGACCAGTTCGGTCGGTGACCTGGAATGTCATGTGTTATGTACTTACCTGACCTGGCATTAAACAAAAAGTCATAGATAGGTACCTATGGACCAGTGATCTTGGTAGCCTGGTAGAGAATGTTTCAGCATAAGGCCGCCCTTTGTCATTCTTAGTTGTAACAAAAAAAAACATAATTAAGTAAATAAATATATTTTATTTCTTCCTCTTTAAAATAAATGATCTGATGTTACTAACTGGATTTTAAGACTGACCAACAGTTCAAACCTGTCTCTTCCAAGGCCTGTGTAAAAGCTAAGACTGGTTTTAATTTAAAAAATTATAAATCTGCTGTACTTACCTGATTTTTTTTAAAGTGCATAATGCTGTTATAGGTAGGTAACTTATTAAAAAAATACAAGAAGTTTTTATCAGAACAACTTTCTCAATACACAGTTTATCTATTATCAAATTAGCACTTCCTATTATTATCTTTGTCCAATTTTCGTGTAAGTATTTAATTATATTGATAACGTGCAACAACTTTCAAAGAGTGATTGCACAATAAATAACAAAGGCACACGTCAATCACACGAAGCATTCCATTAATCCGGGGAAGCACAAGTTGATGGAAAGCGAAGCGGTTGCGTGAGCGATGCAAGACGGAAGCCAGGCCGTGCAGGCGGCTACACTTTATTTCACTTTAATTCTGTTTTACACTACGAAACTAGTGACGTACTCGGTGCGTACTCGTATGGAGATAAAATTGTTTATTTTTTTAAATTATTATTTATTAAACCTAACACCTACGTTAAACAACTCGTTTGTAATTGATTCTTCCCACAATTGTTGTGTGTACTAAAATAAATAAATAAACTAGGTACTCATTAGAATTAAATTAAACTTAAAATTAATATCAGACAGAGTGCAGGCAGGTTTATTTGCGAAACTATACGAAATTATGTGTATTTAATAAAAGTGTATTAAACTCATCTATATTTTTTAATTAACTTTTAGGAATAATGATGACGATTCATTCTGCCGTGAAAAATTCTAGGTCTGACGATTTGTACCTATGTGAAAGTAATTTTCTTTGGTGAAAGTAATTACGTAATGAAAATCCGTTAATTTGTTCCTACATTCGTTGTTTACATCGTCGCAATCCAGCATAGAAGTAGCGTACCTCGTTGCGACATAGGTAAATAGCGCACGTCAGAATTGCACATTTATATTTGTGCGAGCGTGCGCACCTTGTGTTGGCTATAAATTAGACGCATGTTTGAAATATCAGCTAATGAATCTCTTCTACCGTCTACTTTTGGGTAGACTTAGGAAGTACCTACCTAGTTAATGACCTACCTAGCAAATCATAGAAAAGATAGGTTATGCATATTGCTTGCACGCTTAAATAAGCGTTACATCAACTACTTGTATGACAGTGAAGTAGACTGTATTTATGTATTTTTATGAAATACCTAGTCCTAGTCGAATAGGTAAAATACTATTAAGTAGGTATTCTGAGGTAAAATGTTAAAGGAATTTTAATTTTGAAAAGATGACTGGCTATAATTAACGCTCTTTCCTAGTTGGCAATAAATATGTGACCTAGTTTCATAATCGTGCAATTTACTCGTAATCTAATTTAGTTTTGTAACGTAAATCTATGTATAAATATCTTTACTAAAACATTTTAATTTAAAGTTAGATTGTTATTAATCAAAATTACGATGGACGTTTCGAAGCTCTATATTGGAAGCAACTTACGGTACTCTTCGTTACAAAGGCAGTATCATGGTGAATTACAACATACGTACGAAAAAACTAACTGATTTATTGAACTATAAGAGTTTGCGGATAGAATATATAGATAACACTTCTATTCACAACCTCATAATTTAACTGCTTATAAGGCATTGACCTCAACGCAAGACCATACAGAGAAATCTTTTGATTCCTGTATGTGAATCATGCGGACGACTTTTCTTGAGTAAGGTCAAACAATTATATCTTTTGATACGGTAGTGGTTATTAATCCTTGCTAAGATAGTTTTATATCAATGATGATATTATATCAATAGTTTTTACATTATAATGCTGATGTTATCTTTTAAGTAACATCACCTTTCTAAATCCGAATAATACCTACAACGTAAATTAAATTATCTAATCTCTAACGACGAAAATATATTGCTTGCAATACATAATTTGATTAAAAAATGATCATTTTTGCTACTAGGTATACATATATTTCGCTCTTCTAAAACTAGACTACATCGTAATCGTGTAACAATCATATTGACCCCATTAAACAACAAAAGCATAATGGACAGGTGTCGGTGTAACCAAATTTTATGTTTCAGATCAAACAGGGGTATGTTGCCAACCGCCAGAGCTGATCATGACCGAAGCTGATTCTATTATAGACCCAGACTCTGACGAGGACGAAAAACTTGAAAGAAAAGATTCCCTGGACGTACACGAGGAAGGTACGGAACCTTTAAATGCCTTATTTTATATTGCATCATCTTTGCTATGTTGTTACATAATGTAACTTTGTGACTAGGTACTTTGTAGTATTATAGGTAGAATCATTATAATTTCTTGTTGACAAACTTGTTGACAGGTATTGATTGTATCAGATAGACATTATTTGCATAATATGTAGACATAGCTTCATTGGAGACTACCTACCTAGTTACTGTATATATAATATAAGATCTTAAAAAATATTACTTTAATCCACCCTAAATGTATCAAATAATTTCTGAAATTTTCGAAAGTAAACAAACGCGAAGGAAAAACGTGCCGGGTCAGTAGCACCGACGCAATATTAAACATTGATCTCATAAATCAATCGTATTTGGCACTACTCGTTCGTTATGCAATAAATTATGTCTTGAATACTTTCTTTGTCATAATCAATTCGTCAGTTTTATTTTATGACTAGCAACTCATAAACGACCCACTGTTGGGCACGGTTCTCCCCACACAGCTGCGGGGGGTATAGAGCATACTCCACCAGGCTGCTCCAATGCGAATTGGTGGAGGATTTAAGACTGGGTAGAGTGTTATTCAGTTAGTTATCCTGCTAATTTATACTTTTTTTTTGTTTCAAACAGACGAACTATTTGAATGCTGACGAACGGAGCTCTTATCGCGTTTTTTACTTCTGGATACATCTGACCAACATAAAAATGCTCAGGTTTTTCATTCCTACTGTTTATTCCCAATCTTTACATTATGAACTCACCCTATTTTGGGAATCCTTTGTTCGTCCGTGTTATGTTTGTTTTGTTCGTCATCAGTTTGTTTTGCTTAGATTTCATCGCTAATTCCTCCAAATTTAATAATATCGAGCTTGTACAAACAGCGATTAAGGAACATGAATAATGACATATCAAACTCAGATTGCCGAACTAAATTTCTCTAATCTGAGCTATCTGATAATAAATTTTGATCGGTTATTTCCATGTGAAGAATTAAATGTGTCCTCGATTTATAAATTCTATTTCCAAATCTCCTGAATTACTCTACACGCCAACTAGATAAGCCTGAAATGTAGTCACATGTTACCACTAGATTATTGTAGGCCACCCGTCCCAATCCCGATAATAACTAGTACCTACTTAGTAGATACCTAATAGCTTTAGTATGGATGATGTGCCATTGATGTGTTTACTGACACTATACTCGCTTCAACGCGCTTTGCACCCCTCATTCCAAACAAATTAAGAAATGTTATGCATTACAGACGTTCCAATTAACGGTCTGGTTAGCGGCGTATCCAAGGATAATTACGCTCGATGTGCAATTCGAAGACAATGCAATAATTCTTGATTGTTATCGGCCATCTTGTACGAGGTTATTGCTCATAATACCCCCTCTTAGTTATGAACTAACATGCGCTAATTAATTGGTACGAATAGTAAAATAAATTATACTAAAAATCCTTGAAATCTTCTTATCTATCAGATTTAAGAGAGCCTCTAACACATAACGACATATTATATTACACACAACTCAGAAATGGGCTGCAAATTTTAGTTTTATCTTCGTATTTATGTAACTTAACTATAGATAGAAAAAACTTTCTAGTGAATTGATGCAAGAAAATGATGCATAGATTATTATCAATGTAATTTATCGGTCTAAATTGTTATAATATTATTTACAGATTTCACTATGTAATAAAGTAAAAAAAAAAATATTTACAAAATAAGGCACAAGGTATTCAAAAAATAATAATAATGTGATCCAAAAACAGACCTAGTGGCATTGTACCCAGAACGCTGGCAGTATTGATTACATTAGATTACAAATACGAGTACTGGGGTACCTAAATTCTAAATTTATATTTGTAAATGTAACCCTTGTGTTTTAAATAGTTAACCGTCACCATAACCATTTTTAAATGCTATAATAACAAAATACTATGTAAATTGTAGCATAAAGTCCATTTCCAATTTGTGATAATCTTAAGCAATCGTTTAACAATATGAAAATATTCTCAACGTATCCTGATTTCGTCAGACGCGGAAACAGTTAGTTCCTTTCCCTGTGTCATGTATCATGCAACTTTGAGTCTTAATGGAGCGCTCACATAGGCTACACTCCGACGGCAGGCGGGGGAGCCATGAACGCTCTGATGGCGGGCCTGCGGCGCGCCGGCTCGGCTCACTCGCTCTCCGCGCCCAAGACCAACGCCTCCTCCAGATCCTTGCCTCCGTCTCCGAGTCACACGCCCAGGTATAAAAGTCGGCACGGAAGTGTAGCTCTGAAGGAAAAAAGGGGATGACTGCGCATGGGATGTGAGTGCGGGGGACACGGCTGGTGAACTAATCAGTACCTACTTACGACTGACAACCCGCTCGCCCCGCGCAAGGTGATACCTTAAATTTCGACTTTTGAGCATTCAAAGTCAGAACTACACATTGGTGCCGCTCCGTATACCATGCTACTGGAGTTATTTCTCAGACCATATTCTACTACGTTCCATACTCCGCAGTCGTACGAACATTCTCAAGTATTGCGCCCTACGATTAGGATCAGATATTACGTCTTTTACTTATTGTATACTCGTTAGTTAACCTATTTAATGTTTTCAAAAGACGTGTGGCAAGGAGACTCCACCCCTGTAATAAATAATGTTTTAAACAACCTTAGAGAATATTATAGGTAACTAACTAATTCAAGTACTTACCTACTTTACGTTACGTTATGATAGCTGCTCATCACCTGCAATTAGAATTATTACTAGAATTATTTTTATATACGAATATGTTTTAACCTTAGAAACTGTTGATTTAAACCAAACGCTAATTAGTTCATATTATCATGTAGTGTAGATATTGATGGTATAGATTGAACTCGTAGAAATAGATAGCAGAGTATTTTTAAACTTAGCTAGTTACTCCAAACTCCAGCTCTAAGATCCAGAGCTCTTCAGGCCCGGCAAAGCATTGCCAAATCCTCCATACCATCAGGTAGCACGTCTGCTTGTTCGTTAGTTTATAATCTATAAAAACACACACCTAAGTAAAAGACGTAAGAAGCGGCAAAATTTTTCACAATCAGCACTTCTGACGCAAAGGAAGCAGTCATTGGAGTCAGGCAGCCCTTTCGGCGCGTGCGGCGCCACCTGGCTGGCGAGGGGCGGCATGAGCGAGGTGCTGCGGCCGGTGCTGGCGGCCGCGCTGCCGCCCGACGCGCTGCTAGCGGCCGCGCGGGAGTCCGCCCCTGAGCTCGCTGCCAGGCTCTCTGCTGCACAGATACACGAAATGGTAATTGCTGACAGTTTATTAATAACAAAAATAACATCTAGACCAAAGAGGCAGTTCTTTGGCTAGCTTAGCTTTAGCTAGTTAGCAATGCATAATCTTCATTAGTCTGTAGAGACTCTGCCTCGGCTGTCTGCTGCACCGTATCTGTGAATGAAACCTTGTCAACTTTTAGATATCGGATGTGTTATCTATTCGCATAACCTTTATTAGGCAGCTTATACGCTCGTATAAAACGCTAGGCCGAATTCGCACTAAGGAACGGGGCTAGCAATGAGAAACGAATGTTCCAGTTGCTGGCGGTCCGCGAGGAGTTGTCGGCGGCGGACGCGCGCGCCGACGGCGGCGCGGGGGGCGAGGCGCGCGCGGCCGCGCTCACGGCGCTCATGCTGCACTGCTGCGCCGCCGCACAGCTCGTGCAGCGCGCCGACCCCGCCACTTGATACTAATAAACTATTGTTCATTGTCCACCTGCTGTTTCATTTATGACGTTCGATGAAACGGAAATGCGCCACGCAGCATGCAACGTTCGTGACGAAGAAGAGGATGGCTATCGCCCAGACGGTACTTAGTACCATTTCTGCCACGGTACTTAGTACCATTTCTGCCGTGTAGTAATTGTTTTTAAAGCAATTATGTTCCGGTTGGAAAGGTGTGATTTCCGGTTACACTTCTTTAGAGGCGACCATCTTAGTCCTCAAGGGTAGCAACACATCTGTGACTGACTTAAAACGAGACTCCTACTAACAAGTACTTACTGGACTATTACTAACACCAACTAACAGGACTAACTATCACTAACAGTCCCCAGTCCTCATACCTACTAAAGAACTGACCAACTAATGTTCTAATTAACTTTCCTAACTAATTGGACTAACCATCTCAGTTCCAGTCTTGTTCAAAGTCAGTCACAGTTGTCATGGGCGGCAGCGGATGGGTGGTGCTGCAAGCTCATTTGCTATCTTGTATCCATAAAAAAAAAGAGAGAAAGTGAGATAGAGCGAACATTTGTAATAAAACAACAAGACTTTCAAATGAATATTTATTCATTTTTTTGTGTATATTTGAATATTTCGCCAAAGAAGTTTCACTTCTGACATGTGTACTTTGTACGCACGCACTTTTTTTTCAAATATACTTTATTCAGGGTTGGCACCTATAGAATATTTACTAACATACTAAATGTCCACTTCTAGATGCTCGAATGAGACCTCTTTTTATGCAGCGCCCTGCTCTACCCATCAGCTGTGGCCCATCATAACATTCTCAGTTACTTTTACCACGTAGTACCTACATTACAAAAACATTTATTAAAGGTATAAACTAATAATAAAATATCTTCAAGCCATAGAACCCGATCAGATTAGTCATAGTGGGTTAGATAAATGAGAAGGTAAAATAAAATTTCTCGTTTCGGGATTTTATTTCATCAAATAACTTTGTATTCGTCATTGATCTTTTACTGACTCATATGTTTCAACTCGTTTCTTTACATCCCGCTACTTTGAATGACTTACTTACCCGATATGACTCATCTCCATGGTACTAAAAGTAGGTAAGGCGATATTTCAAGTCGATAACTGTAAGCATCTAACGTTAAAACACTAGTTTTCCAAAGCCCCAAAATACACGCAGTCTGAATTCTTGAGTTGTATTTATGTTCATCCGCATTATCGCAAATGTTTACTTCCTTTCTGAATATGAACAAGTCCCAAACAAAAACAACATTTTGCGTCGTACCACAGAATAATTAATAGTACAAGTGTCGTACACCTAATTAAAACAGTTATGTAATTTTTATAACTTCATTTCATTGCACGATCTAAAAAATTACTTATCAAGTAGGTATAGGTATTTTAATTACTAGGAGTAATTAAAATATTCCATGAATATGTATATATTTATAGTTTTTAACCTTGTATAAAAAAATACCTACATAGAAATTCAATAATCGGGTTTCTTTCTGACAACGTACAAATGAAGTTTTACGAGCAAATAAATAAGGCACATTGACATAATTATTACTGCCCTAGTGCACGTTTTGCTCGGTTTATATTATATGAGAGGATGGCCCTATTGAACCTAATTCCCGGATTACACGAGGCTAGTATTTTAAGCCAGGTAGCTATTAGCTAGTGTTAGTAAACTAGCAAGCTATCAGGCTTGGCGTAGACAGAAATACCTTTTTCTCTGGACTAAGCTAGCGTCTCAAGCTAGGATAGTTTAATAGGATGAGGTTCTATATTTAGCGCTAGTGCCCAACACGACTGGTTGTGTTCTTGCGTGTGTCCACTGTGTTCAACTTTATGTGGCCAGTGACGATGTTATTATACGATTGGGTAGTGAGCAGTTATTTTACTTCACGAACAGTATCAGTATCTCCAGTATTCTATCCTAGCTTGTAAAAGAAAAACTATGCGAGTGTAATCTGGGTATCTATACTATTATTATAGAGGAAACAATTGTCTGTAAAACTACTGTACCGATTTCAAAAATTCTTTCATCATTAAAAAGCTGCATCTTCACTGAGTGACATAGCTAGGCTATATAATATTACTAGGTGTATACGAAACTATTGTAATGTCTAATTCCACGCTAGCGAAGCTGCGGGCGTCCACTAGTAATCGTATAAATGCTCACAGAGGCTTTATCTCTGATCAACGACAAAGAAGCAAGACACGTGTTTGTAAATGGGTTCACAACATTTTACAGAATGATAAAAACATTTAGCCTTTCGTTAAACCAGATCAAAGACCTGCGCGTATTGAAATGCGCCGAAAGTCCGTTTTGAGAGTTGGCGGTTGTCCAGATTTTCCTGAAATAGCACAAAGGATCCTTTGCGCGATGAAAAAACTTCTGCGAAATGTCAGCGCTCGCATTATGGCGGAAAATGTTGTGCGTCACAAATGCGTGAGTATGTTGTATTTAGTAAGTTCCTATCGTATCGTGTTCAACACAAAACTACTGTTTTATAAGTATCAGCACAACGAGATTAATAGCATAGTTGGTAGCAAACAAAGATATATTGTGTACATTTGTACAAAACTAAATTGCCGCATAATATGGTCGTAGTCCGTAGTAGAATAGGCATAGTAGAAGCGGTGACAGCCCAGTGGCTTTCGAACTCGCCTCTCACTCGAGAGGTCTGGGTTCAAACCCAAGCGGCACGCACCAATGACTTTTCTAAGTTATGGGCGATTTAAAAAATTAAATTGCTATAACGGTAACACATAGTGAGGAAACCTGCATGCCTGAGAGTTCATCTTATTGTTCTCGAAGGCATGTGAAGTATGCCAATCCGAATTTGGCCAGCGTGGTGGACTAATGCCTAATCCCTCCCACACAGTTCTCCTCTCAGAATGGGATATACAAAAGGTATTTTATTTTATTTTCTATTTATTATAGTACAGATCAATTAAACTAACAAACATAATTTACGTTAGTAATTTAACGTGTACGCTAACTGAATTCGGTTTAGGCAGTGCTGACACCTATTTTGTAATCGACAGCCAGTTAGTTTTATAGCAGTTTCAGTTGCACACAGCAATTTAGTCTTGAGATGGCATAAGTGCTGTTTCCAACACTCCGACATTGAGTATGAATAATCAAATGAGACCGTTTCAAAATATGTATACGTGTACACTTTACCTGCTTTTATACAAATGACGAAATTTTCCACTCATAGGTGATTTGGTGTACAAAATAAAGCGCAGATGAGCAAAGTAGGCCACGAGACTAGGAAGTGACCACGACGACAGGCGGCCCAAGGTCGCCTATTCGCCTGAACGTGCCTTAGATATGCGAACACTTCTTGCATGGATGCTCTTTGTTATAAAGGGCACGCAGCAGGTAACCCGTCTATTGACAGATAATGAGTCTAGTACTTAACAAATCTGATAATAGGTATCTAATTTCGCGGGTAAATTAGCCTATATCGATACTAATATTTAAAAAAAAGATATTACAAAGAGGAAAGATGTTTTCACACAAAAACTGATGGACCGATTTCAAAAATTCTTTCCCCATTAGAATGCTACATCTTCGTGACATAGGCTATATAATATTACCTACTATGTGTAAACGAAACTATTGTTATGTCTTATTCCACTAGTTTAATATAATTAATAATATCTATTTAAATTGATTAATGTTGTTAAGCATAAGCAATGGTGTGGCGAAAAATATTTAAACGAGTTTTTTTTTACATAATATTCACTTTATTATGTTACCTATCAAACAAAATATTTTAATAGGTCATTCTAATATAAACGTTTAGTTTATTACTAAACAAGCTGATACTTAGATGAACTCTACAGCTCTACATATCGAATCTTAAGAAGCTCTACCTACATTCATAGTCAGTGCTAATTATCTGTTGTTGATATAATATACTTTGTTCCTGAAATAAGACATGTTAGTACATTTGCCAACAAGTTTATTCGTTTGGGCGTTTTATTATGTGCCTCTAATGCCATCCAAACGAGGTCGTCAAAGAAAATAATTCCAGAAATTCCACCTAAAATAAATTTTATTAATTAAGTTCATATTATATTATTACTATGTCACACGCTAGAGCCTTTATAGACTACTAAAACTAAAGAATAGTTCCTGACAACTATAATACAGTATAATGGTATACTTTTTGAATATCTTTACATTGTGACTTACAGCATCAACATCATCAACATGACGCCTGATTTCCTCGAAGGAGTAAGCATTACGTTAAGATAAGACTACTAGAATCACATGCGGTCATTCGTCTGTTCCTAAAAATCTTCAATAAATGTGAGTAGAGAAGTTGACATTTCGATTCGGTAACTTTCCACTTAAAAACATGGGTCATTTTCATCGATTTAAATAGACAAAGGTGCGTAAAAACGTTCAAAACTTCCAAGATGTTTGTTTCCTCATGTTTTATTAAATACAACACACATTTTAATCGGAACACGGGACTCGGGAACACAGAATTGGCAACTGTTCAAGGTTAGTTAAAGTTGAAAATTTGCGTCTCTGTTTGGCCAAGACACGAAATTAGTGCGTTGAACGACCGCCTTGTTCACGTCAAACTTTTCTAATTGACGCAATCTTATGAGCATGTGCTATCTAGGAGTATGTTACGAAGTGTCATGCTTGTGCGTTATTTAACGACGATTGCGTGTCGATGATTTACGATTTATAATACGTGCTACATGCGATGCGCTCTTTGATACAGGTGATACAGCTGACTATTGAGATCCCGATGTTTGAGGCACATAAATTAAATAAATTTCCGGTGACCAGGCAGTTCCCTCGCCCAGCGTATCAGCTTAGCAATAGAGCGAGGAAATGCTGCCAGTATTTTTCGCATCCCACCACAGGAACCGAATTTTATTACTCATTCCTTCTAGTATCAGTCAATAATTTCAGGCAACAAGGCTTTCTCACAGTCATTTGTCTACTGAGGTAACTCTGTGCATGGTTGTAATTCTAGGTTCTTGACACTTCAGTACAATACTAGCAACAATAAACCTGTTAAACAAGTGTTTATCCACATTTATTGCATAACAACGATATGAGTTGTTACCATCTATAATAAGACTTATTTTTTAGCTAGAGGATTACACGTAAAAACAATCCAACAAAATTAATCTGCAATCGAGTTTACGGGTCAGCAACACTCCTATTGAGACACAATGCTTGTAGCGCGATGGCAGAAGCCAAGTAGGCTGGAAATTTTCAATCGGCCGTCAAGTGCGACCAACCTTTCACATTGAACTTAACTCGACTGACTCGACTAACTGTAATCAATTCAATTGATTGTAATAGTAGACAAAGGCGATAACGGACCATTATTTGTTGTCCACAATGCTCAATGAAAAATGAACGTGACAAATGGATACTATGGATATTTGAACGAGATGAAACCATTGTTTATCCAACGGGAAGGGTTCTTTGTTCCAGGACAGAGTGTCCGAGTCTCACTTTCCGCGTGCTTCCGCCAACTTGCGTCAACTACGCAGCAGACAGTGTGAGCGAGACGGACATTTGTTGTTGTAGCCGTCCCTCTCCGCACCACGCTTCTTTGTTTTGGCGATGATATAAAGGCTGGTTGCGGACGCGGAGATCGAATTTGAAACTTTACTGCCGCTCACCCAGGCGCTTCGCGTTTCGGAGCGGCGTACGGGTATCGTGTAGTGGTTTGCCTTGTGGTAAATTGACTGTCGTGATAGACTTGACAGCAGTGACCTTTGGAACCGAGGAGTGCAGTGGTAACCGAGTGCAGTGATGAGGCCCCCAGCGGATTACGATGGCAGCGAGAGGATGCCCGCGGAAGCGGAAGAAGGGGACCTTAGGGCCCCAGCGATGATGATCTGCGCGCGACTAGCGGGAAGAGCTATTATCCGAGTGGTTAGCCGATGTGAGGATGCCCAGGAAAATAGTCAACTAGGTCAGTCAGTTACCAATAGAATATAAACGTATATAAAACAAAGAGAATCCGCGCGCATTTATGGAAATGGATTCCATTACATTATTTACTACCGCCTACCGTTATTGCATCAACTGGAACATTAGGCGTATGAATGAATATTATTGGCTGCTTACCTACTTTGGCTACTTTAATGTTAATAAGAACCTCAGATTACAGAACCAACATAAAATCCCAACACTTTTAAATGAGGTGACTGAACTCATATGCCAAAAACACAGTTTATTATTAATCATTAATGTCTACCTCAAGACAATCAATCTTATCTCACACTCTAGTCTCCTATGTATCATTTTCCCTGTGCCTACGTAGATACGATATATTTAGTAGGTAGTACTAGATAAATAAAAAGTACCTGCCTATCTATGTAGGTATGTACCTGTAATAAATTGACCAACTGTTTCCTATTATACCTAACCTACTCATCCATTTATAAATGAAATAGGCTGCTTTTTATGATTTTAATTATCTTTAAAATAGAACGTGCCCAATTCACCTAGATAATTTAAAATTTAACTAACTCTAATAAATAAAAACACTTAATTCTTTGTCAATAAACTCGGAGTGCGTAGATGCGGCCTTGGCACTAATTAGTTATACTTAACTCAGAAAACTAAACTACCGACTGCACATCTCAACCATTGAGAAATACTGTTGCACAATGAATTGTATGTACCTACCTCATATCAAACTCTTAAAAATAAATTCTTAATTTTTTTGCTTAAATTATAATAAGTAACTGCTTACTAAAAGCTTATTGTCTTGAACTTTTCAATAGCCATTAGTTAGCCATTTATTAGTCTTAAAATTAGGTAAACTTAGTATCAAACTACGTTTCGATGACAAAGGTGATCTACTAGATATATTGAGCTCTATCTGACTCTACTTCTGACTCTAACAACAATAACTAAGAAAATAAGAAAGACTCAAGTTTTATTTTGATTTGTTTGTTTACAAAAAAAGGAAAATGAATTTAACGGCACCTAAAAAAACTGCACCAGGAAGAATCATGTGTTTGGTACTTTGCTTACAAAGTAACTACATATTTAGTAATCTGTGACTACGTTGCGAGCTAATCCCATTTCCTTAGTATGTCAATGACCCCGATATTGCTATTATTTCGTATAGTTTAGATCGAACTTCCTTTGATTAGTTAGTTCGCTAGATCATTATGGAACAAATCTAATAGACATGCAATCAATACAGACAAAAGGCTTGGACAAAACTAGATTAAGTATAACATATACACACATTGAGCGTAGACAGTAGACCAATTTATTTCTTCTGTGAAAGAAACACCGAGCCAGATGGAACCATAAAATGTGTTCCATTTCGGTATTCCACCGATCCGGTTGGATACCGTGGTCATAAAATACAAGTAAATAAATACACTACCTTTGACAATATAGGTAGGGTTTAATTAATTACCATGTTACTTTTCTCCAACCATATCTTTATTATATAAAAATGAATCGCAAAATGTGTTGGTAAGCGCATAACTCAACAACGCCTGGACCAATTTGGCCAATTCTTTTTTTTAAATGTTCGTTGAAGTTCAAGGATGGTTTTTACGGCGAGAAAAATTTGAAAATTCATCCCCTAAGGGGGTAAAACGGGGGTGCAAAGTTAGTATGAAGCTTTGCCGTTTTTGAAGTTAGTGAACGTGTAACGCGAGCGAAGCTGCGGGCGTCCACTAGTTGTATATACAAATGTGTTAGATAACATACGGAGTTATGTTATTAATAAAGGCTTACGGCGTCCACTAATATACTAATATAGTACCTAGGTCCTACCCTATTCATATATTATGCTCTACATGACACTTCGATGTTAATGTTGATTTAGTTATGTTCTAAAGGCAATTAGAGTAACAATAGGCTACATAACATTTTGTTTGAAGTGATGTTGGCGGTTCGCCCGGGGCAATATACTTTGACATAACCATAAATAACTAAAGTTGTCCACCGCCGACCGATGTCCACTCCACGCAATAAAACTTGATCGATGGCAACCGCTAAACCATCATTGATCAATCAATGCTGCATGCCGCTGGGCTTTGAATCCTTTTAAGCACAGACTACACTAGCCATCAACGCATCGTAAAGCTTGTAAAGCTTAACTACTAGACTTCCCCCAATAGTCACCACTCCGAAAGTTCTTATTCAGCAGTTGTATGTCATTTGCATTGTTAGAATTTTGAATGACATAATGGTTTATTTTATGGTAGGTTAGGGTTAGGTAAGTAATAGGTACCTACTTACTGCGTTTATTTCGAAGGGGAACTCTAGAAATATTTTTGACCACTAGGGATAGTGGTACGTGTGATTCTTACAGTAAGAATCTAATACTCATTAAAATCCCATCGGTACACAAATCTGTTCTTTGGCACACGAAAAATGCCTCCTTTGGATCCCAAAAGGCTTATCGCATTCGCATGGTTTAGCCCTTCAGTCCTCGCATCTCCTTTTCAGCTTGTACCAAACCAATATACTGCAATACATACTCTCAGAGTCGGTACCTACCTAAAACTGCTTAAAAATGTAAGTATAAAATTTCATCAGTCAAATGTCTGTTCTCCACTATAGATAGGTACGTTTCGTAAACATGATGAAAGAAGATATATGTAGCGTAAAGTTGTGAAACTACGTAGTGGAGGCCGGATTGGTCAAATGTAGCTCATATTGTAGGAGTAATTTGGAACTTTTTATCATATTAATTATGCATTCATTCGTGCAATTATCACAAGTGCTATGGCGTGATTAATTTTATTAAATTAGGGCGAAGAATAGGTACATACTGTTTAATATTTTGTAGGATTGGAAGTAGGTACCTATGTCCTTAATTTGAAATAATTTCAGTATTGAGTATTTTGCATTGTTCCTGTTTTTTAATACCTACTGCTAATATTTATTATAGCTACCCTATATTACCGCTATTTCGAGAGTCCTGAAAAGATTTTTCGCAAGGAAAGTTAGATAACTGTTATTCTAAATACGTTGCATTAGAGAAAGATAGTAAAAAAATAAAATATTTTTGTTTAATTTTTTGCATTTTTTAATGATTCCAAGAACTTTTTGATTCTCCTTCATTTAATAGGTTCCAGCGGGCAGTTTTCATGAGATGAATTCATTTATATCCTACGCTATGAGATGTGATATTATGTCATTCTTAGGAACATAACGATTGGATCATTATATTCGATGATTGAGTTAAAGATTTTTTTTTGCTTGGGATTTAGTACAGCAAATTCGAACTGTGTAAAGTTTTTATTGATGACAAATTTGCAATCAAGAATTCATACAATCGGTTGTGGTTTATTCTGTAGTGTGATTTTGAGATAATATGAATTAATTATTCACCAGTCACCTACATACCTACATACGGCGCAATTAAAAAGTTTGCACGAGATGAACCAATCCAATCGTTTTGTGTTTTTTTCTGTGGTGTGGTTTCGATGTAATTTAGAATATTAACTTAGGGCATCATCATCGGCAAGTCCGCCCATTCTATATGTATATCTTTAAATGACCCAATAAAGTGGTACAAATAAATAAATATTTCACCGGTTAGTTTTGTCTTCATTGAATTGACAATCTTACACAATACGAATTTGATCTAATGATCGTAACTCCATCCATGAAAATTTTTACGCAATACCCTGGCTGGATATGTATGTAGGTACCTAATGCTCATTCCAGGGAATTCAGGTCGAAATTAAATGTAAAAAAATATAAACGATTGCATAATTTAGTTACTTAGTGAAACACCAAAGACTTGCTTATGATTTATAATAGACTAGTGGACGCCCGCAGCTTCGCTCGCGTAGAATTAGACCCATTAACGACGTCTACCCGTCTAACGACTTCAAAAACGGCAAAGTTTCATATTAACTTTGCACCCCCGTTTTACCCCCTTTGGGGGTGAATTTTCAAAAATCCTTTCTTAGTGCTCCCCTACGTTATAAAAGGAACCCCTGTGCAAAATTTCAAGTTTCTAGCCCTTATAGTTTAGGCCCTGCGTTGATATGTCAGTCAGTCAGTCAGTCAGTCAGTCAGTCAGTCAGTCAGTCAGTCAGTCAGTCAGTCACCTTCTCCTTTTATATATATAGATATTTATATATTTTATTTATTTATTTTAATGTATCCAAAGGGTATCATTTTTTCATTGCTTACTACCTAACTTACTGTTACTGTTTAGTATTATGCAGGCAATTATTTACTCGCAAATGTGTTGACCTTACTAAGACATTTTTTTCCTTAGTTTGTTCCTACAAACTGGTAGTAATTGTTTATTAAAGTCACTTCCCTGATGTAAGAAACATGAGAAAAGAAAATATCTAAGACACTAACTACAAGCAAGTGGTATTTTTTCGAATGGACTTTTGCAGCATGATCGTAAAGACCATAAAGACTTCACCGAATAACACACAACAGCTCTTCCTGCTGTGATCTTTAAGATCAACAAAGTGATCAACATAGTTTTTTTTCATATTGCCATTTGTCAGTGCCAACTTGTCAACTATTGTCAAATGGTCAAATGTTGTCAGCGCGTCAACCGTCAATGACAAGATTGTTGTTCCTCAAGTTGTTTTTTCCATAAATTTATTCATTTATTATTTAGCCACTTAACCAGTAACCACCTTTTTATCATAATGTATAGTTTTACAACATAATACATATAAAAGTTTACAAGATTATTAATATCCTACTAAGCTGTATCAACCGTCATGTCCAGGTGAAAACGGCTTATAAATTAAAGATGATTTGAATGGTCCAAAAACAAATCTAATAATAGAAATAGATCGTTGTGTTTAGAAAGCTTTTAAATAGATATGTGCGCAGCAAAGTGAGTTTACTGGGGCAAGTGAAGTGACTACACTCAATCTCATTCACACATTCAAGCAAGTGAATTGGTTTGGTTAGTAGAATCAAGTCAATCCAGTGCCTGCAATTTAAAATGGCTTTGGCCGTGACCCGCGTCATTTTAAGGTGTGAAAATGCACAGGAGTCGCAGATATTAGGTGATGAACTTAATTTGAAATTCTACTATTTTACACTAATTCTAATAGATATTTAACACCCCTTTAGTCAGTGTCAGTTCCTACATTTACTTAAAAAACAGGCATTCACATAGTCATAAAAAAAAAAGTAAAAGAAATATTTGTATTTGTTACAGATTTGTCAGAATGTCAATTGATGCAAGTCCCTGATGCAGTATACCACCTAATGCGGCATACAGAGCTCAAAAGCTGTGATCTCAGCGGAAACGTTATCACCAAAATACCACCTAAATTTACAGTTAAATTTAGTTTAATTACTGGTAAGTGAAAGTTGCAACAGCAAGTGACAGTTTGATATTTTTTTATACCTACTTCTAAAATTGAACATAGTATTACATCACACCCACTTTTCACCAGATATGTTTAGGTCCCGTGTAAGCCATACACCAGGCACAAATCCAGATTCCGAGCTGCTACCAAGATAGAAAATTCAAGATAGAAATTTAATTCAATTCAATAGGGCATTTCAAGATAGAAAACCCCACTAGTTGTTGAACCCAGCACCTCTAGCTTAGCAGTCATGATAACAACCTCTAGACCAAGTATGCCTCAGTAAATCTAGGCTCACACTTTGTTTTTCTATATTTTAGACTTAAACCTATCAAACAATCAAATGGCGAGGCTACCGGATGAGCTGTGCACGTTGGCTTGTCTGCAGCGGCTGGACATCTCGCACAACACATTTGTGGCCCTGCCCCACATCGCCTTCCAGTGCCCCAGCCTACACACCCTCCTGGCTCACCACAACCAAATCATTGGTACTTAATTTATTAATCTATGATATACATACCTAAGGTAATTTTAACTTATTTTTATTGGACCCCAGATGTGTGATTATTGATGTATTTTATCACTGTCAAAATTTTAACATTTCATACAAAATACCATGTCTGTAATTTAATATGTATTGAAAAGTACCTTAATTCAATCAATCATATTTTTTTAGTTATCTGTCTGTTGGGCCATCCAATTTACATATTTTAAGTGGTCCTGACATCTCATATTCTGATAAATTTATGGGATTATCAAAAATTATTTAAACTCTTTAATCACAATGCACAATGGACAGATGACAGACTACAGCCATAATGTATGTTGACAGGCAATGGCATACCTTAACCAGGAAAATGTAACCCAAAATGTAAAAATGTTGTTAATAGTAATAATTATTTACTAGTAAATAATAATTTACAGAAGTGGATGTGGACAGATTGGCCAGATCCCGAGCAATCGAATATGTTGACCTCAGTGACAACCCAATACCTCCTCGAACACATGAAGAACTGAAACAGCTGTCAAGACCTAAAATATCTATATCTGAAAGAGAAAAGGAAGACTGGGAAGAAGATATGATAATATAGATAGCTAAAATGCTAATTGTGGACTTGTGCATGTATTGGTGTGCAATTTACCTGGTCTATATACAAACTGGCCTAAACTCAGCTGTGATAGTTGTCTGTGAAATCAAGGACAATATCGACTATGTAGTAAATGCAATTATTATGATAGAAATACTTTGCAACTTGTAAGAGTATTTGCTTATTACTTTAAGGTGCGAGAATGGAAAGATTAACAAAGTGTGCTGGAGAAAATGTACTTAAATAGGATAAGATCATTTGAAAATTTAAAAATAGTGCTTACAACACACCAAATATTTCAAGTTTTTTTTTAAATGTGAATAATTAAGATGATTATAATTTGATGAACTCTCATTGTATTGAATACTAGTCCCTATTTTTATATAAGCTTAAAATACTTTTGTATGTACCTTAACAAAGGATTTTTTTGTATATAAAACAAGTAAAATATAAATCTACTTATTTGATAAAAAAAATATTAGTTTGATTTTTATACCCTCCTTTATTTTATATGACCTACCTACATTCTTGAAACAAGTGCACATAAATAGTTTATATACACCAAAAATAACGTAGGTGAAACAATGCTACCCTGCGGTCCATGTTGTCTGATCTTGAGTCTTTGTTTTGTCATTATGAGGTAATTAGCGACTAGTTTTAGGGGTAAGCTCCCAGTCTCTAACTTTGACAAAAGATGAAGGATTATAACAGTTCGAAGGCTTTAGCTAAATCTACGAATACATATAGCTAAGCATTTTTGTTTCTCACTTAAGCAATTTATTACCGAGTTGACAAGTTCATGAACTGCATCTTATTTGACCTACCACGACAGAAGCCAAATTGCGTGAATGAAGTAAGACGGTTCGGCTCTCAAAAATGTGTAAGACGTGTATTCTAAGTTCTAATATCTTTGATGTAAAATGGAGATAGATAGATAGTCCTGTCGGTGCGTGCTGTATTTGAATCATATTTAAAAGCTTGTAATATTTCTTTTATTTTCATTCGCGATTTCGCGCGCAATCAAGTTAAACACTTTACTTGCGTATTTGTGAACACACACAAAAAGTACCTAGTAGTACCTACTAAGTTAATGGTCGGAAGCAAAAAAGAAGAGACGGCAATACAGTGCAGAATATATAAATACGGATTTATTTATTGAAAATTCTACAAACCTTTGAACCACTGCTCCTCTTATCCCATCCCATGGAGAAACTTCGCAACACAAACTAGCTAGAGATACTACTTCGCACGGTGTGGGTTAAGTAAGTTAACGGAGTTCTATCATTCTATGTTTCAAACCTACATCTGGCGCCATCTATGACTACTTGATGACTATTACAGAAAACAATACAACTTACTGTCGAATTAATCTGTTTAATCCACTGGCCACGAATACATTCATCTTAATTGTCAATTTATTTGAAAAAAAAATCAGTCTTGTCACCTCTCAGCAGTCTACAAACTTCCAAGCATGTTTCTGTGAAATGTAATTATGTGAAGACTAAGGCCGAAAATTACACTATAAAAATACAGGATTAACAAATTAGGATGGCAGGAGGCGTAGATGACGACCCTAGCCTAAAGGGACTCAGTCGATATTTCAATAGTCAAACTAATAGAGGACGGGCAAATGTTAGTACCGTACTCATGCTTAAATTTCTACATAATATTATGTAATGTATGCTTACATAAATGATGTAATGTATTTAATGAATGGGAACGTATTATAATTGTTTGTTGGTTGGTCCTTCTTGATGGTGGATAGATGTGATTTTTTTAAATAGCTGTTCGCAATAAACGGCCTGGAGAGCAAAAGCTATTTTTATCCCCGAAAATTGCATGCTTCCTTGATATTCACCAATTTTTAATCAAATGATGGCAGGGCCGGATTTAGGGGAGGGCAACAGAGTATACAGTCCCGGGGATTGTGGGGGCCTCCACAAAAGAGGGGCCCCCACAATAGTTTCAAATTCCGATACAACTTTTCTTTTGATATTTTTTTTTTCGCTGTTTTACCTTTAGCTTTACCTTTGGACAAACATGATTATATTGTTCTTAAATATTAACAGAAATCATTAATCTATATTTTTATATGTATGATAAATAATAAAATATCATTTCATCAAATATCTTATCATTGGCTGAACTGTGGATGAATCTAGATTCTTATTAGTGGGTAATCATTGTTTGTGTAGCTGCACGTAAAACGTTTTGATGCGGTCGGAGCCGGAAAAATACGACTGCAAAACTAATCAGCGCTTACGACTGATAACTCCATCACGCACATACCGAACATACCTTAATTTCGACATGATGCGCAGGCGACGTCAATGTCGACGACTGCTGCCTGCGCATTCAAGGTCAGATCCTGGACGTTGGCTCGACTTTGATGTGTTTCCGAAAATTGGGACTATCAAGAAATATTAAAAAACAACCCAGCATGCATTATGTGCATACCTAAATATTATTTTATATTTTTATTTAAATAAAGTATCCATTATTTGGCGTGTGACGATGCATAGCATCTTGAGAGAGCGTCGCTTGACTTACCCTTAACTTACAACCAATCACAGCTCTCCGTTCCGCGTCAACCAATCAGCGTTCAGCAATTTAACGGGTGATCACCAGGTGACCATTCCCGGTGGTATATATAATGGTTATCTTACCGTTCGATTTCATAGCGTCGTTATTTCCCTTATACAACCAAGCAGAAACTCTGCTGGATTAAGTACAGAATGTACATAAAGTAAAATCAGTACATACCTATCTTAATTTGATTTTTTAATTCGTTGTAATTGAGATGAAAGTGAAAGTGTTAAATTCATTTTTAATTCATCTGAAAAAATACATACGTCATCTGGTGTCGTGTGTGAAATCAGTATTTTAATTTAATTCTTAATTCATTTAAAATCTTGGTGAAAGTGTTTATCATAATGAGTGATAAAGAAATACACCATTAAATGTGTCGAGCTCACACAGGCGCACTCGCCTGTCGCTTTAGTCTAGCCAAGGTGCTCCTCCTACTCTGGTAGTGAGGAACCGCAGGTAAAGCGGAGCAGACTCGATTTCGTACCTGGCCGGGAAACGGTGCGTAATCAGAGATCACAGCCTTTTAACTTTTAATTTAACTGTAAGGTAAGGTGAAATCGCCACCCAGTGAGAGTGCCCAACGCAATTGCTGTCTGTGTTGGACAGAACCTTGATGTCCTCCAGCGTTTTGACAGCTCTAATGGAAGGACGTCCGGTATGTTGATACTCAACACAATACCTATTGGAACTAGAGATAACCATTCGGCAATTTATTATCTTGCCTATAGTAACAGCTCTAAGTAATGCCTTACTGAACACGCGATCTACTTATCAATCAGAATTTACGACGATTGACCTACTGGGCTGCTTCCCCAAGCACCACTTTCTTTCAAGCATTGTCTATGAAATGACTGAATTATTTCAAACTAATATCTAGTTTTCACAAAACTTAGTAAAAACAGTATAAAAAATAATAAATATTATGCCGTCTGACCCCGGATTGGGCGCGGGCCTGTTCTATGGGTGTCAGAGACACCGAATACATACATATATATTTTTAAATGCATAAATGGATGATATTGACATCCAGACACTGAACAGACGCGGGTGTTCGTCGCGCTAATGTTTGTCCTGAGTGGGATTCGGACCCGCGACCCCTGATGAGCAGGCAGGGTCATTACGGATTGCGCCATCGGGCCCGTCGTACAATACATATACAGCTTGTTTGCGGAAAGCAAGCGGAATAAACAAACCTGTCGACTAAGACCGTCCCTTTCTGTCACGTGACGCAAACTCGTACAAAAGGGTAGATTGAAAAACGGAGGCTGTCTCCGAGCGTATCGGAACAGTGGCAGATGCTTTGGGCTTCGGAGGCCCTTCTCCATAGACATAAGAAGTTGACCTTCTCCAAATGATAAGGGGAATGCGTCTGCCATTTACCTCCAAACCACTACTTGCTTATCCCCTCGTCCCATATTCGTCACCGATTCCAAACCGCTCAATCGGCCGAGACGACAGAACAAATCTCTTATTAATACAGGGGTCGCTGGCAATAGTGGCAATACGGGACTTGCATCCATTCGATCAAACAGAGCTCCTGGAGAATGACTCACCTTGCCTTGCGCCTTGCTGGCGCACGTTCTACGGAGGCTGTCTCCGATCGTATCGGAAACAGTGGCAGGCGCTTTGGGCTCCGAAGGCCCTTCTCCTAATGATAAGGGGAATGCGTCTGCCATTTACCTCCTAAGCACTACTCACTTATTTACCGCTCGTCTCATATTCGTAGCAAATTCGAAACTACACGATTGGCCGAATTGAATGAACAAAGCAAGCTCCTATTAAAACAGGGATCGCTGGCAATAGTGGCAATACCGGACTTGTTTCTGCGCCCCAGTGTTTTCTTGTTCTTGTCCACCATGGTGCTGACAAAGAATGGCGACGGAACCAGCAGGCCCATTTTCAACCTGAAAGGATTGGATCAGCAAATACATAGTTGCAAAACTATTAAAATTAATTTCGCAATTTCTAATTGCCCATTTTCTCAGGAACATGGACTGGATGGTCAAAATAAAACCTTCCTGGGCGTACTTTTACCTGATCATTTTACACAATTTTACATAACTTGGTCCGAATGATATACTTTGGGCTTGCCATTAATGAAATAAACGAATGACATTTACTTGTGTTTACATTTTATATGAAACGTTTAATTGTTTTTCACAATTGTCGCTACGACCCATAGACGTCCCACTGCTGGGCGCGGGTTTACATTTGATATGAAACGTTTAATTGTTTTTCACAATTGTCGCTGCGACCCATGGACGTCCCACTGCTGGGCGCGGGTTTACATTTGATATGAAACGTTTAATTGTTTTTCACAATTGTCGCTGCGACCCATAGACGTCCCACTGCTGGGCGCGGGTCACTCCCGCGGGCGCTGCTGCGGGGGGTCTGGAGCGTGCTCCGCCACGCTGTCCCGGTGCGGATTGATGGAGGATTTTTACAATTAGCCATTAATTATTATTAAATCCCACCACGATTTCTCCGATTAAATCTACGAGAAATCGGCAACGGAACCCACACAGGAGTTGGATTATTCAGGAATAATTTGTAATACGCAAGTCAAATACTTCACCACAACGTGCGACCTGAAGTGGTGCATCATTGTGTGTATTTTTCATACAATTTAAATTCGTTTTCTAACAATTCATTTAACATTAAAGTTTTTCACTGTAACTTAACCTAACCTTTCAGTTGCATTATTTCCGTGTGAATCATTGACATGTTAATATATATAACATGTCAATGAGGGTTATGGTCATTTCCACACATTGGTGACAGACTTTGGCTTCAGGTATCATATAGTTTAATATGACAAAATTAAATACTTATCAAATGTAACGACTACTTTACATAGTATTACAGTACCGACAATGTCTTGAGTACCTCAGTAGTATTTTATTACTGAATGAAGTATACACCGTGCCCGCCGCAAGCGCGTTCATTCCTGATGGATATCGTGATCGATTGAATTTGGTCGGCCTGTTTCCGACTTGAGTCTCACGTGAGTAAGCCGGCAATTTCAACTACACCTGGGTAGTATTGAAAATAACAATATACCTACCTAGTAAAAGAAAATGAATGGAAATTCGTCTTTAGGTGTTACTGGCTTGAAACATTTATTCTTAATTCAATTTTATTGGACTGAAGTAAAGGGATTTAGTTATTTAACTTTAACCTTAATCTTTCTCCATTACTGGCTTGACATATTCATTACTTACCAGCTATAAATTAAGTCAATATAATTTGGCGGGGCCCATCTTCGAGCCTCCTGCCGTGGGTCCCTCATCATCTCAATGCACAAGGAATATTCTTGGTGATAGCACCGATGTGGAAGAGAGCCCTCTGGTTGCCCGGCCTTCCACCGCCTCGAGTGTAGAAAATCAAGCTCTATGTCAGGAATTGGGGCTTAAAAAGATATCACTATCGATTGGTCTGACGCCCGAAGATCTCTACTCATATGCAATTGGAGAGGATCCACACTAATAACATACCAGCCGGCGTGGTTCCATTGGGTTAAATAGTTTAATGCAAATAACTTTAACCTTGAGCTTTAAGCTTATCTAAGTTCGAAGCTTTCTTATTGATTGAAGAAGAACTAGCATATTATACTACCTATCTAGTTACATAAATCCATAAATCGGTAATCGTTACGTTCGAAAAAGCAGTTGATAGTGAAAATATGAATCAAAGACCTTAAGCCGTAAAACTCCCATTTCGCCAGACTCCAGCGGCCTTGCATGTTACAGGGTTACAAAATAATCATATTGAATCCTTATTTGAGACATCCAGTAGGTTAACGTCAGTACTTCCACTGTACCTACCATACTATCGTCAGGTAGACGGCGATTTTTGTATTTTGTACCCGACATCTTATTTATATAAAAATGTTATGTTGGTTTGTGTACGCTTCAAAAACTCAAAAAGTTCTGCACCGATCGAGCTGAAATTTTAGCATGATATATAATCTGCATCAAGGATTGTTTTTATCTAATTTTTGCATCAGTCAGTGTTGCAAAATTAAACTTAAATGACATGTATTATTTGTTTTGTTTCTAATTTCGCAACCATTCAATCACAATGTGCCACAGCGAAGCGTGGCAGGGTACAGCTATTTGATTATAAACGACAACATACGGACAATTTGGGAAATTATTACAACAGAACAAAAATATAATATAATACAATCCTGTGCCCTGGAAAAGTATTAGTTTAATCAATATACGCTTCCATGATTTAATCCGAATAGCACTGCAAATGTTATCAATGTCATTGAGCCCTGTTTATTTCAATACTTATCCCTAATAAAGCAATTAGGATGTCGGAAATTGGGTAAAATGAATGCTTTAAGACGTGGGAATATCCGCTTCCCTTGACAATATGCACTCGGCAATAGTTTTGCTATGCTGACACTTGGTAATTGGTGTAGGGGAATACATTTCCCAGTTTTATTGTAAACCCAAAAGTATTGAAAACATATATTGTTGCTGAAACTCGTTAATTAATACAATGTTGCTGTTTCTTGCAGTAATTATGTAATCCTTGACCCTTATCACATAGCGTCGTTCTCGTGATCACCAGGAGATATAAACACGTCTCTCAAGATGCTATGCATCGTCACACGCCAAATAATGATGCAAGTTTTACATAACAATAAAACTTGTATTATTTGCGGAGACGATGCATAGCATCCAATTAAGGCCTCCTGGTGAGAGACTTCTATGAAATCGAACGGTAAGATAACCATTATATATACCACCGGGAATGGTCACCTGGTGATCACCCGTTAAATTGCTGAACGCTGATTGGTTGACGCGGAACGGAGAGCTGTGATTGGTTGTAAGTTAAGGGTAAGTCAAGCGACGCTCTCTCAAGATGCTATGCATCGTCTCCGCAAATAATACAAGTTTTATTGTTATGTAAAACTTGCATCATTATACAGGAATTTAATAAAGGTTTATTTATTTAAGGTAACCAAAGCAACTTATTCGCTACTTGCTATGTACTACGTCTATCACAAGTTCTTCAAAAGCAAAAAAAAATAAAACATAACGATATGTTGATTTGGGTAAGTAATTAATATTTTTTATGTTGACCTCTCAATAATAATAGCAATAAAAATGTTCGACCATTGGGGGTCTGTGAAGCCCATAACCGGCAGCCGCAGCCTTTCTGCGCATTTATGATAATCGGATCGGATTTCCTACGGAACGCACTGGGTGTTTATCTCCCTTGCGCAAAGCCCACCACCAAAGTTCATCCTCCGAGACGAGACAAAATCTAGGTTAGCCTTCAGGTTCGGCAATTTTCGACTCATTCAAACAGTTGCCATTTTCTAAGAGATCTGAGACATAGAATCTGAGAGTCTGAGACGACTGAGACGCAGAATAGGTACTTATTGCCTAGACAGTGGTGTTATTAAAGCTTCGAACCCAAATATATTTAAATTTATTTATGATCCAAATCAAAGTTAACTTGGAACACACTTGTTTTTTCAGATATTGAAACGAAAATTAAAAAATAAGTACGCATTTTTTAAATTATATATTCAATATTTGGTAAAACAGTATACAACAATCCCAATGCCTAAGAATACAAAATGTGCAAAATGGAACGTTGATTGAACGTTTTTTTTTTCCAAACGTCAATCGATCAGCCGATCTTCTTGTCTGTGCTGTTTTGAGGTTATACCTACTTTAGTAAATTACATAAGTCTAGTAAAAAATCAGGTATGTAAAACTTAACACTGAGATTTATTATGTAAAAATGTTTGTTATTGACATTTGTTTTTAAATTACTAAATTGCATTGTAGTATGGCTGGTGGCGACGCAGCTGATGAATCCCAACTGAAGGGTCTCTCCAAAATATTCAACAGCCAGACAAACCGAGGAAGAGCAAATGTAAGTAAAAATATTAATTTGAAAGGGTAAAAAGTTGTAGAAGTATCAGCTTATTGCATGTGGCCACTAGGAAATTTGAAAAAAAAAGGAAATTTATTCAAATTTGATAGAGAACCCTTTCTGTTATTAGGCTGGGATTGCAAGCTGATGATAATTGACGGCCCTGTCAGTAAATTGCAAGTCCTCAAATATGCTACTGTGGAAGACCTGTTACCTATAATTGGCTAGTCTTTTTTTAACTAGATTTACGTATACTGTTTGTCTGAACCAAGTATCACAGCTACCTATTTGTGTAGTAATACAATTTGAGTTGTATGGTCCATTTTCTTAATGTTATTGTTGATCAAATATTATCTCAGTAGAACCAAAGTATATTAAAACAAATAGGTTAACTCCATTAAAGAGTCCATGTAAGAGGTAAATCTCCAGCTGTTGCAGTTGTTTGTGCGCATGTCATGCATGTATGTACATAGATTCAAGCTACTATATGCAATTAAGCATGAGTAGCTATCTTTAGCAGTTGTATACACAAAAACAGTCCTGTCTTAATGAAATATTAGGTTAAATGGCCTTTGGGTAAATTTCATTCCTAGTGATACAACCAGTTGAACATAGCAGTTGTACCATGGGCCAGTAGCTCTGTTGGTAGTTCTGTTGCATTATTATTGAAACATGATACCAATTATTCTTTGTATTTTTTCAGACCGCCAAAGCTACATATGCTGTGTTTGGTGCTTTAATACTTTACTACACATTGAAACCCAAATCCAAGAAGTAATCATCCTGTTATACTTATTTAATTTTGTTAAGCCATTTATTTTTTATGGTGTTAAAAATCCATATTTAATTAGATTTCTTAAAATCATGTAATGTTTGGTAACTTTATTAGTCAATCGCTTATAAATTTGTTTAGTTTCAGTAAAAACTACATCTTACAATTTAGTAACAATTAAAATCATGTGAATACTATCAGTAATTTTATTTACCTGCACAGTTACGTGTTATATGCCTTCTCAAACACAATGTTGAATTTTCAAAATGTTGGATTCTTATGATGTTGAATTTGCTAAAAGTTGAACTTGCAATATGTTGGATCAAAAAACTGTGTGCATGAAACATTCAAGATTATTGAAGATGGAAACAAGGAAAAAATTATTTTGTTGTGTTCTAAGATGCTAAAATTACTAAAATCTGAGAAAAGTATTTCTTATTATATTTTAGATTGTTACCCCAGCCATTCTATCAGTTGTACATACACCTTGATGTTTATTCTAATGACAGAAGCATAAATATTTATCCTGTACCTAATTTACGCTTTTTTGTCAAATAAATCTGAGAACTTACACACAGCTATTTCAATTCATTAAGAATAAATGTGACATATTTGTCAATAATGGTTGAATATATTTATTGAGATGAAAATAAAACACTCTGTATTGAAATAAATAGTTTATTAAAATTAATAGGTATGCATAATTCGAAAATAATAAAGCTGCACTTGACAGAATATGTCACGATTATAATACAGATCTTGGAGCATACAAATATATTGTACATAAATGAGAAATACCTTAATGTCTTGTCTTTGGTGTCCTAAAATTATATGATATGCAGTTTTGAATTAAAACAAATTAATAAGTGAAATATCATGGCTATGTCAGTAAACATTTTAATACCAATTTAATATCATTATATTAGCCAAATTGACAAATATTTGTGCATTCAATGAGTACAAAAAGTTAACACTAAGTGAAGCGCTAGCACCAGAGCTGTCAGAATATTAGAAGACCTCTAGAATGTTTAATTTCCATGCTACACACAAATGTTTATAATTCTGAGTAACTACACTTTGTTATAGGCACAATTCACAATGTAGTAAGTATGTATATTTACTACATAAATATTGAAAAAATTCATAATCTACATGATGGCTATGAAACATCTAGCAGGCATTTAATATAGTAAATGTTTCTATGCACACAACAAATATTGTAATACTGCAAAATGATTAAATATAGAGAAAGATATTTCATAAAATATAAATTACACAAAGTTATGAAGACAATAAATAATATAATACCGTAAACACATTGCAATATGACTAGCATTTAAGGTTTGTTCTGTAGAATGCATATTTCATTCAAACACCTATCTATCAACATTATTATATTAATACAGAACACCACCACCAACTTCGTATCATCACAGTCGCTTTAAGCTCCAATCGAAATAAAAGAATTTGTAGGAGGTTTGGTAATAATATAGCCAGGGTCTTTGTGTGAAATGTTTCGAGAACCGTCAATCTATTGATTCATGCGGTACAATGTGCAATTAGTATACAATTTAATCTATTGAGTATTCCTGGACTATAATCATTCATTTTCAACACTAAAAATTCTCTTCTCATCTGTTGTTCCCGTAAATACCTTATCATACATACAAAACTAAGAACTTGGCATTAGATTATGGTCGCAATTCGGTGGAAGAAACATTGAAAATAATGTCATAATATAAGGTGATAAATGCACTTGCACCAAACAAAAATATGTAAAGGTAAATAAAAAATTGTAATCAATAATAGGGAAGAATAATAATTACATCCACTTTTTCTCACAATACATAGGCAATGTATTAATATAAAACCCAACAAAGCAAAAGCACTTGTTTGCCGTGGATGGAATGCTAAACAGTAGAGTAAGCAGCTACTTCCCTTAAGAATAACATTGACTTACATTGCAACTATGTTCACAATATAAGGGTTACACTTATTATAGTCACCTTTAAATCGATGTAAACTCCTAGTACAAAAGGACCCTTATATTTATATCGTGCCAGTATTATTCTAGGACGTCATAAAACGAGTTTTAATATGAGTATTTTAAATAAAAAATTAATCTGTAATATTATTTTAGAATTTGATGTTATAACATAAATGTATAATTTTTCAAATGTCCATATATGATTTAAAAGCATAGCTAATTTACATTAACAGGCAAAGAATATTTTTGGTCTGGAAATTGGAATAACCATTTCGACTAATTTATAGTCTGTTTTATCGGTATAACTATTTCGACTAGTTTATGCATGTGTGTATAATACTTAATCTCATTATGGGTGCTGACTGCGTACTAATTGTTGGATCGAGAAAACAACTTATATTTCAGTATTCATATAATTCTATGTCTACTACTTGATTAGATAGGTTTTTAAAACATTATTAAAGTGTTACATATCAGATTTTGATGTTACTGTGATAACATAAAATATAGCAAGTGACTAAAAGAACAGTCAATTAGTCGAAGAAATACAATTTCAATCCATATCGTCGGTAGAGTTGACTAAACTGATGACAATACTTGCATTGCAATATCCATAGTTTTTAGTTACTCAGTGGATACGACCACTGATATAATAAAATTTTAACCGCATTACATAAAATACCATGGCAGTCACATTATCATTGACATGCCATGTTTTTAGGTGGTCATGACATCGTCGAAAAATGTTAAAAAATACTGTATTTATTTAAAATTGGATTACTTAAAAGGCTCATTAAGACCGTCGTACTATTCATCACATTGATTACAATTTACAAAAATAGTTATCCGACCTACTTTCTACGCCTTGTCGAACACTAAACCAAAATTGAACCATGATTTGAGCGTCGAACGAATCGATGATCGATAACTCAGTTCAATTATTTACCCATAAAACACCCTATTCAGAAATTTTCACAACTTTGTACATGCCAAAAAAATACCGCGATGGTATCCAAATTGGGTCCTCAGATTTAGTATCGAGTATCGGCAAAATATTTTATGATCACGTATCGATGCTACTGGATGCTACCTATATGGACTACATAGTCTACTGCAGGATGAAATATTTGATCTGCGTCCGGTTCCTCTTTTGATGTGTATACTGCGGTCGCCAGTAGTTGAACAGTGGACCAGCGCTATACTAAGGGTCCGAGCACCGCGTCCTCCGTGTCCGACTGCCGGAAGACAATGTGAGACCACTCGTACACACTGGATAACTTGAGACACAGATGTATTTTCATCCATCCATAATCCTTTTGAGGTACACTGCTGGACACAGGACATGCTTACTAAATCCAGCGGTTTCCCGTCGTCTTCTGTACTCCTTTTTCAGGGTCGTGGTCTCGAGGACTTTTTTTTTTTTTTTTTCCCCACCGGTTATCTGTCCTTCGAAGGTATATATAGGCCCATTCTATGTACAGTATGCTAAGCGTTTAGTCAGCGCGTCGAACAGTGGGCGCGCTATAGCCAGGCGGGCGGACGCGCGAGCGAGTAGAGCGCGGACGGCGGCGCGGGCGCGGGCGTTGGCGCCGCGTCCTCCGTGTCCGATTCCTCGGACGATACGCGCTCGGCCGTACTGAGCGCGACGCGCGCGTACTCGTCCGTGTCTATGCTCTTGCAGAAGTGGTGGTCTCCATTCGAGGACTTTTTTTCCCCACCGGTTATCTGTCCTTCGAAGGTATATATAGGTCCATTCTATGTACAGTATGCTAAACGTTTAGTCAGCGCGTCGAACAGTGGGCGCGCTATAGCCAGGCGGGCGGACGCGCGAGCGAGTAGAGCGCGGACGGCGGCGCGGGCGCGGGCGTTGGCGCCGCGTCCTCCGTGTCCGATTCCTCGGACGATACGCGCTCGGCCGTGCTGAGCGCGACGCGCGCGTACTCGTCCGTGTCTATGCTATTGCAGAAGTGGTGGTCTCCATTCGAGGACTTTTTTTCCCCACCTCATCTGTCCTTCGAAGGTATATATAGGCCCATTCTATGTACAGTATGCTAAAAGTTTAGTCAGCGCGTCGAACAGTGGGCGCGCTATAGCCAGGCGGGCGGACGCGCGAGCGAGTAGAGCGCGGACGGCGGCGCGGGCGCGGGCGCGGGCGTTGGCGCCGCGTCCTCCGTGTCCGATTCCTCGGACGATACGCGCTCGGCCGTACTGAGCGCGACGCGCGCGTACTCGTCCGTGTCTATGCTCTTGCAGAAGTGGATCGCGTACCTGTTAGAACAGATAAAAAATAATTTGTATGCGTAGGTCATGCCACAAGTATTTTTATAAAATTAATACATTTTATTTAAAACATTTACTAATAATAACAAAATGAACAAGTAGTAAACTTTACTATACAAAAACATTTGTGTTCAGTGTCTATAAATCTATGGTAATGGGTACCCAGCTAAACAGATCGTATGATGCCGTTAAAGTCGCCTAATTTCGGTCAGTTAAAATGACAGCATCAGGTGTGTTCAAATGTCGTGGGAATTTTGATTGTCCAAAATTAATCGTAACTTACTAAAATCGAAATAAGAATAAGAAAACTTTATTCACACGCATGGACACAGATAATATACAGATATATACAGAAGATAATAACTGACATAATAACATAATATCACGACTATATTTCTCTGAAGGAGTAGGCACAGGTGTGTATGCTAAATACACGTGAGATAGCCGCTTACCAATTTTATTGCTATGAATACCGTATGCCTTCAAGTATTTCGGGCGAATTCAGTTTGAATTGACCAACCCTATTCACACTAAATACTACATAGTACATAGTATTACACATGTAATACTATGTGTACACAGACACGTGGCTAATTCATTTTATAAAGATCATTTGTTAAAATTATTCTTACCGTAGTTTGTCCCTCAACACAGATTTACATGAATATCTTGGCATCTTGAGAAGGAAGAAACACGTGTAGCTCTCCGGTAGGAAGTTATCGGGAGGTTGGTATTTATCTAGCACCTGTGAATTAAATAAGTTTTTAACAAGGGAAGCCACGCATGGGGGTGACGTCGCACTTACAACGCATATTGACAAATATGTCACGCTGGTTACTCTGTCAGTTAACGGGGTCCTGCACGTATGTAGCATTTACTCCATTACTGTCGCCCATTACAACTGTGACTGACTTTAAACAAGACTCAAATAGGGACTAAGATCATTGGTCTAGCTAACAGAGTTTTGCGAAAAATTTGATGCAAATCCCATCAATTTTTTCATTACTTTGATTGTCGAAATTACCTACATATTCAATTATGAACGTATTGGTTGAGTATTTAGAGATTGGAATTAGCATACAATTAAAAATCGCATTGCTATTGGCACTTTTTAATTATAGTAGATCACGCTAACATTATTAGCATTATGGTAACCTGTCAAGTTAGTCGTAAGTTTTTATGAAATAAATTAATTAATTTAATTTTGGCATGGCATAACTATCGTCCATCGCTACTGGGTACCGTGGCTGGCGGTACTGCCCGGGTCCCAATCCATACTAATATTATAAATGTAAAAGTGTGTTTGTTTGTTTGTCCGGCTTTCACGTCGCAACGAAGCTATTATATATAGGTATGGTTTTTGTGTGTGGAGATAGTGAGGAGGGTGGAGAGTGACGTAGGCTACTTTTTACCGTGGTAAAACATCCCCATGGGAAGATATCGATGTTTTGTTATTTGCTAGATATTTAGTTCCGGATGTTGTTAATAGATGGCATTGTTTATTTAATTCTCTTTTCCCACGCGGGCGGAGCCGCGGGTAAAAGCTAGTTCTATATAAAACCTATTTGGTTCCACATAGGCAAGTCCATCTATACCTGCAGCACGAAGTCCCTCTGGCGCGGGTCCTGCGGCGCGCGCGGCAGCCGCGTGCGGCCCCACACGAAGCGCAGGAACAGCGCGCGCTCGCCGCCCGACAGCTCCTCCATCACCTCCCAGAACCACTGCACCAGCGGCGCGGTCGCTTCGACACCTGCACAGATATGCCGGTACAAGACAGACAGACAGACCTTTCCTCCTCTCACGCGGCGCTGTAGGCGCTCCTGCGCTGAGGGAATTCGGAGTTAGGGGAGATCCCCTCTATCCGGGCAATTGCTCCAGGGGTAAACCCCGTCGGTGACTTCCCCGCTGTTGAGCGTGGGAGCCAGTCGATCGTACCGCGTGCGCGGTTCTACTAGCAGTTAGTCGCTAATTCCCCCCAGATGGTCGGGGGAAGAAGGTCCAACAGCTCTCTAGGGAGCGGTCAAGCCGGTACAAGTGTCGGCACGATAGTGTAGCTATGAACGAGATTCGCAGGGGATAGATGCGCATGGAATCTCAATGCGTGGGACATAATACGGCTGGCGAATCAATCAGCGCTTACGACTGACTACCAGCTCACCCCGCGCAAGACGGTACCTTAAATTGTCGTAATTGTTTTGACTTGGCTTCGGATTAATTCCGTCTTTTTTTTGTATGTGTATGTTCTTTAAGTTGTATGTTACAAGCGTAGACACGTGTGTCTAGCTCTGACCTTGAATGCGCAGAAGTCCAAATTAAGGTATAGTCGCTGACTGCTAACAGTATATGTGATGTATGGTAATATAATTAAATATGTAGTCAATTCTAGGTAGTTACCAATGTTTACTTTTTGTATATTGCTTGTGTACCTATCGTCGTTAATCACTTGGATTATATACTCAAGTAACGGATAACGGCTTTTAATTGTGTTCCCCATATACTCCCTCAGGACTTGGTACCCGTGTTTGTAAGGACATACCAGTATACATACCCTTGTACGTGGCGGAGGCTCGCAGCACGTTGACGGGGATGTCGGGCGACCCGCACACGAGCGTCTCCAGCTCGCCCGCCATGAACATGGCGAGGTAGGGCGCGGGCACCACGCGCGACATTCCGTCGCGGACCGCGCGCACCTGCTCGTCGAACTCGTGCAGTCTACGAACGTTTTATGTAATCTATATTATAAAAATGAATCGCAAAATGTGTTGGTAAGCGCATAACTCAACAACGCCTGGACCAATTTGGCCAATTCTTTTTTTAAATTTTCGTTGAAGTTCAAGGATGGTTTTTACGGCGAGAAAAATTTGAAAATTCATCCCCTAAGGGGGTAAAACGGGGGTGCAAAGTTAGTATGAAGCTTTGCCGTTTTTGAAGTTAGTGAATGTGTAACGCGAGCGAAGCTGCGGGCGTCCACTAGTTTATAAATAAAATCTATTTGAGTGGCCATTTTCTTTTAATAAAAGAGAGTAAATACGTCACCTGTAATGTAATGCTAACTGCACATATTCGTCCTTGTTTTCAGGAGTAACTCTCTTGTGTCGCGTTGACAAGGGTACTTCGTGACCAGCCGCCGATGGAATCGAGAATGGCAGATCGAGATTTTGTAATTCCTGTAAATAAATGACGTGTCAGATTGATGTATCTATCTGCGAAGTTATAATTTTCTATCGTACACCGCACAACGTGCATAAAATTACCAATCATTCGCTAATTGACAGCAATCTGAATTTTTGATTCACTCGAAGACAGTCTGACGGGGCGTACGATAGACTAAACAGTACAGTAAAATATTGAACGAAAGTGAGTCGCAGCTCTCACTCACAGCGAGTGATTCAAAAATAGAACTCCAGCTGCCATTTTGACGTAATTAAGACCTATTCAGACCTGAGCCGTATTCGCAACTACTGTGCTATAGTGGTTGTACATTCCGCGGGGATTCCAGATTCTATTCTCAGATATTAGTATGTTCCGCGACTAGAGCGAAATAGTTGGTAACATGGTACAGTTGGGGTATGCGGTATTGTATGCGGAACTTCATACCTGACCTGAGCTAAGCCGCGCGGCATATCCCGCCCATATTTTACCCAAGCGCGAAATTCGCTCTGATGTGATTAGGTCTTTATAATAGTTTGTTTGTTGACCTTGTTGGCAGGCGTCATGTCGCGGATGCAGAGCAGCGCGGGCAGGAAGTCCTTGTCGACCTCGGCCAGGTCCTGCGGGCGCAGAGGCTGCCCCGCCAGCTGCCGCCACACGCCCTCCGCCAGCGACAGCGACAGCGGCGACCCCGTGCGGATCGCGATGCCCATTAGAACACCTGGATACAGTTC
This sequence comes from Carterocephalus palaemon, assembly GCA_944567765.1. NCBI lineage: Eukaryota > Metazoa > Arthropoda > Insecta > Lepidoptera > Hesperiidae > Carterocephalus > Carterocephalus palaemon. The sequence goes on along the minus strand of OX155641.1, from coordinate 11,394,446 downwards.
ACACATCAGTTAAACGCCAGATACTACTTAACGCATAAAACTACCCTCACAGATATTTGCACACAATAAATTTTTCGAACTCGCCAAATAGTTTGAAGATGTACGCATGCGACCATAGGATTATGCGCGTGCACGCAATAGTGTAGCTACAAATGGGCGTGAACGCATCCCCGAACGAACCCGTTACCCGTCAGTATATCAGTTACCCGTTACCGTCGTATATCAGTTACCCGTTTTGCAGCTACTCGCAAGCACTACGACCACATAATAATAAAGCAGATGCAGGGGCGTGTTTGCAACGGGGTTGTAGGAAGGCGTCGCTGCACCCGTTCGGCACCACGATCAGCAGCGGTAGCGACCCGTCCTGCAGCTCCTTGCACATACTAAGGACATTCGTCTGTACAAAAGTCAAATAGCCAAAGTGTCATTTTGGCAGTAAATATTTTTTTATAATTTGGCTCAAATAGATTAGTTTACCTATGTAGAATTTTTACTTTTTTCAGTTAAGCAGAAAAACGATTTGTAATAACATTTATATTTGAAATGCCACAGATATAATATTTTACCACAGTATGCGTTGTATTATACAGATATTGATGTCCATATATATATGTAAAAACTGCTAAAATGATACTTTGGCTAGTTGACTTTTGTACCGACGATATAATATGACCATTCTTTACTCACCGAGGAACCTAAAGCAGTTGAGATGAAGGGGCGTGTTTGCAATGGGGTTGTAGGAAGGTGTCGTTGCACCCGTTAAGCGCCACGATCAGCAGCGGTAGCCACCCGTCCTGCAGCTCCTTGCACATACTAAGGACATATAATATGACCATTTTTTACTCACCAAGGAACCTAAAGCAGTTGAGATGAAGGGGCGTGTTTGCAATGGGGTTGTAGGAAGGTGTCGTTGCACCCGTTAAGCGCCACGATCAGCAGCGGCAGCGACCCGTTCTGCAGCTCCTCGAACATACTAAAGACATTATAATATGACCATTTTTTACTCACCAAGGAACCTAAAGCAGTTGAGATGAAGGGGCGTGTTTGCGACCGGGTTGAGTAGGAATGCGTCGCGCGAGGCGCCCGCGTCGCCGCGCCCGTTCGGCGTCGCGATCAGCAGCGGCAGCGACCCGTTCTGCAGCTCCTCGCACATCTCCGCTATGCTCTCGCTGTAACCGCCGCCGCAGTCGTCCACGCTTTCGCCTTGATTAAACGAAAAATAAAATTAACTCGACATGATATCAGTGAAATTGAAATTTAAAATAGTAAAATATTTGGAAATTAACAGTATTTTGGTTAAAATACACCAGACCTTTATAGGTCAAACTCTGAAAATGTATGATGTCTGTAACCACCTAACCTGCGGGACTTTAAGGCTCATATTTTTAACAAAAATGTACCAAAAATAACCTTTATTTGCACAACGCTTAGTCCGCGAACAAACAAAGGCTACAAGATTAAGCTTAAATATTCCTTTTACCATTCAAAACATCTTTCTCTTCTTACTCTGACACTTTTAAAACTTTATAATAATATATTCTATATAAATAGGGCGGCCTTTGCTCCTTTTTCCAAGTCGAGAAGTCGAGGTCTCCATTCGAGGACTTTCCCCACCGGTTATCAGCCCGGCAAACGACGTGGCCAGCCCATTGGAAAAAGGAGCACAGGCCGCCCTTCGACAAGGTGGACGGACGACCTGAAGAAGGCAGCGGGAAACCGCTGGATTCAGAAGGCACAGGATTGGTCGGAGAGGCCTATGTCCAGCAGTGGAGCAATAAAGGCTGATGATGATGATATCCATACTTCCATACTCCATACTAATATTATAAATGTGAAAGTGTGTTTGTTTGTTTGTTTGTTTGTTTGTTTGTCCGGCTTTCACGTCGCAACGAAGCTATTATATGGTATGGTTTTTGTGTGAGGAGATAGTGAGGAGGGTGGAGAGTGACGTAGGCTACTTTTTACCGCGGTAAAACATCCCCATGGGAAGATATCGATGTTTTGTTATTTGCTAGATATTTAGTTCCGGATGTTGTTAATAGATGGCATTGTTAATTCCCTTTTCCCACGCGGGCGGAGCTGCGGGTTGAAGCTAGTATTCTATAAAAAGAAATCACATCTCACCGACAAACTTGACCTTCCAAGCGCGGTGCGGCATCGCTAACGCGTCCTGCGTGAGCGCGGGCAGGCGCGCCACCATCTGGCCGAACACTGAGCGCATGCCCTGCGGGCCCGCCAGCCCGCCGCCGCGGCGCGCGCGCCGGGCGCCCACGCGCGACAGCTCCACCACCGGCCCGTGCTGCTTGTCGCGCACCATCGTCGCCGATATCACCTTGCAACATCGTATGTTAGAACTAGTGGACGCCCGCAGCTACGCTCGCGTGGAATTAGACATTCACTAACTTCGAAAACGGCAAAGTTTCATACTAACTTTGCACCCCCGTTTTACCCCCTTAGGGGGTGAATTTTAAAAAATCCTTTCTTAGTGCTCCCCTACGTTATAAAAGGAACCCCTGTGCAAAATTTCAAGTTTCTAGCCCTTATAGTTTAGGCCCTGCGTTGATATGTCAGTCAGTCAGTCAGTCAGTCAGTCAGTCAGTCAGTCACCTTCTCCTTTTATATATATAGATTTAAATTAGGCACACCAACATATGATACACGAAACAGTATAAAAAAAAAACAGTACAAATAAATCTTGCAGTCGTGTACATACAATTACAGGTGAGCACAACATTCACATTGTTACGCTCAGTTAAAATTTAAAATTTTACATAATATAGGTTTACAATTAATTAAAAAAGAGTTTTAATAGAAGGCTAAAATCAAATAATAATCTAGTAATAATAAAATAATGACAAAAAACTAATAAAAAACAGAGAAAAAAATAAAATTTGGAAGAAAAAATTAAAAACAAAATTTATAACACTGTCCTATTTTTTAGATTACACTTGAATATAATATATATTATTATGTTGGTATGTTAGAATTAGTTAGTGGGACGAAAGTGTCCCCAATCAACTTTCGTCTGACTTAGCGTGCCTCTTAGAGGCCAACAACAACGACTCAGACGACTAATCCACTTCCCTCAAATGATGTCATCTTTACGATGCCACAAGTCCCCCCTTTGACAGCACTCTGTGTAGTCAACTAGCGGTAGCGCCGCTTGCGCCACGCCTCTCCAGGCGGGGTCGCCTCCGGTGTCGGCTTGAAGGTCATATGACCAAAGCCATTGAAGTACTAATTAAGTACCTAAAAACCTAATTAACAGTAATGAATGATTAGGTTTTAGTTTTTAGGTGATATGTGTTTCTAACTTACCTTTCTAAATGCTGCTTCTTTGACGGTATAGAATAACAAATTACGCAGCTGCTCCAGGGGCCCATCCAGGTTTATCAACGGCAAATGGGAGCAAACAAGTTGCGAGAATTGATGCAATAGCACCTGCAAAGATATACAGATAACATTAAAAATAATACAAACTAATGTGTGTGTCTTTTTTTACGACTGGCCCGTTGGGGCAATTGATCGTGATTCTGCCTTCTACGCCGGGGGTCGTGGGTTCGAATTCCACTCAGGTCAAAGATTCGTGAGACGAACACTTGTGTTTGTTCTGTGTCGGGATGTTAATATATAAGTATGTATTTTAAATATACATATAGGTATGTATATCGGTCTCTGACAGTCACAGTACAGGCTCTGCCTAGTTTGTGGTCAGATGGCCGTGTGTGCGTATGTCCATGATATTTATTATTATTATATTAATTTGTGGATAGCGCGCTTTCGTACACACTTTGCAAGCAGAGCTTTTGTGTCATTATAGGTCGGCGGATGCCGACGAACATGTCGATCCACTAATACTATTTGGTGGCCAAGTAGCAATGTAGACAGGTTACCAGTCGGTTGCAGATGTAGTTGTGTCATTATAGGTCGACGGATGCCGACGATAATATCGATCCACTAATACTATTTGGTGCCCAAGTAGCAATGTAGACAGGTTACCAGTCGGTTGCAGATGTAGTTGTGTCATTATAGGTCGACGGATGCCGACGATAATATCGATCCACTAATACTATTTGGTGCCCAAGTAGCAATGTAGACAGGTTACCAGTCGGTTGCAGATGTAGTTGTGTCATTATAGGTCGACGGATGCCGACGATAATATCGATCCACTAATACAATACTATTTGGTGCCCAAGTAGCAATGTAGACAGGTTACCAGTCGGTTGCAGATGTAGTTAGTGGGCAGGTCGCGCAGCACGTGGCACTCGAGCGGCGGCGGCGGCGGCGCGCGCGGCGACTTCACCGCCTCCACGCACAGCGCCACCGTATGCGCGCTGCCGCACGCCACCTTCGTAACGCGCTTGCCCTGTTCATAAATCATAAATCATTTATTTGTTTTAGAGTGGTACATTTACAAATAAAGGTAGATATTACAAATAAAGGTAGTCCCTCACTCTAACCACTGGGTGGTATACAAATGTCAATTGATATAATAATTATAATGTCACATTCTAGATATTTAAATTATAAATGTGTTGGACATAAAAGTTTGATGAACCATGATATCCATGTTCTGAAGGCGGGTTTTAGTCTTCGGACATAACCAGCACAGCCGGCTGTGCTAGTATGCATGCGGTGTATTTAACCAACTCCCTTCCAGGTATACCCGGCCATGCCCGGAGGGTAGTCCAATTTTGTTGGTGGACGCAAACGCCCACACCACCACTATATGATGACCACGACCGCTCGAAGCCAAGAGCGAATCGTCCTGTCAACTTGTGTCCAAACTACTCCGTAGGACTCACTGAAAATCAGTGCTGGTTTCCAGCTTTTATGCTGAGTGAGCTCCTTTTTATGCAAAATGCTGCAGCACAAAATACTGATACTGTGTTTTTTATATTTATTTTTTTAAATAATATTCATTATTCATAGGCTTAAGTAAATTTTGTTTTTTGTATCTCTGTATGTCTTATATATATATATATATTCTGCATAATTTTATGTTACTCTTTGTGCTGTTGTATTTGGTATGAATAAATTATTCATTCATTCATTCAATCGGCTGAGAAGAGAAGAAGAGTGGTGCACTTGCCTGCAGCGCGGCGAGCAGGCGGGGGCGCTGCGCGGCGAGCGTGGTGCCGTCGCCGAGCTGCCCCTCGTCGTTGTCGCCCCACGTGTACACCTCGCCCGCGTCCGTGCACGCCACGCAGTGCAGGCTACCTACACATACCACAGACGTTACTATATGTGTCGGCACGATTGTGTAGCTCTGAACGAAATTCGGAGGGGATATGCGCATACCGTATCCATTCGGGGGGCATATTACGGCTGGCGAACTAATCAGCGCTAACAACTGACAACCCGATCGTCCCGCGTAAGACGATACCTTAAGAACGTACTCTACGTACCTATGTCATTTCAAAGCGCACTATAGAGCTGTCAAAACAAGCATATGTAACCAAACCCCGGAAGCGTCCCTAGATCTAGCCGAAATTGACTCTGAATATTAGACCCCAGTTTGTTGACTTGCCTTATTTATAGTTTTCATAGCACTAGTTTTCATAACAAGACAAACTATAGCATCCGGCCTGGAGTGACATAGGCCACTTGTATGATGGTACAAAGTATGTAGTATGTGGAACATCACATCGTTATAAAAAAGTATGGTGACGATGTGCAGTTCCATAGTACCTGTGGCGATGGACACGATCATCTTTCCCTGCATGCCGGACACGCGCATGGGCCGGCGCACGTGGTCAAAGCTGCCGTGGCCCAGTCTGTGGTAATCTCCTTTGCCCCTGGAAACGTACACTGTTTGTGAAAAAATGTTTATTGTGCGCGACGGTATTAGTTTAAAATAAATATATATTTCCTAACAGAAATTAAATAAATATTTCCTAAAAGAAATTAAATAAGTTGTTCCTACCAAGTGTAAACACTTCCGCACTGGCACAGCGCCACAGAGAACTGCGAGCCGCACTCCACCTTGATGACGCGTAGTCCTTTCAAACAGTCAATACGCATCGGCACCTTGCACCCTTCGGACCCACCGCGCCCTGTGGTAAAGCAAAATAATATGACACATAAATAAGTAAAATTTGTTTGCTAAAGTTCATCCATACATCCGTCTTTTAAGGTCTACGGTTGGTCTAAGGTCTAAGGTTGCTGTACATAGTAAAATTTCTTCGGGTCATCATTCCACTTTGCTAAAGAGTGGCCTGGGGGCCTAGACAAGTGGCAAAAACGCTAGTAGAATAGATTAATCTATTCTAGCGTATGGGATTGACATTAGCTGTCGACTATTTTAGTCGCAAGCGAATGTCAATCCCATACATTTGTTAATCTATTTAACTTCGATTCTACTAGCGTTTTGCCACTTGTCTAGGCCAGCTGTGCTTCTTTAGAAGTGGTCAATTGCGTAAAAGTTTTCGTGAGATGAAACCCGGATTTAACGGATAAAACATCTACGCCATAGTGTTAACTAATGTTGAGGTTATGAATGCACGAATTGTAATTGTTTCTTCAATACATATATGAGTATTTGTATTTTGAATTAGCCGGCTGAATGAATATGAAACTCACCTAGCTTTCCATAGTCGCCGTCGCCCCACGACCATACATTGTCGTCGTCAGTGATGCAGAGCGTCTGCGCATCACCCGAGCCGCACGCCACGTCTATCACGCGGTACATTGCAAGAGCTTCCACCTACAAAGATTGTACTTTATTAAATATTGTTGTCACGAGTAGGTACACATTCACTTCTACTTTAGATAGCGGCAGCCTGATATATCACCTGTTTTTCCACTCAACAGTATATCAAATATATTTTATCGACGCGTTGTTGGTGTTTTATCAATTTATAATCAATCAAATATCAAAATGGGCCTATAATTATTTTTCATAATATTTTAAACAAATTTAATTTAATTGAATTATATCAGTTGTTTGTTGCATATCAAATGATGCACCATTTCCTACGCATCAGTGAAAGTGAGAACGAGTTATCTTGGTTTCGGCTCATACCCATCGCTTGGTTCTATTAACTATTAGAACCGATTGAGTTTCTTTACGTACCATATTCGCGACACGCACGGTGACGCACGCCGAGTACGCACGGCGGCCTTAGCATCTCTTGTCTAATGTGTAGACCCTCTTGATTTAAGCGCAGTCTCCGCTTACACACTAATGTCTATTAGACTTCATAATATATCAATAACTAGTGGACTAGTAAGCTGCGGGCAGCTTCGCTCGCGTAGAATTAGACCCATTAACGATGTCTGCCCGCGTTCGGGTTGCCTTGACTTCAAAAACGGCAAAGTTTCATACTAACTTTGCACCCCCGTTTAACCCTTAGGGGATGAATTTTCAAAAAACCTTTCTTAGTGCTCCTATAAAAGGAACCCCTGTGCAAAATTTCAAGTTTCTAACCCTTATAGTTTAGGCCCTGCGTTGATATGTCAGTCATCTTCTCCTTTTATATATATAGATAGATATACCATTTTGGGCACGAGCTGGTCCTCCGAATCCCCGTGCCCCAGGCGGCCGTAGCGGCCCTTGCAAAATTTCAAGTTTCTAACCCTTATAGTTTAGGCCCTGCGTTGATATGTCAGTCAGTCAGTCAGCTTCTCCTTTTATATATATAGATAGATATACCATTTTGGGCACGAGCTGGTCCTCCGAATCCCCGTGCCCCAGGCGGCCGTAGCGGCCCTTGCCCCACGTGTAGATGCGGCCGCGCGCGGTGAGGCACGCCGAGTGCGCGCCGCCGCACGCGATCGCAACCACCTCCATGCCGGAGAGAGCCGATATGAGCTTCGGACGATCGTAGCTCCTGAACAAACATTGGTATTAATAGTTTTTTGCGACACCAGATTATGGTGATATTTAAACCAGACAAATAAAATTAAATGTAAAACAAATTTTCCTAACCGTTGAAGAGCTCTTTCGTCTATTGATATCCACAACAAACCTTTCTTTGTCCCACTGTTGGGCACGGGTCTTCTCTCAGAATGGGAGGGATTAGGCCTTAGTCCACCACGCTGGCCAACTGCCGATTGGCAGACTTCACATGCCTTCGAGAACATTATGAAGAACTCTCAGGCATGTAGTTTTCCTCACGATGTGTCCTTCACTGTTACAACAAGTGACATTTAATTTCTTAAATTCTATTGATATGCCTGACAAATTTTAATGGGTATTTCATATCGAGCTCCATTCACAGTTAAGTCTACTTTAATCACAAAATCTAACGATGGATTTCGGCCGCAAATATGTATTTACTACACTACTACATGTCACCTTTTTTTCTAGTCTAAAGGGCCCCATACACGGTACAATTTATCTGTACGATTTCGTACGTTTCCGTCGTTTCAGAACGATCGGACAGACGAATTGTATGTGTATGTCAAGATCGTTTACGATTTCCGTCAGATCGATCGGACAGATCCATCGTACCGTGTATGGGACCCATAAGAAATACAACAGATGGTAATGCGCGCACTCGGTAAGGCGATAATACTTACAATCTCGTGCCGTGTCCGAGCTTGCCGTCCTCCCCCTCCCCCCAGCTGTACACGTCGCCGTCGCTGGACAGCGCGAGGCAGTGCTTGCCGCCCGAGTTGCAGGCCACCTGCAAACACAACATTCAAAATATATCTATACTAATATTATAAAAAAGGAAACATTTGAATGTAATGTTTTCACGCAAAAACTACTGGAACGATTTCAAAAATTATTTCACCATTAGATAGCTGCATCTTCACTCTGTTACGTAGGCTATATATAATATTACTAGGAATAAACGAAACCATTGTTATGTCTAATTCCACGCGAGCGAAGCTGCGGGCTTCCACTAATATATATATATACATATAAACACTTGCCAAGCTGTTCGTTATTCGTAAAGCATTCGTGGGACGAATATAATAACGAGTCCAAAATTAGTTAAATGAATCCATCCACATATTTTGAAATAGTATGTTGATTAAATATAATAACTTTCTACAAATGTACTAAGGAAAAGACCCATTATTTACCTTCGTGATAAAAACATGTTGCAGTGCTGTAAGAAGGGTGGGTTGGTAGACAGAATCTATGCCTCCGATGCCTAAGCGACCACCTGCGCCGTAACCTGCCAAATATACATCAAGAATTATATTCCAGTTAACTAAATTACTATAAAATCAATTAATTATTAATAAATCTACACCGCATAATTTATCACCAGTACACAGCGCAGTATTAAGCAGAGCAGTATTAAGCAGCGTTAACGAAAGTTATCACTTACACACACAGTACGTTTTAATAACTAATTATAAAGATAAACATAACTACCTATTGACTTTGAGCTTTGAATAATAGACGACGTCTAACATAAAATCACGCTATATTTCGATATATGCGTTATGAATGTTACTTGTGTTTTTTCACATAAGAGATACTGACAATTTTGTTGGATTAACTAGATGTGTACAACACGATAATTAAACGAACAGCATCTACTCGCCGCCTACGATCTGCACGTGGTGAAGCGCCGAGCAGCATGCAGGGCGCCAGCACCTTGCACCTTGGCGCCCTCCACGCCACCTAGCACTCGCGGTAGGTGAACAATATATCGCACTGTGAACACTCACCGGTCGCATACACCCGCCCCTCCGGCGTGACGGCGAACAGCGTCTGCTCGCCGCCCACGATCTGCACGGGGTTGAGCGCCGCGAGCAGCACGCAGGGCGCCGGCGTGCGCACCTTGGCGCCCTCCACGCCACCTTGCGGTAGGTGAACAGTACATCGCACTGTGGACACTCACCGGTCGCATACACCCGCCCCTCCGGCGTGACGGCGAACAGCGTCTGCTCGCCGCCCACGATCTGCACGGGGTTGAGCGCCGCGAGCAGCACGCAGGGCGCCGGCGTGCGCACCTTGGCGCCCTCCACGCCGCCTAGCACTCACGGTAGGTGAACAATATATCGCACTGTGGACACTCACCGGTCGCATAGACCCGTCCCTCCGGCGTGACGGCGAACAGCGTCTGCTCGCCGCCCACGATCTGCACGGGGTTGAGCGCCGCGAGCAGCACGCAGGGCGCCGGCGTGCGCACCTTGGCGCCCTCCACGCCACCTAGCACTCACGGTAGGTGAACAATACATCGCACTGTGGACACTCACCGGTCGCATAGACCCGTCCCTCCGGCGTGACGGCGAACAGCGTCTGCTCGCCGCCCACGATCTGCACGGGGTTGAGCGCCGCGAGCAGCACGCAGGGCGCCGGCGTGCGCACCTTGGCGCCCTCCACGCCACCTAGCACTCACGGTAGGTGAACAATACATCGCACTGTGGACACTCACCGGTCGCATAGACCCGTCCCTCCGGCGTGACGGCGAACAGCGTCTGCTCGCCGCCCACGATCTGCACGGGGTTGAGCGCCGCGAGCAGCACGCAGGGCGCCGGCGTGCGCACCTTGGCGCCCTCCACGCCACCTAGCACTCACGGTAGGTGAACAATACATCGCACTGTGGACACTCACCGGTCGCATAGACCCGTCCCTCCGGCGTGACGGCGAACAGCGTCTGCTCGCCGCCCACGATCTGCACGCGGGGTTGAGCGCCGCGAGCAGCACGCAGGGCGCCGGCGTGCGCACCTTGGCGCCCTCCACGCCACCTAGCACTCACGGTAGGTGAACAATATATCGCACTGTGGACACTCACCGGTCGCATAGACCCGTCCCTCCGGCGTGACGGCGAACAGCGTCTGCTCGCCGCCCACGATCTGCACGGGGTTGAGCGCCGCGAGCAGCACGCAGGGCGCCGGCGTGCGCACCTTGGCGCCCTCCACGCCACCTAGCACTCACGGTAGGTGAACAATACATCGCACTGTGGACACTCACCGGTCGCATAGACCCGTCCCTCCGGCGTGACGGCGAACAGCGTCTGCTCGCCGCCCACGATCTGCACGGGGTTGAGCGCCGCGAGCAGCACGCAGGGCGCCGGCGTGCGCACCTTGGCGCCCTCCACGCCACCTAGCACTCACGGTAGGTGAACAATACATCGCACTGTGGACACTCACCGGTCGCATAGACCCGTCCCTCCGGCGTGACGGCGAACAGCGTCTGCTCGCCGCCCACGATCTGCACGGGGTTGAGCGCCGCGAGCAGCACGCAGGGCGCCGGCGTGCGCACCTTGGCGCCCTCCACGCCACCTAGCACTCACGGTAGGTGAACAATACATCGCACTGTGGACACTCACCGGTCGCATAGACCCGTCCCTCCGGCGTGACGGCGAACAGCGTCTGCTCGCCGCCCACGATCTGCACGGGGTTGAGCGCCGCGAGCAGCACGCAGGGCGCCGGCGTGCGCACCTTGGCGCCCTCCACGCCGCCCAGCTGCCCGCGGTGGTTGTGCCCCCAGCCGTACACCACGCAGCCGCGCGTCTCGCTTTCCCACCAGCCCTGCCAGTCCTCCGGCCGTCTGCGAGCCAAAATCACCACTAAGCATGTCATCTCCGTCTGTTTCTGATCGACTATTGAGCTTCGCAGAGGATAAATAAATTAATATCTTGGACATTCTCACACACAGCTATCTGACCCCAAAGTAGGCGAGCCTGTAATATAGGTGTCAGATACTGATAAACATACCTAGATATTTTTAATACATATTTAAATAGATAATATTAACATCCAGACACAGAACAAATACAAGAGTTTGTCACAAGAATATTAAAATTTGTCCTGAGTGGGATTCGAACCCACGACCCCTGGCGCACCAGACAGGGTCACTACCGATTGCGCCAACGGGCCCGTTCGGGCCGAGAATGAGATGGCTAAGGCCTTAGTCCACCACGTTTGTGAAGTGTTAATTGCAGACTAAGCCATAATGTAATAACAGTCAGTAAAACAAATATTACGAGTTAAGATACAGTTCATAAGAACGCTTAACGAAAGCACCGCTTGAGTGTTTTGTAAAATTAATTATTTTCATTTCTTATTTCTTGTACTTGTTGTAAAAATAGTTTGATTTTTTTTCCACCTAAAAATTCAATATTTTCTGGCGAACAGTTTACTTTTATGCTAGACTGTTTTGAACGAACTACATACAGTGCAATTGACTTGGATTTAGAAATAAACTTCGTCTTAACCTCAGCTTATCCAGCTGTTTAATCTTAATCGAAAACCACTAACTTATTGACCCAATGCAGTAGCTGTTCATCGTGCTGTCTCGTAAACTTCGTATTGTCTTCCCAGGGGTACACCGAATCCACCGTGGTCTCCTCCAAATTGTAGACGCCGAGTTCGGCCAATCGCTTGCGCACGTCGGCGAGGAACGGCGTGGGCATAGGCACGCGCCGCAACAATGCGTCCGCGGTGCGCATGCACAGGCAGTAGCGCTTGAACCACGCCCATTTCAGCGCTTCAGCGGCGACGAATGGACGCGAGTCCAGACGTAAACTGCACGCTAGCCAACACAGCTCCTGTGGGGATTGAAATGTGTGAAATTTTTTTTTTTTAAATTACACATGTTTTTTTAATTATTATAAAACAGTTTCATGTAAGTATTCATTGTATCTTTTTATTAATAATTATTTTGATAAGGTAATTGGTGAACAGCAGAATTTATACCGACATACTTTTGTAATTTATCATTATCACTCATTTTATGTTTTATGACTTTTTACATGGCATGTAAAAAATATGTTACTGTTTTTTTTTATAATATAGACGGACAAAGAGACATACGGGCCATACATTACCTGATGGTAAGTAAATTAATTTAAAAGAATGTTTGCCTCCCCTCTTGTGATACTAATATAGTTCTTCGTGGGATAGAACGAGAGTTCTATTATTGTCCAAGGATATTTTAAACTTGTCGCGCGTACACGAACGTGCGCGTGTGTACGCACTTGTGTGTCTTAGTGCGTGTTTACGTGCTTCAGTTCGTCTTTGTGCGTGCTTCAGGGCGTGTGGTATGAGAATCACCTTGAGGAAGTGCGAGTGCATGAGGTGCAGGCCGCAGCGCACGGCCGGGTCCTCGTAGTCGTGCTGCGCGCCGAGCATCTGCGCGAGCTGGTGCAGCGCGGGCGGCGCGCCGGTGATGGGCTCGCCGTGCGCGTTGCAGACAACACTCCGCAGCCGGCGCAGGCACCACACGTCTTTGTGCGAGCATCAGTGCGTGTGGTATGAGAATCACCTTGAGGAAGTGCGAGTGCATGAGGTGCAGGCCGCAGCGCACGGCCGGGTCCTCGTAGTCGTGCTGCGCGCCGAGCATCTGCGCGAGCTGGTGCAGCGCGGGCGGCGCGCCGGTGATGGGCTCGCCGTGCGCGTTGCAGACAACACTCCGCAGCCGACGCAGGCACCACACGTCTTTGTGCGAGCTTCAGTGTGTGTGGTATGAGCATCACCTTGAGGAAGTGCGAGTGCATGAGGTGCAGGCCGCAGCGCACGGCCGGGTCCTCGTAGTCGTGCTGCGCGCCGAGCATCTGCGCGAGCTGGTGCAGCGCGGGCGGCGCGCCGGTGATGGGCTCGCCGTGCGCGTTGCAAACAACACTCCGCAGCCGGCGCAGGCACCACACGTCTTTGTGCGAGCTTCAGTGTGTGTGGTATGAGCATCACCTTGAGGAAGTGCGAGTGCATGAGGTGCAGGCCGCAGCGCACGGCCGGGTCCTCGTAGTCGTGCTGCGCGCCGAGCATCTGCGCGAGCTGGTGCAGCGCGGGCGGCGCGCCGGTGATGGGCTCGCCGTGCGCGTTGCAAACAACACTCCGCAGCCGGCGCAGGCACCACACGTCTTTGTGCGAGCTTCAGTGTGTGTGGTATGAGCATCACCTTGAGGAAGTGCGAGTGCATGAGGTGCAGGCCGCAGCGCACGGCCGGGTCCTCGTAGTCGTGCTGCGCGCCGAGCATCTGCGCGAGCTGGTGCAGCGCGGGCGGCGCGCCGGTGATGGGCTCGCCGTGCGCGTTGCAAACAACACTCCGCAGCCGGCGCAGGCACCACACGCGCGTGCGGCACGCTGTGAGATTTGGACACAATATTTAACTATCGTATCATCATTACTCTACTTCACGGGTTCCTAAACTTTAAAGATAACGGAACACCAACCAAATACCTTTTATTTTATTGAATGAAATTTATACATACAGAATTATTTTTTAAAGAAATCTATATATATAAAAGGAGAAGGTGACTGACTGACTGACATATCAACGCAGGGCCTAAACCATAAGTGCTAGAAACTTGTAATTTTGCACAGGGGTTCCTTTTACAACGTAGGGGAGAGCACTAAGAAAGGATTTTTGAAAATTCACCCCCTAATAGGGTAAAACGGGGGTGCAAAGTTAGTATGAAACTTTTTGCAGTTAGTGAAAGTCTAATTCCACACGAGCGAAGCTGCGGGCGTCCACTAGTGTGTAATATAATTGAAACACATTATTTAACTTGAAGCTTGAATGTTCGGTATTATATCCGACAAAAATGTATGCGTATATCTGGGGTAGCATCCAATCATGACATGTATTTGGTTTTTATATAAACGTAGGCTGAAAAGCCTGTTTCACAATGTTACTTACGGAATAATTTTGGCGGAACCCTGATGACTATTCTACGGATTTATTATCTGTTTATTCATTATTAATTTCATTAGATAGTAGGTACTTAAAATAATAAGCAAATAATCATTGTCTTATATTTGTATGCCTTAATAGGTTAAGTACTTTTGTACTTAAGAACAAATAATATGAATTGTACATACATAGCGAAGTCATCTGCGAGCATACGGCGAGCGCCTGCGCCAGCCGCGGCGCCAGCTGGTGGTCGTCCGAGATGGCGGACAGCAGCGGCCCGTCCAGCAGCCGCCACGCCAGCTCCACGGACGGCGACGACAGCACGTGCCGGTCCGAGCCGCTCTCCTGGATACCACCAAATGGTAGAGCCTCGCTGCGACCCATAGACGTCCCACTGCTGGGCACGGGTCTCCCCCACAGACGCAGCTGCGGGAGGTCTAGAGCATACTCCACCACGCTGCTCCAATGCGGATTGGTGGAGGGGTTAGTGGCCAACCCAGTGTCGAATGTTCTCAAGCCACCCGAAGGTCTTCGACAAGGCTTAACGACTGTTTCCAACATTGAAAACAACCGGGACCGACGGCTTTACGTGCCCTCCGAAGCACGGTAGCGTCCATGAAATTTTGCCACTAGCGGTCACCCATCCACAAACCGACCGGGCCCGTCGTTGCTTAACTCTTTCGATCACATTGAATTAAACCGAGCCATTGGGCTATGGATGCTACTACTACTACTGGTAGAGCCTATAGGGAACCAAATAGGGTTTTATATGAAACCTAATTGGTTCATATAAAACCCTATTTGAGTTCGCCCGGG
The DNA here is from genome assembly GCA_944567765.1 of Carterocephalus palaemon. Classification (NCBI taxonomy): domain Eukaryota; kingdom Metazoa; phylum Arthropoda; class Insecta; order Lepidoptera; family Hesperiidae; genus Carterocephalus; species Carterocephalus palaemon. The sequence continues at coordinate 11,379,085 of OX155641.1, read as the reverse complement.
GTAGTGTACCACCGCCCGCCACGGTACCTAGTACCATTTCTGTCGTGTAATAATTGATTTTAAAGCAATTATGGTCTGGTTGGAAAGGTGTGGTGGCTTCTTTAGAGGCGACTAAGAAACCGCTACTAGTTTATTTAAAAATAGTGGACGGCCGCAGCTTCGCTCGCGTGGAATTAGACATAATAATGGTTTCGTTTACACCTAGTAGTATTATATAGCCTATGTCACTCAGATGCAGTTTTCTCATGGTGAAAGAATTTTTGAAATCGGTCCGGTAGTTTTTGTGTGAAAACATTACAAAAAAATGTTTCCTCTTTATAATATTAGTATACTCGTATACTAATATTATAAAGAGGAAACATAATATAAAATCATGGCTGTATTTTCCCGAACGGGCAGGCAGAGACACCTCTGCCTGCCCGTATACACACACACGTATACACCCACTTTTCACCAGTCACGTAGTCAAATTATTAACTGGGTGGCTACAAATAATGCGGAGAGAAATTTGTACAATATCAATGAATATTCGTGAATTGAGTGGCTCCATAAATATTTATAACGTAACAAACCTGTAAAATAAATATATATATTGTACCTATAGCTTTCACTTCAAGCTAATGAAATGCAAATAAATAAATGTGCATGCACTGCATTATAGACAATGCATGGTGATGTTCTAAATTCTAAGAATAAATTTACTAACATCATAGTTTGTTATTGATAGCAAATCTATTTGCGCTTGTGGACGTTGTGAATAATGTGGACTCCAGACATGATATGATAAACTATTACATTTGTGGGACATGCACAACATTTTTTATGCTTAGTAACTTTTTAAATGTATAGTTTTAAAAGGATATATCTATAGAAAATCAATTACATATGATTGGTTTATGTCAATATATCCGAATGTTTACATAGATATAAAGAAAAACTGATGCGGACTAGAACTTTGTGTACAAAAACGGACTGAAATGAACTGATAAGTTTCTATTGACGCATGCAAAATTATTGCATCTAAAATTAAAAAGATTTACGCTTAAGCTCAGTAGTAAAAAGTAAGTAGTAAAAATATATATCGACGAGAAAAGAAACCCTGATGGTGTAAAACATTAAATCGCTTAAACGTAAGATCTTGAAACTTATTTTACCGAAAAACAATGGGATGGCATTACAGGGTGTACGGTGAACCGCCAACCCCAGCCGTTGACCGAGCTGTCGCTGGTGAACCGCCATCTCAGCTCGTCACCTGGAAAATAATAAATAAATCAGTTTTCTACTTAAGGAGGTCAGTTTTTATTAATTAACTGTATCTTAACATCGTTCGCTTTGGATAATCGTCCTAATAATTGACCAAAATTATTCGGCTTTACCGATATAATTTCCCATCAGTTTCATCGTTTACCTATGACATAAATATTATCAAAATTAGGTTGGTAAATTATTATTTAATTTATTTAAATGTAAATCTAAATGAATGAAGAGAAGGGAGTCGAAGCTCTTCCTGCTAGATGGCCGGTTTAGTGACGCTAAAAAGGTCAATTTTGCGAGCAATAACTATTCACATGACAAAAAGTAACAGGCATTCATCGAGGACTATAGAAGCTAAAACTTAAAATTGTGTAAACTGAGTAAACTTAAAACTGTGTAAACAGTGTACTTAAAACTGTATACGCATTACACAGTCTTAAGTTTTAACTTCTGTAGTCTTCAATAATAGGCCATCCTGGATTTAGGGCTCGTATTAAAGGGGCGACACTCGGTGACGGGGAACATATGAGAAACGCAAATCGCCCCATATACGGTACGATTGATCTGTATGATCCATCGTTTAAGACCGATCGGAAAGACGAATTGATAGGTGTATGTGTCAAGATCGTTAACGATTTACTTATTTATTTTTGTGACGATCGATCGTTTACGATTTCCGTCAGATCGATCGTACAGATCAATCGTACCGTATATAAATAATAATAATAATAAATATCTTGGACATTCTCACACACGGCCACCTGACCCCAAAGTAGGCGCGAGCCTGTGTTATGGGTGTCAGAGACTGATATACATACATAGATATTTTTTAATACATACTTAAATAGATAATATTGACATCCAGACACAGAACAAATACAAGTGTTCGTCACACGAATATTTGTCCTGAGTGGGATTCGAGCCCACGACCTTTGGCGCAACAGACAGGGTCACTACCGATTGCGCCAACGGGCCTGTCAATATGGGGCCCATAATATATACTCACCGGCGACGATAACGTCATGCGCCCAATCGTGCGGTTCGCGGCCGGAGCGCGTGGCGACGAGCCGGCCCGCGCCGTCCACTATGGTGACGGGGTCGTTGCGCCGCTCCGTCGAGCAGCACGGATCGAACGACACGCGCAGCGACACCGCGCCCGGCACGCGCACAACGCCTGTCCCGTACATTACGAATGTATTATTTTGACGTTGCCGCTGTATATTCATCACAACCCTTTATTTGGCCCACTGTTGGGCACGGGTCTCCTCTGAGAATGGGAGGGATTAGGCCTTAGTCCACCACGCTGGCTATGTGCGGATTGGCAGACTTCACATGCCTTCGAGAACATTATGAAGAACTCTCAGGCTTGCAGGTTTCCTTACGATGTGTCCTTCACCGTTATAACAAGTGACATGTAATTTCTTAAATCGCACATAACATAGAAAAGTCACTGGTGCGTGCCGCTGGGGTTTGTACCCGGACCGCTCGAGTGAGAGGCGAGTTCGATAGCCACTGGGCTGTCACCGCTTATATTACTCAAATGTAATCTTCATAATGCGTGTATCTTAAAATCTGAATTACCTGACTCACACAGATAACAAAGTTCGGTACAAAGTGACAACTGTAATAATGAGAATCTATACATATCCTACATATTTACAAACACTTCTTTCAAGATACGCACCACTGCTGGATTAACGCCAGTGAAACATATGAGTCTATATGTTTCACTGGCGTTAATCCAGCAGTCTATATTATAGACAGTCTCTACAAGGGGGTGTGTCAAGGGTTATATGAAAGAAGAAGAAGAAGAAGAAGAAGAAGATATTTATTTTTCACACAAAACACTATACAATCGATAAATAAAAATGAACTAAAAGCTACTTAAACTATGCACAGTGTCATGCGTGAAAAAAAGGGTTACGCTCAGCATACTGCCCTGTGTCACAGGGCTGCTGATTTTCAGCGCAACCCTATTTTTCGAGCAGTTTCATATGTGGCGACACTACTAATAAAAATAATAATAATGAACACAAAATTTGTTAAAGTGATACAAACATAAGAATTAAAAATAACTAGGAGAGCAAAACAAAATTTCTAAAAGCTTGATGCGAGTAAAATACCTACAACAAAATACAAAAACAAAGGAAAATAGTACAACGATAACACAGTTAAAATAATACCAACATAAAAATTACAAACAACTTTAAAAGCAAAACAAAAACTATCTATATATATAAAAGGAGAAGGTGACTGACTGACTGACTGACTGACTGACTGACTGACTGACATATCAACGCAGGGCCTAAACTATAAGGGCTAGAAACATGAAATTTTGCACAGGGGTTCCTTTTATAACGTAGGGGAGCACTAAGAAAGGATTTTTGAAAATTCACCCTCTAAGGGGGTAAAACGGGGGTGCAAAGTTAGTATGAAACTTTGTCGTTTTTGAAGTTAGTGAATGTCTAAATCCACGCGAGCGAAGCTGCGGGCGTCCACTAGTCTATACATATTATTTACAACCTACATATTGCTACACTGCTGGATTAACGCCAATGAAACAGATAGACAGTCTCTACAAGGGGGTGAGTCAAGGGTTACATGAAAGGGCTTACCGTGCTGGTCAGTGTTTTCGGCGTACGGGTGCGCGCTGTCCACGGTGATAGGGCGGGGCGGCGCGCGGCCCGTGGCGCCCGCCGCCTCTTCCAGCTCGTTCACGCACACCTCTATCACCATGTCGGCCACCGCGGGCTTGTTCGAACAAAGCGCTGCAATTCAAATACTAATTGAACGGTAGAAACGCTTGGTGCGATGTATCTCCAGCTCCACTTGTTCAATAATAATGTACCTTGATCAAATTATAAAAATTGTAAATTTTGAAAAGAGTAACTACCGACTTTCTTACCGTGTTTTTCTCGGTAGCGTCAACGTTGTGAACCAGCATTAGATAAAAAAAATGTTATGACGTTCATGAAGTGAACGCACTAAGCGTATTCAAAATACCATATTTGAAAATAAATGAATCTGAATACAATGAAATAGAACATATTTTATTTTCATCGAAACAGAAACATGTTATACGACATATAGCTACAGTAATATGAGCGCTGCGGGTTTGTGCTTTAGGCATCCTATTTCACTCACCAATTAAAACATCAGTTATGGTTTTGACGGCGTTAGCGGCATCTGGTATTCTACCCGCTGCAGCCAGCTTCAGGAGATCTACTAACGCTCTGGCATCGGATTCTCCAAGTTGCGATGTGAAGTCGTCAAGTGGAACCTGTAAAAATAAGTTCGTTTAGATTGTAGAACTGAGCAAGACCAATCAATGATTTTTTTTAAAGAATTTTACTGGACACATAGAATAGAATATAAATTTATTTCGCCAAATTAACACTGTTCCACAAGTATCGTACAACGATATGTTTATAAAATAAAAAAAATAACATTATATGTAACAAATAATAATTCAATATAAAAACAATTAAATAGTTCTATAATACAGTTTAGAAGTACAACTTCATTTTTAATAAGCAATGATTTTCCGGTCAGGTGTTCCGGTTTTTTAATTTATTTTAAAATTTTGAAAGGTGTGCCGTGCCGTCTACTCTTACAAGAGACTAAACATTTGTCCTCAAGTGCAGCAACGCATCTGTGACCAGCTTCGAGCGGGACTAGGGACCTGGAAAATGTATGCAAGTTACCTTGGGCGCCTCAGCCTGCTGCGCCGTCATGGTAGCGGCGGCGACAGACACCGCGCTCGACGACATCACGGCGGAGTGCCGCGAAGAGATCGACCCGCTAAGCGGGCTGCTCGCCCCACTCTATAAAGCAATAACTCTTTTAAATGTTATATAATGTGGTACAATGTTTCTACTTTGTTTGAGCTGCATTCTCTTCGCGCATGTGTGTTGGACACGTTATGGTTAACCCTTTCTACATTCGATACAATATAGACATTAAATACCCCATCGAAGTTTTGCTATTACTTATCTAATTATTCTTTCAAGAGTAAAAGTACCTTCGTATAGGTGTGAGTATTATGAAAGTTGTTGTTCACATCGACAGCGTGGCCGTCGTGCCTTCTCGAGCACACGCAGTCGTCCGGTGCGCACGCAACGCGCAACCTGGTGAGCAACCGACAGTGGTGCGGTAGACGGGCACCTCATCACTACGATGCACTGTGTTCGTTACAGTGTCGTCGTCCTGCATCTCCGCCTATACCTCCACGGCCACCGGCGTGGTCGCCTCGTGCGCGCGCAACGCCTCGACCAATAGGATCCGCTCCTGATCACATGAGTTTGTACAAGTAACATGGTTACATACCGGCAGCGTAGCACGATCAGCGGGCGCCTCGCCGCCGCCGGTGCGCGCGTCAGTCTCCGCGTCGTCGTCCTCGGCCTCCACCTCCACGGCCACCGGCGTGGTCGCCTCGTGCGCGCGCAACGCCTCGACCAATAGGATCCGCTCCTGATCACATGAGTTTGTACAAGTAACATGGTTACATACCGGCAGCGTAGCACGATCAGCGGGCGCCTCGCCGCCGCCGGTGCGCGCGTCAGTCTCCGCGTCGTCGTCCTCGGCCTCCACCTCCACGGCCACCGGCGTGGTCGCCTCGTGCGCGCGCAACGCCTCGACCAATAGGAACCGCTCCTGATCACATGAGTTTGTACAAGTAACATGGTTACGTACCGGCAGCGTAGCACGATCAGCGGGCGCCTCGCCGCCGCCGGTGCGCGCGTCAGTCTCCGCGTCGTCGTCCTCGGCCTCCACCTCCACGGGCACCGGAGCCGTCGCGGTCGCCTCGTGCGCGCGCAGCGCCTCCACCAGCAGGATGCGTGCCTAAATGCGTTAAAGTCATGACGTTTTTAATTCGTGATTTAATCACATTTTAGAGGTTCTTCTCAGGATTCGTAATGAAACTCGTGATCTGTCCGATTGTCGAATGAATATTTATTGTAAAACCACCTATTTATATTTACATTTTGATACATATAATACTACACTATTTAAAATACTATTTTACAAGCGAAAGTCCAATAAGAATTCGCCGCAGGGCGATGTCGCGTGCGGGGCGCGGGGCGCTGCTCCGCGAAAGCCCGAAGTAATAAATAGAAGCGGCGCGCCGAACGCGGAATCAGTTCCCGCCTCGCGCCGCCGCCGAAATGTCGAGATGCTCCGCCGCCGATGCGCCGTGTGTCGCAGCTCGCGTGTTCATCCTCGAAGACTGAAGAAGGAAACTGGTGTTCTGCTTGATCTGCCTGCGCGTGCTTCGTATTAAAAACCGCTTTTCTCAAAGCGAATCGGCTGGCCGGCGTCTGCACGTTAAAACGTCCTTTTCAGGATGTCTGATTTCTATAACTGACGTTTGTTATGTTGAAGTGCTGCGTCCGTGCCTCCCATGTTTCTATACCCATACGTCATACACGTACCAACGTCTTTTTCAAGACGATTGCGTCACTGTTTCTATAAACAACGTAGTAAGGTAACTGGTAACTGGTTCGAAGGTATGAGGTATTCGGAGGTAATGTAATCGGTATGTACTGGTACTGTACCACTACAACATGTTATGTACCTTTTTTTTAAAAAGAAAAAAGTGAAGATAAAATTGAAGTGCTATTCCCTCAATGCAAGATACCCATGAAGATATCCTATTTGCAGGGCAACTGCGTAAGTTTAGATGGAATTATAGTGCCATGTAGTTACGATCGTCAGGGCAAATTGGTATTGTGTTAGACTGCCAATTCAATAAAATTCTAAAAGTGACCGTTTAATTAACCAACTTACCTCAAAACCATACCTCAGAAAAAATTAGAAAACGATAGGATGAATTCTTGGAACCGAATTTGTCATTAATGAAAATTTTAAGGCAGTTCGAACCTAATCGTAAAGTTCATATCATGAACAGTTCGAATTAGCTGTTTGACAAGTGAAATCGTACGATATGAAATAATCCATCTTATAAAAACTTACGCAAATGCCCGGCATAATTTAGATGTCATATTGTATATACAGTCATGTAAGACTTCTTAATAATTGTTGAAAGTAATATATAGATCAGATGCTTAATACATACTTTGGGATAATGCGAGGAGGTGTGCGGTAACACAATCAAACTCGATGATATCTGACTTGCAACTGTTTATTTTAATTCTTTAGTTTATTTAACCTAATACACACACATTCATACGTACACACAACTACATTTAAATTTGCTATCTCCTTACACCTTACAATAAATAAAATAAAAAAACAATCAGAAAACAGACCTGTGTTATGTGTAAACCAAGCAGTATGAGAGAGAGGGCGTGCTGCACGGCCACCGGCGGCTCGAGCCCGATAGCCGCCGCCGCGAACGACGGCCGCAGCACTTTCTCTTCCACCGCCTCTTCCTCTGCGTATAAACCTGCGCGATCCAAGACTTGCTTAAGAAGTAACACATACTCGTACATAGTCTCTTAAAAAAATCAAATTTCCATTCAAATGTCAAAATTATCTATAGTAACACAGAGTAGTACTACGCAGAGGGACTGGAGCAGATGATAGTTGAAAACGGCAGCGGGCGCCACCGATGATGAGACGAGAGCAGTCCTTTCATAAATTATTGCAGTCGGTATAAACATCGGCACGAAAGTGAAGCTCTGATATTGAATGCGCAGAAGTCGAAATATACGGTATCGGCTTGCACGGGGCGAGTGCATTGATACTCCATGCGCAGCTATCCCCTCCGAATTTCGTATAGAACTACACTTTCGTGCCGATGTTTATATTCTACAGATTACATTATTATTTGTAAATGTTTTCGTTTTAATTAAGTTTTATTTTATTTCTTTTCCGCCTACCGCAACTTTTCCCCACTCAACCAGGATTTGACTGGTAGAAAATGCCATAAGGCATTAAGTCCGCTCATCTCGTTAGAGGTGTCAATAAAGTTGAATAAATAAATAAAATAAATAAATTACTTACCTAGACTGTAAGCACCAAGGGGATCTTTCGGCACGGGGAACGGCAGCGGGCGGGCGACAACCGGCGGCGCGGGCTTGTGGTGGGCGGTGACGGCGGCGGGCAGCGCCCAGGCGGCCGAGTGCGACGAGCCGGCGGCGGCGCGGTGCACGCCCTCCACGCCCGCGACGGGCACGGGCCGCCGGTTCACGCACGTCGTGCCGTTGCCCTGCTGCCCGTGGTCGTTGTCGCCCCACGACCACACCTGACACATGTCTCGTTGATAAACGTGAACGATGCCATATAAATTTAAGACTACCAATTTAAAAATAGTAGGTTTTATGTCATATAGTAAAAAAAAGTAGTATAGATAAAGTTATGTCAGGTAAACATTTTTTATGTCATATTTGTGTTATAAATTTTTTGTTTGTTTGTGTTTTGCTTTACTAATAATAAATCATTTTCATTTCATTTTTCATTTCATTTCATTTTCATTTGTTTGAATTCTATGCAGCATGTGGAGTTCAAAAACACGCGATATAACAAATGATAGATAGATAGATCGTGGGCCAGGTTGAAGTATACAACCAAATATTACAATGAGTAATCTATGCTAGCCTCTGGTCAGCTGTCCATCAGGGATGACAAGCCCAGACGAAACTCTTTATCTATACTAATATTATAAAGAGAAGAGGAAACATTTGTTTGTAATGTTTTCAAACAAAAACTACTGGACCGATTTCAAAAATTCTTTCACCATTGGAAAGCTGCATTTTCACTGACATAAGCTATATAATATTACTAGGTGTAAACGAAACTATTGTTATGTCTAATTCCACGCGAGCGAAGCTGCGGGCGTCCACTAGTCGCGAAATATGACTCTGAATACCGACGTCTGAAAGCTAAGCTTTCCTTCTACTTATGCGTGGCTATGGGCGATCCTGCGTGAGGGAATTCAGATGTAATGCGATTACTCTAGGGGTCCGTACTCCCGTCGGTGACTTCCCCAGTCGGTCGTCGCTACACACTGAATACCATACCAATATCATACCAATACAATACCAATACCATATTATTATGCGAGCCTGTAGTCACCTGTCCGTCGGCGGTGACGGCGAGGCAGTGCAGCGCGCCGACGGCCACGTGCGTGACGCGGCGGCCGCGCAGCGCCTCCACCAGCGACGGCCGCCGCATGTGCGAGTCGCACCCGTGGCCCAGCCGGAAATAGTCGCCTTTGCCCCACGTCCACACCTGTGTCATTCAAATATATACATAAATTTACGGTCTTATTAATAATAGTAATAATAAACCTATTTTAGCTATATAGTGTATTGTTTTAACTCAATTCAAAACTGACAGAAAGTGACAAAACAGTTTATACCTATTATAGGCTTATTAATTTGTTATTAAAAGAGAGGGTTATTGTCCTTATATAAATTTGATTACACAAAGCGATTATTTAGTACAGGTATAGTTAATATTTTTAACTGATCAAAGTATAAGTTATTGGTTAGAAATCATGTGAGGTAAGGATATAATTTTATTGTGACTTTACTCCATGAGGTACATTGTTTAATTTATAGAGCATATAGGCAACCCAAAACCTAACCATATATTACCCTGTCGCTGATCAATTGTTGTGATTGTTTCAAAACTACTTAGGATCGGCTTTAGTAAAAACCAGACTATATTTTATACAAAAATATTTTTACCTCTCCGTCTTTGGTTAGAGCAAGGCTGAATTGCGCACCGCACTCGACTTGAATTACTTCGAGGTGGTTCAGCCTGTCGATGTTCATTGGCACGGAACAACCCTCCGATCCTCCGCGACCTTAGGGTGGTGAAACCGAAAATTAATGCATTACATACGCCAATACATTTCAAATATTACAAGGTAAATGTCCTAAAAAAAACCTTTATTTATTTGTGGGGCAAACCTTCATCTACTTGCCGAGACAGTCTTAATGGACATGTCTTGTGATAAATGGAGTTATTCTTCAATGTTATTGATAAACCTTGCAGAATTTCTGATGAATTCATCATACACAAATTGTTTGTAACTAAAGAGAAGGCCATAGTAGATAGTGTTATAAAAGCAATTAAAATCATAAGAAAAATTACCCAACTTGCCGAAGTCACCGTCACCCCACGAGAACACCTTCCCGCAGGCGGTGAGAGCCAGCGTCTGCGCGTCGCGCGACCCGCACGCCACCTGCACCACCTTGTAGCCTATCAAGCCTTCAACCTGGTTAAAAAATCATATCATTTAAATCAATGACAATATGTGACAATCTATATATATAAAAGGAGAAGGTGACTGACTGACTGACTGACTGACTGACTGACATATCAACGCAGGGCCTAAACTATAAGGGCTAGGAACTTGAAATTTTGTACAGGGGTAGGGGTTCCTTTTATAACGTAGGGGAGCACTAAGAAAGGATTTTTGAAAATTCACCCCCTAAGGGGATAAAACGGGGGTGCAAAGTTAGTATGAAACCTTGCCGTTTTTGATATTATTCGAATGAAATTCAGTACCTATGAAGGTTTTTTATTGAGTTTCGAAAATCATCTCTTAAGGGGGTAAAAGACTACATTATTTCAATGAAATTTTGTATTTAGGTTATGTTACGTCTAATTCCACGCGAGCGAAGCTGCGGGCGTCCACTAGTGTAATATAAAAAGCAAATGTATAGACGTAAGATCTTGCTAGTGACTTACCAATCTCGGCACGAGCTGCGTGACATCATCGCCGTGTCCAAGCCGCCCATACTCTCCCAGCCCCCACGTATACAGATGTCCCTTGGCTGTAACGCACGCGCTGTGCGCCGAGCCGCACGCGATGCCGGTGACGATCTCGCTGGTAATCGTCTCTATCAGCCGCGGGATCTCCAACGATAGCCGGTTGCCGTGACCAAGCTTGCCGTCTTCGCCCTCGCCCCAGGAGTATACCTTCGGAGAAAAAAATTATAAGAGAAAAATAACTACGAAAAATTGGACCGGTAAATTATTCAAATGGATTGATTACATGAGATCTATTAAATTTGATGAGAATAACTTATATACCTTCCCATCAGCGGTGAGCGCAAGTGCATGCTTGCCGCCCGAGTGCACGGCGACGCGGCGAACGAGCGCGTGCGCAAGGTACGGGTTAGCGCGCGGCGTCGACACGTTGTTGCAGTTGCCGAGCCCGAGACGCCCGTTGGTGCCTTCGCCGCACGCATACAGCTGCAATCATCGTTAATAATTATGCAATGTGTACATCATTCGATCAGGGATAGTTAGAGACAGTTAGTCCTGTTTTTTTTTTGTACTTTTAATCGTTAGAATGTCACGTTAAAGTCAGCTAAATAAGATTACAAATAATTTACTTTATAGCTGTAATATTATACCTTTCCGTCATGCGACACAATGAAGAGTGTCTTGGAGCCACCTGCGATGTGTATCGGCCGCAACGCACTCAGAACGGGCGAGTATACGGGCACCTTCACTTTGGACCCCTTCACTCCACCGAGTTGATCTTTGTCGTTCAGTCCCCAAACGTATACCTGAAATGATATGATGAATTCATTATAAGTGAGGCACACTTTACATCACCTTACTGAATCTAAATTAGCACTTCAAAGAATTTACCACAACCCTTCTAAGTTAGAAAAAGAGATATCATCCTATACGCTAGACAACGGCGTAATTGACAAACTTCACCAACAACTTCACAATGCTATTAACTCTAACAATGTGTGTTTTAAAATGATGTGTTTTTCTACACGTTTTTACTTACAGTAGAAAGTAATTATTTAAAAAATGTATAAAAAATAATATTTAAACCCCAGATTTCTCAAGCATGAGACCTACCTACCCCTGGGCTACCAAAAGCATTACTTTGAACAATTTTGAAAAATAAAGCACTTACTTTAGGACAATCATCAGGTAGAGTAGGTGGATTGTTATCAAGCGATATTGCAGGTGGCGCAGGAGATTCTTTTTCTAACCAATCTTCGGCAATGAAGTTCATGCTCTGAAAACATTTTAATCAGGATGAAGCAATAACGCATTCTTTCATAAAGAATTATCCTGCATGCATGTATGTAATCCGAACTTGGACTATTCTATTTACTTACAGCTAAAGCATCGCCATAGAGAGGGTTCGGTCTGAATCCAGTAATGTAAAGCCCGTGAACTCTGCAATCGCCATTCGTTTTATTTTGTTTTATAACAATTTCTACGCATGGGAAATGCTGCAACAAGGAGATAATTTTAGCAATATATAATAATCACTTGATTATGACTCGAATCACTTTCTTAATAACGGCATGATAATAATAATTTGAGCAAATGAAACTTGAGCACTTGGTCGCTTGTAATAAATGTGGTAAGATACATGAACCATTTGATAAGAATAAGAATTTCTTTATTTATTTATAACAACTTATTTATTTGTGATAATGAATCAAGATGCTGAAACATGGGTCCTTTCAGTTTTTATACAGAAACGAAAAGATACCAAACTCACTTTTACAAAATGAAAACTAACCTGTTTACAGTCAGCGAGCAGCTGTATCTGCGCGAGATGCATCGGCGGGCGTTCCTTCGCGGACGAGGCGGGGGGCGTGCACGTAACCGAGTTAAGTTCCGTCATCGTGTGGTCCTCGAACGCGTGTCCGGCGCGCACGCGCAACGACGCCACCGCGTGCGCGCCGCCCGCCACGCCCAACCCGAGCCGGCGGATGCGCACGCCGCGACGCACCTCGATGCGGATCGAGTGCTGCGCATATTTAATACGTTTTAATGGAAAAATAAACGCTATAGCTTCACTGTGTTTTTTTTTTAAATTTACAGTTTGTTACTACCTAGAAGATAGACTAATTTTCCACCAACCCAAGGTAAATTGGGAGAATCTTGCAATCAATATTTCACCCACTTCAACTGAAGCTATCGAGCTGAAATTCGGCACACATGTTTGGTTCCGATGACACTGCACGAAAATAATATAAAAAGTTTAAAAAAAAAAAATTTAACAATATATTGTGATGATGTGATAAATGATTAAAGTGCGAATGAATTTTTCTTAATTACGAAATTTAAACTTTTCAAGTATATAAAAGAGGACTGAGAGTGGATGTGTGAGACCACAATAATCAATGACAAACAAACAATTGTCAATTGGCTAAACCGAGTCACCTGTCCGGATCCGGAGCCGCTCTGCCAGTAGGTGTGCGGCAGCGAGTCGAGCAGGCGACGCGCGCCGCAGCCGGGCCGGCACGACGACACGCGCACCGTGCGCACTACGCCGCGCCACCCCACCGCCACGCCACCCGTACTGTCGCCCCATTCCGCTGACAAAGTCAATGTTTTGTTTTTCGCTTTAAATTAATAAGTGGATACAATCGACGTAAATTAGTTACTAGCATATGTGCGACTATGTCGCTGCGACCCATATACGTCCCACTGTTGGGCACGGGTCTCCTCTCAGAGTGGGAGGGATTAGGCCTTAGTCCACCACGCTGGCCAAGTGCGAATTGGCAGACTTCACATACCTTCGAGAACGTTATGATGAACTCTCAGGCATGCAGGTTTCCTCACGATGTGAGGAACCCTGCATGATGTGCGACTATGTACCATGAGAGAATACTGACAGATCAGTTTAAACTTAAAAATGAAATTATTCATTTAATTTCCTATTTAATTACATACATATGTGTTCATTTGTATTTCATCTGCCGTATACTTACACCGGTCTGTGACTAGCTCCATCTCAGTAACTTGACCAGTCCACGAAGGTTGTTGCTGAAAATCAACAGTCATATCGCGACCATTGCTTGCTATAGCTGAAAATAAAATTCAGAAAATAAATTTCAAGGTATAACTTTTTTTTTCATTCAGATATTAATTTTAATATTTTTTTACACTTATACTGCGGCATTACAAATTGTAGTCTATTAACATACAAAATTAATTATAAACAAAATATGAGGATAAAAATGTTCTTGTCTTCCTCACCCAGATCAACCCTACAATCTAAATTCGTCAATATAGTAACGTGCCAAACAGTAATACAGAGATGTATACTAAAAAAGTCCCACCTCTAACGATCCCAATGCTGGTGTGGTCGATGCAGCCCCACTTGTACCGCGGCTGCGTGACGGCGGCGCGCACGCGCACGCGGTCGCCGACCATGAAGGGCGGCGCGCCTGACACCACCTCCGCGTTTAGCGCGCGTATTCCCGCCACCCGTCCAAGCCCTCGCCATTCGACCTTCATAGATTTTATTATTCATAGATAAGCTTAAAACGAGACCAGACCAATCCTTAATTACTGATATAGTTGAGTTGTCAGTCAGTCTAATATCAAAGTTATTCTCTTTAATAATTTAGATAAGGCCCATATAAAAAACTCAATGTAGAATCTAGATCGGGATAACGAGCATTTCGATAAGCCGATTCAATTCTTCACTCAAATCTTTTCTCAAACTAAAGTTTGGTTTATTAATAAGGACCTTAAAAGTTAAAAGTAGGACTTACAAGTAAAAATACGTTTTGCTTAACATCGCGTTCTATTTTCTGGACTTGTCCAACATCACCCAACGCGATCTGTAAACATTATAATGGGTTACTTGGTATGTTAAATGTTGGAGGAAAAGTTTTTAGTTCGTTGAGTAAAAAAAAAATGTATAAAAATTATTACAATAATAGCGATGCATTGTATATTCCGGAATATATACTCACGCCTTCAAAAGCCTTGCTGCAACGCACGGTCATTCCCGTCGTAATGATATCTGACAGGTATTGAGCGTACTCGTCCTCAGACGCGAAGCAACTGCGCCAACGGTACGGCGTTTGAAATTTCTTCTCAGATTTTAGAGGCTTCACTTCATAGTTCATTTTGTCGTCCATGCCTTGGAAGGGAAGTTCCAACATGTATCCAACCAAAGCTTCTACTGTGGGCACGGCATTACCTGTGATTAAAAATGTTGCTAAATGCTTGTCTATAGATAGACATAATATAATTACGTAGCATCGTAACAACAATTTTACCTAATTTATGTACAGCTGCAAGAACGGCTGATTTAGAAAATCCCATCTCCATGACTTTTTGAATTTGTGGTGAATTTATCAAGGCGTTTAGGTCCTTGCGAGCTGGAAACGACAATATGAAGTAATATTTAGTTAATTTGCGTACATTAGATAACATTGGTATTTATAAACTATATTTTCCTTCTTCAAAATAAAATAAAATGTACTCACTGAAAGTCGCGTTATTTGTTGAAGGGCCGGCAGATGTTTGCATAACGTGGGTTTTTTCCGTAATTGGAATTTCAATTGGCGATTCGATGTCTTTTTCATCTCCTGCAACAAGTAAATTCATTTTAAATTTCAATTATGGAGACTTTCTCAGGCTTCTCACATAGTTTATGACTGGCTTCTAATCGGGCTACTAACGGAATATCAACTTGACTAACGTACAACTAAATAATAACAAGTACTAATATTTCCAGTATCTGCACAATCGCGCTTGGGGGTTTGTTCTTTCAGAGATCATGCATGCAACCACATTATCAACTTCATGCTCACCACAAATATTGTCATTCTTATATCCAAATACAGTTTTTCATTTACCGCGTGCCCCGTGTGCATTTGCCGCCGTTGGATGGTATGTCTAAGACTTACGTCATTCACTGTCCCAGACCTTGCTCATGAGTTCCTTCCGCGCCCAGCAAAACATTCGCGCCAATGTATTTCTAATATTGACTATAGTTGGTGTTATTCACCGTGTCAGGCGCCTTGCAGTAGTTACCTTGCACATGCGCGGCCAGTTTCTGCATGAGGGTGAGCGCGGTGCACACGAGCTCCTTGGGCCCGTGCGCGGCCGCCAGCGGGCTGGGCCACGTGGCCAGCGCCAGGAGCCGCCGAAGCAGTGTGCCCTCCGTGCCCAACGTTGAAGCGCTGCGCCCGTGTGTCCCTAGTAAGTAGATATTGCTTGACATTTTGCTAGCTGACACACTGTACACGTTTTGGATTTATTCTATTCGTCTCTACTGAAATTCGTCACGTCATAAAATTACCAAATTATGACTTATTATATAGCCTATGTCTCTCAGTGAAGATCCAGCTTTTTAATGGTGAAAGAATTTTTGAAATCGGTCCAGTAGTTTTTGTGTGAAAAAATTACAAACAAAGGTTTCCTCTTTATAATATTAGTATAGAAGTATAGATTTTACGATCCGGAGAATATGAAATTAATTAACACCGTTAGTGACTTGATTTAAGTTTAAGTATGTAAGATTACTTACCAACATTGTCTGGTGGCTGCATCAAAACTTTCCGCAGCCGCGTTCGAGTGTTCAGCAAGCCGCGGACAGTTGTTAACGTTAGCAATTCCATTTGCTGTCGCCTGAGGCCAATCACGTCGATTTCAACTGGAAGTAATGTGAACAAATTAAACCAATTGCTAAAAATATATTGCACTTAGACTTATTTCTGATGGGAAATAAAAGATCACAATTAATATTAGTTACACTTCTCGACTGTTAGTGTGCGGGCACGAGATCGGCGACGACCGATCTCGTGCACACACTAGACACTAACTAACAGGACTATCACTAACAGTCCCCAGTCCTCATACCCACTAACTAACTGACAAACTAATGTTCTTATTAACTATCTCAGCTAACTGGATTTACACTCCCAATCCCTATTTGAGTCATGTTCAGAGTTAGTCACAGGTGTCATGTGCAGCAGCGGATGGGTGGTGCTGTGAGCTCGTTTGCTATATTTATTTTTTATTTATTCAACTTTATTAACACCTCTAAAGAGATATACAATGGGCGGACTTAATGCCTTATGGCATTTTCTACCAGTCAAACTCTAGTTATATCCATACTTCCATACTTAATATTATAAATGTGAAAGTGTGTTTGTTTGTTTGTTTGTCCGGCTTTCACGTCGCAACGAAGCTATTATATGGTATGATTTTTGTGTGTGGAGATAGTGAGGAGGGTGGAGAGTGACGTAGGCTACTTTTTACCGCGGTAAAACATCCCCATGGGAAGATATCGATGTTTTGTTATTTGCTAGATATTTAGTTTCGGATGTTGTTAATAGATGGTATTGTTAATTCCCTTTTCCCACGCGGGCGGAGCCGCGGGTAAAAGCTAGTTATATCCATAAAAAACATACCCGGTAGAGGGCGGCACTGCGGCGCGGGCGCAGCGGCGGCGGCGTTGGGCCCGGCGCCCAGCAGCGCGGCCACGGCGCGCAGGGCACTCTCGCCGCCGCCGAGCGCCTGCGGCAGCCGCGACCACTCCGCGCTTGTCACCTCATTCAATTGTGCCTGAATTTTAGCATTAAATAAATGTAATCAATAATTTATCGCGTCCATAGCCCAAGTATTGTAGCGTCCATAGCACAATGGCTCGCGTCGCGTCGCTCAGTTTATGGATGGGTTAGCGCTAGTGGCAAAATTTCATGGACGCTACCGTGCTTCGGAGGCCACGTAAAGCCGTCGGTCCCGATTGTTTTCAATGGTGGAAACAATCGTTAAGCCTTGTCGAAGACCTTCGGGTAGCTTGAGAACATTCGACACTGGGTTGGCCACTAACCCCTCCACCAATCCGCATTGGAGCAGCGTAGTGGAGTATGCTCTAGACCTCCCGCAGCAGTGTCTGTGGGGGTGCCCAGTGGGATGTCTATGAGTCGTAGCGATGCACTAACCTTGGTGGTGGTGTTGTCGTCGTGCGCGACGGTGACCTTAGCGCTGGCGGAGAGGTGCGTGACAATGCCGACTCGCGGCGACGTGCCTACCGTCACCGCCTGCCCCAGCCGCAGCCGGGGCTCCATGCCGCCAACCACACCCAGAGCCCCCGCTGGTGTCATATAAATTACACTATATACAAATGACATTTAAGACATCCATGACATACATGATAATTAATTGTATCAGACGTTACCTTGCGGAACTCCATTATTACAAACCAAAGATTAATCTACTTTGCAACAATCCGCGAACAAAACAGTAATTTATGCGATTAACCGTCGTGGAGTCTACTTACCCTGAGGATGCCTTGTTTTGGGGCGAAACACGTGTTGGTATGTGTGTTGGTGTATGTATTCATTAATCGCGTGTGCATGTTTCCTGTGGAGGGAGGTGCTGCGTGCATTAAGGTATACATACACCACAATACATTTTTGTTCGCGGATTGTTGCAAAGTAGATTAATCATTGGTTTGTAATCCATTCATGACTTTTACTAGATGATACTACCCAGAGGAATGGTATTAAAATAAACTTAGCATTCATCCAGATAATATGCGTCATCAATGTTTGCGATATTAGAAATTCTCATTGTAGTAGTGAAGTTGTTTGTCTAAGGGCCGATTTCACCAACGTCGTGTAAATCTTATGCCCGGAATAAGTTGTTATTTACTCGCGAGTTAGCCCATTTTACGTTTTATCAACATTTAACTTAGGGATAAAATCTCTATACTAGAGTAAAATCATACACCGCCGATTTCGGCCGAGTAAGCTGCTAATCGTAGATTAATAGTGTCACAACAGCATTATCTATAACTGATGATTATTTATTTCCTCGCCCACGGTGGTTTAAGGAAAGGGCTAATTATTTTGAAGACTATGACGACCACGATTTCGTGTTAAGATTTCGTCTATCAAAGAAGGCAGCATTGAATTTACTGGCAAAAATCGAGCATCATTTGGAGTATCCAACAGACAGGTGAGTGTTCTAAATTATATCCATTGATTAGGTATTTAACACATAATTATTGGCTACATTAAGGTTCTATGCAACAAACAACACCCAAATGAGCATTGGTGACTATGGCGGAATGAGTGCACCAACATCACACCGAATTATCCACCAAGTCAGTACAGCAATAGCATCTCTGCACAAGGACTACGGTTTCCAGCAACATACCAGGAAATAAACATACCAGGAATAAGGCCCAGCGTAACGCGAGATGCTATCATTAATGACTATTTTCGAAGCTTATTGTAATAAAACAACTGAATTAATTATTAATATTTTGTTTAATTTGCTATAAATAAACTCCAAAAGTAATAATCTGGTTTTAATTTATTCCTGTTTCAAAATTTCGCTCTGAATATCCATTTGAATGTCAAATAATTCTTAGCTTCTTCTCTTTCTTTAGCTGCATGCTCCATTTGAGTTGTGAGAGCGTTCCCTTTTATTTCATTTAACTTTTCTAGTGAAGAAGTAGAGAGCTGTGGCCGTCTTTTGGACATACATTCAAGCCGTTCTCCTGCAGTAGGCCTTTTTCCTTCTGTACTACATTGTAACAGCTTGGAAATGGGCGTTTTTAAATTTTTGGGAGTGTAATCACCCCAATCCTGAAACAAGATAAATGCTCTACTATTTTTCCAACCATAATAACATTATTTTAGGATGTACTACAGTTAAAAGATGATTTGCTCCAACTATTATGTTGGAACCAACACAACTGGAACTATGTTTTCATTCTAAAAGCAAACATACAATATTAGGTGGACAAATATCTGTTGATACTTGCTGAAAAGTATAAATTTAACCAACAAATTATTTATTATCTATGTAGATATTGGTATGTACCAATAAACAATCTTCAATGACATGCACAGCAGAAGGGGCAAGAATCAGTTGAATATTTATTTTGTACCTCAGGGCCAGCAACTGTATCTGTGACTGTAAAAACATATAACACCACTCTTTTTAATACTGTTCTAAGGAATATGCAAGCCCACAGAACATGGCGTTATAAGGCAGAGTATTTTCTGTTGTGGTGGGTCTTCAATCACTGACCTTGGAGGTCCACCACCTGAAAAAATCACATTGTTTTAATTTCATCACAACTTTTAATTTTTATGATATATTTTTTTAATATAATATGATTACAGGAATATATAAAAAGTTGTAAAAATTATCAGGAAACAAAGAAAAATACCTGTTTGAATTAATTGCATCCTTCTAAAAGATGCTTCTTTTTTTGTATTTTTCTATAAGTTTTCCCACTGGGCTTTCAAATTATCGGCAGTACGATGAGAAAGCATTGTCTGCGAATTATATTTGCTTGAAATTGTTATCCATTCTCCAAGCTTTTGCTTCATTGATACTCCATCCGTCCTTTTATTTTCTATCACATGAAAATGCTCAGTAACGAGATCCAGCAATGACTTTTATGATGCCATCCAATTAACAGATCCCTTTCGCTTTTCATTTGCCATCGTTTATAATCAACGATTTGTATAAAACAATTTTATATATCTGTTTACACGGAATAAAACTAGTTCAAAAGTTACAAAACACAACAAAACCAAACTTTAGATAAACTGTTTAAATTCTAAAAAGACGCGCACGGGATCACTCACTGTCAACTCAATTGTCAAGTTAACGTATTATCCGAACAAATAAAAGAATTCACAGCGCTATTGTGCAAGTATGAGCCAAACTGTCTATTTTACTTGGGTACATTACACATACATTCAATTCATTCGTTCAACGGCATAGAGTAACTATGCGAGATTAAGATATCTCTAGATTACCGTGGTGAAACGAAATTGAAGTTAACCATCGAATAAACCGACAGAGTACAGTTATACTGGGATAGCTACTCTAGTGTAATTTCAATGTTGGTGATATCGGGTCTAAGAGTAAATGTGTAAAAGGCAAAACGCCACATACTCTCGTCTACATCATCATCAATCATTAATATGATTGAAATTAATTTGATAACAGTTTTGTGACCCTCTTTGTTAAGACAAAAGCTTCTATATACAAAAATCACGCCTAGGTAAATCTAGCCTACAACTATATTCTACTAATTTCTATATAACGTACCTATGAGACACGTGTTTATGGAGGGCGGCTGGGGTTTCATGTTTTGCGTCATTTCTTGACTGGTATGAGACCAATGCCAGTCACTCGAAATCTGAATAATATGTGAACAAAGGTTACGATTAAATCAATTTATTTTTATCAATTTATCAATTATTTATTAAAATATTAAAACTTTACTGTACCTATAAAATACTAGGGACAAAAAAAATTAATGCTTGAAGCATAAAGTCATTAAACATTAAACAATTCAAAATGACTCCGCAATTTCATATTGCACACTGCTTCATGTCAGGATAGTAAACATAGGATCGTAAACATCTCATATTTCAAAAGTCACGTCGATGAAATAAAGCGGCGCGAAGTGTAGCTGCCGCATCATTCATAACACGGCGCCAATCATAGTGCTCGTATAGCAAATTTCTATTTATTTAGACTTCTCACACAAATTGGTACAAAGAGCGGACATAATGCCGACAAGCATTTACCACCAACAGCCCAGGGTCATCTGTATTCTATCTCACAGTCCATACCATTTGCGCAGCCATTTGCATCTTCTCTAGCAGCAGTGACGTGACCGGGCCGTGCCACTGCGGCGCGGAGTGCAACTGCCTCACCAATTGCACCACGGCGCCGATAGTCGCGCCTGTATAGCTTGCGGTCGCTGGCGCACGCCATCTGTTGTCTGCCGATAGAAGACTTCACGATTAATAAATTGCAAATATATAAAAAAACCTAGTTCACTCACACCTAGCACTAGGATGGTGGCGGAGTGCCATGTTCGTATTTTAATTTGTCACATAATGTCTCAAAACACATTTTGGTAGGTTTAGTGTTGAGAGAGTGTGTTAGAGTGTTAATAATATAATACCTAAATAATACCTTCGGGCTTATTTTTGTTAATAGAAGCGGGACTTTCTTTAATTCAGGTATTTCGTGAAGTGAAATTAATCAGTCTAACTGCTGTTCGAAACAATCCTCGTCGCCAGCTTATTGTGTTTTTAATTTAAATACTGAATTTTTCTGGGATTAACTTTATTAATTTCTTACACAGTTACAACTACAGATCGTTGAATTTGATTCCTTACAGTAGTCATTTTTTATACGCAGACCGAACCAAAAACAGACAAAAAATATAAAACATTTTGGCTGCGTTCCGGATACCACAGGGATTATGTATGGTTTGAATTGGAAACACAATTGGTAGGATAATGGATCATAAAAATGTGATAAGTAGCAAAATCTAGTCGTGGTTTAGGTTGCTTGATTCACCATTTGTAACTCACCAAACTCTTCTTCGCCGTTGTTATTGGTGGTAAGAAGCAAGGAGTATCCGGGGTGGTGGAAGGGCAGCGACTGGGCGTAGGGACGCAGCGCGGGGTCCCCGGGGTGCGTCTCTAGGCCAAGCCGGCCTGCGAGCGCGAGCAACTGCGCGCACACCGTACGTCGCCATTCCGGCGGCCCGTTGTGTTCGGACAGCACACGTCGTAGGAGCCAAACCGCTTGGATCTGTTTGACATTTTAAAAAATTACCGACTACTGATTTGAGCGTCTTCACATTTATTTTTGTTCCGTTATCATTCGTGCCTACCTGCTGATAAATTAAGTCCTGCGTAACCGGTTTATCAGTACAAGATATAATACTGTAGCAGAGCTCGAACCACGAATCAGTGCATAAGGATGCTTGCATTTCAGGACTATGTGCTGCGGCTAGAACAAAAGTAACAATTATTCAAACAAGTAACACCAAAATACAAGTGTAAGTGATACGTGTTATAAATGATATGCCAGTGTTCCCAGAAGCATTAATTAGCATTAATACCTTATTTTAAAAAGCAAAAATTGTCTTTTCGATTACTTTTAGTACTTTTTCATCCTCTTCCCATCCAGTTATTTGAGACTTAAATATAACAATACGAGTACTCACACACTTTCAAAAACGAATAATTAAAGAAATATATAATCAGATGCGATTAAAATATGCATACATAAGCATCACATATTTTGCATTAACTTACCCCTAATAACGACGAGAGCGGTGTGCAGATGCGGACCGTACGCGATAGGCGGTACAGAGTTGGTAGTGTGCGCGAGCGTCAGCAGGCGGCGCTGCAGCGCGCACACGTTGCGGCGCGCGACAGGCCCCGCCCGGCCCGCGCCCGCGCACAGCGCACGCACCGCCGTCGTGCACGCGGCGCGCACCTCGTTCACCGGCCACCATTCCACGCTCACATCCATGGCTATAAGGAAACGTTAAATTAAAACGATATAGTTTGCAATATCGTCATTCATTTTAGGTCAATTTAACTAGGATTACTTTCAGTAACTGTACCTTAAAAAGTGCCCATGATGAAAGTTCCTAGAAGTAGAACAGACAGGATGGGGCACAGAACACAGAACAGAAAAGATAGACAGAAACAAAAAGACAGGCAGAGTTGAGTCTCGTCGACAGAAGGCAGCAGCGAGGGCAAATACACCTGTTTGATGTTGTACTTGTCCGTGCGGTACCGAGTTGTTCCCCCGCGTCCCAACATAAGATACTCACCGGCACCGTTGAGGGTCTCGTCGACGGAGGGCGGCGGCGAGGGCGAGTGCGCCAGCTTGAGGTCGTACTTGCCCTCTTTGCCCATGCGGTACGAGTTAGTCCCTCCAGCGTCCCAGCACACGCGCACCCACCCGTCTTCCCCTAACTCCCCGATTACTCGGCCCTCTGCACCGGGCGCCCCGTCCTACGAACAAATTGCGGTATGATAATGACAAGAGGGCGACATGTTGCGTCTTTTTAAATTCAATTTGAAAAAATTGGTAACGTCTTCGTCTCACAGGAACAACAATAATGTAAATAAGACAGTATGCGGTTTAGAGAAAACAGTCAGTCCCTCATAGTTTTTGTCAGAAGTACTGAAAGTACATTACAATGTTACGACAGGTCTTTTATTCTACAATGACTTTTGTAGGCAGTCTCGCATTTGTGTAGGCACTAAACCGTCCTTCGGCAACAAACTTTTCGAATATCGAAAAAAAAAAACATAAGCCAAATTGACACTAACCTGATCGCCCCACTTCCAGTCTCTGCCTCTGACGACGCGAGTGCCTATCTTCATCAAAGCAGCGAGCTCCGGCCCCGAGAGCGAGGCTCCTCTAGCGCGAGCGCCAATTCGTTCGTCCTCGTAAATGATAAGGCATTCTGTTAACAACAGGATTGGATGACTAGGAATTGATTTTGATTTTTTATCAAGGCAGGGAATTACGAGCGAAATAATTTGAAGTCCCTTAAGTTATAACTTTTGTCGGACATTTAAGATTGTGCTTACATGTATTTAGCATAGATGACACATTGTTTACGACACACTTCCCCAATGCTTTCGTATGATAAAATTTTTATTACATTTAATCGTGCACACAATTTCATAGCGACATACCATGTGTAATAGTAATAATAAAATATCATTCAAGTCGGTACCGTGTTTCTTTCCAATCGTCTACTAACAAAGACCCTTATTCGTTTCCACATTAGAGCATAGAAAGCATCCAAGCACTAACGTTTAGGTTTAGATCCAGTACAGATGACTGACGAATGCTGCGACGTGTCGCCGCCTATCTGCTTAAGCAGCGTCAAGCAGGAACTGAGAGCACCGCCATTGATAAGTTGATCTATTTCTGGCCCGCCGCATCCTTCCACCAGTAACGAAAGCAGTGCTATTATGAATCTAGAAATCATAAGATATTACGAAAATATGTTTATACAACGAGCTGTATATAACCAAATATATATAATGCCCTTCTATACCAAATAAATTAATGTTAGAATTGTCTAAATAGAAAACCCAACATACCTTGCCCTAGACGGTTTATTCAATAACGCATGCGCGCCAAAATTGGCGCTCATCTTTAGAGGCAACGGATACATTTGTTCGCCTTCAAGGACTTTCGCCTTTAACTCTATGAGAACAAAGCTGAATAGCTTCGATCTTTCTAATAGCACCATGTATTTAGTATAAGGTATAACCGATTCGATTCCTTCTAAGGGTTTCGTTAAGGGAATAGTGGGTTTGAGGGAGACCTGGGGCACTGAATCGGCTAGCGAGGCTCCCAGGATGCCAGTGAGGGTGGCATACTTGATGCTTTCTGACATTGTTTGTGAGGCGTGAAGAAGGTTATTTATGATGGAGTAACCGTTTCTTCTTATCTCAGCTCTTTGCATCTGAAAATATGATTTGTGTTAGCAACATGCATGGTACGAGCAGTTGATATTCTAAACATGGTTGTTAATAAATCTTTCGACAGAGTATGGATTTGGGAGGAGCTAGGTTGTAGAATCAGATGGAGCTAGGTTCAATAAATATTGCAATACCTGACAGTATAAAGCCCTCCTCAAGGTATCAATATCACAAGATTCGTCGCTCATTACAAAGTCAATGATGGCTGTAGTCAAACTTTGTTGTTCGGGGGTTACCTCCTCCAACATCCAGTAAAGATCTAAAAATAAAGTAATTATTAAACGCTCGTTTGTGTCAACAAAGAATGATAATTTTCTGCAAAAGTATTATGAAAAATACACGAGGTAAAATAAATGGTAGTAAAGAGTCAGACTTTATAATTCATGATAGAAATGCAAACTTTTCTTACCTTTCTCTTCACAAGCAAGTTTTGCAACCCAAGCATTTACAAATTTATTTCTCTCGGAATTGTCGTCATCTTTTTCTTCGTCAGCCATTATGAGTTCGGTTTTAAAATCTTCAGCTAATAATAACACTTGCTTCTCACTTTCTATAGACTCCTTTAAAATGGAATTATCAGTAATATCATTCATAGAACTTATAGATATCTCGTTGGTTGGCGTTTTGTCGTCATAATCTCTATCCATGTATTCTTCTTTCTCCGATAGTTTATCATTACGCATGTCGTCAAGGTTTGACGCATTTTTCAAGTCCTTCTCGAAAGGTTTGTCTCTAGTAAGGAGTTTAATCTTGGTCTGTTGATTAACTGCATCCTTTGAATGCGGTATGCTCATTTCCAGAACTTTCTGAATATTCACGTTATTAGTGGGCGTTTCGTCGTTTAGTTTGCTCGCAAACGAATGTCCAATTGCCGATTTTATTAATAAAGCGTCTCCTTGCAAAAGACTACCTGTTGCTTTTAACATGCTCTTGCTTAAGCTATTCTGTCTGTTTCTTAACTCTTTGGTTGTTTCAAAACTAAAAAAGGAATAAAATAACACGTGAATAATTTAAGACTTGTTTATTTGAAATAATACCAACTATGAATTGTTTCTGTGCAAAGTGGAGAATACAATTTAACATAAATAAATAATTTATGGGCTAGATTGATTTAGAGGCTGGACTACAGATTTTTCTACATGGGTTTTCAGCTATGAAGGATCTAAAATTAATGTACTTCTATAACAAGCTGCTGTTGTTTCAGTAACACCTTTTCATAAACCGAGCACATTTTAAACCCAACTCTAACAGTATGTATTCCTTTTTTTTCTTTTAAAAAATATTCACTATAACTTTATACCATTTACCACTTCTTGAACGATCAACCAATCATATTAATATTTTCACCATAACTTACCACTTCTTGAAGGAGGGCGACTTGGCCAAGCGCATGACTTTCCTGAACATCTTTTGCGTGTTGGTGGCGCGGCGATGAGGCGGGCGCGTGCGCAACGCCGATATCGCCGGCGACATGGCCGCGCGCACCTCGTGCAGGAGGAACCGCGCCCGCTCCAGCGGCGCCGCGCACACCTGGGACACACGGATTTCTTCGTTTATCCTTAGGCTGTAGAGTCCACAGTTAGGCTGTAGAGTTTGGATTCCGGTTACACTTCTTTAGAGGCGACCATCTTAGTCCTCAAGGGCAGCAACACATCTGTGACTGACTTAGAACGAGACTCCTACTAACAAATACTAACTGGACTATTACTATCACCAATTAACAGGACTAACTATCACTAACAGTCCCCAGTCCTCATACCTACTAACGAACTGACCAACTAATGTTCTAATTAACATTCTCAACTAATTGGTCTAACCATCCCAGTCCCTAATTGAGTCTTGTTCAAAGTCAGTCACAGTTGTCATGGGCGGCAGCGGATGGGTGGTGCTGCAAGCTCGTTTGCTATCCTGTATCCACAAAAAAAAAAGCCCAATGGCTCGCGTCGATTCAGTGTGATCGACAGATTTAAGCAACGACGGGCACGGTCGACAAAAAATTCATGGGCGCTAACCGTGCTTCGGAGGGCACGTTCAGCCATCGGTCTCGGATGTTTTCAAATTGGAAAAAAACAATCGTTAAGCCTTGTTAATGACCTTCGGGTGGCTTTAGAAAATTCGAATGAAAGGTATAGAATATGTATGGGAAACTGAACAGAACAGACTATAATCTATCTATATATAATCATCTAACCTCTTTGTATCCGCGGGACTGCTGCTGCCGCGTTCTTATCAACGTCCACTTGCTTTGCTGTACACACTTCACTACCTCCGACATAGCCGGCGATAATTTCACCTCTCCCTTCTCCATTTCTAGAAGAAAATTTATAAAAAAATAAAATAAAATAATGTTTTATTGCCACACAAGTTACACAATCACAATAGACGAACAGTAAATAAAACCTAAAGTGGGCAAAAGGAGTGACTCATCGGAGCCGCACCACGACTCCGTGCAGCGCTGTTTTTCAGTGTTAATTTAACATTTATCAGAATATGGGTATACCAAATTTCTACGCATTATGTGTATGTATGTGGTCTTTACATTATTTTTCCTAACCCACATTCAAATAATAAAAATTGATAATATCTTTACTTAATTGCATTTTCGTATCAGCCCAAGGTTGATCATGTATAAGATTTATATCCTAGAGAGTTATAAAGTATTTAGAGTACCCGTGGTGGCTGTAGCTAAGGCATGTTCCTTCAGCCCAGCGTGATATAGGAGGACGGCCAGCAGCGCGCGTCGCAGCTCTTCCAAGGGGTGTTCCGGGGGGAAGTGCGGCGCGCAGCCCTCGCGCCGCTCGCACGCCCACCACAAGTGAAGAGCTAGCGGATCCTTTAGTTTACAATTGAATAAATTATATTCAGCAGGTATATGAACCATAAAGGAATTAATCTATATATATAAAAGGAGAAGGTGACTGACTGACTGACTGACTGACTGACTGACTGACTGACATATCAACGCAGGGCCTAAACTACATGGGCTAGAAACTTGAAATTTTGCACAGGGGTTCCTTTTATAACGTAGGGGAGCACTAAGAAAGGATTTTTGAAAATTCACCCCCTAAGGGGGTAAAACGGGGGTGCAAAGTTAGTATGAAACTTTGCCGTTTTTGTACTTTGTCGTTTGTATCACAGAACAGATAAAGGAGGATAGAAAGGCCATCGAGTCAGTTTTGAAACAAAACCACTGTCGCCAGTTACCCACACTTAGATACACGTTATTATTACCTTTACATAAAATATTCATCAGCCATTGGTCAAATTGCACGAGAATCGCAACTTTTAAAAACTAACCTTAGCATCAAATCAATAAGGATACTTTTTGCTCGCGTCAAGCTGTAGAATTGTGCAAGTTTTGACCTTGTCGACACTTAATGTTGCCAGTAAGTGTTTTGCACAAATTTCGTGCAATAATAAGATTTTAGAGGTTCTTCATAGGATTCATAATGAAACTCGTGATCTGTCCGATTGTCGAATGAATAATTTATTTGTAAAATCACCTATTTATATTTACATTTTCTTTCATACATACTACACTATTTAAAACACTATTTTGACGACCGCGTATATGTTTCATATTAACAACGTAGGTAACTGGTAACTGGTTCGAAGGTATGAGGTATCCATGTGAGGTATTCTTGAGGTATTCGGAGGTATTCGGAGGTAAGGTAACTGGTAGGTACTGAACCACTACAAGATTAGTAAAATAGAGTATATTTTATTTTACTGTATTATTTATTTATTTATTTAACCTTTATTGAGCCAAAAGATGCCTAACGGCGGTGAAATTAATAAATAAAAGTTAAGAAACAAAATTTACTGCATATTTGAGAAAATTGATCGTGCAATTTTATATGTTATTTACTGGTAACCCAACTAGAGATGTAAACATATTTATCGATAAATATATTTTGAAACTTGTTTAGAGTTATGTAGGTACCTATAATGCTACATCCGCATAAATGACTCTTTTAAAAGTAACACTGAAAACATATGCAACTCGAGTTTTGCTTCCTTTAGGTGTTGCGCCTGTTCCATACATCTTATTAACATGCATTTTTATTATTATCTTCACATGAAAAATTACATTATAATTATTTATTTTATTAAAAAGTTTCAGAGTGAGTGTACGTACTTAAATAAATACACAGGTACAGTTTTAATTTAAACAGTTGCGCGACGAATGTACTTGTGCAGAGCAAAGATGGGGACTCTTTTGTATTCGAATTTTTTACAATAAATTAATGCAATCTTATATTTAAATTATTTTTCTTTAATACCTTTGGTAAAGTCTGTAATATGCTTCTCAGTAGAATATAATACAATCTGATGATAACTAATGTTGCTAAATAATTGAGTTCCGACAAAGTTGCGCAAAATCGAGTACAGTTGTTCCAAAGTGGTACATTGTTTTTTAGGGATCCAAATTTTCTACCCGTTACATTTATCCAATGCTGGTTATTAGGATCCTTTGGAAACCTAAAATAAATACATAATATAAATTAGTACTAAATTACTTATTTAGTACTACACCTACTCCTTGAAATTAAGTATTTACACCTGAAACTACTTTAATTACGTACTCAAGATCAAGAATTATCGAAAAATTTATCTTATACTTTCACAACACTATCTCGCTGCGAACGAACTCGACAGAACATCGTGACGTCATCGCATTCTGTAGGACAGAATACATTGCGCACGAACTATGTGTTCACGTGGATTACTTGCGTACTTTACCGGCAATGTATATGTCGCCGCGATAGCTATTCTACATACCTCCTGCATTCTACGTACCATGATTTGATTATTATTATTATGATAAATCATGTGTAAAATCAATCTTAATTACAATAATTCTTATGACACACTGGTAATTTGTAAATGTCATAATTGTGCAAACTTCCGGTAGGCTTAAATGCTATTTGTCGCCGCGATTACTATTACCTACTATGATTTAATTATTATTATAATAAATCAAGTGTAAAAACTAAATTACAATAATTATTATAACACACTGATAATTTGTAGATGTCATAATTGTACAAACTTAATTAAGCCTAACTTCCGTTAGGCTTAATTAACGCGTTTTAAAATTTAGTTTTTATAGAAAAATAACATCGTTAATTTACGATAGTGATTTGTAATAATTAAACGATTTATAAAAACGTTTGATGATTTTATAGCCATCTGTTAGTTTTCTTAATGCATTGCATCCGACCGGTAGAACGAGTGACGTAAGGCTTAGCCTATATAAAGGCAAACATTGCGATATGGGACTCACTTTGCATCGGCGCTTCGAATCGAGAGCAACTCCGTAAGTGCTATTCATCGAACATTGTTTTTAAATAAATAATGTTGCTATGCTTGCAGGATTACTTTATAAAACGTTATTATAAAATTATGATAATAAACTCGAGGTTGTTATGAATAAGTGACTCTCGAATATGTTCTCGTTACTACTTTTATTTGTAATTCAAGTAAATTAAAATATGTAATTAGATGACGTCTTTATCAATAAATACTGTGGAAAATATTGAAAAGAGTTACTACCGAGTTTCTTGCCGTGTTCTTCTCGGTAGCATCAACTTTGTGAACCGGCGGTAGATAAACAAATAATAATAAATGCATCGTAAACTGAATTCTGCATATTTCATTAATACGACACTCATTGGTCTGGAATAGCCAAAGACAAGAGAATACTTATTCTCTTGTGATAATAGACTTCTACTATTATTGTTTTCCTTTATTACCTGCAGTAAATTGCTAAATTATTGTAAAGGCTTTCAACTTAAACAAACATACATCATGACATCTTTTATAATTGCTTCTTGACAGTAATTCAATTTATAAATACACAAACATTCTTTCTGATAACTTCTAATATGCTAATTATCGCTCTTATATGAAGGCTGTATGCGACATCAGAAGTGGGATACCTACTTACAGCTACTGTCGGACTTTAGTTATGTTTCAGGTCCGTCCACCAGTGCCAGATTCTACGTATCACCATGACAGTTGTTCAAGCAATTAAGCATTTTCGGCACTTTCTTTAGGGGCGTCGGTTTAAGGTGATAACCGACTGCAATGCGCCCAAAGCCTCTGGTCATAAAAATGACCTATTACCTCGCATTCATAGGTGGTGCGCTTATTTACAAAACGTTGAATTTGACATAGTCAGGAAGGGCGAGCGGATGCAGCATGCGGACTACCTAAGCAGAAACCCAGATCCATTGTCGGTCAACGTAATCACCAAAAATATGGATTGGAAGCTGATCGTCGTACTAAAACTTTTTTTAGTAGAGCCTCATTAATACCATCCATAACGCTCTAAAGTATCCAGGCTGGGAGAAGACCCTTTACAAGATACGGGAAACCTACTATTTTGATAAAACTAGCACCACTGTAAGGGACTTCATGGACAACTGCTTCATATGCCGAACGTCTACGCAAACATCCGGAGCTACCCAGGTTCAACTGCATCCTAATTGCTAAACCTACAATTCTATTCGAGGTAATACACAGTGGCGGCGCCATGCTTCCATGGCTGACCATGTTTATGAGTTATGACTTGCCCATGAGTACTTGGGGCTCGTTTGGGCGGTACCATTTTCTTGCCTGTTGAGTGCAACAGTTGCCAAGAAATAAATGACTTGCATCGTCTGAACAACACGTCACATTCTTGCTAGTAGAGCAAGCAAGAGGCAAGTTTTCCATTCAAAACTGTTCGTGGTTTAAACAGCACATACAATTATTTCTTATGCAGATTTTGCATTCAACTGGATTTCGGTTTTCATTTGCATTTTTTTTTTATTTATTTTATTTTATTGGTAATATCTTTCGGTCCGAAACCTTCTACTCCGAATTCCTGCTCAAATGCTGCCAGTACAGCATTACGGGCATCGCGATTTTTGTAGTTCGGGTTTTCAGTATCCGATAAACACAATAAATAAAGCTATAAATTTCTATAAACTCGATTACGTCAGCAGATCCGAATTTTAATACTTTGAGTCATTTTGAAATCAAATAACTTTCTTCTCCAACCATCAAAAATTGAATGAAATATTTGCAAACGCAAATGTGTGCAATACTTGAAGCAACCCGCCAGTAAATGGTACAGGAACATACAAGTCTGTGTTTAGACACGTCAAGACTTGACAGGCAACAATCTCCTAAACATAATTGTACTGGTGTAAACAAAAGACACTGGCAATTATTTCTTGTCAAGATTGGCGTGCAATAGTTGCGTTCAATTTTACAATTTCAATCTGTGTGTAAACAGTTGCTTACAGTTCTTGAGTGCAATTGTTGAGCTTCATTAATTGCATTCAATTATTGATCTTGAGCGTGCGGGGGAGTGGTGTCGTCTAAATGAGCCTTTATCCGAATTTAAAAAAAAAAAAAAAAAAATTTTTATGTTGTTCCGACATTACGGTTAGATACGAGCTGCAGATAGAGGTGGTGATTATTACAATAACACATTACTTAATGCGATATTTAAACGCAATGAACAACACTGCTTTTGATATTTGAAAGATCCTGTCATCCTGTTATTAAACCAGCAACAGCGCGCGCGTCGTTCGTGTCGTGCGTGCGTTTTTGCCTGTTATCCGGTTGTTGAAACTGAAACAGCGCGCGCGTCGTGTCACGCCGTCGTGTGATACTGGATTGAAATTATAACTCTGACAGTCCTAAGCCTGTGAAAAGTATGAAGGATAACAGTTTACAATAACAGTTGTTGTAAAATAACACAAAAGTGTTACTCATTATTTGAAAATAGCCGTTATGCCCGCCTCCGGCTGCAGAGAGCGAGAATACATGTTCACAAAACTTTGACATCCATGACCTGAGTACAAAATATCTGTCCACAATGGGCACGGGTCTCTTCACCTTCACTTGGAGTGAGACAGTCCACTCCACTATCTTATCCAAAACATCTCACATGAATGAACTCTGTTCCATACAATAGTGACATCTATATAGTGAAAAATACTATTAGTCCGAATACCTATCGACTGCGTTTATACCATTCTAGTAAAGACACACAGATGGCGTAACAGGTGACGAATGTTTAAAACAAAATAAAAATACGAATAATTTACAATTACACTTTCTCTCTACTGCTAATATGACATCATAACAAACTTCAAACATTGTTACACTGAGGCCACCAATACATATTGAGCTAACTTGGATGCAAACTTATACCTGATACAAATATTTTACCTTTTGCTCCAAGTTAGTACTGGAATAATTTTCAAATCCTCTCAATGAACAATAGTCTCCATCATAGCACTAAAATGTCACATTTTCAATTATACGTTCACTTTCACATTTAAGAAGCTACAAAAATTTAATTAAGCAAACTTTTAGGTTCGTTATGCGTGTCCAATCACTTTATACCGAAATAAATTATTTGACTTTGACAACTTTGACTATGAAAAGTTTTGACATTGGTTGGTGTTTGCGCAGCGTGGGCTTGCCATGTCTTACGACTAGATTTATCCCGTAATTTTTCAAATAAATAGTATGGCCTTATAGAACTTTGAAATCCAAGATAAACTATGTGTCCAATATGTACCACTAATAAGATTTTAAAACTTCTGAATAATTATTTACTAACAAATCTAAATGTACCTACCGTACTTAGAATCTTATCATGTTTAGTACGGGTGAATGAAAATATATTTATGCTTAACCATTTAGATTGTGCTTTCCGGGTTATTTTAAAATAAAAACGCAAATTACATCAAGATAAATTATATTTATTGTCCTTGTTGTGTACCAACAAACTGCCCGACATTTTTAAAATTTTACCCTAAAAATAGACAGCGCATTTACACTCTGGCAATCAAAATCAAGGGTTCTATACGAAGTTTTCGGTCATGACGTTCTGAGTACGTTAAACAGATGTATATGCCTACCTATTTACATCTTTTCACCAACGCCCATGGTTGACTGGTAGACAATGCCATTAGGCATTAAGTCCGCCATATTGTAATACACAATAAAAGGTTAAATAAATAAATATGCTGATGCTAGGCCTATATGTATATAGGCTGCGAACCCGAGCTTCGTAGCTTGGGGTTTGCGCTGCCGCTAGTTAAAGGTTGCGCGCGATTGCGCGACGCGTTGGGCTGTGAGCCGCGCGGTTTATAGGTGATGAATCATTGATGTAATTCTTTTGCCTTTAGTAACGTTACTAAGTGGGTTTGGTGTTAGGCATTCCTGTTTTTTTTTTTCTATGGTGAATACACATGGCCATAACCGGCAAATTGGGATCACCCAATGAACAGAAATCTGTCGGTGACGGTGGATACATACACTAAGTATATGCTACTGCGCTACACTAATAATCTGTCGGTGACGGTGGATACATACGCTAAGTATATGCTACTGCGCTACACTAATAAAAATCAAGCTGACCACTTCAACTTATTCGGAACTCCGAGGCAATTGTTGTCGCAAAGGGCGGTCGAGAATTCCTAGATTGATTTCTAAGCATTGGAACGTCACGTACAGCAAATAATAACACAAATATCTGCGAAAGATAAAGTAAGATTTGACCAAGGCAGGGCAAAAATTCAATGATTTCAGCGAGGAGTCTTCGTTCTGATTAAAAACAATCCCAGAAATCAGACTTCCTTCGATTTAATATTCTGCGTTCCTTACGAAGTTCACAGCGTGCTTCATAATGACTGCTACCTTGTCAAGAAGGTAGTAGGATATCACGGAAAGCCTCGTAAGGTCGCACATGATCAATTACGGCGCGCCCCACAACCGGGAAGTAGTGTTACTACAGCGGCCGTGTCGCCTCCAGTTGACCAACAAGCTGGACTTTCCAACGTATCACGTATAAATCAACAGGCCGGTCGGCCAACGTCGCAACGCAGGATTTACCACCAACTGATGACATATCACAATGATAATGCATCAATTGTTTCTAACCTTCATACCCTTACTTATGTTTGTTAAACACGCTACGACGACATTGACAACGCCGGCCTTATTGACACGTGGAGTGTTCAATAAGCCACAAACATTAAGATTTTATTGACACGTGGAGTGTACAATAAATCACAAATACTAAATATGCTATTGACACGTGGAGTGTTCAATAAGCCACAAACATTAAGATTTTATTGACACGTGGAGTGTACAATAAATCACAAATACTAAATATGCTATTGACACGTGGAGTGTTCAATAAGCCACAAATACTAAGATGTTATTGACACGTGGAGTGTTCAATAAGTACTTAAAGATCCTATCCTGAAAGAATAAAAGTCCCCTGTGTACCACGGCGTAAAGGACCGCCCAGAGCACAGCATCAACCTACCTAATAATCCTTAGGACCTCTGTTTTTACAGCATCAACCTTTCACTCACCCATCCTACCCTTCCTATCCTACCCTTATTAGTTAGTGCAACATGGAAATGAAACAATAACTAATGCTGTAGTCACGCGTGTGAGCAGGTCGAATTACCACTAATATTAAGCTAAGTGGTTCACAACGTATGCACTAATAACAGAACAGTTG
Organism: Carterocephalus palaemon; assembly: GCA_944567765.1. Taxonomy (NCBI): domain Eukaryota; kingdom Metazoa; phylum Arthropoda; class Insecta; order Lepidoptera; family Hesperiidae; genus Carterocephalus; species Carterocephalus palaemon. The sequence goes on along the minus strand of OX155641.1, from coordinate 11,343,283 downwards.
GGATTTCCCCTAATTCCGAATTCCCTCAACGCAAAAGCGCCCACGGCGCCGCGGAAGAGGAGGAAAGGTCTGTCTGTCTGTCAGAACAGAACATAACATAATTATATTGTTGATTTATTTACAGAGAAGCGATGCTGAGCACGCATCGCATGTCAGTATGGCCGTGTCGCCGCGATAGCTATTCTACATACCTCCTGCATTCTACGTACCATGATTTGATTATTATTATTATGATAAATCATGTGTAAAATCAATCTTAATTACAATAATTCTTATGACACACTGGTAATTTGTAAATGTCATAATTGTGCAAACTTCCGGTAGGCTTAAATGCTATTTGTCGCCGCGATTACTATTACCTACTATGATTTAATTATTATTATAATAAATCAAGTGTAAAAACTAAATTACAATAATTATTATAACACACTGATAATTTGTAGATGTCATAATTGTACAAACTTAATTAAGCCTAACTTCCGTTAGGCTTAATTAACGCGTTTTAAAATTTAGTTTTTATAGAAAAATAACATCGTTAATTTACGATAGTGATTTGTAATAATTAAACGATTTATAAAAACGTTTGATGATTTTATAGCCATCTGTTAGTTTTCTTAATGCATTGCATCCGACCGGTAGAACGAGTGACGTAAGGCTTAGCCTATATAAAGGCAAACATTGCGATATGGGACTCACTTTGCATCGGCGCTTCGAATCGAGAGCAACTCCGTAAGTGCTATTCATCGAACATTGTTTTTAAATAAATAATGTTGCTATGCTTGCAGGATTACTTTATAAAACGTTATTATAAAATTATGATAATAAACTCGAGGTTGTTATGAATAAGTGACTCTCGAATATGTTCTCGTTACTACTTTTATTTGTAATTCAAGTAAATTAAAATATGTAATTAGATGACGTCTTTATCAATAAATACTGTGGAAAATATTGAAAAGAGTTACTACCGAGTTTCTTGCCGTGTTCTTCTCGGTAGCATCAACTTTGTGAACCGGCGGTAGATAAACAAATAATAATAAATGAATCGTAAACTGAATTCTGCATATTTCATTAATACGACACTCATTGGTCTGGAATAGCCAAAGACAAGAGAATACTTATTCTCTTGTGATAATAGACTTCTACTATTATTGTTTTCCTTTATTACCTGCAGTAAATTGCTAAATTATTGTAAAGGCTTTCAACTTAAACAAACATACATCATGACATCTTTTATAATTGCTTCTTGACAGTAATTCAATTTATAAATACACAAACATTCTTTCTGATAACTTCTAATATGCTAATTATCGCTCTTATATGAAGGCTGTATGCGACATATATTTTTTAATACAGTTGCTCAAAAAGTGGCGTATTACAGGGACCTATAGCGTTCGGGAAGTGAGCTATTACACACTCGTGCTTTTTCTTTAACATTTCCGAACTCGTGCGTTCTCTTTCCCAACTGTCAAAATAATGTCTATTAAAAAGAAAAAACCAACCACGAAGTTTTTACTAAAAAAAATTCATAGAAGTTTTTATGATTCATGCAAATATTTCTAAAAAGAAGCTACTAATTTGTTTCAATATCAGATTTAATGATTTGATTCAATGAGTTAGGTTAGGTTTCACTTCATTTCATCTCATTAAATTTCATGTCAATAAAAAAATTCTACTGAAGACTTGGCTGTATGGGCATAGTTCCCTTTGCCTACCCAGAATGGGTGAAGAAAACAAAAAAAAATCTCTGCAATACTCTGTATTCTTTTACGGTTGGCGCCATTTTCCAAAAATGTTCTTTGCGAGTTTAGTTTGTGTTTTTATTATTTTATTAAATTGCTTCATTTTTTCGCAACTGTATTAAAAATAGTTGTTCAGTACACGTGCGGAACCGTCATTGCAACTTGTTCCGACTGTCAACCCTCGCCTTCGGCTCGGGTAGACATTTGTCGGAACTCTTTGCAATGACAGGCTTTCCGCACTTGTAGCGAAATATACTATTTTAATACAGTTGCTCAAAAAGTGGCGTATTACAGGGACGTTTAGCGTTCGGGAAGTGAGCTATTACACACTCGTGCTTTTTCTTTACCTTTTCCGAACTCGTGCGTTCTCTTTCCCAACTGTCAAAATAATGTATATTAAAAAGAAAAAACCAACCACGAAGTTTTTACTAAAAAAAAATTCATAGAAGTTTTTATGATTCATGCAAATATTTCTAAAAAGAAGCTACTAATTTGTTTCAATATCAGATTTAATGATTTCATTCAATGAGTTAGGTTAGGTTTCATTTCATTTCATCTCATTAAATTTAATGTCAATAAAAAAAAAATACTGAAGACTTGGCTGTATGGGCATAGTTCCCTTTGCCTACCCAGAATGGTTGAAGAAAACAAAAAAAAATCTCTGCAATACTCTGTATTCCTTTATGGTAGGCGCCATTTTCCAAAAATGTTCTTTGCGAGTTTAGTTTGTGTTTTTATTATTTTATTAAATTGCTTCATTTTTTCGCAACTGTATTAAAAATAGTTGTTCAGTACACGTGCGGAACCGTCATTGCAACTTGTTCCGACTGTCAACCCTCGCCTTCGGCTCGGGTAGACATTTGTCGGAACTCTTTGCAATGACAGACTTTCCGCACTTGTAATGAAATATACTATTTCGTGCAGCTCTTCGCACCACCGCAGTCCGAAAGCGACTAAAAGTATGCACGCGTGATTTCAGTTGAAGTATGATTGTTTAATCATACTTGTTGGCGCGCCTGTCACGCCCACATTTCCATTCTATCCTCCTTTATCTGTTCTGTGGTTTGTATAGTGAATGTCTAATTCCACGCGAGCGAAGCTGCGGGCGTCCACTAGTTTTGTATATGAACAATAAAGGCATTTGACTGGCCCGCTGGCCCGGTAGTGACCCAGCCTGTTGGGCCAGGGGTCGTGGGTTCGAATCCCACTCAATACAAATATTCGTGTGACGAACACTTGTATTTGTTCTATGTCTAAGTTAATATTATCTATTTAAGTATGTACTTAAAAATATCTATGTATGTATCAGTCTCTGACACCCATAGTACAGGCTCTGCCTAATTTAGGGTCAGATGGCCGTATGTGAAGATGTCCATGATATTTATTATTATTATTATTTATTACATTGAGCGTGAGAAACAATATACATAATAAGAATCCAAATTAGAGTACGTTCCGCACGTTGCTAGTGACTCGCTGCGACCCATTGACGTCCCACTGTTGGGCACGGGTCTCCCCCACAGACGCATCTGCGGGAGGTCTAGAGCATACTCCACCACGCTGCTCCAATGCGGATTGGTGGAGATATAAGGAAGGGTGTGCTAGTGACTGGTTGCATCAAAATAAACATGTCTCACGTGTAGCTTGGGCTCGGCGAGCGCGAACAGCAGCGCGTCCGCCCGCGCCGCCGACACCGCGACGTTGACGCGCAGACTGGCCGCGCGGCCGGCCAGCGCTGGCGGCACGCTCAGCACGTTCGTAGGCGGAGCCTCGTTTGAGATTGGCGCCTCACTCGCGGGACTATTGCCGCCCGTCGATGACCCACTGCGAGCTTCGGATTTCTCCTCCTCAAATGGATTCGCCATTTGGTTCGTCTGCAATAAAACATGGAAAGAGTAAATTAAGAGTTAAACTTATAAAACAACTAGCTTTCCCGCGACGCCGTCCGCGTCTAATCGTTTTTCGTGCAGCATTACCTATACCGACAAGGGATGGTTTAAAATATAATAAGTACATACAGCCTTTAATAACAGCGGAATAATCCGAAAGTAAAGTGGCCTATGCCAGTCTCCAGGCCGTATGGAAACAAAAATCGATCCAGCATTCCGTTGAGGAGAAGAAATACAAACCAACAAACACACTTTCCCATTTATAAATTAACTAGTGGACGCCCGCAGCTTCGCTCGCGTAGAATTAGACCCATTAAAGACGTCTGCCCGCGTTCGGGTTGCCCACTTGACTTCAAAAACGGCAAAGTTTCATACTAACTTTGCACCCCCGTTTGACCCCCTTAGGGGGTGAATTTTCAAAAATCCTTTCTTAGTGCTCCCCTACGTTATAAAAGAAACCCCTGTGCAAAATTTCAAGTTTCTAGCCCTTATAGTTTAGGCCCTGCGTTGATATGTCAGTCAGTCAGTCAGTCACCTTCTCCTTTTATATATATAGATAAGGATAAGGATCTTGAGCTCTTCACGTCCACAACAGTGTGACAACAGTGGAAAGCCTTTTTGGAAACTATATAACTAATTTAAAAAAAAGAGAAGTTAAACTACAACCCGTAGGTGTCCCAGTGTTAGGCACAGATCACTCACACAGTCACAGCGGACGGTCTGAGGCTGCATTACGCTGCTCCAGATGGGATTGGTTGAGGGGTAAGTTAAGGTTCTAAAATTCTCAAGCCAGTCGAAGGTACTAATAACTAGTAAATCTAAAGAAAATCAGTTAACCTGCAGCCCGCCTCTAAGAAAAACAGCCGCAGCGTACGCGGCGGCGTCCCGCTCGACCTGTTGCACCGGCAGCGAGCGAGCGAAGTGAAGCGCGCACTGCGACAACCCGAGCGCCAGGTGAATCGCGCACGTGGATAGTACGTGATGAGCGCGAACTGTTGAGCCGTTTTCCTGTCGTTGGAAAATTATCTTACAATTACCTCAAGGAATTCTACTGAGTATTTTGTGCATTTTATCTGTATTAATCTACAAAAGCGGTTGACACTGCCAGACTTGTGCTCTCAGATGAAATTTATAAAGAAATCTCAGGCGCAAAGCATTGCACAGAGCAGGATTCGCTCGCATGCGAAAGGGCGGGTTCCCTTGATGCGTGCAATGGCTCGAAATATCCACTCTTCAAAATCACTCACCTTGAAAATATTCCGCTTAGTCTGATCTTCGTACAGGCCTACGACATTCGAAGTTATCTGCCACATGTATGCAGAATGCGGTGCGACGCTTAGTGCTTCCGTCGCGTCTGTGCCGCACAGGCTGCTGACGAACGTAACCGTATCTGCGTTCTCACAGTCAAACTTCTCTACGTCGTATACGACACCGGATATTACGATCCAACGGCCGCCTCCTTTTGTATGGTTTTCTATATCACTCCTGTGAAAATATTATATAAATATACTTTTTTATCGTCCGTACAATCTATATATATAAAAGAAAGTCGTGTTAGTTACACCATTTATAACTCAAGAATGGCCGAACCGATTTGGCTGAAAATTTGTCGGGAGGTACCTTAGAACCGGGGGACTGCTATAGGATACTTTTTACACCGTTCCGTTTTATTTAATTTTTTAGTGACAGTTGATACTTTGACAATTTGGAATTTTTGAAGTCGACCAGTTGATGTGTTTGTTATACAAAGTACATTTTAAATGTTTGTTTCGAGTTTCTATTAGCTTATTGTGTCGATATTATCATTAACAATACCATGCCGTACCGAGACAATCAATTCTTTTCCGACAAAGCCGTAATCCACCTAGGATTCGAAACATTGCGAATCAAAGGGCAAGTGAAGAGCGCCGCGTTAGTATGGCGACTTCGTGCTTCTCAATCACAAGAGCAAAACGAGGCAGCCACTGAAACGGCTAGGTTGGCAATGCGAAATCGTGGATCAAAGCTCAGAGATCAAGAACTAGATAATTTTAGAAGAACAAGAAGAAATTTATCAAGTACTGATTTGAATCGAGCAGCGTTTCAATACGATTTCAGAACTGATTACTGTCCGCCACCTGAACCATTACATTCATTGTTTCTTGGCGAAACACCAGAATCACGACATTTTCTAGCAAACATTCGAAAATATAATAGTTGTTTCCAAATGACCTGATTTGGGGCAGTCATTATGGAAGAACGAGGACTTAATCCGACATTAAAGGTATGTATTAATTTATTTAATTTTTGTACTTACAAAGAATAAAGTAGAACATTAACATACTATAATTATTACTATGTTATGTATGCAAATTATAAAAAAAATTATTTATAAATCAGTAATACTGACTTTGCTTTTGATTTTGTAGATACAAGGACAGACAGATTTACCATTGAATCGGATCATTACAACCTCTCGAAGATGCACAAAATATTTTTTTACAATTATACTGCATGGGCAACATGATCGACGTCAAGAGATTCAGCAATGAAAAGAGCAATTAAACAAGATCTGCAGCAAATACTTCATGAACTTCATGCGTTGGTCAGGTTGTTCAAGAGTGCTTTGGAGCGCATGACAAATGAGGACTACAAAGTGGTGATCAGAGCGGATAAACAACCATCTGGAAAACACGAACGCACATTTAACGCTCCAGATTAAGTCAAATTAATAATTTATTAACATTAATTTAAGATCATCTGCATTATTTGATCTTGCGCATGAAAATAAAACGAGAAATGTCGTCTATCACAAGGTAATAGGTATATAAATAAATGGTCAATAAAGAATCATTAAAATAATTAATTTGTTTTATTTATATTACGTACTATGCTAATAAAAATAAAATCAAAAATATACTCATTTATTTCCTGCGCGGAACAAAGTTCGCGGGGTTAGCTAGTAATTGTAATAAAAGGAAGGGTGTGCTTGTGTATGCTCTTTTGATATCATAAATCCATAAAAAAAATGAGAGAATTTGAAAAGGTGGAGACAATAAATTCGTTTGAATCTTTCTTCAGTTTGTTTTGCTGTTCCTGTTCTGTTGTTCCTACACACATTTATTACGTCTTAAAATAGCTTCCAATTGATACCGATAGACACAATTGTTATAGATCGATTACGAACTGAATGGCCATAGCTAAATAGTCCAGAGTAGCCAAAATCGAGCAGCCAGACAGAACTCTTCCGCGGCGCTGTGGGCGCTCATGCGTTGAGGGAATTCGGAGCGAATCGCAATAGATTCTATTGTCTAGTGTAAAAGTTAAATTGATTAAGTATTATTTTTTAGGGTAAAATGTATTTTGTAATATTTGTGTTTTATAAAATTATATTAAAAGCTTTAACACAAAATGCATTTTTTCTATAATTCTGGCCCTCCTCTAGAATTTCTAAACCTTTGTGGCCCGCCATTAAAAAAGTTTGCCCACCACTGCAATAGAACGTTGCCATTATAAAAAACTTACTTTCTGATAACCCTACCGCTGAGCGGTGGCTTGCGGGCCGTCAGGCCGGGCCAGCCCAGCAGGTCGGCCTCGAGGCGATCGGCGCACGGCAGTGTACGCGCGGCGCGCTCGCACGCACGCACCGTGCGGAGCGCCGCGCCCGCCACGTCCGTCAGCAGGTACGGCGTGCGCGCGGAGCACGCGCACACCCACACCGCTAGCTCGGTTAATACACGGCCTGATAATGCATCATTGAAGTTAATTAAATCTATTTTCAGTAAATCTATATATATAAAAGGAGAAGGTGACTGACTGACTGACTGACTGACTGACTGACTGACTGACTGACTGACTGACATATCAACGCAGGGCCTAAACTATAAGGGTTAGAAACTTGAAATTTTGCACAGGGGTTTCATTTTTGAAAATTCTACCCCTAAGGGAATAAAACGGCGGTGCAAAGTTAGTATGAAACTTTGCCGTTTTTGAAGTCAAGTGGGCAACCTGAATGCGGGCAGACGTCGTAAATGGGTCTAATTCTACGCGAGCGAAGCTGCGGGCGTCCACTAGTTATTTATATTAGGACTGAAGGATAGTTATAAACCGCCTCTTAACTCGGGCGCGATCGGTTTGTCGATAGATGACCGCTAGTGATTATGGTCAAACCGTACCATACTGAATTCCATTCCAATTTCAGTGCCCGCCCATGACTGAAACGGACTGGAAGTGTTGGTGGGTCACTTGAAGTTTTATTTTAGTAATCGTTTACACTCACACCGCAGTCCGCAATATGCTAAAGCCTGCGAGTGGCGGACGCATATAGAAAACAATACAATTTAAGATCCATTCCATAAAGCTATTACAAATGTTTATTTATCTGATAAATAAAACCCGGAAATCGCGGTTCGACAGTCAGGGTCACTCACCACCGCGCTACGTAGTAGTACTCAGATATAAATATGACTAGCAAACTTTGCAACGGGACCTAACAAAACAATTGTCGAACATAATAATATAAATGTTTGAATGTTTGTATTTTTCTTTTTTACTTCTCCTTTAGTCAGTTAAAAACATGTTCAACGTCACCTTCAGCATAGACTTCCTTCCTCTCAAATACTCACTCACCAATGATATCCACACAGATGATATCGCACATGATCCTGAGCTGCGCGGGGTCGGCCATGCGCACGGCCTGCACGAAACAGTCGAGCGTGGAGTGCACGTGGTTGGCCAGCAGCGCCATGTAGCGCGTGAGCAGCGCGCGCACGCCGCCGCGCGACCCGCGCCCGCCGCGCCGCCACATGCCCTCGCAAAACAGCAATCTAAATTAAGGTTATCATAAACATTAGTTATCACCGATTAGTATAATGTATTAGAAACAAAGAAAACACTTCTCTAACTTTTTTAAAACTTTATATTTTAACACCGTCAACTGTTCTTCGTAACTGACAGCCCGAGGAAGTGCCACACCCGCTAGGGATGTTCGTCCTCTTCCGCCGTTGATAGTGATGTTCACTGGTACAATGATTTCCGTCTAACAAATGATATTATCGTTTTGCCTTCTTGTCCATAAACTGTGCCAAATTTGTCAAAAGATTTTGCTTCACGTATTAATATAATATGTAATATATGAATTATAATAGAGATACAAGTAGAACAAGGTGGCAACACCGGATGTCTGTTGGGAAGTCTGCAGGATGCCGTTATTCGTTCAATATTTCAGTCACTATTCGTAACTGCAACATCAGAAGTATATAGGTATACAAAACCTCTTCTTTTTAATCAACCTAAGATCTACTCGTTACAGGCAGGTTGACGTCCAGAAGAGTTTGGTGAGAAAGGTAAATATATGTCAATAAAAAAAAATTACCTTTGAAACCTTATCAACAGCTCACAGCTGGGGCTAACGGTATCTTTCGGGTTATCAGTTTTGCTTGTTTCCCCATTAATCACGGATTTTAAGTGAAATTGTGTTTGACAACTAGTATTTTCTATTAAATGCTCCACCTGCAATGCAACCAGTTTAAAAAAATTCTTAAATTCAATTTAATATTAAGTCAGCCATTATAAGCCATTATTCCCGTGCAGTGGGACGTCTATGTGTCGCAGCAAAGCCATTATAGGGATTGATTACATACCAAATACATCAAAGGGACACAATTCGCATTTTCAAATGCTATAGTGCTTGTCATAGGATAATCTTCTTCAAATTGAGCTGTTGACAAACATACTGAAACTTAATATTGGCACTTGTAATCGCGTTCAGAAATAAATAAGGCACTTTTTTAAAAAAAAAAACCTACCTTGACATGGGCCAGGTTCGTCAGGATTATTGGTGGATTGTTTACTACGCTGCCCCGTCACTATATCTACTTGATCATAGGAGCTGTAAGAAATAGATGCATGAATATAGAGGGATGCTATTGTGCTATTTTTTACACCAATGAAATATTTAAATTGTGTCCAAATAATGACGATAATATATAAATGTATAATTTAAAGCCCCCAAACAATTAAAAAGGCTACCTCTAGCTACCGGCTATCATGCACTGAATTACTGTACAGTTAGCTTATAGGAATTAAGACGGTGTTGACCAAAATAAGAACTTCAATATTTCATTAATATTTTTTAAACAGAATATTTTGTGTAAAGACTGTCAATTAAATTATATCCGATACTTACTCGTCGAGTTGCAAATGACTATACATGTCGGCGGAGTGGATCTGCAGTGCGTTTTTCAGTGCATCTTGTAACCCGCCGCCGCCCAGCAGCGACCACACGAGTAGCTCCGTCATAAACCGAGCGCCCACACTCGTTGGCTGAGATCCTACAAATTAATTCAAAAAATTCAAATAATCGTATTTGAATACTAGCGCAGCGAATACTAGCTTTCCTCACGGCTCCTCCGGCGTCAAGTTATTACCTCTACCTAGAAAGGATGTTTTAAAATACATAGCCTACTCCTGGCCGCTCATAAATGTTTAAATTTCGAATTTTATATTATTTTTAAACATAAGAAACTTAATAATTGCTTTGATTAATATTTTAGGGCGATGATTTTGTTTGATTTTTAAGTTCAGTGACTACGCACTACTTTTGGGAGAGAAGCAGCTCATTTGAGGAACGTAAAGAGTTGGTACGCAGAATTTGATTAAGGCCGTGTTTCCCTCCATGATGAAATTCGTGAAGAAAACCGGCGTATCACCTATGAAGTTTCGAGTAAATTTGGGGATTGGTATGAGCCAAATTTAAAAAACTTACATCAACATTTAATAGTTAGAAAACTTTGTTGCCACTGGATTACTCATGAGATTACCCCAGAACTCGTGTCTATTGGTGTCAAAAAATGTTGTTAAAGTTCGATCAAATACTGTGTATGACATTGACACAGGAGATGAAACTGGAGATTTCATGAGAGGCATGACATTTACGGGACCGGAAGACACCGTGATAGCTTTCAACCAGCACGATTGCTATCTTATAATCCTTAATAATTATACCGTTAAAAATTTTTTTTTTAAAAGCTTTTTAAAACTTTTTTTTTATTTTCATGCATTGTCATCGGAACCAAATATGTGTGCCGAATTTCAGCTCGATAGCTTCAGTGGAAGTGGGTGAAATATTGATTGCAAGATTCCAGGACATACTTATTTATTTATTTATTTATTTAATGCTTTATTGTTACACCAAAAAAGATGTTACAATGGGCGGACTTAATGCCTATTGGCATTTTCTGCCAGTCAACCCAGTGTTAAACTTACTTACTTACGAGTGAAGTTAAATAAAAGCTTTTAAATAAGCAACATACCTTGGGGCAGCAGCTCGATGAGGTGCTGCGCGCGCACCTGCGGCGTGGGCAGCAGCAGCGGCCAGGCGGCGGCGAGGGCGTCGCGCGCGCACGCCGCGGCCGCCGCGCCCGCGCGCCCCTCCACCAGCGCCACCAGCGTGCCGTGCATGGCGCCGCTCCAGCCCGCCGTCGAGTGAGCTGCGCATGCGCTCTCTAGCCCACGCGAACTCTGCCACGCGTGCACCTGAAAATAGATTATTTCAGAAAATTTACACAATTGAAATGTATGTATGTATGTATGTCCTGGCATCTTGCAATCAATATTTCACCCACTTCCACAGAAACTATCGAGCTGAAATTCGGCACACATATTTGGTTCCGATGACAATGCACGAAAATAAAATAAAAAGTTGTTTATAGCTTTTTTTTAAAAAAAATTTTTGCACCCTGAGTTCGAAACATTTATTTCAAATTTATGAAATGAAAAATGAAATTAAATAAATGCCTGAATCTCAGACATAAGAGAACATAAATGTATTTATTTATTGGATGATTATTGATATAGGATGATTTTACTTACTTGTAATCTAAAGAGATTCAAACAAGCTATTGCTATAAATTCATTGTCTTTCTTATGTGATGTACTACTTTCTTCAACAACAACTCTTAACAATCTATCAATAAGCCTGAAAAACAAAACAATTTACAGATATATAATATTAACTTTCAATTGTAATACAACTTAAAACGATAGTAGAAAAATATATACATACTTAAATGTACTGTCAGACAAATCTATCACAAATGGCAATGACGCCGGCAAATCTCTAGGACTTTCCTCACTCCACGCAAATATGTGGGTTGCACAACTTGCTAGACCTGTCAAACAAACAATCAAATAACTATCATAATGATCGATTAATATGGCTTTATGATACTTTATTTACCCAATAAAGTTACCATGAATTTTATATGAAGGGTTGAACACGTGAAGCAACTCAGGCACAGTGTTGGATATTCGCGCACGTTCATGAGTGCCCCAGGCGTACAGTGCCCCCTCTGAGGACAACGCTATGCCATGCTTTGGTCCTATTGAAAGGTCTACAATTTTAATATCTGGAACAAGAGGTTATCATTAATTTTATAATACAGATTTGAAATAAAAAATAGCTTAAAAATTAACATTCATACCTTGAAGGGCTTCTATCCGCCTTGGAATATTAGAACTATCCAAGTTACCATGGCCAAGCCGATAGTCATCGCCGACTCCCCAAGTATAAATATGACCTCTGTAAGTGCAAAAAAAAATTGAAATAATTTGCTTAAACTTAATCCAGTATTCACACGACAGTCTCCACTGAGAGCGCGTCTCACCCTAAGACACCGTTGAATCATGTGATATTTACCCACATCAATGGGCACTCACCAATCCGCATTGTGGTGGAGTATGCTCTAGACCTCCCTCAGATTTGTCTGTGGGGGAGATAAGACCCGTGCCCAGCCTACTGCTCTACTCTCTATGGGAAGTTAATGGCCACTCATATTCGCAAAACTCGTCGCGGCAAGCCCCTGCGCTGCCGCAGATCGAGGCAGCTGCTCGACCCGAGGCTGCCTCAAGCGGATACGCATCTAGCGTAATTTGACGCAGTTGTGTCAAATGACGTCACCTGTCAGTAAGCACCGCGTGCCAGCTCTCGCCGGTGCAGACGCGCGTGGCGCGGCAGCCGGCGAGCGCGGCCAGCTGTCGCGGCGTGCCCTGCTCGTGGTCGCCGAACACGTGCACGGCGCCCTCCCACGTGCACGCCAGCATGTAGCTGTCGCCCCAGCCTGGTCGAAACAAACGTTAAAGTCAGGAAATAGACGTATTACTCCCACTACTAATAGGTATGATGACAAAAATTTGAAATTGCCTTCTGTAATGTAGATACACATCGGAATTTCGAAAAATACATTATTCGGCTAAAACCATTTATTACAAAACAAGAATTAATCTACTTTGCAACAATCCGCGAACAAAAGTAGTTGCAAAGTAGATTAATTCTTGTTTTGTAATAATGGAGTTCCGCAAAGTAACGCCTGATACAATTAATTATCTTAAAACCATTTATTCTTTATTTTTTTAATACTGTCATCATACCTATTGACGTAGTGACATTTTGAAAAAAAAAAAACAAGTCGGGCTTGAGAAATTACATGCAAAGGTATGCAAAGCGAAAAGGAAGCTTTCTTACGACATAAGACATACGATATACATCTTTTTTTTTATCGATATAAGAAAGCAAACGAGCTTGCAGCACCACCCATCCGCTGCCGCCCATGACAACTGTGAATTAAAGCTAAGAGAATTAATTAGAACATTAGTTGGTCAGTTCGTTAGTGGGTATGAGGACTGGGGACTGTTAGCGATAGTCAGTCCTGTTAGATGGTGTTAGTAAAAGTCCAGTTAGTAATTGTTCTAATACACTCTAGTATTAGAACAATACTAACTAATCGTGGCGGGCGGTGGTACTGCCAAGCAAACTCTATATGGAACAATAGTATATTTCATTACAAGTGCGGAAAGCCTGTCATTGCAAAGAGTTCCGACAAATGTCTACCCGAGCCGAAGGCGAGGGTTGACAGTCGGAACAAGTTGCAATGACGGTTCCGCACGTGTACTGAACAACTATTTTTAATACAGTTGCGAAAAAATGAAGCAATTTAATAAAATCATAAAAACACAAACTAAACTCGCAAAGAACATTTTTGGAAAATGGCGCCAACCGTAAAAGAATACAGAGTATTGCAGAGATTTTTTTTTGTTTTCTTCACCCATTCTGGGTAGGCAAAGGAAACTATGCCCATACAGCCAAGTCTTCAGTAGAATTTTTTATTGACATGAAATTTACTGAGATGAAATGAAATGAAACCTAACCTAACTCATTGAATCAAATCATTAAATCTGATATTGAAACAAATTAGTAGCTTAGTTTTAGAAATATTTGCATGAATCATAAAAACTTCTATGAATATTTTTTTTAGTAAAAACTTTGTGGTTGGTTTTTTCTTTTTAATAGACATTATTTTGACAGTTGGGAAAGAGAACGCACGAGTTCGGAAAAGGTAAAGAAAAAGCACGAGTGTGTAATAGCTCACTTCCCGAACGCTATACGTCCCTGTAATATGCCACTTTTTGAGCAACTGTATTAAAAAATAGATTTCCAACCTATCAGCCTTCAAAGTTCACTACTGGACGACGGCCTCTGCAAAGGCTATACTAACCAAGGGCTAAAAATAGACAGTTAGTTATCATCAGCTTACCGAGTGCGACGTCGATGATGCGTTCGATGTTGTGCGTGGTGAATGTGACGGGCTGCGGAGTCAGGCAGTTCTCGATAGTTCCGTGGCCGAGCCGCCCATGCACGCTGCGCCCCCACGTGTATAACGCGCCGCGTGACGTTATCACCGCGCTGTGGACGAGCCGGATTAAAAGAGTATGTTAACCAAAGCCTTTGCTGGATAAAAATAGCGGAAGAATTCCAACATAACTCTCAAAGAAAATGTAGTAGGTATATGTAGATAAAAGAAATTACGCTTAAAAAAATAACATTTACTATGAAATTCCAATTACATTATATTAACTACAAGGTAAAACAATTAAGACCTCAAAAAACAATTAGCTTTTCACACGAACACAATAAACTACGCAATTGAGCATAGCTACCGGACTCAAAGACGTCCAAAAGAAGAGTTTGTACTGTCATATAATAGGCGACGCCCCTCCAAACTGCACTTTTCTTCAGAGGTGTGTAGTAAACCCACTATTTCCCAGTTATGTTCACCACCACAGTGTGTATGTGTGTGTGAACTGCCACGAACCTGGAGGCCGGCCCCGCGCCGACCCGCACCGCGTCATGGTGCGCCAGGTGGTGGATCTGCTGCGGCGCGTCCCGCGGCGCCGTGTCCCCGTACCCAACTACGACATGCTTACACGGGCGCAGCGGCACACGTTCTGAGGCACACCACTTGTAGCGTGTGAATGTTGCTAGCTACAACCCATAAACATCCCATTGTTGGGCACGGGTCGCGGCACACAGCTGCGGTAGGTCTAGACTCTAGAGCATACTTCACCAGGCTGCTCCAATGCAAATTGGCCAAGTATGAATTGTATGTGTGTTGAACATCCACGTACCTGGAGGCCGGCCCCGCGCCGACCCGCACCGCGTCATGGTGCGCCAGGTGGTGTATCTGCTGCGGCGCGTCCCGCGGCGCCGTGTCCCCGTGCCCCAGCCGGCCGTCGTCGCCCGCGCCCCACGACCACACGCCGCCGCACGCGCTGCGACACAGGTAGTGACGGCCCGCCGGATGGCAAGACACCTGTGTTATCGTTCTGTTCTCGAGACCTGAATAAGAAATCACACTTATATTTGTACTGCGTGGACGCCCCGCAGCTTCATCATCACAACCCTTTCTTTGTCCCACTGTTGGGCACGGGTCTCCTCTCAGAACGGGGAGGGAATTAGACATAACAATAGTTTCGTTTACACCTAGTATATTATATAGCCTATGTCACTCAGTGAACATGCAGCTTTCTAATGATGAAAGAATTTTTGAAATAAGTCCAGTAGTTTTTGTGTGAAACCATTACAAACAAACGTTTCCTCTTTATAATATTGGTATAGAAGTATAGATAATGTTTTTGTCGATTAAAGCCTGACGATGAAACAATAGGCCACGGGATGGTAAGTGGCCACTATCGCATTTGAAAACTGAAGGCTCGCGAATTTGTTGCCGACCCTAAGGTGAGCTACTTTTTGCTTTACTATAAGAACACCACATCATAGCTACATAAAGCTTTGCTGAAGCAATCTCAGAACATTCCAACTTTTTAAAAATTGTTAGTAGTTAGTTAAACAAAATAAAATTTAGTATATTTTATGCACACTTTACTCGTATGCAATATACGATTTTCTAGATGAAATATATTAAAATATGAACCTGGCACAAGATGCATGATCATCGTGTCGTAAGGCACAGTGTACACCGTTCCATCTTGAGTCAGCAGTAACGCTAGCTTGTCCGCGCACGATACCTGCTGGATACGCACGCTGCCGAGCGATATGGGACCGTAGCCGATGGAAACCACCTCCTGAGCTGAATCTGTACACTGGTGAGTAAAGATAACACGCTTTACAATATCTTGATGTGTATGATAGTATCTATATACAGTGTAAACTCCATGTAACGTCACTCTATTTAACGACAAACTCCCTTAAGCGTCGAAATCAATTGGCTTTGGTTGGTTTAGCTTGTATTTCATACAATGTTTCACTCTACATAGCATTACACCCACTCTCAATAACGACAACAATTGAGTAATAAAAAATACCTTTTAAGTTGCTAAAATTAGTAAAAACTGCGCAGCTGTGTACGATCTATTGTCGCTTTATTATCCTAGCCCGCAATAAACTCGACTGTCGGCATCATGCATACCGAACTTTCTAAGAAATTCGTTCTTTTGTTTACAAATTGGGATTGCTTGTACGTGTAGACTGTTGTTGACCATGATTTGCTAGTGTCTATCTATCTATTGCTAGATATGAATAAAATAAGTAAAAAAATACAACAAAATTACTGGTGCAGCAAAAGACGTCAGACAAAAATAACAGACTATACGCAATAGCGTTCAAATAACATTCTTTTTTATGCACATAACTACTAACAATTGTCGGGAATAAACTTTTTCTTTTTCTAATTCTGATGTTTCTTCTCTCCATTTAACGACAACTCTCTATAACGCCATAAAATGCACAGTCCCTTCAGTGTCGCTATATAGAGTTTACACTGTATATAAAAGGAGTAGGTGACTGACTGACTGACTGACTGACTGACTGACTGACTGACTGACCGACTGACTGACTGACTGACTGACTGACTGACTGACTGACTGACTGACTGACTGACATATCAACGCAGGGCCTAAACTAAAAGGGTTACAAACTTGAAATTTTGTACAGGGGTTCTTTTTATAACGTAGGGGAGCACTAAGAAAGGATTTTTGAAAATTCACCCCCTAAGGGGGTAAAACGGGGGTGCAAAGTTAGTATGCAACTTTGCCGTTTTTGAAGTTAGTGAATGTCTAATTCCACGCGAGCAAAGCTGCGGGCGTCCACTAGTTTAAAATATAATTATGATGAAACTAGTGGACGCCCGCAGCTTCGCTCGCGTGGAATTAGACATAACAATAGTTTCGTTTACACCTAGTAATATTATATAGCCTATGTCACTCAGTGAAGATGCAGCTTTGTAATGGTGAAAGAATTTTTGAAATCGGTCCAGTAGTTTTTGTGTGAAAACATTACAAACAAATCTTTCCTCTTTATAATATTAGTATAGATTTATACAGGGAAATGCATGAGCATAATCTATCTGGATAAATAGATTATATATATAAGTAAGTATACAATAAACTACTTACTGTAACAAATCCTTTAAGTGGAGGCAGTAGTGGAACGCCAAGTCTATTGAGATGACACAACAATGCAATGCCGGCTTTTCTGACTGACATTAATCCATCGCCACTTGGAATATCGAGTTCCCTAAAAAAATTCGCAGATCAAATATATTATCAGTTATCTTTAAAAAAAGTATCAAATAAAAAATCTTCTTATGTCTATTACTATACATACTTGAGGAAATCGTCAATAGGATTAGGGTCGTCAGTTGGGCGAGGGCTAATGTTCAGAAAGGGTGCTTCTACGCGAGCCATTCGTTTTAAAAATGGTCCTAGAGGTGCGGTTAACTCTTCCGAAACTGTCCTGAAAAAGTTAAAATTCACTTTTTATGTATGAGTAACTTTAAAAGTGGTTTCGTGTCCTTAAGGCGTAAACTTCGATGATAAAAATATACCTATTATCTGACTTCCACTTATTTTTCGGTGGTAATGTAACGAGGACATCAGCAGCTTTAAGCAGCGCAGATAACTCGGCTCGTCGCGCACAAAGTTCGACCCAAGTACAAACGGAAATACGCCAATCGTCTTCAGGAACTATTACCCCAACCTCACTGAAAAGAAATGAAATCTTAGCCATTGTGACAGGTGTTACGACTTTTTGTGCACATCACACTATATATATATAATAAAGGCGAAAGTTTGTGTGTATTTGTATGTATGTTACTTCTTCACACTCAAACGGGTCGACGAAAATAAAATTTGCTGACACCCTGCATTTACACATAGCCTAAAAAATGTTCCCGTGGGATGAGCGATAAATTAAAATAGTAACGGGCTTTCTCAGGCGTGATTTAGGTCGGAAAAATGTCAACTAGTTTCGGTCAGTTACCGGTAGTACCGGTTTAGCCGGTAACTTCAACTAACGTCCTAGATTAACATATAAATCGGGATACTTTGTATCCCGATTTATATGTTAATAAATCGGGATACTTTGTATCCCGATACTGTTTTTCTTTGGATAAAAAATCAATTTCAATTAATTTCTCATTATATACGATAAATTTCAAGGAGGTTAGAAGCCACGGCCAGCAGTTAGTGGATTATATTTACAAAATGCGATTTAATATTAATACACTATTAAAATAAACTATTAACGCCTCAAAATGGAAAACTCCAACACTTACCCAGTCACAACCTGTTGTAGAAACTTAGCGGCGCCGTCGACTACCTCCGCCCAGATTTTCTGCGACCGCGGGGCTTGGTTACTGTCGTCTCCACCATTTACGTTTCCAGCATACAAGGCAGCGTCGGGCAATGCTCTTACAGCGTCTAAAGCGTCCCGCAAAAGGGCCGAGCAAACGTCCGCGTCCTCGCCGCAACGCCACGCTCGACGTACGAGAGAGAGAGCTAGGCGGAGAGCAGCGCGAGCACCAACGCGAGCAAGACCTATTGCACTAGGATAATAATCTTTGTCAGTATCTTAGCAAAATATAAGTTATTTTGTTTGTTTCCTTACAGAAATTAGGGAGTAGAGATTTGTAGATTCTACAATAGAATCTATAACTCATGGAATGGCATGGCATGGAATCCTAGTATAGATATCTTCTGCACGCCTATAGCTGTATTTCGCAGTTCGACAGGAGAATATTTAGAAAAAACCTTGTAATAAATGTGTGTGTGACGACTCAGTGACGCGGTGGTTAGTGACCCTGACTGCAGTTGCGTTTACGCTAACGCAATAGGCACAGTACCTGTAATGTTAGTGGTAAGTTCTTGTCAATAAATAAATAAATAAATAACAATTTTACCACGTGTACTTGCTTTATTTGATTCGTTAGGTTAATCAACTGCTGGGTACTTAGACATTGAAGAATATTTGCTCCAATACAAGTAAGAATGGAAGGGCTTATATACAGGAGTGAGGAGTGACATTTAGCCAATGACATTCATTGATGTATCATCTCCACCTGTCGATGAACTGACAGCATAAACAGGAGTAGTTGGTGTACCCGTGGCAGCTTTTACCTTATTGGTGGTGACAACAACAATTGGCTATTTGTCACTTGTGTATATAGGTGTAAGTGTATAGAGCTCTAAAATAAACTATTCACTTAACACTATTTAGTAGTTTTTGTGTGTACTTCATGGCTCTTTATTATTTGGCTAAGTGGATTGCTTGAAATCAATATATAATCAAATACCTTTCATCAGGCAGTTCATTGTCCTTTGGAGTTTCAGCTGTGACATCAACCCTTTTTTTTAATGTGCTGACAACATTACTTAGTGCTCTGTTATTAACTGCAATCTTCTTTTCCAATTTAATCTTTCTAGATTCTTTTTGGTGATTGTGGTCTCTGTTTATAAAAAAGAGGGAAGGGCACAGTGGCAGTTTTAATAATAAAAAAACTACAATAGTAAATATGGACTAGAGTTTAGTAATTACTTTGTAAGTTTTGAGGGATAAAATATTAGGATAAAATGTAAGTAAAATAACTAGTTGTCACCTTATAACAGCCACAAGGTGTCTGTTGCATAAAACAACTAAACAACGGATTTGAGATATGAATGGGCAGCTTGCTGAAGTGTTGATAGATCTCAATCTCTGCTCCCACATTAAGGACTCCATCAAGTCCTGTATACATTGTGGGCCTGTGGAAAGTGTCTAGTATAAGTAAAATCATCAGAAAAATAACAATATTACAAATATATACAAATATCAGAATCATAGAAATATTGAATAATTGTATTCCACAATTCTTCCAACATAGAAACATCAAACATAGTCTTTCTGATACTGCAAGATATGCATGTTACAAAAATCTTATTGGAACTGACTGTAAAAAAAGTTGCAAGGGAACACAATTTCAGATTATTTGAAGAAATGGTTTGAAACCCATATGAATACAGTTTTTTAATTTGCATTTGATCAGCTTCTTATTCTAATACCAGCAGGTAGAGGATTGTATTGTTTCTACACAGTTAACTGTTTACCTGGCTCTTGTTTCCACTTGATCTCTTCTATGATCTGTAAGGCTGGTGTTGGTGCCACAGTTTTATGTGTTAAGGCAACACGCAGGTCTTCCTCGTTAGATAAAGCTGTACAAGGCGGACATGCGCACCCTGAATGAGGTCCACAAAGACCATCACAGCAAGTGCAATTTAAAATCTACAATTTAAAAATTAATACATTATAATAACACCCTAATACTATCCAAAACAAAAGAACTTTAATTGTTTTTTTTTTTAAAACATATTACTTACCCTAAGACCACAGTAATATTTCCCGGTATCTCCTAGCCTTGCACTAGTTCCAGCACAATTAACCAAGCCTCTCCTAGCGTCAAAATATATTTCTTTGTCTTGTATTAGTCGATTGAACTGACTATTGAGAGCTTCAGTATCTTGCAAAGCATCCTGAGAATCCGGATTTAACCATTTAGAATCTAAATGCAGCTGAGGACGGAAGATGAATACCTGCTGTTCATATTCCTCAGGCACCGACATTATAATGGTAGATATTTCATTACATTTAGTAAACTTTCAAGATGACCAGAAAGTTAACATGAATAAATATATATGGAAAGCCAATTGTCCCTCAAAAAACAAGTCATAATTAAACATCTAAAGGAATATCCCAATTAAAAAATAATCCTCGATCACCTCCGCAGGACAATCAATCGAACCTCGAAACGAATTGTCAAACATAAACGTCATATGTCATTCAAAATCAATTTTTTTTCTGGGATTGTATGATCAAAATTTAAAGCAATGTCTTCACAGAATGAAATAAGAAGAGGTGTGGTATTCGTAAAAGTAAATATACAACTATGTAGTACAGTCAATCTGGGTAACTTTGGCCGTAGTTATAACTTTGGCCCAAAATTATATTTCCGATTATTATTATTTTTTACAGATTGCCTTAATTGATAAAAAAATAATTTTATAAATAAAAGATAAGGTATCTTCGTAAACGTATTTCACCCGCCGAAATGTGTGTGTGTCAATGACAAAATTCAAAAGTTGCCTTTTTCGTGAGTGCAATAGAGACGGTACTTTTCTCAGTGTTAAAAAGTAGCATTCAGCGCTGTTCTTATTAGGTTTTGAATGGTAAGTTGCTATGTATTGTGTTACCAACTTGTCTGCCTATCCATTAATAATTTTTTTGCAATATATAATACAATATTTTTTCTAGAAACATCTAAAATATTTCAAAACTACTTTGGAGTTACTATATCAGGGTAACATTGGCCCGGGATAAGGTTACACTAATATTTTACTATCATACTAATATGTTGCCAGATTTTGGAAAATGTGTCGAATTTGATATAAATATAATAATAATAATAATAATAAATATCTTGGACAATCTCACACACGGCCATCTGACCCCAAAGTAGGCGCGAGCCTGTGATATGGGTGTCAGAGACTGATATACATACATAGATATTCTTAAATACATACTTAAATAGATAATATTGACATCCAGACACAGAACAAATACAAGTGTTTGTTACACGAATATTTGTCCTGAGTGGGATTCGAACCCACGACCTTTAGCGCAACAGACAGGGTCACTACCGATTGCGCCAACGGGCCTGTCAAATGTATGTAGTACATTCGATATCGTGAAAAAATCTTTTTTTCCATACAGAAAAAGATATCATGCCTCAGGACGAATCTCTTTAATGACAAAGGCTACAGATTGTTGGATTTGGCCAACGAATCGACCAGAAATAGTGCTATTATCAATTAACAATAATCATAAGTCTTATATCAATCGTAAATAACTCGAAGAGGCAGTTATTTTGAGATAAATGATGATTTTTGGCGATGGAATGGGATGATTAGAAAGGATGACTTAACAGCATTTTTTGATAATTAAGTAGTTACTTTTCGGTTAAAATTTTATTTTTTAACAAATTATTTAGATATTTTGAAGGGCCGTAACAGCCTGATTTCCTATTTTTCCTATCAATACCAAATAATAAAAGATTTAATAAAAATATATGTTTCATAGGGCAACATTTTATTTCATACCTAAATTTTCCGTAGACAGAGAAAGGAATAGACGAATTGATAGCTATCATCTCCTTCACACAAGAAAGAGACTAACTTATGCAAATATGGTATGAGAAAATGAAATAGAATTATACTATTTTTTGTTTCGCTGCGCGTGCCGGTTTTTTCAAGGTTATCAACATAAGTGCATTGATATATATGTTACCACTAGATTAGTAATCACCGCGCTAAAGCCTTGCCACTGTCCATACGCCAACTGGCGTATGCGTAGCTAACGTCAGTTCAGTGCTCTGTGTGACGCCGGCCGAGTTGAACTGACAGAAAATATTTTCAAAATGGGCAAATGCACAGTGAAAAAGTGCGATTCAAGATCACAAAAACTTAATAAGTCCACTAGAATTACTTTCCACACGTAATTTTACTGTTTCTGTATTTACATCAACGTAAAAACGCAATAAAATAAATAAATTGTACAATTTTGAAATATAGGTTCAGTGTGACCACTAAAAACTTAGTTTTAGATCCCCACAATTCTGGGAGAATTTAAAATTATGGAATAAGTGAATATAATAATATATATTTTTTAATAATAACAACGTTGCAGTGTTAGGTACACTAAGGTAGGTAAGATGCAGCACGCCGTGATAAGTGGGTGGAAATAATTCGATTATTGAGAAAAGAGACAGACTGGCTACCTACAAAATATTAAAAGAATTTGCGATACACCCGGGAGATCACATATCCTCAATACTAGTTGATCATTCCCTTTTATTAGTAAACTAGTGGACGCCCGCAGCTTCGCTCGCGTGGAATTAGACATAACAATAGTTTCGTTTACACCTAGTTGCCACCCTCTTCAAAGACACTATCGATCGAATTTTGTCCTTCGAACTTCATTTTTGTGGAAATCACCGAGATGAAAAGTACCTACATATCCTACATTTTAATTAATTTATTCAACTGTAAACATTTGTTGCTAATATGAAGCAATTCATCAATTCTATTCATCTTTTAAGTAATATCTAAGACTACGCTGCGCGGCGCCACCCACACCGTATTATTTTATTATTGCATTATTTTCTTTAGATTGACATTTTAAATTCGTTATATCTTTGTATTCGTTATTCGGATTTTAATAATTTAATAAGTATCTAACTGGTATTGAAACGGTCTTTAATATAATAATATTTAATGGGATATGGATTCATTCAAAGTTATGAATAATAATGGTTTGATTATTGGCGGCACTGTTATCAGCTTTTAAAATGTAAAAAAGTAGTTATAGTGGCATAACTACAGTAGTTGGACATATTATTATGGTATCGCGACTTTTTGTAAATAATGATGTGATCTGCAAAGTCGTAGCACATTATTTTATTTTATCATCAATAGTTTTCGCAGCGCACGCTATGTAAAGAATATTTTAGGTAATTTTCACACCTTGGGTAATATTATTCCATTTTTATTAAGGATCCCTATTTTTTTTTTAATGTAATATAGCCTATGTTACTCAGTTACTCTATGTTACTCAGAAAGAATTTTCGAAATCGGTCCAGCAGTTTTTGTGTGAAAACATTACAAACATACATTCAAAAACACAAATGTATAATATTATTATACAGCCTATGTCAGAACGTGAAGATGCAGCTTTCTAATGGTGAAAGATTTTTTGAAATCAGTCAAGTAGTTTTTGTGTTTTAACATTACAAACAAATGTTTCCTCTTTATAATATTAGTATAGATTCCATAATTTACAAATATTTTAAAATAAGATTGTATTACGAAAGCAAATTATTTACTCAAACTTACAAAAAGAGTCTAAAAGGCAATTGTATACAAAACTTATGTTACAAAGCGGAGTATGATTTCATTAATTTCAGATCATCAAAATTCTATTTACATATGTAATTCAAATATTTTAAAGTTAATTTAATTTAGTATTAAAACTTTTCTATGGCTTAAAAAAATTGGGTAAAACTTCGCGTGGGTAGGCAACCCTGTCCCGCAGATTCCCGTAATTGCATGTTAATATTGCGATCTTTGTCTAATCTATGCGACGGTATTGTTATTGTGACTTGTGTAAGTGAGACAGATATATGTTTACATTCAAATGTTTAGTGATTTCAAAGCTACGTCGTCGCGTTTAAAAAGTGGTTACGCTATATTTGAGGCATTCTGATGAGGTTTGTTTCTCTAGTATATTTAACTCAGTGCATAAGTGTATAAACAACTTTGACAGCTCATGCCTGTTTTCGAAGTAGCGTATGTTGTTTTTCGGTAGAAAATTAACTCAATTGCAAACTTATAAGCCAATTCATCAATTATTCGTTAGTGTGGAACTGTACCATTCGGTTTTAAGAAGAAAAATGGTTCGGTGTAGCGTTTTAGGGTGTAAAAGTGATAGTGGAAGGAAACTTCCTGAGATATCTTTCCACTCGTAAGTATATCTGTTTTATTGTTAAATAATTCTTTGAATTGGATGTCACGTTTTGTAATATAGTGTGAAGGTTCATGTACAGTATTTATTTGGTCAATAAATTAGTCTGGAAGCGATTAAAATAAATCTTAACCTAAAAGTAAATTTGCATTAATGTTGCCAACTTTTCGATTTTTATTTTCCCGCAATCTGGGCACACATACGGTGTTTAGAGCAATTTTCCCACTTAAGAATAAATATTGATTGTTTTTTAATAAACCATTGGCAAATTGTAGTTTTCCGGAAAATGAAAATCTACGTCAAATTTGGATAAAAGCCACCGGGAGAGAAAATTGGACTGTGAAGAAATCGTCAAAGATTTGTAGCCAACATTTTGACCGCAATGTGTTAATTAAAAAGAATAAATATACCTTTTTATATCCGAATGCTGTCCCGATAATGGTAAAAAAATCTTTCTTATAAAAAACTATCATAAATAATGCCATGTTTCTAATTATATCCTTTAACTTCTAGGAAACGCAAGCAAATATTCCAACAATATTTTCCTCTGTCAGCAGCATGGAAATGCAGATTTTTGGGTTTCTGATATGTATAAATAGTTTAAAAAAAATGTACGCCGATTATTTATTAACAGATAAATTAAAGTTCCTTCCATTTTATAAATTAAGCCAAGATCATTTGGAATACTTTTTTAGTTCTATCGTCGAAGGGTGGATTTAATAATAACCCCACTGCCTTCCAATTTAAAAATGCGTATAAACGCCTGGTAGTACATGGTGAGATAAAAAATATATCTTCTGGAAACTGCATTCCTTTAGAAGATATTAAAATTTTAACGCACACCGAAGCTAGGTACGAAAGTAAAATCAACAAATATACCAACTGTATCGATATTGATGAAAATTCAGATCTGGAAACTTTTAAAGAAAATAATGATCACGATTATATAGCTGATCCCTCAAAATTGACTTCTTATTTAGAAGACATTATACCTTACATTGGTGGGTTTGTAATAAAAAAAATTAATCGTTCTTTAAGGTGCGAAGATTGCCTTCTCGCATTGGTTAGCGAAAAATATCCAGGTTTTATATTGAACAAAGACAGGGGAGGGTTAATTTATCCATCTAAAGATGTTATAACTATTTGTACTTTTGCGGAAAAAACAATTAGGCAACATTTAAATAAAGGAATACATTTTTTTGCAGAAAAAAATATTTTACCTAAGTTGATTTTGGAGACATTTAAACGCTGTCGGAACGTGTTTACTGAGGATCATTTTTGTGGACAACCATTCATTGGGAACCACAGAGTTTTATTAACTAAATCTGTTATAGCTCGATATTTGGAACTGCGTATTCATCACGCCACAAAAGCTTTTGAGCCCAAAGAAAAAATTCGTAATATCCATACTAAAATGATTTTGTTCCAGGGACAGTAACCTTGATTTCTAGGTTATTTTTATTATTAATAAAAGAATTAATAAATTTTATTTATTACATTTTTTTTTTATTTCTATAAGATAAGGGTAATTTTAAATGCTTGTTTGGTAACATTTCTTCCATATACCTACTGATTATTTTCTATCTCACTTGGCCACGCTAACTCGTCGTCTATTCCATCCTCCGTCTACGAAATTTTCCTTACAAACCTTATCTATGGCACACAAAATATTGACTTTGGATGTAGACTATATATTTTTCTGCTAGTATTTAGTGGCCAATGCTACCTAGTTCACTTATTTTGCGATAAATCATAAAAAACATGCACCAGGCCTGGGTCAATTTTACCCCAACTCTAATTGTAACTTTGACCCATCGGTTTTATTACTTTTTCATTTCTTTTTTCTAAGAAACTATCATTATATTGCTAGGTTTACAAAATCAGTGGCTCTCAAAGCCATCAAAAAGTCTTCTTGGATGAGTCTTCCGCACTAATTTAAACATTTATTGCATTTTAATTCCGAAAAGTGGGCCAATGTTACCCAGGTTGACTGTAGTTGAATCGAATTTTAATCAACATCCTGACCTCGCTAGCCTCGCTATGATGAATTACATTGACACACTGTTATAATATTGGACATGCATTTTGCAAAATAATATTATGATGCGATATTTTGTCTCAAATAATTCATTTTTGTTGCGAAGTTCATAGATTATTTTTGTTTTAGTGTTGTATTTTTTTTTTCTTTCTTTGATGGGTTTATTATGATAACTTTGCTGCTTACATTTTTGTCCTTATGGTACATTGACTTATTATTATGACAATGGACGTAGGGGTCTCATACTAAAATCGCATACTAAAAGTTTTTATTTTTTCATAATAATATATTAAGTAATTTTATTCCGATTAACATTACATGTTTAGGTGTTGACTTATTGTATACCTATTCCCTAAAATAAATAAAGTTTTCTTAGGTTTCACCGGGTAGAGTTTGTGCAGTAATGTCCGTGATTAAAATAGGTACCAACTATAAACGAAACTACCGCAGTCTAACTAAATCCACCCGGGCGAAGCTGCGGACGTCCCCTAGTCTATGTATATCTAGTCTGTGACCCATTGCGGTATGCTGTGGCATATTATTTATTTTAAATCAATGACAAAATGACAAATAATGACATGACAGCATTGACAAATTGACAAGACAACGAATGGAGAAAGAATTGCATGTGTTTGTGTTGTGATTAAAGTGGAATAAAGTAAAGTAATAAAATTGAATTGTCGGGGATAAATACTTGCACCAAAAACTGGTTGTATTCATGGATACTGAAATATTAATTGACGACAAACCCTGCTACTATGGTAAATTTTATAACTGATTAACTATCCGAAATTCGGCTCTGCCTCAAAACAATATTCAACGTTACCTTCCGGTTTCTGTAATCAAGAACCTTGTATTCTATTCGGTTTCTCTTATAAAAGAAACAAATAGTTCTTTCTTATTTTATTAACCAAAAAGGTTGTAAATACATAAGTACTTTCAAAATAAACACTATAGCAGGAATTGCGACCATGCAGTTCCACCTATCCGCACCGTTCTTAATATCTGTGGTGACAAACGTTGAAGAGGTTAAAAGGTTGTTCAGTATTTGTTAGTTTATGAACAATACTGTAGGGACAATTTGCCTTTCTAGTCAGTATCATATAAATGCATCAATCATGGAAGAAATAATAGAATTGGTACTTCATACTTGAAAGTTTATGTACGATTTTGCTCTGCTTCTGTTGACATGAAATTCATAATTTTGTCAGCTACATTCATCCTAGAAATTAAAGAAGTAGTAGCTTGTAACTTGGATTTAAAAGTGGTAGAGCCTCTATAGAACTTTTATATTTTATATATGTAACCTGTATAGGTTCTATTAGAGTTTGCCTAGTTGAGTATATACAGGTAAAGTCAGCCACCCAAGGTACCAAATACAGTTTCTACTAAATGACTATAATCACCATAGGGGTCTAATGACCAATATGTGTGCAATGGGCAAGGTATTAGTATACAGTGTAGTAAACACTATACATTTATGCCATATTATAATACAACCCTGCCTAGTTGGTCTAGTAGTTGTAACCACCACAACTAAGCTAGAAGTCCTGGGTTCGATCCTCGTGTCAGGCAACAACTATATAGTTTTTCTAACTTGAAATGCCTCGTAGCAGTTCGGAGTCTGGATTTATGCTCGGTGTATGGAAGTAGCTCACCACCTATTTATTACATAGGACCTAAACATTACTGGTGGAAAGTTGGTTTAATCGAAATTTTTAATTGTAGCTTTTGGTAGCGGTTGTTTTCTACTATCACTTTTACACATTGTACCTATCTAAGCCTTTTACCTTGCATTTATACTTATAAATATGTAACAGATATAATTGCTTTCAGGAGATTAGGGTAATGAAAAATATTAGCTCTATATACTCGTATTTTCTGTCATGTTTGCAAGCATACAAATATGACTTGGACTTATACATTTTTACTTTCTTAAGTATATAATGTAAGCGTTTAATCCTTGCAGATGAAGATTTAGTTGACCAATTGCTAAAAGAGTACCAGTCATCATTGTTGGACCCAGCTGATGCAACACCGAGTGAGATTTTAGCAGATGTTGCTTCAATTCTAGCAGCTCCAGTATCTCCTGTGCTGAGTGTGAAATCATCTCCCAATGAAAGCAGTAACTCAGATTCTGGAAGTGAGGATGATTCCAAAGTGTAAGGGAATATTTATGTTTTTATATTAAAAGTTTAGTTAGTAAAGTTATTAAAGGTTTTATGAAGTTTATTTTAGACAAGAAAAATACCACAAAAAAACCTTTAATCCGTTATCTACCTTATTATCAAAAATATAACTAACTACTACAATACCTTAAATAAACAAAATAAGTAATCAATATTAAAATTATCCTTAAAATACAGCATTTTTAAAGAAGGTCATCTGTGATGCCTTATTTCAATGTGAAAGCCTCTGTTACTACCTACTTTAAAAAATCTATGGGTTTAGTGGCCCATTGCAGGGCATAGATCACTTACTATTGAAAGGGACTGAAGTGTATATACTCCATCTCACTTTTTGTTGGAAGATTTTAGGGTACCCCAAGGTGTACCTAACTGGACTATTACTAACACCAACTAACAGGACTAACTATCACTAACAGTCCCCAGTCCTCATACCTACTAACGAACTGACCAACTAATGTTCTAATTAACTCTCTCAACTAATTGGACTAACCATCCCAGTCCCTAATTGAGTCTTGTTCAAAGTCAGTCACAGTTGTCATGGGCGGCAGCGGATGGGTGGTGCTGCAAGCTCGTTTGCTATCTTTTTTCCATAAAAAAAAAAAAAAAGGTACATATTTATGTATATTTATAATGTATTATATATTTTAACTAGCAAGTTAGTTATTTACTTATAATCATTAGATTGTTTAATAAATATTAAACACAGCTTCAAGATATAGATTATTCAACTATTAATTTAAAGAATCAATCTGTAAAAAGTCTGATAAAACTATCAATGAATAATGCAGCTAATGTTTCAATACTTAAGTTGACATGATGATTAAATTTGGAGGCAAGAAAACATTTGCATAAACATATTACTTTCAGCAGGTGTGTAAATATTTAGAGTTGAGAATTCTTACATTTTCATTGGCATATTTTAGCTTTAAGTAGTAATTACGCCTTAAGGATTTGATGCATAATTTAAAAGAAACCATACTTCTTACAGCAATTCCAGTACAGTGTCATCATCTGATTGTCAATCATCACAGTCACCGTTTGATTGGTTGTCTAGCTTTGATAATGAACCTACAAATCAGTTAAAACCGGAAGATGTGGATTCGTTTATACACAGAACAGGTTTGTATCCTGTGTTAACAATGATTGATTACTATTTTATTGTAATACTTCAGGATTGTTTAGAGATATTTTATCATCAGAACCAGACAGTTCATGCTAGCTTATTGAAAACATCTGGTAAATTTTTGTCTGCCTGCATAAATTTTTTTAAGACTTGAAGAATAATGTAACAATCGTATAGTCTTTTAATCGTAATTGTTAATTTAAAAATAAAAAAACAACAAAAAAGGATTACAGAATATTTATTTATTTATACAAATAACATAGTAAACATTACAGAAAATTATTCTTATCTGTTTACATTTTTAATTTAAATCTAAAGTAGAAACATACATGCTAGCAGTACTGGCAAACTCAACAGGTTTCGAGTTGAAGAAATCTAGATTTGAATCCCAATCGAGGAGACCGTTAAGCAGTGCCAGCACATAAATCAGCAGTGATTGCCAGACCAGTACAGCCTACAGCCTACCCTGGAACTGAAAATAAATTTTTCTTTCTGGGTTTTTTGGTTGATGTTACGAACGTTTATCGAAATTAATTCTAGCA
Source organism: Carterocephalus palaemon (assembly GCA_944567765.1). Lineage (NCBI taxonomy): Eukaryota > Metazoa > Arthropoda > Insecta > Lepidoptera > Hesperiidae > Carterocephalus > Carterocephalus palaemon. The sequence continues at coordinate 11,312,603 of OX155641.1, read as the reverse complement.
ACGAAGGGTTCGACAATTCGCCTCTAATGAGACGATAGTAGTGCTCCATCATTGCTATTTCATGCCTTAACTTAAGTGAATATAAAGTCATTCAATATTTAAAGTAATTTCTTTGAACTATTGACTTAACAATTTTTTTTTAAACTTATTCAATAAAAAGTAGTACCATGATTGTTTACCAAATAATACAACTCAAGAAAAACGGAATATAAAATTACGACTGTATTACTCCAAAGGGGTAGTTTCATATCTATACTAATATTATAAAGAGGAAAGATTTGATTGTTTGTTTGTTTGTTTGCATCGAATAGGCTTCAAAACTACTGAACCGATTTGAAAAATTCTTTCACTGTTAGAAAGCTACACTATCCCCGGGTGACATAGGCTAAATTTTATTTTGGAAAAAAATAGGGTTCCGTAAGATATTTGGGTTTTTCGGACACAAGGTGTAAAAAATCAACCAGAAAAGTTACTTATTTTGCGTACGCTGCCTAAACTATAAAAGATAGAACCATAAAATGTTCTTATTAATTGTAGATCTTATAAATATCTATAAAAATATCCGCGACACACTATACCTATCTATGTCGAGTGAGGCACAACAACCATTTTTTTATCTTGAATTTTTTTTGGACTACATTTACAGTTTATATAGATAATATTTGGTCTTTGAATGATTAAAATTGGACGTTTGGTTTTGAAGTGTCTGTCTGTCTGTCTGTCTGTCTGTCTGTCTGTCTGTTTCGCTTTCACGCCAAAACTACTGAACCGATTTAAATGAAATTTGGTATACAGTCTAGACTCTAGAGCCTGACAAAGGACATAGACACTTTTTAATTGGAAAAAAGTGTTGTAATGGGTTGAAAAGGGAGATGAAAGGTTGTATGAAAGTATTGTCATTTTCAGAACTAGAAGCATAAAACTTAAATTTTAGGCTGTTGATAAGGTATAATCCTTACTAATCCTATCCTACTAATATTATAAAGGGGAAAGTTTGTAAGTATGTATGTATGTATGTATGGATGGATGGATGTGTGTTACTTTTTCACGTAAAAAGTACTGAATGGATTTTAATGAAACTTTACAATAATATAGCTTATACATCAGAATAACACACAGGTTAAAATTTATAAAGATATTGTGTGAATTGTCCAAAATATGACGATAAGTGTCAAGTAGGTAAGTAGGAAAAAATCTACCATCTGCGAGCTATTCTGGCGTGCGCTGCCAAAACTACTGGACCGATTTCAAAAATTCTTTCACCATTAGAAAGCTGCGTCTTTACTGAGTGACATAGGCTATATAATATTACTAGGCGTAAACGAAACTATTGTTAAAATCTATATATGTAAAATAAAGTCGTGTAAATTTTTTATTTTTTTAGTAACCTGACGCAAATAGGGTTTATGTGTGTGTATTATAATTTTGATTTTTATATAAAATACCCGTGCGAAGCCGGGGCGGACCACTAGTCATAAAATAAAATTGTCTGCTATTAAAAATTTCCTACATATGGATTTATGCATATTCCATTAACTGGTTCAGTGTAGAATATAATAAGCATCTGATTGAACAATAATGACTGCTATTATCATATGATTTATATATATTATATACAATTTTTTATTTTAGTTCCCATTAATGATAGTACGAATATACCTGCCAAGGAAATCATACCAAATGCAAAATTACCTCATAGAACTGGACCCATGGTAGCTATTGAAAATGGTATAATTAAGGTGTGTATAATCAGTTTATCTCAAGTCTATATATATATATATATGCAATAAAATAAAAAGGTAAAATGCTGTCTTACACATTTCATTGTACTTTAAGAATGTACTTAAGTTTAGAATGAAAAATACTAATGTTTACTCAAATGGTTCGTTGTTATTTATCCTATGTTTTGAAGGCTAAAATTATCATATTTTTATAATATCAGGTGTTCACTAATGTTTCAGGGTATCAAATTAGAAAATAAGGATTGTCATGAAGAAGTATTAAAAACAAATGGTAATTTGCAGTCTAACAATTTACATAAAGGCAGGTATTGAAAGTAAAAGTATACTTATATGACGAATCTCAGTGGATATTTTCACAAGGCAAACCATTTCTTTTTTTTTCGTTTTAGGTAGCAACGTTCTTAATTCATATTATAATGTTGTCAATGAAAACTTTCAAAATGGTAATCTAAAAAAGGAAGATGGCAGCATACACTTGGTGCTTGAACAGAAAAAGATTCCAACTATCCTGAAAAGGTCAACAAATGTATTATTACAAGAACAACTTAAATTAGTGATGCCATCAGAAAGTACAAAAGGAACTAAAATTGCAATATTGCCCGTAAATCAAAACAAGCAATGCACCGACAATGAAATCAGCAGTTACCAAGTTAAGGTATGTAATTTATATTTCCTTTTGTCTCTTTCTTAAATGGCTTTGTCTGAGGCCCTTACAAGTTTTATAAATGATGTAAAACAATTTCAATGATCTTTGAAAATTTGTATCAAATTGATATGAACAAAGTATTCAAAACACCGAAATCAAAAAAATCTGGAAGCTCTTAGCCAAAGTTAAATTATATGAGTAAATGCACTCTTTCTTTAATGACAGATAATAGTAATATCATCGTTTTAGGTATCACCAACTAGCAATATAGTACTAAGTCCAAAATCAGATTCATCTGACTACTATGGAACATCGCAAAATGGTGTACCAATAAGTTTAGAGGATATAATTGGGCCAGTCGTGGATTACTCTGAATTTACTGACGCAGAAAAAAGAGCCATCAAGAAGCAGCAAAGAATGATAAAAAATCGGTAAGATTAAAATAGTGAAATCATTTATTATAAGGGTCCACACACGCCACATCACTTCTCATAATGACGCATACATGCCTGCTTTGTCACGTTCAATGTATTTAATCAAGAGAATGAAAACAACTTCGTACACGTTTGTAGTTAGTTAGGTACCCTAACTGTCGCGCTGTAGGTCCCGCGATATTTATTTGACTGTTGTGTTAAAATATTTACTGTGTGTGCAGTGCAATGCTGGGATGATAAACCTAGAAGAAACCATAAGATATTTCTAACATTTCTCAAACTATGTATATAATATAACGCACTGTATATCTCCGTAGAGGTAAGCAGAGGTGTGTTTACACCCACTATTTGTATATTTGTTACCGGCAATCTGTATAGACCGGTATTCGATCTATATTATACCTAGGCAATTATAGAATACCTGGACTGTCCAGATAATGTATGAAATATTATGAATATTATTCTCCATTACATACTTTACCTAGGTAATGCATACAATTCCTAGGGATTGTATAGGGGACCAGCTACCAGTAGGTAGTAAAATAACTCATCTCAAAGGTGCTAAAAAATGTATGTTAACAACAAACATTTAAGTAGAAATCACATTATAATATCACATATGTATAATTATGCGCAGGGAAACGGCCTGTCGGTCCCGACAGAAGAAAAAGGATCATCTAGCCTCTCTGGAACAGCAATTGTTCGAAGCGCAGCAGGAGATCTCCCGCTTGCGACAGGAAAACAAGCAGCTGCGGGATCAGCTTGAGAGTAACTCCAAGTTTAGAAAGGTAAGGTCTTAAGCGTCTACTTCAGGGCAATGACCTCTTACTTATTTATTTATTTACACTGTTGAAAAATGCGAAAAATATTTAATTCGGACTTAATGCCCCACGGCAATTTCTACCAGTCAACCGAATGTTATGAAAATATGAAAGGTGATAATAAAATTGTTTGAAACTCGTGGACGCCCGCAGCTTCGCTCGCGTAGAATTAGACATAACAATAGTTTCGTTTACACCTAGTAATATTCTATAGCCTATGTCACTCAGTGAAGATGCAGCTTTCTAATGGTGAAAGAATTTTTGAAATCGGTCCAGTAGTTTTTGTTTGAAAACATTACAAACAAATCTTTCCTCTGTATAATATTAGTTTGAAATAATATGCCAACTTGTTCTCGAAAATTAAAAAACATGGAGCATACTTAAACTAGGCTGCTCTGGTGCGGACTGGTAGAGGGTTTTTAGCGAAGGCATGGCTTAATGTCCTCCGAAATAGGGATGCGCTCGAGAAATTTTACCACCCAGACAACCACTGGCCGAGACTGGGGTGGATTAACAGTATCAATCAGCAGGCTAATTGCGTAACTCCCTTGGCTTGAGTCTATGGTATCAAGCTGGTTTTGCTTTGTTGCCCTTTTGTTCAAAAAGTTTTTCTAGCCAAACAACCAAAGACAAAGGAGTTTATAGAAACCCTTTAAATGTCGTCTCCATTAAATTGCATGTAATTGAGTGTCGCATGTGCTTATTCACAGATACCGAGATTTAACACACCTTTCATTGTTCCCAAAAAGAACATAGCTGTTATATTCGCTATGGTGTTCATGGTTTCTTTAAATTGGAATTCTATTGGGTATGTATTGAATTTGCTGTTTTCTTTTGGCATCATAAATTTTATTGTAGTGCGTTGAAAATTTCTTGTTTTGTCATTATGATTATGCTGGAAGATATTTCTTAGGAAAATAAGCGTTACCTTTGTACATAAATCATATACTAAGATTGTATTTCCTGCTCTTATTCTCCTGCGTGTACATAAATGCAAATAAATAAAAAAAACATTTTTAAGTGTATATTTTAAGATTTTATTTCCTCAATTGAAATTATTGTCTACCTTATTATTTAAGGTATACAATAATTTCATCAATACATCGATAATAGAATAAAATGCGCTAGTACCTAGATGAATAATTTAATATTTCAGGTGGAATCCAAAACCATTTGTTGGCCCTACAAGCTCGCATCATGGCTCGCGGCATTTACTATGGTCTGAAGATACGAAAGACGTGTCATCAGGTAATACTAAAAATTCACAATTTTCAACACACAATTCATTAGTTATTTAAATTTCATACAGTGACAATAAATTTGAAAATAATACTATCGGAATCTGTATCGATTGCTTATCAAACCCTCAAACCCTGATTTGAATTTATCTATGATCAGATGCGGACTCCAGCTTTTTATTATATTTATGGATCTGTACTCTATCATAGATACGAGTATGTTATAGAAGAGAAAAAAGTAAACTACAAAATGGTTTTTATCTTCAGATTACGACCAATTTGTTAATCGTAGCAGCGACAGCGTCGATTGTCATAACGTAACGCTGAACGCTAACAACTTCAATATCAATCAAACCGAAAGTATAAGAATGGCGGGCGATCTCAACCGCTGGATTGGAAGCGGTAAAACTCTTAATTGGACCAATTCGTCGAAGAAGAAACATCCAGTGTATGTTAATGTTAATGAAGAGAAAATTAATGGTTAGTAAGCAATAATTTGTCGATATTTTGATAAATTTTAAATTAAATCTAAATTTTTATATTTTTGTATCTATTCAGTCAAATCTATATTTTTCTTTATATTATTTCAGGTGGTTTACTAGAGACATACAAGCTATTCAACAAACCGCTCATCGATGACAACATGGTAGAGATTCCAATGTTAAATAAGAACCTTGGCAAGAACATAAGGGACAAATCGCGGTTGCGTCGATTACGACGCGTCATGCCCGTTGAGAAAGACGACGATTTCTCCGACGAAGCTGTATACTACGAACGGCTTTATCGGAAGCCAATAAGAGAGCCTATTAATAATTTTGATATCGATCTGAGCGAATGGAATGAGCTGCTACGAGCGTTGCAGCGACGCGACGACACGTTCTATGTAGTCGGTGTGGGCAAAGGAGAACACCTTTTACTGCCGGCGGTCTCGCATAACATCACAAGGCCGCCGAAAATGGCTCTTATATTGCCTGCAAGGACTGGCAATGGTAAGCATTTGGTATTATTATATGATTGTAGTGGACGCCCGGAGCTTCGCTCGCGTGGATTTAAACAACAATAGTTTCGTTTACACCTATTATATAGCTTATGTCACCAGTGAAAATGCAGCTTTCTAATGGTGAAATAATTTTTTAAATCGGTCTTGTAGTGTTTTTGTGAAAACATTACATAAACAAATCTTTCCTCTTTATAATATATTATACATGATTATAACAATATAAGCAATTGTATTATAAAATACTCACACATATTATTATTCTAGCTTTCACCGTGGATTTTCCCGCTTCATATTACGTGCAGAACATTTTAGTACATTTTACGTGCAGAATTATCTCTATCATCAAGGGATGTTTTAAAATATATGTTTAATAAGCATAGCATTTATCAACGCAAGCTATACCAAAAGATGATCACTAATCAAAATCTAACATTACACAGTTAAGACCTGCAATTGTGCCGATCACAATCCGAGATAGCAATCGTTTAAAAATTGATCAATATATCATTATCGATTTAAAATCGAACGATTATTTCAGTGTTTTGTTCATTTCACGGGAACCACTCTCCAGGTCGTACGCTTCATCTGTGCAAAAAATCACATCGATCCATCATTCCGCTGAGGAGGAGAAGAAGGACAAACCAACAAACACTCTTCCATTTATATGATAAGGATTAATGATTACATTAGATACTGATGTCGTAATCACATAAAACGATTTTTTTTTTTAGATTCGCAAATGCATGATCATGTGACTCTGATGCAGATTGACTGTTCAGTAGTCAATACAACGCTAGTCAAATTGAAGTCTGAAACCTTACCGGAAAGTCTCAGGAAGTCGACTACACGCAAAGCAAAAGATTATGGTAATTCCAGGGTGGAAAAAATTACAGAGAATAAAGATTCCCTAGATGCTAGTCTGTCTAGAATTTCACAAAATGTAAAGAGTAATGAATCAAACACTATTTTTCCTCAAAAGAAACAAAATACACCTAGTAATGTAAACAAACTGTTTCAGCATGCACCTCATATTATTTCAAATATTGACGAGTCAAGGAAAATAAATAATCGAAATAAATCTTGAACTTATAAAAAAAAATTTGGACTGAAGCATAAATCTTTGAATTGGATGTGGAATGTAAACTTTAAAACTATGTGAATGATTAAACTAAATCGCTCATTTAATATTAAACACATAGTATCGAGTTTGTATTCTTTTTGCCATCCACATCCTCTACAATGATGTGGCAGTGGGAGACCCGTGCCTAACAATGGGTTGCTTATGGGTTGTAGCTATAACTCGCCAAAGGGCGCTGCAATAAACATTTCTCTTGCTTTTTTAATCCTTTTTTACAATGTGGACACCTACCATCATATACCTATATTATACGTACCTGTTCGTATGTATGTGGTTACATTTACTTAAAAAATTAAATTCAATTAGTTTGTATTATCTTTGGTGCCTAACCAACGATCATACAATATTATTGAATGTTTTTTAAAAGATTACTAAGTACTAAACATTTTTTAAATTATTTTTATATTTTACTAGTGGACGCCCGCAGCTTCGCTCGCGTTACGCTTCATACTAACTTTGCACCCCCGTTTTACCCCCGTAGGGGATGAATTTTCAAATTTTTCTCGCCGTAAAAACCATCCTTGAACTTCAACGAACATTTTAAAAAAAGAATTGTCCAAATTGGTCCAGGCGTTGTTGAGTTATGCGCTTACCAACACATTTTGCGATTCATTTTTATTATATAGATTTTAAATTTACAATAAGAAATAAATTTAATAATGGTTACATTTTTAATTCTATTGTACTATTCTAAATACTTTAAAATTTTGTTATTATTATTGAACTAGTGAACTAACTAATTAAAACAAGAAAAACTTTACTGACGTACTTTCTTAGTTCCATGAAAACTAATATGAACTATTACTATCTTACATGATGGAAGAATAAAACTAAGTTTTGTAAGTATATAAAAAAATATTTTGATCAATATTTTATTTACGAGATAGGGACACTATTTCTCCATGCATATATTGTGAAGTAAAATTTTGGATTGAAATACTTTACTGTACATGTTTAACACTGGTAGCAGGTACCTATTCTGAAGCAATTCTAGTGAGACTGATAAGATAATCGCCCAAGTGGAGATGTTCTCAAACGTGATGATCAAAAAGTAAATGTGTCCAAACTACAAAAGATAATTATTAAATTTTCTAATTACATATATATCAATAAAAAAAAATCTTGCTTACGTCACTGGCGTAGCTAGCCAATGCAGGGCTATATTGTTAAACATAAAATTATATTTTTGTTTTTACTACAAACATATTCTCTGTGTATCTGCTTTTATTTGTTTCAATGTTAAATATGAGTATTTTATCTATATGCTAAGTTTTACTGAATATTTATTGTTTATTGAGTTTATTGGTAGATACAAAAATGGTTGATTGAATTATATTATGTCTATGAGTTATTAAAATGATTTGCTGTGTTCATTAATTAATCTAATGTTGAGCAGTTGGTTTATTGACTTATCTGTTATTGTGTTACCTACTTTCATTTTATTATTTTTATGAAATGAAACTATTCTATAAATTTATTACAAGGGATAATCTTGTCAAGAATATTTTGATATATTGTGTGAGAAAATAAAACTTAAATTGTTTGTTTATAGGGGTAATAGGTATTTCGCTGGATTTTTCAATAAATTATAAATTAAGGAAGCTAGCCTCAATGGTTTTATTTTGTTCAGTTAGTTGTATTGTTTATTATGTCAAAGACTTGGATTTTATTATTATTAGCTAGCAGCTATATTGTGGACTGTATTGTCATATAGACCTTTACGGCGTCACCGAATAGGATGGTAAGTTTCAAAGAGCTCAAATCAAAAGGTACAGGATTAACTCCTTAAAGCGTGTGGGTGCGATTGATCCTAGGGTTTGCCCCTGAGGTACGGACGCTTAGGTCAACGCTGTGTTTGTAACTGTAGACCAATCACTCGGGAATACTTCGTGTTGGCCGTTCGAAAGTTGTGTCTTCGTCGCTGGACAAGGAATAAAAGAACGATAAAACTCAATAAATTGGGCACATTTTGACATATGGAGATAAAAAGGTCTAGAGAATTCAAAATGACAAAAAAAACGAACTATTTCAAATGCCACAATTATATAATCGTAATGAAAATTAAAAACGTGCCGAGAGATGAACTTTTACTTTCTCGGATTATTTCACACATGATGTAGGTTATCATCTTTTATAGTAAATTTCAGGGCCCTTACAATGGGATGAAAGTTATAAGCATAAAGCAATATGAAGTAATCAAATGGAATCGCTCCGGTGAAGTCCGGTGCCATATGCCAGGTACAAAAGATTTCCATGGCGCCATCCGCACGAAAATTATTCCAATTTCTTGGTCATCACAATGCTATATGCGAGTAAGGTAATAATAAATTAGTATCTCTACGTACATACTTATTTTGTGATATCATTTCAATGATACATCTTTTGTAATAATCTGTCACAATGATTATTGACACATCAACCATTGACACTATGAATGACACTGACTGACAGCCGACAGGACAGTAAAATAACCTCAAAACTAGATAGATAAATAGGTTTTGCTCGGTTGTTTTTAGAACAATTAAATAAAAAATGTTTAAAAAGTGATAGGTTCCTCGTCTAATCACGTTATATACTCACGATGAATTGTCTAAGATTACTGAGAGCTGTAAAACCTCAGCCGTGGTTTAATATCAACACAGTGAAGTATGTTTCTCAACATCCTCTGAAGTTTTTAGAGACTCAAAATTGGTGGAAAGAAAAGGATGATATGCCTGGACGATGGCAGTTAATATACAAAGCACCCATGTCGAATATATTAAATTACACAACTGTGTACTTATCTGTGTCAACAGCAGCCGTGGCTTGCTCTTGTCTTTATTATGCTGCATTTTTATTTGAGAAGGATACTATGAACGATCCAATTATTATAGGCGACGACATAGTGATAGCAAACTCTACAATGGAGGGCATGGTTTACCTTGGCGCCTTCATTGTTTTTCATATAGCAGTGAAAGTGTTACTATCTAAATATGTCATACGTCTCTACAAAGATGGGGACAATTACTTGGCCGTTTTCCGTGGTCATTGGTTTAATTCAATAGTCAAGCACGAATTCCATTTAAAGGAGTTTAAAAAACTGAAACCCACAATTGTGGTTACTTGGGGTGATGCTAGATATTCCCTTGGTAAGAAACATGGAATTTTACTGGATAGTTACTTTAAAACACCTGAATATTTAAACTATTTGCTGTCTAAGAGAAATGTACAAGGTAGCAATAAAAATGAATAATAATTTGATTTAAATCAGTTTCTTTTGATTGGTCATTTGATCACTAACCTTTACAAAAAGTGTGTTTATTATATTTAAGTGTAGCCAGTGTAAGTAATAGTAGTAGTATTATTATTTCATGTTAGTGCTCTAATTAACAATAAAGAAAATAAAACTACTTCTATGTCTAAATTTATTTATTCTAGTTTCTTAAATTCAAAATTCATCTAAAACCCTCCTGTGAAAGCATTAACCCATTTCATTCTTGAATCCCTTTTTAAAGTGTTAGAATCCATCTTTTTCTGATCACTGTGGAACTCCTCTAGAGCTTTGACCTGTCCTTCTACTGGCTGTAGAGTTTTAGTCACAACGCATTCTCCATTTTCCTTTAAAACTGTGTATTTTATGTCTTCTTCGGTTGGTTCTCCATAGGGGAATGTGATTGGAGTAATCTTCACTAAATGTTTAACTTTCCAAAGTTTGGCATTAATTTCAGGTATATTTTTGACTATTGCTACTCGATTTTGATTCTGAAACAAACCTAGATCTTGATTCAAAGAATCTTTATTGTAAAAGTATACCTAATCAACAAAAATAAGAAAGTAAAAAGGTATGTAGTTAACCTATAATTTTTTTATCATAACACTGGGATACAAATTTTTCCAAAATTGTATTCACATAAAAAAAATACTGGTGCAGCCAGGTAAGTCCATATTTATAATCAATAAATAAATTGTAATGAACTAATTATATTCATAATGTTTGCTTTTTAATTGGATTCTTTATATGGAAAATAAAATTTTGAACAGTCCTTATAGTTAGGTGGCTATTTTACTTTATTTACTTCGATCAAATCAAACTATGTAGTATATGAAAAAGAAAAAAATAACATAGACATACATCTTCTTGAATGTTTAACTGCCGCAGAATATCCTTTTGCCAGTAAGGATGGTGTCTAGTTCTCTTTACTCGCTCGACTCTAAACAATTTAGCTGGAGTTACTTCTGGTTCTTTATATTCTGGATTTCTGTAAAAACATATACTTAAAATCTAAACCTAATGATTTGTCATACGAATATAATCAGCAATATATAAAGGAATAAATGGAAGACACCAATAATAGGTAATAACAAAATTTACCTAGGATAGTAAATAATTCCTCCTGGATATCGAATTCCACCAGGTTGTTTATAGCCTTTTGACCGAATAGACGAAAATAGTGGCATGTAAAGTTTTAATAGTTGCTTTTGCATTTTTTAATATATTTTAACAACTTCACTTGCAATTCCAATAGTAATTAATAGCATCAAGCAAATATCTATTAGATACGACAATTGATTTATATTTGAAAATTAACCTAAAAAAAATATACCTAAGCCACAGATAATTAAATTCATATATTCAATTAATCACAGCAAATAAATTGGAGATCGATTAAGTATTTTACAAACAACAGAACAACGACAAAACCTCTCCTTTCTTCCTTCATGGACAAAAGTGACAAAACCCAATAGCATTATATTGCTTTTTTTTTTAATCTTTATTTTATCAAGGCTTTGGTACATCCTGGATGAAACTTCCAATGAGGCTGGTATATTGCTTTCATTTTACACACACTTTTAAGGATACAATACATGTTTTATCCATCAAAATGATGCTAAATCCTGATTCAAATCATATTCATCATAAATGTCTGTGGCATACCCAAAGATTAATTATCTATGACAAGTGTCAATTTGTTTGGCCCTAATTTATTTGACATTTACAGTCATTAATTTTTTGAATTCAAAACTGAACTTTTCGAGGTGTTTTAGTTTTATTTAGCTTGGTTGTTTTGTTTTCAAACAATTACTTTTGTAGTCGTTATGTGTTAAACATCAATGATATCATTTTTGATTGAATTAGGTGTTCGTTTGGTTTTAATGATTCTTCTTTTCACTGTTCAGTAGTGTTTACATTTGTTGGACTTAATGAAGAAGGTGCGCTTTGAAACTCCCACTAAAAACGGTATCAATATTATGCAGGACTACGAATGCCATTCTCCTCGACCTTTTATTGAAAGAAAGATTGTCGATATGGCTTGTGAAGTCACGTCACCGAGAATGATTTTTAGTAATGAACCGCATAGGTTCGAAAATGGTAACAGTTCGCCTTATCCCACTGCGAATAAAACTTACTTGCATGCTTTTACAAAATTACAAGATCGGGAACTTCCTTCTGATGATTTGGACCTTAGCATGTTGGATTATTCGCAGTCCGAAAATAGATTACCTACATCGAAAATAAATCCTATGTATAGAACAGCCGAATCAAATAAAACTAGACCATTCGCTTTTAATAGTCCTCCAGAGGCACAAAATTCCCTTAAAGTTTTGTCAGCAATAGAAAATAGAACAGTGTTACAACCTCATAATGAATTAAGTAGAGATAATGAATTTTTCTTACAAAGAAGTAACCTTAATAAAACATCAAGTAATCCTTTGGCACCAGAGCTCCTATACAAAGAAAAAGATCAACTTTCTAATAAGAATGGCTTTCTAAGATTAGATACTTATATTCCACTGTCTGAAAAAGAAAATTTCACACCGACAATAAACCAAGGTGAGGGGGATTGTAGCTGTCATCATTGTGGTAAAATAAATTATGCACCTCATAATGTAGTCCATTTTAATAAAAGAAATGTTCAGCATTCACTTTATCACCCAAATTGCAATCCACACCAGTGTGCAACAACTCCTATTAATTATTCCTGTAACTGTAACATGCAAATAGCTAAGCATGAATGTTACTGCAGTAAAGTATGTGAATCTTCATTGAGCCCACAAAATGCTGTGGACAAAAAAACATGGACTATTGAAAAGTACGAGAAAACTAAAAAGCCTGAATTTACAGAAGTTGAGAAGTCAAATAAAGTTTTGAAAGAGAAAAGGGAGCCAACTGTGTCTGATTTGTTTAAAATAATAAAACTACAGAATGAACAGTTACAGTTGCTTCAGGAAAAAGTTGATAAATTTATCTCTGCCCACAATCATGAGGCACAAGAGCGACAAAGAATTCCCATTCAAAACATTGTAACTGAACAGGTGGCCGTTCGCACTGTGAATTCAGAGCAACACAAGATATCAATAGGAGTGATGACAAGCTTTGAGATGGTTCACACATCTACTGTGATCAACAAAGAGATCGTAAAGCAATGTGAAGCTCAAATTCAATGTAATAGATCACAGATCAGCATTAAGGAGGTTGTTTCAAAGAAGCAGGCGGGCAACTTAAATTTTTTAGATGGGATTCCTCCTGTCAGTAAAAATGTTGAGACTGAGGGGTTGCAATTGCAAGGGCAGCCTCACACAAATTTCAATAACAATATAGACTGTCAAGCAGAAAATGCTATTGAAGACAAGACTCTGAATGAGCTGAGCCTGTATAATGTGCAAATAGACAATGCTACAACCCCTATGATGTCACCTGAACAAAGCCTGTATTTAGATATTAGGGATTACAGCGAGTAAGTTCCATGTTCTCGTAAATTGATATAATATAAAATTGAAATCATAAGATAAGCCATCTAATTTATGTATTTTATGTGTCTGATTTACAGGTCAGATTCGGGAAGTGATGACCAATCCAATGTTGGATGGACCTATTATAATAAAGTTATGGTAGGTTTTAATTTTTTCATAGTAATAAAATATTTTTTTTTAATTTACAATTCTTGAAACTACATAATACACTTGTGAAAGATTTGCTAATTAATATTTTATAATAATTTATGTTCCTTGAATTAAATTAATATTTTCTCCTATAACTGATATATTAGAAACAGTAATATTAGCATTGTCTGATTTTACTAATTTATTTACTTATTGTTACAAAGTTTTGTACTTTACAGACCCACGTTAATGGAATGCTGCAAGATTCGGACATGCCATCTTCAGCAAGTGCCCTTTACAGGCACACCAAACAGAAGTGCATGCAAATGCAAATAGACAAAAATAATGTTAGTGTTGGAAAAAGGTAAAATACTGTGTTAATTAACTTTTATATTTGGAATTCTCATTTTTGATTTTGGATCTTAGGAATGGAACACAAACCACTGTTGTCTTGTGCCAAATACAGTACCAATAGCATGCATACTGTATTTGGTACAAGAACAGTGAATTTGCTGTGCCCGGCTTAAGTGCGTCACTCCTAAAGAAGGTCATCGTAATTGACCGAAACTAGTCGCGTGTTTTTCACATCAAAAGAGAATGTGTTTTTTCTATATTGAAAGCTAAAATGCTTCTTCCAGAGTGACTTTTGGTGACGACCCCTTTGGAGTACAGCAACAGCAATTAACAGTTCCAACTGACACAAGTTTGAAAATGAAGCAACTTGCAGAAAAATACCTGAAGAATACACCAACTGGAACACCATCACCGAGAGCAATAGGAGATATGTCATTTGCAACCAGAAATTACATGGAGAAACATAAATTGTTACAAGGTAAGGTTTAACTGTCACATTATTCCATAGATTATCCTATCAAGTAAAATAGTGGTAGTTTAATTATGTGAATTTAATATGTGAACTTCATAGTAGTTACATCTTTTAAATAGCTTAGCGGGAACAATGGCCTAACATACCCTCCAAAGAACGGTGGCAGGCATAAAATTACTACTAGCGGTCACCCATCATCAAATCGACCGCGCCTGTCATTGCTTAACTTGGTTGATCACATACAACCATTGGGACCATTCGTAAAAACACATTATTTAAATAATAAGAAATGAGTGGTTAGTAGTTAATATTAGCTTTTCCCTGCAGCTCTGTAAAATGTAAATAACAAGAGCTAGCATCAATCGGAATCAGACAAGGGCCTTTTATAGGATTTTAAAAATGTTTATGTATTTTTATTCTTTTCACTTAATTACAGGTCAAAATTCGCCAATGCATCGGGATCTTCCAAAATTTCTAGATATAACAGCTTTGAAGCAGCAGCCAAAGTTCATTTAAATTTGGATCCTAGGTAGATCAATATTTAATTTAAATAATACATATTTTCAAAATAAGCTCTTAGATTTACGCAATTTAGTAATATAAAACTAGCAATATCAGCTGATATTTATAATAAAGTTAGTACCTACTTATTTATTGTATTTTTATGACTTGCTAATTGCTATGTATGCTTTATACATAATAATATATTTAAGTAAAGAAATAAATCGATTGATATTATTGAACAGACATTTATTTAAACTTCAGAGAAAATAACAGAGTATAATTCTACATTACATTATGAGTGTATTTAAACCTCAAACAGCTGACTTTAACATGGTCATTTAACTATGTTCAGTTTAACTCACTTTAATATTTTGTACACTAATATTTAATTTACCAATAGATATATCATTATAACCAATATATATTAGTAATGAAGAAAGACACCTTATTTGATTTTTTTTATCACATTACCTTGTGAAATTTTAGTGATTTAAGACACTTATTATTATAGGCCTCCTTTTAATATTCTTTTTAAATATTGAACGTGTTATTTCCGATTATTTTCACATGACGTGTTTTACCAAGAAAATATATTTTATTTCGGCCTTATAGTCTATAATATTTTAATGTAGGTTTTTTAAAAGTGTTAAAAACCATGCAAATAACAAATTTTGCTATTTGTACATATAATACAAATATAATATCATGGACATTCTCGCACACGGTAATCTGACCCCAAATTAGGCGCGAGCCTGTACTATGGGTGTCAGAGACTGATATACATACATAAATAGATAATATATATCCAGACACAGAACCAACACAAGTGTTCGTCACACGAATGTTTGTCCTGAGTGGGATTCGAACCCACGACCCCTGGCGTAACAGGCAGGTTCACTTCCGATTGCGCCAACGGGCCCGTCAAAAAATATATAAACATCTTAATAAAAATAAAACGACTTATTCTCATCTTATTCTAATACAGTTTTGTACATAAATACCTAGTATTTTTCCTAAAACTCATTCATGCAACAAAAACGATACTATGGTAAAACCTTGTATTTAAATAATGTTCAGAACAAATCGAAAAAATATACGATAAAATATCTACATATCCTACTTGCATCCTAGATGCTTCTTTATTATACGAATTTTCATTTGATTTAGGTTCATTAGATGCAATGCACAAATCATTGAATGAACATATTTTGCTAGTAAAATTCAAATGTGGTAGCAATGAGACAATGAGATTGCAAATATAATGAGAAAACTAAGGATTTGATCGTAGGTAATCATAGCAATAAGCGGTCTTTGGTCTATTATGTAAAATGTACTCTGTGGTCTATACCCACCTCTACGAGACGGGTTTCTGTATGGTAATTTCTTTGGTATAATATGTAATACACTGGCAGGCACAATCATCCAGCCAACTCAGGAAGGCGCTATGTGTGTTTACTTGTACTACTGTACTGTTGGATTATGCTTGGACGACAAATTAAACACTGGCACCCTTGCCCTATCATTCAGTTTTCGATGTTGAGTGACTGAGTCGTAATTTGATTCTCTCTCACCATAGTGTATCTCTCGGCGATCTGATTCATGTGCCTTTTATCCACGTTATTCTTTATTATTTGTTTTAAAATAATGTTTTATTGCTGTATGAATAAAACAAGAAATATAAGGTGGGCAGTAATAATTGTGCCCGTGAGTGTATAATGAATTATTTATAATTTAATAAAATTATATTGAAATGGTTACATATTATTCCAATATTAAACATTACATACCTAGCATTCTCCTACGTCGTAGCGCGTAGCTAAAGCTGTATGAAATGTACTTTATTCTATAAACATTATTTGAATAGGTACGACATTTAAGTGACTATAATAATACTGCTAGGTATTTGTTTTTTCGTATTACCACTTTACTATATAACGGTATTTCGTAGGTACTGATGATTGTACTTTTTGTTAAATTGTTGTATGTATATTGACCGACTTCAGTTAGATAGCCATAAAACTAATTTCACTAGTCCTAAATCCTTAAATTACAGAACTGAAGAAACATTGAATAATAATAATTTTACAATAGTTTTATTCAAATATATCAACAAATCTAATTACCTAATATGAAATCTAAAATAAAGTTCTGCCTAGGTTTTTTTTAATAATATTTTATAATACGCTACAACTACACACATGTAATTATGTACATCGAAGACAAAAACATGTTTTATTAACACTTAAACAATAATTCAATTCTCTTGCATCGCATATTGTATCATATTTTTAAATCTAGATAGGTAACGAAATTATTGGATGGCACTTCTTTTCTTGTTTTCGACAGATAATTTAAAATTATTTATTAGTAAGAAATATATTTATTATTCTAGAAAAAAACTATTATACATCACTTTTTGTCTTGCATGTCTCTGACTAAACCCTTCAAAGTTCAAGATTCGTCAGTGAGCTTCAGTAATATAGTAAATAAAACACGCGTTTGATCACTCAATAGGTGAAGTAGGTAATGCGTCCGGCCCACGTCCGTACTGGCTCACCGCTAGCGCGGTGAGCGGTGACTGACGCCGGCGCATACACTACAGGGCTGATAATATTATAATAAATAGTTAGTTTAATCTTATAAATCGAAAGCAAAAGACTCGTGATATTTCTGAACTTCTTACTGATACAATCTTGAACTTCAAAAGTTTCAGATTTTACTTATGACTTAAAAAATATACATGTAAACTAAGCTCTAAAACGTCATGCAGTTTACCAATAACTACTACTTTTAAATTAACAACAAGAACAAGTTATATTTAATTCTTGCTTATTAAAATATTTACATACAATAGTTATAATAATATAGGTACTTACTTGATACCAGATTTACTTGTTTACCTAATTGAATTCTACACTTGTCTAAAACACTTATATTTAATTTATGATTAAGTTTATTTTGGTAACTTATACTATAAGTTATATTCAGTGCTTTTCACTGTGTAAGTACTTATAAACATTTAAATTAAAAAGCCCTATTACTCCAATATAATTTGAGCATAATTTTGTGCATTACTTTAATAGCTTTGTTCAAGCCACTGTAAAACGGTATCGACGACAGTATATAAGTATTTAAATATGTTAATAAACACTTATCTGATACTGATCTTAGTTCTATATTATTTTCTGGACTGAAACATTTAGATGAATGAAAAATACCTAATAAAATTTCCTATATACATAGTATGTCGTAAAATATTTTTCCATACTTTAAAAATGATACAAAATGATGTGCATCAAATTATCTTTAAGATCTTGTTGCTTCTTGGTAGTTTCGCATATTCGCAATAACATGAACAAGTTTTTAGAAGTGAGATACAATATCAGGTAACTTATCTTTATAAATAAGTGCCTTTGGGGCAATAACCTATAACATTTATCAATTATTTAATTTTAAAATTGTTTATAACGAGCAATATCTCATAAGCTGTACGTCTATGCTGCGTACCTTAAAACTTACTTAATCAGGTTTCTCTCTGAGTTATGATAAATAAATTTTAAAATAAAAATATCATATTTAGAATTTGAAAAGCTACTGTTATAATATGTAGGTAGTATTATATATAAAATTGTCATCACCCATTAAAATCACATTTAATACTGCATTAAACTTTTCGGTATTTTGTTTCTAAAATATACCAATACTTTAAATATCTATTTATTTAAATATTTCAATCATTCTTAAATATAAAACGCACAGCTACATTTCAGAAAATAAATTTAAGAGATCCCTTTATAATTTGCGTTTAATATAAAATACCTATGTGGTAGATATATTTTTTATCACTTATTTAAATGTTTAAAAAATATTTAAAAATTGTGCTTCGTTCCTTGGTATATAATTTCTCTACGGCATGGCTGGCTGGCCATTGGACTCCGCCTCGCAGTCTTCGCCTCCCCCTCTCGACTTGCTGTCCAGTCTCAGTTCTGCTAGCCTTTGTCTAATACTGTTAGGTCTGTAACCAAAAAATATGACGTAGGTAAAATCTGTGGTAAAACATAGGACACTGAAAACGGGCCTGAAAGTACTAAAATAGTATCTTATTATCTTACTCTACCTACTGTATAAAATAAACTCAATTTTTATTTAACTGTTTTCAGTGGTGAAAAAGATCGTTAAGCCTAGTCGAAGACCTACGGGTTGCTTTAGAGAACATTCGACACTGGGTTGGCCACTTACTCTCCACCAATCTGCATTGGAGCAGCGTGTTGATGTATGTTCTAGACCTCCTGCAGATTTGTCAGTGGGGGAGACTCGTGCCAAACAGTGGAACGTCTATGCAGTCTATGGGTTTGCCTTCGATCACGGAAGAAAGAATAGATGCAGTTACATCATGGTTACATCATACTTCATTAATGTTCAAATGCGATTTCGTTCTGTTGACGTGACATTGATAATGTCTGCCACGTTCGGCATAGAAATTATAGAAGTGGTTTTATCTCGATCTAGTAATCGCTGAGTAGTCGAAATTCGACTGGATATTCTTTGATTATCTCAATACTAGTGAAAAATTATAGCTTTTTTTGAATTTGAGTGTATGTCCTGGAATCTTGCAATCAATATTTCACCCACTTTCACTGAAGCAATTGAGTTGAAATTTGGAAAACATATTGGTTCCGATGACAATGCACGAAAATAATATTAAAAAAAAGTTATAAGTTTTTTTTTTAAATATTTTTTTCTTCTGTGATCGATGGTTGTAGTCTACCTGTCAGAGAAGTAGGACGTGACGACCTGGTCGGCCGAGACCGACTGCCGCTGGTAGGCGCCGGCGCTCAGGTTGCTCTGCGGGATCTTGTAGATGCGTACGCAGCGCCCGCTGTTCTCCGGTAGTACTGCATTACAAACAACGTTATCTGAGTTACTCCGTCTCTGTAAGTACCTTTGACTGGAAAGTGTTCTGCAAGTGACTCGCTCTTCCTAAAATGTTCTCGAGCAAAAATTCCAATATCGATATCCATCCGGATGAAGCATCTGAAGATAATCCTCCCAAGGTTTAGATAATTGAAGTAAAGTAGCGATAAGTCTAGTAAATTTTGTTCTGATTTATACTAATACAGATTGTAATTGTTCTCCGTCGCCTATGGACACTGCGTCAGCAGAGACGAAATCCCCTAGAGCTCGTTTCCTCGTGCTTCCCATCACTACACCGATAGCAAAATGGATGCTGCATTTTTCTCCCTAGTTTTTCAACTGGCTTAGCTCTGGATCTCTCTCCATCAATTCCAACCAGTGACATTGTAAAGGCCAATAGCATAGATTACTAAATAGTTACTACCGGAAGAGCCAATTGTAATTGGCAGAAATATTTCGTCTCTATTTCGTGCTGCTTGAGTTTAGTGTGCGGTGCATTGTACCTTGCGGTGAGCTGGGCGGAGAGACCGGAGCCATACGCTGGAGCGGCGGTCGCATGTTATCCTGGTCCGACGAGATAGAGCTGCTGCGGCTCGAAGCGGAGTTGTTCTCGGGCGTACGGTTGCTGTGCGGCTCGCCCCTGAACACATTTTATAGGGTTAAAGTATTAATAGTAGGTACCTACCTGATATTCTCGAAGCGTCCATAGCCCAATGGCTCGCGTCGGTTCAATGTGATCGAAAGAGTTAAGCAACGACAGGCGCGGTCGGTTTGTGGATGGGTGACAGCTAGTGGCAAAATTTCATGGACGCTACCGTGCTTCGGAGGGCACGTAAAGCCGGCGGTACCGGTTGTTTTCAGTGCTGGAAACAGCATTGTCTAAGTCCTTCGGGTACCTTGAGAACATTCGACACTGGGTTGGCCACTAACCCCTCCACCAAAATACATATAATTCGTAAATACTTAAATTTTTATTTCTCAATTGGGCAATGCATTCATAAGGTGGCGCTAGAATTTGGTTCTACCCGCCGATTTGTCTCGCTTGTGTGCGCGCGCGCATTGGGAGTCGATCGATCGAGCGCGCCCTCGCGTGCCAAATCGCGACGCACGACGGGGCGGAGGTGAACGCGGTTTTCGCATCTCTGCGCCGCGCCGCACTTCAGTACCTACAGACAAAGGCATCGCACGCGCATCGTTCTATCTAGTGCAAATGAGCAAGGCGAGTCATATTATGGTTTCATTCAATCTAGTAAATTTTATTCTACATTCCTTTTTCCCTTCCCTAAAAAACCATCACAACCCTAGCCCTTTTTCCGGCAAGTGTGGTGCGACGCAGAAAACACTTCCGCCGGCACACATTCAACAAGCGGCAGCAGCGACGAACAGTTCGAATCAGTCTTTCAAATTCAAATTCAAATAATTTATTTCGCTATGAGGTGATTACACACGCTTAACGAAAGTCTAGGTAACTACAAACTACTTAATGCTATTCTAAACTGATTAATATAAAGCAAAGGATGAGCTATTTATCCTTGAATGAATAGCTAATCCTACACAGGTGCCTAACCTGCCTTATGGCTAATTTACAATAATTACCTACCACTAAGCTAAGCTCTAAGTCACGATAGACTATCTACCTGGTCATCGGCTTAAGGAAGAACTTACAATATTCTTATCCTATGCCCTAGTGTAGGCCGAGAGAGAAAAAAGCCGGAGGAAAAAACTCTCGGTACTCTTTTAAAATTCAAATTAATTTTTACAGAAAAATGTACAGTATGACCATGATATGATTAGGACAGACACGAGACAGCCAATCGTGTATGCCAAGAATCACCCCATATGCCACCTGCTTACAATATTTAGTATAATTAATACAAAAGCATAGTGATAGCCTGTCAGAGTTTAATTCAGTCCCATGCCTTCTTATCATCCAAATACTCCTGAATATTATAATAAGCTTTTTGACATAATGTTTGTTTGATGGTTTTTTTAAACCTGTGTAAAGGCAGAGACTGAACCGCAGCCGGGACTTTATTGAATATTAGAATAGACATTCCTGTGAAGGAACGACTTTTCTTACTAAGCCGGCATTTAGGAAACGCTAGTTTGTGGCCGTTCCTTAGTGTTACATTGCGTAAGGCATTTAGGTCACTACGACTTACAAACTGATGCCTATTTTTACGAATATACATAAGATTCTCATAGATGTACCTACTGCGATGCAAGGGTTAGGATGTTTATTTCCTTAAATTTTTCTCTAAGGGAGTCTCTACTTTTCATTTTGTATATATAACGGATAGCCCTTTTCTGCAAAATAAAAATAATATTAGCATCCGCTGCATTACCCCAGAGTAAAATGCCATAGGACATTATACTGTGAAAGTAACTGAAATAGACCAATCTAGCGGTATCGACATCCGCTAAACAGCGTATCCTTTTAACCGCGTAAGCTGCAGAACTTAGTCTATCCGCCAGTCGACAGATATGGGGTCCCCACTGCAACTTCGAATCAATGGTGATTCCAAGGAAAACAGTCGAGCTAACTAAGTTCAGTTTATCACCATTTAGTTCTGGTTGCTTATCTACTTGTTTCACATTAGGTGCTGAAAATTTTATGCAATTGGTTTTATTACTATTCAAGTGTAGGTTATTAACGCTAAACCAATGCACCACTTCAGAGAGAGCATTGTTCACATCGTCATAGTTAGTTTGTTGCCTATTTAATTTGAAAATTAATGAGGTGTCATCCGCAAACAATACAATCTCGTTATTATTCTCTACCATATATGGTAGATCGTTAATATATATTAAAAACAGGAATGGACCCAGAATCGATCCTTGTGGGACCCCCATCTGTACTAAAGACCCAGACGATCTTGTACCGTTTACTTCGACTTTCTGAGTTCTTTCGCTGAGATAAGAAATCAGAAGTTTCAGTGCGGTATTTTTAATGCCATAGTGATTGAGTTTCCTGATTAAGGTTTCATGCTGTACACAATCAAATGCCTTGGATAAATCACAGAATATGCCCAGTGCATCTAGTGAATCCTCCCAAGCATTGATAATATCAGTAAATAGTTCAACTCCCGCATCAGTTGTTGAACGGCCTTTTGTAAAGCCAAACTGTTTGTTATGCAGGAGTTTATTACTTGTAAAGTAGCTAAGAAGTTGCTGAAGAATTACTTTCTCAAATATCTTACTACAAGCCGGTAAAATTGAAATCGGCCTGTAGTTGGTTGGATCTGTACTATTTCCGGACTTGAACAAAGGTATCACTTTGCTTTGCTTCATTAGGTCAGGAAACTCTCCACTTATAATACAGTTGTTAAATATTAAAGCTAGGTGGGGTGCTATTACATCTATAATTGTACTTATAAGTTTAACCGATATACCCCATAGATCTGTGGTGTTCTTAATTTCTAATGATTTAAATATTTTTATAATTTCATTGGCGTCTGTGGGTCGGAAAGAGAAATTACCTTTGCATGCATTTACATTTTTCTTAAGCAACGATTCAGCGACGTCGGGAGAAGACCCCAGCGATTTAGTGGTTAAAACTGGAACGTCAGCAAAGTACTTTTCAAATGCTGATGCTATCTGTTTATCGGTTCTAATATAAGAATTGGCAATGAAAAGCTCACTGACACCATCGCGTTTTCTGACTCTTCCAGTTTCCGCATTAATAATATTCCAAGTCATTTTAATTTTATTACAGCTATTTCTAATCTTGTTTCTTATGTGAATCGACTTGGCCGTGGAACATACTACCTTAAATATTTTAGAGTAATTTCTTACATAGTCGCTAAAGGCTTTACTTGTATTATATGACTTCTCGTGTAAAAGGTCATATAACTTTTGCCTACTTCTAAAGATTCCCGTAGTCGCCCAATCATTGAACGATTTACAATTCTTCGGAGAGATTTTTTTGGCAGTAAATACAGATTTATAGGCGTTATTTATATGAAAACATAATAAACTATATTGCTCATTTACAGTTTCATTAGATGGTATTGTAATCCGGTCTTTCATTATGTTCCTAAACCTCTCCATTCGTTTTTCAGTCACGGGAACGACCACACTGCTCTTACTAACCTGTTTATCCTTATTATACTTAAAAGAAACCAACTGACCACAGTGATCAGAACTGAGTTTATGGATAATACCCGAGTAGACAGGTGTCCCATCTGTGAAAATGTTATCAATACATGTTGCTGTGGTATCTGTTATTCGAGTTGGTTCTAAGAACTGGTTAATAAGATTATTACATTTAAATAAAGATAGAAACTTAACACTTAAAGATGTATTGTCCAATAAATTTATATTAAAATCTCCACACACTATTATGTCCTTGTCTTTTTTTCCTGATACTTTTAATAATAATTGTTCCAAAACTAATTCAAATTCTTCATAACATGCACTAGGTGGTCTATAGATACTAACTATAATACAATGCGTTAGCTCTACACAGGCTATCTCTATAGTTCGTTCAATGGAGGATTTAACTAATATCTCACCGCCGAAAAGAACATACAAATAGTGTTTGTGAAAGAAGAAAAACATACATATAGTGTCTGTGAAAGAAGAAAGTGTGAATATCTACTTAATACGCCGCAGCACCCATTGCGTCGCGCAACCAGTAAACTTGCTGTGAGTACATATTCCTATATCCTGATTATATTGTCTTCCTTTCACATACTAATTCATTTTGCCTATTTCGGAACATTATATAGGTACAGTCCACTCCGAAGAAATTCATAACAAGTCAAGCCAGCCAAAATAAAACGATAAGCAATCATTTTGGTTTCGTACAACAACAAACAAGGTAGGTACCTAACGTTCCAGGTTCCTCCATAATCAAAAAGATCTATAAGGTTCTAAAACTAAGCCAAATTTGAATAAAGCTCATAAATTTTTTTATGAGCAATAATGTTCATGTAGTACACAAGTAACCAAAATAATACATTGACAGATGTGTATAAGCGCAAGTTAAAAATAATATCACATAAGATAACTACTTGAAAACAACAAAAAAAATTCCCACCACGGATCGAAGCACCAACGGGCACTTGTTCGATGTTTGTAATGCGCAAGCTTTCCGCTCGTATGCTATTCTACACGTACTTCTCAAAGGAGTCGTCCTCCTCGGAGGAGTGCGGCTGGCGGGTGACGTGGCGAGCCAGCTCCAGGCTGTCCTGCAGCGCCAGGCAGGGGTCCACCTCGCGGCTCAGCGGCACGTACTCCGGCGCGCACGCCACGTAGAATATGTCCTGGGAACGGTTGGTCTATTAGTATAAAAGTCAGCACGTAGGTATTGCTCTGAACAAAATTCGGAGGGGATAGCGCATGAGGTATCAATGCGGGACATACGAGTAAAACGGCTGGCGAACCAATAGCACCTATGACTGTTCATATCGAACGTATTAGTACTGTGAATGTATAACGCCTTGCTCAGAGGTCGCTCTGTCACTGGCGTCAGTCAAGGTGGCAGCTGCAACGCGCTCGCCCCACGCAGGAAGATACCTCACGACTACGCATTCAACGTCAGAGTTACAGTTTCGTGGCTATCGAACTCGCCTCTCGATCGGTTGTGGGTTCAAAGCACGGCACGCACCAAATTTCTAAGTTATGTGCGATCTATGAAATTTAATTAATATTACCTGCTGTAACGGCGAAGGTAAGCATTGTGAGAAAACTTGCATGCCTGCGAGTTCAAAAAGTTCTCGAATATCATCCCCAGAGATCTGAGCCCAATAGTGTATTCGAATTAGCTGTAAATCCCTAAGACAATAAAATTGGCCAAGTGTGAGTTGGACTCGCACATTTATGGTTCAAAACCACCGAACGAAATTAACTCTAATTATTTGGTCTAAACTGACAGACAGGAACACCTCGAAAGGGTGTTGTGATGATACTTAGAAGTTACCGGAGGAAATGGCAGTAAGTAAGGCAGTTCAATTTACTTCAATTTTGAATTATTAAAGAAGTACGTTGAATTATTATATTTGCATTATTATATCAACTTACTCTTCGTCCACACATCATTTTGAGACCCGGAATACACGCGGCGTGTACGAGAGATCCATTCGCCACCAATCTTATCTCCAGTAGGTCTTCAGCAAACGCCATTATATAGGGAAATGCGCAAACTAGAAAAAACAATTATAGCTCTATGTACTTAAAGTGCAATTATTTTTAAATTAATTTATATTATAATCAGGTTGACTTGTTTAACTTATCATTTGAATTTAATAAGCTTGTAACTAAGTTCAAGGTCTTAAGCAATGAAGCATGTCTGCAGTTTTAATTACCAACTGCAGCGGGAACAGTAGTCCAATGAAAATCGTATTCGCTGTCACTTTCTAATCCTTTGCTAGTTAGCCTCTCAAAATGGCACGTATCTGAAAACAATAACTAAATTGAATATTGAGTGTTCAGCCAGAATTGATTACTACTTAGCTAATACCACAGAATAATAGTACAAGCTAATAATCGATTATGAATTGAGATGTTTGTCTGAGGTATGAGGTACTTGGAGTCCAGACTGTACCGCATGGTAAGTGATAGTGTTATTGTCATGCAACGTGACTTACGATTGTAGCATAGAATAATTTGCCCGTCTCTTTCATCGCCAATGCGCAGAGCGTTCACGAGGGTGCCTCTGCGTGGTCCCGGGTCTTCTGAATTTTCAGCACGTTTCACAGTCTAAAGGATGAAAATATTTTCTTTCTTATAAAATTTACCGGTCCTCAAAAAGAAATCAAATCAAGTAAAATTATATTTTATGCCTCGTCGGTGGCTGCAAGACTAAGTGCAAATGCTATAGGTCCTGGGTTCAATCCCCGGGTCAGGCAAATTATTATTTGTTTTCTTTTTTCGTTTGGAATTCCCAGTAGCCCGGAGTTTGCAATAAACTCACTACGATCGGGGCGGATATTTATTTTGCAGATATATAATTGTTCTCAGGTCATTGATGCCAATTTGGCATAGGCCATTTGACATAGGCCTCCCTCAATCGTCGCCACTCCTCCTGATCCTGCGCCCTCTGAATCCAACGGTTTCCCGCTGTCTTCTTCATGGTCATGGATGATAAATTGTGGTATGGTCAGTTTATACCCATATATTTCCACAACACGTTAAACTTACGTTATTAATCTAAACAAAAGACAATCATGGATTTACTCCTGTAAAAAATAATCGAAACACGAGTTGGTCGTGCCGACTCGCTCGCTGCGGTTTCCGTCGCTGCATTGTTCTGCACTTTGGTTTTGTAACAGTTATATAACGAGTGTTTATCTGCTCTAACTTGTACTGTGGTGTGTGGTTTTTTTATCGACTCTGCTTTGAACGTTGACGTTTGTAGAATGAGATTAAAATTGTGTATACCCATCATTTAACATCTACGTTGCAAACTTAGCAAAGCATGCATAACATAAGTATAGACATGTGTAAAATGAAAAATGGTGATGAGACTTCTATAGTTTTTAAAGACATCTAGTTGAACTGACTGTTAAAAATGACCAACCCTAGAGACACTCCCAACTGTGTCGATAAGACAATCGGTAGGTGAATAATTAAACAAGTTTAGTTAAATTAAAGTTACGTACAGTTATTAGCTTGCTAACCTACCTCATTCCCAACCTTATCATAAAACAAACGATAGATTAAAATTAAAGTTATGTATATTAAATAGTTTACCTGTCCTGTATTGGTTTCCAAAACCTCCCAGTGATGTTTGTAGCCAACCACCATCACTCCGACTTCACCATCCATTAGTTTTATTAAAATTGGTGACTCGCTCAGTTGTATATCCTGCAAGCAGATGTTGATTAGGATAAAACTCATGAAAATTATGCGTTTCGCAATATTTCAGCTGAAATTAACAACCCTAGCCTACCCTAGCCTTGTTGTACCTACGAATACACGAGAAAATTAAAAAATCGCGTACCTAACTCCGAATTCGCGTAAGTCGAGGTAGCGTAAGTCGGGTTCTACTGTACCTACTTATAAAGTTAGTTTTAATCTACTTTGCAACAACCCGCGAGCAAGGTTCTCGATGGTGTGTACTTTCATGCATATACTCGTAGAACCTCCCTTCATAAAAGAAAGCACGCACATAAAACAATTAAAATACACACCAACGCACGCACCGCCACCAACATGTGTTTCGCCCCCAAATGGAGCATCCTCTGGGTAAGTAGACTACGAGACACGGTTAGTGGCAAAGACACTATATGACATTTTTTAATTAAATATCTACCTATACTTCTTAACACTTACTAAATACGTTGGAATGAAAATAATCTTACCTTGATATGTACATACTCGAATCCCATCTCGCTATCAGTCTTCAATTCCTCGGCCAGTAAAAGTACCCTCCTTCCTATAGTCACCGCTAATAAAGTCTTTCCAGTTTCTCCTATAATTACAAATATCATATTTTGTAGAAATCAATCTTCAAAACCCATTTACCAGAGGTTATGAAAACATTAATTACTGCAAAGTTTAACTATATAATTTATGCATAAATATTATTCATATAATCACACACACTAAATAAATGTTACATTCACTGAATGTTAGATAAACCTTGTTTGAAATTAGACTAAGTAAATATTACATATCATTCATGGAAATCTTAAACAAACTTTATCTAATACTAGTGTTTACATTGATGTTACAACTGAACTTCAACGGGTAATGTACGAAGGATTATCAACTATAAAAAATGCAACTAGTGGTGTCAAACACTCGACTGGGAGATCAAGCGACTAAATAGTGTGGAATTATATCTATTCAACGAAAATAAGTCGCAATCGAGTGCTTTAGCGATGCGAGCGGTTTCAAAATAGAGCTCCTGCAGCGGACGCATGGCCCAAGCGCCGGCTCGACCAGTGGTAGTGTATACAGTCCGGCACCGTGGTAGACCCGCTATATTATAACCCCGATTGTGTTTGATACCGAAAATTTAGAGAGAAACTGATGGTTATCGGTAAGAACGAAGAAAAGAGGCCACAAGGACGAAACTCTACGTTGTTCTGACCAGATGCGTACCTACTCACCTCTCATATCTTTTGCACCACAATCCACGATGCTCTGAATGGCGCCAAATACAGAACAAATTGGCGCGAAACTGTCAAACAGCTACATGGTGATGGCACATGTTGATAAACACTAAAGAGCGACTGAGATCCGCACGCTCACCGTGTCACTCCCCATCAGGACGCCGCGGTGAGCGGGTGTCACTGCCGCATTTAGAATATATTGTTTTTTTAATGTTACTACTTACCCCTTATCACTGAGGAATACGATACTAACAGAGAAGAAAGAGCGTTTGATACCTGTATCAAGCACATCGAAGTAGTGCGCAGTCTTAGTCCTCGGCAGCCGGGCGTGCTTGCAGTCCTGCAGCGGGCGCATGGCCCAAGCGCCGGCGCACAGCTCGGGCAATGGCAGCGCGTACAGCCCCGCGCCGCCCGCGCCGCCCGTGGTAGACCCGCCGCCCGCGAGCACTCGAGCGCCCACTCGGAATAGCCCCGCTCGCTCAGTCGTCCGCGCTGCGCGCACGCATCCCTCCCATCTCAGTATCACCCGAGTCGTGCCGCTTTCTGAATTGGTTGGAATGGGTAGTGTGCATATGTGAAATTAGTCGCAATTGATATTTGCTGTAATAACTGGTGACATGAATAAGGTGATTAACTTTAAGGAGCTTGACATGACGAGAAAGATAACCCCGTTTCACTAAAATTATTTCATTCATCATCCCCATCCATAACCAACATTGAACAATAATCACCAATAGTATCAGATAAATTATCTGGATCCTATTGAGATCAATTATTTCGTTATTATCTTTAGACGTTTTCAGTATCCAACAATTAATATAACAGTAGGTTTCAATGAGTACTACATTAAATATGTACAGAAAAGGTCGAACCTTCTAGAATATAAGTGTTAGAGGTGGTGGAGAGCAGCAGCCGTCCCTCCGCGAGTTGCTCGGCGCACACCGGCGTGGCCGGCAGCGGGGCCGCCCGCCACACGCGGCCTTCCCACGGCGCCCGCCGCGCACCCCCTGAACCTGCAAAATATTGCGATTCACATTCCTTGATCCGTTGTTCAGAATAGGCAACGTTAAAGCGATAGACAGGTGTAGGTATCTATCGCTTTAAAGTTGTCGAACTGGCCAATAGATATAAGGAAAACAATTATTGAGTAGGTACACTTACACAAAATATTGCGATTCACATTCCTTGATCCGTTCTTCAGAATAGGCAACGTTAAAGCGATAGGCGGCTATAGGTGTTTATCGCTTTAACGTTGTCGAACTAGCCAAGTAAATATAAGGAAAACAATTATTGAATACACTTACTCAAAATATTGCGATTCACATTCCTTGATCCGTTGTTCAGAATAGGCAACGTTAAAGCGATAGGCGGCTATAGGTGTTTATCGCTTTAACGTTGTCGAACTAGCCAAGTAAATATAAGGAAAACAATTATTGAATACACTTACTCAAAATATTGCGATTCACATTCCTTGATCCGTTGTTCAGAATGTCTGTTGTCTACGTTAAAGCTATAGGAGCCTATCGCTTTAACATTGCCTATCTGAGACAGCTTTAGGTGTCTATCGCTTTAACGTTGTCGAACTTGCGAAATATAAGGAAAACAATTATTGAGTACACTTACTCAGTAGGAAAGTGCGTTTCAGCAACCCAAGGTGCAAAAAGGCTTAAGTGCCTTAAGAATCCCCCTAGTGGATGCCGCAAGCCGGGCGATAGGAAACAATCTAATCAACTAAGTGCAATAATGCACAATAAGCTCATAGATGCGTCGCCTCGTAACACAGCAACTAAGTAACAGCTAATGAAAATATTATTTAATGCTACGCGAGGACTATACGAGCCATTGCGGTTGAGTCAGCTAAGTGCATTAATTTCGCGCGAAAATTACATTAGTACGCCCTAGACACCCAGCAAGTACGTGTCGCTTCACATTAGTACAACGTCTGGAGCACTTACAATTGACACAGCCTAATAAGTTCTTTCCTTACGGTAGGCTATCGGACACAGGAGGGAGCTTGTACTCAACTACAAACTCGTCGGGTACTAGCCGGTCCATCGCCTCGTAGACCAAAGAGCCCACTGAGCCCAGCTAGATCTCTTCCTACTGTCAACGAAACCCTTGGGATTATGCTCGTAGCTTAACACAAATCTCGTCGTAGCATTGTTTTCTCAAGCGTAGCTTTGCCCAGTTTAGACAGCATATAAGTGTCTTATTTAAGTAGATAGACTCAAGATATTTCGCGGCATATTAAATCGGTGGTCAACATGCACATAATTATTCGTAGCAAATCGTTCGTAGCACCAACATGTCACTCGTATCACACTCCCCGTAGACACCAAGATCGTAGGCGCGTAGCCTCGTAGCACAGAGTTCAGCTCGACAGCTTGCTCTATGCCGTTATGGACTTCCAAAGTATCCATAGCCCAATATCCCGCGTCGATTGTATTTAATTTACCGAGTTAAGCAACGATGTGTCGGCGGTTTGTGGATCGGTAACCGCTAGTGGTAAAATTTCATGGGCGGTTCCGTGCTTCAGAAGGCACGTTAAGCCGCCGGTGGATGTTTTAAATAAAAAAAACAATCGTTAATCGTTTGGATTGAGAAGGAGACCCTTGTCAAACAGTAGGACGTCTATGTGTTGTAGCTACTTCGTGCTCACAAGTAGGTATCACTCGTAGCACAACGCTCGTACCATTAGTATATTACTCACTCGTAGATACCAAGCTCGTAGGCGCGTCACCCCGCAGCACGGCGTCCAGCTTGAGCGCTTGCCCCACGTGGAGGAAGCGCTCGGTGCGCGCCGCCCCCGCGCCCCCCGCGCCCGCTCCGCCCGACCATACGTCGGATAGCGCGCGTCGAGATAACATTGGCTAGTTAAACAAAATAAAATATTTTATTTATTTGTTGATCGTAGATTAACCATTTAGGGATTGATCCTAGCAACTATATCTATTCAATACAATACAATACAAAAATACTTTATTGTACACCAATGTAGGACAATACTGTAGGTGTAGAAAATACAGAACATTCAGTTAGACAAAGAACTATACATTCATTTAAACTATCTACGTATTATTTTTCTTGACGTGTCCCTCAACGGCAGACCGCTAAATGGTGACGTATGTACAAGCATGTGAGCGAACCAAATTCTGAGTATCGTCTATTTTTCCTAGCAACTGTATGGTGGTAGATCTAGATTCATTGTTTTTATAAACATATTTATTTTGTTATAGATATTAAGTAGCTTAAGCCTAGTGTCATATAGCAGATTTAATTATAATGTAAAATATTATTATACCAGTATACTAGACAAATTGCAGATCGATAAAACCATTTTTATTTTTTTATTTTTCAATAATCTCTATTACTGTCAGCGATAAACTGTCTGATTTATTTTACGCCGAGTCACATGGGTCAGCTAATAAAATAACTATTCAATAGGAATATAACGAAGAATCATTCCTATTTCCTATTCCGGGCCCACCCGCAAACCAATTTAGGGCTGGCACAGTTTGTAGATATTATGTGGTGTTGTGGCGATAGTTGTTGTATATGTTTGAATAAAGACCGTAGCATAGAGTTAGTCTGTGCCCTGTCTGTGTAGTATCACTCTAGTTACACAACTTATATTTTTTATTTTACATAGAAAAAATTATATATTCAAAATATATTTTAATGAGAGTAAATTACAAGGTAGACATGAAAAAAATCCAACAAAGAAAAATATCAATCAAATATTAAAATGATCATAGTTGTAATAAAAATCCGGCAGTTCATGAATTTAAATGAGGAGATTTAAATTGGACTACCAATCTAATTGGCTCAACTGAATCAGCTCAGGAAGCGTATGTACCGTCGCTCCGAGCTGCTGTAATTGTCAATTATCCCGAGCTAACAGATGGACTTAGCAGTTTGTGGACGGACAGCGGTCCCAGTGGATTTTATTTTCAACAGTCATGATTTCGTGTTACCCTGCATTCTCTTTTCTCTGCGAGCTATAAACAAGGTTGTGTAACTCTCCGTTTAGATCTACTTGTCCCGTATACTCGTATATCACATCAAGTATTGGTACAGTGACATTCTTCATAGAGTCGTAGAGTGAGAATATGCCTATGGGATATGCATACTGTAGAGTGTAGAGTATAGATTTTACTATTCAAAACTTATTGAACAAAAAGGTCAATGCTCTTGGAGCACTGCTCGACTATTCCATTTTTTTGGGTAATTGAGTTTTGAGACGTTTTGTTATAGGCTTTTACATATTAAATTGGCGTTTTGTCGAACTGGCTACTTTGATCTCAAATATCTGGTGTTTGGTTAGGACTTCCAAATTCAAATTAATTAATTAATGATTAATTTGTTTTCGAGCCATTTAATTTTTTAATTGAACTCGTTCTGTTCACAATATGGGAAACTTAAAATTTTGTCATGATACTGGTGGACCACATGTGCTTCATCCACTACAGCTTTCTAAAATCTGGTCAAATGATTAAAGCAGATCTGTATTGTCAAAACTTGCAAAGAATAATGGATAAGCTGGCTAGCTTATCAATTGCTCTATACCGATTGTTTCAGAATAAATAATACAGTGGAAATACTTACGTTTTATATTTAGTTACCTTCAACCACAAATCTTTCAGACGAATAACAACAATTTTTTTCATAAAAAGTTTTAATAGTCATATTCTCGAGTCCTGCGTCATAACCTACTCTAAGTTATTTTAAAAATGTTGTAGAAGATTGCTAGTTCTCCATTTCTATTAAAGTAAAATAAATTTACTTTACTATAGGTATGTTGCGACTTTTAGAAGACTTTAAAATACATTTAAGAAGCCTTTTTTTAACATTTTATTTCAATAAATTGGTATTTGGAGTCTGGTTTAACTTGAAATTTAAAAAAATTACAGCGAATGTGTATAACTGTTTAGACGTTAGTATGTAACTATAAATAGGACTAGCGTTGTGAAGAAAAATAATTCAGAGTTAGTGAGTTCATTTACACTACATGTTTGTAGCATAGCACGTTTTTAGCTAGAGGTTTTATACAAATAGACAAAGAGTAAAACTCTTACACATTCGAATCCCCAAATAGCCGTCTGACAGAGAAATAAATAGTTAATGTTTATTCAGTTATTTTGACACTGATTGTGACCAAAAACATACAAATTGAGTTCTGATAACATTTATATCCGATATCGTGTTTCATTTAGAAATGGTGTATTCATATACCTTACAACTTACACCATCTGAAGCTTTTACTCGTATTACTTCTTCTGGTCTACCCGATACTACAAAGATAATATGTAACATAGATTTTACTCCTGATTTATCATCATCAGCAGCAGTTGTAAGTGTATACTTACAACTTTGTGGTCTGAACAGTGCTCGGCGTAAATGTCTCTAATTAGCGTATCCAAAGTGCGCTGGCGCTTCAGTGCAAACGTGGGCGTTTGAAACGCTGCCTTTTCGCCGTTCATTAGCTTTACCTGTGAACATTCATGCATTAATTAATTGTTCAAGCAAATAAATCGTATTGTGACACTGCAATACGTTAATATCTGTGTGAAAAACGGAAATCTGTTGTATATATTCATTTCTTGCAGTATTAATCATCCATCCATCCATCAGCCCTTTGGGGTCCACTACTGGACATAGGCCTCCCTCAATCGACGCCACTCCTCCCGATCCTGCGCCCAGTATTAATGGTCGCGGCCTTTTCTCTGTGAATTCTTATAATTACTTTATATGACTTAGTACCTACTTACCAACAAAAATTCCCTAAAAAGCTGCGGATCATTAAAGATGGCGGGACACGGCAGTGATGGCCCGAACGGAGGCACAGTATCGTCGCTGTACACGCTCAGTCTGTACCCCTCACCCTCAACCTCAGATACTACTGCAAATATATCTGATTATAATGAGATAAGGAAAACTAAAGGAACATTTGTAATGCCATCTAAAAATGGAGATTTTTAATTGAAGATAATTTTTAAATTGAAATAAAAATGTTGAAGTTAAAAAAAAAAATTATTAATTAATTTTTAAGATTATATAGATATTCGATTGCTAATGAAAATTTTGCGGTAATTGTATGCGTAAGGCGAAAGTTAATGAATCGGACTTTTCACTTCGCCCTCGTGCCATTTGTATTGACCAAATTGTAGGACAGAATTATGTACCAAATTATAAATCAGATTTCCATAATTAGGTTTTTTTTTCGCTGTTCGTTGGTTGCTTCATTAACTACACCCTTTGTTTTATTGATTACCTTATTATTCATCTAAGTTGTTATCAGAATTAAAACATAATATGTATTCATAAAACACCATAAGATTAAACATACTGTCATATAAATGACTTAAGTATTACCTAAAAATTCTTTTTGGACCAAAAATACCTAAATTAGTGTCTAAATACTTCCTAACGTTTACACACTATCACAGTGTAAAATATTAAATTTTCTCTGTTACACTTTACCCAATAAAACTACAATACCAAATTAATGTAATTTTATATTCACACTAGTGGACGCCCGCAGCTTCGCTCGCGTAGAATTAGACCCATTAACGACGTCTACCCGTCTAAAGACTTCAAAAACGGCAAAGTTTCATACTAACTTTGCACCCCCGTTTTACCCCCTTAGGGGGTGAATTTTCAGAAATCCTTTCTTAGTGCTCCCCTACATTATAAAAGGAACCCCTGTGCAAAATTTCAAGTTTCTAGCACTTATAGTTTAGGCCCTGCGTTGATATGTCAGTCAGTCAGTCAGTCAGTCAGTCAGTCAGTCAGTCAGTCAGTCAGTCAATCAGTCACCTTCTCCTTTTATATATATAGATGTGTTATGAGTCATGGTTCTATTTAATAAAGGATACGTGTAAAATGGCTCTTCACACACTGGGGATTGAAGGTATTATGGACCGAGTCGTCGGTAAATATTATATTTACAATGTCATTGCCGATGTGTCGCTTCCTTTCCAACTGCGAACGATGAAAATAATTAAAAATACCACCACAAAACAACAATAGTCGATAGAATAACATTACAACGAGCATGATGATGGGGCCAATTTATCGTGCGAATATCCGTACTCGTATGTAGCGAACTATGTATGCAGTGACTATTCTAGTAAATTCCTGAAACTGAAAGCTCAGCTTTTGAATCACGTTTCTTTGAATAAATTTGTGCTCTAATAGAGAATATTACACTCAGATTTTAGTTGCACCTGTAGTTAAGTGTAATATTGCAAACTATACAATTGACACTGTTGCAGTTACATATATTGTAGTTGTACCTGCAGCTAAGTACAATATTTCACACTATATAATTGACACGGTTGCATAATAAATCTAGTGTTGTATCATCTTGTAGGTTTCTCGTGGGTTGATGGAACTATAAGGGCCAAAGGTGTATTCACGTTAATTTTATTATTTTATGAGGTTTTGTATTAATTGCGAATTAAAAACGAAACGCAAAACAATGCGCTAGCAAAAATACTTTTAATGGCTTTAATGGCGTGTTTAGAATGACGGACTGTAAGTGTATGTCGAAGTTACACTATATGAACCTTACAACCTGTTTATCGTAGTTTGGAATTCATATTCAATCTATGAACAGAAACTAAGCATCCGCTTACCAGACTGAATGTAACCAGCTATTCAATAATATATTATTATACGCGGATCTTGCATCATTTCCAAATAGCATACGAATTAACAGGATATTAATAATCACATAAAAAGGGAAACACTTCCCGTGTTTCCCGTTCAGTACCAAAAGTTATAAAATATACCTATTGGATATGACACAAAAAAAACTTAATTAAGAATATTTGTGAGCTTTTTCTTCATTTAAATTATTTTAAATTGATAAATCAGAGCAACGCCCTAACCTACCGGTCATTTAACTTCGTGCTCAAAGTTTCATTACTGACCTGTTGTTTGTTGTCTTTGGAGAAAGGGAGCATTGTCGAGACATGAAACATAATTTCGTGTCCCTGGTGCATCGTGTAAATAGAATGGCTGCCAGTCATGTCACCTAAAACACATGCACCTACATGATAGAGTAGGTATAGACGAAAGAGTCGTCTGATCAGGGTTCAGAAAAGATTTATTCCACTAAAGAAAACTTAAAGAAAGCAAACTTTGTTTGTTTTTCAGGAGTTTACCTACGAGTAATCAATAAAAACATAATTTATGTATAACAATAACAATATGGAAGGCAAAAGTTGTTTATCCAACTCCGTAATAATGTGAGCAGAAGTTGTTTATCCAAACATCAAAGTAACTTTATCGACCCAAATAGGGCGGGCGTATGATGACAAAATTTATTCACGTATTCTTGTGAATAGTAATTTGTTTGTTACTGTTTCACCCTGCCCGGCGTGTCCAAAACTAGTTCGAGTTAGCTTGTCAAATGGCCGAATTGTAACCAGGATCGAACCGGATAGAACCAACTACGAATTGGACAAGCATCTATTATTCATTCACCTGGTTCGTTACAATATTCGGACATTTCAAGTTGGTGAAACAAATTCTGTACCTACTGCGGTAATCCAATAAAGTTTCGCTGAAAACGGATATTCATGCAGTAAAAGTAAATTAATACTATTAGAGACGGAAAAAATATTGTTACAACTAGGTACCTTTGACATCGAGTCCACCTCGAAACCGGTTCCAGCCTCTTAATCGAATTTTGTCGCCCAAAAGCGAAATAAATCGGTCCCATTTCTCGTTGCCTTTCTCTGAAAGATACGAGAGCTTTTACAATGTCACGCCATGGTTCATAAGAGTGTATTTAAGTAAGTAACCCCACTCTACACTCTCAATGTGCTACTACAGATTTATCTGATCTCTAGCACTAAAGTTCCTTCATTTATCTAACGAAGTAAGACTAATAAAATTAAACGAAAACTTAGAAAGTCGAAGAAAAGGAGATGACAAAAGGAAATATATAGAAAACGAAAGTAAGTACTCAAGTGCCTGGCATAGTCTAGAAGCTAACATACCGTTCGATAGCATCTCATCGTCCGTTTTCTGGCCCGGGCTCATTATCATGACGCCGATCTTGAAATTCACGGAGCCTTCTTGCTCCTCCAGCAGTAAAACATCTTTTTGCAGCTCAGCGCAAGTTATCTGTGAGTCGATAAGGATGGTGATGATAAATTAAATAGCAGAAGCTTCGCGCTATATGTACATATATATATATATTTATATAACAATATCTTTGTTAATATAAACTCTTAGTACTTTTCGGAAAAGATTTGAATATATTTGAATTCATTAATACTGGGAGTTAGTATAAAGTTTTATTTTACCGGTTACAATTACTTACTTACTCACCTCTCTAGGCATTTTATCGACTTTCTCCATGGCAGTGAACTGTGCTAAAATCTGTTTCAAGGTAGGTCTCGCAGGGGCCTGGCCCCCACCGCCACTCCACGCACTCGCCGGTAGATATATTTTATGTGCTCCCTGTGTTAACCAATATAAAAGATCTGGTTATAGCCAGTTATCACTAATCGAAACCCGTGACTGTCGTTTCTAGGATCAGAAATAACCATAGAAATTGATATGAACATTATTTAGGAAATCAAATTTTAAGTTAGCTACATAGTCATTACGAGAACTACTCGATAGTTTATAAAGATACATTAAGTAAATTAAAAATAAAACTAAATAAAATTGGTTATAAATAAAATATGTCATCCAAGCTCTCCTCATGTAGCATAGAGCCCAGGACACTGGCAGATATTTATATATTATATAGAAAACTATATGTAAAATTTGCATTTACTCAAAACTGTGGGTATGTTCAGAATAAATTTATTTTCTAATCTCATTTATAAGAATGAATAAGGCATTAGCCAACTCATATGGAAATAGAACAAATGGCATTAGTCCTTTTAAAATGCTTTTGAATTTATTAAGTTTAATGTTAATTCAGATTTCAATCTACTAAACGACTTCTATTTATTACCAAGTGGCTGGAAAAATTAACTCGCGATGTTAATAATGACTGCATTGTTAACAAAATTATTTCACGTAGAATTTTGGGACTTTTTGCATATTATATATTAAGGAAATAATCCCTCTCTCTATACTTCGCTTTTTGTGGGCTAGTCTTGATACTACTCTTCATAAAATTATGAAAATGCTTTTGCCCAAAAAATATATGTACTTAGTTAAATTCCATTTTATACGAACGTATTTAAATAAGGGTGAATACAATGTTTACCACTCCATCCTAGCCTGGCCATAGTATCGCTTTTACAACATATCGAACGAGTAATACCTATACTGGGTATTCATCTCATACATGGGCAAATGAGCGTCTCAACCTTCTCGGGTAGATGTATCGAAGCGAATAAACATAGGTAGACTGGGTACATTTAATAATTTTACATGTGGATGATCTGATCCACTTACGAATGCCATAAATAAAAATGATGTTTGTGTAAGAAATTGGACAGAATTATTTATTTTAAGGAAATATGGTATTTTATTATTATTAAAAAAGGTAATGGACCTTTTAATTTTTGACTTTTAATGCCTACGCGCAAATAATATTCAATTATTTTATTTATTCTTTAGTTATTTTGAACACAAGAAGTTGCTTCCGAATACTATAAACAAGCACAAGTTTAATTTTTGTTTATGCTGCAATTCAGATTTAAGTATAGATCTCGTAATTTACACGTCCATTCATATGCTGACATGACTGATGTAGACTTACCATTTTATTGAACAGTATAGCTCTTAAGAGCCCCGCTCCTTCTTGCACCACGCTTAACAAATACGGTTCTCTGGCTCCGTCCACGCCGATGTAGTTTTGGTGCACTGTTGATCAAAAAATTGATGCATTTAGTCTGAATTATGTTGAGGTTGAGTATGATGATTGGCCCCAGTACATGACTGGGTTATTTTGAACTAGCTCTACCCGCGGCTCCGCCCGCGTTAATACATTTTTCGTGCCGAACTTAATTACTTCCTCTCCCATAAATGGTTAAAAATATAGCCTTTTTGACAGAAAGTTACACCTACTAACAAGTCTAAAAGAAATCAAAATATAGCATCATCAAATTAAGCAGACTAGACCCAATACCCGGGTCTACTTATTTTCATAGTTTTGATAACAGCATGTGTCTGTCAATCATATTTTGATGATTTATGGCCGAAATTAATAACCTATCTTTGGATTGATTTGCCTACCAGAGATAGATATTTGACATATGCTCCATATAAAATGTGTCAAATAACTATCTCAGATAGGCAAATCAATCCAAAGATAGGTTATTAATTTCGGCCGTTAGAGTGCAGTCTTCAGGATGGTTGGTTTGTGTGAATTTATTAAGAGATCATAATATTTTTTTTACTTTTATGTACTTACATCTTTATTTTTCGTAAAAAATACGATGTGTCATGCTCATAATTGGTGAAAAAGTTGCTACAGCGACTTGTTCTGTTTCACTTCTACATTTTTAATTAAATGTTATGAAAAATTTCAAGACAAAACAAAAAAGAACAACCTCTTATGAACGCTGATGAAGGGATTAGGGACCTACAGCGATCCTCTAAATCCTAATAAAGGGAAATTCACAAGTTTTCCCAGACTGGGGAAAACATATATACCTAAGTACATAAAATATTTCGTAGAAATTTTCCAACTTTGGGTTATTTTTAATTCAGTATTTAGAAAATGTACAAAGTTTGTAGAAACAGGATAAACAAATTAATGTATATTTAAGTAGTTCTTATATATAAGTAGGGAAGAAAGGATTTACTGAATTATTTTACTAGTCTAATTTAGTTATTTACTATCATACGGCTACAACATAGGAATTGAGATTTTATGTCTCATCGTATAAAGCGTTGCTCTGTGTTCCTTTGGTTGTACATATTTTACATGAATATGATATTACTGACGCCTCAATGATAGTAGCGATCTACGTAGCGATACTATATTGGATTCCCTTTGCGTGGATGTATTCATGTAAGAAGATGTCACGGGATCCCGGAATATAATAAATTCAAATAATATCAAGCATCAATGCTTCATATGAGATTTCCCTAGAATTTTTATTGTATCCTTACACATATATAAATGTGAAAGTGTATTTGTTCGTGATTTCTGCATAGATGTAGTGTAGGGCCTTGAAATAGGCTACTTTTATCCCAGAAAATTGCACGGTTCCCGTGGAAATGGAGAAAAATATTTAATAGATTTTTTGTTGGTCTGGTGGTTTGTCCTTCTTCTTCTCCTCAACGGAATGATGGATCACAGCAATTTTTTGCTTAGATTTAGTATATGGATAAGAAAGCTGCATGGTTCCCGCGAAATGGACAAACCACTGAAACAATCTATCGATAACGTAACGTACCGTAACAAGTATCGACGAGTACTCACCGAACATGCGAGATATCTTGCAATATATTGCAAGTATACCTACTCCCCGTTCACCGTTCTATCTTGATTAATTTCTGTGATCTAATGTGCTTTGTATTCAAAGTAAACAAGTCGAATGGAGCTGTTATGTACAAATAAATTGCAAGTAAAATGTTGTTTTTCTATGTAAATATTTATTTACCTAAATACTCATGATTGCTATACAAAATACTATCGAACTTAGGAGATTGACTTGCGAAACTCGGTTAGTTATCGTATGTAAATTTGCAATCAAACTGACGGAGTTTTAAATTATGCTGAATTGTGAATTCACTGTTGGGTCGGTTAAAATTTAACACACTGTTATACTAATAATGGGATGCTTATTTTAGCAAAAACATACCTTAAATAATAATGTTATTCTGTGTTATTTGCAATGATCAATGCTGTTTTCAGAGTAAGGTGGCCTTTGATATGGAGTTAACTTGGTTGTTATTAGCTGTCAAATCAAAGATGCTCCATATCATTCCAAGTATATTTTTGGTTGTACAACCCAAAAATATAGCTGGAGTAAAGTTTAACGTAACCTAACCCTAAGTTTCTAGGTCTGGTAGAAGTGGGTTAGGTTTTTGATACGTCCTTTTTGGACCTCAATAACTCAAAGACCATAAAAGATTTTGTCATGAAATTTGAAATGCTATTAAGAAGTGTTACTAGAAATGAGTTCTTGAGGTAAGAGTGGGGTGAAAAGTGTCTCGAAATGGTTCGTGTAAAGATACACACTACCGTCGTCGTCGTCTGAGCTTAACAAAATACCGGTTAATTGATGTCGTGAATATTACGCTATCGTAGACTTTTTTATTATAACGAAAAAATACGCTGAGGTAAGTAAAGTGGGGTGGGACGTACTTTTGCCGAGAAAATACTTGAAGTACCACCGCGTTTCAAACTCTGGGTTCTCGAGGACTGGGGCGCTCGGAGGACCGAAAAGCTGAAAAAAAAATTGGTTCTCTATTATGTAAAATTTTATAACGAATGAAATTTTAAATGAATAAGCGTTTTGAAATTTCCATTAGTGTTATTATAATATTATAGCAGGCTTAAGGTAATTATGACTTGCTAGGGACTCATGGTTATTCGTTATAATTTGCAAGGACACCTGACTATCTCACTCATTACCCTTGTAATTTTGTTATAGGTAGTGGGGTAATTGCGTATTCTTAAGGGAGAACTAAAAAAATTTTTCGGTCTCAGCTAAAAATATTATTTGTTGTTTAACGTTAACTTGAATTATATAAGTACAAATTCTGATAATCAACATAATTAAATGTTGAGAATGAAATTATTTTCGACTAAAACTGATTTCATTTGATAAATTTGTCCCAAATCAGAAATACTCATTTACTTGGTAGACACTTCACACATTATTTTCTTGCGTGAAAGTGTCACTTTTAGAGCCACGTCACTTTCTGCAAGTTAGTCCTATAAATTTCATATTTTTATTTTTAGTTTCAGTCATTTACTGACGTCCGTCGTTACCCAAATTACCCGCCATCTGTGATTACCCCACTCTCCACTAAAAATTTGAGACTTGAAGAATGTTTTGTAATATTTTCTATAGTAGGGTTCTTACCTCATCTTTCTCGCCAAGCGAGTTGCCGTTTTCGAGTCGGTAGCGCCGGGCAATCGCGTCCAGTGCATTGCCAGCTTCGATGGTGCCCGACAACTGGGAGCAATATTAATTTTTAAGATTATTAAAAGTAACTTATATCCCGTTATTTTATGGTTATTAACGGACCTATTCCTATTCATAATCATCCACCTAGGTGGTTGATTAGGAATATCATTCCAATCAGACGTCAGTTAGGAATATTTTTCCCTAACCTGGACGAGCTGTTGAATTAATTGTTTATTTTAGACATCCGGTTTCCATGTTTTTATATCCTCAATATATTAAGCTTCTTGTAGTACGCTAATTTTAATTGCATTTATTCTCTATCGAATACCATCAAAGATATGAAGCTAGGTATCACCTGTATGTCATCTCAGAATGGAAGGTAGAATATTGTCTACCATGCTTGTCAAATGCGGTTTGGCAGACATCACATGCCTTATTCATCACA
Organism: Carterocephalus palaemon; assembly: GCA_944567765.1. Classification (NCBI taxonomy): domain Eukaryota; kingdom Metazoa; phylum Arthropoda; class Insecta; order Lepidoptera; family Hesperiidae; genus Carterocephalus; species Carterocephalus palaemon. Next base: position 11,268,909 of record OX155641.1, on the reverse strand, counting down.
GCATTTATTCAAAACAAAACATACAACATTTATGAAAATATGTAATATAAAAAATATTATTGTAACCGATTGACCGCTAACCGCATGAATCAATTTCGCTTAAACTTTAGCACGGAAATAGCTCAAAGTCCGGATATTCGTAGATTAATTTCGTTCCGATTAAACACATATCTCGTGCGATACTAACACATCTTCAGTTCAACTAAATAGATGGATATACTCGTTAGTTACGATTATTTGCTTGGCCGAGCGTTTGTAGTTTGGGAATCGTGTGCCATGTCTCGTTCTGGTCCAATAAGGTTACTTATCGTGGTATTACTGTTGTACTCATTGTTAAGAGTATATTCATTGATTTACTAACCCGTCTAATTGTGGAAAACAGCGTCTTCGTTTCAGCACATATCGAAACAGAGTGTAGTCGTTTTTTAAAGCACTACAGCAATGACAGGCATAAAATAGGCAATTTATGATTTTATGATTTTTATTGCGACAAAAGATAGATAGGTACCTAATTAGGTATCTACACACTTGAGAGGAATGTCTTTCTTTAAGTAAGTTAAGGTCTTTAAAAAAAGTAAGTGATTTGTACCACAGGATACATAATTAGCCCACAGATTCTTCTCGAGTCATTTTAACAACTACATCTATAGATTTAGTTGTTATAATGATTCGAGAACTAAAACAGATAAATAGTCCAATGAAAGTTCTTTAGGTCATGTCCCAACATATAAAAATTGTTAGGAGTTCCAAGAAACAACCCAACAACTAGAAAAAAGAGAATCTTCAAACGGTTGAGCAGAATTTCCAAAGTAATAACCACCCTTCTTTTTGCATCAGTAGATCAAAATATATAGCTACGAAATCCAAAAATAGTACCAACATTCATAGTAATTTCTTGTCAAAACGAATACGACTGACTCAGGAAATTGTATATTGCGACCGAGACTTCAGCAACGTCCAATATAGGTAATCTGTACAATAACGGAATAATGTCAAGAAATAGAAGACGCGGAATAGGTATTTTCGACTCGAAGCTAACTAAACATAAAGACTAGGTAAACTGGTGCTCTCCGCCAATCCGCGTTGGAGCAGCGTGGTGGAGTATGCTCTAGACCTCCCGCAGCTGCGTCTGTGGGGAGACCCGTGCCCAACAGTGGGACGTCTATGGGTCGCAGCGAAACTGGTGCTAGTTGAAAAGAAAACGGGGAATAGGTATCTAAAGGAATTCTTTGGATCTACCTAAATCGCCGCTCTCGCCGATTCACAAGAATCTGTGCAAACAAACGTTAAAAAAAGGCCAGTTGCCAAAAAAATGCTTTTTTGCCACAAGGATCAATCACATCAGTGAATTCGTAAGAACTATCTACTCGTAGATGTCCGTTTTATGTAATCGACTAGGGACATTTCCTCAAAAACACATTCGCTGGCCTACAACACAATGCAATACTGAAATTGTATGTTTTATGTATGACGGAATAGGCAAGTATTTTAACATGCTTTTATTAGCTTGGTGCATCTATGTATGTGTCGACGAAATCTTAGAACGTGATTTTCGCCTACTTGAAGGCCTAGGTCCTCGGTTTAACCGTGGCACTGAGAGCCGCATTTACCGACCACGTTTTTATAATTTTTTAAACATCACATCTGCTAATGTATGTATTTTTAACCCAACATCACTAAACATTAGTCTCACAGACTACATGGCCCCGACACTTTATACGTTTAAGGGAATTTCTTGATCCGTTAAGATCCTTAATTCTTTAATTAAGTGATCCGTGCATTCGCATCGAACTAGCACGCACCTTTCATACGAAGTTTTGTGTTCAAATGTTATTGTGAAAAAATAGTTTTATAGTTTTTGCAATACAATAAGTTACACATATATGTATAATAAGTGGTTCTTCACAAAATTTGTGTATTGCTTATTGTAAAGGCGGTTGGTTTTTTTTTTTTTTTTGCTTGCAGTGAGTGCATGGATTCATTTTTTATGATTGCGATCGTCGATCGTAAAATTATTGAATAACCCTTTAAGCTCCTTTATTATTTTGTTATTCCTGTTAATGTTATTTTGTTAATCTTTAAGACTAATAGTGACAGTGTACTAACTCTAACTAGAGCTCGAAAATATGTATAGTGACTGGGTAAATAGGTACGTTACGGAACATTAGCCCAAGCAGTAACGTCGTATATACAAGTAGCTAGTAGCTTTGTATGCTTCTCCTCTTTGAAGTCTGCAGGGTCCATGTCTTAAATTAAAGACGATTATAAACAGTCTTTAATTAGTTAGTCTTTCAGCACTGGCCTGACGTTCAGATTACCCGAATGCCTTAAGTTTCGATATCTGACCCTTATAACCCCCAACGCAAAAAGGGATGTTATAAGTTTGACGTATGTCTGTCTGTGGCATCGTAGATACTTAGCGAATCGACCGATTATGATGCGGTTTTTTGTTTGATAGCTGACGTAATCGAGATGGTTCTTAGCTACAATTTATGAAAGTCTTTTCAGGCGATTCAAGCTCTTTTTAGCAGCGGTAGGTATCTTTGACGCATAATGGGTATTTAATTGTACTTGAGTAATTTATGTAGTCATCTATCAGAGTTAGGGTGCGCGAGTAATTTAAATAAAAATTTTCAATATACCTACCAAGTTCTCTTAGAAAGATAATTTCCAATCTAGCCTCTTTACTGCTTCCATTTTCCTATGTGGTCATCTAGAGGAGGCCACTGGTGAGGAAGCGTTTGTATATAAAGCTCAGTGTACCAAACAAATTAAAGCGAAATATGTTGTATCCAAAGTGGGTCCCCAGCTTCATACTCAAGCTTGTTTCATCCGTTCTCTCGTAGGATTCACCCTGGTTTGAACTGCTCGGCTTCTAATTACTTAATGGCAGCAGTAATACGCGTAGAAATATTTAGTTCAGATCCATCGAGCTGGAACGTATTCAGTACAGTCGACTTTTATTATTATAAAATAAAATAAAATAACGTTTGTTATGAATCTGTAAACAACTTTAAAAGCTTAAGAACAAAACATAACAGAAGTAAGAACATAAGTTCAGTAGTTCTGTTTCTTGACCATTTTACTTTGACTCCATTATTTTACTTCATCTGTCGGATAAATTTGTCAAAGACAAAAAAACTTAATATACCAGCGAGAGACTGTTTAATAAACTAGTGGATGCTCGGACATAGATAAAAATAGATTCGTTTAAACTTTTGCACCCCTTATTCTTCCTTGTAAGTGTTTAATTTCGAAATATCCATTAAACAAAACCTGTGAAAATAATCAGCTTTCTTGGTCCAAGGGTGGAAGTTGATGAGTCACTGAGTCAGGTCTTCTCTTTATAAATATACAGATAATAAATATTGCGTCTTGATTGAAAGCTTTATTACAGCTATTGTGGAATGTCACCAACTCCCCTTTGTAATCACCCATCGCTATCCGTTACGTAGTAATTGCATCGTAAAATAGTCCGTTATTAAAGATGATAGGATAAATAAAGTATGGACAATAGGTGATTCGTTAATTCATTAAGTTCGTCGTATCTATGTATCTATACCATTAATAGATGTAGCCTTCGATGGCGTTTAAACCCTTTGCTTAATTTCTTTATGTGTTTACTAATTAAGTAAGGCTTGAAAGGATTAAATAGAGCTAATTACATAATCAAAAATGAAATAGAAACTGAATATCTCAGTAATAAACAGTTGATGGCATTATAAAGAAATATTAAGTAAATTAAAACTAAAACTAAATAAAAATAGTGTATGCAAATGTGTAATACAAGCTCTCCCCTGTAGCATAGAGCCAAGAGCACCGACAGCGTTGCTAACCTAATTGGTTAAGACAAAAAGCTATTTGCCCTTGGATCACCTGAAGCAAAAATCAATTTAGTCGACATGTCCATCATAAAGCACTTTATGTCAGCCGATCTTACACCCAATGTTCCTACCGCAAGCGCCACAAATTAATAGTTCCCTAAAATGCAACTGCTTTAGAAATTGGGCCGGTCAGCTGCTGCCCCAGCTGTATTCGAAGTCGCATGGCTATACGACGGGGCCAGACTATCCGAACCACCACAGAGAGAAAAACTGCCTCACCCATGCCCACTACTCGAATTACTACTCCAAAATTACGTACAACTATTATGATGGATTCCTGCTAATGTTCGCTTGACGTTCTAACTAAAGATTTCTTTGTGTTGTATCACAGAGCAATGATATAATCATTATTCTGTGTTCTACCATTATGAGTTAACTAAAAATTGTTGGTACCTACTGTTTAGGTCCAAAAGTTAAGTTAGCACGAAACTTTATCTTGTTCAATATGCTCATATTGATCTAAATATACGTTTGGTACACATATTAAATAAAAAAATCCTTAATCCCTCTGTCAAGCTTTGCAGAACCTAATGCTGGCCTGAGACTGACATCTTGAAATTGGACGAAATAAATACGTGATCTGGGTACTCCCTCGACCTTTGTGTGATGAATTCTGTCAGGACTAAACCTCTGGGTCTCCAACTTAAAATTATTTCAATTTTGTGTTTGACATATAATATAACGTAGGATTTAGGCATATAATGCAAATAATTAACATGCAGTTATTATAGACTTATATTTTCGCTCTGAAATTGTTGTGCGCTGAATTTGAGTTGACCGATTTCGATGACAAACGCTTGAATATTCAAATAGAAGAAAAACACACTAGGTAGGTTAATGTACTTGCAGGGTAACTGTTAACTGAACAGTCGTGTCAATCGAATACTTCAGTTCAAGAACTGCGGATATAACAATTTTGCTCAGGGTAGCATGCGAGTATCTATCTGCAACGTTGTTCGTGCTCAGACAGACCTATTAGTACTGCCTATTAGCGAGAATGCGACTTCAGACAGCAAAGCAGTCTAGAAAAATTCTTCTAGTGGATGCACCCATCTTCGCTTGCGTTGAATTAGACATAACAAATCTATTGTTATTTCTAATTCAACGCGTCAAATCGTTTACATTTTTATTGTTATCCTCCTCACACACAATACCTATTGAACTCTATCCTTCCTATATAGCGTTAAAAAGTACCTACATCTCCTGTTTTTTCATTCATTCATGTAAACACTTATATTATATCAGATATCAATTGAAATTTAAGGAATATTCAAACAATCGTCCATCCCGTATCCCAAGGGAACTTCGTTAAATACCATCAGTTGATGTCTATTACCTTTCTATCGTATTTCGTCAGTGCGGCACAACGTTGATGATTTACCCAATCTGTATTCGCATTTTCACCGTGATCATGTAACCACGAGCGTTTCAAAAAACAGGTATGTTGCTTCTTAGCATAATATTAACAATCCTGATTAAATGTCAACACATTAGTACCGTGTATTGTGTGCGCACATTGTCGGAGGTGTGTCCTCGGGCGATGTGGATTGATTTATTTGGTCTAGACTAATGAAGCAATTAGCATGCTCCGTAGACTCTTGTCACGAACTGTTAATTATGACTATTAATTGGTATTTCATTTACCATTTTCTGCGATAAATTGATATCAGTCAGAGATTTTAATGAGTCTTTTCTTATAAAGTAGGAGCGGACAAGACCTAATAACGCCCGATTTGGCAGATTTAACCTTTGAAACTATATCATAAGATTAAGATTCACAAATTAGAGATTTGCCTGCTTTTTATTTACCATTTAGGCGCATCATTTTTGACGACATGCATTGTGTATAAAACACGTCAGTTTTATTTTTTGGTGATAAATTAAAACTCGTGGCACGTGTCAGACGAAATATCGATGGTTTTAAATTGATGTTTTTTCATTGAAGACTAGTATTTGTTTGGAACTGAATAAAGGACAGCGGTATGTCTCCAACAATAGCGAATGATATACAATGGTTCACATTTTGTTGAATCATCAGCATGATCTAACGAGTAAAACCATACGGTTAGTCAGCGCAGTGCGCCTTTTAAGTAGGTAATTCGAATGCTTATTCAACCTAAAAAAAAATATATATAAAATTCGCTAGCACTATAATATGTATATTAAAAATTTTTTTTTAACCTACAAAATATAGGTTTGTTTTTGTAATTAATGTTTTTAATAATTATTTAAGTACACACTTATCTTTTTAGTAAATTGTTTATACACACATACGTGTTTAGCGTAAGTTTAGCAGTTATCCAATAAGTACGTCTAATGTGTATTTGAAATGAACGCAGGGTTATTAATCCGGCAAACGTGTCTCAAAGCTTTGTCGTTGAAAGTTCGGTGATAACTATTGACTAGGACTAAGTTATGGATTCAGTGAAATGCAATATAGTTATGAACTTAACTATTAGGAAGACCAGCAAGGATGAAGTTTTGCTGAGATAATGAACCATCAAAACATGACTAATAATTTAACATTTTAAAAACCAAATATGTAGTTGATTTATGGTAAAATGCTAATACTTGGTAACATATTTGTATATTGTTGCCTGTTTCGTGCTATACTATCTGCCACTAGGTAGATTTTTTTTATTTAGTTGGAGCAGAAATAGAAGTTAACTGAAATAGGCACAATTAAATTTGTGCTGAGACGATTACGATTACGTTAGTACCTACTACATCACCCGCGAGGATTATAAGTAGTTAGTTTGATGGACAGTTGTAATTTTAGAACGTAATTTGCCATCGTGCGAGATTTTTTACAAATTTTGACCTGTTTAACCTTTCAACTTAATAGGTTCGTCCTTTCAACTTAAAGAAAATTCATTAGGAACCCATCTTCTATGATTGGTCTTAAATAGTAAACATGAATAGAAAATGTTTGTATGTTAAACCGTTCGATTATTTAACGTGTTAAATGTTCTACGACACATCATACCTACATGGATAATAGAAAATACTTCTAATTTTATATATGATATAACCTGTATTCTAGATGTAAGTTTAGTCTAAAAATTATCAAGACGTGATACTGGACAAAACATTTATGCTTTGTTCTCACATTGGTGACAGCATATTATTATGATGTCTCCAATAAATTTTATTGGCGTTTTTGAATTTTAAACCTACAAAGGGTTAAAAAGAGGATAAAAGTTTTAACTAAATTGAAGGGATGATTGCTCGTCCAGGCATAATGTGAAAGCAGTTTATTCGGGTCAACGTGAAGGGGTACTAGAAAATATGGAAGGTTGTCTAGGTATTATTCACTGGGAAGTTTGTCCAGTAATGTTCATGGGGAGAATAGAGAATAGAGAATGTTTAATGTTTAACTCAACGCGAGCGAAGCTGCGGGTCTCCTCTAGTGTTAAAATATTACTAAAAATTTGAAAACCATAAAAAGGCGTAGATATATATCATGAAAGCACATTTACTCCGCAAGTAAATTTAATCAACGCTTGAAAATTATGCTGGACATTTTATTGCAGAACTAGAGATAGCTTTATATAACTTTAAGGGTTCCGTTTCCGAAGGGTGACAAACGGAACCCTTTTTAATATGCCTCAACTGTATGCCTGCCTGACAGCGGTGACAGCCCAGTGGCTATCGAACTCGCCTCCCACTCGAGCGTTCCGGGTTCAAACCCCAGCGGCACGCACCAATGACTTTTCTGAATTATCTGCGATTTAAGAAATTAAATGTCACTTGCTGTAACGGTGAAGGTCACAAGGAAACGTCGTGAGGAAACCTGCATGCCTGAGAGTTCTAATGTTCTCGAAGGCATATGAAGTCTACCAATCCGCACTTGGCCAGCGTGGTGGACTAAGGCCTAATCCCTCCCGTTCTGAGAGGAGACCCTTGACCAGTGGGACAAAAGAAAAAGTTATGGTGATGATGATTATGTAAATGTTGCACTGAATGACTGGATGTGAACAGTACAGATAAGTGGCATTGGACTCTACTCTAACGATACTCCTCTAATGATAAGAGGATAGGAGAGAGCTTATACTTCTTAAAGCCAACGTGTGTCTATTGTCAACTTTGAATAAAGGTAATATAGCAGTGCTAGGATGCGTGGTTGATGTGAAGATGGTATAGATCACTGGCTTACTTCATGTTTACACGTATCGCCTAAACTAAATCATTATATTCTTACAATTTTACATATTTATATTCGTACCTACTCGTAACTTGCCTAAAAGTACTAAATAAATTATTCCACACATGCCTTGGATACTGATCACCGTGATGTTTTTTACAAAAGTTCCAAATCTTATTGAGCGTTGCAATTTTTACCGCGGAACTATTAGCAACTTACGCAGAATCGCAGAATTCGTTTTATTCATAATACTAGCTTTTACCCGCGGCTCCGCCCGCGTGGTCAAAGGGAATTAACAATGAGTTGTCTATCATATAATTAATTGTATCAGGCGTTACTTTGCGGAACTCCATTATTACAAAACAAGAATTAATCTACTTTGCAACAATCCGCGAACAAAAAACGTATGGTGATGTATGTATGCTTTCATGCACGTAGCACCTCCCTCCCTCCCACGCAGGAAAACATGCACATGCGATAAATGAATACCCACACCACCATACACATACTGGGTGTGTGTATGGTGGTGTGGGTATTACACATACTGGGTGTGTGTATGGTGGTGTGGGTATTCATTTATCGCATGTGCATGTTTTCCTGCGTGGGAGGGAGGGAGGTGCTACGTGCATGAAAGCATACATACATCACCATACGTTTTTTGTTCGCGGATTGTTGCAAAGTAGATTAATTCTTGTTTTGTGTCTATCATATTTGTGGTGGATGAATAGTAGCCTACGTCACTCTCCACCCTCCTCACTATCTCCACACACAAAAACCATACCATATAATAGCTTCGTTGCGACGTGAAAGCCGGACAAACAAACAAATAAACAAACAAATACACTTTCACATTTATAATATTAGTATGGATATGGATTAGAATAAAGCATATACATGTACTTACTATGGGGCAACATTATAATATTATTAGATAATAGTTGCCACTTTTATCACCTGTTCCACGGAGCCATACTGCCGCCGAGAGAACACCCCTCTCCTGGAGATTAGCTCGCTGGCAGACGAACTGTGGACAAAATAAACAGCGCTTCATTCATTTTATCTTAATACGAGTAAATGAAAGATTTCATTCATTTTATCTTAATACGAGTAAATGCAAGATTTCATTCATTTTATCTTAATACGAGTAAATGCAAGATTTCGACCTGGTACAGTAGTAGTACAGTGTAATAATTTTTTTATTAAAGAGGAAGAAAATAAGTTGACGAAATCTATTTGTAGTCTTGTATTGTAGCAAGCTAGCAAACGAATATACTATTACTTTTCACTAAAAGTATTGAATTGAGTTATTCGATATTTTAATTAAGTAATTGTGTTCCGATTAGAAAGGTTTTCTACACTTCTCTAGAGGTGACCATAATGTTCAAGGGCAGCAACGCATCTTTATGTGTATTGGAACAAGACTCTTAGTAAGAAATACTAACTGCACTATTACTTAGTTGGTATGAGCAACTAACAGGACTAACTGTCACTGATAATCCCTGCCCCAGTCCTCATACTTATGAACGGACCAATAGCCGGGCGAATGCGGATACGCATCGATGTTTCGCCATAGGTACATATTGTGGACAAGCACAGGAGACATTATGTAAACTACAAATTTCTGATTTAAAAATAATATCCGATACTCGTCCACTGATGAACCGTGGTTTGGGGGCAGTTGGGCTTGTGGCGCTCGCCCCGCAGATCCCGAACGTTAGCGACTCGAGAGTGCGCCCACTATATTATATTTCCACTATGTCTAAATTTATAAACCTAACCATGGATAATCATAGAAATATAGCCAATTTCAATTTAGAATTTCGAATCGACTAAACCGGACCAATTTTCAGGGCACTGGTGATTCTACTGAACAGTTTATAAAATAAAAATAATTTAAATGGTTTGGTACTACATATGTATTGTTATCTAATATATAAAAATGAATCGCAAAATGTGTTGGTAAGCGCATAACTCAACAACGCCTGGACCAATTTGGCCAATTCTTTTTTTTAAATGTTCGTTGAAGTTCAAGGATGGTTTTTACGGGGAGAAAAATTTGAAAATTCATCCCCTAAGGGGGTAAAACGGGGGTGCAAAGTTAGTATGAAGCTTTGCCGTTTTTGAAGTTAGTGAATGTGTAACGCGAGCGAAGCTGCGGGCGTCCACTAGTTTTAAATAAAACTGTTTGGTGTTCGGGTACAATCGAATAACTTGTTATACTACTTGTTATACTACTCACACAAGCCCTATCAGGCACATCAGTTCAAATTAATACGTGTATCCCCTTTGATGAAAACTTTTCCAGTTATTAAATTCAGTCTGTAGACGCAAAGCTGGGCGGCTCAAAATAAATTACCAAAATCATCCTTCGCTACGGATATTCTTTTATGGTATGTAGAAAATTCTACCTGAGTTATAATTTAATTGCTATTTATACTAAGCTAATTAGGTAATTGTAATAATTATGTTTTATTTTTTACATTTAGATTTTGAAGTAGAACGTTGCCTTTGTACACTGGCAACATAGGAAGGGAAATACTACAACCACAGATTAAATAATTATGCCTTCGATTCGAGTAGCGTCCATAGCCCAGTGGCTCGCTTCGATTCAATGTGATCGAAAGTGTTAAGCAACGACGGGCGCGGTCGGTTTGTGGATGGGTGACCGCTAGTGGCAAAAAAAAAATTTCATGGGCGCTACCGTGCTTCGGAGGGCACGTAAAGCCGTCGGTCCCGGTTGTTTTCAATGCTGGAAACAGTCGTTAAGCCTTGTCGAAGACCTTCGGGTGGCTTGAGAACATTCGACACTGGGTTGGCCACTAACCCCTCCACCAATCCGCATTGGAGCAGCGTGGTGGAGTATGCTCTAGACCTCCCGCAGAAGTGTCTGTGGGAGAGACCCGTGCCCAGCAGTGGGACGTCTATGGGTCGCAGCGAACCAGCGAGCCTTCGATTCAATCAATGGAATAATTAACAGTTTTTACTTACAAACACGCAAATCCTGCATTTATACCAGCAGATAGTTATCTCAGTAAGCAACTGTATGGACCTATTGATATAAACAGTTAATCGTACAAAGGGATTTATTTATTCTGTCCTGTAAACTGTTTTCGACATTAGAATCATATTAATCGGCGACTTTACAAATTAAAAAAAAAAGTGCTTTAATTTCTAATAGTTAGAAATTTCACTTCGGTGTAAGTTTTTCTACATAGATTGCACCTGATTTACCGAACACCTAAGCTGAAGCTCTCGATCAACCTGTTCGGTGGCATTCGCCCCAGTAAGACAACTGGGTCAAGACATTTTAAACAGTTTTGTAACTTAAGGCGAGCAAAGTCAGTATAACTTGATGTCATAACATGAATAACGTAATGACATCAATATGACATTATTTACATTTACTTAAATTACACTATTATCTACATTCCTAAAATATTTTTGTTTTCGCACAATAATTTGGTTGTTTTTGAATTGAAATTAAAATTGGAATTTTTAGACGTACTCTTTTAAGTAGTCATAAATCATCCGTTTTCCTCACTTCTCTATAATCTATATAACTATTATATAAAAATAATAGTACTAGTTACCTACATATAAATACAAGTATACTATGTCAGAAATAACTATAATGCCATGCATCTTTTTTTTAACATGATAAGACTTCGATCTTTTCAGTAACAATAATCGCCGGGTGGTCAAAATTTTCCTGTAGTAAATTTTTACATTTTATTGTCAAAAACAACAAATATCTCTTTAATCAATTTTCAAAGTGACAAGTGCCAAACCAAGTTTACATGCCATTGTATCCAACCATACACTTATTAGACATGTGTGTTTAATGTTTTCTTTTATTTATTAGCTTTCAGCACTACATCACCGTATAAACTGTGCCAAATTTCATACAACCCCGACACCCCCGTCCGTAAAAAATATTAAATACTTAAGGTTGCATAAAAATGGTAAAGCTCTTGCTTTACGTATTAATATTATGATTAAACAAACGACATTATGACTATAGGGATTTATCTATGTAACAAAGTACCCAATTATTAGTTATTTGCAGCAGAAAACAAACGATATACGGAGTCATAAATCAGTTAGTTAACTATGACTAATTTGTTGCTGAAAACTTGTTTGGTAGCGGAGAAGTTTTTATTTCGCATTCAAGTTGAATTTCCTTTTAAAATCAAACTGAATCAAGAGTTTTCAAGAACGCCAGCAGTAGACAGCGCAATTTACTTGCGTTTGTTTGTTGGAGGGATGTTATTATTTCATATTATTAAGGCAAAGTACATATTACAGTTAGATATTAAAAACAGAAAGTAAATTCTGAAACGGCTTTTGAAAAACTGGTCAGTGATTTTGCCTGACGAGAGTGGCTCTCAATTTATCTCAAATAAAAGGTTGGGTTTTCTACATATAATATTATATCCTTTTTAACGGAAGGGAAACCTTTTAAAAACCCGGACATCGTCTCATCTACGTACCGGTTATGTAGGATTTTCATTTACTGTAATCCACTCATTGGCCTACATAGGAACTTATGGAGGATTAGGGATCTCTATTAGAGCGCAACGGTATCCTCCTGCGCTGCATCCATGTTCTACAGTTACACGGTATATAATGTTGACGTGAAGTCGTCATCGTCATTCCCTGAACAACGCGTTCAAGTAGTGTTCAGGAAATACAGACCAGATGTTATGTTTATAAAAAATGTCTCACCGGTAACACAAGTAAGTACCTATTTTATAACAGTGATTCAATCTTAAATACATTATAACGCTACGTAGGCGGATCCATCACCCTGACCGGTGGCTTGAACGCTAACAGGCTGAGCTGTCTTCAGCGGAGTGGAGTGTAAAATGCCTTGTAAAGGTCGCCCTATAAATGTCATCCATTTTGGACGGGAAATGTAATCAAGATGGCTACGTAATCATGAGTGAACCTCGAAGGTTCTAATAATTTTAGTATTTTCCCCTCGCATATAGCCGTTCACACTAGTACGTCTTCGGAAAAATTTATCATGTAACTTAGAGTAACAGTTTGAAAGTACGGTAACGAATATGTACTTATGAGGGATTTTGTAAATGTTCTACTAATATAAGGTTTTTCGAAGATACTATAGATACAAATGACGATTCACTTACAGCGAAGTTCAAATACCACCCGGGCCAGCACCGCATTTATGTGACAAATAAAAAGTAAATGTCTACCCTCGGTGCTTATTGCTTGGGTATCCTGTTGAACTGACTCAAGGGAAGTCATTTGAACATCGAAAATCGGAATCCTACCGTGTTTAACGCAATAAAATTCATACTACCGCATAACATGTTATATACTTTAATTTTTTTTATAAAAATGACAGCTAAATGAAAGGATAAACAAAAAAGTACCGGTATCAACAATTGTTCTAATCGCTAAACTACGCACTTAAAGCTATTATTGGCTTCTGGTTGTTTTCAACAATATACCTCTGATTTTATTCAACTGCGAATCTGGTGGAGACAGACTGTCATGTGCAAGGAATTCAAATGTGATCCAAGAGGACGCAGCTTATCGTGAAATTTCGTACCAAAACTTATTTGGTTCATAAATAACTGTGACATGAATGGGTAGTTTTCGGTATAGCTTATCTGCTGAATACAAGTAATTAACATGACAAAGACCTATTGTAAGTTTGGGTAAGATTATAATTAAGCTTGTAGATTCTATTGATAAGGATTAAGTCAGGGGAAAAAACCTAAACGATCATTTAAGGGCCATGTTTTCGTTACGAATACTTTTCCATTTTATTTGGGTGTATGGCGTAATATTTGAGTTGACGTTAAATATTTAAATGAGGAGGTAAATATTTTCAGTTGACTTGTTTAACTTGTCTGGATTTGTACCAGGTGTATGGCAATAGGCTCACCTCCTATTGGCCTACCACATATCTGGTAGACAAAGGTGTGATATTATGTTTTTGTTTACATTTAATATTAGCTAGCTTCAGTTTACTGGATTTAAAATGTAATAATTGATTATGTAGGCAGGGGGAAAGATGAGTTGCTCTGTGAAAAGGGGAGAAGTATTTAATTCTCGACCGCAACGGGAGCTTAATTCGGCAACCGATAACCGACATGACAAAATCGATTAAGCAAAATGCTAGATGAATAGCCCTTTGTTTTACGAACACTACAACCCTGCTAACAACTTAAACCTTGACCCTGACCTCATATTTAAAAAAATCGATATTTTCGATGGATTCAAGGCGTCGGACGTGGTCGGGGTTTTAAACCAAAAGCCAAAAGTATTGTACTCGGTAGAAGATGATTTCTTAGGTTTTATAAACGAACGAATATTGCGGAACTTATCTTGACTATTTTTTCTACTCGTATTTGATTTGTTATGTTACAATTGTCGATGTTCTGATGCTGCATATATGAACATATTCTTAGAAGCAAAGTAGTGTTTATTTGTATAATTTATAGAATTTGTGGGCTATGAATAGAAGAGCTACATTTTTCTAAATAGAATTTCGCGAAGTTGTTTTAAGTATTCTTAATAGATGGGAAAGTGTGTTTATTTGTTTATTCTTCTTCTTCTACTACGCTACGGCTTTTTATCCTGGAAAATTGCAAATTGCAACCTCGGCTACCTCGGATTATGGTCGCTCGAATTACGGGTGAAGCTAGATTTTGATACATGGTAAACTTCAATAGTAATCTATATATATAAAAGAAAGTCGTGTTAGTTACACCATTTATAACTCAAGAATGGCCGAACCGATTTGGCTGAAAATTTGTCGGAAGGTACCTTAGAACCGGGGGACTGCTATAGGATACTTTTTACACCGTTCCGTTTTATTTTATTTTTTAGTGACAGTTGATACTTTGACAATTTGGAATTTTTGTTCGACCAATTGATGTGTTTGTTTTACAGAGTACATTTTAAATGTTTGTTTCGAGTTTCTAATAACTTATTGTGTCGATATTATCATTAACAATACCATGCCGCGACCAAGATAATCAATTCTTTTCCGACAAAGCCGTAATCCACCTAGGATTCGAAACATTGCGAATCAAAGGGCACGTGAAGAGCGCCGCGTTAGTATGGCGACTTCGTGCTTCTCAATCACAAGAGCAAAACGAGGCAGCCACTGAAACGGCTAGGTTGGCAATGCGAAATCGTGGATCAAAGCTCAGAGATCAAGAACTAGATAATTTTAGAAGAACAACAAGAAATTTATCAAGTACTGATTTGAATCGAGCAGCGTTTCAATACGATTTCAGAACTGATTACTGTCCGCCACCTGAACCATTACATTCATTGTTTCTTGGCGAAACACCAGAATCACGACATTTTCTAGCAAACATTCGAATTGGGGCAGTCATTATGGAAGAACGAGGATTTAATCCGACATTAAATGTATGTATTAATTTATTTAATTTTTGTACTTACAAAGAATAAAGTAGAACATTAACATACTATAATTATTACTATGTTATGTATGCAAATTATAAAAAAAATATTTATAAATCAGTAATACTGACTTTGCTTTTGATTTTGTAGATACAAGGACAGACAGATTTACCATTGAATCGGATCATTACAACCTCTCGAAGATGCACAAAATATTTTTTTACAATTATACTGCATGGGCAACATGATCGACGTCAAGAGATTCAGCAATGAAAAGAGCAATTAAACAAGATCTGCAGCAAATACTTCCTGAACTTCATGCGTTCGTCAGGTTGTTCAAGAGTGCTTTGGAGCGCATGACAAATGAGGACTACAAAGTGGTGATCAGAGCGGATAAACAACCATCTGGAAAACACGAACGCACATTTAACGCTCCAGATTAAGTCAAATTAATAATTTATTAACATTAATTAAAGATCATCTGCATTATTTGATCTTGCGCATGAAAATAAAACGAGAAATGTCGTGTATCACAAGGTAATATATAAATAAATGGTCAATAAAGAATCATTAAAATAATTAATTTGTTTTATTTATATTATGTACTAAGTATGCTAATAAAAATAAAATCAAAAATATACTCATTTATTTCCTGCGCGGAACAAAGTTCGCGGGGTTAGCTAGTTTCACATAAAAATTGCCGTTGTCGTCGGCATTACCAAAACGCGGCGCCGCGTGCCGCCGACACCGACCGACACGCAACCTTGTCAACGTCGAAAACGAACCTTTAAATTCTTGTGGAGTTTTTAAAATTCTCTCCAATAAAGATTGTAAGTGTTTAGGACACGTAAAGGGAATTTTAGTCTAATTAAGTTATGTTTCAGCGTATTCATTAGCAAATTATACAATCTGGAATGAAATAAAAAATTCAAACTTTTAAATGCTGCAAACTTCTTGCCTAATAGGGTCCATTTCAAATGGAAATTCTGTTGACCCTTCAAAATGAATTGCCTAATTTCTACTCAAGGATTGAATATCTTTAATTTTTAACAGTCTACCTGTAGCTGTTATTTCTGCGATAGCATTAATAGGTATGTAAGCACGGATAACTGTTTCAAAGCTTAATTTTTAAAGTAAATGTTTTGAGAGCCTTTTGATGCGTGTTACATTAATTTCCGAAGTTACTTTTTAAATGATACCAAACCACAACCCGTTCATGAAAAACTTTGAACATTACTCAGGATTGGGATAGTTTTATAACTCCAGTGAGCACGAGGTTTTTATTCTTTTTTCTATCACGAGTAAAATATTTTAATGGGGACATACTAGTAGATACGATCTGTCTGTTTTTCTTGTTTTCATCATCTGATTCATTATTTTTCCTGTAATTACCGAAATTTGACCGTCATTCGGAATAAGTATATATATAAATAAATTACACAACAATAACTAATAATTAATAAACCATAAAAATACGTAACTAATCCACTGATAGTTGACACGCGCTACTTGTACTAAAACGTACAAGTAAAGTTTTTATTTATGTATTATTTATACCTAAATATTAAATCACCAATTCTACGTTTCTGCACTTCGTTTCCATATTATAAACTTTGCCAAATAAAGGTTGAATGTGTGTGACACATTCAACCTTCCGCGTAGTACGGTAGTACTATTTCGAAAAAGGGGTACAAAGTTTTCTCGTCACGTATTAATATGATGTATAGATTGGAATAGTTTTCAATTGCTCACTGAATTCACTGATACGACCGTCAGATATCTATTGAAATTGGATATTGATATTTTGACCCTTTTCAGAGTAGGCATTGCTTACCTAAACAATGTGTGGATACATGAATTGATACCCATATTATTGGGTACACTTGTTCATACAAATAAACAATAGGTTGTGACAATGATCTGCTGTGGCCTGTGTCACTGTTATCTAAATCGATATTGTTGTTAACTTCGGTCAATTGATTTATAGGTTGGTTCCGATATGAACAGCAAGATAATCATGAATCTTTGAGTTCATAACATTATGAACTCAAAGATTCATAACATTATCATTAGTTTATTAATCATTGAATACCTACCTATTACAATATTAATGGTGAAGCTGATATTAATATTATATTTGATATTTATAGGTAGGTAGGTAATAAAAAAGCTTGCACGAAAGTAACTTTGATATTACACATTCACGAAATCGTGAACCTGTAATAGATATCTAATATATAAAATTCTCGTGTCACAGTTTTCGTTGCCATACTCCTCCGAAACGGCTTGACCGATTTTGATGAAATTTTTTGTGCTTATCCCCGTATCTATGAGAATCGGCCAACATCTATTTTTCATCCCCCTAAATGTTAGGGGTAGTCCCCTAAATTTTATTTTTTATTTTTTAGACAAAATTATGGCAAAACAACGTTTGCCGGGTCAGCTAGTTAGTATATACTATACCGATTGCAATAATATATAGTAGTTATTTCTAAATTAAAATTTTTAGATTGGGACAAAGTTCATTATTTTGTGAAAAAAGGAATTTTTGGCCGGCAAATCTGCATTATAATTAGACATACCTATTACACTTATAGTTTTTTATATTTGAAGGGCAGGAGGAAAATATAATATTATTTTAAGCACGTGGAATATTTAAATGTCGTTTATATGTTAAGAAGTACCTAAGTGTAGGTGTACATCGGCATTTAATGGGATGACAAACTCACGGAGCGGAAACCTATTTAATGGAGTGAACAGAGATCCTTAATAGACTTTTCTTGTATCGCGTGTTTATCAATTCCACTAGAAATATTAAGATTAAATTTTCACTCAGTCAGATTTTGTTATGCCACTTTGTAATAATAGTTTTAACATTATATTAAATTGGATATTTTCTTGTAAAAGGTGCGGGCAATAAAATGCACATTTGTAAATGTTAGCAACGTTTTAGCAATTTTATGTCACCTGTTATATCGATAAGGGAAAACGTCAGGAGGAAACCGAATGTTTTTCTCATAGGCGTGAGGATTCTTCCAACAGCACTTGGCCAACTTGGTGAACCTGACTCATACTGAGAAGATACTTATGCTCTGCAGTGGGTTTGGTGGTGGTAATTCCACGTTTCTCTACGCTCTGCTTCTACGCTCTTCTTCACCGTTTAAGGTTTAATTATGCCATTTTCTCTTTATTGCATTATAAAAAAAATACAAAGTTTTCTCTTCACGTAATATATTGTTTAAATGACAAAGAGAGGTATATAGAATAAACCTGTAGTTCCGAGAAATAAGAAAATAAAGATAGCTCGTAGCGCCAGCCTCGCAGAAGTGAATTGGAGTGCCTTAATTTAATTGATGGGTTAAATAGAGGCAAAAGAGACAAATTGATAGGTATATACGAATTTGTTTTCTCGACATCATCCCATTTTTATTTCACGAAATGGATTTCATAGCAATGAAACTGTAGATACTTAAAAATAAATATTAATTATCTGTACCTAAATGAATATTATTGACTGACTTTTGAACCAAGTCTAACCGTGTAATCCAACTTCTCGTATGTTTCGCATACGATGTTTATATCGTTGCTTATGAATACGAAGATTTTCAATTTTGTAAATGCTACAACGCCTAAAATATTACAAATTTCATAGTAGCGATAACCCTTTTGCCACGTCACTGAAATTCAAATTAAAATTATTTATTTGTCTTAAGTACATATGAGTGACTTAACCAATTCAGGCATACAAATATTGGCATTTACAATATAATAATTTCAATTACAATTTTATCATGCATACAAATTAAAAACTCGACAGTTAAGAAAAGTCATAGAGTGGAGACCACGACTTGGACGGAGTATTGGTCGTTAGTTGGCCCCTCTGAGAACCGATCGTCCTGGAAAAGTGGCGTCGATTGAGGGAGGCCTATTTCAAGCCGTTGACTCTTAAAGGTTGATGGTATGGATGTATGTAAAGGCTTCATCCAGAAGCCTTTTGCAATTCAGTGGGTTAAGATTAAAAGACTAATATACAATGATTAATGAGTAACGTACGCTGAACGAAAGAGTTCCAGAGGGGATTAGCAACGACAACGACATAAGGCGTTCTCATTAATACTGCAAGATTGATTGCTTCAATACAGACGGATGTGTTATTACAAACAATTGCGGACAAGCAAAGATGTAGGTACCTAAACATAAATATATAGATATATTATTAAATACAATACTGTCTATGAATTTCACCAATCAGACGGTCAATAACAATAACTAACGTACAATCACATGCTTACCATATAATCACTTCTGAAAATAACGCTGAAGTGTTGCTAAAGTTGCAATAAACAGTTTTCTTAGTCCTTTTAATTCGAATCTAGTAAAAAAGGAAAATACAATTGTTAACATAAATTATATTACCAGGATTAATATCGTTTTCATGTACATATCTATACAGGTCTCTTTTTCACTTGACCACCATCTCTTTGCGTCACCGTTTCATCAAGGGCACAAAAATCCGACCCTTGAAAAATTCTTAATAGCCCTTCATAATGAAAAGCCTTATATTGGCGTGGAATTCTACGAAAAGTCGGACAAAATGAATTATTAAACGTTTTTATTAAGTCAGTTATATTTTTGTATAAATCACGTTGGAAACAAAATATTTTAATGAAATAAGATATAAGGAAATAAGTCAAATAATAGGCCATAGTTTCCCGGTGGTTTTTACGCATTACTATATAATATTATGTATTTTATTTAGTGCCACTCTAGTAGTTGTTGTAGATAACTTCAAGATACTTCAATTGGATCCACGTTTTTTTATAAAATATACACGCGGTTTTTTTTATAAAAATATACAAGGGATTATGCGATGCGTTCAGTAGGAGATCCCGGAGCCTTCCAAAAAAGGTAATTGGGTTAAGTACTACGAATTTGCGGCGCTTGTGGTGGTCTAATTATTGTTTCATATGTAGCGTCCATAGCCCAATGGCTCGCTTCGATTCTATGTGGTCGAAAGAGTTAAGCAACGACGGGCGCGATCGGTTTGTGGATGGGTGACCGCTAATGGTAAATGGTGGTAATAAAAATTTACTGAAATTACACCCCTTTCAGATGAACCATAGAACTCCCCTAAAGTAAGTGTCCTTATGTATTGCTTGCTTAACTCCGGGCATTCACGGCTTTTCAAAGCGGGTCAAATGATATTTGACACGCTTTGAAATTTGTATACGAACCTGTATACAAAACAAAACCTTTGCCAATTTAGTATTATAAAACATTGCCAAAATACACTTCACCGCTTTCATTTAACGACCTGTTCTGAATCCCGCGTCAACTTTTGAACCAAAGCCCGTTTCTAGAAATGTGTGGCCATTGTTTGCTGGAACAAACCGCATAGCATCACGCCTGTATTTCCCCGAAGGTGTAGGCACCCACTTTTCATCAGTTATGTTTTGGTCCCATGTAAAATAGGTGGTGAGCCTATTGCCATACACCGTGCACAAATCCAGACGAGCTGCTACCAGGCATTTCAAATTAGCTGTAACGGTGAAGGTAACTTGGCATTGAATTGGTCTTATAGGCGGAGAAATCATGTGACAAAAATACAAAAAAAAAAACACACCCGAATTGAGAACCTCCTTTTTTTGGAAGTCCGTTAAAAAATAACTTTTTGATCATGAGTTGTCTGCGGCAACTATTCTCTGCGTAAGGTAGCCCAAGGAGATTTTTTAAAAGCAATGCATATGTGAACAAGTTTAAATTAAAGGATTCTGGCAGTCCGTGTACCTATTATTCTAGCTGAATATTAAGTAATTCACTAGCCAAAATCTTAGATTGGTCGTAATCATTATCATTGTATTCAGCAAAGGTATAAAACATAGACTGTAGAAGTGTTTCGGAAAATCAATAAACTTTACGGAAATATCTTATAGCGCCTTCTTCAAACAATGTGCAAAAGGTTGAAATTCCAATTCATGAGAGGAATTCAAAAAGTCGTGCCGATCTTATGGAATCCTCTACTTTCCCATAGCTATTTTCAATAAAGTGATTGTCACGAAATACACAGACGAGGCAATATCTACTACTTTATTTAAGTGAGAACTTACAAAATGTAGGTACCTTTATGATATTATTTTTTGTGAAGCCGTTAAGTAACAATGAATATGCTTTACTGTTCACTTATGAATATCGAATATTATAAATATTACATCTAAGCTGTTAGCAAGAAACTGATACGTGTAAGTCGTAAAAATACCTAATAGTCAAGAGGTTGTAAAACTCTGCAGTCAGTTTACGTATATAGTTATACATTAGTTAGAATCATGTTAAAATATCTTTATGAGTGGATTTTGTAATATTCTGTTACGTGTATACAATACGATACTCGAGTACAATGCTTCATATGCCTTCGTTACCTGATTCAAGAGTTCACACCTATAAAACGCTGTTTTATAGGTGTGAATTTGATTTGTAGCATCATCCACAAGAATATAACCAAATCGATTTATAACAAAGAAGGTTGTATGTATGTACTCGTATGTATGTGTACTAATATTAACAATTCACATAACTAAAGAACTTAAAACTAAAAAAAAAAAACCTTAAAAATAAACCTAATCAAAAAAAAAAAAAAAAAAAAATTACTAAAATACATCATTAAAAGGAGTCCCTTTAGGCAAGGTTCCAAAGATACTGGCAGCGTTCCCCCTTTGAATAGCTATACTAATTCTCTGTCCTAGGTAGCTGCCAGCTCTTCGGTCTCCTGTGATGTCGACTAACCTTTTTGCTATTTCCTTATAAAGCCTCATAGCGTTAGGACCCCACGGACCAAGGGTCTCGACACCGAATGGGACAAAATCATATTCGGTGCCTAGACCCCTGTATTTGCATGCTTTAGCTTTTTCAGCCGCTTCACAAGCCGCACCAACTCTGTTGTTGGTTCCATGTAGATGGGAAGGGGCCAGTGTGTCTGAACAGGTTGCATCCCATACCAGCACCCGGCCCATCTTCCATGGAATCAAACTCATACCATCCGGTCTCTTGCCATCGTCTCTTGCAATACCAGTCGGCTCAAGTAGACTTGGCACGTTGACGGTGGCAAGGGACCGGCGTATGATATCGTTAAGTGCAGCATGTCTCGAGAAGCGGCCTGCACTTTTTTGGCATGACAGTCCGTGATGTCCTAGCTTGTCGACATCACTGCCACAGGGACATCTATGAGGAGCGCAGACCGGAACCCCAAGCCGTAGACAGGTTGCGATACGGAGCGTGTCAGGCTCAAGAAATGTTCCTGTGTTTGGCGAAGGGTACGCGTGAAGCCAGTAGCCGGACTCATGCGCACCCACGGCCAAAAGCCTAGCACGCGCCGAACCTGTACTACAGCTCAAAATATTTTCAAAAGTAGACTTACAGATTATGTCATCCCAGCTCCTCTGTGAATTAGTAGAAACTGGAAAATTTTGACCTGGGCATGCAATTAAGAAAGCGTTTCTAGCTTCTTCCAAGCCAGCAATCTCAAAGTTTGAAGGGGATGCCCTTAAAATTTTACTTATGAGATTTGCTGAACTATGGACGGAAGATAGGAACGCTGGTAAAGCGACACTTGAAATTTTGCGATGTATGTGTACTGTATGTATGCTGTATTTCGCTGTGCACGCTAAATTTGCTTCTTTATTACCCTCTCCATTTCCAGGCCTGCTAGGAAACATGAGGACAAATGGTCATCATGTTTCAAAAATGTTTAACCGAATGAAAAAGTGTTTAAAATGTATTGGAGAATATTTATATTACTTTACATAAAAACTGTTTTATTAATAAGTTCGCAATTTTCAGTATCACCCACGTACGAGTACGTACGTCATAGTATTGTTATTTCGAATCGGTCTGAGGCTCAAGCTAACTATGACAAGCCCACTGGCGCGCCGTGTGAACATGACATACGGATTATCAAACAACCGATTTCTATCTTTGCAAACTTGTTTAGCGATATTTTTTACGTAACACTGTGGTGTTGCCAACCTATAAGGTTCTTTTACAAATGAGGTGTGAAGCGTATTTCACTATGCTGACACAGTGTGGATTACCCTTACCTGTCGCCACTGGTTTTCAATAATGTCATTTGTACATAATTGAACTGATTCTGAACTCTCTTTGTTTGTTTTACAATGTTTTCACATGCATTAACAATCTTGAAGTAGAGTACTTTATTAAGTTATTTTGAGTTGTAAAAAGCTTCTTTGTCGTTCCTCTTCCTAGAAAACTTTTCCAGCCATTTTCATCGCAAAGATACAAAAAGTACCTACTCGTACAGTTAAAGCCAGCCTTAAGTATAAGAGAGTCTCTCAATGTCGTTTTAATTAGTACGTAGTAGAGAAATTGAATGCGCACTATGTTGTAAATGAAAAAAGTTTTCAAGTACCGTGTTTTGTAGTTTGGTTGAAGGTTTAAGTTGTAGGATAAAAACCAGGGCTCTCATTTTAATTAAAACGTTCAGTTATTCCAGACTCAGACTTGAATTATAAAGTCTTAGCCACGAGTTCGTAAGTTAATAAGAGTTTGAAGCGCACATAGCCCGTGTCGATCGTTTGTGATCGACCGAGATAAGGTACGTTGGGCGCGGAAGGTTTGTGGATGGGACAAGAGGAAAAATAGACGCTTCGGCGGTGCTCGTTCGGCACGTGAAGCCGTCGGTCCTGGTTATTTTTAATTGTAAAACAATCTTTAAGCCTTGTCGTAGACTTTCGGGTGGATTGAGAAAATTCCACATTGGCTTTGCCACTAACCCCTAACCCCCTCCTCTAAAGCAGAGCGGTGTTACTCTTTATATGTTGTCTATCATTGCCTAAAGAATTTTTCATTGGCATGCTTTGGCTTAATGAAAATAATCAAATAAACGTTGATAATATTGGGAACATAATTTCCTTTCATAAATGCGGGTTTGTTTTGTACCATGTCTCACGCTCGCCTATGGCAACAGTAGGTACAATTCGAAACGCATTGTACCTAAGTGAGTACATAAAGCGCTCGGTTTTCCACTAGTTTATGAACTTATCACTAACTACATTACCAACTCAATGACAACAGGCGGCGCGCCGTGGGAACCGACACCTCTGGCAAACCTGAGGGCTGTTCTTAACGAACATTTTATAATGTTCGAAAAACGGGCTCAACAAAATTTCTCTTAAAATTGACAGAAATATTATTTTATCTTCCTGTACGAAATTCCGAGAACGGACATGTTTTTTAAATCACGAATGCGCGATTAGTTGATACATTTCCAGAAAATTCCTTGTTGACTAACAGCTCTTGTTTAATCTGCTAATATCTTATCATACAGCACTCGTCTGTGTCATATCTGAGGCATGATTATCATAACTGCTACATCTGCTAAAACTATCTAAAAGTACAGCGACAGTGATGTCGTCATGACAGAGCGAGCTGCGCGCGCGCTAGCCCGCAGTGTACGCCGTGCCCGCCGCGAGCGCGTTCACTCCTGAAGATGATCATCGTAATAGATCGAAACTCGGCCTATTTCTGACTTAAATGATACTTGAGTAAGCCGGTAACTGCAACTATGAATATACTCACGAATCGTTCAGTAATAAAATATCTAAAAGTAATAGATATAATATTAAGAGTAGGCGCTATGAAATAAAACTGGGACATAAACTCAATTTTCATTCGATGCATAGGATATTGCAGTCTATCTTGATTAAAACAACGGCACTGCGCCTCGCAACGTGTCTGCAGCAATACGTATTTGAATTTTCATTTGTGATATTTCTCGTATATGTATGGCTTCGTCGGTTACAGTTTATACAAACTAATAATCGTGAAAAACGTTGTCAACGACAGGACGCGCGACTTTTACGACGCTTAGAAATGCATTTACGCATCATGACTTAGTTGCCACCGAACTCAAAGATACTACCGATCACGAAATCACCGGGATAAAAAGTACCTACATATCGAGCTCGCCTCTCACTCGAGCGATCCGGGTTCAAACCCCAGCAGCACGCACCAATAACTTGACGGTGACAGCCCCACCGCTGTATGATATAAGTCTCATGATAGGGAATAATCCTAGGAAATTATACCGGATTTGTAAGAACAGATACAAATGTAACCTACATAATTATTCAGGAGTAGGCAGTAGTGGGCAGACCACGTTGTAGAATAGACTGCCAATAAGTTAGAAAATACTTTCGGACAAAGGAGTTATCGGCTCCCATTTTTAGGCTCCCACCTATATTTTTTATATAGGTAACAACTGATAAACTTCAGCGTTGTAGTGGTTGTAGACCTACTCAGTTATCAGGAGAGACCCGTGTTCTGCAATAGAATGAGCATAGATTTTAAGAACCTCTTAACCTCCTTTCTAGTCAGAGTGTAACAAAACGTTTACTAAAAGGAATTAAAATTTATGAGAATTCATCCTGAGTGCTTCCGTTATGAAATTTTAATGTTCGCTACACGACGTTGTCTTTGATTGTATTGACGAAGTTTTCCTTTGATATCGTACGTTGAATTTAAGCTTAGTGGCGCATCGGCTGAAAACAAGCTTTATATCAAAAATATTAACAAGAATAGAGAGAATAAAGACCAAGGTTGTAGCTTGCCGTAGGTAGAATATCCTCCATTTCTTCTCCATCACGTCCTTCATTTCTGCCGTGAATTCATTGGTTTTAGATCGAACTAGTAGACGCTCGCGGTTTCGCTAGCGAGGAATTAATTATATTGCGGCAGTTTTGTTACGACGTCTATTATTGACATTACTGAACAAACTAAACTGAACTTGGCATTCCCAAAGCAGGTTCCATTATTTTCTAAGTATGCTTAAATATGTATATAGGAAAGCTTTAAAAAAACAAAATTGATCCAGCAACAATTAATGTCAATGCATAGTGCATAATTATAAAGTTATTGTAGGATTAGGTAAAATGATCAATAGCTAATTCTATATCTACCACAACACTTTCTTTGTCCCACTGTTGGGATCTATTCTCTTAAATCGCACATAACTCAGAAAAGACATTGGTGCGTGCCACTTGGGTATGAACCCGGACCGCTCGAGTGAGAGGCGAGTTCGATAGCCACTGGGCTATAACCGCTGTCCAATAATTCTATATAATATTTAAGTAGAAGTAAATAAATGTTTTGTTGCTTAATATTAATCAATTTAGAACAGCATTATATATCTTTTCCTTAGAATAGAAGTAGTTTGTAGTTACCTAGACTTTCGTCAGGCGTGTTCAATCACCTTATAGAACCTTTGAATGCTTTTCACGGACAATGGTTACTTCAATTTATTTTTCTTCAACCCTTAATATGCAGAAGATTAGTAGATTCCGAAAGGTGATTCTCAAATATAGCACAAAAGTACAAAGATAAAAAATAGCTGCATGAAATAGTTTGATGAATGATTGTGATGAGCAAACATTTTCTTCTTTCGATATAGATTAGATATTAAATAAATCAACTTCAACGACCATCTAAAATCGTGCTAAAAATGCACGCACGGAACATAAATATATCTATAATGGTATTGGAATTCAATTTATCGTGGACCGATGGCCTTTATTTGCTTAGCCAGCGGAGATCTACAACACGACCGGCATATCTTTCGGCAATCGCTTGATTTGGAAGTATAATGGGTGGTTGGGGACTGAAATAATACTAATTGTACAAAAAGCTTTGTCTAAGGCAAAACAGGAAAAAGTGTAGGACCTAGTTATAGCGTAGAGCTAGACTGTCTATAATGCAGAGAGAGGTTTTTTGGACAGGAACCAAGGTGACAAACCAAATTAATCAAAATAGAAAAAAGCATTTTCATTGGAATCGGAACTATAAGTAACATCTATTTTTTTCTTCGCGAAATATAGCATTTCGCAGAACGGCCGAAAGATGCGTTCAGTTTTGTAGGTCAACGATTTAAAGTGACAATCTGTAATGTTTACTGTATTTTAAACTGACTAATAAATGAATGAATAAAAAATAAAAAAATCTCAATAATATGCGTATGAAAAGGGGAAGGGGTTCAAATTTAAGTTTCAAGTATTGACCACCAGACATTGCAAGTTATGTAAAAGCATGTAAATTAGAAATACTACTATGCTGATTTACCTTTCAATATGTGTCTACAAAACTCCCTTGGGAGACTTGACTAAGCCTCAAGTGCACGCAATTCCGAGCAAGATTTTATTACGCGTTCACAAATTAGGTACTCTCAAAGTGATGTTGATGAATACTGACAGCGTAATGGAGCTGATATGAGTTCGAATTTATGTCTCCTGTAGCTACATAACTAAATTAGTTGGGTACATATATCCATTTAACTGGTTTGTTATAACTTGTTAGTTTTCACTATAATAAAAGCGATAGTGTATTTCTGGTGGTATATTTATTTGATGCTGCAATGGCTCAACTGGACTGGAGAGTGGCTACAGCAAACCTATATAGGTTTAGGAATATACTTAATTAATTCAAAACGCGAAATGAAATGCCATCAAACACAATTCCGCGCGACTCTATCAAAAATATACTAGTGGATGCCCGCAGCTTCAATCGCGAGTTGCGTGAAATTAGATATAACAATAGTTTCGTTCAAACCTAGTTGCCACCCTTTTTTCGCTTAGAAATGTGTAAATTCGAAAAATATACTTTCGGTATCTGTATCGATAACTTACCATCCCCTGATAGTTTTTATCAAGATTTATTCAACGTACAGACGCGTACTCGCTAGAGTTTTATTATATTATATTTTATTATACATATATACATTGGTTATCATTTTAGTGTCTCGTTCAACCGTTAGAGATTGAAGATGAAAAGAAATATCTTAATTTTTCTGGAGTGTGCATTTGTCTGATTAATACATGGTGTACAAGTAAATATCGGTTGTAATAAGATTTGAACCATTATTAAAACAATGGATTTCGGAAAAGATAAGCCTGAGATAGTTAAAAATATCTATTGACCATGACAATTTTTTAAATATAAACATGTTAGATATATCAGCATTACATATGAGAACAACATCTCATATCCTCGCTCAGTGGGCACTCAAGCCATCACACGAAGCAGTTAGCATAATTTTCAAATCATCGCACCCCGTTTAGCTACGTTTTCTACTTTTGTGTAATATTATTCACGAGTCTAGTCAAATACAAATAATGCACAGTAACTTAAGTAAGTACTTTACTTAACTTATGTTAAAGATACATACATGACGTTCTTTATATATATTATTATTTTAGTACTGTGTGTATAGGTACTATTATTATTGTCTACTCTGTGGTTCAATCATGTATTTACCTCTTATCTGCTTATAATAGAGACACTACAAAAACTCGCTGACCAGAAATGCAGAGCTTTGCTTATTTGCTTGCTGTGACAATTATATCATTGACTTTCTACTTTATATAACTTAAAGTGATGAACTGTGTTATCTTTTATATTTTTAACAGCGTCCAAAATTAAGTAAAACCATCGGTGTAACGGAATCACCAAAATTGTGTAGTAAATTATCAGGGAGCCAATTAAGTTTAACTTATACGTGCGTTGATAGACCAAGTACCTGAGCCTACTACGGCCGAAATACTCAACCACGATATTGGTGGCCCATATTAAAAATATTCTTTAAGTCGTTTGTTTGATGGTTTCTCCGAGCGCAATAGTTAGGTACTTAGAACATACTCGTACTATATGACTTTAAAAGAGAATATTCAAGGTTGTGATTAGACGTTTTAAGTCTACTAAGATTTTATTCCAGGTCCATTTTAAGTGTTCTTATGCTGTAGTGTCAATAAACGCTTTCTGGTTATATAAATATATAATCTTCACCGCACCCTATTCAATAAAAAAGTTAAGCGGTATTGAGTTCGGTTGTGTATTGTCGAATGTTAAAGCGATTTATTTTATTGTATTTTTTACTGCGGACAAGTTTGTTTCACAAATCAAACGAATTGAAACAATTTGTTTATTACACAGCTTTGGAATCTCTGACGCAAGTGGACCCGTGGGCAACATCATTCGCAGTTAATGGACGTGTGCGTGACTCTGCGTTATTAGGAGGCTTTATTCACGAAACGTTGATGTTTTTCTGTCGAATAAGTCACAGGTTGTTCCGTGTTTCTATACTTTTTCTCATTAAGATTATCGTTTCTTTAAGGCGTAATCGTTGCTAATTACACAGTTTAAAGCAGTTGGTGTAAGAATTTGCTGCTGGTATATTTGTAGCTTGATATTTCGAGTGCCATATGGTACTTGTTATGATTTTTACTAAGCTAACGTCATGTGCTTGCTACTTCTATGTTGTTAAATATCTTGTAGTCTTACGTTAATGTTATTAATGCCATGTATTATTAAAATAATTTTTTCTCCGTCATTTTTCAGTTAGTTGCCCATTACTATAGCATGAGCATTGACAATGTTTTCAATAAGTACTATATTTGTTAAATTATACCAAGCAAATCAAGAGGATAAAGTAAGATACGTAATCAACTTCAATTTTATTTTAGTTTTGAGATCGCTGTTTGGGCGATAACTTGAGTTGAACTTTAGACGCTTTGGTCTTACTACCTATTACTTATACACGATTGAGTTTTGTTGTTTTGTATCTTGTAAAACATTTTCCCTAACCGGTTCTACTCCGCGCGGTCTTTTGAATCTAGCAACTCTCTGAAAATTTTTCAATTCTTGGATCGGAATATTCTTTTTTCTGAATTAGTTCCGAGGTTTTCATGTCAACGAATTATTTCAGTACCCAATACCGTGTATAGGTAGAAAAAGAAAAAGACTGACTGGCTCAAAATGACAACAAAAGCTTTTAGGCATATATGGGAGAGGAATTAAGGTGAAATAAAGATTAAAACGACAAAGGCAGCTCATCCGAGATGAAACTGCGACGGGATGACGGCAGGTCTGCAAAATGGGATATGCCTACTCGTATTGCAAATTTTTATACTATAGGTTCTTACCTACTACAGTATAAAAGTTTTTACCTACAGTATAAAAGTCACTGAATATCTACAAACTCTCAGTGTATAACATCTACCTACTCGTATCGTAACACTTAGTTCGAATATATTTCGATTTTGTGTCGTTTGTTTCTTTTTCGTCGATTCGAAAAAAGGAGGAGGTTCCATGTTCGACTGTTTGTATTTTTTTATGTATGTACAGCGATAACTTCGTCGTTTATAAACCGATGGTATTTTTGTGGTATATAGGTACATCGAAGGTGGTATATAAATTTCATGAAAAAATTCTGAGTAGTTAGCAATCATAATAATGGTAGCAATGTTACAAATAAAATAACGATAACGTACGACAGCCCACAAACTAATTACTATTATTTCTGACTTTTTAGTTCTGAAGTCGTTTGTTTGATATTTTAATACTACATAAGAATGGGTGACTGCGCATATCAATTGCCATAACCTGAACATTTTTAATTGCTTGTCTTTACTTTTTTAATAGTAAGGCAGGGTATAATAATATTTTTCTGATAAAAATGTCCTCTAGTCACAACTCCAAAGCTCACGCTAACGATAAAATAACGCCACAGGGAGCGCTTACAATAAGGCGATAAATGGCGCTTGGTGTTTCCTAACGTAACAAATTGTTTTCGATGTGTGGCCGGCACTGCGCTATAGCTGTACCGTTGTAGGTATATCTGCGTTGAAATTTTCACTGGGAAGTTTTTTTGTAAAGCCAAAATATATTTACTTAAATTTAAGGAATACGGCGAGCTCCTAAGTTCTACGAGGCTTAACGATTGTATAACAATTGAAAACAACCGGTACCAACGGCTTAACGTGCCCTCCGAATCCACACATATGCTTGACGCAAGCCATTGGGCTATGAGTGCTTCAACTTTGTCTTAACACTGTATTAGCAACAGCAAAACTGTAATGCATGTGGCACGCAGTGCTGGCCGTTGAGCCGGCCACCGACAACTAGGTCGAACATATTTGTCATTATGGCAGGTTGGGGCGTCAAATTGTCGCCGTTAAGCGAACTCGTCAGTGACTAATAGCATTGAACTTCCACCGCCGTAAAGTTGTGACAACGCGATCTAGGGTTGAGCGAAACCAGGTTTAGGGTTATTAAC
The DNA here is from genome assembly GCA_944567765.1 of Carterocephalus palaemon. Taxonomy (NCBI): domain Eukaryota; kingdom Metazoa; phylum Arthropoda; class Insecta; order Lepidoptera; family Hesperiidae; genus Carterocephalus; species Carterocephalus palaemon. The sequence goes on along the minus strand of OX155641.1, from coordinate 11,237,366 downwards.
ACTTTACCAGCATTCTCGTGGCCACGTCGTCGGTCGGAGGAGTATGTGAAAGTATGTGCCAGATTTCTCACGCCTTTAGAAACATTATGAAAACGTGAGAGGTATTCAAGTCTTTATCATAGATATAAATAAATAAATAAAATAAATATCCTGGACATCCACACACACGGCCATCTGAACCCAAACTAGCCATAGCCTGTACTATGGGTGTCAGAGACTGACATTTTTAAATACATACATACATACTTATATAGACATTTAAATCATGACACAGAACAAACACAAGTGTTCGTAACCCGAATGTTTGTCATGAGTGGGGTTCGAACCCACGACCCCTGGCCCAGAAGGCAGCGTCACTACCGACTGCGCATAAGGGCCAGTCGATAGAAAACACAACCGTGACTGCACTGAACTGAAGAAATATCACCAATTGTGATTTTACGAGTTGCAAACGAACGAAAAATCAAAGGTTTCTATACCCCACCCGCCCTAATGCTGCTCTGCGGTCCTCTACAAATTAAATTCAAAGATAAATAATTAAATTTTGTTTACTTGCTAAGTTTACACTTTCAATTGGCAATAAATTCAACTGACGACGGGTCCCTTTGTAGATATCTTCTCTTGCTCGTACCTACTCTTAATGGAAGAGATTAGCGTAAGGTAAACGTAGCAAGTAACTTCAGTAAGTAGCGATACATTTTCGTAGTTTGTCGTTGACACACAAATCAAAGAAAAGTAACTTCATGATAGTCAACAAATAAGCTTCAATACTAAGCTCCAGTACAATAAAATTGCGTAATGAACAGCTTGCTTCTATTAGTTTAACTAGTCGTGTAGCTATAAGTAGTTGGATTTTCAATCAAGTGGCGTTTAAAAGGCATCTCTTTTAATATCTACTTAACATAACATCACGCCTTTTTTACTCGAAGGGGTCGGCAGAGATGTGCTGTACACTCATGTTTAACGGAGGTGAATCTAATGCCATACACCGGGCACAAATCCAGGCTTCGAGGAGCTACCGGGCAATTCTAGCTAAGGAAACCTAGTACCTCTAGTTCAGCAGTCGCGCTTGCGACCACTAGACCAGCGAACATATTTTATATTAGTAACACTTATACCACGCTACATACGTTCTAGATTATTCTCTCGGATGTTTTTTTCTCTTGTGATGTTTTTTCCTTTTCATTTAATAAGTAATAGATGCTGTTTTGCTTTTTGTAACTTTGGTTTTAGTAAATTTTATTGTAATAACAACATAGTTTAAAAAAAACTAAAAACACGCTTTTATAGATAAACGAACTGAAATGTAGTTTTTTTTTCTATTTTTTTTTTAATGATTGCATTGTCATCGGTCCTAGATAAGTGTGCAAAGTTTCAAATTAATCCGACATTTTGACGTGGGCGAAAATCAAAGTTTCCGATACATACGAGTAGGTCATCAATACCACGCTAATAAAAGCATGCTAAAATAATCTATGCTCTAGACTTCCCGCAGTTGCGTCTGTCTATGGGTCGCAGCGAAAATAATCTTGTCATTCTCAAAAATAAAATTCATATTCTTTGAAACAAATGTACGTAGTATTCTTCACACACACATATTCTTTAAAACAAATGTAAGTACTTACATTATTAATACATTTTATGAATAAAATATCTTCTTTCGGTTAAAACGCGTAAGCCGTTTCTTACGCCGACTGCCAAATTTTATGTAAATACATAAATAATGCAAGCATGAATACGTTTACGTTGATGTAATTCCGCGGCACTTTGCTAAATTTCCCAAACTGCTTATGCTTCGGAAAATAATTGTGATATAAGGTTGCGTTAACATTTTGCATATACTCGTATATATTGAGGTGGGGGAAGCCTTACACATGGGACAATACTAACACTTTTAAATATCTCCTTCCGGATATATATAAAAGTGTTTTTTTTACCGCGCATCACTACAAAAATCATTATAGAATGTTAAAATTACAATAACTAGTAAGTTAATAATGTAATCTTTATCTTACTAAACTAGTTAGGTTCCATACAACAACATTACAATACACATATAAGATGTAATGAAAATTATGTTACAAGTAGGAGGACCTAGACATATACGTCAATCAGTATGTCAAAGAGCAAAGTTAACCCACTCCAATTTCTTTGGTATCGTAAGCACCCTAGGTATAATCTGTAATAAGTTAATGACTACGGAACACCGTATCTATTTTAAAGATATGACACTTTAAAATAGATTCGGTGTTCCAAAATGTATATTATGTAAATAAAATCAACAACAAATAAATAGATATTATGTAAAATCGCGGAAGGATTATCATTGCCACACCCAGTGGCAAACATATCGCCGTCGCGGAGGAGCGGCGAAGACAATGACTTTAATTCAAATTGTTAAGTGTTAATAATTTATGTTAATTAACTATAGGCCGGAACTAAACAAAATAAATCTTATTAATCATTTTCTCATAAAAGAAGAATTTCTTAGAATAAAAATAGTACACCTGGCTAGAAGGAGAAATTATGAGTTTTATCATACGCAAATTGCCTACTTAATTTCCTATCTACATACTTACCTACCCTAATTTCTGGAATTACTTAAGCTAAAGTAGGATACAAACATATTTATCTATGCAGTAATACTTAATCCTTTTAGTTTTAAACTTAGGCACAGGTAAGGGATCTCAAGGTATGTACGGTAAGATTTCGTTAGTTACCTTGATCTTTCGGGACGTTGGATGTATCGCGCCATATAAATCTAATTTGGTTGACATTTATACACGACCTTTTGTAAATCAAATACGGGCGCAAGTAGAATGGCAATTAATCTAAACTTAATTAGGTATTAGGTTGATATGATTAAATGAAAGAATTTACTTATTTATTGAACCACAATATAAAAAATTATACTGTAAAAAAATTTTTTTTTAAAAAGCTTTTATAACTTGACCTTGAAACCTAATCGTGGTCAAAGTTCATTACAAGACTTTACCACAAGTGCAAACACGACTATGATACGATATTCCATCATGAAGTTCCAGTTAATATCTTCCGGCTCCATCATCAGATCAGTTCGACGGTACCATATTATTGCATTGTCATCGGAACCTAATATGTGTGCCAAATTTCAGCTCGAAAGCTTCAGTGGAAGTGGGTGAAATATTGATTGCAAGATTCCAGGACATACATACATACATACATACATACATACATACATACATACATACATACATACGAGTGAAGTTAAATAAAAGCTTTTAAAATATATAGGCAACAAAAGTTTAAAAAAAAACTAACATTATTTTGTTAATTGCAAGTGACGAACGACGGTAAATTAATACATTCCATAGAACTTGTGATTCTATAGTACATTAGAGTCGCAGTAAACTCCTCGTAGCATGCAAGCTTGTTGAAACTGGGGCAGCCAAATGGTAGGATTCATTATCTATATATATAAAAGGAGAAGGTGACTGACTGACTGACTGACTGACTGACTGACATATCAACGCAGGGCCTAAACTATAAGGGCTAGAAACTTGAAATTTTGCACAGGGGTTCCTTTTATAATGTAGGGGAGCACTAAGAATTTGAAAATTCACCCCCTAAAGGGGTAAAACGGGGGTGCAAAGTTAGTATGAAACTTTGCCGTTTTTGATGTTATTCTAATGAAATTCAGTACCTATTAAGGTTTTTTATTGAGTTTCGAAAATCATCTCTTAAGGGGAGGTAAAAGGGGGGTGCAAAGTTAGTAGGTATACAAGTTTTTCGTATATACCTACATTATTTCAATGAAATTTTGTATTTAGGTTACGTTACGTCTAATTACACGCGAGCGAAGCTGCGGGCGTCCACTAGTATAAAAATAAGAACAATTTATATTAACGTGGGTGATTAAATCATCTGACCAAAACATCCAACATCCACCAACATCACCAAACATCTACATACCATACATACATACATACATACATACATTTAATTTTCTTTTATATTCAATAAATATGTAAGCAATCAAAGTAAAATGCCTCGCCCAGTAGAGTACAGCTTGGTAATCAATTATTGTTAAATTAAAATCTATGAATATTTTTAAACACTGCCGTGTTAAAAGCTAATCGAAGTAGAATTGTTTTATAGTATGTATAGAAGTATTAGTAGTAGTAATCGTAGTAGTAATAGTATGTATAGAAGTATGTATAGTAGTATAGAAGTATGTATAGAAGTATTAGTAGTAGTAGTATGTATAGAAGTATTAGTAGTAGTAAGTTTATTATCGACTGCTTTATGGTTAAGAAAAATAGTTTAATAGGTTTATGAATTAATTTTTGACATATTTTAAGGTTAAGAATAATATTTTACTTTCAGACCTAAATCTATGTATTACCACTTCTTGGCTAGATAAACCTTAACTATGCCAAGTTTCACTTATTCCGTATCGAGCATTATTTAAAAAAGGGGTACAAAGATTTGTCCTCGCGTATCAATATATAGATACAATTAGATACGACTATTTAACGTGGTACCAGTGTAGGTACATGAATTATGTAGAGCATAGCAGTATCAAAGCTCCGGGTAACTCTGATTCTGTTAAGCGGACTTCGAGGCTCACAGGCACGTATTTCAAACCAAAATGAGCATCACATGCTCGAAACAAACATATTTTATAAATAACGTTGTAGTATTATAGACTATAGAGATAGTTTTACTTGACAATGCAAAATTTTCAAAGATTTATTTTGTGTGGATACTTATATTCTTATGAAATAATGACCTAATTGAAATATATAATTAAATCGACTTTTAGGAAAATACAGGTATGATATTATGCATAACTAGACTGAGTTGATGGCGAAAATCAACCTAAGGAAACACCATGTTTATTCTTATGTAATTTCGTTTAATTGTGAGGACTTCAGCTGTCAAGTTACAAAAACGTTGATACAGAATAGCCTTGCAGATCTATTAATCAATCGAAATAATCATTTTTAATTAAGGTTATTATGCCGTTTTTGTGGTTCTAACCCATTCGGGTTATGATTGTTTCAATTATTTCGGGAATCGGTTCATTTGACTTTTAGCAGTAGGTAGGTACCCAAAATATTATAAACAATAAAATTAACACTAGTATATTTTCTTACTTTTACTTTAGTGTTTAAAAAGTCCATAAGATCATATAAACAACAAAACTCGACGGATAGATTTAATAAGAAAACATTGGAAAAGGCCTAACAAGCTCTCGTAAATCACAAGGGCAACATACAACATGCGTTATTTATAATGAAATGATCATTGTACCTAGATGTGATTTGGTGAGGTACACATAATAAATTGTACGTATACTATCTGTGCGAACCTCATTAATTGTTAAGAGTACTGAAAAGTAATAAGCTGAAAATAAAACTGAACAGAGTTTCCACACTCGATGGCAAGTAATTTGTAAGAGAGTAATAAAATGAAAGCGGAGCAGAGTTTCCACACTTGTTTTATTATATTTATTCATACCTTTAACAATACAACATCGAGTATTTATACCCTATATCCCTCATCATATAAACAACAAAACTCGACGGATAGATTTAATAAGAAAACATTGGAAAAGGCCTAACAAGCTCTCGTAAATCACAAGGGCAACATACAACATGCGTTATTTATAATGAAATGATCATTGTACCTAGATGTGATTTGGTGAGGTACACATAATAAATTGTACGTATACTATCTGTGCGAACCTCATTAACCCACTTACGTACTCTAATACTCTTGCTGTTGACATGTGTGGCGCTCTGACGCCGTGGATGTCTGTTACTAAGATCACCATGCCATTTGGAATATATTATTACGCTTTATGATTGCTCTATTCAAAATAACGCTCGTAATATTTGTTCGAGATTCCACTTATTATTATTATTATATTATCGCATTAGCGTATCAGCTGTAGGTACTATTGATATGCAATAGGTTTTTTATAGTTAAACTAGTGGACGCCCGCAGCTGCGCTCGCGTAGAATTAGACCCATTAACGACGTCTACCCGTCTAACGACTTCAAAAACGGCAAAGTTTCATACTAACTTTGCACCCCCGTTTTACCCCCTTATGGGGTGAATTTTCAAAAATCCTTTCTTAGTGCTCCCCTACGTTATAAAAGGAACCCCTGTGCAAAATTTCAAGTTTCTAGCCCTTATAGTTTAGGCCCTGCGTTGATATGTCAGTCAGTCAGTCAGTCAGTCAGTCAGTCACCTTCTCCTTTTATATATATAGACTAGTGGACGCCCGCAGCTTCGCTCGCGTAGAATTAGACCCATTAACGACATCTGCCCGCGTTGGGGTTGCCCACTTGACGTCAAAAACGGCAAAGTTTCATACTAACTTTGCATCCCTGTTTTACCCCCTCAGGGGGTGAATTTTTAAAAATCCTTTCTTAGTGCTACCCTACGTTATAAAAGGAACCCCTGTGCAAAATTTCAAGTTTCTAACCCTTGTAGTTTAGGCCCTGCGTTGATATGTCAGTCAGTCAGTCAGTCAGTCAGTCAGTCAGTCACCTTCTCCTTTTATATATATAGATGACCATAAGCATCCATAAGTATAACTATACTTAACTTATGCTTATACTTGAACTAAGCTGCAACCCATAGACTGCTGGCACGTGTCTCCCGCACTGCCCAATCTGCACTCCACTACGCTGCTCAATTGCGGATTATTGGAGGGGTTAGGGGCCAACCTAGTGTCGAATGTTCTCAAGCCACCCGAAGGTCTTCCACAAGGCTCACCATTGAAAACAACCGGGATAGACAGCTTAAAGTGCCCTCCGAAGCATGGTAGCGCACATGAAATTTTACCACTAGCGGTCACTCATTTTTTCTATAAATAAATAGACAAAGGTAAATATACTTCAAACACATCTTAAAATATATAGGAAGACTCTCACGCATGCAATTTCCTCACAAAGCCGTGGAAACGAATACAGTAGATACAATTTTATTACGTTTCTTATGGGTTTCAACAATATCTGGTGGAACTCAACTGCTTTACTTCTGAACTACAAGTACTAAATTAGGCGCATCATATTGCATTATAACGCATCGTAACCGCAATAAATATTAGATAAAGTTAATAAAAATCATGAATAGGTGGCTAAATCGTCTATAAGTATCAACATTTTTACTGAAACCTCCAAATTTAGTCCAATAAATCCTTGTTTATTGTGCCGTTGCGTGACACAGTTTCTGGGTTGCGAATACAGCAACAAAGCAGCGATGTTTTCATCTGATGTATTCAACGATTAATATAATATAAAAGTTTCAAATAATCATTGGGACAAATAATTTATGGCAATACATGTAAATATAAATGATTACATTATTAAGATCTACACTACAATATTATAAATTATTATAAGATAGTGGAATTTCTTTTTAGTTTCAATTATTGGCTTGCCTGTAAAACGCGAAATTTTATTAATACAGCACAGTTGCAATGCAATGCGTCTTTTTCCATGATCTTTTTGAGGGCTGATTTTCTAGTTCTCTACAGTAATTCAAAATAATTTCCATGGTACCCGCTGAAGACAATTGGTACTAGTGAAAGCATTCTACTGAAACTTATACAACTCATCAAATCTTCAGCGTAATCGCAATTTATTTGAGTATTGATATGACAATATAACGAGTATGTATACGAGCATTCGCCTCTGGCTAAACTTATAATGTTGTATTGGTATCTACAAAAACTACCACAAATTTACCTACCTGCTACAGTTTGGAAAAGTAAAATAATAGTTTTCATGTTTTGCTTTCAATTCGATTGAGCTTGAAAAGCTCTCTAATGATATTAAAAAATTCACGGTTTGATTCCAATTTTCCTAAAGTTAAGAGTTATGCAGAACCAGTCTATCTCCGTCGATTATATTATTAGCTAATTGGGGGCCATTGGAATGTTAATTAACAAATTCTAATTTTAAAATTAATTATTTAATATTAATAAGGTCAAATCAATTTAGATAAAGACAGGAAAGTAGGATGGAATGGATGGATGGAAGAGGAGGAGTTATTGATATTACGAGTAGAATAGGAAGTTCTGATTTTAAAAACAGTTCATTCTCTAAACTGATTGGTTTATCTGGTAGAGTGTGATTGGTTTTTGTGATTTTAGGTGGAAACTCACATCACACTTAAATACTAATATGTACTAGGAAAATAATATGTTTGTCCTGCGTGTGATTCGAACTTACGACCCCTGGAGTAACAGGCAGGGTCACTACCGATTGCGCCAACCAGCGCCCGCCAGTCTGTCAAAAATATATAAGTATTTACTGTATGTATTTGTTTTTTGCTATGGTGTACAATAAAGTATTTTTGTATTTTATTGTATTGTATTGTATTATAATACAGTTTTAATTTCTCTGCTCCAATATTTGTTTATAATATTCACTTTTAATGACACTTTTAATATTTTGTTTAAGCTTAGTATATTATAACATATTATTATAACGGCAAAGCACTGGGAATGACTTGATACTATCGTGGCCTATTTCCGGCAGCAAAATTAGGTCATTCGGAGGAGATCGGCAATGAGATGCAACGAACTCGACAAAACCTTACAATCGGAAGAAAACCTATCCCCGGGAATGGTAAAACTGATGTATTGCTTACTCAGAACAGGAAAAGTTGCAAAACTGGTGAGATTTACTTATATTAATTCATTAATGTACACAAAAAAATTAAATTGTGTGGTTTTATGAAACCACGGTAAAAGTGAAATTTTTTTACATTATAGACATTTAACTAAACATTTTTGGAATAATATTCCATTAAGGGTATAAAAATCGCTTTATCAATCTTAATTTTATACTTGGAAAATTGGAATGATGATGGGAAATAAAATAACAAGCGTCACTACACTATTAGCCGTTCGAAATATATGTATCTAAATTTCAACAAATTATATTAAGTACGCTTGGTCGAACGGTCGAACGGTTGGTAAAAACTCAACCTTCTACGCCGAGAGTGCCGGTTCGCTACCCAGTGTCTCAACAAAATAAAATTTTAGATTCAATTTTAAAATAGCGTAGAACACTGGCACAAATGATGTAATTCGACATGCAACATACATACCAAAAATTTTCAGAACGATGTAATAAAAGTTTCAATTTAAAATAGAACACAACATAATTAAAAAAAAAATATTTACAAAGGAGAGCTTATCTCCATACTCCATACTCTCTTATCTCCATTATCTCTTTAAGCTAACCTATCGAGTGAGAAGAAATCATGGTCCAGGAGGATTGTACCATTATCGTATACACACTTTATCTTACTTGATACCTAAATATTTATGTTGACATAACATAATATGTTGATATACTAAAATCTCATATTATATTATCTCAAGTTTCTTATAACATTTTTAAATGCGACTTTTTTTCTAAGAAGAGACTACTCAGTATTGCCATATGAACATCGATACCCGTCGATATTATTATATTCAAACGATAACATGACATTAAAAATTCATAAGATATGTTAGCTTAATGGAGCTCTTCTACATCGCAGAAATATTCTACCATTTCACGAACAACAAATACTTTATCGGTACAAATTATGTAAAAACACTAAAAGGCTCAAATTTTTTCATCGAAAGTATATAACCTCCAACCGGAATTATATTGTAAAATAAAGGTGAAATTAAAAGATAATATATGTTCTGTTTAATGTCTGATTAGGCATGGATGATTGGTTATGACCAGTTAATAGTTTAATATTAATATTTTATAGATGGTCTCCTCTAGAAATGAGTAACCGACAATCACTCCTTTTTAACCAGCTAACAATCCCTTGAATTGAATCCTTATACAATTATGTTTCAATTGGTTGTTAGCCGTTAATAATTACAGTACTAGCCAGATATACGAAGTTCACCGGGTTATTATAGTTTTAATGTTTCTTTATTCATTATTGGCCAAATAAATGAAATTAATCGAGTTATTTTTATCCTCGTGTAAGTAGAATATTGTATTGTCACCCCATCCCATGCTTCAATTTACTTTTTAATAACACAGAAAGCTACTTACTAAGAATTTAATTTTGTAATAGGTATCCAATTAACTCTCTCTAACTCATTCTGAGGCAATATTTTTTTGTTTATTCATTCACATTTAGCCGGGTTAGATTAGATTATAGGTGCATAATAGACAGTGCAATTTTCTAAAAATAAGGAAACGAAAAGATGCTTTTAAATACAAAGTTACCTCGAGTTAACGAACTGAATTTATTTACTTTTCATACAAATGGGCCTAATGTATTTAAATAAAATGTGACAGAAGAACGCACTGCTGCGTTGATAACTGAGGTTCTAATTCACAAAATTTGTTTAACTACATAAATGTCTCTGAGTTCCATTGTTCAAAATCAAAATTTTGATCTAAATTCGTGTCATTATTCTAAAGATTCGATTGTATATTTCGGTGTAACCTACGTTGTTTCAAAAAGTAAATCTCCGCGCGAAGAAAAATATGATTGCGAGTATGGAATAGCCGGTATAATAAAGAAGTATGACTGGATGTAGTATTTCCATTTCAATGTATACTTAGATGTGTCTCATGTAAGGTTAGTGGTTAGCGTCACTAGTGCAGCGGTCTAAGCACTAGTGTATGTTTGTTGATACTCACGGAGGTTGAAGTACACGTGAGGTTAAAGTATACGTATTCAGTTTGTAGACTATTCATGTATTTGAGCATGGGTATGATCATGTTAGAGAACATTTTCCACACATCTGACTTGTTAGCGAGGAGTGCTTGCCTACCTAGGCTAAGTACCTTTTTTAGGGTTCCGTAGACAAATGGCAAAAAACGGAACCCTTATGGATGATGTATTACCATGCAAACTTCCACCGAAAATTGGTTTAAACGAGATCTAGTAAGTACTTTTTTTTAATACGTCATAAATCGTAACCTTTTCGTTACCTTTCGTTTACCTTGCATTCAATCAACTCAAATATAAAAAAAAACGAACTACAAGAACTTTTATATTTTGTTACTTGCTGCTACGGAACCCTTCAAGGCGAGTCTGACTCGCACTTGGCCGCTTTTATTATGGATATAATCCATCCGCTGCTCCTAATGACAACTGTGACAGACATTGAAAAGTAAGTACTCAATTAAGGGACTAGCAGAGTTAATCCGATTGGTAAAGTATGTTTAGAAACATTAGTTGGCCAGTTGGTAGGACCATAGAATAAAGAGTCGCTCCGTAGGACTGAGGAGTATAGATGTGACTTGGTGTTAGTAAAAGTCTTGTTAGTAATTGTTAGTAAGAGTCCATATACAAGTCGGTCACAAATGCATAGCTACCCGAAAAATGTAATCGGCAATCACACCATTCCAAGCGGAAACCAAATGCTTTAAAAACAGTTATTACTCGACAGAAGTACTTGTTATACTTTGCACCTTTGGTGGCAGTGGCGAGCGTCGGGCGAACTCCACACAGGTTATATTTACACTCTACTACCTACAAATTACTTATGTATTATATGTATATAATTTGTATATACTCATTAACCGATCATCTTCTAAATTACAGTCAGCGTCAGAAGTCTAAAAAAAGAAAAAGAAGTGAAGAGCTATGTGAAGCTATAGTAAACGGATGTTTTTGGGCAATAGTTGTTGAAAAACATGATTAGGCCAAGATTTTTAAGCATCCGGTTTAAAAAATAACTCACACTGAATTACTTAGCTACAGTTTTCGTATGTCATACACATATGGCCTCTCTTACAAATCTTCCAACCCACATACAAACAGCGTGTGATACTTAAAAATTTCCTTAGTTGTAAGATATGTAACAGAGAGGGCCACTTTTTGATTGCAGCTAACGTATCCGAAATATGTCACCATAGGTTCCGTAAAAAATGACCAAAAAATATTTGATTATTAGTCGTTGAAATATTCGATATTCGAAGTGTCAACCAAAATCAACAACAACAATCTTTAATTTAGATAGTGAGTCGTTGAAAGTATCTACAGTCAGCACGCTTCACTAAGCTCTCCCCTCTGTCTGTTATTGCCTCCATTTCGCATTGACGATTTAATAAAAACACAGTTTTGCGGCGACCACCTACGAATTCGTTCGCTCGTTAATCAGTCGGCAGCCCATCGTTGTGTAGCGGCAACTGCGTCAATATATTACATAATGATCACCCTGACATGATAGCAATGAAAATAAATCACGACTGTTCAGTTGAGGACCAACAAACCCAGTGACAATGAAGAAAATCGTTAAAGTGATCGCTGCGTAGCGCTTGTAGACCAGTCGTCATAGTCATCAACGAGAGCTCGATACACCTACAATTCATCAACGAGAGTTCGTTACACCTATAATTTGATTTCCCATACAAACTTTTATCGACAAATTTTCTGGCCTTTTTCAATTCAATTTCATTTATTTGCTGAACAAGGTACCTAAATTAGACGGTAGGTACAAATGTAATAAATGTAGTAGCTAAGCTTATTTTAACCTATTTTAGGCATTCAAAGTAGGTTTGTATTCACATAAATTTATTTATTGATATGAAAATGTCTTTATTATCTACTTCTTCTATATATATTTTATATTAAAATCCAACCTTGAAATTGCTTACTAAATTTTATAAAACCAATATGAAAATATCGTATTTAATATTGAATTATTTTTTAATAATAAAGGAATAAGGCTGCCGATTACGTATATAATATAATCTCTGCGTCCTTATGCCAGTATCTTACACGATATATTTTTTATGAAATTGTTATTTTTACGTGTTTTTCCATGAAGATTATTGAACTGCCGCCCTTGGTTCAGACACTGCGTGCACGACCACCATCAATCTAAAAATTCACCTAGCATTTATCTATACTTATAGTATAAAGTGAGAAAGATTTTTTGTGTTTTTGTTTGTTTAAACGCGCTAACCTATGAAACCAGTCCGATTTAAAAAAAAGTTGTACTAGATAGCCACATTCATCAGGAATCTTACGGTTATCTAGAATCAGGCTTAACTTCTTAACTTGTCCAAACTATTAACATTTGTTAAGCAAGTCGTAAGGGCAGGCGCTCCAAAGAATCCTTAAACCGCGTGCGCCGTCTTACTGCTATGTCATAGGTTATTTATTACAATGTCCTACAAAAACAAGTCTTTACTCATTCTAAATAAAAGTCCGCAATAGCATATACCTAGCTCTTATACATAAATCACAATAAGGTATTTATTGAAGAAAAAATATCCAGTGATTCAAACAGAGATTTACGAAGGGTATTATTATGCATCTCATATTATTCCTTACGGCCGAAAGTTACTTCACCATCAAGAATATTTTATGAAAATAAACTTTGTTCCTTATAGCATGTCAATTGGATCTATAGTATACGAGATAATATCGCTCAAGCACCTCTAGCGTACCAATCGCCCTTGCGACCACTAGATCACAAAACCATTTTTTTTTTCATAGATATAAGATAGCAAACGAGCTTGCAGCACCACCCATCCGCTGCCGCTCATGACAACTGTGACTGACTTTAAACAAGACTCAAATAGGGATTGGGATTAACCATCCCAATTTAGCTGAGAAAGTTAATTAGAATTGTCCTGTTAGTTGGTGTTATTAAAATTTGTTGTTTTGTTTGTCTCATAAAGGCTTACTAAAAAGGGTAGGCAGTATTATTTTAAGAGTATGTAATGAGATGTATGTATATGAAGCTCCAAGCATTTCTATCATTAATATATTTTGAGATTTGAACATAAACGACAATAACGACATTGAAACAAAATTCACGATAAGTATCTGCACAAAGACCGAAATGGGATGAGGCGGGCCGCTGGTGATAATAAAACCGCATTAATTGAAATTAATTGTGTCAGCATTTTTATTTATATCAGCTAGAATGATGTGTCTTTATTTGTTGAAAAACAATTTTGTTTTAAACAACCAACTCTTAACAACACAACCCTAATTTGGTCCCACTGTTGGGCATGGGCCTCCTCTCGGAATGTGTGGGGTTAGGCCTTAACCACGCTGGCCAATGCTACTATTACAGCAAAACCATGAGAGTTAAGAGTACTCTATGGTAAATCTTATACCATTGAGTTCTGTCTACAAGATATTTTTTGGCAGTTTATGCCATTTTATAATTAAACAAAGTTCCAGTTTCGTGAAATATTCTTTGAACTCAACATTTTTTGTTTTCGTTTTTAATCTATGACCATTTCTACGTTTTTTGTCAACGCTGCAGCAGGCTGCCGTCGCCTGCCGAGGAGCGGACACTGCCCGAGCGCGCGCCAGGTCCCTTATTCCGCGCATCTCATCAGCACTGTTTTGTCACAAGTAACACGAGTGTATACTTACAGCGCGCTGCTGGCCCTTCGGTGCAGTAGCTGCAGCAGGCTGCCGTCGCCTGCCGAGGAGCAGAGACTGCGCGAGCGCGCGCGCCGCGCATCGCGGTCCCCGCGCTCCCGCCAGCGCGTCATCAGAGACTCCAGGCACAGCATGATGCCACCATCGCACACCATCTACCGTCTAGGCGGCTACCCGTGGTACGCCTTATTTGCTTTACTGGGTAATTTAACTGCGTAGTACTTCGCGTATCTTACGTAGGTGTCCATTATTCCCCATTATATTTTTCTACATTATAAGACCGCTCCTTTTTACAATAATTAGTTAATAATTAATTTACCTAATTTTTAGTTATTATTATTCGTACAAATTATTAGCAGAGTTAATTTAATTTTGTGCAGTAAGTAATGCTCTGTTAGTTATTTTTAAATAAATGTGTCTCACAGTTGGCGAAATTCCACGAAAACGATACAAATCGAAGGAAATAATGATAAGTATGCTTTTTTTTTCAACAACCATAACCTGATTCTAAAGATTTGGTATTAGAAGAACCTCGTTATGGTTCGGTTAGTTTGGCAAGCTTTCAGACATTTTTTCTTCAAAACAGCGCATTTCCCCTAAACTTTCTCTACTTTAAAAGTACTTAGACGAACTGTTAGAACTTCTGAGAGGTTTTACTCTTTTACCTACTTTTGTGAGATGTGTTCCTCAGTAAATCTTACAAGTCACACGATAATGATAACTAAGATAATGTACACATAATAATAACACGTACTAACCTAAGATTTGATTTTATGCGTCCATGCAAAATTTAAATTTATTTTCAACTTCGATACCGAATGACGACTCTACAATCTTTCGAATACCTACCTAGTAAATATGAAAAATTAAAGTAAGTTCACGTGTCAATCAGCTGAGAGACATGCTAACCGTCCACCTCACACTGCACTGCAAAACAATCGCATTAGTAAATAGGGCAAACTCGTTACATCGAGCCCCAACAGCGGTTCGGTCAGTGCGAAAAACATAAGCGATTACTTGTGCACTTTCCCCACTTTGCAAGTATTACCGACGGAAGGAACACGCTCCTAAGGCCACTCACTAGTTTAGGAGTTTCCCGCGTCAGGTGGTGTCACTATGTAAGGAGTAGAGGTGCGCCTCTCGCGGGTGCCTTACAGCGACTGAACTGAATTGCTGACGCTACCGTGGAAAGACTCAATGTTCTTTCTTTATTTCAGCCCGCCCTATCCCAGCGCAAGTTATGTTATACCCTATAGCATAGCGTGACAAACTTTTCAATGGATATGCTGCATTGTATTTAGAAAATATGCATCCAACAATCGTGGAAGCGCAAGTGTTTCGCGTGAACTTTGATATAGATTTGCACAAAAAAGTAAACATAAAAATATTGTATTTGCGGTCCTTTTGTTTGATATGATAGTTTTGTAATATTTTTGTGTGCGCTATTGATAAAAGAAGTCATAATATTATTAAATATTGATACCTTTACTTTATTATATAGGTAAGTTCCTTTAAGAGAGAATTTTGTGAACATTTCCTTGCTGAGGCAACAGCCTGTCATATAAATGATTGTAGACATTATTATCTTGTGTTCTTTATCAAAGTCTTTTTCTTCATAATGATACTATCGGTATTATGGCGGCTTCAGTATGCTTCCTAGAGCCCGTCACAATAAACGTCATAAATATTCATATACTACTGTAAGAAATTAAAGATTAAAAGCATGACAATTCGATTTATTCACATTTATAGAATTAAAAATTAACATTAACAATTTCACATAATCATTTAAGCATTCACAATATCGACAAAATATTAAATCGGGCAGAGTTTTGGTGAGATGTAATTTATCAGACGACTGACGACAAAATGTGTGTGAGGCGCACTCATCGCCTTGCTTATATAGGTTAGGGAGAGGGTAGCTCTTGAATTATTTTCTTCATCTCCAAGACGTTTTGTGAGTGGGCGCTAACACGGCCTCTCCTGACAAGGCGGCGTCCTCGCAGCCACCAGCAGACCAGCCAGCAGACCAGGATCCCAGGATCCAGCTGACCAGCATCTGACTGGGCCGGGGGTCTGTTGTCACCGTCACAGTCATCAATGCCTGGAGGAGAAACCACACTTTAGTCCTATTTCAAATATATCATATGAGTATTTGCATAGGTAGTACAACACTAGTAGTCAGAAGCTAAATGAAAACAAAATTAAGTTTCGGAGCTATACTGTACAGCAATAATAGTTGAACTGAAACATAAGAACCAGTACCACGGGCGCAAGCGTGCACTCAAGCGCCCGCCACTAGAGTTCCTTGTAACTATGTAAGCTGAAAACATAAAATACGAAAGACAAACAAACAAAAAAAAACACTTAGCTTCAGACTTATGGATGACATAGCACAAATATACACAACATATGGACAACAATAAAAATACAAGGCATTGCGAATGATAGCATTCCGGACTACAATCAATCGCACTGCAATGCAACAATTAAAAATGAGAGATGTTGTGACAAGCCCACGCTGTCCTGTCGAGGCATTATCTTGTCTCCTCTCCAGACAAGCTCACGTCCTCCGGTACACCTGGGACTTCTTCAGACGTTGGCAGGTACGACAAGGGCACCGCTCCCGCCTAGCACACCTGAAACATGACGCACCGCGTGCGCCTGTCCGACTATGCATCTTGTGCAGACACGGACCGTTCCCACTATGCATCTTGTGCAGAAAGGGAACATGGGGACTCATCACCCACCCGACTATGCACTCTGTGCAGACACGGGTGTTCCCACTATGCATCTTGTGCAGAAAGGGAACATGGTGACTCATCACCCACCCGACTATGCACTCTGTGCAGACACGGGTGTTCCCACTATGCATCTTGTGCAGAAAGGGAAACAACATGGTGACTCATCACCTACCCGACTATGCACTCTGTGCAGACACGGGTGTTCCCACTATGCATCTTGTGCAGAAAGGGAAACAACATGGTGACTCATCACCTACCCGACTATGCACTCTGTGCAGACACGGGTGTTCCCACTATGCATCTTGTGCAGAAAGGGAACATGGTGACTCATCACCCACCCGACTATGCACTCTGTGCAGACACGGGTGTTCCCACTATGCATCTTGTGCAGAAAGGGAACATGGTGACTCATCACCCAATGCGCGCAGACAGCACATGCCCTCCGGCAGGCACCCGTGGCGCGCAGACAGCGCACGCCCTCCGACAGGCACCCGTGGCGCGCAGACAGCGCACGCCCTCCGGCAGGCACCCGTGGCGCGCAGACAGCGCACGCCCTCCGGCAGGCACCCGTGGCGCGCAGACAGCGCACGCCCTCCGGCAGGCACCCGTGGCGCGCAGACAGCGCACGCCCTCCGGCAGGCACCCGTGGCGCGCAGACAGCGCACGCCCTCCGGCAGGCACCCGTGGCGCGCAGACAGCGCACGCCCTCCGACAGGCACCCGTGGCGCGCAGACAGCGCACGCCCTCCGGCAGGCACCCGTGGCGCGCAGACAGCGCACGCCCTCCGGCAGGCACCCGTGGCGCGCAGATAGCGCACGCCCTCCGGCAGGCACCCGTGGCGCGCAGACAGCGCACGCCCTCCGGCAGGCACCCGTGGCGCGCAGACAGCGCACGCCCTCCGGCAGGCACCCGTGGCGCGCAGACAGCGCACGCCCTCCGGCAGGCACCCGTGGCGCGCAGACAGCGCACGCGCTCCAGGCAGCACCCATGGCGTATACGCGGTACGCGTCCATGGAGCAATAGCCCCCTCCACAGCAGGTCATACGCGTGGGCAGCGTCCGCAAGGCAGGGCCCACACGCGTCAACGACACGTCTGCAGGGCTCGCTTTTGCGTTGCATGCGCAATGGAAACATTTTCTGAAACATAAGCATAGGCGTAAACTCACTTTCAAAGAATGCGGTGCAATGCAAGGCACCCGGTATTCAGCTGCGGCCTATGTTATTTTTCCACGTGAACCACTAAGCAGTTTAAACTCATATCGGTAGCTTGGTAACACTTTAGTTACGCGGTATGAACCCCTGGGTCTGGTATGCCAGGGTCGAGCTTCCCAGCGGACTGAGAATAAGTAGTGCTTCAATTTTGTGCCGACTCGGCCTAACCTGACCATGACCGTGACGCAAGCCACTGCAATGTAATCGTGAACCAGTTATGTCTTTACATGAACGCGAGTGAGTCCTGTCACGACGCGAACACGAACGATTTCTACTATAGCATGACTTTGAATGGGTTCTACAACGGCGCGAACGCGTGACGATCGTGAACCACGCCTGATGACGCATGGTGTTGTTGTTGAAATTCACTGCGACGGCTACGCCTAGCCCCAGAGCGAGGCGGCGTCCTAACTAGCTCTTCTCGTGGCATTCTTATTTGAAACCAACGGTAATAATAATAATATCAAGGTAATAATTGTGAGCAAATAAGCCGAATCCCGCGAGACCAAGTAGTTGGCGCACTTGCTTCACGTTTTTCGGTGGGACCGTGTTAGCAAAGGCTTCTTCCTTTCGTGGGCTTGGTCTCACCTGACCCTGACTAATAATTCTACCTAAATATTCGACTTCACCAGTAAGAAAAGAGCATTATTAAAAAGTTTTTTAAAACAGAATCAAGCAAAGTAAGATTTTCTTCTACACGTAATTTTTCATCATTGATAATTTGTACGGTCAATAGTACACGGGTACATCACTAGTTAATTTAATAACGAACTCACTATCTTTAACAGTAGTGGTGGCAGCAATACCACTTAAAAATAGTCAGAATACTCGGACAGTACGTTTAGTAAGAGCTGTTTACTATCGGCAGACACTGGCGTATTTACTTTTTAAAGTAAAAGCTACAGTCATCTCGTCCTTGACCGTGCTATGTACAATACGTTGAGTCGCCGGTTCGAACATAAGCAACACTTCCTATTCAAAACATCCGTAACAATTATTAGGGAGGTATTTAAAAATTCGCTGTTTACTTTATAGAAATCTACCTCCAACGTAATATTGAGTAACTCCACCGGTAAAGTATAATAGCATTGACATCTACCTCAGTTCTTCCTAAACCCCGTAATAATAACAAAATTGATGCGTCGTTTTCACGAAACACGCGAAGTGCTTTGTTAATTTGCGAGATATTAATAAAACGCACGAGCCGTTGTCAATCAACACAACCACATCGGTACATACACCCAATATGACGGCAGTAATTATGTCGCTATTTTTTTTTTTGAAATACCATAATTCTATTGACGAAAGTTAACACCATTTTTATTTCTAGATTCTACTCGTTCCTTTGCGAAACATCTACCCTACGAATGCCCGAGTTTTTTTTACAAAAGATACACTTCTCAACTGTAGACGCAGTTAATGTACCTAGGACTGTTTTTACTAGTATGCAACAATTTTCATTCTTCGACAAATGACACTTATGACCAAACAGATTACATTTATAACACCGCATATGTGTAGAATCGATTGTATTCCGTTTTGAAGTATTTCTTTGATTAAAAATTGTGTATGGGGGTAGCTTTTCTTGCTAGTATTATTGGGATAAGCATTTTCAAAAGACTCGGTACGCATCACATCAAACAGAATGTTCGCAATGTCGGCATTACGTGGGTACAATGTTTTTAATTCATGTTTGAAATTAGAACAGGTACATGTAGTTGACAAGCAACTGACCAAGCTAGGTGCGAGACTCACCCTTTAAGCAATGACCTACGAGAGCAAGGCATTCGCTATCGCCCAGCGGTTCAAAATAAGAGCTTTATCGACTTCACTGCACCACAATATAAGTATGTCGACATCATGAACACTCGGGTCGAAATCGGACACAAAATATTGGTTTGATCTCACCGGGAGAGAGCTTATCACTTCCAATAGGCGCTCACGGCCTTGTTCACGTCGCTCGGCGGCGATGGTGCTGGCGCGGCGGCATGCCCGCTCGATATCTCGGGTACTATGTAGCGGCGTGCCGCGGGTAGGCGCGCGGCTGGCACCGCCCAGGCGTGGCCATGCTCCCCGCTTGGAGCTGCCGACGACGTCTCAGTTTCCCCATGTGATCGCCTGACTTCTAGGGCCTGTAATCTTTTCAAAATCCATTTAATTACTAGGAAAGGGAGTACGTGTATATCTAACGCCTGATGGCATCGCACCAACACTGCCCGATCGAAAAATAAAGCAATGAATATGGCTTTTAGCGTTTAAAAGGCATCCGTATACCACTTCTGATGTAAGAAATTAAAGATTAAAAGCATGACAATTCGATTTATTCACATTTATAGAATTAAAAATTAACATTAACAATTTCACATAATCATTTAAGCATTCACAATATCGACAAAATATTAAATCGGGCAGAGTTTTGGTGAGATGTAATTTATCAGACGACTGACGACAAAATGTGTGTGAGGCGCACTCATCGCCTTGCTTATATAGGTTAGGGAGAGGGTAGCTCTTGAATTATTTTCTTCATCTCCAAGACGTTTTGTGAGTGGGCGCTAACACTACTTTAATGTCGGACGTTATGTAGTGAAAAAGGAAGGTCTGATTGTTATCAAAGAATTACAGGAATTTGTATATTAATGAAAAGAACATTTATACACAAATTATTATTCTCTTCTGTTATGGAAGTATTAGTAGTGTATGTAAGTAGGTTGGTACTTATTATTTTACTACATACTTAAGAGTTTATTTTAACTTTCATTTAAGAAAACTACCATTCAGAAAAATTTGGATATAAGTTTTATTGAGTATAAATTGAAATTATAAACTAAGGTTCTTCTACTTTTTCCTTTTTTTTTCAAATGATCTTTCAATCAATGTTTAAGTCTCATTTCCAGAATCCATGCTGAAGCTTGGAATTTATATCTATAGATTATGTTTTAGAGGAATGCATATTCGTCCTATTTTCTCCTTATGTATTCTTTTAGGTTAAGTACTAATAGATCGACAGCGTAGGTACGTTTAGTTAATATATTACCTTGTTAAATTAGTCAGATGTAGATAATAGATGATAGGCAGATATCAAATATTAATTACGTTTACTGGAATGCGGCTAGTTCTGCGGTTTGATACTTTGCCCGGATCGCAAACTTCGTTAGATAAGTGATTGTAGACAACATGTCTATAGCAACGTAGGTTAGTGATTCAACAATTCTCAGTTAAGTACTCTCAAGCTACTCTCCAATGAATTCGCGCTTTATTGATTTCACAAGTGGCGAGGCAGTGTAAATTTAACTAGGAAGTGAGAAACGTTAGATACCGTATACGAATTCATTTGAGCAAATGAAAATTTGAGAAAAAGTACTAACTTGTAGATGAGATTTTAAGTGGGTATGAATTATGAAGTATGATGAGTAATATTTTCTCCTACTTTAACGGGGAGAGGAGAAATAAGATAACAGAGGCAACTGTGTTGTTTTATTTTAAGCCTGAAATTACACCAGAGCCTACTTACAAAACAAACCTGCAGATTTGTCTGTCTCCCACCCGTGCCCAGCAGTTGGACGTCTATATCGTCTCTATAGACGTAAATTTATTTATAATTATTAGCTTGCATATCATAACATAATGTCCGGCTTGTATTTAGCCGATAGGCAGAGGTTTATAGTACACCACTTTCCGCCAGGTATGTTAATTGCCATACACCGAGCACAAATCCAGATTCGAAACTCCTACTGGGAATTTCAAGTAAGAAAATAGTTTCTATAAATCCTTACTCAGGTTCTTACATTTATTTCTATAATTTTAAGAATAAGAATAAGAATAAAAATGTTTTTATTGCCACACAAATCATAGAAAAATTACATATTAAAGATACATTTAAAAAAAAATCTTGAGTGGGCAACAGGAGTTGGCTCAGCTTCAGCTGACATAGGCCTGCAGGTCCTACGCAGCGCTGTTTTTCAGCCAACCCCTGTCCCTTTGTTGTTGGGCGGGACTAAATTGTGCTCCCCGTTTTGATTCGTCTAAATTACTTAAAATAACACATTTTACCATAAAATACACGTATGTATGTGTGAAATTGAATTCAATATTCATAGTTCAATTTTCATATTGGCACAAGAAAGTACATATAAGAAATTATATATTCTTTATTAATGTAATAATTATAAATTATATATCTTAACAAATAAGTCTTGTGTCGCATTCTTAAAAACCGCCACATACAGATCATCCTCCTTCCAGAAGAATCCTTACAACAGATAAAATAAACCTAAAAACTTTAAAAGCTCGATGTGAACTACACAGAAATCTTCACGGGAACATTGTACTAAGCTCTCATCTATTTATGTTACCGATAACGTTCCGAAAGTTCTCCATTTGATTCCTTCACTCGCGTATTTCATTAAGCTACAGGAATAAGTAGACAGAGGATTGGTCCTGTCGTGAATAAGATTGGACCTAATGTTTATTCCGCAGAATCCAGTACCAAATTCTTTGAATAGCTGCAAATGAAATACGTGACTTCAAGTTGGTCGAAGTAGGGTACCGCCGTCTGTTACCAGCCGTTGCACTATTTTATATAATGCACTATAGGTATCAGATTTTTATTTTATAACAACGGGCAGTTGCAAATAAGAAGCTATGAAACGAAATAACTAAACCCCCTACGAAGCAAATCTGTGCACGGGAATCGAATCCGGGACTTACAAAATCCTGAAACGCTAAAAATTCACCGCATAAGGATTCGTTCCTTCACCATTCCCCACCACTGAGCCACCACGGTGTGATTTGAGCATTCCGACCGTGCTACATCGTTATCTAGGAGCCACATTATAATTTATGCTTTTGGTCAGTTAAAATGTTCATCATTATCGTAGATTCGATTTTCTAATCTCACTTTTAACACGAATATCACGTTGATATTTAAATCTAGTTCACCCGCAGGTAGGCATTTTCAATTTCCAAAATAACCCGCTTAGTTAAGCATTCAAACACAGTGCGGGTTACTGGAGCACTTAAACAGATCACAGCTGTTGGTAAATGAGGTCGATAAACGCGGGTCAAGTTAACGCACGCTTTATAGCCGTGCCTTGCCAAAACCTTGTCTTTGGTCTACGAAATACCTAAGGATTATCTTTACGTAAGTGAAAACCGGCAAACAGTCAATATATGGGAATTTGGACTTCCGATTAGATACGCACAGTATAATTTTGTAGTTAATATTGTAATAGTTAATAATGTTTAAGTTTCATCCTCTTCTTCATTGATAATATCTCGTTCCTGTAGCTCGGGACCAGAATAGCGCCAGCATAGTAGTAGCCCCTGTCGTAAGAGACGACAAAAAGGGGATTTCAGGGGTTGCAGGCAGCAGGAGTGGAAGCTCGAATAGTCTGGACAAGTTAACCCAGTAAAGACGTTACACGACCCCTACACAACGCTGTTGCTGCTTCACAGCGTTGTGTAGGGGTTGTCGACATAAAGTTGATGACCGGGTAGTAGAGAAATACTGCAGAGAAAGAGGGCACCGGCGCATTAAATAACTAGGTATGTACATTATCTAGTAAACCTAATGTCATAGGGATACCTAAATCCTTACTCTGTCAAAACGAATCTATCAATTTAATTTATGCTTAAACATGAATAGGCAAACGCGTACCTGCAAATAAGTGTATAATCGGTGGAGGTTTAACGTTCAATATACCTGTGGTTGTTTATCGCGATGGCATTGAGGCTCGTTGAAATAGAAAATAATTCCACTGCAAATCGAGCACGTGCGTGGAAATATAATACATTCATGCATAGGAACAACCGTTCACGTGATATACGATTAGGTTCACATAGTATCCTCCTGCGGCTTCGTTTGCGTAATACTTGCTTTGCGATATAAAGTGAACTTCACTCAGAAGCATTGCACAAATATTCTTCGCCTTATTTATCATCCTAACTAGGTCAGATATTGGTTGTTTCATCTATATTATTATGGTTATAGGATTATGGGTTACAGGCCGAATCGTTGGTACCGTCACCACCAGTGGTACCAATAACCATTTTGTCCTCAAGGGTATTTATTTACTTATGTGACCAACTGAATTAGAGTTTTCTAACTATTGTTGTTTAAAGTTGATGGATATCACCAGCGGCAGTGCAGTGGTTGTGTGGCTGTGCTCTGTTCTCGTTTCTTATGTTGAGATTTTATAGTATCTACATTCACATATCTTATAAAAGATATCTCTGTAAAACTGACTAATTAGGACACATTGTGTCAGCCACTTGCCCACTTCATCCTTTTAGTCGAGAGCTAACATAACTCGAAACTTTATGTACCTACCTCTGATTTCTCGTGTAAGAACACATAATTGGAAACTTTATGTACACTCGCCTGATTTCTCGTGTAAGAGCACATAATTGGAAACTTGATTTACCCACCCCTGATTTCTCATGTAAGAGCACATAACTGGAAACTTGATGTAGGTACCCACCCCTGATTTCTCGTGTAAGAGCACATAACTGGAAACTTGATGTACACTCGCCTGATTTCTTGGGTAAGAGTACATAATTGGAAACTTGATGTACCCACCCATGATTTCTCGTGTATGAGCACATAACTGGAAACTTGATGAGCCCACCCCTGATTTCTCGTGTAAGAGCACATAACTGGAAACTTGATGTACACTCGCCTGATTTCTCGTATAAGAGCACATAGTTCTAAACTTGATGCACCTGCCCCTATTTTTTCGTGTAAGAAGCACTTAACTGGTGATGTAACTACTCCTGATTTATCGTATTAGATCACCGACGATTAGCTATTATATGAGCGTGTGAATCGCATCGAAACTCACTTCATATGTATAATTTGTTATAATATTACCTACTTAGTATTCCAATTACAAAGTACCTACGCTTTTTAATCCTCTCTCCACCCGTTCAAGTTCAGCAGTAGGTACATACTTTCGACATTGAATTCAAAACATTCATCTATACAAATCTATGCATACATAACATAAGTAACTTAGATTTACACTGTCAGTAGATTATTTGTTTTCATATCAACAAGTCCACCCTAGCTGTGCGTAATGCGACTCTATAGAACGACATGTTTGCCCGAAAGATTTCCTTACGGTACATTACTTTGGTAAGTAATGGGGTGTTTCTTCGTTGCTTCTTCTTCGTTTTTTATCACGCCTTTAACCTACATAAAGTTTTGTCATTGTATTTTGTATTGAATTTTGATTATAAAATTAGATTGGTACTCATGACACCTTCTTACCACTAAGATTCAAAGTATGATCAGTCTTTCGATACAAGAAATTGGAGGTAATCAGGTAATGATTATTCCATGTAAGTAGGGGACATGCAGTATTATTTAATCTGTGGGGTTCAAATACTAAAGTACCACCGTAGTACCACAGTAGTACGGTACCACCGTGAGGAAACCACTTTAACTTATATGTCTTACCGCCCCTTCTTGTCCAGTCTGAACCACTAATGGGTTGTGTTGTGAAGACAGTTAGGTGTTCGGTTTCGTTCCCTCTCATTAAAATAAACCAATTTGAACTCTTTGAACCAGTGTGCCGGTGCGTGATAACAACTTACTGTAACAAAAGTAGTTAAACCATTTGTCACAGTCGAGTGACCTCCAGCCATCAATTCAAAGCTCCAAGCTAGTGTCGTGTTGCGGTAAAATACGGTCGACTAAGTTTTTGGTATTAATAGGCCACGGTGTGTAAAAAATGCGCCATAGCCGTATAAAAATTATTTACCTGGCGAGGACGTAATAAATCTACAGCTTTTGCTATGAACCCAGCTTCCTGCATGGTATTCATAAATACTTATTTTACTACCATAACGTAATTAAAATACCTTGGCGGCCTTATTGGCCTCCTTACGTTTCTGAATTATTCAACAGCGTAGCAGTGACTGTGACGTTTAGATTTTGTAAACGAAAAACGATAAACAGTTGTGTAGGTACTTACCAACCTATTTCGGTAGTTTGGTAGCTTTATCAAGTAGGTGCCTAGCGGCTAGCCCCACAGATGTTAAAGTCAAAAGTTGATACAGTTGATAAATATTTTTTTATAGACGAACAGACATACCTGATGGTAAGTGGTCACCGTCGCCTATAGACACGTGCGACACCGGGGGGGGTATCAAATTCCCCTATGTATCTACTCATAGTCTCATAATAATTTAACAGTTGCTCAATGTTAATCGTATACCTAGTTTAAGCGAGCTATTATAGAACTTTTTGGTTTAGGTGTTTTTTGGGCTCAGAATCTTGCCTGAGCATCTTTTGCCGGCCTCTTTTCCTTAACAACCTATCCATTCTACCTTATTAATGCCAGACCTTCAACCCTATAGAGATGTGCTCCAATTTGTATAATTTTACTGACGTGACCTTTGGACGTGACTATCCCACTGAGGTTTGAGATATTTATATTTAGTCCCATAAGAATTACATTTACTTAGATGAGAAAATACTAGTAATTTGCTACCTAAAGTTTATAAAACTGGGATTACTAAGTTAAAACTTTAAATCACCATTATTAAAAAACCAAAATATTCAAGGCTTATCGATTTTGAAAACAACCGGGACTGACAGCTTAATAAAAGTAGCCCTCTGGAGTAAAGTAGCGCCCATGAACAACAAATCCACAAACCGACCGCGCCCGTCGTTGCTTAACTCTGTTGATCACATTGAATCCATGCGAGCCATTGGGCTGTGGACGATTCCACATGTGTGTGCCCAAAGGCCCCAAGTCCCAACCTTAGAAGGTCCAAATAATAGGTACTTCTCCTTCACTTTAGTCAAAAATGTCATCCCCTTTTCAACCCTTTGTAGTTTTGCTGAATTTATATTATCGCTGTCACTCCCCATTTGAGAAAAATAGCATAGGTACACATTTCGTCCAGTATCGCGTCTTAAAATTTTTAATTTTTCCCCATCCTAATTAACTTTTTGTTTAAATTTTTCCGAAAATCTGTTATTCACACCACCACAACCCTCTCTTTGTCCCACTGTTCGGCACGGGTATCCTCTCAGAATTCGAGGGATATGGCCCTAGTGTACCACGCTGGGCTAGTGCGGATTGGCATACATTTAATTTCTTAAATCGCACATAACTTAAAAGTCATTGGTGCGTGCCATTTGGGTTTGAATCCGGAGTGACAGGCGAGTTCGATAGCCACTGGGCTGTCACCGCTGCGATGTGAAAAGAAATCTTTATATCTATTTTTTTACTATCGAACTGTATTTCAAGGGAACCAAGTAAAATAACATTAACCAGATAAAAATTGATAATGTTCTGTTCCAAAGCCTTATCTTTAAAATTGCCACTATAGTTGGACACTAAAGCTATATGGGCTTATGTCTTGCCTAAGTTAGCGACTCGGGATAATTTTGTGAATCTGGCACCCAGCCAAATTTCTCTTCTAAGCTTCTTTGCTACGGCCTTTGGTCTCGAAAGTGGTGGAATCTAGCTACTAAAATGACATCCAAACGTGAAAATATATTATAGTTAGATTCGACCAAACTAAGATTTAAATAACTAGAATCTTCTAGAAATATTTAAAAGAAATATTTAAAATACATAATGTAACCTATTAGAGTTAGTCCAATTAGGTACCTAGTAACATTCTCGTTCCATCCAAGTCGGAAACAGATAGTCGTCTCGAGAAAAGTATTAGAATATAAAAAAAAAAACCATTATTTTTTTTATATTCTGTATGCATATACAGGACAACGGATTCCCTGTTCTGTTCTGTTACTTTAATTTTCGTTACCATATTCCGCTATTAGCGCCATCTCTCGAGCGACAACCTTCTCTGTTGTGAAAGGTTGTATAAGTTCATAGACATTTTCATAGATGGCGTGCGCGCTAGTTCCTAGTAGTGAGTTGCGTTTGTTGTGAACGGTTGTTTAAGTTTATAGACATTTTTATAGATGGCGTGCGCGCTAGTTCCTAGTAGTGAGTTGCGTTCATTTACGTTGTACTTCTTACTCAAGAATCCCTACATTTGTTTTGTAAAAATTATATCATATTTAACCTAGTTTAGTTTAAACTCTGCTACTTTAGATCACTATCTTTTCGATATCTATAAAATTATAATGAAACTGCAGTGTTCGTTTATTTTCATAACTGAAAACGGTCTGTTATCAAAACTTTAAGATTCCGAACGTTTGTGACTATGACAATTAATGACAATTGATTTAATCTGTGCTGTGTGTTTGACAGTTTTGACACTGTTCTTTTCTTGCGCGAATTTGGCTTGGAATTTGTGGACTATCAAATCAAATCAACAAAACAACTATTAGATTAACGAATGTGGATATGAATAAATAATAAACTAGGCGGATGTAGCTGCAATAATTGACTTACCGTTGACTCCATCCTTCTAACGACGTGCTCCGGTGCTCAGGTTTGCACTTAATTTGTTGTACACTGTGCAGTTTGTTCTTCAACTTAAGACTCAGTCTCTTTGGGCTTGCTGATAATTTTATACTGGACATTGTAGTATTGCGTGTGTTTTGTTATATTTTTTCTATTTATTGTTTCACTTTTTCAGTACGAAATGGACACAGCAGAAAACTCGGATTCTGAGGGTGAATTTGCCTTTGAAACTGACCATTTGGCTATTCGCGGCAACAAAGAGTACTGTGAGCTGCTGAAGTACATAGTTAAGCTAGAAGCTCAAAAGGCTAAGGCTTTGCAGGATATTGAAAGCTTAGTGCAGTGTCAAAACAAGGCTTTAGATGATCCAATTTCATTCGTAAATCATTTAAAAGAAGACAAAGTCAAATTTCCGCCACGTCAAATTATAACAAACATACCCCAGCTTGACTGGGGAAAATATGGAATTGATCCCATAAGCGATGACAATAACCTGGACAAGAAAGTCTGTAAAGAAGAGGATGAAAGTACTAAAGTGAGAGGCAGAAAGTTCACTGACACTAAACCTGAAACTTTCAACCAGTTGTGGTCATGTGAGGAGCAGAGAAGATTAGAAGAGCTGTTAGAAGTATATCCCGAGGAACCAATTGAGTCTCGGAGATATAAAAAAATAGCAGAGGCATTAGGTACCCGAACACCTGTTCAAGTAATGAGCAGAGTGCAAAAATATTTTGCAAAACTAGCAAAAGCAGGATTGCCCATCCCTGGCCGAGCACCAAAAGGAGTACACAAGGACAAAAAAAGTCTCCTGTATAAGAAGTCAACATTTTTTCCACATCTGCATGTTCCTGTCAAAATGGACGATCCTTTTGAGGCTAGTGAGGCATACGACTCAATATCTTTGTTTGAAAATAAAAATGGTACAAAATATATGTTAGACTTGTTAAAGGCAGCAAAGGAACAAAGGTTACTGGATGAAACATCTCCCGTTTATCACACAAATGTACTCTGTGTTGGTTGTCAAAAGACAGGTTTTCTTGGGGCAAGGTGGACAGACAATGCTGGCACTGACTATTGCACAGACTGTGTAGTTAAACTACTCCCAGCAGAGAAACTAATACCAATTCGTCACTGGTAGTTATGATACATTTTTTCTACCAATATTGTAGGGCTTATGAATTAAAAAAAAATTGCAATAAGTATTCAATTTTAGTGCCTAAAATTAAGTTACAAATAAATAAATTAAATCAGTTTATATTTTGGACTTGTAATTTTGCTACCCATGTTTAGAGGTATTTCATTCTATAGATAAAGGTATAATTGGTAAGATATTTGTTCCTAGTTGGAACTCCTTTTACATTTCTACTGTATTAATATAAAAATACTTTTAGAAAGTAAATGAATGTTATATACTTGATTTAACACATTACGATATACCTATAAGTATTCCAATTAAAAGAAACTTAATATCTCATGAAATGAGTAACTAAAAATCTTGACTATGTTTGGTATAAGTAGGAGTTTATAGTCTGGTAGTAGGATAGTAGGTAGCACAATTAACCTCAGTTGTATACCATTTAAATAACACCAACAACTAACTGCACACTAATTGAATGGAGTTCCACTATCTAATTAGCATTACAATCTATCAACACTGAAATTAAAATATTCACAGTTTCCTAATAATTTTCCACATCCCGTAATTTCTTAATATCGCGCGATCTTAAATTCTTAGTTATAACTGACAAAAGGAAATATCTCTTTTTCTGTCGTCGTTACTCTCGGGTTGCGATAACATTAATGGCGTTATTGTTGGAAAAAGCGGGCCGAGCTTTCAGACACCAGACCCGCTGCAGTGGGGCCGCCGAGTGATGAGGAACCACTGGACTGGAACACTGAACGCAGGGCTATCTCTGTATCATTTCTGGATTTGACGCGAACATGATT
Source organism: Carterocephalus palaemon (assembly GCA_944567765.1). Taxonomy (NCBI): domain Eukaryota; kingdom Metazoa; phylum Arthropoda; class Insecta; order Lepidoptera; family Hesperiidae; genus Carterocephalus; species Carterocephalus palaemon. The sequence continues at coordinate 11,206,696 of OX155641.1, read as the reverse complement.
CAAGTAGGTACCTTCGCTGCGACCCATAGACGTCCCACTGTTGGGCACGGGTCTCCTCTCAGAATGGGAGGGATTAGGCCTTAGTCCACCACGCTGGCCAAGTGCGGATTGGCAGACTTCACATGCCTTCGAGAACCTTATGAAGAACTCTCAGGCATGCAGGTTTCCTCACGATGTGTTCTTCACCGTTATAGCAAGTGACATTTATTTTCTTAAATCGCACTTAATCGCACTGGGCTGTCACCGCTACGAGTAGGTACCTACTTAGACAATAAACCAGTGATTTGCCCAATTGAATGAATTTCGGCTGAATCGAAATGCTCGACATAAACGCTTATTTAGAATCGATAAATGTTTGGTGTTAGAGAATGCATTATGTAATAGGCTCGCAATTTGTACCGCTTTGATATTATTGTTTCAGTAATGTTTATGTAGGTATTTACATAATCTTTTATATTAGAACCATTTTAATAAATTTATCTCCAAACGTTATGCTATAAAGTAGCAACCCTACGATCAAAGCTAGCTAGATAGATGGATGTCCGATAGATAAATAGCCTGAAACAACAAGGGAGGCTGGCCGACTCGTAATCGACATCGCGGTAGACACTGACACATTTACATTGTGGATGTGATTGTGGTGTGGATGTGATTCTTTTCGACCATTCTGTACCTACTTAATTGGTAGTATTTGATTGCACTCTAAAGTTTTTACCCCAAAGGAGATCCTGTATACTTAACAATACAATAAACAAGAAAACTGTCTTGTATACGTATTTTCTGTAATATCTTGGTGCCACGTTTGACAGGATCGTTGAAACGTGATTTTTTTAACGACAAGCATCTATCTAACAACATTCACTAAGCGTTACGCGCAGCAGGTGTCAGCTATGAACTAGCTTTGGCATTCGCCCAATGCCTCTTTTGTAAATTTTGAGTCTGTAACAGGTGACAGGCATATATATTTTTATAAATGGTTTTTCTTAAGTTCGACCATTACTTTTTGATGCAATTTAATATCGTGCAATCCTACGTGAATACGAAAAGCTTTTGCATTTCACTAGGTGGGTAATATGCAGAGATAGGCATATACTATGCATGATACATATTTAAAGGTGAAAAACTAATAGGTAATACCTTTAAATAGTTTCATCGATTTTATCATATTTCATGATAAGTACTTACATTAAATATGTACTAATTAAGTTTAAGATTTGTCACATAGATTTTGAAGACAAGCAATATTGGCGGTAGATCACACTACTAAATGCAAACAACTTACCTAGTTCCGCATTTGATTTGATTCACTGAAAATAATATTAAAAAGATATTTAGTTTTCTGGAAACATCATTATTAACACAAATCTATGACTATTAAAGACATTCATGAGCGGCTACTAATTTACCGATTTGAATGTATCACGGAAATGATACTACGTACGGTAAACGATGACGACATCATATACCTAGGTACCTAATTGCGTATCGATGAATTAATGCGATGTTAAAAATATGTACCTATTCTGATTTATAATTATTACTACAACCAGTAGTAGTAGGTACTTATTATGAATTGTTGATTTATCTCACTAAACATAAATCTTCAAGGAAATACGAAACACTGCAATGGCTTAGATACCAATATTGGTTTCCAATAATTTATGACTTACCTACCTACTCTAGCACCCACAATCTTTATGTACCTATCATAAAAATGTGCGGCACAAATCTACTATACTGTGCTCTGGATAGTGCTAGTAGATAGGTATTTTAGTTTTCGCTTACAAAATTAATTCGAGGAATATTAAAACAAAATTTTTACCATCCATACATATTATAATACCTCATGATTAATAACCAATTAAGCATGTACTCACCACCTGAAAATAATATGGAATCGTTATTCAACAAGGACAAAAACTCTATTGAGGGACCGTAATAAATTTTCAAGCGGCCCCTCTTTAATAAAATGTTAAGCTATTAAAATGACATTTGCCTTCAGTCGCCAGCAGCCATCAGAAACATGGATCCAATGAAAAACCAATGTATATTTTCTCAAGGTAAAATTAATTTAATTCTGTTATATTTGCTAAACTTTATAAAACGTTCAGTTTGAAACCAATGACCACCTGAATGTTTTGCAAAAAGGGACAGCTATCCGCCGCAACCGTCGACCGCAACGGTTTCGTGTTCTTCAATCTTATATCGCAAGAAAATATCACACACGCAACAAGGACACGCAAAGAATATAGAAACGAAATATTACCAATCATCGCATAAAGTGACAAATATTAGTGTTCCCCAATGATTTGAGAATCGATCATGAATTTCAAGTTGCATGGATCATAGTAAATAAGCTGCCAATGTACCATTTTAACCTGATAAATCCAGAAGAATTTAATTATCTAGTTGTCTACACAGATCTAATCACCACGGTAGACAATTCAATTTATCATTCAGTTTTATGTACCTATATGCAATGATTTTTTCATATGTATTTGACGTTAAATAGGTAATTCTATATTTATACAGATGTTTGATTTCTAGGTTCTCTGAATAAAGATTTTTTTAATATAATTATTAAAAAAATTAATATGTTGTTATTTCATTTTATACTCACATTAAATAAATACATGGATATTCTTAGATCTTCTATTGAAAATCACTCGAAAACTTGGTTGCTCTTATTCCTTCCTGGAGTATCATATGAACGACGGTATGTATACTATACTTGCATGCCTCGGCTCGTAGTTATAGTTACGAGTACATGCACACCTCCAGCGGAAAACAAAATCCTTTTGCTGGTGCGTAAAGTTTGTTTCCCAGTCGGTTTCGGTTGATATTCATAAAAAAATAGGATATGACAGTCGAAGACTGCGGAAGCTTTAAGGTGGATTTTGTACTATCTGGACTTGAGTGGGACTTAGGACAAACTCCATACCTTACCGTTAGTCCATAGGTTGAGCTTCCTGCGAGCGGAATGGCCTGAAAGGGCTTTGTGAGTTGTCGGATATAGTGTCGGATACATACATTCATAGATGTTTACCATCTACCACCAACTCCAGCTCGGATTGCATAATTTTAGCTTGGCAATCTCATTATGGAAAGTTCAACCTTACCTTACCCTACCTCACTATACTCTTTTTTAATTAATAAATCCCGACCAACCTAGACCTAGACTAACCTAGGCATTATGCTTAGAATGCATTGCGATGCACGTTGAACAAAAGAGCTTGAAATAATATTAATGCTCTTAAACTTCTGTCGGGATACCGATAGCAGGTGTGCGATGCCAGGTTACCTTCGTTGGGAACATTTCTGTAATTTATCACACTCATAATCTCATGCAGAGCACAACACCTATTTATTGCAATTCACGTCTTCGTTATTTGTTTCTATCCGAAAACGCAATTTACGTCCTATTTATCGAGGTTAGTTTGAATGTTACATATTAGAATCTGTGATCAGTTTTGTTCTATTATGATAAAATATATGTACCTATAATCTTAGATTACATATAACTAATCAAAGCCTATAATATATAATACTCCTTTTTAATAACACGTAAACTGGGGATATATTTCACCCGAAATATTTATAACCCCCGAGAGGACAACTTGATGATGAATAAAATGGCCGTAACTGGAATATTTTATGAGAAAACCTATACAACATAATTTAGACCACGTTCCAGTCTCAAGCATGCTCAAATTACTTTCAACGTTAATTTTCAGAACAGTTGTTTTAAGCAAATTAAATTTTACATGCAGTAACGTATTACAAATTCGAATCAATTGAAATATGTTAATTCTTATACGTATGCTTTGTAGAACGGCTATGGATCTTGGCATCCATTTTTAGACTACAAGTCTCTTTTTGAGAAGCTGCTTACAACAGAATAGCTCTTATAAAACTTGGCCCCTTTTTTCACATGTATGTTTTGTTTAGATAAAGATCTTATCAATTAACTTAAGCAAGATTCTTTTGGGTTGTTAATTCGTAACTACATACACCATTCATTGGTACCTATATCAGGAATGAAAATAAAAGAGCCTCTTCTATTTTTTTGTAAGTCTCGTCAAAATTACCCCTAATAAAATGGTAAGGGAGACACACAGTATATTCACAGCTTGCAGCCTTATCTATCCACTGTGGTACATCGCAGTAGTGCAGTAAACCAGGTGGTTAAGGTAAAATGCACTTACATATTAAAAGCTATCGTACAAGTTAGTGCAACTCACTATTAATATTGGTAAGTTGCGTTTATCAGGATTTTTTTAGTTACAGCCACGCCTAGTAACTAAGGATATGAGCCACCAACACCAATCTATCGTATTGTATATCTTATACGTCTACAGGATAGAAATTTGACAGACTAGTTAAATCAATTTGGCAACCATTAAGTCCAGACACGGGAGACGTTATTAATTGCCTTCTACGATTTTGGGTCTCTCTCTGAGTTATTTGATTAGTTCCTTTGATTCCGCTGTCTCTCTTTAGTAAAACGTTCCATATCTATATACCAGTTAGAATATCCACGGCATCAAATAAGAATGTAAAAAATGTTGAAAGCATGAAATACTAAATAACAATTCGTACATACTCGTACATTGAACGACTGATTGATTGGACGCGTTTTGACTCTTATTATGCATAAATTAACAGTCGTTTTCACCTATTCGATCTCTATGATTAGGGTAAGGATATATGTACATATTTATATATCCGTGTGTACTTTCTTAATAATAATTTTGATATTTGTTATACATTCACGCTATAATTAACTGTCTACCTATTGCATCTTCTCACCAGCGCCATGGTTGACTGGTAGATAATGCAATTAGGCATTAAGTCCGACTTTTTGTACATGCAATTAAAGGTACCTAAATAATAAAATATTCAGATAGTAATATAAATATTTTTAACATAGGTACTTGTGACATTTATAGAATCGTCTACACTCCATGCATTCAGGCAAAGGCAACCCCAATTAGCATCAATTTTATTATTATCTTTAGGTACCTACTGCGAATCCCTCAGAACAATGGGACCTTTATATGAACTCTATGGTATGACAGTTACCTAACCTAGTCAAATGTGATTTTCTACAAAATTAGAAAGTGTCATAATATTGAATTCTCTCAAGTCTCATAACGATTCCTCCTTCGAACATGTAAAGAAAATGAAAAGTAAATACTCCGAGCATCTGTTTCAGTCGAGTATTGAATCATCACGCATGGCTACTTCACTTGATAGATAGGTACTTATTTAATCCCATGTACGCGGTCTACCAAGTTTACATCGAGGCCATATTTACGACATTATATGGAACTATGCGCAAAGTTCCATTTATCAACTTGTACGAGTTTGCTGGTTAGAACTGATAACCAGTGCGATGTAACTTTGCATATTTTTTGGTGAGTATTGTGCGCGCACATAAATGATGAAATCAAAATAGCGTTGTTAAACGTATAATCTTCAGCATATACAGTATTTTCCATAAGTTGAGCGACGACGAAAAAAAAGCGACAACATCATTAAAACAATGAATTTTCGCATATTAGAGCCTGAGACAAATAACTGGGTAGATATATCTATAATTTCGTGTATAGTATTAATAGCTTTCGCCCGCGACTTTATCTGCGTAAATTTCGTTTAACAACATTTTCCCCTGCTAAAGCTTTATTGCGAAATTTAGGTCTAAATTGACGATAGGCAATTTTAATCTCCAATTATTGCTAATATCGTGAGTATAATATTAACCCTATGTTAAATATGGCAGTCAAGCGAGGTGCGCTGGAACAATAAGGTAACCCAGATTAACAGGCATTTTATTATGTAATGTTTTACTAGTAGGTACAATCTTTTTCAAGGTTAAATAAATTACATGTGTTAACTAGACATCATTGCTTTATACCTTTAGAATGAACGTTTGCGACTCTTTTTCCATCCCACCCCATCCGCTGCCGCCCATGACAACTTAATTAGAGAATTAAAAATATACAATTTACTCCGAAATACGCTCTTATTGAAATTCTAATTAATACTTGTCACTCGGCCAACAAAATAAAGTTTCTTCCAAAGACGATTATCTGCTTGGAGTCCTTTATTTTAGGATGACTTTGCATAAAATAATCCAATTTTAAGGGGCTGGGTTTAGCAAATTTCAGTTTAATCTTTAGGTATAGAGTATAAACTCAAAGGCAAACTATTTTATCAGATTACAGTCAAGTAGGTATTTATAGAATATTTATATCTAGAGTATTTTTATGTATTTAAGATAGCAAAAGAGATAGAGAGATGCCTATCCGCATCCGCCCATACAAACTGTGACAGACCTTCAGACGTCTTACGCAGACCTTAAGCCAGTAAATAATATAACATTTTAGCTTAAAATACTTAAAAGCAGCAGAACAATAAAGTCGGGATTAGTTTCTTAAAGAGGCACTTGACATTTTTTTCTCATTCGTTCTGTTGAAGATTATAAAAATAGCTTTTAAAATATTTTACTTGAACATGGCGACAACTCCGTGGCGCGATCTTGAGTGAACCGGAGATATTTATTTCGCAGACAAGTATTTGTGCTCGGGTCATGAATGTTGTGTTGTTTTCAGTGTTTATCCGCCACTAGCAACACAGGCTTAGGCCTAGCGCGGGGGTGTGAGTGTGTAGGGTTTATTTATTACTAGAGTACGCCCGCAGCTTCGCTCGCGTAGAACCCATTAATGTCTGCCCGCTTTCGGGTTGCCCACTTGACTTCAAAAACGGCAAAGTTTCATACTAACTTTGCACCCCCGTTTTACCCCCCTAGGGGATGAATTTTCAAAAATCGTTTCTTAGTGCTCCCCTACGTTATAAAAGGAACCCCTGTACAAAATTTCAAGTTTCTAACCCTTGTAGTTTAGGCCCTGCGTTGATATGTCAGTCAGTCAGTCAGTCAGTCAGTTTATATATATAGACTAGTGGACGCCCGCAGCTTCGCTCGCGTAGAATTAGACCCATTAACGACGTCTACCCGTCTAACGACTTCAAAAACGGCAGTTTCATACTAACTTTGCACCCCCGTTTTACCCTCTTAGGGGGTGAATTTTCAAAAATCCTTTCTTAGTGCTCCCCTACGTTATAAAAGGAACCCCTGTGCAAAATTTCAAGTTTCTAGCCCTTATAGTTTAGGCCCTGCGTTGATATGTCAGTCAGTCAGTCAGTCAGTCAGTCAGTCAGTCAGTCAGTCAGTCACCTTCTCCTTTTATTATTTATTATTTATTTATTCCACACTGAAGTGATTAAGTATCTCATATTCATCCATCAAATTCATAATGCGTCAAGTCCACTGCTGGAGTCAACTGTTCCTTTATCAGCGCCACTCCACTTGTTGCACTTACTCTTTGTTTTCCTTATTATTTTTATCTAATATGTAAAAAAGTAACATGACAGCAAACACATTCATGATCCAAATCCAAATACAGAAGATAAAAATAAATACATGACTGGAAATGAAGAGAGAAAACGTTTAGATATATATCTGGAATAGCTTCGTAGTAGCAAATATATGCAATTAAAAGCTTGTATCCTACCTGTTTGTAATTACAAAGGGAAACAAAAGGTCTTGCTTATACAAGTGGCTCTAACGGCGTACCGTGTAAGCTACGGAAATGGGCTGTCGTGGAAAAACAAATTTAGTACGCTTTACGTTGATTATTTTGCTGTTTTCGAAGCCTCTATTCAAATATTTGTGGTACACGGGGTAGCGAATTTCTACTGGTAAACAGATTAGTATGGTAAATATGGTTGAGAAAATAAATCATTTATTAAAATGATAGTTTTCAATACCTAGTTCGCTGATTATGATATTATGAGTTTATATTTTTCCGTACCTTATCATTTCTGGTGTTTTATCAATCAGGCTGGCTCACAAGCACTTGGTAAATCTAAATTCAAAGGAGATTTCCTTTTGGAAATATGTAGGGAATTCTACATAGTTTATGGTCAGCGTCAAATAAAAACGTAATTTTTGTATACATTTTGTACTCAATTCAATATATGTATAACATGTTATTCACCTGTCTCTGTATGTGTTAGATTTGCTATTATTACATTCCCATTTTCAAAATTTACTATCCAAAATCCAAATTTTATTATTTTAAAGACAGTGAATGATCGAAAAGGTAATTGACGTTCGTCTACACAAACGTATTGAAATAGGTCTACAACCTGTTATTTATGTAACATCGTTTCATAATTCAAACAATGTTTATCTGATTTTCGGACTCGACAAGCTCGACCTGTCGGTAGTAGTTATGTAACGAATGTTGGATTATTAACATTCGCGAATGCGAATGTAATAATAACTGTTAAGCTAATAAGTTCAAACATCACATAGTTATTACAAGCCTTTTTTCATTTTAAAATTTTAAAATTGATTATGTTTAGTTGCGATTTCGCTACTACATTTATAAGACACTCACTCTTCAGCAGCTCATATAAGTTCACTGCTGGGCAAAGTGTGCCACTAAAGCGTAGTCTAGCTCACCTTGGTGACTTACTCCAACGGTTATCGTCCCTCCGGCAGTGTGACCAGCTCCAATGTCAATTTTGGTTGCTACATACAACAACTTTATGTTTTATACCCTGTTAACTTCTCTATTCTACCTCCTGCTAAGAACTTTAGTAAGGATAAAAGATAACCCGCAAAAAATTGAGTCATTGGAACAAATGAAAATAAATAAAGATAATTTATACATTGGTACTTTACCTCAAAACTGTTCCACAGTCAATAAATATTCAAATACATATTTATTTTTATTACAATATATATATATATATATATATATATATATATACATATATATATATTAACTTACTATTTCTATAGGTACCCTTTCTTTATCCCACTGTTGGCCACGGGTCTCCTCTCAGAATAGGAGGGACTTAGGCGTATAGGAGAATAGGGCGTGGTGCAGATTGGCAGACTTCACATGCCTTCGAAAACATTATGAAGAACTCTCAGGCATGCAGGTTTCCTCATGATGTATCCTTCACCGTTAAAGAAAGTGACATTTAATTTCTTAAATCGCACATAACTTAAAAAGGGCAGTTTGAACCCGGACCGCTCAAGTGAGAGGCGAGTTCGATAGCCACTGGACTGACACCGCTTACTATTTCTATTATCATTCAAAAAAACATTAATTCGAAAAAAATCGAATATTGCCGATTGAGAATGCGAATATTCGTTACACCATTAGTCGGTAGTATAACAAACAACGTTAGACAAATTGATACTATTGTTAGAGATTTTTATAGGTGTCCAACTAAGCAAGGACTTCCAAACAATTTTCATAAATCATCCCGTCCCATCTTATTATTCTTATCTTGTTATCTTAAAAAAAGTGGATTTTGTTCGATAAGTTTTCGGAAGAGTTACTGTCACATCTTGTTTTGACAAGCTTCGATGATATTTTCTGTTAAGTGGTAACTTGATCTTTTCGTTCAGTAGTAATTTCTATCTCCGATAGCCTAATCTATTTGTAGATAGGTTATGAAATCCAGCGTAAACTGATCAAGAATAGAAGTCAGTTTTTATAGATAGACAGGTAGTAGCACCGAAATACTGGTATGGATTTTCGAGTTTCGGAACAACATTACACAACATACGCCTGTATATACGCCTCTCCCGTCCGTTATTCAACGGGGCGACTTTTCACTAGGCCTATTCCCCGCACCAAGTAACCAGTACATCTAGCTTATCAGTCGCATTTGCGACCACTAAACCATCTAGGCAGTCAAACAAAAAAATTCAGATTACTTTCTGGTGAATTCTGGTGCCACAAAAACTTTTACTATCTACTTTTTCAATCTATGGCCGCAGAAATAGGTATTGTAATTCTTCAACAAAGTACTATAAGAACTTTTACTTCAAATTACACAAGGAAAAGAACTTGATATATTTGCGACATTACGCTTTATTACGGCGTCGTAAATCCACGAACAGGTAGTAAGATGTTATCGGAGAACCGCATTACGAGTGCTAGAACAAAACACTTTAATCGACGAAAGTGGAGTGATGATGAATATACACATAACTCACATGGCTGTTTTTCTCCGAGAGGATAGCGCCATACACCGTTTATATATTAATATGTTTTTCAATCAAAGTTGATCTATAAACGAATATATATATATATATATATATACTATAGTATATACAGTACACCTACTATATATGTAGCTTCAGAGTCTCAAAACTAAGAATAGTCCAAATAAATTATATGCTAAAGAAAAACGACATATTGTAACGCCTCTAGAGACCCGTCTGGCATCGTTATAGTAAAATATATTGCATGAGTTTTTGCAACTCCAGACGTTACGTTCGGTTTTTGTTACTTTGAAATATGTATGAATTTCTAGGAGATTCTCACGTAAAAGGATGTAAATGAGATCTAATATATCATTGAGATATTTATATATTTTCGTAAAAGAATATTTTTATATTAGCAGAAAATGAAGATGATGTTAAGGGAAAATATATTTTATATATGACTTAAATATGAAGAAAAAAAGTTTTTTCTCCAGTAATTTAATAATACACAACGCACAACTGACTCTTAAGTATCTACATATTGCTTGTTTTCAATTGTTAGTATAGTGTAATCACAATCAAATAATCAGTATTATCAGAATATTATAATATAATAGATGCCTTGTTTTGGGGGCGTAACACGTGTTGGTGTGTGTATTCATTGATCGCATGTGCATGTTTTCCTGTGTGGGAGGGAGGGAGGTGTTGCGAGCATAGAGGTATACATACATCACCATACATTTTTGTTCGCGGATTAGTTGCAAAGTAGATTAATTTTTGGTTTGTATTAAAATATTGTTTATTTTGATTCCGTTTATAAAATGTCTAATTAGGCAGTTCAGTTTTATGTTACGGAACAAGAGTAATAATATACTTGTAAATATTCTTGTGCAGCTTTGTTCATCAGACCAAATATCTTCATTCATATTACCCTTGTAACTAGAACTTAAAACTTAATCCATTCTGATGTTTTGTATAGACGTGTAGTAAATAATAGTACAAATAATACAATTAAAACAATACAATAAGTAGGTACAATAAAAATGAATCCTAGTGATTTATTTATTTTAACCATACACGATTTTATCAAAGAAAAAAGTAATAAATAGTTCTTATATAGCTTTAATAATCAGTAATTAAATAGACGATTCAAGCTCACAACATTAATGATTCAAGCACGAAATGAAGAGCTGGATGAAATCCAATCGTTACTGCTAACATTTTAGCGCAAGCTTTGCAAATAGGAATCGGTTTTGTTTTTAATGCGGCAGTCTGTGAATACAAAAAATGCTAACGAATGCTTTAAAAATGTGCTTACATTTTCTGAAAGGGGAACCAAAAAATAACAACTTCAGGTACGAGGCGGTTTGGCTCGAGGCTCTACAGGGTTAAACAACACAGTCATTCATTTTAGTTTATTGACAAACTGTTCCCTACTCCTGCTGCTGTAGGGACCCATGTCCAACTATACACGAAAAGGCTGACGTTTCACGTTATAATTAAACCTAATTTAATGGAACCAAAAAACGCGCCCCGTCATTAAGTTAATTTAATTAGACTAATCTAATTGGAATAATCCACCAAATGAGGACAAGCTCAACGGTTTTTTTATGAATCGCATGGACACTACCGCTGACCACTTCCAGTATCCATCATAAAAGCTTGTTAGAACGGTTGTATTTCATTGCAATATTTCTAATTGAAGTAAGTAATATGAAGTAGGATAAATTCGACTTGCAACATTTTGTATAGTGTCTTTTTACATACCTATATACATTATATATCTTGTGCCTTTTTTTGTAAATAATTTGTTTTCCTACTTTATTACAGCGAAACCTAATTAAATATCATTCCGAACAGATTCAAATTAAAACAGATAAAAAGACGTAGATTATGTGTGTAGAATACGGCCCCGTATGAGGTTTCTCCTCGATTTACCTATTTGAACCATATCGGGGACGAATTAAAAGGGGTTTTTTTGTTTGTATTTGTATGTTTGCCTCATTGAAAGTAAAATTGGCGCACATCGTTAGGTGAAATCCTTATAAAATATCCCGTTTTGTGATCTAGAAAACAAACTTAACAACAATATCTTTGTTAGTCGATATGATAACATTTCAAAGCTATGACAGGAAGATAGCAATACAAAATAGAATGTCCATCGAGTAAGTTTCATAGAAAACCTTTTACACGAAGTAACTGATATTGAGGACGAGTTTTCCAACAACATCTGAATTTTATGATTGTTTTATAGTGTAATCTACCTTGTATCAAGCACACGCATTCGCAGAAATATTGTTTTATTTGAGGATAATTTCTAACTTATTCTATAGGTACACATTCCTCGTAGAATACTCAATTAAATAAAATATGAGTTTACGGCACACATACATTTTACTAGCCTTAGGCATGACGTATTATACTTGTCCAGAAGTGTAAGTGTATATTATTTTAATTTGCGATACTAAAAAACACTGCCATTTCACATTTTTAAGTTTTCACTTCTGTCGATCCTCAATGACTGTGACCTACGAGTATTTGTTTACATCTATAAAATTAATTTATATTTATATCAATCACATAATATACCATATTCATTTCTTTACATTTACTTGGCGTTGCCTTTTATGAAAATGTTGAGGGACGATATTATAGCTACTATCAGCTGCCAAACATCCAACGCAACCAGCGCATAGAAATATGTTTTACTGTGTTTATTGTATTTATTCAAAATGGCGTAAAGTCAGATTAATATCGCGGTTTCTGTTCACAGAAGCCTTTCATCTGAAGTGACGTTTACGGGTTCATTATTGTTATCTTCTTGGTCATGATCCAAGCGTATCGTATTCTTAACTCAGAAACAAAGCTTACGGTAGGGTTGAGAGGTGCGAATACCTGCTTTATGTAAATTACTCCCTAAAATATTCACTTTGAAACGACATGGCGACAACTTTCCTTTGTCAGCTGGAATCTTTCGTAGGTAGTTTAAATATTATTTTGTTTAAACACTCAAAATTCCATAAAATGTAGAACTCAACAGAAGATCATTTAACATTATATTACATGGAGATGTGACTTAATATTTATCCAGTGTTTTAGATTTTCGTTAATCATTTACATTGACTGATCAGGATACGTAATAGGTAAAAGTAATAGCTGTAAATATAATTCCTAACAGTGGAAAGTTCGCTGATTTGTGGTATATTGTTTTTATTTATTGTTATTTACATTACAATCTTAAAATTATGTATATTTTCCAAATATTAATAAATACAAACATAAAAGTAAAATCAGTACTATCACATAAGTAAATGTGGTTGAGACTAGACTACAAGAGACTGTCCGCGTAAGAGTCGTTTTTCTATTCATCGCCAACTTCTCTAATAGGGTTTTGTATTATTTTCATGCTTTATTTTATCACCGAAATAAAATGTTTTATGAATAGATTCCAATGCATAATACCAATATCTACTCTATTACTTATATGTAACCGTTATAACAATGGGGTGTATTCGTATATCGAATCGCACCTTTACTAGTGTATGGTAAATTATTGATGATACGACGTCGCCGAAGTGAAAGACCCATGTGTTTATTACTCTGCGGAAATACCACTGTCCATAAATATATTACTATGTTAATATGACTCGATAGTACCTTTGCTCGCCACAAGTCCGTGTGAATATGTATGAGCTTGATCAGCTTGCTTACATTAAGTAGCTGTGAATACTACAAGCGGTCAAATAGAGGTTATTGGAAACTTGTTAACTCTTTCGTATTTTAAGTGAAGAGAGGAGGAAAGCAAGTTTCATGGAAGGTTAAATAACAGCAAAAATGCGAACCAAAAGAGAGTGCATCTTCCGTACCTACCTACCTACCTTTTTTTTCTTTTTAACGACTGGGAAACCTTGAAAAGGTACCCGGACGTCGTGGGAGCGACGCCGGGTTATGTGGGACTTTCACCCACTAAAACCCACTCGGTGGCCTACTCCGGCGGTACAGGAGGGCTCCGGGATCTCTTGTAGAACGCACCGGTGCCCTCCAGCGCTGCGCCCAAGACGGGCTCTTCCCGGTTTCACAACGCTGTGCAGCCACAAACAGCGTCGTCTTTCCCGGGGTCACATCGATGGACGGTTCGAGCTCCCCCTCTCACCGCCCGCAACCCCAGAAGTCCCCTTTTAGTCGCCTTTTACGACAGGCAGGGGCTACCGTAGCACTATTCTGGTCCCGAGCTACAGGGACGACCTACCTACCTACCTACCACCTACCTACTTATTAATTCCATGATTAATTGGCTGATCTGTAAAAGGAGTTAATATTCCTCAACGCTTTACTTAGTAAGGGGCGGTGCATCCTATAAAATATGACAATCAACATTTTATGTATTATACTAGCTGTGCCTGCGAACTTTGTACCACCTCATTAATTGTTTTTGTTACATAGTCCACGTAAATAAAGTGTTTTAAAAATAGCATTTAGTGATACTGCGTGATGTCGTAATCGTAACCTTTCTGTAAGAACCAAAATGATACATACATGCAATGATATACGCTATGCCCACAAGATAAAAAATAATGACATTTATTTTAAATACTTAAAAACAACAAATAAAATTTATTTAAATTTCCCCCCAAGGAACGATTGGCCAACGTCAACCATAATAAAATGCAGAAAGTCAATTAGTTTTATATAATATACATATGAGATACCTTATCACAGTTTTTTATGATAACATGATTGGGAAAACATTAGGGTTAAATGTATAGTTCGGCTGTTCATGTGATTCGTCATTAGATTCGATAATTTCGTTATTCCTTTGTAGAGTAAAATAAAATCTATATGTATTGGAGATCTCCTGGTACACCTCCTTGCAAGCCCCAGCTACTGCTAGTGCTAACGACAAGCGAGCAAAATTAACCTGATATGATTGGAGATCACATGAAAATGATCATACGTAAACATATTTTCAAATCTAGGACAAGAGCACAAGCGGTTTATCCGTAAATGCATCTTGAAAAGTTTGAAATACTTTCTATTTATCAATCAATATTTATTTACAATATATGCTATATTTAAATATTTTATATATTTGTTTTTTTTTAACTAAATAGTTTTGTACAAAACAAGTCTTACTCATATCAAGCATGTTAAGACTAAAAGGAATTATGCAAAAGAGGTCATTCCCCCCAACTAAGAAGCGTTCGATACTTGAAGTTGGGAGGGCGACGAGAATAGCAAACAAAGCCGGGTTTAGCTTCGCAAACACGATCACAACGGTTGTTGGCCAACGGCTTTTGAACAATAGCAACAATAAGACTAGCCACGTGATCGACGTGGCAATCGGATCTATAGCTCGTAGCAGGTTGTAATACCTACTACTGAATGGATGCAAATCACACTAACTTTGTAAATAATAATACATATATCAAATATGACCCTGCTTTGTTGTGCCTGCTATTAGCGGCCTACTGCCAATAGTTTCTCATGAAGCACAAAGCCTTGTCAAAGTAGTACTGTATTTTATTAATAACTAATAGTTTCGTTTACACCTAGTAAAGTTATATGTATAGCCTATGTCACTCAGTGTAGATGTAGCTTTCTAATGGTGAAAGAATTTTTGAAATAGGTCCAGTAGTTTTTGTGTGAAAATATTACGAACAAATGTTTCCTCTTTATAATATTGGTATAGAAGTATAGATTATGAATGTCTCAACTGTTTATCTATTACGGTTCATGAGATAAGCCGCTGACAAGCAGATGGATGATCGGACGAACAAACAGCGTAAATAAGCGGGTTCCGTATTGAACCCATTGAGAAAGGCGCCGCGGCCAATTGCCGTCTTTGCCTGAAGGGCACCATGGTAAATTCACCACGATAATCATGAACGGATTAGCAAAGTTGCGATTCCGATTCACGCGGCAGATTGCAGACGGCAGCGACAGATGACCGACAGCAAATGCAGCAATATTATTCAATTTATAAATTCAAAAGCGGACTTATAATTTCAAGAAAGAACATAACTTAAAAATTAACTTAAATTATACAAAAATATATTTAATGTTATTAAAATATATTTCTTTACATTTTGCCTAATAACTTTGCGTTATTAGAAAAGAGAAGTACATTTAATATGTAAGAATGTAGCACAAAAGTGTTTCATTCCAGCGAGAACAATGTTTACTTTTCTTCGTAAAACAAAATTTGCAGCTAAATATAATTTACAACAGCCAAAAATAATTTACACAGTAGAAGCGTAGCGTAAGCAAACTTTGTTAATTAATGTAATGAGAATTATGACCACACCTTTATTTGAAATTGCACGTACAGTTAACACGATGAAACTTCATACATACGGATGATAGACCTTATACATATATATAGATTTCAGGAATGTCGCAATTTAAAAGGGAACAGTCGTGAAAATAAACCCAAGTTATTGCATTGCGCAACTGCACCAAAATGGACGCAAAAATACAGGCTGTTGCTTCGACATTGCAAAATATGCCCACTATCAACTTGTGGCCTATTGCCAGGTCCCAATTCACGTTTTTTAAGTTTGTGACCCAATTTGCCGGTTTCAAAAGACAAGTAGTACATACTCGTACTTATATGACATGTGTAATATCTGGTCACCACCTACTAAAGTGGCAATGAGCTGGTCGCTCGACGGACTGATAACCTTGTAATAAATGTCCTTGAGTAGAGACCGCGTCTCGGAAAACGAAGTAATTAGAATTTTTAGCGAGCGCTTGGCTTTCCGACTTGCTTAACAAATATATTTAAGGCAAGCTGGAAAGTAAATATGGATATCTAGTTCAAACAGAATTACAAAAAAGTACGCAAAAGATTTTTTCTTAAACTGTAAAGCGGTCTGTTACTTCCAGAGATTAGCGCGTTTAAACAAACAAACAAACAAACAAACAAACAAACAAAGAATCTTCCCGCTTTTTAAAATAAGTATAGATTGTGATAGCGGCCAAAGTAACACGCGTTCTGTGAATATATTATAATAAATAATAATAAATACCATGGACATTCACACACGCCCATCTGACCCCAAATTAGGCGCGAACCTGTACTATGGGTGCCAGAGACTGATATACATACATACATATTTTTAAATACATACTTATATAGATAATATTGACATACGGCACAGAACAAACACAAGTGTTCGTCACACGAATATTTGTCCTGAGTGGGATTCGAACCCACGACCCCTGGCGCAACAGGTAGGGTCACTACCTGTTGCGCCAGGGGCCAAAATGAGTATGTGAATTCAAATGAAAATAACATTTCATGTACTTATTTCCTTTCAAGAAATAGTGACAGACAGAAAGACAGACAGTGGAAGCATATTAATAGGGTTTCGTTCGTACGGGTACGGAAACCTAAAATTTATCAGCAATAGCCGAAAAGCTGATTACAAGACACATAAATAATTTTTATCATATCATGAAATCAATACAACGCTCAAAAAAAAGCTATCTTATTGATATTATCGTTAAGATAATTTAGAACAAGTATTTTCCAAGGATGAGGCAAAAGTTCAGGCCAAGTGAGCCTTTCCAACGAAAATATTTGAGTTATGCAGGTAAAATCATATTGTATAACTTTCTCATGGATTGGGCTTCGCGCAATTCACATGTAATGTGTATTTGCCGATTCTGTGTATCTCGTAGCAGTTGTAGCACTTCTGCGCTACAACGTAGCTTAGAGCTACGACGTAGCGTCGAAATTACAGTAACAGTTAAAGTTGCCTTCTACGTGATAACGGTATCTTATTAATCTATATAATAAAAATGAATCGCAAAATGTGTTGGTAAGCGCATAACTCAACAACGCCTGGACCAATTTGGCCAATTCTTTTTTTTAAATGTTCGTTGAAGTTCAAGGATGGTTTTTACGGCGAGAAAAAATTGAAAATTCACCCCCTAAGGGGGTAAAACGGGGGTGCAAAGTTAGTATGAAGCATAACGCGAGCGAAGCTGCGGGCGTCCACTAGTCTATATAATAAAAATGAATCGCAAAATGTGTTGGTAAGCGCATAATTCAACAACGCCTGGACCGATTTGGACAATTCTTTTTTTTAAATATTCGTTGAAGTTCAAGGATGGTTTTTACGGCGAGAAAAATTTGAAAATTCATCCCCTAAGGGGTAAAACGGGGGTGCAAAGTTAGTATGAAGCGTAACGCGAGCGAAGCTGCGGGCGTCCACTAGTACATAATAACATTATAATATCAGTTATTCTATTGTTAATGCCGAATGTGTATCAAGTTTATGTCATCATTTTTAAGCAAAATGTTAAGAAAAAAATATAAAATCTTTTATTCAGCAACTCTATATCCAATATCTCCGTTGCGTATAAATACTTAATTTACATAGTACGTGTCTTTATTTTACGGTTTTGTTTGTTTGTTTTTGACTATCATTGAGTTATGTTTCTATCGTATTTTGATATTAAAATTTATTACATCGACGTCGTATTACTGCGATTATACGGGTTACATGTAGCATTATTTTTTCACTATTTGTAACTAATATGAAACTGAACACGGGTGTGGCTCCCTCTTTATTTATGTTAATGTTTAGACCACATGTTTTGGGTATTTAAATGTATAAAGAAAAGTCGTAGTTACTTCTAAAATTTGTAAAACTGCTTTCAGAGTTGTATAAATGATTAATTTGGTATAATTACTTTATAAGAAACTTGGGAGACATGATTGTCATGATGATAAATAAAAATACTTTTATTCGTTTATTCAAACGAATAAAAGCATTTTTATTTATTATTACTTTAATTCTTACCCTGTAATAGATTTAGTTGGTTATAACAACTACGAAAAAAGACTAAAAATTTATCTCAATAATTTCATCCCTTGGAAATAACTTTTTTTTCCCGTAAGTCCATGAAAAAATCGTGTCAGCAACAGGGATAAGGAAAAGGAAACGTATTTTTATGTATTTCCTCAACCAGTCCAATTAATACAAAAAGTATGTAAATCGGTTTCATTGTACAGAATGATTAACTGCACAAATAAATCTATAAAATTATTTTCCAGTACATATTTTTAAGTTTTAATACATAATTATGTTACATGACAAATGCACAAGATGGAGTTGGAAAATTTACTTATTACGTACGTAATTACTATAATTTGGTTATATATTCGTAGTTTGGGTAACTTGAAGGTGGCACAAGCCTACAGGTAACCTTTTTTGGCTTATAGGAAGGGGTCTGCGACTAAACGTCGTAGAGTCTTATGAAGTATAAAAGTGTAAAAGTATACGTTGCTACTCTCAGTTACCACGTCGGTTTCCCGACATATTTGTTGGTTGTTTCCCTGACATAACTTACCCCACCTAGCTTCTGTAGTTATGTAATACTATCACGGAGACATTCCATATAAATATTACTAATATTCCCGACTCTAATGAAATAACATTTATTTCCTTTCGCCTTTGTAAAAGGGAAGTTGTTCGGAAATAAAGCAACCCATTTAAACGCGGTTCTCATTCGGCCTCATTCATCATTGTGTCCTGTTTGTACCCGCATTGCTTAATGGGTGTGGATGGATGTCTTTTCGACCTTTGTCCGAGACTAAGCTCCGTTCTCGTTGACTTGAGCACGGTTTGGTAAATTAATTATGCTACTATACACTATTACTAGAATCTACATAATATGTCAAGTACTAAACAAGTGATTTTTTTTTTTTTTATGGATAAAAGATAGCAAACGAGCTTGCAGCACCGCCCATCCGCTGCCGCCCATGACAACTGAGACTGACTTTGAACAAGACTCAATTTGGGACTGGGATGGTTAGTCCAATTAGTTAAGAGAGTTAATTAGAACATTAGTTGGTCAGTTCGTTAGTAGGTATAAGGACTGAGGACTGTTAGTAATAGTTAGTCCTGTTAGTTGGTGTTAGTAATAGTCCAGTTAGTACTTGTTAGTAGGAGTCTCGTTCTAAGTCAGTCACAGATGTGTTGCTACCCTTGAGGACTAAGATGGTCGCCTCTAAAGAAGTGATACGGGTTCACTCATTATGTTGTAGCTTTAAGGGAGAACGATCAATTATTTTATATTTATATATTTTTTGTATGGGGTTCTATTTATCAAAGATATTCAATCCAATAAGTACAAAATATGTTTGTAATTAAAAACGGAAAGCCGCTTAATGATAAAACCTATGAGAAACGAAAAATTGAATTGGAAAAATATTTTTTACCAAATGATACACGCTGCAACACACTGGCAAAGTCACTGAGATTTGTGTTGCAATTATACGATTACTGGTTCTCAGTGTGTCTATTAGTGCGGATGGATTTCAATCCATGATCGAATGATGCATATTTGTATTGTGAATTTCAGATTTTAAAAACCAAACAGCACTCAATAGCAAACAAACAAAAGCTTGCCTCGCATTTTCCCAGTTTTTGCATTTGAAATGTTCTGGGGATGCGATTTCCCTGAAGGTAAACTCAACGTGATTTGAATGTGAACTGATATCTATCGTCTATAACAAGGCGAGCTTTGACGAGTTCAAAGTTATTAAATCATGTGAATGTATACATAAAATTTACACATAAATATGAACTTAAAAATATTGTCAAACGAAAACTATAAAAATGTTCTTAGCGCTTAGCTCAAAGACATACTTTACTACGCTTCACAATACTCGAAGCAGAGTTTGTAAGATGAACATCAAGAAGGATCGACGTCATCTAAGCTCCCAAGTATTAAATTGATTGGTAAATAGTAAACGAGATAAAGGTAGTATTAAGCTGGAATCTTAAAAGTACTACAGCTGTTCCGAAATGTGTATGCAAAGCCGAAAATTTTTATGCAACAGCAACAATTATTTTATATTTTTCATGATTTTTAATAGACTTGTAATAAACTTTTTAATGTAACATGGCTGCAAAAAAAGAATGAATTCAAAAGTTATATTATTAGTTATATTAATATTATTTCAGTAGCCAGTAGTATACCTTATGGCTTGATAACTTACAAGAGGTTTACAGAATTTTATTGCAGTCCAGTTTTAGTATTATTTATTATTTTAGTTTTAGTATCGAACATCGAGTCTTTATTGCTGTAACAATGCATCGGGAGAATTTTGGTTTCACTTGCAGTTTAACCAAACGTAGTGGCTCTGGTTTATTTTCTCTGTTTATAACTCCCATATGTATTGTGAAAGGTGTTTGACGTTTGTCTATTAACAAAATGTAGTTATTAAGATCTCTTGCGCACTAAGGACAAGGCACACCCAGGAATATTATTTTGCACAACTTACGTGATTTGGTCAGATAAGTAGTTGCATGAACTAATAAGTCACCGTTAGTCTTAAATACCGTTAAAAAAAGATTATTAGTTGTAATTAATAGTCCGTCACGAGCTTTATGGACAGCAATGGAATAAAATGAAAAAATTGGTCCCGGTTAATATAGTTAAGTCGATCCACGGAACCCAAATCAATAATTTAGGTTTTTTCGAACCCTGTGTGACTCTTTTTTTGTGTGTAACTAAAAATGCTAAACTATCTAAAATGGTTATTTTTAATGGTCAGTCAAAAACAACAAAAGTACAGACTGCCCGAGAACAATAAAACAACACAGAGAAAATTCAAGGACCGTATATGAACACAAAATTTTTGAATAGTTACTGCACGGACTACATGTTAAGTACTATAATAGTCGCTGCCATATAGCATACAATGCACTGCAGCAGACATTCCTAATAATGACCTTAGTAAAACCCGTTCTCGTTGGTAGCGTCCATAGCCCAATGGCTCGCGTCGATTCAATGTGATCGAAAGAGTTAAGCAACGACGGGCGCGGTCGGTTTGTGGATGGGTGACCGCTAGTGGCAAAATTTCATGGACGCTACCGTGCTTCGGAGGGCACGTAAAGCCGTCGGTCCCGGTTGTTTTCAATGCTGAAAACAGTCGTTAAGCCTTGTCGAAGACCCTCGGGTGGCTTGAGAACATTCGACACTGGGTTGGCCACTAGCCCCTCCACCAATCCGCATTGGAGCAGCGTGGTGGAGTATGCTCTAGTCCTCCCGCAGCAGTGTCTGTGGGGGAGACCCGTGCCCAGCAGTGGGACGTCTATGGGTCGCAGCGAAAACCCGTTCAGGTGCACAAAGGTGTGTGTGTATATATTGTGTACCTACAACTAGCCTTTGAGCTACATCCTTTCATTTCCGTGAGCTCATTACGCTAGTCTTATATTACGTACCGGAATTTTGGGAATGTGGTTAGTGCTAAGGTAATATGATAAATGTTATTATCATAATTATGCGTCTTTTAATCACGTACTACTACTAGGTACTAAAAGGTTTGTATACAAATTTGTTACTAACTAATCGTAGCATTATGTACCATGCAAATGTTACATTGCCTATGTGTTTAAGAAATATACTTGACCTACCCACTCAAATTTATATCTTCTATATATATAAAAGGAGAAGGTGACTGACTGACTGACTGACTGACATATCAACGCAGGGCCTAAACTATAAGGGCTAGAAACTTGAAATTTTGCACAGTGGTTCCTTTTATAATGTAGGGGAGCACTAAGAAAGGATTTTTGAAAATTCACCCCCTAAGGGGGTAAAACGGGGGTGCAAAGTTAATATGAAACTGCCGTTTTTGATGTTAGTGAATGTCTAAATCCACGCGAGCGAAGCTGCGGGCGTCCACTAGTGCATAAAAAAAGTGGAGGGGGACATAGTGGCTGGCGAACCCATCACTGCCTACGACTGATAAACTAAAAAACCTGATTATCCATACTTCCATACTATCCATATCCATACTAATATTATAAATGTAAAAGTGTGTTTGTTTGTTTATTTGTTTGTTTGTCCGGCTTTCACGTCGCAACGAAGCTATTAAATGGTATGGTTTTTGTGTGTGGTGATGGTGAGGAGGTTGGAGAGTGACGTAGGCTACTTCTTACCTCGGTAAAACATCCCCATTTGAAGATATCGATGTTTTTTTATTTGCTCCAGTAAGTCAGTTTACGTACACTTTATCTGCGGTCAGCATTACCTCAGGTTCCTCTAAGTATCTTTTAATTTTGGAACTGTCACTATTCATCCACCAAAAATGTGTCATGTATGATAAACAACTTATTGTTAATTCCCTTTGACCACGCGGGCGGAGCCGCGGGTAAAAGCTAGTAATTTTATAAAATCAATCGATAGGGAGCCAAAATAACAATTTTGTTTAAGCACTTGTACATATACCATTTTTTGTATGTATGTAACAAGTGCTTGTACCATGTTGTATTGTTATAAATACAATTTTTTTCATACTTTGTGTATCAAGTACGAGAATGTTAAAAATTAAAGCTACAAAATTAGTTATCTAAACTTGACGGTTTTAAAATTTTAGTGGCTCGATCCTCCGGGAGAGCTATATAAAATTGGAATATAAAATTATTTGGGAGATTCATTCGCAAATCTGTTTTCGTTTTATCACCACTGTTATATTATATTCCTGAAAGAGACATGGTAAATGAGCGCAGCAAGTTTCCAACTTTTCAAAGCATAACGACTACTTGTGACGTAAATATCAGAATAACGCATAGTAATGTGACTATTCGCTTAACTAAAATGGCGTAGGTGTTTGTCTAAAATGTTTACTGATATAAACATCGATTCTCCAAGGAACTGTGTCAGCTAATTCCACTGGCTTCTTTTTCTTACCGGCGGAGATTGTAGGTTCATCCGTATGATCTTAAAACGTGGCAGTCTTCCGCTCGATTGACAGCACATCCTGGCATGAAGGCGCTTGTTGAGGTTCCTTCCTTTTCTAGTTTGTCTTCTTTCCTTTTTAGGTTGTCCCGCAATATTAAAAATTAAAGATCTGACCTTGATGTGAAGGTAACGCGAGATTTTGGTGGTCTGGAAAACTCTTTAAATACCAAGAACATAAAACTGTGTTATGATGTGCCTGGGAATTTTTAACCTACGAAATAATTATTCTATTTATAACACATTTGCTCGTAAAGGGTCTCTTATTACACCAATTTCAATATCGTAATGTATCTCATTACAGCACTTGTGCGGTAATGTAATGTAAAACGCACTTGTGCTGTAATGTAATGTTTTCTTTTTAAAAAGGTCACGGTTTATCAAGATGCGCCGCCTAAAACGGACGGTACTTTTTTCAATCTTAGCAAAGAGTTTTTATGTCAGAAAAGTGGTCAACATTTTATGAATAAAATTGACTTTGGGAGATAAAATATAAAAAATAAACATTTAATTCTTTAATTTAATTAATTTTGACAATAAATTACAATAATGTATCTGTAACAAAAACACAAAAATATTAATTTACTTTATTAGTAATACTGGCTGTTTTTGTGTCTTTGCCTTAAAAAAAAAAGCGCTGATGCGCGCGCATCGTTAATTTGTGAACAAGTAAAAATTATTCCGCGCGCTTTTTCTTTTCGTTGTATTGTTTATAGTTGAAAATGTCGTCAAGTAATGGTGAATTTATTAATTTATTTCCTCGCAAATATGTTATAAAACGTCGTATGACACACGTGCGCTTTGATAATTACAGCCTCTGCTTTCTTGTAGCCCTCGCCTACGGCTCGGGCTAGCAATATCGCCTCGGCTGTAATTTTCAACTTACCGCACTTGTATCATAATGTACTATTATTTATTTTAATTTCATTCTACCTTAACATTTGGATCTAATTTCTTCTTAGAGCAATGTTACTTTTAATATTCATAATCTATTATTAGGAGGTAAATTTAAAATACAAAAAATAAATCAAAAAACAATAATTGTTTTCAAGATTTATAATAATAACGGTTTTATTTTAATTTGAAATAACATTTTTGTATGTACTTATTGTATATTGTATGTTGTTTTGGTGTACAATAAAGGATCTTGTCTGTCTGTCTGTCTGTCTGTCATACACGAATAAACATACAAAAACACGGATCGAATAATAATGCCCTAGAAGTGTTACGCTCAATCTACGTCTATTTGTATGACGACGAGAACAGTATCGGAGGCCGGATATTAAATCCAACGCTTAAAAGGCCATTCCAACAACTGTGGTTGCATTTGCTTTTTAAATTAAACTCAACCTTGCCGATGACTTCGCTTGCGTACTTACTTCGCATGCTGTTTGAAGTCGTTTTATTTGAAACTAGATAGTTTTTATTTGACATTATATAAGTAATGTTATGCAAATCAAAGTTACCTATATAATTATATGCAATTAACATCATTATACCTAGGGGTAGGCACTTTCGAGAAAATGGACTATGGAATCGGAGCGTAATCCATCTCGTTGTACTCGTAAGTGGGGCTAAAAATTCATTCACAAAGGCAATCATTTTTAATTACTTTTTGAGACTACAAAATAATAACGTGCGAACAACCCGCTCTCAGCTAATTTCGTTGCTTTTGATGGATTGCAGTCGGCTTTTTGTTCGGAGAGAATTGTCGTGGCGTTCTTATTCACTTGCTACTCGTTTCTTATTCATAAAAATAGTAACGTTGTGGCCAGAAAATGAAGTTCAGAATACGTATTTACGGTTAAAAATAAATTTACACAACAATACATCCATAACGCGCTATCTCCGTCGAGAGAATTGGTTCACAAATGACGTGGTAACATTCCTCGTGAGAGATGTTCTCTTACCGAGTGGAAAATATTGACTCTGCACGCTTGCAAAATACATAACATATTCGTACCGATATACGCAATGATCTATTACTTCCATACGGATACCATTAATCAACTTTCTCAATCATCGTATTGAACAAGTTGCAAAAATCATGTCTGTTGTTAAATTTTTGTTTCTGTTTTTGTTATAGCGCAACAGAAGTACATTATCTGTGAAACTTTCAACTGTCTAACTACTTATCACGGTTCATGAGATACAGCCTGGTGACAGACGGACAGCGGAGCCTTCCGTAGTAAGGTTCCCGTTTTATCCATTGGATACGAAACCCTTTTTTCGAAGTCAATTAAAAATACAGTACACACTGTCTTAGAGAATGATAAATCGTTAAAAATACGAATATTATTTCCCTCGATGGTACTAAAGTTTTTTGGCTATCTGGTTAGTTAAATCGAAACAATAATGATTGTTATAAAACCGCTAACCTGAGTAGTCATTGATGTGTGACGTAAGTGTACGACGCACAATTTCTATTCCCGAGTGCTCGAAATCTGTGCCGGAACACAGACTACTTCAATTGTTTTGAGCTATAGCCTACGCTATAGCTATAGAATTATTATTACTATTATACTATTCAGAGGTATTCTTTTCGGTTAGGCTTTTCTTTTACTGTGACTGAATTGTATAAGCCTTATCGAATGAAAAGTGCTGTTGCAGTAAATGTATGCGCCAAAGACGTGTGCTGGCATGGAATTTCATTCTGATCAAATTATCGAAGAGTACGCTTTTCGTCGTATAAGTGGCACTACGAGATAATGTAATTATTTTTCCTAATTATGTAATTCTTGTCTTTAACATATTTGGGAGCGCAGCTTTTAGTAAATGTTCTCTGTAGATTACCTACATTTAGCTTTAATTATTCTTTAGAGTACTACTGGAGTAGAATAAGAGTATTTCCATGTCTCTACCGGGAGTAATTATCTCTAGTTCGTGTTTTCTATTCTCATACAAAACACGAACATAAATGCATAATAGTCCTACTAAATGTGAAAGTTTGGATGTTTGGACGTTAGGATATTGGTTTGGCTGAAACTTGGCACATAGATAGACGATAACCTAGACATTGATTGATTGTACTTAGTGGTTGATTTATTAAAGATAATTAAGTTTTTCATCGCATTAGGCTAAGATCCTTGTATTGGTGGTAAGTATATTGAAAAGTCTGGCCGTCAATAGATGCCGCTGACCGTAGTTCCAAACTTCATTACACTTTTTCGGCGGGCGAAGCTACGGGCGAAAGTTAGCTTTCTTATATGTAGTATATTCAACTCTGGTAAGAACATATATTATTTCTTACGGATAAATTACATTCCTGATAGATGTGCGACAGCGAGCCTTAATTGTTTACTTAATTAAACGCCTCATAAAAGCAAGTCGCAATGATAGATAGAATTGCGGCGGCAAATGACTTACTAGCTCTCTCATTTTATTACGAGTGTAGGGCTATCTGATAATGTCTACCGCAGGACATCCAGCCTCACCGGTTCAAACGAGAGAACAGCGTAGCTTAAGCTACCTTATTTCCGATATTTCTTTAACCTTTGAATGTCTCACACCCAAGTAATTGAAATAGCCGTTTTATTGCACGGCTAGCCCTTTTATTGAATAATGTCATATAAAATCATTGAAGGCACTTAAAATATTCGTCAATACGGCTAACTTAACATTAAAATGTAGATAGATAATAGAGAATGCCGCCAGGCATTAGGTAAGTCCGCCCTTTGTTAAAACATTTTGCTTTTTACAATAAAGAAATAATTAAATAAAATAGTATTCATGTTGTAGGTGCTTGAATGTGTTCTTATTACTCTCCCACCACTTGTGCCATTTGTATTCATCCACTGATCAACGTTACATCATGTGGATTTAAACCAGTTGGATCCGACAGATGATCAATTAATAGCTCAAATATAAATAACATTATTTAAAGCGCGATGAGCGAGGATGCAAATTGAACAAAACCTACATAAAACTACAATGCACTTAAACGACTATTCTGTTGCAAATCACGTAACAAGTTGGTCGATTTCCGTAACGAAACTCTCGTGTAACATACACGAGTCTTTCATAACGAATTTCACAAGCTTAAGCCAATGTGCATCATATATAAAAACAAAAATGAAGTTGAAGTTAAACTGTAACACTATTATTATATTTTTGGGATACACGTCACATGAAAATCTGTGAAAACTACATGTCGACATTGGGCTGGCCACTAACCAATTCTCTCGCGATAAATACCCATCAGAATACTTTGGGGATGGACTCCCTACATGCAATGGAAATTAACCTTTGTTGCCGCCAACCGCCTCTGTGACCGCCGAAAGCCATTTCCTGGGTTTATTTGCTCCTTAAATTGCCCGTTACGTCATTCATGCGAAGCACAGAAATTATAATATTCGAGTGGGTAAATCCAAATGGACAAGGAAACGTAAAATCAGATTATAAGTTGTCACAGTCTCAGACGCATAACTTCAATGAATAATTACGGTTACCTTCCTACTTAGCATCTTAATATATCTGACAATTCTAAGAAATAGAAATATGTTTTTCTGTAAGTAAAACTGATTCTGAATTAACATTTAAGAATTTCGGTATGCTCACTGGATTGACCAGATGGAATGCCTGTCTTCTCTGATGGCTCAGAGACAACCATTCCGCTCAGAGATAACCATACCACTGAATGGAACATTACTTCGAGGAATGTGATTAATTTAGGCAAAAGTGTAGTACATTATATTAACAGCGGTGACAACTTAGTGGCCATCGAACACGGCTCTCAGTCGAATTCGTGTGGGTTCGTATCCAATCAGCACGCACTCATAACTTTTCCATGTAAAGTTCGATATAAATATTTAATGTCACCTGCTCTAACGGTAAAGGAAACACGTAAGGAAACCTGCATGCCTGAGAGATCACCATAATGTTCTCGAAGGTAGGTGAAATCTGCCAATCTGCACCCGGTCAACGTTGTGAACTGTGGTCTAACCTTACCCATTCCGAGACTCTTCTCGTAATGGGGGTACTGTTGGGCTCGGGTCTTTCCCGTAGTAGGACAAACAAAGGGTAGTGGTAGAGTAAATCATACTCACTGGTGGTCCACGGTGAGGGCTCGCCGAGGCGGGGGCACTAGAGCGACCGGCCAGGCCGCCTGCACGAGCGATTCGCGAACGAACTGCTCCCAAGATGGCGATGTTCCTTGAACAAAATAAAGGCGAGATTTAGTTTTAAATTGACATTGTTTATGGATGGTTGTTTGGTCTATTACCACAGCTATTACTAAGAACCTTTATAAAATGTATGTGCATAAAACCCATATAGGTTCTTTTTAAATATTGCGGGGAATTACGACCACCACCCAAGGTAACTATTATCCTATCGTATGACAATTGTTTTAAACTATTCAGGTTTAAACGGTTCGGATTTATGATTATAAGTATAACTAATGTTTTTACGTATAACTGTAATATAAATAATCCTTCCAATTTTTGGTACGAGCCTAGCTTGGCTATTGAAATAATTACACAAATACTTCAAAGCAGGGTGCCGCAACATTGACCTACTTTTATTCTACAATGCACGATTGTTGATAATATCGATAATATTTACTGTCTAAAACTGCTGCGAGTACATAAATTCTTAAATTTACATAGTCGGATCGTTAGTGTGTAAATTAACAAAATTCCTTCGCCGTGTAAGCGTTACCAAATTTCCATTAAGTACTTGAAGGCCAATGGTTTACAAAGGCAAACTAATTTGGTGGCAATGTAACGTTTCGGCTCATGTCAGTCACGAAACAAAAGGCTCCATGGTAGGTCGAAGCTTATTTGTAGTCCTAGTACTTACTCTAAGAATTTGCCCGTTCAAAAATGGATGTAGAAATTGGCTAACTTTGAACTTGTCCCGAGATGTTTGCTGGGGACTAATGTGGCAGCAAACATTGCAACGCTACGAATGAGTTGTTCAGTAGGTACTTTTAACATTCTTGTTTTCCTCTCTTTCAGAAATACAAAATTTTACTGCCAGCATAATCTTATTATCCTTGTTTATATTAAAATGCTTTTTCCTCGTTCAAAAGCTCTCTATTTGGTCACGAGTTCTCTAGCTGTAATAAAAATACCTTAAACTCAAGAAGCCTTTTTCAATATAGATATATAAACCAAAATGATTTTAAATCAATCCCCGCTATTAGTAAAAATATCTATTTCGTGTTTAATTCACCATAAATAAGGCATTTTTTGTGAATTCATGGTGATTTTTCGGTTTCGCTACATTATAAATTATATCACGATTTATGCATGGACATAATGAAGAGCCCATATTCTGTTCCTCAAATTAATAGTGGTTCCAGTATAAATTATCTTCCATGCATAAACGTTCAAAGGGATTGCTAATTGCAATTTCGTGTTCCTCATATTATTATATTGCTAGCTAGCTAGGTATCACGGATACCAAGGGCATTTAATCACAGCTACTTAGTACAATAAAGTTTCATTAGGATACAAACAATACTAGCTTGTAGACCCAGTTAGACCTAACGTAGGTATCACATACGAAAAAATGTTAGATAGCCTTTTTTTGAAGTAACGGTTCAAATAATATTGGTAATGACTGGTAGATAATAATTAAGCACTTAGTCTGCTTCATATAATAAAGAATAAATAAATATATTTAATATGCATCTTACACGTAACTAGATGGCCGTAAAGGATATAAGCATTATAAGAAAAATAGTTTTATGTTATAACTATACCAGTTACAGTAGAAAAGAGCGTAGATATATTTTTAGACGAGCCACAAAATAAAAAGACGCTGCCGATGCTTAATTTGTGCTATAGCCATACATCGATATAAATTCAGAGTTTAGCTACTACTAGGAATTTCAAGTTAGAAAAACCTATTAATATTTTGATCGACCCGAAGATCGAACCCGGAACAACAGTTGCGTTTGCGACGACTAGATCAACAAGGCAGTCACATTTATACACATCTGCAAATGCAAGTGTATTCTAAATAACAATTAATTAAAATTGTTATTTAGAATATTAATACGTCCTTTAAGAGTTACTTTGAAGTGTTAGTCTTGTCCCATGTCTTACCCCACTTCACCATATTTAGTTTTAAAAATTCCGAAATACACAACGAAATTCAACACCTGAAAGTTAAATAAACTACGAGTACACATAGCACCACTGGACGACTGTCAAAAGAGCAACTTGAGAAGTTTAATAATTTCATGAAACCTCAAACTTTGTTAACTTATGAAAACTTTACCCGACGAAATCTAAAGCAAGGTGCATATTCAGTTAGAAGTTGACTACATCGTTCACTTTATGTTTTACTAGTGGACGCCCGCAGCTTCGCTCGCGTGAAATTAGACATAACAATAGTTTAGCTTACACCTAGTAATACTCGTATTATATAGCCTGTCTCTCAGTGAAGATGTAGCTTTCTAATGGTGAAAGAATTTTTGATATCGGTCCAATAGTTTTTTTGTGAAAACATTGCAAAAAAATCTTTCCTCTATATAATATTAGTATAGATTTTAAAAAGATTCCTTTGTTTCAATCAAGATAAGTTAAACAAAAAAAAATATACCATCGATTACACAGAAATATCTTAAATGAAGTAAAATACCTAATGTTTTTTGAGGTAAGAAAATAATTAAGATTAATTTTATGAGAAAATGAAAGGCACAACATCAAAGATTTGATTCAAGACAAGATTTAATCACTCAGTAGGTACCTAAATGGTAATTTACGCAGAATGAATAAAACATTGATTTACTGACTCATTGTTTTTTATTAATGGTTACGATGAAATAGTGTATTATTATTAGTATTAATTTATAAGTTTTGATTTAATAATTTTTTTCAACATCTAAGTAATCATAGTTATAAAAAAATATATATATTCTATACGGCGGATTTCAGATAAATTTTAACTATTGGCAAAATATAATACGCCAAATTACGAGAACTACCTATATTGCGTGCCGTTGTATATATGGTGAATGGTGATAAACGTTATTTACCTCAAAACATTATGATTCCTTAGAAGAATAAAAAAATATAACTAAATGGAATCTTGCATGTGGTTAATCAATTTTCAGCAATTTTTAACAAACGTAAAACAAAGATTTCGGGTTTACGGCCCGGCAGAGTAATCTGGAGCTAAATTAAACCGAAATGTTACCTACTACCAAAGCGGGAACTTTACCCAATATTTCAAATACCTACTGTAAATACTTACATTTTATTAGTAGTATTTATTAACATTTCGTGCTATTTATTTTAATTCAACTATGTATTTGTAGAATCAATACCATAGCCCAATCTATCAACAATGTAACAAATGTCAAAGAAAACATACAACTACACTGAATGACTTGTTACCTCAAGGTAACAGGAGCATAAGTTTTGTACCCATCGTCTGTCTAGTACAAATTTAATGTCTTTGACGGGAAATAATATCCCCGTGGACCATGCATGTCCACAGGACGCACAGTCACATGCACCCTGCATGTGACTGTGCGGTAACGTCACTCGAAACAAGTTCAAAATGCGGTCAATATTCTAAAGTTTCAGTACATTGAAAGTGTATTTGAAGATAGTTCTAAACTCTTTACAGTTCATAAACAAATACAGTGTTCCTTTACCTTCTCATATTGAAATAAATAATTGAATACTAATACTACTGAACTACTTACTGAAACTAAATCTAAAAACTATTGAATCTCGAACCCTTAAGGTCGAACCTTGTTACAGTCGTTTGTAACAACAATAAATCAGATAAGAAATGTCGTTATGGTCTGATACAAAACGTACAAAATATAATCTAAATATACATACAGTAATTTTTACGTTAAAATACTCATTGAAATTGTATTGCAGAAATACTCTGGAAGGAAAATATACCGAACTCACCTATTCAATTCATCTCGCATGCTTATTTAGGTACTAATACATTATGTATGTCCACTCAACAATATCACCTTAATCAAACCTAACGTATAGGTACGAGTACGAGGTACAGGTACTTATTTATATCCTTGCTCTGATTACTAAGTGCATTTGTTATTTACCTACATTGACGGAGGGAAAATATTCGTATTTGTTTTTTCGATTCGTTTTGCAAGCATGCGTCTAAAAGAATAATTGAGATGTCAAAACAAGTTGTGAAAACGCTGAAAATGTTTTTCGCAATACACAGTCGGTATATTTCACATACGTGTCACGCAATCTTAGTTTCTATCTCACGTAAAGTGTGCTATTTTTCCAGAGATGACACGGTAACGTGAGATATTTCAATTCAATATTACGATTACAGGATGGCACAGAACAATGTTTCAGGATTCTAGTTTTAGATTTCAGGATACAAACTCTGTGTTAAAGGAAAAGCTTTATCTTCATTTTTTAAAAATTGACCAGATTACGGTGACAGCGGTACTTAGCCTTAGCCTATAGGCGTAAAACTTAGCCTTTATTTAATTACAAAAACAATATCCTTGCTCTATATTGTTATTACATTATTCTTTATATCCTTGAAAATTTTACTCCTACCAGTACAAAAAAGTTTAATCGATTAGTTTACAGGCTTCCATTATTTCCACAAATAATGGAAAACCGATTTAGGCTGCCGAAACTTCAGCCAAAAAGTTAAGATCTGTATAAGTGGAACCAGTCTCCAGAAAAATAGAAATTAATAGCTTTGGAAAGTTTGAGTGTTAGTTTAGGTTTTTTTCAGACAGAGAAATACGAACGGTTTATTCAGTATAAAATATGTAATTATTACGCATTAAATTCAGTTTCTAAAAATTTCATGTGGCTTTACATACAATTAAATGGCTCGCTCGCGCAAAAAATGGACGCTTCCTTGCTTCGGAGGCCTCATTAAGCCATCGGTCCCGGTTGTTTTCACCATTAAAAACAACAAAACATTGTTAAGCCATGTCGAAGACCTTGTCGAACCCCTCCATCAATCCGCATTGGAGTAGCGTGATGGAGTATGCTTTAGACCTCCCACAGATTTGTCTGTGGTGGAGACCCGTGCCCACCTATGGGCTGCAGCTTAGCTTAGCCTAAGTATTGTGTTGGAGAGCCTAATTAAATACATATACATATAAAAATAGTAACTAATCATTCTTATTAAAAAAAAATTGTAGATATATTAAATTATCAACAAACTTCAAAACTGAAGAGAAAGAATAAAATGCTATATTGTTTTGTGGGCACAGGACCCTCCCACAGTCACAGTAGTCACAGTTGACGGATATCGAGAGCGTACACCACCCTGCTCTATTGCGGATTGGTTAGTTTATTCACGTAATATTTTTTAGTCAAGCCAACAGTTTTTGACTTTAAAAAATACGTGAGTAAAAGAGTGTGTTTTTAGTTTTGAAGACTGCTTTTCCCTGCATTCATCGATATCAAAAATACGTAGATAGACCAATATGCCGTATAGTACCTACCTTTAAAGTCTTTGCCTGCATTGAGCAGCTCAGTTTATCGGATATATTAAGAGTATGCTGCTGTAAGGTAGCTTATATTATGCGCCGCTTTACCTATTTACATAATGGCTTTGTGTTAAAGTTAAAAGTACCGAAACTCGCTGTTTGTTATCTTACAGGAAACTCCCTTGTCGAGCCACGATAATTTATATAGTGTTAAAGGGATTTCTAAGTATCGTAAGTACATTCATATTGTTAGCTATTATACTTTTAATTTGCTTTTGAATATGCAATGCCATTATATTACTTGCCATGCCATCACCGTATATCTGTGAGAAAGAAAATCAACAAAAAGAAAAATGGGATACAGGGATAGGAAAAATAGGATCTTCTAACTTATGGGCACCTATAGACATTTTTGTATCCTAAATACATCTAAATATTTTATTTATTATTTTTTTTGTTTTATTTATTATTACTTTTTATTATTTAATTGCAGTGGATTTATGCAAATTAATCCGGGCAGAACATAGTTGGAGCACGTACAAAATTGAAGTCATGTTAGTCAAAAATTATCGTTTTATATCGCACTCGATTCAATCTCTTTTAGTATAAACAGTACCTACTTATGTGAAAAAATAGTAATTATTTTTTTCTTAGTTTAAATTTTCCGTTCCCCACGAAACAAACATCGAGCAATATTGTTAAAAGTACCTGGGTTACTTATGTTGCCTCTTGCTGCTTGGGATCAAAATAATGTTCCGGTAGCCCCTGCATCTATTAGAGGCGAATAAAAACGGACTGCTCGGAACGTCCTCGTAACCCCGGGAAAGACAACGCCATGTGTAGCTGCACAACATAATCAGGCGTTGTGTAGGGTTTGACGACATAGTATCTAAGGTCATTTTGAACCTATGTTGGGCGCTGACATGATCCAATAGAGGTCAGTTAACTGTGAAGCCCTCCTCAGGCACCACGCCAAGGCCACCTAGGGGCTTCACACGTAGTAGGTGAAAAGATAAAATCCCATATAATCCCGCTCCCACGGTGAACGGGCCTTTGCAAGTTTTACCAATGGTTAAAAAAAAGGTTATTTATGCAGTACGCGCTCGGGGCGGGCACGGCGTACACTGTACAGTGTACGCCGTGCCCGCCGCGAGCGCGTTCACTCCTGAAGATGATCATCGTAATAGATCGAAACTAGTCGGACTATTTCCGACTTAAATCACACCTGAGTAAGTCGGTAACTTCAACTATGAATATAGACACTCACGAATCGTTCAGTTATTTATGTTATTAGTTTCGTTATTATTAAACGGTTGTATTTACATTAGATTGCTTTGTAGATAATATAATATTTTGATGTGCTTATTAAAGATATTAAAACTGTTTATTCATGTTACATTATTTAAAAACGCATAATAATGCACAATAACAAAAATAATTGTCTTTTTAATGAAATTGGTAATCATACATAGATGAAAATTGAATATTATGTTGCTCGCTCCAAAAAGCCGAGCTTAACAAACTGTGAACATTGAAACAGAATCAAATGTTTACCCTTATCAATCAATTCCCGACCTCCGTTCGTTGTATCATAACATTCATATTGTTTTCGAAATACATTACGGAATACACGCATTGGTAAAAATATTTTTCAAGCCCCTTTAATAGCTCACTAGTGGACGCCCGCAGCTTCGCACACGTGGGATAAGACATAACAATAATTTCGTTTACACCTAGTAATATTATATAGCCTATGTCACTCATTGATGCAGCTTTCTAATGGTGAAAGAATTCTTGAAATCGGTCCAGTTGATTTTGTGTGAAAACATTTCAAATTTCTTTGTAATATTAGTTTATATAGATATCGATGCTCTTATATAATTTATTTTCTGCACAGAACTTAAATGGTTCAGACTATTGTAATAATAATATTGGCGAATGAAACTATGTATCGTGAGGAATCAATTCATAGCGGTGACAGCCCAGTGCTATTCGAGAGGTCTGAGATCAAACCCAAGCGACACCAATGACTTTTCTAAGCTAAGAGCGATGTAAGAAATTAAATGTCACTTGCTGTAACGG
Organism: Carterocephalus palaemon; assembly: GCA_944567765.1. Classification (NCBI taxonomy): domain Eukaryota; kingdom Metazoa; phylum Arthropoda; class Insecta; order Lepidoptera; family Hesperiidae; genus Carterocephalus; species Carterocephalus palaemon. The sequence goes on along the minus strand of OX155641.1, from coordinate 11,170,370 downwards.
TGAAGGAGACGTGAGGAAACCTGCCTACCTGAGATTTCTTCATAATGTTCTCGAAGGCATGTGAAGTCTGACAATCCGCACTTAGCCAGCGTGGTGGACTAAGGCCATATCCCTCCAATTCTGAGACCCGTGCCCAACAGTGGGACAAAGAAAGAGTGTGTTGGCCCACTATTGAGCACGTGAATCCTCTCCAAATGATAAGGCTCACAGACATTTATAACTTGGTACGTTTGTAAGCCGCAGACCAAAATCACGTCGACGCATAAAATAATAAAGACCGACACACGATCAACCGTATAATGCCTCACGAGTAAAAAAACTTTTGTCTGAAATGAAACGTCGTCATTGGAAAGGTTATGAAAATATTTCTCGAAAATATTAGAACAACAGAGCGGTCTTGTTTTCAATTGTGTTGCTTTAATATTTTCTGGTATCTTTTTACCTGTTTGGAAAAATAAAAACAACATGCCAGCGCCAAAGTTTTAGATAACAATACAATGTTAAATATTTAAGAAGTAGCTCTCATCTAACGTAAACAATGTTCACCCAAGTGGGTAGTGTGTCTAATGCTTTCAGTGTATACTTATAATTTGAATTTATCGCTTGACTTGTCACAGGCAGCGTATGAACACCAATAATGCGGTTCGTACATAGTTGATTGTAGAGACAACTTGCCCTGAAACCAGTTAGCGCTTGCATAAAGACCACTATTCTAATGTAACTCTATCAGCTATATACTAGGTTATCTTGATTCTAGATCTACAAGCTAGATAATCAAAGTGTAGTGTTGTATAGTAAGTACCATTGTATAAAACTACAACTGTTATTACTACTCTTAGGGGTGAAATTTTTTCTCGAAATTTATATGGGACCATCCCAAGAATGTTCATCCAAACACAAAAAGAATCATGAAAATCGATCCATTATTGCTGGAGAAATCGTGTAACACCAAAATCCAAAACCAAAGACCAAAAACAAAAAAAACACATCAGAATTGAGAACCTCCATCCTCTTTTTAAAAGTCGGTTAAAAATTACTTTTATTTGACGGTAAAAATTACTATCAATTTTATTAAACCTTCCTTACAAGAAAAATGACTACTTAAAAAATATATTGGGTAACTTCACAATGCCTACTATGCACCTAGAAGCTACAGTCAAGGTAACGAACAGTCATAATAACATTAAATGACGTTAATTAACTGTACAACCGAGGTACTCAAATTAAATACCATTAACAGTGAAAGGAACAGAACCTAAAGCTATTTTCCAGCAGTACTCAGTAGTTCAGTGTCTGTGCGCTCTTTACTGTGCCAGTTTTTACATTTAGTATTAAGGTATTAAGTAATGGAAACTAGTAGCGTTAGTAACAAGTCGATTCGATGTCGTATAGTCTATGTCAAGGCTTTCGTGTGCGCAGATTATAATTGCATAAACTTCAGCCTGAAAAACGGTGGCGTGGATACCTAAGTATATAGACCACACTACCCCCTGTGGTCCACAAAAGGCGCCCGCCCCAGATTGACCACCCTTTCTAGATCCATCCGAATACCAGACGATATAGCTATTTTTAAGATCTGGAGCCTTGTGCATCCAATAGTCGCGTATGGTAACATTGAACAGCTTGTTGAAAACTAACTGCTTGGTAGTGCCGTCGCTGGGCATCGCCATGATTCTGCAAGTCATGAGGTCGTCTAAGAGCATCCTCATGGCACGTGATTGCCAGTTTGTCCTACCTCCTTCGGCTGCCCGGAGCAGAGATGCCCTGGCCTCTGTACATAGGCTACTTTTTAATTGGAAAAAAGTGTTGAAAAGGGTTGAAAAGGGGGATGAAAGGTTGTATGAATGTTTTGTCATTTTCAGAACTAGAAGCATAAAAATTATATCTTAGGCTGTTGATTAGATATCAATAAATATGGCATTCAAAGTTTGTAAAAATGTTACCCTTAAGGGCAAGGGTTAAAGTAAACATAGGGGATAACACATTTACGGATTCATTACAAATTTGTGGAGCTAAAGTTAACGCGTTAAGAAGAATCTATTATTATGTCTAATTCCACGCGAGCGAAGCTGCGGGCGTACACTAGTATAAAATATCTAAGGTAATTAATACGAATAGAATACATTTGCAAGCAAACCTAAATTGGTCTGCTTGCCTACTATATTTCTAAAAAAAGGAAAGTATATAAAAGGTAGGTAAAATTCTTTACCTTGTTACTAGCTACATACCAAATGGAACGGCATATACGCAGAACAAAGGGAATTGCGTTCTACGCGAGATTTTTGTATAATTTATGAAAACTCCGAGAAAGATTGTAGCATTGCGCTTAGCTGTTGGTACGTATTTCATAGTTTTGCAACAAGTGTGACCTAGATTAGACCCCGTTCGTTTTGTAATAGTCACAACATTTTTTTGTTGCATTTATTTATTTTTATTATATACGAACTTTCTAATAACTGAATTAATCATAGAAAGTCAGTCAAACCCCGCCAGTTATTCAGAGTCTGTTGACCACTGAAATCATAGTGCCATGAGCTCGTCGATTCCTAGGTTAACGTCGATAAATTTTTCCCTTTGTGATTTGTAATATTATTATGTCAATTTTGTTCATCGGACAAAATTTTATCCTTCTGCAGGGCTCCCTCAAGATTTGTCCCTCTGCTTGATTTTTATCATATTTATTCTCCAGATATCACCGTGTTTTTTAGAAAAAAACTTTTTATGGTTACTTCGAAATAAGATATGCCGCTAAAATGCTACAATAAATACAAAACCAAACCATTTAATTAGAAGCCGTCTGATGTACTCGTATATGCAATCTGAAAATATTGAACGTCGTTGGTTAAATTTTTCATTAAAATATGTCTTTAACCAAAATTTTATTAGACTGACGATTGTGTTCTGCTCTTTTGATTGACCTAGCCAACAAAATTTCATTTTTCTACCCAAATGGCTCACGTATCTGAATTGTTCGCAATTTCTACGAATAAAAAGAACTGCATAACTTCATTTGAGTATAACTGTCACGTTCTACCGTGCGCTTTCGATGTTCCCAAACATTGTTCGAGCAGCATTTACCTATTTATGAATATTCAGAAAAGACAATGTCTAGTTTAAAAAGCTTTTTGCTTGCTATATTTACTCGTACTTTTTTAGCGATTTATGTAACTATAGTATGCCAGCCACAGCCATACAAACACTTTTAAAAGACTATGTCGTTGAGTTCTAAAAGGTTTTGTTTCAGTAAAAATGATCACTTGTGATATGATTTTGATCTATGCCAATATGGATTACTTGTGGTTTTCGAAACTAAGAACTTAATACGAAGAGATTATTAAAATAAAATAAATTAGATTTTAATTTTATTAACCATTATTTTACTTTATGGGTATTAAACGTACTTTACGTTTACTACCAATGTTTTTTATCTCTCGGAAGCTTGGAAGTTAATGATCATGACTTAATTAGGTCCATTCTGCAACTTTTTTTGCTTCAAACTTCTGTGAGAATTTATTACCTGGAGAGCGCACGTAAATTACGAAGCTATAAACTAATTTATCACCCAAGCATACATTTTCTTTATTAGGTATTTACACACTAACCATTCAGACCAATCTTCAGTCCGGCAAAATGATTACACGTTAAAATAACACAACGCACCTGTGATACCCCCTGGTGTCGAACGTTTCCATAGACGACGCTGACTACTTACCATCAAGGGGCCCGTATGTCTATTTGTCAGTCTATATTATTTAAAAAAAAAAGTGCCACTGAAAATTGGTGATAAACAGAAATTTAAAGCATGAGTCTAGCCCCAAAAGCTCAACCTGACTAAAAAATTTACATCGATCGCGCAATACTAACAGACAAGACTATTCATCACAACCGCCCAGACATTACTTTACAAGTAATGAAAATCTGGAACCAAGAAAGAGTATCCTATAGTCGATTATGGGGATCATCCCCAAATATCAATTGCGCAAATTTTTACAAATCGAGACGAACGATACCTACATACAACCAGACTAATATAACAATCATAAAATTCCCCAATATGTCATTTTCTTGGCTTTCACCGTAATTTACATTAAATTACCAGCGTAAGCTGTGAAATGGAAATGGAAAAGAATAAATAATAAAAAATACTTACTTCCAAATTACCGGTTCCACATCTGCACTCGTAAAATATAAAGAGATACAAATAATAAAAATGTTTTTATTGCCACACATACATTGGCTACACAAAAAAAAGTGAATTTAAATAGGATTTAGTGGGCAACAGGAGAAAATATAAAATTTCATTCTGTAAAGAATTTTTAAATTGTTATTCCGAACTAACTTAACGACTTTGAATTCTACCTTTTGATCAAATTACAACTTATAGTAAAATTATATCAAATTTAATTGATAATAGGTACGTTAAACAACATTGTCTATTAAAAGATCATTTAGGACTCGTCTGACGCACACGAACTCTAAAACTTGACTCTGTATGTTTAAAATACATTAAATTATTTATTATAAATATTGTACATATATGCGATTCATCCGAGGAAAGTATTCACACTTTCCTCGGATGAATCAATTGATCTTGATCAATTAGGTAGGTAGGCCATCATGGCATGTAAGTATCATCCTGTAAAAAGTGATGCAATAAATTAAATTAAAAAATAGTAGATTTCATTATATATATTCAAAGATTCCCATTCCGACGTAGTTCCCTAAGCTTAAGCTGCAACGTGAAGTGAACATAAGTAGGCTGCTGTAGGACCTGTGTGCATTGGTGTATGTGTGTGTCTTGGAGAGACTAAGCGAGCTTCTATTAGGTGCAACGATAACTTGACAAAACTGCAGAAACCGATGTCCAGCATTGTCTGGAAGGCTGGCAGATGGTTATGGTTATGGATTACTTACTACATTACTTACGAGTTCCATATGCAATTTTTAACGCGGAGGAAGTGGCGGGCAGTACCTATTAAATTAATTAATAAAATAATGTCGCCATTTTGAAATTGAGCACCGAGTTGGCGGGACTCCAAACTAAGTACTATTTAATACTATATAATAACTAAGCCTTAATAATAGCTTAGCAGCTTATAACGCCTAATCTAAATGAGGAAGGTATAAAGAAGTTTAACGGTAGAAATAGTAATGCTCAGAGTTTGACTAAGTCGCATCATTAACCCTTGATTTCGTCAAAGCTCATTAAAAGTCACAGAATATATTAAATGAATAAAATTAAGTAAAGCAATGCAAGATTTAGAAAACATGGGACCGGGAGCAGTGTCGCTGATTAGGTGTGGCCTATGTCCAGTTCACTCTGAAAGGCTCAATCTTACATTGAGCCTTTCTTCTAGACAGGTACCTGTAATTAAAATTGAAATTTATAAAATAAATTGAAATTTAAAACTCTGTTTTCATTCTGAGGTTCTCGACTAGAAATTGCAATGAAATAGGAACGGTTATAAGTTTGCTAGCTAACCCTAGCCAATACAGTCAACGTACAAAATGTAACTGACGGAAACAAACACATGTCATCAATGAACAAACTAACTGAATGCTAACAAAGTTCCACAAGAGAACAGTGAGCGTAACTTTGAACTAAAACTAAGGTCGATAGTTGGCAAATATTGGTCGAGTGCATTTTTAAAACTAGTATGGTCTGTTTGCGTGCTCCGAGCAGAAAGAGTAAAATTGCTTTTTCGTATTAGTTCCCTCGCCGTAACCGAGCTAAGATAATTCCGTGCAAACTAGACTGTAACAAACACAAATTGTAGGTTTTTATGCTTATCATAAAAGTTAATCTAACAGCTTTTTGGAAAAATCTTACCTTTTGTTTCTATCTATCCATACTAATATTAGAAATGCAAATGTAACTATGTCTATCTCTCTGTCTGTCTGTCTCGCTTTCACGACAAAACTACTGAACCGATTTAAATGAATTTTTTTTTCATCAAACCCATTCGTGTGGAGTGGATAGGTAGGATCTATGGATATAAAAATTATATTGAGAGACACTTCCAAAGTGGTAAAATATATCCCCCCCCCCCCCTCTCATTTACCATGCAAACTTCCACCGAAAATTGGTTTGAACGAGAACTAGTTAGTATTTTTTTAATACGTCATAAATGGTAAACCGCAATTTACCTTTCATTCAATCAACTCAAAAATAAAAAAAACAACGAACTACTTCATGGGCGAGTCAGACTCGCACTTGGCCGCTTTTTTTATTTATTTTCATATTTCGATATTCGGGCAAAATAAGTTGCCAAGGTAACATCATCCCCTGGAGATTTTTCTCTTCGCTTCGTAAGATGCCATTGTAACAATATTTTCTTTGTTAGGTCGTAATTTGATACGATATTCCTACATACAATACAACAATACCTTATTAAGATATATTAATATTCCAATCATAAACAGAAAACGCCAGTACCGACCGAAATATGTATTATATGTAGGTATTCTCTGTGAGAGTCTGAAGTTTGTATTAAGAAAAACTTTTATCAGAGTAAGTGTATGTCTGACCTGTGTGAGAGGTTTAAGAAATAAGAAAACTTTATACACACACGCATGGACACAGATATACAGAATTAAAAGGTAAAGATAAATTAAATAAAAGAAAATAGAAGACACATTTTTAACTTTAACATTTTTTCAGAGTAAAAAGTATTTTATTACAAAATTTATACATTTTGGTGGCAGCTGAATTAAGCCCTCGGGGCCTAATCTGAATGTTGAAAGGTAACAAAGTAAATAATTTTCTTTCAAATGTTTACACAAGCGATTGGTAAATCGAAGGCGGTAGAGCTTATATGGAAGTTATATATGGTAGAGTCTATATATATATTAATAGAGTTCGCCCGGGGCCTAGTACCATTACTAAAGTGTAATATGTGTATAACATCCTCCTACAAGCTTGACAATGCCAGACATCCTATTTCATAGTACAGTGTATTAGAGTGAGTATATTTATATACAGTCTGTCACAGTTGGCAAGAGCGGAATCTGATAGGTAGTGCTGCGTGCTCGTTTACTAAATTAAAAAAAGTTCACATCTCGTGAATATATTTGGGCATTTAATCTTCGTAAATAAACCTACAAAGGGGGGAAAAGGCCCAAGTTGCAAACGTGTTACATTATTTTGTATGAAATATCTCACTGATAAATTGATACCGCTGCTAACACGATTGCTGTGATAAATGAGAAGCAATGTTAAAGCCCTTTCAGAAATCCTTCTTTCAAAGACGAAAGTATTTGATCTCAAAAAGTTGAACATGGTAACAAATGAAGACGTGTCGGATCAGTAAGACAGATATAAAATTCATTCAAATTAGAATTTAATGGAAAATTATAAAAAAATAAATGTATTGTAGACACTCAGGAATAATGTATCTTTTTATTAGTGAAAGAATTTTTTGATTTGGTCCAGTAGTTATTGTGATCAGGTACGTCCTATTCATAAACTTACAAACACTACCTCTTTTATATTAATTATCAATTGATTCTTCGAAGTTAAATTAATCTCGCTCATTTCTAGAATAAACGAATTAACATCGTGTTCGCACTGGAACCTTCAATAATGGAATTCTAATTGAAACTTTACTGTGTTGAAAACAAAGCAAGAACATTGAAAACATTCCACCGCTTCCGAAGATCTGAAATGCCTTCTCTTTATGGAAAAATGTTTGAAGCGATTTAACTTAGAAAATAATAGAATTGAATAAAAAAATAAAATAATAAAATATCTTGGACATTCTCACACACGGCCATCTGAGCACAATGGAGGCGCGAGCCTGTAATATGGGTGTCAGAGTCTTATATCCATACATAAATATTTTTAAATATGTATATACTTAAATAGATAAAATTACGTAGATGCACTAATAATATTTTTAAAACCAAAGGTAAACAATACGTGCACTGCCGTTTGTCGATCAACTTATGGAATTTTTAAAAATCTAAGTTCACCAATAATGTTTTATTAGATAAATGATCGATTTTTTAACAAAAGCACATACATTTTTAAAGAAGCAAGCGATTATAGATGTAATAATGATTTTATAAATTTTTAAATCCAGATTCTATTACTAATGAGACTTCTAGTTTACATAGAAGCACATAGAAGCCTTGGTTTTACAGTGCTAAATTTACCATCAATGACACGAAAATGAGAGCGGACAAATTTTTTGAAGCAAAATATTTTTTTATGAAGCCCTTTGTAGAATAATAAAGGTTTATGGTATCGATGTCGGCAAGAATAGGAAATTGCTTGTGGACGATTTGATCATGCCTTGTTCATGATAAATAAGAATAATTATTTCTTTATTATTTTTTTTATTTTTTACTAGGTAATCAACAGAAATTCAATAACATATCCACCACAAGCCTTTCTGTGTCGCTCTTTTTGGCTTGTATCACTCAAAAAGAAGACAAAGCAAAATAATTAAGACAGAGACTTAAGGGAAGCAGGTTTTATACTAATTTGAAAAGATTGGCATCTTTGAATAATTGATAAATAATGCGAATGAAATATTGAACAAACATTATTATGAATATTTGTTACCCACTGAATGTTGCTTTAATATAGAATTAATATGCAACGTTAGAAGTTCGATAAGAAATGCAGAAGCATTTAACATTACATATTGTTTTACAGAGTAAATCATGTTACAGCCTTACTCTGTAAAACAATATAAATTGTACAAACAAGGATAGGCTGATTCTCTCTACTTACATTCCTTTTTTAAAATTATATTACCAGTATACTCGGGCACAAAGGCTGGACTGAAATTGCCTCCGCTAATATTGACCGATGCCTTAATTTGCATGCTAAGCAGTATCTTCGGCTACACGATAACCCATTAGTCTCTATGAATTAATGGATAAATGTAAAGATGCAAAATAAAAAAATATAGATACTGCATGCATGCATATATGTATTTTTAGGGTTAACTCGGCTTCGAGGTATGCTATATATACCATACATACTCGTATATGTACATAGTACCGAGACATTTTTCTCTCTCGGCATTGTATATTTCGCTCGGCAATATTATTGTAAATTATTCCTGATAGATAGGTACTGTCTATAGAGACATTAGGGCTGGCTATAATTATTATATAATAACTTAACCAACTAAAATTACTGTAAGTTAATTATAAGGTAGGTTATACACCCGTGTAGGTATATCTGTCCAATATGATAGTTGATTGCTTTTTATGTCATACTAGTGGACGCCCGAAGCTTCGATCGCGTGGAATTAGACATAACAATAGCTTCGTTTCTAGTAATAGTATATAGCCTGTGTGTATATAGTATATAGCCTGAAAGCTGCATCTTCACTGAGTGAGTGAAGATGCAGCTTTCTAATGGTGAAAGAATTTTTAATTAATGTATTATATAGTATTTAATTAATGTATTGTCATCGGTCTTTGATACGTGTGCAAAGTTTCAAATTAATCCGACGTTTTGAAATGAGCGAAAATCACGTTTAAGATTTCGTTACATACAAAGCAATAAGAAAATAAAAGCGTGTTAGAAATACTGTAATGTTTTAACTTCAAATTATAAAATATTTAACCTTTTATTTATGTCTTACGATACATTATAATTTTATAATCAACTTTCAAAGAGACTGTGCCTAGTGACATGTCGTAGCTTTCGAAATCATTGGTTAGTAGATCAGTATTCGGTTGTTGCAGGATTTATTACTATTATTATTTATGATTTTTAAAACTACTGTTTCTCCCCGAGGGGGTAAATACTACACTATCGTGCGGGCCTTAACCAAGCACGACAGCTGATAAACTGTTATCGGATAGAAATTTTCTAACAATTCTACATGAGTTTAAAATAACTGCCTTTTGTAAGATTATATATGTGAATGAATTTAAATCTAATATTTTCAAGCTTGTGTGCAGTGTGTGGGGGATGATTCCGGTAGACGATATTATTATAGGCACGGTCTTAACTACTTTTACCTTCCATTGATTTTTTAATTCTATTGCTAGGTCTGTATATTTCGTTATCTTTTCAGTATGTGAGGTTGAAAGGTTGTGTGTGTTGGGGATGGCTATGTCTATAAGATATACAATTTGATTTTTCTTGTCATAAAGAGTTATGTCAGGGCGGTTGAAGTGAACAGTCTTGTCAGTTAGTATAGTGCGGTCCCAGTAGAGTCTGAAGTCGTTTGTGTCGTATACTGTCTTAGGGGTGTATTTGTAGTAGGGTGTTTTTTCAAGTATGAGTTTGTATTTGAATGCTAGGTTTTGATGGATGATTGCTGCAACTTGATCGTGTCTATGTTTGTAGTCTGTTTGAACAATGGCTCGACATGCACCAGTTATGTGTTGGATGGTTTCTGGTGATCCCTTGCATTTCCGGCATGAGTCATCTGATGAGTTTGGTAATTTCATTATGTGTTTCTTGTAATTTTTTGTCTCTACTATTTGGTCTTGTATTGCTAGAATAAATCCTTCCGTCTCGGGAAACAACTCTCCACGCTTGAGCCATTCGTTCGACGCGACTTTGTCGACGGTTGGGTGGCTCAAGTCCTGAAGGTGTCTTCCGTGTAGTGACTTCCGGATCCATTCATTTAGTTTTGTTTGTATGTCAGTCTGTTTTTCGTTCTTTTGTGTTGTTCTGTCAGTCAAATTAAGTGGGGTGAGTTTTCTGTCGTTTTGAACAATAGCGTTATGTAGAGGGGAGGTTAGCGATCTGTTGTGGAAATAAGTACGTAAGTTTGTGATTTGCCTATTGTGGAGATTTGTGATATCGATGAGGCCTCTGCCACCGCTATTACGAGGTATTGTCATCCTCTGAACTGAGGATCTAGGGTGGTGTTTTCGGTGTCGGGTCATTGAGGTGTTAATTATTCGCTGGAGAGCTTTCAGTTCGGTTTGGGTCCAGTTAATTACGCCAAATGAATAAGTAAGAATTGGGATTGCATGAGTGTTTATTGCTTTTGTTGTATTTTTGGAATTAAGATGACTTCGTAAAATATTATTCAACCTATGTTTAAAATGTTTAGTAAGAGAATTTTTGATATTTTTGTGTAGTGTTTGTTGGGCCTGACTGTATCCCAAGTACTTATAAATTTCATTTTCTTTTAATGACTCGACTGTTTCTCCATTTTTCATGAGGTATTGATGTTCGAAATGTTGACCGGATTTGATCGAATTTATTTTGCACTTATCGATTCCAAATTCCATACAGATGTCCTGGGAAAATGTTTCAGTGATTAAGGCTAATTGTTCTAACTGTTCTTCATTAGAGCCGTACAATTTAATGTCGTCCATGTACAGCAGGTGATTTAATTTTTGCTTTGAAAAGTCAGTCAGTAAGTCAGTCTCATTTTTGTAGTCTAGGACATATCCTGCGTTAGACCCATTCAATAAATTAGAGAGTGGGTTTAATGCCAGGCAAAACCAGAGGGGACTTAAAGCATCTCCTTGGAATGTACCTCGCTGTACTTTAATGGGTTGTGTCTCAATCAGGTCTGTATCTGTAGTCAGTCTTAGTCTTGTCGTCCATTTGGTCATCGTATTTTGAAGAAATGATATAATTGTAGGGTGAATATTGTAAATTTCTAATACTTTATGTAGCCATGTGTGGGGCACAGAATCGTAGGCTTTTTTATAGTCTATATACATGGAATATAGGTCTGATTTTTTCATCTGTGTTTGTTTTAATAAAATTGAATCTATTGTTATTTGTTCTTTAGACCCCTGGCTGTGTTTCCGGCAACCTTTCTGTTGTTCTGCTAGAATGTTATTTTCATCTATATGTTTATATATAATTTCTGATAGGCAGGATGTTATAATTTTATAAATGGTTTGAAGACACGTTATGGGTCTGTATTTTGCTGGATTTGATAAACAATTTGGGTCTTTGGGTAACATAAAGGTGGTACCTACGGCCATGTAGTCCGGTAGTGTGTGTGGAAGCTGAATAAATGTATTTATGTGGTGATAAATGTATGGGTGAATATGCGTAAATTTCTTGTACCAGAAATTGTGGATGTTGTCCGAACCTGGTGATTTCCAATTATGTAGTTTTTTAAGGACATCTTGAAACACTTCAATAGGAATGCATTGGAAATCCATCGGTTCAGAGGTTGAATAAGAGTCTTGTTCAGATTGGATCCACTCTGCCTCCTTGTTGTGCTGAACAGGCATCTCCCAAATCGAAGCCCAAAACTTGTGCAAGTGATCAGCAGGTGGCGGTCTATTGTTGTTGAAGTTATTATGTGTGTTGTTTCTTGGAATGTCGAAAGAATTACTGTTTTGAGTGTTATCTGAATGTGTTTTGATTTCGCGGTAAAATTGTTTTTCATTTGAAGTGAATTGTTTGTTCTGTGTTTTTCGTAGGGTACAAGTCTTATATCTTTTGAGTCTATTGCTATAAGTTGTGAGTTTCTGTTTTAGGATATCTAAATACTCGTTTAGATTCGAATTAGGGTTTTCATAAGTAGAGTGTGTCTTGTATCTCTTTTGGATGTATTCGACGTGTTTTAATAATGTTGAACTGGTTCTATTTCCTCTAATGTAATGTGTCAGTCGACCTATGTGAGCCCTAACTTCATTTATTCTATGTTCTAGCCTTATTTGCCATTTTGGTTTCTTCTTTTTGATTTTACAGTAATTATTTTCTTTGGGTGGTAGTTCAATCTTAGAACCGTTGCACTTGGCAACGGTCCAAGCGGCACAATATAAAACAGTTTGCAAGGTGCTAAAATCTGTGTCTTTTGTTATTTGTTTCGATAATATATTAACATTTACATAATTTACTATAATAGCTAGCCTTCGTGAAGATTTTTGTTTTGGTATGTAGCTTCTCTGTGTAGGATCTGTATTTTCGAAATAAGTGTATGCTGTTTTAAATGTATTTTCTATTTCTAAGTTTTGTATTTGAGTATAATTGTTAGAGCTAAAGTTATTATTGTCATTTTGCTGAGTAATGAGTGATGGTTGGTTTGTTAAGGACATTTCTTCGATTGTGGTAGTATTATTTTCCTGTGTGTGTGTGTTATTATTTTGTAGTAGTAACTCACTAGCTACCTCATCTTTGATAGCCAGAAGTCTTTCTTCAGTTAGGTACCTGTTATGTATTATAAGACGTCTTTGATCAGCTACTCTTTGCTCGGTTATGTGTTTTAAGTGAGGAAATGTGAGGATAAAATATTTATATAGGGGTTCTCTGTAGGCTGATATATTCTTTTCTAACTGTGTCAATTTATAATATGCCCGCATGATTGTTTCGTTATGTTCCCTGGTCCAACTCATGCGTTGACCCACCTGATGGTTGTTTATGGAGGTTTGTGCTTGTGTGACTTGTGTAGTTGTAGGTGTGCCTGTAAGGGTATTTGATGGTATTCTATTTTGTATGTGTGTATTAGTTTGCATGTTATTCATTTCTTCACGAACTTCGCCGTAAATACGATCTATGTCCTCTTGTGTTAACAGTTTTTTCCTAATAATAGCTCTTCTCTGATCCCCTACTCTTTGTCGACTAACCATTTGCATGTCTGGGAATTTTTCAATGAACTTGGTGTGAAGTGAAGGAAGATAGCCTCTATTGTCTGTCTCCATTAAGGTAAGCTGAAGATAAGTGCGTAGGATATACTCATTCATAGTTATACTCCATGCTCTACGCTGTCTCTGACCGGTTGAGGTGGGTGCAAGGTTGGTGACTGAATAAGTCTCTTGCACAACATCCTCCGGTAGTCTACTATCTATTGTTGTTGATGATGAAAAGGTTGGTGATCGGGTATATGGGTTTGTAGATGGAATGGATGAGAAAATACTGGATGTGCATGTGCTTTGGGGTGATGGTGAATGATTTTGAACAGCTTCTGCAACAGTTCGAGACTGGACAGAAGATTGTGAAACGTTGTGCCCCCCAGAATACGTGGGACAGGTGCAAGAGCCTGACGGCTCAAGGCGGGATTCTCCATTGCGACGCGCTCCGGTACCCGCCTGGGGTAGTATATTTCCGCTTCTCAATTGCATTGTTCTTGGTGTTTACTATGGCTTCGTTAGACTTAATTTAGTACTCAGCTAAAAACTAGCAAAGTCTTCCCCTCACGTGGTTGCAGGTGTTCGAACCGGGCGTGAAGTTAGATTTATGAGGGTGTATAGTGTAGGGATAATTAGTTGGAAAGGGTAGGTACTTCTGGTGGTATGAGTTAGTTAGAACAAAAGGCTCTCCCAAATTGGGGTCTGGTTAAAGATGTGCTAACCGATTCTAATATTAGTCCTCCTTTCCGTAAGCCACCTCGTCAAGGTTTATCCCCCGGGGGGGTATTATTATTATTATTGAAAGTAACAGTTAGTAATAGTTAGTCAGCATGGTGAACTTTAACCTTACCTCGTGCTACAGTGGGCCAATGAAAGGTATGAGTATGATGAATCTCAAAAAGCTAAAAAAAAATATTAATCCTCGAAAACTTTTCAAGCTTTTTGACAAAAAATAAAAGTTGTCAGCAAAAGATAATTAAATGATCGGGTTCGAAATTAATGTCATTCTTTCGGGTCATTGAAGCTAACGAACTGATCAATTAAAAGAGACATGGATAGGAAACAATAAATAATCACTTTATATTGTATGTATATCCACGTACTATAATTAATCCAGAAAATTAATCTGGCGACTCTGTTTGTTTGTATTATCAATATTCAGATAATCTGAGTAAATCAGATTGGATTTGCAATCATATTACCTGTATATTTTATCTTTATGCTAGTGAATATAAGAGTATCATAGGATAAGTGCCCGTACAACAAAGCTTTGTTTACGTTGACCCAAGCTACCTCGTTATCCTATTTTCCTACGAACACAAGTTATGATATAAAGGGATCACTTCCACATGAACAATTTTAATATTCATGCCTCAGGCAATATTTTATCATTATAGCAAAATAAACTCAGAGGTATGCAGAGAAGATGATGAAATTATCACTTTTCAATTTGGTTCCATTTATCCATTTCTGTCATAATAATTTATTACTTTCCGCGTTTTTGAAGAGTTTTATCATCATAAAATTATAATTATTAAAAACATGGTGTTTTCTCTGGCTGGCTAAGTGCGTTTTGAATATGTTTTACATTTTCATAAATATCACAACACATGCCCGGCTAAGCCAATTCAGTTATGAATATTAGCTAGCGTCTATTTTTTTTAATTTGAGTACAAGAGAGCAAACGAGCATGCAGCACCACCATTCCGTTGCCGCCCATGACAACTGTGACCGACTTTGAGCAACACTCAAATAGGGACTGGGATGGTTAGTTCAGTAAACAGTGTGTAATGAGGACATTTATTTCACGATACATTCACCACACTGCTGTAAAAGTGTCATGTCAAAGCCTATTTCCCATTATATTTTATTCAGCAGGGATTTAAACTGGGTCCCGTTGCGAACGCATTAAACTTTATGACCCACATATTATGATGATATTTACAGTCCAATGACAAAAACACTGCAATTTACGAGAAAACGGGAGAGTCGCATAATATTGTGAGCAGTCCCTCTCACGTGTTAGCGAGAGATATGGAGTCATTAAAAAATGTACACTTTACGTTAATAAAATACAGACAATCCTTTGTTCTCGCTTGAATATCGTTTATATTATATCGATGCCATAGCATAATGACGGAGCTATTGTCATCGCCCCCAGAGTTTTTCAAATAACGTAATGACTTTTGATACTCGATATTATGTTTTTAAACCCCGACAAAATGCGGGATGTTTTAATTTTGACGCTGATGGATTTTTCAGTTGACATAGTTGACCATACTTGTATATACCATGTGTCTATGTAGTTCTCAAAAATTGTTTTGAACGAGAATGCTTTATGTAGCTATTATTAAATAAAATCTGTTTAGTCCCACTAAAGCGAGTGTGTTCAGTTCAAATCAATCAATCAATCAGTGCAATAGGACGCCAAAGGCTTCAGCTAACAGGATACATAAATAACGACCATGAATAAAATAGATCGCGTAAAGGCAAGCGGGAAGATACTGACGTTGTATTGTACATTGTGTTTTTCTCATGTATCCGGACAAGGGCTTCCTGTGCTTCGCGTCCGCCCCACGTCCGCCGCCTTATCGTGTCAGGCGACATGCGTGTCCAAGGTTACAGCTCATCTTTCTCTGTCATTTACTGATGTATCCTGGTGACGACGCAAATCTATTATCTGTGGCAATTTGAGCCTAGCAAACAACAGGCCAAGTTTAAGTACATATTAAATAACATAAAGATGCTGTATGTATGTTCTGATCCATAGTTTAACATAACATAATAATGACACCTGTATTTTCCCGAAGGGGGAGATGTGTGTTGTAGTGTCTCGATAATTATTTATTACAAACTGACTTATAGTCATTCTTATATAAGAGTCACGGGAAAAGCAAGTTATATAATAATACGGTTAACAATAATTTGCTACATGTGAATGTGTTAAGCTCTCGTAGCTACTGGCTGAGCTTTTTCATAAATTTGATAGTTGAATTGAAATTATTTCATTTCTTTTTCAGCTGTCACCAAAATCTAGCTATTACAGTATATTTATTACCTATTACTGGCCACGAAATACACATACAGTTTTTTTATTATTAACAAACAAACCAATTTACAGTTTACATCTTATTTTCTTAAAATATAATTTAGAAAGTCCTTTATCGAAATGATTAGATATGAGTCTTTAACAGTTATGCAATACCTAAGCATGTGATCCAATTAAATAATTACAAGCGCGATAAACTGCATATTGGATGTTGCAAAATCCATCCGCGTGGCCATGGGATCCCAGGATGAGAAGTGTAGGTAAACATCAGAACGCTTTGTAGGTACGCGCTGACCCAAATTACCTCACTTAAAATGCAAATTATTCACGTAACGCTCGTTTTCACACGAGGGCTTTTAATGTTATCCTGCTCAACGCAGCTTCAACGGCTAATGCTACCTATTATTTAAGCAGCCAATCACATTATATGCTGTACTTTATCTTTCGAGGGCTGTCGAAAATGCCAATATCATTCAAATTCCAATCCAGCTGGAAGTATTTGCTGTATAAAGCGCTTGATTGAAATCGAAACTTATATGAGATACTAATTAAACAACGCAAATATCAGCGCCCATCAAACAAGTTCAAAAACTTGATGGGCATATCGCACTCTCCTAATTGCTCCCAGTGTAACACTATTGAAGACGTACAGCATGTTTTGATGGAATGTGCGCGGATCGAGGTCTTACGGCCAGATAGGTTTAAGGGCAGATATGATGAGGGTTTTTGTAACAGTCTTTTGGCTAACCCTTTATGTGGGGAGGTCAAAAAGCTGACTCAGTTGTATAATTACGTGTTAATGTGAAGTTCGTGAGTTTTGCCTGTACGGGGGTGACATAGTCATTCAATGACAAAACACCTTTAAAAAAAATAAAGATTTAAAAAAAACAAAATCAGCGCTTCATAATAAAACATGATTCTGTATCATGTAGTCATAGTACATGAGCAGGACTTAATTGAAATAATTTTTAAAGTGTCATCATGGAACCTTTTACCCAAGTGGCACGGATATGAAAATAATATTATTACCTAATTTTATTACTTTTGATAAACCTCGAGAAAATGAAAATTATTTATTAAGCAACCAACAAATACAATGAATTCAATAACACTTGCTCCCACACTAGGATTCCCTCTGTTGTGGTAAGATGGGATTAACCCTTTCGTAAATACATAATAAATATTCAATTCAATGTAATGTATAGAGGTAGGTTAACATTCAAGCTAATCTTAACATAAATTTCATCTGAGCATAGTGAACAAAATAAATGACAGAGTATTTTAAAATTAAAGTACCTAAGTATCAACTCTCTAAGTCAGCCTGGCGGAAATAATTACGAGAATAAACTATAATATGTGCAAAAATTACTTATACGTTGATGTATCTTACGATCGAATGCATTTAGACGGAGGAGCGTAAAAATAAGTTTAAGTAATAAGCGCGGTTATAGCGTTTCATATCAAAAACTGAGCTCCACTGTTGAACCGTTGAGCTCTCCATTTAATTCAGATTTATCTGACGCCCCCTTTATATCGATGTTCCCGATTGCGAAATTGTGCGGTCTGCTTTAGGTACTCGTAAACTCGTATTTGGTAAATATAATTATAAACTCCTTTAAGGTTACGTAGTATTAAATAGGTAGGTAGGTATATATTACAAAATATTGTTCGATTATGCGGATCATCGAATCATTCGTTCATTGGCAAGGTTTGTTACATGAAGCTTAAAATGTTAAATTAAGATAATACAAGTTTTCTTCGAACGGTGCGTTGTGCAAGTAGGTGCCATAAAGGCCATCGTGAAATAAAAAAAATATAATTGCACTGAATCCAAATTCAAATGATATCATACTCAAAAAAGACTACAGTTTACCTGTATTTCAACGAAGGAGTAGGCAGAGCTGCGTATTCAATACACCCACATCACCAGTTATGTTTAGGTGGTGAGCCTATTGCCATACACCGGGCACAAATCCAGACTCCGAGCTGCTACCGGGCATTTCAAGTAAGAAAAAATATAGAGTGGCGAGTCACCACCTGCCGCTTTTTATAGAGTTTTAATGATCTGAATGGCAGGTATCATAGGTCTCCATAGCCCATTTATAAATCCATATTGTATATCTTTTTAGAGGTGTCAATAAAGTTGAATTTGAAATTGAATGAATAAAATTAGACCACCACAATAGACTCAATGTAGTTTCCATTCCTTTGCATTCCTGTACATCTGGCCCACCTTCGGGTGTACCAATTGATGGTGCAGTCGATCGAGGGTGGTATCCACCACGCGTGCCATATAACAACTCATTGAAATGTTGCCGCTACGTATTAGACCTATGTCCCCATGCAAGCCTTCCAAATTACCGGGTCCACATCTGGACCCGTGAAATTTAATACAAATAATAATATAAAATCGTAAGGCTATTACGACCAATAGTTTAATAAATTGTTTATTATGTAATTCTTATATAAGTATAAACAAGTTCTGAAAACTATATTATTAAGTGGCAAATCCATTTTGTTTGGAACGGTATTCATCTTGGTATTCATCACATTATTTATTCGTAACATAATGGATTCTATTTGGTTCGTTTAAACGAGAGCACTAAAATTTACTAAAAAGGATCTAAATACGTTCAAAAAAGAGAGTGGTTAGAAAGAAAAAGGAAGCTCTAGAAAATTGCTTCCGCTTTAAAACGTCACGCTTATGAAACGCTCTCTTGTAAAATTACTCGGAAACGCAGTCTGATTTTCATCGAAAAAGGTAACCAAAAAATTGTTACCCAGTGAAGAAAACTTTTAAGTGAATCTAATTTTTTTGGCAACAAAAAGCGTTTTAACATACTTACCATTTCTTGTAGACACTTTCTATGGACTTTCTAAAAAGAATGCAAAAAATATTCAAATATAATTCAAAAATACGTTAAATATTTTTATTGAATATATAATATAGTGAGGTAGGTACGGTAGACTAACACATGGAGCGAGACATCAATGTCTCGCCCCATGTGTTAGTATACAGATTTATATTCTACTACACTCATTTAAAGCTAAAACTAAGCGTTTATAATTGTTGTTGTTTTATTTTTATTTTATTTTATGTGTGTACACATATCTGCTACTGTTTAAAAAATATTCTTTAACCCTCCGGTTCTTATGATGATGATGATACCCAGGCCGTTTTCAGCCTCGGTGACTGCTTAGTCATTTGGACTCCTTTTGCGAAGGACGGTATTTATTATGACTTCCATAGCCCCGATTAGTGGCAATTGGTTAAACTTAAAGATTATTTTATGTTAAGTCATTAGTTTACTAGTTTGTTAACCAATGGTTGAGTAGTTTTTTTGTTGTTCGATGTCCTTTATCATCGCGATAATGTTCATGATATATGCTCATTGGGGGCGTAAGTTTCCTTTGTATCTATTTCAGCAAAACCGCAGCAATTTACGCAAAATAACCTCGCTTTAAAATGTTCAAGAGTGCTGTAATTAATGAAGGAATGCCTTGGTACACAGTCTGATATGTAGTGTCAGGCACATGCAGAACATTTGCAGTGAAAACCGTTTTGAATTTACTTTGATCATAATTTACGTTTTATTAGACATTCGATTTATTTACACCTAGTTACCGTCCTCTTCATAGACAACACCGATGTTTCATTTACACCTAGTTACCGTCCTCTTCAAAGACAACGCCGATGTTTCATTTACACCTAGTTACCGTCCTCTTCAAAAACAACACCGATGTTTCATTTACACCTAATTACCGTCCTCTTCAAAGAAAAAAAAGTAATTCCAATTTTGGTCAAATAAAATTTCATATCAGTATCTGGAAATACATGAAAACAAAGATGTCAATAAAACGTTCAACAGTAACTGATCTGTTGATCTGACTTCCATAAATTGAATTATTCTGCGGCTGGAAGGCGGCCTTAAGGCGATAAAATATTTGTTCAAAGGTAATATTAATATGTCATATTAATTAACATGTCAGCCTTGAAGGAATCATTGAATCATTATGTTCATAACCGACATGGACGACTATTACTGTTGTGATATAATGAAAGCCATTAATAAAATAGTATTTCTGTTGTAATATTCGCTTCGCCTACAAAGACCAAGACATAGACGTCCCACTGCTGGGCATGGGTCTCCTCCACAGACACAGCTGCGGGAGGTCTAGAGCATACTCCACCACGCTGCTCCAATGTGGATTGGTGGAGGGGTTAGCGGCCAGCACAGTGTCGAATGTTCTCAAGCCACCCGAAGGTCTTCGACAAGGCTTAACGACTGTTTCCAGCAATGAAAACAACCGGGACCGACGGCTTTACGTGCCCTCCGAAGCACGGTAGCGTCCATTAAATTTTGCTACTAGCGGTCACCCATCCACAAACCGACCGCGCCCGTGTGTTGCTTAACTCTTTCGATCACATTGAATCGACGCGAGCCATTAGGCTATGCATGCTACTCTACTGGTTGTAATATTAGTTACAGCCATTATAATAATTGTAAATAAGGATATGTTAGCCTTGACAATCTTCAAGCCCGTGTGTTCAAAGGCATCGAAAGCATTCATCAAAAATAACGATCCAATCGTAAAGTTAATATGAACGTCATATACAATTTTGAATTCTGTTTGACAAGTGAAATCGTACGATATTATGAATGAATCCACCTGATGACAACTTTTATGAAATTATCCGGCATCGGATGTGTGTTGCCTGTTAACAAAAAAGAAAACACGTATATGCCAAATAATACAGTACATATGGAATTGGCCACTTTTGCTACGTTATCATAGATTAGAGCATGCAGCTTTATGCTGTATGCCCGTATATTTTGTATATTACATTTAACCCGTACCTGAGGGGTCATTTAGTGATCTCAATAGCTCACCTTGTTCTTGAGGCGCGACGGCTCTGGATCTGCCGTCTTCAGCACGTCTCTCCATCGCAATCGATACATCCACCGTACTTTACATTTCGAACATGTCCCATTTGCGTACCGTACACGTACCTCCTATACCCTAACAGCACAATAACAACTAATGGATAACAGAGTATAAAAAACTAAATATTACTAAAAGAAGTTTTTACTATAATTTGTTTTTACTTATTGCTATAATTAGTGCTAAGAAAAAAGGTGACATATCCTAGCTGGCTTTGCGAAAATATGTTCTGCAAAGAGGATGAGACTGAATCGTCTGATGCACAACGGAATGTTCACTTCCAATTTTTTTTTAATAATAAATACAACGAAATGTTCAAAACATTGACATCCAAACGTGCTGACGTACTAGTTTTCTACAATAGCGTAAGATTAGATGGCGAATCAATTACTTAATCTTCTTAAGATCCACGACTATCAGATTTAATATCAATCGCTTCAGTTAGTCATATTATGACTATAACTATACTACCTATGTACTTAAGTACATGCTGGTATTGTCTAGTTTATAGAAATAAAATAGTTTTTAAGTAGTAGAATTTACTAAAGCATACTAGACATGGAATATGTCTAAATTATCACTTTTAATAAATAGAGAAGTATTAAAATATACTTCAATGTATTTCACTGCAACCCAGTAGGGTCCCACCACAAGGGACAGCCCTCTAGTCACAACCGAGGCGCGTACTCCAACGTGCAGCACCAGTTAAATTATTTATATCTTCAAAATTAATGTATCTATTTATTTATTTAATCTGGCAATTTTTGAATATGAATACATCAATATCGTATAAATTGGCTTTATTTCAAGAAAAACCTCCGAAGAACACTACGTCACTCAATTCAAATCGACCGCTCTAGTATTATTACTTTTCCGCATGCGAGGGAAACATATAAAAGCTGGGTGGTTAAAATTGTCTGTAACTTGAAATTATATTAATATTATACAGTTTATATTAAGAAAGCTTTCGTCCAGAATCTTGTGTACTTATCAATAAAAAATTGTCACGACATACTCACGACATTCGAACATTTTGTTTGATAACATTTTGATTTGGAGTATTTTTGGTATTTCTTGGTACAAGCCTTCCTAATAAGTAGTTTTCAAATTGTGCGTTAAGTGTTAAGCTGTAGCACTACGAGTATGTAGCGCGCGTGAACGTGTAGCTGTTCGCAGTGCTACGGATCAGCTACGCGTTTTTGTAGCAAGTGCGAATCTATACTAATATTATAAAGCTGAAGAGTTTGTTTGTTTGTTTGTTTGTTTGAACGCGCTAATCTCAGGAACTACTGGTTCGAATTGAAAAATTCTTTTTGTGTTGAATAGACCATTTATCGAGGAAGGCTTTAGGCTATATAACATCACGCTGCAACTATTAGGAGCGAAGAAATAATGGAAAATGTGAAAAAAACGGGGAAAATTATTCATCCTTGAGGGCTTCCGTTGCGTGCGCTGCGAAAACGGTTCAAGATACCAAAAATATATGTATGAAAGAATTATTCCTCTTGAAATGATCTAAAAAAATGTCCCCGACAGTATATGTCTATCTTTTAAGATTAACTCACTAGAACCTTTTTTATGGTATGCAAATTTGGTCGAAATTAATGCATTTGTTAAGAGTTGCATCAACGTAATAATATTAATTTTTAATAATTTCCTACTTTTATTGAACGCTTTCGATTATAAGTAATGGTAATGGTAGTTGTAGTGGTAGTGGAAGTGGTGGTAGTAATCCACACACTTACAATAAGTTCTCCCAAAATATTCACTAAAAATTATCTTTAAGGCAAAACAACGTTTGCTGGGTCAGCTAGTGATTGTATAAAAACACTGCAGAGACAAAAGCAATTACCACGTGACTTCAAATAACGTTTCATCAAATAGAAAAACGATTAGTCTATGGAATCAAGAAAGTCCCTGAAAGATGGTGATCAGAAAAAAAAATCAGATCGTTCTGTCACCAACTTTAATAAGGCAAATGTCCCAATATCTAGCCTATGTCCAGCAAATGACTTCTTAAGGTTAATGGATTTTTATGATTTCCGGACGTAACTTTATCAGAGAAAACATTATCTAATGTAGATTGAACACAATATTAAACCATAAGCCGAAATAACGGAGTTTTAAACTACTGGTTGCGTATTGTTTACTAAAAACTGAATATCTCGTTCAGTCTTATCTATGCAGACTCTTAAAAATTGCCACATTAGACTTCGTGAATTTCAACAGCCTTCCAGGAATTTTATTTTAACTCAACACATATTACAGCTCCTATGCAGAATGATATAAATAAAAATATATTAATCATATAGTTACTAAAATATTACTTAAACCTAAATTTACTTTGTTATTTATTTACAGCATGAAAAACTAATGCATGTGTAAATTATAAAAGTATAAATACAATATTTTATAACGAAGAATATCCAATTAAAATATAAAACTGAAGGAAACTTAATTCACTACACGTTTTGGCGCGCCTATTCAAGTAAACGTAACTTTTTGCAAAGGAAAACTTTTTTCAAATTCTCCCATATATTCTACATAAAAATTGAGTGTGTATCTTTGTGAATTTTATTTTTGAATGAGATTTAATCACCACAAATATAAGGTTTTGCGAGGGCGGGGTGCGTGTTGCGCTCCGTACGGTACGCTCGCACCGCCAGCGACGTAGAGCGCTACTGGCCGAAGCTTAGACCCAGCACCTCTACCCCAACTTATATAAGCTGCGCTGGCTAGCTATCGACTTGTCATCAAACTTTCAGAAGCATTCCAAACTCCCACAACTTACACGCGTCAACTGACTTATTAAATTACACGAGTGTCGATGTTATTCTCGCATTTGAACTTAAGCAGCTGTAAACCAACAACGGACATTAAAATTCAGATCTTTTTCATATTTATCTACCGCCGAGCCCGTTTGCTAGGTTGATCCAACCAAGAAGAAAGAACTCAGTACTTGTATGACGTACCTACTTTCATTAAATGGACCGGCTTTCATTACTGCTACTGATTTGATTTAACCCAGCCCAATGCTTACATTGGGCCTATTCTTAAATAGGTGTCGATATTTTTTTATTGAAAACTGACTTATACACGGGCTGAGCCGTGGGATATTCTAGTAAATTACAAGTACCTACATAATATGTAGGTAATGTACCTTTATAACACATTTGCTCGTAAAGGGCCCCTTATTTCACCAATTTCAATATCGTAATGTATCTCATTACCGCACTTGTGCGTTTTACATTACATTACCGCACTTGTGCTGTAATGTAGGTTTTTTTTTTAATAAGGTAAAACGCACGGTCTAACAAGATGCTCCGTCTAAAACGAACAGTACTTTTTCAATCATAACAAAGAGTTTTTATGTCAGAAAAGTGGTCAACATTTTATGAATAAAATTAACTTTGGGAGATAGAATATAAAAAATAAACATTTAATTCTTTAATTTAATTAATTTTGACAATAAATTACAATAATTTATCTGTAACAAAAACAAAAACATATTAATTTACTTTAAAATAATACTGGCTGTTTTTGTGTCTTTGCCTTAAAAAAACGTGTTGATGCGCGCGCATCGTTTTGTGAACAAGTAAAAATTATTCCGCGCGCTTTTTCTTTTTGTTGCAT
The DNA here is from genome assembly GCA_944567765.1 of Carterocephalus palaemon. Taxonomy (NCBI): domain Eukaryota; kingdom Metazoa; phylum Arthropoda; class Insecta; order Lepidoptera; family Hesperiidae; genus Carterocephalus; species Carterocephalus palaemon. The sequence goes on along the minus strand of OX155641.1, from coordinate 11,145,223 downwards.
TGTATAAATTTGAAAATGTCATCAAGTAATGATGAATTTATTAATTTATTTCCTCGCAAATATGTTATAAAACGTCGTATGACACACGTGCGCTTTGATAATTACAGCCTCTGCTTTCTTGTAGCCCTCGCCTACGGCTCGGGCTAGCAATATCGCCTCGGCTGTAATTTTCAACTTACCGCACTTGTATCATAATGTACTATTTCTTACCAACTGTGGTATGCTGATTAAAAATTCTATAGGTATCGAACGTACTAGGTATATTATTAGTATTAAGAACTTAATTTTCATCAACTATATAAACGAAGATGACTTATTGTTTCTGCAGTGCGCAAAAAAACAATAAAGTTCACTAACTCGTAGCTAAATAACCCCACAATGTTACGACGAAAGTTTCATATAATAATGTTACTCGAATCTTAGAAGAGAAAGGGGCAGGGGCTCTGTAAGACCAAGTTATTATTACTTTTAGCACAATGTTTTACTATAATATATACTAGTGGACGCCCGCCAGCGTTGCCAGACGTCCCGATTTTGGCAGGACGTCCCGATTTTTACATCAAAATTAAATGTTCCGCGCGGGACAGGCTCTGTCCCGCTTTTCGGCGATAACTCGACCGTGCTGTGGAAGCGTGGGCAGTTACTCATCCAGTTTAATCGATAGCTCCTGTGAAGAGTTTTTCGTCTTGATTTAAGAAACTTTATAAGACCTAATAAAATCCTCATAGAAATATCATGAATAAGTAATAGGTACTTATAAATAATCATTCTTTTATTACAATTTGTAATAGGTACTCATACTCCACAGACTATTGTTTGAACGCCATATTTTTATTTTCTATGGCTAATACATACCTATTTAAAAACTTCTTATTTGATATATAGGTTCGTTTTTTCGTCCCGCTTTCGACGAAAGAATCCCCCTTTCAAAGACTCAGAATGTTCCAAAATCCCGACTTGGCAAAAAAAATCTCTGGCAACGCTGACGCCCGCAGCTTCGCTCGCGTGGAATTAGACATAACAATAGTTTCGTTTACACCTAGTAATATTATATAGCTTATGTCACTCAGTGAAAATGCAACTTTCTAATGGTGAAAGAATTTTTGAAATCCGTCCAATAGTTTTTGTGTTATTACAAACAAATCTTTCCTCTTTATAATATTAGTGTAGATTTAATGGTGTTTGCTGCTATTTTTTTAATTTTTACCAACTAACCATTAATGTAATTTTCCCATTTTCTATGGGACTACAATTTGCCGCTTGCATGTTGTCATAAAACAAAAAAGCTAAGTTAAAATTAATTTAGTCAGTCCTTTCAGAGATTTGATGGCCCAAATGCGGAGCTTTGGTGTCAAAATTATAATCAAACTAGTGGACGCCCGCAGCTTCGCTCGCGTTACACATTCACTGACTTCAAAAACGGCAAAGCTTCATACTAACTTTGCACCCCCGTTTTACCCCCTTAGGGGATGAATTTTCAAATTTTTCTCGCCGTAAAAACCATCCTTGAACTTCAACGAACATTTAAAAAAAAGAATTGGCCAAATTGATCCAGGCGTTGTTGAGTTATGCGCTTACCAACACATTTTGCGATTCATTTTTATAATATAGATTATAATATCCCTCAGACCATCTTTTTTTGTTGGTCTGAGATAATATCCAAAGATATTAAAGTTAATTAAAACGTTAAAATCTTTGTATATTATAATAGGTAATTCATTTTCAAGAAACATTTTGCTGATCAAAATGTTGGGAAAAAGTAGAACATTTACAAACTCGGCCAGATGATCATAGATCATAGCAAATTTATGCATTCGGCTTAGAACTATACCTAATTTATTTAACAACTTGGAAAGTTTTAAGATATTTCAGTAATACATATATTCTACTAATTCCACATTACAAAATTAATAAAAAATTTGTTTACGAGCCAAATAATGCATGCCTGGTGTGGTGTCTCATTATTTCTCATTCCTAGAACTGCCGAGAAGACGTTAAGGCGTAATAGACAAAATATCTTTACCTTACAAAACATAACTTATCATAGCATGAAGCCTGTAATCCCCTGAATGGGTAGGCAGAGGTGTGTACCTACCTACCTACTGTACACACAGTTATGAAACAGTTTTTTTAAAGGACGTTTTTAAGTAGGTATCTACATAATATGTAATATGAGTAGGTACATTAAACATTTTCCATAGCATGATCCCCAGGACGATCGCATCGCGCACCTGCAATTGGGATCGCCTTTTACACCGGCGGATTCTTCCTTAGTTTAAAAAAAATGTGAATATAGTAATCAAAGGTTAAAACTAGGTTTCCTTGTCAGTCAGTTAGTTGAGAACGAAGTCACGAAGCCCAATTAAAATAAAACTCAAAAAAAACGAAGATATGAAAAGGTCTAAAGAAAACTTAGCCTAATAAAATATTAAATAGTATTGTCCAATAAAAAAAATCGTAATTTGTTGCCTATCCAGAGTTGGCTAGCATAGAGGACTATAGCCCTAAAATTGACATTCAAGGAAGCTGGAAGTTCTAAGCTGGAAGTGTTAACTGATAGGCATCATAACGATGACAAGTAGGTACAAAGCATAATATGCACAACACCCAATCACTTTTTGAAGTGATTGATACACAAAAAAAGAATAAATATAAATATTCATTTGAAAGTTGTTGTTTTATTACAAAACTTAAGTTATGTTAGTCTTTATAAATTTTAATTTCAATTTAATTTTCATTCTAACATATAACTAATAAACGAATACACAAACCAATAGCGTGTATTTTTTCTCGATCGCCCTTTCTCTCTCTCAATCTTTCACACTATAGCTCTCTCACGCTCGCGCTTTCTCATTCGGTTTTATTCGCCCATCCTCTTCTTCGTCACGAACGTTGCATGCTGCGTGACGCATTATTGCGTCACAATATGCGTCACATCCGCTTCATCCGTAAAAATTTTACCCTCTTGCCTAAAGAAGTTTCACTTCAAAAATTAAGCAACTTATATATAGTTTGTGCCTTGTTAATTATATAAGATTTGAACAAAAGTATATAATGCTAACTAATTTATGTTTACTTATATTAATAGTTTAAGCCAATATTTCTATAAAAAATCATTGCTGAAATTGTTTACCAAACAAAATAGAAAAAAGCGTTTAAAAAAGAGTGTGAAACGTTTCCTTCAAGGCAGGCAACGGGTGTTGCACGTGTCCATAGACGACGGTGACCACTTACCATCAGGTGGCCTGTATGTCTGTTTGTCCATCTATATTATAAAAAAAAAATAACTCAAGTGTGGGTATTTCAAATAATACAATTTGACTTAGTGCTCATATCATTTTATTATGTTCATAAATAACACTAAGCTATGATGACATGAAGCACAGGCACTACCCAGCTGATTTTGGCTATATGTCCCTTAAAAATAGTGATAAAATTCCTTGCCATGCCCTACCACCAGTGAGAGCAAGGCTTACTTAGGCTTTGCACAATCATTCTTTACTAGTAGTGCTTGCATTACTACTACTACTGTTGCCATCATCATGCAAGTGTTCAATAGAAGTGGACAGCTGCTCCAAACTGTGTACTAATTGAGCCATCTTATCCTTCGACATAGTACTTTCAAAACTCTCTTCCGTAGGCTTTTCTGCATCGCCATACAATTTGAAGTGCAAGCGAGCCAAATGTTCTTGCTGGTCTCTTATATTAATCATTTGTTCCATACTGCACCCAGTTCCGAAAGCACTTAGTTTCCCTGTGTGAAAGTCGTCCAGAAGTTCAAGAAGCGCCTTCTCCATGTGTTTGACGTCTGGCGTCTCTTTCGGAATGTGTTTCGGTCGATTGTTATTGGCACGCATGTAATCACGATGTAATCGACGTTCATTAACATAAGACAACTTCGTGGACTCGTTAATGCTGTTACCTGTACTTGTAAACGCCTGTCCCAAATGCTTTGAAGTCAGGCTGGCTCCTCCGCTAGACATTTTATTGCTGGTAACAGGAGAAGTTGCAGATTGTGATATCTTCGGTTCCTCTTCTTCCACATCATTTTGCATGAGTTGCTGAGTCTCGTTGGCTTCCTCTATATCCAAACTCATGTAGGTTAAGGATTGTGGATTGTGCAATTACTTAAGCTGTGGAATTCTTATGATGATTAATGAAATATTATTAAGTAATCTATACCAAAAATATTTACAACGCAACAACAAACATTTTATGCATTCAAAACAATAATGTGATGGCTATGTTTGTTCATTTTGCAAAGCGAATCTGTTACTCGCATGGGTTTGCTATTTAGTTCGTGTAATAACAGCAGATATCAAAATTAAATTGAAATTTCTTTCCTTGCAGCAAAGCAAACACAACAAACAAAAATCCATAAATTCGTTCCGCGAATAAAATTTCCATTTCCTTATTGTTTTGCTGTCAAAATGACAGTTTGTACTTGAAACCATAGAGTGTTTAAACCTATCCCATATTAGTTTGTGGTTTAAACATTATATTATCTTTGGTTTATACCATAGAGATAGCAATATGATCGTTGGTATAAACTTGACTTGGATTTGTGGATTGTGACTGACGTCGTGTTTGCGAATTTAAACTTTTTATATTTGCACCAAAATACACAATGCAAGCATAGAGAACCCTAAAACAATATGTCGTAAAAATTACGGAATCATTCGCACTACTTAATATCGGTAGGTTCAATAGGGATAAGTTCGACTTAAACACATCCCCAATTCGATTAGCTGTTGTCATGTGAAATCGTACGATTAAATCTTAGATTATCAGGCCATCCATTGATTTTGTACTTTAATTAAATTGAAGTCTACGCTAACGTCTACGGTTGTATTACGTTTATGAACGTGTGACGCTAGGAGCAGTATTAATTACTTTAAAATATATTCTGTAGTGAGAGCGAGAAAAATGAGGATCTTGGAAAAATAATTCTCATAATTTTTTTGTGGTGTCAATTCTTGCTATTACGTAAAAGTTCGTAGTTAGTACGATCGTTAACTAAAATTCGTATTGTGTATTGCTTGGCCACTGTAATTAATCATCAATGAAAACTTTGGACAGTTCGAATGAGTTTTGAATCTTATAGAAATAAAATTAAAATGATTACGCAAACGCAATTGCCCCGCTGACTTTCTTCGAATTCGGTGTCATTTATTTACCCCGCTTTTAATAATTATATTAATATGTTTATTTAAATTTGATGACTATCGGCCATCGGCATTGGCCACTGGCAACACAAAGTACATTTTACATACTGAAAACTGGCAGCACTGTGGACATCAGTCAAATTATGTTACAAAAACGAAGCAGGGTAGGTAGTAGGTTTTCACTAGTAAATTTTGCAATTAATAACAATTATTTAAAACCTAATTATTGATACATTAACCGGTAAATGTTTACTTGGCATTGTGGTGCAACCAATTTCGAATTATTTTGAAGCAAACTCTGTATTCATCCATTGTCCATTTTTTCTAGCCACATCCTCAATTTATTGTGGCACATGTTTCGCTCTAGTAGCGGCAAAAAATTAAGAGTTTTTTCGTGCAGTGCATTTACCTTTTACATTCGTCATATTTTCTTCAGGTGAGCAATTTGCGAAGCGGTTATTGATGACTACGTGGTCGGTGCAGTTGCGAGTTTTGCAATTTGCATTTACCTACTTGTATAACTGTTACTGCTAAAGTGAGCTAAGGTCGAGGGAACGCGGGAAGCGTTTAAAATGACTACGTCCAATACACTTGATCCAAAGTTTAGGAACCGTTTGACGAGATTTCTACACACTGGCAATGAAGACCCGAAGTACTTCCCTGGATGTTGGAATCAAGCGAAATATTTCGAACCTACTAATCTCCCAGTACTTGTCGAAGCACTTCAAGATAATCATGAAGAAGTGATTAAAATCATATTACAGGTAAAGGATTACAGTATTATTTTAAGGACAACATTTCCTTATAATCAATTCAATCATTTTGTGTCTTATGTACGAGTATATACACTCACATGTCTGGTTCACAGAACTGCTTATACCATCTACTTGCAACCCTGTGCGAATGTTTAGTTGCTCTCGCTATTTCATAACAGGAACCTATGTAGCTACTTTAATACAATAGTTACAGTAACTAAGGAAAAAAATACTGATGATTAAGTAAAAGAATATGGATATTTTGAAAACTCAAATATATTCTATTATATTACTAAAATGAGGTAAATCAGATTAGAAATACTATATTTTTTATAAATTTACTTTAAAAGCAGAAAATATGAAAACATGATTGTGGCAATAATAATAATAATAATGTTAGTACAAACTAGACTTATTTCCCTTTCCTACAGTACCAATATGGTTATATTTAATTCAATTCTGAGCAGCTAAATAAGTCGAAATAAAACATACTCAGATAATTTTACTGCAAAAATCCTGCTGAATACGTTGATTTAAGTTGTGAATGTAATAATTATGTCTACTAGGAAATGTAATTCATATTTCAACTTATATTTCAATAGACAGAACTTAAAATTAGTACTTATAAACAAAACTAAAAAGGCTAACAACTTACAAGCCATTTTTCCGTAACAACAGTATTTTGAAGTTAAACTATAACTTCAATAGTGCTTAAAACCTTTTAGTGTAAGTTATTATCGTAAAGCACAGATCGTACAGTTCATTTTGATGTACAGTAAATATAATACTGATAAGTAGCAAATTAAATTAATTTCTACCTGAACTTTACTGTGTGATGAACATAACATCTTATAACTAATATTGTATTTTTAGGCCTATAAAGATGGGTGGTATACAAGGTTTGAAACTATTGCATTTGCATTCACCAAATGTCTGCTTATTGGTAGTCCAGCTGTGAAACAGGCTGTATATCAAGCTGTGGCAGAGTTAAAAAAGACAGAGGAAATGATGCTCTTTAATCAATTCACCAGGTCAATGCAAACAGGTAACCACAAAATATTTGTAATGGACAATAACATTTTTTTTTTCACTAATCTCATGACTGGGTTCACAATTGACAATGTTGATTGGTTGGTCTTACAATATATCAATTTGGTCTTACAATATACTCTGAATAGTTGATGTCTGTTTATGATTTAATGACAAAATCTACATGAATTAAATGTGCTATTTTTTACTGCCCTTCTTACTTTTCAATTAATCAAATTCTGAAGTAAAAATAAATAGTTACAGTAGAACCTAACAAGAATCTCCTTCTTTTTTTAATTGGTTAAAAGGCCACAACACTTAGGGTGGCCTCATTAAGGTCGCCCCAGCAGATGACTGGACTCAGTACTCAAGTACATACCTCTTATCGTAATCCTTATATATAATTATAATCCTGTATGGTTGTGCGACATGCATGTCCAATTTCATAGGTACAGGACCTAATAATAAATTATCAATGAAATATTCATGTGACATTAGGTGTGAAATTATCATTCATTATAATGTCACATAAATTATTCCCTTTTTATAGGAAATGGTCGTGGATGGTGCAAATATGTTCGTGACTGGTATATGAGCAAAGAACCTATGGAGCTTGTAAAAGAGGTAACCAGAATCCGAGGCAGATATGGTCGCTCTCATAAAATCCTCATAAAGAAATCTCATGTGAAAATTGAAAGTTCAGATAAAGGTAAGCCATGCCTTCTACTGTGGCGACAGCTCAGTATCTAAAAATTTGCCTCAGGTTTAAGGGGGTCCAGGTTAATTTCATCCATAATGCATACACCAATCCTGAAGTCTATATTTTTTTAGTACTTTTTAAGAAATCAACTGTCACCTGCTGTAATAATAATGGAACAAGGATCTTGACCTCAATGGCATCTTACTGATCATCCTAACGTTAGGCCACAGGTCCGATTTAATACACACTAGACTCTTACATTGAATTACATTGCAGTGGCTTATACCACACCAGATTTGGAAAAAAGCCGAACGAAAAAACAGTTAGATGACTTGCATGTCTGAGAGACTTCAATATGATCTTGAAGGCATATGAAGTCTGCCAATCCTCACTTGACCAGGGTGGTTGACTTTGACCGAACCCCTCCCATACCGAGAGGAGACCCATGCCTTGTGCCTGACAGTGGGATGGAAAATATTGTGGTGGTGGATGCTTCCTACTGTAAAAAGAAGAAAAAACATTAATTTATTAAATAATAATATATTGTACGCATATTTTCTCTTTATTTATGCAGCTAGAGATGCAATTGTGAAGTATGTAATTTATGGATTGAAGCGTGCAAAGCAGCTGGTTGACTCTGTGGAGACAAAGGAAATTTATGAGTATATAGAAAAAATTGAAAACTTGCGTCATTGTGAGGACCCTGCTGTTGCCGCAGCGATGATCGCGCAGGGCAGCTACACATTAGACTATGTGCCCACACATCTCCTTACTTCACAAGATGTAATTTGTTTTTTTTATTTGTATATTTATTGGTAATATATGCATTCATATTGGTGGTACTACATTTTGTTACTCTGTAGTCTAAAATAATTATTAATCTTAATTTCAATCACTTTCTTTTTGGGCTATTATAGTCTAGCTACTGTATTAATTATAATGTATTCAAATACAATACAACCATCTGCTCTGTTTCATGTGTACAGTAATATTTGGTTTTTTTTTAAGATTTGGGATGCAATTCTGCCCGAGATGCCCTTAGACCAAATCCTATATAATATTCAACGTATACACAATATGGGTTTCCTCACCAATGACTCCACAACAACCAAAGCACTATTATTGATGCTCAATAACAAGGACATTGTAAAGAAATCTAAAGTGACACCCTTGGAAGTTTACTTAACAATGTGCAACTATAAAATGAAAAGCAAGTAAGTAGTTTTCACCTCATCTCCTGATCCAGTTAGTAACTAATATATTGTATGTACATAATATATAATATTTAAATTATTTGACTTTATTAGATTATAACATATCTACTATATAAAAATAAGTCGGGTTTTCCTTCCTGACGCTATAACTCCAGAACGCACGAACCGATTTCCACGGTTTTGCATTCGTTGGAAAGGTCTCGGGCTCCGTGAGGTTTATAGCAAAGAAAATTCGGGAAAAATTTCAACAGAAAAGCGGGAAAAAATTTCCTACTTTTATTGAACGCTTTCGATTATAAGTAATGGTAGTGGTAGTGGTAGTGGTAGGGGTAGTGGTAGGGGTAGTGGTAGTAGTAGTAGTAGTGGTAATGGTAGGGGTAGTGGTAGGGGCAGTGGTAGTGGTAGGGGTAGTGGTAGTGGTAATGGTAGTGGTAGTGGTAGTTGTAGTCCACACACTTACATGAAGTTCTCCCAAAATATTCAGTAAAAATTATTTATATGGCAAAACAACGTTTGCCTGGTCAGCTAGTCTGTTATAAAGTTATAATTTAAATAAATAAATAATAAATGGCCAACTAAACAAACACCCCAAGTAACCATATATTTATTCAACTGTCTTCAAAGCTAAATATGATTTATTTTAAATTTATCCTATGGATATAAGAGAGCCAGCATACATCATATGCACATCACACTGCCACAAAAGACTGTGACACCCCTTAACAAGACTTACTTATAAAGTCAGTCACAGATGCTAGTTGTTACTTTGATTGACCTCTAGAGAAGTATAACTGTTGAATGTTGTGAATTGTTGTGGTTTCCAAATTCAAATCGGAACACAATTATTTAAAACTAAGATTTATTCAAGTATTATCTTAGATTCAAATTATTAATATGTACATAGTTAATGATGTTTGGTTTTTATATTACATATTATTTTTATGGAAACAGACCATTGAAATACGAGAAAGCCAAAGTGGCAGCGGAAAGGCAACTGCGTCGTCGTACCCGACAGACTTTTGACTCCAACACCCAGCAGTGGGAGTGGAACGTCACCAAGCGACACCCCAAGGAGGTCAAGGTTTGGGGTAAGCTGGTTTATCATTCATTAGGTATCTTGCGAGCGGTGGTACTGTTGCGAGCGAATTTTAAATACAACCCTTGTAGGTTTTGTATATAATCTATAAAGGAGAGGAAGGAAAAACTAAGAAATTGACAAAACACCATCCATTAGATATAACAATTACACATTATGTACACATACACCACCCAGAAAGAATCGATTATTATTATTCTTATTCTTATAGATTCTTAATTTCACCTACAAAATAAATATAGTGAATGTGACTATGAAAATGTATTTAGGAACATAATTGTCGTTTATCAGTTGAATTCTAAAAAATATTCCATATTGATTTTTATTTACTCACCATTATGATTTTTACTCAATTGACATTATGTGTACCAGTGTACATAATATAGAGAGTAAAAATAAATTTAATTTTCCAACAGGCATCGACTATCCGCCGAACCCCGCCATCTTAGCTGCGCTGAACAAGCTCATCGAACAAACCTGGCTCCTTACGAAACCCACGAAAAAGCGATACCTCATCACGATGGATATGAGACACCATATGTTCAAAGGTATGAATCAAATCTTAGCTAACTTTCTTCAACGGAAGCATGTGGGCGCTCGAGTACTGAAATCATTTTTCATTAATTAATACAGTCTTCCTTAGTACCCTTTTACAGTCTTCCTGTGGGCAAGTGTTTTCGGAAAGTTAGGGATAAGATCACCAAGCGCGGATTGACAGAAGTTAATTGATGTTGTTAAGCATCATCAGTATCAGCTGTTAGCAAAAAATTCATCTACCAGTACGAGCTTTTTGAGGTCTAAAGCGAGGGTGAAAATTAATATGCACGAATTTTTTTTTTCAATTGTGTCTTGGTATCTCGTCATACATTGCAGTATCTAATCACAATCAGTAAACTTTCCAGTTTTATAAATATTATCCGTTTACATTAAAGCTTTGTGATATTTCTTGATGAAGTAAAATTGATACTTATAGTGCTAATATTGTATATTTTGCGTCTATCACAGGTCGTCACTTTTGCAAAAACTTCGTGGTGACTCGCAAAACGAAGAAACAGATAACGAAAGCTAACAATAACAACGCTAACAACAACACGAGCGGCGCGGGCGGCGACACCGAGGCGCCGGCCAAGGAGAGCAAGAAGCACTTGCTCGCAGAGTGCTTCTACAACAAGTGCGTCACTCCCGGACACGCCGGTATGTAACAAATTGACGAAAGCTAACAATAACAACGCTAACAACAACACGAGTGGCGCGGGCGGCGACACCGAGACGCCGGCCAAGGAGAGCAAGAAGCACTTGCTCGCAGAGTGCTTCTACAACAAGTGCGTCACTCCCGGACACGCCGGTATGTAACAAATTGACGAAAGCTAACAATAACAACGCTAACAACAACACGAGTGGCGCGGGCGGCGACACCGAGCCGCCGGCCAAGGAGAGCAAGAAGCACTTGCTCGCAGAGTGCTTCTACAACAAGTGCGTCACTCCCGGACACGCCGGTATGTAACAAATTGACGAAAGCTAACAATAACAACGCTAACAACAACACGAGTGGCGCGGGCGGCGACACCGAGACGCCGGCCAAGGAGAGCAAGAAGCACTTGCTCGCAGAGTGCTTCTACAACAAGTGCGTCACTCCCGGACACGCCGGTATGTAACAAATTGACGAAAGCTAACAATAACAACGCTAACAACAACACGAGTGGCGCGGGCGGCGACACCGAGCCGCCGGCCAAGGAGAGCAAGAAGCACTTGCTCGCAGAGTGCTTCTACAACAAGTGCGTCACTCCCGGACACGCCGGTATGTAACAAACTAGTGGACGCCCGCAGCTTCGCTTGCGTGGAATTAGACATTCACTAACTTCAAAAACGGCAAAGTTTCATACTAACTTTGCACCCCCGTTTTACCCCCCTAGGGGGTGAATTTTCAAAAATCCTTTCTTAGTGCTCCCCTACGTTATAAAAGGAACCCCTGTGCAAAATTTCAAGTTTCTAACCCTTATAGTTTAGGCCCTGCGTTGATATGTCAGTCAGTCAGTCAGTCAGTCAGTCAGTCAGTCAGTCAGTCACCTTCTCCTTTTATATATATAGATTGACGAAAGCTAGCAACAACAAAACTATCTTTCGACGGGCCCGTTGGCGCAATCGGTAGTGACCCTGTCTGTAGCGCCAGTAGTCGTGGGTTCGAATCCCACTCAGGACAAATATTCGTGTGACGAACACTTGTATTTGTTCTGTGTCTGGACGTTAATATTATCTATTTAAGTATATATTTAAATATATATATATATGTATGTATATCAGTCTCTGACACCCATAACACAGGCTCGCGCCTACTTTGGGGTCAGATGGCCGTGTGTGAGAATGTCCAAAATATTTATTATTATTATCTTTGTGGGCGACACCGAGTCGCCGGCCAAGGAGAGCAAGAAGCACGTGTCAGACCCTGGGCACGACAATTTCTAAGTAATAACTATTTTGACATTAAAGTAATAATAGTGGATCTTCTTAATCTGGTGACCGCCGGGGTCCTTTCCAGGTAAGAAGCTAGCAAGAAAATAATTGCTCGCCCAGTGCTTCGATATCAAGTGTGTTTGTATGACAAACTACTTATTGACTTACTTATTGATGGGTTCAAACTTAAAAAGTAGTAAATGGTGACGGTTTGTGATGTTATTGATTAATCATATGATCGGCCCGTTGGCACAATCGGTAGTGACCCTGCCTTCTGCGCCAGGGATCGTGGGTTCGAATCCCACTCAGTACAAACATTCGTGTGACGAACACTTGTGTTTATTCCGTGTCTGGATTCTATTTAAGTACTTATGTATTTAAAAATATCCATGTATGCATATCAGTCTCTAACACCCATAGGACAGGCTCTGCCTAGTTTGGGTCAGATGACAGTGTGTGAAGTTCGAATGTCCATTATATTTATTTATATTTGTTTCAGCTTTAGTTCTGGCGCTGCAGCTGTTGAAACGCGAGAAGAACGTGAAGCTTGCGGTGTTCACCGAGGAAGGAGTGCAGGTGGTGACCATCGAGCGCAATTTCTCCACTATTGATGAGGCTGAATTTGTTTTTAGGGTAAGTCAGGTCTACTATGGCGAAACTTAACTATGTATAAGCAAATGTAAAAATAGTGAATTCTAGGAAGGTAACATTTCGATTTGACTTAATAATAATTTATTACATAGCAAATTTATAACTCTCACACGAATCATATTATTCTTCTGGGTTTCCCAAAATCATCTTGAGCACGAAGCGTAAATTAAATAAATAAATGCAAAAAATGCATACTGGAAGTATGAACCAAGTAATCAATCTATTTGCGTGTTCTCGTGGCTTAAATCTAACAATCGCGTGCACTTGCAATGTAGAATAAAAATGTGCGCTTCGGCGCTCCGTGTACGTCTCACTTGACTCGTCATCACTAATGAGTTTAAAACGAGGAACAAACAGTTTTCTTTAATATTACTAAACTTGGTCCATTGAATTGTCCTCACACAATCTGGTTTTCAATAGCGTTCATAGCCCAATGGCTCGCGTCGATTCAATGTGGTCGAAAGAGTTAAGCAACGACGCTCACGGTTGGTTTGCGGATGGGTGATCGCTAGTGGAAAAATTTCATGGGCGCTACCGTACTTCGGAGGGCACGTTAACCGTCGGTCCTGGTTGTTTTCAATGGTGGAAATAGTTTTTAAGCCTTGTAGAAGACCTTCTCACTAATCAAACCTAACTGGAGCAGCGTTATCCTAATTTATTTACACAGTAGGTATTTTGGTCAGATTCAGATGTATTTATTCTATGGTATTTGTATACGCTTAGTGAACTTTAATACATGTTTTGCGTTGTTGTAGCGTCCATAGCCCAATGGCTCGCATCGAATCAATGTGGTCGAAAGAGTTAAGCAACGACGCTCACGTTTGGTTTGCGGATGGGTGACCGCTAGTGGAAAAATTTCATGGGCGCTACCGTGTTTCGAAGAACACGTTCCATCGGTGCTGGTTGTTTTCAATGGTGGAAACAGTCGTTAAGCCTTGTAGAAGACCTTCGCACTAATCAAACCTAACTGGAGCAGCGTTATCCTAATTTATTTACACAGTATTTTGGTCAGACTTGTATTTATTCTATGGTATTTGTATACGCTTAATGTACTTCATTACTTGTTTTATCTACCGCCGGTTCAAAAAGGTGAAGCTATCGAGAAGAAACTCGTAGTTACAATTTTATAAAACGATCAAGGTACATTATTATTGAACTTACAGTGGATCTGGAGATGCTACTATAGAGTCTACTCTATATAGATATTTCCTTTCACAGAAAGCTAATCTTGGGCGGGTGCAACTGGACGCGCCGATGGAATGGGCGGCCAAGACGAACCAGAAGTTCGACGTGTTCATCAACATGGTCGACCGGGTGTCGCGCTTCATGGAGCTGGACATAAAGGACCGCGGCGGGCGCGGGCCGGGCGGCCGCCACGGGCCCCCGCCGCACCCGGACAAGAAGATGGCGGACCACTGCCCCGCGCGCGCCCTGCTGCGCTACAGGGCCACATCGGGACTCGGTAACGCTAAGTAAGTACTAAGAACTGTGTGTGTGTGTGTGTGTGTGTGTGTGTGTGTGTGTGTGTGTGGATTCCGGTTACACTTCTTTAGAGGCGACCATCTTAGTCCTCAAGGATAGCAACACATCTGTGACTGACTTAGAACGAGACTCCTACTAACAAGTACTAACTGGACTATTACTAACACCAACTAACAGGACTAACTATCACTAACAGTCCCCAGTCCTCATACCTACTAACGAACTGACCAACTAATGTTCTAATTAACTTTCTCAACTAATTGGACTAACCATCCCAGTCCCTAATTAAGTCTTGTTCAAAGTCAGTCACAGTTGTCATGGGCGGCAGTGGATGGGTGGTGCTGCAAGCTCGTTTGCTATCCTGTATCCATAAAAAAATAAAAAAAATTGTCATCATTGACGTGGGACATCCGTCGAACGAAACCTTTCCTCCTCTTTCGCAGCGCTGTGAGTGCTCTTGCGTGAGGAAATTCGGATGTAAGGATGATCCTTCTATCCGGGCAATTGCTCCAGGGGTGAACCCCGTCGGTGACTTCCCGCTGTTGAGCGTGGGAGACGGTATGTCATCGTGCAGCCGTTAGTCGCTATTTCCCCCTGATGGTCGGGGGAAGAAGGTCCAACAGCTCTCTAGGGAGCGGTCGGCCTTCAGGGGGGAACGGGACATCCGTTAAACCGTCTTGGGTGTAAGCCGGTTGTAACACTAGCGTCGCCCATAGCGACGCGTCTTCCGTCTGCTATGCGGGACAAACAATAGCACGAAACGAGCGAGCTCCATGTCGCGGCGTAGGCTTGCGTATTTCGAAAATTGTTACAATTTGACCGCGTGGTTTACAAAATAAATTATACAAAAAATACATACGGAGACTAGCGAAAGTGATATGCTAGCTATATAGCTAGGTCAACTAGTATTAGTTGACCTGCAATTTGTTGTAGTAAAAATGATGACTACAAGAATAAATACACACTTAAAAAAGAGGGATAAAATGCGCCTTTGGGGTGGCTTGATTCATATTATAGAGGACCGCGGCGCCTGTTACGGGCCCACGACGGAAAAGAAGATAGAGATCCGCTCAACTTTGCGAGCATTGCAGCGCTAGAACACCTCTTTGGGCCTTAGTAATGTTAAGTATAGGTCGGTTGACGAACGTTGGCACGTACACAGTACTCATACAATGAAATTATAATTCTACCTTCATAATATCATAAAAACTTATTAATCAGATAATTTCTTTCTTATCCATTGATGTTGAGCTTTGGATGATCGAGGCTTGATTCATATTATAGAGGACCGCGGCGCCTGTTACGGGCCCACGACGGAAAAGAAGATAGAGATCCGCTCAACTTTGCGAGCATTGCAGCGCTAGAACACCTCTTTGGGCCTTAGTAATGTTAAGTATAGGTCGGTTGACGAACGTTGGCACGTACACAGTACTCATACAATGAAATTATAATTCTACCTTCATAATATCATAAAAACTTATTAATCAGATAATTTCTTTCTTATCCATTGATGTTGAGCTTTGGATGATCGACAAGTATTATAAAACATATGTAACGTCACCCCATGCGTTTATTCCGAGGTTTATTCTCTTCCGTAATCGAAGGTTTGTTCACATCGAAACACAACCCTGAGATTTAAATGTCTTGTGAGCGAAGATTCTTTAATCTTATAAACAGTTTATTTTACCGATAAATTACTATGAATATTTAAGTGTTGGAATGAAATTAGCTTTTATTCTCACGTATAAATTTAAATTCATTTCAGATTGATCGTAATGTCACTGGCTTCACACCGTGTGGGCACTACGGACGGCAGCCACGAAGGCATCCTAGACATAGTCGGCATCGACGAACACGTCCCTAAGGTTATGGACGCTTTCGTACTTGGACAGTTCAAGTGAACTACCCGGTTCTACCGTCAATCCACTTTGACAATATAACAAATCCTTTACGCAACTATACTTATTCAGTAAACCAGAGCAATGAAAAACGACAAAAGTAATTCTAGTTGAACTTTATAAAAACTTTTTATCAGATTTTATACTGTCTTTGATCGCTGTAACTGTTTTTCTGAATAAGAACCAAATATTTTAACTCAGTATTTGTTTTTTAATAATATACCTAATGATATAAATCTATGTGTTCCGTGCCCAAGGAGTTTAATGAAAAGATCTAAAGCGTAATTTATGAAGTTATGGCCTAATTGCATAGAAATGCCAACAATTTGGGTATTTGGTTCGCAAAAACTAATTAATTATTATAAAACGTGGTATAACTTCGTACTGCACTTAAATAAATAGTTCATTATTAAAAGTGAACACCCTAGGAAACAAACGTGGTTGCTAAGCTACAACTTGGTATTGCTTAGAACAATTCTAAATGGGTTCAAAGTAATATACAGCAACATGGGAAGATGAAACTTTTGTGATAGGTTGCCTGGGAATATTATTATGAGGGTCGGCCATGTTGCGGAGTTCAATATGAACTAATTTCTTGCATTGGTAATATTTTTTAAGTCATGTCATAATATTGTTAATCATTGTATTAGTGTTAATTGTTCACATAATCTTCAGAAAGTATAAGCGAAACATCTAAAAGCTATGCCTAAAATAATCCACATCCGAGATTAAAAAGTTATTTATACATACATATTTATACATATATACGTGTACACGTGTATTTTTATTAATAAAATATAACCAGAAAGAAAAGTATTTTGCTAAATGTTGAATGAAATTTTTTCATCAGAATCAAATGGATGTCGATTGATTGACTTGTGACGACTCTAGGTAAGATATTAATATCGAAAATAGCACCCCTCATGGCTCCCCTCATATATTCCTGTTACTCCTGTATACCTTGGACCATAATCATTATTGTCTTTACTTGATATGTCAAAATGACAATAGGGTGAGCTACCCGTCTCCGATCTCCGAGTCTCTTTTTATTCGACACATTTTTTTTTAAAATAATTTTGTTTAACTTTATTTTGTAGTGTTAATGTTAATTTGTACCATGTAAGCTTCAGAAAAGGGTTGCCTATATTTCGACCATTTTAGGCAAGAGCTATAACAGAATAGATATATGTATGCATGCTTACTTGGTTATAAGGATTATTAGATTGGGCGTCTTATTTGCTTTAGCTGAGCACAACATAATATCGCTTAAGGTCGGCCACATACATTTTATTACTATGCCAACTCAATACGAGGAGGTTGTCGATGGTCACCACTTACCATCATGGCCTTTCTGTTCTTTAAGGTGTTTTGTGACGTAACATCCTAATTGGAATTGTAAATGTATGTGGTCAGCCTTTCAGTATACCAGTATCACAGCTATAGTTTTATTATTATAGGACAGTTGAAGTTTCACGAGTTACAATATGCTTGTTGTATTACTTTATTTATAAGGAGAGTTTAGCTAGTGCGAGAATAGTTTTTGAGGTTTGTCCTCTAGCAGTAAGTATATTTTCGGAATGACAAACCTACTGGAAGACATTTTTTGACTAGTTTTGAACTTCATTGTTAATGTTAACCTATTATAGTAGCTTGATGTTTGTAACAGGGTCTTTTTAGTTTTCCTAAAATTTGGCACCTGACGTTCACTTTAGTTCACTTGTGTTCATTTATGACTAAGTGGTGTGGTTCCAAAAAAACAGAAATCACTTTTCTTTAAATATAAAAGTTGTATTTCAGTCACCAAGTCATAATAACTTCCATGAAAATGTTTGCACGCCAGTACAGTTATTAACTAGTTATACTCTTTCAAATTTTATTTATTGTGATTTCATATACATATTTTTGTTGAGGTTGTGTGTGATAATTATGCAATGTGCTTTCCTATTTGCCAAAGTGAAATATGCATTTGTAATTTTATTCAGGGTACTGGCTGGCAAACATGGTTTTCATTATTAGTGAGTAGTAAATGATATTGATCATATCCTTTGTACGTTGACAAATTGAAAACTGGTACATGCTCATGTTTTAAATATCTTAAAATAAAATATGACAAAAGAAAAGTTTGTAAAATTGTAACTTTTTTATTAAAATTACATTTATGTATTTCACTAGTGTTAGAATTTTGTGGAGAAACTTTTCTCGATAATTTTATATCCTAGATATTTCATGGGATGGGCAAGTATCAGATTTCATATTATTCGTTACATAAGTAAATCCGTTTTAAGCTGTTGGGTAATTTTTTACTAAAATAAACGGAATTTTCAGAATCTGTGATCACTTGGTACTCTCTCGAGTTTAAGTAATTTTTATATTTGGTATTGATACCTCTTCTAAAGTAACAAAAGTCGAAATTGTTAGTTATTACGCTTTTTATCGTGTATGTTATATTGTTATATTAATTTAGGTTTACTTCATGTTTAACCATGATAATTGACCATTGCATCCGCTATTTATTTTTTATTTTACTTGCAGTTGGTCTTATGTAAGGTAATTGAATGTTAATGGAATACACTTTGACATAACCTTTACTTAAAATGATTAGTTTCTCACTGTGTATTGAATATTATATCAAACAATAAAAGAATTCTGTGATTAAGTGATGCCTTGGCAAGCTTGAAATTTAGTGATATTGGGGGAAAAGGCTGACACTAATTAGCTGAAAAATAAAAAATTAAACAGCCAACAATTAATTTAACATCTGTTAAATTTTCATGTAATGTTTGTAAATGTTTCTTTTTTTTCTAAAATGCAGCATTTTCAAAAATGTGAATCCGTCCCATTCATAAAGTTACATAATATGAATGATACCCACTGAAAAGTTTCTACATTTATGTTATGTTCTAAATACTCACAGCGGCATAAATATTGCACCCAATAAATGAATAACAAAATGTTAAAACATTTAAAAAACGTATGCATGTTTGTTTTCATAGTAAATAAACTTTGTATTTCTTATGGTCTTATTTTTCTCAAGTATTGTCTAACAAATAGAATTCTAATTTATTTTTTCGGGTAAATAAGCAACTCCAGTTACCTAGAAAAATATTTGACCCTCACAACAATAGTTTTGTAAGGAAAATATGGCCACCATTTTATATCTTTCCAGTTAATAAAAAGTTGGCCATATTGTGTTTTGTGAATTTCACTCACAGGTACCCTGGCTCCATCATGAATTAGCAAGTTGCTACTGCTATAATTTAACGTCTACAAAAGTAACAACTTAACTACAAGCTGCACCAACGCTCGCAGTCATTGATCGATCTGACGTGAATCATACGTAGTATCTACCTAATCTGTGTGTGCATGAATCACATATATTTAATGTACCTACCCTGTGGTGAATCACGTTTGTTGTCTCGAATACATGAACACTGAATGGCACGGACAATTTTTAAGATGGATGACATTCGACGACGAAAAATTTATCGAATGGTTCGGTCACCTACGACCTTGGACACTGAAAAAACGTAATCTGGAGGGTAATGATATATGCGTCCTTTTATTAAAAGGAGAACGTCAATATTTATTAGGGAAACACGTCTTACCACACTAAGATAGGCGACGGCTGGTTCGTTACAGGGCGCTCGGGTGAGTACCTACCTACCTAGTCGTCGTAAAGAAAGGGTTATTATTATTATATTAGGTTATATTATTATTATAATTATTTATTAATGTCCGATCGTTCCGATGGGAATGAAGATTTTTGGTTGCCAAATTTTAAATATCGAATAGGTACTATTTGATCTATATAATAAAAATGAATCGCAAAATGTGTTGGTAAGCGCATAACTCAACAACGCCTGGACCAATTTGGCCAATTCTTTTTTTAAAATGTTCGTTGAAGTTCAAGGATGGTTTTTACGGCGAGAAAAATTTGAAAATTCATCTCCTAAGGGGGTAAAAAGTTAGTGAATGTGTAACGCGAGCGAAGCTGCGGGCGTCCACTAGTTGTTTATATAAAGAAGATAAAATATTTTTTGACGTGATAACTTCGATCAATAATGTACTGATCGAAGCGTGATAACGTCTTAAAAATTGATGAGCATCGACAGCGCGAAAAAGTATCCCGTTCCGCCTGAGTGTTTTTATTAAATTAATTTTACACACGACAACATTGTCTGTTATCTTTGTATTTTCAATTCTCCTTTTTTGTATTGTATACATTAATGATTATGACGTTATCACGTAAATCTATCGTCCGTAAACAGCCAGTTTTTTTTTGTTTTAAGAAGTTTTAGAAGTAAGCAAGTAAGTTGTAAAGTATTTCATACTGAATTAATAAACTATTTATCAAATGATTTGGTTGTGCTCCTTTTGGTGTATATCTATTCTGTGATACAAATACAGTATAATAAAAATAAATGAATCTTAATCTATAATAGTGTTCTATTCTGTGGTTATGATAGCGGTCCGTGACAGTGACAGATAAAGATTATAATGACATTTTTGATAGGGTTGGTGCCTGCCTGGGTGGTGGCTGGCTATGGATTTTAATTTTAATATTAACCAATAGAAGAAAAAAATACCCATAGAAGATAATACTCCGTGGTAATACCGTACCTAGTATCTTTATTAGTCTGTGGATAGTCTTAGTGTAGTGCTTCTGTGCTGTGTAATAATCTCTTTGATTTGATTGTTCATTCATTCATTGTATTGTATTGTAGTACTTTGCTTGACCAGCATTTTAATTTGTCTTTTGCAACAACGATTTTCTACATCATGAGCGACGTTGATAAGTGGATAGAAATTGCAAAACGGTGTAAATATCTTCCCGAAGATGATTTAAGGGAGCTCTGTAATATAGTTTGCGATTTACTTCTTGAAGAACCTAATGTACAACCGGTCGAAACACCTGTAACGGTGTGTGGAGATATACATGGACAGGTAATTATTTACTTCTAGTTTTTCAATTATTGTTATATATTCATTATTAATTTGATTTTCGTGGTTTTAGTATTCGGAACGCTAATATTTCTCAAGAGAAATCAGATTTATGGATATCTGGTATTAACTAAAGTCCATCTTTATAAATCACATCTCCTGATAAAACTCTGTTGAAATTGATTTCAGTTTTACGATTTAGAAGAACTTTTCCACATAGGAGGGCAAGTGCCTCACACAAAGTACATATTCATGGGGGATTATGTGGACCGAGGGTACTACAGTTTAGAAACATTGACACTTTTAATGGCACTTAAAGCAAGGTATCCTGATAGGTAAGGATGACAGATTAATTTCTAGAATAGTTTTTTTATTTTTTATTAAAATCCTAGCTGTGTTTTGAAACAGTTCAAATTTATTAAAAAAATTATAAGAATAAAAGACGGTATATCGCAAATTAAAAGATTGTGTAAATTATAGCCTATGTGATTCCACAAGCAAGTTGCAATACTTTCTTTTCTCTCTATTATTTTTGATATAGGTAAAGAATCAGTGCAGTTAAAAAGTAATATTGGATTCAACTTATTTATCTCCCACTGGAGGGACAAAGTAGAACAGGGTTCCTAAACTTGAAAGTTAATGGAACACCAACTTATTACCTTTTATTTTATGGAACCCCATATCTAATGATTACAAATCAACACTGAAATTTATATAAGAACATTTTTTTAAGAATTGGAGTATAATTGAAACACATTATTCTTAACATAAAGTTATTAATTTTTATTTATTATTTCTTAATGTTGTTGTTTCTTGAATAGCCTGTTTGACTAACCCTAATGACTATTCCACAGAACCCAGTTTGGGAAACCCTGCTAGAGAGTTCTCTGCCATGCGGCTGCTCCAGGCAGAGGGGTTACTGGTCAACCGTATTGTCAGATGTTTTTAGATTGTCCAAATGCATCCAACTGTTTAGGATTTTGTCCTACTATCTTATAAAAACATACCCTCAAAAGCATTCAACTCTCTAAAAGTTTCACCACTCATGACAAACTACATTTATGTATTTTATATAATTATTATACCAATATTTCTTCTTTATATTTTTAGGATTGTATTACTTCGAGGCAATCATGAAACATGTCAAATAACAAAAGTATATGGTTTCTATGATGAATGCCTAAATAAATATGGCAATGCAAATGCTTGGAAGGACTGCTGTAGAGTGTTTGACCTACTTGCAGTTGCGGCAGTAAGTTACAAAAATTTTTTACAATCAAAATTATATTATAGGTTATTACTACATATATAATATATTGATAAATTTGATTACTAGGATATTTGACACATTCTCACTATTGATTACATCTCATGTAGATCTTAATCTTTTCATAGAGAGGTTATAAATTACCAGATTAATAAATTTTTATAGATTTTTCATAATTTTCTGGAAAGGTGTAGTTTTCATTCAAACTTTTCTTTCCTTTTACCATTTTCATGATCAGGGTCTGTCACAGTTGTCATGGACAGCACCAGATGGTGGTACTGCATGCTTGTTTGCTTTATTATATCCATAAAAATCCTTCATGTATTCAAGATCATTATGGAGAATCCAACAAGTTGATCAAGTTTCCTCACAATGATTTTCTTCAATGTAACAGCGGATGACATTTATTTATTATTTTTCCTTGAAAATCAATTTGTCGCGCTTAAAATGGATATAAAAAGGCCCTGCTTGTGGTACAAACTATGGTGGCTCAGCAGTTAGTGCATGCCCAGTACTGGTAGGCTCAGGGGTTCAAATCCCACCTGCATTAAAAAACAATTCAAGGTAAAATAATAAACATTTTAAAATATATGTGAGTGTTAATTTAACCTCTTTTAATGCCCATAACATCAAAAGTCAAAGTAAATGTTCATAGCTTTCCCAGCAGCTCTGTCCGCATCAAATCATTCTCAGTGCAAAATTATCTCTACTATCAATGGATCATTTAAACTTAATTTAAAGTATAATAAGAATAGCCTTTCTTATTAATATATAAGTAAGGATAAACCACAATGTTTATTGCAGAAAACAATGAATGAAAATGTTTTTTACAGCTTATAGATGAAACAGTATTATGTGTTCATGGAGGACTTTCACCTGAAATCTCGATGTTAGATCAGATCCGTTGCATTGAGAGGAATCAGCAAATCCCACACAAAGGTGCCTTCTGTGACCTGTTGTGGTCAGATCCTGCACATATTAAGATGTGGTAAGTCTCAGCTGCATAAAACTGAAACATTTGAATAATTTTTATCTTTAGAGATATACTATTTTCTCGGCGTATGCAATATCGCAACCACTCCGCCGCAGCCCCGTAATTGTATCGTCGAGAATTCGTCAGCGTCACACGCAGCTATTTTATTCGTCGCATCCTCAAAAGTAACGAATGTACCTAGTCTGAAGCGACTATAGTTTTCTAAATGCCTAGGCTGAAAAATTAATTGTGTGATAACTGTCTTAAAGAAACTACAGAGATTATTTAAATACAGGTGGATGCGATATGCAGGGTTTTCGTATCTATTGACCTGTGACGCTATTAATATTTCTAATTTGTTTTTTTTGGGTCATGATCTACCCTTATATCCTCGAAGGGTTGAGTGCCAAGGCCATGGTTCACCAGTTATGTTTATGTCTCATTAAATATTGACTCAAAATGCCATTGGGTATTGTCCGCCTTTTGTTGTCTTTTGGCGCGATTAAGGTATGGAAGTAGCCTATTGCCATACACCAAACAGCATTCAATACTTTTGTCAGTTATTACTAAGCATTTCAAATGTTAGATAATTCTTTGTTGCACTCGGGGATAAAACCACTAGCCCAATATAGTTAATCTTAACTCAAGTTGAACCTAATTTTGCACTTACGTCATTTTAGGTCTGTAAGTCCCAGAGGTGCGGGTTGGTTATTTGGCAGTTATGTCACAGAACTATTTATGGATTACAACAACCTGACACTAATATGCCGAGCTCATCAGCTTGTTAATGAAGGTATATTTTACATATGTTTGTGCTTTTTTGTAGATATGAATATCTGAATAAATTATTTCATAACCTAAAATTACATAAAAGAAGGAAAGGTTCTCCCTCAATCATATTGAACCTCAGTTATTCTACTTTTAATGTGGAATTCTTAGGCTACTCTTCCTGGCTGAGATTTTATGCATCTGTGACCATCTTTGAAGGACTCTTGTCTTGATAAAGTCTGTCACAGTTGTCATGGGCAGTGCATGTGTTTGCTGCATGTTCGTTTGCTATCTTTTATCTATAATAAGAATTTAAAATATGTTTTTTTATGAGTGAATATATTTTTGTTGCAGGTTACAAGTACATGTTTGATAAAAAATTAGTTACAGTTTGGTCAGCTCCAAATTATTGTTATAGATGTGGGAATGTAGCCTCTATATTAGAATTTAATACAGCCAATGAAAGGAATCCAAAACTATTCCAAGCTGTTCCCGAAAGCGAAAGGGAAGTTCCTCCTCAGAACACCACTCCATACTTTCTGTAAAAGTCCAATATGTGATATTGCTTATATTTTATAGTAAAATGTTGTATATTAACCCTGTGGTTTTATTGGATTATTTCCTTTCCATTCATCTTCTTTTGTTTAATTGATCTGTGAGCTAGCTTGCTAATTAAATTTTTTTTGTTATTATGGATCTTGTGCAGGACCAAATACCCTGCTTTGTAAAATTTTTATTCAACTTGAAATACCTAATTCATTCTTTCTTTACTGGCTGCCCATGATTTGGTTAGGTACCTACTTATATTTTGTGTATTATGTAAAATGAATTAAGACATTCAGTATACACTTATATGTTTATTATAATAGAATTCCTTTAGAAGAGGTTTGATGTATTTATGATACATAGCATACAAAAATATGACACAGTGACCTGAATGAGATGAATACTGAAGCAAGTTTGTTATTATGGTCTAATCTCTGTTATAATCAAAAGTGTAGTCAAAGTAAGACTGGTCAAAGCTCTGCACTCTCACATAACCATCTTCACCACCAGACGCATAACTCTTGCCGTCAGGGTGGAACTGTAAACTGTTGATAGGTCCAAAGTGACCCTTGACGCGTCCAAATTCCTCTTCAAACACAAGGTGGAAAAATCTAGCGTCAAACTTTCCCTGTCGAGTCGAGGTCGTAGTCACCTCCATAGCATCTTGCCCCCCTCCAAGAACAACATGGTCTAGAATTGGACTGAGAGCAGCAGAGTTCACTGGCCGCTCTGTCTTATACTCTTTGAGCAGTTCCAGGGTGCCAGTGTCAAAGAGCTTAGCGGTTTGGTCCTTGGATGCAGTGATGAACATGGTGCCATCACGGGACAGTTGCATGTCATTGATCTGATGTGTGTGCTCTTTCACTGAATGAATCTTTTTGCCAGTCTGAAAATGATTTAATAGATAAGATTTATATAACACAACACATTCATAGTGTTTTATGATAGAATACAAGTTTTATTCTTTATTTACTCAGAAAATTGTTGTTCTTTCTACACAAAAAGACAATACAGGAAATTGTTAGTGCAAATACTCTTATAGAATTATATATTGAGACATACCCTAAGGTCCCATTGGATGAGGTCGCCTGCCTCATGACCAGTTATGATGGTCTCATCGAGGCAGCCACCCCACACCATGGATGTGACCTTTGAATCAGTTACATCCCACTTCAGGGTTGGGGTTTGTGTTGAAATCGAGTCATCAATAGTTCTTGTGTCTATTATAAACACCTGAAAGATAAATTAACATAAATAAACAGAATTCAATGAATTACTTGTAATTGTGCCACTCCTGACATTATCAACCAATCTTAAATGTTAAGCTGTCCCAGTTTCGGCCCCAGTCTGCAGTAGGATGGATGGAGTCTAGTAGCAAAATTTATTACATGCTTCTGTCCTTTGGAGGGCATGTTTAGCCAATGATCCCAGTTATTATTATAGGATGCCAATTATTAAGTCATTAAGAAGCATTTAGGTGGCCTTAAAGCTAAATTAGCTAAGCTGCAACCCTTAGACATCCCATTGCTGGGCACGGGTCTCCCCCACAGTGGGACCCTAAGTAGAGTGTCAAATACTCTCACATCAAGCAGTTTTATAATACAGACATACAAACATACATTGTGGTAGGGGGTAACACCCAGATGGTTTCCTATCTACACTTAGGTTTTTTATTGTAAGATTTTTGTACTTTATTTAAATTGGAAAAAAAATGAAATTACCATTCAATTATGCGCTGCAATACAAATCAAATTTAATCTTACCGCACAAGGATGTCCCATAGCTTTATCAGTGGTATAGGCAGCCTGATTGGCACTGAAACTGAAGTTGCATGTCCTTACTGAGGAATTTGTTTTAATTGTGGCAATATTCTTGCCAGTTTCTAAGTCCCATAATCTGTAATGCACAAAGCATATATCAATATTAAAGTTCAGAAAACTTAACAGTAACACATAACAGCGTGGTGGAGTATGCTGCGTGGTGGAGTATGCTCTAGACCTCCTGCAGCTGCGTCTGTGGGGGAGACCCGTGCCCAGCAGTAGGACGTATATGGGTCGCAGCGAGCAAACACATAACAGTACATTAGAGAAACACTTGACTTAAATACTTGATTACTGGGAATATTAAGTGGCAGGTGTGTACACCATCTACCCTTAGATTCCCAATTTCTGGCTGAAATGTAATTATATCATTTTTATACAGTTACATTGATATAGATAAAGAGTTAGATGAAAACAAGACTTAGTTTGAGATGCTTTCAAGAAGGTTATTTCACTTTGCACTAAACATTACAATGGCTAACATTGTAATACAACATTAGTGTAAATAATATAAACCACTATACAGCTACTACACATACCGGCAAGAACTGTCGCCACCGCCGGTGATAAGGTTAATTGTCTGCCAGTCAACGTCTAGACACCAGACTACACCACCATGCCCGTTAAAAGTGCCCAGGCGTTCTCCATTTAATGACCACCATACATTGGGCTTGGAGTCCTTCGCAGCAGAAAATAGCAAGTCACCTTCTCGGTTATACTTGATCTGTGTGATGGCACGCTCGTGCCCTTGCAGCATAAGAGGTTTCTGAAATTAGTGATACAATATGTAATGAATGATGTAGTACAAGAGCAAAATACATTTGTAAAGCTAGTAAATCAATAACTGTTACTGTTGTCGAACTATTGAGTGTTCGGTTGATTATGTGTTTTAAAATTCTCACCATTTTTATGTATTTTAAATGTACAAAACAAGAATTAATATTAGAAACTTAATGCTGACATGTGGCGGCAGTACAGTAAAACTTTGACAAGCAAAGAAAAGAGACAAAGACAATCGATCAAATCTGTGCTCGCTCCAGCTCCAGCCACAAACTAATAAGAAGGGATACTTCGTAACAGTGCTGCCAGATCAAAATACCCATTCAGCGCTAACAGTGTTTCAAAAAGCGCTAGATTTTTATAAATTCAGCGTATTTCGCGCTAAATTTAAAAGTAATGGTAAAAAATAAAAACTCGAGATGAAAAAATAATAACTATCGTACTAATTAATTTTAATCATCATCCACATTATATCTTAACATTAAAAATCGAAAAAAATAATTATCATAATTATGTTATCTTCAACGAACGCGAAGTCGAAGGGCCAGGTTCATCAATAGTAATGTCTATTTCATTTTTTTGTTTATATTTTGCGGACTTTCCAATCACTTGGAAGCTGATAATCATAGCAGGTGCTATTGACAGCAGTTAGCCTGGTTCTTATTAGCAGAATGGCGTTAATTGTTTTTAATTGTATTGAATTTCGTAACATAGTTTTGACGGCATTCAATAAGCTGAATACACGTTCGATATCAGCATTTGAATGTGGTATGTCAGTAAATTAAAAAATCATATATTTTTGAATAAAATTGTAAAATATGTCGGTAAAACAATTTTTAAACGTGTTGACATTATAGAAATCAAAAAGCGCTAAATTATCCGCTAGGCGCTAAAATTTTTAGTTCTGCGCTAGGCTCATCAAAAAAGCGCTAGATCTAGCGCCGAAAGCGCTAAAATGGCAGCACTGCTACGTAACGTATAACGTATGCTCCAGCATAGTCACTCCTAGCACTCATAGTCAGCATAGATATCTATTTTATCTATGCTCCATAGGACCACAGATTATGCTTTTCTCAAATTAAACGTCACTCACATTTAACACGGACATTGATGGGACATTGGAACAACAGACAGCTGCTGAGTTTTGGTACATAAATTATATAAAGAGAAGACTTGTTATAGCAAAAAAAATACATGTGCTTTTTTAAATCGACATTTGAAAAAAAGTATTGATGATTAGTTGTATCCACACCACACTCAACAGTCAACTAAAGGTGCGGTTAAGCAGCGCGTCATAACGTAAGCCGAGCCAGGTTTGGTGCGTGGTGGGCCGTTTATACACCTGGGTTCGGCGCGGCGCGGTCTGTGGGCGCGGCTCAGCAATGGATGCACGAGCCATCGCTTGTCGGTATTTCGACACGGATCGAACCGTGCGCGCAGTTGTGGTACTCGTGGTGCGTGCAGAGTGCGTGACAGAAACAGTCCATATTGTGAGCACCATCTACACCTACTAATATATTAATCTGTGATCTACACGGACGGCAAGCCTGGCTCGGCTCGCGTTCTGACGCGCCGTTTATCCGCACCATTAGTTAGTTAGACGCCATTTTGCATTCGATTTTCGAATTTATTTTTACCACTTGTAAGCAGTAGCAGTATAAGGATACTTTTTTAATGACAAAAATTACTCTCTTTCGCGGCTCGTGCCTGGCGGTGCACATGCATAATCCATGTCACTCATCGTGAGTTTGCGATCCATATGAAATCCCAGACACCGAACGCGCGCAACGACGTAAGCATTTTACGCTTTCGTGTGAAAAGTATTGGGACCGTCTTGTTGGCGATAGATGGCGATCCTCCACTTCTACAGCTAGTCTGACTGGCGCCCGCCCGTCGTAGATCCAGAACGAGACTTCTACGAGTTGGAACTAGTCCAACCAGTCACATATCTAAAGACCTCTAATAAAGTGTAACCGGAACAGTAGGTGTAATAATAAGGGTCTTTGATAGGAGTAGGTACCTATATCTATATATAGGTACCTACTCGGAAAGATACGTAGTTGATAGTTGGAAAACCAAAATAAAATACCTTTTTACTTCACATACATTTTATTTTCTTAAGTTATTAACCATTGATTTCCAAGAGTACAACTAAAAAACAAATTAAAGTACAAACACGTTATGCATCGCTAACTAAACACAACTGTAGGTAACTTCTCTTGGCAAACCAGTACACAATCGATTGACTAACACACGGCGCACCACTCGAACGAGATATAAACGTGATACGAGTACAATCATCAGAATCATTTATAGTACTAACAGTCATTGTGTATCTTAACTTGGTCGAATTATAACAACAGCCTTTTATCCATCGAGAACAGTTCAGCAATCAGCAACTAATGTGATTTGCTACATTTAAACATAG
The DNA here is from genome assembly GCA_944567765.1 of Carterocephalus palaemon. NCBI lineage: Eukaryota > Metazoa > Arthropoda > Insecta > Lepidoptera > Hesperiidae > Carterocephalus > Carterocephalus palaemon. The sequence goes on along the minus strand of OX155641.1, from coordinate 11,115,259 downwards.
AACCCTAAGGATCATCATAATACTTAAAAGTATATGCTAGATGAAAGCGATAAGTCTTGAAATTGAGCGAGCCCAACTACATAAATACGTGAAATACAGCACACTCAACCACATTGAACTCTTAAGTTAAACATATGCATATTACGCTACTCAGCTGTCGTGTTCGATGACTGCGCAGTGAAACAAATGTGACGGCTTCTTAAATTCTATTTGACCTCAAAGAATATTTTGAAAAGAACGAAGTAACTCGAATTAATTAATAGCAAGACAAGCGAAACGTGTTTGTTTTTGTTATCATAACAGAAATTATTATTGATACTCGAATAAAACAGTAGTATGTATAACTTTAAGTATAGATACATATTTATATATTTATATGCTTAGAGTTCAAATATCCATCTGTGACATGTAATTAAACATACATACAACAAACACTCGTCAACGTTTCCAAATATATATATTTTCTTACGGCTTTACACTCGATTTAATTCATAACTATTTTAACACGATGTCTAATGTACACAGTTTTTAACCCTCCATATCCGAAGTACATGAGACACTAGTTTTATACACAACAAACCTTACGCTAAGAATGTGAAAATATTTCGTCACAATATCTTAGATGTAATTATCCCCATATGGACTGTAAAGAAAGTGTGAAATGCATTAAGTTTTTTGTTATATTCTTATAAATATATTAACATTTACATTACTAATATTTATATCAGTCAAAATATTTCTGCAACATTACCAAGGTGATGTCTGACTTCGGTGAACTTATAACATGCATTTGTGTAAGCGGTAATGTGTAGTATTAATATATAATACCTACTTACTGTTTTCTTACAAATATACATGACGTTATAATAACGGATTAAGTAGTTAGAGTAGGCACAGAATATTTTAACATTTATAAAGGGAGATAGGTTAACGTAGAGTCGGCATTAACCATTATAATATAATCTCGGTGCTGTAGGGTGTCCGAGACTTATCAGAATTGACACAGCTTTTTTACAAGTTGACAGAGATTGATTTTCTTCTTTCACGGGTAGAAGGTAATTTTAAGTCATCAGTTTGTAGGTCATACATTATTTAAGATTCAAGTGAACGCTGGAGGGGCGAAACGTTTTATTCGTAGGTTTAGGAAAGCAACGAAAAGCAAATGGCCATATTACACGACGTTTATTTACATTAATTATCAATGTATAGCCTCTGTGGACTTTTCGTGTACTAATCTAATAAGGTACTCGCCAGTAATGCGCCAATTTCATTGTTTATTCACTAACAATACTATCCTTTGTACAACGCCAATAACATTTCTTATACATCTAGTTTCCTTTTGATACTCTTCTGTTAGTTGTTCCTTAACAATACGCTACGCTACTAACAAAATAAGTGTCAATATTATTTACGTACAATATCGTTAACATATTAGTAGAACGATGCACGATTCGCGACTTAACGATTAACGTTTCGGTCATTACATGTTTAAAAATCTATAAAGGCATCTTTACCTCAGACTTTAGATTAACACCGTCGTTCAGATGGCGTTTATATGAACTAATTTATGATAATTTAAGTTAGATAGACGTGAATAAATAAATATGTGTAAATACCCAATCGTTGGAAGGTTTCGCCAGTGTAAAGGTTCGTAGAGACCGATAGCTCCGGAGGGCGAGGAACTCCGCGCACTCGTGTTGACCCGCGGCGCCTCGCACCCCTACCCCTACTCCTATCACTGTTTATCACAATTAACTAATAATTTCTCGTATTCAATTAACTTAACGTACGTAAAGTATATAACAAAATTATGTTCAAAAATAATTAGGCATTTGATGGCAGTATCGTAACTGGTTGTTGACAAACTAATTACAATGACATACAATGTACAAAATATCAGCTAAAACTTAACTAATGGTAACATGATGAGGAACGGACGTGTGTCACTCATTCAGGTAACAGGATTACATAATTACGAGATGTCTGCAATATCAACTGTTCATCTACTTTATGTAACTAATCTACCCGACTACGGATGTGAAGTGGTTGCTTATACTCCTGCTACTCGCAAGTCGTGTAACTTTGTGACGCATCAGTAGTACATAACTGTGATTTTAAATCAGTTTTTGATTGGTAGTGATTATTTTGTGTATTAAGTGAACGCAATATGTTATGATTAAGTCTATGTATGTAGATTTACTTATTATCTACTTCGTGGTTGGGTTTCTAATAATGTCAATTAGCTCGATTCGCGTGAGATCTCATCGGCATTTTTCGACTTTGAGGCTAGTAGTAACATGAAACTTATTTATTTAGATTCCATAATTAATAAAATCGATTGTAAAAAGTTATAAATGTCTAAAGAATCAGTGAAAAAGTAGAATAGTGTCGGGTTACATTTAGCGCATTTACGACATCGAAATATTTGATATCAATAAGGCATAAAGTATTTTTACATAAAACCTAAGTCCCTAGAACGAACTTTTTGGTTATTATTACTTAATTTAAGTTGGCGTACATCGCCTTTACTATATCTAATGGTAACTGTTCACCGTTGCTGGAACGTTTATTACAATTTTACAATATAACATTAACGATTAATACGATTGTTACTAACGATATCGGCAAATAACATTAAGAAAGAGGCAGCGGGGACTGACATTGCTCGTAGGAAATTTGTAGTTTGATAATTAAAGATGAATATGAATGATACGCATGAAGTGAAAATGACACTTGGCGGGTATGTATTAAAAAAATAATGATGATGAAGCTAATGAATATGTTTAATGGGGAAATCATTAGTGAATGAAATAAGGAATGTAAGCGATGAATATTAAGGTCTCAACTGTGTGATCTGGTATGTAATGATTTTATTCCATTTAGTGGGTCAGTTTAATTTTATTTGACAATTTAAACAATTATACAACGCTTAAGTGTTTGGTTTGGAGATTTTTTAACAATTAGGTAAAATTGTAAGAGGATCAAAAAAAGGTTGAACTAAAATTTAATATTTAAAAAAATAACATTATATCAGTGTTCTGACGACTATTGACTATGTTTTTATCGAAAATGCTAGTTGGAATTGCGACCTAAGCATGGATACACAACATTTATAGCATACTCGCATATGCCGTATATATACATAAGTCGTTTTTCGGATGATGCGTGCCTTTTATTAAGTAAACGATATTTAAAAGCATTATGAACTGTGATTGTTAATCATTTTGGATATTTCATGAAATTTGTTGCTACGTAAAAAATATGTTATTGTTGAAATTAATGGTTTTAACACTGTTATATAAGCATTGAGCATCGTTTCATCTGAACACATCAAAGGAAGCAAAGTATTTCGAAACCTACTAACGAAGCACCGAAAAACAAAAACACCATAATTTATTATTATTAAAACGCCTTTACGTACGATGATAGTTTCATTTGTCAACACTAAAATGACCTAGGCTGGTAATCACTGCAACCGGAATCGTCGACTCGTAGGTACGTACTTAGATATGCGTAAACCATAGAGCGAATATAGCGTTTTTGAGGAACATGCATTGTTCTACCGGTGACTTACACATAGTTAGACCATATAAAGATGTGAAATATTAAGAACATAATATGCACATGAGCTATGCGAAATATTGGCAATAAAAATGCATAAGTTGTGACTACAAGAAACGCGCGAGGAACCTCGCCATATTATGTTAGTGTATAAACAGTACAGTTGTATACAAGCAGTCTTGGTCGACACTGAGAGTAGGTACTTAGTGCTACTTATACTATGAACAAGTCATATAAAATTAAATTAAAGTTTTTTCCATATTACATTCCCAGTAATAGCCTACCGGTTAATCCTAGACAATATAAAATGCAAACTAAAACAGCAATATTTCATTTACAAGAAACAATTCTGTCTAAAACAACACACTATAACCTTGTATATTCTATATTTACAGAAATAATATATTATGCGATCTCCGACTGACAAAATTTAAATATTAACATAATTATATATTTAAATCTATTTAACACTAAGTAGTATACACTACCACGTATAAAACACGCATTCAAGTCCCTATTAAATAATAGCTATTTAGTAATAAATCAGTCTGTCGATTGGGACGTTTTAATTCCTCTACTAAACAATAAATCAATACACTCATGATTCATCAGGCTGCAGCCGCGGTGATGCGGCTCAGCACATGACCAAACATCACTGCGAACAATCGTACATCGCTCATGGCGAGCGTTCACACACTGTCACTGTGGAGGGAGATCGAAGCGTTTGCTTCCAAAGTTACTGTCTGCCCGGCATTCAGCAAGGGTCACGTACGAACTCTCGATTAAAACACTGACTGGGCGTTTATATGACGACGGCGCAGCGTGGTCGCGGCAACCAAGGTTCGTACATTGAAAACTAAACGCCCAGTCTGGCCATGTACTATCTGATCTCGGCCGAGTTCAACACGAAGGGTACGTAGAACATTTTGCTTTCCAGAAGCAAGTTCGCCGCAGCCTGAATCTGGAAAAAGAGAACATCCTGTGATCACTGTATGAACTCGATATGTAGCACTATCCCGCCACATGATCTCTCGTCACGTTTGCAATTAAGAAGAAGAAGAGAATATAAGAATAGTTCAAAAGGATAAGGAAACATTTTATTATTTATTTATAAGTTATTTATATCTCCGTTAACTTCCTGTATAAATAGAGTATGAATGAACTACGTAACCCTCTACGAACATATTAAGAATCTACGATGTGCAATGTTTGCTACGGTACGCTCTACGACCTATTTTCCAAGCTTTCGAAAATTGGTAGCAACAAGCTAGGAAATTAAGAAAACATCGTAGAAAAACTGCATGATATTCATTCTCATGCGATATATTCTCCATTATTTTCTCGAAGGTGGTCTGTCAATCCGCTAAGTTCCGTACAGCTGTTAAGGGCGGCAGCGGATTGTTGTTACTTCATGCTCGTTCACTATCTTATCACGTGAAATAACTTGCATGTCTGAGAGTTCTCCATGATGAAGTCTGGCGCACTTGGCCAGGATTGGCTTGGCTTGGAGTATGGCCGCTAATTTTGTTTATAAGTAGGATATTGTAGCGTCCATAGATCAATGATTAGCGTCGATTCTAATGATCAACAGAGTTGAGCAATGAAGGGCGCCGTCGATTTGTGGGTGGATGGAAAAAAATCATGGGCGCTTTCGTGCTTCGGAGGGCACGTTAAGCCGTATGTCTCAGTTGTTTTCATCCCCAACAGTGTGACGTATGGGTTGTAGCTAAGTAGGATATGGTAGATGTGGTGGTGGTGTGGTACCTCAGGTATCCTAGCGAAGAGCTCCTGCAGCCGGCCGGGGTGGTGTGGCGCGGCGTGCTCCAGGTAGCTCCGCAACACCTGCACGTAGCGGTCCTGGATGCTCTCCAGCTCCACCTCTGCAACAAATATCCATTAATTATTACGTGAAATAACTATTATGAAATATTTTGTTTGAATGCTGATGATGAACAGAAACCTCTAATTGCCACATTATTATTTAGGTCAAATACACATTGCAAACTGACAATATTGATGAACTCGCTCTAACAACGCTGGAATCTGCGTAAGATTAGTTTCTGCTACTCGTCCCTAGATGGCGCGGCGAGGTAGCCAACCCACCAATGCCAAAGCGTGCGGTGACGTCACGCGCTCAGTAGGTCACTCCGATAGCGGGGCAACGACCGCGGCTAGCCGTTGACCTCCGCTCGAGCTCGCGTCCTCAGTCGCTATACCCGTCTCGCTCTTACGCGGGAGTTCTTCTACGGCATTGTGCGCGAATGGATTGTGTACGTATACATAATTTGTTGCAGTTACGTTTTACTGTTTAACAGGTTTTTTACTTACGCATATGAGATTGTAACGTTTGCTACAACATTTATAATAAAACTTAAACGTTTCATAATATTGATTGTATACCTTTTTGTTTTATACTTTATTAGTTTTGTATTTAGTATAATAATAGATTTCTGTAGATCAATGCTTATATAAATTTAATAGTTGTAATAGTCTTACTATAACCCCTTTTTTAATTGATAAAATTAAAATTAGGGAAAAAGAATATTGCTCGTTGGCGCCATTTTGCAACCATAGATAGCAAACTGAACCCCGGTGCACACGCACGGATCTTGCGTATCACATTACGTAACTGCAGCGACAAGCCGGGTCTAGCGCGCATTTTTTCGCCGCAGAGCGATGGTTGCAAAAGAGAAAGTTCGCTTCCGCCTCGCGCTTTTCGCCGAAAGTGAAAATATACTGTCCCGTTGGGGCTGACGTAACGTGGCTATTATACGCCATGTTGCGCGACACCTCTGTTCCGTTACGGTGATAAATCTTCGCTCACAATAGAGTTTTGTTTCCAATACCTACGCGCTTTGTGCCATGACGCACGGGTCTGATCCGCGCCTATGCCTTTACGCCTATTCATAGCTACAAATGAATCCAAATGATTCGCTACACACAATACCTATCGAACCGATTTGTTCGTTAGCTTCTATTCACGACAGTTTTGCCGCTTACATAGAGCATAACAGATGATAAGATTTGCATACGATAAATATCCCTAAATAATGTAAAGAATTTAACGTTACATTTAAAATTGATCCCAGCATCATCCCAAAGTTGTCATAATTTAAATAGGTGCCTACCAAAGTAATGTCCCACTTCTTAAATTGTCTTAATTTAAACTATAACTCATTCTTCCATCAATCGATATAACGTACAGTTTATATAACGAAAAACCTCGCGCTCAGATCCCATTACATCAAATTATATTGATTTATAACATAATATTGTGGTGTACTGTTCCCATCTCGCTCGCACACTCACGAAGTTGAGCGGTTGCGCAAACGCTTTCCATTTCACCGTGGCACTTGTAGATGTGGTATAGAATGTCGGATAGTAGTTACTTTCGCCCGTGTATTCTTTCTTAGCTTTACAATCACAATCGTATTCGATAGGTTATTGAATTAGGTAATTAGAAATTAGCAAAGTTAAATAAAATAATTTTTATATTCGTGAAGCATTTATGATATTATATTTTTTTATATTTAATGGTCAATATGCAAAAAATAACTTATTATTTTCTATGGAGCTAGACTAATACATACATAGTATTATAATACTATGATCTTATAAGATCATCTAAAATCTAAGGCTCTGTAAACTTTATTTAAACTAATTACAGAACATACAAACACAAAGCAGTGAAGTGTTTTCATAAACTGCGTAATAATTCTACGCGTGCGGTGAAAATAATTTTCAAACAGTGAAGTGACCTAGTTACTGAACGATAACGCAGGATGTCATAGTTTCCATGTGCTGTGCGCACGCGCAGTTCATATTTAAAGATGATTTTAGAAAATAGAACTTAACCATTAAAGTCATAATGGTGTTTGAATAATCTTTAGTATAAAGTTTAGTGAGTAATCTTTAGTTAAACCTATAGTATTGATACGTACACAATTTTGCAGTTATTGAGGGAAATCGTTTCCAAATATTTCTTAATTTTTTGTTCATACATACTTACTCCATTTTTTTTAATTCATAGGCTAATCATGTGATCAAGGCTTCAAGTCATTCTAGACTTGTTCAGTAAACTTTGCAATACCATAATCTTTGGAATGCTGTATGTACTCGTAATTAGTTAAACAACCGTTCACTACTACGCTACGCGTCAAATGTTTACGTTGGAGATGGTAGTAAACAAAGATCTACGACGACTTTAACGTTGGTAGGTACGTTTCTTACGTCGGCTAATGTATCGATTAATTAGCAATTACTTCTGGGATATTAATGATATTTGTTGTTCTATGTTATAGCTATAGGCTAAGGTAGACTATATAATCGTACTAACACGATATACCTACTAGCGGCCCAACGTTTTTGTTCGCCAAAAGAATCTTATAAAAGTGAATTCCAAACCTTTCTTTCAAATTCAAGAAATACTTTTCAAATCCGTCGCGTTGTTAAGTTACCGAGAGTATCGCAATCAAACAAAAAAGTACTAACAATCGCTTCATCTTTATCATATTTAGTAGGTATATGTAGATTTTTAGGTTAGTTTGATTAAAGTCTAAATGAAAGGTTTCATGGTCCAACTAGGGACTAATTTGGACTGGCGTCTAGCTAGAGTGTTGAACTGTTATAATGTACGAAGAAATTAAAATCGTACTCGGACGTAGTAAGTAGTGGCAGTCAAATCCTTGAGTGAAATTATAACCAGAACGTCCCGATGTTGGTCCTAATCGATTTCGCAATGTCTCGGTGCTTGCAACTGGGTTACTTGTGCCATAAATCATAATAATATTAACGACAACTTCACACTGCCGCCTCGCGCCTCACTCACTTGCCCGTTCTCCGTCTCATAGGGGTTGTCACCGTTGGAAATCAAGAGCGATTCACGTCATAATCACGCTTGTTCCTCAGAGGGGTCAGGCAGATGTATGTGTGTACATCGAATTTTGATGAGTTTTGTTTATGTCCATATACTAAATTGTAATTAAATAAAAGAGTGTCTAAAGATTTAAGCTTTATAAAACTCAGAATTAACAAAGCTCTTGGCAAGATGACAAAAGAGTCATTCAATGAATCAAGATATTTATTTATTCGTCTACGAGTATTAAGGGTGATAGCGATGGAATAATCAAGGTTCCTCCTTTTCTAAATGATAACCAAATTTCGACTTCAATGCAGTTGCAATAGACAAATTATTAATTAACTAGTAAGTGACATGAGGATACAATTTTACATCTTCAACAGCAACTAAAGACCATTTTAATGTTTCCATCCATCTATCTATCAGCCTTTTGAGGTCTACATTAGTCGTTCGAACGACGTGGCCTGCCCATTTACACTTCAACTTTAATGTTTATAATGGAAGTAATATTATTTGGCGAGTTATTATTATTATTATGGGTAAATTGAATGATACTCGTATTTTAAGTTCCACGATGAAACTAAAATCTGCAATTTGGATGGTAGCAGCCCTGAACTTAAGCATTCTTCTGATTTAAAACTGGCCTCTATAGGTTTCAGTTGCCAGACTCAATTTAAATAGAACGAGACACTCTCTAGCATCCGTCCACCTAAATATTATAGAGTTGAAACTAACTATACCTACTATGTTTTGAAATTTGCCAGCATTACATTGCTTATTGCGAGCTATTTGCATAATGTGTTTGTTACAAATATAATTTTATGGTCAGTTAGAGTACTTTACCATTCGGATATATAACAGGATGATGGAATTAAAGGACACTGCATATCTATAAATAACAAAAAGCGAGAAACCCCGTACATACATTATACTTACAGTATTACGTTCAATGCAAATTGCAATCAATTATTATCACAGGCAGGTTTAATAATGGTAGATACATCACGCTTGTTAACTCTGTCAATGGAAAAGGAAAGTCAGAATGCAAACGAGTTAAAAACGCTAGGCTCGTGTCACGCACAATGCCTAGCTCGCTAACTGACCTACATCAAGCGAGGGTGATGCACTCTGCCTCATATATCATTATAAATTGCCAACGCGACATAGCTACATACTCACTAAGGATCAATACGTTCGTATGAGGAAGATGATCGTTAGATCTTTTTATTTGAGACTTCGAAATATGCATGTTGAAGCATCGTATGGTTTTTAAAAATCATGTATTCGTAAGTAAATTTATAACCACGAACGATGTCGTGATCTTTATGAAAGCTTGGGAATATAATCATATCATTTATTTTCTCATTTTATATCTGTATCTATATTTTATTCTCTGAACCTCTTTATTCCAGAATTATGTTTTAATGAAAATTAAAACCATATTAAAATAATTCCAATGCGAATGCAAATCGATAGTAGTATACACTTTATTTATTAATTATTTTAAATATACCGCGACAAATTCTGATCTGAAGTTACTTCCTTTAAGACCTCTTTACGACATTATGGCAAATCAAATTATTAAGAATTAAATTAACTTTTAAATTTTTATTTGTAATTGATGATGATTATTTTTGTTTATACAAGTGTTACAAAACTAAACAAGAACTAAGTCGAAACTGAAATATTGAACCGAGCCTAGAAGAAGAATGTATAAAGCACGTAGATCGCCTTGTCGGTAATTGTAAGTGACCTAGATGGGGCAGGGCGGTGCACCCCGACTCATCTATAAGTGGATTAGCCGAGCCGAGTGACATCCAAGAGTAATGAAGCGATCCCTGCACCGGAGTTGCCATCTACACGGATGACTCGCAGTCGTTCAATTACGAACATTATTATATCAGACATAGATACAGTTTAACTGCAATATAGATGTCCAGTATAAATCTAAATTAAAGTTAAGATTTAAAGTTATCTTAGCATAAAACAAAAAAACAAAATCTAATAAAGGTTTTTATTGTTTGACCATTTTAGAAGTAGGTATTCGTTTTTAGTTTCAGTAGCGTTTCAAGTGAAATTGTTATATTTTAAAAACAAAGAAATATTTAAACTTTCTTTACACAAGCCTGCTATAAGTTTACTGAAAATGCAGGCTGGGAAACCTACATTCGCATTTAACTATAATTTTAATATCATCAAGTTCATACATCATTACAATCATATTATTATGTTAACTAAGTCAACGATCAAAAAGTTATCAAGATGCATCAACTCAATTAAAGCCGAATTTTATATAAATCTTCCCATCCTATAATAACAAAACATAATTTTTGATAACAAGGAAATGTTCTGATTCACTTAGTTTAGATAGCCCAAATAACAGACTTAATTGCACTGTACCAAAGGTTATCAGTATCACACATTTATATCACTAGCACAATTTTGTAACGGAAGTTCGTGTGAGGTGACGTCAATGTTTATTGACTACGACGACACTTTTATTAAGAATTGATCTTATTTAAGCTAATAATAAACGTTTAACGTAAAAATTATTTCCAGTATTACTGCATGGACTAACTCAGAATTATTTGTATTGCTATCTAAAATGGATCGCTTGTCGATTGTAGAGAAGTATGAACTGAAGAAGACATACTAAATTAGGTTTTTATTTGGGTTTGACTGATAGAAAATACCATTAGGCTTTAATTTCGCCCATTATATAGAGGTGTCAATAAAGTTGTATGAATAAATAAATAAATAAATGAACAATAATAAATGATTCCAAGTAAACGATCAGGCTCATTTAATGGACCAAGTTGATACCCTACTTTTTAAGGTTCAGTAACGGCAAACTGTTCCCAAATATAATCTGTCAGCGGTCTCATAACACAACAAGCTAACGGCTTGCTATATATTCAAGGATTTAATTGATCATTTGATTTCGATTCCGCCTGCCAATCTGTATAGATTTCGCCAGCGCCATCGTTTTATCAATCAGAAATGTATGAACGATACTGGCGAAATGATGCGAGAACGTTGTTTGTGTTGCTTCGTGTTACATCACCGTTGCTTAATGAATAGACCCTTAGGAAATTGATATATCAATTTAAAAAAAAATTGATATATGTTACTTGAAACGGTGCAAAGAGCAGTCTAATTGCATTGAATTGCCACTTTCAGATCGCCTGTAATATACCTATATTTTTTTTACACTCGATATATATACATATATTGATGGGGTTGTTGGGGTTCGCTTGTAAACTTGTTAGGGTTAGCTGAAGGGTGGAAACATAATGTGTGTTGCACAGTAAATTTAAAACACTCCACATCCCTACTCTAACAATAGGAGGAGCAAAACAAATTCACCAGGAAACCTAGATCTCATCGAGTGTCTGCACGGGTAAAAAAGGAAAACCTAAAGACGCGTTGATTTTGTTTCGCTGGTACAGAGTGAACGCGATCGATGACCCCTGTCATGTCACAGTAAATTTGCATTCTTAATGGTCTAAAAAATATCAAAGTCCACTCACCTTGGTTTAACAATATGTACACTTTGAGACACACATACTCCTCCATGCGCAGCTGTATGCGCCTGAAGACGCACGTAATCTGGGTCATCTTCTCCACCACGAGCCCCACGTCTAAGCGTAGCTGCTCCAGCGTGATCGGACGACCCATCAGCGAGGTTAGGCAGTTCTGAAGGGTCTTGAGGTTGGCGTTCACCTGGACCGAAGCGAAAGGAGACACGTTAGCATTATGTATCCAAGATATGTCTCCTAGTTTATTTCCTTCTCTGATGATGAAGGTATCATATTATTGTGTCTTTTTATGGCACAAAGGAACGCATAATTTTTCCTAAAAGAACAACCACTAGTACAGTAAACCGGGGCGAATAGGGTACCAGGGGTGAATAGGGTAGGAACTGAGATTTTTGTTATCTACAAGACTTCGTGTTCCTGCTGTATAGTGGAACCATCTCATGCTACTTCAAAGCCATCAATTGCATATGTTGCAAAAAAATATTAACTTACAAAATCTATTTATTGTCAACCCTTGCTTTAACTCTATTCTCCCCAGTCTTTACCCTATAGACCCCATACTTGGGGTGAATAGGGTTTAGGATGATTTTTGCGATTTTTTTTTAATATTGTAAGAGCATATAACTAGTTAAATATATCATCTAAAAATATAAGCTCCGGGACAAAACATAATAATATATAACTTATATAGACATGGGACATATTTAACAATAAAGTTGAGAAACTTAGGGTAGTTTCTCAACTTTATTGTTAAATATTGTTCGTTATGTTCACCCCATTTTACAGTACATCACAAATTAAAAAAAAAAAACAAAGGCCTTAAAAATAAAAATAAACCTTTTGTCCAAAAATAGGCAAATTTGAGTTTACAATGAAAGAAAATAATTTTAAGGCCATCAAAGATAAGAACTGAATGATACCTAGTTCGTATATGACAACGAAAACTTATTTATATTATGTATTTGTATACGACATAATATCAACATCCTGAGCATGATCGCGTTCATCAATTAAAACTTATAACTAACTTTATTAATATTGCATGATACTAAGAAATATTAAATGTTATTTTAATTTATCGATTAGTAAATAAAACGAAACAGATAAAGATAATAACCGATAGTAATCAATTCATAATTGTATGAAAAAATGACGCACGTTACTTTAAAAACAGAACAGCTAGTCTACAATTTGTTCTAATTTAGAATTCGCTTGGATTTTATGTAACCATGAATACATAAGGTAGAAGGAAATGCTCTAGACAATGAAAATACGTTTCACTGTTACCGCTTCGTTTATGCAACACATGCAGAATACATGCAATTCCCTGCGCGTGAGTTTCTGTACAGTTTTTACTACGAAATCTTACCTATGCAGGTGCGATTGCAACGCAATTCTGCAGATGCCAATTATAATTTTTCATACAAGATATTAATATAATTTTAACGGTAATTGTAATTTTGAGAGCATTTATAGCGCAAAGGTTGTTAAAAATTTCGTATAAACTATCATTTTAAAAATGAAGAACGTTAAAATTGAGTGACGTACAGACAATTCGTGTGCGCAAATCAATTTCAATACGTACATTACTATTCGCGATACCGGCTAGTAGAGGCGGCAATATATTGCATTTTACTATTTCAATAGGCGGTTATGCATCGTCTGAGTGCAGCTAGAACCGGCGACTTTCTATCTGTTACGCAAGATGATCACGTAACCGCGCCGCTGCATATGGCGGAAGTCTCTGGAGCGAATGTGACCTGTACTCCCGTCTAGGATTAGTTACAACCTTTCAAGTATCAACTTGCCTACACAAGTAATTGGCTACGTGCGGTTTTACTCAACACTTTCTATGTTAACTAGGAAGAGTGTTTGGAATCTGTGCTAACTGTGTGTAGTTCAGTTACCTATTTCAGATTTACTCGTTTAGTTATAGAAATTTAATTGGAGATTTACTTATGTAGCGTGTTAATTTAGTAATTTACACAAATGTTATTTTAAGTTAGTTTAGGTTAGTTTTCATAACAATGAATAAACGTGTGTATTACCTCTTGGGCGAAATCATATTCATGGTCCGAAGAGGGAGGCGCATGCGCTAGTTTTCCGTGCATCGCCTGGTAGGCTGCTGTTGTTAATACTGAGATCTCGTGCCATTTTTCCATCAACAACTTTGAATGGATTTCCATGGGTATTTCCATGATGAAGGGTAACTTTTTCGTCCAAGCGACCATTTTGTGCACTATGGAGTCACCGATTTTACAAAGTTTATCACCTATCTCTGAGGTGTCGTGAAGGAGATCTGGCAAGTGGCGAACGGTGGCGATGTCCTCCATTGCGTCGCAGTCGATAAGCGCTCGGATCATGTGAAGTGCCCTTTCTAGCGGGACCGCACGATCTCGAGACGACGACACAGCGCTTTCCAGTCTTGCTCTCAAATGTACGACCTGAGGCAAAATAGACATGGGTAAATCGTTTGAAAGCATGGAATGTTCGATCAAGTCCATCCTCATTTTGGAGCGTCTTACCTCGCTAGGATTTGTAAGGGCAGTCTTCAGTATGGTCCCGTTGACGAGGTGCGGTGGGAGTGGCGGCAACGGCTCCTTAGGCTTTTCCGGTGGAGACGCTCGGCTGGTCGTCGTCGCTGCCTTCGCGTTTGCCTTCTTATGTTTTTTGTATTTAACTTTGTATAGGTTGTAAACTGCACCACTATTCCGGCCACCCGGCATGCGGTCTTCTCGAACGGCTGTAACAAAGGATGCAAGAATACAATATGAAATACCGGTGAAAAATTAAACAATCAATTACAAATATACCAACCTTGCAAAACCATTCCTTGTTCAATGCACTTCTTAAATCTGCAATACTGGCATCTATTTCTTTGCGCTTTTGTTATTTCACAGCCACCGTCGGCAACACAAGTGTAGACACGCCGATTCTGAACAGTTCGTTTGAAGAAACCCTTACAGCCTTCACACGTGATGATACCGTAATGTAGACCGGTCGCTTTATCTTCACATATCATACAGATCATCGGTTGTTCATCTTCGTCTCGCTCCGCTTCGGGAGCGTAAGTCCGTAGCTCGGGCCGCGGCATCGAAAGCGCGCTCGGGCTTGCCACTCCCGGCACACCCGACACGTTTCCAGCTGCGCTTAGATTCAGAGCATGCATTTGTTGATGCGTGGGTAACTGTGAAACGTCACCGGCCCATAGCAACTCCATGTTCAGGGGTGGCCCGCGTGGCCTCCTCATATCACCACCTAAGTTCAGTAGCAACCTCGCCGCTGACTCCTCACTGCACGTGGCCGGATCGGGCGTAGGAGGCGCGGGAGTGTGAGATGCACTAGCTGCGGGTTCTCCGCTAGACGTCGGCGCCGGAAGCGTCCAGAACATGGTGCGCACTCCACCCGACTCGCCCATTATGACGGCGGGCGCGCCCCTCCATTGAGAACCTCTGTTACCTCCCTTAGGCTCGACCGGTTGCGGTGGGAAGTGCCCTCCGATAAGCTCCGGCTTGACGCCGTTGATGCAAGCTGCGGGCGGCCAGTGTCCCGGCGAGTGGGCGGCGTGGGACCCCGGCGAGGGCGGTGGGATTGCGCGGGGCCTGTAGTGTTGAGGTTGAGGTGGATCCGGCGGCGGTCCTTCGACCTTCACGGAGGAAAGCTGCGATGAGGGTGACGACTCGTGCTTGACGCTCGACGGAGAGTTTTCAACCTTGACTGACGGGGGCGCTCCTTCAAACTTGATGACGGAGTAGGGTGGCGCGGTGGAGCGGATGACGGTGGGGTGGCAGGAGGGCGAAGGCGAAGGAGAGCCACCGCCGTCGAAGACGGGCGGCGGGTGCGGCGGCGTGCTGCAGCCCGCCTCGGCCATGCGCGGCGAGGGCGGGCCTGGGTCCGGCGACGACGTGCTGGTGTCGGCTGCCGACTCGCCTGCGGGCACACGGATCTCGATCAAGCGACGGACAAGATTCATGACTCAAAACAAAAGAAAAAGAGCACGGTGGACTTTTCAGAAGCGACAAATAGAAACTAGGTGAAATGTCAACGACCGCGCGGCGTGGTCGCAGTTAGAAGGCGCGGGGCGCGACGCAGGGACGCGACACTGCACTTCCCGCCGCCGCCGACTAGATTAGCCGGTTGCGTCACGATGTGAGCGCTTTGCGGCTCAGTATAGTAAACTAATCTACCTATGTGAATACAATCACTAGAACGTCACATGGAATACTAATTAACCGCAGAAATCGATTAGTTGCGTGGTTCGATTTAAAAAATATGATCTATTAATGTAAGTTTATATAATGTGACGGAATACGGAAATTATTAGAGAATAATGAAAAACGTTAGAAACGTGGGCGCGCGAGATGCGGTGCGTGCGAGGAGAAAGTGAAAGCGGCGCGCGCGCAGATGCGGCGCCCGGAAGCGTTGCGCTTGCGCCGCACCACAAAGGGCTCTACGTCATACACTAGATCTGTTGCAAATTTCTAATGCACTATCTACTAATAAAAATAGATCACTTCACAAACACTTTATTAAAATCAAAAACAGACACGTGCTAAGCTACTTTAACATTTTGAAAGTTTTAGGACGAAAACGAATTATTTTTTTAATATACATATTACACAAATTAATAACTTCACTAAAATATATCGATAAGTTAGAAACTTTACCGACTTTTTATTACTAAATCCATACGCGTAGTCTTTACCCTCTGCCTTGTCGCGGTTTACATCGTACGTGGAAACAGTACAAGGTAGCGATCAGTCAATGAAATCCAAAAATGCACCCCAGAAAAACTGTCACTGAAACGCGGGCGTGACGCGGCAAGAAGGCGAGCGATCGAGCGTCATTAGTCGGGATGCGTGCGCGAGGTCCGCACGGGATAGAATTATTGCGCGGTTTTGTTTATGCGAGGAAAAGTGACGAAGAAAGTTTTCCACTAGCGCGTGGCGTTCGGCGGGCGCGCGCTGTGAGCCCGACCTACCGCACGAGCGGCAGTCGCCCGCCCCGCGCGCTTCCCGGTCCCTCCCTCCAGCCACTATTAGGTCACTCAGACGGCCGTGCGTGCGAACTGCAACCGCACAATGACTAGTGCAACGCGTGCACCGCTCTCGCTTCGAGGACGATCTCTATTTCACTTCGCGTCCTTTGCCATATCACTGGTGGGGACCGATCTTTCTAGCCGCGTGATGCAATCGGTTGCTGAGGTCTTAGGTAGCCTATGTATAGAATCGAGTGCTGTTGTATCTATTGATTGGTTTCTAGCGCGAACGAGTGAGAATTAGTCGTGCTACTTATGGTATCAGAACCCTTTGTGGATCGTTTGTAAATTCTACCTAACATGTTTGCATTAAACTAATGTTATCGATCAAAATAAATTATAAAATCAATAACTAGTTTCAAGAGACCCTGGCAATGCTTATTTCAAGAAGATATTTTGTCTAAAGTCAAGAATATAATGAACAATCTATTCAACAATAGAATTGATCCAAACAAAACGTTGCTCAATTTGAAACCTCCGATCGAACGTATACATTCAAGTGTTGCAACGTGTCCTTGGTTAAAAATACTACGCCAGCGCCGAATAATTCTAAATGGCGATACGGAAGCTCCGAATAACGGTCGACAATGGAGATTACGCAACGCGACACATCTATGGGTGTCGTTTTTTCGATCAGTGCAACTCGAAGGTCGAGTGCGGTCAGCGACCGAGAGAAAGTAGGCCACACTTACCCCACCCTGCTTCTCCCCACCTCGAACCATCCTACCCCATCTCTCCCACCAAGGATGCCATGTGTCGCGGCTTCGTCCCAAGCCTATTGTTCCCGGCGTGGAGTACCCTTCAGCTAATTATAATCCTCGAAACAAATATGAGACTGAAAATCTTTGTTGTTTTAAAGCAGCTATAATGGTGCCATTTTTTAAAAGCTTTTATCTAGCCGTCGCACTCGTATGTATGTATGTATGAATGTATGTCCAGTCACCCACTTCCACTAAAACTATTGAGCGGAAAATCGGCACACATATTTGGTTCCGATGACAATACACGAAAATAAAAAAAAGTTATGAAAAACTTAGTTGTCGGTGAGAAAATATCAGCTATTATTTGGAACAAAATATCTAATGGTTGCTTTTACCAACTATTCGTACCTGTAGATATACCTACTATATAAATCTTGTATTTCATTGAATGAAAAGTTGAAAAAAAATAGTATTTTTCCATTTAGCATAATTTATTCCCACAGAAACGATGCGGTTAACGCACTCTTTCACCCTATCCCCGTTTATCTTTCAAGCAAAAATAGCTGACAGTGTGCGGGGTTAGGTCATACTTGACCGAGTTTTCCTCTTACTTTCTTTGTATGGGTTCTCATGCGTTTCAATTAAAAACTGCTTCCTACTCTTCTACAAGTAACTCTCAGTAGGAATGTTAAAGTGAAAGATGAGAGATATGATAAACTTGTTTGTAGTACAAATTATTGTCATTCTTATGATAACTTTCTATGTATCAATCAATAATAATAGTAATAAATCGAAATTTGTATCACCTGTTTCATTCAATTTAAGTTGAATCTCAATCTCATAATAATGCTCGCGATAGTGGTCACCACGCAATACATACAATAGTAGAAAGAAAACAACGATAAGAGGTGGCATGTTCATACTCATACACGTAAGCGGGATTCACTTATCTCGAATGTATATGAGCAAAGTGACGAGTGCACGTGAAGCACGCGGGGGGTTCGTCACGGCGTCACAGTGACGCGCCGCGTGCGTCACGCCACACCCCCGGGCGACATGAACATGAACGCCCAAAACGTCACTAATAACTGTATCTAGATTCACACGATACTTCAATTGTCGATACGTCAAAGCGTATTCGAATCGGAACAAATTTTTACACGACTCAAGACGGTATGGTAGTTCAAATCAAATACATTATCAGCGAATGACATAATGTCTTACAGTATACATAAGTTTGGGTGCCCGCTAGTAGCAAAATTCCATGGGCGATACCGTGCTTCGGAGGGCACGTTAAGCCGTTGGTCCCGGTTGTTATTAATAGTGTAACAATCGTTATGCTTTGTCGAAGATCTTCGGGTGGCTTTGGAACATTTGACACTGGGGTGGCCACTAACCCCTGTACCAATCTGCATTGGAGCAGCGTGGTGGAGTATGCTCTGGACCTCCTGCAGCTTTATCTGTGGGGGAGAGCCGTACCCAGCAGTGGGACCTTTATGGGTTGCAGCTTTTTATACATAAGCTACATAATAATTACAATAAGAATTATTGTTATATTTGTTGAAACGTTTCATTTGTTCTAAAAATAGCTTTTCAATAACAATAGGTACAGTTTAATAAGGTCTCCCAGATTGATTTGTACGAATGTGATGTTGGAGTTGACTGTTTAAAGATAGGTATATAAAACGAAGCCATAGTTAAAGTAAGTTAATATATATTATCTATTACCTACTCTTACAAAATAATCATAGTCATCAGCGCATCTAAATTCGGGGGAAGCGTTACATAAACACGCAAAATAATAAAATTTGAATCTGAAAGAATGCATAAAGCCTACAGTTGAATATTACGTTGTGACAATGAATCATTTTTTATGGTTTATTCATGAGGTCACAATAGCACCAATTACGGTACTGGCTTTAATGCTTTCACTTTGGATGAATGTGCTTTTTCATTATTAATGACTGGGCAGCTTTACACTGGTCGAAGTGAGAAGATTTTCAAAAGGTGTATCTGAGACCTCGCGCCCTATTTTATGTACACAGCGAACAAAATAGAAGGTTAAAATACAATAATGGAATCAGACAGTAAAGAATAGGAGTCCTTATTTTCGCCTGGATTACAGTAGCGATGATCTATGAACGTAACCTATAAAACCTACATTTCTTTGTTACCTTTTGAAAACAAACAAAGAATTTATCCCAGAATTTTTTGAGTAGCACGAATTTTCATAACGACCCCAATTGGGACTATTGTTGTTCCATTTTTATTATTTTTCGCCTACCTTGAAGAAATTCAGGAAAATCTTTTTAAATGTTTTCTATAAATTTACTTCTGAATACAAATAACCATACATGAATACAAATACATAGGGCACACTGAAAGTTCTACGCTCCTCATATACTCGTATGTTTGAATTTCGAATGTTATATTTTTTTTTTTAAATTGTCAGGAAATCACGTGTCAATTTGTTTTTTATCACAAGTTAAGTTCATCATCCGTAGCAAAAATGGAAATTAAGAGTAGAAAAGATTTTGGGGTAGTGACTTTATATGATTTTAAAAGTTCACTAACTCCGCAAGACTGCACTGCTCGTCTTCAAAGGCCGTGTTTCTGAAATATGAAATTCGTAAAGGTGGCTAACCTTCAACTGTGATCACTTAGGAAAATGTAGCTACAGTCAGGCAACTAATTGAAGAAATGGCGTATCACCTATGAGGCGATTCGAGGACATTTGAAGATTAGCATGAGCCAAATTTAAAAAATCTTACAACAACCAATCAACATTTTTAAGTTAGAACATTTTGTTGCAACTGGATTCCTCGTGAACTCACCCCAGAACAAAAACGGAGTCGTGTTAATTGGAGTAAAAAAATGTTGTTAAAGTACGATCACGGATCACTGTGTATGACATTGTGACAGGAGATGAAACATGAATATATTGTTACATGCCGGAAAAAAGCAACAGCCTTCTGCATGAGCGTTCGAAGGTAACAGCAAACCAAACAAAAATTTGCATTTTAGTGATGATCGGGTCCAACCGTTGTCTGCACATTACTCTTTTATGGGATATTGATTTATTTCAAAACAAGACATGCACAAAATGAATATGGTTTTATGTATTTATTCTTCCATTCCTACATTTAGGAGGAGCATATAATAATTTCGACTACATATATATGTACCTTCAAACACTTTATTTAGTTTTTAATCCCTTCAGAATTTCTAGCATTGTGATTGCACTAGACTAGGCCATCTCGTTTATTGGAATATACTTATACTGCAGCAAAAACTTATTTTAAATTCAATAATAATCTACTTAAGGTAAGAGTAATTGGTAAATATAGTTAAGGCTATCACAAAATTAATTGTTTATTGTAAGTGTGCAACAATGAAGACACTTCGTGCTAAGCGTTAATACCTCCATACATAACCCTCACGACGGCAATTGTGAACCGGATCTTGTTTCGGAAGATTTTATTCACTCGAGTGAAAGTTCTTACATTTCATATAACCTGTCTCTCGCAGTGTTATGCTTAGAGTTATTTAACTTTCGGCATATGACGTCGATTATAAATCGCTAATCCGTTTATAATTTGGCTTTGTTGTGTAACGAAATTATACCTACCAACATAAACTAAGCAACTTCATGTATCTATATATTAAGAGCAATTATCCCCTTGAAATATAAACATCATGGGGTTAAATAATAATAATAAAAAAATTGCAACTATCATGACAGTTAGACCATTATGTAACTATATTATTCATTTTTATAAAGTAAACATAATAATAAATAATTACTATATCAGTTATTGCTCAGTACCAGAGAGTTAAATATTAACTTAAATATTTTAAAGTTTAATCTGGAATATAAAATATTACTCTTAAAAACAAGCAGTCGGAAATATGATACACAGTTTTCATTTAAATTTTGTCTTTTAATTTCCACTGTACGGGAATCTAATCGAAATTTATGAACACCTTTATGTACACTTACGTCAAAGTTTACTAGTTTACCTTGTTGTTATTGTCATTAAAATATCTTTAAGTTACCCTTGAAATATCCAATCACAATTTAATTTAATAAAATTAAGAAACGAGTGCATCAATTAATTCATAAAAAGGTGCAATACCAGTAATAAAAAAGTACAATATTAATAACAGTTTTAATCTACGAACAGTGTAACAAACTCGCATTGTAATATAATCGATAGAATTTATTTGAAAAGCGAAGCACTAATCACACTGTCAGTGTCACGTTCAATTGAAAATGAAATTACGGACAACAGCGAATTCGCTGTTGCATTTGAAAGTGACAGGGGTCCGTGATCCGAGTGGCAACGTGAAGACATCTTGCCTGGAATAACAATAGGCGATCCTGACCTTAGCACCTATATTGCATCTAGTTGCACGATCGAGCTGATTGTTTTTGCTAAGCGTAACTAAATATTGCGACTTAGGATGTTAGGTGATGAAATTTTTATGCTTTGTTTTCGGCTATAAGTTGAGTGCCTAGAAAAATGGGTGTTAAGATGTGCATTTGTTTCGAAGATTTATACGCATCCGTTAATTGTAAATGTTTCTATAGGTTTGTTGCTGTCCAAAATTACTTGATCTGTTCAAACGTTCTTAGAAAGTTATTAAATACCTTTGGGGAACTAATTAGTGCTCTTTTTCATTTGCTTTTGTTGCATACTCAATAATAAGTAATAAGTATTTACCGAAATAATATTGAATTAACATTTGCAAGAAAACATTATGTTATTATATTTTTTTAGACTTACCATCGCTGCTACATCGAGAATCTACTTTCCGCCTCTTCAGCTTGAGGTCTTGGAACAGACTCATGTTGTCGAGGTCACACGGGCCGCGGCTGAGTGTCATTATTCCTGTAACAATTGAAACAATATTTTAATGAAATTAAAGAATAACTTTAATATATTTTTTGCGTTTATTTGAAATGGTTTGTTTGCCGTATGTGATTTAAATAGCCTCAAATCGTATTTTAGTGGGCAGACAAACGTTAATTTAATTAATTTCACTATGTGATATTGGCTAAAGGAAATACAAGCAAAATGCGAAAAAATAATTGTGTATTAATTAAATATACTTTTAATTTAAATGTCAATTACACAAATGTTACAATGTCAATTACATTTTGAAAATTTGCAAAATGTATAATACTCAATATCGAGCAGTATTTGTATGTATTTTAATTTTACTCCACCAATAATAATCGTTATTTAGATATTGCATGCAATACATTAAATGTAAAACATTTACATTTTAAAAATATATAAATACATTTTAAAAATATTTATGGGACAGACAAGTTTGAGTAACTCTTAAATAAAGTGTTGCAATAAAAATGCTGTCTGTAAAAAATAAAACAGAATAACCCAATAACAATATTAATGTTGCTATATTTTGGAAGTATCGATGTACTATAAGGTTCTTACGTTTATTTATTTTCTTAAATTCCAACTAGAAAGAATTCTTTTGGAATGAATTCGTAGTGTCAATGTTGATTGGTGTTATCTAATGTAAACATAATGAACAAAACATGTGCAAATTTATAAAAAAATATGATTTTAATAACAATTTGATTTCCGAACAGTAATCTTTTCCGGAAGTGTCGTAAGAACTGCGAGGTTCGTTGCGTAGGATGCTGTATTTAAATTTGATAGCTATGAGTATGTCGCGTAGTTTTACGAGAGCGATAAGAGATGGAATGTATAGAAATACCGCTACGTACCTCTAGTACCCACGTCAGTTTGCGTAATCTCAAGCGTACTTGCTCTACAACATCATTATTATGAGACGAAAACGATGACGTCGTTGTTTTCAAATAGAGATTTTAAAAGAGTTCGTATTAAATCTAATTGTTAATCAAATTAATCATTTTCGTTTTGATTTTGAAACGGATTAGGCCATGGGCCCACCATATTAATGGGTATTCTATTTTTAGTATGAGGTATAATTTTATACTTAACAACCAATCTATCAGTGTAGAGATAGATATCAAGCCATAAGAGCATAAGTAAATAAAAAAATATAGCAACACTCTCATTAAGTTTCGAAGAGGGAAAGAGCCTTTAATAAATCAAGTTAGTAAAACATATTATATACTCTGATTGTCATGTAGGATATGCAATCTTGATATTTCGTCTGTCTCTTTTAGTATATTGCCTTGATCCAGGTATTATATTTATTGAAACAAAATCGTGAGCGTGACTAAGTGACTTGGCGAGGACGAATTTGCGGATTATCGCTAGACATAAATAAACCGTTTTGCCAGAAAACGTCAACGGACAAGTGCTTTTCAAAATTTATTATTGTATTTTAGAGTCGTAATTTACGTCTTCAATGTAGTGGTACATATTTTTTTCTGAACATGATATACAATTTGGACAAAATTCATAAGGTGTGTATTAATTACCTACTGGAGTAATTTTTCATGCGAGAAATACCTGGTAACCTGGTATGGAGAGAATAGCATTTCTCTGTAAATGAAATAAAATTTTGTTATTGGTTATAAATGATAAATAACATTCTGACTGCCTACATTCTCGAAAAATAGTATATTTCATTGTAAGGAATAATTGAATGGTTGATTTAATATGAAATTCTTGATTCAAGGTAGAAAACGCATTTAATTTATCATACATTCATAGATCATGTTGAAAAATATAGACAGACAATGGGCTATGGACACTGGCCTCCTTCTTCTGAGACCTTTTAGAAAAAGCAAATTTTGTGCAGGATGTGTTCTATTGTACTGTGAAAAGTCAATGGCGCTTTTTCACCCTAAGTAGAGAGATCTAGTAAGTATCTACTTTTCAAATTAGGTGACACATACGTAAAATGACAGATAAATTTTTTTGAAAGTTTTAAAAGAAATGAACAAAATTTAATAAATATAGAGACTAAAGCAGCATAAGAATGGCGAAAGACAAATTATCAGCAATGGACATGGACACCCACATACGACTGCGAACTAATACCTACATGAATTGGGTGTTTTCGTAATAATGACCATTAGGTCATTCGCATGAACGACAACAACCGAAGATCCTTGACCTTCATGTTACAGTTTAATTGACATTTTATCAGTTGAACTTGAAACTATAATGTGTACGCGGAGTAATTAGTATGTTATGAAAACTAAATATAGATAACAAACAAGTTGATTGTTTGGTTAGCGGTATAAGACAATTAATAATTTTTTTTTACTTTTGAACAAGCCCTTGTAGTTATTCTTATAATTTAGACCTGGAGCTCTTTAAATTATTAAGGTTAGGATTCGTGGATTTACGATTACGTATTCTCTGATACAGGTATGTGGCCCTGGTATTAACTGCATTGCAAGGTACGTGACAACCCAGTGGCTATCAAAATCGCCTCCCTTCCGAGGGGGTGTAGGTTCAAATCTAAGCAGCAGGCACCAATAACTTTTCTTAGTTATATGCGATTTAAGTTATTAAATTCAACGCTGTAACGAACCTGAATATGGCCGACCCCACCCGTTCAGAGAGAACACTCAAGCCTAACAGTGGGACAAAGAAAGGGATGTGGTAGAGGCAGAGCACAGTTAAAGCCTCGGAAGAACTCTGGCCATGATGTCATGTGAGGCCAGTGAGACTACCGCCACGCAAATGCGTAGAAGTTAATAAACTAAGCGACGTAATATTGACGCACATACAAATTATAACAGTCCATAATATGTATGTACCTGATTGTAGAGTACTAGTCTTATCAACAATCACATAAAACTGTACGTAGTTTAATGTACTTACATGAATCGGAGAGCAACGTCAAAAATAAGTACTTAGTTGAAAAAATAGAAGTGACGTACAGTTTGTTTGTTGCAAATAAACCATATTCTTTTTATTCCTGGAAATAATAAACTAAAAACAAAAGTCTTAATAGTGAATACAACTTAGTAAGCCAGTATTATTGCCGATCGAATTTTAATACGACATTTAACTATTATCTGCGATGGTAAATAATGAAAATGATAATACATTCCTCTGTTTCCGCACTATTTCGTTTTAATCGTTAGTCGTATTTCACGCAGTATGAACTTGTGGCAAAAAGTTCACAAACGTATCAATCGAGTTTTGTTTTATTGCTGTCGGTGGATTACGCAATTCTGGTGTCAAGTTCATCTTTTATTAGCTTGAGCAATAAAGTTGGCGAATAAAATATTTTGCGATGTAAAGAGTGTGTCCATCGCGATGCCGAGAATTTATAGCATTTCCGCATCAATTCGAATATAGGAAGCGATTTTGATGATTATAATTTCCAAAATAGCTTAACACTCCGTTTTATTACTTTATTGACGTCTTTATGTAAGCATACGAGAATCTACTTCTATTATAGACACGGATATTTAAATTGTTTCTAGTATATTCGTTACATAAAAACTACAGTTTAATTTTTACACTTTTCAATAATCATGCTGTTATGTATGTCAGAATGTTGCGAAAAAATGAAACATCACAAATATTATGTTGACAGTATATTCTTATTTCTTGGAATTATCTTTCATTACATGGTTTATTAAAAATAAGGAAATAGTTTGATCTAAATTGACAGCTTTGTTTTATTTTTAAAGTTAAGCCATACACTGAGTTAAAAATAAAACATTTCATGTAAGCAAAAAAGCTTGGGCACTCCGCCGCCTCTATGTAGTAAGTACTTTGTGACTACAGAGGTCACATGATTTGCAATACGTCAATATTTTGTAATGGGATTATTTTTTAAATTTGTGATCTTTTTTATGTAATATGGATTACTAAATACAAAGAAATTTTTAAATACAAAGAAATAATTTTAACTTAAAATAGTTTTTAAGTTTAACTCATAATTACTACATACATAGACAGTAAATATAGTAAACAACAAATTAAATAGGGGGCCATTAAGATTGTCTAATGATCTGCTAATGCTGTTAAATTTGGTTGTTGAACTTGAGTCTATACAACAGGCTCATGCAGTTCGAGGCGAATCATCAGACGGAAGTAATGTTAACGCTGGTTTAAAAATATTTAAACAGTGGTTACGTTCACGACTCCACGTCTCACTGAAGGTAATCGTCCAGTGTCAAATCAGGGTCGGCGTTCGACGATCAAAACACTTGGCAGCGTGTTTATCAAAGAGTTTAGTGAATACAATGCAGCGAGCGTTCGTGTGGCTATTGAGAACAAATTGTTCAAGTGCTTTTGCGTTGCAAGCAAAATGGTAAATGTACTTACGATCAAAGTGGAATTGTTATTTATGTTAGATCACTTCCATAAACGAGGAGAACAGATTCCACTAATGAAGTTGTTAGTTTCCAAATAGTTCTTAGTAGCCATCAGTACACGGGCAAGATTAACATTTGTGACATGAGTTACAATATTATAAGTTTAAACATAACCTCATGATGATATTTGAATATTTCACATATAAATTTTACAAAGGGTTTTATCACTAACACCTACCCAATGTCTTGGTACAATTTCGACCATAATTTACTGTAATGCTACATAAGGTGCACTAATGCCATTGGACCCGACAACGTGGGTAGAACATTGCCATAATACTAATAAGCTGTTGTATGTAGGTGGTGAATGGTCGTCTGGCTGGCTTTGAAACTCCCATTTCAAATTTCCTTGATTTTAATTACAAGGAATTGAAAAGTTTCATCCTTTAAAATTACCTTGGACCTTTGTGAAAAGGACCATAGTCCCGAGAAATGAAATTACTATTATGAACTTATTAATACAACTTGATGTATTCATTTTTCAACTCAATAATTAATAGGTACCTCCTTCTGAAATGTGTTTAATGTTTCAAAATCAGATTTCTTGTTATTTATAACAAGAGCCACCTGATAGTATGGACAAGTGAAAAGTGAACCAGCTCTATCCCGATAGCTACCGTGACGAATAACTTTAAGTTCCCTCATAAACAAGGATGTTTGCATTGAAGAGGCCCAGCCAGGTGGGGTCATATTGGTAATGTGATGAAACTAATTATGCATCTTACGACTTTTAAACATTAATACATATTTTATAGATAATACAAGGTTCAGGGATGTACTTATAATCGAAAGCGTTGTAAACAATAAAAGTAGGAAATTATTAAAAATAAAAATCGCGATGGAAAAATACGGGTTGATCGTAGAGGGTTGAAAATTCAGGGTTGTATGTATTTTCTAATGTTGTATCATAAAAAAATAAAAAAATAAAAATGTATCGAAAAATTAAAAAAAAAAAATTGGGGTGGACTACCCTTAACATTTAGGGGGATGAAAAATAGACAGTAGCCTATTCGCAGACCTACTCAATATGCGTACAAAATTTCATGAGTATCGGTCAAGCCATTTCGGAGGAGTACGGTAACTAAAACTGTGACACGAGAATTTTATATAATAGATACCACCGAGCGCGTAGCACTACCCATCCGTTGCAACCCAAAACAAAGATCACAGATGCGGCTACCTCTCAGCATCACCTCTAAAAATGTAACCAATAAACATTAACTCGTACTCTATGAAACACTTCCTCCTGAAGCCGGTTTGAGAGGCAGAGTACATCTCGGGTAGGAAGTGTTTGGTTCCGGTCACAATGTCAGTGCCGACGCGAGGCCGCCCGCCCAGCGACCGCTACCTGTTTGGCTACACTACCTTAATAGGTAGGTGTTCGACAGAAGAATAGTAAGAAAAAAGAAGATTCAAGCGACGAATACTTAAACGAGTGTAAAGGTCTACCGAATCTAATGCAATCCTGATATAGTAGGATTAATATATCTTGACACGTGCAAAACATACACAAATAACTTTATTATGTGACGTATATTATAATTTAATTAAGTGAAGTCGCACTTCAAATGCAGTTTTTTAAATATTAGTGATGTTTTTAATAGAACTCGTCAGTCATTCAATGCTGTCTTTCGACACTAAACAAGTTATCTGACTTACTACTGTTAAAACATGCTGTAGAATTAAAATCGCTTTTTCGTGAGTTATTGTGACGTGTCATCTTTCGTTTACCAGCATCAAAACGGTATTCGTATCTAGCTCGTTATAGAATTATTTTTATGTCTGTTCCGCAACAAGTAAACTAGTGTATAAACTCAATCAGTTTTTGGGGTCAGATGGCCGTGGGTAATTTCCATGATATTTAGAACTCCCTCAACATCTGACCCCAAAATAGGCAGAACCTGTACTATGGGTGTCAGAGATTGATATATATACATACGTATTATTAAATACATAATTATATAGATATCAACATACAGACACAAGTATTTGTTACACGAATGTTTGTCATGAGCGAGATCGAATCCCACTGAGGACAAACCCACGACCCCTGGCGCAGAAGACAGGATAGTGACCCTGCCTTCTGCGACCGATTGCCCAACGGGCCAGTCAGATGAATGTTATACATAAAATGTTATTTGCTTCATTCATATACCTACCCGTACGAGTGTTAAAAAAATATTCGCTTCCTCGCTGGTAGCAAAGCAACAGACTAAAGTACAGCCAGGTACTGCCAGGTGTCGCTTACAAATATTTTAAATAGTTGGCCCTCTCTCGATTGCTTAATGAATGTAGAGTCAATGATCGCTCAAGGTAACTTATGGTACCCAAACTTAATACAAGGTTGCGGTGTAAATTCAACTTGATATTATGTAGTGTAACGTTTGATGTTTGAATACTTTATTAAGTAAATAAGGGTTTTATATATTTTTAAATGTTCGTTTTAGTATTAAGAAAATATGTTTTATCCCACTTTGTCAAAACTTTGCACAATCATTTATTGTGATTTGTATGCCTAAGAAGATTATAGAATACTTTTTATCCTGTAAAATAAGGAGGCAGGCCTTAGAATAAAGCATATATTCATATATGAAATTGCAATAATTGTTTCGATTGTTTCTGCCTCAATGTCATTTTCTACACGAGCGAATATTCGGTACTAGTTATTTTAGCCACCTGAAGGGAAGTGGTCACCATCGCCTATGAACAAGGCCATACCAGAGGAGGTACCAAGAGAGCCTTATTTTAACTATTATTGCAATACTATGTTTTAACAATAATTTTTTTTTTTATTATAATGACAACTGATATGCCAAAAGTTTTAAGAAAAACATAAACAACCACAGCTATAAATAAACCAATGAGTATAAAGACAACCTCATCAGGATTTGTAGTCTAGCCTTCGCGGCTGAGCCTTGACATTCAACAACGCACCTAAGCCGTTCAATTTTAACCTAGTCACTTCCGATTTATCAACTTCCTATTTGATTGCATTCAAAGTATCAAAATTTCAATTTAAATGCGTCTCTTAAAAAACCGTCGCGACGACTGGGCTATGTTGTTCTAAGTATTTCCGGGTACTTAAATTAGAGCTGATTGATAACATATATTTCTCGTAGAAGGCAATCCAGAGGTATAATGACACTTCCGTGATTTACCAAAATCGATATAGCTTAGTTTAGTCAATTTTCCATAGAGACAAGACCATTATTTTAAAAATATACTGTAGTACAAGTATAAGGTTGACACTATGAAATTTGTTTTAAAAAGTACTAAGCTGGGTCTTCAAGTAGGTTAAAAAAACATTAAAAAAACCTCTTGAAATTAAAGTATTTTAGTTATACGAATTAAGTAAGATTTAAATATGTAAGTAAACTGAGTATCTGAGTACTCGTAAGTGAGTACTTCATACACACTAACGAACTAACCCACTAATGTTCTAACAAACTCTCTCAGCTAACTGGACTAACCATCCCAGTCCCTATTTTATATTGATATTAAAAAATAGATGTTATATGTCAGATCAATAGTAGGCACTACCGAAGCTTAAGTCTAAGTGTCATTGCAGAGTATGTTATGATCTATATTTTAACATTCGTGACCGCAATCAATCAAACCGAACAGCCAACAATGATTTCTCGCTGAACCGGCACACCTATTATTATTTTAACTCAGCGGCATCCTCCCACTACAATGTTTTGAAAGGAACCAGTGACATTCGGTCGGTACCTTTTCGCTTTCACCACATTGGAAAGTGAGCGTAAAAAACGTATTTTGGCAACGGCAAAATGGCGGCAGATCATCGACCCCATCGAGTCATAGGCCATAGACAAAGGGCGGCCATATTGTAAGGAAAGTAAAAGTGCGGCTTATTATACAGTTATGGAGTCACGATCGTGATCCACGAGACGATTCGGGAATGTCACGGTTAAAGCCGACTGGCTTTGTTTTGTAACACGGGTTTAATATTGAAGTTATTTCAGAACTGATTCTGGTGTTTGCACAATAAGACATTGAGCGAATTGCTCGTTACAAAACGGCCTCACGAGGTGGCTGCAAATTTTAGTTTGAATCACATCTTACTAGTGTACATGTAATGTAAGATTAGAATGTTAATTTTATTTGTAATAAGCCAATTATTAATAACAAACTGATAAAAAGAAAATGAAATATCTTTTCATTTAAACGGAGCACTAAACTCTTGTAAAGTGGTTAATACAGTCAAGGGTTAAGGACCGTGTGTCTATAATGTCTAGAATACTATAATGTCTTTACATTGATTTTTGGTTGGTAGTAAATCAGATACATTGATTTACCAAAAATCAATCTTATTTAAAGCTAGAGTACACCTGCAGCATTGCCCGCGTGGGATTAGATAATCCGGTGCTTGATTTATTGCTACAACCTATCCATCACATGGACATTACTGGGCAAACTCTACCCAGTGAAACGATTAT
This sequence comes from Carterocephalus palaemon, assembly GCA_944567765.1. NCBI lineage: Eukaryota > Metazoa > Arthropoda > Insecta > Lepidoptera > Hesperiidae > Carterocephalus > Carterocephalus palaemon. The sequence continues at coordinate 11,083,795 of OX155641.1, read as the reverse complement.
ATAAAGTACTCTGTGGTGAAACCCTAAGTAACCTTTCTTATTTTCTGGATACTCCTTAATGTTAACCCGTATAAAATTGCATGTAATGACGTCATTGGGTTCTCACGTTATCCTTGGACACCCAATATTTCTCATTACTTTAGACAAAACTTTCATTGGTGTTGATATTGGAAATCGTATATAAAACTACCATTACTGTCAAATTTATGGTAAGAATACTAATGGTTCGCTCGGTAGCATGTTTTAATATTCTATAAATATCATTACATACATATTTAATTATTTTTCCTTTTTTACAATTTTATTAAAAAACTCGTATACACATATTACTTTAATTTATGTAAAAAATGTTTGTCGCAAATTTAAAATAATTCGGTCGCGATTTAACAGAACGTCATACGTATATAACTCCCCAAATTATAATTACTATATTAATATTTTATTTTAAATAAAATTATTTAAAAATAACCTTATTTCTTAAATTCAAAAACTGAAAACGCTTTTTTGTAAGAAAATAATTTATATACGTTAAAAGAAATACTAATACTGACGCTTGTTCTCGTAGCACGTCGTGTAGCATTCCGCTACGAAACTTCTACGAAGCATTCGTAGTTTACTTGCAAACTAGTTTTTAATGTAATAGTTAATTTTTTATTTGAAACAATTTACTGAAGACACATGTGTTACAAATTTTAGTGTTAATAAAAAAAAACAATAAATAAATATTTCTCATTTATGTCTCAAATTAAGTTAATTTAAAAGTTTTATATAGTTCCACCATAAGTTAGTTGGTAAAATTTAACTAAAATTAAATATTTACCCATTGTGGATGTCATCGTCTGCAGTTGGCGAGCATGCGCGGAGGCGTCGAACGCCTCGGGCCCCAGGTTGTCGCCCGACAGCTTGCTTAGCACCTAGGCGTGCGCATCACACCAAGTTCCACGTCTTTTCAGTAACACCGATCACCTTTTTAATTTACGTCTTCGAAAATTTTTTGACACACCAACTCTCAGCATGCTTTTCCGACGCACCCGACACGGTCAGCACGCACAGTCCAGCGACCTCCCTGCGGAACGAGAACACTGGGGTAGCGCGGGCGCAGATCGCAGTCTGCCTGCGCGCTCTTCGAACCTCTCGATTCGGCAAAATCACGATAACGACTGCGCGCAAATGTCGTCATGTCGAAATTCGAAACACTTTCACCTAAATATTCCGCCTCCGTTTCGGCGGACGCGGGCGTCGCTCTCGGCGCTCACACACACACACCGTCATCGTCGATACTGAATTACGTACGCTGTAAAAATTGCGTCAATGTTTTTCGTAGCCGACCTTACGTCGAAGTGTACGCCGCCGAAATATAGTTATCTCTGTCTTATCCTCATTCACCGTTACAAGAAACATTTTTTGTTTCATTTTTTTATCTTGCCGGATAGTCGAGGACACGCGTGTGAGTGTGCGGATTTCGATAGCGGGGTCGATGAACTGACGAATGGGATTTCGTTAAAAACTTAGCAGCGATGTTTCAGTGTTAGGATGGGTTGCAGCGATGGTATGGTGCGCGGGAAGGCGCGTGTGATCCACTGGAGGGGAACTAGTCGTCATCGGTTCATAAGTAGGTCAGCCGCATGCGCACGCGCGGTTCTTCATGACCGCGCACTGCCCGGTACTAATGTCGATGTCATCTTCAATTGTTCTGATGTTATGAAATGCAAAGCACTCAGTATCGTACAGTCCTCGTTAGGAAAAGGTTATAAGTAGGCTATGGTATATGTGCTATTCGCTGCTTATGTCAATATTTTTAGATGAAAATATTGTTCAATATTTGAGTTGTTGTTCATCCAACGCGTACATTGTAGATACAGAGTACACATGTCCATTGTCCATAGAGTGGGGTATGGAGAATCCACCGTGATATATGCATAGCCCAGTTAAACGTTTAGCTGGTTTTTGTCTAAAAGGTTAGGCCGGCCGATGGCACACTTTGGTATTGGATTACATTAAAATAGAGTTCATTCGCACTGCCCGTTTTTTTAGTTTATCTAGATTACTGATTCATTATATTTACAATGTGCCAGTCGTATCTAGCAGGTGAGTAATCATAAAGAAATATTTTATACTTAAACCTGTACATATTCGATTATCATATTTCTAAATATTATTTTAAATATTACGGGCACTGAAGCCGACTTACCGACCCACGATTTTCTAAGATTATGGAAGCGTGCTAATGATAGAAGTCACAGTAAGTACTTTCGGTTAGGGATTCAGGGTACCCCAGACGGTTAATGCAATAAACTAAATACTAATGACAAAATATACAAGGGGTCAAGGCAATATGTCTGTGTCGCATGACCTCCAATAAATGCGAATACTTCTGAGGCGTGTAGTACCAAACCTGGCCATGGCATCCGGCAACTCACCCCACTCCCGATTGAACTAGACCTGATATGCATTCCGTAAACACTATCCAAATGTGTGCACTTCAAAATGTTTGCCAAAATAGAATATTATTCAGAGAGAAAGCGAGTCTGATGCACACCTTAGCACCCCTGGTTAAGTGTACTCTCCATATATGCGGCAACATTTTGTAACAAAAAATAATACCTGCATATCCTACCAAAGATATATTACTATGTAGCTACACCAACAGGTATAAATAAGGTATGTATACAATCCACATACAAACTTTTACCCGGTATTTCGGCCACATATACAATACACATATTTGTTTCAAAAAATATTTGAATTAACTAGTTAGTTATCTGAATACCACTTTCAGTTAACAAATTACCATAAGTATAGGAAAACTACTATCTGACAGCATATAGAATGTCACTTCGACATACACCTGTCCGGAGCGGCTCTCTAAAGATCCAGAGTGGCGTTCCGTCAGGTAGTCGGGAGTAATTTTAGCCCGAAATCGCTTCGAAACTGGGTTAACTATTCTCCTGTCGAAAAACACGGCCTCTCGAAATCTGACGCAATGGTGTCTGGCCTATCTAAAGAATGGGTGAAAGTGAGCTAACCCCGTTATAAAAACGCGAAAACAGGAAATGAATATGTTTCGTCAGCATTGGGTATCAATTTAAAAACTATTTTCAATTATTGTCATGCCAGTGTAAGGAATAGGTTGTTGTTTTGTATCTTGCAGTGTTATTTGTACTAATAGAAAAGTATAGGCGTGATGGTATATTTATGTTATGATATTTATGTTATGATATTTTATTTTTTATTTTTGCTATACAATTTGTCTGAAGAAAGTTTTAATGATTTCATTTTAGACATATTAATTTTTTGCCAAACTGCGTTTCCAAAACGATTAATAGTCATCATACAATTTAAAGCAAGCATTTGTAAAATAGAAGGAAAGTCATGTAATATAAGAATAATAATTTATTTATTTTGCCACATAACTAGTATAAAACAAAAAGTAAATGTAAAGTAAGTTTTGTGTAAGAGTGTATGCATTTGTGCTTGTCATAACTCTTTCTTTTTTGTATTTAAAAGATGTAATTTAAGTTTAGTTTTAAAATTTAGGGATGAATCTAAATTTCGCATGGGTGGCGGAAGATTTTTCCAACACTTCGTTGCGCTGTACTTTAAACTGCCACGAAACGCAGCAGTGCAATACGAGGGGTACATGATCTCATGTACCCCTCGTATTATACGAATGACAGGTTGCCTGGGTATAGCGCGTCGATGCAGCATTATTTGATCAAATTACTCGTAGCTTGTCATAAAGATATGGTGGACAGTAATTATGATAACACCGAATAAGAGTGATGCAAAGTGAAGTTCTATTCGATATCATCGATCTTTAGCATATTGGCGTTATTGAGAAATGGAGTACCATGAGCACGCGGTGGAATGTCGAAGCAATACCTTGCGCACGCGTTTTGAACTCATGAATTAGATTCTGTGACCGAATAAGGAGTCTAGGACCTATAACAGCGTCTGCATAGTTTAATTTAGAAAGAACTAGGGTCTCGTAGAGTTTCATTTGGAGATCCCTGCCTACAAACTCTCATATAGGTAAAGAATCTTGAGACGATAAAAACAGTTACGAACGACATTAGCAACATGATTCTCGAATCTAAGCGACTCGTCCATCAGTACACCAAGATTTCGTGCTTATGAAACTCTTTTTACCTTTTTCCCACTGACCAATATAAAAGAGGCCCTTAAATAGAGCCTTGTGCTACACCTCTTTGTAATTTCCTAAATTGTAATGCGGAGTGCAGTATTATATCACGATTTTCTGAAGATACGAGTATATTCTGTCAAACCACATATTATTAATTACTAGCTTTCCCGCGGCTCCGACTGCGGCAAACCGTTTTCCGTGCAGAATTACATTATATATCTAGCATTTCGTTTGTTTATTCGAGAAGAAGGACAATCCAACAAACACATTTTCCTATCTATATATTAGTAAGGATTAATATTAGATAGATCTATTTTACTGATACTCTCGAACTCATAGTATATTGAGTTAAAAATGTCGACTGCTTGTCGAATTGTAAAAATAACTACGAATGACGGCGCGACCTATTATCGGATGACAATTGAGACGTATCGCCACATAGCTTTGTAGATAACGCTGTTCACACGCTGTGGTAGACTAGCCGATCTAAATCAGGTTGAACGACCTCAACTAAAACCGATAATAAACATGCATAAGTGAAAAATAATACATTAAAAACCATTGTTTGATAACCATGTGCTGACGTAAACACGTTAATCGTTTGGCATTTCGTGAAATCAGCTATATCACTAAATTAGACATTTTGTCTTTTGAAGCATTAATGCTTTCATAAATTTATAACTATTAGCAAATCGTAGCTACGATTTTTCGGGATAAAATTTACACATATCTGCATAGACATACTAGATTGTCATTATGTTTATTGCAGTATGGTCCGCTTTATAATAAGCTACATTTCAGCTACAGTACAATGGAATGATAATGTAAACTGTGAAATATTAGGCATAAAAATATCCACATAATACAAAAACTTACTGTTCAATGCATAAAATGTTACAACAATTTTGATATTGTATGTTGTTTTATTCGTAATTCCAAAGTGTTTTAAAAGTCAGTTTTATCGGTATCACAAAACATTAAGGTACGGTATCACATTTTGGGCGTTGACACTAAATATTCCGTTTTTATTACAGAAGCGCTGCGTGTTAAAACACATAAAACAACACTTATTAGACGTCTAAATTGGGTGTCTGGGGACATTGTCTCTTTTACGTTCGGCCTCGGCATTCACCCTTACTCGTCAGTATCTGGCTGGTGACAGTCCAAATTTTGCCGATAAAGGTGTGAATGACCTCGGTCATTCGCAAACAACACCAAAAGCGATTACAATAATGTCTATATTGTACTGCGTTTATAAGCAATTTGCTCAATTTAATTGACTAGGGACTGCCACAGCACAATTTAATGATGACTTCCTATCCGCGTTACGATGTCTTTAAAACCGTAATTTATGTTATCTCAAAATTACATGGTATTCCCTATAGAAAACGTTTAATAAACGGATAAATATTTATATGTTCTATATACATAGGAATGGGACTAGAAAAATAATTTTAGTTATGTCTAGTAATATATACTGTAACTAAAATATCAAATTTGTATAAAAATAGTACGCTGTTATTAAGATTTAATTATTTTTACAGACATAATTTATGTATGTTATTAAACATTAATATGTCCTACGTCATACGCTTAAGTAAGTAGTTCTCCTTTGGCATGTGGTCTGAATCACAGTTTTGCGCATGTCCACCTTAAAACAAGAATCAACAATAGTTGGATACATACCATGGTAATGACATGTATCGTATTGTATTGTACCAAAATTAGTTGACAAAGCCACACTTTGCCTGATGTTATCGCTCGTGAAAGTTTGTTTTCAACAGCGAGTTCAGCCACAAAATTAAACCAGCTATGATAAAAAGCGTTGGTTTTCAACGTAGTGGCTTTTAAGGTGATTAAAACTGTGATTCAAGGTTTCAACTTTTCTGTCAAGAATTAATTTCGAGGCTTTACCTTAAATTAAACTTGACCATTTGCTTTCGATGACTGCATTGACTGCGTTGGCGAAATGATGAGATGAAATATCGAGAAATAACGTCTTTATTTTTAGCTAGGACAATGGCCAACCAATATTTCAATTCAATACTTTCAAACATAACACGCTCTTTTTTTTTTTTACAGTTTGCTATCAAAAAGACGGAAAGAAAACGAGATTTTCGTGGCCGATGGAAATTTTTGAATCATCTGCATTCTTAAGGTCACCGATTAAGAATCATGTCATAGATAGTATCTTCGGAGCACATAAGTTATTATATAATGGTAGCATGGTGTTTGTGCCGCCGCCCGCGTCGCTGCGTGGTTTCACAACCCAATCACGACAGTCGTTTTCACTTTTTCGCTGTCAAGAACGCGCGCGCGCTAACGATAAACAAACTAACATTTTGGCCGTCACCACTAACTGAATATTCAAACACTAGAAGCCGTAAGTACAATATAATTACAATCGACGATTTTGATACCTGGCACGCCGGATTTAAGCTCAATTTACAACCTCGAATGCAATAACTCGATAGAGTTCGCTATGCAAGTCGGGCTACAACTGCCAAAATAGAAGGTCTTCTCTACGCGCGCTATAAACGAATTTGAACCTTATTTGTATGAAATAATGGCGTAATCGTAAGCACTCTGATATATTTTTACTTCTGTTATCATTGCAGAGAGCGGCTTTAGAAACGTCGAGGCTGTTCATTGACCTTTTTTGGCACATACACTAGCGAAACAAAAGGCTCATTTTATTATAGACATTAGAGGAACCTTGATTTGCAACAGTTATTATGTAGGTACCTGTTTTGGAAACTATCAGGACACTTAACTTTTATCCCAGTTTAAAATACACAAACTTACTATGAGTACATATATTTGAATTTAGTAGTAATAGTAGCAGTAGTAGTCATTTAATTTCACATACGAGTACATATAAATGTTTTTCGGTGCATTTGGTCAATTTTTCAAAAAAAATATCCGTCCGTGCTCGAGTTCGGCGCATAGCAACAATTCATTAATTTTTATTATTGCAATGATTGATTTAAGCTTCGTTAGAGTTACGAGCATATTTTAAGAAGCACAATATTAAGCAATAGGCAACTGAACTGCGCTATCTGCGCTGTCTCAGCGTTCATCACGGTAAGTACTGTAACGAAGCCATTGTTTTTGGTTCGAGAACTGCTTGCGGCGGAATAATAATGCGAATGCAGCTGACATTGCCTCTCACCGACCCACGTAACACATAGTTACGCAAAAGGTCTTTACCCTTGTTTATTTGGGACACATTTATTAAGATGTTTTTATTCACAGAACCAACTCACAACTTAGTACTCAGTATGTGTTAGGTAACGTTGAATAGACACGCGATCGCCAATTATTTTTCAATTTACATTTAAGTAACACGGCGGAGCTTTTAGCGGTTCTGTACATAACATTCTGTTTGCTTTGCGGTTGCCTCAGTCTTCAGTCTGTCGACTGCAATAGGGCGTGATTCGGGCGTAACTGCTAATTCTGTTATATGCATAACATTCATAAACATATTTAATTGTATTATATGATATGGCATAGAAATGACGATGAACTTTTTCGTATCGTAAATAAAGTAAGCAGAATCTAAATTCAAGAATATAGCGGTTAGGAATTTTCAGGAGCTCGACTGTTTGATGAAGTAAATAGATCTTTATTTACTTTTAGCTTACATAGCCCAATGGATCGCGTCGATTCAATGTGATCGACAGAGTTAAGCAACGATCGGTCGGTTTTGGTTGGGTCACCATTACATTGGGTTGACCACCACCAATCCGCAATGGCGCAGCATGGTGGAGTATGTTCTAGACTTCCCGCAGCTGTGTCTCTGGGAGATTTTTATAAGACCAGTAGCAATCCAGTAACTCTGCAGTCTCGGGTTAAATGAATGTAGAAGATCTTAATCTCACGACCACTAGACCAGCTGATAAGTGAAAAATATCGCGGCAGTAGTATATATAACGAAGTTTAAAGGAAAGCTATAATAGCTAATTAGGGTTTACAGGTTTCTTCAGTTAACGAATTCGATTCAGAATTCATTCCGTGAACTCAATTAATCTATTCATAGAATCTAACCAGAATCACCATTTCATGTCGGCATTTATGCCCTGCAATTAAGAAACCGTACAATACGCTTGGCCCAACACTCACTTGGCTAGTTTTTTTATTATTATTTATCTGTATATCTATATATATAAAAGGAGAAGCTAACTGACTGACTGGCTGACTGACTGGCTGACTGACTGACTGACTGACTGACTGACTAACTGACTGACTGACTGACTGAATATTTTCCTTTTACGAGTGTGTTACGTTAAAACTTGATTGCTATAAAATTTCCATAAAGGGCCGTACTATCAAGCAAACGGCACAGTTATGAAACACATTCTAGGGCATAACACAAACGAATTACCACACACGGAAGACGTTAACCCAGCTAAGAATGTACCCCAAGAATTTAGAGAGGCACTGCCGAAATCAACTAACTTTAAATGGGTTTCATGGGTAGGTTTGCCAATTTTCATCCAACAAATTATAACACTAAGGCTTCAAATAGGTACTACATACCTATAAATATAAAAAAAGACATCTCACAGTATAGTCCCATTAGTATTTAAAGGGTTAATTAAGTTTGAGTAAATCAAATAGATTTACCTTTTGTCGACGGCACAGGGTGTACAGAAAAACTCATGTGAGTTTATGAGACACCTTCTTATTTGTAAATTTACCTGTATAACTTTTTTAAATATCAATAAATAAATAAATAAACAACTTTGTTAAAATTGATGATAATTTCACCATAATCATACTTTCCACCATAAGCATTTCAGCAGAGTACGCAAAAGTACTTACTGAATAGTAACTTACAAATACGTCTCCCGCTTACTAAGCGAAAGGCTAATATCACCTTGCATCGTCAAGGATCTACAAACTAAATGCACAATTTCGACATTGAGCCATTTGGACTAATAGGAATAGTTAAATTTAATGCCCAAGGGGTTTTGTGTCTGAATCCTTACACCAAAAATATACCACTATTATTTAAATTTCTTATCTTATTGATCTTACTAGCACTTAATTGGTCTAGTGGTCGTAAGCGCGACTGCTAAGCTAGAGGTCCTGGGTTCGATTCCTGGGTCGAGAAACAACTGTTAGGTTTTTCTTACTTGAAATTCTCGTAGCAGCTTGGAGTCTGGATTAGTGCCTGATGTATGGCAAAAGGCTCATCACCTATTACATGGGACCTAAACATAACTGGTGAAAAGTGGGTATATTATACACGCATCTCTGCCTACCACTTCGGGGAAATCTAGGGGTGATGTTATGTTATAATTGTTATGTGTGTAATGTATGTCATAAACGCCTATCGCTGCCACTCATCATCTCATATGTTGACTGGTAGATAATGCCTTCAGGCATTAAGTCCGTCCATTGTAGACTACAATAAAGCGTAAAAAAATAAAAAAAACGTAGCAATGCTATCCAGATATAGCATCATAGCTACCAACACTTCTAATAAACAAGAGTCAATCCTTTGAATAACAAGGTAAGCTGACCGAGTGCGGATTGCCAGATTTCACAAACCTTCGAGAACTTATTATAATATCTATCTTTTATCTTAACTCTTTACACAAGTTGGATGTAATTGTATAAATCCAGTTCCGTAGATTGCGTGACACTTTTGTAGTTGTTCTAAAAACAAACATTGTAGCAACATGCATAACACGTTTGCCTCATGCGATAAGATAATTAAGCTAGAGCAGCTCTAAGAAGACTTGACTTGTACCTTTGGGGTAAGTGCTATTCGTATACGTCCATATACTTTTATCCTTATTGTGATAAAAAGAGTACTTTTTGCTCTCTAAATTTTTAGATATTCTCTGGAAGAGTTTATAAAATTATATAGAATGATTGGTCCAAAGCTAGCCATAGTTTTGTACAATATTGAATATAGCAATAAATACCAAGTAATTAATGCTTGCGTCTTCATCCGCGTGATTTTAGTTTTTTGAATAAAGTATATAGTGATATAAATACATTTCTTGAGAATTCGGCTATAAAATACATAAAGTACTTTTTCAAATTGTAAATACAAAATGTTGACGAAAATGCGTTTAAAATAATAATCTTCTATTAAATATAATATTTCGCTATAACCGCTCCTATATCAATAGTTCCTACTGGTCGAATATTGGTTTTAAGATCTTTCATGCATTGTTTCTGTACCGATCATACGGAGCAGACAGGGAGCGGGTTAATGCGGGTGGTTATCCACACGCGAGCAAGTCACGCGAGCGCGGCTCAGTAACACACTAAAGAAACTGCAAAGAAAACGCCTTCCGGGGTGAACGCCCGCGTTGCGTAAAGAGCTCGGTGGCGCAATGTGCGCGGGCGCCTTCTTCGCGCCTCTTGCCATCTAGCGGACACGTAACGAAACACTTTTCCTACCAACATGCCCTGAATAAAATAAAGGGCGTGGTTTTTACTACCAACATAATCCTTTCATGCAGGTTCCCTCGTGATGTTTCCCTCACCGTTACAGCAGGTGATATTTAATTTGATTTTCAAACAGTCTAAGATAAAAAATCTGTCTAAGACATTTGTAACCAACTAGTGATTATCCTTAAAATCTACATACAGGTCTATTTTTGTAAACAGTGCGACCGCAAAATTGCAATGTGTAATGCGCAAGGCGGTGTGACGAAACGAAATTCGACTCCTAGGTCAAGGTTTGGCTTCTCTTCGAAATGGGAAAATTGCCACACACTGGCGACCTTAACTCGTGGCAACGGGTCTTGCGACATTAAAGCGAATATAGCCACGTGTGTAAAGTAGCCGTAGCAGCCAATGATCTGAACATTGCCCGAGCATACACCACATAAGCAAATGTAGGGTTGACAAAACTATAAATAAACTTTTAAATCAGTAATATCCCTTTTGGATCTCCTCAGTAATACTAGAGGCCTCTGAATATCAGTAACACAAAAATTTAAGTGCAAACAAAACAGTAAGAACCCTGATTAGATAATTTAGTACTTTAAGTATCTCATAAAAACCAAGGGATAAGGTATCCTCATTCTATAAATACTCTTACTTACCCTATAAGGTATCCTGTTTACTTTTGTTATTATTTATTTATTTATTTGGTTTATCTTGAGACTCTTTATTAAGACGATGATGACTAAAAGTAAACTAGTTTTTGTGGTAAAGCCTATTACTGACTCACAGCAAGCAGCTGTCTAACGCGCTTCAGGATGCAGTCATTGGTAAACTATTATTGCTTAATACCGTTTGGATTCTCGGTATTAGCGGTCCAAGGCAAAACACCTAAGAGTTCTATTCCAGTTGAGCGTGGTGGATGCTGGCCGCTGTTCTAATACGGATCGTAAAGGTGTGAGAGACCATGAATTTCTTGTTCTTCTACTACCCGATTTTTTAACGCGTCCACTAAATTAAGAGTCAACAAATATTTGCATACAAACAAGTACATTTGATATGTACCTACTTTATATTTACCTACTAGCTACGACCTATACAACAGCCGCCTGTTCAAGACCTATGTAGCATGTTATGTTGAAATTATTAATGTTAATAAATTAAGTTATTAAAGCTAGTCGACTACGTTTCAAAATAACCCCTAGGTGTTTGTTAATCATTCCAATATACTTTGTAACTCCAAAAGATAAAGGAGCATAAATGTTACGTAGTGTTCAAGCTTTTCTAGCAAATGTTGCAAGTTTATTACAAATATTGTCTTATAAACAAATTTAAGAGATTATTATTTATTATAATTTACAGCTATTAAGACTACTCAAAGCGGCGCTGGCCAAAGAAAATGGAAAGTCAGTTATAAAACGTCCACCTGACGGAGCCGTGAAAGGCGTGTGTTTTAATGTCAGACAGCCGTGGTCAAGGTTTTAATGTTTTGAATGCTTGCTTCACGATTTTATCTTGTTTTTTACATCACGCTTCGAAAGATACTTGGAAACGGTCGGCGGTCCTGAAACTTAGCCAGGCAAGGCAAAGGTTAACAATAAGGTTTACTTTAAGTGAACGATTTGTTGTTTATAAATCGATACTTCAAGTTACATTTTAATACATTAATAGGTGAGTAATTAGTTACTGGCGAAAATAAAAATCAACTTCGTATGTATATTGTTTAAATAATTAAATATTCATATGATTGAATTACTAAATATAACTAACACAACTAAATATTTCTTTCGATATTCTATAAGTACTATTTCTCTTTATTTTTAAAATAACTTGTTAATTCGACGTAAATTAATGAATATTACTTAACTATCTGTTCTAAAATTATTCAAAACGAAACATAAATATTCGGTATTCGATAACATGAAGAAAGTAGAAGCGCCGCCATTAAAAAGAACCCAGTAAACTATTACGTTCGGCCGAGGCACATAAAAAGCGTGGAGTCGAAAGCGAGAGTAATTGTCTAGGCTGCGCGTGCGCATTCTCGGCCCGCTAGAGGCAACGGTACTCGGTGTAAGGCCTGCAGTGCCTCACGTCGGTTTCCCATTGCCAAGGAATACACGATGTCATAGTTTTTGATTCGTTAATATGACAGACATCTTATACTATCTAAACATTTGTATTTACAAATAAACAGTAAATAGTATTTTTTTAATACATATTACAATGGAGTACGTAAATCATTTTGAAAAATTGTCAATGTCGTATGAAAATTTGCAAATCTTTAATGGATACTCATTTTAAATGTACATATTTGGTGAATTGGTTGAAAAAGACTAAAATCATTTTAAACTTATACGTCAAATTAATTAAAAAAATTACACACTACATGTTGACCGAAAACAAAAACAAAAAAGTAATTTGTCATAATATCATGAAAAGCGAGAGTGGCTGTCTAGGCTGCGCGTGAGCACGTTCTTTGACCACGGGCAGAGGCAACGGTACTCGGTGTACGGTAACGGTACCTCCCGTGGGGACCCCGGCGACGACGTAGTAACGTAACTATAATGACTTAAGTGTACAAACTTATGTCATAACAATTTTTATATCATTACTATTTATGGATGTTACATTATAAATAAAGTTCTTTTATCACTTTTTATTTTAAAGGTATTATTTTTGAAGGTTTCAAATCACTTTAAAAATTAAAAGATTCATTAGACCCTCATGTTTCGTCTAGCGTTAAGGCGAGAGCAACAGATATTTAGCACGTGAGCTCGTTCTTTTTCTGCAGGTGGTAATGCAGCGATACCTAAGCAATATTTCCCGTTGTAGAGTGATCTTTCTATTTGGTATCGGTAGTGAAATTGACATGACTTTGTCACTTTTTAGACTGAAAATTTTATATAATGCTAGCGAACTGTAAAAATGTTAAAAGAATTATGCATATTTTATGTATAATATTATTATGCCTTTTACTAACAATAATATCGTTTTTTTATTTATTTATTTATTAACAATAACAACATATTTTTATTTCAAGTTTCATTACCCCTGGAAATAAGAAAAAAAAGTACAGTTTGTATTTTCAAATATAATATATAATTAATCTACTGTAAATAAAATGTTAGTGATGATTTATTAGCAACGATAAGAAGGACAAGACAGAATTAGATTAGTTTGCGAGAAGCAAGGGAGTTGCAGTCTCTCACAAATCAGCGTGTGCTTTCTACTGTCATCAACCGCGCCAGTCAGTGAAGTGAAAGCTTTGGCAGGATAGGAATCACTAGATTGTATCAGCTGATGCATTTTGCTTCGCTATTTTAGAATTCCGCTATCGTCTTTAATATGGATTATTGTATCGATACTGGAAACCCGTTACTGTAGCAGCACTACTCGCTTCGGTCAGCCACCGTCGAGACCTTAACCACTTTCTCTTTCGTCTGTTGATCGTGAAATAGCTTACTCACACAAACATACCACTTAAACGTGTGATCGAAGTTACAAGGAACTGGTTTGTCTATGTGTGTGTTACATTGTCGGGTTACATCACGCAACTTTGGCTGACGCATCCGTCGAGCGAAAGGTCAGTATCTATTAAGAAGATATAAATATCTACTCTCACTTTCCATAACTCGTCTTAGCTTTGGTTGGGAGTTTGGATTCAAGATCATTCACCTTTATTTAAAGTACGGTTGCTACATTGTTGTCCTGTATCTGGTAATTTTTATTTCAATACGATTCATTTGTTTTTCTGTAGTTTAACGTGGGCCACGAATTATAATATGATTAATTATTGATTCATCATTAAAATTGATTATTTACATAAAATGATAAAGTTAATTTGCCTTAAGTAATTCACAAAACTGATAGTTACAAAGTAACGATATCAGTATACCTAACTATACCCATAATATTTGATATTTCATAGCAATTTAGTAAGCAGGAGGGACAATGGCGGTGTTCCCACGCAAGCGCAGGCTCCGGCCTTGCGAATGAACCTAGCGACAATCCTAGCTAGAGTCACGGACCGCCAGTACCGCCACTGTGACTAGTGACTAGCAACTACTTGTTTCATTGCATTCCGCCATTCAGCAGTGTTCTAGAATGTTATGGTTGAAAAATTATGCTGCATCTACACCTTGCATACGTGGCTTTAAACGCTACATACACCACATAATATTTCAAGAGAATCTTCCTAGGGATTCGCTGTTGTTCCATATTAATTCATAGTTTTCTATGTTAAAGTATTAACACGATGTCTTCACACTTACTAAAGAACTGACTGCTCATATAACACTCTCTGCTAATTGGACTAACCATCCCCATCTGTACGAGTCTTGTTCAAAGTCTGTCCCAGTTGTTATGGGCCCATTCCCAGGACTGTTGTTGAACACGCGAACTGTTGACTGAGGACCATGACATCAAGCAGGGAATACACAACAGTTACAGAAGAAGCGCTCTTCGATAAAATAAAAAAGAATCGTAGCTTCATGAATTATGCGGGAGTGATAAATAGATAACTATTTTATGTCTTTATTATCATTGACCCTAATTTAAGACAACTAACTGCCTCCCCGGTCTGCTAGTAATATGATTATGTTTACGATTAGTGTCGTACTCGTCATAGCTATAGTTGCTTTTCGTAACTAAATATAGGGTCACGTAGGGTTGTCAACGTAGAGTGGAAAATTATATCACACTGAATATTATGGCCACATACTCATATTAGCAATGTATGAGAGAAAAGTATATCAGAAGTGGAATTCGAAACACATATCCTTCACGTTTGAATGTTTCAGCGATAGAAACCCGTTACATATATGTATCCGTTATGAGCGTATGCAGCACTATTACGCTCCTAGCATCCTATATTACAATAATACATTCCTAGCGACAATGCATCACCTTGCCAGCGTACGTTGACGCATCTACGTTTTGTCCGAGCGACCTTATACCTACTGCGCGTTAGACAACTAATATAAACATCCAAATCCATCCATCTCTGTCATTCTAATAATTTTAGTATGAACGAGAGCGAGATAAACCGAGTATGATTTTAGCCAGCACTGCCAGCACAGTACCGTTCACCTTCACGAAGGTAGAGTACGGACGGCGCTAACAAAAATGAAGGGCTGCCTCCGCGTTCGAAGGTAACGAGCTTGGGTTACTAATTGCTAATGGCCCACGCTACTAGACATTACTATACGGCCATAATATTACACTGAAACAGCTTTTTGAGCTGTTGCACACGACTCGCAAATGTCAATCACCGATGTCAAAATTATATTGTCAGATGGATATAGTTCAAAAGGTTTACGGCCGCTATTAAGATATCGAATGCAAATTAAGTAGTAGATATATATTATCTAGTACTTGTGTTTACTAGGTATTTACTCGTATTGTATACGAGTGAATATTTAAGCTCACAAGAATAGCTCGATAGCTGCGAAGTGGTGTGACGTCAGGTTTGCTTTGCATATCCTTTCTCTAACTTTCTCCGACCTTGAGCACGTTGCGCGGGTTGTCGATGGTTATGTTTTTATTATTTATATAGATTACATAGATTTACTTTATGATCTGCGTTCTAAGTCAGAGAAACGTGAATAATATTCATAAGTTATAAAAAGTATAAACATACATATTTCAGACACACATATTGTATCTGTTATTCGAAATATAATATTCAGTGACGTATGTAATTAATCTTAAGTCGAAAAAAGAAACTAATGTGTAAAAAGTAGGAGCACAAATGTATCGCTGGAATGAAATTGAACACTTGCTCAACTTAATTATCTTTGCGTGAACCATTCGCCGCTCTTCATATGCTCATCGGGATCTTACTCGTATGAACGTGCACGTGACCTAAATGTTCGTAATTTTTCAAGAGAAAGTATTTTGCCATGAGCCATAGCAATGTTTGGAAGCGCGTCGTGAACTGCGCTCACGATAAGATAGAAAGAAAAATGTAAAATGTAGAAACTCAGTACGATTTTCTTGTTTAGAAATAAGTGTTTTTTGATTTTTGTCATTAAAGATTCCAGAAACTAGACTTTAATTTTACCAGCCACATTTAAGTTTATCATCTTAAATGTGTCCTGGTAAAAAATAATTAAGATACTAAAAATACATAGATACGTTTTATTATAATTGATGGGTAGTCGTTATCACATTTATGTTTGAAGGAAGCAGGATTTCTAAATAATAAAGTTACATACATAATCTCTCAAACATCAAAACATGTTACATAACATACGAATGTAGATTGAAATATCTAAGTCAATAAATATAAAATTAAAAAACAAAAATAGTAGTAATGCACTTAAGTTACCCTTCCTACGTGCTTATTCAAGATGGAGGTGTATTTTTTATCTATGGGACATTGCAGGAGGCAGGTTGCCCGTCAGATAACCTAAACTGTAACGCGAACGCAACGAATGATAAGGCGTTAGGCACGGGCGTGCAACAATCGTTAGATAAACATATGGGTCAGTGAACCGACCTAGTTTCTTGCCCACACGACGTGGCCGTGCCGAGTTTTCGACAAAAATCCGCGGCGCCAATAAGACCACGCGCATGTTCGTGTGTGTTCACGCACATTAGCGCGCGTTGCTCTACCATGTTACTGAAAGTCGCTAGCATCTCGCACGCTACGTCAGAAAACTCACGGAAAAGCCATGTTCTCTTATGCTTGTATACTTTAGTAGTACTTTTTTAGTAACTTATATTCTACGATATGAAATCGTTTATGATACAAATTGATGATACGATTAGTAAACAAAAAATCAATTTATACGCTGTAAATCATTAATAAAACAATATTATTATTATTATTAGGTATTATAAATAAATATAATTAAATTTTGAACATATAATACTTAGACGGAAAATACACGTCTGGTTACATTTTGTAAAGTCAACCATCATAGTTGTAATATTAGAAGCATAGTTATACATATCTTTTTTTTTATAATACAGAGGGACAAACGGCTTACCTGATGGTAAGTGGTCACTGTCGCATATGGATACACGCCACACCAGGGGCATCACAGGCGCTTTGCCTGATTTTTGATATGGATCGAGACTCTTACTAACTGAACTATTACACTATCAGCCCCTGTTCCTAGAGTACTTATGCCATTAATGAAGTAACCTACAAATATTCATATTAACAGCCTCTGCTAACTGGAGTAATCATCCTATATTCTTGTTCAATGTCTGTCACAGGTGTCATGGTAGCGTACGAGTATGTGTGGTGCTTAATACTCGTTTTTATATCCATACAAAAGTGTAATTAGCTACTCTAGATGTACCGACCTAAACATATTAATAAGTACTTATTCGACACAAGCATGGATATCCATTGTAAATAATTTTATATTTTAGTTACACAAAAAAGTTCACAAGTTCACTCAAAATAGTGCAACCTTTCTGTTGAGTCCGGCTCATTAACAATCGTAGAATGTGTTTCCAGTATGAGATTCACTTCGAACTCATTGATTACTATAAGCTCAAAAATTGTTAACTTCACATAACCTCAACTCGTTTCAATCCATCTCTGATAGAGGGCAGCACTATCGATATCCCACTGAAATCCAATATGGCCGACTCGGCGTTTTGTACTTGAGATTTAAAAACTTATATAAATATTGTTAACGTTTTGGTTTGTTGAATCTAATGCATTTTTTAATGTTTCGAATACTACTGCTTATTACGAGTTTTTATTACAATTGAAAATCCCCAGGGTTCCTAAAATAAAATCCCAAGAATCAATGACCGTTGGCTCAGTAATAAATATGGTTGACCTTTTTATTCAAACAAATTAGTACTAAAGCATTTTGTCGAGTTAAAACAAACTGTTGAACTGAAACAAAGGCAATTAATAACCTCGTTAAGGTTACATTTCAGTTACTATAAGTTTGGTGAAGAATTTGATTTAAGTTAAAGCCGACATACGACTATGCGTGTGTGTGAGAGTGCCAATAGACGTATCAGTTTATTTTTGGAATAAATTACATTCAGAAAAAACAATAAAACATCATTTCCTCTAACAATGCATAACATAACATGTAAATAATGTAAAAACACGTGTGGCACGATTTTGTCCATCTACATTAAACACCGAATGAATGAAGCAAGACATCTAATTGCGTGCCGTCGTTAATTAAAGTAATAGACAGAAACATAAAAGCTGTGCAGTTCGTACACATCGTCTCACCGCAATACATTTTGACAAAAGCCGCTCCACCGGTGAGGTTTAAGCTCGCGTAGAGGAAACAAACAACCGTAGCGTCAAATGTTTTTCATATAATAGTTCATCACTGAACGTTGTCATACGAGTAGATAAGCGATACGTCCGCGCTCGAGCCAATGGTTGGAGCGTAGAGCGGGAGTCGCGCTCGCGGTTGGCGCCCGCACGGAAGTAGGTTAGTAACTAAAGTTTTGTTTGCGTGAGGCTGCGGCGCGGTGCACTCGGCTAGCTAGCGACGCCGCGCGGCGCCGGCCGGCCATCCCCGCGCCCCGCGCCGCGTCCGCGCATTTTTCACTTTCGGGCTCCGGACCGCCCGCCTTCAACCTATGCTTACGACCCCTGAAAGGGTGCAACCACGCAACGAAAATTATACTCCATTCAAGTTTCGACTTTTATTTTGCTTATGGTTTGCAATTCGAGAAAATCTTTAATTTTAATTTACACATACAGCTTGATATTGAAGTATTTTTCGTGAACTTTATTTAACTAAATTTCTAATTTCAAATCAAACTATGAACACTATTATGATTCTGAAGGATTGCCTAAAGATTATGCCTAACATCGAAATTAAACAATTTATATACCAACATTCATCATTCATCATTCTGTCCATGTTTAAAGAAGAAGAGTAATTCAAAATACAGTAAAATTAAGAAGCCATTTAAGAGTGCTGGTGGTATGTTTATTTATATACTATGCACCTATATATCAGAGATGCCCCAAGGATACCGTGGCATAATCTAATTAGGACACGGGGTAGAAACGCGATTGTTTGAATTTTTTAAAGCCTAAAACGACCGATTCTTTTACTCTTATATTCTAGAAACTTCCTTTTTCAATGAATGGAAGTTTACATAGAGGATTAGACATGAGGAAAGACTGTTGCGCGCGGGTTTTTCTTCACACAGTGTCGAGCAATGTTACCACACCGAACACCCTGCTGGTCGGGTAGTGGTACATCGCACGCATTCGCCGAGCACTCATTGTTGGTTATGTAAGGCGGAGGCCACGGCGTCGATGCTAGAGTCAACGAACGGCATTGACACGCGGCCGCACCGCCGCGCGCCGCCCGCGCCCTGCGCTGCTGAAACCAGCAGCTGCGAAATTGGGTCACGAACCGCTAGGGCTGTCGAGGGACCGGAGGGGACCGGGGACAACGTGGGTAATGAGGGTTACAATGAAGCGGATTTGCGGGGTTGCAGGGAAATGAAATAAAAGGAATGAAAATAAAGCAATATCTACAAACATTTTCATTGGTTGGGACTAGGACGTTAACGTATAAAAGACCACCTACATGTACACCTTATTAACATTTACAATGTTAATTTCTAAAGGGCAGTTTATATGAAACGTTCATTTATAATAGTCAAAAGCATAATTACATAAAATTACATCTCACATCAGTATAACAGGTACCATGTAGGTATATAATTTAATATATAAGAAATATGTAGTGCGAAATTAAACATTTATAGTAATTGTTTCGTTGAAATTATCAATCGAAACTTTTTGGGTCCTACAACTTTTCTTTGTTTTCCTTTATGGCAACCCTATTGCCACCTTACTTCACTACGACCACCCACTATGGACCTCCGACATTTAAACCGTTTCCTCTATGACGTCGACCTCAACAGCTCAATCGGATCTGGTCTGTGCTCAAGACGACTAATAAAATTAAATGATGTCTAAAACAACAATTTCCTGAAGTCAAAATAGCCACAAAACTACTTATAATACTACTGCTCATAAAACCCACAAATTTTGCTTTTTAAATCGAGATCTGTGCTCGATTATAGGCTATTGATGATAGATAAGCAACAAAAGCTAAATACATACTTTATTTAGATAAGATGTATAATTCATTTATTTTACACCTTAGCATACGCAAAAGTACTATTGTATTGTTGAAATACTAATATGATAATAAGCAGGAAAATAAAAATTGCTTTAAGTGATTAGTTATGATAAATTATGCTATTCATTTTATATCAAATGATATCAAGGTTAAAATGTATGTGAAGCGAGGACACGATTATTTTTACTGTATATACTATCACAAGTGACTATTTAACAATATTGACTAAAACATCCCATCACATTAGTGGAAAATTATACAATAACATAAACTTATTATCAGGTCATAAACATTATAAGCATATTGCTATGACACAAACAGTTTCTAATATCAATACATGAAAACGGAGAAGGAAAACAGCAATGCGCCGGCATGGAACGCTCAAGTCAATGAACGTCATTGAAGCTCCACACTACTCTATTCACGACCACACCACACTTAATATAAAGTCCATAATCCATTGGTGGTATCGCAGAACCTAGCCTTGGCTCCTACTGGCCTGGCTGACTTAGACATTCTATCTACTTTTACAAGTACATTGGCGAAGGCTCCAACTGTCTGGTACTTATAGGTGTATTCTGTACTTAGTCGATGCAACTATTGCACGTACTCGCGTCAGTTACTTACGTAACGTTCTGATTCTCAGCGAACACTTTCGTTGAATTACTAGTACTCGTTATTACGAGTACTAGTAATTCAACTGGCTACGCGTATCAGGTATTCGTTTGATTCGTGTGATACACTGAGTCAGTCATAGTAGTACTCACTTACTCTACGTCTGTTGTAATACGTATGGTTACATTCATTAAACGTACATTAGGGTTGTCAAGACCGTAATATTTTGTGCCCTTAGCGATATTATACAATATAAAGATCTTATGTCAAAAATTAAATGAAAACGATTTAATTACACTCAGCTTATTATTTACAGCGCAGCGCTACGAAAATAGAAAACTCAATGAGGCTTCGAGTTCTATTAAAAGAGAAACGTTACGTCAGCAATTATATTCAAGCAATTGGTTTAATAATTGCTAATTTACATTGAAAGCCAACGAGGGAAGGTCAAGTTAAAGCGATACATTGCTATCAAACAATTGTGTTTACCTATCAAGTTATTATTAGACAGAGTACCTTAGGTAACCTCGCCTATGGAAAATATGGAAGCGTGTATGTTTTTCCATTGTCCGCATTCGTAAGGTCATGGAGCAATGTTTAAAGATCGTACTAGTGCTAAGACTATTCTGTAAAAGAAATAATACCGTACAATAAATTCGTATAAAAATTTAATAGTAAATTTTCGAAGTGCTAAGCCTTGGGTTTTAAACACGTTAGTATAATAAAGTAATTCTATTAATGTTAAAAAATAAAACCGTTTAAAAAGGCAGTGAAAATACCTACAATTTTCTTACACTGAGAAAGGATCATTAGCATTATACATCTTTAATGATATATTTTCTTAATGTGGCTAAGCTGCCTACGCTTCGATCTCCAGTTGGGTAATGTACTATTGGCATTTTATATCTTGGAAATCTCAGTAGTAGCGGTTTATGGCAATCGACTCTTCAAAAAATGGAATCTAAACATAAATGGTGAAAATTTTGTGAATCACCCACCTCTGCTTAAGTTATCGATGCGTGATGTTATGTTTTGTATCATTGTGTCGTTTAAGAGACGCCTATGTCCAGTAGTAGACCATGAAATGCTGATGGATTGGATTGATGCTATGGATGCTATGTGTACTCGAAAATGGTTGTCGTCGTTTCCGTTGCAGCATAGCAACGGAAGGGTGGTTAAAGGTTATGTAGCCACGTCCTACTTCCAAGCTGCACCGGGTGAACGAACGTCATTGACCCAGCAGTACCTGCGCAGCACACCCCCGCGCCCCTTCCCGGCTTTCCACTGATAAATATAGCGGTCTCCAGGAATATGGCAATGAAAACGGGATATAGATACGCAGCTAGACGTTGTTGCAACTAGAGGTCGATCGATACTGAACTACTGGAACTAAATTATGGCGGCGAAATAATTCGTTTATAGACTGCTGGGAGCTTTATTATCAGACTTTAAGAACTATGTAATATTCTATGTGTTTCAGAGGTATCTCTATAGAACTGGTGCATATTTAAAAGCGTGCATTTGCAATCAAGAATATATTGTCAAAATTGGAGATATGCGGTTGGCATGGATATTCACATGCTTAAGAACAAGAGTACGCCACCAGGAACAAACTTCAAACTGATATTGTTGAAATTGCTAAAAATTATTATCCTTATCCTTATGTTCCGTCGTGTGCCGGAAAACATCGTAGGTAAACATAATATTCTTAAAGATATGTTTAGGTCTGCCTGATTCTATAATTAACCTTTTGTTGATTGACAATATGGAACGCTCAATATTCGGGAACTTAATAATACGTGCGTTAATGATTAATGACGTGCCATTATTCTCAAATCTAGGAAAACACTACGAAGGGTCAAGGAAAATGTTATAAATCTACTAAATCTTTTTCTTGATTTCTACAATAATCTGAAAAAATGTAAATTACATGAAACTTTATGTCTTAAAGAAAAGCATAGAGAATTTAATCTTGTGTTCTCCAAAAACATCTCTGGGATCCAAGGCACGATAATTGTATCAAGTTTAATCAAAACGGTAATATTTCAGTCCATCGCGCACAAAGTGATAGGTGGCGCAGGCAGACACACATAATTTTTGTTTAAATATATTTTTGGAATATGAATCGATCATTTGTATCCGCCACACAGGAGTAAAAAAGTCGGTTATTCCAAACTTTTTTATATATTTTATCATAGTGTTGGTATCAATTTATTTTGGCAAATTATAAAACTTGATTTATCATATGAAATTAAAACATGGGATGGAAAGGACATTGGTACTATAGTGCATAAGAACATGATTGTCAACTAGAATAACGATCGTAATGTTGGGGTGGCGGGACGCGGGGTGCGGGGAGGGCGCGGCTCGAGGCCAGCACGTGCGGGTTGCAGCGGGTGAACGAACGTCATTGACCCACCTCCGAGGCCTACATAGAATAGGCCGATAACATCCCTCCGATAACGCCCGTCTGTTGCTTTGATTACTGTTTAATAAACAATATTATGTACGGACTCTATTTACAACAATAATTTTAACAAATGTAAAAATAAATTTATAATGTAATATTTATCCTATTTTATGTCTTAAGAGTAAGAATATATAAACCAAGCAGTTTAGTAAAGCAGAACTTTTTATTTTATTTTATGGATACAGGATAGCAAACGAGCTTGCAGCACCACCCATCCGCTGCCACCCATGACAACTATGACTGACTTTGAACAAGACTCAATTAGGGACTGGGATGGTTAGTCCAATTAGTTGAGAAAGTTAATTAGAACATTATTTGGTCAGTTCGTTAGTAGGTATGAGGACTAGGGACTGTTAGTGATAGTTAGTCCTGTTAGTTGGTGTTAGTAATAGTCCAGTTAGTACTTGTTAGTAGGAGTCTCGTTCTAAGTCAGTCACAGATGTGTTGCTACCCTTGAGGACTAAGATGGTCGCCTCTAAAGAAGTGTAACCGGAATCCACACCTTTCCAACCGGACCACAATTGCTTTAAAAACAATTATTACACGGCAGAAATGGTACTAGGTACCGTGGCGGCTAGGTACCGTTAAAATGAAAACAATTATGGCCGGCGCGACGACGTACTTTGGGCCTGTGTATAGTGTGTTTCACTACCGTTACGTATAAAATTTTTATTGCTTTTGAAAATATTTTTTAGTAATTCATAAATTAATGATAAATTTTCACTATAATTTATTAATTAATTATAATAAAATTAACAAAATACATAAGGTAAGTAAGTGGTGGGTTATCATTTTGCGACGATAAACGCGTTGGTGTAGTAAGATCGGCGTAGGCGTAGACACTGCTACGAAATCGCCTTCGCAGTCCCACTACACTGGTACCTGATGCTTGATAATTGTTGCGTATTAATTATCCGTATACACGATTATTTGTAATTTATATTACGTACATACTTAGAATGCATTTAATTTAAAAAAAATCATGCGAATGGGCACTCATGTTAATAATAATATACCTACTATATGTAAGTAGATTGATGTAAGTAGATTAATACACAATAAGTATAAATAATAAAAATTCTGTGATACATAATATATTTACTGTACTGCTATATAATATATTTAAAAACAATTACCGCCACAGCAACTAATTTATAAACAACTAGTGGACGCCCGCAGCTTCGCTCGCGTAGAATTAGACCCATTAACGACGTCTACCCGTCTAACGACTTCAAAAACGGCAAAGTTTCATACTAACTTTGCACCCCCGTTTTACCCCCTTAGGGGGTGAATTTTCAAAAATCCTTTCTTAGTGCTCCACTACGTTATAAAAGGAACCCCTGTGCAAAATTTCAAGTTTCTAGCCCTTATAGTTTAGGCCCTGCGTTGATATGTCAGTCAGTCAGTCAGTCAGTCAGTCAGTCAGTCAGTCACCTTCTCCTTTTATATATATAGATAATAAAAATAATACAATACTGCATTCTACATTTATTTATGATTATATTAAATAGTTAAATATAAAATACATATCATAGACATAATACATTATAAGTTAAGAGGCTTAAGAAATTGTTATTTGATATTTTTTTACATATTAGATTCGTTAGATTAATTTATGTACTTATAAGAATTTAAATATATTGTAATTAAGTAATAAGAACTTGAATAATAACATCGAGGGGAAACAATAAACATTATTTCATAATTAAAAAATCCTCAATATCCGCGGAAAATTATATGAGATAAATACGAGTACGGTGAGCTTGCCACGAACTCTGTGGCCATAAAATTGTCGTTTCTGATAACTTTCTTTTGTTCAAATAGTTGCAGCTGGACTATAAATACGTTTACTGTTTTATTTGAATATAATTTACACTTAATTACATGCTAAAATTCGTATTATTCTACCTTCTGTAAATGGTTAATAGCTGCTTGTGCCTGTAATTATTTATACGAAAATTTGTACCTAATCGGTACTCGTACCTCAGTCAAGCCGTAAACGGAATTCTCTTGAGCATACGATAAATATTCAGCCACAACCTAGTCAACGACTTGTTATTGGGACGTTATCACTAGCGATAATGTGTTCAAACCTTGGTCTACCACCTTAATAGATTTTCCTTCTAGACCAGTTCAGTTTGGTGTCAATGTCAAGTATAACTAGATTGCCGTAATTAAATGAACTGTATTAATGAATTAATGAACTTTGAAATATTATTGAAACACTGGCTCACAAAATGTTCGTGAATTCAAATTATTGTTTTAGTACTTACTCGTACCATGGTACCAAGAATATTTTCTGGCATGTAATATTATTGATTTTAAAATAATAGTGTTGAAATTATTGTGGTAGTCAGTTATATATTTATTAGTAGTTATGAGGTGACTATCTTGGTTATCCAGGGCAGCAAGGCATCTTTTGCCGATTAACAATTACTAACTGGACTATCCCTAGTCATACCTATTGATGAATTATATACCCTGATCTCGACTCGCAGAAAGGCTTCAACGCTGATGGCAAACGCAGCTATGCAGCTACTCTGACTACTAGTTCGGAGGCCGTCAGTGCTACTTGTCATTATTTAGTCAGTAGGATAAGGTTCGATAACAGTCGGTATCCTCTTGAGATACTTTTGGGCAACCTGAAAACTTCCGCCACCTGACGAAAGAATGGTTGATGCAATGTACAGAGTTGTACAGACAATATCCCTTCTAGCTCTATAACAACAAGTGCTGCCAGCATCATAACAAAATTTACAATCTGTTTATAACTATTTATCTGCCAAATAAACCTTTTTATGCGATCCGCCATGGAATTGTCGAAATCAACATGAATCACTAGCCAACTAAGCAAATTTGAAAGTGTGTGATGTGTTTTTCTATTTCTGACTGCTGGGCACGGACGTTGGCCAAGTGCTTGTTGACATACTTCACATGCCTTCGAAGACATTTATGGAAAACTCTCGATGTTATTCTTCGTCGTTATAGCAGGCGACATTTAATTTGTTAAATCACACATCAAATTTTTAAAGGCATGGATGCATGGATTTGAACACAAAAAACTAAACATCCATTCCGAAAGGACTACCGAGCCCAACAGTAAGACAACTGGGTTCTGGTAGAGTTAGTTATGTCGGCAGTGCAGTAGCATGTTGGAGTACTATCCAAGCCTTCTCAGTTGAAGAGAGGCGCGTGACCTACAGTGGGGCGTTAGTGGGTTGTAGCTTAGGTTTTAAGCTTAGCATTCCTTAATAGTACCTAGCGTGTATAGCCCAATTGCTCGCGTCGATGCTTTGTAATCGACAGAGTTAAGAAACGATAGACGCGGTCGGTTCTGGATGGGATTGTGGGGGAGACCTGTGCCCAAAAGTGGGACGTCTATGGGTTGTAGCTATTCCTCTTTATCTCATCCCGTTTTGTAAACCCTAGAGCTTTTACGTTTTATGTTTTGACTTATGAGTAGAACACTGAATGCAAATGCTACACGCCATTGGAACGATTTAAAATCTTTCTGCGCCAAGGTCTGTTTCCAATATGCCCTACCTATTAGCGAGAGTATCACGGGCAAGGCCCACTTTATTGGTGTGTTTCAGTTGTATGTACTTCCAAGAATCACACATAATGCTTCAAGGTACTAAGGTGTAACGATAGAAATGTCACGTGCGTACCATACAGTGGATTTGTATACCAGCTTATTGAAATAAATCAATTGCTTGTTCGTTAGGCTAAAAATATTTAAAAAAAAGTTATTTTTAAATTCTTGGCCTAAGTATCTAAGAAACTCTTCGATGATCGAAGTATTCTTTCAATGAAGATTAAACTAGACCATAGATTCTAAGGTCTGCCTGTAGAATGTTTGGTTTGGGGCTACTTTTCTGACAGCTTACTAATTGTTATGGTAGAGAACTTTATTATATCCCGGCAAGGTTACACCTATCGAAGACATGACATTAAGGTTAAATGTAATGTTTACCGTCATAACAAAATATTTAACTTTTTAAATATCATTGAATAATATTTAATTGGAATACAAAATAAAGTTAATTTGTTGTGCACAATATTTTATTTATGTTATTGGTCAACAAGCAGCTTTACGTGAAACGTGAATATTTTATCACCAATCGGAAGGTGGCGTTATCAACGCCATCTACGACCGCTGCACCGAAGCACCACATCCGGCCAAGTCATGACGATCAATACGCGGGGAACGAACCCGTGACCTCGGGACTGAAACTAGGACACCGCGCACGCGCTGCGCCAATGGTGCTTAGTGCATCCGCCACTCGCACTCCGCACTCCATTTTGAATTGCTAATTTACTATCTATTGATGGGACACAAATACACCTGGCTAAGCTTATTCCTTCCAATTTAACCTTCCAAATTCAAATGGTTAAAGCATGAAACCTCAGCAAGTTTAAAACGTGTCCTTTCAGGCAGCAACACTCAAATGATACCCTTGTGTCGCATGAGTCCAAAGGTAACAGTTTTCACATACCACCATGTGGCCCGTAGATATACCTGTTTATTTATCTATTGTATTTTAACACAAAACATTAATATTTTTTTGAAACCGGTATTCGTTGTTCTTTTGTTATTTTAACATCACTTTACAATTAAGGATTTAGCTAGGATCTACCTAGTATCAAGTGTATATGTCTAAATCAATAACAATTAAAATGTGGTTAGTTTACTATAGCTAGTGCTTGTGATTATGCTACGACATTGTAGACTGGAGACAGTAAAAATAAAAACATAAAACACTTTTTAGAATGGTTTAAAACAATTGTTTTATTTGTCATTTTGTATAGGTTTTATTATTTTTACCACTGTCATAGTGGTAAAAATAGGCCATAGATACGTTAAAAAAATAATTTTAGTTAGTATTTGCACACAGGAGAAACGGACTGTTAGTGGGAATGCTTTCGATTTATCCGGTCAGTAAATATAATTCATTATGATATGAATCCCATTCGATGCTGGCCAAGTATGCGTGGGTATACTCGATGTCAGTTTTCGTTTATTACAAATAACCTTGATATGAAGTGTCTATTTATTTACTGAATTAACGAGTCAACTTAGAATGTGTCTTAGTAAACACAAAGACAAACAAAACATCGTGAAGGTAAAGGCCACCAAGTAATTACTTAGTATACATTTTGAGCTCCGACAGGGCGACAGGCTTAGGCGGCTGCGGTTGGCAATCAAGTTGAATTTGGAGAGACTGTCTATGATTTCTGCTCACCATTTTATACGTATTTATTGACATCTACCTTAGTAATAGAGTTGCAGTAAGTAGCGTCCATAGCCCAAAGGCTCGCGTCGTTCTTTTGTGATCAACCGAGTAAGCAACAACGGGTGTAGTCGGTATGTGAATGGGTGGCCGCTAGCAAAATTTCGTGGGCGTTTCCGGGCTTCGGAGGGCACTTTAGGCCGTCCCGATTGTTTTCTATTGTAAAACACTCGTAGAACCTTTTCGCAGACCTTCGAACATTCGAACAGGGTTTGCTACTAACCCCTCTACCAACCCGCATTGGAGACGCATTGTGGAGAGACCCGAGCCCAACAGTGGGACGTCCATGGGTTGTAGCCAAATAGAGTTGCGAAATATGTCTTTTGTTGACTTGGGTCCATTGCATTTTCATAAGAAGTACGTACCTTAAAAATTGAACAACTTTAGATATTTTAAGAATAGATAAGGTTAAGTTACTTTGGTAGAAAATTAAATTAAATTAAATTAAAAGATGAAATATTTGTATTGCTAAAAACTTTATTTTAATACAACAAAGAAATAAGTTACATATATATACACTTTAACAATTAAGTGATTCTTAGTTTGATTTTTTTTCCTCTCGCTTTAAGAATTTAGGATGCAAATCAATATTCTGCTTGTCCTTATTTGGCAGTGTAACAGCCTGGCAAGTGTACGTGCGGCCCTACTGCAATGCCAAGGCGACTGCCAAAAGGTAGGTGAGGTCGCAATCCAATGTCAGGGGCCCTAAGAATTTGTCATTACCACTCAAACGAATCGAAGGTATCAAGCCCTCGATGCGTGCACTGCGTACACAATTTTAGACTAACGAGTCCTAAAGATAAATATTAAAACAAATTGCTTTCGTGCGTCGTATTTTGATAACACATTTCTGTAATTTAATAAACAAGGCATTTGGTGTCATTACTTTAAAAACATTCAAGCGCCTTATACGAAAGAACTAAAAAAGTTTATGGACCAATAAATTAAAGTTACGCCTGACAGACTATCTTTGATTTCATGCACACAGTGACATGAATTTGTAAAGCTTGTAAAAATAACTGCGATGATTCATATGATGCACTTCCGTTCAGAAATTCATTTTTAATTTTAACTTATTTTATTCAGGCAAAGTGGGCGGCTCACAAAATTTAAAAGGCATATTTTTTGTATCAGTCGTCATCACGTGTATCCATAAAAGTGTCTGTTAATGGTCTAATTATATATTTCTGTGAATCGTTCATCACAATATTAGGTCATATGAGATGTAAAAATATATTTCTGAACTTAGCGTCGAAATATCAAAACGAATTTAGTAAGAATTTGTCGCTCAATTTAACAGAATAACCAGGGCTTCATCAAACAATCAGAGGTATATCGTATATAATACAGAAATTATATAATATGGCAGTGACAGTGGCATGACCCCCTTCTGACCTAATTCGACCCATCCCGCGGGAGCGTGACGCAAGCGCGTGTATACGACGTACTCATTTATACATGTATACTTTTATGTTTCAACCAAATGCGTCGATTGTGGACCGAAATAGGGACGGATTTTAACGAGGGTTGATTTTGATGTTGATAGTTTGAATTATTAATTGTATGATTAATATCAATCAAGACCAGACAAAACGCCTCTTCTTAAAATGAATTCCCGTGTCTGTAGAGCCGCCGTTTATCTATAGACCGCTGAAGTTGAAGACTTCATTATTCTTGGATCAATATTAAGCTGTAGTAAATTCATACAGGAACCAACTACTAAGAAAGTCGTAACTTACTAAAAGTTTCAGGAATCATTATTAGTTTATCCATGATACGATTAATACAAAAAGTTTTTTCTTAAATTAAATAAATTGGTTTAAGATGAATTTGCGTTTTATTTATACATTCATTAGGTGGTAGCGCCTATCCTATTCATTAGGTGGTAGCGCCTGTTTCCTACCTAGGACTAACTATCACTAACAATCCCCAGACCTCATACCCACTAACGAACTGAACAGCTAATGTTCTAATTAACTTTATCAGCTAACTGGACTAACCGTCCCAGTCCCTAATTGAGTCTTGTTCAAAGTAAGTCACAGTTGTCATGGGTGGCAGCTAATGGGGGTTCTGCAAGCTCGTTTGCTATCCTTATGCATAAAAAAAATTACACAGGACTGTACAAACTGGTTACCACACCACCTATTACATGGAACCTAAACCTATTTATCTAAACCTATCTATCTAAAATTATTATCTTGTTTTATTATAGTTCTAACCTCAAAGACTTGATTGAGTTCTAACTCATTCATCTGAGCATACGTCACCCCCAAGAGTGGCAGCGCGCTAGAACCAACCTTGGTGGTGTTATTAACCTTTGTCCTAGATACACCAGGTGGATTACACGTCTGACGCTTTATTTTCTACGACGTCCTAGTTAAAGGCGATCGATAAAGATGCACAGGCGTTATAACAACTTCTCAATTATTCTGTAATATATTTTATAGAATAATTTTTGCTTGTTAAATAAAAAATATAACATGGATTCAGGCATAAGTCCGGCCAATGAAGAATCCTAGATATTAGATACAATAAAGTTTTATGACTTTAGTTTTAAAGGCATATTTTTTAATCTGGTAAAACTATTATATAGTGAGTTGGGGTAAACCTTACTGACACTAGGGGCAAATTATCTCAGAAAGTACACTGGTCTATTCCAATTTAGGCTATTTTAGGTAAAATAACAAACGACGGTAACTGGTAACTTATAATAGAAATCTTAGAAGAAATATTAGTGTCTTTCCCCTGTGTGTTAACTAACCCCACTTCCCAATAACAACAATAATTCTAGGAAGACAGACGCATGGATTTTAGGACAATAGAATGCATCGAATCTAGTGTGTCTGAAATATATTTGCAAGATTCTTCTGTAAACGAAGTTAAAACCAGTAATTGTTTTATGTTCATAATCTATGATCTTATGCTATAAGGAAAAAAATAAGACTCAATTCTAAGGCAGGCTCCTAAATTTTTCTATAAGCATTGCGTTCTAAAACTATGTGTATTGTTTTTAATTACATTAGGTAGTACACATTGAAATACATTTATTATTTTAGATTAGGCCCAATTTTTAGATTAGGAACAATCAAACGAGCTAACTGTAGAGGTCACCATCGCCTTTAGTCACGAACAACACTAAAGACGCTGCAAATGTATCGCGACCCAAAAAAGTCTTTAATTAGACTTTCGAGTAATAAGTACAAAATTATATATGTACCTAACACTAGGCAACAACGATAAAGCAAGATCTAAAATTGACTGAAACCAGCTCCACATACTCATACTCGGCACTTACTCAGTCATACATCAAACATAATTTATGTAAATATCAACTTACATAAATTAAGCTCTGACTGTCGCCGTTGGCGTTAAAACTAGAAACACAATCCTGTCGCCACGCCGCCATTTATACCTACTGAAACCCAGAGCGCATGTGTACCGTAAAAAATTCTTATCCCGACTGTATTAACACTTATGTTTTTAAATTATTATATTAAATGTCGGATTAATTAATTTTATTAATTAACCACTTATATGATATTGAAAACTAACAGCTAAGACTAATAGTGCTAAAAGTCTGAGTAAAAACTATTTCAATTGAGACCAAAAGACGTGAAAACATTAAAATTCGCACCTGAAAGACAGGGCTTTATTTAATAATAATAAATTATATAAAACAAAACCCAAAATGTATCCCCCATACTTCTTAGTTCGAGATAACAAGTCACCTGTGGTGTAGTTGGATGTTTCCTTTGTCATTTGGTACATTTTCTCAGTTAAAAATGGAATCAAAATTTTTGTATGAAAAGGCCGCCATACACCTAAAATATGGTAGGGAGAACTTGAAACCTGGCATCAATAGAAACCGCCCTACGCCGCCATGTTTACCGAAACCGAAGGCGTCTGGGGCGGCGTCGTTGCCGTGGCAACGCTGCAGTCGACGCACCGACCCAGTTCCGCGACCCGCCCGCCTAAATGTTAATGACCTCCAAACTCCAGGTCGAAGTTCACGCTACACGAGTAGAGATTAAGCATCTATCTACCCCTATAGATGTCTTTTTACGGGTCAGCCCTTATATTGATCCGATGTGATTTGTATGAGAAGGATCTGGGTTGGAACGGCGCTCGCTCACGTAGGCTCCGGGATTCGGGAAATTTCGGCGTTTGTATTTTGCTTCACAGCAGCATTTATAATAAATTAGATTCACTTAAACATCGTAAGGATTTACTCTTACTGTATTGATAGTAGCATATTTTTGTTGCAATAGGTATTGATTAATGATAAATATTTGATAGTGAACTTGCCTGTTGAGCGACTGTAACTGGTGACTCAGTTTGTGGTTTCGGGTTCAAATACAGATTCAAGCCTGGATTCGACAGGACTCGTTTGAGAGCTGATCTTTTCTTTAAGATCTTGAAAGATTTGATGTAAAGTTTATGTTAATGCCTACCTTATCACGAATTGCGAGCGCCATGGTATGTACGTTCTCATAACGATTCCGTTGTAGAATCGGGCATCCTTACTAATATATAAATGGGAAAGTGCGTTCGTTGGTTTGTCCTTCTTCACCGCCTCAACGGAATGCTGGATCGACGTGATTTTATGCATTGATTTAGTATACGGCTAGAAAAATGACATAGGACATAGGTGATACTTTTTATTCCGGGAAATTTTGCAGTTCCCGTGAAATGGACGTAACACTGAAATAATCGTTCGATTTTATTCGATAATTAACTGTCGATCAATTTTTAATCGATTCATATGATAGGATTGGCCGAACTGCGGGTGAAGTAAGATTTTGATAAGTAGTAATCTTTTGTTTGGCTTGCCGCTGACAAATGCTATATTATTTTAAAACATCCCTTGATGGTAGAGGCAATTCTGCATGTTAATCGAATTGACGTGGGCGGAGCCACGGGGAAAGCTAGAAGGACTATATTTGTGCTATTTCAAATGAAATCTATCCAGGTACGTAAACGCGTCAAGGTTACATAATATCTAGGTTGCGTTTTGATCGATAACGGCTATCCCGAGCAGGACAGAGATACTGAATAGGGCATGGGAGTTCAAGGATGCAGTTCTACTGCGTCAAGCATGTTCCATATACTCGTATCTGTATATTGAAGCTATACGCCATTTGTATTATTTGATGGCGAATTTTATCGGGTTCAGGAAACACTCCAATCGACCGCTATTAATGCCTGGAGATTGAAGCCTGACTGATTGTACGCTAACTGTTTATTGAGTTACAAAACAGTCGCCGGACATTATATTGATATTGAGTTTCAACCGCAATTTTATTTACTGCGTTGAAATAACTAACTTACTGTATAATATTGAACTTGAAATATTAAAATTGAACTGACATTCCAGAAATTTACAGAAACATGCATCATACGAATTATAACATTAAATAACTTCGGCTACGATGTCGAAGTGATTTAATATTAAAATATGATAGGCGATCATTAAAATGTGCTATTGTTATTACGTTAATCAAGGCAAATCATGAAAATTTTATGTTAAAATATGATAGGCGATCATTAAAATGTGTTATTATTATTACGTAAATAACGAAAATTCCGAATGCACTTTTCTAAGGTTATAATTTAGTAACTGGTAATACTAATTAAACATCAGGTTATTCAGTTTGTTCAGCAAACTATTCTCGAGCTCGGTCTGCCATCTACGGATACGAAGTGCAGGTATTGCTGAAACGTGTTGCCTCCACCACCCGATAGATGGAATACAAATACTTTTAAGTTTTTTTCAAAGTGTTTTGTAGTTATTGGAGTTATTGATTGATTTGAATATTTTATTTAGGAAACATATTGCTTTTTTGATAACTGCTATAAATTAAAAAAGGTTCACAATTACAGTTCAGAAATTTTATATGATAATGTTTTCCTTTGTTTTTTTTCACATGCAAACATGCAATAAGCTCGCCTTTTGATGTAATATCTTTCAGTAGTAAATAGTACTGGTGTACAAAACTGTATAGGAATATTTCAAACCTTACTGTTGTGGTGTCATATCTATTTATTTATTTACCTATTTATTTATTTATTTATTAGGTAATCCAACAGTGATAAAAGTAGGTACAATAGTTTATACAATATAATATGATATACTAAAGCCAAAAATGGATTACACAGTTAATAAAATATTTTACTTACATATTAGAAAAACGGTTCCTTTCATCATCATCATCATACATCATGTGTGAGTGTGTTTGTGTGTCCTTCAGTGTACGTGTAAGAAGATATCTAACGCTATTAAATAAACGTTTTCTTTTGGCTGTTTTGCTATTTGATAAAAAAGTAATTTATAGTAAATAGTACAATACCTTTGAATGAAATGTATTATTAACATCAATATCAAAGAACAAAGTTTAAAATGTTTGGTTTTTAAATATTTACAGTTGTGTGGAGTCCTACCAGAATAAAGTGCCTCATACGAACTGCACAATATACGTTTTATTAGCATGCATGCATCAGAAAGGAAATTTTGAATATAAATAGCGCTGTATCTAGGCGGATTAGCTGTGCGTACACGTAATCTATGCAACACATGCAAAGGGCAAAGTGAGAGGACGCACACATCAGCAGGCTCGAGTATATCTGAAGGACTGGCTCGTATACACTGGACGAGAGTGCGGGAAGATTATTTAGTTATATGGGTAAACGAGCGTTGTATTATCTGACTAGCTAAAATTGTAATCAATATATTATGTGCCTTTGTAACATTGTAAAAGATTTCTACTCTGGGTCCAAACGGAATTCTTTTGTTGAAGTGGTTTAAATGCAAATTGTTAGATTGTTGCTATAAATTTTATCCTTTAGGACGTGACGAAGACGAATCATTAGGGTTGGTTAACTTAACTTTCGTACAGGACTAAACCAATATTTAAAATAAATATAATATTTAAAATCATTGTGGAACGCTGTACATATAGAAAAAAAATACATAGGTACAGTCGTACACAGAACCTCTTCCTTTTTTCGAAGTCGGTTAAAAATGTCCCTTTTATATGTGTAAATAAATACCTACTTAGAAGACTGCGTGAGCTATGGAGAAGGTGCTCTGTCGATATAATTCATACATGGTACACTCTCTGAGCTTCTACACACAAACATGCAGTTGCTTCAATTGCACTTTGCAATTGTGCTTTCAGTGTTTAAGTCGTATCTTATGTTTGTCATTGTCACCATTATTAAAGAGGTACCTACCTTGGCTGTTTCAATACATTTGATTTGCGGCAAAGTCAATATTACTCACTTAATAATACAAACGCAATATAAATAATTTTACACATGAGCACAGACACTTGCGGTTATTGACAGTAGCTAGGCATAGGCTTGGTTGGTTGTCTAGAATCTACTTGCCCACCGATTCACTGAACTGTTCATAGTTCAATGACAAGTTACATCGCTTTCAATCGCTTTTACCGAGTTCGAGGCGCACTAATGAGGGGTGCTTATTCGTTAACGCTTATTATGTGTATTCTTATGTGTATTTATGTAACTTATACATATATCAATGATTTATGTACATAACATAGATTTTTAGCAATAAATGAATCAATCCACCTAACTATCGAAAGCAAATACATGAATCCAATTTAAAGTGCAAAATATATGTAAAAAGAATTTGGACGTAGATTTGGATGAAAAGAAAATTCCCTTTTCTTGATACAGCTACTCTTATAAGTAGTCAGCATACCTATATTT
Organism: Carterocephalus palaemon; assembly: GCA_944567765.1. Lineage (NCBI taxonomy): Eukaryota > Metazoa > Arthropoda > Insecta > Lepidoptera > Hesperiidae > Carterocephalus > Carterocephalus palaemon. The sequence continues at coordinate 11,047,033 of OX155641.1, read as the reverse complement.
ATAATCCAAACTTAGATCAGGATTCTGATCCGTCCCCAAGATCCTACGTCCGCAAAATTCTTTCGTCAAAATTGAGATTGGTTCCGTTCCAGAATGTCTTAAATTGTACTAATTGATAACGACTACGAGAAATACGTTTCAGTCATGTAACCGTAACCTCGAAGGGTCGTCGCGAGGGTTCATGTGCGCATTGTGCGCGTGTACGTGGCGTGTAGCCGTGAATAGTACATGTGTGTGTCCTTTGATGCGAGGTACTTGGCTGGTGCAGGGCGCGAGGCGGGGGCGGCGCCTATTCCTAGCGCGAAACTAGGCCGGCCGGCGACCGCGGAGGCGGCCCAGGTCACAGGAGGCAGCGAGAACGCTTAAGGATATGTTATGTTGCGCCTTGTCTTGTTTCATGGTTGAAATGCAATGAGTGGCAGAGTATGCATGGCGCTGTATGCCCTTTGTTATCATAAGTCAATATACAATCGTCTCTCAATGCTTACGTGACGAATTAATTTTGACAAACATGACATCGGGCTCATTGACTAATTTAATAAAAAGCTCATAAATGAGATAATGACTGGACCATTGGCACAATTGGTAGTGACCTTACTACACTTGTGTTTGTTGTGTTGTTGTTGTTCCCGACATAGATGTCGGGATGGACAATTTCAACGAAAATATTAGAAGTGACGGGACACCTATGTACCTATCATATCTAAGTAACTACGTCATCACAACCCTTTCTTGTCCCACTGTTGGGCTCGGGTCTCCTCTCAGAATGGGAGGGATTAGGCCTTAGTCCACTACGCTGGCCAAGTGCGGATTGGCAGACTTCGCATACCTTCGAGAACATTATGATGAACTCTCAGGCATGCAGGTTACCTCACGATGACTAGTGATGATAGTAAATACGTAATATCCATTAACATTATATTTGCAGCAATAGTAAAGCTTTCGCTAGTTATTTTATTGATTCGATATTTCGTTCTATTGCGTCCAGTAATTAACTAGTTTTATTACATAAATACTAGTTGCATTTAAGCTTACTTGTATATGCGTTCCGAATATTGTTACTAACACCTAATTACTACCTTCAGCTACTGCAAAATAATTTTACATCAGCCTACTTTATATAAAAGATTAATGTTCCGTCTACTGAGTTGATAGCCTATAACGTTGAAATATGCTATGATAGTATATTAACAAGACGTAGCCATATTTAACACTTGACAGAAAATTGAAAAATTTCAAGAGCAACTAGTAATTATTGTTTCGTTGCCTGTTGAAGGTATGTACGTAAGGTTTATAGGTTATGCGCAAGTATATTATTATCAGATAACTTAAACACGACTAAGTTAATGTGGAAATGAAAGTAGACTGTGCTTCAACTCCTTTTTACAATATGTCGCCGTTAGGTAACTGACCACTTGGACCATACGACGATTTTGACTCCGGACGCATGACGATGCCAACATAAAATTGCTTCTAAGAACAAAGGTTCAAGAGCTACATACGCCGGACTAGACTACCCGATCCTTCTCCTAATATCGGTGTCGAGAAAATGGTACACGGCATTACTGGATACGTCACTTCAAAGAAAAGTACAATAATACTCGTACCAACACGTACATTCAAATAGTAAAATATTTTTGTACTGTATTGTATTAAAATATGCTCATTTTGTTTACTGTCTTTAATTCCTACGTGATGGTGTTATGCCGCAAAATTAATGACTGATTGACGGAAGACTAGGTTCCCATATAAATTTAACATAGTCCGTAATAATAGTCGATTGCAATTTCTTGCAAATATACAAGTAGGTACGCGGACTCAAAGGTAATCGTGGCTTCAGAATATAATGAACACTGCGAATGCACGAACTCCGTCCTTCCAATTACTTCACGTTGGTTATTTACAGCCAGCTGGTCGTGACAAGCCACATTTGATACAAATCCGGTATACTCGTACATAACGCTTTTTGTTTAAAAAAAATATATAACAGATTTTGCACCAAAACCTAGCTTCCTAAAGCATAAAAATCCTGACCCCAGATATCTTCTAACTTAGATATCAATAATTAGCATTATTTAATTTTGAATTAATTTCACTGTTAAAAAAAAATATTTTTGTTTAATGGACGCATTATCAATTCGCCTTTTCTACATAACAGAAATTATTTTTAATGATTTTTTTATACACAGCGTACTGTATTCTGTGACACAGCCCAACGAACAATTGCCTTGCATTTCCTAAAGGCGAGCTCTTTTTACTCGTTTTTTAAAGAACTTCATGACATCGTAAAAGCCTCACAAGTAAGATATATTATAGTCTTAAATCTCATCAGTGCAAAAAGGGCAGTAAAGATACAGAAGTATAAAAGCACTGAAATGTTTCGAAAAGTTATGCCGTTATGCCAGACCAATTCCTATTCCTTATCATTACCATAGAGTAAGGACCACATGTAGTCCGTGTTATTACTAATCCATACCATTACGAAAAGCGAAGCCATTTGAAGAGCAGTAGCAGATTAAAAATAAACTAGTCCCATCTGGGCGGGATGGACATATGATCCGTTACGAAAGTGAACCGATTCATCGTCGTAGTTATAAATTGAGTGGCAAGCTTGGAGCGGGTCGGTTGTGTAACGTCCGCATTCGGTAGCGGGCCAGTATGGTGGCCGGTACGTGCACACTTTAGAAAGGACACATACCAGTACATTTACTTTATTGTACAGAAATACAAATACACAAAATAACAATGAAACCGTTATTACAAAAGCGAGCCTATGTCCAGTGGAGTAAAATCTGATGGATTATTATTGAATAGGTAACATCACATCACAATTAAAACTGAAACCCCTGTTCAGAAAACCCGAATAATAAATCTACTACAATGGTATTAGATTAGGTTTACCTCTATTATGATTACTGCCAACCTTGATTATAAAATAAATGTATTGATTTATTAAATAAATGAATTAAATGTATTATATTTTAACTACTTCGTTGGTCTAGTGGTTAGAAGGGCTGCAGCGTTGGTCTGGTCTGGGTTCGATCCCCGGATCGTTCAAAGTACCTATGTTAGGTTTGAAACTTGAAATTCCCAGTAGTTGCTCGGAGTCTGTCTCTGGGTTACTACACACTGCCTATCTCTTCAGGGAAATACACGAGATGTTATGTTATATTACGTTGATTATAATTTTTTCCATAAAATAATTATCTAGCTGCTGCAACCTGCAACCTATTAGCGTTCCACTGCATAAGCCTGGTTATTTCTCACAAACACAGACTGCCTGGGTCAAATAGTTTATAACGGTTAACAGGATAGTACATTACAACCGAGAATCACTAGAAGTATACGAATCGAGAACCAATGTTTTTTTAGAAATGTCCGTCGAAGTTTGAACGACTCATCTACAGAGTCTTCCACCTGGTAAAAAAAGTTTGAATAATATGTGTACATATTAGTCTAATATAAGTAGAGACTTGTTTTCTCTTTGCAACGTTAATTTATAGCGATAAAGAGAGATCGTTGTACCGATGTTTCGAAATCTTGACCGAAAGGCGATTTGGCTATAATCCAATCCTTTTTTTAGAGTTGACATTTTTATCATCAAAATGAAGTTCAATAAAATACTATATTGATATTTCAATAGATTAAAGTCATTCATAAAGCGTTAGCTTTTCTTGCCTAAGCTAGCGTTCGACCTGCCTGTAGAGCGGATGTTTAGCAAATGAACGTTCTTGAGCTCGAGTCTTGAGCATTGAATTTGTTAGTTTACACCAAACATAAAACGAACCCCAAGTAGTGAATTTTAGTTTTTTGCTGACCTAGATATTCTTCTAAAACTAACATACCTGCCATTTTCAGTTCATTCGAATTTCGTAGTACGGACACATTAGAAAAAAATGTGTCTTTACTAGCGGTACCTACTGACCCACATTAAATTAAACTGCTTGGAAAAGTCAAATGTGCCTCAGTAGAAAGACCCCCTGCATTGGAACTGACAGTTACCTACAGCGGCTGTCACTGCTTAATTGACAAGAGTAATGGGTTAAAAAGGGAAATGAGATGCGTTCCATGTTTATGCATCGGATTAGCGGCAACATGCAGGCGAAACCTTGAGCGCTGCAGTAGGCACTTTCACAAGTGAAACACGCCGCAATTGCATACCTAGGTTTTACGACATTTTGCCTTTCAGTTGAATTCCATTAGATTAATTCGTTTATAAGTCAACGTAACCATCGATACGACCAGCGCAAGACACCACAGGACAACACTATTTTATTGATTGATGATTGCTTTCAATGATTGGCCAGTTAGTATATCAATTTAATCGATTATTTCAATAATTTTACTCATACTCTATATATAAATAAGTTAAATATGAAAAGAGGTAAAAGCAACAAACGAAATTAAGTACATAAATTAAATACTGAAGAGAAGGTAATATATATACTCGTAATTCTAAAATAAAGACGATAAAGGCGATTCTTTATCGTCTTAGATACATAAACATTAAAAAAGAACAATAATCTAACATTTTGTACTCCTCAGGATCTCATTAAACAACGTAATCAGTGGAAGTTCAATATACGTGCAGAGCAAATATAATTGCGAACATTCTGAAAACTAATTTGCATACCTTACTAGTAATATCATAGTCCTAGATGTCGCTTCAATGACCTGCGATTTTATTCAAGGTTAGTTGTGTTGAAAATCCTGGCCACTTCTCTACTACACTACCAGTAGCTGCGCTCGTGAGCTGACCTAGTTCAGGCCAAGTATTGATTTTGCTCCACAGTTGCTGAAATTTCAACAGAAAACAAAAATACTAGAAATTTTTATAAAATAGCTAAGGTCAAACTGCGACTTTGTACACAAAGCATGACCTAAAATACGGACATAATGAAAGAATAATAATTAAAAACAGTTGTTTGTATCAAACACTGACGGTTGCAAATTATTATTTGCCTGATTTTTGGTGTCATCTTATCGCTGAAATCCTTGAAATTTTTATGTCAATGTGTTTTTAAAACAGAGTCACGGCCGGTTGCTGATCTCCGAAAATTATGGTCACGTTATCGTATTGTTATAAATGCTATCTGCTTATACTACACATAATTCCTTGCTTTAGTAGACGGTACAAGGCGAATGAAAAGCGGAACCATTTATTACAATTATTATTTTGTATATTTTTATTTTATTCATTATTTATGTACACACACAATGTAAGGAAAAAAAAAGAAGGAAAATTTAGTACAAGGGTTCTGCTTATTCCTAAAAGAAATCTCTTCCAGCAGACCCAAGAGTGGAGAGGGGATGTAAAGAACAAATTTTAATGCTAGCAATAATCTCAAGCTAACTTATATTAATCAATTTATTCAACGTTTCTTAAGTAGGTATATTTAAATTGTTATTACGACCACAATTTTCCTTAACAAAAATATTAAAACAACCGTAGATTAACAGTAGATATCTTTAAGTAACCACGCGGCCTTACGCCAGTTTTTTCCTTATAAGCGTCTGCCGGTTGTACAGAGCGCCAATTTCAAAGAAACGAAATAATCCGCCGAATTAGGAAGCGCTTCATTCGCACAGGCCACGATCTCGAACTTGTCCGATTTTTATTGCGAGTTTAAAGAAGCGAGCGAACTTGCCCCAGTGACCACCAGTGGCGCTTGATATAAATATAATGCAAGCCCACGTCCCGTAATAGAATTGCTCAGTGGCACATTGCAGATTTGTCACTCGCAGAATTGCTCGCCTCACATGAACTACTCGTACTCGTATATTAGTAAAAGACAATTTAACCTCTAAATCAAAATAATCGAACCCTTCAAGAGTCAGAATTTAAAAGCAACTTGAATCGATGTTCAATTAATTAATATTGTATGTTATGTATGACGCAGAGGATGTGTCTATTTCGACACGCTAACTAGGAGCACATGGTGATATAGCTGACACACTGACGCCTATGATGCGTCTTGCGTCGTTCTTGCAAAACGATAGCAAAAAAAGCGAGGGAGCGTTCCTATTATCCTACATTTCGTTCATGCGCCACTGCATCGCAGCGTTCCCTGAAGAGCGTTTGACATTTTCTTGTTGAAAACTGCACAGATAGCAAAGGTAGTTGCGTGGTGCGGGGCAGGGGAGCGGGCGGTGGGACGCACTGCACTCGCCGGTTCGCGCGGCGTAACCTACATACCGGTCAACACTCCGGCTCAGTCAACACTCGCTACAGGGACATTTGGAGCATTCGCTGAGCCAGTACACTCGCACGAGTTGTCTAGGATAGTTCAGTAGAATAGTAGTTAGTTGCAAGTTCATCATTATTCATGTATTTATCAATTTTTTTCTTACGAGTAAGACTAAAACAGTGGCCAAAGTTGCACCAACACGTATGCAGTGTGTAATTTAGAAAACTTACTGATATGTACATTATTTATATTATATATTTATTATATAAATAGAAATAATGTTCACATATGTATATATTTATTAGGTACATTCTTCGTAATTTCATCTTAAACAAATGTTAAAATAACATTTAAACTGGATTGAGTTACTTGTAAATTTATGAATAACAAATGTATAATTTCACGGATAGTCTAAAAATAAGTCAAAAAATTTATTTCAGATTGCCAAAGTAGGCAAATGTTTTGTATTATACTCGTATATATACCTTGTATGCCGTATGTCCACCCTTTAAAAGCAGACTTATTCAATAAAATAAGTGAGTGCTACGAGCTACGAGAAAAGCTGTAGCCCTCTACGAATTACCTTTACTTTCGAACATTACACGGTTCTTTCTTAAAACACACTTGTTCATATTTTGAATTTATTAATAATTTCAAAACATTTTATTTTATTCGAAATATATGTAAAAATAACTTTAATACTACAAATGTTTTAAATATTTTTGAGGGTTCGATTATTCCTTTCACCTAATTTTGAGGAACATACCATACCTTTAAATCTTTAAGTCGCATAATGCCAAGAATGTAACATAGCACTCACCTGAAACAATAAAAGGTACAAATTAACACAAATTCGGCAAAGGTACAAATTATAAATCCACGTATGCTTTGAATCCTCCCCAAGGCCGGAACCATAAAATACTTTATGACCATCTGTTTACACGTTATTTAAAATTTGTTTACCCGATTTGAGTAACAGCAATAAGCGGAACTGGCATGACTGTCCAAATTTGAAATTGGAGCGAAATAATTTATCCATTTATGTAAACACTAGTGGACGCCCGCAGCTTCGCTCGCGTAGAATTAGACCCATTAACGACGTCTACCCGTCTAAAGACTTCAAAAACGGCAAAGTTTCATACTAACTTTGCACCCCCGTTTTACCCCCTTAGGGGGTGAATTTTCAGAAATCCTTTCTTAGTGCTCCCCTACATTATAAAAGGAACCCCTGTGCAAAATTTCAAGTTTCTGTGTAGTTTGTGTGTAGCGTTTATTCTTTCTAATACAAATTAACTAACTATTCTAACGTCTATCATCTAACGTTCAAGTAACTTGTCAAATGGATGTTGCGTGTAAACAGACTAACACCAGCTTTAGATGCGACTAGACAAGGCCATAGCTATCAGTGAAATGTCGAGAAGGAAAGAGAGGGATACACAAAGTATTTATTGCACACACCACTACGTTATAATTGCAATACACTCACACATGCTCAAGTTTTCTATTTCTATTACGTGATCTAGGGTTGACTACACGAGTTAATAAAAAGCTCAAGTACAGTGCGTGTGTCATATCATATAGACTTCGTTTTGTTAGTGTTGAGATGACAATTGAATGAATTAAAAGTCTTACTACCGTTAATCAGTTATACATTATGGTATAAATAACAATTCCCTCCTTACTTATTTAATTTATATAAGTATCCTCCTTTGCGAATAGTTAAAATCATCATTCGTTCATCAATTGAGATTTTATCAAGTTTTCAAAGTAAAAATTGTTAACTTAATTAAAATGGCCTTAATAGTAGTAATAGTACCTACGTAACTTAATTTAACACTCCCATTTTTAGAAAATAATTACGTACAACACACAGCCATGTAACGTGTCCTAAGAAGTGGCTAGATCAGTCAGACATAATGAAGTGATTACCTATAAAGTGGTGCTTCCGTTTAACGACGGACTCCTAAAGTTGACAGAATGACCTATAGATTCGTATAGATATACGAGTACGTACAGAAGCACCTGAAGTTTCACTCACGTAAAATTGGACATAGCGGCTGTAAACATGAATACAATTCATTCAGTATTATTCAAGACTATCTCGAGCATCCAATACATGATTGTATAAAGTTTCACCGCAAATGGATGAATGGTATGGTACAATAAATTATTAAATTTTTTTTTTTTAAAAAAGCTTTTTAATTTTTAATTTTATTTTCGTGCATTGTCATCGGAACCAAATATGTGTGCTAAATTTCAGCTCGATAGCTTCAGTGGAAGTGGGTGAAATATTGATTGCAAGATTCCAGGACATACATAGATACATACGAGTGAAGTTAAATAAAAGCTTTTAAAAAACACGAACAAAGGTATTGTTGAAAAGTTTGAGTGCGTAGCGTTTATATATTAACTTATTTTCATCATCAATATAATTTTATTGCTGGTCAGGCTTTCTGTTAATATAAGATAGCAAACGAGCAGGTAGCACCCATCCATTGCCGCCAATCAAATGACAACTGTCACATCAAAAATGTTGATTAGTAACCGCTGATATCAAATATTACACTGATAGAATTATTTTTCAATCAAAACAAACACATTTAAATTTGAAAAAAAGTGTATCGTCCATTGTCCTCAAAACCTGTCGATGTAACAAACAAGCGTCATAAAACGTTTGTTCCATGTCTAGACGAAAGTAAGGAGGTTACGGAGAATTAGGTAAGTGTATAAGTAACGCCTTATCAGTATAGGCGAAGAGCGTATCGCGGTATATTCACCAACTCATGTGGTGCAAATAATGCAAATATTCAATAGGTTGGTTTGGTTACTTTAGATTAAATAGTTTTGTCAAAAATTGTATGAGTCTCATTCAACTATCACACTACACGCCTAGGTCTGAAGCTTCATCCACACCGAAACGACTCCTGGCCTACAACTACAGTGCGCTTCTCGCAGCTTTTTTTATGGCAAACTCGTCTCTTGAGGAATGAGATTCCGACTGAGGTTTTCCTTCGAGCTACGAAATAAGGAGTGCTTCAAAAAGAATGTGAAACGCTCCCTTCAAGGTAGTCAAAGCACCTGTGATCCCCTGGTGACGCACGTGTACATTGGCGATGGTGACCACTTACCATCAGGTGGCCCATGTCTGTTTGTTCGTCTGTGCTAAAAAAAGTGGACTAGGAATCAAACATCTGAAATAGCGTTTAAACCCATGTAGTGTCTGTGTATTAAATCAACGATACCACTGAGATATTGACAATGTAAAGAACAAAGACAAGTAAATCCAATTATAGTTTTTATTTAAATAAAATTTTATTGGTTGGCAACAAGATAGATAGTAAACAATATAATAATAAATTTATAACCAATAATTAACAGGTAGTAGGAATAGGAAAAAATCATGCGTTATTAAAATTAACCATTTACCAAAAAACCTCCGTGTGAGTACTTGCTATCGATAACAGCGCGGCCCGAACTTGCGATTGCGCCATTTGTCCGAGAACCTCGCGTGAACTCAAGTACCCTCAATAGCCGGGCCGACCCAAGCGCCAACGTTTTGCGTGATAACCACCTACTTTTTATTGGCATTATTATTTTATCGTACCAAGATCGTAATTAAATGGCGCGAATAGTTTAGCTTGATAAGTGATAGACCCTGAGTGACTTTTTACCTGAAGTTTTATTATTATTTAGGTTTTTTAAATGTTCCTTTAATTTATTGTTTATTTATTTTTTATTAAGTAGAACTTTCGTCGCTAAGCGACCACATCTTCCCGTAGAGTCCTCAAATATCACACACAAAAAATAATAGCACCTATCTACTTAAAAGCTAAATCTGCTAATGTATCAAGCATTTCAGCATCATCCGACATGGGTTCGGCTAAAACGCTATTGGCAAGGCCGACCTGATAACAATTATTATTTAAAATGCAATTCTGTCGTAACGCTGCGCACCGAACACACTCCATCAATACATGCTGCACATCTTCAATCACAACGCAAGTGTTGCAATTTGGGGATGGAGTTCTTTTCATTGCAATTGTAATGTTCGTATTTTAAGCGTCGCTTCGCTACATATTGCTTGTGCTAGGTACGATCTCGATAAACTCTATGAAGCAGCGATTAATGTACTATAATTTATTATGTAGATAGCTACTTGTTTGTGGTGCAGCTGGTTTAGTTCTGTTGACCGGACCACCAATTTTTATGGAAAAATATTATTTACCCTGGTGCAGTCGACTGGACCACCGTAGCACCGTCCATTCTATTGCTTTCATTTATGATATAAAAAAATATTTTCATACTAGATCCTCCTCATAAATGTGGATAACATTTATGAGGATGCCCTATATATTGATATTTGTTTAGCGCTCTTAGAATAATCCATAAACCGCGCGCGCCGTCTAACTGCTACGTCATTGGTTGTTACAATGTTCTACAAAAATAGAGATATAATATAGCGCGATAATGCGTGTGAAGAGCGACATAGAATTTAATTATCATTTTTTTACTATTTTTTGGTTAGTCTAAGGCTATTATTATAGTCGTAGTAGTAATTGCTACTTGTTGTGGTTAGGGTTTAGGGGTTTTGGTACTGGTTGGTGGGTTCATGATCGTTTTGTTTTTATTTTAATTGAATTTAATTTAATCACCATTTACAGTTATGTTTAGGTCCCATGTAATAGTTTGTGAGCCTATTGCCATACACCGCCACAAATCCAGACTCCGAGCTGCTAGCGGGGATTTCAAGTTTATAGAAATAGTTATTGGGGGTTCGAACCCTTATCTAGTATATTATCTCTAGCTTATATATTTATATTATAGTATAGTATCTCTAGCTTACCAATCATCCTTACGGCCACTAGACCACAAGACCAACGAGACAATATTTATTTTAATAATTTGATTGTATCTTAAAGGTGTACAAAATAGGATTAGGGTAAAGTTTAAAGGTTTGCAACACGCTTGTAGTAGCTTGGTGTGTATGCACGTACACGTATGTATGTATGCAGGAATTTGTGTATGTAACTGAATCTTTAAACGTGATTCTCACTCACTTCAAAACTTCGAATTAATTTGATACTTTACACACATATCAAATAACCAAAAGTTTAGATGCACATTACAATAAATAATTTAAAATAAATTAAAATTTAGTTCGATCGGTGTTTTATTTTATTTTATTTTTAAACGATGTTTTTATTAGAGTATGTAATGTACACTAAGAAGCTTGGATTAGGTGGACTTTTATCCTTTACCCGTTAATACCTCTTGTATTTGGACTAACGGGTAGAGTTTTTCCGGATATTTCCTTGAAAAAGACAGGAACTATTAACGAAACGTAATGTCTAATCCACGCAAGCGAAGCTGCGGGCGTCCACTAGTACTAATTGATACATTCAGACCAACTGAGATTTTTTTACCATTCTATAAGATTAGTGGTATATTTTTATCGATGTTTTAGGTTAGTAAGTCATACCTCAGAGTGGTAAATACATACTTATTATTTTTCCATGAAATAGTTTTGTATACCGTGATTTTCCTCATAACATCCTAATAGTGTCAAGGCGATTTATGAATATTTGGGATGGAGAATCTCTCTTCTGAAATAGCATCCAATAAGTAGTTTTTTTTTCATTTGTTAGAATTATTTACTATTATATTATTATTCTCTTTAAATTTCACGGGTCCAGATGGGCACCCGGTAATTTGGAAGGCTTTCGTGGGGTCACAGATAACACGTAGAGGCCCCTTTGAGACATTATAATGAGTTGCGATATGGCACACGTGGCGGATAACGACTAACTAACCTAACCTAACCTAACCCTCGATCGACTGCACCATCATTTGGTACACCCGAAGGTGGCCCCACCAGATGCACAGGAATTATTATTATTAATAAATTATTTACTATACTTTTATCAGACTTATTATCGAAGCTAAAATTAAGATTAAATATAAAGATACGAGAAGCTCAAAGTCTCATGGGCCAAACGCAGTAATTATTAAATTGGGGTGGCCCTTTATGGTGGGCCAACGTTCAACAGTGGACATTTGAAGTCTGGTGGATGAAATGTAAAATGAACACATTTTTATAATTATAAGTAGCAAACGAGCATGCAATACAGTGCTTTTGCTGCCGGCGACAGAATCTGAACACTCATATATTACAGGAGACAATTAACAAATCGATTTTTTATAAAAGCTTTTATTTAACTTCACTCGTATGTATGTATGTATGTCCTGGAATCTTGCAATCAATATTTCACCCAGTACCACTGAATCTAACGAGCTGAAATTCGGCACACATATTTGGTTCCGATGACAATGCACGAAAATAAAAATAAAAGGTGTCAAAGCTTTAAAAAAAAATAGAATAATTTCATATTTCTATTTTCAAGTACCTATCTAAATCACATACTAAAAGCATGGTAACATCAATTCACTACGATCACATTTGGATGTGGTGTCGCCCTTCCCATAGAAATTGGGTTATCTTGATAGATCGCGGTTGCAACACGCCTAGCGATCCGGGAAGGAGATAACTGCTCCGAAAAATAGGCATGTGATGCCGAAACTGTGCTGAAACTGAACCGGTGAAGTGTTTCCTCACATTTCAGCACTCAAACATGTTTACTCGAGGCGTATTTTCACGTAGTACAAACAGTTTCGTACCGTCTTTCATCATTGAAGCGTTTATCATGTTTGTACGTATCTCTCTGTTAAGGTAAAATTTTACTTAGGTGTACATCATCTTAAAATCTAGTTTTGGCTATCATCCTTACTAAGATGATATATTTATTGGCTTCCAAAAACAACAATGTAACACTAACATTTCACAAACAAACATACATAGCTAAAAAAAGTATAAATTGTTATAATAGTATGACATTTATCAGCGTTGCAATTTTGGGGAAACATGGTCCGCGCTCAGCATGTCTCATCGTTACCATGGTGAAACCATGACGCGGATTTTCAGTGCGGCCCATGGAGAATATTAACATATCGGAAAACTACATATTTATGAGCTACCACCTATTTAATTTTTTTTTATCGATATCTCGGGTTTTAATCGGTGGAACTACGGCAGAAGCAAAATATTTTCAGTGGTAATCTTAGGAGGAAATACATTTAATATTTTAAACAATCCCATGAGAGGTATTAAAGGTCGCAATTCAACAACCAAGACTGGTCAATCCCCATAATACGAGAGGTAGTAGAGCTCGCAATTCAACAACCAAGACTGGTCAATCGCTTTTCCCCATCGCTTCTCCACGTCAACGCGCGAGCTCACACTTCACGACAGACTATCGCAAAGCTACAAGAGTTACAGTTGGAAGCTCTCCGTCACCCACCGTACTCAACGGACGTTGCCCCAAAAGATTTATACTATTATCAAAATTTAGACAGTTTTTCAAGTGGAAAGAAGTTCAACACCCGAGAGGCAGTACAAAACGCTTTCGCCTCCCGTCAAATAAAAAATAATACCAAAATTTTTATATTTTAAAATGTTAATACAAATCTCCAATTTCATAGGTAAATACCTAATACCCAAAGTACAGTGAACGTACGAGGTAACTGTTTCAACAATATAACAGTAGTGAGTCAACGAGGAAGGAAGTTTAATTTGAAAAGTTAACTTTTAATGAGCTCACGTTGCAGCTGCAACCCATAGACGTCCCACTGCTGGGCATGGGCCTCCCCCACAGGTAAACGAATTCGATTGTGGACACAATCGCGGCGACATCTACTCGTTTGTCTACGAGGTTACATCACGTTCACGTAAAACAACATAGGTCGCACACTGGAATGACTGCATCAATAGGTATATCTAAAGCCATCGTTTGCCATGGTTATCTACTACAACTAATGGTTAATTAAATCTAATTTCTTGGTTCGAAGTAAATTGTTATTTTATTAGATGAAAATAAGTATTTACAATCCAGCAGGAAAGAATGCGGGACGATGGTAGGTATTTAGCTAGGCACCTATAATGGTGGCAGATTCTTCTTTATTATTTACCTACTTACCTGTTTGACATATCTTTAATGTTATCGGCAAAATTTGGTGTCATAGCCTTTAAAAAATGTTCCGGCTGGAAATAGTACAGTTGTACCTACCTACTAACCTACGCACATTTAGTTACAGCAAATTAATGTGAAGTAACTTTGTTAGATCTATGAATGAAAACGAGGAAAGCCAATAAGATTGACAACATATCGTGTTACTCTTTGAAATGAATACTGTTCCAGTTTTGACAAATATACCTTTTAATTTTGTTTTGTTCTGAAGGCCCCGTCGCGTCGGTGTCCTATATTCACTTCACATGTGACTGGCACATTGCCCAAAATATTCATCAACACTCACCGTCGTCTTACTCGTAATCCTAGGATAGGACGTTTCTCAGAACCTGTTACAGATTCGACAATAACTTGTCAAAATAAATGAAAGTGTCTGTAAAAGAGAGTTCAAAGCGAAGTGTTTATGAATGTTCGTTAAAAGGTAAATGTAAATAGGCTAATGTTTAATGTCACCTGCCTGGCTACGTCTCGCTCCACCTGGGGATTGTTTTCCATCGCTTTTTTGTTTTTGATATTGATTTATGTTTATTTCAATCTGATTTCAATGATAAGATTCATGATTCACCACTTAAGATATTTTAATACCAAACTGCCCTCTGTCAATGAATAGTCGAACTAAAGTTGCGGCTGCTCGACGCAAGATGGCGCAAACTTAATAGTGTGCTATATATTTTAACGAAACAATGCAAAACTTGATGTTTTTAGCACATCAATCAATGGCTAACGCTGGATTTCAATAACCTATCTACGGATAGATTTGGCCATCGAAGATAGAAATTTGACATAAGTCCCATATAAAATGTGTCGAATTTCTATCTCCGATAGCCAAATCTATCTGTAGATATGTTATTGAAATCCAGCGTAAGTAAATTGAATAGTGAACTCCATTTAATTTGAAAATGGTCGACTAACTGATCCGCTCTTGTAATGGGAAATGTTAAGCTAACATCCACACCGTGCTAACTTACTTATAATAATATAGTCTTTTACCACTCTGGGAGTTCGCGCACTCTATCATCAATATTTTCTCACACTAATAAAAACGGCATGCATTATTCTGCTAATCTCTTAAAATTGCACCATTATGTATAGCTATTTTAAATAAATTAAATGTTAAATCATAATTTATTTCAGGTTCAATTCCACCCGTAAAACATCATTATAACATCGTTCAAACAATCAATTAAAAACTTCATCCGATAACCTGTACATAAAATCCTTTTACAATCACAGCAGACAATCGGCTGTGGGTACATAGGTACTATGATGATATGGTTATGATATGAACATGCGTATAATTAAAACGGCAGTCTGATTCATTTTGCGATGCAATCACGTCCCGCCAATACACAACATGAGAATCGAAAGCAGTGGCGTTCACCCTGCCACCCCATACCCTATGGTATAACGTGGTATAACCATGACTGTGCATACAGCGCGACAGGTTGTGTGCGTCAGGCGCTTGTGTGCGTCCAGTGCTTACAGATGCACTAGGCACACGAGTCTAGCTTGCGCCGTGTTGGGGTAGGTCTCGTTCGTTACGTAACAAGTAATGCGTTTCGGTGTGGAGGGCGAATCAATTTGCTGGTGCATTGTTTACGCTGAGGGCTGTTTGCGATGTTTCGACGATCGATCAGTTTTTCATCAATTTTCATCAATGCATATGAGCGGACGACATATAAATTTACCGAAACATTGCAACATGATAAATGTGTTTGTTAGAAAAATTTAACAATAAAATTTTCGGATAGTTTTTAATGTAACCCTTTACATTAAAAGCTATCCGAACATTTCATCAGTCTTTTCGTCATTGAAGAATTTTGCGCTTAGATCTATTAATACTATAGTGATAGTAGTAGTAGTATAATAGAAATAGTTACTTAAAGGTAGTCTATTTCTCTAAATGTATATCTGTACCAGTCAATTAATCATACATTCCCATATAATGATGATTTAATATATTCATTGAAATTCTATATCTATTTATGTTGCAGTAAAATGGTTAAAGGCGTGGTCTATCTATGAATCTACGGATATTATCCCTAGTAATATATGCATCCCAAGTTTAGTTATTTAACTGAATATATCCCTAGTAATATAACTATAAAACATGATATTATAATATCCATATACAAAATTTTATTCGTGTTTGTCCAGTATGCAATTAATTTGACGACCCAGGAGGGCCCATCGCCGCTATGAAACAGGGCGGTTGTGTGCGGAGTGCAGCACACGCGACGCAGACGGACCTGTACACATCGCCAGATTATTGCCAGTTGCCAAATTTATCGACATACTGATGCTTGCGAATCCACACATATTTCACCAGTTAAAGGTACAAACTAACAAACATTGAGTTTTATTTTTATAGATAGATATTCTCTGGCAGTTCAAAAATATTTACAAAAAGGCTCATTCAAGACTTCGGTCTCGAGAGGTTTCCGAATTTAAGGCGAGGTTTCGCTTCCTAATGAAGGCGTTAGAGAGGAAAGGACGATTGCCGCGGAAAGCGTGGTGGCCGCATCGTAGCGTAAAATAATAATTTAAAGTAGGATTTTTTTTTAATTTCTTAAAACTGCAACACTTGGTTTTACAATACACAACCATACTCCTTTCTCAAATAATAATAATTAACAAAATGTTGTAATATAGTAGGCCCCTTCCTTTTCCAGTCCTTTTCCCTTTACCTTCACCATTAGAGCAGGTGATATTTAATTGCTTAAACGTACATAAGAGAAGTTTCGAATAAATAGTTAATGATAGTTTTAAGGTCAGCTATCGCGGATAAACGGTGTTTTTGAATGTACTATTTTATTTTTAAACAATGCATAATAGAATTCTACAAAGAAAATATTAAAGAATGATCTAGGGGCTTTAGTCACTCGACAGCTCAAGGTCTTGTACAGGAGTAATGTCATATTATTTGAGTTAGTCAGTTTAAAAAAAATGTTACAGTAATTTCCTTTTACATCATCGCCCGACCAACACGACTAACCAAACTATGCAACGGGCAAGAAATAAAACATTTCATTAATTAAACGTTTAGCTAAACGTACATATTTTCAAATTATCAGCAAAACCAACCCTACGTTGAGTAGAAACCAACACGCAAGCAGATAAACTGTCTGCACTTTTGTTGAAACGTAATTTGAAACTTGTTGTTGACACGTTGTACGATATTGCACCGCTTAGTGCGCTGCGAGACGTCGAATTCCATGTACCTATAGATTCCATGTATCCTAGATATAGTTGGAGCCCGTGTCTAGACACCAAGAGCGGAGTCTGGGGCATGTTGGTGCAGGTCGGGGACTGCAATGCATTTAATGGGCATTTCTTGTCGCACAAAAATACGAGTTACGAGTATGTTATTAAAATTTATCATATCAGGCTCCATTAGCCTGAGAGAAAAAAAAGGGTACAGAAACAAAACTCTACAAGACCGAATTTGCCGTCATTTAGTAAATCAGAATATTTCACTTGAGGCGATAACACAGAAATACAAGTAATTTCTGTAATGTAAATAAAAACATGCTTTATAAAAAAAACACGCTGTTGTAGATAACCGAACTAAAATGTAGATTTTTTTTAGGTCTTTGATATGTATGCAAGGTTTCAGAGGTTTCAAATTGATCTGACGTTTATAATAGTATGAAAATCACATTCAAAGATTCCGTTACATACATTCGTGTACGATACCAAGCTAATAAAAGCGTGTTAAAATAGCGTTTTATGCATTAGTAAATCGCCATATTACTAATTAGATAGCCAATGTGCAAATATACTAAGTAAATTTTTTTTTAAGTATTTTGCATTGTCAGTGTTTCATGTCAGTCTATGGATGTAAATGTTATTAGCCCATTACAAAGCATATTGAAAGGGGCAGATTTCCGTATTCAAATCTTTCTTTCAATCAATTCTTTGTTTATTTCAGAATTATTATAAGTAGAAGACAAGAACTGGCATAAACCAATGGAGAACTCATTTATTAATCTTCGTCATAGATAATCCCGCTGAGATAAATGATTTAAAAAATAAACGCGATTCAATATAATCTATTTTCAGCTCTGCTCGGCGGCAAATCAAAACATTCGATTGATGTCCATTATGTAATACCTACATCAATGTTTATTTACCAATACGTATGTCAAGTCGGTCGACGACCCCAGTCCTCGGTCGGTGAAATTCGGCATTGTCCGTACTTTAGAGCAGGATGGCTTTATGCGGAAGTGCTTGCGAGTGAGTGCGTGCCCTCGGAGGGTAGAGACCTTGAGCAGGCAAAATCAAGGGTAAGGTGCTGCGCATGTGTGCGTGAATCCTGAAAACAGCGGTGTGAGTGTTCGGGAGCAGCTGTAGTTATACGATAATAGGTATTACATGTAGTGTAAGGTGACATATTAATCTCGCAGAAAGACGTTTGTCGCATCTGAAGAGTCTGTATACCTATACATAGACAAGAATCACGTCTCGATTTTAGAGTTTAAAATTCAAACATCAACTTTTCATTTAAATTTCTAATGTCAAATTGTACCCTGGATGCAAATGGATAGTAGAACTATATCTATGAATATAAATTAGTCTGTGCAACGTAACCCTTTACAATTCGCTTCTCATATTTCTTCCAATTGGTACGAACCGTGAACAACGGGAGCCCAGCTCAATTTCATTTCGTATGTTTCGTCTGCCACACGTATGGGATGGAGACGTCTAGTAAACAATTGCGCAACGTAATTAACCGGCCATGCCGCCATAAAAATAAAAACGCATGTCAACAAGCAACAACTACGACCACGTGCTCACCCAAAATAGACGTGCACGCACACCACCACGCACGGCTCACGCACACGCGCGTACGCCACGCGGTCGCGAGGCCCGCGGAAAAATCAATATTTTGAGCAAAACTACTTCCCTGAACGCCCATGTCTGCGTAGCGACCTCCGCCGATCGCCGAAAGTTCGAACCGCTGCTGGGAGGCTCGACCCAAATCGTACCTTATCTGTTACGAGACAAAGTATGATTTGCCTTATAGGCGAGGGGTGGTTAGATCGTAAGGGTACGGGGAGGTAGCGCCGTCCCGCTCCGATCAATCGGATGGCTCGGTCGCGCGGCCGCGTGGCGCCGGCCGACGACCCCGGCCCGGTCGTTACCCCGCGACAGTTGCACCCTGCTACCCCGTACCACTCACCCTCGTTCCTGCCGAATCTTGGACCCGCGCCGTCGCGCCGCACCGCTCGCTGACATTGACTCGCCGCGAGGGTCAACGACCGCCGCGAACGCTTCCGCTAGTTCCGGTGCGATGTGACCTATCCGCTCAAATATGCTACTTTATTTTGGAAAATACGCCACTTTTCACTGAAATCAACATAGTCGAATTCTTTGAGAATACTATGCACAAACATTAATTATTTTATAATTAATTATTATAAAATACCTGTCATCGAAGAAAATGTGCAATAAATCCTGCTGCAAATATTGCAGAATTTTTAAAGGTTATTTTGGTTTAAATATATTTATAAAACACAAATAATATATCACCTAAGGTTTGAAGCCAACCGTTTTATGAACACTAAAATGCTTATAAATATTTTTACATCTCCTTAACTCCGCAGCCTGTTCAATTTGTTTTGGAATTATGTTACACAAATCATACAATTACAAATGCTTACATTAGAGTTGATCGAACTTATACATTCTTACGCTAATTCTGATCATTTTAACGCATTTTAACGCATTTAAACATGCGTATTATTATTTTTATTTTGTGAGAGGTTGTTTTGTGTGATCCCGCAACACTATTAAAATACAGGTGCCTAATACAATAAGTATGTTTCAATCGGTGGCAGTAGTATTTCAATAATTTAATTACCTGTAGGTTCTCGTATGTCCTCTGGATACGATATGTATAATGTTTTTTTTCTACTACATATATTATTTGTAAATGATGTTAATTAATTGTTGTCATTCTTTTAATTGGTATCTGAACTATAAAAAAAGATATTAACTGAGTAAAAATAAAAATCAAGACGTGGTTAAATCATTGAGAGACAAAAATTCAATCATTTTCGAAAACCATTAAATTTTTCTTCTTCGACTAACTTTTTTTTTAATAAGCATAGCTCGAAGTGCACATTCGATAGAAGTACCTACTCGGGTAACAGTGACAACCCTGTTTGGTCAGAGCAGCAAAGAGTTCTGCTTTGATGTGATAAGCTGATGAGACATCACAGGCACCCGTCTCCAGCCTAAACCGACGGTTGGCGCCGACGGAGGCAATATAAAATCATACGGTAAAATGAGATTTCCGTGAAACACGTATTTTCCTTTTAAATGCGTAAACCCAATCCATTTTCGTTCGTGGTAATGAAAGATAAACTTTTACTTTTTATGCACCTGCTTTACATATATTTGTCACGACACCCGCCACTTCGTTAAAAGTGCTGTCAAGTTTAATTGGCTTTAAATTTCGTGCAATGAATCTTGCTGGCAAGATTAGGGGGTGTTTCGTTTTGTCTAAGTTTATTTTTTATCTGGCCAATAAATGCATAATAGGAAACATTTTTTGAATGATGAATTCCTGAAGATTCGTGATTTTTACTTGTTGTGTGGCAAAATAAATAAATTCTTATTGTTATTCTAAATGGCCAAGGCAGGACGAGAAATATATTCATAGTTCGAGATATCCTTCCATACCTTTTTTTCTGACATTAACAGACTTAAACCCATGGATTTAAAGACTTGGTAAATGTATTATATCCTTGGTAATGTATTATATCCATCAATTCCACGACGAAAACTTCAAACTGGCTGACAAGTCCCAAAGTCGGTAATAGAGTGAATTTTCCTAGCGAGACCTTTTTGACTGCGTCAGCCTAAAAAATCGATACGGACTAATACATCCTGCACTACGCTACTCCTTGGGGAAATGGAAATTGATAGAGTAAAGATTAAGAGAACTAAGAAATCTAGTCTTGTGTCTACGAAAACTATTTTGGTTCGTAGTCGCGTTGCTGCGATGAAACGCTATAAACAGGACATTCATTGAAAAAAAAAGTATGGCCTATGGATATGGATCCTATGTTTGGAATTTTTTCTTCCTTCATGTGAACCGTATTCCAGCAGTATTTTATCGAATCGGATGTCGTCGATATCAGTCTCTCCGTTCGCATTGTAAGAGTCACTATAATATGATATACAATGTTGCATGTTCCGGGCTTAGTAATAGTAGTCAGTCATTTTAGTATAAAGATATAGCTACAATCCATAGACGTCCCATTGCTGGCCACGGGTCTCCTCAACGGACACAGCTGCGGGAGATCTAGAGTATATCTCCCATGCTGCTGTAATGCGGATTGGTGGAGGAGTGTCCAACCTAGTGTCGAATGTTCTCAAGCCACCCGAACTTATTTTTCTCCCACTTCGGATTAACGATTAATTTTACTTTTACCATTGAAAACTAACTAATGGCTTTTTCACGGTAGCATGAAATTTTGCCACTAGCGGTCACCCATCCACTGACATACCTCGCACGTTGCTTATCTATCACATACGATCGATGCGAGCCTTTGGGCTATGAACGCTACTCACGTAGTATTAAGATAAAATGATATTGATGATTTTTTGGTTTCAAAAATCAAGCAATAGGCCTCAGCAATAGGCCGTCTACTGAACTCAAGCACATAGTGTTAAAGTTAAAGGAACAGAACAGAAATGCTACCTGCTTATGGAATGAATAGAATATCCTTATGTATCGCATCAATGACGAAACCCTGTTGACATCAACTGTATGAAATCAACATTATGAAGAAATAAGTCAGATATTTGACAGTTTTTGTTGTAAGAAGCATAGGAGAGTCATGTCATGGTATCTAGTAAGGATATAAGGAAAATGAAATGCAGTAAAGCATTTAATCTATTTAAGCATTTAAGCATTTAATTAAAGCTATTTCTGAAAAATATTTTCAAAATTCGAGTAATCATTAGTGCCAAAACGACCGCATTGTATTAAATTACGACACCATTCAGTGTGACATTAACAAATTCGTTTTGCGGCGAATACATTAAAATATTACGACGATCAGAAGATCGGGTTAATGTCGCCCCGTAAGCGGAAACATAAAATATTTGTCTGTCTTAATCAGTTTCCTTATGCTATTTACTAAGTGGCTGTCTATTTCAAGGAGGTAGAAGTGTATCTTTAATCTAGGAGATAAATGGACATTTATCTCACAACACAACACACACATATAAATAAAAGCATGGCGAGGTGCATCGCGCTAGATTCAGCAACAGCTGTAGATTCAGGCGGCCTAAGCGGTTGGGGTCAATGCCCACTCGTATTTTCAACATGTGCCGACGTTTTCCGCGTTCCACGGAAAGCTCTCGCTTGTCATCCCTTCGGAAATCTTCGTTGATTTTCGGCTTTCTTCGGACCTCTCCGTTACGGCATCGAGACGCCGTATAATCTAATGAGGATTTTTTCGTTTTATTACTACCAAACGGTACAACGATGTCTGGTTTTCATGATATACTATTATGTCACAGGGAAAATTCCTGTGTTATATAAGAACTGAGAGTATATTTTGTTTTTAGTTTATGATGGTTAAAGTAAATCGCCAATCGCAGAGCTGTTTTCATGATAAACATTCATATCCAGATTTAGGACAAAACAACTACGAAAACGAGTTCGTCTGACGGCTTCATTTAACCTTGGCTTCAATAAGACGCGAATAAATTTACTTCAAAAACTTATCTAGATTACGATCGTAGGGCATGCAGCCTGGCACGGGTTAATGCAAGTATGTCATTCGCAGTTCAGTTATAGCTCGGAGCTGTAGTTGGCCTTAGCGAAGACCTTGACGGCGAAATGAAATCGCGGCACGAGTGATGTCACTTGTATCCAGTGTCATGGTCACTGCCAGGAGCGTGCTGTAACGGACTTGCTGTTTTTAGAATCCATTATTTAACTAGATTTTTCACCACAATTTCGATTTTTGGTATGTTTCCTACCCAAAATCGAAATCTTCCCCTTTTTTTCGCCCGGGGCAGTACCACCGCCCGCCACGGTACCTAGTACCATTTCTACCGTGTAATAATTGTCTTTAAAACAATTGTGGCCCACTTCGAATGGTGTGGTTCCGGTTACACTTCTTTAGAGGCGACCATCTTAGTCCTCAAAGGTTGACTTGGAACGTGACTCTTACTAACAATTACTAACACCAACTAACAGTTTCTAGTCCTCATACCCACTAACGAACTGACCAACTAATGTTTTTATTAACACTCTCAGCTAACTGGATTAACAATCCCAGTCCCTATTCGAGTCTCGTTCAAAGTCAGTCAGCGGATGGGTGGTGCTGCAAGCTTGTTTGCTATCTTATATCGATAAAAAAAAAACAGAATCAAAGATATAGTCAAGCAGGATTTTATTTATTTAATGCGGAGCTGGGCGGCAGAGTTTAGATAATTTTTTTTCTTTTGATAACCTATGAATAGTCTTTGGTAAGTGCTAACTACTGTACAAGTAACGGTAAGTGCGTTACAAATTGCAACAATTATTCATTACCTGCTCCCGTTTTTGCATCAGTTGAGTTGACATACTAAAAGTTTAATACATCAAAACAATTATTTACGCCTATGAGATTCTCTTTTGTTCTACAGTGCCTTTGACTTGAACATCTCATTGTCTTGTTTTCTAGCTAAATTAATAGTAGGCATCTATTTCTAAGAACAAACAGAAATTCAAATAGAATAGATTCTAGGTTAATGATTATTGCGATGTACCGAACTTTTGTTTGTGGTTTTGTTATCTTAAACCCGATTACATGAAGATTCCAGCCAGTTGTATCAGGCCTGGTTTTTTGAAAATTATTCTAGAGTTTTATTCGTAACAGATATAAAGTACTATTTCGTTGGGTATTCGACAAATCCAGTGAAATCCGAACAGAATTGTATGGAGTCTGTGTGTTATCTTTGTTGTATACTGCACAAATAAAGTTTTTCTTCTTCTTCTTCTTCTTCTGAAATCCTTATATGTATTATTTTTCTTGTCAGTGGTCTGTTTACAAGCAGGAAAAATAATATTAGATGCAAATATTTCTACAAAGATAAACGTCCGTTTAGACGACACACATTCAAAAATCGAATGCAAATGGTGTTTTAATTGTTTAATTAATTGAAAAATCTGAATCTCAAAAATTCAATCATCAATCTAATCTGAAGTAAAAACTTAAGTTATTTAAGATTATTTAGCGTTATTAATTAATGTTGCCTAATAACAGGTAATAACTGGATGCAAGTTGCAAGAAATCGCGAGCTTTGGAATGATTTGGGGAAGGCCTACGCTAAAGAGGCGACTTATACCTAGAATAATATTAAAAAAAAATATGTGAAAACAAAAATGTAAAAGGTAAAGTTACAATATTTTTATTTTTTATTTAATAACATGTTTATGGCAACATCGGTGCACAACATCTTGCTCGTGCCTTGTGATCACGAGCACTTCACTCGGCTGTAGCGAGAAATCATTGCATTAAGCCATAATAGGTTCCAGCAATATGAATCGAGCGATATTTATGAAACGATACGAAATCCCCGACCGAAAAGAAGTTTGGGAAAACAAGTTACAAGTGTCGAAACACGCCGCCTGCTGTTGCCGTACAGTTGGAACGGATTCGTTTGCTAATTGGGGTGCCTAGGGCGACCCGGATAGTTACCTATAATTTATTAGTCCTTCATAAAATATTTAGTTTTGGTCGAAATACTATTAAAATATAATCTGTACTAATATTATAAAGAGGAAACATTTGACCGATTTCAAAAATTCTTTCACCATTATCACATAGGCTATTTAATATTACTAGGTGTAAACGAAACTATTCCACGCGAGCGAAGCTGCGGGCTTTCACTAGTTGAATATAAAATGGTTTACTTGCTCTATTGCTGAGATGCTATAGAATAAAACAGTAAGGACATAGTCGACCACGGTGGTAATCGGTGCCTCTAAAAATAAAATAATTAACAGAACATTTGAAAAAAAAAAAAGTTTATTTATTAAGATTAAATAAATGAATATGATACTACAAGCCACTCGGCATACACAACACAATTACAAGTACATTAAGAGCGTATCGTGTCCGCGAGCTTGTTCAGTTTTAGGTATTTGACAGACCGCTTTGTCATAATGTGAGTCGCACGCACACATCCACGCGAGCTAGCCGGCAATACAGAGTAATGAAACGACAGAGCATTTGCATGGCAATTTAATTTCGTACTAACAAACACGGTAGGTAGGTAGGTAGATATAGTCTACATTACACTTTTATCAATTGCAGTAGATATGAGTAAAAGTGCTGTTTGTTATAGTTAATAGATTTTTGCTGTAAAAAATAAAAAATCGGGAAAGAAAATCTAAAGGTTTTATTAACACACTAGCTAACCCCGCGAACTTTGTTCCGCGCAGGAAATAAATGAGTATATTTTTGATTTTATTTTTATTAGCATAGTACATAATATAAATAAAACAAATTAATTATTTTAATGATTCTTTATTGACCATTTATTTATATATTACCTTGTGATAGACGACATTTCTCGTTTTATTTTCATGCGCTAGATCAAATAATGCAGATGATCTTAAATTAATGTTAATAAATTATTAATTTGACTTAATCTGGAGCGTTAAATGTGCGTTCGTGTTTTCCAAATGGTTGTTTATCCGCTCTGATCACCACTTTGTAGTCCTCATTTGTCATGCGCTCCAAAGCACTCTTGAACAACCTGACCAACGCATGAAGTTCATGAAGTATTTGCTGCAGATCTTGTTTAATTGCTCTTTTCATTGCTGAATCTCTTGACGTCGATCATGTTGCCCATGCAGTATAATTGTAAAAAAATATTTTGTGCATCTTCGAGAGGTTGTAATGATCCGATTCAATGGTAAATCTGTGTGTCCTTGTACCTACAAAATCAAAAGCAAAGTCAGTATTACTGATTTATAAATATTTTTTTTTATAATTTGCATACATAACATAGTAATAATTATAGTATGTTAATGTTCTACTTTATTCTTTGTAAGTACAAAAATTAAATAAATTAATACATACCTTTAATGTCGGATTAAGTCCTCGTTCTTCCATAATGACTGCCCCAAATCAGGTCATTTGGAAACAACTACATATTATATTTTCGAATTTTTGCTAGAAAATGTCGTGATTCTGGTGTTTCGCCAAGAAACAATGAATGTAATGGTTCAGGTGGCGGACAGTAATCAGTTCTGAAATCGTCCACGATTTCGCATTGCCAACCTAGCCGTTTCAGTGGCTGCCTCGTTTTGCTCTTGTGATTGAGAAGCACGAAGTCGCCATACTAACGCGGCGCTCTTCACTTGCCCTTTGATTCGCAATGTTTCGAATCCTAGGTGGATTACGGCTTTGTCGGAAAATAATTGATTGTCTCGGTACAGCATGGTATTGTTAATGATAATATCGACACAATAAGCTAATAGAAACTCGAAACAAACATTTAAAATGTACTCTGTTTAGCAAACACATCAACTGGTCGACTTCAAAAATTCCAAATTGTCAAAGTATCAACTGTCACTAAAAAATTAAATAAAACGGAACGGTGTAAAAAGTATCCTATAGCAGTCCCCCGGTTCTAAGGTACCTCCCGACAAATTTTCAGCCAAATCGGTTCGGCCATTCTTGAGTTATAAATGGTGTAACTAACACGACTTTCTTTTATATATATATATTTATGCTCTTGTGATTGAGAAGCACGAAGTCGCCATACTAACGCGGCGCTCTTCACGTGCCCTTTGATTCGCAATGTTTCGAATCCTAGGTGGATTACGGCTTTGTCGGAAAAGAATTGATTGTCTTGGTCGCGGCATTGTATTGTTAATGATAATATCGACACAATAAGCTAATAGAAACTCGAAACAAACATTTAAAATGTACTCTGTAAAACAAACACATCAACTGGTCGACTTCAAAAATTCCAAATTGTCAAAGTATCAACTGTCACTAAAAAATAAAATAAAACGGAACGGTGTAAAAAGTATCCTATAGCAGTCCCCCGGTTCTAAGGTACCTCCCGACAAATTTTCAGCCAAATCGGTTCGGCCATTCTTGAGTTATAAATGGTGTAACTAACACGACTTTCTTTTATATATATAGATTATACAATATACATAGAAAAAGTTCGAACACAGAAAAATTTTACAAGTCGATAGACCTCATGAAACATGAAATGAAAAAAAAAAAACAGTACGACGAACTTCTTTTTATTTAAAAAAATTAAATCGTCGAGTTATAAAGGAAAGTAAGTACATTGCTTAAAAAAATTAATTAATTATATTAGATGTCTTTTCTGGCATTAAACTTTTTAGTTCCTGTACCGGTGGTCAGATGTCTAATCTCCCCTGTGGACGGATGGCCCACCGGTGGGCAGTTATACGGTCGGCAAAAACCGGCTGAACTCAGTCGACCGGTATATGCCGACCATACAGCGGCGCACCAGTGGGCCAATCGTCTGGAGCGGAGATTTAGACATCTGAACAGTCGGGATTTAATAAAAAAAAACTATAGAAAAATAATATTTCTACGAAATGATTTAATTACGTCGGCATAAAATGTTGATGAACGTTTTAATTCAACCAACAACTGTTTTTCAATAGCTATTAACGATAATTATATGCATATTATTAATTAGTCATTAGAAAAAAATATGCAACACCAACAATACAATTAATGAACCCCTTTCTAATTTCCTTTATTAAGGATAAAGTACTCAAATTGCAACCCAGAGGCGAGTTGTGATGTGAAATTTCTTTGAGTTGTTCAAACATGTACGGAAAATCCATAATTCTATTTCCTTCAATCGTTATTTCTTCTACTTCCAAATTTTCTTCAGGTAGGATTAAGAAAGAGTTGGATTCCTAAAAAAAATATAAATATTATATTCAATCCAAAATAAAAAGTGACATGTTAGGGAACTAAAAAAAAAATGCTCTTACATCATCTTTATCGTCTCCGTGTTCAGACTCAGAGTAAACATGACTTTGCAAATTCTCTTTGTCCTCAAACGGCACTCTGTAATTATCAGGTAAGTCGTTAGTACGTGTATGCATTATATATTTTAAAAATTGTATCATGAATCAGTATCATGAGTCCTATGAATCTTGAATGGGGTGCTGCTGACGAAATAAACACCTGTATACATCGCCGTATAAACTACAATAACATAATCCTCCTTTTGGTTTTCGTTACATACCCTCTACATTCATACATACTCGTACATCGCCTGATAAAATACAGGATGTATCAAAAGGTGCAGTGAGACGTATCTTATGGACTCGGATCGCTACCTTGAACAACTTTCCCAAAGTTACCATAATTATTATAATGGAAATGAAAAACGAAATTCGACCCTCCGATTCCATACAAAATTGACAACCAGTTGGGTCGATTTTGAATGAAAAGCCAAAAAAAAATTAATTCAGGTACATATATGGTTGCATTGGTCCATGCCTTTATTTTTAATTCATCTATTTGTTACCATAACCTTCCTTAAGGTTTTCGTAGTCGGGTACTGATTTTTTTTACCAAAGATTAGACTTAGTTTATCCTCAGTTCACCCACCACAATAATAATTGAATAGTAAACTTACCTTTTACAACAACCTTTTTTGGCTTTGTTGTACTTTTTGACATAATATGTTTGTTTTCTTTTTCCCATGTTTACTAAAATAAAGATATACGATTAAAAAATATATGTCAAATACAAACATCTAATATTGAACGTTCTGTACGTATACTAACCTGCGCTGTTAGCGCTATACACAAACACGTCAAATTTGATGTTTTGTATGCAACTGAGCGACGTGGATTCACTTTGAACGCTTGCCGCAGACTGAAGCGCGGGGCGCCCGTGTTGTGTATTTATTCGGCGCTACGCATCCATAGAAAAAATGTATGGCGAATTTCTCCGAGAATTTTAATGAATTTTTACAATTTTTTTGAGCTATTCTTCAAATATCTAAAGCGCACAACTTGTAACTTGTTAAGTAAACTCACGATTTAACAGCGTTCAAAAATTATGTTTTGTGTTTTACTTAGTGATTTTGTCATAACCCCGAACCTTGTTTTTAGATTTTTCTTCGAGGTATTGCATAAAACTTAGGCAAAATTTTCATTTTCTATCTCGCACAACTTGTACCTTAGTTATTTGAGAAATTTATTGTATGGTTTTTATACTTTTTAATGATCTAGGTATTCCAGCAGAAACAAAACAGTAAGGTCCGTTTTGGCTCAAAACACACGACGCAGGCTTAACAAAATAAATAACTGCGTGTAAGCACCGCTGTATGATTTTCTGCTGAGTACAAACAGATCGGTCGTTAGCTCGTTTATCTGTCCATATGTAACCGATATCGGAGGTCCGCGGAGTCATTGTCACGTAGACACCGTGTACACAGGCGATTGTCCCGCCTGGTTTACACACCTTATCATAACAAGCCGAGAGTGAGCGGTGTATAGAAAGCTATGCGAATTTGCTAAATCCATGCATAAGTCTGCTATGCCTTATAAGAGGCGTGTGCAAATTATGTAAATTAAATATTAAATAAAGAAATTATTAGTTGCATGAAAATTGTATCTTTCACTCAATTCAAATAATCATATCTTCTTTACTGATTTCCAAGCCATTTCAGCTCTTCTTACAGAGTACATATTCTTCTTCATTTCTGTAGTTCGGGCCTGCTTTTATAATGCTTCTCAGATGTTCCTCAACAGTTTCCAGTAAGTATTTCTTCAGCACAAGAGGCATTAAGTGACTATTTCGTTATTTCTCTGATGACTGATCTGAATTTGATTGACTATGTACTTAGTTCTACGGTTTTTCCATCTTATATGACAGATGTAGCAGGTTTTTTAAGATTGTGTCTTTCTTGTCTGGTTGCATTGCCAATGTAAGACGGTATAAATAGTAGGTAATCTTGATTGTCGACCATATTACAGCTTCTATACTCTAATGAATATACAATGTCGTGCAGTATAGCGTCTGCTCCGCTATCAGTGGAGTGAGATCATCGGTCGGGTTCAAGTTCGGCCGGCGACAATGAACTTGGCCGGCCATGACTCATGCATGCCGCAGCCATCATTGTGATGTTACGAAACCATAAACACCGGAGGTGTATGCTTACTCGTACTCTTGTTTTAGCTCGCTAACTGTCCATGCAGTGGAAATATTTGATTTCATAACTTGTAACGTCTAGATAAAATTTCTGCAATGGATTAAATAATTTCAATTAAATTTATTAGATGTCTGGCATTTTGAACGCCACTGGCACTGACTTTTCAGTTTTGTACGTAAATATTCAAAATTAACACAAGAAAACCGCTGTACATAAGAGTAGTCTCAAAGGAGATAAGCCAATATG
Source organism: Carterocephalus palaemon (assembly GCA_944567765.1). Classification (NCBI taxonomy): domain Eukaryota; kingdom Metazoa; phylum Arthropoda; class Insecta; order Lepidoptera; family Hesperiidae; genus Carterocephalus; species Carterocephalus palaemon. The sequence goes on along the minus strand of OX155641.1, from coordinate 11,016,330 downwards.
TACTTCATACTTTCAAAATATGCGCTTCAAATAAAGAAAAATAAATATTGCTTAAAATATTCTCTGAAAAATTCTAGTTTGATATGATGCCCGCCGTCGAATACAAATCAGTCCCTAAAGAATTTAAAGCCATCATACTTTCATCAATTATACGACGCTACTGACTCGCTAATACACAGCATTGTATGCAACTGCAACCAGACACCCGCGCGAGTGTTTACGAGTGACTTTGCAGCGGACGAGCGGGAAATTAAACAGCGGACGTAATACATCGCAATACATTATGCAAATACTTCACGCGAAGATTGCAATATGAAAGTCTGCTGACAGCTCCGTGCGACGCGATCGTAAGGAACATGTCGTTTTAGTGTTCATAAAATAAGTGTTCCGGTATTAAAATAAAATAGTGTCACTGGCTTCCGAAGAAAATTTTAACGACATTTTTTTTTAAATATAAAAATGGTTAATGATTCACTGTGTAAAAAGTTGGCAAAGGAAATCTTGAGGCAGAACATTTCAGAACGCATAAAAGATGAATTCTAGAACACTATTCTGTTCTCAACAAGTTATTTTTAAAACCATTTTATACAACATCCCACTGACAAATGCTCGTCGTACCAATCATGCAAGTTTCATAAAACTTAAGTATATTAAAGGCATAGCACAAAGTAGATATTAGGTACAGAGATTAAGTTTCATAGGAACGTGCAAATCGGTTGCACTCCTACAAGCACGCGGGACATCTATGTGTGGCCACTGGCCGCTTGTCGCGTACGCGGCGAGAGTGGAAAAAACCGGTTGACGCTGTCACATCAAGTTGAAAATCGCAGGGTAATCGCTACGCACATTGTTGGTTTTGTTAGTTGCAAGTTTGAATATCTATATAATAAAAATGAATCGCAAAATGTGTTGGTAAGCGCATAACTCAACAACGCCTGGACCAATTTGGCCAATTCTTTTTTTTAAATGTTCGTTGAAGTTCAAGGATGGTTTTTACGGCGAGAAAAATTTGAAAATTCATCCCCTAAGGGGGTAAAACGGGGGTGCAAAGTTAGTATGAAGCTTTGCCGTTTTTGAAGTTAGTGAATGTGTAACGCGAGCGAAGCTGCGGACGTCCACTAGATATAAATATAAAAATAAATATAAGTATGTATAAGTATAAGTACAAGTACAAGTACAAGTACAAGTACAAGTACAAGTACAAGTACAAGGACAAGGACAAGGACAAGTACAAGGACAAGGACAAGGACAAGGACAAGGACAAGGACAAGGACAAGGACAAGGACAAGTACAAGTACAAGTACAAGGACAAGGACAAGTACAAGTACAAGTACAAGTACAAGTACAAGTACAAGTACAAGTACAAGTACAAGGACAAGGACAAGGACAAGTACAAGTACAAGGACAAGGACAAGGACAAGGACAAGGACAAGGACAAGGACAAGGACAAGGACAAGTACAAGTACAAGGACAAGGACAAGGACAAGTACAAGGACAAGGACAAGGACAAGGACAAGTACAAGTACAAGTACAAGTACAAGTACAAGTACAAGTACAAGTACAAGGACAAGGACAAGTACAAGGACAAGGACAAGGACAAGTACAAGGACAAGGACAAGGACAAGGACAAGGACAAGGACAAGGACAAGGACAAGGACAATTACAAGTACAAGTACAAGTACAAGGACAAGGACAAGGACAAGTACAAGTACAAGTACAAGTACAAGTACAAGTACAAGGACAAGGACAAGGACAAGGACAAGGACAAGTACAAGTACAAGGACAAGGACAAGGACAAGGACAAGGACAAGTACAAGTACAAGTACAAGGACAAGGACAAGGACAAGTACAAGTACAAGGACAAGGACAAGGACAAGTACAGGTACAAGTACAAGTATAAGTATAAGTATAAGTATAAATATATATACTCTAATATAATAGACTAGCTTTTACCCGGGGCTCCGCCCGCGTGGTCAAAGGGAATTAACAATGACTTGTGTATCATATACGTGATTCAGAACTTGAAAATGAATTTTACTAACGCCATCTATTAATAACATTCGGAACTAAATATCTATCAAATAACAAAACATCGATATCTTCCCATGGGGATGTTTTACCGCGGTAAAAAGTAGCCTACGTCACTCTCCACCCTCCTCACTATGTCGACACACAAAAACAATACCATATACATAATAGCTTCCTTGCGACGTGAAAGCCGGACAAACAAACAAATAAACAAACAAACAAACACACTTTCGCATTTATAATATTAGTATGGATATAAGATAAAGATATAGATATAAATCTAATATATAAAATTTCCATGTCACAATGTGTTGTTTGTTGCAGTACTCCTCCGAAACGGCCTTACCAATTTTTACCAAATTTTATATGCGTATTCAGTTGGTCTGAGAATCGACTAACATCTATTTTTCATCCCCCTAAATGTTAAGGGTAGTCCATCCCTAATTTTTTTTTTTTAATTTTTAGACAAATTTTTATTTTTGTTTTTTTTTATGATACAACATTAGAAAATACATACAACCCTGAATTTTCAACCCTCTACGATCAACTAAAAATTATTTATATGGCAAAACAACGTTTGCCGGGTCAGCTGGTCTAATATAAAAACGTGGTATTAATAATAATGGTTGTATATTGTACTGTGTGTATGAATAATGCTAGAAAAAATAAAAATATATCATACTTTAACCACACTTTAACTATCCCAAGGAGTGCAATAGGTAAGTAAATATTTGATTATTACTTTTTCAAGTAAGTACCTTTATTTTACGGAATTATCCTTTTTTTAATAAGAAATGTGTACTACACGGTGTGTTTTTACCTTTTTATTATTATTACAAGCTTTTACTAAACATTTGTAGGTATGTGGGTGGGTTGGTACGTACTATGTGTTTTAAATTTAAGTATTGCAAGTGAGATTTGAACCACATCCAGATGTCTTATTGAACTGAAATTTTTCCTGCGTAACTTCGGTGACAGTACAATAATATGATAGATTATAACCTGACGCTGCAGCTAGGATTTGATATGCCATGTGAGTGTTTCCTGATACATTACTTGAAAAAACTATATATTAGATTTAGAATTTTCCATACCATAAAAATAAATAATAAAATATTAAAAAATAAAAATTATAAAAATAAAATTATTAGAGTAAGAAATTTGTAAAGTATGTTATTTTCTATTTTCTATTCTGTATTGGTTCTTATTGTAGTATTCTTTTTATATTCTGAATAATAAAACTATTTAACAAATGATTTCTTTAATTTCTCTTAACCTGTTGTGACAACCCTACCAAAATAGGTAACAATTTTGCATGTTCTTAAGAAGCTTAATCTCTGTACCTAATATCTACTTTGTGGGCATAGTTCGATGTTAAGCTGCGTCACAAGAGTTAGTAGTAAAGGCACAGATTATTATATAGATAAACGTCCACTGAATGTCAAAAAACTGTTGAGCTCAGATTATTATTTCTTGACAAAATAAAACATATGTTAGTGACAGTTTTAAAACTGATAAAAGTCTGATCAATAATAAACTAATTAGGGAATCGACAAATATAAAGCACCGTCCCATTCAATGCGGATGAAATAAGGAAACTTAGTACGTGACATTTCCGTAGTAACATAGAGCAAATTTGCATGTGAGGGCACGTCTTAACAACGAGATCTTCGATCGTATGCGTATCACAAACTCCATTTTCTAAAGCAGTTGGAAAAGGAGAAATAGGACATCGAAAAAACATTGCCGGTAGTCTAGCGCTATTTAGTAATCTGTGCTAGCATGTACTGGAATGACCAGTAAAATACCTTGGTACTATATCTTACATAAAAATATTAAGAGTTTAGTTTCATTCAATAATGCACGTAGCGGTAATTAATACATGTTATTAATATACCGATATTATTGTTATTATTCACTTTCACTCTACTTAATAATAGTCACTGACGTATTAAGATTTGTTTTAATAAAATGTTGACGTGGTATGGAATCTATCAAGAACCGATGACCTTTTATCGTACATTTACCCTTGGGTTTTTTTTGCAGGTAAGTTCCGATATTTGCTAGTCTACAAGATTTGGACTGATAGAGCTGACGCAATCGATGGCCTTGTGAGAAATTATTAATGTCGGGTTCAAAGACCTGTCGCAGTGACGATGCCGTGAGTAATCTGAGTATACGTAATATTTTATACAATTGAAGCAAGTACTTGTCTATTGTTATATAAAGGCAGTCTCTACCACGTTAATAAGGGTCAACGATGTATTCGGGCTGATGTTAGTTTAAATGAGCTATATTATATTTATAGCTTTCTAGCCTGACATACTGATTTAAACATACCTATTTTTACCATTCAGCTATTTCAGTTACAAAATGCCAGAAATATTTTATGTTAATAGTTATAAGTAGTGTTGGTTTTAGTTATTTCTGTTTATTGTCAGGTTTCAAAATATAGTAAATAAACGATAAGGATAATATATGTAGTTTCATTTCCCTTGTTGTGAGATCAATTTTTGCTCTTCAAGTGCGGTAGTGTTGTCCATACTTTGTACAACAACAAATTGACTTCAAAAAAAATGAAAAAGTGAAAGCACGATGACTACTGGTTATAATACGAGGTGGTTAGGACTATTGTATTACGGAGAGACCAGCAGTGGGCTGTCATTCGAAGTTGGTATGGACCTAAACTGTGTGGAAATAGAAATTAATATTTCTTTGATTTTTTTTTAATTTCTGTCGCCTCTGCCGATACCTGCTTGGCCCTAAAGTCCAATAGTACGAGTAAATAATTTATTTTGGTGCTATAAGCCTTTAGTACCACATGTTTTGATTGGTATAATAAATAATAAATATATAAACAAAAACGTCTTTGGTATAGTGGACGCAAGCGCGACTGCTAAAAGATCCTGGTTTGATCCCCTGATCGGGTTAAACTAATGGGGCTTTCTAACTTTTAATGCTCTCTAGCAGCTCTGTCCGGACAAAAGGCACATCGCCACATGAGATCTAAACATGACTGGGGAATGAATAGTAGGTGTACCACAGTCCTTTGGGGAAATAATGCGTGATGTTCTGTTACGAGACTTGCGCTTGTTATAATTAGTTTTTTGCTTTACAAATTATGATACGAGCAGACAATAATACGTGGATTCTTACAGTCAGCTATGGAAACATCTACTGGAAAAATGCAAACCCATCGGTAATACAGAGCCAGACGCAAGCGAACTCAATCAGAAATTGGAAGCGGCCGTGTTTACGCTGGCTACCGAAAGTCACCGGTCTTGTTGCGGTTCGCGATTTGTATTGTTTAGACCAGTGGTGGGCAAACTTTTTTAATGGCGGGCCACATACGTTTAGAAATTCTAGAGGAGGGCCAGAATTATAGAAAAAATGCATTTTGTGTTACAGCTTTTAATATAATTTTATAAAACATTACAGCATTAAACACAAATATTACAAAATACCTTTTACCCTAAAAAATAAAAATCAATTTAACTTTTATTCGAAGGCTCTGCCTTGTTAGGCGTGTGAGACATATAGAATTGTTTTTGTTTTTCCATAATATTTTCGAAAGCTGTTTCCAGCTGTGTGGCTACTGAAATCATTTATCTATATTTTTATATGTTTGTTAAATACTAAAATAATCTATTCGGTTTCACAATAAATTATTGATTGAAAAACTCGACTGAAAAAAGTTGTTCAGCTCATTTGGAAAATAAATTGGGGCCAGGGGGCCTCCTCCTTTGTTGCTCGAGGCCTCCACGCCTCTAAATCCGGCCCTGCCCGTATTACGCAACACATGAACTACGCGGCTAGTTTAGCTTCACCTATAGATTATGCATCTATTATTCTACTAAGTAGAATCTACTTTTTCTTCCCGACCGTCAAAACGTAATTATAACGGGCCATATACTTATCCATGTCGACGGACCCTCGGCGGGCCGGATTAAATACTTTCGCGGGCCGGAGATGGCCCGCGGGCCGTAGTTTGCCCATCACTGGTTTAGACAGACATACTGACGTAGTGGCCAGAACTGTTGGGTTGCAAAAAAAGGCATGCAAATTTCCTCACGACGTTTTTCTTCGCTATTATGATATGTATGCGCGGATACTTATGAAATTCACATAATTTCTCTAAAGGCAAATAGCTTAAGTCGTATTTCGTTCCGCTTGGATTTGAACCAAGACCCTATCGGGTGGGAAGCCAAGTTTCAGCCAACATATAACTGATGCATCAGAATCAGTGTCAGACTCAGAAATGAATAATTTAATGCATTGCCAATTTCGGATTCTTCATTAATAACGGATCGGAGTTTCATCATTAGCTAAAGTCGTCTTTTCATCACCGAATTAGTGGCATCATCATTATTGGATTTACCAATACCGGAGTGGTCACACCGGATTCATCGTCAAGAACATTCACAGGTCCTTCCATTTCGTTTAAAGTTATTAGCACCTGAAGAGTTTTCCTCATTACTAAGAGTTCATACCTATTTCCGTATTTATAGTAAAGTAGAATATTAATACACTATTGCAAATATACTTAAATCTATTTCATAGGGCATAGGTAAAATAATGTTTCTTGCACGTGTCCTGACCTGACTGAGAATAGTGACATTTCAGATTAGCAGTGGGTGGGTAATGGGCTTAAGGTTATCACGTCCAATTCCTAGTCACTGTCTAGGTCTAGATACTAAGTTGAAGGCCTGTGTGTTCTGTCTATTAAATCTTGTTCCATTACAGTAAAAGCGACTATCCTCACAAAAGTGAGATGGGACTCATTCTGTATGTCATACATAACATTGCAATGTTAGTATAGTGGCACCATTGGACCATACACCCAAAAGTTCTTGTAAAAATGTTGGTTTTTTTTTACCAGTGTTAGTAATACTCGTAAGTTATTATTAGTAATACATATTTGTATGAATAAAACTTACGTGCCTCTGTATCTAATGCGGACGCCCCTCAACATCTGCGTATCAAATTATTCATAAGTTCCGAACCAATTAACCTTGACAGAGTAGTAGATCAAAAAAAAAATTGTTAGTAAGCTAACGTTTTGCCGTTCAAAAGGTGTTGTACCACTGAACACTGGTATGGGCAGTTTATATTATAAACGTATCGATGGCGTATTACTTATCGCGTACGGACCCCGATCGAACTAATCCGCCGCGTATCGGAACATCATCGGCGTACGAAGAAGAGCAGCACAATAAATATAATGCACTACGTACTCGTATTCGGAGTTCACTCGGGGCCGACCGCGGGGCCAACGACCGTCCTTAGCATCGGCAGACGGAGCTCGCAGACAGCTAGCCGTCTCGCTCTCGCGACACACGCGCTACCATGTCACGTTCCATACTATTTACCTCTATTCAAATCAATTGATGTTTTAGTACTGGCCGCTAATTTATTAGAGGGAATGCGTGTTGAAGCGACATTTTAATCAAATCAATTCACGGTTTAAATTTCTGCCGACATGTTTATTTGTTGGTAACGGTAAGAATTTTCGCGAGTGAAAAATTGTGGGAAATATTGACTTGATAAAAACATGAGCTAACATTTTGTAACCATCATCATCGTTTATTATCATCGTATAATCAGTTCATTATACGCTACACCAGTATAAGTAGGTATGCACGTCCCTTGAGATCTCTGCAACATCCTTATCAATCGAATTTTATGTACATTGCCACAAAGTAAATGCACAAACACATTTTAAAAATGTGATACGTATCTATGTACAAATATAATTTTCATATCCTGAAATTGCACTAAGCACAACTTGTGCCAGCTACCTACTTGTACAGTTGAATGCAACAAAAATATCTTTCCTCATTTCTGTTCGGTTATATTTATAGAGTAAGCAAGTATAAGTCTCATAATAGCACTTAGAAAACTATGAAGACCGAGAAAACTATTTTTCACACGTAACGTTTTAAGTATTTGTTTGTGAAATTTGCGCTAACTCTTCACATGCATGGGAGCAGCGTGGTGGTATGCTCTAGACCTGCCGCAGATTAGTCCTTTGATTGTCGTGAACGAAACCAAGTGGCAAATGTGTAAAAATGTTCAATAATTGTTCAAATGTTCATAATTAATTCAAAGCCGTAGAAATACTGTCATTTCAGTTTAAACAAGTATTCAAATAATTTCAAGTGACAGCTTTCATATTGGAAGTCTTAATAGCATGTATGACCGCTAATAAATGTTTCATTCAAAGTATCATACTCACATGTCATGTTTTAAACCCTTTTTAATATCTCATTAAGCTGATTTATTACACAATTGCCCATAATCACATCGAGATGAAAACATGACATGAGGTGGAAACTGAAATTTCTGTGCTTTGAAATCCTGCTAGAGACTACAGATAACTCATGCTCTCACGATTTCACTAAAAGTTAACTAGGAGTTTTTTTTTATCTATTGCCGAATTGTGAATAGCGTAAGCGTATTGTTGCCACTAGCGACTAGCTACAGTTGCCACTTGCCTTAGCTTTGTAAATAAGTAAGTACATATTCAATTTTTTTTTATTCCATATTTTTTATTGATGGATTAATTTGATCGGTGCAAGAACCTATCCATTTTATTTTTTAAAAGCTTTTATTTAACTTCACTCGTATGTATGTATGTAGGTATGTGAGTACTATGTATGTCCTGGAATCTTGCAATCAATATTTCACGCACTTCCACTGAAGCTATTGAACTGAAATTTGGCACACATATTTGGATGCGATGAGAATGCACGAAAATTAAAAAAAAATTATATAAAGCATTTTTTTTTAATTTTAACGATGTAGTAATTGATTATATACTAATACCTAATACTAAACAAACAAGTTAATGTCGGCGGCATTCGGTGCAAACGAATAATCTCAGATTCTGCTTTGCATAAGCGGAAGCTTCAGTGAATCGCATGAAAACTGACGTTCACACCTGGCGTGGTGCCGTTGACCCGCTCCCGTGACGTAGCTAACGACATTACTCGGGCCACGCGAGCCAGCCGCCGCGATTCCCTTCCGCCTGCACTAATAACATCCGATGTTTAGACACTGTTGTACACTGTGCGATTGGAGGACTCCTTCTGTGGAATTTTGCATACATTTTGAAGGTAGTTATGAATACGCCTCCGCCATCCGCATTAGACTAAGAATGCAAGCTCAGCGGTTTGTGCCCGCCGGGTGCCATGTACCTACTCATTTTAAGTAGTAATAATAAATTGCCTCGAAATCAATTACATTAGTTAGAGTATGGTGGTGATATTTATGGAAATAACTTATTTTGATCTGCTGAGGTCGTCAACGCACTGATGTAACCAAGATGGTTCCCAGCCATTTGAACATCCTATCGTATCAACATTCACTATACAAGGTTGGACATAATAATAAACGCTTGTGTTGACATTTCGCGTGGAGTTTTTACAAAGACTTAGGCAATATATTCGCAAACTGTTTAGAGGGTTATGACTAAGCGAGACATTAACCATACAGCTCAAATCTGTAGACTCTGTACTCTGCAAAGTATGGATTAGTTTCTCAGACTTAGACTGATTTTGGCTTGTACGTATATCTGATGACGTCACATTCACTTTCCTAGTAAGTAGATTTCTCGTAGTAGACTCTCTAGAATTCTCTTTTTAAAATCTATCAGTCCCTATACCCCAGAGCCCCTAGAGCAGTATATAAAGGTCTTAAGAGGCACGGTAACCACCAGCCAGCCATTTTTGTGGAAGATCTTATGTGAAAACAACATCAACGCATTATTGCTCTGTCAATTAGAAACAATTGCATATTCACATATAACAGTTCTTAAATGAAACGAAATATCAAACCGTTTAGAGGTTCTACCAGTAGCAAAATGTAGAGGTTTCCTGCGGCAATAGCATAGCAGTATCGGCGGAGAAAGTAGTTCTAACACTTCCAACGCGGAAACGGCGCCGCAGCGTGGCATGATGCTTCTACAGTTTCAGACAATCCACTGTTGTATGGAAATAAGTTTTTATTTTCATTCAATTAAAAACTCCACACTTTCCCCGTAAAGTTTGTTTTTCCAAACAAACTTTCTTTCAAAATTCCATAGAATTAATAAAGGCATGTATTTGCAAAATGATTGTAAGTGTGCTTCAATTTCACCACATTTTTAAATGGGCCTATTTTGCTTACCCTCCGATGACGCCATAACATTCTATATAATGATTGTAACTCAATTGTTGCATGTAAAAGAGTAAATCTACAAAACAATTTCGTAATAAGAAATTATTCTATGTGATTAAAGCTAATATTGTTCTAATTAATACCGGCTACCCGAACTGACGGTTTAAGTTATTATCTTGAGGTATTCGTTATTACAGCGACTTAAAGGGCTGAGAGCCTCAGGATATCTAAATACGAGTAAGTACTTCAGGGTTGTTTCTCTAACCTAAGTCGAGGTCTATCGTAAAGTCCACGCTTTACGGAGTCATTGTACAAATCCAATTCCAATACTTTATCTCTTATTTTCTTTGTCATTGAGTGATCATAGCTACTCGATTAATCTAATTAATAAAGGATTGTCCAAAATTTTTAAACGATTTTATTTAGCTTGACCTGTTTGTTTATTTCTTTATTTATTAATTATATTCCCTTTGTAAACCTCAAGGTAAACTTATAAATAAAACAAAATTGCAATGTGGATTCTATAGTATCGTCCATAGTCCAATGGCTCGCGTCGATTCAATGTGATCGACAGAGTTAAGCAACGACTGGCGCGGTCATTTTGTGGATGGGTGACAGCTAGTGGCGCCGCCGGTCCCGGTTGTTTTCAATGGTGAAAATAATCGATGAGACATGTCGAAGACGTCCGGAAAGCTTTTTTAACTTTTTTTTATTTTCGTGCATTGTCATCGGAACCAAATAGGTGTGCCGAATTTCAGCTCGATAGCTTCAGTGGAAGTGGGTGAAATATTGATTGCAAGATTCCAGGACATACATGCATACGTACATACGACTGAAGTTAGATAAAAGCTTTTAATAATTTGAAAAAAAAAAGAAAAAAAAACACAATCGACCGACGGCGGCTCGTGGCGGCACGGCGGCTTGTATGCTTATCTTTCTCGCTTTGTATCTATCGTGAGATCGCAGATATAATCTGTGGGAGATCGTCATCAATGACGGCGGTCGCTTCCGTCAGTGAGAGTAATGACGTTGAATGATGTTATGACGTGCCGTGAGTTGCCGGACGCAATCGAAAGTTGTCTTGAGCGCTCCACGGTTCCCATGCTTATGGCTGACGAATTATAACTGTGGGATAAGAGTTAAGCACTACTCATCTTTCTTTGCAAATGGTTAACAAAGCTCTTGAGCTAATGACGGTTTTCTTTTGCACTAAGATTACGGACAGATATTGAAATTAAATCTCATTCTAGACAGCCAAATGTATGTAGATTTCTGAATTTTTGTCCAAAAGTCAATATGAAGTCAATATGTTAAGTATATGGACTCAACACCAAAACATAACTGGTGAATAATCGTGGTGGTGTAAACAGACCTTTGTAACTAAAGTAATCAAACACATTCTGCAGGCTGCGTTCATTAAACTTAAGAAAAAATGGTGTTAATATACTAGGCCATAGGTACAAGTTCTGGGTTCCTTGACAGAGAATTGAGTTGGGTCGAGATGTTGTGACGGTTTTGGGTCGCCTAAAACTGAACCTGAATTAATAGTATGTACGTGACTATCAAGGTTCTACCAACAAAGCAGAATAAGTAGGTACGTATCAAGTACAAGTAGGTACAATCCGGTACAAACTCAGTTTAGAAAATAAATAAGAAAGCACTAATAATTAACTTCAACACCTAGAAGACCTTCGGGTGGCTTGAGAACATTCGACACTGGGTTGGCCACTAACCCCTCCACCAATCCGCATTGGAGCAGTGTGGTGGAGTATGCTCTAGACCTCCCGCAGCAGTGGGACGTCTATGGGTCGCAGCGATGCACTGGTAAAGCATATATGAGATCCTCCGAAATTAACACGAAGGCAACGGAAGGCTCTTGATCTCATACTGATTTTTTATTACAGAAATAAAAATCATATTACCGGAGCATCTCACATATGCTTTACCAATGCAAATTCTTAACCAATACATAAACGGAATGTGTCACGTAATTTTCAGATTTTACATGTTATTCAGAATAAAACTCCTGCAAGGCAATCAAATAGAAATAAAGGTGCACATACGCGCATGCCATACGAGTATGTGTGCAGTTACGAGCGATCGCCAACTAGCAGCTAGCAACTAACGCTTCCGCGTGTGAGCAGGAAGCCCACCACTTTCCCTTTTGCCCGAGCGCAGCAGCCGCTAGCGCTATGCATCACTATAACCCAACCAAACTAAACCACCACCGGCTTCCTCCAGCCGCTAACCGAGCGGCGACACACTAGACTTTGCCGCGCTACGTTGCAGTTAACCAACAAATGAGGTTAAGTGCTCGCTGCTTCGTGATGCGTGGCAGCTGCGAGGCATTTAAATTAGGATATCTTTCAAAGGTATTGACCGAGCTTCGCCAAATACTTCATCGACCTCAATCTCTTTCATTTCACCCTTTTGTAACAGCGCTCTTTTGAAATTGTCGGATATCGAATGTCGTCAATCTTTGTTAAGTTGGAAAATACAAAGTTCAAAGGAATCACTTTCCAATCCCTGGCAATTTTGAGGGCGCTTTGCATAACACGCCATTCCATTTTAACCCTTCCGCGTGCCGGTTTACATATTATAAATAATTCAATATCACGATGTACACATATCCAGTTTCTATTGATGGACAGGAGTGGACTACCCGATCGATACGAACCCGTCATAGAGTAGTTGTGAATATTTTGTTTCCCGTTCCAAACGAGTTGTAAAAGAGTTTTCTGTGAAACGGTGTATTTAAATCGCGAGCGTGACACAATAGAGACGCAAAGGCGCCTTCGTTTGACCTATATACCATTCACGGGCATTGACTCTATGGCGTAGACTTGTGCGGTCCGCGCCCGAAGGCGGCCCGCGCCCGAGAGTTCTCCTGACAACGGCATTATAAGGCGCTACTGAATTCTGAATTTTATAACGGTATAAAAAATGTACATAATTTTTTTACATACATTTACATCGCAATGTTTGTAAAGGTGTCTGTCACAAGTTACCACACATCGAGCATCAGCTTTGTATGCAGCAGACACGCTATGGCGAGCTTAAAGTATTATACGACGGGCCCGCTAGCGCAATCGGTAATGACCGTGCCTGTTATGCTAGGGGTCGTGGGTTCGAATCCCAGTCAGGACAAACACTCGTGTGACGAACACTTGTATTTGTTCTGTGTCTGGATGTAAATATTATCTATCCATACTAATATTATAAATGCGAAAGTAACTCCGTCTGTCTGTCTGTGTCGCTTTCACGCCAAAACTACTGAACCGATTTAAATGAAATTTGGTACACAGATAGTCTAGAGCCTGAGAAAGGATATAGGCTACTTTTTATTTGGAAAAAAGTATTGTAAGGGGTTGAAAAGGGGGTTGAAAGGTTCTATGAAAGTTTTGTCATTTTCAGAACTAGAAGCATAAAATTTATATTATAGGCTGTTGATTAGATATAAATAAATATGGCATTCAAAGTTTGTAAAAATTTTGTAAGGGTGTATGTCTAATTCCACGCGAGCGAAGCTGCGGGCGTCCACTAGTTTAAGTATATATTTAAAAATATAAATGTATGTATATCAGTCTCTGACCCCCCCTCAGTACAAGCTCGCGCCTAGTTAGGGTAAGATGTCAGTGTGTAAGAATATCCATATTTAAATATATATTTTTTTTAGATATATTACTTGTCTACTGAAAACCTTCTTAGTTTTCCTTCGGTTAGTCGATTTAATGTATAATTTTATAATATAGAGAAAATATAAAAATAACTCCCAAATAATATTAAAATATAACCCTTCTATAGAACCATACTATAGTATTTTCATGAGAAAAATCGACCCGTTGAAACCCGGCAGTCGACCGGGCAGAGTTCACGATCGGCCGCCGACCCATCGAACTAGGGCGGGCCTAGGCTGGACCGATGAGAGAAATATGCTATCGTCGACAGCCTAACTATTCCATTAATCTACATAAAAAATTGTGCTTTAATTTCCATATAATAAAATGAGAACAATATATGGTTTCGTTTTGTGCAATTGTGTATTTCACAAAAAAAATTAAAATTATTTCTAACATGCCAGTTTAGGAATGCCGATCAATTCGGGTTATTTAGGATACATATAACCGAAGAACGGATTTTTCTAATATTAAATTGGATAATCGTCTGCTTTCCGAAAAATATTACGAAGAAAATTCTCATTTTCATACAAAATTAAATGTATGAAAATGAGAATTTTATGGAACTAAATAGTATGGGACTGCTTTTAAGATGATATCTCAAGAATAGATTGACCAATTCCTACGTTTTTTTGATTTGTTGGATTTATCTAGCCCCGAATAGTACAACAACAACATCGGAAAAATTACTATTAACTACCCCGGAATGCTTTTATGTTTCTTGTTTAAATTTGGTATAAAATTAAATGCGACATACAAAGGAACATAGGATAGCATTCCTGCTATCCGGGATTCCTGCTGGAAATATGGATCCTGCGGATTACTGGGGATATTAAGGATGCTTTTATGTTAGCTGTTAACGTGTTAATTCGCTGACACGATTTTCATGAAATATTGAATTTGAAATTTTGAAATGTTGTATAGAAATAACATTAAAATTCGCGGGAACGGCTAGTAATTTATAAATGAACGACAATAATATACTCATCCCCCCTCTATATACTACTCAAGACGACGTTAAGAGGAATAAGGTATACTCTCATATATTATGCAATATTAATTAACCAGTTAGTAGTAAAAATATTTTTATTAGACCTAATTATCCATGACCCGTCACCTTAATTGACGAACCTGTTATGCGTCGTTTGAATAAGTTTGACACAAACTATTTTTTTAAATGGAATTTTTAAAAAAACATAGTCGACGTCATGAAAAATTACTTTGGTATAATTTATGTGTCTTAATTCCGTTATCGGTAATGAAAATTTCTATTCTAGTTGTATGCACGAGGACCGTAAATTAATAGTAAAGTAACAATATGGCGATAAGGAGTATTAACAATAGATGTAGTATTGAGGCCGCCGCGGCCCTAGGAATTGTACCTTTAAGGAAATCATTAACCTAGTAACTTGCGGATAACGAATGGGATTTTCTTCTGCAACCAATACCTAGTACATTGTTTGCTTGTACCGAGAGCCCGATGTTGGCTTAGTTGTTCAACGTTTAAAGTATCCGATGTCAAGGGATATACCATTTCAAAGATGTCATTTTTAAAACTAATGTTTTGCATTAACAAAAGGCATGCATGTTATACAATTTTTCCTTTTCCGAAACTCGGTTGAATCGTTTTAGTGTTGACATTTCGCCCCATCTAAAAATGATTATGTTAGGCAAATTACTTTTTAATTAATGGTATTGGAAAATATACCTAATTCAAATTAATTAAAAATTATGTATGAGAAGCCAGGATTTAGAATTAATTAATATTTTTGCGATAAATACCTACACTGCTTCGATAAAAACGATTGGGTAATTTGTATTAAATTATTGATTTATAATCTACTAGTGGACGCCCGCAGCTTCGCTCGCGTGGAATTAGACATTCACTAACTTAAAAAACGGCAAAGTTTCATACTAACTTTGCACCACCGTTTTACCCCCCTAGGGGGTGAACTTTCAAAAATCCTTTCTTAGTGCTCCCCTACGTTATAAAAGGAACCCCTGTGCAAAATTTCAAGTTTCTAACCCTTATAGTTTAGGCCCGGCGTTGATATGTCAGTCAGTCAGTCAGTCAGTCACCTTCTCCTTTTATATATATAGATGATTAAATTATCTTACAAATTCGCTTCATTATGATCAGTAAGTATAGTTACGTGTACCTAGATAAAGTTTATGAAATTTCAGGCTGAAACAAAAGAAGTTGCACAAAAACTAAAATATGCTGAATAAACACTGCCCTCATAATTTCTCTCGCCTTCACAGCGGAGAGGCGTGACATAAAGTGACTGAAAAAAGTAGACAAGTAGGTGTAAGAGGCCGGTGTGGAGGGAGCGTTGCTAATCTAACTGACCCATATAATGTGGGTGAAAGACCTCGTAAACTACTGCCACCAGTGCATTATTCCCGCAACAATACGGCACCGTGCTTCGACTCGATTCTGTTCCTTATTGCGACCACAAATAGGTCGGTTTCGGCCGCCGCGCCCCGGTACGTGTTTCGCGGAATAATTTTGTTTAGAGCTCATTTATAGCCCGACTAATATCTAAAACGAGAACACGCAATTACATCAGCGGTTGCATTTCACTTTTAGGTCATAAACGCATGTGGAGACACGGATGTTACCACATCGATATTTTAGATATTCAGCGCGTTGTAATGGGATCACTGTGTACACAAAATGGCAGAAACACCCTTTACCATTATCATCGTGGACAGTAATTTACTCACTATCTTAAATTAAATACTTTGTGTAACTGTTTCACGACTATTTCATTTAATTCCGATCTTTTCGAGAGCTATAATTATTACGACAACGAAAGTTTTAAGAATGGGTTAATGAATAATGTTGTTACGCAATAATCCTCTAAGCATATTATTATGTCACTGCTTAGAATAGTAATAGGTTGCATAAAACTCCATATTATTTATTTTTTATAATTTCTTTAATCATTGTGACATATGTCACAAACACGAATATTATAATGGAACAGAACTACCTACATATTTTCATAATTTTTGGAATTCTAGTCACATTTTAGGGCGCCTACGAGTATGATGAGTATGAGTTCCAAGAGCGTCTCACATACATGTGTTTCAAAGAAAAAACAAGCTTATGCTAATCACATTTGAATCAACCAAAAAATGTTTTAGAAGATATTATACAAATTGTTCGAAATGCGCTAATGAAAGAATGAGTGGGTTTTAGTATTTTCTTTAGATCGGTCTCGTTTACGGGTAATGGCCTGTCTACGAGGGGGCGAGTGTCAACACACTTGCCGGCGTCTCACCTACATAGGCTTTGAGATTGTTGCACTGTGCATAGCAATAAAAGTTTTCAGTCCGATATATCCCTACTCCTTGAAACGGTTAGTGCGATAATCACTATTGTTATGCTTTGTTTCATTGATTTGAAATAAATGTAGCGATGGACGGTTTCTAGAAAGATAAATAACCATAAAAAAATATCATTTTATACAAACTACGGGTCTCTAGTTCGATTCTTAGTCAGAGTAAATGTTTCATACAATCCACCCGAGAAAGTATTTTCATATTCCTCAAGGCACGGAAGTTTAGCTCTGATCAAAATCATGAGGGGAAAGCTACGCGTGGGGTGTCAGTGCGGGAATACGGCTGGCGAACCAATCAGCGCTTACCACAGACTACCCACTCGGTCCGCGCCAGACGATAATTTAATTTCTTTACGCTAGACTCTGATGCCGGTCCGTATACGTGTTAACAAATTTATAAATATCTTCGGTGGTAGAGCTTTCAAATAATCTTTATATAGAACATTAGATATATTATTATGTAAATAATTTAAATAATTATATTATTATTAGCCGAGCTTTACGGCCCCACGTTACATTTCTGCCCAGTCCTAATTGTTTAAAGGTATTGTGTTTCAGGTGGAAATATGATTAAGTTTCCGCTTCAATGTTCAGAAGGCGATCATCTTGGTCCTCAAGATTAGCAACGCATCCGTGTAAAACTTTACAAGACACTTTTATCCTTTTGCTATCTTATATCTTTAAAAAAATTGTTAATTAATTATTTTTTAAGTTTCACTTACATTTTTATTCGTTGACCCTGTTGTATGTATCCTCTAGCCTTTTTCTCTCATCTCTAGGGAAGTAATCAAGGGCCGAATGTTCTTGCAGCTGTAACAAAATAATGAATTATTTATATACATAGTTTTTTTTGTGTATAAAAAGGACACAGGTCGAATAGATAAAAAAATATTAAATGGGATCTTTTATTTGTATTTAACTAAATAATAATACTAATATTAAATAAATGATTACTCAGAAGTTTTGACACTTATTTTTTCATAAGTTCATAAGTCATAAGTTCTGTTCTGTGTTCATAAACCAAGGTGGCGAGAGAAATCTGCTAGATATAATGATGTCAAATACAAATGATTCTTATACTTTTTTTTTAATCATATTTTATAAATCATTTTTTGCGCATCATCCATACTAATATTATAAATGCGAAAGAAACTCTGTCTGTCTGTCTTCCTTTCACGCCAAAACTACTGAAGCGATTTAAATGAAATTTGGTACACAGATAGTTTAGAGCCTGAGAAAGGACATAGGCTAGTTTTTAATTGAAAAAAAGTGTTGTAAAGGGTTGAAAAGGGGGATGAAAGGTTGTACAAAGTATTGTAATTTTCAGATTACCGATCAGTGTACCAATATCGAACACCTTCGCATGTTGTTGGTGGTTTTATGCGGCCGTTTGGTATGGTATGACTAACTAGTACGACCACCATGATATATATGCCCTCGTGGTCGTAGTGTAACATCATATTTTACGAAAGAGGTTTTTCCTTCCTCCTGTAGATTTTATATTTTTATGTGCGTTGATGACAGAACACATATACCGAGAATAACAGCTTCGCAACAGATATAGAAGTACATAAATATATTTAAAAATTAGTTAATTATGAATAAATTAGATTTTAATAGAAGAAAAAGAAGGGGATGGAATGGTCTTTTTCTTTATTGTTGTTAACCGACATAATATATAAGAATAGAAATGTGTACTTTAAGAGATTTAAAAGTATTAGCCTTGCCCCAATGGCAGTCTTACCCCACCCCTTGGCTACAATCCATAGACGACGTGGACCCGAGCCTCCCCCATGCTCAACTGTGGATTGGTGGAGGGGTTAGTGACCAACTCAGAGACGAATATTATCTAGCCACCCGAGCCTAAAGATTGATTTTACAATTGGAAACAACAAGGGCCGACGTCTTAACGTGCCTTCTGAGGCACGGAAACGCTATGAAGTATTGCCACTAGTGTCATCCCACACGTGCCGACCGTTGCTTAACTTGGTCACGTACCGATCGACTCGACCCATTGGGCTATTACGTTACGTAACGGACGTTAATTCACCTCACCATAAGTTTATATTTTTTGGAAAATTTTCGATATTTTCTTTTTGTTTATTAATTTTTTGATAATTACTTATAACTGTAACAGTTAGTATAGTTATGTATACGAAGTTCTGTCTTATTCCTTCTAGTCTTTATTGTTTTTCTAGTAGTCCCGTATCACAGGATGTTCAGAGATGAGAGTATGTCCACGAGGACGTTATAATTCGTGGTCATACTAGTTTGTCATACCAGTACATACACTGGCACTGTTTCTAGTTACAATGAAGGTACCTAAGGCGGCATCACACCAACATACGTCACTGACTTTTTACCTTAGGTGAACACCCAACATATATAACTAACTCTGTTTCTAACAACGATGGAGGTATTTGTAGAAAAAAAACAACAACAACAAAAAAAACAATTCGTCTTAGCTTCATTGACATGATATTATTGAATGTATTTAGATTCCTGAAAAATCATTACCAACTTTTTTTTTTCATTTCTAACCACCTGCATCGTTGTTGGGCTCGGTCCTCTCGGAATGGCAGACATCAGATGCCTTTGATAACATTTAGATTGAGCATGCAGGTTTCCTGTCGATGTTCTCCTACACCGTCACAGTAGTTAACATTTAATTTCTTAAATTGTAACATGTATTAATAATAATTTATAATATCTCTAGTCTCGTGTTAATTTTTCGCAAATCTAGCTTTTATTAAATCTGTTAGTGTGTAATAATAGCCGTCTTAAAATGCATTAATATGAGTAATATAACGGCCTTCTGATTTAAGAGAATATCCAAATTTGCATATTCTTTCCTTACTTTTACAATCCTATTATACCTACAATGGATTAACTCCTGAACCGTCGAACAATACCTGTTTCAGTTGAAACAGCCCAGCCCCCGATATCAAGGATATGAAATTCATACACGCACTTAGGATATGAACCTAACTTGATAAATGTGACTCAATTGTAGGTAAATTCAATTAATATGAGTTGGTTTATTCTGAAGTTCGCGACAGGAAGTATTACAAACATTTGTTATATTATTTTAACTGTTCCTAGTCAGACCTGTCCTCTCAAATATTCAATACAATGTAAACAATAACGACTACGTTATGTATTTAGGTTTCTTTATTACACAATATTTCTCAAAGATAATTCACAATTACTTTGATGTTCATTCGTTCTAATTCTATCATAAAAAGCCAACGAGAATAGCAGTAAAGGTTTTATTAATAAAATAATATTAATTTTAATGTCTCATGGTATCTGCATCCTTTTTTGCTTGTGTAGTTTTGAAATATAATCTTTGTTATATTGTAAAAATTGTTAAGCGAAGCTATGCTATTTAATGAAAAAGGATAGTACAATGATTGTCAACCTGCACTTATTAAAGACGGAACCTCCTCGGCATCAGCGTGCGAATCCTTAAAACAACAATCCTTTTCAACAACGACCAGAAGTCACTCAATCCACTAGCACACAAATCCACAATCCACTGAAAATTTCCAAACACTATCCGGCCAACGTCACGAGTTCATCCGAGGACATGGCTCGGCAGTCCCGCTGGTATGTTTATCATGGAGGTGTATCGAACAATGGCGGAGCGGCGACGAGTGCGCGGCGCGCCTGCGGAGCGGTGACTGACCGGCACACTGCCGGGACCGCCGCGCGCCCCGCCGGGACGCTCCTCCGGGACCCTTCCGGGGAACGGACCCTCAGCCCGCACACGTGCTCGCCCTCCCCGTGACTCACGCACTCAACAGGTTCCGCGTATCCCTCAATCGCACTTTTAATTACGCGCTCTCACGTCTTTGGACCCTTTTTACTTGATACAGAAATGACGAACCATGAAATTTGGTACCGTCAAGGTCAAAATCGAGGGCAGCGGCCGCATTAAAATTTGCTAGCATTCCGAACAAACATGAATGGCCCACTGCAAGTGTTAACGGTCCGGATGGTGCCTGCGGGCAGTGGTAGGCGTGGACAGTGAAAGTGGTCGCGGTCTAGGCGAACGCTCTTTGGATACCGTTTGCTATGTTTCGATATAGATTGAGTTTTGTTTTACTATAGTTGTTCGTCAACTATACCACCTTTAGTTCTGTAATCTGAGTATAACATTATGGATTAACATATAAAATTGATAAAAAAATCATGGGCAATGGCTCTATATTCTAATACTAGATTTCCCCGCGGCTAGGCCCGCGTCACGTCGCTTTACGTGCAGTTACTTCTACCATCAATGGATGTATATCATAAGAATAAGAATAGCCTTTATCAATGGAAAGCTACACCAAAAACTACCACTTATCAATATCTAGTTTCACCCGCATTCCAACCGATCATATTCCGAGATAGCCATCAATAAATTAAAAATCGATCGATAGTAAAATATCGATTAAAAATCGAACAACTATTACAGTGATTTCACGGGAACCTTGCAATTTTATTTTCCGGGATAAAAAGTATCCCATTACTGTTGAGGAGGAGAAGAAGAAGGATAAACATTACATTAAACTTTCATTAAACTACTAACCTGAACTGAACGGATTTTCATGCGGCTTTCACCGACACACAGATATTAGACATAGAGAACAGATGATTCATGAGGAAGGTTTAGGTATAAAAGCTAAGTTTTTGTGTAAATGGGTTGAAATATAACGATAATTGTTGAAACTGTCGTAAAAACTCGACAGCCTGAGTTGTAGTTGAGTGGAGGCTATGTGGAGGCTATGTAGGTACAGGAACACTCCATGCATCAATCATACACGGTGATTGATGCATGGATTGTGACGATAATAGCCCAGTGGCTGTCGAACTCATCTCACACTCGAGGTATGGTATGGGTTCAAATCCTAGCGGCATGCACTATTGTCAGCCTTAAATTAAATTAAAAGCCTTGAAAATCGAAGATAGACAGCTGCCACAACATACAACGTCCGAAAAATACCCATCCTTACGTCCACGAAGTAGCCTTTGGAGAATTTGTGAGTGGTCTTGGACTCCACTCTATCGTACTGAGGAGCAGTAAAAAAGCAACGATAAATGAATGTAGATGGTAGATCTAGGGTTATATTATACGCTATGTATACATTTATGTATATATTTGTGCACCTTTTGCTTTGATTCTTGTCAGATCGTGACGTATCTTACAAATTCTAATGTCAACGAAATGTGCTATTTACGACCACTGAATACTATGAGGGAAACGTAACATACCTCTTTTTGTTAAACGGTTTTATTTACTTTTTATTATACTAATGATACCACAGAGAAAATAGTAGGTTACGCTACCGTTTTTAAACGTATGCTTTAAATCTTTTCGAAAAAAGAAGAGGTAACTGGCCAGAATGCATATTAATTAATTTCGTTTACTTACCGTATCAAGTATTTGCGTATCTGTTTGCTTTGTTTGAGTGTTTTGTTTTCTTTCGCGTATCTCATATTGATAAAAATACCTGTTTAAATTCGTCGGGGCAGTTCCTTTATCCTTTGTTTTAGGAAACAATATTGACCCGGCTGCTTGTATAGCGTTTTGTGAACGTGACTATAAAATTAAATAAAACCACACATACTCGATGATGTTATAAACATAATGAGAGATAAAAAGCAATAATTTGCGTTGATAGCAAATTCTCTCAAGTCTCGTGTTTCAATACTAGCTGCAACCCACAAGCGTCCCAATGCTAGGCGTGGGGCTCTTCTCACAACTGTCAATTTGGTTATCAGAGAATACATTTAAGCGGCAATGCAGAATGTGAGCTTACGTGTTACTGAGAGTTTTCAGTAATGTGTGATTGTGTGGAAAGGCTTTTCATAATTTGAGTAGGTTGCTTTTCTCGTATTGGTGTGTCTTTTACAAGAACTTTGTTACGAGGTAAAAATTAATCCGTTCAATGCAATCATATATGTTTTATTAATCTATAATTTACCAGGCAAAAGTTTTTTAATACCAAACAGTATACTCAACTGACAAATATGTTTGAAGAATCCACACCAGACAGGTTTATTCTTCGATGTGTTTTTGTACATACTCGTACTTTCATTTTTGGGAGCATCCGTCATATTTTTTTTAAAAAAGAAACCTTACAGTTATTTGATGATAGTCATATCTTATCATCTATCCAACAGGATAAGCTTGATATATTTCCAAAATAAATAATTATTTCCAAGTATACCAAATAATATTTTTAAATTTGCAATAGTGCTGTATGTATACATTCCAAACACAATCGGAATCTGTTTACTTCCACACAAAACATTTTTACGTCACGACTAATATCATCATCGTTATCGAACATGCATATTAATAACAACAATAATAATATTTTTTCTCTATCAGCAAATAGCTCATTTTTGTTATCAAAAGTTCATTCAACTAGGTAGTAGGAATACCAGGCGCACATAAGACAATATGAGTTGGCAGTCGGTCGATAGTGTGCGTGCAGGGTCGACGCAGGAGCGATTACGCAAACCGAGCTGCCCCGAGAAGCGAGGTCGTTGGCAATGGACTCGGTTCAATGTCACCAAATATATCACCGCGCGGGAAACTGCGCGCGCGCGTTCTTGACACTTTATAACGCGTTATTAATGACGGGTGGCTACAGGCCGCGCTATAAAAATTGTTGTTTCTGGTATAAAATATAAGCTGACGTTAAAAATAGCGGCTACATCATCAACTCTTCTTTATTTATTAGTAAAATGTTATACAGAGGCATAACAATGTTTTTGGAAACGTTTTGTCAATGTTATTTTACTGAAATATTTTTTGTGGTTTGTTACGAGTATTTACAACATTACTTGGATTATAACGCCTTATAAAATTGTCACTGAAATTTCATATAATTTTTTAACCTTCTATAATGTTGAAAATCAGGCAACCGAATCATTTAATTGTATCTTTATTCATTATAATTATTCAAATTTTTCTATTGCGAATTTCATCTATGACGGTTCCTTATATTTTCTTTAAACGTAGGCTTTTAAGCTATATTATTCATGATTACCTTTAAAGTGACACAAAATTTGGTAAAGCAAAAAAACTGCAAGTCATTCCCTGATTCGTTAGACAAAGTATCAAACGTTGTCGCGCGCGCTCTACGGCCGCGCTCCTGGCCGGGTCGTTGACCGCGCTTTTCGGCAGGCGCCCCGAGTTTCAGCTGTACGCAACCCCGCGCGCACACACGTCTGGCCGGCGTCTGTATACGCACACATGCACTAATTAAACAGGAAGCACCAGGAAAATCATCACTTAATGCTGTATTGGAGTTGCCGAGCCTAATAGCAATTTCGGGACGCTCTTCATGACTCGTCATCTCATCGTCATCCATCATACCGTCTATGACGTATTCATATAGGTATCTTCTCAACGTTTTTCATATAAAACGGTATTTTTTAATTATTTCCATTGATTTTTAATTCACTACATTTTTTTCTCGTTCTACAAAACTCTTTATGAGAAAATATTTTTTCTCATTCATTACTGATGCAATACTAAAGTCAGAACTTAAAGAAATAGGATCGCTTTTCGATATACATATTTCTTTTCAGAAATATACTACCTATGTATTAAATATTTTTTTCACTAGCTACTATAAAATAATCTTCTTTGAAATTATTAGCCGTATTGCCTCATGTGATGTATTGTATAAATGTTTTGTGTGGGTGAATAAGGCAAACTTTGAATTAATTCAAAAGGTTAACTGTAACTGAATCCCAAACACACTGGCACACCAGAACATCCGAACGCATTTGCAGCGATATACGCACACATACAAAAATGCGATAGGAACCGGAAAACAACGGATTGACATCAGTTACTGTACTTTTTAACCAAGTTCGAATAAAAGAAGAAGGTTCTTTGTTCGACTGCATTTATCTTTTTTTGTCGACTGTACATCTATACATATAATAAAACTAACGAGTCCGCGTAATTACATTCAATACATATTGAAAAAAGCTATCAGGGATGATATGTGATCAATACAGATTCCGAAAATATTTTTTTCGAATTTATTGTCTATCACTCTGTTTGTCGGTCCTTCAATATGCCTAATGTGCGCGATGGAATCAAAAACTACGGAACCGATTTTAATGAAAATTGGTACAAACATGCATCGAATCTTTGAGACGGATCAAATACTTCATCCCGATTGAGTTATGTGATGAGAATCGTTTAAGGGTCATAATACACGCGTTTCTGTCGCATACCTACAAGCCTGCAATACATTAGCGTTCCAGTCCCACAACTGAGTAGACTTAAAGCATACTCCTACGCAATGCCGAAAGAGTTAGTGGCCAACGCGACTGTCGTAAATTTTCAGACCACCTAAAGCCATGTCAGCTCAATTGGACGTGGAGTTGACTCCAACGTCATACAAGAAGCGATCCTAGCGCACACTAGATTCATGCAGTTTGTTCTAGGGAGTATCGACTCTCATGCACTGCGTACTGAACAGACGGTCACATTTAAAAATAGCCTCCATTATAATAGTGTCCCGCCCCGGTTCCGCCCACTCCTTAATCTATTTTGTGATGAGTCTGTGGCTTTATAAGCTTTCAATTAATTTAAGGTGTATATTTCCGTTCACTGGTTGAGCTATTAAATTGTTGATACTATTAAACTCTTGGTTTCATTTGTTGAGTAAGGTTGCTATTGTTAAAAATTTCGTCAGCGCTTTCATGCATGTGGTAAAATTCAATAAGTATTTTCACAGGCATTTTCACTCGTATGTGGACCATAATTATTAAATAAATAACTAGGTACTTCGTTTAAAAAAACGAAACTAAATATTTTTGAATACTCATCAAAATAATCAAGAAATCAATTTTAGTCACTTTAAACTTAGAATATTTAATTTATTGAACAAAATATTAATTTATGAAATTGTTCAAAAACGAAATGAAAACACAAAACAATCAATAAATAACCTTTCGCAAACGCGAAAAAAAGCGTAGTTGATAATGACAATACTGGTTGAATATATTTTCATTTAGATTCCTTGAA
Source organism: Carterocephalus palaemon (assembly GCA_944567765.1). Lineage (NCBI taxonomy): Eukaryota > Metazoa > Arthropoda > Insecta > Lepidoptera > Hesperiidae > Carterocephalus > Carterocephalus palaemon. Next base: position 10,990,075 of record OX155641.1, on the reverse strand, counting down.
TTAAGAAAAAATATTAACTACTACTACTACTATACTAATAGAAATAACATTAGACGCTTATAAATAATAAAACATGTAAGATCCTAAATAAGACGTAGTCCTTTTCCGAAGTCTGTTAAAATCTTTGGCTTCGTTTCCTTTCATGGCGCCGAGAAATGTAATGGAATCGGAATTATTCAAGGAAAGAACAACCATTTTGTTGGAACCTGCTCGCGTTCAAAGAGACTACAGTCTACTTTGGAATTCATGTTTTGAATTTTTAGAGTTCAGGTTGATTAGGATCACCCACGGAACTTGGTAAATATTTAATTATCTACATAATATGAACGTATAGTGTAAACTATACACCCATTTTCTGAAAAAATGCAAGCAAGGAAGAATTTGAAATTTAGCATTGTATATTTTGAGATGTGCAACAATATAGATGATTATACATATAATATGTGTGAAAAAAACACAAATTAATACATTTAAAATGTTAATATTTTGAGAGATTATGGAGAAAATTTGATATAAACGACTCTTATAAAGAATTTCGTAGGCAAAATTTCTTTATGAAAATATCGCTAAGTATGACATTTCATGTTATGCTGATCCGCAATTGGCCAGCGTTGTAGCATCTGGCATTTCCCTTCTCATTGAAAAACAATTCCTGGGAGACCTTGTTGTGACCTTGAAAATCATAATAAAGAACTAATAGAAAAACTACCACAGATAAGATTTTAGATTCAATAACTATTCAGTTACAGTAGAAAACGTCTCAAAGACATATCTTTTAGCTTGGATGATTGGCACAGACTGAAGGTCACGCAGACGGGATGGATATAGAATAATCGATAGACGGTCTGGTTCACGGCCACGGAGGCAATGTAGGTACTACTGATTATTTGCCTACAAGATTCCCACACGATTTGAGTAACTTGATTAAGAACTTTGAACAAAATACTCGTACTATGGAGCAGACATATTTAACCTTGCCCAGAGGTTATTTACTAGTAAGGCATCTTGCGTTTGATTGCAGCTAGTATAAGTATAGCCACTGCGACCTATAGAGATTTATTGTAACTCATAGACGTCCCACTGCTGCACGGGTCTCCCCCACAGACACTACGGCGGGAGGTCTGGAGCATACTCCACCACGCTGCAGATTGGTGGAGGGGTTAGTGGCCAACCCAGTGTCAAATGTTCTCTAGGTCTTAGGAAATTAGAAAAACAATCACTTTTTTTAAATGCTTTTATTTAACTTCACTCGTATGTATCTTGTAAGTATGTATGTCCTGGAATCTTGCAATCAATATTTCACCCACTTCCACTGAAGCTATCGAGCTGAAATTTGGCACACATATTTGGTTCCGATGACAATGCATGAAAATAAAAAAAAGTTTTAAAAAGCTTTTTTTTTAAAAAATATTTTAATTTGACATTTTTTATTTCTAGTTTTTAGAGAAACAAGGCCGTAGGATACAAAGACTTGTTTCCCCAAGCAATTTGTGAAATTCCAGTATATACAAACCTATGACTCCTATGACCGCGCACGTGACGTGTCCGTACCCTTGACTCGAGGCGAGGTCTTTGCGCCGCTATAAATAGACTGATAAGGCCTCTGCGTCTGTCCACAACTCTGCACCGAAATAAAACGCATTGCTGTTCGATTAATCCACTGGAACCTGTTTAAGTACTCGGGATATCTATAAGGATATTTACCAACCATCGCCCTACCGGCTACACTTATGACGTGCTCAACTATCCCGGTCAAAGGTGGATTCACTTCTGTGTAAAACTTTTAGGTATATCTGGACCCTTTTTATTTTATTTTAAAAAAGTGTTAAATTGAATTGACTTATTCATTTTTAATCTTGGCTTACCAAGTTGTTGAGAAATGGGGCTAAATGTTTCGAAAATACTTAATAACTCTAAGTAACTTATAACTTTAAGGATGGCTCCTAACATAATGGTAGTGTTGAATAACAGCATATCTAACATTGCAGTTGAATAACAGCGTATCTAACACCGTTATCCCGGCACCCTCCACAAGCGCTGAGGAAGGCCATCGATGGGGTTTTAGTGTGTGGAAATACCACATAACCAGGCGACGCTCCTACGATATTCGGGTAATGAAGGTTTCCCACTCGAGAAAAAAGAGAGGAGATCACCGTCAAAAAGTACAACTGGTTGGTAACTAGTACTACAGCCCTATAAGCCTTCGCGTCGTTCGTACGTGATCGACTGCAAGGTCGGGGTCTGTTTGTGAATGTGACCGCTACTTCCGTTGCTTTCCGTACTTGCTTTGTCGATAACGTTCGGAAAGAATTTATCTATTTAACTACTAAATACTCCACCAATCCATATTGGAGCAACAGGGTGTACTTAGTATGATCTAGACCTCAAATGTGGCTGTAGGAGAGACACATGCCCAATAGTGGGATGCCTATGGCCTTTAGCTTAGCTGAAGAAAAACAAACGTTTCTGTGAACGAACTTTCGCTCTCAAGATGAGACATTGAATTACCAAGGTCGTCACATTGTGAAGGTCAAACTCGAGCAAATTATTAGGTGATGGTCCAAGTTTGAACATAATACTTGATTAGTTCAAATGTTATGGAAATCCCAAGACATTATCTGTATAGTTTATGAAGTAATAAGGGGCAATATGTAATATTAGCATTCCCCGGGTCCGCCAACGACAAATTATTTTCCACAGAATTATCTCTACCAACAAGGGATGGTTTAAAATTTAATAAGCATAGCCATCATATTATCAACGGCAAGCTACAACAAGAATCAACATCTAGAAGAAAACATCAAATGATTATTTCAGTGTTTGTCAATATTATCACGGTAGTACCATTTCACTAGTACCACTAGTACCATTTCTGCCGTGTAATAATTATTTTTAAAGCAATTATGGTCTGGTTGGAAAGGTGTGGTTTCCGGTTACACTTCTTTAGAGACGACCATCTTAGTCCTCAAGGGTAGCAACACATCTGTGACTGACTAGAACTAGACTCCTACTAACAAGTACTAACTGGACTATTACTAACACCAACTCACAGAACTAACTATCACTAACAGTCCCCAGTCCTCATACCTACTAACGAACTGACCAACTAATGTTCTCATTAAGTCTCTCAACTAATTGGACTAACCATCCCAGTCCCTAATATTGAGTCTTGTTCAAAGTCAGTCACAGTAGTCATGGGCGGCAGCGGATGGGTGGTGCTGCAAGCTCGTTTGCTATCTGTTATCCATTTTTTAAAAATCACGGGAATGCATGCCTTTGTCACTGGCCAGGCCTTACATTAAATCTATGCAAATACGAGTAAATCACGTCGATCCATCATTCCGTTGAGGCGGAGAAGGAGGACAGGCCAACAAACATAGTTGAAATTGTCGGCTTACTCACGTGTGATTTATGTCAGAAATAGGCCGACTAGTTTCGGTCGATTACGATGACCATCTTCAGAAGAGAATGCGCTCGCGGCGGGCACGGCAGTGTAAGTCGGCCAATTTCCGACATAGATAACACGTTAGTAAACCGGAAATTTCAACTATGTATATACACTCACGGATCATTCAGTAATAAAACCAACAAACCTGCAAACAAACAAACACACTTTCCCATTTATATATTAGTAAGGATAGTATCGGTATTTCAAGGGCAAATCTGGGGCTGGACATAACGTTATTTAACGTCAACGTTATTAGATTGAGTATATTAAAAGACAATTTTCCAAAGTTCAAGAACATGTTTGTCATTTTCTAGTAGGTGGATGGTTTTCACCGAGCATCGTTGTACAGTACCTAGTGTTAATTAACTTTCACACTTTCCCATTTCAGTTGATGACAAAACTAACGTCTGCACAATGAAACCGTTGACCTTTTGTTAGTAGATATAATTTGTATATAAAAAAATGTGACAGTTTGGAGACCTTGGTGACAATTGGAGATATTATGGTATTCGACAGCACCTGCAAGACGAATCCAAGTGGATATCTTATAGCATACAATACAAGCAAGTTATGTTAGTTTTCAAAACAATACATACAATACTCCCGATAATTTTCGCGTTGTATTTGTATTGTATTTGCACACGGTTTGTATTTCTCCTCTGGGAGAGGTGTGAAGCACACCCACATTTCACCTATTATGTTCCATGTCGGGCACAATTCTAGACTTCAGGCTTAACTAAGACTTTCAAGTTATAAAATTCCTTTCCCGTCCGGGAATCGAACGGGTTCGATTTCAAGCTCAGCAATCGCACTTGAGAGCGATAAACTATAAGTAAATGTTATCTTACATTAATTTCCACAACCTGAAACATCTATAGGTACTTAAAGTGCACGATATATTAGACACATTTTGGCGCATTGACTTTATGATCTAACTATCTATGTCTTTTTGACTCAAACCTAAGCTAGCATTGAACTAAAGTAGCATTGAAATCTTAACCAGGAAACAATCGCCCTGAGAAAGTACGAGTTCCTTCTCAGACAACAATGGCTGCTCGCGGTATAGTGAAAGTGATAAATGTTGTAAACAAGCATTAATTATATCGGTGCTCGTAGACTCTTGTCATTGAAGAGAAAATGCCGATAGCTCGCGTTTGAGATAAATCTATGAGACTGCTAAGTGCATTCTTAAGAATACGCCATTTTAATTTATGTTCGAAATTACATTATCTTCTTGGAAAATTCTAACTTTGCCTCAATGCTGCAATGGTTTCTATTGAATATTTAAAAAAAAGGTATTGAGGTGTGCTTATCATGAAACCTGATCGTGTTCAAAGTCCATCACGTGGCCTTTCTCACAAGTGCAAACACGACAATGATACGATATTCCATCATGGAATGCCAGTGCCTATCTTCCGGCTTCATCATCAGATCAGTTCTTACAGTATGATATAATTCTATTGTCATCAGAACTACATACAGCTGCCAATTTTTACTACGCTACGATCCTTGAAAGATGGTTATATTAGATACCATTACATAGTTAGATACAGGTCGACCTAATAAAAGCGTGTTAAAAAAGAAAATTTTGATACACAGATCTGGTGGTTGGTGTGCGCTAACTTAAAATAGAAACGAACAATCATTGTATAACTCTCTATCTTAATTACATAGCTCTAATTTATACATTACACAGAAAAATTTTCTACATGAGAAAAACATGCGAACATAGTAAACTCATCTAAACCCGCGTGGGCCATAGGCGAGCAGTGTCTAGCCAAGTAATTTTATTTTGTTTCAATTTTATTTCTATGAATCTCTCCAATGGAGCATGAGTTAGTAGGTTAAAAATAAAATGTCTCCTCTAAGCATTAAGAGGTTGTTCACCCAATATTTGGGCATCGCCCTCTTCCCTGTACAGTGGCCATCTGAGGGCAATCTGGCGTTTTCCTCTGTTTGGATTTTCGTTTTATAATATAGCTTTTGCTCGCATGCAATCCACCTGCAATTATAACTCCCTAGTGTTCCGTATTAGCACTTGATGGTATCAGTTCCGTATTACCACCTTATAAGTATAATATAACAGGTATTAAACTTTAGTATTAAACTTTTACTCAACATGCAGTTTTTACGAGTAGAGCAAATTTGAATTGCTTATCCACTGAAGGAATTCATATTTTGTTAGGGATGCTAATTTGTCCCTGTATCGCCAGATAGCACTATATAGAAAGTGGGTTTCGGGGCGCTCGTGAGTAAAAGTAGGAGCTCGAGGTATCTACTATGATGAATGTGGGAAATAAAAATGAATGTTCATGGACGTAGACCCGTGGGGCTACCCAGATACCACTGGAAAGACGAGGCCAAATAACTGCAGCGCCAAAAACTGGCGCGAAGTAGCTCAGGATAGAGTCTTGAGTCGGAGGCCAAGATCGACATATACTTTGGGGTCGCTGAGCTACAGTAAGTAAGTGTTTTACATTTCTTCTGCAGCTGGCATGCAGTCGTCAATACTCATGGCGTGCATCATGGAATTCTTAAACTTAAATTTTAGTGTAACAAATATTTGATCCGAGTGAACTCAACACCCACAGCCCATAAGTCACGGTCACCGCCGACGCCAGTGAGTCCTAATGGATCGTTTTAAATACCACCAATATGAAGTGCCTTCCAAATGCATTCCTTTAAGATCCTGCTACACGAGACACGCCACCTGTCTCGGCATGATGAAACTGAGAACAAGGAACGGGAACCTTATACATATTCGTTTGACGTGTCACATTGTCTCCGGGTTAAGCTTGAGCTCGAGCTTCCGCCGTGATAAAAAGCTCACTATTAATCTATGCCGCTGCTTTACACTACTGACTACTTCGGTCTATTTCCGACGCGGGTTGATGCGTCTATCTCGTTTATTAATATTATCTTACTTCTAAACCTACAAGAACATTGTAAAGGAGTTTATTTTGAAGATATCATAATTTAACTTTTTTTATATTTCTAGTTTTTTATTTTTATATTTCGCAATGTTCAATTCATTGTGCCAAGTAAATTTGACTTTTAAATAAATTGTGCTCTACTGTCTTCTACGCTTTAGTATCTCTGTTTGAATGACTTTCTGTTGAAAATTGACGTGTAAACTCATGGTGCAATATCAAGAATCGTCTGTGGCGCTCTTAGGTGCAGAGTGTTTATTAATTCCATGCTAAGGAGTAAGCCATAAAAGTTTATCTTGTTGCAAACAAGCTTATGTTGTTGTTGTGTTGTGTTTCATCCTAAGCGCGGGCACAGCTCGGTCTCCGCACCTCATACAATAACCTTTGCGCTATATTACACACGTTTTTGATATGTCTCGGTAACGCGGCTTATCCGCCAGCGACAGAGGGCTTGCATAATAATGTGGGCTGACGTATTCGGTAAAGAGTTGCATTATGTCGCAGGAAGGTGTCGGAAAATACTACGATAAAAGGTCTTCGAATTTAAGCCAATAAACAAAAATATGGAAATAAATTTAACTATTATTGTGCGAATTATATCGTCGTGACCATATATCTAATTAAAACAGATACAATCAATTGAATTCTAAAAAAAATTCTAACTTGATCAGATGATACGAGTATGTGCTTACTTTAATATGGGTTGACACTCTCACCTGTAACACGCTCATCTAATATGTAATGTCTACGTAAACGTAGTAAACGAAGGAAGGAATACTATGTAATGTACGCGTGCGCAGCACAGGCGCGACACACGTGCACGCTCACACGCGCAGAGATAAGAGCGCGGTCACTCACCCTGCTGGAGAAATGGCGCTTGAAATCACTAAGAAAACAATTAATTCGAAATGGTTTTCATCAAGCCTTTTATGTAATCTTATCCATCCATCAACCTTTAGTAGTCCACTGCTGAACATCCACTTAATTTTATAAGCGATATAAAATACGAGTACGTACGTCCTTAACAAAAACAATTTCTAATTCCCGAAGCAAAAAAGAGAAGTGTTGAATGAGTGTTATCACTTAAGACGTGTGTATAAGTAGTGTAGTTATATGTGTCTATACGTAGCATTACTATGAAAACTCGTGAGAAAATCATTCTTTTGCTAGACCACGCGAGTCGTTCTCGCGTTTCGGTCAGATTGCCTTTCCAAGGCAAGAACCTATGTGTATCATACATTATTATTTGAAATCTTTGCTAATAGTAATGTTGCAGCCCAATTAAGCTATAAGACCAAGACCAAGAATCAAATAGCTAAGTAGTTTATTAAAAAGTTGTGGAGGAGAAACATAACTAAATCTCATTACACTCCCTGGCTGCACTGCTGGGTACGGGCATGGTACGGGTGTCCACCACAGACAAATCTGTGGAATGTGTAAAGAATATTCCACCACACTACTGCAATACGGATTGGTGGAAGGGTAGTAACCAACCATGTGTCTAATGTTCTCAAGTCACCCGAAGGTCTTTGACAGCAAAAGCTTCACTATTGAAGACAACCGGGATGATCGGACATCTTATTTTGGGGTTTGTTGCCAACGAATGTTCATTCATTATCTAGTGCTCCCGCAGATTTGTCCGTGGGGGAGATCCGTGCCCAGCAGTGGGACGCCTATGGGTTGCAGCTTAGCGGCATAGCTTAGGAAGTAGTAGATAATCAAAGGGCATATGCCCTTGCAATGCAGGACAAGTTAAGGTCACTCTCTCCGGACACGGTGAAAAGGACATCATCATCAGTAGATAATACCATACCCTAAGCATCATGGTAGTAATCTCAAAAGTTATCAATGAATGCATGCATATTATTTCATATATACGAGTACCTACATCGCAAAGCATCCAATAGGCGATCAGCACCGCGTCTTCCAAACAATGGAGGCAAGTTATTGTTTAGAATAGTGGCGTGGCGGAACGGACTGTGATCTTGAATGGAGTGAAAGTGGCTTCGGATACTTCCTGACACGTGGAAAGTGAATGCCAGCTGCGCTGCCCTGCCGGCCGGCGCGGCGCGGAGATAGCAGTGTCGTGTTCAGTGGAAATGCAAGAAAGTAAGGTCGTCGCACTCGACGAGGAGTGCTTTGGAGATCGCTTACTGGGCACTTGAAGGGACAACGCAGTAGTAGGTACATTCGTTGATAATTACAAGTTTTTCCCGAGGCTTCGACCGCGTCTATGTCGGTTTTCAATAAATAATTATCGACACCTATTCTAACATATAAGGGATGGTTTAAAATCAAATCAGTGGCAACGCCATCTGTTATCGCTGTGACAAATGTTTTTTAAATAAAAGTGCAAAGCATCCCAACGAATATATAACAAATCCGGGATGAGAAATATCATGTGTACTAATCTAGGATATCATCTACCAATGTGCTAAGGTTCATACAAATCTGTTTTTGCGTGGTGATGATGTGGTTACTCAACCCACATCCAAACATTATAACTTTCACATTTATGATATTAGTAAGATATATTTTACATTGAACGTCGAGCATAATCTTGTACCACTGACTACATTACTCCTCTGCTGGGTAATAATGCTGGGTCTAAGCGGATAAGCTATCTTTCATACTATATCATGATCATGACCACCATAATTTCTGATTAAGTCAATGAAACTACAGTCACTAGTATAATTAGAGTACATAAATTATTTTCAACTACATAAATTGACAGCGTTAACGTCACTATGAACCCGTAGATATGAAAGGTCAAGCGATATAAAATTGGGCCCGACCAAATAAGTTAATTCAGATAGACCGTTTGATTCAAAATGATTTCAATATAAAATCAACAAAGAATTTTTAAATTTATAACCAGCGAGACCAAAACTAGAGTGATTCAACTGATTTGAAATTCATAAGATTCTCGTCATCTCGCGTAAGTGCCGGCTTTTTAGCTTTATTAGCGTCTGTGTGTATTTTTTACTAACATAGTTTATAAATCTTTTTTAGACTAACTTCATAACATAGTTTATAAATCTTTTGTATAAGTACTAATTCATTGATCTTTATTGTCAGCAATATAAAGATTTTCATTTCATTTTCTATGTACAAAGTGTAAAATACTGTGGAAAATATTTGTCATAGATTTGCATTAGAATAGTCCTAGCAATACAATTCGGGTATGTATCACCAAAAGCTTGCATGACTTCAAGCATTCACACGTAGCGTTTTCATTGACAAACAGTGTTTACGCGAGTGTCTTTGGCAGTTTTGCATTTCGCAGCAGCTGCCCCAGCTAGGTGATTGATGTTTTCCGGATCAATGTATGGGGCGTAAATATTGAGATGGATTCGGCGGTGCGTATGAATGAGGTGAGGAAATTATTCACGTGATGGATGGAAGGGCGTTCACCTCGGGGTGCGGGTCGAGGACCGGCCGAGTTTCGCCAGCTGATCGCGCGTCATCGCTCCACGCACCGCTTTGGGCTGCATGACTAACAAATAGTCGGTACGGACGAGACCGATACCGTTATTAATTAATGCGTGATTTATTTCCGTGTAAAGTTAAATTGAGTAACATTTTGTACTTGTAATTTTTGGAGATGCGTAAGTTAATTTTTCGTAATGATTATTAACTGTAATTTTATATCCTTAGCTGACATCTGATCCTAATACACCACTACTACATGACGACCACAACCTCTCTGTCAAGAGCGAACATACATTGATTCATACAAGATACCATTTTTACTATTCGTATTTTAATGTAAAACAACTAACACATAAAACTATTATTTCATATCAATGTGGGGTTTCCGATGTTATTGTTAGTTCCCAATTTCTCCGCAAGCGCTCGTAACGTTTCCGAAGTTTTGCAAAAATGCTTCAATCACCAACACAAACATTCAGAAGCCTCATTTAAACGGAACGTGCATATATATTTAGCTTACTTAGTAAAAAATTTAATAATACTTAATTGTGTATTTACAGTTTAGTTTCAATTTTTGATTCTACTCGACAACAGATGTCAGAACGTAGCATCACGGCATTTTTCACAATTATTCGGCTTCTTAATATAATGTAAGACACTAATAAAGTCAAACAACAAAATTTTATTATTATTAAGTGTATTTATTATTATGTTAATCGGTTCATCGTCAACCACAGGGTAAATTGTTTAGTGCAAATGCAAACTTTATACAGACATTAAAAAAATATTTTTTGAATAGCAAATTATACATTTAAAAAATAAATCTTGTCATGGGAAATGTTGACAGCTGTTTATAGTTTTACAAATATTTTTTTCAAAATTGCTGTTTAATTAATTTTAAACAACATAAGTATAACATTGTGAGTATTGCTCTTTTTTTTTAAATTTTTTACTTCTCTCTAATTGGGAAAGACAATGGTTCAACGTAAATATGGGCCGGAGACGAGCTACGAAGACCGCAAGCACCGCCGCCTGCAGGTGGTGTACGCGCGGCAGACTCGTGAGCGGCAGATCTTCATGGAGGAGCTCAAGGAGATCCGCAAAATCAAAGAGCGCCGCATCATGAGGACAATTGTCAAAGCCGTCGGCCCTAAATGGTACCAGGCACTCAGCGAGCCCCAGCGAAGCGCTCTAAGTACTCTAGAATTCTCAATATACCAGGATATACTGGAGGGCCGCCCCGTACGCACTGCCGGCATCATGCGGGAGCTGGGCCTATTCCCTCGCCCAAATCACCTGGACCTCATGAACTGTGTTTACCTCGGCCGTAAAGATCCAAAGGAGATGCTCGCTCAACTATTTCTAATGACTTACGGTCACACCATTGATGGAAAGCAGCTGTCGTACTGTCTCAATGCGAGGCTCATGCTATCTGGGATACTTTACTTGGGCCTCGATAAACTTTTAAAATCACTTCGAGAAAGATTTCGTGCTGAACCACAGCCTGCCAAGCGCAAGCCTAAGCCTAAGCCTAAAATAAAACCTGCATTACAATCGCCTTATCTTCAGGAAATGGTCGCTTGCTTGAATAAGCGTCCTAAGCCAAAACCCGATCGTCCACCACCTCTCCCGAACCTGGATGACTTGAACGAACCATATGAGGAGGAGCCTCCGATGCCAAGGCCCCCGCCCCCGCCGCCGCCGCCCCCACCTCCTAAAAAGAGATTAGCTCGAGGGTACTGCGACAAATTGGCCGGAATAATCCGTATCGAACCTCACTCCTCCGTCACTGCCCTCACGGTTAAGACTACCACACGCTCGTTGCAACGCCACAGAGGCAGAGGATCGAAAATAAGTGTCGAAGTTAAAAAGACTTATGGCATAAGCATGTCGAAAACAAAGAAAACCAGCCGACGGAGGAAGCTTCAGGCTCCCAGTACGGGGATGTGGAATGCGCAATACATGATCACGGGTGTGTATCGGATTCACGGAAAAACAGTTTTCGTGCTCGGCAACGTTTCGATACTGCCGCCGCTCGGCGACCTTATCCACGGCGGATATAGGTACTTAGGCGGTGAATGCATAAACATACATTGCGGTTTCCGCGGACGACCGCCGCCCCCGAAACCCGACCCCTGCGATTGCGTAAAGACATGGCACGATACTGTATTCGAATACGTAAGAAAAACCAAGTGTTATTGCGGTCACTACTATGATTACGGCAACGAAGGGGCCTTTCTGCCAGACGAGCTGCCGTTTTTCCAAAAGCCCACAAGAAATAAACCTTACCAGTTTAATTATCAAACTATATATAATTTGGATCCTAAGCAGTTGCAGGTTGAGAAGGAATTCAAACGAATTTGGGACACTGATAGCGTGCTTCACGAAGACGACGGAACCACAGTGGGGAAAAAGGATAAAAAGAAGAAAAAGACTAAGAGGTCGTCTACTACTTGCTTAGGTCAAAATCCGAGGCCAGAGGACTACCTCAAATGTGCTTTACGGCTGATAAGACGTGACAACGTCGCGGCGAGGCTGCCGGACATCCACTTGGTGCCAGAGCTCAAGGAGTGGATGCGGAAACGAATTTATGGTCCGTACACTCGTCGCCAGAAAGAGGAGATGTTGCGTAAGAGCAATGCCTACTGGCAGACTTTCTTAACTCTAGCTGTGAAAGGATTCGGCCACGTATCGCCTCCTCAAGACCCGACATACGCGGGCCACACCACCTGGGTTCACAAGCAAGAGCTAAACGACAAATTTAGGAAATTCACTCACAAGTATCGACTGGAACTGTTCAGATCCCTCGCCAAAGTAAACAATATGATGTGGCCGTCCATGTGCCAAGCGCAGTGTCCCGATAAGAAGTTTCGAGAAATATATTTCTCATATCTATTTGGACGCGTAGAAGACCTCCAGTTGATGCATCCGTACAGTGCGCGAGAGTCAGCGGAAAGGAAATTTGTTCTTGCTAACAAGAGATATTGCTGTCCACCTGCCGGTGTTGAGAATTTAGAATGAATAATAACAAAAAATCTCTTTGTAATTCTGTCCCAATATAAATTTTGCTTTTCCTTTGAAGATTTTTTATTTGATTTTTAGAAACACGTTAACATTTAGGGTACGTTCTAGGCCTCCATTTCTAGAAAGCCGTTATGCTTTACAAAAAAATTCAAATTAGCAGGGTTTGAAATAAAAATACATTCATACATAATTCATAATTTAATGTCATAAGTATATCGTAATAATATACCTAATCTACTATTTTACATGAAGTCATTGTAACAACTAAGTTGTTGTTTGATAATATTACATTCAAATAGAATAATTTCAATAACGAATTTCATTTTTCCATCGGCTAAATTCATTTGTATTGCATTCATTGTTACATTCATCGAATTAGATTATAATTAATCGTATGGGTATTAAAATAATTTCTCTCTTACATCCGTACCATCTCTACAAAATACCATACTCACTACATTATCATACAAGTCTTATATTATCATTATTATAAAAATCTATAACATTTTTAATATACGGCTAGAGCTACTGCAGTAGGTGTCTACCACTACGACTCTAGGCTAAGGGATATTCAATCTTCTTTGGTATAATTGTTAAAGAAAACAAAACAAACACTGAAACTTGATGCGAGAACTTAAACCTGATTAATGGAGACAATACTGATAGAACAAAACGTTAATGTCATTTAAAGCATATCTTTACATTACATAACTAGTAAACAAACATTAACAACACCCAGACACGAGTACATGGCGTAGTAAATAGTTGTGATTCAAAATAAATGTACATATAACACAGTAAAACATAAACAAAATTAACCTTAACCTTACATTGCAATACGAAATGCATGTCTGTATTATAATAATAAAAAAAAATATCCAATTTTTTAGAAATAAGCAGTGCTAATTTATTAATATTTGTGCAATTAATTGTAAAATTCAATTTAATTGAAAACATGAAAATTGAGATAGTAAAAAGTTTTAAGTTAATAACCAAGTGCGTTAGTACAAGTTAAAATCTTGATTCCATCCATTTGTTAAGGAGCGGTGCCATACCCGATTGCATTCTTTTAAATCGAAATTCAATTTTCTATCTCTGGAAACAATAGAAATACAAAGAATAGGTAATCTTAGTTTATATTGAATTATCTAAATATAAGAAATCTGTTATTGTAATGTACGAGTACATATTACGTACCTAACTATTGTACAAATAAAAAATTGTAAGCGATAATTATTATAAAATGTTCTAAAATAAGAATTGAAGATAGATATAAAATAAACTCAATATACTTATACTTTTATTAGATTAGAGAAGGTACATTGTCAAAGTAGTATAAATAACTATTTAATAATTTGACAAAAGCCGGATTATTTCTTAGGTCTATAAATAAAGAGCTAGTCACAATGAAGAGTTAGCATGATTGGAAGAACGTGGAATGAAAACTATGAGAGTAGTAACAATATGTCAATATGGCTTCAACAATAAAATTGTAGTATTACTGATGACATCAGCACTGCACATGAAGCTACAAGCAGAAGATTCGGAATGAACGTTTTCATATGGTATTGTTAGTAAAATTATTCCATGTAAAACAATACAGAATGTTTATGGTATGATGATATGGTATGAGACCGCGCGCACATTACCTCCTTCTAATAATAAACATGACACATCGAAATAACGTGTAACAAGGCGATATTCTGGGCAAGAGATTTGAGCTAAAATAATTTTAATTTAAAAAAAAGTTGAATTTGAGTTTTACATTTTACGCTTGCGTAAAAGTAGTATGCTAAAGAAACTGTAAGAATAGTCATTAAAAATCGTAAAAAAAATATAGGAATTTACAATTAAATATACATATCAACGGAAACATGCGCTCTTAAACCTGCAGTTTTGAAATCAAAACTGAAATAGGCGCAGTTTATGTGAATGGGCTTATTAGCTTTCATACGATACCGAGAAGGTAAAAGCTTAATACGATTCGGTATGACTGAAGATGGCTTTTGATACTGAATCAAAGTATAAGAAAGGGTAATCTCGATGAAACTTTTCGTTTCGTTCATTGTTAGTCATAGAAAATCATCCCTCCTGAATTTTTAGGTATTAGACGACATAAAGTTTAGTCTATAAATACCCACTTCAGTATTAACCGGCAAAAACCTAGCCAAACAATGTTCTCTTATAATACTTGTAATTCAGAATATAGGCTATTTTCGAAACGAACATTCTTATTGGTGTACCACTGTTTGGTGGGAGAGTTGCAGGCAGAGCAAAGACAAGTATGGTATAGTAATACTCGACAACTGATCAGGCGGACGGAAAATTTTAGATGCGACAGAAACAAAATTTCTCTTAACCCCTTCGGATAGTTCTAAAGCTCAAAACTCTAAACGAATAGATACACTAGCTGTGCTGGGAACTGAACGGCTCATTAAATAAAATAATATACCCTTCGGGTACATACGGATCCCTGAATGGCGCTTTTTGGACTGTTCTGCGATTTAGAGCCCCTGATGCGAACAGGAGAAGTTATGCGCGTATCTACAAGTGCACGACTGGCGCCTGTTGTCTTCAACAGGCGCTCATATTACCCAAGATTAATTTTAATTGAATTTTATTTACGCTGGATTTCAATAACCTATCTACGGATATATTTGGCTATCGGAGATAGATATTTGACATAAGTTCCATATAAAATGTGTCACATTTCTATCTCCGATAGCCAAATCTATCTGTAGATAGGTTATTGAAATCCAGCATTAATCGGTCAACGTGCCGGAGCTGAAAGGACAACCACATAAATGAATAAACTCTTCAGAAACGGAGCCCTAAAACGGCGCTTACAATAATCAGACTATCACTAAATTTGCAGCTCCTGATGCGAGTGGGGGGAGTTGTGCGCGGGGTGGGGGTTGTGGGTCGTGTGGGGGGTGTGGGTGGTGTGGGGGGCGTGGGGGGCGTGGGGGGCGTGGGAGGCGGGCGCGCGCTGCTGCAGGTGTACCAGGGCGGACAGCAGGCGCGTGTTGGCCTCGTCGAGCGCGGCGATGCGGTGCTCCTGCGCCTCGATGACGCGCTGCTTGTGCGACAGCGCCGCCGCCATGTTGCGCTGCTCGCGGCGCAGCTCGTCCTCTACGCAGATTAACCTGGGGACGTTTGGTTGCTGCTTAGAACATATTTTATACTAGTGGACGCCCGCAGCTTCGCTCGCGTAGAATTAGACTCATTAACGACGTCTGCCCGCGTTCGGGTTGCCCACTTGACTTCAAAAACGGCAGTTTCCGGCAGTTTCATACTAACTTTGCACCCCCGTTTTACCCCCTTAGGGGGTGAATTTTCAAAAATCCTTTCTTAGTGCTCCCCTACGTTATAAAAGGAACCCCTGTGCAAAATTTCAAGTTTCTAACCCTTATAGTTTAGGCCCTGCGTTGATATGTCAGTCAGTCAGTCAGTCAGTCAGTCAGTCAGTCAGTCAGTCAGTCAGTCAGTCAGTCAGTCAGTCAGTCAGTCAGTCAGTCAGTCACCTTCTCCTTTTATATATATAGATAGATAGAAGATAGATTCTTTATTCGTCCTAAACCCTTAATGCTTTGCTCCGAGTTTTAAATTAGTTAAAACATAAATTATTTTACATCATTTCATTTCATTTTTCATTTCAATTCATCTTTCCAATGTATTTTTTTGGTTCTGAAATTAACCCGAATTTGAATATTGCTCCATGAAACAAAACATAGTATAGTAAAAAAATAAAAAAATAAAAAGGGGGATTAATTCCACCAAGCTGGCTAACTACGCTTTTGTACATTTTATGTGAAGTTATGGCGCAGTCTTCGACATGCAGGTTTGCTCGCGATGTTTTCCTTTATATTTACACGGTTTAGGTGATTTGTTACTAACAAATTAATATGCTAAATAGTAGCGTGCACAAATAATTTGGACAGGATTTATATTAATTTATATTATTATTTTAATAATATTGAACCTTCTGAACCAATATGAAAAATGTATCGATAGCACATGTTTTCTCCACTAATTGGCTAACGCTATATTGGCGAATGAAAATTCGCCAGAGATTTTTGTACCTCTTAGAGATATATATATAATTAATATTTATTGCGGTTTTATGTACCTCTTAAAGATACATACTCATAATAATATTTATAGTGATTTTGTAATTTTACAAGGCAAAGCACTTTTATGCCTGTTTGGTGGGCACGCGTCTGTTTTTTTCGTTGCTTAGTTACCTGGATATGATAGCCTTCATCTTGGCGTCGTTGTGGTCGTGCCCCGAGTCGCCGGGCCCCAGCCGCCCGCGCAGCAGCTCCACCGAGCACTTGAGCCTCTCTATTTCACGCTCGTACTGTTGGAAACAATTCATATATACATAATATTTCTTGTATACGTGTGTATGACAGTGAACTCCTCCTAAACGGCTGGACAGATGTTGATGAAATTATTTGTGTGTGTTCAAGGGGATTCGAGAATGGTTTAGATTCACAATTTGCTCCACTGGAAAATGTTTGTTAAATACTATTTTAGTATTTTTATTTTTACCCGTCGTTCATTGACGTGAAGCGTCGCGTCACTGACATTTCATATGGCAGAACAACGTTTGCGGGCTCAGCTAGTATAAATATAACTTCCAATAGACAAATATTCATGTAAATACTAACATTTCAACCAATCCGCATTGGAGCAGCGTGGTGGAGTATGCTCTAGACCTCTCACAGCTGTGGGAAGACCAGTGCCCAATAGTTGGTTGTAGATGAGGTATTAAACAGTACCTGTTCAATGGTCCGGTGATGGTTGGTGACGCGCCGGCGGCCCGTGGTGCTGTACAGCGTGTCCTCAACTTCGTCGGAGCTGTCCGTCAGCTCGCGCGCCGACTCCAGGCTCAGCCGCCGCTGCAGCTTGTCCCGCCCCCGCGCTTCTCGCCTCACCCCCTCCCTAACCCCATCTCTCACTCCTTCCCTCACCCCATCTCTCACTCCTTCCCTCACCCCATCTCTCACTCCTTCCCTCACCCCCGCCCGCTCACTCGCCTCGCTAGACTGCGACTCGCGCCCGTACACCCGCGACGGAGAATCCCTCCTGTAATACTCCTGGCGTTCCAAGTCCTCGTTCAACCGACTACTCGACATCTTCGCCCCCGAATACGTCCTGTCCAACGGGTAATTTGACTCGGGGATCGAACTCTCTGTCATAGTGAACTTCTCGGGCGAGTTTTTGGAACTCTCCATGTTGTATAGGGCCTTCTGACTGCGCGATATCTGCAACCGGTACATTTCTTTGTTCACCTCCTCGACGTTCGAGTCCGATCTGCTCATTGGATAGTTTGAGTCTGAGGAGATGTGGTGCGGCTTGCTTTCGTAGAGAGACTCGCCGCGTTGCCCGAAGTGTTTCAAGTTGAGCTGGTTTTGGTTGGTAGAGTATGAGAGCATCGGGTTGGTTCGGGGCATTCGAGTCTTGCTGCTCTTACGAAGACTCGGCGAGTTACTCGACGACTCGTCATCTCTGATTCTGGGCGAGTGACTGTGGTTGCTCTTCTGATACACTTCTTCGTAGTTACAGTTGTCGCGGGCGACTTTTCGGTGGGTGCTGTTTCGATTCTGCTGGTCATAGTTTCTCTCGTCGTTGAAGTTGGTGGATCCTTCTTCGGAGTTGGTCTCGACATTGTCAGTGCTGAGGCCCTCCTCGTCTATAGAGGAACTTGACGAGCCGCACGGACACCGCTTCGAATTCCTGTTGTCGCTGTTCTTTTGCTGCCGATTGTCCTCCATATTGTACACGGGATTGGTGAACACCAACGGCGCTACCTTTGTATTGTTAGCGTTTGCGTTTTGTACGTTGTCAGCTGTTGTGAAGTTCTGGATCCCGTATTTTTGTATGTCGTACTCAATCTTCTGTTGCACTGGGCTCTTTGGGTAGAACTTCTCGTTTTTGCTGTCATAGTAGATCTTATCCCTCTGTTTTTGGTAGTTAAGTTGCGAATACCTACTCATCGGTTGGCCTCCGTTCTCATAAGGCTGGTGGTGATGTGTTGAGTTCTCGATGGGGCTAGAGCTTTGGCTGTAAGTTGCGATGCTTTGGTAGCCCGAGCTCGCGACGTTTGAAAGACCGCTTATTGACACGTTAGAACCGTTATTTGTGTAGTTCGTTTTGTTCCCGTTGACAATGCTGTTATTATTAGACTTGGATTGCGCCATATTTTTCTTGTTCATGACGAGTTTGTCGTCAACAATGTCTGAGTCGTCTGCGTATTTTAATAAGTCAGATAACTCTTCTAACGTAGCAGTTTCCTTCATGATATTCTGCATGTCGTTGGCGCAATAGTTGTGGTTGATGCTATCGCTGCTCGGCGACCGCTCCGTATTATAGTTGGTATTGTTATGGAAATGTGACTGTTGGTTGAAGCTATTCGGCTTGTACCGTTCCTGGAACCGTCTTTCGAGGCTTTCGTTCAGTCCGTTGCTGATGCCCTTCGGATATTGGTCGGATCCGAAGCCTATCTGTACCACCTTGAGATTGACGCAGTGTTCTTGATTGTTGTACTGCGAGCTGTATCTATCCGGGTTGACATTTTGAATGACCGGACTAGATCCGTATCCGTTTCTAGGAAGAGTCGCTGAGCGCGAGTTGAAACTGGGTGACTTTGAAACGGACACGTAGGAGCCTTTGAACTTGGCTTCGTCAGAGTTCTGTTTGGATGGGCTGACGTTGAACTGGACGCCGTTTTTGTTCATGATGGGCGAGCTGTGGGCGAAGTTGCCGTTGAGCGGGCCGCTCGCCGGGGCCTCGTCAGGCTGCTTCGTCGGTGTGTTGCATGTGGGATCGTTGAACCTACGAAAGAGTAATGATACAAAATACAAAAAATACAAAAATCTTTATTTTCTTAACGTAAAATACATTGTTTAGAGTTGGATCCCTATCCTCCATTTTAGCTTACACTGTGATAAGGAGGGATAGTGCCTTCCCCTACCTTTCCAGTATCAAAGGAAAACAAAAAAAAATAAAAAAACAAAAATAAAAACAATAAAAACAGACTACATAACTTAAGATAAGATTTTTTTTTCCTTATTCTTTTTCCTTACCAGAACAAACTAAGTTACATAAATATATGTACGCACATGCCTTAACCTTAACTAACCTTATAATTTTTTTTTTTGTGATGAATGATGATGACTAAGTATGACGATGAGGACTTTGCAGCTTGTTTTAATTTTAACTGAAGGAGTAAGATGGGAAATCAAAAGGAATTCAATGAATATCAACCGATTTTTATCGTTTTCGAAGATGATGCAACAAAAAGTTGTCACTTCCAGTCGATTCTGCTTTAGATCTTTGTATCTGCGATCATCTACGCATGTGTTGATACAATAGTTTTAGATGTACCCTCCTTGTGTGTTATATTTATTAGTTCGTAAATTGTTATTTCTCTATAAGCGAATAATGTATTTATTCTTTGGGAAATAAAGTTCTTTACCCACAAAAGTACTCACCTAAAGATGTTATCCGTTATCTTTGGCGCCGGCCCATCGTCATCACTGGCTAATCTTTTGCTTAGTTCATCCAATATGTCGGATAACGGGTCCAACTCCTGGAATTTCAAGATTGTAAGAATGTAATATGCGTTTTAATTTTAGGGTCCACAAAACTTGTGTATGTATTTATCTACATAAGTCCAGAATAAAACTATCACGCTTTTTAATAATAAATGCTCATTGAAGAAATCCATATAGGTTATGCAAGCTATTTTTGAAGAAGCGTATAAGCTGTTTGCATAACTGGAAGTGTTGCGTCCATTCTTGATCCGTCGCCAAAGCTTTAGTATTTTTCATTCATTCATCATGTTCATTCGTTCATCTATCCACCTATTTATATATTCAGTGCCAAATTCAAATTACTTGTTAACCCATGAAATAATCACTTAATAATGTAGTCATTGATTTACTGGATGTATTCATTCATTAGCTGGACAATCATTCAATCGTTCATTCGTTCATTGAGAAACTATTCAAAACTAGGGCGTTCACTAGTTCGCTCGCGTGGAATTAGACATAATAATAGATTCTTCTTAACGCGTTAACTTTAGCTGCACAAATTTGTAATGAATCCGTAAATGTGTTATCCCCTATGTTTATTTTACACCCTTTAGGGTAACTTTTTACAAACTTTGAATGCCATATTTATGCTTCTAGTTCAAAAAATGCCAATACTTTCATACAACCTTTCATCCCCCTTTTCAAACCTTTACAACACATTTTAAAAGCTTTTATTTAACTTCACTCGTATGTATGTATGTCCTGGAATCTTGCAATCAATATTTCACCCACTTCCACTGAAGCTATCGAGCTGAAATTTGGCACACATATTTGGTTCCGATGACAATGCACGAAAATAAAAAAAAGTTATAAAAAAGCTTTTTTTAAAAAAAAATATTTAATAATTCATTATTACAATTAAAAATCAATAATCAAGGTTATATAACTTGCCTGTATCCTCGCCGCAGGCAACTTGGGCAGACTGTCCGCTAGCAGCGCGTGCAGGGTGGCCAGCTGCTTGCCCAGGTCGACGTGCGGCGCCCACTCGGGGTCGGGCTCCACGGCCTCGCGGGCGCCCTCCGATCCCCCGCCGGAGCCCTGCGAGGCCCCCGAGTTGCGCTTGCTGCCGTCCTGCTGTGCCTGCTGCTGCTGCTGTTGCTGTTGGTGTTCTGGTCGCGTCTGGGGTTTTAAAACGGATTAAAGTCAATAAAATGTTCGTAGCTTAAGGGCTTAATCATACGTGATGGCACGTCAGGCACGGTAGGTAGTGGCAAAATTTTACAGGCGCTTTAAGCCGTCACTTCCTGTTGTTAACAATTTTTCAACAATTTTGACCATGACATTGACTGCGTAGTAATAGATTTTTAGATTTTGATCTACTCGCACTTTGTTGCGTTTGCGCAGTACACAAATATCGACGGGATCAGCGGGCGTGGCGCCTACAAAGCTCGTCACCACCACGCTACGTCAGTAAATGCCTTATTTGGTGTTGACTGAACTAAGAACTTAAAACAAAAATAGCGGTGACAGCCTAAAAATACCATGTGCTGTAGCGGTGAAGAAAAACAACGTGAGGAAACCTGCTTGCCTAAGAGTTCTTCATAATGTTCTCGAGGGCATGTGGAGTTTTCCAATCCTCACTTGGTAAGCGTGGTGGACTATGGTCCACTATACTATATCCTTTTCGAAGAGGAGACCTACGCTAAAACTCAGTGAATCTTACCGAGATTGTTCTGAGGAAGGCCTTCATGTTGGGGGCCTCCTGTTCGAGGAAGTCGTTCAGGAACTCCATGAAGGCCTCCTTGCCCTGGAAACGAGTGAAGTTGGCCAGCGTCTGCAGCGTCTTCGCCACCAGCGTCAGGTTGCGCGCCGCGCGCTCGTTCGGGTATTCTGCGGGTAGTATTGAGTGCACTTTACCAAACAAATTGTTTACAAAATGAACACAGAACAACCCAGAAGAAAGAAATAAAGATTTTCTTTCTTTCTTCCCGAAAGTATTATCTGTTTCTTACATGTTGAGCGGTGAGTAGTACCTTCGCAGAAATGATTTTCTGAGTGTATTTGGTGGTATGAAGTGAGCGCACGAGCGGACGCGCCAATTCTTGCAATGTGATTGGTTGGCCGAGTGGCGCTGGGGCAGCGCTTGTCGTGATTCGTTCTAAGCTGTGCAGATGCGTCATGCGACAACTGCACTCTTTCTTGCATTGGAGTAACTGTTTGATGTGCAGAGTTTTGCCGAGCGTTCAACATCCAAGGCACAGACAACACAACGCAAAACGTAGTAACAACGTGCCATAAAAACATATTTTTATTTTATAGCCTAATGCAAATTTGCATGATTTCACAATCGATATTGCTATAAAAAATATTCTTACCGTGAATAATTCCAAAAAGACTAGGAGAGAGAATAGCGGGGCAAAGGAATCGAAGGAAAATTGATGCACTGATCAAGTTGTCCGAGATGTCTTCTCGGCCCATGGATATAAGTCTGAAACGAAAGAATTGATTATTTAACATTTGCTTCATATTTAATTAAACAAAATAATAAAAAGTCCGCATAAGTTTACCGACGGCGACATGCGAAGTCAAAAGCAACGTCCATAGCCCAATGGCTCACGTCGAATGTGATCGAAAGAGTTAAGCAACGACGGGCGCGGTGCGTTTGTGGATGGGTTACCGATAGTGGCAAAAAAAGTATGGACGCTACCTTGCTTCGGAGGGCACGTAAAGCCGTCGGTTCCGGTTGTTTTCAACGGTGGAAACAGTCTTTAAGCCTTGTCGAAGACCTTCGGGTGGCTTGAGAACATTCGACACTGGGTTAGCCACTAACTATGCCCTAGATCTCCCGCAGCTGTGTCTGTGGGGGAGACCAGTGTCAAGCTGTGGGACGTCTATGGGTCGCAGCGAAGTTCGAATTCAGCGCATTAAAGTTCAGAGCTAGACTTAATGTTAGTCCGTATATAATAATGATACCTTTCGCGGAAGGTGGCGAAGCAGTCTCGCAGCGGGGGCGGGAAGCGCGGCGCGGAGGCGGCGATGGCGCGCCAGGCGAGCGCGACCGCGTCCCGCAGCGCCGCCTGCTGCCGCCGCAGCGCCGCGCCGCCGCCCGCGCGCAGCGTTTCCACCTCGCACTCCGCCGCGCCCGGGCCCGCCGCCGCCGCCACCGCCTCGCCCAGCGTGTCCTGTATCACGTATTACCTTTCGCGGAAGGTGGCGAAGCAGTCTTGCAGCGGGGGCGGGAAGCGCGGCGCGGAGGCGGCGATGGCGCGCCAGGCGAGCGCGACCGCGTCCCGCAGCGCCGCCTGCTGCCGCCGCAGCGCCGCGCCGCCGCCCGCGCGCAGCGTTTCCACCTCGCACTCCGCCGCGCCCGGGCCCGCCGCCGCCGCCACCGCCTCGCCCAGCGTGTCCTGTATCACGTATTACCTTTCGCGGAAGGTGGCGAAGCAGTCTCGCAGCGGGGGCGGGAAGCGCGGCGCGGAGGCGGCGATGGCGCGCCAGGCGAGCGCGACCGCGTCCCGCAGCGCCGCCTGCTGCCGCCGCAGCGCCGCGCCGCCGCCCGCGCGCAGCGTTTCCACCTCGCACTCCGCCGCGCCCGGGCCCGCCGCCGCCGCCACCGCCTCGCCCAGCGTGTCCTGTATCACGTATTACCTTTCGCGGAAGGTGGCGAAGCAGTCTCGCAGCGGGGGCGGGAAGCGCGGCGCGGAGGCGGCGATGGCGCGCCAGGCGAGCGCGACCGCGTCCCGCAGCGCCGCCTGCTGCCGCCGCAGCGCCGCGCCGCCGCCCGCGCGCAGCGGGTCCACCTCGCACTCCGCCGCGCCCGGGCCCGCCGCCGCCGCCACCGCCTCGCCCAGCGTGTCCTGTGTCACGTATTAACAATTACATCCTTACGGCTCGCGTCGATCAAACATAAGTAAATGAAAGAGAGTGCATACACTGATACTACCGGCGTCGTACGATGACGTCCAAAGTATCAGTGTATGCACTCTCGTTCATTTACTTATGTTTGATTTGATCGGCCGAGTTCGACCGTTGACGTACGAGCATACTTCGGCCGATGACGGATTTGGTGTATCTCTACCGTTAGCCTTACTGGTATATAATATCGATCGATGTTTAACCGAGTAATGGCTATATCGGATTATGATCGGCAGAACTGCAGGTGAAGCTAGATTTTGATGAAATATTGATGTGAAACATCTTTAGGCGGAGGGTAAACCAG
Organism: Carterocephalus palaemon; assembly: GCA_944567765.1. Lineage (NCBI taxonomy): Eukaryota > Metazoa > Arthropoda > Insecta > Lepidoptera > Hesperiidae > Carterocephalus > Carterocephalus palaemon. The sequence continues at coordinate 10,965,478 of OX155641.1, read as the reverse complement.
ATTTTTGTCGTGGCGAGCCGTAGCGACGCTTCGCCACGCTATATTATGATGGAATATTATATACTATACAGTTCCGACAAATGACAGTCGTAAATCATCTATATTAATATACATAACACAGGCTCGCGCCTACTTTGGGGTCAGATGGCCGTGTGTGAGAATGTCCAAGATATTTATTTATTTATATTCTATATAATAAAAATGAATCGCAAAATGTGTTGGTAAGCGCATAACTCAACAACGCCTGGACTAATTTGGCCAATTCTTTTTTTTAAATGTTCGTTGAAGTTCAAGGATGGTTTTTACGGCGAGAAAAATTTGAAAATTCATCCCCTAAGGGGGTAAAACGGGGGTGCAAAGTTAGTATGAAGCTTTGCCGTTTTTGAAGTTAGTGAATGTGTAACGCGAGCGAAGCTGCGGGCGTCCACTAGTTATTAATAAAATATTTTATAATTTTTTTTTCTTATATATTTTAGTTCCTGTCATTATCTGTACTTTTGTGCCTATTACTTGTACAACATAATTTCGATATTTCACATCTGCCAGGCGTACCGTGATTAAAAGAATATCTTTATATTTAATAAATTTTTTTTATTAAATATAAAGATATTCTTTTAAACCATCCCTTGATGGCACAGGTAATTCTGCGCTGAAGGTGAGCGAGCGGTCGCCAGTGCGGCGCATGTCGAGCGCGATCACTTCGCTCTACTGGTAAAGGTAGCATTCGGTTGTTAACGACCGCGACTCACGACCGGTGGGCGTGGCTAGAGAGCGGCGTGGCGATCGCGACCCGACGCTGGCGAGAAGCACTTCAAAATGGCACTTTTCTTTTTTATAATTTAAAAGTCGTTTTATGAGTATTTGAAAGCAACCATCTTCTTCTCGTGATGTGAAAATTAAGTCAATATATAATACACTAACTGTACCCTGCCACGCTTCGCTGTGGCACATTGTGATTGAATGGTTGTGAAATGAGAAACAAAACAAAGAATACATGTCATATAAGTTTAATTTTGCAACACTTGTGGATATACAATATTTTTCGCGGATCATATAAGTTTAATTTTGCAACACTTGTGGATATACAATATTTTTCGCGGATATACGACTGATGCAAAAATTAGATAAAAACAATCCTTGATGCGGATTATATATCATGCTAAAATTTCAGCTCGATCGGTGCAGAACTTTTTGAGTTTTTGAAGCGTACACAAACCAACGTAACATTTTTATATATATAGATAGATATTCTTAGCAACCGCGACCCGCGAGCCGAGCAACTGACGTCACCAACCTGCAGGTACTGATCGCCGACCAGCTTGAGGTACGCCTCCATGCTCTTGGTGGCGAGCGAGTTCCCGCGGAAGGTGAGCGAGTGGTCGCCGGTGCGGCGCACGTCGAGCGCGACCACGTCGGCCAGGTAGCGTAATACATAGATATTATTAGCAACCGCGACCCGCGAGCCGAGCAACTGACGTCACCAACCTGCAGGTACTGATCGCCGACCAGCTTGAGGTACGCCTCCATGCTCTTGGTGGCGAGCGAGTTCCCGCGGAAGGTGAGCGAGTGGTCGCCGGTGCGGCGCACGTCGAGCGCGACCACGTCGGCCAGGTAGCGCGGCGCCTGCCCCGCGCCCGCCATGCACAGCACCAGGGCGCTGCCGATGTCCTCCTTCGCCTTCACGCCTGGTAACAACGTAAAGTTAATGTCTATTATGTGAGAAGAATAGCTAGCGAGTATTTAGGCGATCGATTCATTTCGTCGTGTAATATTATAGTCAGCCCACAATAACCGGGGCAACCTGAAAAGGTCAGCGAAAAACAAATTGGACTTAACTTTATGCCACGTCGGTTTGTGGATGGGTGACCGCTAGTGGCAAAATTTCATAGACATTGCCGTGCTTCGATGGACACGTTAAGCCATCGGTCCCGGTTATTTTAAATCAGCCTTTCCCAAAGTGGGCGATAACGCCCCCTTGTGGGCGCTGCAGGCCTAAAGGCACTTACTGCCCAGTAAGAGACCCAGAAAAAAAATGGGGCATCCTACTGTGCTCAGATTTCAAGTTAACTCTTGCGAGTTATAGATAGTAAAAGTCTCGTTTAGAATTAATGTTTAATCTCCACTAATATAGCTCACAATAATTAATTAATTTAATTTGAAGTTATATTGGTTTTTAAGTAGGTAAAAAAATGGGGGCGCTAAAAATAATTTATTCTCAAAGTGGGCAGTAGACAAAATAAGTTTGGAAACCCCTGTTTTAAATGGTAAAATCAATCGTTAAGCCTTCGAGTGGCTTGAGAAAATTCGACACCTATCCGCAATGGAGCAGCGTGGTGGAGTATGCCCTAGACTTCCCGCAGCTGTATCCGTGGGGATGACCAACACAAATATGAGCTCAATAAATGTATAATTTACCGATAACGGGCTCGAGATACTCGCACAGCCGGCGGTAGTTCCGCTTGAGGTAGTCCAGGAAGCGCGCGTAGTGGTCGAGCGGCAGCACGTCGACGCACTGGTAGCGGCACTTGATGCGCAGCGCGGGCGCGGGCGCGGGCGCGGGCGCGCGGCCCGGCGACGCCGGCTTGTCGCCCTCGCTCACCGGGTACCACCGCTCGTTGAGGTATCGCGACGATACGTCGTCGATAATAAATGTATAATTTACCGATAACGGGCTCGAGATACTCGCACAGCCGGCGGTAGTTCCGCTTGAGGTAGTCCAGGAAGCGCGCGTAGTGGTCGAGCGGCAGCACGTCGACGCACTGGTAGCGGCACTTGATGCGCAGCGCGGGCGCGGGCGCGGGCGCGGGCGCGCGGCCCGGCGACGCCGGCTTGTCGCCCTCGCTCACCGGGTACCACCGCTCGTTGAGGTATCGCGACGATACGTCGTCGACCGGGATGCGTACTGTGCCTGCGAACATATTATGGAATGTTCAATTAAGACAATTTAATAGAATGAGCTCATAGGCGTAATATTACGTCTATGAATATATTGATCGAAGATGAATATACCATGAAAAATAAGAGATGACCTAAAGGTGCAAATACCAGGTCATAAAATCCCAAAAAAAACAAAAAAAAAATTATGGAATGTTGACGACGTGCAACAGCTTTGAACTGGCATTGAAAAGAGGAACTTTACATACTTTACATACCTAACTTACTTTAATAAGTCGCAAAATCTTCTGGCAAGTTTAACAATAGGCAGATAAAAAGATCGAAAAAATACATTATTTTAGTTCAGCAATAAATTGAGTTTTAACGCAAGTTATTGCAGTTTTTCCTATCTACTTTGAATATAGCGCGAAAACGCTCATAGGTGTCATGGGGTCCGCTTGACGTTACGCCTAGGTAAATATGCCGCTGTATTCAACAGAAGCCCAAAGTAAAGGTTAATTTTTATTTAGCCATGACGTCATCCGCTCTTATTGGCGTTTCAGTCAACATGGCCGCTTACTGTATTTTATACTTTTATTTTAATGATGAATGAAATCTTATTAATCTCAATGTTTTTATTAAAACTTGTCAATTTTTTAGGAATTATAATATACTTGTTCCGCTAAAACCATTTATTCTTTATTTTAAAAGCTTTTATTTAACTTCACTCGTATGTATTAATGTAAGTATGTATGTCCTGGAATCTTGCAATCAATATTTCACCCACTTCCACTGAAGCTATCGAGCTGAAATTTGGCACACATATTTGGTTCCGATGACAATGCATGAAAATAAAAAAAAAGTTGTAAAAAGCTTTCTAAAAAAAAAAAAATTTTTAACGGTATAATTTTTAATACTGTCATCATGCCTATTCAGTGAAACAGTCCACTCACCCACGAGAGCGTGCTTGTCGCGCTTCCGGCCGCGGCGCTCGGGCTCGCGGTACACGTTCACGTGGATGGCGCGCACGGCCTGCAGCCCGCTGAACTCGTACACCTCGCCCCAGAAGCACAGCTCCGTCTTTAGTTTGGACGATGATCTGAAATCGTAAGGGTGAAGAAAATTATTTCGCTGAAGGAGTAGGCGAAGTTCAAAAAATTCAAAATTATTTATTTCAACACAACAAACATGGAAAATACACAAACAAAAATATGTTCGTAAACAGCTGCTAAGCTAGTTGTGTAATAGGTACATCCACTTTCACAAGTTATGTTTAGGTCCTATGTAAGGTGGTGAGCCTATTTCCATGCACCGGGCACAAATCCAGAATCCTCGCTGCTACGAGCATTTCAAGTTAGAAAAACCCCATTCGTTGTTTCCCGACCCGGGAATCGAACCCCGGACCTCTAAAAGCAGCTTAGAAGCCGCGCCTGCGACATATATATGATATATAAATATTTTTTATTGTGGTTCAATAAAGTTTACTATAAATAAATTGTTCATAAAGCCACAAAATCAATTACGATTGTAAATAAGATATGCACGTCACTGCAAAGTAATATGAGCTCAACGGAATTGATGCGTGTCTTGGTCACACTGATTGCGCGACAATTTTCTGCGATTTGCGACGTAACAGTACTTAGTACTAACGTACACCAAGCGTTAATATCTAATCTTCTCAACTGTAAAAATATGTACCAATGTTTTATTCAACAAAAAATCACACTGTGAACAGCAATCTAAACCGGTTGAGGCTTACTTGTCATTGAAGACTATTAACAAAATAATAACAGCAAAATATCTCGGAAAACGCGACAAAATAAGTGCGGCGGTTGGTGCCACCTCCCGGGCCGTCGGAACCTGTAAGTGGCAACGAAGAGTCAAACATCGCACCTGACCTAGAGCGTGTAGTCGAGCAGTATATCGCAGTAGTATCTCTTCCTGCATAATATGGCCTTAACTTAGCTGCATAATATGGCCTTAGCTTAGCTTCAAGTAACCTCAGATTTTGCGTCTTTTGCTACTGCAAGTAGCAACGAAGAGTCAAACATCGTACCTGGCGTAAAGCGTGTCGAGCAGTATCTCACTGTTATTATCTTTTTCTGCATAGAATAGCCTTAGCCTCGAGTAACCTCAGCTTTTGCGGCGCCTAATGCAATGAAGAGTCAAACATCGTACCTGGCGTAAAGCGTGTCGAGCAGTATCTCGCTGTAGTATCTCTTTCTGCATAGAATGGCCTTAGCCTCGAGTAACCTCAGCTTTTGCGCCGCCTAATGCAACGAAGAGTCAAACATCGTACCTGGCGTAGAGCGTGTCGTCGAGCAGTATCTCGCTGTAGTATCTCTTTCTGCATAGAATGGCCTTAGCCTCGAGTAACCTCAGCTTTTGCGCCGCCTAATGCAACGAAGAGTCAAACATCGTACCTGGCGTAGAGCGTGTCGTCGAGCAGTATCTCGCTGTAGTATCTCTTTCTGCATAGAATGGCCTTAGCCTCGAGTAACCTCAGCTTTTGCGCCGCCTAATGCAACGAAGAGTCAAACATCGTACCTGGCGTAGAGCGTGTCGTCGAGCAGTATCTCGCAGTAGTATCTCTTCTTGGGCGGGATGGCCTTGGCCTCCAGAAGCCACAGCTTCACCGTCCGCTCGCAGCGGCGCGTGCGCGGCTCGTCCGGTCGCGCCGCCTGCCGCAAGCTGGAACGAAAATGGTATGATCATTGTAATTGATAGAATAACAAACGAGTACGCAGTAGGATAGAATATCGTGAGGAAACCTGCATGCCTGAGAGTTTTCCATAATGTTCTCAAAGGCGTGTGAATTCTACCAATCTATCTAGCGAAGGCCTCACCACTTCCATTCCGAGAGGAGACCCGTTCCCAACAGTGGTACATAGAAAGGGTTGTGGTGGTGGATGTAGTTCCACCCATCAGCTGCAGTGACTAGTTCCGAATAAATTTGTACGATAAAACTATTGATCTCTATTTATATAATCTACTTAGACTGTACAAAGATATCAACAGTCCTTTTTGTACAATCTACTAACAACAACAATATTTGTAAAATAGGAAAAGAACAACAGCTTGAGGAGGTTAATATCTATGCACCTCTGATTGAGGTTCACCAACAAGCATTAGATAAGCGCGTGGACTAAAGCTACATTCACCATACATAAGAAGTGTTATGCAACTGGTTCCGCACTTCCAAAGGCTGATAAGATGAATGTATGTTTTATGTTCAGCACTGAACGGACCCTTGTATTGACATGTTCAACTCAAATCAATTTGTTTCTCTTGTCATATATATAGTGTATAGTGTTGTTATGTATTTTATAAGAACAGAGATAGATAGTGTTTCGTAATAGAAGCCTTCCTGACTAATTACTACTAACAGTCCATACTCCGCTTGCGGGTGTTCGCTCGATTCGCAGATATCAGAGAATTAATGGGCTCATTGACCTCTATGACATGGGCTAGCCACGTTGTATTCTAATATTTAAGTATACTGAGTACAGGTATCATTATAAAATGATTCAGTCTTCTACTAGGTTGGCAAACACTGGACTCCTAATGTTCGATAGATGTAAGTATTACCTATGTATTGTTGTAATTATTAGCGAATATAAATAATATTTTATTCTATTATACTCTTTTATTTCATTTCATTTCAAAAAGAAATGATAGTTCAGCAAATCACAAAGGCTAAAATATGGGTAGGCCACTTGGAAAGTATGGATGACACCAGAGCTGTCAATGCCATTACCAAGCAAATCCCGCAGCAGAAAAGGCCTAGGAAAAGACCCAGGTTGAGTTGAGTTGGGGACACAAGGAGGATCCTGCGCTTCTGGACGGAGCTAGGCTGGCTAGACCTATAGCCGGCAATGACGAAAAAAGGCGCTTTATAAAGTGCTAGTTGCAGAAACTGGAGCCCACCACCATATCCATAACGAGGTCAGAGATCGATCGAGGTGGATGAATCCAAGACCCAAAAAGATGTTGTAGCACCGTTGTAACAATTATATTATTTTCTATTATATTTACCTGTATATCCATCGATCCCGCTCCTTCCTCGACGCGCACGCAAAGTACCGCGGCGCGCGGTTCTCTGCGCTCAGCGCGAAGCAGTGAGGCCTGCCCAGTACTGACGAGTGGAGGGCATGGATTTCCACCTGCAAGCATAGGACTAGCATCATCATCATGGTTACGATCAAAGATCTTTTTTTTTTTATTCTTATAATAATATGTTATTTACATATTATATGATTCACAAAGGCACATTCAACAAATACCAAAAAATAATAACAATCTATACTATCTATCTCATCACTATGTGAAAGGTACTAGCTTTCCATCCATCCATCCATCCATCAGCCTTTTGAGGTCCACTGCTGGACAAAGGCCTCTCCTAAACGAAAAGGGCGCTCCTAAAGCTTTCCATCGAAATATCAGAATTTATTTTATTTTCGTGATTACCTTCAGTGACAGAAGAAAAAACAGTGATTACAATTTGATTCTTTATAAAAATCAAATGAATCATTTAAAAACAAGTGCATTGTAAATTCCAATTACATAACTCAATTCTACGTACTTGATTAGGGGGTCCTAGGTCCATTGTTGACACGGCTGGTGACTGAGCTGTTAAGAGGCTTTCGTGAGATCTGAAATAATAAAAATATATCTATTGAACACTCTGATGTCCTCCCGAAGGATAAGACCAAAACACTGTATCTGTCGATAATAACCAACCGAAGACCCAAATAACCCTTGGAATCACGGATGCGGTCAAGAAACAATCGCAACAAGTGTTCCTCTATCCCAAAACTAATTAGTAATAACGTAACTCACACACGAAACCCAGAAAACGTAAACATAAGCTACAGGTCCCGTTCTAATTACTTCGTGCCACTGTTTGCGTTACAATGAAGTTATTTCGTGTTTATGTCGACAGAAATAATTAAAGAGCCCTTAGTAAATAACTACAGCAAATGGGGTGTGGCGACACTCCTAGACATAAAAATTACATTCTAACTTACGAACTACAGACACGATACTGAATATATGTTTTGTTTTGCTCTCGAAATCAAACAGATTATAGTCTGGAAATCCCTCCTTGCTGCGTATTTTATTTAGTGGATCCACAAACTGTCAACTCTTGATGATGAATTAGACTTGAGTCGAAAATTATATTTATGTACGAGTACTTATACGAAACAGCCAACAGTGAGTTGACTGCAGAAAAGGGAGTTTAGTAGGCTAGTGCAGTTATCTTTATTAAGTACACCCATAGAGTTCATGTAGCGTCAACCACTTCTAGTTTACCTGTAACTTTACTACAATTTCTACCCTACATTTTTTAAAGTTAAATGCTTTTAAAGTTAGCAGAGTTCGGGCCCAGTCATATCGCATTCAGTATAAGATTATTGCTTCAAGCTAAATTTAATTTTAATTGAATTTTAATTACTGTACGTTGATGCTTCATACCTTTGCCAGTATTTGCACAAGCAAGCGTGAGGGTGGCAGTTTTGAATGCCGTGAATTAATAGTGTATTTAGAAGAAAGAAATGGACTTACTTCACTTATTCAAAAATTCATCAAGTGTATTTTCTATTAATTCACGTACCTATAAAAATGTACGTGAGTTGTAACACGTGTTGCTAGACCACAAATCCTAGGTACTAAACCTAGGTAGAAAACTTGCAAAAATAAAATGCAATTGAATAAATAAAAAGGTAACAATCTTATTTCCTTATGTCAGTAACATTTTATTTCGCATTCGTCTAGTCATGAATTAATGATAATAAATTATAGGGCAGAGCCGGAGGTAAATTATAGAACGCGAACATTCGTTACGTCGGAGCTTCAAATATTTTATTTGATCCTTGTCGTGCTGGGATAAGTTATCACGTAAATTTATCATAATTATCATAGTGTCATTCCCTGTAAACACGAATGGCTGTTACGGAAATTTGACGGAAATTTTTGATACAATATTTTAAAAAAATGAGACTCCCGACAGCATATACCGTTTAAATGTAGGTATATAAATAGTAATTCCAATAGATTTATTAATAATTTCAATTAAAATCAATAAAACAAATAAAGAAAACAATCTTCCGGGGGGTGTCACTTCTAATAATGCGATAAACCAATTCCCCGATGACGGGGAAGAGATTGAAACGCATAACTCAAATCATTGATATAAGGAATAAGGGGAAGAATGTTTGCGCAAACATAAATCATATCCACCAGTAGGGGCAGTCAGTGGTAACCATAACAACTTCGTAAATGTGTCTTTGTAGAACTATAAATCTAAATTACAATAAATACGGTGTACCTACTATCCATACTTTATATGGTAAAGCTATTCATTTGATTTATGCGAATGTCATTTCATTTAACTTGCAACAGTTACCGACACAATCATAAAACGTTTTACTTTTACAGTTGCAGGAAATTGCTGCAACATTGATTATGTTTGCAAAATCAATAATAGTGTGTGTAAACAATTCAGTCTATAACAAAGTAGAGATTTAAAATTATTCAATTCATAATGTCGATGGATCAAAGAAGAAGTTGAATCGGTTAAACTTCATTTAATCGTAACTTTTAACATGTATTAATGTTGGTTTAATTCAATTACCTATGAACGTTGTTTGGATATCTATGGTTTTTAAGATCGAAGCGATTTACTCCCTAAAACATAGGTAGACCCCGATTTTTGCCGACAAGTTTTTGCGTTATGAGTTTTTATGATTATGAATATTCATAGTTCTCGTATAACTTAATTTGCAAGCTATCTAATGCTGATACAGTAATTTTAATTCTTACCTTGAAGTTCTTAAAACGTGTGTAGCGGGGTGCGTCGGCGCAGCGGCCAGCGCACGTTTGTTCTCTATCTTGGTGGCGGACTTGGTCCTCTTGATGCCTCCGCCGGGGCTGCGGAAGGACCGCTTGGAGAAGAAGAAGCTGGCGAGGCGGGAGGGGCTGCGCTGCGCCTGCGCATCCGGCACGGGCGTGCTCGGCGCCGAGCCCCGCCGGCACGCCTTCTCGTACGACGTGTCTGTTGACAATTAGATCATAATTTCAGGGTGTTATTCATAACAAATTATTAAACCTATTTTAGCTATAGCTTATTGTTATTTTAGTAAAATTGCGTATTAACCTATTTATAAGTTTCAAACATATATTATTATATATTAGTTGTCGCTCAATATATCGAGTTTAATGAGACGAAAACTTATTTTCGTGTTATCACGTTCTTGGTTGTATTCGAAGAATTCCAGACCATTTTTTTACTTTTTTAGGATTATGCCCTAGTCTAAACCTTTGAGTTTACACTTTTTATCTGGCTTGTAAATTGTAATGCATGTATTGATATGAAATAGTGCGAAAACTGAACGTTTGAGGGGAAATGTGAACTGGTGCCACCTTAAGGAATTGTACCTATCCTACGGATTACCTATAAATAAAGGAGTTCTAGGTAGGTACGAGTACCAAGTAGGTACTCATACAGTCGAACTACCTATTAAATACCCCAGAAGAGTCTAACTAACTTAGAAACAACAAAATAAAATGATACTAAACACATACCTACACAAAAAAGCAATAGCAATAGATTCACATCAGGTTTTATGTAATTTTACGTCAAACTGCGATACACAAAAAAATTAACGTTTTTAAGACATAACAATGCAGCAATGGTAACACTTAACTAAGATTATTATGTAGGTATTTACCCAAACAGGACAAGGAATATAAGAACAATCGCATCACTGTTGCTCGCCAATCAAGACTAATAAGCGATGATTTAAATAAGCAACCTTGCCTAATGGCCGTGATCGCGGCAGGTCCCGGCGTGCGGTCGTCGCGGTGCCGCGGCAGTGCCTATTACTATTAGTGAACATTACGATCAAGTCTCGTGTTACCGTTGTTCATAAACATTGGCCTAGGTAAGCGGTTCTAAACCACCGGCCCGCTAAACTAGCAGAAAATTATTTTTCTGAGCTCTAATGTTTGATCGAAATGACGTTTTTGGTACATCAATTGCTAGCAGGCATTGCGTAAGGGACTCGTTGAACATGAAAATAAATACATAATTGCTTTCTTGAAATTTGAATATACATAAAGTAATTAAATTAAATCAGTTCATTCATCGTGAGTAGGTCTGTCACTGTTTTTGTGCTCGACATTGTAGCGACCCGCTAGAAAACACATTTTATAGCACTGGTTCAAATACATTATCGAAAAGACAGCACTCCAGACTTGGCTGACGGTGCTATGTGCAAGTATGGCGAGGTTTCCGCCGGAAGTTGCGTGCACGCAGCCCGTGACCACTGCGCATGCGCCGAGGCATAAATGCAAGGAGCCTTTGTTTTTTTTTTAAATAGCTCCTTTCTTTTATTTGGCATACCGATGCCGAAGGCTACAATCTGCAAATTTCTTCACAAATGTGTTAAAATTAGCTATAAAGACACCTCTACAATTTAGTACCCAATTTTCTAAATTCATATTATTTATTTATTTTATTACGATATATCTGTGTAACAACAGAGATATAGGAGCAGGCATATTTTATTTATTTATTACTATTGTAATAAATCCTTGTATCTTGGTATGATGCAATATAATGGGGCTTTAAAATATTATCTAGTGGTTGGTCAAGATGGCTTAAAACATTGTCGTGTTGTTCAACAATAAAAGGAAAGTTGCATTTGTTTGTGCATACAATATAATCTATCTAAAAGCAGTAAAAGCCCTCGATATTCGATATGGTCACATGTCAACGACACGACGCGCGGCGGCACGACGTGCGAACGCAACAGATGTTGTTTCCAACCCATTACCGTTATTGACATGGCTATGGGAGAATAGAGTAGATGCTTTTTTAAAAAAGGAACAACTATATTTTTGTTTTTCACTCGTTGTTTAGTAATTTATTTATTTATTTATTACTTAAAATAGTTATACAGGTAAATTTAAATACAAAATGTAGACCGATGTAAAAATTGTGAACTAACTAGTACCTAAATTAATAAATGAAATAACGTATGACCTATTATACCGCCTTATCTTGTAAACAAGATTATAAAGTGACCTTATTAAATTAACTTGTATTTTTATAGACCTAACAACATTTGTTGGAAATAATTAGTATAATAAATAGGTATGTATTATGTCCTTTCACATAACTTTTAAGTACATAATTTTAGTTGCAGACTCAACTCGATTACAACAGCCACATATAATATCCAGTGAATTTATCAATGTCGGATTTCCATCTTTATATAAACGTGAGTAAACAGTCAGCCTCGAAGTTTGGTATTTGAAATGTAAATTCAACGCCCTAGTACAAAACTAACGCGTTTGTAAGATACTGCAGTTACACTTGGATGCATAAAATCGATAAAATAAACATTATATGGCCATGTTAAGGCACACTGTTGAATATCATGTAAAAATGTGTTGGCGGCAGGCAAAATCAACAATAAAATATTCTTGGCGATTGACGCGTTGAAGTCGAATCCAAAAGCACTACGGCAGCATATTGTGGCATAGCCCTGCTGAGGTGAACGACCGGGTACCAATAAACTCATATTTATTGCTTGGCAAAAGTGAGTCAAGCCAAGTAGGTAGGTACTGCAATTATTGCAAGTTCAGTGAGTAAAGTAGAAAGCTTATGTTATTCCAAGAATTTTAATCCTTCAAAAGCAGGGTATAATTTGCACGATTCTCCCGTGTTTCTATTCAGTGGAACCATTGAGGGCAATTTATCACGCGACTTAATGTTTTTACTGTAGGTAAATGTACCGTACGTGCTAAAATAATTAAATAATGTCGTGGTAAACTATTTACTCAATACATGCTTAAGCTAGATAAAATAAATGTTTACTTTTATTAAGACATTTTCGTTTGTTTTGTTCCTATTAATTAATCAGATATGTAGACGATGAATTGTATGATAAGGATTAGTACTGGTTAGATTATTGCCTAAGATTGTAACTTTATAAAAATATTTTTATTTCACAGCTGAGGCGAGTGAGAGCGTCAATATTAGCTAACGCAATCGTGAATGCCTTACTTCGATAACGAGGCGATAAGCGGACACGAGGAAGTACCACGCGACAAACCAACAGCTGTGTTGTTCAATTACAGATACTGTTCTGTTTACATTATAAAGATATTTATATTTAAATTAAATAATAAAAATGGCGAAAACACGTTTTCTTTACTTTACACAATCTTTGCAACTGCGTCGTCAATTTTCAAAGTAAAGTATTGAAGCGACCTCGCGTCTTCAGACGCGGACCGAATACTAAACACTCATTTAACGGCAAAATAAATCTGTCACAAGGCAACATACTGACAAGTCGGCAATATTTTCTCGTAAAAGGTGTGACAAATATGAAGCAAAAGGAAAGCGTATCCTGAACAAAGCATACGTGAGAATATGCATTGTCTGCCTGCCTGCCAAACTGCTTTGATGCACCACACATTTCTCAATAGATAGCTCAATCATATCGCATAACAACGAAAACTAATAACTGAATTTTTGAACGCTATCTATGCATTCCAACAATATATTTCGTGTCCATTACGTGGATTTATACAAGAAACCAGAGATGGAGCCAGGCACGTGACACAGCACTTATCAAAAGGAGCCTCAACAGCCTCTTGTCTTATGGTCTTAGCGTGTTATTAGCAAGTATTGTCTAGCTAGTGGCACCAATTAGCCGACTTACTGTTAGATAACAATGTCGAAAACTAGCTAGTCACGCAGGGAACGAGTTATTACGCAGCAAAATCATAGATCTCTTGTTATATTGGAAAACATGTTTTCGTAATGTCCAAAACGATCCTCATTTTCAGCAATGTGCCCAGATTCTGCCATTTGGTAGTAATTTGTCATTTCTCTTTACATTTATGGTTGCTACCTACCCAGCTACCTTTTAAGCAAATTCACATTCGCATTGTAAGCGTATCTTTGGCTTGACAACACCCATGTTAAGGTATTCTCTACCCGGGAATGTGTATACATAAATATGACATCACGCCCGTATTTCCCCGAAGGGGTAGGCAGAAGTGTGTATACACCTTTAATCCAATTAGTTATATTATGTCCCATGTGGTCCCAATAGGTGGTTATTGATAATTCTAAATTCTAATAATTACTATTTAATTGCCACATTAGGATCCTTAGAACACAGACTATGTCTTATGGTACCAACGAACTCAGGTATATATATTTAGCAATTTGCAATAATGAGCTGGTTTTATAGATAATAGAGCTGTTGAATAATTTGAAGACACCCTCCATTTGCTTATGAAAAAGGTTGCCAAAACCAAACGAGAAGTATGTGGTAGTATCTCTGTAGCGATATAATTTTCATGTCTTACCAGAATGAACTGCAACATCTTCATCTACGTCCAAGTATCCTCGTCGAATACTGACGGGACTGTTAGCCACGTGAGCTTCATGCTTTTTAATCAAAGCACCAATAACTTCACCTTCACCTCCATTGTCATCAGCAAATTTATCGAAATCATCAGTTAAATCTGCTACTACAGCAAACTTTTCTTCTAAACCTTCTTCAATGTGTCTCGTGGTAATACTCCGTAGCAAAGAGTTGCTTCTTGATAATTTAGTGCTTCTCGATCGTCGAATAAAGTTCAATCCTGATATTTTCCCCGGACTTTTGTTTGGGCTGTCGGGTGTCACTGTGATTCTAGGTGGCTTGAATATCGAGGTAGAGCTACTACAACCGCGAATGGGCGACGGCGTATTGAGATTTTGCGGAAGTGTCTTTGATTTCTCTTTGTTAGGCGTGGCCAATTTCGGTGAGTCCGGTATCAAGGACAAATTAGAATTCCTTATGCTGTTCTTTGTGGGTAATCTACTTATATACGCTGTAGAATTGTTCAATTTGTTAGACGAAATTGATTCAGTTAAGGGCATGTATATTCTATCGTATCTTGGTTCACACGAAGTTGTACTTCGTAATCTAGGTTTTGAATGTCTCATGACTCTCGTTTCGGCTACTAGCTTTGGACTGGTAAGATCGCGATGACCTGCCCTCGTCAAGGCTTCATTAGAACTTATTGTGGACGACAGCGGTCGGCGAAGCCTGTGGCCTTGACTCAAATAGCTGATTTCACTCTCACTTTCCATAAATGAGCTATTACCACTCACCGAGACTTGCAATCCTGCACCACTGTTGGACACGTTCAATCGTTTCGCTTTTGTAGATATATTGTTTAAGTCTTGCCCGCATATTAGTGCTTCCTTTTCTTCAGCGGTCAGTGGTAAATAATTGTCAAAGCTTTCAAACAAAGGCACGTAGAAAACCGAGCGACGTCGTCCTTGTTCGTCGCAGGTGGCCGAAGTGTTCGGTGACAGGGCTCTCGACATAGTGGCTGTGGCGCGATGGCGGATGCACGCCACGTTACGGCCGCTTACCCTTCATAGTGGTTCCTCGCCGCACCGATGCTGCAATTCGCTTCACTTTACATTGTTTCCGGACCAGATGTCCTTTACTGATTTTATTTTATAATCACTAATTAAAACACCTTTTTGTTTTTGCATTGCATTTACTGCACGGAGATATCGTTAGATTCTGTGTTTAATATTATTTTTAAAATACTAGCCCATGGATTCCATTTACTTATAAGGAACTCCATAAACATATTTCATTATAATACATAATATAAAGAAGAACTCATGTCATCAAGCAAAACTTTAAAATATTTATGTGTATCAAGCAATACGTATAATAAATTGGCTTGCAAATTGTTTAAATAAGTGACGCGAGACAGTTCGAGGTAGGAAAACTGAATACTGTGTGTGTTAATTCAAGTGTAAGTAGGTGTAGTTTCAGTATATCGACAAGCGATAAGATTAGAGGCTGCAGCAACCAATCGAGGACCCGAAACAAATCGTGATCGATGAAAATAAAATGACTGGCTCATTGGACTGTTTCTTATATGATATTTTCACTCTCACAGTACTGAAAGGCTGGTGAGGGTTCGAATTCCACCTGGTGTAGAATTTTAGAATACCTAATTTAAATATGGATATCAAAATGGACATTTTTTTTTTTTTTTTAATTTATTTTATTCAATAATTTTGTACACACATTTTAATCAACATCTGCCAAACTGTAAGACAGTTTGTCGGCAGCATGATAGAAGCATTTGGTTACGTAAACTATAAGGTACTTTTGTAAATGTTGGAAGCTTACAGTGTGACAGTGTTTAAAGCTTGACTTTAAATATAATTTATACCTACACAAGCAATACAGAACAGATTACTCAAATAAGTTGGTTGTGTTTAAAATAACATCGCAAAGAGTTACACATTTTCCCGTAAACTAAAATCATGCGGCGTTCCACAAGGGAGTGTTATTGGCCTTTGTTGTTCCCCAACGGTGTAAAATTAATTAAATATAACGTGAAACATTAGTTAAATTATATTTTTACTACCCAAGACTTGCAAGGTTTCAAAACGAACTTAAAAAGATTTTACTATATTAAAGGTTTACTCAATAAATTAATATTTTATTCCTGAACTGAATATTTTATTCCTGAACCCTACCTACCCTTTAAAATAAATTCTTAGCTTGAGGGTTTCTTGTATTTGAATAAAAGGAAGTAAACAGGGCTATAAACGTGAATAGGGTAAATATAAGTAGTTAACACATGTGTGTTAGCGAAGAGGAGCGGCTGGTGTCGTGCGAATATATTTAGAGACACCCTCGTCAACGCTTCTGTACCTACGCTGTATTCTGCGATTGTTTTCAACAGGCACCGAGTAATTTAATTAACGAACGTTCATGCACAGCTTTAAGTTTAATTTGAAAAACATATTCTTTCCTAACAATTTTACGAAGTAGGTTTTTATTAGCAGTCATATGAGCCTCTAAGTAAAATCTACGTTACCTTATCTTATCAGTAGATTGTATCAGTAAAGGGTTATGGAAGACTTTTGATGTTAATAAATTATTTATTAATTATTAATAGAACTATATTTGTATACCTACCTTGTTACGGATAAATGTGACCACTGATTTAATTATCAGAGTATAAACACAACAAATTGACAAATTTTTTAGCGAGCTTGCAGACACGTGAATGGGCAAACCTTTGAAAAAACAACTTCACAAAGAGAATTTTTGCTTTCGTGTCCTTTCTTTCGAGACCTATTCAAATTCGTGTTTCTTTGTTTATCGTTCAAAGAAGCAAATAAAACGCCGGATGCGATTGTCTTGGTACTGGAGAAGGAATGAGGTCTGAGGCGAGCGAGCGTGGCTCACGAAGCTTGCGGAACAAACGACGTGGAGCCGCCTCCTCTAAATAGACTCGTTAAACGTTCATCCTAATCATAGCTCTACTTTAACAATTCTGGCTTAAGCCTGTTTTTTGCATTGCCAATATTATCATTATTATACATGCCTGTTGTTTTTTTTATTCATCCATCCTTCAGATTTTTGAGATCCTCCTCCTCTCTCTCTCTCTCTAGCTCTTGTTTTTATTAATAAGGATAAAATCATATCAAAAGAAGGCGGTTTGCAATTGAGATGTATTTAATTTTTAAATATTTAATCTACACTGACGATGAATTTTTAGTAAATGAAGTTTTATCGTAAACAAAAAATGATTTCCTTACACTGCTAAAAAACCTGGTACTTACTAGGGAAAAATATAATAAAAATATGATGGAGTAAATGTACGTAAATCAGTTCTGAGACATACTGGAATAGCAGTGATCGTTTTTAGTAGGTATTCTACAAATTCGTAAATCTAAATCGTATTGCCCTTGAACTCGATATTGGGTTCATACCGGGTACAAGTGACAGTTTATAGAGGAAGTTATAAAATTCTTAACAACATTAAGATTCACTAGGCAACATAAAATGTAAACAAGAAACACGGCATACGCTAGCGAACGACGAACGTAGCGGAGGCGCCGCCGCCGTGCGTGACTAACGCGCAATCATGATTCAAAAGTGCGCGCAATCATGATTCAAGGATAGCTATATCACAAAATAACTACGCTACGAGTAGGAATATCATGAATCAAGGTGCGCGACAATAAGCTACAAGCATTGTTAATAGCACTGTAAATAAGATTCATGACACACAAATTGTTAACCACCACCATCTGTCACAAGGCTTGTCTGAATGTTATTGTCATGCCGTTTTTGGAAATATTTAACTTAAAATTAACCCAAAAGGGCTTACTTTAGGTACTTCAATTTTGAATTAGGATACAACAAAAAAATCCTTAATTCTGTTCGAATATTTCTACACGTGTTTTATTTATGAATAGTTTATTTTTAAATATGAAACTTTAAGCTTAAAACATTCTGTTATGAGTATAAAATATCAATAAGAGATTATATTCTAGTATGAAACTGTATGATTAATTGGCAGTCATAGTCGCTAGACGCAAGTTGTGTGAGAGACTAGACTGCGCTATTCGCAGCTGGCGTCCAACTGCCACTAGGTCCTTCAACTCAGCCGGTTGAGTTACAAAATACAATTTCTACTTTACTGAGATACAGTTCCACTAAAAAATAAGGTCAATATTTCAGAGGCAATGTTTTTGCGCCTGCCTTCTGTGTACTCGTCGCAAATAATATTCGGATTCGGACCCATGAAATAAATTTGCATGAATTATGGTTCATCAAAGCTTATTGATTAATTCAATTACGATGCTAACAGGACGTAATTAAAATTTCTTTAAAACTCAAAATCTTACATCGATTTGTTTTAAGATCATAATATGAACTCACGTAGGTAATTTCAATCAACATTGCTATCACGCACGTTTATGTCTTCACGTCAATAATATTTTATTAGCAAGTGAGTCATTAAAAGTGATATATTGATAAAACGACGACCACCGATCACGTTATTTGTGTCATTAAAATAAATCGTAATTATTTATCAATAAGATTTATCCATTTGAAAGGGAGTGTGTGTATGGTTCTCACGTGCGCGACGACTTTGAGCTCGGTGTGTGCAACACGAACGCAAAATAAGAGGATAAAATAAAACAACACAATGTGACAGCGAGAAGATATTTTTCACACGCAATTCTCGCAAATTATTCCATGCGAAATTATTAACGTTCTTTACCGGACGACTGTGGATTGGAATGACAAACGTTGGTCCGCGGCGCCATGCGTTCAGTTTATATGGTGTACTATTAAAGGAATGTTTTAAGTAGTAATTTCCTCTGTATATTGTTATTACCCAATCAAACATTTTTATTTAATTCGTTCAACCAGCCCCATTTAAGTCAAGATTAAATTATTTACTGTTGTAATAGAAATTAATGAAAAATAAACATCAAATAGGAAAACAAATTTTGGCTAATGTAATGCTATGTATATTATGAATTATCATACCTCCAGCAGAGCTTGCTCTTGCTCTGCTTGTAGAGTTAATTGGCAACTTTTAATCAATGTAGAGCTGCTTTTAAGGCACGCTAGCGTTTCAGAGTGCAAAACGAAAATACTCGTGTTTGCGAAACTACCCTTGTAGCTTTCGTAACTCAATTCCGCCTGTAAACTATATTCGTCCTTCAGCAGGTACCGTGAAATGGCTGCATACTGATTTATAAGTTGTGCTTTGTCTTATCTTATTTGTAAAGATTAAAAATAAATTTAATTTCTATATTTTATTACAATTTATTAGATACATATTATGACGCGTAAATTATTTTTTGGTATACAATAAAGTGTTTATGTATTAAATAGTATTGTATAGATCGTGGAGATTGGAGAAATTTTATCTATTATCATTCGGAACACATTTTATGATGTATTTATGTATGTCTACATACGTTATAAAATGTGTTGCCTATGACCTGACGGCAAAAGGGGAGCTTATGAGATCATAATAAGATAACATTAATCATGATCACACTGTAGGTACATGCGTTATGCATAACACGTAATTAAGTTTAAAAACTTCGGAACTCAGAATGTGTTTCCGTACCATAAATGTGTTTCCTTACATAACGAGTTTGTTTCTTTCTGATTTTCAGTTGATTAATTTTGATATAAAACAGAAGAATTTTAAACTTTTTACCACATAACGTTTATGACGTCAAAATAGGAATAATACTAAACTATACCTAGCTATTATAGTATGTTAGCAGTTATCATAATATGTACCAAAGAAAAAATATGGCGTCGTCGTCAGAACGGATGTGCCCAAGACTTTCTTAAAGTGGTTTGTCGAGTGAGAACGTTGGTTTATATATGTACCTATCTATATTCCTACAGGTACGTATACTGTGGGTTGAGCGTACAGGTTCCATGAGGCATGCCCTTTCTTGAGTTCTGATGTTATCGACGACTGGGACATGTTATTGAATTTTGTTCAAAACTGATAATATTGATTGACAGAAGTTTTAGAAAACATACATATCGCTAAATCTTATGCTTGAAAATGAACATTATATAAGTGGTGGAGTATGGTCTAGACTCTAGACCTCACGCATATTTGTCTGTGGAGAGACTCGTGCCCAGCAGTGGGACGTCTATGGGTTACAGGTAGCAGCTAAGTATATAATAAATTAAAAATCAATGTTGGTTACTTCGATTGTAGTTGTTGATGTCCGTGTTATAAAAAGCGGATAACATCATAACAAGAAGTAAACACAGTCGTATCTTCATTTTGTATTTGAAATACATTTTGAGTGACGGAAAACCTCAATTATTACTCTTTCTTGCTGTCAAAATGTTTTACTTTGCAGCTCAATTAAATCACACTCGACATAATTATAATTTGCATCAACCACGATTTCTTAATGACCAACTGTAGTGGAAAGTCGAGTGCGGTGTGGTTAAAAGAATCAAAGTGACTCGGGCGATCATTAACGACGCACCGCGGCCCGGTCCCGTTAAGCAAAAGATTACACCACGACTTAACTGACCTTTGTAGCATGAAAAGGGTACAAGATAGTACATATTTTTCTATTGATACGTTTGTACTCCGTTCACGATATACCAATATAAAGACTACAGATATTTTTTCAACCCGATAATCAGTTGTATTCCGCTGATTTACATCGAGTTTGCCATGAAATATAAATTAAAACCATGGCGTATCTGGGACGGCGCTATAATTAGATTGATCCAAGAGGTACTACGCGGTGAAAGCGGTATTAGCTTAATTAACTTAGGTGTTACTTGCCATTACGGATTTGCAGAACCGGGTGGAACGACCGACAGGTATATTAAAATAAATTCAATAATATTAATTCGAATAGGTATTCTGATCCTGGTAGACATAAAAGAGCAAGCTCAATTGAGGTCACGATAAAAGCCCTCTGTTGAGACTGTCTGCGCGTGACTTTACATGCCCTAAAGAAACGAGAACAACATTTGCCTCAACACGGAAACAAGTTCAAAGTTGAACAAAGTTCTCCCTTTCATTAAAAAAACGAAGCTACAATATAACCCACAAACGTCCCACTGTTGGGCACGGGTCACAGCCACAATAGCGGTCTCTAGAGCATACTTCACCACACTGTTCCGATGCTGATTGTTGGAGGCGTTAAAGGCCAACCCTAGTAAGTCTAATGATTTCAAACCACCCGAAGCGAAGGTCTTCGACAAGGCTTAACGATTGTTCGATAGAAATATAATCGTTAAGGTAGGGGCCGACGACTAACCCCGTGCCCTCCGAAGCTCGGAAATTTTGCCACTAGCGGTCACTCATCCAACCGACCACGCCAGTCGTTGTTTAGCTCTATCGATCACATACGATCGACGCGTGTCATTGAGATTCCTTTTCATACAGTAGATTAAAAATATTGTTACTGTAAATACATTTCAAAAAATTGAATATAATATAAGAAGCTTATAATATCGGGTATACTTGAGGTAAAACCTTGTGAACATCTGCTCCACATAATTACGAGTATTATTACTAATCAACCGCAACCACAATATGTAGCTAGATAAGCGGGTTCTACCTTCAACTCATATTACCTTCTTAAAACTTGAAACAATAAGATCGAAGATGGTCATGCATTGTACAAGCTAGGAACCTGATTCTATATAAAACGTTTAAGAGAGACATAAATGTGAGATAAAATACGAGTGGAAAAGCTCGTGCAAAGCAACAAAACAAGTAGAGGCTGCGACAAACGGGAACGAATTTGAAATGATGCAAACAAAGCCGCGCCGAACGTGTCCACAGCACCGGCTAGGGCCACGCCGCACAACTTGCGATGTGACTGACAGAGACATTAGGGAAATTTATACATATATATAAAATACAAGTCGACGCCCGCAGCTTCGCTCGCGTGGCATTAGACCTAACAATAGTTTCGTTTACACCTAGTTATATTATATAGCCTATGTCACTCCGTGTAGATGCAGCTTGCTAATGGTGAAAGAATTTTTGAAATCGGTGCAGTAGTTCTTGTGTGAAAACATTACAAGCAAATCTTTCATCTTTATAATATTAGAATAGATGTCGGAGAAAAGACGTGACACAAACTAGGTAGGTACTACTACCATATAAAACTTCACAAGTTCGCTTAGGAGAAGATCAGTTATGTATTCTCTCAAATATTTGATGCGATATGCATACGAAAATTATCATGAGAATATAAGCGCATTTTTCATGAGCAAAACGTTAACTTAATTTTTCTTTTCATTATGCCAACCTCTCATTAGAAATAGAAAAGCGAAAGGATTAAAAAAAATATAAATCTCAAAGACAACAAAATTCAAAAACAACTTAGTTTGAATTATCTTTATCGCAGGTAACAGGATATTATAAAATAAACAAATTTTGATCGCATAACGGACTTCGGTCGCGGAGCAGGCTTAAGCATCCTCAGCCCCAAAGGTTTCCGACAGTGTTGTGCAAGCGCAAGCCGCTGTGCACAGACGCGGCGATGTTAAGCCGATGTTAAGACAAAGACCCACTTGGACAACTCTCAAATATGTTCGTGTGCTCGAATTCTACAGTTTCCATACGGAACTGTGTAGAGCACGAGGCACAAAACTGTGGAAGTATTTGAGAGGTTAGTTGCGCAATTATAGTTCTCTACACTACACGAAGGCTGCGACCGATGTTTGGATAAAGAGCCTTGTAAGACTTGTGACTCTCAAAGCGACTGAATGGAAGTTAAAAAGGCTTGAAAATCTTGAAATATCCAAAGTAGAGCAAGTTGCTAAGCTCTACAAATCACGAATAAAGAGTTTTCTAAGAATGTTACGTAATTGTACATTGCATATCAATGTAAAGATATTTTGATATTTTGTTTTATCAGAATTCAAAGGACTAAAAAAAAGGACTGTAGTTTAAAACACAATTTTAAAAATATCGCTAATTCACAATCACAACCTACAATATATAATACTCGTAATATGCTCAAGGAAATGGAGATGTTCCATTAATACGGGTCCAAAAAACTGTAAAAGACTTTAAAATAAAATATTTATCAAGATTACCGCATTTAAAATTTTACTAACATTCATAGGCATTTTAATTTTAACCTTGACTATGTTGCGCTGATAATAAGAAAACACGAAACGAAACAATGAAGCAGTCGTCATACTAGCAGCATAACTGTTATTAGCATACGTCGTGACGAGACTCCGCTGCAGCGCCCGGGCTCGTACCTACTCCCGATCCGTTCACCACCGCAAGGTCACGACCAAGCTGTTTGAAGCCAACTTTAATGTAATTAAATTAAAGCCATTTAAATAGCCGAAGGAACTAAAAGGTCACAATCACATACTTAATCATATAAACACTGTGGGTTTAGATTATGCATTGAGTGTGCTGTCTGCATAAGGCCTGTATTCTTGAACATCTTAACGCGTTGGTTGGCGCAGATTTCTGCTTGTACGCGTTTATTTTTAGCCCTATTCATAGCAAAACCTCTAAGGTTCTACTGGAATTAAATCACATATGAAATAGCTTTTTGCTGCAGTTGCTTATCGAAGCAATTTGTTCCCATTACAAAACCTGTTTGAACTCAGATAAGTAGGTACGTCAACGAGACAAAAGAAGCCGCTGATAACAATATTTATATTCGGATCAAACTGAACAATTTGAACATCAAAAAGTCCGCATTATACGTAAAATTATCGGGATCCTTTTTAAAAGCTTTTATTTAACTTCACTCGTATGTATGTATGTATGTATGTATGTATGTATGTATGTATGTATGTATGTCCTGGAATCTTGCAATCAATATTTCACCCACTTCCACTGAAGCTATCGAGCTGAAATTTGGCACACATATTAGGTTCCGATGACAATGCAATAATATGGTACTGTCGAACTGATCTGATGATGGAGCCGGAAGATATTAACTGGAACTTCATGATGGAATATCGTATCATAGTCGTGTTTGCACTTGTGGTAAAGTCTTGTAATGAACTTTGACCACGATAAGGTTTCAAGGTCAAGTTATAAAAGCTTTTTAAAAAAAAACTTTTTTTACAGTATAATTATTATATGAAAGCGAAAGGTTAGAAATTTACTTCTATACAGAATCGAATGAATACACTTTAGTCACAAGTAACTTTTAATGCCAATACTTAATAAACTAAAATAAACATAACCATCTTTTATAGTTCAAACAACAATATGGCATAATTTAAATTATAGAGTGTTCGTATACTGAAGACTAACCGTACGGTGAGTCACTGCCCCTTCTATTTGAGCCTGCACTGAGGCTACAATGGACCAGATTTTTATGAACATTGCGAAAGCTAAATATGTAAATACCATAAACCAAAGGTTGCAAATGTACCAGTTACTTAGAAAATACTAAGCAAAATCTTATCGGTCATACATGTGATATGCAAGATTGCACACAATTTATTGTTCTCCGCATTATGATAAGCTCAGCCATAGGTAATACGCGTGTTTACCGCTATAATGCAAATACAATTACGTTCTTTACTTCTTCATAATATTGGCCTCAAAATCAATTTACTTTCACTAAGTAAGGTAACAATGGTGACCGTCGCTTGCCAGCAATATTAAGGCGGTGGCCTTGGAATTTCTTGAACCTACTTAATTTTAGTTAAAAAAACAAATATGCGTAGCGTCTGTAGCTTTTTCGTCCATCTTAATGTGACCGCTAGAAGGAAAGTTTCATGGACGCTGCCGTGCTTCGGAAGGCACGTTAAGCCGTCAGTCCCGGTTGTTTTCAATGGTACAAAAATCGTAAAGCCTTGTCGAAGACCTTCGTTTGGCTTGACAATATTCGGCACTGGGTTGACCATTAACCAATCCGCATTGGAGCAGCGTGGTGCAGTATAATTTAGACCTCCAGCACCTATGTCTGAGACCCTTGCCCAACAGTGGGTCGTTTATGAGTTGTAGCTAATAAGTAATGGATATAATACACCGAAAAAAATTACTTACTTAAATGTAAATATACAAATTGAATCGGTACTTCGACTGTAGCGTGTTATTCCACGAACAATGATAATAACTAACGGACATAATTAATTATAATAATAATTATTTGAAAACAAGTAAATACGAGGAGTTGCAGGACATGCCAGTTGACATTGAGATAACCGCGCTTCCTGCGACCGTTGCCGCCCAATTGAGATAAACGTCCGAATATTTAGTAATCCACTTACACTTTACTCGTAGTTATTCTGAACTTCATTTCTCATTTTAAATAATGATAAATTCTCCTGTTTCATTGAATTGATCGATACAGTTATATGACCAATGCTTCTGCTGGTATATAGAAGCCAAACGCACACAGCTTTTACTCTTTTATGTAAAATTCTAATGATATACATATAATAATACTATACAAAAATATGACCCGATGCATATATTTTTGCACAATGTCCGTTTCATTCGATTGTTATAATTTCTTAGACAGTTAAAGTGATATAAGTACATAAAATGTCGCATAATTAAGATGCATTTGATACTGATTTGATTTGAATACAATAGAGACTTGTGGATGTTTAGGATAACACCTCATGAAAATTTACAGTCTTGGAAAAACATGCCTTTTTGATAAATGTAAGTCAAAAACAGGAAAATAACATGTTATAGCGTGTGCTAATAATAAACCACTCAGAATACTGAGGTCTTCCTGTCCGCGAAGGCAAGACGCACTATCAGTATTACTAATTGTTATTGCAATTACTCCCTAATTACAGCAATGATTTCGAAGCTCAGATGGTAAATTTAAATACACTTCAATTGCTTGATTAAAAAGCTACAAGTAAACTTGTACATAACAAATTTTTATAAAAAAATTTGAGACGAGCAGATGTTTTAAAATTTTGACAAGAAATTAAGTTAAACGAATAAAACCAAATGCCAAAAAATCGTTCGAGGTTGTCGAACTAATCTGTTCAGAAGAAATTAAGAGCAGCTGCGGGCGCACAAAATTACATGGATACACAACTGGCCAAGAGCGTTGTAAACACTCAATAGACAGACAGCCAGAATGTTATTGAAATCACCTGCTTAATATGTAAAGCGACACCTGCAGGCCGACAGATGGTGAAAAAACCTGCGACCCTTGCCGGAAACCATTGGTGGGCGAACCATAGGTGGCCGACCCTATGAGAAATAACGAATTGCTGATATAGATTTCTCTGAATAATTTATTGTAAATAAAAAAATAATTGTCTGATCCTACTAAATGCCTGGCTTCGTACGATGCTAGAGGCTTACCTATTTTCATATTTGCTGTCAGGCTGAATTTCTGCTTAAATGCAGACGGAACCGCGGATTCTACTGGTAAATACTACTATGAACTATCATACTAAAAATATTACCACGAATCTGTACTAATATTATAAAGAGGAAACATTTGTTTGTAATGTTTTCACACAAAAACTACTGGACCGATTTCAAAAATCCTTTCACTATTAGAATTCTGCATCTTCACTGAGTGACAAAGGCTATATAATATTACTAAGTGTAACGAAACTATTGTTATGTCTATTGCCACACGAGCGAAGCTGCGGGCGTCCTCTAGTGTTGAATAAATTGGACAATATTTTCTAATATGAGTAATATGAGAAATGAGGTTTCAGGCTTACTGTGTATATTCAAGAGCTGTCAAAGTAAAAAGGAATAGAGCGAGGCACCTGGCTGCTCCGAGCGAGTCCGGTTTGGACGACGGGCCTGGAATGTGACCCAGACCTCGATGGGACTCGAATCGGTGACTCACTAGAACTCACTATTTCAAACACCGCCTATCGAACCATTTTTGTAAGATAAATTGCCCTTTGATAGACCTAGCCTTCTAGTGTAATTCCCTTTTATTATGTATAGACACAATTTTGATAAAATATTTTATATGAATTATGTATAAATTTAATTTATTCAAACACGCAACTTAACGCATGTTGTTTCCGTACTCCTGGCGATTTCAACAATATTTAAGTACCTATTTAAATTAATTACATTACACGTAGCGTAATCTGATTATACATTTTATATCGCAATCTAACTTTTTTACACGTCTTTACCGTGGCGTCTTTTTAGAAAGTCCTCTGATTTCACGTGTGGGTGAACGGATGAACAGGACTACACACGCCCACCTCTTTTTCTGTTTAGTCATCCAACATCCCACATTAGTGTTTCAATTCAAACGGCTGTATGTACTCGTAAGAGTACTTTGTAATTGTAAGTTCCTGTTATCATAATATACAGATACCCGATAATTTAAATTAAGGAAGCCTGTTTGTTTTCTTATAACAATAGCAACACATCTATTTATAAATAAAGCAAAGAGTAATTTAATCTTTTTTTCCGAATAGGTAAGGTTAGGGAACAGTGTTTCTAGATAGATGTCACTAGATACTCGCTTATTTTCCGGATACCAATGCGCAATGATCTCTCAACCGATAGTCAAATACTAAGGGCTCTTATGGAATATGGCAGAACGAAATAAAATGGATTTTTATGACTAGTGCTATTATTAAGCTCGATGTTTCGATAGGTATTTCAAGCTTCTGTATATTCGGAACTCTAGCTAACACAAATATTACATCGCCGTATCCCTAGGGGAGGCGCAAAGCTCCTACACATTCCTGAAGCGTTTGCCGACCAAATAAATAGCTTTGCTACACAAAGGATCTGCAAGGATATAAAGTTATATAGGATAGCTAGTTAGGCTCTACGAAACATAACAATTCGAATCCTGAATTTAAATCAGTCTGTTTTCGTATTATAAAAGTATGTACTTATAATATTATCTTTACGTCTTTGATCTATTCATATATCATAAAAAAATTACATAGAGGTATTAAAGAAAGTACACAAGTAGAGCTAATTAACGGTCATGCATTATGAGAGGTGCCATTCAGCCCATTAACATTTACTACGTATTAACATCACAAACATCGTATAAACGCATTGATGATTTACTTTGAAGTAAAATGAGTTAATTACTGGTTTTGAGGAAGAGTGACTCATGTAGAGTAAGCTTGTTTTCCGGGGAAATGAATGTGTAAGGGTCCTAAGGGTAGAGCCAAGTATTTACATTAACAAAGTGAGCTTCAAAAGCTTTTCTGCTAAAGCTTGAGATCGACAACATGATCTCTACTTATGTATAGTTGTTTGATTTCGTGTGGTGCCGGTCCTGCAGCTGCCGTGTATGTTTAGAGCTTCCGGGTAGCCTATAATAACCGCAACAAGTTTTATTAGAACGTTCGCTCACCTTAGGAGCTTTACAAGAATAAATCGAATTTGACATATTACAGGAGAGCTTTCTACTTCAAATAATAAATAGAATATATAAACATATAAGTACTTAAAATAATTTAGACATGCTCGTACAAGTCTTAATTTTTTTTTTGCATATATGAAAAATGTAAATAAATCCATGGGCTTCAACATTCCAACAATAGATAAAACAAACATTCTAACTTTGAGTACTTCACTGAGTATAAGTGCGGCAAAACAAATTTCGAAAATTCCGAATATCACTTTTTCACACAATTTTTCACTCACTTTCACTCTGATAATTGCACAAAGCACTTTTACTTTTATTCATAAGATTTAGTTAGTATGATGATTAATAATTCAAATGAAAGGCTAGAAAACCGTATGAAGGACGCGAAAGCACGCGGCCAGCGTGCTAACCGGAGTCGAACCGAGTAACTTTGTTGACAAGAGTACAAGAGGCAAGCGCGCTCACGCTACCATGTCTGAAGCCTTCGGGTCCTCTCGGCTATGCTCGGGTATCTCCGGAACGGTCACGCCAGTGCAGGCCATTATCAACTCTATGCACTGAGTCAACCAGAGAACTTGCACGTAGGGATGCTAATCAAACTAAACATAAAGCCGATAACCATGTTTTCGTACCGTTCAGAAATTCCTCATTTCGTCTTCAATAACCTTCGCCGTACTTTACGAGTAAAAAATGCATATTGTAGTTTTTAAATATTTACAGATGAGTATTCTTTTGGTCCTTTCTCTATGCTAATAGATAATTTTACAGTACAAATTATTTTTAGGGCTTAAGATTTA
Source organism: Carterocephalus palaemon (assembly GCA_944567765.1). Lineage (NCBI taxonomy): Eukaryota > Metazoa > Arthropoda > Insecta > Lepidoptera > Hesperiidae > Carterocephalus > Carterocephalus palaemon. Next base: position 10,936,105 of record OX155641.1, on the reverse strand, counting down.
GCATAGGTCCTACTAACACGATTGTGGTAACCAATATACAGAAAAATACAATTTTAAAGCACGATATGTAAGAGGCCTACGTAGTTTATGAAAGGAAAAAGAATGAAATACATACCTATATTTATTATATTATGTGCAGAATGGAGAGTCCTTGTACATCTATAATATGGCAAAGTCATAGGACTTAAGCCGTTTATGGGTTGCATTACACCGCATAATATGTAATGTATCTGAATCTATTGTACATAGTAGTAGGTACACAAATTTATGATAGGTGCGCAGTAATGACCTACATTCATCATAACAGCTGTTGGCTAAATTATATACCTGTTGCTTGCTATTGATGCGCTTGTGATCGAAGACGAAATCGAATAATCTACTTGGCAAGAGTTCGTCTAGTTTATAGAGTTCAAATTTGATTTAGGTTATTGATAGGATTTCGTACCCTGTTGTCACTTTAATAAATATTCGGTAAATATGATTATAGTTTAAAAAAATATATCATATTTTCTAAGGAATTAAAGAAACCCTAAGAAAATCGAAAGAAAACTTAGTTGGAATAGAGAATATAACATGAACCGCAATGCAATTTTTTGTATAACAAAACAAAATCGCCAAAAAAAATAGTTTTCTTCAATTATGTACCCTAGGTATACGGTAGACCCGGCAAACAATGCAATAAATACATAAACGACCGAATGATCGCTCAAATGATTTCTCTTAACGTGGAAGGCTCCCGGACCGTGCCATCAAAAAGAAGAACAAAGACAAGACATGCCTTAATAGTTGTAGATGCAAGTATTTTGTCGTACTGTAAGAACGTATTCGGTGTGTACGTTTCCTTCCAGTTTTTACCCGCGGGGCATAAATACATGAACTAAATCACGATACTGGCCCGCGTTATGCGAGAGGCGACCTGCGGTCATGGACCTACTAAACTGGTTCCTCGCAGTATTGTTCAGTCCGTTCTCCAAGACAAGGGCTTCATTGTAATAAGAGTTATTGCCCTTTTTGCAGAATAAATGTGGAACTTAATAGCATTGCACTGTTTTAATGACGGAATGAAGTTGAAGGGGGCTAGTTTTAAATTAAACTGCACTTTTTTAAAACCTAATAAGCTCTAATTTTATAAGTCTAATCCTAACATAGTAAATAGATTTTAGATAAATATGAAAATTATAATAACAGATATGCGGCTTTTAACTAACTAATTACAGATCTTCATTTGGAAAAACTGTTACTAGATAGTAGATTTCACATTTACAATGAAGTCAAAAAGTGCATAATTGCAAATGCTGGATTTTTCATCTCATTATTTTATTAAAATAAATTAATAACCAATAAAATAACTACATATCAAATGACGTACGATGCCTATGAAGTCATAAGACCGATAATAATTTTGTGTGCATTATTGTGTTTACAACGCAGCCTGGTGCGGAGTAGCGGAACTACCTAGCCGGGCTTGACTCTACCAGCTTACGGCGAATTCCCGCCATAACAAAACTACAGAGGGCGCTATTCCTGTTTTAATTGATCTGATGGTATTTTAATAATATGTAATGAAGTAATAATCATAATACAAACCTTTGTCAATTTTTCTTCTTTGTCGAGTTCGATAGTTTTTCATGTTTATGGTACCTTTATAGTATGCACCATTTTTACTTTTAAAACAAAGTAAATATTATCTTAACATAACATATCCTTTTAACATACATATTTTCTAAACCATTCTGTCTTCTATCTGAATTTAGTTAAAACAAAGCATTTCTTCATTCGAAACATCGGTGCCTCGATAACAAACTCCGCATGTTTACACATAGATAAAAATATCACTTTGTAACAATTTCTCGGCAACGCGCAACGACATGCAACCCATCATTTCCTGTACACGGTTTACATTTCACATGCGATAAAAAGCTGCAGAAATGAAATACATTTTTGTATTATTATGTTTACTACATTTATATTTTCGAATGTTTTATGAATGACTAAGATGTTGTCAGTCCGCCAAGAGTTATTGCTAACAACGTGTTACCGGTATTAATAGAAGTCGCGGAGTGCAACGTACGAGACACTTTAAGAAGGCTATCCTCGGACAGTTAGTTTAATATGACGTATGGTTGGACATAATATTATAATAACTTACTACGGCAAGACTGGGTATTTTCATTTCAGTACAATGTATTATCTTATTATATATAATTCTTGTGTTCGTGTGTATGACAGTGAACTCCTCCTAAACGGCTGGATAGATGTTGATGAAATTTTTTGTGTGTGTTCAAGGGGATTCGAGAATTGTTTAGATTCACACTTTGGTCCACTGGAAAATGTTTTATAAACATTATTTTAGCACTTTTTGTATAAATTACCATTTATACGAAGTGTCGCGTCACTTTGACATTCATATGGCAGCACAACGTTTGCGGGGTCAGCTAGTTTTATAATAACTTACTACGGCAAGACTGGGTATTTTAATTTCAGTACAATGTATTATATTATATATAATATTATATCGATAGAAAATGCTACTGATAAAAACACTGTGAGGAACTGAGAAGTTATGCATTATCTCAGTATAAGGATAATTTAATTACGAGTGTGTGATGAATCGTTTTTCCGTACTCGTACTTTGCACTTAGCATAAATGAGCGCTTTCGATGCTTGCTTTAATTGCTATATTCTTGATGAGGTCACGAATGATCTCATGATGTCTGTCTGAGTAACGCCGCGAAACGAAACGGACGCTTTGGTCAATAAGCCTCTTAATTTAGGCAGGACAGTGTAAAATTTTGTTTGTAAGAATAAAAAACAGTTAATTAGCAAACACAATCAACAAGCAACTGATGATGTGTTGCTATAGATAAGAGCAGAATTTGATAAGTAATCTGATCTTACCTTTGTCTTTTTTGCAAGGCCGACTGTGACACAAAAATCGCAAGTGTCTGATTAACAAAGGGGGAAAGTAATTAAGTACCTACTCGTATGTTAAAATTTATAGGCATGCATGGTTTTCTTTTAAATTAACGGATAAGTACATTGTTTTATGAGATTTACGTAGCTAAGAAACCGTGTATTCTAAAACATAGTAGGTACGTACGTACGTACGTACGCAAATAACCCTAGTTTTCTATTTCTCATACTAGTTACCTACTTACTGATTTGCATGTATAACAAAAATAATTATATCAGAAAAGGTAAAGTATGATAATGTTAACGAAGTACATACATGTATAAAAAAATACCACGTGGCTTGCTTCCCGGCCCTCAAAACTTCAATGAAGCGCTTGACAAAGGCCGTAACATAATAGAGTAGCGTATGTCCATAGTTATATGTACACCACGACTCATATTATGTACTCATAGTAGGGTCTCCACAAGCTTTGCTAGTCAGTAGGACTGTGTCCATGTTATACAATGCCAAATGCTATACATATTATTTAGATATCATCAACATTTTCACGGAGAAATAATAGTACAATATCTGTCTGTGTATCGTATCGTAACTTAATGATAGTCAAAAATAATTTTATAAAATTTTAATTTTAGAGCCCGCGCATTGATACCTAAAGGTGCTATCGCAGTAATGCCGGAGGCAACAGCAGTCATGTCGCGCCGCGGTCATCTTCAGCATAGTGCTGGGGTTACCCCCTCTATCTATGTACCAAAGACGTGCACCGTTTGCGCATGGTGATGTGGAAGCAGTCGGTCCTAGCATCCACAAACATTCATGACATTCAAAAACTAAGCATTGAATACCAAGGCGGAGAGTTGAAACCGTGAAACCTATTTGTATAACAAAAATACTAATAGGTCCCCCAGAGGAATATCCATTAAACTTAGATAATACAGTTTTTTCTATACTTCATTGAACATCATTTGAACTTGTGTATTAGAATAAAATCATGATTTACGAGTATATTAATTATAAAAAATAAGCTAAAGCAACTCAACTTCACCAATGTCCTCTTTCATCTGTGAACCGTGGCAACCCTACACGCGAGGCTTCCGTTCGTAATGGATGCTGCATACAAAAACCAGCCCCCGCGACTAGTGAGATAGCATACCAGAGATAATCCCACTATACCAGATTGACAATATCGACGGCAGCGCCACCGCGAGCGGATGGTAATAATTATCCTCACGTAAGTCTGCAAGGGGTACTGAAGAACAAGTTATGCAAGGCTCACAAAAACATGGAGCCTCGTAGCGCATACCTAATTACTTGTTAGTAATGTCGCATAAATATTTCAAGAGTACGTTGTACTTAATAAGCAAGGACTTTATATTCGTTCCCGACACGGAATATTAAGAGGTTTTAAAAATTTCAGGATAGATTAAGAACTTATTAATCTCATTGAACCATGCGGATAGTGCCAAAACCCTTAGTAGTAGATATTCATACCTACTATATATGGAGTTAACTAAAGTAAGGTATTAAAGAAGAAAAGATTATTTATAATTACCGATATATCAAAGTTTGCCTTTTAAATTGTCATAGGTACACAAAAGGCGTTAATTTAAGTTCCATTAGCAAATTAATGTTTGGCATTTATTTGTATTGTCGCATCAAAGGCGTGACGGAAGTGCGGCGTGTTCCGAAAAGGGTTGTTGGTGTGATAGGGAAGCGGATGTGACGGCGACTGCTCGAGCCAAGAACCAGGTGAGGGACGCAGACGGAATGTTTAAAATCAAACGTGATCTACAGGTAAACAGCCAACTTTTTAAGATTCAAACATGCGCGTGACAGGAATGTTCAGACCATAGATAAAGTGACGCTTACTCTTCCCTCTCTATCTCTTGGCGAAAGGAAGAAAACTTAAAGTGTAGCAACATAAGCAACGTGTCTGTGATCGAAAGAGAGATCTGTGTCTATCGAGCGGCAGCGAATGAGAATAAGATTCTTTCGCTTTCAGGTCAGACGAGAGTTTATAACTTGAATATTTATGAAAAAAAATCCTGTGTTACATATTTTAAATTGCTATCACAATACGAATACGTTTTTTTATCCACTTTCATAATTCATCGAAATACTTAAACATTAAAGGGTACTACTTATTTCAAAGTGAAATGTCTACCAGTAGATCCGTTGGTAAGCATTAATCGTGAGAGGCAAACAGAAGTGTGTCCAATATACTAAAGCTTATTATAAATACATAAATATGAAATTTTAATTCATCAGTCAGTTATGGAGTAATTTATAGTTTATAGTCAGATGGGTCGTTGATGTACATACGTACAAGTGGCGTAGCAAAAAATTATCGCTTATACGTGCCATCCTTAAATAAGTTTAATCAGATTTCTCGATACTGAGATATGAACTAGGCAGACTTCCTGTTGCTGTTGATGATCCAGGCACGGGCAGTCGCTCGTTCGAATGTTCTACGAAATCGTCTAAGAAGTTGTGTGTCGGACGACCGCTGATATATGACTCATATGGTAGGTATAACGCTCAGTATGAAACTTAAGGACTCGACAAAAGTCAAGACAAATAATTTATGTGCAATCAATATTGACTCTGAGATGCTACCATTCATTTGAAGTTAGAAAAACCCAATAGTTGATGCTCGACCCGGCCGGGGATCGAACCCATGACCTCTAGGCACAAGACCAACGATTGTACTGTGAGAAGTAGTGTCGTAACATTCTATTATACAAAATCATAGTATAGTCAAAGTCTCCTAGTCCGTGTTTAGGTTCACGCTCTAATGACTAAACAAGAACTGAGTTCAAAATCAAGGCCACGGCAGCGCGGTATAATCAAAAGGCGTTATACAACAGTTCCAACGCAATAGGTAGAGTTCCATAGCGTTACTCATAACAGCCGCCATGTTTACATGTATGTACTAGCATTGACATTCCGCGCGAGGACAACCCGCAGACGGTCACGTGATCGCACACCCATTGAAACTCCACTCTTGCAGAAAGTCTCATAAGAGTAGTAGACTCTTCTGCATATTATAAACAATAGAACCGTCACAAAATTTATTGAATAAGAAATGTAAGATGTACAATTCCTACGAATATTGTTACTGAAACATACTCGTAGTATTTGTTTACCAAGTTTTTGATGCTATTGATGGCCACTTGTTTCGTCGAAAAGTCAACGAACTCTGTCTGGGAGCTTTCGGCTTGTTACCCTCACTGACACTGTGACAATCCTAGTTCAACTATTTTCTTAGGAATAACTATAGATACGGACGTACTATCTATAGGTACTCGTACTTACAAGTACAAATATCGCATAAGCAACCATAAATAAAAAGAAAAACAACGAACCATCGTCATCATCATCCTGTGCAGACTCGAAGTCGGCCAACGTGATGTTAGTCAAGTCTTCGACGTACACTGGAGGTTGTCTGCTTAAGGTGTGCCTACCACCCAATGAGTGGTAACAGCTGTCCTCTTCGTCCGCCGCCTCCTCCGTCGAGGACCCCTTCAGACAAGAGTGGAAACTCCTGGAAAGTCGGCGCTCCGTACTCATCATCAAACATGTCCCGTCACAAGGCACTCGAGTATCGTATACGACAACTGCAGTTTATGTCACGACGCTTCACGGCACTGCACTTTTCACACGCCTTTGGTCATGTCGATAACACCAGGTTTGTATTAACTTTAGACGCTGAGTAATCACTGTTTCGGCGTATTTACTCGTATCATTGAAAGTTATCATGTTTTATCGGATTTCGAGGATATACATCAACGATATTTATAACTCACGTGTTCCAGTCACATAGATGTTAGGTGTGCTTAACGCGCAAACGTAACAGACACTGCTCGCGTTTCACATTTTTACTTCTTATCTTATATTATCGTAAACTGTAATCAAAACCACGTTGGTTGTGAACAACTTATGATTGAACATCATTATACCTAGTGGAATTAGTTTTGTAAATGAGTCTACGCAAAAAGTGACTTCTTATGGCAATTGCCGCTAGCAAGTGAATAATTCCAGCATTGAGTTAGCGAGTGACCAGAACCACACATTATTCTCGTATGAATTGAAAAAACTCGGCCAAGCAACCCGTAAAACACGTTGCAAGAGGTACCTACGTGAAGGCGACGCGTGAAAACAAATGACAATTGCGACGAGGTTCAACGTTCGCTCACAGAATGGACCTTACCGATGCGGCGACATACGACTAATGAATGGCAGGCTAACAAAGAAGTCTTACAGACGGGTTCTATTCACGTATCCCGTGACTTATGAGGATCCCGTTGTGCTTTTCTAATCCATCATGTGTGGCTTAGTTTATACTTAACGATGGTTTCTACAACTCCTTAAGAAATAAATTATTTATCCCAATTACTATAAATTATAATCACGAATCACTTCACCTAAAGATTGTTCGTCAAGTAAATTGTTTCCTGATTCAGTAACCAGGTTTTTTGTCGCAGTCTTTCACCCCACTTAGTGAATAATATACTTTTTCTAGGTCAGTGGAAAATATGACAAAAAGCGACCGAGGTTATTAACTGGCCCCTTACTATGTTGAGAATTTAGCTCAAACATTTATTTCAATAACGCTTCATTCCAACTGATTTCAAAGCGACAGTTGGCAAAGAGATGAAGGAACAGATACAGACGTTTGGCAGACTTGAATGAACTATTGAATTGCCTCGGTCAGATGAACATAACGTGAAAAACATATACGAATTTATTGTTTGTAACAGACCTTATGCAACAATCGAATAATCTTTTAAATCATACTAACAGTCAGTGTGTCGATAGTACAGCAGTTGAGGTTCCATTTTTTTAATCACTCAATGAGATAACATCCTATAGTTATGAAAAGAAAAATAGCAGGAACTGAATCAAGGAAGAGTCGTCATAATTACGAGTGGAATGTACTCGTCTTCTGTTGACAAAAAAGTGAAACCTGCGTGCCATTGTCTCTGTGGAAAGTTTTGTGGGAGCAACAATTAAGTGGCGTAATGCAAGAGGGTCTATGAAGAACATTGCGGAACTGCTGCACTCCCAGATAAAATAATATGATTGATTTGGTGTCGTTTCTTTTTACCGACTGCGGAACGCAAAACGGGTATTGTGTTCATCAGTCTATCAGTTTGTTCCTCCTCATGGTGTTCCAGAATCCAAACGCGTAAGGTGATTTTGATGATTCTACAAACGAGTGTCACTAAAGACATGACAGTAACCAATTTTCACTATAGCGAGAACCAATTTTGTTAAAATGTAAACAAAAAATCATCAACCAACTATATCAAGTGGGTTAAATAGGTATTTACCTAAAAATCATTTTGAGGTTTATACTATCATTTTAAAAGCTTTTATTTAACTTCATTTAAATTTAATAACAGTTTAGGATATATTATAACGATTTAAATCATTCTCGCTAAAATTCCTACCAACTTAAATAATTTATTCTGCAGTCGGGTGTTTTTTGCTTTCTGTTTTTTAAATTATGCAACATGTCTGTTTCATTATGCGTTTCATATACGCCAATAAGAAACAATGAACCTTAAATTTTAATAATATTTAGTTAAATATTCATTTTCTGAGTGACAAAATTATTTTACGACAATACAGTTAAAGCTTTTGCAGTAGTTAGTCAAACAAATTGTAAGTACATATAGCGTAATGTTAGCCATTTGCAACTCATGTACCGAAAACAATTGATCCGAAGGCCGACCCAAGGAGTCTCTCGAAGCAGAACGCCAGGGCCGCAGCCGCGCTGACTCACTGAATCGCCAACACTCGTCTACCTCCGACGAACAATGCGAGCTCTAGTTTCAAACCACCATCATATAGCGCGTAATCGGAAACTCCAAATGGTTACGCACATAAAGACTTAACATAAATAAATTCTACACATTCCTGTGCTTGTTTCAGGTTGCATTGATATTCATTACGATCTCTCTCTGTTCAAATTTACACTAATGTGTTATGTCAATATAATTGAAGACTGTACCTGCTTGTAAATGATTGCAAAAGTCGGTCTTACTTTGCTTTAATAACCTCTTTGAATTCTACCATAAAAACAAGGAATGTTCCGATAAATGCTAAGTTGGATGAGCAAAAAAACAAAAGAAGTACTAAACAGAACGTTACGCCTAGAAGGGTCATTGTATGCGAATGTCTGACCGGCCGATGACGCAGTACGGGTAATGAGAGCACGTATGAGGCCAGGTCTGGCGGGCCGCCAACACTTTCCGGCACGAGTCCGATATTTCTCAAGATAAGCCAAGGTTCCACCGAGCGGGTCCACCGGTGGCGTGCCAGTAATCACCAGCACGCAAGGACTCCCACTTCAATTACGAAATACCAACTAGGAGTTCTATAAGTGTTACTTTTCAGCCTTATCAGCCGCGACCTTCGTGAAAATCTAGATAAGGATTGAAATGATTAAACTGTTATTCAGCGATCAGCGTAGTTTCAAGCGTAGTTTCTGGTATTTTTATTTTACTTTAATAATTACACGTCTGCAAATTTCATATACTCAGTATATGTATGGGTATGTATTTCCTTTGGATTGGATTTTAATTCAAATGAAAATAAAACATAATTTTCCAGCTATACTGTCGTATGAAGTAGTTAAACAGATGACTTATTAAAACCAGACGAATAGCTGAGCCCATTCATAAAAGATACCGTGACTGTAAGAATTTAAATTAAGCTTCGAATGTTCCTTTAGTTCTTTTGGTCTTTTACAAAAGAGTAGACCCGGTGTATAGGTTGTTGAGGCGAATAAATGCATCCGTTAGCGACAGCCGTTGACACGTTACTAATGACGTGGCAGGTATAAATCATGTTTGTAATGGACTCAAGCGAAGACGGCCGGAGGAAATGGTCGATTTGCGACGGATGTGACCATTGGGACTAGTAGATGACATACAATCCATTGCTGAATCGTGATGCTAATCTCGATTAATGATCCCGCAAGATGTGATGCCGCAACAGATGGCACTGATGATGTCTTAAAGATGTGGGAGTCGATTCGTTGATTGATCGATGTCATTTTCAGAATTAGGGCAAGTTACGAAATGGTAATACAACGCATAATGAAGCTTAGGAAATTGGTAGAGCAATATCAGTGTGATTATTGATAAACAAACAAAAGCTTGTTGAACAAATCGTTCAGTGTTCACGCAGACGTTACTACTGGAATAGACATTATTGCTGACGAATAGAATCGGATAAATGTAAGAGCATAAAGAATTTCGACTATTGCTGAGAAAGTGGACGTGGCCTTTTTCAACAATCATCACGTTTTATGTATTTGATAAATACCTTGTAGTGATTATCTATTTTTGTCTGACAATTGGTCTATAATTTTCTTTTTTTTATATATTTTATTTTATTGGTCTGATAATTGGTTGGTTTTAGATATCAAACCAACCAATTATCAGACCAATAAAATAAAATATATACATATAAATAAAAGATTTTTTTAATAAGCATTTAATTTAGCTAATGTGTATCTAATAATCTTTAATTTATGATTAGTAAAGTTCACCTCGTCTGTCTCAAAAGTGTTTAAAACATTTGCTATACATAAGCCATTTGAAAATCATCCTTTTAAGTAGGTATGTGCAACAGCGTTAACAAATCTGATGCGTTTACAAAACCGATTATGTATTTAAAAAACTAATTCCTTTTCGGCACATGTATCTCCACACTAAGTAAACACTTAACAGTGTTAATATAAAGTAAGCACGCCACTGGTTCGCACCAAGAGCACATGGACTAAAATAGAATGACACCAAAATAAACAAACACGTCAAAAATCCTTGGGAGAAACCGCGAATACACTATAGCTCGATGCACTCACTACATGCTTATAGCAAAGCGTATCCAGCTCGCAAAACCACATTCGCTTGTTGTCTCTAGTTACGCGTACGTACGATGTATAAAGATAAGATACCGCGTGACTGCCTCCATTCAGAGACACTAACACACTGACTGAGCTAAACTGAAAAGCCCGGCGCGCGCGCACTCCTCACGCTGCGCCCTCCATCACGAACCGTTTATTTACTACTCACAGTTCGAAATCCAAACGTGCTCCAATAATCACCACTGCGAGATGGAGCGAGACAATTTCATGCTATAATGCACAGTTATGAAACACTGTAAATGTAATTAATACGACGGAAGATCGGAAAAATCCCGCGACCATTCTTACTCAACGACCGCGAATTTCACGAGTTAAGACTAACAATGACATCGTTTTCGTCATAATTAACATTTAACGGATAAGTATCTTGGATAGATATGCATTTAAATTCAAGACACAACGAAGATCTAAGATGAGTGAAGCTGACAGGTACATCTTTTGTATTTAATTTATATTTTGCCGAAATACAACCAAAGTTTATTTTCAGTACATTGTGAGATCAGACAGTCACACACACCCTAAGTCTATATTCTGAGCACTTATCTAACCTGAAATAATAATATTCGCATCTATCGTGACGCCTAGTTTCAGGTCCTTATCAATCTTTAAATCAGTCATAAAAGTGGCTCTCCTAATAAAGCAATTTAAACCGAAACAGTCCAAGTTCAGCACGAATGCTGCACTAAAAAAATATTAAATACTAGTGGACGCCCGCAGCTTCGCTCCCGTGGAATTAGATATAACAATAGTTTCGTTTACACCTAGTAATATTATATAGCCTATGTCACCCAGTGAAGATGCAGCTTTCTAATGGTGAAAGAATTTTTGAAATCGGTCTAGCAGTTTCTGTGAGAAAAAATTACAAAAAATTCTTTCCTCTTTATAATATTAGTATAGAAGATTAAGCTAGTAAATATTACTATTTATATTATATTATATATTAAACAACAAATGGCGTAGTTCCATAAATCTGAAACTAAGATCTTATAATCTTAACGAAAGTGAAAGTGCATCATCAAACGTAGTCGTAATAGCGGAGGCAAAGACCGGCGATATTCAGAAACCTGTTAAAAGTTTCGTTCACTTTTACTACAAAATTTGAAGTCAGGTAAACATGTTACGGAAGCGGGCGCAACGAACTCCCTCGGGATAGCTACGGCACTACACTTGTGTAATTATTTTAAGCCTGCTAGGCGACGAACGACGACAGGCAAACATACAGGCCGAAGGAATGTCGACTGCATACTTAAAGATACCTTCACATGATTTAGAAAGAACACCCACCCCCGTATCTAAAATGTTGTTAAGTTCACACAAGAAGTAGTACCTACTATAATTGCTCTGGCTATATGACGGCTGAAATGCCCATTTTATTACCAGATATGTTTACATTCACAGCACTAATTTAACAGTGAGTTAGCCCATTGCCATCTATACACTGGGTACATTATGTTACAAATCCAGACTCCGTGCTATACTACTGACTGGAAAATTCAAGACAAATCTGATTCTATTTTGAAAAAAAAATGGTTATGACCTATAATGCTAACGTGTAGAGAACATAACTTGCTATTTTACGTTCCCTAGTGAACTAAGGTAATATTAGTTTTCGTTGAATTGGTAGAAAATCTATAATAGCAGCATAGAATACAAATGTTCGTGCCGAATCGTCCGTAGCGAACAACCATGGAAGTGAATTTATCAATTGAACCTTACTATTTCTACCTAAAACATAAAACGTTTTCACCACCAAACAGGGAAAAGAATTGCGAATAAATGTTAACAAGGTAGGTAGATAGATGTAAACCTTGAAAGCTAAGGGCGTCATCAAATATTTCTTTAAGGCCACAAACAATGTAGACACGACAAAGATAGTTCAAGCGTGAATATGAATCTGAAGGACATTGTGCATTTTCTAACAGAATATAAACATTTTTTAAGGGAAAAAGCTTTGAATTTAAACAGACACACAGATCGATGGTAAAATGCAAACGGACAAAGAATTAAATTTCAAAGTTAGGTAAGGTAAATTGGTGTTGGAAAAGGTGTCATGCAACACTCATGTTGTCAACGTCGTATCAATTGTCCCAAACCAATTGGTAGTTTGAGGCTTTTCTAACTATAGGTATAGTAATTACCTAATGCAGTACAAAATATAAATTGGAAAATTTGACCTCAAACCATACAATTTTGCATGAATCAGATATTCGACGCTATAATATTTATTCCTCAGGGCATAGAGTTGTGTAGGAGCCATGTGCCATACGGCGTAGGAGCGGGCGTGTGGGAGCGAGGGCTGTAGGCGGATGAACTGGGCAGTTTGGCAGCGGCGTTGTAGCTCTTGCGCAAACCAGCCCTTCTCTTTTAAATGATTCGATAAGAAATAAATTAGAATACTATTTAAAACTTTATCCACTTTTGTTTTTACAAGTTAGATTTGTTGGTTTGGAGTCCTGTTAAGCATTAGATATAAAAACTAGTAAGGAAGTCAGGCGCAGATACTACTCAGCCAGTGGTGGTTAGGAAGAGCTTCTATAGTTTCAACAAAGTATAAAAACATCAGTAGAATAAGACATACACAATAAATAAATTTATTGTAAAATTAAAGTGACAATCAGTTATCCAGACTTTTCTTCACTTATATTTATAGTGCTGTTTAACGCTAACGCGTGGCTACGCAGCTAGAGGACCTGCGTTCGATCCCCGAGGCGGGTAAAGTAATATTGTTTTTATAACTTGTAATTTCCAGTAGCTCAGATTGGATTTGAACCCGGTGCTTATACAATTTGTGAAAAGTGGATGTATTGTATGTATATGTATACCTCTGCCTACCCCTTCGAAAAAGAAGGTCGTGTAGTTATGTTTTATGTATCGCTCGCTGCGACCCATAGACGTCCCACTGCTGGGCACGGGTCTCCTCCACAGTCATAAATAAATAAATAAATACATACTCGCATCAAATTCTGAATATCAATACGTTAAGTTAAATACCAAGTGCAAATAAAACCGTTTAACAAAGGTCACCTCCAATTTGTTTACTCTATACCACAGAATATTTAATAGTACAAGTACCTATACCTATAACTCAACGTCAGGTATCATACGTTTACAATAGTCTAGCAAATAAGTTTTATTAGATTCCTACTGTCACGACTTGTGCAATATAAAACATACAGAAATGAAATGAAAACGGAATGAGAAAGTATTTGTGGAGTAGTGGGGGGATTAATTCAGTATTCAGATTTAATCATTTTACTGCGCATTTATGGCAAGAAATATTATAGTTATAAAACATACATAAACAAAACGTTCCTTTTTTAGTAAGCGTCTATGTAGAACAGTTAATTAAGTAAAAATTATGAGGCAGTTTGCAGTATCGTAAACAGCAAAAACTTTGTACCCCCACGAAAATTACGTGACACGTGGACGGAGGTGTATTAAAGTTGGCACAGTTATAGTTTTTGTGGAAAAGTGTAGAAACCTAACACTTTTATATAATATGTATTAAAAATAAATTAATTAAAAAAAACATAAAACACTACAATTGGTTTAACACACAACATATTTATTGTTTTTTACTTGGATCAGTATGAAATATCACTGAACATTGGTATGGATTATACTACTACCAGTAAGTATTCTCTAAATGCAAGAAATAATATTTTAGATAGACAGTAACTTTAATAACCGAATCAATCAGTTTAATAGATCAGTGGACCATCGAAGGCACTAACGGAGGAAAGCGCAAAAAGTGGAATAGGTAAGTAACGAACTTTCGTTGTATAAGTGTGCCAATAGAATGCGCGGGCGCACTGCGTGTACTTACAAAGCGAATACTTACATGTGATCGTCGCAGTGAAACAGGCAAGTGAAACTGATCGTGTTTGAGTGTGACAGGAAAACGGTTATTAGATAAGTATAATTTACTAAGTTACTCGCACTTTACAAGTGTGTCGTAGCAATGTGTAGCAGTAGCTATTAGTAATTGAGTAATAACACGAAACAATATGAATAGGTATTTAAAGAGTAATTTCTAATATTTTTCTCTGTCAATCTAGTCGGATTTACAAGAATATCCAGCTAGCAATACGATCTATATCTATACGGCTAGCAAGCCGCTTTACTTGATTTTAATTATTATATTATGCTTTTATAAGGTCCACTTGTATGTAACTCACAATGTAAGGGAATCTTTGAGAGCTAATTTAACCATCTTCCAAGGATCGTAGCGTAATGAAAATTGGCAGCTGTATGTACTTCTGAGACACATTCAATAATATGGTACTGTCGAGCTGATCTGATGATGGAGCCGGAAGATATTAGCTACTTTAAAGTGGAATCTTTGAGAGCTAATTTAACCATCTTCCAAGGATCGTAGCGTAATGAAAATTGGCAGCTGTATGTACTTCTGAGACACATTCAATAATATGGTACTGTCGAGCAGATCTGATGATGGAGCCGGAAGATATTAGCTACTTTAAAGTGGAATCTTTGAGAGCTAATTTAACCATCTTCCAAGGATCGTAGCGTAATGAAAATTGGCAGCTGTATGTACTTCTGAGACACATTCAATAATATGGTACTGTCGAGCTGATCTGATGATGGAGCCGGAAGATATTAGCTACTTTAAAGTGGAATCTTTGAGAGAATTTAACCATCTTCCAAGGATCGTAGCGTAATGAAAATTGGCAGCTGTATGTACTTCTGAGACACATTCAATAATATGGTATTGTCGAGCTGATCTGATGATGGTGCCGGAAGATATTAGCTACTTTAAAGTGGAATCTAAGAGAGCTAATTTAACCATCTTCCAAGGATCGTAGCGTAATGAAAATTGGCAGCTGTATGTAGTTCTGATGACAATACAATAATATGGTACTGTCGAACTGATCTGATGATGGAGCCGGAAGATATTAACTGGAACTTCATGATGGAATATCGTATCATAGTCGTGTTTGCACTTGTGGTAAGGTCTTGTAATGAACTTTGACCACGATTAGGTTTCAAGGTCTGATGATGAAGCCAGAAGATAGGCACTGGCATTCCATGATGGAATATCGTATCATAATCGTGTTTGCACTTGTGGTAAAGTC
Organism: Carterocephalus palaemon; assembly: GCA_944567765.1. Lineage (NCBI taxonomy): Eukaryota > Metazoa > Arthropoda > Insecta > Lepidoptera > Hesperiidae > Carterocephalus > Carterocephalus palaemon. The sequence goes on along the minus strand of OX155641.1, from coordinate 10,920,159 downwards.
TTGTAATGAACTTTGACCACGATTAGGTTTCAAGGTCTCATGACTTCTTTTTTAGTTGGATTTTTTATAAAAGCGTGTTTTTTTAGTTTTTTTAAACTATTAATTTATTTTAAACTCAACGTCAACTCAACTCAACATACTGAGCATAATTTTACACGAAGAATATTTCTAGGACGAATGAATGAATAGAGAATGAATAAATAAATATTCATGATATTATATACAACGTATTCAATGCAAGGCAAATTATAAACATCCCTGCAACTGCAACGTGAGCTCAATAGGGGTATGTGGCGACAGCGACACACTGAACAAGTCACCCTCAGAAGGTTCAATGGAGGGATTAAGCACACTAACCTGAGCAACTCACAAGTCGCAAATAGAAACTGTAAATACATGAGGTTCACTTCACAGAATATTACTATTCCTATAAGTTCAATTCAGATTGAGCGAAGATCTAAAATACATTTACTACTGCATACTAAAATTTTATGTAAAGCGAGGCAATACCTACCTAAGAAATACTAGAAGATACGATCTTATAGGGAAAGTTTTGACGTACAAAATTACCATACGAAATACGATGAATATGACATGTTATAGAAAGAAAAAGTGTTTTCTTAGAAAATCGGACACTAGTAAGGAAGCACAAAACAACTACAAAATTATATTTCTGAAACTGGTATTTTTATAAGCTATAAAAACTTTTGTTTACAGAGTGTAACTGGGGCAGCTTTCTAACTGGGCAGGGTCCTGGTCTAACCAGACATGGCGGTACAACTCAGGGCTGCCGGCTGCCACCCGCCCAAATGGATATAAATGGCATGCTAGACAAAATGACAAAAATAGTACACAATTTTATGTTAACCTTTCCCGTGCCATATGACAGCATATTTCCAGTTTTAATTAAACTATAAAATTATACTTGTATATTGAATAAGAATGTTAATTTTTAATTATTCATTCAAAAACGTAGTTTAGAACCTGTATTTAGAACAGACTCGCGACTAGTGGCTTGGGTGGACCAACATCTACAGATAGATTTGGCTATCGGAGATAGAAATTCGACACATTTTATTTTATATGGAACTTATTTTAATCGTTTACATCATCTACAATTCTAGATCTACATACACCAAATGATGAGCTTATACATAGAGTTCTCTAATCTTAGCTATTTCAACGGACGATGGAACCTGAGGAAGGAACTACATCGTAATTTGTCACTACGATCTAATACTTTTAGCTATCCCTATATTCAGACGGGAGTCAGTAAACCCATATTTATGGCTGACCGACTGGGGCGTAATTTTGCGACGCGCTCGACAAACAGCGGTCGACATAAACTGCCCGTTGGACGATCGCCAGTACCAGCCGGCACGATTCGGGGACTCGTTATCGATTTACATTATATTTACATTCATGTAAGTACTGTTGATCTTCGCTGACGACATTACGGTGCTAAGTGCTAGGTGCTAAACTGCTTTCAGTGTTTTGGAGAGGCACCTACAGATGCCTCTACATGTGTTTCAAGAAACATACAGTTTAGCTGAGCTCTCATGGAGTTTATAAACTGATTCAATTTACTGTCAGCATAAATAAAAGCTGGAATTACAATGTTTTACGCGAAGAATATATTCAATTACTCATCAAAATTGCTGCATTATGCACGCCGGTCACTACAGTCGTGAGTTGCACATATCTAAGTATAGGTACACAATTTATGTAACTACTATACTTGCCATGAATTTCTCATTGAGATAATTAAAGGAAGCTAGACTACTATACTTGCCATGAATTCATCATTGAGATAATTATAGGAAGTAGTTGCATTGAATTAATTATTTAACATATTACAAGACAAAATATATTCTAACGTGAATATTCATCAAGACGCGAGGAAAAAGTGAAAATTGTAGCGGAAACCGCTTTCTTTTAATTGGGCACCCCAATAGATAATATCAGAGGCATACCTACATGCGTACGCGTAAAACATTAACCTCATACCACATACAAGTAGTAAATAACGTAAGACGTGTAACAAACTCGATTTTTTATACTCACCGCGAGTTACGGTAGCAAACGATGTCAGCCGAGAAAGGTTGGTTTTGTGCAATATAAATCGCGTGGGCTTAAAAATCATGACTAGTAACGATGATTCATAGGCAAAGATTTGATGTTCTAAATTTTTTACGATTCTGCCATTTCAGAAAGCATAAGACACAAAAATATGTATACAAAAGCGAGTCGTCACGTAGCGTCATTTGTAACCACCCTAAGCGTCGTAAGGGCATTCTCCGATGCCGTATAACTTAGCTGAAATAAAAAATATTTTCAAACTCAACCACAAAATGTCATAGACAAAAGCAACACTCATTCAGTTTTTTTCTTCTTTTACTTGTTCGTATTGAATTACAAAGTTAGTATATGTTAAGTAACCTCCTTTTATTTAAGCTTTATTTAAGCTCATTGGCGCCAATCTTTGTAACTTTTATAAGGCATATAAGAGAAAGCTCCGCCAAGTGATGTAACCGTCGGAAATCCGTACTCCTGCGCTTATTAAAATGTGAGCGCTCTTTTGAGTAGAAGGGATCGTAGTAATACAGGTTAAAAGAGCTATACATTTATTTATTTATTGTAAAACAATAATCTTGGATTTAACAAAGGGCGAACTTAATTCCGGTAGTGCATTTTCTGCCAGTCGACCCGAGCTGATGTCTATGTACTGAGGTAAAAAATAATCAAAATAAATTTAAATTATGGTGCAAATTTTAATAAGAAAAGTAATAATTTTACAAGGTTTTTCATTATTTTAGTAGGTACGTAATTAACTCTACAGGATTTACTAGTCTAGATAGGACTATTTATTTATTTATTCCTGACACAAATTGATGAGATCAGGAAAAGTGCATCGGAACGTTTCAATAATAATACTCGATCAGCAGCTACGCCAGCCAATTTTTTCACTACAATGTGTCATTTACTTCGTGACACGTTAAATTAGTAAAAGGTAAGCCACGTCACGACTGCACTTAATACGAGTACAATTGACTGGATGTTTACCCAATCCCATTATCGTTCGGAACGAAGCTGAATAAGAAACTGCGATTGCAATACAACGAAGTTAAGCCTGCGTCGTTCTTATTTCAAACATCACATACAATTTATTTATTTTAAATTTATTCTAGATGTCCATACTCAATCTAATAGATATTGAACTGCTTTTTATGATGGTATTAAAGCTTTCCGATAGAAAAACGAAAGTTATTTGTTATTCCATTTCAAAAAATTGCAAATTAAAATAAGCCCTTGTTAACACGAGTAGAATAAACTCGGATCAGAATAAACTAACAGATCAGAATTAAGAACACGGTTTGATGATCCGTGCCCATTTCTTAAACTTGAGTTTTGTTTGTTAATACGGCCTCAGACTTAATATCAAAAACATTATTTTACTGTTTACAAATTTAAAATATTTGGTAACTTGTGTAAAAACCACTTTCTCTTACGCAATCAACAAGTGAACTTCTACTCAACTACATGAGATTTTCGAATGCCGTGATATTATGCGACATATCAGCTGTTTATGACCATAAATTACAGTGTCATAACAGTCGCTCATTCAAGGCTAATTGGATAAAAAGAATAATTAATGTCTTCGTTATGTGTAATCGTCAATAAATAAAGTTTATAATCTTGGGTTGTCAGAGTAACGCAAAAACGCACATGTTCTACGGGTGTTAAGTAAGTGGATTTGTCATTCAGCATGCCACTCGTAGATCTTCACTTTTACTTTAATCAGTCGTTGATCGTAAAAAAATAGTATAGACTCACTTCTATTTAATAAGTTAGTGTTATGTTTCTCGTTGTAAGGTATACAAAATAATCAATATGTATTTCTCACAATTATTCTAAATCAGACTGTGAATTATAGACTAAAGACCATGTTTAAGTGATCATTCCATGTTTAAAGTTTAAACATGGGAATGATCACTTGACCTAATTTAAATCAATTTAATGTGGTATTATTAAAATAACATACTTGTATCTTTATATAGTATGGCTAGTGCATGTCATGGTTTGGTCACCAAATCCGAATCGGACGTCATATCCGGCGTCCGCGCCGAGCGGAACTTGGGGGAATGACCGCGTCACCGACTAACCGCGGCTGTCCAGCGTATAGTAGCACATAGTACCACACCACAGGTAGCATGTGAATCCGTCAACCGTGGATCCGTGTGTAGCGCGCACCTGCCCCTGTTTGTTTGTAGGTATGTAAACGAGGCTATACTACGAGAACTCCACGACAAACCAGGACAGAACTTCATACCAAGTGACTGATTGTGGAGCTTCAGCACCAGTAGGTAGTCGGGTCCACACACCACAAAAGTTCTGATTAATAATTAAATTTGCATCTCGACAAATTGTTTTAACCCTAAAACGAGTTGTCGACATGCATTTAAATTAATGATAAATTTAAATTAAATAAACATTACCCAGTGTTCATTTAATTTAAGAAGAGTTATTGTAAGTTATCGATGATTTTTTTTCTACAGTAATATTATAAATAAACAGGTAGTATATTGGGGCGAATATCTGAAACTATAGATCCGTTTTTAAAAATTCATTCATAATACCAGTATATTATTTTCTCTGTGCTAATAGCAGTTACACTATTCCCGCGGCTAAAAGCTATATTTTATTAAGATAATTCTATGACTACTGTCGGCAATTATGATCACTTTAAAAAAAGTCAGAGAAAACTCGATCGTTTTGTTTCTATTCTGGCTTGTGCTTTATCATTGAAACTGTGTATGAAGGAATTGTTATTTTCCAAAAGGCCTAAAAACGTTCGCGACATCATAATATTAATATGTATTTATAAGATTCATTCACAATAACCATTTTTATGATCTTAATATTGTGCCCAAAAGGATGATTTAGTTGCGAAGGAGTTTTTCCTAACATATTATTCAACTAAAATAAAACCGTTTAAAAATGTTTATCCACCTTTCTTTTTTAAAGTTAGCATTCACATCACGCGAAGTTCGTGTCGCACACATAAGGCAGCTCGTACCAACAATACCTTGGACCTTGCCAACAGATGGACTCGGCTTGGTGTAAATTGGTCTCACATTACAATGCCCACCGATGTTTAATAAGGGCACTGCCGGTCGTTGGACAACCTTGATTGACTTTATTAAGTTTCCATTTCAAAGCGTTTTAGGGTAGTTACATAATCTGTTATCGGTTCTGCGGTCCAATAAAAAAGAAAGGTATTCAAACTATTTCAATTCGCAATCGAAGCAAGTATGTTTTATGCCCACCACGTACTCATTGATGTTTTCTAGTCATACTTGTTTATTGGTAAAAATCGCCGTATAGTACTTTATAAGTCTGATAAAAATGCTTACAATTATACTATGTATTACATATTTACATACTATAATTGTAATGTATTTACATTGTGTATTATTTACATTATACAATTTACTATCGATTTTTTGAAGAATCAGTGGAATGAAATTACTATACTCTACATGCTCCGTTACTGATTTGTTATTGACTGTTACATAAATGATCCTAAAATTGGTAATAGATAATTTTATTATGTATTATTTATGTAATAACAAGTAGAGTAACGTTCATAGTTAATACTAGTCTCGTAGGTACCTATACTCGTATATTTCACGACCTCTTAAAATACCAAAGCTTAAACTTTTCGTGAACCAGCTGCAAAAGTAGACGACAAGCAACTTAGATGCGAAGAAAATAAAGTAGATCGTTGTTTAATCCCCGAAAAGACTAGTTCTCACGAGACGTTATCACTTATCACCTACGGGAACTTGGTTGCGGGCCGCGCCGCCTGCGATAAACACCTTATCTGTCCCACTCTTCAGCTAACCACTTATATTTCATCTTATACTCAGAAGGATACTGTAGCAAAGACACACAGACATACCAATTATTTTTTTTTACAATTGAGAATATACGAGTATACTCGTACATACATAATAATATGTCCATATTTAGTGGCAGGTTGGACTTTTCATGCAATACATTTCAAATTGTACGGCTTAATAAATGTACAATAAAGATAGGTTTAAAATATGTTTACATATTCAAAGTTCAACAACATATCTCGTAAAGCGTAAGCCATAAAATTGTTCAAAGATTCCCTAGAAACAGCTTTATAGAATCTGCGCTCACACTGATAGAAACAACGCTTCATTCGCCTAGATACCGCTTTTATCTTTTAATGTTCAAGGCGTGAAATACGTTTTGTTTTTCTATCAACAATAAGGAAGTACATTTATGGCATTTTTTTCTTTTTTCATTATCTATAACCGGCTGTGAAAATACCGGGGCGTGTGTAACGACCGAAATCGAATTCAGTTGGTATTCTGTCATGCACGGTGTTGGAGACGTGGTCTGTTTAACTAAACGCAACACGACCATAAACCTTTGGCTTATTACAGAGCGTTTACGTTTATCATACATTCCAATCGCAACATTCAAAAGGTGTTCCTGCCCCGTTGGCAGGTAACAATTTGCTTTCCGCTGTTAGGGATTCACGCAGTATTGATAAAAATATTACTACATTGACTATACTTAATTTTATTTTTACAACTCATTCGTTATCTCGGCCTCGATGTTATCGAGATGCAAATCATGAACGTCAGTCCAAACCCAAATTTCTTTCAAATGAAACCTTTTAAAAATGGTTATATATTTTGAACTAATACAAATTAGGTAGACGTAAAAATTTAATTTAACGTTTACAATTATTAACGTTTGACAGGAAAACATTAAACCTTTTAAAATACTCATGAGTAGTAGTTTGTACTAATTGAAAATAGGTAGAGATAAGCACTAACTTGAAAAACTAATATCATTAACGTTTGACAGTATCAACGTAAGCAACTGAATATTTTTAAGTTCGTCTTTTATACAAACTTATATATGAACATAGTTTTATTTCACATTTTGAAACGCATAGAGCCCATAAAGCAAGCACTAAAAACTTAACATTCCACGTCTCAAGTGCAGCAATAATGGTGCCCACCTACTTGAAAGCAGAACAGTGTTGTTATTTTATTATTCATAGAACAAAACAGGGTAAGCAGGTCGCCATTGTCGTGTCGGGTAGGTACCGGGAACAGGGTAACAATACATCTCGAGGCAGGTAGCGGATGCGGGCCGAGTGCGGGGTAACCTCGAATTCAGGGCACATGTGCCTCCAGATTGCACCAGGCGGCGCGGCGGCGCGGCGGCGCGACAGATGCTTCAACCTCAAGATGAAACTAAGGATGAAACATTATAGCTCGTGTTTTATACATTATCTACATTACTACATACATATATAATAACAGGTGTCTCGGCCAGTTTAGACCAACCAACTGTAAAACCATATTTGATCAATTTGAATAGACTTAAAGTGATTTGGTCAACATTAAACATGTTCGAAAATATGGTATATGTCTCGAATTGTGTTTCGCTACCCAATGCTACAAGGTACCTAGGTATCTACCTATATTTACGTGATTACTGTGGCCGGGATGCCAGTGAAAACATTATTCTACTGCACAGTCATGTTCAGTCAGTCGTAAGTTCATGAAACATTTTATTTAAGCGGTCCTAGCGAATCATTGCGGATAACGTGTACCTACCTATTGTGAGAAATCAACAAATATAACTACTTTACGGTTGTATCGCTATTAATGCCATTGATTTCGTGCATGTCTAAGTCCTTTATATTAAGAGCGAATGAACCACGAAGTATTGCAATTGTGCTCGGTTACCTCAAAAATTGCTATTTAATGTTTAAATACGCAGTACACCTTTGCGAAGCGAGCTTAACGAGTATGGCTTTAAATAATTAAGCACCTTTTTGTTCATAATATTCTTTATCGGTTAGCGAACGTTTTAACCGGGCAGCTGCCGAGCCGAGGGACTTTCGAAAGTGAAACTCCATGTTTCCCAGTTTCATCGAATGCTTCAATTTTCGTTTAACAAGGTACGTTTATTGACAACTTTATACTCGTATTTGTATGATTTTGTTAGCTAAATAAAAAAACAACCAGTTCGTAATCTAATTATCTGGTAAGATAAGAATGAGATTGCTAGAAATTATTCCAAAAAAATGGCTGGAATTCTGTGCGAAGGATTTCAACAAAAAATACGTGATTCTCAGAATACTACGTGAGCGTGACGTAAAAATTATTTATCACATCACAGGTAGCTGACTTAAAATGGGTTAATAATAACGACTAGTATCTACGTACTAGGGTAAGTACAAGAAAGTATAATAAGTAATAACATAATCTAGAATGTGTCATCGCAAAGGGTGGTCGCTACCGACGGGCGACTATATTTAGGAGTACTGGCACACCAGCTGTCCGGCGACGTGTGAAATCGTGGTGTAAGGCCACTGGAGCCAATCGATACACTTGATAATCTACTACAGTGATGGGCAAACTACGGCCCGCGGGCCAACTCCGGCCCGCGAAAGTATTTAATCCGGCCCGCCGAGGGTCCGTCGACATGGATAGTATATGGCCCGCTATAATTACGTTTTGACGGTCGAGAAGAAAAAGTAAATTCTACTTGGTAGAATAATAGATGCATAACCTATAGGTGAAGCTAAACAAAAAAAGCGAAACAGCTTTCGAAAATAACAAAAACAATTCCATATGTCTCACACGCCTTATAAGGCAGAGCCTTCGAATAAAAGTTAAATTGATTATTATTTTTTAGGATAAAAGGTATTTTGTAATATTTGTGTTTAATGCTTACAGCTTAATGCTTTTTATAAAATTATATTAAAAGCTTTAACACAAAATGCATTTTTTTTTTATAATTCTGGCCCGCCTCTAGAATTTCTAAACCTTTGTGGCCCGCCATTAAAAAAGTTTGCCCACCACTGATCTACTAATTATTGCAGACCAGCGAGCTTTTCGTGTGGGTCACTGCCAACTCTTAAATACGCTAGTAAAAGTCAAAATAGAAATATAACTTTGTAATAACAAAGAAACGAAACTTTTATCGTAGACTCCTTAGCTTTTAATTAAGCTATTGACTTACAACTTTCCAATTTTTCTAAGCTAGAAAAACCTTTATTTAAACACGAACTAGAACGGTCACTGCCATCACTGGTCAAGCACACAAAAGTTTCAAACACTGAACTGACAATCACACAACGGATCCTCACACAATAGGTCCAGAGAACATTTCATTCGGCGCAAACCGCGGAGTTCCTGCACATTCTGAGTGCTTGTAATGACTGAGTGCAATCATACAGCCGAACGTTGCTAACGAAGCCGTCAGCCGCCTGGCGAGTGTTCGCACTGTTCGCTGGCAGTCTCGCCGTCTCGCATACGACACGCAAGGAACGCGCTCTGATGGCAACTGTTTACAAGCGACGCGTCGCTGTGGCCCGGCCCGGTGCACCACCAGCGTCGCAACGCGACAAGCCGCTACGCTTTCATAGAAAAAAAAACGGGCACGTACAAGATAAGCACTATCATATCGCCCGCTTCGCTATCGTAGCCCGATGGAGTTGCTCACCACAGATGCTCAACCTACATTGGAAAATATTTCATGTTTGATTGTTGGTAAAAAGCTCTATAAGAAATCAATATATGTATGTATTGCAAGCATCAGGTAATTTGTTTTACTGACAAATTACATAGAATTCTGACTTTAGAGATAGAGAAATATTAGGAAAGTAAAGTCATTATTATACTGTGGCTATAGATCCGTATGCAGTTTATCTGCAAATATCATTAGGGGATAAACAAGTACATCATCGATTCAAGAAATTAAGTTAATTAAAGTACGTAACACAGTACAGCGCTTTCATGACGAAACTACAACAAAACTAGTAACCATTGCGTTTGTTTCGGCTACGAGTCCCTTAATCATACATAGCAATTTATGAATGTTACAAAAAACGGATAGCTACAATTAGTGATGCGAATTCACTTGAATACATAAACTGGTGGCGATACGAGTAGCGAGTAGGTACTCGAAACGGGGGCACGCGTTGTTACACGATAATTTGACAACTGTTTTCTTTTTTCCTGTTTATTGAACTGAAGGTACAGTTTGAATAATTGTCATGTAGTTACAGTGTAAGTCGGAAGGTATAGTAAATGAAAATTATCAGACACCTACAAAAGCGATTCAATTTAAACGATTCAATGAATTTACATCTAGTATTATTGAACCATATAGCAAGCTGTGAATACTTAAGCGATTCATATGAATAGTCAACAAAAATATCATACAGTTGAACATAGAACACCCTTCTATTTCGATGTCGGTTGACGAGACGGTAATAATGGAACCTTGCAAACATCTTAATTTTGCCATGTACTGGTACTATTAGAACTCAAACTCAAGAGATAAAGAGAGAGAGAAATAATGTGTGTAAGAGCAAAGAGAAAATAAGTAACTACTACTGTACTATTGTACTACTGTACTACTATTGTACTTGTACTATTAAGCATTCTGTGGTGTAAGTAAGAGATAATTAGGTAGGTACTCAATGTTCGTTCTAATACATATTACCAGATTAAATGCAAGAAATTCTTTAGTACCTAGGTGTAAAATACAAAACTTGTATTAATCAACAGTATCAACACAGCCAAATCCGGGTTAAACCTGAGCAGAACCGCGAATAAGAAACTAATTAGAGAATCTGAGAGACATAGAAAGCATGTTTACACCGCGGAGATTTATTGCGGCATCGCCGGAAGGCGAGAGTAAACAAAGACCTATAATTAACATGACATAGGATAACTAAGGAACGGAGGCACAGTAAAGGCAGATGGAGATACTTTTACCGTAGTAAGAGACTCCAATGACTCTATATGGAATCAATAATGGTCGCTGGAATAATGTCCACTCAAATCTTTGATTTACTACCGACCGTAAATCAATGACTCAAATTCCTGCATAATAGATATAAAAAATACTTAAATATTAATAGTGGTTGTAACTGTTTTTATGTTTCCTTTAGGTTTTATTGAAAAAAATATATAATGTAATTTTAATTTCGATCAAAGGAAATAATTACATTGCATATTAAATTGAACTGAAAAATATTTTCTTTTAAGGGATTTTCATCAAATGGATGAGCAGTTGCTTTTTCTAAGAAAAAGATTGTGCTAATCCACCACCATTCAAATACAATACTTATTTTTTTTTATTAAGTCTGATTAAATTGAAGGCTGATTAAAAATAAGCCCAGTGATATACAACAAATCCTCAAATCGGATTATCACGTTAACAAAGCGCAGTCGAACCTATCTGAATAAAATTATCTTGTACCTACCATCTAGTACTAAACATCTAACAGGAATACTAATTAAAAAGTATGTAAGAAGCAGAAAGTCGATTACCCGTGTATAGTCTGTGACACCTATGGTTTACTAGGTTAAATTTATATTCTATTAAGTTTATTAAATTCTAAAGACGCAATTAATTGCAACCAAAAAATGGTGGAATGACTTTATTTTCCACTTTGGCCCACCATCCCAATGTTGCGCAAGAACAGCCCACGAACGTTATGAAAGAGCTGGCGCTCCAGTTCGTGCGTGAAATGGCACATCTGCAATGCTACTGGATTCGAGGCTTGGCACAAAACTACAACATCCAGGCCAAATCAAAAGAGCAATATGTTCCAGCTTAACGGGCGCCGGGTTCGATTTATTGCAGGTACGATAAACGCTACGTGCGATTTGAATGTGCGCAAATAGAGGAATATTTGAAATATGTTCTAAAAAATTATTCAATTTATTCAAAATCTGTCGGATATAAGCTAGCAACTGGAAAGCAAGAAATTCGTAATGAAGTAAGTTTAAAAAAAATCCACAGTGAAATCAGTTTCACCTGTCCAATTTTTTTTTTTATAGTATAGACAGACAAACAGACATACGGGCCACCTGATGGTAAGTGGTCACCGTCGTCTATGGACACGTGCGACACCAGGGGTATTACAGGTGCGTTGCCTGCCTTGAAGGAAGCGTTTCACACTCTTTTTGAAGCGCTTGTTGTTATAAGTTATAACATTTCAGGTAAACTTAATAGCATTAAACTTATTAGCACAAAGTAAGCGACCCCTGATCATATGTTAAGGCCTGGAGAATACTTCACCAACCTGCTACGATGCGGATTGGTTGAGAATTTTGATACAAGAGTTAATAGTAATTTTATCAACCTTTGTCAATCGATTGACAATGACTCGCAATTGCAATTTGTTGCCAATCGTCGTGCCCACAAAACTTTTAATTTCAGCTTAAGCATTCGTCAAATAGAAGAAAGTACTGATAATTGGCCATAGGTACTATTGGCAGGCATATACAAAATCATTCTGAGAATGTAGGGGGCGTGAAGTCAAAATAACTTCATAAACAAACACGCTCAAGCGTTACGAATCAACTGCGAAGGGTTGTCAGATTAGTTGCTGTTGGCAACCCAACATTTTAGAAGATACATACATGGTTTTATAGTAGGCCACACTTTTTTCTGGGTTTAAGTAGGCAATTGAGTTTTAACATCAGTTTATAAAACACAACAACACCATAAACTATTTTTATTGCACAACAACAATAAAAAAATGTATTTTATCTAATTTCATTTCCATACCAACCAAACCACCATACTGACTATATAGCGGTTTATTGTTTTAGTCAAGATTTTTCCGATCAGTACCCTTTTTTCTTTGACAGTTACTCGCTTTATTTCCACAGATACAATTTAAATCAAACAATAGACAATGGCGGTAGGTATGTACCAAAGTCGATTGAATGCGAAGTGGATTTTTGCGTGTTTGTTCTAAACTGGTTATTTCCGCAACAGACTAAATTTATTATATTTCATATTTACAAAAAAATCATATCTAACAAATTTTGTAATTAAAAAAATTTACTTTAGTAAAACTTAAATTATACGAGTACGTTTAAGATCTAGGCGTTACCAGTGGCAACCCTAGAGACGGATGCAACGTTATAACGGTGCACATATTCACAGCATCATTTAACGCCGACATCCGGCCGGCTTGACGGACGGTGGTCGCCGGATGATAAAAAATCCAAAAAACATATTTACTTACTTATTAGTAAAATAGAAACCTAGCATTTTCTATAGTAAAATCTGAATAAAGGATAAAAAAGGCTTTGTAATATGGATGCACTAATTACGTAGGTATTTGTCTAGCATCATGTATGTAGGTAAGCTGTATTAGGATCCCTTCATACACATGTATATTATGTATCATATATAGGTACCTATTTAAAATTACCGAACTCATTTTCTTACGCATACTTTATGGCTAACCTGCAGATTTGGTAAATAATAAATCGAAAGTACTATCATTTACGAAAGAACTCATAAATTTCTCTATTTAAATTAGACTACCTAGCTGAAACAACCATTTACATCAGAGATTTTATCTCTCAATATCCATGAAGTGGTAGGTACCTAATTAAATTTACACATGCAGATGATGCCAAATTACCGCAGCGAAGTAAAAAGCGGAAAAAAACATTCGAGATAGTATGTACGTATCACCGTGACTTGTCTAAAACGTATGTGTTACTCTCAGAACATTATTTCTTAGTATCGCCTTGACCGCGTTTGCGAGCTTTTGTTTTACAGAGCGGCACTAATTATCTAAGCGGTTTTCGTTTTTGATACAGTTACATTACTTACCGTGCCATCGGTTTTGCTAAACTCAAGTAGATGGGTGGACACTGGGTCGCTAGACAGACTTACCTGTAACAAACATCACAAATTGGGTTATGTGACACATTTGAGGAAAATAATACAATTCTACGTATAATTCTTAATTATGTCAACTAACAATGTTTATATTAACACTTAATTAATTATAACAACGTTTATATGGGTGCATTATTACAAGGTTGGAAGATTAATTTTACTGTTTCCTTTATGCATCCCTATTTAATCAATTTACTAGTCATAATGTTAAAAATTTAATTATGTTTAAAGCTCACATTGACTATATGAGTTCTTTATAATAGTAGTATTCCTAAATCTTTCAAGTTCCGATTTAACTGGCCATTAAGTTATCTTTTTCTCGAATTATTTATAGAACACTAGTGGATGCCCGCCCGCAGCTTCGCTCGGGTTGAATTAGACATAACAATAGTTTCGTTTACGCCTAGTAATATTATAAAGCCTATGTCACTCAGTGAAGATGCAGCTTTCTAATGGTGAAAGAATTTTTGAAATCGGTCTAGTAGTTTTGGCAGCGCACGCCAGAATAGCTCGCAGATGATAGATTTTTTCCTACTTACTTGACACTTATCGTCATATTTTGGACAATTCACACAATATCTTTATAAATTGTAGCCTATGTGTTATTCTAGTGTGTTCACGGGGGGGGTGTTGTCGCACACGTCCGTATGTAGCTAACCCAAGGCAACCCTACACGTCCCTCCCGGGTGGTGCTAAGAGCGACAACAACAGTACAAGAGATGGGCAGCAGCGTCTCTCAGCAGCGTACTTTTAATTTAACTGCGGTCACCAACTCGCACTAGCCAAGCGCGGTGACTATGGCTACAACCCCTCATGTTAGCACAACCAAGGCCCCGGCCCCCAGTCCCCGGCGGCCCTGCTATTCCTGGCTACGGTGGCGGCCATGGTAACGGTAGGGCAAGGGGTGCTAAAATCCCCGGCAGACGCCCGGCCACCAATATTATAGCTAAACGACCTTTGGCCCTGGCAACATATAACGCCAGGACACTGAGGGCCGATGAGAAGATATATGAGCTGGAAGAGGAATTGAACAAGTTACACTGGAGTATCTTGGGGTTATCCGAAGTCCGAAGACAGGGGGAGGACACGGTAATCCTTGGATCTGGTAACTTGTTCTTCCACCGGGAGGGCGAACAACAGTCCCAAGGTGGTGTCGGGTTTCTCGTCCACAAGTCCCTCGTTAACAACGTAGTGGACATCGGCAGTGTGTCGGAAAGGGTAGCGTACCTTACACTCAGAATATCGAAACGGTATTCGCTGAAGGTCGTACAGGTTTACGCGCCGACATCCACACACCCCGATGAAGAGGTTGAGGTATTGTATGAGGACGTCAGTAGGGCCATACATACCTCAAAGACTCATTTCACAGTTGTGATGGGGGATTTCAATGCAAGGCTAGGTGCGCGAAATGGTGAGGAGCAGAAGGTAGGGCCTTTTGGATCTGGACGCCGGAACCACCGAGGCCACATGCTTGCCGACTTCTTGGAGAAGGAGAACCTCTCTATGATGAACTCTTTCTTCAAGAAGAAAGAGCACCGCAAGTGGACTTGGATCAGCCCTGATGGTTCCACTAAAAGCGAGATAGACTTCATTCTGGCAGACAAACGGCACATATTTAAGGATGTCTCTGTGATCAACAGGTTCAAAACCGGTAGTGATCACAGAATGGTCAGAGGCACCTTAAATATCAACGTTAAGCTGGAACGGTCACGCCTGATGAAGTCTATCCTCCGCCCAACACCTGTCCAGATTCAGGGCTCCGATGACTTTCATCTTGAGCTCAAAAACCGTTTCGCGGACCTGGAGAGCTGCGTTTCTGTGGACGAAATGAACAAGAGGTTCGTATCAGTTGTCCGAGAGGTTGGGTCTAGATTTTTCAAGACCCCCTCTAATCGTAAACCTCAAATTCTCTCAAAACATACTCTCGGTCTTATTGGGAAAAGACGAGATCTATGTGTCCAGTCGCCAACCTCCATGGCAGTGTGTAGGCAGCTCAACGCAGAGATCTCGAGCAGCATGCGACGTGATTGGCGTTCATACAACACCAAACGCGTCGCCAACACAATCGAGCGGAACAAAGGCTCCAAAGTGTTCGCTCGAGATCAAAGCATTGGGCAAAGCCTGATGACGAGGTTGAAGACCAATACCGGTACCATAGTATCGTCCAAACCCGAAGTTTTGAGAGAAATTGAGGATTACTACCGACATCTATACACCTCCTCGCAAGCCCCAGCTATAGCTGGTGCTCACGATAAGCGAGCCAAGCTAACCCGGCACTACACCGAAGATATCCCGGACGTCAGCCTGTACGAGATTAGGGGGGCTCTCAAACAACTAAAAAACAACAGGGCACCGGGAGATGACGGAATCACAACGGAGCTGCTAAGAGCGGGCGGGAAACCCGTCCTAGTGGCTCTCCAGAAATTGTTCGATTCCGTCATCAGTAGTGGAATCACCCCGGAGGCGTGGCGCAAGAGCGAAGTGGTATTGTTCTTCAAGAAGGGCGATAAAACCCTCTTGAAGAATTACAGGCCTATCGCACTCTTGAGCCACGTCTACAAGTTGTTTTCGAGGGTCCTCACAAATCGCATAGCGCGCAGGCTTGACGACTTCCAGCCTCCCGAACAAGCCGGTTTCCGAAAAGGCTATAGTACCATGGACCACATACAGACACTGCGACAGGTTATACAGAAGACCGAGGAGTATAACCAGCCGTTATGTGTCGCGTTTGTGGACTATGAGAAAGCCTTCGATTCTGTCGAAACCTGGGCGGTGTTGGCGTCTCTGCAGCGGTGCCAGATCGACTATAGGTATATCGAGGTGTTGAAGTGGATATATGATGCCGCCACTATGTCAGTCCGAGTACACGACAGAAGCACGAACCCCATCCAATTGCAGAGAGGTGTCAGGCAAGGGGATGTTATCTCCCCAAAGCTTTTCACCGCTGCATTGGAAGATGTGTTCAAGCTGATGGAGTGGAAAGGTCGCGGCATCAACATCAACGGAGAACGCCTCACACACCTTCGATTTGCCGATGATATAGTGATCTTGGCGGAATCGCTGGACGACCTCAACACCATGCTGGGAGACCTGAACAGCGCCTCGCAACGGGTGGGTTTGAAAATGAACATGGACAAGACTAAGGTCATGTCCAATGTGCATGTCAAACCTATACCGGTTGTTGTTGATGGCGCTGCTCTTGAAGTTGTTGACGAGTATGTTTACCTGGGACAAGTGGTCCAGTTGGGTAAGTCCAACTTCGAGAAAGAGGTCACTCGCAGAATCCAGCTCGGCTGGGCAGCGTTCGGGAAACTACGACATATCTTCTCATCCAAATTACCTCAGTGCCTGAAGACGAAAGTATTCGAGCAATGTGTGTTGCCAGTGATGACATACGGATCCGAGACGTGGTCCTTTACCGTTGGTCTGATCCGCAAGCTCATAGTCGCTCAGCGAGCTATGGAGAGAGCTATGCTCGGTATTTCTCTACGGGACCGGATTCGCAACGATGAAATCCGTAGACGAACGAAGGTTACCGACATAGCTCGCAGGATTAGCGAACTGAAGTGGCAATGGGCAGGCCACGTCGCTCGACGGACTGATAACCGTTGGGTAGTAAAAGTCCTCGAGTGGAGACCGCGTCTCGGGAAACGAAGTATTGGCCGCCCCCCGACGAGGTGGACTGACGACCTGAAGAGGACAGCGGGAAACCGTTGGATTCAGAGGGCGCAGGATCGGGAGGAGTGGCGACGATTGAGGGAGGCCTATGTCCAGCAGTGGACCCAGAAAGGCTGATGGATGGATGGATGGATGGTGTTATTCTGATGTATAAGCTATATTATTGTAAAGTTTCATTAAAATCCATTCAGTACTTTTTACGTGAAAGAGTAACACACATCCATCCATTCTTACAAACTTTCCCCTTAATAATATTAGTAGTATAATATCGATGTAGATAACCTTATTGCTAGCTTCCCTAATCGCGGGGGAGGACACTGATGCTTTCAACCAAGATTCAATGGGTCGCTTTCAATGACAACGCAGCCGTGTCCAACCCACACCAACTGACTCATCTCATTGTTGAATCATTGTTTTCAACGGCGTAATGAAAAGGTAGTTCCAACAAACTTGAACGTAGTATTTTTTTTTTGTTACCATGTTTTGGTCTATACAATATAAGTCTGTCTGTTGTATGTCTGTTGTATTAATAATTTATTGTACGCAGCGAAATATCCTTTTGTTTTTTACTAATTACAACAAACACGTATGGTATAGAAGTCGGAACAGTATGAACAAAAAGGAGGAAATGGTCAAGACTTTCAAAACAAGCCTTTAAAGATTCCTATTTTTTTTTAATTGTCAATTTAAGCGTCCTTATAAAATAAAAACATCGTTACATAACTAAAGTATGTATTTTGTTTTGTGTACCAAAAATAATTTGTCCCGGTCGCTGAGCCTTAATTAACCTTTGAGCTGTATAAACATACTTCTTTACTTGGTAATGTTGGTTACTTCTATTTTATTATCTTCTTAACTCAAATGGTACACACATATTGATACAGTAAAAAGGGGAAAACGCTTCCAGGTTTAAAATCACTTCTGAGAGCAAGGCTGATAAAAACAGCAAAGAATTTTGTAATGATCGTCTTCCGAACGCGCTGTTAACTAGTTTTTTGATAGCTCGCGAGAGCTCGCTCCGCTCATTCGGATCCAGTTTCCGTGTGCGAAGTGACATACAGGGTGAATTAAGTGCAATATCACGCCACATCCGTCCCATATCGAGGTCCATTAGCAAAAGCTTGTTAGCTACAGCAACTAGTCGGACATGGGAATTACCGACGCAGCTCACACAAAAACCGGTAGCATTACATTTACATACGCAAAAGCATAAATGGATACTTAATTAATTTGAGAATGCTGTCATGCAAAAGTTCTATCGTTAAGTGAACTATTGTAGAATGTTTTTTATTAAAAGCTTTTATTTAACTTCACTCGTATGTATCTATGTAGGTACCTATGTATGTATGTCCTGGAATCTTGCAATCAATATTTCACCCACTTCCACTGAAGCTATCGAGCTGAAATTTGGCACACATATTTGGTTCCGATGACAATGCACGAAAATAAAAATAAAAGTTATAAAAAGCTTTTTTTTAATTATTTTTTCTCAAAAAAAAATCGCGGAAAACTTTTAAACATAGTAAGCTAATATAATCGCAACAAACCAACAAACGGAATAACAGGACTATACCCACGCTATTCTTATTTCTGTTACTTCGTGCCTGCTAAATAATGAAGGCCATAATTATTATGCAACAAAGATTCATAGATACTAGAATTCGCCTCAATAACTCCATTATCGTTGGACTGAATTTCAATTAGGTGTTATTAATTGAAAGTTGAAAATTTGATTTATTTTAACCGGAACTATTTGTATTGAACGTAAATAAGATTAACAATTTCAATCAAACTTAATTTTTGATTCATTATAGTAGTAGGG
Source organism: Carterocephalus palaemon (assembly GCA_944567765.1). Classification (NCBI taxonomy): domain Eukaryota; kingdom Metazoa; phylum Arthropoda; class Insecta; order Lepidoptera; family Hesperiidae; genus Carterocephalus; species Carterocephalus palaemon. Next base: position 10,900,874 of record OX155641.1, on the reverse strand, counting down.
AATTATGGAAGAAATTTGTACTGTAGGTACCTAATTGTAAACAATGGAGGATTTTCAGATCATTATTCACGGTATGTCGGTATCTAACATGGATTTTCGAAGGTACATTTAGCATTTTCAGGTTTATAACTACAGTGCAGTTAATAGTTTAATTAATCAAAAATAATATTTTCCTCCTATATATTTTAGGTATTTAAAAGAGCTAAATATACAGTTGTCCATAGTAACCGCATGACAACAGTGAACACCTATGAGGTGCGTCTTCAATTCCCAACGGAGGCGTAGCGTTATGGATGTCAGGGCGACAGCACACGGCCAGATTCAGGTAAGTGGGTCAAACCAGTAATGGCTGGTTCACATTACTCCAGTTGTGTAGTAGCACAGCCGCGCTAGATTCCCACTTGGACTTAAGTAAAAGACAGATTAAAGTATAAGACAGAAAAGTAGATACAATTAATTTTAATTGTCAATCTATCAAATTTTATTTATTTATTTATTATGAACTGAAGTAAAGAAGGTAATTAATCGGTTACCTAATAGCGCTTAACAGATTTTCGATCAGACCATTTTACTCTAAGTTTTTATTAAACCTTTCATTCGCGCGACGATAATTTCAGATCGACAAGTTAAGGGAAAAGTTTTTATCCTTATATTTGGTTCTTGTGGAAATTTTATATATTAAAATATATTTACAGTGGGTAAGTTGGACAGACGTAGCTGTCTATTTAGCATGAGCGGTAATTATGTAGATGTGGTTCTCATAATAATGACCACTATGTCTATTTAAGATTATTTCAAAAGTTTTCATAATGTTTCCTATTGTTCACGCAGCGAGCGGAAATCCTTTATTGTTGTGCATGAAGTGTAATTAGCTGATTTACGTAAAATCATGGAAACTGTGTCGTGGGAGGCATATTGTATCAGCCGTAAGGTTAGGACGTAGACATTATAAGCTCAGAACAGAACATAGCTAAATTATGAACATGCTTCAAATGTTACCGTGATTAAATCTACAAACAATGCAATGCAATAATACCTACTTTAGGTTACCTTATTAAATATCATATTATACATAATAAAACTAGCGACATTTACATGGGTTTTGTAATTATTAAGGTTTCTTTTCACATTAAAGAAAAAATAACTTCCATTTTTCATCCTTAGAGAATAATAAAATTGTTTGAGATTTTTCCGTTTACAGAGATAAGCTATATATTCGCACATAGGTAAGTTAATTCGCTTGGATCTATTCGAATATAAGATCTCTGATGTGAAAAGGCTCCACAGTTCACATGTTTATTTCAATTCCTTTCAGCTGTCCTCACTATCATAATGACTTTATAAATGGCCTACTGTTAGAGAGCTCTGTCCCCGAGTTATATCACATCTAGATATTCAGATACCATTCATTAACGTACATGTAGTTCATTGTTCCACCGATATACAAACAGAGGAGGATTACTAGAAGGGATTGCCAAGTGATGTCCTTTCACGGGTTTTGCGTTGGACAAAGACAAAGACAATTGTTTACAAATGGAGGGTTGCAAAGTTGCACTTGGCAAGGAAACATTCGTCATGGCAATGTTTCGACCATTCATTTGGTTATAGATGGCTGTAACTTTAAGTTGACTAATTAGCTGATTATAGTAATAATACTACTTACAACTTAATGCCATTAAGTATCTATCGCTAGACAATTACATATAAGGTAACTGAATCCCTATTTCTTCCAATAGCAATAAAAAAAGAAAAAATCTATGGCCATTACTTATTTCATAAATATTCAATATGTATCATTTATTCAATTTTCAATAGAGACATGGCTCTACATCAACTTTAAGAGAAGTTTAACAACCGTGCTTTACGAATCAGTTAGATACCTGAACCATTTACAACAGCAAGGCGATTTTTTATCTTAAAAATGCCAACACGAAATGGCATTGATATCCAGATTAGGAGCCTTTTGTCCATCACAATAACGCGAGGGTCACGGAGCGGAGGCACACTCGGCAAAAATGTCACGCAGATTAACCTTATTTAGAAGACAGCTTGCTTCGGTCGGCATCACAAACACAATGCCATGAATCATTCTTTTCTCACAATGTAATTTTAGGAGACCTCTGTATCGGAATGCTCCAGTCAGATCAGACATGCAAAATTCTTGTTACAAGTATTTTGTGCGTAATTCGGCGCACACAATACGTGTCTAATATTTAAAAAAAATCATTCTTATAAAAAGTTCTTATTAGGAAGAATTATTATAATCATAACCATTAAAAGTTAAAATAACACATTTTGATTATTAAATTACATGCGATATTTCAAAATTTACCAGGACTTTCCGTTTACAGTTCCCGTTAGATTTGTCACAAATAAATAATGATAACGAACTAACTAACGCCACCTATTGGGGAGTAGCCAGAATACTCACATGCTCGCAACGCGTCGAGAGATGGCGGCAGCGTCGCAGCGGTGCCTCCTTGCATTCCCGCCAGGGCGGCGTAAGGCTCGCGATCATACGGTAATCCATCACTATATTTTCTCTTCTTGCTGATTATAGCTTTCCACATGGTAAACTTAGGTCTTTTCTGTCTTTGTAGACTCATTTACATTGCTTTTTTACACTTATTGTATATACTTTAAAACAAAATCTGCTAAGTTGTGTTGGATCTCGGGCATAATCCGTTGGAAAGTTGTTTGTCGGCTCTAGTACCTAGAGCGGATTACAAGCACATAGCTGAGTTGAGATGTAACAGTTGAATAATACATAAGTAGTCTTCGTCAATTGGCGGATAAATCACCGGACCACGTTGCAACGGGCAGGCAACAAGACGTAACGATATCCAATGAATATAGGGGCACTGCCCTTCGGGATGGCACTCGAGGCGTTTCGTTCATGTCACAGTGGTGACGAAAATAAATGTTGTTCAGCTAATTTGTGAATGAACTCCTACTAACTTAGGATTTATTTTAGTGTGTATCATTAGATACTTAGTATAAATATAACAGCATAAGATTGGGCAAATATAAAAATAGGAAAATACTGGTGCATTAAACTCATCAATAATGCGACAATATTTTTAAGCATACTTCTTAATTACTCAATAGATAAAATATATATACCCAATAGATAAATAATATCTTATTTATTTATTTATTTAACACTTTATTGCACACATAGAAACAATAAACAATACAGAAATAATATTATTAATCTTAGTAGGTCTAAGGTACAATGGGCGGCCTTATCGCTAAGCAGCGATCTCTTCCAGGCAACCACATTGCAAGGATTATGACATTAATAATTATAATATGTTTAAAGGTAGGGTGCACAATTACGTAAGGAAAAGAATGAACAATATTACACTTATATAACTACATACATAAAAATACATCAACATAACTATAACTACATATGATAGCGAAATACCGTAATGGAAAGAACAATAGGAAATAGGGAACAACAGAGTTAGGTTAAGGATGCAAGGTAGTGAAGTTTAAGTTGGTGTTTAAAGGAGTTCAAAGAAGTAGCTTGACGGATGCATACAGGAAGAGAATTCCAGAGTTTGGCAGCAGTGATAGAGAAGGATTTTGCATAGAAAGAAGAAGAATGTAGTGGGATATTTAGTGTGAGATTTTGTAATGAACGTAGTGGACGATCATGAGATTGATGGAGAAAATTGAATTGGTTCTTTAGGTAAGGGGGAGAAATAGGACTAAATAGCACGCAGTAAAGAAGAGATAAAATATGAACATTCCGGCGAAGGCGAATTGGGAGCCACTTGAGCTTAGTTCTGAATTCAGAAATATGGTCATATTTCCGGAGGCCGAATATGAACCGTATACACAAATTTTGGAGACGCTCGAGTTTATTTAAGTGCTCCTCGGTTATGTCCAGATAGCATACATCAGCATAGTCGAGTATTGGTAGAAGTAAGGACTGAGCAAGCATTATTTTAGTGGGAACTGGTAGAACATTTTTTAATCTCCGTAAAGATCCTACCGCAGCAAACAGCTTTCTGCTTACCTCAGTTACTTGTGGAGCCCAAGATAGATACTGATCCATATAAATACCCAGGTTCTTCACCTTTGCGCTGAATTGGATCGTGTCACCGTTTAACTTCACTGATGGCAGCTGATTCCAATCAATTCGAGTTATCATGTGCGAGCTTCCTATAACTATAGCTTGAGTTTTGGTTGCGTTTAATCTCAAGCCGAAGGATTTGGTCCACTGCGAAATACGCCCTAAATCCTCATTAGTGGAATCAATTGCCTCTTTTAAATTACTGAGAGATGCTTGATTATAAATCTGCAAGTCATCGGCATATAGATGGTAGGAAGAAGAGAGACGAGAGCTTATAGAATTGATGAAGAGAGTGAAAAGTAAGGGAGATAGCACGCCACCTTGAGGAACGCCGGCATTGGTATCACACCAATTGGAAAACCTGTCCTGTACTCGAATACGCTGCCGACGCCCATGCAGATAACTGCGAAACCAGTCAACTACAGTCGGAGATATATTGAAGGAAGGAAGAATCCCCAGCAGGACATCAAAATCCACAGTATTGAATGCATTACTAAAATCTAGTAATGTCAATACTGTGAGTTTACGATCATCCATACCCCGACGGATATCGTCAGTGATTTTTAAGAGAGCAGTAACTGTACTATGCCCGGATCGAAATCCAGATTGCATTGGATTTAAAAGGACGTTATTGGATAGGTATGCACTGAGCTGTTGATGGACAAGACACTCAAGGACTTTTGAAAAAAAAGGGAGTATGGATATTGGTCTATAGTCGGAGAAGGAAATAGGATTGGTTTTCTTTGGTATAGGAATCACTTGGGCATCTTTCCAAGAACATGGGAACGTCTGAAGAAGTAAGGATTGGTTTAAAATGTACGTTAAGGTAGGAAGGAGAATATCCATAAGAGGAATTATCATTTTTCGGCTAATACAGTCACTGCCGACTGCGTCGGAGTTAATGGAAGATACCGCCTTCTCAACATCACGAGCTGTGAATTGATTGAATGTGAAAGATGGAAAGTCGAGATTGGGAATGTTAGAAAGTTGCTTGAGTGTTTCAGTTTTTGTTTTGCTATCAATGCAAGAAGTAGCCGAGAAATGTTGGTTTAGATTATTTAAATCTAAGTTATGAGGGAATAAGTTCTGCTTAGTTTTCCCAATTCCCATGGTTTTAAGAAACTTCCAGACTTTGCTGGAGTCCTTATTTTGTACGGATTTGTGAATGTAGCGTTGCTGCATATCCCTACACAACTTATTGCATCGATTCCTTGCAGACTTATATTTTTCCAGATTCTCATCGTTGACATTCGACTTGTACTTAGCCTTGGCGGAATTTTTCTTATTTATGACAGTCCTCAATTCATCAGTGAGCCACGGTGCAGGCAGATGCCGCATTCTCACTGACCGGACGGGGGCATGCTTGTCATATAGCTGTATAAGGAGCGAACTGAAAAGCTCGACCTGTTTGTCTACAGAGTTTACACTCCGAACTACACTCCAATCAATATTGGTGGCATCATCGCGAAGTTTTACCTGGTCTATCCCACTAAAATTGCGCTGAAGAAGAACCCTCGACTTTGCTTTTTGAGGTCGGATTTTATAAGATAAATAAAGGAGATCGTGGTAAGAGAAACCTTCAGCTGCACATTGCCCGTGTTTTGCGACATGATCTGGCGAAGAAACAAAAATAAGGTCTAGTAGGGACGGATCACAGTTGGGGAAAAAGTGTGTCGCAGTGAGAGGCAACATGTGCAAATTAGCAGCATCTACAACGGCCTTTAACTTATTGGATCTAGAATCCTGTTTCAGCAAGCACGTGTTAAAGTCACCCATGATAATGGTATGATCGTAGAGAGCACATGTGTTTTCAAGTAACTTGTCTAGACAGGTGAAGTAGTCAACAGCCAGAGAAGGGCTGTAAAAGACTCCCAGGAGCAGTTTACTCGCATGGGACATGTAAACTTCTATAAAAAGGTATTCTGCTACGCTTTCGGTGTGACACTGAGGTGACATGCTGACAATAGTAAATGGAAGGTGCGCACGCAAGTATATGGCAACACCCCCTCCGACACGAGATGTGCGATCGTTTCGAATTAAATGAAACCCAGGAATCGAGTAAGACGTTGATGGAAGGCAAGGCTTAAGCCACGATTCCGAGATGAGAATAGCATGGATATGTGGGCTATCAAATGTGGACAATACGTCAGGATAATGTGCTGGAATGCTCTGTGCATTGATGTGGACAACATTAAAATTTTTCGCTACAGTGGAAAAATGACAGTCTAAAGTAAAATTCAGGGATGGTAAACTTTCAAAACTGCCGTCACTACTTGGTTCGTTGGAAGCTGAAGAACAAGAATGGAAGGGTATATCGCTATCGTCTGATTCCATTACAAGTGTAGGAAACTGATATAAAATTTTACTCCTACCCACCAGCAGTAAGAATAGAATTTAAGTTTTAAGTTTTACACATGAAAAAAAAAAAATCCTTATCTGATCCATGAAACTGAAACTGGCTTTATTTAGATATTATTCCTCGGAATTTATTTGTGTAAGGACAGAACTTAGTGACTGACATCAGTATGCAATTTAATTCAACCAAAACAGACTGATAATGATTACTAAGGATTATATGTATTCGTATATTTAAATATAATAGTAGTAGTATTATATTCGTAGTTATAACGACGACACTTTTGCCGTGCCGTGCCGTTAAGTATAACTTATTTAGTCTGTGCAGTACCGTTGTACCAGTACAGTTGTGGTTGTATATTATCTGTGCATACGTGTTGATTCAGCCAGATACGTGCATAATCTATAGCTAGATGTATAAAGTCTGTGGTAATGAGTCCATAGATTAATATTATAGAATGAGTCGATGCCAGACAATCAGAGAAGAAATTAATGTAAACAATATAAACAATAAACATTAGTTCGCAGATGTATAAGTAAATTACTAGTTGTGGTTCATTTACAATTACAACATAAAATCAGTTAGGATTGTGATTGTATGAGTAGTTTAATCACTGTCGAATTTTCAGTAGGTACAAAGTTCGTAATATTATTATGATGAAGATATTTATTAAGAGTAGGAATGCAAAATTGATGGAGAGGTTAAGTAGTAGATATCTATTATTATTTCCTGGTTCGCTTCGTTCGAGAGTTGCCAACCTGACTCATGCCGGCGGCCGGCAGATTAATCACAGTCGCAGCAGGCACATGCGCAGGCGCAGATGCAGGCGCAGGCGCACTAGTGATGGCATTGAGTTCGGCCAAGGTCTCAACTTGGTGGTGTTCGTCTGCCACCAGAATATGGATTACACCATCCCGGGTCCAGCAGTTAGTAACGCCGAAACGCTGCCTGGCCTGCATGAATACACCGTGTCGACCCTTAGTCAGGAATTCTGACTGTGTAATACCACTGCCCTTCAGTTTGGTTTTGGCAAACCAAATTTTATCCCTGACCGATGTCTCCCTGAACTTAACGACAAGGGGTCTGGTTCTATTGTTGGTGGGACGCCCCAATCGATGGATACGTTTTATAAGTTCACCTGAAAATCCGGGCACTTCCATCTTGTTGGTGACAAGTTTGGTGATGACAGCTACAGCATCTTCGTCTTTCTCTTCTGGGACCCCGTGCAGCAAGATCATCTTTCGTCTTCCTCTCATGTCTAGGCGGTCCACATGCAACCATAGAAGTTCCATTTGCTTCCGTAGTGTTTCCAAAGCTGACATGATAAACAGGCGAAAAGCAGAGAACTCAGCTTCCAGGGTGGATGATGACGATGAAGCTGCACCTTGGGATAGTTGCTTTTGGAATTCATCCATTTTTGAAGCAAACAAGTTTGACATAGCAAACAGTGAACTTTGCAGTGATTCCATTGTGCAGTGAAATTTACTTAGTTGATTGAAATCTTGAAATAGTGTTGTGGAATTAGTGCTGGGTGGTGGAGATATATCACAGGCTTAAAGGATGCATTAATATGTAAGTTTAACTAATTAGAAATAATTAAAATAACACAGCGTAATTAAATACGTGTTCGCACTTTGCCACCTACCCTCAATATCGTGATGGGAAATGTGTCCCACATTTCTCATTGTATGTAATTAATAAGGTCCTTGGTGGATAATACTTAGTGATTACTCAATTTCAACCCTTAATTTTGTCTCCCCTTACATCCGATTTCCAGCACGTTTTGGATACAGAGATATCAACAAAACTGTCATCTCTCGGTTATCACGTCACCAGTATTTTATAAAACATGAAACAGTTATTTAAGTGTTTAGAGTTAACGTGTTATTCATCACTTCATCTCGCGTGTCCGAGGCTAGCGATTCACATGCTTCATTAAATAACAGTGATAAATGGAAAGGCATTTTAACTGTAACTTCAAAAGTTTATAACTTTTATCGGACTAAAAATAAAATTTACTAGATGGAGTTTTTATAATCTACAATACAATATTATATACCTACTTTAGGTGCATGCAAAATAAATAATAATTTAAGAAATAAAATATTGAAATACTTATTTTAATTTTAATAATTTATATCCGAGGAAAATCAGAAGATAAAATGTAAATAAATATGATGGATAAATGAACATCGTTAAAGATTGCTAGTAACTATTATATATACATATGTACCTAACTTCAATTTGGTTCAAATAAATTGTCACCTGAAGACTGTAGAATTCACGAGCATGTGTCAAATATTACTAACATAACGGACGCGGTACGAGTAAATTAGTTTATCGTTAACTTTAGTTAACAAAATAAATAACTCCCAATATCGATTTGTTCACTTGTCAGTCAAAATAGTGACTGTAATTTATATCAGTGGAATTATAGTAGCTTAGCTGCGTTGCCAACTAGGCGCAGAGCTCGATATTTTGTAATCGGACCCAATGGCTAGTGGATCGTGACTCTTTGTAAAATAAATCACAGGTGCACTGGTTACTTCAATCCTACAATGGTATGATATGGTACGACTAATTAAACATCACTCTCCAAGCCCGAGTAATTATGTATATATACCTATATACATATATATAATGCAATACAATATAATTTACTGTACAAGAAACAGATGAGATAACAATAAAGAAAAAATGTTTTGCAAAAGGCTGTCTTATTGCTAGAGATTGATTTTTATATTATATATTTATATACATATATGCAAAAAGTCACGTCAGCCCATCGTTCCGTTGAGGCGGAGAAGAAGGACAAAACAACAAACACACTTTCCCATTTATATAATGGTAAGAAAATCAGCGATAAGATTTTTTTCCCAGTATTAACCCACAGCTGCCTTCAGTCCGAAATAACTCATTAACGTTAATTATAAAGCGTTCGAGGAATAATTCATTTCGGTCGCTTATTGTTTAAGTATACAATTAGTGTGAATAAGCATGTTTGCATGATTATTGCTGGGACAATGATGAGAAGGCCTCGGATTCCTCGGAGGCCTCGAAAATACGAGTTAGATATATTTGCACCGTAACTAATAAAGTAATAAAATTATACTGTAAAAATTATTTTTTAAAAAGCTTTTATTATATTTTTATTTTATTTTCATGCATTGTCATCGGAACCTAATATGTGTTCCAAATATCAGCTCGATAGCTTCAGTGGAAGTGAATGAAATATTGATTGCAAGATTCCAGGACATACATACGAGTGAAGTTAAATCTATACTAATATTATAAAGCTGAAGAGTTTGTTTGTTTGTTTGTTTGTTTGAACGCGCTAATCTCAGGAACTACTGGTTCGAATTGAAAAATTCTTTTTGTGTTGAATAGACCATTTATCGAGGAAGGCTTTAGGCTATATAACATCACGCTGCAACTATTAGGAGCGAAGAAATAATGGAAAATGTGAAAAAAAACGGGGAAAATTATTCTTCCTTGAGGGCTTCCGTTGCGTGCGCTGCGAAAACGGTTCAAGATACCAAAAATATATGTATGAAAGAATTATTCCTGATGAAATTATCTATATGGCAAAACAACGTTTGCTGGGTCAGCTAGTTAATATATATAAAAGCTTTTAATAATACAAAGCCAATCTCATGATCTTCATCACAACAACTTCAGTAGCTCGTTGAGTGAGCACGGGTCGAAGGACCAACCTAATAGCCAATTATTAATTGGATTAATAAATGGAAAACTTTTAATTGAACTAAGTATAGGTTTGCTTTTGATAGATAAGTTATACCTAACCACCACTCTTACGTTATGTCATGAAGGTATTTGAATATCTATTAATTACCGGTTACACTTAGTCAGAAGCTACGAATCCGTGACAGACTTTTAGATTCATTAGTCTTGTTCAATGTCAGTCACAAATTTCTTGGTATGGGCCGGGATGGTGCTGCATATTCGTATGCAATGTAATAATGGTAAAATCAAAAACTTCACAACATATTTTTCTGTGCACGTTACAATTATTGTATCGCCGTGCTGCTGGCTCGTTAACAGTAAACAATCGCACCGGGTAACGTTACAAAACATTAGATTGTAAAAGCTTTTAGCATCACCATTGTTCAGACAAGTGCTTGCGCCAAATCTAGTATGCACACGTCACAACAGCGCGGACACAATGGCGCAAATAATACGGCGATTCAGCGGTGAGTACCCTTCAACACTCGCAAGCAACACTGCGACTGCACAGTTGCCACTCGAGCCAGTGTGCCCAGAGCACCAATTTGCTTTAACGGCCTCCCTCGTAAACGAAAACGTGGAACTAAAACAAATTCCTATGACTCACTCGAAAGATTTCAAACTAGAAACCTTATCGCAACGATGTAAAGGGACGCAGGATTTGACTAGCTTCGGACATAAAATTAGAGCCGACGAATTACCACATTAGCCACACAGACCGTCACTAAATATAAATGTGGCTAATACCAAAGGTTTACGGGGTTTAGTGGTTGAAGTACCATCATTGATACCTACAGTTAGGTACATATAATGTTATTATATGTGGCTATTACTCATCTTCTCGCCCTCGCGTACAAAGGTGATTTACCAATCGTCCTACGCATGCTACGTAGTTCGACGTCTACCTAGGTAGGATTACAAACCGCATAGAGGTTAATAACCATGTATAGCATCTTTTCGTAATAACAATACATATATGTCCAATAACTTCTTAAAAGCCGGAACACGAAGAACGACTGAAGTATTTTTGTACAAAATTCTATTTCATCAAATTAATATAACTAGATGGTAAGCTATAAAAGAACCGATAAACTGATAAACATTAAACAGTATCGTTGAACTCTTTTACAAGAATTAATATAAATAAACGATTACTATAATAGATTTTCGTTGCAAGTTTTATTTCTGCTGGTTTTGGATATGGAGAGCAAATTCTTACTATGTTTATTAAAAAACAGTGTACAAAAATTCTACATATACATATATAATTAATGATGAAAAATCACCTAGAACAACAAAATTTCAAATTAAACTGCAGAGAAAAGCCTCCTCTACAATATACCAACTTGTAATATGAGTATTTGACCCACCGAGGCGCAGCAGGACTCCAGACAGGTGGCCGAGTGCCAAATTCATTGTTTACTGTTAACAAATTTTTAATGGCGGCGAACGCCATAATCTATAAATAAGGCCGAGTAACAGTCCATCAGATGGCGGCATAGTAATCGAAAACCGACAGGATAGAGGATTTACGTATTCGATTGCATCATTTACTGTTTAGCCAGGGAAAGCGCTAGGCACGGGTGCCAGAAAATGCATACAAGATACTAAGATTAGACGCTTCCGCTGATGCAAGGTTAATTGCACGAGAATAAATGAGACAATCATAGTTACGCCCACAGTGCAGAAAAGCATACGATCGCTATGTATTTCACATTACCTTGGCGGACAGATACAATAGATATTTTTTGATATACGTAGGTACAAGATTTTAGACGCAGTTTCGTTTGCAAGGTCAAGGTTTAGCAAGGAACACACGTAGTAAAAATGCGTTCGGGTAATCTGCCTTACGATTTCCCCATAACCGGACAGTCGCAAAGCAACGGAGTTAATAGTAGCTATCCTATGGCATTATTATAAAACATTGTGTTGATCACCCTGCGTGAAACAGTTGTCAGAATTAGCGAGTGGAAGTGGCGATGCCGTGGCAGGCCAAGTCGTTCGAATGACAGTTAACTGGTGGTTAGAAAAGTTTTCGAATAGAGACCACGGTTCGGAAAAAGGACTGGTATTCCTTCGACTAGGTGGACAGACGACCTGAAGAAGACGGCGGGAACCGTTGGATTCAGAAGGCGCAGGATCGGTCGGAGTGGTGTCGCTTAGAAGAGGTCTATGTCCAGCAGTGGACATCGAAAGGCTCATGGATAAATGGATTGTTTACCTAGTTTAAGGTTTTGTAGAGATGTTTAAATAAATATAGTAAAATAAAAAAATAAAAACCCACAATACAAATTGCTACAGATATTTAAGTAACACGTATTGTTTTTATTGAAGTCAAACACATTATCATAAATGCCACACAGCTTCTAAGACAACAGATGACCACACCTTAGACGCCATCGAGTGACCTCGAGATATTTAGACGTAAAAAAAACGGATATTACTGGGCGTTCAATGGAAAAACTACAACGGTTATGTTAATTTAATTGAATAGTTTAGTTTCTTTAATAAAATACGTATACTTATTACTAAGCCAGAGTTTGTTGATGAGATAATCTCTATGAGATAATCTCAAGCGTAACGCCTACAGCTACAAAGAAAATAGAAAACCTATTGACTTTAATCGTCTACTAAACGTTTGGCATTGAGTGATCTACTACAATAATGAAGGTAATAAATACTGTACTGTGTAATTACAAGATTCAGACTCAACGTTGGTAGAGCCAGGCGTACCTACTAGAGCAGAAATTTTAACATTATGGTTTTACAGAATTCAAGGTTCTCAATTTATTTATTTTCTTAAAATTACATTCTGCTACACTACCACAGATGACGCGCCTAAATTGCACACAGTCCTTTTTTGGTTACACTCATCGAAAAATATTTAATAACGATGGAGCATTATTATGAGTATTGAAATAAAAACATTAATTAATAGGAAGGTTATATTATTTCTAAAGCTCTCATATCCTAATTTTTTAACATAGTGGTAGTGGTTATATACATTTTTCTCGATGAAATATAAACGTCTCGGTGTGAGTTGAACCCGACCCTTATTTCGAGTTTTTTTTAAATCCCTACTAACGATACCAATAACGGTTACGTAATAAATAGTTCACATTCATATAAAACATTCCCTACTCCTTTTATAATTGTTCGAGTTTTGTCACAAATGTTATGGACGGCAGCGAATGGTTAGAGCTACATTTTGGTTTGGTACAAATTCTACAAAAATTCACTACATCACAAATAATCTGGTTCAAACTCAAACAAGTTGCTTTATAAAAAAGAACCGTCTGAAAAACCAATTATAAAAGTAGGAAAATTAGCGAGAATGGATGTTAACCAACTTTAAATCGTTAAATATCCTAAACTGTTATTCAAATTGAAAAATGACAAAATGAGTTCCAGTTAATATCTTCCGGCTCCATCATCAGATCAGTTCGACAGTACCATATTATTGCATTGTCATCGGAACCTAATATGTGTGCCAAATTTCAGCTCGATAGCTTCAGTGGAAGTGGGTGAAATATTGATTGCAAGATTCCAGGACATACATACATAGATACATACATACATACATACGAGTGAAGTTAAATAAAAGCTTTTAATATACATACCTATGTATCAGTTATTCTGATAAACACAATACCCTTCCTTGCGTCTCGCAGTCGAGTAAAAGGATTAATGCAAAGACGATGTTTAGGTACCTAAATTAAGATCAAGTCAAATCGATTAAAAAACGACGCATCGCGATTGTGATAGATCTAGTTACTGTAATATAATCTGCTCTGCTCAAGTTATCACTGATTTCATTGTCTATAGAGAATTTGTATATTCTGAAGTTGCATCTGGTGTTCAACTGTGAACTTAAAATAAAATACTTGACAATATCCCAATGAGTTGCTGCAGATATAGCACTTGATTCCTTATTGGTTTAAATGCCATGAAACTGAGCAAAACGCCAAATGTGAATTTTATATTAGTCATATCAAATTTTAGACGTTTTATGAAGGAACATTTCAAAAGATGCCTGGACTAATTATGCAGATTAAAGGTTGTTTTAATTATTTAGATCTGATGACGGAGATGCACTTGTTTAAAAAGCCGCACTATATAAGGAAGGCTGTCCTCGTATTTAATGCCTCCGTTGCCACCTTGCCACCTTGCAATTTACCAGATGTTCTTAAACAATGTAAATAGATTAAAGATTAAGAAAATTACATAAAACAAATTCAAAAAATCAATACAAACAAAACAAAGATTAATCTACTTTGTATTAATGGAGTTCCGGAAAGTAACGGCGGATACAACTAATTATGTCAAAAAATCAATGTTTTGCTAGAAATAAATGAAATTATTAAAAATATATTTAATAGTTTCTTGGAAGATGTATATCAATCTATTCCGTAACATTTAACAAAGTATGGTCAGATAAACGGGTTCCAAGCCACCACATGGAAACTTGGAAAGATTCTATTTAGATTTGTATTGAAAAAAAATTATAGGAATAATAGGAAAATAAGTATTTTAAAAATCTACCAGTGTTCTTAAAGAATTTCCCTCATACACAATGTTAAAGAACGGTTCAAGACTTACTTTATGACGTACTTATGCTAATTCATCTAAGCATATTCACTGCATTCAATCGGATCCCGCTTGCATCCCCTCGTACATTTCGACGGTCGGAAGGGGAAAGCCTAAGTCACCCTAAGGCTTAGGCCCAAGTCCTATTAATGAGGCGAGTATTGCCAGAGTGATCTTGTCGAGAGAACAAGCGGGTTATGCGAGGTGAGATCATTTGTATTGTGTGGAATGTAAACTATTTTTGACTTTTTGGTCCTTCTACAACCTAGATAAGAACATTAGTTGCATTATACGCAATAGATATGTTGTAGTTATGTTTGCCGTCATTAACTCTGTTAACAAAGATACATAGAAGCACTTTTCATTGATATTAATAAAGAATAAAAACGTTTTCCGCAACTGTTCATTAAACCTAAGAATCCTATTTGAAGTTATTCGCATTTGGTAAGGCACAACCATTATCCACCCTTTAGGCGATATGGATAAAGCCTAATGAATTCAGGCACCCTCGCTGGTCTGGGAGGGTTCAGAGGAGGTGAGCTTGCAATTTAGAGGAACTGGCTGACGCATTAATCACGACCCCTATGTAGGCGCTGCACAAAATTGCGTGAGCATTAACGAAATAAAACATAGACGCTCAAATTGTGCAGAGAGAGAGATATCTCGGTTTACGTCGTCGACAATGGTTTTTGAATATGTGAAAGAGGAAATATAAAAAAAGAGGAAAATGTCAAATGAAAGAAAAATTAGTTTTATATATGTACATACTCCATTTTCATAAATTTAATTACGTAAAAGAAAATAGGTACCTATAAAATAAATAGCGTGTAAGTAAACAGAATATTGTTTACAGAATTTTGCGGTTATTTTATTTTAATTAATTGAATGCGAATAAAAAACTAAATAGATTCACTAAATTTTGTTCAGAGAAAAATATCATTTAGTCGTAACAATATAATCTATCATTAATCCTCGTCAGTCGTCGCACCCCATTTAACTTTTTTATCGATTTACGTAATCGATTGGAAACCTAATCATAATTTCCATAATATTCACGTACCTACATAAATAATATGTTCACACAAATCGACTTTCGCTATGAGCCGTCAGTTTCTCCTCGTCAACTTGTTTGAGAACTGCTACCTGTACGCTGAAAAATAATAGGTGTAATAAAGAAATTATTACATGTTCATCATTTTCTAATGGGATATCCCATTAGTCATAATCATAACATTCATAACTCATCACTTATCAGATTCGTTTCTTTTAGTCGTACTTATACTTGTCTCACTCTTTCCTCCTCACAATTAGTTAAAATATGAAATGCATCTTAAAAAAAAAATTATTTATTATAAACTGAGGTAACAAATATAGTTTCAACATTTTAATAATTTATCAAGCGAAAAAATTGTTGTACTCAGACTTTAATACAATCCTAATTAAGACATTATTCCCTGCAACATCCTTGCATTATATTCCAAAAATAAACAGCAAGTAAAATGATAGTATAAAACAAATCTAAAATTTTATACTCAGTAAATTCCTAGATCCGCGGAAATACCGAGACGGCTTACATTTATCCTTAAGGCAAAATTTCAAAAGCTACTGAATATACCTACCTACCAGAGAGGGTACATAAATACTTGTACCTACCATACTGTCTCGTGAATCAGCCCCTCAACCAACGTACCTATAGTACCTAATAGGTATATACACAACAGATGTGACAGTTACCACAGACAGACTAGTAAGTATTTCTTCAATGGTTGTACATAGTCTGTATTTTTTTGCCGCTATATTCAAAAATATTATGATTTAAAAAAAAAACTCCAGCTATTTGTAAATCTTAGATCTTGTACGACGGACGGTACTTGCATTGGGCCCGTATTATTGCATATTCTTACGCATTCATTTCTTACATATCAGGTGAGTGGTACGGTCATTTGATTCCAGAGATAACAGGATGGGTAATATCCCGTCGCGTGCCCATCATCGATTGTTCAGACAGAAATTGCTTTGGTTTAGAGTCGACATAGTTGACAGTTGACATTCGAAGCCCACGGTGTAAGGGCGATCACAGACAGAAGTAGAAGAAGGGCCTGAAATATACCATGTTATTTAGTTCCTAGTACAAATATTTATGTGAGTGTATCTGAGTATGTCCCTTAATGTTTAATATAAAAATTGGTCCCGGATTAGATGTTAAGGATTTAGTTTTTTTAAATTACTACTTACATTTCAAACCCTAAAGTTGTAGCTTTTAGATAGGTTATAATAAGTATTATAAGTTATAATAAGTTGTATTTTTAATTTGATGTACCTACAATTTCTACCCGCAACGTAACGGAACATCATCGCTCGTTGTATGCGTAGATTGTACCTATGTAGTAGGTATAGTAGGATCGATTAAAAATCGATCGTGAGTTAATTATCTATTAAAAACGATTATGTGTTTTGTCCATTTCACGGGAACCGTGCAATCACGCCGATCTATCATTTCGTTGAGGCAGAAGACATACCAACAAACTTTCCCATGTATATATACAGGGTGTCCCAGAATGAATGGATAATCCTTGAGCCCCGCACAGAACAGCTCTCCAGCGCTTAGAAAAAAATATCAAAAAAAAAAAATTCCAAGTGATACCCAAAATATGATTTTTTTTAGAAAAACATACGTTATTTTAGCTTCACTTCACATTAATTTACACAACTGCCACAAATTAATGATATTCTTGGCGTTTTTGGTGTCATTTTATTCCTGATAGACTATACTACTAGAAATACATCAAATAATATAAGTATCTGTGATACTTTTTTTATAAAAAAAATAAGAACTTGAATTTTTAACATGAAATTTGATACCAAAATAATTTTGACATAGTTTGAGAGTGTTTCATGTAAAAAAAAAGTATGAAAACGTAAGTGTCCAGCTATTTTAAAAACATGCGCAGTTAATACAGATTAAATAATGGTATAATACATCATTTTATCTAATACTACTACGAAGTTATTGCTATTGAGATGCAAAACGAGTAAATACGACTAAAATTAAAAAGTTAATATCTTAATACATTTTAATAATTATAAAACATTTCAGGTGTCGTTGCGACCCATAGACGTCCCACTGCTGGGCATGGGTCTCCCCCACAGACACTGCTGCTGCGGGAGGTCCAGAGCATACTCCACCACGCTGCTCCAATGCGGATTGGTGGAGGGGTTAGTCTCCAACCCAGTGTCGAATGTTCTCAAGCCACCCGAAGGTCTTCGACAAGGCTTAACGACTGTTTCGTAGGAGGTAATGGAATCCCATTGGTTACAGATTGATGGCTGCCCTGCATATTATGGTACAAACGTCCGGGCTTATTTAAATGCCACGTATCCAAACAAATGGATTGGTCGTTTGGGTCCTATTCTGTGGCCTCCTCGATCTCCAGATTTATACTGTCGGGATGTTTTTTACTGGGGCTGTCTAAAGGAAGAAGTGTACTCGAAAACAATTTCAAATGAGGAATTACGCAGCCGTGTTCAAGAGGCCGCTTCAAAAATAAATGAATGACTCTACGCACGGTTTCTTAGTAGAGCCTATAAAAGAAGATGTCGAGCGTGTATTAGAATCGGTGGCAGACAATTTGAACACCTGTTGTGAATAAAGATTGATGTAATGTACACCTGAAATGTAGCGTCCATAGCCCAATGGCTAGCGTCGATTCAATGTGACCGAAAGAGTTAAGCAACGACGGGCGCGGTCGGTTTGTGGATAGGTGAGCGCTAGTGGCAAAATTTCACGGACGCTACCGTGCTTCGGAGGGCACGTAAAGCCGTCGGTCCCGGTTGTTTTCAATGCTGGAAACAGTCGTTAAGCCTTGTCGAAGACCTTCGGGTGGCTTGAGAACATTCGACATTGGGTTGGCCACTAACCCCTCCACCAATCCGCATTGGAGCAGCGTGGTGGAGTATGCTCTGGACCTCCCGCAGCAGCAGTGTCTGTGGGGGAGACCCGTGCCCAGCAGTGGGACGTCTATGGGTCGCAGCGACACCTGAAATGTTTTATTATTATTAAAATGTATTAAGACATTAACTTTTTAATTTTAGTCGTATTTACTCGTTTTGCATCTCAATAGCAATAACTTCGTAGTAGTATTAGATAAAATGATGTATTATACCATTATTTAATCTGTATTAACTGCGCATGTTTTTAAAATAGCTGGACACTTACGTTTTCATACTTTTTTTTTACATGAAACACTCTCAAACTATGTCAAAATTATTTTGGTATCAAATTTCATGTTAAAAATTCAAGTTCTTATTTTTTTTATAAAAAAAGTATCACAGATACTTATATTATTTGATGTATTTCTAGTAGTATAGTCTATCAGGAATAAAATGACACCAAAAACGCCAAGAATATCATTAATTTGTGGCAGTTGTGTAAATTAATGTGAAGTGAAGCTAAAATAACGTATTTTTCTAAAAAAAATCATATTTTGGGTATCACTTGGAATTTTTTTTTTTTTGATATTTTTTTCTAAGCGCTGGAGAGCTGTTCTGTGCGGGGCTCAAGGATTATCCATTCATTCTGGGACACCCTGTATATAAGGATGGTCTTACAGGTACTCTATTATTAAGAGTAATTTAATTGTATTGCTTAAAAAGTTACAAAACCTCATAACATTTCCCAACAGGCTTGATGTACCTAAGTAATTTAGGGAGAACAATTTAAAAATATTCTTATTTTTTTCTGATTTACTGTCTGATAATGTGCCTCTACTTTCGGTAATGAGAAAAAAGTATACACTGTAATTACAAAAGAAAGGAAAACAATGGGGTGTCTACTCTTACTATTGTTTACTTTTTACTCGAAAGTCTGCTCTCTATATTAATTTAGTTTTAACTCTACGTCGTAACAAGTTTACGTAAAGCTTTTTTTAAAAGCTTTTACTTAACTTCACTCGTATGTATTCATGTATGTCCTGGAATATTGCAATCAATATTTCACCCACTTCCACTGAAGCTATCGAGCTGACATTTGGCACACATATTAGGTTCCGATGACAATGCAATAATATGGAACTGTCAAACTGATCTGATGATGGAGCCGGAAGATATTAACTGGAACTTCATGATGGAATATCGTATCATAGTCGTGTTTGCACTTGTGGTAAAGTCTTGTAATTAACTTTGACCACGATTAGGTTTCAAGGTCAAGTTATAAAAGCTTTTTAAAAAAAAAATTTTTTTACAGTATAGTTATTTGATTATCATCTTAAGAAAATCTTTATGTAAATTTTTTACCATCTTTGATAATAAATAAATAGATTAACTTATTTATTATCAAATGTTAATGGCAGATAATTCATATCAGTAATACGCAGTAAAACTGACGTTACCGTATGAATAAAATGTGGAAAACCTTCACGCCAGAAGCAATGCAATACGCATGTCGTTGCCAAAACCATCCCATAATGCAGAGAGACAATAAACCGGATATTGATATTTCCATGCTATTAATATAATTTATGAGTGCCCTTGCATATCCAAACTCGGAATGCAAATGTTTGGCTCGAAGTATTTAATGGAATTTATAAAAACTGTGTTGCATATTCATAGTAAATGTCAGTTATGTCAACGTTTGTTTGTTATTATGTAATTAAAAGATAACATCAACTTTTTCCGTAGTTTCACTTATAACGGTAACACCTGCATACGATTTAGGTAAGATTGTAGTTAATCTTGTTCTTCTCTTCAAATTTAAGAAAACTAAAAAACATCTTTTGATTAACTAGGTGCACTTGAACATAGTCAATTTCAAATAAGACAGTTGCCAATGTTTGGTGCTTATTGGAACTTGTCCTGTTAGTATTCCAGTCTTTTTATTTAAAATCGTAGTTATCTTTTGCGATTTCCGGATCACCGATTTTGTCTTAAAATTGTCGGACCCTAGTGGGAATAGTATGGGTTAACTTATTCAAATTAATAATATGTCATATTATTTAACTGCATAAAACTCCCACTCAAATTATAACCTTCCTGCAACCCCAACAAATTGAACTTCTATTTGGAATACTACGCAAAAATAATAGCAAAAGGTATTGGTACTAACTAGTAGAAATTACACAACGAACAAATCATATCAGGATCAACAAACTCTTGTCTTTGAAAATTTGACTATAAGTAGGTACAGTTTAATTGCATTGATCATAGGTTGTTGACACCGGATGCTTGCTTATCCGCAAATGCATCCCTTGCATAAGAATATGTTCCGGTTCTTTGTGGAAGTCTTTCAACATTGGTCCAGGTGGATTCAATAGCGCGTGGACACATGACAGAGACATATAGTCGGGCTCCTGGAAATACTCCGTCTGCTGCTGGGAATAACGAGAAACTTATGTGGACGTAGAAATGTCTACTTTATCGCCAATTTACGAAACTCTAAAGGATAAATTGTATTTATATTGATTTGAATTTCTTTAGACCTCTCACAAATAATTAAATAGAGTAACGATTTATTAATTAGTGAAGCCTCCAGGATGAAACATTTGTCAAATTAAATGTAGAACCTTTCAGAAAAAATATTTTTTGACATGCAGACAAGGTAAACTTTCGAACAGCTGATGCCGATCCGATCACAACACACCTTGCACTACACTGATCACTTATCCCAGCTAGACACGCACTGCGTATAACTTTTTTCACAAAAGCAACGTTGCGTGTATGTAATAAAATGTTTGAATTCGAGCCGGTGCTCGATTTTCGAACGGTCGCTCGATTTCCGGACCGCGCTCGATCCTCGAGCGTGTTTCGAGATTGGCGCGGAGTAACGCACTGACGGCGGTGCCGGTGCGGTGCTGATCGCTTGGCTCGTCTCCACTTCACTAGTGCTACTTACACCCGTAAAAACGGATATTGAGAGTGGCAGCTTGTCTAGACTGGATTTAACCACGACTTTATAATATTACTAGTGGACGCCCGCAGCTTCGCTCGCGTAGAATTGACGTCTGCCCGCGTTCAGGTTGCCCACATGACTTCAAAAACGGCAAAGTTTCATACTAACTTTGCACCCCCGTTTTACCCCCTTAGGGGATGAATTTTCAAAAATCCTTTCTTAGTGCTCCTCTACGTTATAAAAGGAACACCTGTACGAAATTTCAAGTTTCTACCCCTTATAGTTTAGGCCCTGCGTTGATATGTCAGTCAGTCACCTTCTCTTTTTCTATATACAGGGTGTAATCGTTAAGTGTGCACAGGCGATTATTCCGTAACTATTACAGATATCAAAAAACTTTAAACTGATTTCGAAAGTACTTCACCTAATGAGCAAAATGACAATAATAACTTATTTAAAATAAAACGAGAAATATCCAAAAAATTTACATTAAACTCTCCCATACATTTAGTATGAACTCGCATTATTGGTCAATTGACAATCCTCGCCAAACTACTGAAGTTAGAGCTCAGGTGTGATTTTCAATTAATGTATGGTGGTATTCTTGGAGATCTTTACAGTGGCACCTTAACTGGACAGAGATATTTCACCTTTGTACAAAACGATATGCTAGTCTCTTAGACCAATTCAAGACGATGAAAGAAGGTCCATAATTTTTCAACAGGATGGAGCACCTGCACATGATACAAATGTTGTAATCAATTTCTTACGAAACAATTTGAATGGCTTAATTGCCAATAATAGTCCATCCATCCATCCATCCATCAGCCTTTTAGGGTCCACTGCTGGACATAGGCCTCCCTCAATCGTCGCCACTCCTCCCGATCTGCCTCTCGCCCTCTGAATCCAACGGTTTCCCGCTGTCTTGTTCAGGTCGTCAGTCCACCTCGTCGGGGGGCGGCCAATACTTCGTTTTCCGAGACTAGTGCCAATAATACTGCAAAAGTTCATTTAGAAACTGCAAATAGAGCTCGTCATTGTATTGCACAAGGAGGACGTCACTTCGAACATCTGCTTTGAATACAAAATAAGAAATAAAATGTATGGGAGTGTTTAATGTAAAATTTTTGGATATTTCTCGTTTAATTTAAAAAAAGTTATTATTGTCATTTTACTCATTAGGTAAAGTACTTTCGATATCAGTTTAAAGTTTTTTGATATCTATAATATTTACGGAATAATCGCCTATGCACACTTAACGATTACACCCTGTATAGATAGATAGTGGACGCCCGCAGCTTCGCTCGCGTAGAATTAGACCTATTTACGACGTCTGCCCGCGTTCGGGTTGCCCACTTGACTTCCAAAACGGCAGTTTTGTTGATTTGCTATTAACTTTGCACCCCCGTTTTACCCCCTTAGGGGGTGAATTTTCAAAAATCCTTTCTTAGTGCTCACCTACGTTATAAAAAGAACCCCTGTGCAAAATTTTAACTTTCCCCCTTTCCCCCCCTTACCCCCCTTTACCCCTTTTACCCCCCATAAGAGATGATTTTCGAAACTCAATAAAAAACCTTCATAGGTACTGAATTTCATTCGAATAACATCAAAAACGGCAAAGTTTCATACTAACTTTGCACCCCCGTTTTACCCCCTTAGGGGGTGAATTTTAAAAAATCCTTTCTTAGTGCTCCCCTACGTTATAAAAGGAACCCCTGTGCAAAATTTCAAGTTTCTAGCCCTTATAGTTTAGGCCCTGCGTTGATATGTCAGTCAGTCAGTCAGTCAGTCAGTCAGTCACCTTCTCCTTTTATATATGTATATAGATAAGTGTATTTTTATTTCCTCCACTTAAGAACCTTTAAGTCAATAAGACTGATTATCTTTATTCTACTAGAATATCGATCTGCGATCTAAGCAAATTATTGGGCCAAATAATCTAGCAATAAAAATTTTGAACATGGAGACTACGCAGCGAAAAGTTGACGATCTAACACAGAACTTTTAGCTACATGGCAAATTTTTGTCATTTGGCATGGCTTTATTTATCAATGTAAACAATTTGCAAATTATATATCCATTGAATTTAGAGTAGGTATTAGGAATTTATTTTATATTACCTATAGAAATTCACTTTTTACGAGAACAAGTTACACAAGAGAAATGTTTAGGGGCGTCAAATGTAACTCGTTATGATCGTTATACGTAATTTTCCGCTTAATAACAATTAACAATGAGATCGTGCGGGAAATGTGAGCACTATTCCAAACTCCGGACCGCAGTGCGTAGTAAAGATACGAACCAAGATACGACGACTATTGAATACTTACGAGTGCTTAGAAACATTCAAGTACTCGAGTCAATGAAGTGGAAATGGTATATCTGCATAATCTTCACGTTAGTAAGCATTGCTCAGTGGATCTACGTTGAATACGACGCAAGAAGATACTTTTCTTACAAGAACAACAGTTAATCGATCTTGATATGGAATTTGTTACAGTTTTTATTTTGTTTAATAGATTGAAACGTCCAAGTGAAACTCATTGACGAAATCGCACCGATTTACGTGAATTATGTTATTTTTGCATTTTGTTAGTTTTGTCAAACTTTTTCGATTGCCTAGTGCAAACGAAAAAGTCGTGCAATGAAAAGATATGATTTGATTTTAAAACAGGAATTGCGCTTAAAATTCTTCAAATCCTTAAAATGTGTTTACTTTTTTTCAGGAACTTATGAGTATACTTCACAAGCGACAGCAATATTACAGCCTTCAGCCACGCAGGCTCAATCTATAGGCACTGTATTGTAGCTGTCCTTTATCTACTCTGCTCATTAATGTGCTTCACAAATCTACTGTATCTCGGGACGACGCCATGACTATATCCCACGTCGCGAAGCATTGTCTACGAGCTACGAGTACGTGCATTATTAAAATTTCACCCCTTCGTATTTTTTATTCTGGTATATTTCACTAACATTTTTTAAGTATTTATAGGAGTAACTTCACTATCTAATTTATAACAAATAGCCAAGTGTGTGTTAACCAATGTTTAGTAGGTATCTGTTGTTGCCTGTCCGATGTGGACTTAGAAAAGGATTTTGCAGCTAAGCTGCGAACACACAGACGGACGAATATGAGGAAATCACAATACCTATAGAATACGGAAATATAAATCAAGGTTAATTTGTACATAATATATGTACAGTGACTATATTATCAAATTACATAGCATAGGTTCAAGAGTCAGCCCTGCGGCTACTCTGAAACAATAGACGGCGCAATACAGGGGATAGCGACGAGCAAAATGTCTTTACATATTGAATAACCATCAATGTGACTCACTGCTTGTAAATTACCTCTTGCCTTGTACACCACGATAGCGCGCCACAGATGACTTAACGAACCTTAAGCTTGAAGATATGAATCATGTCTCGCAAATTTTAAATTAATTACGGTCAAGATCATTTTTGAATAAATTAATGATTTATTTTATAAATTTTATTAGGATCTACCTATAGACGCGCCCGTTGGCCCGTGTAACGAACAATTGTATTTGCTCTGTATCTACCATTAGTTGCTAGGAAACCAAGGTTTGTTTGTTGTACGAATATATAAAGGACGTTAGGTAAAATTGTGGTAAAATCGTCAAAGTGCTTGTACATCAAAGTAATCACTCCACAGACACAAACGAATCATAAACAAAGTAAAAATAAACTAGAATGCATTGATATTTGTGTACGTACATTAACACAATTTTCAAACGCACATCCGGCTTCTGATAACCGCGTGAATATAAATTTCTACCGCTAGTTGGCCGCTGTTGTAAAATGTTATATCAACATATTACATGATCTCATGATCTCATTAACATGTCTCTATTAACATAAATTAATTTGCAATAATTCTTCAATAACATTAGCCTGTGTGTTATCTCCTCGATTGCTTAAGAAAACAAAAATAATTAATTGCTTACAAATAATGTTTTCGATAAGTTGCAAAAAGTGATAATCAAGGTGGTAGTCTTTTTGATTTGGTAAGTTTAATGACTTAGTTGATTTATTATTTATACGTGTTTTATACAATACCAGCTATCCCCGCGGCTCCGCCCGCGCCAAATCGTTTTACGTGCAGAATTATCTCTACCGTCAAGAGATGTTATAAAATAAATAATATAAATGTAGCATTTATAAACGGCAAGCTACACTAAAAATTACCACTTATCAAAATCTAGCTTCACCCTCAGTTCGGCCAATCACAATCCGAGAGAGCGATCAATCGATTAAATCAATCAATTAAAAATTTAATTAAATAATCTATATATATAAAAGGAGAAGGTGACTGACTGACTGACTGACTGACTGACTGACTGACTGACTGACATATCAACGCAGGGCCTAAACTATAAGGGTTAGAAACTTGAAATTTTGCACAGGGGTTAGTTAAAGTTAGTATAAAACCTTGCCGTTTTTGACGTTATTCGAATGAAATTTAGTACCTATGAAGGTTTTTCATTGAAAGTTTCGAAAATCATCCCATAAGGGGGTAAAAGGGGGGTGCAAAGTTAGTATTCACCCCCTAAGGGGGTTAAAAGGGGGTGCAAAGTTAGTATGAAACTTTGCCGTTTTTGAAGTTATTCGAATGAAATTCAGTACCTATGAAGGTTTTTCATTGAAAGTTTCGAAAATCATCCCTTCAGGGGGTACAAGGGGAGTGCAAAGTTAGTATTCACCCCCTAAGAGGGTAAAAAGGGGGTGCAAAGTTAGTATGAAACTTTGGCGTTTTTGAAGTTGTTTGAATGAAATTCAGTACCTACCTATGAAGGTGTTTCATTGAAAGTTTCGAAAATCATCCCTTAAGGGGGTCAAAGGGGGGTGCAAAGTTAGTAGGTATAAAAGTTTTTCGTATTTACCTACATTATTTCAATGAAGCTGACTGACTGACTGACATCAACGCAGGGCCTAAACTATAAGGGTTAGAAAGTTGAAATTTTGCACAGGGGTTCCTTTTATAACGTAGGGGAGCACTAAGAAAGGATTTTTGAAAATTCATCCCCTAAGGGAGTAAAACGGGGGTGCAAAGTTAGTATGAAACTGCCGTTTTTGAAGTCAAGTGGGGAACCCGAACGCCGTTACTGGGTCTAATAATACGCGAGCGAAGCTGTGGGCGTCCACTAGTTCAAATTAAGATCAATAGTTAATTATCGATTAAATATCAATAAAAACGATTATTTCAGTGGATCGGTGTTATAAAAATTATCCTATGTCACTCAACTAGCCTACTCATTATACTAAATCTGTGCAAAACATCGCTTCGATCTATCTATATTCAGTTTAGGGAGGCGAAGGACAAACCACCAAATCAACAAAAAAACCGCTTAAAAATCTAATGATTATTACAAGTTTTTGTCGATTAGGACGGTAACCGTACAATTTTTCGGGATAAAAATCCAATGTCACTCTCCAGGCTAAACTACAACTATACAAAAAACACGATGATCCATCATTCCATAAAACACTCCGAATTATATATAAGTAAGGATGTAAAAAATATAACCACAGTAAGTGTAAACTAGTCACAATAAGTATTGTCGTGTCTCGTACCCTCGTTCGTACGTAAACTGGACCTCATGAAAGTTCAATAACGTTTTGTCGCCCGCCCGGGACCGGGGCCGACAAGTGCGCGCCTTTTACGGAAGGCGGCTACTTTTTCGCCGCCAAGAAATCGAGGTGACATTTCTGATATCAATACAATAGCAGTAGTGCTAGTAATAGTACGCATATAAAAGTGGGAAATCATGCTCAGTAAAAATTGAAGCCCAGTCTGCACCGACCGTTTATTAGTCCATACCTTTTATAATTATGTACCTAATCATTGTTACCTGCATGTACCTTTCTTACCATTGTTCTAGTATTAATGTATTTTTGTTTGTTTTTCAATTATTTTCTTGTGGTGTACAATAAAGTGTATTTGTATTTGTACCTTTTTTTTTGTTTAACGAGGAGGAAATCTTCGCAAGATGCCCGACCGCTGGAGGAAGGCTGGGGTATGTGAGATTTTTACTCACTAAAACCCCCGCGGCCTCAATATCGTTGAGAGCTGCATTCAAAATGCATAAATATAAGTTAATACATCAGCATTACAATGTTAGCGTCATTCAATTAGTCAATTCTAAGAATAATTTAGTTGAGTTATTGTAAGCTTGTTTGTTATTTCTGACAATTTTCCTTGATTTGGATGCGGAAGAGCGAATGTTTATTACGTTTGTGTTGACACTAACTAGGTAGCTAAGACAAGAATGTAGATCACAAAAACCGAATTTTCAAACGCCTGTATGTTCTACTAGTAAGTTTCATTTCCATTCGTTGAAAGCAGGCTGAAAGTCAATAACACGGACCGGATGGGCCCAGTGTATGTGCGCAGACATCTGCGTGCTAACTATTCGGATGTAGGAATTGTGCCATATTGTTAATAAAACCCGTCCCAGTCCGCATACAACGTGTACACAGCTTTGACAGGTATTCCTAACCGCATTGCGTTCGTACATTAATATTCAGGACGAGCGGCGGAGCACTCGCAGCCGCGATCGCCTAAGCTTCCCTATTAGTCCTCAAGCCACGCGCCGTGACTCAAGTTCGGTGTTAAATGACACACCATACCGTTGCCCCCACAAACTCTAACGTCATTAGTTTCGTTAAAATAAAGGAGATTCCGAAAACACCCGTCCTACTTTGACGCATAAGCTTGCGTCTATCTAAAGTTTCTTTGTTGGTCCCAAGCAGTGTTATAACTGCTTCCTTACCTACACTATAGAAATGCGTGTCAACTGAACGGAACCGAGAAAATATGACGACAGAACAAAAAAGTATCTTCCAAATTAGAAATTCCCGAGTAGAGACGGCAGACTCTTCTATTTCAGAGTCGTCAATCGATTCCACGTTTTCTTTCTGACAAAGTTGCAGTTGATGAGAGACGGGTTGACAGTTTTTTGGATATAAATAACAATGCTGGAGATACGAGTACCTCCTTCCCAACTCATAAATTAAGATAAAGGATTCGTACTCACTTATTTAGTTCTGACTTAAAATGATTTTGTTTTGTGATATTTTTATGTTCCGAGCATCTACTAAATATTATTTCCATATTGTTATTGCATCGTATGCCATGCTTTCTACATTCTTATTTTAGGAATTGACTGTCACAGTGTCAACTGTGATAAAAACATTCACTGCAAAGAGGAGAGCGGCGTCAATTAAAAACGGCTGGGGCCTAATTGTGTCCATTTTAGCTCGATTGCGTCGTCAGCTGGAGCTAACTGACGCTACATCCATTCGGTCGAGGAGTAGTACCTACTTCAGATTCAACTTTAATTCTCGCGAACTTCCTACTCAAAGTGCTAACTAAACATCCCTCTCGTAGCGGTAGAGTATGTCGAAAGCGGGGTAAAATTTCTAGTCGGTGCAAATGGTGGCCGATAGATGCATAGGTACTGTAATAATCATTTATATATTTATAGGATACGATCGATACTACTAATATTATAAATGTGAAAGTGTATAATTTTCAATGGGTCACGCAAGAACTACAAAACGGATTTGGATGAAACTTGGCATATAGGCAGAAGATAACCTAGATTAGCACATAGGATATTTATCATCCCAAAAATATGAGAGATCCCTCAGATCCATCCCTTGAGATGCTTTTCAATTATTGCAGGGATAAAAAACCATTTGGAATGTTGTATACGTAATATAGATAAAGAAACATTAAAATGGGGAAATCTGCATAAAAAATGTTATATAATATTTCAGATGGAACGCTAATCCCGAATGCTGGGTACCAAAAACAAATCAAAAGCATGCAGCAGGGGCGTAGAATGCAGGACATAATCGATTGGTGCCGGATGGGTGCACGGGAGACGGTCACGGTGCGGCTCCCCTGACATTCTACAGCCAGGGCTGGTGCGTTAAATTGTTGTCACTTTCTAACGCAGAATTTACTTTGTAATGTGTTCGATATTTAAAATTCGATGTTTAGTAGCAAAATGCAGGTTGTCTCGGATCTAACTTGCTGTTTAAATGTAGGGTGTTAGACGTTATTTTTATATGCATTTACCTTGAATCGGCGAGCAAGTTTAAAGACACTAATGAAGATGAAGCGGTAGAAATGTGTAAGGTTCTTGGGAAGTTGAATTAAATTTACTCTGTCTACCCCAAAGAGAACATTATTGGCGTGACATTATGTATGTTATGTTTGAATGCCAAAAATTTAAATTATTTTGCAAATTACTTGCTGCAAAAACAACACATATCCATGACAGATTTATGTATCGTTTAGTATCTCTGTGGTCAATAATAATAAACCGATAATCAAAATGACAACTAGCAAGCTGACTATCATAGATGTCCCTCAAACTTGGAACTAATAGATACTTACGTCCCTCAAACTAGAGCTATTAGGGCAACAGGGCATAAATTGAGGTTTTAGTTATGGTCCAAATAGCTGATTTGAAAAGGGATATTTCGGTGTGGTGTGTAAAATTTTACTTGTTAAAGGTAAAGTGGTCGGACTAATCTTTTTATTGAGCTATAGTGTGACAATGGAAAATACATCGAAATATTTCCACCCGTTACTTAACGATTCCAGTGAAACTTATACACGGTAAAAACGTAATGTTCCGTGCGTAACTTGGGTGTGAAATTGTAAAAAACTGGTTATAATTTTTAGATAAATGATAAAGGTATTTTAATAGTACCTACTCATTTGTGATTAAATAAAATACTCTCTCTAATATTTGCCGCCAAGTGTTACTTCATTTATTTTTAAATAGAAGTTGACTTACACTCTATCATCTGTCTGCATTACGATCTTAATGAAGTTATTATTACTAACACAACGCTGTTGTGTCATATCAGAGCGGGCAGCTCGATGCATAAGCATAACACCATCAACCTATCGGAAATTAATTAGGTAGGAACGTCTTCTTGCATGACATTGACTTTTTGGATAGGTAGACGCCTAGACGCCGACATTATCGTTTTGTTAATAAATCATAACAGCTAAATCGTCTGAAAAATAATGTATTTTGCAACCCACACCTCACTATTTTTTTTGCCTTAAAAGCCATCTTGGGTGCAACAAATTTGTGAATTCTGCAATTCCATCGGCGCGTTTAGTACGTTTAAAAAGTCTTGTACATTATTATTAAGAAGATAAACAATAACAACCGAATAAAAGGCCAGTCGCGGTCTCTAAATCCCGAAAGCATTCCGGACATTTTATCAATGCTGCAAAAATACATTAAGTGTCGCCCTCTAGTAGTAAACTAACACAAGTCCATACCAGCGCCGCCGAGTGTGCAGTAGCGGAACTTTTAAATGATCTTACTAGCTAACGATTACATAAATATAACAATAGATGGCGCGCTTAAAAACGTGTAAGATAAGAACTTACCAAGCTCACTATCAACTGTTGTTAACCCAAATAGAGGCTGAAAATATACGTTTAAAAAATTCTAGTAGTTTGAAATTGTAGATTATTTTGTATAATGCATCAGCTCAGGTTATGTTGACTCTACGACGGTTAGTGAAAATCACTGTCCATAAAGACAGTTCCTCACCGTGGACAGAGACGGCTCGCAGCGATACGGCGTCCTCTTCCACGTCGTCGGCCTCCTCCTCCTCGGTGATGGAGGGCGGCGCGGCCCAGCAGCGCAGGCGCACGCCGCCCGCCGCGCCGCCGTCGAGTCGCACGCGCGGCAGGCTGCGCGACGAGTACTCGCTGTTGTTGTTCGACACCTGAAGAACGTTATCGGTTTAGAAATATTTCTGGGTCTTCAAGGTACATGACTGCCCACAAGGAGCATAATTTTAAACGTTAAAAAATGAGAGTATAAAATAAACGTTTTCTTATAGTGCTAACACCATTATAAATATACTAGCACTCCCCGCGGCTGCGCCCGCGTCAAATCGTTATACATGCAGAATTATCTCTACCCCTGATGGTAGTTTTTTGAAAATAACTATCAAAATCTAGCTTCATCCGCATTTCGGCCAATCATAATCCGAGAGATTGAATAAAAATTGATCGATAGTTAATTTAAGTTAACTAAGTTGTTTATTGTAATGTTGTAGCATAAGGAAAGAAAATAAATTATTTTCTATTTCTATTTCTATTTCTAATTATGGATTTTTTAATCGATAGAAACTATTATTTCACTGATTTTCATGTCCATTTCACGGGAACCATGCAATTTTCACTCTTAGGCTAAATCGTATAAAAAAACCCTGCTATCCATCGAAAATATATTGCAGGTTTTTGTCCATTTCCACAGGAACCGTGAAATTTTCCGGGATAAAAAGCCAATGTGACTCTCCAGGCCTTACACTAAATTTATGCAAAAAAATCACGATGATCCATCATTCCGTTGAGGCGAAGAAGGACAACCCTACAAACCAACATACACACTGTCGTTTATATATTATTGAAGAGTAAGGATTTATGTCCGACAGCTGTTTGTATTTTTTTTTACAAGATCGCATCTGCCGAGATGCACCACATATTATTTATCATGTCAACTCCCTAACTACGAGTATAATAACCACAATAGTAAAACTCAAAAGCTTGCTGCTATAAGTGTATACAATTATCTCTCGGTCTACGCCCATTGTAATACCCAATAGAACATTTTATTCAAGTCATATTTTGTACCGAATAGGAAGTGATGAAAATGTTATTATTAATTAATCTAATCGTATGATAATAATATAAATGGATTATTGTTTAAAAAGCAGCGATAAGTGTTTCAATATTTTTAATGAAGTAATAAACATTAAAGCATGAGTTACACTATGATTGACGTTATTGATTGACGTATGCGGTTTCAAAAGTGTTACAAAAATATATTGTATAATAAATATGTTGACTAAGGTATTTTATGTCTCATTAGCAAAATTTGCTAATTTACTTTATTTCAATAAGATAACTGGTCAAAAGTGGGTGTACGTACTACAACCTCTGCCCACCCTTCGTGTAACTACAGGCGTGTTATGTTACCTCAGTATAATTTCTGTGGCACTTTGATCCAACACAACTCCATTCCTTCTGTAATCTGAGCCTGAATCATTGTAGATCAAGATTTACTTGCAACATAAACATTCTTAACTTACATAAGACACATACTTTACTATAAAATACCAATCAAAGAACAATAATTAATATGAAAATAGTTGCATACATCCGGTCAATTGAACGCTACACAAAGAGCATACTACTTTAGTATTTTCATGCTTACCAAGCCTACATTATTATAAGGACGTTAAGGTTGAAATTTGTATGTTGTTGCATTATATTTCTAACAATCTCGTGAATGGAAGAAATACTTAGTGCGTGACATTTGAATTTGAATCGAATTGTCACCTGATACTACTAATGATACATATCATAATATAAGGTGTACATTACGAGAATATTATAACGATAAAAATATTCCCACGTCCTTCTATCTCCTTTCTAACGCGGCCTGAATTACTCCATTTGACGCAACGCTTAAATTATAGCTCATTATTGTAAGTTGAGAGATTAAACAAACTGATACTATATCAATACCATTACCATACTACTAGGTACTACTAATAAAACTACTACCATAACAAATTGATACTATACAATAGTAAGCAGCAAGATATAATTAGTTAACTTGGGTGTTAGCAAAATATTTTAATCACGTTAATTTCTGATTGTTTAGTTAAAATACGAATTAATTGAACATATTAATAAATATTGTAATTGACTACGTGTCGTGGTGTTAATAATGTATGTATATTATGTATTTATTTAATAATCATAATAATATTAACAATTAACATAACTAATGAAAACTAAACTAAACTAAAAAAACAACCTTAAAAATAAACCTAAAAAAAAAAAAAAATTACTAAAATATATCATTAAAAGGAGTCCCTTTAGGCAAGGTTCCGAAGATACTGGCAGCGTTCCCCCTTTGAATAGCTATACTAATTCTCTGTCCTAGGTAGCTGCCAGCTCTTCGGTCTCCTGTGATGTCGACCAACCTTTTTGCTATTTCCTTATAAAGCCTCATAGCGTTAGGACCCCACGGACCAAGGGTCTCGACACCGAATGGGACAAAATCATATTCGGTGCCTAGACCCCTGTATTTGCACGCTTTAGCTTTTTCAGCCGCTTCACAAGCCGCACCAACTCTGTTGTTGGTTCCATGTAGATGGGAAGGGGCCAGTGTGTCTGAACAGGTTGCATCCCATACCAGCACCCGGCCCATCTTCCATGGAATCAAACTCATACCATCCGGTCTCTTGCCATCGTCTCTTGCAATACCAGTCGGCTCAAGTAGACTTGGCACGTTGACGGTGGCAAGGGACCGGCGTATGATATCGTTAAGTGCAGCATGTCTCGAGAAGCGGCCTGCACTTTTTTGGCATGACAGTCCGTGATGTCCTAGCTTGTCGACATCACTGCCACAGGGACATCTATGAGGAGCGCAGACCGGAACCCCAAGCCGTAGACAGGTTGCGATTCGGAGCGTGTCAGGCTCAAGAAATGTGCCTGTATTTGGCGAAGGGTACGCGTGAAGCCAGTAGCCGGACTCATGCGCACCCACGGCCAAAAGCCTAGCACGCGCCGAACCTGTACTACAGCTCAAAAGATTTTCAAAAGTAGACTTACAGATTATGTCATCCCAGCTCCTCTGTGAATTAGTAGAAACTGGAAAATTTTGACCTGGGCATGCAATTAAGAAAGCGTTTCTAGCTTCTTCCAAGCCAGCAATCTCAAAGTTTGAAGGGGATGCCCTTAAAATTTTACTTATGAGATTTGCTGAACTATGGACGGAAGATAGAAATGCTGGTAAAGCGACACT
This sequence comes from Carterocephalus palaemon, assembly GCA_944567765.1. Classification (NCBI taxonomy): domain Eukaryota; kingdom Metazoa; phylum Arthropoda; class Insecta; order Lepidoptera; family Hesperiidae; genus Carterocephalus; species Carterocephalus palaemon. The sequence goes on along the minus strand of OX155641.1, from coordinate 10,866,327 downwards.
TGAAATTTTGCGAATCCCTAAACCACCATAACGGATGGGTAGGGATGCTTGGGTCCAAGATTGCTCGTTCAGCTGCATATTAAGAATCGATTCTAAGCTAATTTTGATTAAGTCGTCTATTTGTGTCAAAAGATCTGGGCGATTCCAAAAGGAGCAGCAACGGAGCACGTACGTAAATTTTGGGACAAAAAGACAGAATTTTAATATGCAAAGTGCATAATGTGGACTAATTTCAAGGAGACGGTTAGCAGAATTTTGAAATTTTGTAATTGAATTATTTATATATTCAGAAATAGATTCGTCAAAAATTGGAGAACCTAAAAGGTAAAGGGAATTACTGTTAACTATTTTGATATTTGGAGCCAAAATGTTAAATTTTTCTTTTACTTCATTTAAATTTAAGTCGCAGTTATTTATAAAAAGTTCGCATTTGCTAAAATTAAGCTCCAAACCAATTGCTTCAAATTTATTTTTGATTAAAATAAGGTCCGAAAACACAGTATCCACATCACCTCCTAGGGTTCCGTCGTCCAAATACCAAACGTTGAATTTAGAATTTAAATTTTTGATTATCGGATTTATAGCCAAACTAAAAATTGCAGGCCCAAGGGGATCACCCTGCTGACAACCTACTTCCGAGGACAGTTCATTAGAACGATATAACAATTTTGTTGGGTCAGCGTAACTGAGAAGAAGATAATTGTATATTTCCGGTATATGTTGTTTTATTTCCGTCAGCAGAGTATCCCTATTTACCGAATTGAATGCATTTTTGACATCAATTTTGAGCAACACGTCAGGCTGTCCGTAAGATAGGAAAGAGCGTAGGGCATGGACGGCTGCCTCACACCCTCCTTTTACACCGAAGCCTAACTGTACTGGTTCAAATTCTGAATTTAATTTTGGTAAAATATGACGAACTGCAATTTTGGAGGCCAGACGTCGTAGAGTTGATCCAACAGCAATTGGTCTCACCCCTCCGTCCTTTTTGGTTAGGGCAATGAGGTTCGCGCCGAAAAGAATGGGAACAATTTCTGGATTGACATTACCTGAATACATAAAGTTGATTAATTTAGTGATTGAATTTAGAAGTTGCTCGCCTGCATCACCCACAGAATGCGATGTTAAGTCTTTCAAATGTTGGGGTGAGATTCCATCCAAACCTGCAGCCGAACCTGGTTTAAAAGATAAAATGGCATCCGTAACAACTTTGTTTTGAATTTGTAGGCATGCTTGCCCTGCTGTTGGTGGGTCGAGAAAATATGGGTTTACTGGAGCTGGAGGATGTTTTGTCCGTAAGGCCTGAAGGGTGTCAGGGGTATCTGGTGATAGCACGTCGTTGGAGAACAAAAGGCGAGCGGCACCTTTGAGATCTCCGTCACAGATTTTGTTCTCGATGAGTTTGTTGTGATTACGAGGGGCATCATGTTTGATTAGAGGTGCGGGAGAAGGCAAGGAGCTTACAGTACAGTTATTCTTAATCTTTTGTGTTAGTGATAAATTTGGTTCCTCAGTTTTTATTATATGTAGTGTCCTGTATGAAAATAAAAATAGGTTCTGCCAGTCTTGAGTACAATTGTTTATGTAACATTTCTGGATTAATTGTGTCAAATGTGTAGCAACGGTTATTCGAGCTCCTCGAGGGATTCTTTTAACTATAGGTATACTATTTTTCAAATGGCTAAGATATGTATGGAAAGGAGTTGGATCGTTGGCTACATAATTAGGTGCACTCTGAATAATGGGATGGATATCTAAAGGTGAACTGTTTTGACTAATACATTTCCTGTGTGTTTTTGTAATGTGAATGTTGAGGCCTTTCAAAGATTTGAAAGACTTGTTGCACTGTGAACATGTATGGGTCGCGTTCGACGTGCCATCACAAGATTGGGTCACGGTCTGCATTCACAACAGTTAATTAAATTAATAAAAAAGAATAACTTAAAACAAATTTAAAAACACAATAAAGTTACTTAAAATGTACACTAAAAACATGAAAAAGTCAAAGTCAAATTATGAATGCTGCTTGTTTTGGTAAGACGCTTCAGTCACAAAGTAGACATGCTGCAGTGGAAAAGACCTAGCGACGCATGTCGTCGCTAGGACAACCGATGGCGGCCTTAGCAACCGCGTAACCTCGTCGTCCTTTTCTTTGGTCACGGGATGGCGCAGTTCGAGCTAGCACTGCTGCCGCCAACAACAACACATTTGCAATAACACCATGCTCCTGCGAGAATCTTGTAGAAGAATGTCTGTTTTCGGTATTCAGTTAATTATATGTATAGGTACACATTTTATCACAAATTAAAACATTGGATGTCAAGTCCAGATATTAAGGCGCATTAAATTTAACCAATTTCAGTCCTAATTTATTCATTTTGGTATTTTTTAACAATAAATTTTAAATTTTTCAATAAAAATCACAAATTTTAGCATGACACTTGATTGACATAATTGACATAATTGTATGACATAATAACATTCATACATTATGTATTATAATGTATGAATGTGACCTGGAAAAGAAAAAAAAAAAGCTCGATAAAAACAAGTAAATCGCTGTTCTATCTCTATCTAACACATTTTCATTCGCATGCTAAGTACTAATAAACAGAAAAGGAGAACGTGTTACACTTAATAATTATTTTCAACGGACAGCTTTGAACGGCGTAACCCTACGCGTGCGACCTAATTTTTAAAACTTCCGACTAAAGGGTCGCCTCATATTAATTCTGAAATTGGGCTTGTTGGGATATTCGCCTTTAGCAATTATAGATTTTGAGAAATCCTTGATACATATAGTACAGATTACAAACGTAAAGTATATTGCTGTTTATCTTCAGGTAAGTTTACTAACAAATCGTCATAGAAATTGCTATAGGGAACAAATATTATGACATAAAATCGTAGGCCTTGTATGTAGTGCACACATTGATTACAAGTACAAATACAAGTTGGTATTTAAACTAAACCAAAGGTTATGGATACTAGCAGCCCTAGCCGAGATCAAAACAATTTTGCTGTCGACGCGAACACGGTAATGAAAGACTGGCAAAGAAGCGGACACTACGCCCACTAATAGAAATCTATTTTTATGTCGAAGAAAGCATAGAGAACACTTCAAGATAGAGAAGATTCCTAGGGTTGTTGTATTTTAAAAGCGCACTAAAATATAAAATCATTTACAATTAATGGAAGTCTAATTAATCATCTCAAGCTTTACTTTGCGATAAACATATATTTTTTATGTTTATATTTTTTTTGAGGGACTCTAAAGGTAAATACTAAACCCTTAACCGAGCCATAAGCTGCAGGTATAAGGGGTAATAAGTATTAACAGACTCTTTCAAATAAGTTAATATAAGTCAAGTCACTGAACAGCCCTAGCTAAGATGATGTGTATCGTCCAATTAAATTAATGTAAGTAATTAAAAGATACGAGTACATCTTGGTATAAATAAGCTCTCGACTATCAGCTTAATATACTCTTGATGTCATTTACGTAATAGAAATCCTTATATCATTATGTTTATTATAAAGACTTCCACTTTTCGCTTGCCTATCTCATGTTGTTGACACTTTTTATGTGCTATCATATGATTCTTCACGTATTTAGATAAATAAAATAGGACATTTATCATGTCTGGTAGGACGAAGTGTCCAGATTCCGTTTGCAATACATTTGGCTTCTTTTTTTAAGAAATCCAAAGATTTAAGATTATTTCAGCCCCTACAAATATAGAATCAACGAGACAAATCGCGCTGCCTGATGACGTCACTAAGACACAGTTCAAGCGAGTCGCGCAGCGTCATTGAGGCCACAGCACTTGATTGTGACAAGTAGGATACCATCTGCAACATATTTTCTTACCGCCAACCGACGCTTGTCATGTTATATAGAAAATATTGCTCTTTAAGGCCATGTATTGGTTTCATCGCGAGAATTTATTTTACTGTTACTAGAAGACATTATCATTTGTAAAAGAAACGCTGGATTACTAACTATATCGACGTGTAAATTTTGCAAATAATTAGGTATTTCCAAGGGTGGTTCGATCAATCGGGTAACTTTATTGGTTTGGTATTATCGATTGGAGTAAATATCCAGACACTGCATATATCTAGTGATTTGTTTCACGACAATCACCTCTATTTTACATTACTCACTTATTTACTTACATACTTATGGAACCAAGTATTGCAATGATGAATAAAATAAGATAGTGAACCAATTAAATATCAACCCAATGAATAGATGCGATTGTCACCTGAAGATAAATCAGATCCAGTGAGGTATTGATAAGAGAAATGTCGACGGGCACATCAATGTTATAGTGTGTGTGTGTGTGTGTGTGTACCAAGTGTTATAGGGATGTCCAACTCATGAGGCCAATAAATTAATAGAACTTTGTTTTTAATATACTGGGAAAAAATGCCCACCAGTACTAGACATGCTGTTAAGCCACCACGGTTATTGCATGGTGCGTCTTTTTTTTTCTATTTCTGGATGTCTTTCATAATGCCGCTGCATGAGAAGGATTGAATGATTCTGAAGCAAGATGTATAGCTATATAATATAGAACTTCATAATAAAAATTACAAACAAATTTCAATTAGTTCAATCTTATTAGGTAACATATAAGGGTCTTTAAAAATAAATACCAGAAAAATTAACTCATTAAATTAATATTAACTCAAAAGAGATCTTGTAAGAGGTTAATTTCATACAATTCCAGAATTTTTATTAGTAGATTAGTACCTATATCGCAGTACATAAAACATTATTTACAGTAACACTTTAATTAAGCAAAAGACATTTTTGTTACCTTGATATTCGACCTATAAAGAAAGCCTTGGCTTTTTGTTCCAATAAAACAGGAGTACAATCACAAATCAACAAAAAAATAAGCACAATTAAAATCCGGTCCGATCGGCAAGGACGGCGGCGACAAATATTATTATTTTGCTGCAATCAGTATTATCTTTCTTCATTACCATAGCATGAATTAAAATCAATAAGTTCACCAATCCGCAATTACTCCCTTTTCGAGGTGAGACCCATGCCCGACAGGTGGTAGATAAAAATGACAATGCCATCGAAATTAAATACTACATACTAACTGTACTTTCAGTTGGCAATAACAATAGTCTGGCAGCGTTAAGATTAAGAAAAGTATAATAAAATCTTGATTTTAACTTTATCAATTAAACGTTCAATCTTAAAAGAGTGGCTTGTAAATATAATATTTTACAGCTTAGATTAATAGCTGTTTCTGACACAACTTCCGTAGTCCAGTATCAAAACAGACACAACGGCGCGGCGGCGCTGGAAACTAAGTGTTTTCATCCATAAAGATTATAAAGCCCCGTGTATTAAGCTGTGCAAGCGAAGTTCTATATTAAGCTTGAAATGCACGTAAATAGCTCGGTACTCTTAATAAGAGTGGTTACCCGATCTGCGGGCGACGTAATGACTATCTGCGCGGCGCGCTCACAATTCAACCCTACATTGTTTTATTGCTGATCAGATCAAGTCTAGTGCTTTTCCTTTTTTTTGTTTTTTTTTACTATTGAATACTTATACTTTTTGAAATTGAAAGTTTAGTTATAAGGGCTGATTAAAATTTTATTAAAACTTACGACTTATTTGAACCAAATATACGAGTAAGACGTTCGGTAAAAGCTATCATATAGGTACGGATGGGCGTAACATTTTTACCTTACCTGCGGCACTTTACCAGCGTGGAATGGATAAGTATAAAATGAACGTTTTCAAGTTGACGTGAGGTCAGTGCTTCGTTCGCAGTAGGTAATAGTAGAAGGGTTTAATGTTGAGGTTACCATAGCATGCTATGCTTTGAAGAGCAGCATCGATCCTAAAAAGTCGCCTTTTTTGCGATGTTGCTTCATGTGAGGCACACACACAGAGACATTGAACTCGATCCCGTTTCCCGTTTTATTAAACCCGCGCACGAAATTTAAAACTTGGACGATTCGAAAATTGTTACCATTACCTAAAGCGGATGAGTCACGCCGCAGTTCGCCTCAAATAAGCCTGCAGACGTTATGATAAATCGACCTTAAACAGCATGCGACATTTATTAGTCTTCTGTTCATTTAAAATTTTATTAAGAAGCTCTCAACTTAAGATTACATCCTTTGTACTGTGCAACGACAATGTTCCTTTGATTCAGTCACATCGTTTGCTGTTTTTAAATTTAAACACAGGAAGTGTTTTAATACAAGATGGCAGTTTGTTACACTGCAGGATGATTTGAGTGACGTTCTGAATAATGTTTTGTGATTTAGTTATATATCATTCCTAGAGCAAGGCTAGGGAACTCATTAGTCACTTAAAGTATCAAAATTACTTATTCCGTAAACTATTAACATGGGATAGGAGTCTTCTAAATAAGTAGTATCACAGATTTCTCCATCCTCTATGGTAGTTGGTACTTAACTATCTAATGTTAGTAAAATTTGTTGGATTAAAGATGACGTATGGAATTGGTATGGACATAGAAATAATTTTTTTATCTATAGAACAGAATTCTTAATAGTTCAAGTCTATAATACATAATATATTAAATCTCTATCGAGTCCGCGTCTGTAAAATCTAATTCTAATCATGAAAAAAAAACTATCATGTTAAGTAATTGATACAGATTCCGAAAATGTATTTTTCAAATTTATTGTGTCTCTCTGTATGTCCCTTTGTGCGCGATGGAATTAAAAACCACCGCAGCGATTTTAATTAAACTTGGTACAAACATGCACTTCATCCCTGAGATGGATCAAATATACTGTTCATCCCAAAAATTGAAGAGGTTCTCCTCCAGGAAGAGGTTCTCCTCCAGGAACCTCTTCAATTTTTCATTCATCCTGTATTCCAATACAGGATGAATGATTGTATGGATTTTTTCTAAATGAATAGAAATACCTATATATAGGATATGTAGGTTCATTTTGTACTAGTGATTTCCCTAAAAATTAAGTTCGAAGGATAGAATTCGATCGGTATCTTTGAATAGGATGGCAACTAGGCCAGAATGGGTAGTACAAAACTACTGTTGTCTCATTCCACGGGAGCTTAGCAAGGTGCGTCCACGAACAAGAATAATATTGTCACTGTGATGTTAATAAACGTACTTGGATATTTCCTTAATAGACTAGCTGCCTGGGAGCTTATTGGTAATAAGTAGGTGGTACATACTCGTGGTACATACTCGCTAGATAGAGATTTCAATCGGTAGCACCTTTAAACAACCGAGGAATGTAATAGATAACTACTTACTCGGCGCTCCGATAGCACCTTTTTTTTCGAATGGAGTTTAGCTGTAGGTAGGTATGTAGTTTAGGAGTATGGTATTATCTAGGCGCAGAGCTGTCACGTCACTGACGTCATGTTGGAGATTATGCGCACGGCCAGTCGAACCACATAACTGAAATGGCAACTTTTTATATCCTTCGGCGTTTTTTCAAAGCCTTTTTGACGGCACATACCGTGTAAAGCGACGGGGTAAATGAGTCAAACGTTTATAAAATCACACGCGGTTGTCGGCGGTTGGTGAACTTCGCCATGGTCGGACGCGCACATGCCCGCACCGCCGTGACATCAGCCAATGTTGCCGATAAGGGCTCATCCACATATTCCACATTCAATAGCAATTCGCTATGAATAACGTTGCGTGTTTTTGCATGGACAACAGTAGACGACAAAGTTCGTATCGTCAAACACAGTTTCACAGTGACTAAGGATCACTAGACCCGTCTAGAGATCACCGTTAGAAATAAAGGAATAAAATCGGCATGACATGTTTATTATTATCCATACTAATATTATTAATGCGATAGTAACTCTGTCTGTCTCGCTATCACGCCAAAACTACTGAAGTAAATAATAAAAATCTGGTGAAAAGTGGGTGTACTTGACCCTCTGCCTACCCCTTCGGGGAATTACAGGCGATGCTATGTTATGTTATAATAACAATAATAGGTGTAAGTGTTAAGCAACTGATTTGTTAACAGGTTAGAGCTTCAATGTACTGATAAATGTGTGGAAGCCCTAATGACGACCACATGCCTCGACTGCGGACGTTTCCAAGAACGGGATAACTCCATACAATAACATTAACATAAAGTACTAACCTTTATTCAATACTTTAAGAGGTAACATTGCTTGAAAGGCACAAAAAGCGATTTGCAACTCTTTGAAAAGTGGCACATACCAAAAGAAGATACATTTTCAATTTTTTTACCCTTCTATTTTTATCTTTTGCTGCCTGCTTCCTTCGTTATGACTGAAGCTTTTTTAGATAGGTGTGCCTAATGTGACCTGTATTTATTTGTATTTGCGGGACAGTTTTACACACATTAATTTATAGTCAAAGATTAAATAAAGAATCCACAAAACTAAATTAAAGTAAAAGAAAGAGAAAATATTTAATCACGAAAATAGCAACTCTTAGATTAAGTAAATAATCCAAAACATTGAACGAAGAAAATCTTTACAATGAAGGTGAAATGCAACACGAATGCCTTCACACGATTAAAATCAACACCACAACGCATTCTTCCTTACCTTATAATCCAAGTAGAATCCCGGGAACGACTGGTTGATTGCGTGCAAAAACAAAATCAATATATTAATTAGATTTTACGGATTTCACAATTCTATGAAAATAATAAAACATAAGCCGAGGTGAATATGAATCAAAAAACATAAGCAAATATATCTATGTTGGATTAAATTAAAAATGGGTCGTACTGCACAATTGTGCCAACCACTTTGAGGAAATACACGACACGATGTTTCGTAATAAATATCGACACACTCATAATTTGTCTACAATTATATACGGGGCTTGGACTTCAGTAAACATAAATCACCGCCTTAACTTCTTCTTTTACTGGGTACACGAAGATAATTTTATGATTAAACTTTGCAAATTGATTAAGACTGTTAACCCATGAGATCATTTACCATTACATCTAAAAATTTCCGCTTATTGTTGTGTGAAAGAACTGGTGCAGTTACAATAATCCTACCTACTTGATTAGCTAAAGCAGGATGCGTCGGAACAATGAGAACGGATGTATTCCGCTCAAGACGAACACCGGTGCTTCTCGATTGCGGATGTCGTGCCTCGTTGTAATCAAAATGTGCATTTCTTCGTAACACCTATCGTACGAGAAACTACGTAATAAATGCATGCAGTATTGATTATTGACGTGTGAGGATCATGTAGACACCGGAAATGTTCTCGCATTTGAGATTGTACAAGTGTGCATGACCACCAGTGTCTTCTCGACATCAGAATTAAAAGTGAGTGGATATTCAAAAAATGTAAAATAGAAAAAAACTGTTCGAAGTTGTTCACATAACAGTACCTACTGCTTCTCTTAGAGTAAAGTGATCTCTTTAACATAAATGAAAATAAAGTATAATTTATGCACTGTAATACTGATGTTGAAAGTTGAAACTACTAGCTAGTAGTTCTTGTCGAAGCCTCGACCGAACATCTGGATTTGTACTCGTACGAGTAGGATTGACTCGAGTGTCTTTACTAAGAAAGTGATCGTCCTACCATTAATATGTAAAGTAAAATGTACACATTTTAATCTTAAGGTTATACTTTAATCTAAGGATGTTGAAATTTAAAACCAGGTATTTGTAACCTCGTAAACCTCGAGCGAACATGCAACGTTTGGATTTGTCGGATTGATTTGACGGGCTAATTAGAAAAGATTTACGCACTACTATTGATAGACCCTATTCGGTCTTTCACGTTGATTAATAACAAACTCGTACTATAAATCTAGAGAACTGGGATATTAATCAAACGATTGTTCGATTGCTTGTGCATTATTTTGAACAGGATAAACATTGCGGTTCAGCAATTCAAGTTGTTTCATGTGGAAGGAACTAACATTGATCAATGCGTTTATATTTACTTGCTATTTATGAAGACGCTAATTGAATTTATATTATTTTATTTATTCATTCATAGTCATACTAAGCATCTCTACGCGAAGTTATGGGTACCTAACATGGAAATGGAAACGTATGACTGCGATCGCAATTTCTGGCAACACCAGGCTTTCTCTGATTTATGCAGAATACCGGCTAGGCTGCGCGTCCGCCCACGCTGCCACATCCATGTTTATTAAACACGCCTCGCCTATTATGAAATGTTTTTCCAATATTGATACACTCAACCGACCGGCTTATAATGATGTAGTAATTTTCTTTGACGCCTTATCTAAGAATATTTTTATATAAATTGCGAAACCTAATACAGCGCGAGTACGGTACGTAAATAAGGTCTCATTGACGCTATTAATTTATTTTCTTCAGAATCGTTCACTTTTAATAAGAGCGGGGATATACCAGAGTATATTAACACGTTATATTTCAAATACATTTTTATATTTTATTACATTTTATAAAGAAATAGCATAGTAGCAGTAAATAGAATTGTAGCTCATCACCAATCTTTGTCTAAACTCCAACACTCCATCAGGACCCTACAAACCGACTGGGAGTGCCTGTGAAATGTTAATAATTGTTATACATACTTATTTAATGAGTATACCTAATTCATAATGAAGGGCATAAGTTTGGTTCATAATGTTAGTCATAGTCTAAATAGCTAGTAGGTAATTGTGATAGTGTTTGTTCATGGATTGTGTTGCATCTTAGTTTCAGTTCATACTAATTTAAAAAAAAAAAAATTTTGTCGTATGACGTGTAAGTAGATCGCAGTAATTTGATAGAACCAGCAACATATTAGTAATGTGTTGTGTATTAAAGTAATCATAGAGAACCGTTAGCGCAATTCCCAGCAAAAACTGATAGGTTGTTATTAGTCAGAGCCCGGTTTCAAGCAAAAGATTTTTTTCCGATCTGCAGCTGCACCGTGTCTTTTTAAATGTTAATAATGATAAATTGATAAGTGTATACTACTGAGTATACAAACATTTTACAGTACAATACCCCGTGTTCTAGATTGCCTTTTATATCCTGAACCTATTAAATTCCTTAATGAAACGTATCTCTACGAGTACCTACCTAAATTTATTTTGCAATTCTAATATTAAAAAGTTTTTTGTCATTAGAAAACAAGTCGCTTACTCAAATGAAACATTTTGATAAGAGATAAAAATCAAATGATTACAGAGCAAACGGTGTTCGTGGCCAAAAATGTTGTAGGTATCACTTAATCATTAAAATTTATCTGAACATCTTAATTGGTCGGTAACAACGTCGGTACACTAAATTGTACATTTAGATTCCTTTACAAGTGAGATTCGCAATTCTAAAGGATATGAATAAAGATGTTTCCATTAAATTTGAGTCTTGAACGTATGAGAAAGCAGGGCACATTTCCGATTTTTATCAATCACTTTAAGATATCATAAAATTATATTGTTGTAGCATTAAGATTAAGAATAATTAAGTTATAATGTAATAATTTCGTTATATACTATAACTATAATCATGAAATCACCTAAAAGCTGTACCTATTTCTGCGTAGACCATCATCTCATCACTGAGTCTGCCTCACTCTCGGGGCTTAGTCGCGACTCTTTTGTCCTCTACTGTAGGTTACTATAGGTTACAGGAACTTGCAAAGGCAATAATTTAAATGGCACTAAATAGGTACGAAGTTCTAATTTGCCGACCTCGACACCTGATAGATTTTAATGACAACCTTTGCGTCTTAAAACCTTTTGCTGGATGACTATGAAAAGAGTGTGTAGTTTTAACTAAAGCCCCAACAACACACCCCAACTATCACAATTTTAAAAGAACATGCGGATCCCTAAAAACAGAGCGGTAGTTCGAAAGTGTTAAGATGTAGCAAACGTGATGCAAGCAATTTGTTTCACTTGAACACATTCGTAATACCGATAATCACTTCCAAAGCGCCGTGCAATGCTGAGAAAACACACATGCACTTCAAGTTTGCTTTCACTTCCATGGTTAATGTTTTCGTAGATAAATAGCGCCAAGAAATTCCACAGGAATTAATATTGGAGAACAAGTTGAGAAAATCATACGTTTGGTAAAGAATAAGTAGTCGGAGACTTGATGACATAACAGAGCTGTTTCACGCGAGAAAAGCGCTGTGTGCAAATCTGGGAGCACACTCGTGTAGGTACCTACTCAAGTTCACTTTCACTTTTCTCGCTATCGATCTGGTGATCCCAGGAAAAATTAGCGATTGCACCATTACTGCTTCTATCTATTAGGTGTTCTTATATTTTACATTTTTTAGCTATCGGATACCCGTTCGGTAAACTAAAATTAAAACATCAATCCTCGCTTGATTCTCAGTGATTTTGCCAAAAAATGACTGATGATGTGTGCTGTGTCCAATCGAATTGCTTATGGCCCCGAGATTTTAAAGGTTATGACAGCCTCATATATATGTTACACAACATGCCAATGTTTAATATTAAATATTGTTAAACAATCGGAAACCAAGTTTACGTTTAGCATCCACTTATTGTGAAATAACTTCAATACCACTGCGAAGAGGGATTTACTACGGCTGATACAGGATGAGATGCGTATTTTTTGTTCTTGAACCTTCTATGACTTAAGGATTATGAGAAATAATTTCAAATAACGGCCACGCTCTGTTGATTGCTTGTTTATAACGTCCGGTCTAACCCACTTCATTACTAAGCAATAAACGGCAATAAAACAGTACAAATTAATTAATGTACTGCACAAAAAATATATAGATTAGTACCTACTTATACTGGAAATTAATAAACTATCTTTGGCTAGATTTCCCTATCTGAAACAGATACTTTACACATTTTATATGGAGCTTATGTCAAATATATATCTCAGATATGGAAACCTATCAAAGATAGGTACTAACGCGTAGCAAAAAGATGCTAAATCTATGGTACTAACTTTGGCCGTGTATGTAAAATTATGTAAAACAAACATACATCTGTGTTAGGTTACTTTTTCTCACGTCTGTGTGTAAACGTTCAAGCCTCTAGTAAGTAAAGTAGTATGCCGTAAATTAGAGAGGTCGCCAGTATGTCGCCAGCCCAGTGGGTTACATGTTTCTATAGAAAAAATACTGCATATATCAGGAACGAAGCTTTAAAACTTAAAACATTATCAGTAAAGGTATTCTGTATCAGCACAGGGAGAGAAAATAATACTCACAGCGAGTTCCTCGCTGGTGTATGCTGTGAGCGTGCGGCGGTCCTGCTGCAGCACGCAGTAGAAGGGCTCCCAGGGCGGCGGCACACCGGGCGCTGCGCCCCCCACTGCGCTCGGAGCGCCATCTGTAACCAAACACAGAACAATGTAAGGCTTCAATACTTTGAAAGCATTCCGAGTTTGAAAACGGCTAAAATGGTAGGTGTTTGACTATTCAGAGATGTTCCAGTACCCTGTGTAGTAAAAGTACCGAATTGTTTGGCTAAACAGCAGAGATATTGCGATTAAATGAAATTTTGATTTATTACATTTTTCAGGAAAACGCCCTATTTCGTTCTTTTTAGTTTTGATCTCTTTTGAATATTATCTGTTTAGGTTTAGAATTGGTAAGTAGATTCGTCAAACAATAAAAACGAAATCAGATAAATTATTTGGAAAATCATTTAGATCCAACTTTTATCGAAAAATTTGCATAGTATTAGTCAAAGTAAATATAAAATACTTTTTACAACAGACAGGAGATAGTAGACAACAGCAATTGGAATGAAATGAACGTATATTACACTCCGGCCAGGGCGAGCGCACTGCTAGATAGATTAATATTGAGGCCCATTTAATCTATTAAGCATCGAATCATGTACGAACGGGTGCATCTGTCTGTAGAAAATTCTAGTGTTATTCATTTACTTAATTAGATCGTCAAATACATGGTAGGAATAGGAATAGCAGGGGCTGCAGCAAGAGTTGACAATGAAATGAGAATGTGGTAAAATCTGATGTATGCAAATATTATGATATAGGTTTTATAAAACTTTAAAAAACATAAATTGATATCGGATTTATTTCAATACACTAGTAGACAAAGAGACTGGCATACTCTATCGCCACCACCTGAGGGTATGTTTAAAGCGTTTGACTGTTGCCTGTGAGGAAAACATCACACATGTGTCCGCTCAGAGACGGACATCAACATCACGAACACGCTGCCAGTCTTGAAGGACGCGTTCTACCATCAATATAAAAAAATAGGCGATATACAAACGCCATTTTGCTCCATGTCGTATGGGTTGTCAAAGTATTTAAATGTGTTTTTCACTTCTTGAAGCTCAATGTCATAGCTTAAAGAAATACCTGAGATGCAAGCTTATGAATAAGCAATCACACCGTCTAACAAAACAGCTTATCAGCGGTTTGGTTTATAGCATTAGTCAAATATATTCTTACCCAAGGTATTAGCCTGTTTTTGAAAATAAAAACAAACACAAATTGTACTAAGCAGATGCTGCTGCAGTAATTTGCTGTAGTAATTTACTCTGAAGCAAGGATGGCACAATTGCATCAATTGCCACAGTCACTTGTTCATTAATACTGTTCTCGCCAGTTCTCATCACTAAGTTTCACTGGTATTGCACTTGATTAATCCGTCCCAATAATACTGTCATATGCCAGTACAGCATCACATAATATTATATCAAAATTTTAAAATTTAAGATATTCTATTTATTTGTAATATATATTCGATCCTATTTTACGTATACGACCATATTTTAAACAAGGCACAGTACCTATGTTTCACGAAAGGCTGTTATCCAAGTATGAAATTAATTTCTAATTTAAAATGTATATGTATACTTATGTATCTACAGAGGTCCTCAAGTCCTCAACTCTGCGAATAAATCAGACCTACTTATCAAAAAAAATCACTCATTATCTTCTATATCTTATAATTTTATTGAACATATAAAAATATATCTGAAAAGTATGATAGGTCCTGTATTTTCACGGAATGTGATTCCTTATGCTTAATATTGCCTCATCCCAATAACATCTGACCGTACCTTAGACTCCAGACAAAGGATGATTAAAACGGATGCTTGAGTTAAAAACAGTTACAATAAATTTTAGACACAAATTAGACCGGATAACAAATTAACCATCTCTACAATCACTGAACTGAACTGAGAAATTGTGCTTATACTTGTAGGTAGGTACTATGTACCGATTTAAAGTTATTCAATTAGACGTCTTAATAATTCTTATAGGTGGTACTTTTTAAAATAAATATCAAATTTTATAATATTTTATAAATCTATAAAAATAATAAAGAATTTAGTAAAGGACCCTTGTTACTTTATATAATAGTATGTATAGTATAGTATACTATATAGTATACTATATGTATACTATAGTATCTATTGTATTGTGTATGTATGATATTGTATAATATTGTATGTATCGTACTATTATTTATAGGTATTGAAATTTATTAGTAAGTAAGTTTATGTAAGTTTATTGCTTTGTTGCATGGTGTGCACGCTTATTCTACCACTCATTTACATGTCTCCAGTCACAGGTACGCTGGAAGATATTTCTTAGGGAAATAAGCGTTACCTTTGTACATTAATAATATATTAAGATTGTATTTCCTGATATTGTTCTCCTATGTGTACATAAATGCAAATAAATAAAAATAAAAAAAATAGTATAGTGGACGCCCACAGCTTCGCTCGCGTAGGATTAAACCCATTAACGGCAAAGTTTCATACTAACTTTGCACTCCCGTTTTACCCCCTTAGGGGATGAATTTTCAAAAATCCTTTCTTAGTGCTCCCCTAGGTTATAAAACGAACCCCTGTGCAAAATTTCAAGTTTCTAGCCCTTATAGTTTAGGCCCTGCGTTGATATGTCAGTCGGTCAGTCAGTCAGTCAGTCAGTCAGTCAGTCACCTTCTCCTTTTATATATATAGATTGATACTATAGATTATAGATATATGTAAATGTAATTTAAGACATCTATTGGTGAGAAAGAAACGATTGCTGTGTAATATCAATCGATCAGAGTCCTTCCGCTTCCGTACACTTAGGTGGCCAACTAGCCGCGTGATCAGTTCCTGGATATCCGATAGACGCAATTTTATTGTACCTATAAATTACTAGTCGATGCCCGCGACTTTATTTTCTTTACAGTAGCAGTTGGTACTGTATTGTTAGACTGTTGCTTAAATTCACTCGCCCATGACACAAAATTAACATGTGTCCAGACCCAGACAGAATGTCCTGCTTCGTTCGCTGGATATAACAATGTGACGAAATAACAAGGAATGACGTGAACGTTTCTTTTACAGATGACTGTTAACTATTATTTTTGAGACATCAGAAGACTTGATTATAATATCAAAATTTTGAACAATAACATTTTGGTACCTATCTATTATACAACTATGTACAATTGGGTAGATAGATACCTAATCCGAAACGCCAAACAAAAGAGGTCTAAATGTGCCTACATTTCTTTACTAGTAACAGGGTACCCAACCCAAAGTTTATGTTATCTCCATATGATGGTGCATTAAAGAGCATAAACAAGAATCGCGTTTAGGAATGGGCCTGACTGCCGCGAGCAATCGGCCGACATCGCCGGTCGGTCACGCACGCGCAGCTCACTTTACACGCAGATAGGCTCAGGAAAAAAACATAAACGAACGCTTTAAAGCCCCAATGCAGACAACTACTTTCTTGAACGCAAACTTGCAGACGCCGAAATTTACTTTTCTTAACAATTATATATTATAAACTTACTGATGTAGACAGAACTTTTTTGTGTTCCGTCACTTAACTGAACTAATCAATACATGTAGAATTTTGGGATCTTTAGAATCCAAAAACTCAAAAATATATCACTAATTGGGAATGCTGTTTCCAATGTGCTGTTTGTTTGAAAATAATGAAAATATTAGTTACTATTTAACAGACAATCTCGAAAGTTAATATATCTGTTATTTAAAATAAAAATTTACTGTGAGTTGAACAAATATAAATAATACAACCACCAAATACGGAATACACCAGTGCAGTGATATGAAAAGCAAGAAAATTTAAAAGTTAAATAAAGCTCACAAAGATTCAGACTCTGGGTAAGTTGAAGTAGACACAGCTCGCATACCGCATGAACGAGAATTACTTGTTGGGATGCATCTTGCCTTATTATAAGAAATATACACGCAGTCGGTCGACGGATGTCGCCGGCGGGATGGACGTGCTTACTGCCTACTACTACATTACTTACTCATTGAAACCCTTTACGCGCCAGGAAATCCTTCCAAGCTTACTAGCTACTGCTGCCGCCCTTTGCATTAATTCACCCTTATTGTGAAACATGAAACAACTTGCTTTAGACCGAGCTCGAAATAAATACAATACGTGTCGTATGGTATCCTCTTTGGTTCCTGGAATAATATATATATATAGATCCCTTGAGCTTGAAATATAATCTAGTATTATGGAATCTACCTCGACTCCGTAATAAGATTTGAAAAGTCAATTTTGAAAAATCACAAGTAAAAAACATCATCAATTCTAATTTACCATTTTTATTGATATACGAGCTTTTACTCGTTCAGATATACTCAGATCATATTAATTAACAGTAATGTAGAAAAACTAGTGAACTAGGGAGAATATACACAAGCTTCGAGAAACCTTCAAGTGACACCTTGAAATACAACCATGACGCCATGAGTATACCAGTCAATAATTAGTGAGTTATTGAGCAATCTGAACAAATTTAAGCAAATTTCTAACATTTAAATTAACTTTTGTATGACTTTAGTCGATAAAGATTTATCCTGAATGAAAATCTGGTTAATATAAGAACCAAAATTTGCATTAGATTCTAATATGCCAGAAAATAAAACCAAAACAAACTAAAGCTTATGTCAAATTCAAAAGCAACCTGAACCGCGTAACCAATATCGTAAAAGAATAATATGAAGCAATATTTCGAATGGAAATAATGAAGATAATAAGGCAATAGTAATCTAACAATCAAACTTTACGACGGAGCAATAACACAGTTTTGCGTGTGGCTTGTTTACAAAATACATTCGATCATCTATATTCATAACGGTTTCTGAATAACAACGCACATTGTGCAAGTATTATAATACGAACACACAATAAGGCTGACGTTCCGACTACCACGAGACATGCCCGTTCTCAATTTTACCTACAAAGCTGAGAAGCTGAGCTACTGACCTTGGATTTCTTCTTATGATAAAAGTATTAAAGCCTTAATATAATAAAGATAAGTGACCCGAAGAGTCGAAAGGCTCTAGTTAGAATGAATGTGTCATGAAACATTGTTAGTGGCACGAAGACAAAATGAAATTGAGATTTTTTTAAATAAGGATAAAAATTTCAAAACTTTCTTTACAGTTTATTTTAGAATTGAATTATTTATAGATTTATATCTAAACCATGCCACAAATTACGGCACGCAATTGAATTACACCAAATAAAAAAACAATTGGGATTTTATGTTCCTGCGCAGGTTATTATATTTATTATAGGAGGGGGAATATATACAAATTTGGTTCCATAATAAACATTCAGGAATTACGTAAACATCTTGTAACTCGTAGTAGTTATCTTAAAAAAACATTCCACCAAGTTTCCCTACTAGTAAAGGTCACTTGACAACCGGCTACAAAGGGCGTCGCCCCACTCCAAGCCTGTGCTATTGCGCCCGACAATTATATGCCTGCCTGGTTATGTTTACGTGGAAGTACTTATGTATGGTCTGCCTCTAATTATATCACTTCACTACTATAAACGGTACGCTAACTCCGTTGGCATTGAGCTGGTTCATTTCGCAGCGTGAGAATCGTACACCTATGCAGTTTCGCCCGTCTTCAGTGAATCGTGTAATGAATGCCAACTTGGAATTTCATTCACTATTTGAATCTGCTTTATTAACAATATCTTTTTATCTACATAAAATTACAACTATTTGGTCTTTTGTAACTCTTTCATGCTTCGCGCACGAAGCAACGTGAATAATAGTTTCCTGACAGTCTTTTAGTGTGTAGGCGTCCATCTCTGCTGTTGATATCTAAAGTTTGAATGGGAAATATTTGTCACAAATGATATCGACTTGCTCGGTATTTTTTCCCAGCATATGAGCTCGTGTGATACGAGTCGCGCCGTGCTTTGAATTAAAATATGCTACTTAGGGACGCCCGCTTTTGACGCACGAATATAACGTTTTAACGTACAGACAAAGCAGTCCAAATAAATAAATTAAGTCCAATAAGAACAGTACGTTCGGAAATGCAGAATTAATTGTCCAACCGCATTAAGAACAATGGGCAAATGTAAACGATCCGTACAATTACAAGATATGTGGGAGTTGTTTATTCATACAATAGCAGTACTTATAGCACTAATTTGTGAATAGTGGGCGCCAAATTGTCTACCCTATGATTGACAAAGGAGAAAGCACAGTTTATCAAAACGAGAGTAATTTGTACCAATTAAGATCGTTATACTTATCTCGTAGTCTAAATTATAAATTTATGTATGCATATGCGAAGACTTATTATATTGCCTGGCTTGAAATTATTGAAGAAACATTATCTTGCTTTAAACGTTTTAAGAATTTCTTCGATCATTGAGGTGAAATGTAAATTTTCTGGAAACAATAATGGGATTCATTCTTATAATTTCATGAACAAAATTAGCCTAAGTTAATCGAAACGTATTTAATACTCAGTTTGAAAATAGGTCATATGACGATTTCTACTATAACATTAATGTGATTGAAGAGTAATACTGTAGTCAATATTAAATGCAAAATAAATAGAAATCTTAATCCTAGAACCATTACATTACACCTAAATTATTAGTGTTGGATAACTAGTATTGGATATAATACTAGAATATGTTCTGTTTTCTAATACATATATTCTAAACCATTTTACTATATTAGAATATAATAGAATAGTTTAGAATATATTTTATGGCGAAAAGACTGTGACCTGAAAGTTAACGCATCAGTCGTATTTCATGAAGTATTATCTGCGCAATTATGTATCGTATTAACTCAGTAATCATCATTATATCCATTAATATTACGGGAATATTCGGGTGGGACTGACGAGGACGACGTCGACGTCGTATTTATTTAAGATGGTAAGTCTAATAAAAGTCACGTCTTCCATGAGACTGCATACATTGAAATACTTTGAAAAGAAATCATTGATGTAGGTAATGTACCAGTGAATACTCCATTCAATTTCGACTGCGACGCGATTCTTGTATAGCCATTCAATAGGAATTAAGATTTATGAAACGACTGATTTTATAGTGACTGGTCACGAAGTCAGTTCTAAAGGGATTTCTAGCCCAATAATCTTTGATTCTTATTTTTCTCTCATAGAAAGACTTCTCTTGACATTAGAATAAAAACTTCATTCAAATAAACGGTCGTTTTAATGTTGCTTGTTAATACCAAATATGACCTTGAATTGAACTTTCGTAATCTTATTCAATACATCTATGTTTTATGCAAATAAAGCTTGCCTCGCTTTAAAAGTCAAATTCCTTTTTCAGCTTTACAACTAAACAAATCTAATTTTAAATACTTTCGTTTATTTATTTAATGTAAATTAAACAGGATTATAAAACAATAAATCGATTTGAGATAATGACTGTTGGAGAATTAATGCGCATACCTTTTTAGCAGTTAATTCCTTTTAGTATATCATCAAGCGATTATGATAGTATCTAAGCTCTCATAAAGACTGAAACATTTTCTAGTCAATCACATGGATTTAGTTTCACCACCTTTACCATCTATCTGAATCACAATTGAATTTATATAAAGTACCAAGTGCGTGTGCGTCGTGATAAGTAATTTATGAATAAACCTACAATTTAAATAAAATATCATCAGTACATACCTTGATATTTTAAATATTACGAATACATTTTTTTTAATTAAAATACCTATTTTCTGAATTCAAACAAGTTTCAAATATTTGCTTGAGTTGTTCCTCATGTTTATAAATTGAAATTCCATTTCATCCACTGTCCCTCATAAAGCCTACTAATAAAATTACTTTTATTACCTACTATTATTCAATAATATAAGTTTATTTACTAATTGGAAATAACAAAAGAACATAATGACAAGTGTGATCGGTCTCGATGATGGCAATCAATTAGGCTGCTGATACAAAAATGTTTGTCAGGGTGACGTCAGCCCTCGCGAGGTGAAGTGAACCAGTTCGGCTGGTGACCGGCACAGGTGCGAGCGGTGCGCGGTGCACGTGCGCATACAGCTGCACTGACGACGTGTGCAGATAATTAAATCGAATTACATATTGCTAATTACATTCATCTAGAGAACATTTTTTTACAGAACGGGAATAGGGGCCAGCTGATGGTACGCGTTAGTTTTACAACACGTGGTAAAACGGAACAAGTCTAATAAGTTTCATTTTATATATAGTAGCCGTTCTCATTACTTCAAACCGGAATAAAAAGTATGCCTTTGCCTATGCATACCTTTTCTATATTTTTATTCATTCAAGTACCTAGTACTAAACAGTTGATGCAAATATTAAGCTGAAAATTCGGATCAAAATTTTTATTTTAAGTATCGATATTAGATATGGACGCCGGCGTTCTCTCTCAGTCGAACTGAGTATTTGACAAAGAGAGTGTATTCTTTACTTAGAAACATTGTGAATTTTGATTTCCTATTGTCACCTACCTTTTAGGTAGTTGGGCTGTTTAGTTCGCTAAGGCTATCGAAGTCAACTTTTGTCGGTCGTATTTTCTATACAGTGTAAACGACGAGAGCCTTTTTTTTTTTTTTTCCGAGGGGGAAATCTTCCAAAGATCCCCGACCTCTCTGGGGGAAGAGGCCGGGGTATGTGAGATTTCTACTCACTAAAACCCCCTCGGCAGCCTTCTAGCACATCTAAGGAGGCTCCGGGATCTCCTACGGAACGCACCGGTGCCTCCCTTGCGCAATCATCCTAGGGCTAAGCCCTGAAACTCCCCGAGCATGGCAGACTGCGTTCGTACAGTCTGCCATCTTCAAAAGAAATGCAGATATGCTTCGGTCTGAGCCCCCAAAACCGATCTGCGAGGTCCCTACTGAAGGGACGGTCCGGGGCGATGGTGGAAAACGACGAGAGCCTAGTTTATCATTAGAAATTGATTTTTTTTAGTTTGGTTTCCATTTTGGTATCCCTGAAAAACGATCTCTTTTGATAAAAATCTACGGACCAAGGACACACCACCAATGCCGCCGCCGCCGTGGCTTAACCCTCGGCGCCCACATCTAATAATTAAGTAATAGTGTACGTCGATCGAAATTCAATAGGTTATTTTTGATTAACAGTCCGAAAGTTATCAGTTAATTCTTTTCGAAATTTTCATGTGTTTTGTTTGTATTGAGTATTGTACATACAATTTTTTACAATTAGGTAGTATTAATTTTACCTACCTATTTTACGTTTAATTATGATAGATGCAATGTTCATAATAATACTCAACGCGTTGCACACGCAAAATACTCGTATCAACGCATTCGCTCAGAAATTTGATGCAAAATGCTACATTTCTAATTTTCCCACGATAAAGCGTCTATTTAGCATAGACATTATGTAGGTTCTAGGTTCACGCTGATACCAGAATATTTCTCTGATACGGAACATTTTCGCTGATCTTGCATTTTAAATAAGTACTTTGTTGATATTGCAAGTGTTCAATATGTTTAGAGCTTTATAAATAAGTTTAACGCCAGTCATAGACCTTAACAGCCTCATAAAGGATTTGTAGGTCAACGACCAACTCGACATTTATAGCCGACAAACGAAAACACAAATTATGAGTTGCTACGATGTTTACGTTTCTCAAATGCATCTGAAATATTTGAAACAACATTCCATATTGGTTTGCAATGTACTAGTTCAGTTAGATGTACTTACTATGCCTACCAATCTTTGGGAAACTCAATGGCATAGTGCGTGAACAATGTTACTCAGTATTGTTAGCATTACTCATAAGCATGACTTGCGTAATTTCTTCAAAAACAAAATATTATATAAAGTATTCATTCCATTTATTCAAGAAATTCTTTGATTGAAGGATTACAACTAAAATAATATGACAAATATATGACAAATATATTTAAAGAGAAAGAAATAATATGAAGAAATATAAGAAATAATATGACAAATATATTTAGAGAAAACAAGGCACTTGTAGAAACGGATCCGATTAACAACATTGCCCTTTCATGCTACTGGCTGTTGGATTTGATAGTAATTTATATTTCATTGTGAGTTCAGACTATTAGCTTTTCTCACGAATGCATGATGTTTGTGTAATTATAGTAAATAGAATACCAACGGATAATTCACAAACCAAGAACAACAGTTTAAACAACGAATTAATTTTACTGTAAAATAGTTTTACAATACGTATGTTGACCACACATTAAACAAGTGCTTAGTTCCAGCTCTGTGTAATGTGACACTATCGTAAGTAAAGTAGGCGACCACGTTACGGCACTGAACTCGGATATTTGAGAATAACGGTAGAAGGGCTTTCCATCATACACACGCATATATACAAAACCTCAGTCGTTTTAGAAATCTGATTCATCAAACTTTACTCAAAACAAGCTATCGTGAATAAACAACGACGAAGATAAAAGCAAAGAAAGCAAAGGTTAAGTTATAAGATAACTGATAGAAGAAATAAAAACTTGAAAATTTTAGTTTGATTGATACCTCCCCTCGGTTAGGACTGATTATATCCAAGTTAAAAAAAGGAAACAGGAATTAAGTAAATACTACAAATAAATATTTCATTTATATGATTTATTCAAGTGCATTCAGATGACTCCAGGACAAAAATTGGAAATTCTAAGTAAATCAAATAATTTAATGATCACACTCACCGACACAGATCACGTCTTCCTATTCAAACGGCTGAGGCATTGACCGTCGCTACGCACACTATGCATTAGAAGAGCATTGGCAGAGTTAGTGGACTCTTCACTATGAAATAAAAAAAAAACTAACCTTGCTATATTTTACCGTGGTTCTAAAAACGTTTGATACGGTCCCACTTCGTCGTCTTTCAAAGAGGTAATTCAAATTCAGGACAGATGTAACGTTGTGAGATGTTTATGATTTAGTATTTGAGGATTAGATATAAGAAACTATAATGGGCTTGAATTTGAATTATCTTCTACAACAAATTGTAGATTTTCAATAGAAATTAAATGTGCGTTCAGTATTTTTGTCAGAAGTAATATGCAGTTGAAAAGAAAGAACCAGTAAGCTAGACACGTAATAAATATTGCATTCCAAAATAGTTGCACTTGGAGATTGCAAGAGCGCAACGTGCTAATTCGTGCTTCCTTTCTGCAAATTGGACGGTTTATAGCGGAGGCGCTGTATCCGTCGCTCGTCTTCGCAACCAATAAAAAAAACTGGTCAAGTACAAGTCGGACTTGCACGCGTAGATTTCCGTACCACACGTACCATCCATCAGCCTTTATGGATCATAGACATAGACATAAGTTTATTCCACTGCTGGACATAGGCCTCCCTCAGCCGTCACCACTCCTACCGATCCCGCGCCCACTAAATCCAATGGTTTCCCGCTGTCTTCTACAAGTCGTAAGTCTCCACCGTCGGAGGGCGGCTAATAGTTCGTAGAGAAATACCTCGGTATTTCATAGCACTCTCTATAGCGGCCACCGCTGCAGAGACGCCAACACCGCATCATAATCCAGTGTCTCCTCTCGTAGTATTTGTATATGGTCCATGGTACCATATCATTTTCGGAAACCGGCTTGTTCGGGAAGAGAAGTCTTCGACCCAGCGCGGTATGCGATTTTCGAGGACCCTCGAAAAAAACTTGTAGACGTGGCTCAAGAGCGCGAGTTGCCTGTAATATTTCAAGGTATTATCACGCGTCTGGGGTGGTTCTACTACTGATGACGTAATCGAACAATTTCGTAGCGACAGACGTGTCTGATTGTGTACACCCACCACCACCAGAGTTATGTTTAGGTTACCTATGTTATTTGTTCTGACAGCAGCCACAAGAACACACATTCTATGTAAAATTTCAGGTGTATACCTAGATATAGCCCTGTGACTGATAGAATGACAGACAGACAGACAGCGGAGGCATATTAATAGGATTCCATTTGCACCTTTTGGGGACGGAGACCTAGTAAAAACGTATCTTTGTTTTGTATTTGTATTATTTGTTTTGTATTGTACGTATTGTATCTTTTTATGTGAGCTGGAGTAAAACATAGGACTTACCCTAGAATGTTTTCCTTTTTATCATGCAACAATTTTCGTCTGAATAATTTTTTCAATTTTTCTTGTTTCAAATGTGTTGAATGTTCAGAAAATTATAGCTTTAACATAGTGCTTTTGCCGCCTACGGCTGGAAAGTAGATAATACTCAGAAATAAAATAATATACTAATACTTTGTATAGTACTTACAGGAGTATTATCAGCACTTCAATAGCCGCTAGTCGTGGGCGGTTTAATTGTCGTGATCGCAAAGGCATCGCTTGCTCCAGTGCACATTCAAAGTATATTTTTTTTAATTCACAATATTAATACATGAAGCAAAAACTTTGTAACCCTTTTAACGAAAATTACGTGGACGAAGGTGTATGAAATTAGGCACAGTTAATATTTACATGGAGAAAGATAGCTCGCTCGCTCGCTGCGACCCATAGACGCTCACTGCTGGGCACGGGTCGCAGACACTGCTGCGGGAGGTCTGTGTATGTATGTATTTATATTATATGTTATGTATATTGTACCAACCATATTTTAGCTCTATCCATTGGTTAGTAGTAAATGCTACATGCTCAGTAAAAATCGCCAAATATTCTCATGAAATAGTTATCCAGGAACGAGAGTGCAAGAGAGAGTCCCACAGTGTAAGATTTATCTTGCCATTGAATAATTTAACTTACATTAAAATTTGAAACCCATCTGTTCAGTCCAGTGTCCGTGAACGTCTTATAATCTTGTAGCACTTTGTAAATAATTACAAGATGAACATAGATAGTAACAATTCCGCACTAAACACTAATTTGCGTTTAGTGTACGGTACGAAGATTAATTAGTAAGCGTCAGAACAACTAAAGAACATCACCTACCGACTGCTTTGAAAGAGTAATAAATAAAACAAAAGTTGAAAGCTATTTTTATCTCCCAGCTGTATTTCATCTTATTTGTAAAAAAAATAATACACAGTTAACCAATTTTGCAATACATAAATCAGTTTAGAATAGCATTATATCTCTTCTCTTTAAGTAGTTTACCTAAGACCTAACCTAGACTTTCGTTAAGCGTGTGTAATCACCTCATAGCGAAATAAATTATTTGAATTTGAATTAATTTATTAATGGTCGACGACAGCTGCAGAAAAAACATTCCTCCAAAATGTAGCTGGCGAAGAAAAGATGCATTGGGGGATGATGATTTAAATAAATATGTAGTAAATAGAATAAAATGCCTATTATTTCTATTACACATATTTACGACTTAATTACACTATAAATTGCACTACGAGGGTACCTATTTATTACATTTATTAAATTGATAGATGCGTAGGTATAGCTCACATTTAATCGCAGGAGATGTTGCATCAGTAGTTGAGGCTAGAGAGTAATTACTAACCGTAAACTGAATACCGTGTCCATATTGTTTCGCCCACAAATAGCTTGCCATTACGCTTAAATAGCAAGCGCCGCAATAACTGTTCGGACAATTCTGTTGTTATTTGTCATTGCACTTACACCAATCATTTTATTCTCTTTTACAAGCCCCATCAGCTAGCAAATGATACAATTTGTGTAACGGTTGTTTAATACGAGAAAGAAGGGAAGCGGATGTATCCGCAATTGTTTTGACTCAAAACTCAAAACTTTTGAGTTAGATTTCGCATGAATATTATGGTTGTTATTACATTTTTTACATTCTATAGGCATGGTCTATATTACTCTAAATATATAAAACAATGGTGGATTGACAGGCCCGTTGGCGCAATCGGTAGTGACCCTGTCTGTTGCGTCAGGGGTCGTGGGTTCGAATCCCACTCAGGACAAATATTCGTGTGACGAACACTTGTATTTGTTCTGTGTCTGGATGTTAATATTATCTGTTTAAGTATGTGTTTAAAAATATCTATGTATGTATGTATGTATATCAGTCTCTGACACCCATATCACAGGCTAGCGCCTACATTGGTGTCAGATGGCCGTGTGTGAGAATGTCCCAAGATATTTATTTTATTTATTTAATTTTATTAAGTATTTATGTCCCTTATTGAAATAGAAATCTAACCTAGAAAATCCTATTTAAACATTTTGTAACATCTAACAATATACTTTTTATGAAAAGTATGAAGTGCGAAGGACAAAATTCGATCGGTATGTGTTTGAGGAGGGTGGCAACTAGGTGTAAATTATACTATTGTTATGTCTAATTCCACGCGAGCGAAGCTGTCCACTAATTTTTTATTGAAGAATGGGACTGGGTGTAAATTAACGTTTTAAAATCAATTTAGTATCACAGCTATTCGAAGCGTTTTCTACAGGTAGGAGAGGCGTTTGATCTATAGGCCGGACAGTAGTTCGTACTATCCTTGCCACGGTATCAAACACGCACGCGCCTTCCTGCTGCAACACAGGAAAGCTCATTAGAAAGTATAAACAAATTGCAACAAATAGCTGAATGAGGAATTAGCCTGTGCCGCCAGAGCGCCGTCGTAGACCGGCTGGTTTAGCAACCTTATACGGTTTATTCTACCTATCTCAGGTAGGCACACTATAATTTTAAATGAAGAAAGATTACAATTTTAAAACAATTAAAATGATATACCTACAAGCTTAACAGAAATTTATGGGCACATACGATAGTAGTAGCACAGCAGTTAACCCACAAAACATGAAATCAATTCAAACTATGCGTTGAGAGATAGATTAATCAAATCACTCACTAACTAACACAAGTTTTCTACACCTGCTTTTAGTTGAACGCTGTAAGAGCACCAACGTGCCACTTACAAGGTAATAAAAAGATCTTTTAACGTAAAAGTATTCTTGGTAGTAATCACACATGTGACCGCAAAGTCCAAACGAGCCGGAAATAGGTGCTAGGGTTAAGTCGTAAAGCTAGATGCAAGCATGTGAAAAGGAGTTTCTTTGAGTTCTAACACGTCGACAACAAGTCTTAGCCGATTTACAAGCTATTGACATTGACAGTCGATAGGACTGGTTATATGAGCAAGTCGTTAATTGTCCCATCGGATCGGTATGAGCATTCCTGTGGTCAATGAGATGAGTGGATGAAGATTATTGCGGTGAAAGTTTCAGGAAATATAAAATATAATCATTACGTGATATGAAGATGAAGGAACCAACGCCACTCTTCTGGCTTTCATCATTTTTTTTTAAAACACAACAGAATGTTAGGTAAAGAATAAACATTAGTAAATATAAATTCGCTTTATGTGTATGAATCATAATGTTGCACTTTCCATCTGTGTATAATTATATATACATATTTTAATGAGTCTTGGTTCTCTACATAAAATAGCATTGTATTTTATTATATTTACGGTTGGCCACGTCGCGACGGCCAGGGTCACTCATAATTCTCTTTTGAGTACATGGATATTGTTGATGGATCATACAATGTTAAAGCCATGCCATCGCCTATTTCACTAAACGCAATGTAATGTGTGTGTACTCAGTAATGTACTCCTTCGATCACGGAAGAAAAATCTTACGTCCTACTCTTCCTTAGGTATTCTTGCTTATTCCCTACTAGCTTTCCCCGCGGCATCGCCCGTTTTAAGTCGTTTTACCAGCAAAATTACCTCTGCGGTTTTCCAGGATAAAAAGTAACCTATGTTGAAATTAATTTCGTCTTGAATAAGTTTCGGAATGATAATTTTAGGGCAATAATTAATGATTTTGATGCTCCTACAAATAAAACAATTGCGAACTACATGTACCTACTGAAATAGGAACCTGGACAACAGGTCAAAAACTATGATATAATTTATAGTATCTTCTAATATACTATCATGAAAGATCAGTAAACATCATTAACCGTTAAATTACGGAAGCCAGCGGAGTTTTTACTACACCTGAATGGTAGAGTCGGGGACTCGGGGACCGTTATCTTCTCGCAAGTTTGTAATTACTACAAGATGGGACGATTGTTAGCTCACATGCAAATCCGATTGATGCCGAACTAGATAAGCAGATACAAAATAGCGTATACGTGTCCATTAGACTCACGTATACCCACTACCGTAGGCGAGTAACGGTAATGGGAGAAGTTAAGTGTGAATTGATAGAATTTCATTAAGTGTGACGAATTCAAATGCAAATTAGATAGTGTTTCTATTATGAATTTCTTCAGAATCAAAAATCTATTACGCAGTCACCCGCTGTAATTAAATGCTACCCGTAAAGAAATAGCTTTGGAGGTCGGGGATTTATTAGATTTGTAGAGCAGAAGAACACAGTAATAAAAAACACTTTAGAAAAAATATTAGCCTAGGTATTTGTTATAAGTTGTTATATTTTATGGCGTGATTTCGAAAGACCGCTTTTGATTAATCCGCAATTCATTAATACTTATGTTGGAAACGATTAATCATTGAGATGTTTTAATTACATCAGTTTTTTTTAAATGGGCTAGTATGGGTAAACCATAGAAGATACAGAGAATCTGTCTGAAACAAATCCACTTTTTACTGAAACTACATTTGACTTCATAATTATTTGGTTAAGCGTGTGTGGTTAATTAAACAACAGTATAGTTTCATAAAAAGTAGTGTTTTTTTCGAAAACATTCTCTATATCTATTATGACTACAAATTTCCCCATACTGGCCCATAAAAAAACTATGTATACACCGGTATACTTTGAGAGTTTTAAACAAATTTCCTGTAACTCTGATGCTATTACGGCTACGTCTATCGGTGATTGATGCGACAGTAATTTCTTGCACACCGTTGCTTGTATCCAATACGAATCCGATTGACGCAAGCCACTCAGTGGTCAGACATAGCAACCGCGCTTCACTGTGCTCCTAATCACCGTAATTGAGAGTTATTGAGGGTTTATTCCAGGAAACTTGCTCAAAAAAGAAAATAAACACTAAATAAAAGTGACCCTTACCATTGACACATTCCGGCAGCAGGTGTAGTATACCACACAATGTTGTGGCCACCGTTGCTGGCGCTTGAACCATAGCATCTTTTTCCTCATTAATAGTTTCAGATTGCGCCGGCTCGAACAAAGCTAAATCCAAGCCATCCATATCGCTTCTAGCTGAAACTCCATCTTCCTCCACCACTCGATCACAGAAGTTTTCAGGCGACTCCACATCCTTAGGACTGCGACAGCATGCACCATCACTGAGAGGATCACAACAACACGTATCTGAGAACGGCTCAAAGTCTCTACAGTCAAACTGGCATCGTTCAAAACTATCGCAGGTGCATGACGATAATGCATCAGAGTCGGATCCCTCTACCAGAAATAGGTTATTGCTCTGCACATCTTTTTGTATTGCTTCCTGTTTAGCCGAAATGTAGAATACACTCGAAGTATATGGCACTTGCTGAACATGCAGACCGGTTACGTCGGGCAATCCATCCTCCGAGTAAGCAGGAGGATCATCTTCTGGCAGAACATCTTCAATCTGAGGTCGACAGTCCTCGTATCGGGCAAAACTAGATGTGTCCGTTAAATTGGAGGATCGGTCGACGGAATAAACATCACCATAGTGATCGCCAGGATCACTCTGCAACGTTGGTATATGGTACGGACCATGTGAACGATTTCCGAGGAAAAGAGTGGTGTAGGGGCAAGTGTGCGGGGGCCGGGAGCGGTCGGCGCGGCGCGGGTAGCTGGCGGCGGCGGGGTCCGCGGGTGGCCCGGCTTCGGCGTTTATGTACGCCTCGCTCGTCGACAGAACGTTGTACCGCCAATCCGGCATCGCAGATAAACACCATCACTTCGACTTACTAAGATTGTAAATCGTCATCACCAAATACACGTCAATCTTTTCTAATTATTCGTTTTGAAGGTCGTATAAAATAAACTTTGCTGCGGTCGATATCTGCAATTTGGTCCAATAACGCGTTCAGATTTAGCAGTGCTATTTAATTTCGCGTTATCAACTTTTCAAACATTTCAGCACTTTTAAGAGTAAATTATTACAACTAGTAAATTTTTGATGCGTAAGTAAATTAAAGGTCAAATGCCTGAGTCGTGCTTAGGAAACGCAATTATTCCTTAAGTGCTTAAAATTGTTACAGCGGCTTGCTTGATAATAACTGATGCGGGTTCACAACGGGTCTGAGAGTAAACTGAAGTTATAAGGCTTTTTTATTAATTGTATACAGTTAAGTATTATGAATAAAGCCTATGATATTTGTTGCGGGAACGCATGTGATTAACAAGATTAACTACATAATACACCAACAGCGCGGCTCTACGCACGACACAAGTATTACGTAACAAAGGTAATGCCGGCTTTAATGCCATGTATTATCTTCTTGAGCAAGTTTATATTAATAAATACAATCCGAGCAA
This sequence comes from Carterocephalus palaemon, assembly GCA_944567765.1. NCBI lineage: Eukaryota > Metazoa > Arthropoda > Insecta > Lepidoptera > Hesperiidae > Carterocephalus > Carterocephalus palaemon. The sequence continues at coordinate 10,834,674 of OX155641.1, read as the reverse complement.
TATCAAGGTTTGAAATTTTGATTTCATATACCTTTCAAGATTTTAATATGATAATATCATATTATCATTAATGATAATAATACTACAAAACAAGAACAAATTTGATTTTGGTACACAATTTTGTGCAAAATAAAATAATAAATAATTATTAAAAAACTAATTTCTTAATTTTATCCCAAAGTATTTGATTTAGGTATCACAATGTGTACTAAAACTAAATGGCGATTTTAGAAGCATCTAGATCTTTAGTACTCTTATTCGTGATGTTACCTAGAAAGGTAATAAAAATGTACAAAAAAGGAACCACTAAATAACGTCATGAAAAATCAAAATAGATATTTTCTATTTATAGAATCAACGGCTATTTAAGTGTTTCCTCTAATAAATTTAGGCTTGATACTAGTAGATAGAAGTAACCAATAATTCCTTGCGCCTGCGCACACGTGTTCGTTAGCTCTGAGGAACTGAACGCGATCGCAGATAAGCGCAGAAAGTACATTTTATTTATTTTGTTTAAAACAAACTACATCCTGTTTGGATTTGGTTCGAGATTTTATAGAAAAATATATATTGTGTTTAAGACACATGTGCAAGATGTTATTAATGACCGCGAAATGTTTGAAAAATGTTTCAATCAAAAACTTCACACATAGTTTTAAATTTATGTTAATTTTTAGTTTGGTAAGTTCTGCAAATGCATCCTGAATAGAACCAACAATCCTAATAGAAATCTTTCCATGATTCCAATACAGACGCACAATAAACAATGCCATGCCAACATTCGATGCCATTTCATCAGCGGATGTAGTTTCAATAGCGAGCCAGGATATTGTAAAGGAAAGTTAGTGTTCTGATACTTCACTTACTATATTTAACTGAGTTCAAAAAAAGCAGGTGGTTATTCTATTCACAGATAAGTTAAATTGTATGAAAAAAGCATACGACGTCTTAGAAGAGTTAATGTTCACACATCTACCGAGCACTTTGTTATTGTTAATTTAAAAAGAAACAAGCACTTATTTCGCATTGTCAAGGACTCCAGTAGACTCATGGCAGCATTCACTGGCGGTTATGAAGCCAAAATTAAACAGACATGCTTCCGTAACAAAATGTTTGGTGCGACGAATCACACCAACTTTAATATTATATACAGTGAGAGTTACAAGTTGAAGTTAATCAACGTTCACGAGGCAATAATTAAATTGAATAGCAGTCAGACAAGCTTTATTAGCTGATGGTTCACCGATCGCTCTTTTTAACTAAAAAGGTAGCTGATACGTTTAAGTCTGTCTGTTACTGTGAGACGGATAGCAAGCAAGTAGACTTGGAATAAGAAAGGATTTTGTAAATTCAACTCTTAAGGGGGTGAAAAAAGGGTTGAAAATTTGTAAGGAAGTGCTTACTGCCGCAATGTCTAATTCCAGGCAAGAGGTGTCTACTAGTTATTTCACAAAGATGAATGGCGGGTTAGTTTAAATATGTGATCTTTAATAATAGTATATTTACGAAGCATTTAAAGAGCAAAACTACTACTTAGTCTGTGTCCGTGTGTACTGTGAGAATGTCAGACAGCAATGGGCAAGTGTTAGGAATATTAAACTGGTGGTAAATTGTAGCAGTTGCAGCTTAAGTGAATTGCTATCTTAACATGATTCCAGAAATGCGCACTCATATTTATAGGCTACGCATCTCCAATTTATGGCATCCTGTCGTGTTTATCGGAAATGCACACTTTCCTTAACAGTCGTTATGAATTCATGGAATTATTTTCGTACATTATGTTCATATGAAAGTATATATTTACCTAGTATGAGCACTGTTTATTTCCCATTTTATGTCTAACCACAACACGTTATGGATACTTATCCTAGACCATAACTCTCGAGTATTACGAACAAGCAAGACGTACCTATCTATACCAGTGTGATATTACTGGCTGAAATCTACAATGTAACTAAAAGCTTAACTATAGTTTTTATGAGTTTAATAAATTAATTGGACCAAACCGCATCGAAGAATGCAACTCGCGAATTTACGATTGCAGGACATCGACCGAGTAAGTACATTTGTTTACATTGATCCTATTGATTGATTGTATCACTAGTACAAGCTCATCACCGAACAGTAACTCATCACTGAACCGATTTGACCGTCACTTTTGCCGCCAACCGTTAGTGATGTTCGAACGTTTCGGGTGCACTCGTTTCGGAGTGGCGCGGTGGCGCAGGGTATAGGTGCGCGTGGCGGGTCGCGCGCGGGCCGACTGGTGCGCGCGCGGAGGGCGCCCGCGATCCGCGCCATACTCTACCAAACATTATGAGTCGCTCATCTGGCTTTCCGCAGCAGGCCGACGCGCCGCGGTCAGCCCGTGGACCGTTACCGCTCACGACACGAGCTACTGCACGACTTCATGTCACCAACAAATCCTGCTCCATATTCATCGAACGCAAGTCGGAGTCTCTCAGCGCATTGAGACACACTAAGACATACATGGCCAATCATCCTATTCTATAGAAAAGCCGATTTAAAGATAAGATAAAATACTGTAGCAGAAATCACTGTAACAATGAATATTGGGATTAAGTCCATATTTTAGATTGAAATATAAACATAGATTTTAAGTAGATATCGTACTTGATATTCTTTTAAGTAGAGTAATGTAGCGAGTAATGTAGAGTCATGGTGACAAAAAAACTATAAACAAATCTTATTTTATCGACTTATTTAGATTGAGGAATATCTAGATAATTTAATATAGACTTGGAAATAGACTAACCTTACTTTGTGTTTCTAAAACTTATATGAAGCATGTTAAGCTCTACATCACTAGACTGGTTTCGGTAATGTACTGTACTCGTTAATATTAGAATGGATATTGATTGACGTAAAATAGTTACACGCTGACTTATTATTATAACCTACTTATTAGTGTCTATTACGTCACGAAACGAACGAACAACGAAACGCACCCAGTGAGAACTCCTAGTATTTTTTTTTTAAATTGGGGTGACCTACAACAAAAGCAAGATGTACCCATTGGAGGACTTTCAAATACATACGAGTAGAATGGTAATGCACCTATTGTCAAAATTAACGAATCGTTTTCCAAATTAAGAACTAAATTAATAACCGGGAAGAACCCGGGTAACGAATACCGGGAAGAACTAAATATTCTTCCCAATATTTTGTGCAATTACCTTTCCAGTCCAGTTACCTAGATGCTCACGCCCAGCTTTTTCAACTGGCAAATAAAAACATTTCAATATATTTCACAACTTATGTTGTGCTGCTTGTGCACTTTCGTAAATCTATATTCTTGATTCTTGAATCTTGAATCTACTAAAATAAATATCTGCTCTAGCCGGAAATTAAACCGGAACTTACAGTTAGAAGTTAGTGGCTAAATCACCAACAAGTAGTAACTCTTCATATTTATAGATATCTAAAAAAACTAGTCCTCTCTGTAATCGGAGCATTTTAATTGATCGATTGACTTATATTTAAGATTTCTTAATACGGTGACAATTAATAATTCTAAATGACCTTAGCTTCTATCAATATTGCAACATTGCTCTAAAGTGTCTCAAATATTGCAGATAAAATCATTTATCGATGTCGAAGGTCACTGATCAACTGTAATGGCAATGGTGTGCACTAATAGTAAAATGGGCGTCGATTCCTAGCCTTGCTCACAAGCCTTGCAATCAACGAAATATTGGTACCTAATCAATAAAAGTAGCTTTACAGAATGTAAACGCAAGCAAACGAAGCTAATATTTGTTTTTACAGGAAATATGAGAAATCTTTTGAGAATTCCGAAATCGTTAAAATTGAAGATTTTAAATTTTGTTTTCAGGAAACGGATGCCGTAGCATTTAATGTAATACACAAGTGAATAGTTCACCACTTACGTCAACCTTTTTGACATGATACTACTTTTTCGTTTTTTAATATTTACACAATGTGAATCCTGCTGGTTAGGGAGCCACCGAACCCCAAAAACTACCCTTTTAATTCCACAGATTATCAGTTTCGAACCGTACGCACACGAATAGAGAATTACTTTATCTCTTCGTAAAGCCAGGACCGGTTTGGATCAAATAGACGTATTTGCATTTGCGCTCAGACCTGGCAACGACGAGTTCAGTAAATAACTTTATAGTCCTGCCTAGGATGTAGTGGTAATAATATTGTATGGACATATACATTTGTATTGTTGTGTAATAAACACATCGGTGATATCAATATTTAGGCTAAAACCGGGATAGGTGCCTAACATTTTGAAAGTACTTACTTCCTAAATTTACTAATAATATGAACCATAGACCATACCTACATACTAATATGAAATATATCATACTAGTATTGCTTAATATGATCAATTGACGGATCGATATAATGGGCTCGAATTAGACACAATGTCTAATTCGGCCTATTACCCTAATAATGCACAATGGCACTATTGAATAGCCTCATTACTTTTATTCCATTTTTAAATAACCTTCCTTATTGGTATCATTGTAACAGTGTTATTATAACTATTTCTAACATACTCGTAAATTATAACGTCGTTCTTTTCTTTATTCTAGTTTTTCTAAAAAAATCAATATCAAGGCAATTAATTTTTTTACACGAAGTTGCTGTTTGTTGCCCGGGCTGAGCTAAGCATATGGTATGGATGGATTACTATGGATAGACCGCAGCGGTCGCTAGTCGATCAGTCAATACGCGTTGAGCAAACAAGTATGGCCTATTGACATATCCCCAGTTCGATCGCAAGAGATAACTGTGGTAGCTTACACAAACAAACCAACGGTTGAGTATTTGGGACTCCGAAAGCACGGCCAATCGATCCTTTAGTATAAGGAGAGAGGAATAACTGCGAAGCGACGTTGCTTTTTAATCCTTCGATGCCGGTTATTCCTATAATTGCGAAGCAAAATACGCCAAGCGTTGGATTGTTTCACCCTTCAAAAGGGAACGTTAGCTGGGTTTTTAAGACCGTCGTGAGACAGGTTAGTTTTACAAGTTTTACGCTACTGGCTTGTTGCGGTAGTATTACTGCTCAATACGAGATCAATCGGTTTGGTTCATGCACTTGGCCGAAAGGCCGGTGGTGCGAAGCTGAGTTGGTCCAACAAAAATAAATGATGGCACTGCAGTTAATTTTGCTAAATTCTATTCTATTCTAACCTTTTTTTGTCTCAATCAATAGACATCATCGTCATGCCCTCTAACAGCAGAGGTAGACAAGTAATTTTAAACATAACGCCCGTATTTCCAAGATAAGCTACCCCGGGGAAGCTACGAGTACATACGATTCTTTAATCTCCGTAAAAACCATTGATGACCCCATACTATATACCCACTATCAACCAAATTACTGAACTTTATTTGTTCAATTTACAGTCATGCATATAGATGCTAAGTTGGAAGACATTATCATGTCCTACCCTATAATTGGAAATTAATTATACTGATGCCGTTGCCGAAATACATAAATATTCATTAGTCGTTGTAATTACACTCTCATTACACCTACGCGAGTTTCGTTACTTAGACCAGCTTACACGCGGAGAAGTCAATCATAACGAAATAAAACATTTTTATTATGTAAGTACGTTGATGATCCAACTTTAATTTATCTGACTGAGACGATGCGTTCATCCAACATTTATCTATGTATTTATAAACTCTTTATTATGAATTAATTAAAAAACTTGCATAACATTATTTTGAATTCTAAATTTAGTCAGGTGGGGTAAGACTAACACTTTTAACTACATATCTAAGCCTGAAATCTCAGTATCCGAGTATTTTTCTAATTACTACGACTGTAAACCATTGTGTATTTGTGTTACATCCAACATATAAGTAGTAAATTAAAAATGAAATGTGTACATCGCAACTTGAAATTACCAATTAATCAAATGAATCGCTGGGTTTAGTTTACTGGCACCATAAATTAATTCCAAATAAATTGGAGTTCGCTAACGAAAGCCATTTTTTTTTTTAAATTGATTCCATAACTGACAATCTGACACTTATTGCCAACGTTCAACCACCTCGGTAGAGCTTTTAGACCTTTATTAATTATCATTCACTACATTGAAAATTGCCAAATAATACCTGGCTGAAATGCATGCTTTTCTTAATAGCATACGAGACAATTTTCACTTTATTTAGTGCACGAAATAGGTGAGGCGTGGGTGTCAGTGTGTGTACATTTACATCGGGCCTCGTTGCAAAGCGCCAGACTATGCAGCAAGCAGCAATTAGCTTTAACAATAACACCCACGTGCCTCCAAGTATTTGCTATACGGAAGATATGTTATTGACCCCTGCAATGTGCGAACAAAAATATAATATTTTTTAGTGGATGAGCTCAGAAATAAAGTATAAATTAATTTAAAAATATTATGTAATATGGTACATTTTACAATTTACAAGTTGTAACACGGATCATATTTTATTCTAGTTTCATGGTGGGTCTATTTAGAGTTTGTCTGGGATACAAGTATCACCAGCATCACCACCCCAAGTACAAAGTTCTCAAAGTACCATTCCTACTGTGTAGAAGATTCGGTTGGAATGGTGTGGTTACTAACTAAGGTTACATTTTTCTAGACGCGATCTTGGTTTGTCACAGTTGTCGTGGGCGACAGCGGATGCGATCTTATATTAGATACTTGAATGGATAGGATGGGAAGAGAAGTGAGAACGAAGTGAATTGCTTCTACGACCAAGCCAATTTGAGTCTTGTTTTTGAATGATGTGTTACAAAATACAAATGTTTTTATCAGTTTTTACTGCATGTAACGCCATCTAGTCTATCTTTATTCAACTAACGTCTGTTAAGCAATGCAGTACACGACAACTAGATGGCGCATTGAAGCTATTATTATCACTGCTACTCGACGACAGATGGCGCGATAAATAGTTATTTTCAATCTTCAAAAAGAATGTTTTTCATCCTTGATCGAAGTTTTCAATTATAAATACTACTTTCATAGAGGAAAGTCCGTGCTGCTGTATTTTTTATTTACTGTCTTGGTACCTAGTAGGTAGATAGGTAGTAGGTACTAACCTGGAGGAAGGCTAATATTTCCACAAAGGATCAAAAGTGCCGAGTCGTGTAGAGATTCAATGGTTTATTACTACTAGCACGGACTACATACAATTACTTTTTTTTTGTCCTTACTTTATGCTACTAGTAATAAGTAATTCCTCCGAGGGTTTACTGTACTGTAAACTGATTAGCCCGATGTCCCCGACCTGTCTGACTGTCTGTTCAATCACGGACCGAAATCGATGCGGGCACGGTTCACTATGTTCAGTAAACCATTATAACCAAGTACCTACTGGTCAATGTCCATTGTTCTCTGTTAGGTCAGTCTCATGTCATGATACAGATAATTTATTCAGTGCATTAATATTAGTATGCATGCTTTATGATGATATCACTGTTTTGGTGATGGCCCATGCGTCCGGTCCGCTCAAATCTGGACATAAGGCGTCCTTCCCCACCCATCCGGTGCGCCTGCGCCGTTCGTATCAGTCAACGCGGGCGAGGCCGTTGTCGGTACCGTTAGCGTATTTGCACATCGTGACTGCTAGTTTTTTGGTACCGCAAATTGTCATACTCATTAGGGCATCTAACAATCTAATCACCGTGGTTAATTTTGGCGATACACGTCAGTGCCTTGAACCATCACGGTATGTTTACCATTGATCCCATTCTAAACTTACTCTAAAAAACCAACTCTAGCTAGGTCGTATTCATATCTATTGGGTATTTTGAGTTTAATTTGCCTGTCATGGAACGTGCGGACACGTTGCGATTGCGATGTAGAATCGGCGCTGATGTTCTCAAAGTAATATCGCTCGCTGGGGCCTTAGCTGCTTACACAGGCCGCATTCCTATGTGGAATTTTTATTTTTTATTTATAGAGAACCAAAAAAATTAAAAAATAACGACGTTAAAATAATTTCATTTTAATACCAAATAGCGTACCTACGTGCCTAATCTCATTTCCATCTCCGCCAGCGTCAATATTGATGTCGTAATTTTAGGATAGCGAATACGAAAGTCATTTAGGTACCTCTACTTACGGCTATATATATATTTTTACTTATGCATATAAGATAGCAAACAAGCTATAACACCTATCCGTTCCCGCCCATGACAACTGTGAGACAAGACTCAAATAGGGATTGGCATTCTTAGTCTAGTTAGCTGAGAGTTAATTAGAACATAAGTTGGTATAATAATTATTCCATGATTATGTATCTATTCCACTATAATTACATTAACACAGCGACGGGAGATCACATTCTGTGTGCAATGTACAATGCCGAATCAATCCAATACAAAATATACCGATAGGGTAGGTCGTAGTAGTAAGGTAGAACAGAACATTGATTTTTATTCCAAAGTTGATATTCGGTATCGATTATATTGTTTATACATATATTATATCTATTCTGACCTCAACTTTATTTACATGGATTACGTAACACAACAAGTTGGAAATGTTGTTTAATGTATGCATTTAATACGGATTATTATGCAAAGGCCTCTTGCGGTTCGAGATGACATAAATTTTGTTACTGAATTCATTTTAAATAATGTGATTACGATTACATAAATCAGCGTGGAGCGGCTTTTGATGACCCAGAAAACATCACCATGCCATGACGCGCTGACGAGCAAATGTAAAAAGTTGCAATATTTTAAATTATTCGCACAAATGAAGATTATAGGCATAATCATAATTATGAAATCATTTTAAACTTTTCGGTCGTAAATTCGTTCGCATTCAGATCGTAATCAAAGAAATAGATTACCGTATGTGTTGAATAGAAATTAACCTGTGTTAATGTTTGGACGACGTCTTTCTGTATGCCATGTTTCAAATGAAAACTTGCATATTTTAATAATTTACTTAAGGGAACACATACAGTCGAACATAGAACCCCCTCCTTTTTCGAAGTCGGTTAATAAGCGGCTTTTATTGCAGCCACCTATATTACTCTCCCTCATATCTCGCTACCGTAAAGCAGTAGTATAAGCACATAGTATTGTGTTGGGTCTGTCTAAAAGGGTAAGGGAAGCGAATAATTAGCACCGCAGTGGCTACTCCACTTAAATATTCAGACTGCAACGGTCCTGCTACTTACAAGCTTTACGAGGTTGTTTATTGAAGGTTGAATTAACAAGGATCTCTCTGTAAAAACACACGGAAGTCTGTGTGGATTTTGCTAGATGTTTTTTTTAATTATGACCGAATGTCTAACGTGTGTAAGGCATACGTAACTTATCTTCCCACTTTGCTTTATCCCTATTTGACTATCCTATTGATTGATCGTGGATCATATCATTTAGGTAGTACTTAATTCTACTCAGAATACCAAAAGAGAAAACCTAAATTGTTTAATGTCTCGCACATATTCCTAATGAGTAAAATACATATAATTAAATAAGGAAATATCCGAATGTAATAATAAAATAATGACATGACAGTCTTATTTTAAATCGGAAGGCAATACATATTATGTATTCTGTGTCGGAAATTACAAATCTTTATAATCATTTGACATTACGCAAAAATTAAAAGACTAAAATTAATGCCATGGTTAATGTTATATAGTAACACGTGACGAATATCATCTAATTAATTTGAGCAGGACTTGAATGTAATCTAGGCCAATGTGGCTTGTAACGTCAGGTGGAACAAATTGATTAGACGGCACTTCGGTATGGGGAGATGCACGAGCATAAAGTATGATAGAAATTGCTACCTTTACAAACAAAATTCGGTGTAGAGCTCTAAGTCAGCTCTGAGTGAAGTCATTTTGGCAAGCTGGTCTAATAAGTTGGCATAATCAGATCAGACCATCGAAGTCTGATAACTCTCCCCTTCAATTAAAGTTCTAGTCTAGTGTAATCTAGTCCTTTTTTTACTGCAAATGTCGAGGACTAGTTTGTACCATCTTACCAGGATATGACTAATTCCTAACAATTAGCAATAGTTTTAATTTTAGATTCAGATGTGGTTCACTTGCAGGAACTGCTTTGAGCTTCTATCTACTTTACGTCAGTTCCACGCACGTGAATAAGACTAATTACCTACTTATGCTGTAAAATCATCATTAGTATTCCATCCATCCATACATCCATCCATCCATCCATCCATCAGCCTCTTGAGGACCACTGGAACTGGATCAATCGTCACCACTCCTCCCGATCTTGCGCTCTCTGAATCCAACGGTTTCCCGCTGTCTTCTATAAGTCGTCAGTCCACCTCGTCGGAGGGCAGCTAATAGTTCGTTTTCCGACATTAATATTACCATATTAAAAAATTATAAATCAAGTCCATGCTTAAATAATTTTCGTTTGGGCTAATCTCAGGTAAGTAAAAAAGGTAGTTACTGTGCGGAATTATATACAGCATTAACCGATACAGTGAGGGGTGTTCAAAATTATATAATAAGAAGAGATTATTAGATATGAGAATGTTCTCGTTAATAAATGCAACCAGTTTCGCCTTACACACTAATGATACGTGGATTTGTATTTAGATACTAACTATGTAAGTACCTACTACCTATAAATGAAAATAGTATTTGAATCAAGCCTTTACTAGCCAAAACGTGACTTCCGTACACTGTAAGATATTGTACGGAATGATAGTTTCTTTTGCCGAGTCGCCGTTCCGTTTGTTGCCGTTGAAAAACCGGTTATGATAAGTCATTATGAACGGGGACAATCGGTACTGCAGTGAGTTTTCACAATGATTTCACATGAAAAGCCGACTGGACGGTGAAAGCGGCCTATAGGTGATAAATATTCAGCAAGAGTCGAACTGACAACGTTACAAACCCCTAGAGATTAACACGGGCATTCTTAAACAATCATAAATAAATTATATAGGAATAACTTAACAAGCACGACTTAAATAATTAAAACAATTTATGTTCAGAATGTACGCTGAACTTCAAGAATAGTTTTGTTTACACCTATATACGCATATATAAATGATATTGATTACGCGTAAATAATGACAATAATGATTGGATGAATTTGTAATTGTGTCAGAAATTCCTGCGGTAATACTATACAACTAGATTTCCCGATATGCAGGCCAGTACATATGTACCTATATCCAAATCAGTTGATCAATCAATTAACGAGTGTTTTGATAAATCTAGCGTTTTATGAAATAACAGCCTTAATACATTATTTATTGTAATAGTATAAATATATTTTAATTTTGAAAAAACATTAAAAAGCAAAATCAAATCATTATAATAAATATCTACTATTCCATGAACTACGTACCTACGGGTACGCAATTTACGGAGTCATAGTCATACTACCTATTTCCGCGACAATCGCGATAATCATTTTATTGTCGCGCTTGCTTATTGGGGTCGTTCGCATGCAAATCGATAGACCATAGAACCATATCCAATCAAATTGTATGGTATTGCATTTAAATTAAATATATTTGTTGCTCTTTGTTTGTTTTAATGTCTTTAATTTTAAATCTACAATTGTTACTACTTACACCAATCGCGTGCGTTCTTCGTGCAACAAAACTACCCGTAGCACAATGATCTATCAAATGATCTATCATATATCTATATCATATATAATCTACTGCATATATTAACAATTGCCAGGCAACTATGTCGGTGCGAGTACACGAGGAAATTCAAGAACCCCATCAACCACTAGGAGGTGTGAGGACTGTGAGGCAGGGGGACATAATGTCCCCAAAGCTATTCGTCACTGCACTGGCAAATAAATGTGAACAAGCTTACAGAGTGGAAATAGAATAGAGTACACCTCCCACTTTTGTTTTGGCTGACGACAGGTAATGTAATCTTGGCGAAATCTATATTGCTGAGCTGAGTCAAAGATAAAGCTAAGGACGCGTGTTCAATACCTGTCATACCTATTCGGCGAACACTACTAGAGGACGCGAACGACGCGGCGCTGTTTACAAAGCAGTCCATTCCACCTATGGCTTTGGATTGCACTGCAATTTGTGTCAAGGTTTAACTACAACGTGGTATCGGCTAGGGTAATACCTTCATCTAATAAATAACATGTATTAACACATTTCGTACGCTTCAGTGCAATCCGCCGGTTTGTCTTGTTACAATGTTAAGCGACTTCAAAGTACTTCAAACCAATTACGAATATGATATTATAATTAATAAATAAAAAACTAAATATAAAGATACAAAAATTCACGTAGATAATGAACAGAACATTCTTCATTCACACGACTTTATCTTTAAAAAGTATGGATTTTAGACTAGAAGTCGACAGCGCTACAAATAAAATTCACGATATGTTATATCATAGGAAAGAAATTGAGGTTAAACTAGTTTGGATTCCGTATGAAATACATTTGGTAGGTAGAGTTTAACCGAACGAAATAAAAACCATACCTTTCTTTCTTTGACCTTAATTGCTAGGCTGTTATAACGGGGCATAAAATAAGACTACGTAATAAATTAATCTCTATTTATATAAAATCGAAACTTTATGTTCTGGTGTGTCCTACCTACGTAATATGTACGCTGGGTAGATAAAATATAACTAAATAAGAGACATGGGCCACATCTCTAACACTCGTCACCTTGTACCTTTATTAAATATAAGTTTATTTGAAGCATAAATGTAGGAAGTAATCCGATGCCTATGCGGAAGTCTCGTTAAATACGGTCCTACAATATTCTTTATTCTTTTGATCCACGCCCTGCCTATTTAATCTCTTGATGTTTTTTCAAGGCTTCAAGAGTCGTTGAATAAGTAAAATGGTAAAATAAAAAGAACAGGCTGTGTTATACCCCGTTATTCTAATAGAAAAAGCTTTATAAAACAAAGCTAAATGCTTTGTTGTTAGACAATCTTGAAAGGTAAATTTTATTGCAAAGCTGCAGTCATTTCTTTATAAAAGTTTAATACGGATTTTTTTATCATTACTACCTAACACTTTATTATGAAATGAATTGCATTTACAATTTATTTGTTCATAAGTACAAATTAAAGCACTTAACCTTTTTTATTTATAAATAACAATATCTATATACATTATATGTGAGAAGACAAGTCACAATACTAAGAGTTCAAATGATTTTATCTATTTATCTAAGTTTAATAATTTAGTACATTTAGGTTACTCATGCACGCACGTTACTCAAAACCAAACTAAAATTATTATTTCAATCATAAAATAGTTATATCACAGTCACTGAGTTAAATATACCACAGTTGTCTAGGCATGCACACAACAAATACCTTTAAATTACTGTTGACGCATAATAATAAAGCTGAAGCTTCAGATTTTGCAAGATTAACTCACCGATAAATCTTCTACCCATACAGAATACTCACAAAAGCGAAGCATTCCCTTCTAATTATCTCGCACAGAGGCAATGGCTCCTTATCAGTAATGAACACATTATCGTCGACGTTGAGGGAATTAATTGTTGTAAAAATATATCATTGCACGCACGCCCGGGGGACAAAGCTGAGATAAGTCAGGAGGGTTGCTTGGCACCCCGTCTGTGCCGGCGCTTGTCAATAATTTTGCGGGAATAGGCGTAGTCATGGCGACAAGGGTGCGCTTTATATGTGACGGTCGCTGCCCTCCGACATCCTCCGAGCTCCGTGCAATGGTACCCCGTACAATGCAACAAAGAGGGATTGCGAGGGCGGTTAGAAAGAGTCTGTTTGTCTATGCTTTTTTAGTGCAAGCGAACTCCGTAAAAGCAAAGATTGCTTTTGCAATCTTGACGAACACAATGTTACATGGCTAACGCCAATAAAGTCTGTTTTATTTTTAAAAACAATTAGTTTACTCGTATCATAACGGCAACGGATTTGAGAACAAATGTTGTACAAAATCTTGGCTCGAAACTTTATCGCATAGGGATAGGAGTTCAGTAGACTGCTTTTAATTTTCAATTATGTTCACGCTTCTAACTATACAAATCGGTCGTGACCCCTTGTTTGTCGTGATAGCTTTACAAGAAATCTGATGCTGAATAATAGACCTGTATTCTAGGTAACTACGTACAATTAATTAAATCGCTGTTTTCACCTCAATAGCAGGGATTGTTGCTGCATAAATAGCTAGTAAGTTCCCGGAAATGGCACATTACATTACCTGCTTCAATTTGACCCAATTCACAATTGCTGCGTTAACTATTATTATGTAGGTGCCTACTTATGTTATTTATAAAAGATTTACTGTTTTTAAAACATGTTTGCAATTTAAAACTTAATCACGAAAGCAATAAAGCTTAAAGCCAACAGGTTTTAAAACAATAGAACATACTTAAATAAAGTTTAAGTTATTATTATTTTACGGATTTTATTTACGGAATTTAAACCTCAGAGTGGTTTAAACCATAAAACACTAGTTAACACAAATATAAAATGTAGATTTTCGAATCCAAAATGGTTTAGGTATTGTTTCCAACAAAACTCTTAATTTAAATAACTAGATAGGTATATCAGTATGTCCTATAAAAGAATGCAATCTAAAATATAGGGAAGCTGGAAGGGAACTAAATAAAGATTTGTAATAAATCTAGTAATTACTGCATTGCGGATGCGGATAACTTTAGCAGAGCAAAAGAGATTCCAAGCTAAGCTAATTTACATAATCGCGTTTGTTAGGTGTATAAAACCTGTTTATGCTACTCGTAAAATATACAAAAAAGATTATACAAAAAATGAGAAAATTACTTATTCTCAAAGACATCCCGTTAGTAGGAAAGCCCCGCAACTCTACATCTCAATTAAGCTTTGGGCGGTATTCTTTGTCAATTTTTTAGATAAGTTATTGTTACAAACTATTTTGTAGTGTACCTTTATAATATTAGTGATTGCCAGGCGTAATTTTCTCATGGTACTCGTAACGTGAGAACACCCAGTTAACCACAAGTGGTCGCGCTCTACTACATTTCTACTTTACATTACATGATTTGAATTTTGAAGGCCCTTTTAATAACTCTAGCTAGACTTTTCAACAACCGTTCTTTATTAGCCATACGTGATATTGATATGATACAACAGGTAGGTATGAAACTTGAGAGTGCATTTCATTTATTGTTTTGTTGTTACATCGTGGTACTTCTGTACAAATAATAATTTGATATTAGATATTTTACAGAGGCGCTGTTAATATATTCTAGCTTTTGCCGGCGATTACGACCGCGTGAATTTCGAAATTAAATAAAATTTCATTACTCATAAAAATACCATATTTTGAAATTAAAAGAGAGATTCTGCCCTACCAAATTTGCTGCATAACGTTCGTTGAACTGGATTTAGTTAAAAACTTTGAAAAATAAAACATTAAAAACATCTCCAGTGAACAGTTTTTGGGATAAAAAGTATTGTTACGTGGATAATAACTGCTTGTGTGTTTTCATCTTAATCCTATGAATGTTTACAGTAGTATCACAGAATAATATGGTAGTATCAAGTAAAGGCACTGAAACAACAAGCATTCAAATCGGTTCGATAGTTTTTAAGTTTTAGCGAGACAACGAACAACCGTTCATTTTTGTATAGGTATATTGATAATAGATAATTACCTTTATTTATTATTTTATTCTTTAATGTATTGCATGACAATGATCTTTGAACAATTTGGATTAAATGTTTAGATACAATACATGTTCAAAATTAGCCAAATTCCAGTGCCATTTTCTTAAAAATATCATTTATAATTTTATATATATTTTATTACGATGTTCTATTAAGTACAATTCTCCTATCTATATATATAAAAGGAGAAGGTGACTGACTGACTGACTGACTGACTGACTGACTGACTGACATATCAACGCAGGGCCTAAACTATAAGGGCTAGAAACTTGAAATTTTGCACAGGGGTTCCTTTTATAACGAAGGGGAGCACTAAGAAAGGATTTTTGAAAATTCACCCCCTAAGAGGGTACAACGGGGGTGCAAAGTTAGTATGAAACTATGCCGTTTTTGAAGTCGTTAGACGGGTAGACGTCGTTAATGGGTCTAATTCTACGCGAGCGAAGCTGCGGGCGTCCACTAGTAGGAAATAAACAAACGACACATATACCTTCAGAATAAACATTAAAACAGCTTTATAGCTTGCGCAATCGCCGTTGATGAAGTCATAAACGTTTTGTGTACCTACTTAAAAATACTTTCACTGGTTACTTCTTGGCAATACCGACAACAACTTCATATTACTACGAGTACTAGGGCACGCCCGCAGCTTCGCTCGCGTGGAGTTGGTAGACATTGGGGCAGCTTGGTTTATTATTGTTACTAATACGTACTCCTCATGAACATTACTAGAAAAGAAACTACCTCCTACCTCTACCTTGTTAGATTACGCTTAGATAAATAATACTTCTGTACTAAAGTGTAGACTTTAGTCAAAGCTTTCATCTCCTTTCAACCCTTTGTAGGTTGAAAATTCAAAAAACGCTGTATTTACATTGGACATGTAAAAGTAACAACTTTACCAAGATACATTCAAATTCGTCAAAAGGTTTTTACGTTATGCCCGGACAGACAGACACATATAATATTTTCAAAAAACATATTTTTGAGTTCTAACTTGTTATTATAATTCCCCTGTATTTTTTAAATATTCAATGTACAGAAAAAAATCCTCTTCAGTTTTATTATAGTATAGATAGATAATGTGATGGAAATTACAATAGCGGCATATAAACAGATATAGAGACTGGCTGACGAGCCGCTTCCAGTCGGTAGTCAGAAGACAATCTATCGAGTTAGCACAATTCGACAAGGTAGGTCGAGTAATCGCTTATTTATAGTTTTCTTATATAAATGTAATGTAATATTATTATGTTACTTTTCCATTTATGACTATTGAGTTGTACATTGAATAATAATAATGTAGTAACTGTCTCGTTGGTCTAATGGTCGCATGCGCGACTGCCAAGCTAGAGGTCCAGGGTTCGATCCCCGGGGGCAACAACTATTGGGTTTTTCTAACTTGCAATGCAACCCAGTAGCAGCTCGAAGTCTGGATGCATGCCCGGCGTATGGCAATAGGCTCACCACATATTACATGGGACCTGAATATAACTGGTGAAAAGTGGATGTAATGTACCTCCTCTCAGCGCTGCTTACCCCTTCTATCTATTAATGGGTTAATATTTTGTGTAGCTTGCCTTTGATAAAGGCTATACTTATTATACTCGTACTCATATTTTAAACAATCCAATATGTAGAGTAAGGATATTCTGCATGGAAAACGATTTGACGCGGGTGGAGCTGAAAAGCTACGAGTAGTAAAAGTAACATATATTTAAACCTGAATCACAGAATACTTAATCGCTGCGACCCATAGACGTCCCACTGCTGGGCACGGGTCTCCCCCACAGACACTGCTGCGGGAGGTCTAGAGCATACTCCACCACGCTGCTCCAATTCGGATTGGGGTTTAGTGGCCAAACCAGTGTCGAATGTTCTCAAGCCACCCGAAGATCTTCGACAAGACTTAACGACTGTTTCCAGCATTGAAAACAACCGGGACCGACGGCTTTACGTGCCCTCCGAAGCACGGTAGCGTCCATAAAATTTTTGCCACTAGCGTTCACCCATCCACACACCGACCGCTGTCGTTGCTTAACATTTTCGATCACATTGAATCGACGCGAGCCATTGGGCTATGGACGCTAGAATACTTAATAGTACAAAGGTACAACAAAAGGTAGAACTTTTACTTTTACTGCTATTGTTCTCCTATGTGTACATAAATGCAAATAAATAAATAAATAAATAAATAAATAAATAAATAAATAAATAAATAAAATAATAAATAATTTTGGTCCTACAAGGTTCTACGTTCAGGTTTTACGTTTGATTTAACAAGATTGGACATTTTGATAGTTTTATTAAAAAGCTTGTCTCTGGATTTTCTTTTAATTTTATTAGCATTCTTGGCTTGATTTTTGATAATCTTCTTAAATTTATCTTATTAATAATGTATTGTCATAGTAGACTTAATTCTATCAAGTATTTAACAACATACGTTCAGTTACATTCTGATAACCGAACATAAATAGAACTCAACTCATATAACTCAGGCATTGTATTTGCTTTGTAAGCGTATATTAGGTTGATTTTGATTTAATTTTTGAGTAAGCAAATTGATTGAACCAGAAACTGGAAAGCGATGTAATTAAGATAGCACAATGTCAGGTAGGTACAGCAAGCACATTTTTAACATTAATTAGGTACTCTTTCGGTTTTTCTTATAATAAAATTATCATGTAACTATACCTGTGACCGTAATACTTTATTAAGAAATCATCTGTTTTTTCAACAATTCATTAGATGCATTAGATGGACTAAAAAGATCTCGTCTCCACTCGTGTTGAAAACTGCACTAGGTATGTTGATATATAATCTTCTATTTCAAGCGCCATTGACATACATGGGACACTTTTTAGGATTCACAAGAAAAAAAAATGCCTAGAAAGTGGTTTCTGCTTCTTTTAATCTGCGACTAGTGCATACGTAATAACTTTTTGTCGCAAAACAATAATGCTGATGTTTTATATTGTATGAAAAATGTAAACGTTTTCTTGTTTCACATAAACGTAGTAGGTACCTATTTTTAAGGCCATTTAGGAATTCTGAGTATGATCGTACCCATATTACACAACGCTGACCTGTTTTGTTGAGTTGAGAACAACGTGGCCGTGAGATTTATGCTTCCATGACCTCTCTAAACCACTAATTGAATGATACCGCTCTAAATATATCGGCAATGTTCCTTTGTCCGTTACTAGCACATATTAGTTAGTTTTCCAATGTTATAGGACTTGTAAACAATACTAGGTTTTTCCAGCAGCTTCACCCGATGTCAGTGAACTTAGCATATCATGTCCCAGCATATCATGAATAAAAGTGAGTTCTGTTCGCATGCAGATTAGTTCTATAGTTCCTGATACTTTTTAAGAATAGTTCAATCGATTTTGCCTAAAAAAACATCGATTAAAAAAATGATTTGCTAACTTCCCGTGGCAAATCATTTTCTCGTAGGACAGATAAAAATGATAGTACTCATTGCACGAAGTTAAGTTCTATAGTTCCTGATACTT
Organism: Carterocephalus palaemon; assembly: GCA_944567765.1. Classification (NCBI taxonomy): domain Eukaryota; kingdom Metazoa; phylum Arthropoda; class Insecta; order Lepidoptera; family Hesperiidae; genus Carterocephalus; species Carterocephalus palaemon. The sequence continues at coordinate 10,815,519 of OX155641.1, read as the reverse complement.
TTTAGCGATAGTTCTGTCAATTGAACCGAAAAAAAAAATGTATAAGAATAGAAATAGTAAGAGTTAAAATTACGAAAAAATATTCTTAAAAATAATATTAAGCACCCTTAGACGCTGGAACTATTCGCTTTTCAAAGAACACGCAGTAGAACTATCATTTAGAACACAGAACATACTCTGAACTATCCATCGAAAGCCAGCATATCATGGCAGTGGAGTCAAAATTAAATCAAAATTACGAAAATCTCTCTTAAAAATAATATTAAGCGCACATAGACGCTGGAACTATTCGCTTTATAAAGAATGCGTAGTAGAACTATCATTTAGAATACAGAACATGACCAGAACTAACCTTCGAAAGCCAGCATATCATGGTAGAAGAGTTAAAATTAAATCAAAATTACGAAAATCTCTCTTAAAAATAATATTAAGCACCCTTAGACGCTGGAACTATTCGCTTTTCAAAGACTACGCAGTAGAACTATCATTTAGAACACAGAACATGACCAGAACTATCCATCTAAAGCCAGCATATCATGGCAGTAGAGTTAAAATTAAATCAAAATTACGAAAATCTCTCTTAAAAATAATATTAAGCAGCCTTAGACGCTGGAACTATTCGCTTTTCAAAGAATACGCAGTAGAATTATCATGTAGAACACAGAACATGCCCAGAACTAACCTTCGAAAGCCAGCATATCATGGCAGAAGAGTTAAAATTAAATCAAAATTACGAAAATCTCTCTTAAAAATAATATTAAGCAGCCGTAGACGCTGGAACTATTCGCTTTTAAAAGGATACGCAGTAGAACTATCATTTAGAATACAGAACATGCCCAGAACTATCCATCGAAGGCCAGCATATCATGGCAGTAGAGTCAAAATTAAATCAAAATTACGAAAATCTCTCTTAAAAATAATATTAAGCAGCCGTAGACGCTGGAACTATTCGATTTTAAAAGGATACGCAGTAGAACTATCATTTAGAATACAGAACATGCCCAGAACTATCCATCGAAGGCCAGCATATCATGGCAGTAGAGTCAAAATTAAATCAAAATTACGAAAATCTCTCTTAAAAATAATATTAAGCAGCCGTAGACGCTGGAACTATTCGATTTTAAAAGGATACGCAGTAGAACTATCATGTAGAACACAGAATATGCCCAGAACTAACCTTCGAAAGCCAGCATATCATGGTCGTAGAGTTAAAATTAAATCAAAATTACGAAAATATCTCTTAAAAATAATATTAAGCACCCTTAAACGCTGGAACTATTCGCTTTTCAAAGACTACGCAGTAGAACTATCATTTAGAACACAGAACATGACCAGAACTATCCATCTAAAGCCAGCATATCATGGCAGTAGAGTCAAAATTAAATCAAAAGTACGAAAATCTCTCTTAAAAATAATATTAAGCAGCCTTAGACGCTGGAACTATTCGCTTTTCAAAGAATACGCAGTAGAACTATCATTAAGAACACAGAACATGCCTAGAACTATCCATCGAAAGCCAGCATATCATGGCAGTAGAGTCAAAATAAAATCAAAATTACGAAAATCTCTCTTAAAAATAATATTAAGCAGCCGTAGACGCTGGAACTATTCGCTTTTAAAAGGATACGCAGTAGAACTATCATTTAGAATACAGAACATGCCCAGAACTATCCATCGAAGGCCAGCATATCATGGCAGTAGAGTCAAAATTAAATCAAAATTACGAAAATCTCTCTTAAAAATAATATTAAGCACCCTTAGACGCTGGAACTATTCGCTTTTCAAAGACTACGCAGTAGAACTATCATTTAGAACACAGAACATGACCAGAACTATCCATCTAAAGCCAGCATATCATGGTCGTAGAGTTAAAATTAAATCAAAATTACGAAAATATCTCTTAAAAATAATATTAAGCACCCTTAGACGCTGGAACTATTCGCTTTTAAAAGGATACGCAGTAGAACTATCATTTAGAATACAGAACATGCCCAGAACTAACCTTCGAAAGCCAGCATATCATGGTCGTAGAGTTAAAATTAAATCAAAATTACGAAAATCTCTCTTAAAAATAATATTAAGCACCCTTAGACGCTGGAACTATTCGCTTTTAAAAGGATACGCAGTAGAACTATCATTTAGAATACAGAACATGCCCAGAACTAACCTTCGAAAGCCAGCATATCATGGCAGAAGAGTTAAAATTAAATCAAAATTACGAAAATCTCTCTTAAAAATAATATCAAGCAGCCGTAGACGCTGGAACTATTCGATTTTAAAAGGATACGCAGTAGAACTATCATGTAGAACACAGAACATGCCCAGAACTAACCTTCGAAAGCCAGCATATCATGGCAGAAGAGTTAAAATTAAATCAAAATTACGAAAATCTCTCTTAAAAATAATATTTAGCAGCCGTAGACGCTGGAACTATTCGATTTTAAAAGGATACGCAGTAGAACTATCATGTAGAACACAGAACATGCCCAGAACTAACCTTCGAAAGCCAGCATATCATGGCAGAAGAGTTAAAATTAAATCAAAATTACGAAAATCTCTCTTAAAAATAATATTAAGCAGCCGTAGACGCTGGAACTATTCGCTTTTAAAAGGATACGCAGTAGAACTATCATTTAGAATACAGAACATGCCCAGAACTATCCATCGAAGGCCAGCATATCATGGCAGTAGAGTCAAAATTAAATCAAAATTACGAAAATCTCTCTTAAAAATAATATTAAGCAGCCGTAGACGCTGGAACTATTCGATTTTAAAAGGATACGCAGTAGAACTATCATGTAGAACACAGAATATGCCCAGAACTAACCTTCGAAAGCCAGCATATCATGGTCGTAGAGTTAAAATTAAATCAAAATTACGAAAATATCTCTTAAAAATAATATTAAGCAGCCGTAGACGCTGGAACTATTCGCTTTTAAAAGGATACGCAGTAGAACTATCATTTAGAACACAGAACATGCCCAGAACTAACCTTCGAAAGCCAGCATATCATGGCAGAAGAGTTAAAATTAAATCAAAATTACGAAAATCTCTCTTAAAAATAATATTAAGCAGCCGTAGACGCTGGAACTATTCGATTTTAAAAGAAAACGCAGTAGAACTATCATTTAGAATACAGAACATGACCAGAACTAACCTTCGAAAGCCAGCATATCATGGTAGAAGAGTTAAAATTAAATCAAAATTACGAAAATCTCTCTTAAAAATAATATTTAGCACCCTTAGACGCTGGAACTATTCGCTTTTCAAAGACTACGCAGTAGAACTATCATTTAGAACACAGAACATGACCAGAACTATCCATCTAAAGCCAGCATATCATGGCAGTAGAGTCAAAATTAAATCAAAATTACGAAAATCTCTCTTAAAAATAATATTAAGCAGCCTTAGACGCTGGAACTATTCGCTTTTCAAAGAATACGCAGTAGAACTATCATGTAGAACACAGAACATGCCCAGAACTAACCTTCGAAAGCCAGCATATCATGGCAGAAGAGTTAAAATTAAATCAAAATTACGAAAATCTCTCTTAAAAATAATATCAAGCAGCCGTAGACGCTGGAACTATTCGATTTTAAAAGGATACGCAGTAGAACTATCATGTAGAATACAGAACATGCCCAGAACTAACCTTCGAAAGCCAGCATATCATGGCAGAAGAGTTAAAATTAAATCAAAATTACGAAAATCTCTCTTAAAAATAATATTTAGCAGCCGTAGACGCTGGAACTATTCGATTTTAAAAGGATACGCAGTAGAACTATCATGTAGAACACAGAACATGCCCAGAACTAACCTTCGAAAGCCAGCATATCATGGCAGTAGAGTCAAAATAAAATCAAAATTACGAAAATCTCTCTTAAAAATAATATTAAGCAGCCGTAGACGCTGGAACTATTCGATTTTAAAAGAAATCGCATTAGAACTATCATTTAGAACACAGAACATGCCCAGAACTAACCTTCGAAAGCCAGCATATCATGGCAGTAGAGTCAAAATTAAATCAAAATTACGAAAATCTCTCTTAAAAATAATATTAAACAGCCGTAGACGCTGGAACTATTCGCTTTTAAAAGGATACGCAGTAAAACTATCATTTAGAATACAGAACATGCCCAGAACTATCCATAGAAAGCCAGCATATCATGGCAGAAGAGTTAAAATTAAATCAAAATTACGAAAATCTCTCTTAAAAATAATATTAAACAGCCGTAGACGCCGGAACTATTCGATTTTAAAAGGATACGCAGTAGAACTATCATTTAGAACACAGAACATGCCCAGAACTAACCTTCGAAAGCCAGCATATCATGGCAGTAGAGTCAAAATTAAATCAAAATTACGAAAATCTCTCTTAAAAATAATATTAAGCAGCCTAAGACGCTGGAACTATTCGCTTTTCAAAGAATAGCAAGGGTAGCAACACATCTGTGACTGACTTAACACGAGACTCCTACTAACAAGTACTAACTGGACTATTACTAACACCAACTAACAGGACTAACTATCATTAACAGTCCCCAGTCCTCATACCTACTAACGAACTGACCAACTTATGTTACTCTCTCAACTAATTGGACTAACAATCCCAGTCTCTATTGCATCTACGCACTATTACTTGCAGCACCACCCATCCAGCGGCAGTGGATGGGTGGTGCTGCAAGCTCGTTTGCTATCTTGTATCAATAAAAAATAATAAAAGAGTTCCTATGTCCACCTTCCAGCTCCGACATTAGGCCCTGGTTACCATTTAGTACCAATGTACATATCAAGACGATTCATACGAGCCCATACTCGATGGTGTTGTGTCGTTTGGGTTGGGTATTTGAATATAAATGAAAAGATCATATATATACGTTTTATAACAAAACTATTTTTTTTTCTTTTTTTTCGCAATAATTCAAAAGTTATTTCAAAATAAAAATTCAATTCAATAATTTTTGAATCCAGTACCGAAGACACGCCGACAACTCTCGAACAAACCCGAGCGCGTGTGACGTCATAATGTTAGTTTTCACTCATTGCAGTTGATAGAAAAATAAATATTAAAAAATTAAAAAAAAAAAAAGCTTTTTGTAACTTTTTCTTATTTTCGTGCATTGTCATCGGAACCAAATATGTGTGCCAAATTTCAGCTCGATAGCTTCAGTGGAAGTGGGTGAAATATTGATTGCAAGATTCCACGACATACATAGATACATACGAGTGAAGTTAAATAAAAGCTTTTAATAATAATGAATACAGTGTTTTGATCTATTTAATTTTGGTGTCATTGTTAAATATTTATAGGACGACTAGTGGACGCCCGCAGCTTCGCTCGCGTAGAATTAGACCCATTAACGACGTCTACCCGTCTAACGACTTCAAAAACGGCAAAGTTTCATACTAACTTTGCACCCCCGTTTTACCCCCTTAGGGGGTGAATTTTCAAAAATCCTTTCTTAGTGCTCCCCTACGTTATAAAAGGAACCCCTGTGCAAAATTTCAAGTTTCTAGCCCTTATAGTTTAGGCCCTGCGTTGATATGTCAGTCAGTCAGTCAGTCAGTCAGTCAGTCAGTCAGTCACCTTCTCCTTTTATATATATAGATGGACAAAAATTTATGGAAACTGGTACCGGCACCAATCGAAATGTATGATACACCGTTGGAAAGGTCTTTTAGTGTAGAATAACAATAACCAAGGCGCCAGTTGCCAGGTATAAACAGGTAAATCGATACTAGAGCATTTTGCACCGGTTTGATTATTGAATTAAAATTAAATGAAATTGAAGATTATTTCATTATGAACACGGTAGTATAGGGTTGTCTGCGAAAAATCAGTCCTCAGTCATCAGATCCTGGTTACCACTTTGCACCAAAGTAATCGTCAAGACGAATCAAACGAGCCCAAACTCGATGGGGCTAAGTCGTTTAATTAATGAGTTCCAATGGCCACATTCCAGCTCCATCATCAGACCCTGGTTACCACATTGGACCAAAGCACTCGTGACGATGAATCAAACGAGCCCAAACTCGATAGGGTTGTTTCGTTTAACTACCGAGTTCCTATGGCCACCTTCCAACCCAAAGCCCATCATCATCAGCTCCATGTCATAATAGTTTTGCATTGTCATCCGATTTACACAAACATGTGATAGCATAGGTTATTTATGTGTTTTTGAAGACAATTCTCAAAGAAGTTATTACTGTTTCATAAAATCAAAGAAACGAAATCCATCTGCTCAGAATTAGCACAATATACTTTTGGTTACAATATTAATAATTTTAATGTATTTATTTACCTTGCAGCCTTCGATCAATAGGATTATTGATCGAAGCTTATAACTAATACAAATTGGGAATGCTATTTGACTATTTTTAAAATGACGGCAATTAATTCACAGGTTATCTAAATGTTGTATTTTATTACAATCAATGTAACTAAAATCAAATTGCTGATAAATATCCTAATAAATGCTTATATTTACAGAATAGGCTATTCAAATGTTTTATCTTTGAAGTTGATACAAATCAGAAATATCATTTGACCCTTTTATGGTGTTAACAAGTGTTTCACGGAAGTTGTTCTGTATGTGGCTTATTAAATATCAATGTAACAATGCAATTAAATAAGATGTCATAGTCACAATTTCTTAGATATATACCTAAATGTATTAATTTTGCAAGTATTGTAATTATATTTGCAAGTATTGACAGGCCCGTTGGCGCAATCGGTAGTGACCCTGTCTGTTGCGCCAGGGGTCGTAGGTTCGAATCCCACTCAGGACAAATATTCGTGTGACGAACACTTGTATTTGTTCTGTGTCTGGATGTTAATATTATCTAGTTAAGTATGTATTTAAAAATATCTATGAATGTATATCAGTCTCTGACACTCATATCACAGGCTTGCGCCTACTTGGGGTCAGATGGCCGTGTGTGAGAGTGTCCAAGATATTTATTTAAATATTATTTATTTATTATTTGTAGCGTAAATTAAAATGGTAGGTACATTGTCATTCGATATAAAAGGGCTTGCTGTGGTCTATCGGGGATCGTGCGCGAAGGTCATCAGTACCAACTCTTCTGCCATGATATGCTGGCTTTCGAAGGTTAGTTCTGGGCATGTTCTGTGTTCTAAATGATAGTTCTACTGCGTATCCTTTTAAAAGCGAATAGTTCCAGCGTCTACGGCTGCTTAGTATTATTTTTAAGAGAGATTTTCGTAATTTTGATTTAATTTTAACTCTTCTGCCATGATATGCTGGCTTTTGATGGATAGTTCTGGGCATGTTCTGTGTTCTACATGATAGTTCTACTGCGTATCCTTTTAAAATCGAATAGTTCTAGCGTCTACGGCTGCTTAATATTATTTTTAAGAGAGATTTTCGTAATTTTGATTTAATTTTAACTCTTCTGCCATGATATGCTGGCTTTCGATGGATAGTTCTGGGCATGTTCTGTGTTCTACATGATAGTTCTACTGCGTATCCTTTTAAAATCGAATAGTTCCAGCGTCTACGGCTGCTTAATATTATTTTTAAGAGAGATTTTCGTAATTTTGATTTAATTTTGACTCTACTGCCATGATATGCTGGCTTTCGATGGATAGTTCTGGGCATGTTCTGTGTTCTACATGATAGTTCTACTGCGTATCCTTTTAAAATCGAATAGTTCTAGCGTCTACGGCTGCTTAATATTATTTTTAAGAGAGATTTTCGTAATTTTGATTTAATTTTAACTCTTCTGCCATGATATGCTGGCTTTCGATGGATAGTTCTGGGCATGTTCTGTGTTCTACATGATAGTTCTACTGCGTATCCTTTTAAAATCGAATAGTTCCAGCGTCTACGGCTGCTTAATATTATTTTTAAGAGAGATTTTCGTAATTTTGAGTTAATTTTGACTCTACTGCCATGATATGCTGGCCTTCGATGGATAGTTCTGGGCATGTTCTGTATTCTAAATGATAGTTCTACTGCGTATCCTTTTAAAAGCGAATAGTTCCAGCGTCTACGGCTGCTTAATATTATTTTTAAGAGAGATTTTCGTAATTTTGATTCAATTTTATTTCTTCTGCCATGATATGCTGGCTTTCGATGGATAGTTCTAGGCATGTTCTGTGTTCTAAATGATAGTTCTACTGTGTATTCTTTGAAAAGCGAATAGTTCCAGCGTCTAAGGCTGCTTAATATTATTTTTAAGAGAGATTTTCGTAATTTTGATTTAATTTTGACTCTACTGCCATGATATGCTGGCCTTCGATGGATAGTTCTGGGCATGTTCTGTATTCTAAATGATAGTTCTACTGCGTATCCTTTTAAAAGCGAATAGTTCCAGCGTCTAAGGGTGCTTAATATTATTTTTAAGAGAGATTTTCGTAATTTTGATTTAATTTTGACTCCACTGCCATGATATGCTGGCTTTCGATGGATAGTTCTAGGTATGTTCTGTGTTCTAAATGATAGTTCTACTGCGTATTCTTTGAAAAGCGAATAGTTCCAGCGTCTAAGGCTGCTTGATATTATTTTTAAGAGAGATTTTCGTAATTTTGATTTAATTTTGACTCTACTGCCATGATATGCTGGCTTTCGATGGATAGTTCTAGGTATGTTCTGTGTTCTAAATGATAGTTCTACTGCGTATTCTTTGAAAAGCGAATAGTTCCAGCGTCTAAGGCTGCTTAATATTATTTTTAAGAGAGATTTTCGTAATTTTGATTTAATTTGGACTCTACTGCCATGATATGCTGGCCTTCGATGGATAGTTCTGGGCATGTTCTGTATTCTAAATGATAGTTCTACTGCGTATTCTTTTAAAAGCGAATAGTTCCAGCGTCTACGGCTGCTTAATATTATTTTTAAGAGAGATTTTCGTAATTTTGATTTAATTTTGACTCTACTGCCATGATATGCTGGCCTTCGATGGATAGTTCTGGGCATGTTCTGTATTCTAAATGATAGTTCTACTGCGTATCCTTTTAAAAGCGAATAGTTCCAGCGTCTAAGGGTGCTTAATATTATTTTTAAGAGAGATTTTCGTAATTTTGATTTAATTTTGACTCTACTGCCATGATATGCTGGCTTTCGATGGATAGTTCTAGGTATGTTCTGTGTTCTAAATGATAGTTCTACTGCGTATTCTTTGAAAAGCGAATAGTTCCAGCGTCTAAGGCTGCTTGATATTATTTTTAAGAGAGATTTTCGTAATTTTGATTTAATTTTGACTCTACTGCCATGATATGCTGGCTTTCGATGGATAGTTCTAGGTATGTTCTGTGTTCTAAATGATAGTTCTACTGCGTATTCTTTGAAAAGCGAATAGTTCCAGCGTCTAAGGCTGCTTAATATTATTTTTAAGAGAGATTTTCGTAATTTTGATTTAATTTGGACTCTACTGCCATGATATGCTGGCCTTCGATGGATAGTTCTGGGCATGTTCTGTATTCTAAATGATAGTTCTACTGCGTATTCTTTTAAAAGCGAATAGTTCCAGCGTCTACGGCTGCTTAATATTATTTTTAAGAGAGATTTTCGTAATTTTGATTTAATTTTGACTCTACTGCCATGATATGCTGGCCTTCGATGGATAGTTCTGGGCATGTTCTGTATTCTAAATGATAGTTCTACTGCGTATCCTTTTAAAAGCGAATAGTTCCAGCGTCTACGGCTGCTTAATATTATTTTTAAGAGAGATTTTCGTAATTTTGATTCAATTTTATTTCTTCTGCCATGATATGCTGGCTTTCGATGGATAGTTCTAGGCATGTTCTGTGTTCTAAATGATAGTTCTACTGCGTATTCTTTGAAAAGCGAATAGTTCCAGCGTCTAAGGGTGCTTAATATTATTTTTAGGAGAAATTTTCGTAATTTTGATTTAATTTTGACTCTACTGCCATGATATGCTGGCTTTCGATGGATAGTTCTAGGCATGTTCTGTGTTCTAAATGATAGTTCTACTGCGTATTCTTTTAAAAGCGAATAGTTCCAGCGTCTACGGCTGCTTAATATTATTTTTAAGAGAGATTTTCGTAATTTTGATTTAATTTTGACTCTACTGCCATGATATGCTGGCCTTCGATGGATAGTTCTGGGCATGTTCTGTATTCTAAATGATAGTTCTACTGCGTATCCTTTTAAAAGCGAATAGTTCCAGCGTCTACGGCTGCTTAATATTATTTTTAAGAGAGATTTTCGTAATTTTGATTCAATTTTATTTCTTCTGCCATGATATGCTGGCTTTCGATGGATAGTTCTAGGCATGTTCTGTGTTCTAAATGATAGTTCTACTGTGTATTCTTTGAAAAGCGAATAGTTCCAGCGTCTAAGGCTGCTTAATATTATTTTTAAGAGAGATTTTCGTAATTTTGATTTAATTTTGACTCTACTGCCATGATATGCTGGCCTTCGATGGATAGTTCTGGGCATGTTCTGTATTCTAAATGATAGTTCTACTGCGTATCCTTTTAAAAGCGAATAGTTCCAGCGTCTAAGGGTGCTTAATATTATTTTTAAGAGAGATTTTCGTAATTTTGATTTAATTTTGACTCTACTGCCATGATATGCTGGCTTTCGATGGATAGTTCTAGGTATGTTCTGTGTTCTAAATGATAGTTCTACTGCGTATTCTTTGAAAAGCGAATAGTTCCAGCGTCTAAGGCTGCTTGATATTATTTTTAAGAGAGATTTTCGTAATTTTGATTTAATTTTGACTCTACTGCCATGATATGCTGGCTTTCGATGGATAGTTCTAGGTATGTTCTGTGTTCTAAATGATAGTTCTACTGCGTATTCTTTGAAAAGCGAATAGTTCCAGCGTCTAAGGCTGCTTAATATTATTTTTAAGAGAGATTTTCGTAATTTTGATTTAATTTGGACTCTACTGCCATGATATGCTGGCTTTCGAAGGTTAGTTCTGGGCATATTCTGTGTTCTACATGATAGTTCTACTGCGTATCCTTTTAAAATCGAATAGTTCCAGCGTCTACGGCTGCTTGATATTATTTTTAAGAGAGATTTTCGTAATTTTGATTTAATTTTAACTCTTCTGCCATGATATGCTGGCTTTCGAAGGTTAGTTCGGGGCATGTTCTGTATTCTAAATGATAGTTCTACTGCGTATCCTTTTAAAAGCGAATAGTTCCAGCGTCTACGGCTGCTTTATATTATTTTTAAGAGAGATTTTCGTAATTTTGATTTTATTTTGACTCTACTGCCATGATATGCTGGCTTTTGATGGATAGTTCTGGGTATGTTCTGTGTTCTAAATGATAGTTCTACTGCGTATTCTTTGAAAAGCGAATAGTTCCAGCGTCTAAGGGTGCTTAATATTATTTTTAAGAGATATTTTCGTAATTTTGATTTAATTTTAACTCTACGACCATGATATGCTGGCTTTCGAAGGTTAGTTCTGGGCATATTCTGTGTTCTACATGATAGTTCTACTGCGTATCCTTTTAAAATCGAATAGTTCCAGCGTCTACGGCTGCTTAATATTATTTTTAAGAGAGATTTTCGTAATTTTGATTTAATTTTGACTCTACTGCCATGATATGCTGGCCTTCGATGGATAGTTCTGGGCATGTTCTGTATTCTAAATGATAGTTCTACTGCGTATCCTTTTAAAAGCGAATAGTTCCAGCGTGTACGGCTGCTTAATATTATCTTTAAGAGAGATTTTCGTAATTTTGATTTAATTTTAACTCTTCTGCCATGATATGCTGGCTTTCGAAGGTTAGTTCTGGGCATGTTCTGTGTTCTACATGATAGTTCTACTGCGTATTCTTTGAAAAGCGAATAGTTCCAGCGTCTAAGGCTGCTTAATATTATTTTTAAGTGAGATTTTCGTAATTTTGATTTAATTTTGACTCTACTGCCATGATATGCTGGCTTTCGAAGGTTAGTTCTGGTCATGTTCTGTATTCTAAATGATAGTTCTACTACGCATTCTTTATAAAGCGAATAGTTCCAGCGTCTATGTGCGCTTAATATTATTTTTAAGAGAGATTTTCGTAATTTTGATTTAATTTTGACTCCACTGCTATGATATGCTGGCTTTCGATGGATAGTTCAGGGCATGTTCTGTGTTCTAAATGATAGTTCTACTGCGTGTTCTTTGAAAAGCGAATAGTTCCAGCGTCTAAGGGTGCTTAATATTATTTTTAAGAGTATTTTTTCGTAATTTTAACTCTTACTATTTCTATTCTTATACATTTTTTTTTTCGGTTCAATTGACAGAACTATCGCTAAAAAGTATCAGGAACTATAGAACTTAACTTCGTGCAATGAGTACTATCATTTTTATCTGTCCTACGAGAAAATGATTTGCCACGGGAAGTTAGCAAATCATTTTTTTAATCGATGTTTTTTTAGGCAAAATCGATTGAACTATTCTTAAAAAGTATCAGGAACTATAGAACTAATCTGCATGCGAACAGAACTCACTTTTATTCATGATATGCTGGGACATGATATGCTAAGTTCACTGACATCTTCACCCGCGGTTAAGGAGTATACATATATACAATAACATTACTGCGATAAAGATTATGCTTTGTTGTTTTACTACTGTGCTAAGTTGTATCCTATCATTTTGACGGGATAACGTCTTATAAATCAGCAACACGAACGAAAAAGTGTGACGTGATTTGTCGTTACCTCGCTCTGACGTCATGAGGCGTTATTGACAACCGTTTCCATGGCTACTAAATAGGGAACAACTTGCTCAGTGTAGGGAACTGTCAAAATAAATATATAGACTTGTCTGTTGTCTGATAACTTTGTATTTTCAATTCTCCTTTTTTTTTATTTGTATTGTATAAAATAATGATTATGACGTTATCACGTAAATCTATCGTCCGTAAACCGACTTTACAGACAACCATTTTTTTTTAAATAATATAATCTACTAACTGACTGGGGACTAACAGTCCCCAGTCCTCATACCTACTAACGAACTGACCAACTAATAATATTCTAATTAACTCTCTCAACTAATTGAACTAACCATCCCAGTCCCTAATTGAGTCTTGTTCAAAGTCAGTCAAAGTTGTCATGCGTGATTGACACAAACATCCAAAATACTTTATTATACACTTGTGGACGCCCGCAGCTTCGCTCGCGTGGAATTAGACATAACAATAGTTTCGTTTACACCTATTAATATTATATTATACATATATGTATATATTTTTGAAACCGGTCCAGTAGCTTTTGTGTGAAAACATTACAAACAAATGTTTCCTCTTTATTAGTATAGATAACTTACAGCACAGAATACAGTATTACAGTGATGAAAACTGATACAACTAACTCTCGTAAGATATCTTACTTTTTGAATCCATGCGCCCAAACAAGTTCGCAACCAAGCAGGATCTATTGAAACAAGAAAAAATAGAAAGGCAACCAATAACATTTACACAGTTTGGTTTACCTTTTAACTGTTAGTGCCGTGTTACACAACACATAACTGTACTTATGTGAGGCAAGGCAGGTGTGTACACACAAATGGAATGCTCCTAGAGAAACTTTACCGAAGTCTAATAACAGGAGCGCATTTCATGTTGGCATGTTTTCTATTTGTGAAATGAGGAGCAATTTACGAAAAGGGAGCTGCAGCAAATCAGACGCATCGCATAGTTAGCTTAATTTATGGCGAGGAGCCAAGTGTAGGCTCGCACAAATGTCCCCGAGGGAGGGAACCTAATTACCCACTCACGAATATTCCAAAGGGTCCGTAATAACGATACAGGGCCAATGTACACAAATCTTTTCACATCCTACTATTGCAAAGGATGCGATTCAAGCCTTTAATTTGACTTTGACTTCGCTCGACTTGAATCACCACTACTCATGTGATGCCACAATTAAACGAATCAGTAGAACCTAAGAAAAACTGCTAAACCAGGGAATTTATGTGGATTGTGTAGGTTATGTATAAGGTAAGTTAAGGTATATGCTCTCTTAGTTTCCAAATTGTAGCGTCCATAGCCCAATGGCTCGCTTCGATTCAAGTGATCGAAAAAGTTAAGCAACGACGGGCGCAGTCGGTTTGTGGATGGGTGACCGCTAGTGGCAAAATTTCATGGACGCTACCGTGCTTCGGAGGGCACGTAAAGCCGTCGGTCCCGGTTGTTTTCAATGCTGGAAACAGTCGTTAAGCCTTGTCGAAGGCTTGAGAACATTTCGACACTGGGTTGGCCACTAACCCCTCCACCAATCCGCATTGGAGCAGCATGGTGGAGTATGCTCTAGACCTCCCGCAGCAGTGTCTGTGGTGGAGACCCGTGCCCAGCAGTGGAACGTCTAGGGTCGCAGCGAGCGAGTTTCCAAATTGTATTACTCAACCGGATGCTTTTAAGCTTTTCTCATTTGAAAACAAAACAATGGCCCACGACAGCTGTCTGAGCTGGCCACAGGCATCCGCGAGAGTTTACTTTCTACGAGTATCTGCGTTATCAACAGGCGCGGCACGTGCTGACGCCGTCCTAACGGAGCTGACTAACGCTCACGTACACATTAAAAGTTAGTAGAGTAGGTTACGTGGTATATTAGATCGATAAAAGGATAAATAATATGCTTATCCAAAGAAAACTAACAACACGATGATCACACTGCTAAGATACGTCAAATTAAATTGTTCTGCAGAAAAATTAATTATTGGAATCAACTCATAAACAAGTACCTTAATAAGATGTTTAGAAAGTCGAGTGTGCAGTATTGTCTCCTTTCAGAAACGTAGCTGAAATTCCTGGGTATTATATACATGGATGGCTTCTCACTTTTACTAAATGTAGATTTATCAGAAAGGTATCTTGTGTGTCCTAAGGAGTATTAAAAATTGCTAATCCCCGTCTATAACTATACTAAATATAACTTATTTAAAAATATTTATTACTTCAATGTTGTGGATGGGTGACCTCTAATGACAAAAATGTCATGGGGGCTACCGTGCTTCGAAGGGCACGTTAAGCCGTCGATCCCGGTTGTTTTCATTGATAAAAACAATAGCTTTAATAAGCCTTATCGAAGATCTTCGGGTGGCTAGAGTACATTCGACACTGGGTTGGCCACTAATCCGCATTGGAGCAACGTGGTGGAGTATGCTCTAACTCTAGACCTCCCGCAGCTGTGGGAGAGACCCGTGCCCAACAGTGGGACTTCTACGGGTTGCAGCTTTATGTATACATATATCTATCGACCGTTCCCCATGACTAGACACCATTCGTGCGAAAGTACGAATAGCAGAGATACATACTTATATTAATTTGTTTCTATAGTAGGTAACTGACTACACGTGCAGTGAGTCAAATTTCTTCGTATTCGTGATATTACTTATTATGTACCTATCATCTAGCGTAGTTCGTGGCACTACTAGAACCTATTTTATTTTATTAACATTATTTTACATATCCCATTAGTCCTAAATTGTTAACGATAATAATGTCGCTCTTTTTGTAATGTGTTTTTCATTATATTACGTCCTCCTAGTCCTATATGTGCGGAGTATCCATCTAATATACAAAAAACCGTAAAAATAGTAAAAATAACTTATAAAATGTGCGTATTTTATTTAACGGTTTTCCTCATTTACGCCGGGCGTGTCGCGCTACGCGCTCCATACGCGCTCACTCAGCAGCTTTCTGTCCGTCCGCGTCGCTCGTGGAAACGTGACATCACGGATTCACGAAAGCAGGATCTCGTTTCGTGTTTCGTGCATCATGATTTAAAATATCACACAATAGCCTAATCACCTAATTCTGATCAACGTTTGATATTTTGTGATTGTAAGATTTGTAAGTTATGTAATTGTTTTACTTCCTGCATCATTGGTCGTAATAATTTAACTGTCGCAAACTGAGATCACAATGTCACAAACCTTAAAATGCATGCAGCAAAATTTGGTCTTTGGTAATCTTGCTACGATTTTTTTTCTATTCATAGACAGACTTAACTTGAATAATTTAACCCATTGTTAACTCTACGCCTATTGTTTAGTAATGTAATGACAAAATTTCCCGAAATCCCTAGGGGTAGCTAAAATTGATTTTTCTGTCTATAGCTTTTCCGTAGGTACGATCTATGAGCGTCAGATTCCATTTAAGTAGAAGAATTATTTATTATGGTATTATGTAATTAAATAAAAAAAAAACAGCTACTTACACTTTTCTTTTGGTTAGGAACTACTATGTACAAACTAAAGAATATTTAATTTTATGAAGAAGAATAGAAGAAAAGTTAAAAAGAAGAGAATATTCATAAGCAAATTCAGTATTAAAAAATAATGGGCAACATGCAAGAGTGATTGCTTTATTACACACGACATCGCTAGATATGCAATGGCCCGTACTGACGATTAATTAGCTCAGTACGTAATATTTATGCAAAAAGCTAAATTCATTAAATCTTGAGCATTTTATTAACCACGACGAGCAATAATGTTACAGGCTGGGCTTCAGCCGCGCGTTTCTAGTACAGATTCATAATTAATAGCCACATTGAGTAGGTACGCCACATAACAAGGTTTATTGTTTAGTAATAGGTATATCTTAAATATCAGTTTTTATTTGGGGTTCCATACACGAAAGAGATTACAGAAGAGAATAAGTCATAATAGGAATAAACAGACTTCGTGTTGCTGCTTTTAAGGATAAGGACATAAGTTGCTAACGCCTTAAGCACTAGTGCGTAGTGGCACTGAACCACCGCGCCGTACCCTTCAAACTGAAACGTAAAAGCCCCTCTATAGTACGAAATAGGACTGACGAAATATGACTGCGCTGAACACATTAGTAGCCACAGTTCTTATTAACTAGGACTTCTTCATCACTCACTCAGACACAGGGTATTTTTGAAATAAAAATAATGTTTTTAATAAGGGTAAAAGTACCAGCCTTATCTGCCACTTTGCACATTGTTTTGAATAATAGAAGTTTAAAATACTATCTTCATTTAAAAGCTTTCATTTAACATTGTTTTTTTAATTTAGACCACGTCTACTTATCCTAATGAAATGATATTTTTCATGTTGGTTCAGCTCTGATGACAACGCCTTTTAATTGTACGATTGTACCTAAGGGTGACTTGTTTCAACTACCAGGCGACGGAATTCTTCAACGATCAGTAGAACAGACACGAAGCTTTACGAATACATACATCTCCATTCATAGTTCATCATGATCTGAGTGCTACGCCGAGGATTGGCTCCATTACTGGGAACTGCTGAGCTGACAGTAGAACAGACACGAATATTTATCGATTCATGGTGATCTGGATGCTGAAATTTGCTCGATAGGTCAGAATTTCTGAACGTTTAGAGAACGAAAAATATTTTTTAAATCGCACATAACTTAGAAAAGTTATTGGTGTGTGCCACTTGGATTTGAACCCACACGACTTGATTGACAGGCCAGTTAGACACTGGGCTGTCTTCGCAGCATTTACTCCTATTTCATATGATGGAAATGGAAACGGAACGGAACGAAAAAAAATGGAACGGACACGAAAGTTTAAATAGTCCTTCAAATTTAGAACAATTTTACAGAAAAAGAAAATAATTAATTTTTTTATACAAGTTTTTATTTAAGTAAGTACTTATACTTATTTTTTTTAGTAACAAAATGAACTTTGCCCTCATTTTGATACATTATAATTTTTTTTATAATATAAAAGCTTGTCACGATCTATTTGTTTACTCAGATAGATCTCGCCACAAGCTTTTATATGATGACCTGAAGAAGACAGCAGGTAACCGTTGGATACAGAGGCGCCAAAATCGGGACGAGTGGCGTCAATTGAGGTAGCCCAATTTTCGGCAGTGGACCCTCAAAAGATCCAGAAAAGATGGATGGATGTAGGTATGTACGGGATAAAACCTCTAAAGTAGAATGTATCTAGATAAGTTATTATGGGCAACATCCCTAATCTTTTAAAAGCACTAGCTTAGTTACTTTATGTCAGAAATCGCAGCAAAATAAGTAGCCACTTTCCTCTCATAGGTACCTAATTCACGTAGGAAAGTTTTTTTCTCTCAGGACCTTTGATTAACTAGAAAGCGGCCCGACTAGGCCTGGCTTGGTGGACCGAAACCCGATAGAAACCACAACGCCGTATAGTTTTCACTCTAAGTAGGGCATACGCGGACGGCCAACCTGCTCTCTTGACGATAGGGTCTACTGTGTGGGTAATACGGGGTATTGCTACGCTATTGTGTCATTAGAATACGAATAGATTTAGGATTTAGTAGATATTATGTAGATTTCAAAAACACGTGAGCGTAGGTATGGGAAAGAAGCTTCTTAACATACCTATATTAAATTAAATCGTTTATGCTCTTAACGATTGAGGTAATTAACTAAACAGATAGTAGGCAGTAGGTACGCGCCGTGATACGCATTTACTGTTTTAAAATAATTGTGTAACTCTGTTATAGTAAAGTCACAATTGTTCGCAAATTTTAATATTATGTTCGATTGACATAATTAATGCATTCCATTTCGAGCTGTTAACTCTAGTTTTAATCAAACAATTATTAGTAACGGGGGCCGCATCAACGGCTTACCGATGTCAGTAATTGCACGAAAGTGGTCGTGCCGGCCGCAGAGTTCCCATCGTTGAGCAATTCGACAATTAGACACAATCACGCAATCGAAACAAATCAAAATCAATTCGAGTCACACTCACATATGACACGATTCACACTGTAAACAGTTTTGTCTACAAACTACTAATCAAAAATCCGTCCAATGTTACCGTTACACGGTAACTAGTAATGTTCTCGCATAGATTTATTTTATTACTTTTAAAACCTAGGTCGTAAATTCTCCACTACACAGATATGTTCTACCAATTTTTCTACCCTTAAAGATTCAGAAAAGCGTATCGCCTCCAGAAAGGATCGGCAATCATTTCCAGCCGGAAAAAATCTTCCATTTGAGGTCAGGTTTTAAGCGAGCGAAGTTATGGACAGTTAGTACAAGTAGTTTCTTACATTAGGTACAGCTTCGGAATTCATTGGGCCGAATATAGTGGTTGGTATGTAAGGAATTCATAAAAAAAACATAACTATTAATATTTATTTTCACGTCTTCCTCTTTGGTCTAGTGCAGTGATGGGCAAACTACGGCCCGCGGGCCAACTCCGGCCCGCGAAAGTATTTAATCCGGCCCGCCGAGGGTCCGTCGACATGGATAGTTTAGGGCAAAAGCCATAACATTTGTGTGTAATGCTGTAATATTTTTATAATATTATAACACAAAATGCATTTTTTCTATAATTCTGGCCCTCCTCTAGAATTTCTAAACCTTTGTGGCCCGCCATTAAAAAAGTTTGCCCACCACTGGCTCTAGTGTCTACCTAATGGCGCTGGCCAGCTCGCTGAGCTGGAGGTTCTGGGTTCGATCAAGCAATAATGTAGATACATATTATTGTTTTTTTTTTTAATTCCAATAGGTAGTGGAATTGTGCTCAGCCCAGTG
Organism: Carterocephalus palaemon; assembly: GCA_944567765.1. Lineage (NCBI taxonomy): Eukaryota > Metazoa > Arthropoda > Insecta > Lepidoptera > Hesperiidae > Carterocephalus > Carterocephalus palaemon. The sequence continues at coordinate 10,796,045 of OX155641.1, read as the reverse complement.
TATTGCAATATGCTCACCATCTACATGCAATGGCGTACCTATCTTGGGTGGAGCAAGCGCCCCGGGCGCTTTTCAAAGGTGAACTCACAACATTGAATATAATTTGTAATTTTAATAATCGCCTATAATTTAAATTGTAAAAATAGCAAAATACACCAATAAAATTCATATGAAAAATTTCCATGATAAAGAATTATTTGAAAGGCCACAACTTTGATGTTGCCACGGCATGCCCAGTATGGGGATATGCATGGGACCTACGTACACCTAAAAAGTAGGTATTGTATACCTATACCTACTGTCTATGCCAATGACTACACAGCTTCGATGTCTTCGAGGAAATCATGCGTAACATTTTATGTTTATTGTCTATAATTTCTGGTAGTGTAGACACAGAATACATAATAGTACTAGTGTATTTAAGAATTCCACATTCAGTGCAAGTTCCATGCAGTATGTACTCGTATCATTCATATCACTCATTGAACACTTACGTAAATCGACCCAAATAACTCGCCGGTGTCAGCACAAAAATCAGCGTTGCCAGAATGTAACTTTTGTTACATTTTACGTTACTTTTGACCCTCTCATGTAACTTCCATGTAACACGACTCAAAATGTAACTTTTACGTTACTTTTAGGACTTATTAAAATATTTAAATATTTTCCGCAAATAATAAATAATCGTGAAACGGAACGCATCCAATAAAGTTTTTGGTTTTTGTTCCCTTGATTTTGTGACCAAATCTAAAAGATGATGTTGATGATGTAGAGCTACAAAAGGAATGGAAAAAGCATGCTTTCCTCGATCATTGTGAATTAGATTTATCTCAAAATGTTGGGGAATATTGGGGAAAAGTATTGAAATTGAATGATGTGACTGGTCCAATGTTTCCAAATTTAAAAAAAGTTATTGGGCTTTTACTTGTGTTGCCTTTTTCAAATTTTAATGCATGCGTCGAACGAATTTTCAGTCAACTGAAATTAATAAAAAGTGATAACAGGATCAGGCTACAAACAGAAACCATTTCTGCTTTGATGGCTACAAAAGCGAATATTACAAACGCCACAAAATTTGAGCCATCAAAAGCAATGATGCATGCAAAAATAAAATATAGCAAGAGTGGTGAAGGTACTAATTATTGCGCTATATCGCTATGTCACAAAGTGTGGACAACGATGCTAATATTTTATATATTATGCTTTTTTTTTTCGGGTTCCAGTGCGAATTAACTACCTTTTTCATTAATAGGTTTATGATGAGGTTTTTTTTTATAAATTGATTGGTATATTTTAGCTTTTGAAATAAGTTTCTAAATTTGTTGGTGTATATCTTTCACATTATTAATTATATGTTTTTCTTTTTTAGGATTATCAGTCAATTATTTTATCAAAAAATATCACGATTCTTTCGAAGCTTTACTAATGGGACAGAAAACATTTTTAGTTTTTGTGTAATAAAGTGTCATATTAAAGTATTAGTGTTATTTTCCACATAAAATATGGAAATGTAACTTTTGTCGTGAAAATGTAACTTTTTGAGGTGTCTCATGTTACATTTGACTATCTGCCACTGGCAACACTGACAAAAATAGCAATCGTACAGAATTGTTCGAGCGGATTGTAATTGTAAACAATTCAAAATTAAAACACCTGGATGCAGTCGGTTTGTAAGGAGAAGAGACCCCTCGTACTTTTACATTGAAAAATAGTTTCGTAGTGAACTGATTGTAAACCTAGAATTGAGAATCAGTAATTTATCATGGATTCGGCGTCATCAAATTCTAATCAATGCAGTCATAATTGCATTGGGTGATTTGGGTGGCATTTTAAGGCGAGAGGAGCAATAGGAAGGTACATCAATCCTAACAAGAAGAAACAACTATAACTCACCACATCTATCTAGCCAGCCCTCTGCGCGACAAGGGAAAGGAATCACAATCTTAATTTCATCACTCGGGCTCCTCATCTTGGTGGCACAATTCGATATTAGACAATCGTAGGACAGTATTTGGCACTACAATGGTTCATCACTTCACATTTCACTACAGTTCACTAAAGAATCAGCCATACAGTAACACGATGGCTACACTACACTTGGCGATTCCTCAGCCGCCGCACCTCACTTTCACCAGCTGTCGATAGAAAGAAAACTATGTTAATCATTGTCTTGGGTATTGTTAATTGTTGGTCGTCGTTGATGTTGACAATCTTAGTAGGTAGGCAAGTACAATGTTTAAACCAAGGTAGGTTTAAGACAAGCAAGAAATCCAAATCAACGGATAGTTTCTACCTAACTAACCTGTCCTACCTACTAACGAACAAAACGAATCAACTAATGTTTATAATAATACCCTCTGCTCTGGACTAGAGTAACCCAGACAGTCCCAGACACATTTGAGCGCATTTGAGTCAGATTGAGTCTTGTTCAGACTGTCACAGTTGTCATGGGCGACAGTGGATGGGTGGTTCTCTGGTGCTACGTGCTCGTTTGCTATGTTATAGTCATAAAAAAACTCACAATATTATATTCGTTCCTCACTGTTAAATAATTAATTTAACTTAAACTAATTACTTAATATTTTAACTTACACTAAAAACTAAATAAAAGAAAAAATATAAATATAAAAAGAAAAATATAACATGTTCAAAACAATATTTTTATTTAAAACTAATAAACTTTCATTCAAAAATATAATTATATTTACCTGTATTCTTTTTTAATATAATACTTCATCAACGACCTATTACAAATACTCAATAACCTTTAGCACACACTCAACCTTAGTAATTATTGTATTGAAATCAATAAAATACGTTAGGTTATTAAATTCAACACATTTGTAAATATTGAAGACAATACTTCCGCGCACGTGATAACAACATTACGGTGACAATCCACACACCCAACCCTCATGCCAGCTTTGAAAAACTAATAGAATAAAACTGGATTGCTCAGCTCGTTGGTTGGTCGGCCGCTGTCGGAGGTTTCATTCAGTTTGGCTTGCCAACATTTTGCCAATCAAGTTCTTTGATATATGTATATGAATGAAATACCGATATCTTACTTCTCTGTCGTATTGTATTGATTTCACCTTAGAACAAAATGCGCGCGCAATCGCAACTCTCTCAAAAACATTTATTGGTATTGCAACATTTTAAATATTTGAAAATATTCATTCTATGCCACGAGACGGTTTCAAATTCACAATTCAGTCGAACTGCAATACGCTTCGCAATACGTGCAAAAAAAAATTTTTTTACATTCGAACAAAGCTTACATAAATATTATAACGATTATTAGTAAATCATTACGTATTTTATTCCGTGGACGTGTAATACAGCACTCTTCTATTTTCAGCTATACGGTATTTTTATGCTCTTTCGTACTGGCGTAATCAACCAAGGAACAATAACAAAATAAATAGGTAGTATAAAAGGTACTCTGTGGGTAGTATCGTCCAAAAATTATCTTACTACTAAACTAAGTCCGCCAGAGAATGTTGCCAGATATTATCTATGGTTGCCAGTCTGAAACCACAGAGTACCTTCTGAAACTGATGGCTGTATATTATTCAACAACTCGTGCCAGGCCGATCCATAAACTTATTTAGACCGTATTTGACGTTATCCAAAAAAAAAAACAGTTTGTGGTTCAAGATGGCACTGAAAGCACTCGTTGGACAAAGTGAGTAAAAAATTATTAATTTTCTCTAGGAATTAGTTATTGTCGCACTATTAAAATATGCAATTGGATGTCATATAGGATCAGTAATTTAGTAAAACAAATTATTCCCAATATGACTATGACAATATACTAATATTTCTTCCCCGACATTCCCAACATTGTCACGATGAGTAATATGGTAAACGAAATAAATAGTATTTTTGAGCAAAGTATGTTTTCAATTTCAACCTTTCAAGATGTTTATTTTTCATAATAAATTTGACGACCCAAAATTATTCCTTTTGGATGTCTTTTCTTTAGTACCAGTATAAAAGTACTGTTTTTATGTTAGTTTAAGCTTGTAAACAAACTGTTATTTGGAAAACTTAACCGAAAAGTCCATAAAATATCGAAATAGTTATGAATAAGTTTCATAATGTGGTATAATAAATCTGTAGTATTGCAGCTGAAGCTCAATGCTGAAGGCTGAAGGTATTGATTTTCTGTCAACCTGAATGTAGTGGGGCGTAATTTGTACGTCATTCATTCATTCCGCCAAACTTACACTAACATTTAAAACACCATAATATGAGCAGATCTGATGGTGCCTTGCTAAAATAGGTGCTGCCTACTAATAATCAACATATTTCTTAACAGTTTACTTTACTGGGAATAGTGAAAATTAAATAGAATTTAAAAATTAGTTCTGTTAATATATAATTGCATTAGCATTAAATATTAGTATTTGCATACTTTACACCACACTCAAAGTACTTTATGAGTTTTGCAGATATAGAGCAAATTTTCTTCACTGCAAAACCTATTTATGCTGTTTATTTACATGTTAAGATTTAATGTCATGATTTTAATGATTACAACGAAGATTACAACATTAAAAATAAAATCAACATTATAATGTTATATACTATATTATCTAGTAGTGGACACCCGCAGCTTTGTTTGTGTAGGATTAGACCCATTAACGGCAAAGTTTCATACTAACTTTGCAACCCCGTTTTACCCCCTTAAGGTGTGAATTTTAAAAAATCCTTTCTTAGTGCTCCCCTATGTTATAAAAGAAACCCCTGTGCAAAATTTAAAGTTTCTAACCCTTATAGTTTAGGCCCTGTGTTGATATGTCAGTCAGTCAGTCACCTTCTCCTTTTATATAATATATAGATATAGATAGATATGATAATTATGTTGAGGCTTACTCTACTTTTAACATAAGATTTTCTAAGATTTGAAAAATATAACTTCAAATTAATTATATTCTATGCAGAGATTATGAATGAGGTGATCCGCTACCGCGGACCCAAAGGGAAGGAGATTCAGCGCATGGAATGGAGGATCCTTATTGTGGATCAACTCTCCATGCGAATGGTATCAGCCTGCTGTAAAATGCATGACATCTCTGCTGAAGGCATAACTTGTAAGCACCAATCATTATTAAAATGAAAACCATACAGTAATATGCAGATATATAAAACTATTAAAATTGATAATGTTCTAGTGGTGGAGGATATCCATAAGAAGAGAGAACCCCTTTACACAATGGATGGAATTTACCTTATCACTCCTTCAGAAAAGTCAGTCCATGCTCTTATCAATGACTTTTCAGTTGGTAATCGCATAATGTACAAAGCTGCTCATGTTTTCTTCACTGAAGGTAAATAATCAATATTTAGTACTCATTCTGTACATCTAGCTGTTGTAGTATTATAACAGAGGAAGTATCTAGATATTTTTATTATTTTAATTTGAATACACCACCACTACCACACCTCCCAACCGCACCATTATCTACATTGATTTAAATTAACTTTACTTTTTAGTGTAGCTAGAAATCTGGAGTTTGTATATTAAAAAAAAATTTCTATCATACATTTGTATCTCCATCCTTCATGTGCTTGAATTTAAGTTGCACTGGCTATTTTGTTTCATTTTTTTACAGCTTGTCCCGATGTTCTCTTTGATGAATTATCTCGTAGTCGAGTAGCAAAATATATCAAAACATTAAAGGAAATCAACATAGCTTATGTACCATATGAACAACAGGTTTGTTTTTATTATTGCTAACAACACATACAGCTAAAAATGATTTTTTTTATCAATACAATATTTAGTAGGGAAATACTTAAATAATGTAATTGTTTTACATGCTGCTTTTGATTAGTCTGCCCTGAGGAATTGTTCAATGAACTGTGCAAGTCTTCAGCTGGCAGAAAAATCAAAACTTTGAAGGAAATCAACATTGCTTTCTTACCATACGAGAGTCAGGTGAATATCCCCATAGGTATTGAATATAAATACAAGTACATGTTTAATATTATCATATGAGTACTAATAACAACTTTCAAAAATATTTACTAGCGTTTTTTTAATAGGTCTTCTCCTTGGACTCCCCGGAAACATTCCAGTGCATGTATAACCCAGCCTTGGCACAAACAAGAAACGCCAATATGGAGCGCATTGCTGAACAAATAGCCACTCTCTGCGCCACCCTCGGAGAGTACCCTTCTGTGCGCTATCGCAGGTTTGTTAACCATGTGTATCAACATTAAAAAAAATGTTTCATGTATTCATTTTTATTACTAGTTTCATTTAATTATGAAGACCATCTTCTTGTTTAATAATATCATCAGATCATTTAAATCTAAGCCATAACATTACACCAATAATCTGGTATTGAAATCTACAGACTCTTACTTTCATGATCATTATGGAAAAATTTCTTTCATTCAGGTTTACACATGCTGTTTTCCTTCCCTGTTACATATTATTTATGTATCACAATTTTGTTACAGTGACTGGGAGCGCAATGTAGAACTGGCGCAACTTATCCAGCAAAAGCTAGACGCCTACAAGGTACGTTATATTAATCCTTTTACCGCAATAGAGATGTTGACACACTATAGTGCTTAAATTTGTATATAAATTAAAATCAATTTCAAAAATAAGTCTTCATCCCTATTTACTTAGTTAACACTTGAGATCAACAATATGAAGCATATAACCAACTTTATGAAGTCTGAATTTTGCTCTGGTGGAACCACCCGCATGTTGTGGCCTGCTGTGCAAAATTATATAGGTATAGGTTATTTTTAACTTAAAATAAACTTAATGCAATTCTTTTGTTAGGTTATAGTAAAGTATTAAAATAAATAAATAATCCAAGAAGATCACAAGAAGAATAAGTAATGGTGGGTATGGTAATGTTGGGTACAGAAATAGCATAATTGTGTATTATTATTAATGATTTCTTTCTTTCTATTATTTATTAACTTTCACACAGGCGGATGAGCCGACGATGGGCGAGGGTCCGGAGAAGGCGCGCTCCCAGCTGCTGGTGCTGGACCGCGGCTTCGACTGCGTGTCGCCGCTGCTGCACGAGCTGACGCTGCAGGCCATGGCCTACGACCTGCTGCCCATCGAGAATGATGTCTACAGGTGATCATTTCCAACACAACTCAACATAGGATCACCATAGATCACAGAACTCCTCAAAATGACAAGGTTCAAGCAATGACAACAATTGGGTATTTGAATATTTTTTTTTATGTGATAAATGAAAAGATCATATATAAGTTTTATAACAAAACTATTTTTTTTTCTTTTTTTCTCGCAATAATTTAAAAGTTATTTCAAAATAAAAATTCAATTCAATAATTTTTGAATCCAGTACCGAAGACACGCCGACAACTCCCGAACAAACCCGAGCGCGTGTGACTTCATAATGTTAGTTTTCATTGTTAAATATTTAAAGGATGATGGACAAAAATGTATGGAACCTGGTACCGGTGCGTGATTCATCTTGATTGGACATGGGGTACCAAAATGGCCATCCTCCTTTATATAACATTTTGACGTCACAAATATGGTGACCAATCATGGCGCGTTTATAGTCACGTGATTTTTATTCAAATTTCATCAATTTTTAATTGTTTATAATTAATTGAAAAAAAAAACATTTTTAAGTTTTTTGCATTAAATATCAATATTATTAATAATATAGTATTAAAATAAATTAAAAAAATCAATAAATTTTTTTTTTCAAATACCCAATTGACAGGCCCGTTGGCGCAATCGGTAGTGACCCTGTCTGTTGCGCCAAAGGTCGTGGGTTCGAATCCCACTCAGGACAAATATTCGTGTGACGAACACTTGTATTTGTTCTGTGTCTGGATGTCAATATTATCTATTTAAGTATGTATCTAAAAATATCTATGTATGTATATCAGTCTCTGACACCCATAACACAGGCTCGCGCCTACTTTGGGGTCAGATGGCCGTGTGTAAAAATGTCCAAGATATTTATTTATTTATTTATTAATGGTAGATGGTGCTGATTGGACTTTACAGATCATGGTCTCTGACCTGCTTCCCATTGAGAAGGGAGACTGTAGGTCTTATCACAACCTGTCAATGCCCCGTAAGGAACATTATCAATTGATGTAATACAAACAAGGTGGTTTTTTGCCACATGTTTAATTCAGACTCGCTCACTGCGACCCATAGACGTCCCACTACTGGTCACGGGTCTCTCCCACAGACACAGCTGCGGGAATTCTAGAGATACTCCACCATGCTGCTCCAATGCGGATTTCTGGAGGGGTTAGTGGCCAACCCAGTGTCGAATGTTCTTAAGCCACCCGAAAGTCTTCGACAAGGCTTAGCGACTGTTTCCACCATTGAAAACAATCGGGACCGACGGCTTTTGGTGCCCTCCGAAGCACGGTAGCGTCCATGAAATTTTGCCACTAGCGGTCACCCATCCACAAACCGACCGCGCCCGTCGTTGCTTAACTCTTTCGATCACATTGAATCGACGCGAGCCATTAGGCTATTCAGGATAGGTCAGTTTAATTATTTTATAAATGTAATGATTAGGTTTAGGTTTTATGAAAAGCTCATTCTAATAATTCACACTACATATACTACCTATACTTGTAAACTACTGACCGACAGGTTTATCTGATTTTGTTCTCGTATTTGTATTAGCTTGGTGTTTCTATAAACAAATCGTTAATTTGCAGATATGAAGCATCGCAAGGGCAAATGAAGGAAGTACTGCTGGACGAGAACGACGAGCTGTGGGTGGAGCTGCGCCACCAGCACATCGCGGTCGTGTCCACGTCTGTCACCAAGAACTTGAAGAAGTTCACTGATTCCAAGCGCATGGGTGGAGGTATATCATATATAACTACTAGTGGACGCCCGCAGCTTCGCTCGCGTGGAATTAGACATAATAATATATGTTTATTTTACACCCTTACAAAATCTTTACAAACTTTGAATGCCATATTTATTTATATCTAATCAACAGCCTATAATATAAATTTTATGCTTCTAGTTCTGAAAATGACAAAACTTTCATAGAACCTTTCAACCCCCTTTTGAACCCCTTACAACACTTTTTTCCAAATAAAAAGTAGCCTATGTCCTTTCTCAGGCTCTAGACTATCTGTGTACCAAATTTCATTTAAATCGGTTCAGTAGTTTTGGCGTGAAAGCGACACAGACAGACAGACAGAGTTACTTTCGCATTTATAATATTTGTATGGATTATCAACAACTTATAACTATTATCAACAACTTAAAATTGTAATAAGACTTTTTCTTAATGCCAACTTGGCTTATCGAAGACTCCGCGGCGTAGTGCTCAATGAACCTGGCTTGTTGAACCGTGGGTCCTGGGTTCTAATCCCAGGTGGGGCAGATATTTATTTAGCACATAAGTTCTAAGCATTATTTTGGATTACATAATGACCTTCAGAAAATATCGAAATTGAAAACACGTGTAGTAGTAAAACGTATCGTTATTTATAGACTATATTGTGATATATTGTCAATCAATAATAACCTAGTGTATCCCTATCCTTTTCTATTACATAATGAGCCTATTTGTAATAATAATAATGCTCTATAACAACTGTAAGGTGTCGAGCAACTAAAGATTTTATGATTAAAACTAGTGGACCCCCGCAGCTTCGCTCGCGTAGAATTAGACCCATTCACCACGTCTTCCCGCGATCGGGTTGCCCACTTGACTTCAAAAACGGCTAAGTTTCATACTAACTTTGTACCCCCGTTTTACCCCCTTAGGGGGTGAATTTTCAAAAATCCTTTCTTAGTGCTCCCCTACGTTATAAAAGGAACCCCTGTGCAGAAATTCAAGTTTCTAACCCTTATAGTTTAGGCCCTGCGTTGATATGTCAGTCAGTCAGTCAGTCACCTTCTCCTTTTATATATATAGATAAAAACTGTCTAATCATCATTTCTCTCTGCTAAAGGAGACAAGCAGTCGATGCGGGACCTATCACAGATGATAAAGAAAATGCCGCAGTACCAGAAAGAGCTGTCCAAGTATGCGACGCATCTGCGGCTGGCCGAGGATTGCATGAAAGCGTACCAGGGCTATGTCGACAAACTGTGCAAGGTCGAACAGGTGGGCACAGGAATTAATTAAACTACGATAATCATGAAGCAATTTTCAATTTGGTGGAAACAGTCGTTAAGCCTTGTCGATGACCTATGACCTTCGGGTGGCTTGAGAACATTAACACAGTCAACACAGTCAAATAATTTATTTCGCTATGAGGTGATTAGACACGCTTAACGAAAGTCTAGGTACCTAACTAAAAACTACTTAAACTACTAACTGATCTATATAAGGCAAAGGATTAGCTATTGATTATTGAATGAATAGCTAATCCTACACAGGTGTCTAACTTGCCTTAAGATAAATTTACAATAATTACCTACCACTAAGCTAAGCTCTAAGTCACGATAGACTATCTATATGGTCATCGGCTTTAGGAAGAATTTACAATATTCTTATCCTATGCCCTAGTGTAGGCCGAGAGAGAAAAAAGCCGGAGGAAAAAACTCTCGGTACTCTTTTAAAATTCAAATTAATTTTTACAGAAAAATGCACAGTATGACCATGACATGATTAAGTCAGACACGAGACAGCCAATCGTGTATGCCAAGAATCACCCCATATGCCACCTGCTTACAATTTTTAGTATAATTAATACAGAAGCATAGTGATAGCCTGTCAGAGTTTAATTCAGTCCCATGCCTTTATATCATCCAAATACTCCTGAATATTATAATAAGCTTTTCGACATAATGTTTGTTTGATGGTTTTTTTAAACCTTTGTAAAGGCAGAGACTGAATTCGACACTGGGTTGGCCACTAACCACTCCACCAATCCGCATTGGAGCAGCGTGGTAGAGTATGCTCTAGCAGCTGCGTCTGTGATGCGTCTGAGCGATCGACCGAGTAAAGCAAAGTAGGATGCGTTCGGTGTGTAGATTGATGACCTAGTGAACTAGACTAGACATGTTGAGTCATGACATGCGTATTAAAAAGATTTGTGTACAAGCCTTCGCCATCCTTACGTTTTTCTTTTCCTATTTGTAGATATGTTTAACCCTTTATGATTTTTAGGATCTCGCCATGGGCACTGATGCAGAGGGTGAAAAGATTAAGGATTATATGCGGAGCATTGTACCTGTGCTCCTTGACCAGGTAAGCACCATTGTCTTGTTCTTGTCACATAAAATACACCCTTTCATATTTTTACCATTGGATTCGAGACTTTAAGCAGATAAAATTGACGCTGAGTGCTCTTTAACACATTATAACACCACGCCTGTATTTTCCCACTAGCTTTTACCCGCGGCTCCGCCCGCGTGGTCAAAGGGAATTAACAATGAGTTGTTTATCATACATGACAACGCCATCTATTAACAACATCCGGAACTAAATATCTAGCAAATAACAAAACATCGATATCTTCCCATGAGGATGTTTTACCGCGGTAAAAAGTAGCCTGCGTCACTCTCCACCCTCCTCACTATCTCCACACACAAAAACCATACCATATAATAGCTTCGTTGCGACGTGAAAGCCGGACAAACAAACAAACACACTTTCACATCTATATATATAAAAGGAGAAGGTGACTGACTGACTGACTGACTGACTGACTGACTGACTGACTGACTGACATATCAACGCAGGGCCTAAACTTTAAGGGCTAGAAACTTGAAATTTTGCACAGGGGTTCCTTTTATAATGTAGGGGAGCACTAAGAAAGGATTTCTGAAAATTCACCCCCTAAGGGGGTAAAACGGGGGTGCAAAGTTAGTATGTAACTTTGCCGTTTTTGAAGTCTTTAGACGGGTAGACGTCGTTAATGGGTCTAATTCTACGCGAGCGAAGCTGCGGGCGTCCACTAGTTTATAATATTAGTATGGATTGTGCTAATTAGAGGTGTGATATTGCAGACGGTGACGAACTACAACAAGATGCGGATCATTGCGCTGTACATAATGTCCAAGAACGGCATCTCGGAGGAGAACCTGAACAAGGTGGTGACGCACGCGCAGCTCGACGCGCCCGACAAGCAGACGCTGCTCAACCTGGCCAACCTCGGCATCAACGTCATCATCGACGTATGGGAAAAACTTTTCATTATTTCTTTATTTATAACGCTTGATCAAACTCTTTTCAAAGTTATGAGCTATTGACAGCCTAGTTTCAAATTATTTATTAACTAGTGGACGCCCGCAGCTTCGCTCGCGTGGAATTAGACGTAACATAACCTAAATACAAAATTTCATTGAAATAATGTAGGTATATACGAAAATCTTTTATACCTACTAACTTTGCACCCCCCTTTTACCCCCCTTAAGAGATGATTTTCGAAACTCAATAAAAAACCTTCATAGGTACTGAATTTCATTCGAATAACATCAAAAACAAACAAACACAAAGTTTCATACTAACTTTGCACCCCCGTTTTACCCCCTTAGGGGGTGAATTTTCAAAAATCCTTAGTGCTCCCCTACGTTATAAAAGGAACCCCTGTGCAAAATTTCAAGTTTCTAGCCCTTATAGTTTAGGCCCTGCGTTGATATGTCAGTCAGTCAGTCAGTCACCTTCTCCTTTTATATATATAGATTATTATTAATTAATTATAATTGTCTCATGCTGTAAATGTGAAGGAGGAAACTTGCATTTCTGAGAGTTCTCCATACGCCTATGAAGGCTGCCAATCCACTCTCTGTTAACGTGATGGATGAGCGTGTAACATGGGGATGAAAAAAGTGTTGTGGTGGGGATGACGTGCTTAATTATATCACAATTTTTGCATGTGCTGTACGCGCCAGGTTTTTTTAATTTTTATTTATACAAATGTACGGAAGATGCTGCTGCCCATCTCTTTGAATTTAATTAATGTAAACTTCATTCAGGGTAACCGCAAGAAGCAATACCAAGTACCGCGGAAGGAGAGAATCACTGAACAAACGTACCAAATGTCACGATGGACTCCAGTCATCAAGGTAAAGATATTTAAAGAATCCTGTGTGAAATTAAATATTGAATTTTGTAACGTTAAAACGTATTTATCTTGAATGCTCTGAATTTATAGAATTGATTTTCAAAGTATGTGAATACAAATACGTGAATTTCTGCTTGCTCTTTTTCTATAGATGTATAGATGTGTAATACTGTATATACGTAATAAAATAAGTAGTAGTAGTCCTTACTAGTATTATTAGGAAAGTGTGTTTGTTGGCTTATCATTCTCCTCCTCAAAGGACTGATGGATCAATGTGATTTTTTGCATAGATGTAGTAAACGGCCTGGAGAGTCACATAGGCTACTTTTATCTGGAATGTCAAAACAGTGGAATAAACGTACGATTTTGAATCGATAATCATTGATACATTTTTAATCGATTGAATCGATGCTATCTCGGATTATGTTCGGCCGAACTGCGGGTCAAGCTAGATTTTGATAAGTGGTAATCTTTGGTACAGCTTGCCGTTGATAAAGACTGTAATGCTTATAAAATTAGAAACCATCCCCTGATGGTAGAAGTAATTCTGCAAGGAAAACTATTTGTCTTGGACGGAGCCGCGGGAAATGCTAGTTAATAAATTAATCATTTTATTTTTTTGACATTTTATTGACACTAGTCTGGTATGAACCATTTTGGTTTTGCCACAGTAAATACAATATTATCTATGATGTTTCATGTCATGTCTCAACATAAACTCACATTTCCAAGGATATCATGGAGGATGCGATTGAAGATAAACTGGACCAGCGCCACTTCCCATATCTAGCCGGTCGAGCGCAAACTTCTGGCTACCAGGCGCCAACAAGGTAAATTTACATAAGCTACATTTAATTACAAGCTACATGTAATTTGTTCAGAGTCGGTACCACGATACCACTCACTACAGGTACCACTGAAAATCAGCGCTATTACGCGTTATGCGTTGTAGCTTAATGCTGAGTGGTCACCTTTTTTTGTCACAGCCAGCATACAGGTCTTTAATTTAAGTTAATAATTGTTAACACAAAACCAAGATGACCAATTTATAAATAATGTTATGTGTACAACTGTCTGTGTAATGTAATTATGCTGAAATGTGATAAAAATAAATGTATCTATCTATCTATCTATCTATCTACAACCCTTAGACCATAGCTAATGGCAGGCAAAGTTTGGGGAGCTCTAGCTAGAGCATACTCCACCGCGCTGCTCCAATGCGGAATGGTGGAGGCATGGTGCTAGCCCGGTGTCGAATGTTCTCGAGCCACCGAAAGCCTTCAATAAGACTTAGATGTTGTTTTACAATAGAAATGATCACGTACGATCGACGCGAGCCGTTTACATAATGCAATTGAAAAGTAGTACATCAAAGTAAGGAAGTAAAAAATAATTAATTTTTGTAATTAAGTAAAAAAGAATTAATTTTGAAACATACATTTGATTATATTAAATCAATTTCAGCGTCCGATACGGCCACTGGCATAAGGATAAGGCTCAACAGACTATCAAGAATGTGCCCCGCCTGATTGTTTTTGTTGTTGGAGGTAACTATTTTAAATTTTAAATACCTAATCCATTCATGTGGCATTTTACAATACCTAAATAGTCATACTACACATCCAACACTGACAAAAGAAAGTAAAACATAATGAGCTTCTTTGTTGCAATATTTTTAGGTATATTTATATGACAAGACAACATAACAAGATATTAATAAGATATACACTTTTATTACTGCAGTGTAATAACATTAAATTGTTAAATTTACTGAATTTTATATAACAATATTATTTTATATAATATATTTTTGTAACAATAATCTCAAGTTATTGTTTAACCAAAATTCCAAAATTAATGCAACATAAACATAATGCACAATGTTGATGATGAAGCCTATATTATACCTATAGTAGGGGAGCCCAAGAGGGGGATTTTGCGGGATACTCAAGCGCGTAAGTTTAATATACAGTGGGATACCTTGTACCCGGTTAAGTACCTCCACCAAATATGAGCCCCATATATAAATGGGGCCGTCAAGGATAAAGGATCAGATTAGTAAAAAAAAAAATTTGTCATCAGAAATTCTTGAGCGCGTTAGATTAAGGTAGGGTGAGTTAATTACATGCTAAAAAGTGTATATTCCACTAATCTTACAATTTGAGAGTAACGTAAAGAAAGGGGAGGGCTACAAAGTTGTAGCGTAAAGAAAGGGGAGGGCTACAACTTTGTAATCTAACGCGCTCAAGAATTTCTGATGACAAATTTTTTTTTTTTACTAATCTGTTCCTTTATCCTTGACGGCCCCATTTATATATGGGGCTCATATTTGGTGGAGGTACTTAACCGGGTACAAGGTATCCCACTGTATATTAAACTTACGCGCTTGAGTATCCCGCAAAATCCCCCTCTTGGGCTCCCCTACTACTAGTACCGGAAATACATTCTGACTATGATGTTTCTAAAACTAAATAATTGTGCTTACACATTTTTATTTTGTTAAACTTAAAATATATTCACAGTTTAAATACAGAAAAATATACAATTACTAGTGGACGCCCGCAGCTTCGCTCGCGTGGAATTAGACATTCACTAACTTCAAAAACGGCAAAGTTTCATACTAAATTTGCACCCCCGTTTTACCCCCCTAGGGGTGAATTTTCAAAAATCCTTTCTTAGTGCTCCCCTACGTTATAAAAGGAACCTCTGTGCAAAATTTCATGTTTCTACCCCTTATAGTTTAGGCCCTGCGTTGATATGTCAGTCAGTCAGTCAGTCAGTCAGTCACCTTCTCCTTTTATATATATAGATTATTTATCATTTCTGTCTATCCCTATTCCAGGCGTCTCTTTCTCGGAGATCCGTTGCGCATACGAAGTGACGGCGGCGCTCAAGAACTGGGAGGTCATCATCGGCTCTTCACACATCCTCACTCCGGAGAACTTCCTCTCAGATCTCAGTTCTCTCACTGCCTAAATGTTTTCAATCACTTAGTCAGGTCAGTGAAGAAAAAAAATTATTAAAAGTTAAATAGATTTAGATTCCAAAATTTCCATTGACAGTGCACGTTAGCCCGATTGGTTCCACTGATCCGCTTACACAGATTCAAGTTATATATTACAAAATAGTGGATATAATGTACTCAAACGAATTATTTTTTGTTTAGTCTACAGTGGCATTATTATTTGAGAAAAGATTCGGAAAGTATATAACAATAGTGCTAGCTGCATAATTAACTCTTAACCTTATAATTGTGTTTTGGATATGCTGTAAGTGACTATTTCTGGCCTAGATAAATTAATCTAAAATTACATTGCTAAAAGGGATACCCCATATTAATTTGATTGTGATATAACGCAAAACTATATCGTTAAGTTCTTTACTATGTTACATAATATGTTACATATAATTATGTTATAACTTTATTATTAGAGTATTGATCAAACTGTTATTATTTAAAACTGAATCTAACGCTTATAATTATTTTCTTAACATATTAGTTAAGTTATGGTTATTTTGTTAATTTCTTGATGTTCTATGTATTCACAACATGTAAACAAATATGTATGACATATTATTATTATTCGACTTTATTAGAATTATAATATTAGTGTAGGAAAGTGATATGGTTCATGATATCATGAATAATTATTTTTTTAATAAGCGTTTCACTGTTTATCAGCGATATAAATGCGTTTTGAGTTTAATGCCAAATGCTAGATTAAAGCATTCATATAAGTGAGTGTTATTCTTATATAAAGACGGGTACACTTTGCATGTACTTAATTAATTGATGACAACTCTGTTTACAAAGCTGCTAAAAAACAGTACGATATAAAAATTACGCTGATATTAAAGTCATAATAAATACATACATAGTGGTTATATTATCTTTCAGATAATAATTAATAAATAATACTTATCAAAATAACTTTATAGCTGGATCTAATAGATGTGTTTTAGAGTGCATGTTGTGTATTGTCAAATTAACATTCCAGTAATATAATCATAATAATATCGTCACGTCGTGAAACACAGTCATGTTATTTAAAACTTCATTCGTTGATTTCATTACAATCATTCAAAACAGATAATTGTCAAGATAATATCGCACAGTCATGAAAATTGATAGGTAATTGCGATTCTGGATATATATATGAAATTTATTCATTTAGTAGTTAAGTTAGCCTATTCAGTAATGTTACAAATGTTATTTATTAAAAAATAGTTAAGTATACAAATAGAGTACATTGTTAATGTTTTATGAATTACATCATCATACTAATAAAAAGGTGAATAGTTGAAATTGTTATATAGAAATATTCATGTGTAATTGGTAATAAATATTTCGTGCATACCGGTTATAGTGCCATTATGTAGAGGCATTCATTTACTTCTCCCGATATATAGCATAGTCATCAGTATTCAATTGTTAAAAGTTTAATAATCAAATAAATTATGTGAGTGTCGTGATGGTTTGTTTTATTTAAATATACTTAAAGTGAGCTATTATAAAGAGGAAAGATTTGTTTGTAATTTTTTCACACAAAAACTACTGGACCAATTTTAAAAATTATTTCACTAATAGAAAGCTGCATCTTCACTGAGTGATACACAGTATAATATTACTAGGTGTAAACGAAACTATTGTTATATCTAATTCCACGCGAGCGAAGCTGCGAGCATCCACTAGTACTAGTATAAGTTAGTAAGTAGTAAGTATGTCATTCTAATATGACATTTTTTTTATTTTTTTTTATGGATACAGGATAGCAAACGAGCTTGCAGCACCACCCATCCGCTGCCGCCCATGACAACTGTGACTGACTTTGAATAAGACTCAATTAGGGAATGGGATGGTTAGTCCAATTAGTTGAGAAAGTTAATTAGAACATTAGTTGGTCAGTTCGTTAGTAGGTATGAGGACTGGGGACTGTTAGTGATAGTTAGTCCTGTTAGTTGGTGTTAGTAATAGTCCAGTTAGTACTTGTTAGTAGGAGTCTCGTTCTAAGTCAGTCACAGATGTGTTGCTACCCTTGAGGACTAAGATGGTCGCCTCTAAAGAAGTGTAACCGGAATCCACACCTTTCCAACCGGACCACAATTGCTTTAAAAACAATTATTACACGGCAGAAATGGTACTAGGTACCGTGGCGGGCGGTAGTACTGCCCCGGGCGAACTCTATATGGAACCAATTAGCTTTCATATAAAACCTATTTGGTTCCCTATAGGCTCTACCACCTATTAACGTTTGCTTTTGGATGATCGAACTATTGCCACCACCGGCCACTATGGCCGAACCTTATTATCCGCGTTCTTTGCAATGGTCGTTGAATTTTAGCTAAGATCCAATTTGTCAGATTATTCTGTTACAAAAAATACTTGATAATATAATGGACATTTATTTCTTCTTATTCGCATTTAAAGAACGAGATAGCTATCTGTCCACTAATTTCACATTTGACCTTATGAGGTTATCGTAAGATTGGTTAAATAAATACACAAACAGAAATATATAGGTGCGGCACTTTACAGTGGCAGTAAGAAACTCGACCGTAAGTAAACGCGATGACTAAAGAGCTTGTTATTTTAGCTTACTCTGGCGGCTTAGATACCAGTTGCATTTTAAAATGGTATGTTTCCTTCTTATTTAAAATTAATTACATCTAACTGTACCTATGTATTAAATAAGGTTGCATTTTTTAATATAAAAAGAAGATGCACATTTGATTTTGTAATAAGTATTAAACTCTTATTATGTTCTGAATTACATTTTTTGTCAATGAATAACATTATTATTTTTCTTCAAGCAAGTATAAACGCATTGAAGTCTACAATATTAATCTTTAAAAACCATTTACAATAAACATATTTTGTTAGGTTGATTAAAAAAAATTACAATGTGGTCTGCTATATGGCAGACGTCGGTCAAAATGAAGATTTCGATAAAGCCAAACTTAAGGCAAAGACCATTGGAGCCAAAGATGTAAGTACATATCTCATGAAGATAATATGTATGCTTTATATTGCTGTATATTGCTGATGGCGCAAAAATATGATGATGATCCGACAGCCTAGCATGTATGTTTTACTAGCAGGATTTTTAAAAAATTACAATATCCTTCATAGTTTTTTATTTATTAAATGCTCATAGTCGACTATATTGACATAGTCGTACTTGGTTTCGATTAATTTAATTAAATATAACCTTGAAGGTATTGCTTAATTATCATGATTACGGATGACTATTATAATGACTATTTATAAAATGCGGAAAACTTTCGGGCTTAATCGTGACTCCTACTGTCAAAAGTCAACGAAAACCTTAATAAACCAATAAATATGATCAATCTGGCTTGATGCATGTGTGAGTGAGGTGTCCACATTAATTTATTTTCGAGTTTGATTTTAATCTATTTTTTTGTGGGTTTGGCCTTCTTTTTCTTACTTAACAAAATACTGGATCCATGTGAACATCCCTTGATTGTAGAGGTAATTCTGTACGTAAAACAAATTGACGCGGGGAAAGCCCAGTATTATATAATTTCCTCTGACAATTGACTGATATTTTTTGAAATGGAATAGGCTATCAAACTGTTTTTTAGTGTTGTGCCTACTATATTTTTACTATACACATTCCCGCAGGTGATTGTGGAAGACCTCCGCAAGGAGTTCGTTAGCAACTACATGCTGCCTGCCATTCAGATGGGCCTGGTGTACGAAAGCCGATACTTCCTGGGCACGTCGCTCGCCCGGCCTTGCATATCTGTTGGGATCGTTAATACCGCCAAAAAACTAGGTGCCAAGTAGGTGTTACAAATTTTAGCAGAATAGTTACAAAGGTCTTCGAAAACACTAATTTAAAACTGAAAAATCGATTTTCAGTTTATCGGTTTGATAAGATGAAAAATTATCTAATATGAATTCGAAGCTAATATTGGTTTATTACTATTTATATATATTTTTATATATGTATATTATAAAAGTAAAATAGCTCATAGCCGGCGACTTATTGGCCACTCCTCTGTTGTCATCCGCCTATGTGGTCATGTTAAGCGACGATGACTACCAACCAACCGCATGGTGGCCCGTTAGCTCGTTCGTTAGTCTACAATCCATAAAAAGACGCTTAATATACCTTCCACTCCAGCAGCGTCCGAAAGCAGAATAGGTATATGATTTGCATTAGGTCTAGGATGAATAGGGAAATCGGTCTGGCGATGATATTGATATCTCACCACCAATGGTACCTACTATCAGACAGGTGACTGTATTTCACTATATAATTCACTATCATCGCATTGGTAAATTTCAGGTATATCTCACATGGAGCTACAGGTAAAGGAAACGATCAAGTTAGATTTGAATTAAGTGTATACTCACTATGGCCGGAAGGCAAGGTAAGCAAATACCTTTGAGGATGTAGCGTACTAAAAATGATTAGTGAAAAATTTATTAAATGATTGGGTATATTCTCCAGAAAATGTTTTGTATTTTATCTTACAGGTGATTGCACCCTGGAGACTTCCGGAGTTCTTAGAAAAATTTCAAGGACGAAGCGATTTGATTGAATACGCTAAGATCCAAAATATACCTGTCTCCGCTACACCAAAAGCCCCTTGGTCGACTGATGAGAACATTATGCACGTAAGGTGGGTTTGACATCTAGTTGTACCGTTTACTTTTTTTTTATATAACTTCAGGAACCACACAACTCACCGCGCAATGAAATCTTTATCTTACAAAATACAAAAAAACGGAGAAACACATATTCCATTATTTTAAATAAAAAACCTTTGCTGCACATTTGAAATTTATCAGAAAATGTTTCAGAAAAATTCCATACAAACTTTCATCATAGGTATATTCCAGTCCCAGGACAGCCTCAACACTTTACTTTTCAGGATGAATAGTATATTTAATCCGTCTCAGAGATTCAGTGCATATTTGTATTATTATCGTTTCTTTTTAAAAAGATTTACTCAATGTACAGACGCGGACTCGTTAGAGTTCATTCACTACATATACAGTATATATTACTAAAAACTAGCGTTATGTTCAGTGGTAATATGAATCGACTATAACAGTAGGACTGAAAAGTAGGACCACAGGCAATCAATGTGATTTTCATACGTGTTCATTGTAGTTATGAGTCAGGTGTTCTGGAAGATCCAAGTGCTATTCCACCGAGCGGAATTTACAAAATGACGAAGGATCTTGAAAACACTGATGAATATCCAAGCATTATTGATGTAACCTTTCAAAAAGGTAGGTGCCTAAGATTTGTTTATTTATCTACATTGCACATTTAGTTCTTGAATGTGTTAAAAGCTAAGCTGAAACCCATAGACGTTCCACTGCTGGGCACGGGTCTTCCCCACAGACAAATCTGATGGAGATCTAGAGCGTACTCCACCACGCTGATCCAATGCGGATTGGTGGAGGGGTTAGTGGCCAACCCAGTGTCGAATGTTCTCTAGCCATCGACAAGAATTAACGAATGTTTTCATCATTGAAAACAACCGGGACCGACCGTCCGTAACGTTTAAGTAAAACATCAAACAGAACTCAAAAAGGAATTGGGCGTGTTTGGATGTTAAATCAGATCAAATAAATTTTATTTGCAAAGGCAATAAGGTACGTTGGATTCAGTATAGGAGTTTAATAAAAACATTAGTTAGTCAGATCGTTGTTATTATGAGGATTGTAGATATAGAACTCATCATGGAAAACAATCATGTTAATGCTCACTATTGTACGTGTATTTGTATAAATTCTAGGTGCATATTTTTTAGACATTTCATAAGAGGGTCGTGATCAGAATGAGAGATAATCCTAGAAACACACACATCCAGACATCCTTATTCTAGTATATAATAAACATGTAACTTTACAGGATTACCTGTCTCGATAAAAATTCCAAGCGGCCAAGAAAAAGCGCTAGAAGTGACTGATGCTCTTGCCTTGGTAGAAACTTTGAACAAAATTGGTTGTCAACACGGTGTGGGCCGCATTGATATCGTAGAGAATCGCTTTCTAGGATTGAAGGTCGTTCATCATTTTTCTTTAATGTAATGTAACAAAGTTGTAGAGCAATTCCAATTTTGTGGTTTGTTGTTGTACCAAATTAATCATCCACAGTTATTAATTTTCAGTCAAGAGGTTTATATGAGACACCTGCGGGTACCATACTGCATAAAGCTCACCTTGATCTTGAAGCTTATGCTCTTGACAAAGAGGTGCTAAGGTAAATTTTCCTATGGTCAAGAAACCATAAATGTTGTATATATTATTAGATAAGTGGAAAATTAAATAAATGATGTCTTGTTATAGGTTAAAGAAGTATTTGCAAGACAAAATGGCAGATTTTGTTTATAATGGCTTTTGGTTTTCGCCCGAGGCTACATACACAAGAAAATGTCTTGAACTGTCCCAAGAATCGGTTACTGGGACAGTTACTGTTAAAGTTTTCAAAGGGAATGGTATGTATGGACCTACTTACTACTAAGTAGCAGTGGGATAGCTTAGGCTGTTGCGTCTTGAATATTTTTTTTGTCAAATCAGCTTCCTACGTTATTATAATTCTTGCAAATCTCATTTAATATGTATAGCATCATGCAACGTTTAGTTCACAATTACATACTTAAAATGTGTTTGTTTGGTTCTTTTTGTATTAGTGGTTATCCTGGCAAGGAAAAGCGCAAAAAGCTTATACAACAAGGAGCTGGTATCAATGGACGTGGCAGGCGGATTCTCTCCGGAAGACAGCACTGGTTTCATCAACATCAACGCCATTAGGCTTAAAGAATATGCTCGATATACTGCCCAAACAAAGTTTTAACACAACATTAAATGTGTTTTTATTCCTTACAATTTGTTTTTGCAATTGTTTTAGAGTTTAAAATACATATTTAATATGATTTGTGGTAACTTCTTTTCAAAGTGGTATTTTTATTAATTTAACGCAAAAACTAATTTCTGTATATACCTATTATTAATTAGCTCAATCTGCGTCAAATCGATTTCCGCGCAGAACAGAACTTTTTTAATTTAATTATTTTATTTTTGTTATTGTTATTATTGTTTAAAATTTAATAGGCCTTTACCAACGGCACCCTACACCAAAAATTACTAGTCATGAAATTCTAGCATCATCCGCACCATCTAACAGCGTGGTGGAGTATGCTCTAGACCTCTCGCTGTGTTTGTGGGAGAGACGCATTCCCAAATTGGGACGTTTAAAGGTTGCGACAACTTTTTTGTATGTAGGCATAGCCAGAAAATGAATTCCACTCGGTAGAGTGATTCCAGTAATATCTTTGAGGAGGGTAGCAAACCTTTTGTTTTTTGATCTATTTGGCGGTATGAAGTATGCGAGCGAACGTGCGATATCGTTACTTGAGTACAATCTTTTTTGTTTCGTGCAATGTGATTGATCATGGATGACGATGTAAATGGTGTGGTTGGTGTTGGAGTAAAAGTGTTCGATGCGCAAAGAATTTCGCTGAGAGCATAACATTTAAGGCACAAAGTATACTTTGCCGAACACTGATTAATTTTTACATAACATATTTACCAAACAATGCAAATGCACAAGGCGTGTGAGTCCAATGTGAAAAGGCGGTTAAAGTCTTCCTCGATATGCCCATGTTAGCGATGCTAGTTTTCAGTTAGATAAAATGTACTCTGTGATGCTAGTCCGACTGCTAGCATCATTTTTAGATGGGTGGTCGTTCAATTTACCGGATGAGGGCGTGACTTAGACAATTTATGTAAACAACATTCCCACTCTAACGGGTCATCTCAGAGATGGGAAAAACGACGTAATGTTTGCGCGTGATACTTCGTCTCGTCGCAACGGGCCGAGCTAGATACAAAAAGCGCTAAAAAGTAGCGATTTTACATCTTTGCTAGCTCCTGCAAAGATGTAGCGTGTGTTATTGCTGGCCTGGCTTTACATCCTCTCTACTTGTCAATGTGTAAAAATAAAAATGTAAGGTTGGTCCTTATTACGGCAATGTGGACATGGCATTGCAACCCATAGTTAAGTGATTAAACCTTGTTCTCTTTGAATATCTGCAAGAGTTGCAAGGGAAAACCTAGATACCCGTAGACCCCACGCTTCTGTTTCGCTAGTGGAGACGCGATGGAAAGCCCCTGACAAGAAAAATTTGCATTTGACGTTTGTCTGTCAACTTGTCTTGATTGATACCCCTTATTAGTTTGTGTATACTAATCTGTGGTTTGTGTCTTGTACCTACCACAGAGTACATTTTATGGTACATATCACTACTACTCTTTAATGTCATTCAAGTCTTGCTCAAAAATAAATAAATCTGTTGTTTACTGTTTATTTAACGTTTTAGAAATCTTGCCTTTCATTTAAAAAAATAACATTAGTGCATTGTTTCACAAACAATAAGCATAACAATAAGATAAGTTAGTTTTGTTTTAAATAAAGTTACTTACGTTCATTTATAAAATGCATAGGAGTTTACCCCAGAATAAGGAAGCTTTACTAAAATCATACACCACGAGGCTGAAAGAAGATGTGAAAAGTATGCTAGAAAACTTCGAAGGTAAGAATGTGTCTTAAAGTGGCTTGGCTGCAACCCCGTTCCACTGATGGGTATTGTATTTACCATTGAGAACAACCGGGACTAACGGCGTAACGTGCCCTCCGAACCACGATAACGCCCATGAAATTTTACAACTAGTGGTCACCCATCCACAAACCGACCCCACCGTCGTTCCGCAACCCTGTTGATCACCTGATATGAACCATTGCTATGGACACTACAGTAAATCTGAATTATTCAACTTCCTAATTCTACTGCATTACTTGTTTTAAGAAATCATTAAACTGGCTAAAGGTGAAAATGAATCACAACTTAGCAGAATGACACAGATAGAACAGGACACATTTGAAATGCAAGTTAGAGCAGCCAATATAGGTGAGTAAAATAAAGTGTTAAGATAAATATTACCATTTTCAAAAGTTCTGTCACAAAACTTTTATTCGAGTCAGATCTGTGAGACAATTTGATGAAACAATATTATATATATATTTCAAATGATTATCCTTTTTCGTCATTTCAATTCTTTAATTCTATCTATTTAGCAAATTCATTCAGCTTCATAATTCAATCTTTATTTTTCAGTCAGAGCTGGTGAATCTCTCATGAAATTAGTATCTGATATCAAGCAATACCTAATATTGAATGACTTTCCTTCAGTTAATGAAGCCATAACTCAAAATTCAAAGTTGTTTAGGACAAAACAACAAGAATGTGATCAGAAGCTTATGTCATTACGTGATGATATTGCAGCTGACCTGTATGATTTAGAAGATGAATATTTTACCAGTATTTATAAGTGATGTATGTACTGTATTATTAATATAAGCATATCATTTTAATCCTCAAAGTTTGAAGTCTTAACTGTTGTAAAATTTATTTATTTCAGAGTAACTAAAGCTGATTAAGTCATAGTAATAATAAGTAATTCCTGTAAACTCCTGATCAATAAATGTCTCAGTTTGAAAACCAAGTCTTGTTTTCATTGTTCCATCTGGGTTGCAGATGTTGTAATGTGATCCCCCAACTTTAAATCATCATCAAATTAAACAGACTGAGGCCAAAATTCATCAACATTTCTGTAAGTTGCACTAGTTTTTCATTGGGTTGCTAGGTTATGCATTAGCATAGAATAATAATACAAGTACCTTAGTGGACACTTTTATTTATTACACCTCATATGTTCAAACCCATGCCACTTATAATATTCAAGACTACAAGTTTACATAATCTAAATAAGCTCCGAGCAGCTACTGGGCATTTTGAATTAGATAATTCCCTGGGGATCAAACCCAGGACCTGTAGCTTACCAGTCATGCTTCAAATATAACTCTTATGGCCCCCATACACAGTACGATCGATCATCACAAAAATGCCATACAAAAAATTAAGCAAATCGTTAACGATCTTGACATACACATACAATTTGTCTGTCTAATCGGTCTGAAACGACGGATCGTACAGATAAATTGTACCGTGTATGGGGCCCTTTATGTTTACATTCTAACAAGTACATTATTATGGTGTCTAATAGTGTCTATTCCTTCTGGACTGAAACATGGAGCTGGAGAACATAATTATTTGTATTTTTTTTTTTTATACAAATTGTTTCAGCAGGCTGAGCAAAGTGTGTAATAAAAGATATTTGTGTACTAGTTATTTATTATCAACCAAAAATCGATGACCACACAAGATATTTTCTGGGACCATATCATACTACATATACATATATAGACTTTAAGACTACTTAGCAGTAAAATAGTAATGTGGCCCATCTTTAGGATATTGTTTAATGGTGACAGGTCTTCCAAACTTATAATCTTCCAAGTAAAAGTAGAGGGCAAATGACCCTCCAACAACACTTAAGAACCATAACCACTGCTGCCACACAGGGAGGATTGGTCTCATGCTAGGGTCATAACGATCTCCACCAAATATTTCTTGTCTCGCATGCATCTAAAAATACACACATTAAATTTAATGACACAATTCCAACTAAATTTATTTAATAGGGAAAACAAAAGGCCTGTTAAATTAAAATAAGAGCCAGAAACTTACAAGAAAAACTTTGAACATATTGTGATCTTACTTCCGGATAGTAATCTGGCAGAAAACTAGCATGGAGCTGCTTTAGTTAATTTAACTACTTATATTTCTAGAACTGGAAAATTATACATTTGGATCTTTGATGCCTTAGCTTGGAGGTTAAGGTTGGCCTGCAGGAGCACTTAGCCAGGGAAGCTGTTTCACAATTAGGACAACAGTCATACCTTAACCTTAGCCCTTAGCTTACACACCTCGAATTTATTGTGGCGACACATTACACACTTCATCCATATTTCAAAATGTGCTTAAAAAAACTTACTGGTTCATTAAAGTTCCTTTGTAGATCAGGATAATCATAAGGGTAATGAGGATCCTTAGAGTCTTGACCAATATCGGGCATTTTTGGATAATCCCCAAAACACATCTCCTCTGGATATGGCTGATATTCCTCTATAGTCATGCCATATTTCTTTGCTGCTGCAGCACGCTCCTCTGGAGTTCTCGGATATGGGCCAGGTTTGTATTGATAATTCCAATCTGAAAATTGTACATACTATGACGTAATATTCAACAGCTTATTTACCTGATTGAAATGTAAGTAACATTCTTACGGTTTCGTGAAGCATTGCAAAATATTCCAATAGCGCTTTTTAATGCCTTGGGATTGGCAAATATAGCTTTTTTAATCAAGGCAGAAGCCATATTTTTAAAAATAAATCACAGCATTGCCCGACGCGAAAGTATCAAAGGTAGACTTCTGTCAGTCTGTGTCAGCCCCACAGAGTACAATAGATATGGTCAGCCCAAACTCCACATTTACTCCACCAAAGATGTATCAAGTATGTGTCAGTCAGTCAAGTGACAATTTGATTTGACTGTAGAAAAATAACTCAGTTAAAAAAATAATGACACATGACATACATACCAACAACGATATCTATAGTCTGTCAAGAAAGTCATGAAAAGAATGTTTTAGGAACTAATTATTTTGCATGCTGTGGCAACACTGAATTACTATCAAGCTGTGTATATCAATTGTCACTTCGTAGGTTGTTATGAATGATTTGCACGGATTTTTTGAAGTATTTCTAGGTTTTCTTATCTTGAAACGGTTTAATAAGTTAGAATGAATCGGAATGTTTATAAGAGTGGCTCGAGACAAATCATATTTAGGGTTTTTGAAGAATTTATGAGTGAATTTCAAGCGGGAAAGTTGCTTTCCGAGTTGGACGATGTTTACGGTCGAACAGCAAAAGTAACTGGTATGTACACGTATTTTATTGTTAAATAAAGTGAAGCGACTGTAGTCCCTCTAAATTTTTTGTTTTTAAATGTAATTTTACTTGTATAAATAGTATTGCTTACCTATTTTTGAGGTTATCAAGTTATACCTAAAAGCTGCAAATATTACTACACGGTGAACAATTTTGATCCTTTATTATTTTTTATTCAAATATAACTAAATAATTTGATATATTTATTATTTGTTTATATTTAATATGCTCGCACTGTTTTCAGGTGTCTCCGAAAGCACCGTTCGGCGCATAGTGGACGAAGGCATGAAGAATAGGGGTAAATTTGTAACGCCTGGCAAAAACAGGAAAGGAAGACCTAAGAAAGAGATCGATGATTTTGATATATGTGCTATTCGTCAAAAAGTTCAGTTTTTCTACACTGTACAAAAAGAAGTACCTACACTAAGAAAACTATTATCAACGGTGAAGGACGAATTGAATTTTGATGGCAGTCACGAACATTTAAGACAGATTTTATTCTCCATTGGCTTTAAATTAAAAAAATGTCAAACAAATAGATTGGCCCTGATAGAGAAACCAGCAATAGCATCAAAGCGGGAGTATTATTTAAAGCAAATTCTTGACAATAGAAGTTTGCCAGAGGAACTTCAAAAAAACATTATTTATTTGGACGAGAGTTACATACACGAGTCGTACAAAGTAACTAAATGTTGGCAGTCTGTTAATGTTGCAGGTGTCCAACAAAATATATCCAAAGGGAAACGGTGGATAATAGTACATGCTGGTAGTGAGAAAGGTTTTGTGCCGAATGCGCTTCTAATATTTTCTGGTAAAAACAAGCAAGAAGATTACCATTCCGAGATGAATGCTCATAATTTTACGAAATGGATAACAGAAAAGTTAGTGCCCAATTTAAATGAACCATCAATCATTGTGATGGATAATGCACCATACCACTCAGTTATAACAAACAAGGTATATTATTATTAATGTCTTTCTTATTTTTATATTATGCAGAATGATTGTATGTTTAAATTTAAATTACATTACTAACTATTCGTTTTTCACCAGGCTCCTACATCTGCTTCAAGAGTCGATGAAATAAAATTGTGGTTACTAGAAAATAACATTGCATTTGATGAAACATTAAGGAAACCATCCTTGTTAATGTTGGTAAAAAAACATAAGCCTGACCCTGTATATTATATTGATGAACTTTTAGGAGAATATGGACATACAGTGGTAAGACTGCCGCCTTACCATTGTGATCTAAACCCCATTGAATTAATTTGGGCAATGGTAAAAAAGCGTATTGCATTAAAGAATGTTGGTGGTCAAAATGTTGCAAAGTTGGCAGAAGAAGTATTCCAGTCAGTAACTTCACAAGAATGGAAAAATTGTGTTGACCATGTCATTAAGATTGAAAAAGAATATCACACTCGAGGAGGAACTTTATATAACGATGTTGATAGACTTGTCATCCAATTAGGGGATGATAGTTCCAGTGAATCCGAAGAGGAAGAAATGGACCAACCTCACTGTGCAGGAAGTTCAGGAAATATTTCGGGAGTCGAATACCTGGACACAGATTTCGACTCTGATTAATAAAAAATAATATTATTTCAGTTTATTTTTTTTTGTACCCTAGTGTTGGCCGATTTTGAGAGCTATTTTTCACTAAGCCCTGTTACATAATAGCAGGATAGACGTATACATAATTAAATTCAGCCATAGAGACTATAGATTGCAGTCAGTCGTAAGTTTTAACTGTCGAAACGTATTCAATCAAGTTATATAAACGATCTGCTCGTTATGCTATCGTATAATAGATATACTCTAGTTACTGTAAACAAAAAGGCTTTGTTCTACGCCTTATGAGTAATAAGAACCGAGATAAAATATAACGACCACTTTTGGCACCACTCAAGTGGACGTCGTGCGAGTGAGATCAAATAAACTTGTTTTACAAGAAATATTTGTATGGTAGTATACTAATATTTTGCTTGTATTGTTTTAGATACATGGACAGGATTATATAGTAATAAAAACACATAGAATTTATTACGTAGTTTTTTAATAAAATCCAAATAACATCAGTACATTTCACAACCTATTTTTCCAAAGCTATTTTCTAATATTATTACGTCCTCGGCGGAGTTGTAATAAATCATGGCACTAGATTAATGTTTCTAGATTCTCAATTTA
Source organism: Carterocephalus palaemon (assembly GCA_944567765.1). Taxonomy (NCBI): domain Eukaryota; kingdom Metazoa; phylum Arthropoda; class Insecta; order Lepidoptera; family Hesperiidae; genus Carterocephalus; species Carterocephalus palaemon. The sequence continues at coordinate 10,765,938 of OX155641.1, read as the reverse complement.
ATTAGGTTTAGCTTATTAAAACAGTCATAATGGAAAGAAACTGAATCTAATAAGAAATGAGCCAAGAAATAAGTGAGCGTGGGAACACCGGTTGCCACGCTTGACGTTTGCGTTTTCCTGTCAAATCTGCGTCACGCTTGAGAGGTTAATGGCTTATTAATAATAAGGTATTTACAATAATAACTTATTATATTTATTATAAAATAAAAATAAAAACCAAGCATCAAAACTTTTCAGTCAATGTATATAGGGATATCATATTAAAGATAGTGGCGCCCTCCTTTTTTTTCATGACTTTCTTGACAGACTATACTATCTATTATTTTGTTTTCATTTTGTTGTACTATGTATTGTTTGTCCAATAATTTTAAAGGATAGTTAAAATAAAGTTACAGCATCTCTCATCAATATATTCTTTTTTTCAATTAATGGTGTCACCATTGTCAATAAATCTTCAAACTGTGACTTATTCATTCAAAAAGTTTATAGTTTTTTTTTTTCTTTAATCTTTATTTTATCAAGGCTTTGGTACATCTTTCAATATATTGGCGTGACTCAAACGACGCAAGATCTCTACCACAGAATATAATATCTCTACTTCGTCTGTGGACACAACCTGCAGGGCCGATTTGCAGGGCTTTGCGTGGGGCCCTTATGAGACCATTGAATATTGTTATCAATATTAACTGCTCTAAGTATACCAATATTTTTCAGTAAGAGTTTTTAAAAATACTCTTTGTTTTATATGTTCAGCTGTTTGGCTACTACGATAGATAAGGTAGATTAAGTTTACGATGATTTTGTAGATTAAATAAATTACGAAAAAAAATTAAAAATAAAAATTTACTTTAAAAAAATATCGACCATCGATATCGATATATCAATATCGAACTATCGATATATCGTCCAAAAAAATATTAGTGATAAATATCGATATTTCGAAATAATAATATCGATATTTTATCAACAGTCCTAATAATATACCACAGAGTACATTTTATATAATATACTCTTTCTCTTTGGCTTCATCAAACTTCAATGCAAAGAGTATATTAATATATTGCTTCAATGCTCGCTCGAAGTCACAGAGTACATTTTATATAACTGAAATAGAGTCCGCGCTCAAGGCTTGTGCATGGCCCATGAATGTGACGCCATCTGTTTTTTAATTTGGAAAACTTCGTGCATTTTTCTGCACCTTGGCACCTTTAATTTAAATTTTCTTTTAATGTTTCAATTAGAATAGAATTAGTTAGCTCTTAATTCATTAAGATCAAATACAATATGCCTTCTTTTAGAGCATTAGTAACTAATCCTATTTTATAAAAATAAGAAGACTGGAATTTTATACGATAATTTATTGTTTAATTTATAATGCTACAGTAACACAAAGCGTAGGTAAAACACCAATGTTTACAAAGAATTAAAAAGGCCCTGAAATTGTCAGAGAACACAACATTCATTCATGTTTAAAATTTCTTTGGCTGCATTCGAAGCCTCTGGTATAGGATACTTCTCCATCCTGTACAAGATATGAAGTCACTTTTGAAGCAGCACTACTTATAAATAATTTAAGCAGTCTTCATTCACCTGAGGAAAATTGTGAACCTGACTCGACTCATGCACAGGATTCAAATCATTCTTCATTCTTCTCAAACTGTTCTTCAATTTATGTGATGAACAGAAGTCCAGTTATGCTTCGGAACTAGATTTTGACGACATCGATATTAATAAGTATTACATATTATTATTCGTAAGTAGACGTACATGCGGGGCTTCGGAATCCTATTTATCACGTCGTGAGGTGGAAAAATCGTAAAAAGCAGTGAAAATGCATTTATTTACAATTAATATTATTGAAATTAATGACACATTTGACATGTGACATTTGAATTTTCATTTTAAATTTAACTAGATGGCGTTTGTACAGTCCATTCCTACATTTCAACGACAGTAATTATGGAATATCAATATTTAAATTACAATATTTAAAATTGCTGGACCCATTTTCTGAACTTAATATTACTAATTATGGTTTATTTAGTACATAATGTTTTGTTTTATAAATCTGACTTGATGTTACCAGATCAAAATATATAAAATAAATGGAAAACCATTGGTAACACTGAATTGAAAAACGTCATTACTTGTGTAGATTAGTACCATCTTTTGTTTAATTTTAGAATGAAAATCAGTATAACCTGACAATATTTAATGTCGCAGCAAACAAAGTCTACGTGTTTCTATACATCCTAAATTTGATTGGTTTTCCAAATATCTATTGTCTATGCTTCCGAGTAGGTTTTTTTTAACTGCAAACACCCTGAAACACCCTGCTCGAAGTGTTCTGACTTCTGTGTGCTCGATTGAGTAAATATAACACTGAGCAAGTAAAATATAATGTTGAGTGAATTTTGGTGAATCGTAGTGAATTTCTTCTAACACCCGTGGAGTGGAAATAACGTAATTTGTCAATAAAGATAATACTTTATAGACTTTACTGTATTGCACTGTTGACCCGGATGCGTCCGCCATAATATTTTGTACAATGGCTAGTGTTTGAAATGTTGCTTAGGACAGCTTAAATATGGCCAGTCCGTCGCCTCAAAGTAGCCCAATGCCTCCGCCGCAGGCTCCGAGCCCTATGGGTCCCCCGACTCAGAGCCCGGCGCCCTCGCAATCACCACATAGTCCTTACAGCCAGCAACATGTAAATGGCCCACCTCCGACTCACCAATCTGCTTCCGGCCAACCTCAAATGCCAAATCATATGCCGCCGACGGGACCACCGCATTCTATCGCATCAAACTCCAATGGTCCGCCTGGGGTAGCCCAACAGCATCCTGGCATGCCTCCGAGTGGCCATCAAATGCCGCCTCACATGGTTGGGCCACACATCCCTGGACCCCAGGGACATCCAATGAACGCTGGAGGACCCCATCCACCAGGGTCCAATGGCCACTCTAATATTCCTGGCACCCCTCAGCATCAAAATATGCCAGGACAGGGACCTCCTCATGGATACATGCAACATCAAATTGGACATATGCCTCCAGGACAGGTAAGCTAATAAAATACTTCATTTTTGTAATTGGTGGAATGTATGATTGTTAATGGTATTAAAAACAATATCATCTCTTTGTTGCACACCCCTTCTTTCACATATCATTTCTTTTCCTGTTTGCAAATATTAGAATTTTTATGTCAATATGAAACTTAAAGTTATTAACACAACACAAGTTGGAGAGTTTTTTTCTACAGAATTATACAAGGATCCATAAATTTCCCTTGTTATAATCAGTGTTATATTTATTAGTGACTCAAATTGTTCACTAAGAGGCAATATATGTGCAGGACTTGGTAAGAATTCTTCATGCTGCATGTAAACTGTAAAAACAACCGGTATGTTCAGTCTTTTTACCCAGTCTGCTACGTTCCCAGAAAAGTTATCTGAAACAATGTTATATTTATAAATCACTAGCTCATGCAGCGACTCAGCTTTTGAAAGTAGTAGTTCTTTAGGGTTTTCCAAAAACCTTCACTTCTGCGCTACTTCATAAATCTAAAAAGAATGGATTATGGGTCTAGGTTTTATAGAAATGATGATTTCTAGTTATTATCACTATTTAATGTACAGGCAAGAACACTCATTGTATAGTAAACTTGTAGTAGCACAGTACAGAGAGTGGATAAAAGTGATACCTTATATTGTGACAAAATGCATCATATCGGAGGCAAAGACAAATCTTATTAATATACCATTAATAACAAAGGTTTAATTTTCTATGTTACATATTTCTATTTTTTTATATCTTAATAGTCTGTTCAAATCTATCACTAGCAGTCACCCACAGAAGTAGTTTGCTGCTGTTCCTACTGGAAAAGTCTTATTAAACTGCATCTTCAGGACAGCACTTGCGTGTTTCATTATCTCTACCTGAAATTTTTTTTATTATTAGCTTTACTCGTAATTTTGTGGGATAAAAAGCAGCTTATGTCAGAATGTCGTACCCTATACTATATATGGAATCACATTGATCCATTATTCTGTTGAGGACAAACCGGCAAACATACTTTCCCATTTATATATCAGTAAGGAAATCAGTATAAAAAGATAATGTCACAATGATGGATAGAAAATCTATGAGTTATTATTATTGCATGATGTTATGCCACCTGAAGTACTCTCTCAACTACCATTATTTCTTATTTTTTTATTAATTCCTACTACTTACCACAACATAGTGATTGCTGGCAACCTTCCCTTGCTGAGCATAGGGAACAGTGATTAGATTTTCAAAACCTCTCAGGTTAATAAATGTGACTAACTTGAGTGCAGTAAAATTAAGAGCATAGGAGAGGCTTTTTGTTTCTACTTCTGATAATGGTCTGTTTCCAACATAGACTGAATGACATGCATTAAGATAATCTGGAAGTAATTATGTTACTAATTAGTAGTTTAAGTGTTCAATAAATAGTTTGTTTGAGTTGTTACCTGATTTAGCTTGAAACCAATTTCTGTCAATATTAACTCCAAGTGCAGGAATATCAGATTCACACAATTTTGTTGGCTGTATTAAGTTTCTATTTTTTGACCAGAACCGATCCTGAATAAAATTAATATTTACACCATATACAAATAAATAAACTATAATAAAAAGCTTGCATGCAAATGCAAAGCATACAACAAATTTTTGTTAAAAATAATTAATTATGCTTTCAACTTAAATTTATTTATCTAAAAATGATAATATTGTAGTGTGTGAGTCACCTTTGTTTTGCTGTACATATAACCATCAGGATTTAAAACTGGTACAAAGTAAAACTCAAAGTTGTACAATAATGACTTAGGATTGGTTATAGATTCAAATAATTTATTAATATAATTTATGAGGATTGCTGGAGATAACCAGTCTCTTCCTTCTTCACCTGCTACTATAAACACTGCCATTTTATGAGCATTCATGTTACTTGATAATTTCAACACAAAAATGTCTCTGTGTTCATATGTTTTTGCAATTACTGTTTTTGTTAATGCTGGGATTTCATTCACTTTTTTTGTAACCCAGATTAAAATGTCATTCCAATCTAGAAATCTGTACAATCCTTTCCCTCTTTGAAATTCGTTGTGATTATTATAGCTATCAATATAAATTAGATGTCAATAACAGGGAAGTGGTCTAAACTAAATAAGAAGATTTTATTTAATGGACCGTATTGAACTAGTCTTTTTGAGTACAAAATTATGCCTCTTGTAAGGTATTATTATTTTTGTACTCACTTCACATTGCTCCTCACACATGTATATTGTATATCATGTTTGAAGAGTTTTTCTTCAAACTGATTTGTACAACAATCATCTACAACAACACTCATTGTTGTAGCTGCTTCATTAGTTACTCCATTCAAGAAAAATATGTTGTGGTTTATCTCATGAAGCTTGTAGAGAAACTCTCTTTCGTGAGTATTAAAAGCTGTAACCTCATAATATGTTACATTTGAGAGTACTAAAATCCAATTTTTGCAAACAATGTAAAATAACAGAAACATTTGTAATTTTTACAATGCCAAATCCATATGGCTATGGCTTATGTAGAACAAATATTTTGTAGCTTGAATTGACATTTTTTAATGTAGGTTAAATTATATATAGGTATATAATTGATATAAGCTTGATAAGTAATCCATATAACTAACAAAAAAGGCATATATGCAGTTTTTGACATCTATAGGGATTAATGCACAACCCCATTAAATTTTAAAATATTGTTCTATTCTAGGGACCAATGAGCATGGGCGGCGGACCACCTCCTCCCGGTAATGGTCCACAAGGACCCCCGGGGGCACCGCTGCCACATGGGGGCCCTCCGCCGCACGGTGTTCACTCTCAAGGAATGCCTCCGCAAGGCATTCCTCCACATCACGGCATGATGCCGGGGCAAGGGTACTCGCACGGGTCCACGGCCATAGGGGGAGCGCCCAGTGCCGCCAACCCACAAGCCGGTCAGTCGGCAGCCGGGCCGCCGCCCCAGCAGCCTCCAGCGGCGCAAACCCCGCCGCACGGCCAGGGCCCTCCGCCTCCCACATCTTCGGCTAATGGAGCCCCTTCTTCATCTCCAATGCAAAGCTCCGCTTCTGGACCCGATAACTTGAACGCGTTGCAGCGTGCTATCGATTCAATGGAGGAGAAAGGTTTACAGGAAGATCCAAGATATTCTCAGCTAGTCGCTCTTCGCAACCGGACGAATCCCCAAGACCCTAGCAGGGGCCTATTTAGCAATACACAATTGAGTCAGCTAAAGTAAGTACCTTTGCTATTATATGACATGTGCTACTTATGTGCAAAATAATAAAAAAAACATTGTTTTCAGAGCACAAATTGCCGCGTATCGGAACTTAGCACGCAACCAGCCGATAACACCGCAAATCGCCTTGATGGCTTCCGGCAAGCGTACAGGGGATACGCCACCGGAGTGTCCGACGCCGCCGGCACAGCCCCCGTCGCCGTACAGCCAGGGCCAGCCTCCGCTGACGCAGGGCGCGGGCCCGGCCGGCGGCAAGGGCGGCGCGGGCACGGACCCCGCGCGCGGTGGCGGCGGCGCGCCCCCCACACCCTTGCCCATGACCGGCCAGATGGCACCGCCTACTCAGCCGACTCCGCCGCTTGTTAACCCGGTAAATATTATTTCCTCCTCCTGTTGCACTTTTTCAAACAAAACAATCCTACTTCAATTTTTGCTTGGAGAAGTAGTAAAAAGCTCAGCAAAAATCAATTATAGATCGTGCAAACCTTACGTCCGTTGCTTTCACGCATTTCGCGTATTACCGGAAGGTATGCACGGGGTAAGAGGCGCATTGGTGCGGCGATTGGTGTAAATCCGACCTACGTTCATCTTCTTGTACATGAGCGGGAGCGAGATCAGAGCGGTGGTTTGTGATGTGACTAAAAGTGGAGGTTGTATTTACTTAGCTATCAGAAATATGAATATTTTTGTATCGGTTTTACAGCCTATGGTAGGCGGAGTTCCGCCTATGCGCGGCATGGCCCCGCTGCGAGCTCCCGCGCCCGCCGCGCCGCCCGGCCAGCCAGCGCAGCAACAGGTAAAACATCTTACCTGTTTAGTAATAACCATTAATCAAGAAGATTATATTCATAGTAGAAGTAACCGGGCTACTCACGAGTAATTCAAGCCGGAAACAGGCCGACTAGTTTTGGTCAATTACCATGATTATCCTCAGAGCCGACTCGCTCGCGGCGGGCATGGCGTACACTACACGAGAAGACAATAATCATGTAATATGCCGACAATTTCAAATTTACAATAACTATGATATTCTTACTTTACGAGAATTTATTAATTGTTCAATTGTAAAGCGAACGGTATGTAATTATTATTTTTACAGCCAGGAATGCCTACGCCCGGGGCCAAGCAGAATCGTATAACTAGTATACCTAAGCCAGTTGGTATTGACCCCCTGCAGATATTAAATGAACGCGAAAACCGGTGAGATTTTTATTTTTTTACATCTATTTATTAATGATTTCAATATTTTTGTCGTTATAATCTTTTGTTAACTAAAATCTCAGTATCGCGGCGCGTATTGCTCATCGCATGGAAGTGCTGGCCAATCTGCCGGCGAACATCTCGGACGACCTGCGGCTGCAGGCACAGATCGAGCTGAGGGCCTTGCGCGTGCTCAACTTCCAGAAACAGTTGCGCGCTGAGGTATGCTTCGTTGAAAATCATTTAAACCAGAAATATATATGAGTACCTCAGAGGTAATGTGTGTCAAGTCACAATTGGCGAACTTTACAGGAGAAGCAAAAAACGAAAAATTTATATGAATTTTTCATTTTATTTTTAAATGTTTTTAGGAAACATTGATTATTATCATGGTTTTTATGCATAAAGGAGTACTTTATAATATCATAGTGTTAAAAATATTTTAGTATGTACCTAACGTCCACAGGAGGACTTAACGCATTGTTCTCCGAAAATATATTACTTACATATATTAATAAAACTACTGTGTCAAGTCCATTATTTATTATGAATTATACTTTCAGCCGTGGTTTCGTCTGCATTATTACTACATTTTATGACGAAATTCAAAATTTATATATTTGTACTGCAAACTTCAGGGAATTCCGGTATTTCTGCTCCATGCTGCAATTTTTTATAGTAATCGTGAAAAATTGTTGGGACCCATTGTAGAGAAGTCATCAAATCTTTATATTTTTTAGAATTTACAGGTTTTGTACCTGACCTTATGGGTGGTACATCTTCAGGCCATGGTATTGGTAAACGTCTTGTACCTCTTCTTAAGTCTGTGCTCTGAAATTCAATATCATTGAAACTCGTTTTATAATATAGGATATCTGGCTCTGATGCTCTTACTTGCATCCAAACCATTTCGGAAATTAGCACTTGTTGGCTATTGGCACCTTTTTTTCTTATTACAAGAGGAGCTTCAGGTCCCGAATACAATGATTTAAAGTTTTTGAAGTCATTGGTTTCCATGCTTATGACTTCCATGGGATTGTTGGGTGAATTACAACTCCGCACAAATTTAATAATAATCAAGGTTTTGCTGTAGTTACTTACCGATAATTCAATGTAGCCAGAAGATGGTATGTGACTTTCTATGCTAAGAATGTTCTGTGACTGGTTTATTTTATTCACATGCATTTCTGAATACTCTTGCTTCATAGCAATAGGTGAGTTTCTATTCATTGCAAATTTATCAGGCGGAGCTTTAGCTTTCTATAAAGAAATCACTGTTTATAAAAGCAGCTAAAGAACACATATTTTAAATATGTTATTTGAATCATGTTGGGGTCACTCATGGGAGCTGCTTAATCGGAGCCCCATAAGTGCACCAGATAACAGATAAGTACACAAAAAAATTATAGAAATCATTACTTACTTCTACCATCTTATATCCTCTAGAAGATCGCTTCATAATAATAATTAATAGCTCTATTGCTTTCCCAGACAATAACACAAATACGCTATATACTTTGTCACAATAACACTTTATTCTTATAAATTTCAATTATTTAGAAACAATCCATAAGCATGTCTCGCTGGATATTAAAGAAATGAATGCATTAAATTACAAATACAAACAAACAGATTTAAAAGAAACCAATATTCGCGCGAGTCTACATGTCAGAACGACAACAGCTGACAATGACATGACAACCAACAGTATTTCGATCATTCTCTATGCTCATTCTATTATCTTCACGTCCCATGGAACTAATAAGTATACGACCCGGTATGTTAAAAATTTATTTTATTATAAAAGGATGTAATTTTTAAGGTATTTATTCTTGTTGTTGTTTTTATTTAACTAGGACTAATGCATTAAAAGTTCAAGTGCCATAAAATACTTGGAGGTAAAATGTGTTATGTGGGACTTAACTTAACATTGTACCATAGAGTAAAAATTTCACAATTCCAAAGTGTTATGTGGGACATAAATTAGTTTACCCTGTGCTAGTTTGTCACTTAACACAATTTATTTCTGAGTATTTTTTTATTTAAGGAAGTTATGAATTGACACGATTTACCATTAAATCAGTCTTAAAAAATTGGACCTAAATCATTAAAAAAGTGAAATTCATAAAAAATGGACTTGACACAGTTTACTTCTGGGGTACGGATATATATAGTGCTACGAAGGCGCTGTTTCCGAGATGAACGTAAAAATACAATAATAATGACACCATTTATTAACCCGTTCGTTCAGATAGAAATTTTATTTAATAAGATTTTATTTATATTCCTGGTCAGTCGGGCTATATATAATATAACAAACAGCAATACAATTTACCAATATTTATGTATTACTAGCTTTTACCCGCGGCTCCGCCCGCGTGGTCAAAGGGAATTAACAATGAGTTGTTTATCATACATGACACATTTGTATAGTGTATAATCTGTATGCGAAATTCAGAACTTGCAAATGAATGTTACTAACGCCATCTATTAACAACATCTGGAGCTAAATATCTAGCAAATAACAAAACATCGATATCTTCCCATGGGGATGTTTTACCGCCGTAAAAAGTAGCCTACGTCACTCCCCACCCTCCTCACTATCTCCACACACAAAAACCATATCATAATAGCTTCGTTGCGACGTGAAAGCCGGACAAACAAACAAACACACTTTCACATTTATAATATTAGTATGGACTAGTGGACGCCCGCAGCTTCGCTCGCGTGGATTAGACATAACATAACCTAAATACAAAATTTCATTGATATAATGTAGGTAAATACGAAAAACTTTTATACCTACTAACTTTGCACCCCCCTTTTACCCCCTTATGGGATGATTTTCGAAACTTTCAATGGAAAACCTACATACTGAAATTCATTCGAATAACTTCAAAAACGACAAAGTTTCATACTAACTTTGCACCCCCGTTTTACCCCCTTAAGGGGTGAATTTTCAAAAATCCTTTCTTAGTGCTCCCCTACGTTATAAAAGGAACCCCTGTGCAAAATTTCAAGTTTCTAGCCCTTATAGTTTAGGCCCTGCGTTGATATGTCAGTCAGTCAGTCAGTCAGTCAGTCAGTCAGTCAGTCACCTTCTCCTTTTATATATATAGATAGATATAGATAGATTTATTATTCGTTATTGTTTTAGATTCTCGGTCAAGTACGCAAAGACACAACACTGGAGACTGCAGTCAATATAAAGGCGTATAAGCGCACCAAGAGACAGGGGCTGCGCGAGGCGCGCGCCACCGAGAAACTGGAGAAGCAGCAGAAGCTGGAGGCCGAAAGGAAGCGCCGCCAGAAGCACCAGGAGTTCCTGCAGACGGTGCTTCAGCATGGTAACACCGCTTCGCCAGGACATACTGGCCTGTACAGTGGCGGATTTACCAGCAGGCTGAGTAGGCTGAAGCCTAGGGCGGCAAATTTTAGGGGGCGGCAAATTTGGTCTAAATTGTTTTGTCTTACATACAAAAAAATATATAATATACATAGAGAAAATGAATCTCGAAAATTTAACAAAAAAACATAATATTGTATATATTAACAAGTGAACACTGTAACGTCTAAATATGAAAAGTACTAAACGCTTTGTAAAATATAAATTTTAGAGCACTAATTATAAAATTGCAATTTTATTGACACAATAAATGTACGTAACTATTAAATAATATGATAGCGAACTAGGGTATCGAATTTCGGGAGGTTAGTAGGGTCGGAAAAAATTGAATAGCCTACTGGCGGAAAATTTGTAAATCCGCCACTGCCTGTACTATTTCGACCAAGCCTACTAGACGATTGGGGAACGTGACGCTATCGGAAATATTGGAGATTCCGTTAGCAAATAAAAATAAGCATTTGAATAATGAATGAATGTAATATTTTCGACGTGTGTGTCCACGTACCCTTCTTTATAGTCGTATGTGCTCGTATCTTCTATTTTCACTGAACGAACCCAATATACCTACCCTACATTTTATATATTTTAATTTTTATAATTTGAATTTTAATACAATATTTACATAATAAATACAAAATAAATTAATTTTAGCCAAGGACTTCAAGGAGTACCACCGGAACAACGTGGCGAAATTGTCGCGCATGAACAAAGCTATCATGAACTACCACGCGAACGCTGAGCGCGAGCAGAAGAAGGAACAGGAGAGGATCGAGAAAGAGCGTATGCGGCGGTAAGATGGCGCTCTTTTTTATACAAACATATAATTTATTAATAACATGACAATTTTATTGGCCTCTCACTCGAGCGGTCCGGGTTCAAACCCAAGCGGCACGCACCAATGATTTTTCTCAGTTATGTGCGATTTAAGAAATTAAATGTCACTTGTTGTAACGGTGAAGGACACATCGTGAGGAAACCTGCAGAGTTCTTCGAATGTTCTCGAAGGCATGTGAAGTCTGCCAATCCGCACTTGCCAAGCGTGGTGGACAAAGGCCTAATCCCTCCCGTTCTGAGAGGAGACCCGTGCCCAACAGTGGGACAAAGAAAGGGTTGTGATCATGATGATGATGATGACAATCAGTTCAAATGTGTGTTGTGTGTGTGCGTTAACACAGCGGACGACGGCATGGCAGTGACCTGGCACCAACCAGACGCTATAAAGACAGCCATTGTTGGGCGTACACACTTTAAGATTTGAGTCCTTTGTTGGTCTGAACTCTTTTTAGAAGTGTTTTCCTGACGTTTTTGTAGACGTCGATGTGATCTCATTAAATATGAGTAGAGTACTAGACCATTATATATTGCTCTATATTCTATATGTCAAATTTTTGTTCCTTTATTATTATGTTGATGTTTGTAATTATTGTTATTCGTTTACCTGTCATTGTTTGTGCACCCTACCGTTTTATTTTATACTTGTTTCCTCTCTTGTGTGCCAGGCTGTCTGGAAGAAATTGCTCAAAGCAATAAGACAGCCTTTTGCAAAACTTCTTTTCTTTACTGTGTTCTCCTGTGTTCTTTTTCTGGTGCAAAAAATGATATTGTATTGTATTGTAGACCATTCTATTTTACCCTAGTGGGAACACGCCATATAATCTACATTGATTGATGAGTGCAGGCTAATGGCGGAGGACGAGGAGGGCTACCGGAAGCTGATCGATCAGAAGAAGGACAAGCGGCTCGCGTTCCTGCTGTCGCAGACGGACGAGTACATCGCCAGCCTCACCGAGATGGTGAAGCAGCACAAGCAGGAGCAGCGCAAGAAGCAGCAGGAGGAGGAGCGCAGGAAGCGAGTGAGTGTAATGCTGACACCATGAATTATGTTTACAGTAGAACGTCGATTATCCGAACGTCGATCAACCGAACGACCGCTTATCCGAACTAGGTACTACGCCCGCCCGACCCGCACATGACTCTCTCCCGCTTCTCCCGCTTTCCACTCTTGATTCTTCTACGGATCCACGAGTCTTAAAACGATGCAACACGCCTCAAACATGATGGTGTAAGTGTAAGTGGGTTACCTAAAAAATCACATGGGGAAACTATTTGTCGTCCAATTCTGTGTGAAGAAGCAGTTCAATTCGAGCAAAAAGAGTGCTTGGATGGATAGTACAATTTTGATGGAATGGATTACAGTAACGTTTATACCCTCAATCCATCTACCCTGCCCCTGTTATCAATTAAAAATGATAAATCTGATATTTGAATCAATATACGAGTACATTCTAGGTAGTTCGAATATCCGAAAATACCGGTTTTCCGAACACCCAAGTCCCCCAATTAGTTCGGATAATCGACGCTCCACTCTTTATTGAACAGTGACAAGCTTTCAAGCGACCAATCAAAACTAAAAGCCGATTTAGACGTATCCAGTCGCTGGCGCCTATAGGCGTCGCCAACCGCAGAGTGCCAGCGCTGAACTGGCAATGTATCGTTAACTTACACGGTTCTAATCAGTCTAGAGAATTTTCTTGTGATATTCCCACGTGAAAATTAATTCAAGACATTTTTTGAAAAATATATGCATAATAAATTTGTTGAAGCTCCGAATCGCGTAATTGTTTAGTTTTATAAGGTGCGTGCTGCTGGGGTTTGAACCCGGACCGCTCGAGTGAGAGGCGAGTTCGATAGCCACTGGGCTATCGAACTCATCGCTATCCGCACTGATGTACCCACTTTCAAATGCTGATCTGCGTGTATGCATATAGAGTAGACAGATCAACTAATCATGATCCTAATTTGGTTTATTAATGTAGGTATGTTTTGTACCTAAGTTCGCAAAGCGAGCCGCCAAGTAGTAAATGTATCTGCAGTACATGAAATGAGACAATGTTAAAGAAATGCTTTGGATTTTATTACAGAAATCACGGAAGAAGAAGCTCTTGGAAGGCGGCGAGATCGACGCGATGGATGACAGCTCGCAAACCTCTGACTCGAGAGTCAACGTTATGGATCCCAAGACGGGAGAAGTATGATCAATTAATTACAGTTGTCTAAGTATTCAAGAGATTTTTTTGATATGAACATGATATTAAAATACGTTTATTTTATTATTTCACAATGTAACTTAGTTAATTAAAATAGCAAGTCATATGAAATATTTCCAATGCTGCAGTGTTATTAAATTATATTAAAAAGTCAGCACTCTTTTTAAGCCAGCAGCGCTGATTTTTAGTACTCCCCGACATTGGCTATTTATAAACCAACATTATAATAATAAGAGTGTGCTTAATGTGATCTAGCTCTATTGTTACCTGCGTTTCTTGTGACTAGGTACTGAAAGGCGAAGAGGCCCCATTGCTGTCGCAACTCAAAGACTGGATGGAGACACATCCTGGCTGGGAGGTGCTCTCTGATTCCGATGACTCGGGCGACGACAGTCAAGACGACGGTCTGTATATGAATATCTAAAATGATAATGATGTATGAATTTTATGTAATATCTTAAGTGACATTGAATTTTATTGATATACAGAGAAGAGGGAGAGAAGAGAGAGGAACCGCGACGAGAAGAGTGACCGCGAGAAGAGTGAGGAGGAGAAGGCGCGAGAAATGATCAAGAAGGCCAAGGTGGAGGACGACGAGTACAAGACAGAGGAACAGACCTATTACAGGTACTAGAGGCTTTAGTTATAAATTATTGGATCATTGAAATTACAGCAGCTACAGCCCAGCCTATCAAACTCATCTCTCATCCATCCCAGTCTGAGTCTTTTTCAAAATTGGGCACAGTTTTCATGGGCGGCAGCGGATGGTTGCTGCTGCAAGCTCGTTTGCTATCTTATATCCATAAAGATTGTACTCGTTTGGATTAGCGTTTTCAGGTAGTTACTTTTCTGAATTCACAGATCAGTCTATGAGGATACGAGATACAAACAGAGAAAGGAGAAGTGTCAATTTATATAATGTGACTGTGTCTTCAATGTACAACTTTCCTTTTTTCCAGCATCGCGCACACGGTTCACGAGTCCGTCACGGAACAAGCCAGCATTCTAGTGAATGGAAACTTGAAGGAGTACCAGATCAAGGTCAGTATTTGTTTTAAATTTACATTTAATATTTTTTTTCTTAAATCTATTTTGCTATAGATTGTGATCTAAAAAAATAGGTTCAATAAACAACTGTGCAGCTTATATTGAGTGGTTACGGTCGCTTAGTGACACGAAAAACACAAAAGAAAAAGACAAGTCAATTTTTTTTACCTCTAAAGGAAACTATCCAAACAAGACTTTCAGACTTAAATACACTTATTACTTACTATTAATATTGTTTAGGGTCTGGAGTGGCTGGTGTCGCTGTTTAATAACAACCTGAATGGTATCCTGGCTGACGAGATGGGTCTAGGCAAGACCATCCAGACAATAGCGCTGGTCACTTACCTTATGGAGAAGAAGAAGGTCAACGGACCATTCCTCATTATTGTACCACTCAGGTAAGTTATGCAAAAGTAAAAAAATACTAAAAAAAAATGACAACCTCAGCGGTGACAGCCGAAACTCGCCTGTCATTCGAGCGGTCCGGGTTCAATACCCCAGCGGCACGCACCTATGACTTTTCTAAGTTATGTGCGATTTGAGAAATTAAATGTCACTTGCTATTACGGTGAAGGACACATCGTGAGGAAACCTGCATGTCTGAGAGATCTTAATGTTCTCGAAGGCATGTGAATTCTGCCAATCCGCACTTGGCCAGCGTGGTGGACTAAAGCCTAATCCCTCCTATTCTAAAAGGAGACCCGTGCCCAACAGTGGGACAAAGAAAGGGTTGTGATGATGAATGATTATGTTTGCTCATGTTTTATCAAACTGGGTGTTCGAGCGTTGTCCCACTGTTAGTTCATACTCTGTGCTATATATCTCGTATATTATATATATACGAGATGTAATAAAGTGTACGTAAACTGACTTACTGGAGCAAATAAAAAAACATCGATATCTTCAAATGGGGATGTTTTACCGAGGTAAAAAGTAGCCTACGTCACTCTCCACCCTCCTCACTATCACCACACACAAAAACCATACCATTTAATAGCTTCGTTGCGACGTGAAAGCCGGACAAACAAACAAATAAACAAACAAACACACTTTCACATTTATAATATTAGTATGGATGAATGGATATACGAGATCGTTTGTGTTCGCTCAGCACACTATCAAACTGGGTGCTGGAGTTCGAGAAGTGGGCGCCGACGGTGCTGGTGGTGTCGTACAAGGGATCGCCGCAGTCGCGACGGCTCGTGCAGACGCAGATGCGCTCCACCAAGTTCAACGTGCTGCTCACTACCTACGAATACGTCATCAAGGACAAGGGCGTGCTTGCTAAGGTACCGAACATACTTCACTTACATCTCTACACACACACCGATATGTGAAGTGTTAAAAAGGTAGATATATATTTATATGCGCTCTATAAGACACACTTAATCTGATCTTTTTGCTTAGTTTCGCATTAGTATGTGACGTATTTTAATGGATTCTAATGTCATCAGCGGTGGCATCGGTGGTGGATCCGAGCCCAACAGTGGGACATAGATAAAGGTTGTGGTGGAATATCAACGAAATGTGGCATTTAGACACACTTAAGTTTATGAATGTAACAAGATATCCGCCTCGTTTTTATTTGATACTCCTATATCAATGTCGACAGCAATATACCTCCTTAGTACACCTCCTCATCAGCTTTCTAATGGTGAAAGAATTTTTGAAATCGGTTCTGTAGATTTTGTGTGAAAACATTACAAACAAATCTTTCCTCTTTATAATCTATATATATAAAAGGAGAAGGTGACTGACTGACTGACTGACTGACTGACTGACTGACTGACTGACTGACATATCAACGCAGGGCCTAAACCATAAGGGCTAGAAACTTGAAATTTTGCACAGGGGTTCCTTTTATAACGTAGGGGAGCACTAAGAAAGGATTTTTGAAAATTCACCCCCTAAGGGGGTAAAACGGGGGTGCAAAGTTAGTATGAAAATTTGCCGTTTTTGAAGTCGTTAGACGGGTAGACGTCGTTAATCAGTCTAATTCTACGCGAGCGAAGCTGCGGGTGTCCACTAGTATTATGCTAGCATTGGGAAACCGTTCAGTTAAAACCGTCCCCCAGGTGCAATGGAAGTACATGATAATCGACGAGGGCCACCGCATGAAGAACCACCACTGCAAGCTGACGCAGGTGCTGAACACGCACTACGTGGCGCCGCACCGGCTGCTGCTCACCGGCACGCCGCTGCAGAACAAGCTGCCCGAGCTGTGGGCGCTGCTCAACTTCCTGCTGCCCTCCATCTTCAAGAGCTGCTCCACCTTCGAGCAGTGGTTCAACGCGCCCTTCGCCACCACCGGGGAGAAGGTACGTCTAGCTCAGGTTCGACCTTTTGAGTCGGAAGAGACAAAAATTACAATTTACAAAGTTACAGTTTTAAAAGTGCCACAAAAAAAATAATTGTGAACGCCTGGCAGATGTGAAACATCGAAATTATTTTGTACAAGTAATATGCACAAAAGTACAGATTATGACAGGAACTAAAACATATAAGAAAAAAACAAATTTAATTATTATATTTTATTAATAAAATAATTTCCGACCGTCATTTGTTGGAACTGTATAATATTCCATATTCGCCACGCTCGCCACGCCAAAAATTTGGTTTGCCCTCCGCCTAAAGATGTTTCACATCAAAACTTTCTTGCCAACAATAAATAGTCTTGCATAAATAAAGGTTTTGAAAAAAAAAATCCGCAACGTAAGAGCCGCAGCTTCACATCCAAAGAGCCGCATGTGGATCGCGAGCCGTAGGTTGCCGACCTCTGGGCTAGCTCCATTGCTATGGTATCAATAGAATGCTCTTAATGGATTGTGTACGGGATGGTCCCGAAATAAAAAAAACACTTTCATTTGGTATCACGAAAAAATTAAAATATTAAATAACTTTCTGGCTATTGCCATATACGTATGTATTAGCCGCCTGTTTTATTTAGTGAGTAATAACAGGCTGAATCTTCGTGAGCAGGTTCGGTTCGACGAGACGCCCAAGTTTTTCCTCTGACAATTCTCGATAGAGGTAGCTAATGTAGAGAGCAGGTATAAAACATGTCGACACGTTCGACATGTCATATAAAACATGTTGAATTTCGACACCGAATGGTGGGGTGTCGAAATTCAATGCAAATGTGCTGTGGAATTCATGTGCAATTGTGCATCAGTTGACTAATTTGAGAGCGCGAGCTTAACATATTCGTGACCAGTGTTTTAGTGGCTATTGAATTAACTACGTTAACTAACGACCTGTTGACGACTCCCTGTCGCGATGGTGAGTGACCCTGACTACCAAACAGCGGCTCCCTGGTTCGAATACTAGCCTGGGCAGATAAGTATTTCGTAGGTAAATATTTGTACTCTGGTAATAGATGTCAAATTGTGTTGTTTTCTGTGTCTGCCTATAGCGGGGGTGTTTGTGTGTAGCGTTTATTAATTAATCAATACTAACAAACTTGACATCACAGGTGGAAACCAAAAATTAATCTACTTTGCACCAATCCGCGAACAAAAACGTATGGTGATGTATGTATACTTTCATGCACGTAGCACCTCACTCCTACGTGCATGAAAGTATACACCTCCTCCTACGTGCATGAAAGTATACATACATCACCATACGTTTTTGTTCGCGGATTGTTGCAAAGTAGATTAACTTTTGGTTTGTAATAATGGAGTTCCGCAAAGTAACGCCTGATACAATTAATTATCACAGGTGGAGTTGAACGAAGAAGAAACGATCCTGATCATCCGGCGCCTGCACAAGGTGCTGCGGCCGTTCCTGCTGCGGCGGCTGAAGAAGGAGGTGGAGAGCCAGCTGCCCGACAAGGTCGAGTACATCATCAAGTGCGACATGAGCGGCCTGCAGCGCGTGCTGTACAAGTGAGTATTACATAGCTATAGTAAAATAGTGCCGCGCTGGGGAGTGATCTTGAACTGAGCCGTGGGTTCTGACCAGGTAGAAGTGTCGGCATGAATGTGTAGCTCTGAACGACATACGCTGGGATATAGGGGATAGGTGCGCATTATAGGGGATAGGTGCGCATGGGGTACCAATACGGGGGACATAATACGGCTGGCGAACCAATCAGCGCTTAAGACTTCAACCCGCTCTCCCCTTGCAAGCTTATCGTCTTAAATTTCGACGAGTTTCTTTCGCACTCAAGGTCAGAGCTACACTTTCTTACCGATACTTGTAGATATTTAGTTCGCAGTTAAATATTTGTACTAAGGTCATGGATGCTTAATTGTGTTTCGTCAGCCGTAACACAACGCGGGGGTGGGAGAGTGTAAGTGTGTAAGCATTTATAATCGTGCTTCTACATAGGTCTTCTATGGACAAGATGAAAATAATGGCAGATATCACTAACCAAAAGCCACCTTGTCCGGGTGGGTATTCTGGTAGAGAATGCCTGATGGCATTATGTCCGCCCTTTGTACAACCTAGTTTAAGGTTTTATGAAGAAGTCTTAATATATGAATATGAAAAGGATGCGAGGACCTTAGAAATGAGCGAGCGATGTAAGATTGATTTTCTAGGAATATCGTGCCAAAGGCGAAGTTCAGAACGTGAGATGGAGGAGTGAAACAGCTTCTCTTTTCCATACTACAAATTCGAATCACGCATGTCAGGGATATCTGTTCAAAGTTGCAGTCGAGGGTTATAAATTATGTTGCAGTGCCGACAAAATAGTCGAGAGATATTATGTTGCAAGCTTTGGAGTGGCGGAAAAAAATCTGTTGAAACTGACTGTTTTGATGACTTGGCGCGGTGGTAAATAATCCTTACCGCCGTGTACGCGGGTCATGGATGTTGAATGTTGACGAATTGTCATATTATGTCCACTGCCCCCAACACAAGTCTACCGCGGTTTGAGTGTGAGTACAAGCGTTTATATTTCCTCGTAGACACATGCAGTCGAAGGGCGTGCTGCTGACGGACGGGTCGGAGAAGGGCACGAAGGGCAAGGGCGGCGCCAAGGCGCTGATGAACACGATCGTGCAGCTGCGCAAGCTGTGCAACCACCCGTTCATGTTCCCGCACATCGAGGAGAAGTTCTGCGACCACGTCGGCGGCGGCGGCGGGGTTGTCTCCGGGTACGTTTTGTTCCTAGATTTATCTTCTTCTTTGTCGTATCGCTCTTCTCAGAGCGGTCGTGGTCGTCACGTAGTATCATGGCCGCGCGGAAGGTCACCCATGCGATGGACCGACCAGGTTAAGTCGGCTGTTGGCGGTCATTTACATGAGTGTACCAGACTCACTACCAACCGAGACAAGTGGCGATTGATCGTGAGGCGCATAACATCTGCCCGCAATAATGATAGATTTATACCATAGACTTCTACTAGCAACCCATAGACGTCCCAATGCTGGACACGGCTCTCCTCTACAGACACAACTGCAGGAGGCTAAGAGCATATTCCACTACGCTCCTCTTATGCGGATTGGTGGAGTTGGTTAGTGGCCAACCCAGTGTCGATTCTCAACCGAACCGACCCCCCGAAGGTCTTCGACTAGGCTTAACGATAGTTTTTACCGGTTGTTTTTACCAACCGATACCGACGGCCTAACGTGCACTCCGAAGCACGGTAGCGCCCATGAAATTTTGCCACTAGCGGTCACCCATCCAGAAACCGACCGCGCTCGTCGTTTCATAACCTAGCTAGCCGAACATACAATCGACGCGAGTCATTGGGCTATGGACCAGCTAGAGATGTTATGAGGTGTAAAAACAATTACAGCTCGTCTAAGCTGGAATGACACGCCCTAATACGGCATTTACGCACAATCACAAGCGAATTTAAAATATTAGATAATTTAAAAATACCCAGAAAATGCTACTGTAATTGGTCACTTCAGTGCCAACTGCAATTTGTAAATACAAGTAGATTTAATTGTCCAAGTAAGTAGTCATTCAAATTCATGCAAATAGTCATCCTTCAATTAAACTCTTATTGTGATTAGTTACTTTATTTGGTTTGGTTCCATCCATGCATAAGCTTTTTGATGTCCGCTGCTACACATATGCCTTTCCTAATTCTAAGGGTTTATAAAACAATTTTTTTGCAGGCCTGACCTATACAGAGTGTCCGGAAAATTCGAGCTTTTGGACCGCATCCTGCCGAAGCTGAAACAAACTGGCCACAGGGTCCTGGTGTTCTGCCAGATGACCCAATGCATGACAATCATTGAAGACTACCTTTCCTGGAGGGCTTTCCAATACTTGAGGTAGGTCATCTATTTAACTATTACCAGAATATTACCTTTTATGAGGCCTTTTTGGCTTATTATAAGTTAATATAAAACTTATGTAATGTAAATTATTTAAGACTTGGTTTAATTAGTAAACAATGTTCATTTTTATATCATGTGATTGTGTACATAAATATTAAAATAAATAAATAAAAATCAAATTATAAAAAAAAGACACTTTCCGATGCGCCCAACTATAGTTAAGAATCGATTAAAAATCAAACGATTGTTACAGTGTTTTGTTCATTCCACTCGAACTATGAAATTTTCCGGGATATAAAGCAGCTTATGTTACTCTCCAGGCTTTATTAAATGTCTGTGCAAAATCACCTCACCACACTTTATCATTACGTTATGGAGGAGAAGAAGGACAAACCAACAAAGTTAAACACACTTTTCCATTAACAATTATAGTCCACCACCATCCATCCACGGAGACAGAGAAAACAAGGCGCTGTCTACTAACTTATTTTGTCTTTGTCATCTGTACGGGATTACGTAACAGAGAGAACTCTATCCATACTTCCATACTAATATTATAAATGTGAAAGTGTGTTTGTTTGTTTGTCCGGCTTTCACGTCGCAAAGAAGCTATTATATGGTATGGTTTTTGTGTGTGGAGATTGTGAGGAGGGTGGAGAGTGACGTAGGCTACTTTTTATCACATCCCCATGGGAAGATATTGATGTTTTGTTATTTGCTAGATATTTAGTTCCGGATGTTGTTAATAGATGGCGTAAGTAAAATTCATTTGCAAGGTCTTAACTTAGTATCTTTTAATCGTGGAACTGTCACTATTCATCCACCACAAATGTGTCATGTATGATAAACTCTCTTTGACCACGCGGGCGGAGCCGCGGGTAAAAGCTAGTACTAACATATATCTGTGGATGGATTGTGGTAAGGAAAATTATAATTGCGCAGACTGGACGGCATGACTAAGGCGGAGGACCGCGGCGAGCTGCTGAAGAAGTTCAACGAGACGGGCTCGGAGTACTTCATCTTCTTGCTGTCGACGCGCGCCGGCGGGCTCGGCCTCAACCTGCAGAGCGCCGACACCGTCATCATATTCGACTCCGACTGGAATCCGCATCAGGTATGCTTTAGTATCCATACTAATATTATAAATGTGAAAGTGTGTTTGTTTGTTTGTTCGGCTTTCACGTCGCAACGAAGCTATTATATGGTATGGTTTTTGTGTGTGGAGATAGTGAGGAGGGTGGAGAGTGACGTAGGCTACTTTTTACCGCGGTAAAACATCCTCATGGGAAGATATCGACGTTTTGTTATTTGCTAGATATTTGGTTCCGGATGTTGTTAATAGATGGCGTTGTCATGTATGATAAACAACTCATTGTTAATTCTCTTTGACCACGCGGGCGGAGCCGCGGGTAAAAGCTAATGTAAAATAAAGCATACCGACAAGAAAGCGTAGCTCTGAACGAAATTCGGAGGGGACTGGCGAACTTCAATACGACTGGCGAACCAATCAGCGCCTACGACTTTCAACCCCGCCCCGCGCAAGACGATGCCTTAAATTTCGACTTCTGCGCATTCACACAAACTACAATTTCGTGCCGAACTCACACAGTCGGTTTTTAATAAATAATTATCGGCACCTATTCTAACATTTAAGGGATGGTTTAGAATCAAATCAGTAAGCAAAAAAAATGTACCGGACATTTAAGGAAAGTACATCATAAAGTTGCCACCTCGTTTCAGATTTAGTGTCAGTTCCATCTGTTTTGCCAAACAAGTTTCCAGTAAATTCGCGAAGCATCCCAAGGCAACAAATAATTCTGGGATGAAAAGTATCCTATGTTCTTATCCAGGTTATCATCTACCCATTTGCCATCAAACAAACATTATGTCAAAAAGCTTATTATAATATTCAGGAGTATTTGGATGATAAGAAGGCATGGGACTGAATTAAACTCTGACAGGCTATCACTATGCTTTTGTATTAATTATACTAAATATTGTAAGCAGGTGGCACATGGGGTGATTCTTGGCATACACGATGGGCTGTCTCGTGTCTGTCCTGAACATGTCATGGTCATACTGTACATTTTCTGTACAAATTAACTTGAATTTTAAAAGAGTACCGAGAGTTTTTTCCTCCGGCTTTTTTCTCTCTCGGCCTACACTAGGGCATAGGATAAGAATATTGTAAATTCTTCCTAAAGCCGATGACCAGATAGATAGTCTATCGTGACTTAGAGCTTAGCTTAGTGGTAGGTAATTATTGTAAATTAGCCTTAAGCACCTGTGTAAGATTAGCTATTCATTCAAGGATCAATAGCTCATCCTTTACTTTATATTAATCAGTTTAGAATAGCATTATATCTCTTCTGTTTAAGTAGTTTGTTTGTTCTAGACTTTCGTTAAGCGTGTATAATCACCTCATGGCGAAATAAATTATTTGACTTTGACTTTGCCAAGTTTAATTTAAATAATAAAAATTGAACGGCAAATATGTTTATAAATAGTATTATTTTACTATAATTTCGAAATTACCTTTTCATAGGATTTACAAGCGCAAGATCGTGCCCATCGTATTGGACAACGTAATGAAGTTCGGGTGTTGAGATTGATGACTGTAAACTCAGTTGAAGAGAGAATCTTGGCTGCAGCCAGGTGAATATATTATTGAAATTACATTTGTTAACATAATGGTAAAATGTTAAATTGAATAAAACAATTCATAACATTTATTTCTTTCTAGGTACAAACTAAACATGGACGAAAAGGTTATTCAAGCTGGTATGTTCGACCAGAAATCTACAGGATCTGAACGTCAACAATTCTTGCAAAGTATTTTACATCAAGATGGAGATGATGAAGAGGTTTGTTTAACCGTTCTCAAATTCTAATTAAATAAGGGCTAGTGTGATATGTCATAAAAAACTTATAACTACTAACTTTAAATTTACTTAACATAATATCTAAACTTAAGGTACATGATCGATTCATATTGAGATCTAACTTTTATTAATTTTTAAATCTATAACTAGTTTTAATTTAATTACAATAATATGTTATTTATCAAAATAATCTGATATTCTATTCCAATTATGAATGAATGAGTGAAATAATTTATGTGTCTGTAAGCATGCGTACATAAAGACGTAGCAGTTATTAATAAGATTATCCTTCATACTCTGTCCTATAAAGCTCGCATACAAATATTATGTAGGTAAATGCAAGTATCTAAGGAAGTTATACTTCCTTAGATATTATGCATTGTATGTATTGTATTGTAATTGAGTGATTGATGAATTAGCTCGAGCCAATACAGTTCCCGGTACTTCGGTCAGAACTGGTGATCGTTTGTGTCCACAGCTAGATATAGTTCAACATCTAATCCTATGGTGATGATTTTAATTTCATCCTCCTAGCCCTCCATGCGATACCTATAGGCTTGATAGGTGGTAGAGCCTATAGGGAACCAAATAGGTTTTATATGAAAGCTAATTGGTTCCATATAGAGTTCGCCCGGGGCAGTACCACCGCCCGCCACGGTACCTAGTACCATTTCTGCCGTGTAATAATTGTTTTTAAAGCAATTGTGGTCCGGTTGGAAAGGTGTGGATTCCGGTTACACTTCTTTAGAGGCGACCATCTTAGTCCTCTAGGGTAGCAACACATCTGTGACTGACTTAGAACGAGACTCCTACTAACAAGTACTAACTGGACTATTACTAACACCAACTAACAGGACTAACTATCACTAACAGTCCCCAGTCCTCATACCTACCTACTAACGAACTGACCAACTAATGTTCTAATTCTCTCACTAATAACTCTCTCAACTAATTGGACTAACCATCCCAGTCCCTAATTGAGTCTTGTTCAAAGTCACAGTTGTCATGGGCGGCAGCGGATGGATGGGTGGTGCTGCAAGCTCGTTTGCTATCTTTTATCCATAAAAAAAAAAAGGTCCCGTCAAAGGTCCCAAGTCCTGGGAGTGTGTACGCTACACACTCCCGGTATATCCACAGTATCATATGCAAGGAATGTTAGTAATTATCTTGCTTTGGTGATACAAGGAGGAGAACGAGGTGCCAGACGACGACCTGATCAACGAGATGATCGCGCGCTCGGAGGAGGAGCTGGAGCTGTTCAAGCAGATCGACGTGGAGCGCAAGAAGAGCGAGACCCAGACGCGGCTCATCGAGGAGTCCGAGCTGCCCGACTGGCTCGTCAAGGACGACGACGAGGTCGTCTGCAACAAGGTAATATATCAACGAGATGATCGCGCGCTCGGAGGAGGAGCTGGAGCTGTTCAAGCAGATCGACGTGGAGCGCAAGAAGAGCGAGACCCAGACGCGGCTCATCGAGGAGTCCGAGCTGCCCGACTGGCTCGTCAAGGACGACGACGAGGTCGTCTGCAACAAGGTAATATATCAACGAGATGATCGCGCGCTCGGAGGAGGAGCTGGAGCTGTTCAAGCAGATCGACGTGGAGCGCAAGAAGAGCGAGACCCAGACGCGGCTCATCGAGGAGTCCGAGCTGCCCGACTGGCTCGTCAAGGACGACGACGAGGTCGTCTGCAACAAGGTAATATATCAACGAGATGATCGCGCGCTCGGAGGAGGAGCTGGAGCTGTTCAAGCAGATCGACGTGGAGCGCAAGAAGAGCGAGACCCAGACGCGGCTCATCGAGGAGTCCGAGCTGCCCGACTGGCTCGTCAAGGACGACGACGAGGTCGTCTGCAACAAGGTAATATCCTAATTGTAGTAAACTAATATTATTTATTAGCTTTTCCCCCAGCTCCGCCCGCGTCATGTGGTTTTCTGTGCAGAAGTATTCTAGACCCTGAGAAAGGACATGCTACTTTTTAATTGGAAAAAAAGTGCTGTAAAGGTTTGAAAAGGGGATGGAAAGCTTGTATGAAAGTATTGTCACTTTCAGAACTAGGTGCATAAAATTTATATTTTAGGCTGTTGATTAGATATAAACAATAAAATATAAAATAAAAAAATATAATCAATAAGAATAATAAAATATAAACAATAAGATATAATAAATATGGCATTCAAAGTTTGTAAAAATGTTACCCTTGAGGGTGTAATAAACAGGGGATATAAGGGATAACACATTTATGGATTCATTACAAATTTGCGGAGCTAAAGTTACGCGTTACGAAGAATCTAATATTATATCTAATTCCAGTGAGCGAAGCTGCGGGCGTCCACTAGTATATATATAATAAATGCCTTTATCACCGGGCACAATTCCAGAGTCCGAGCCGCTACCGGAATTTTGAGTTGGCAAAACCCAATTTAGATTCGGAGGTCATTTCCGGACCCCGGTGAACCTAGGACCGCGCTCAGCGCTTGCGACTACTATAATACAGTTTATTCTTAAAACTCTGTGACCTGGTGGCCTAGACAAGTGGCAAAAACGCTAGTAGAATAGATTAACAAATGTATGGGATTGACATTCGCTATCGACTAATTCCATACATTTGCTAATCTATTCTATTTCTATTCTACTAGCGTTTTGTCACTTGTCTAGCCCCCCTGACCAGAATCCTTATACGTATAAATTATTATTTACACATAACAGGGTCAAAGCTGGAACTACTTGGACGAGGACGAGACGCTGGGGCGCGGGTCGCGGCAGCGCAAGGAGGTGGACTACCGCGACTCGCTCACGGAGAAGGAGTGGCTGAAGGCCATCGACGACGAGTTCGACGACGAGGAGGAGGAGGAGGACGACGACGACGAGGTGCTCGACAAGCGGCGCAAGAAGGGCCGCAAGCGACGGTTAGTTCAAACATAAATTATTAATAAACGTTAGATTATTAATAACGTTATAAGTAAATTTAGCATATCATTTTACCTCTTTCTTTTTTTTAGTACGAGTAGTTAGACTTTCGTCAAGGGCCGTTTATATCTATAGACAAGTACCGTTGCGGACACGGACAGCCACCGTTTATTTACATCTAATGGACATATCTGGAAATTATATTTAAGTAGGGTTAAAATTTGACAGCCCAGCGGCTATCGAACTCGCCTCTCACTCGAGCGGTCCGGGTTCAAACCCCAGTGGCACGCACCAATGACTTTTCTAAGTTATGTGCGTTTTAAGAAATTAAATGTCACTTGCTATAACGGTGAAGGACACATCGTGAGGAAACCTGCATGCCTGAGAGTTCATCATAACGTTCTCGAAGGTATGTGAAGTCTGCCAATCCGCACTTGGCCAGCGTGGTGGACTAAGGCCTAATCCCTCCCATTCTGAGAGGAGACCCGCGCCCAACAGTGGGACGTCTATGGGTCGCAGCGAGGGTTAAAATTAAACCTTTTGTCGACGGCACAGGGTGTACAGAAAAACTCAGGTGAGTTAAACTTTTATGTTTAAATTTACCTGTATAACCATTTTAAGTAATAATAATAAATAAATAATGTGAGAGAACTACGTGCCAGACATGGAGGGACACCGTTGTCGGCGTCCCGGCGATTACTAATAGTTTTGGTAGACATAGCTGCACGGTTCCGATGCTGTATTCACACTGCATGGTGAGGATTAAGTGTGGCAGCAGACCGTCCGGTAGCTGGTTTGTCACATGGATCGCAAGCTCACGCGATGAGTGCCATGGTGTAGCACGTGCGTCGCCAGGCACGAACCGCGAGAGCGATTATCCGGCCCGTGTTGACATCCAGGTTACTACTATACTACTAAAATCGGCATTTATAAATGCTTTATATATATCCGCTTTGCGACGGGCTCGAAGCGCGTGTTCAGGCCCAGCAAAACCTCGTCCTGCGAGCAATCACAGGTGCGGCGATAGCGCGCGACTGCAAGCTGGAGTCGCTGGATGAGTTTGTGTTCCGATTGGTGACGCGCCGACAATAAATAAATAAATAATAAATAAATATCTTGGACATTCTCACACACGGCCATCTGACCCCAAAGTAGGCGCGAGCCTGTGTTATGGGTGTCAGAGACTGATATACATACATAGATATTTTTAAATACATACTTAAATAGATAATATTGACATCCAGACTCAGAACAAATACAAGTGTTCATCACACGAATATTTGTCCTGAGTGGGATTCGAACCCACGACCTTTGGCGCAACAGACAGGGTCACTACCGATTGCGCCAACGGGCCTAAGTTACAATGGGCCGCATCCTCATCTAAAGGGGTATAGCGCCGCTAAGTATGCGTTCAGATAAACATCTTTCATTTTTCAGACGCAACAGTTCTGATGAAGACGAAGTCCCGAGTTCCTCCAAAAAGAAGAGTAAAACTGAAGTGAATCTGTTGAAGAAACGCTTAAAAAATATTATGAAGAAAGTCATCGACTACACTGATGAGTAAGTTTTTCTTAGTTAGCCGGTTTGTTTGTGTATATATTTAGGCGAAATGCTCCATAGTCAATTTTAACAATTTTGATGTAGGGGTGGCAGGGTCCTGTCGGAGCCCTTCATGAAGCTACCGTCGCGGCGCGAGCTCCCTGATTACTATGACGTCATTAAAAAGCCACTGGACATCAAGAAGATTATGAACAGAATCGAGGATGGCAAGGTAACAGATACCACTAATTCCACACACTGCAAGCGTAGTATTGAAACCGTCAGTTCGTCCGTAAGCTTTTTTGTTATTTGTAACTTGAAAAATAGATGACAAATACATAATAATATGTTATTACTATGATTTGATAAACGCTTACGGCAAATTAAATAAAAATTATTTATCTTATTAAATTATTACTCTTATGACGGAATCCAATACTGCCTCGTTTGTCTAGCGGTCGTAAGCGCGACTGCTAAGCTAGAAGTCCTGGGTTCGATGCCCGGGTCGAGTAGAGTACAGTTGAGATTTTCTAATTCGAAAATTTTGTACTCGGTGGCACAAATGGTAATAGACTCACCTATTACATGTTGCCAAAACATAACTAGTGCAAATGGGATGTACCTACTGCACATCTTTGCTTTCCCCTTCGGCGAAATACAAGCGTGATGTTATGTTATGCTAATAAGAAGCATGTTTTACAGTACAACGACATATCAGATCTGGAGAGGGACTTCTTCACGTTGTGCGCGAACGCCCAAACCTATAACGAAGAAGCATCTCTAATTTACGAGGACTCCGTGCGTTTGCGCAACGTTTTCATAGAGTTCCGCCGCCGATACGAGAGCGAACAAAATTCTGACGACTCAGATGAAAACGTTAAAGGTAAATAAGATTAGTAATAAATAATATTATGTAGTCTACTGTACTGTACTACTGTGTATTTTTATTGAAGCGATACGAGAATGATATGGCTGCTGTCATAGCTGCCCAGCAAAGGCAATAAATCTTCGTAATGCGATTGAACGTACGAACAAAAAAAAAAAACTAACCACTAGTACCAGTAATATTACCACTTATGGTTTTGTGCACCTTTTTGTTAGTGGACCCCTTTTTTCACCTTTAATCCAGATCAAATTTGAAGAGTATAGTTATACAAATATTAAATAAGGTTTTTTTACAGAAGAAGATGATTCGGACGGAGAATCAAACCGCTCTGTAAAAATGAAGATTAAGTTGAAAAATAAAAGTAAAAACACTCCGACCAGAAAGCGCAAGCAGCGCAAGTATATCTCGGACGACGAAGACTACGAGGAAGATTAAGTGGCGTGCTTCTCATAGGTCATCTTTTATATAAGAGCTGGAATCTATTTATTTAACGCGCTATGCTTAGGAATAAATGTAATCCTTAATGATACTTACATAAATGAAATGCTTATAATAAATTTAGAATGTAAGGATTTCTGATAATTTCTATCAATTATTCGGAATATGGCACTTAATGGTTCTATTATAATTATTATTTGACATATGAAATTTCATACAATGTTTTTTAAATATGACTTGCATATTGCATGTATCATGATTAATAAGGAAATAAACAGTTATCTGTTTTTAGAAATAGTATTAAAGCATTGAAATTCTAATGAAATGCTCAATATATTTGACCGTAATTGTCTAGCTTATGTTTTGGCGGTAGCATACCACCTAGAATTAAGTTTTTAATAATACATATAATGTTAGATTTAGCGGGATTTGATGTCCGAAAATAAAAATAATATAATCCTTAATTGTTGTTGGTTTTTATTAGAATACTTCAGATTTGTGTAACACTTTATTTCTCTTGAGCTCCTTTAACGTCAACTCCCCCCATTTAAAATCAAGTCCATGCACATTTAGCATGTGCTTGTTGAGACTGTTGCTATAGGTGAAGCGGTGCGCGCACGCAACACACGCGAACGGCTTGTCGCGCGTGTGCACGCGACTGTGGCGCCGCACGTCGCCGCTCGTGTAGAACGTCATCTCGCACACATTACACTTAAATCGCTTGTCGCCTGCATGTCTGAAAAATATACAAATCATAAAGGTATGTATTTCTACAAATTTAAATATTCCTTCGGAGAAATAACGGCGTTATAATACTTGTTGTAGGCTATATTATATAGAGAAATATATATTATACTAGTGGACGCCCGCAGCTTCGCTCGCGTTACACATTCACTAACTTCAAAAACGGCAAAGCTTCATACTAACTTTGCACCCCCGTTTTACCCCCTTAGGGGATGAATTTTCGAATTTTTCTCGCCGTAAAAACCATCCTTGAACTTCAACGAACATTTAAAAAAAAGAATTGGCCAAATTGGTCCAGGCGTTGTTGAGTTATGCGCTTACCAACACATTTTGCGATTCATTTTTAATATATAGAAGATTATATTGAGAAAGCCCTCCAGCCCTTTCCCATATTAACTATACAGCGTGGCCAAGGTGGGTATACATTACATATCTAGAGTAAATCCAACCAGTGTTATCCTCTTCATATGAAGTTACTATAAATTATTTATTTATTTATATATTCATGTACACGAAAAACAACAAAAATACCAGAATTAACAGTAATTTAGTACATAGGTCGTCCTGCTTATTCCAAAATGAAATCTCTTCCAGCAGGCCTGGGAATGGAGCATTGATTGAGAATGAAATTAGTGTGCACCAAAAAAAGTAATAATAAGGATAATAAAAATCTATAATATAATAATCTAATATAAATGAACAATACATACCATTACTAAAAACAAAATAATACTATATACATAAATTACGTATCACGTAGCGGAACCCTAACGAAGAGCGCTGACACCGTCGATATAGTTTGTAGAACACTAATATGCAATTCAGCAACGTATTTGGTCTACTTTTGCAGTTCAACATTGACGCAGATCACGAAGAATGCTGATGCCGCCACACCAGTTTTTGATCTAAACATATTTGTCCTAATTATGTAATTCATCAATCGCGACGTCTCTTGATACTATAAATACACTACTATTCGAGTAGGGAAGCATTCTTTATCCAACATCGATAGGAATCGCTTAGGCTAATTATAAGTTCAAATTGTAATTTATTTTAATTAAATTAGTTTTTTAAAGTAATTTTGGTTTTCCTGGAACCTCCGGCCGCAGCAAACGTAATTGGCGCAGTCGGTAGGATAATTCGCGGGCCGGTTCACGATAGCTAGGGACCCACAATTCGGAAACCACGTCGTGAGTCGCCTGGGAGGCTGTCCAGCCCCGTCTTCGAGTTATCCAGAACCTACGGACCTGCTGCAGACAACCGGAAGAGCATCCAGACATTGAAGCATCCAGAAGGCCAGAAATGAAAACCCTGTAAGTGCACTTGAATTGTTCTCGTGTTGCTTCCCGTTACTCCTGTAATTTTCCAACATTTTCCACCCTAGATCGGATAGGGCCCAGGGGTCTGAATTCCGTCAGACTCACTGGGATATCGATAGTAATAGGAATATAGATTTAGAGTTATTTAATCAATCAGATATTAGTTTAGAGTGCTTAGAGTCACATACGATGGCACACGACCCGGACACTATTTTTAAGGCACTCCGCCTTGTCCCGGATTTTGATGGAAATCCAAATGTGCTAACTAGGTTTATAAGTATATGCGATCAATTAGCTGCTAAGTATCTAAGTACGGAAAAAGGTTCCGAATTTTCTAATTGTTGCGTATTGAACGGAATACTTAATAAAATAACAGGGACTGCCGCTTGTACTTTAAATTCAAATGGAATTCCTGACAGTTGGGCAGGTATTCGTAAAACTTTAATTAATAATTTTTCTGACCAACGTGATGAAATAACTTTATACAATGACCTCTCCTTAGCCACTCAAGGTAATAAATCTCCCCAAGACTTCTATGAACACTGCCAGACCCTATTTAGTACACTTATGACTTATGTGACTTTACACGAGACCGTACCTACTACTGTTACTGCAAAACGCGACTTGTATAAAAGGGTTACCATGCAGGCATTTGTTCGTGGCCTTAAAGAACCCCTTGGGTCACGTATACGTTGCATGCGCCCCGATACTATCGAGAAGGCTCTCGAGTACGTTCAGGAGGAGCTGAACGTACTGTACTTGCAGCAAACGTAATTGGCGCAGTCGGTAGGATAAAACGTAATTCATATAATAATAATATAATAAATAATAAGTATATTTGTTTTCCTGTTCTTGTTCTCCTTTGTGCATACAATCAAATAAAAAATAGGAGACCCAAGTCTTATGCCACTCAAAAGCAATTGCCTCGTTGGTGTAGTGGCTAACGACCACCACCATACTTGGGTTCGATCCCTGGGTCAGGCATAAACTATTGGTTTTTTCTAACTTATATACCCAGGGGCAGCTTGGAGTCTTCCTTTGTGTCTGGTGTATGGCAATAGACTCACAACCTATTTCATTTGGCCTAAACATTACTGGTGATATATTATGTAGTATTAATTAGCAATACATTTTACCTTTACCTACAAGTTTACCTTTTCACATGAATAACCAAGTTTTTCTTAATGTTAGTTTTATAGCCACACATGTGACAACTTAATTCCTTTACTGAACTGTGTTTCTTTTTGTGGCTTAGTAACTCTGAACTTGTAACAAATGTATCACCACAGTCCTCACAATTATAATTCCTTATATTGTAGTGACGATGCTTATGATCTTGTAGAGATTGACTTGACTTCAGATTCTTGTGACAAATATCACAAAAGAACTGTCCTGGTTCATGCACCCGTAAGTGTTTTTTTAGTGCATACGAATGTTTGAATTGCTTTCCACACGTTGCACAGGTGTAATTCTTCACATTGCTGTGCGTTTTTTGGTGGGCTGTAAGGCTTGCAGCCTGAGTAAAACTTTTTCCACACTCACAGTGATATGGTCTGTCTCCAGTGTGCCTTCTCATGTGGTTGGTTAATGTCTGATGGTGTGGAGTGTGGTAGGAGCATTTTGTGCAATGGTAACGCCGACTTTCACCAAATCCTGTTACCTTACCTACATGTTTTCTTTTTTGGTGCATTGATATTTTATGTTTCATAAGTGACTCCTTTGACTTTAAGCTCTTAGTACAAATAGGGCACATATAACTTATACTTTCTTCTGTAACACTTATTTCATTAGCTCCACCTAAAAAAGTGTTCTAATACATTTATGAATTTTTAATTTGATAATAAGCTATTAATAGGTCATCTAATGTAAGTGGTCACCTAGAAATATAACCAATATTTTAATTCAACTATTGTTATTGACCATTATTAAGACCAACATTTCTGTTCGTAAGTTTTGACAATTGTCAATATGAATTAAATATAAACTTACTAATTGTATTGTCATCATTATCCGAAAACGAATTCTCTAATTTTGGATCCAAAATCAGTGTACATATTTGTTTATTAAATACAGACTGAGTTTTCTTGCAAAAATTTAAAAATCTTTCTTCAAAAGTTACACAATTTGCCCGGAAGTTGTGGGCAATGTTTAACTCCTTAATGCAATTTGTACATATTCCTGATGGTAGATATTTCTCAAACTGAACATCAATTTGAAAACATGTACATATCATTTCAAGGATTTCTTTTGAGTATTTTTCTTGTGAGAATAGATCAATATTGTGCTGGTTATTCTGCAGACATATTCTACAAATATGCATTTGCTTGGTATCTGAAATTTGTCACATTGTTTTATTACTATTAAGGAGAGGAGACAAAAACAGGTTTGTAAAAACACTAGATTAGATCACACATTCCCCAGATTTTACTTTTTTTTAAATTAACCAATTAATACACTAATGTGTAATATTGGATGCATATTCCCAGACCATTTCTATGGCCAGTTTCTAATTTAATTTAACTTAGGCTAACCAGAAATACTAAACTGCTACCCAATGAATCCCAAAAAGGCAAACCCTAGGAGCACCGAGCTGTGGCTCAGTGCACCAGGCCTGCTATAATATAGATCTTATTTATTGGAGAGGGATTAACAGTAAGTATTTGGTAATAATATAAAAACTTAAAGTTAGGTCATTTATTTATGAGAACTAGAATCTGGCAATAAAGTTCCTTACAATAGTTATAGTAAGTCCACAGACATGGTCTGGCAATATCTTTATACTTTTCATAAGTCTGTACATTTATTATTAATCAAAATAATCAATTAATTATATATAAAACAGCTCTTCGAATTTAACTGAAGTAAGTTGGACCACCTTTAAAAATGGCCACCTAGCTAAGCTATCAAGTATTCATTTAACTTAATGCAAGGTTGTTGAAGAGTGCTGAGGTCTACCTGGACAAGTGATTTTATGGGTAAGTGTGATAGGATGGTCAAGGCTGGGGCAGCACTTGTCATGATTCATTCTATCAGCTGTGCAGACTTCCTTGCAATGCCTTGCATTGGAGTGAAAGTGCCATAAGCTCAGCACTTTGAGTATCTATTCTATACTTTATAATTATTAAGTCTGGGAGCCATGGGATCTTACATTAACACTAAACATGGATTCTAAGTATTAATAACTTCTAAAAATTCTGCTAATCTATTTTATGCTTGCACTAATGCAACAAGCAGCCATCAATCAAGTCAGAATAATAAATAATTGAATTGTGGCCAAAGACTTTATTTATTGGTTTTACTTATTTAAATTTATTTATTAACAGTCAACATTTTAAGCTTAGCCAAACGTAATTGTGAAATAAATTATTTTAGGGGTAATTGTAGTTATTTAAAAGTTAATTACATAAGACAGTGAACTATTAGTACCTGTAGCTTGTTTCCAATATTCATATGCTTGTGAAGCTTTGGGACTTTGGACATTTGCAAGGTCCATTGACTCTGAAACGTTGTAAAATAATCCAGCAAAGATATTGTTTCTGTTCTGTATTAACTTCAGTTTTGATAAAGTTAACAACCTCTTTTTAAAAACAATAATTTTTATAGCTAAAGCTGCCGTATGTATATAGTTAGGTTTTTGATAAAATAATAATATTAATCAGTAATAATTACAAATAATTAATTATATGCTGATCTTCGATCATAATTAATTTTATTGATCCATAAACTCACGCTCACGGAACAAATATATCAACACAGATTTATAAGTATACTAATATAGACTAGTATAGTACTTAATATATCAAACTAGCCAGGGTGTTTGCAGTTAAAAAAACCTACTCGGAAGCATAGACAATAGATATTTGGAAAACCAATCAAATATAGGATGTATACAAACACGTAGACTTTGTTTGCTGCGACATGATATTAAATATTGTTAGGTTATACTGATTTTCATTCTAAAATTAAACAAAAGATGGTACTAATCTACACAAGTAATGACGTTTTTCAATTCAGTGTTACCAATGGTTTTCCATTTATTTTATATATTTTGATCTGGTAACATCAAGTCAGATTTATAAAACAAAACATTAAGTACTAAATAAACAATAATTAGTAATATTAAGTTCAGAAAATGGGTCCAGCAATTTTAAATATTGTAATTTAAATATTGATATTCCATAATTACTGGCGTTGAATTGTAGGAATGGACTGTACAAACGCCATTTAATTAAAGGAGACTGGCGGTTTTCCTAGGAGAGTTCGGCCTGGTCACCTACATGGATACTTTTAATGTTTTTTGATAGCGTAGGTCAATAGAAACGAATATTTAATTGTAATTTCTTCAAAGAACTTGTCAGTTTTACATAATTAATATTTAAAGTTAACATTTGACAGTTAACGTTGACACGACATTGACAGTGTCAATTTGACAATAGAGGTTATGTCTACGAAAGAAATGGTTAAACTAACTGTGTTAGTATGTATGTAATGTAGTAATACTCAATTTAGTTAAACTCATCATAGACACATTTAATTACATCATTTTATGAGTCTACCTATCCGCGTCGCCCATGACAACTGTGACAGACTTTGAAAAAGTTCA
This sequence comes from Carterocephalus palaemon, assembly GCA_944567765.1. NCBI lineage: Eukaryota > Metazoa > Arthropoda > Insecta > Lepidoptera > Hesperiidae > Carterocephalus > Carterocephalus palaemon. Next base: position 10,729,372 of record OX155641.1, on the reverse strand, counting down.
GTCTTAGAATAGGGGTTAGGAATAGGGTAGGTATTGGTTAGTCCAGTCTGCAGAGTTATATCATAAGAACATTAGTTTTAGTTAGCTTTAAAAAAATATTACACTGTAGAAATGGTATTAGACCAGGTACCATGGCAGGTAGTAGGTACTATAAAACCTGTCTGTAAAATCTGGCTCCTTATACAGTGTGTTGGAGGATATTTGACTCAGTGGTTGGAGGTGTCAAATGAAAATGCGTTCTTTAACAGATACTTATATTTTATTCACTATCATAACACAATAATATTTCATCCAAGAAAGGTGCCGGAGGTATAATATTATTCCTTGCCACCTTGCCCAACCCAAGTACCATATAATAGACATAGTATGTGAACAACAACCTACTGTACGCCTCCCTGATATGCAATTCCAATAGTATTGTTTAATGGCTTCCCTTCCTGAGAAGTTATTATTGATTAAAATGTATATAAAATATATTTTTCGACTAACATGCCTGCTTTAGATTTTGCCTCTCAATAACCATTCATTTTCGTTGAGGCGTAAAGGTAGGTTTTCTACCTCACGGAACACTTCTATAACGTACCGACCATTAGCCCTTATGTGCTCACCATAATATGAATGAGCTTGTTTTATTTGATAGGTCTTAAGGTTTCTTCATTGGGTTGGGGTGGTAACACGGTGGCCTCACCATCAACTTCTTGCTCAATGGTTGAAGCCATCGCTTGTGAGGTTAATGGGGCAGAATAGTGATGTTTATCTGCTCTCATCCAACAAGGATGACATATTTGGCTATTGCTCTGAACCTTGAAAGGAAAAAAACCATGAAAACACTATAAAACAGTTAAAAGATCAGTTAGATTTAACAATGCTGTTGAATTAATTATATTTACTCGATTTGGTAAAATCCATTCTGAAATAACATTAAAAATATGTCTTTCCCGCACAGAAGTTTATGTCAGCGTATGGCAGCGAACTTTAAGTAGTGATCGACCACAATTCACACATACTTTATGATGCCCAAAAACAGGAGATTGTAAATTAGGGCTCATCAATAGCCAACAATTATGGCAGATGTGATCTGCAGTATCAATCTGTAAATAATAATTCATTTATTTAGTTTAATATGCTTTTAATAAATAGCATAGCATAGAAGCGTTAGTTTTCAGGTCGATCGATTTTTGAAAACATCATAGTACAGGACATTGTCACATCTTGCTGTATGATAGGTATAATGTTGAGTATTGTTTATTACATAGAACACTTACCCATCGATTAGGATGCCATTGCCTTAATAAAGGCAATATATCTTTATTTTCCGGGTACGACAGCGCATGCCTCCTTAATCGTATTATAGATATAGTGCGATTAGCACAACGCTTGCGTTCCATTATTTAGAAATCTAAATCGTTAAGAATATCAAGGTCCAATCAAACTCGCCAGGTCAATGTTTATGCAGAATCCACAGTCCGAAATTCAAAAGCCAAAGTAAAACAAAAAAAAATACGGGAAAGAGAGCACAATAAAATATCCAAGAAGTAGCAATTACTTCGCTCGGAATTTATTTCGCTCGCTGTCACGCACCGACCGCATAACATGTCAAACGAAACCACAGACACGATATGACATAAACGCATCGATAAGATTGATCGACCTATCTTCATCCTATCGATCCACACATTTTCAAGATTACTAAAAATGCATTTTTCTCGGTTCGTAGCTGTAATATTGAGAAGGTAAATTAATAAACTGATCAGTGCATACGATAAAGACAGTTTTATTGTGGAAAATAACTGGGCGAAAAGTGTTTATGTATACATAAATCGATTAACAAAATATATCGATTTACAAAATATAAAAAAAATGTTTTCTCAAGCCAGACAAGTTCTACAAAAATGCTAATACGACATTCTAAACCAGAAAAAAATACTGTATTTTTATGCATAAGTGTTATTCCTGTAGGTCTTCAGGCCGAAAACCGCCAGTCTCCTTTAAAATGAAAATTCAAATGTCACATGTCAAACGTGTCATTAATTTCAATAATATTAATTGTAAATAAATGGATTTTCACTCCTTTTTACGATTTTTCCACCTCACGACCCGGTGATAAATAGTAAATAATAAAATAAATCTACTTACGAATAATAATATGTAATACTTATTAATATCGATGTCGTCAAAATCTAGTTCCGAAGCATAACTGGACTTCTGTTCATCACTTAAATTGAAGAACAGTTTGAGAAGAATGAAGAATGATTTGAATCCTGTGCATGAGTCGAGTCAGGTTCACAATTTTCCTCAGGTGAATGAAGACTGCTTAAATTATTTATAAGTAGTGCTGCTTCAAAAGTGACTTCATATCTTGTACAGGATGGAGAAGTATCCTATACCAGAGGCTTCAAATGCAGCCAAAGATATTTTAAACATGAATGAATGTTGTGTTCTCTGACAATTTCAGGGCCTTTTTTTATTCTTTGTAAACATTGGTGTTTTACCTACGCTTTGTGTTACTGTAGCATTATAAATTATACAATAAATTATCGTATAAAATTACAGTCTTCTTATTTTTATAAAATAGGATTAGTTACTAATGCTCTAAAAGATGGCATATTGTATTTGAACTTAATGAATTAAGAGCTAACTAATTCTATTCTAATTGAAACATTAAAAGAAAATTTAAATTATAGGTGCCAAGGTGCAGAAAAATTCATGAAGTTTTCCAAATTAAAAAACAGATGGCGTCACATTCATGGGCCATGCACAAGCCTTGAGCGCGGACTCTATTTCAGTTATATAAAATGTACTCTGTGAAACTAGCTAGAGATACTATAAGTAAGTAGAGATACAAACATATGATTGCACAGACTAAAGAGTCCACAGAATACATATTCTCTCATAGGAGACAAACAGGCAAAATTTTGATTCAGTCAGGGGCATATTTTTTTGTGCTTATACGTATCTATACAGGATGGAAATATCGAATGCCACATGGATGGCAACTACCATAAATATTATAAATAGCACATTCTGTGTAAAGGAGACTTTCCTTTGTTTTTATAAACAATAAATTCTGCATTTATGGATTTATGCAAATCGCTTGCCTCAGTCGGGATTCGAACCGGTCAAATGTGACAAAAAATAACGTGACGTATTTTATGATGCAGATTGAAAGGGTTATCGATAAGGTTTATTTTTTTTTTCTCTTGTACAGTATAATTTATATATATTTTGCACTTAAACTGTCGTAATACATCAGAAAGCCGTACCAAGCAAAAAAACCCAATAAACAATTTTGTCCAGCTAGCTTGTTCTAGTCAATCTAGTGCATAGATTTATTACTCTATACTAGAGAATCTAGTGACTATAGTCCGTTCAACGAAACGAGATTCCAGACGTAAACAAACCGACTGCAAGGCCATTCGCTTGTGCAGGGTTTTGTAACTTTTTTTACTTACTCTAATTTTTAAAATGTGAAATAAATTTATATTTTGATAATTACCTACTACTTAACCACTCAAATGTCCGGGCGTATTTATACGCCTAAAAAATTAAGTGTCAAATGTCCAGGGCGTATTTATACGCCTTTTTTTTCATAGGAATCCTATGCAAACTCTGGGCGTATAAATACGCCCGGACATTTGGTGTTTATTTATATGGAATCTGTATTAAATTTCCTTTCTCTGGGTAGGTAAAACATATAAACCGACGAAACCAATATTTTCTATAAAATGTTTGAAGTGGGTGACGCCATCTTTTCTTAAGTGGTTGTAATCTGATCTTTTCATATGTAAACAAAAGTTTATCTATTATCCCACTGTATTAGTGTTAAATATACTATAACAACTAAAAAATAATAAATAACTACAAAATAAAAAGTCCGTCCAAATGTTTTCAAACTCATCAATAGCCTCGTTTGACCTTCAGCATTATTGCCGTGAGCCGTGCGGAAGATAGAAAACAAACAAGATAGAAAGAGATAGAATATATTTTGTTTGTTCCGTCGTCACTACGAGTCGATGCTCGGCGTTGTTTACGTCTGGAATCTCGTTTCGTTGAACGGACTATAGATTCTAGTCGAGTGCGGCGTGGTGGGCTAAGGTAACCCTTTCCATGCGAGTTAGTGATGCAGTGGGACAAAGAAACGGTTGGGGTGGCTGAATCATTAAAATGTACCTGATTAAAAAATTATATGCAAATGCTGGTATTTACATTTTGAAGGTACTGGAAAGTAAATAGGGAAATAATAGAAAGAAAAATAATATTTTTAAAATGACTTTAATGATCTTAAGCCATTCAAGAAGCTTCAGCCTGAGCTTGCAATTTCGTGACATAGGACTCCTTCTTCTGTTTGATCCTGTTCTTCCTTTCAGCCAGCGTCAGCTTGCGCTTGGTCCAGCGTTTCTGTTTTGCAGGGTCCTTCTTGCTTTCTTTCTTTTTATGAGATGGGTCTTCACGGATTGCCTCATGTGCTTTTTTATACATTGCTTCAATCTGAAAGGCAATAATATTACATTATAATATTACATACAAGGCCAAAAGTATTTTTTATTTTAAATTTTCCACATTTTTCAAATGTTGCAGTAAAACATTTTTAGATAATAAATCTAAGTTAATCTAAATTAATATGTTTTTTTGCAATAATTTAGTCCAACTTCGACACTGCTTTGATGATGTATCTAAACAGTAATTTGATTGGACGTCTCGAGGGAGTCTCTATCATAAGTTTAGTTCATATTATAAATCTATTGGTATGTGTGCTTTATTGCAAAAATAGAACCAAATATTAGTGTACAAGTAGCTGGGCCATCTATATATACTTACACCATCTGCATTAATGCCTAGTTTGATATATTTGCCAAATTGTCTCTTGAAGGAATCTTCATCATCCTGTTCTAGACTGCGCATGTAGTCTGCAACATGAATTCCAAATATGTGCGCTCTAAAAAAGAAATGTTACAATTAATATGGCAATTGACATTGAAAAACAATAATTGATGCAATATATAAAATATTTAGTTCAAAGCATTTATCATGAAACTAGTGGACGCCCGCAGCTTCGCTCGCGTAGAATTTGGTTGCCCACTTGATTTCAAAAACAGCAGTTTCATACTAACTTTGCACCCCCGTTTAACCCCCTTAGGGGATGAATTTTCAAAAATCCTTTCTTAGTGCTCCCCTAAGTTATAAAAGGAACCCCTGTGCAAATTTCAAGTTTCTAACCCTTATAGTTTAGGCCCTGCTTTGATTTGTCAGTCAGTCGGCTTCTCCTTTTATTTATAGTATATAGATTGAAAATGGTTTGTATCACTAACACAACAATATAGTACACCCACTTTATACCAGTATTTTCAGTTCCCATGTAATAGGCGATTACCATACCTTCTTCCCCACCGGTTTTAAGTTTTTATACTTATAAAAAGTTAACATTAAATTGTAAGCATAGGCGGTTTAACAACATTAAAAAAAACATTATTTGACAACCAAAATCCTATGTTGTGAGTTTCATGTTGCTCTTCTTTGGCTGTTTGGATAATACATGTATGATTTATCCAAAGGATGAATAGAGCAAATTATTTTCTTATAACTGACTGGATAAATATGCATATGGTAACCTGGTGGACACCATTGCAGTGATTTTTAAATTTACCTGTGTACTTCTGCATTAAATTTCTTCTCTTCAGCACTGTAGCCAGGGAACCTTTTTATGGAGTGAGGAACATTCAGACCTCCATCCACTGCACCTTTCATAGCCCCAAAGACACGGGCACCTGTTGTAGTTCTTGCAAGGCCTACATCAAGGTAGCACCTGAAAATATTTTATAACTTTCATGAAGGAAATTCAAGGAAATTAAGAGATTCTCAAATCTACTCTTGATAAATGTGGTGGACAACCCCTCCTGAAGTCCTCATATTCATTGCAGGCCTAATAGTCAATATTACAGGTTTAGATATAGATATACTACACCTGGTTTGATGCAATTAGTTTAATACTTCTTTCTTTTCTTGAGCCATTGGCCACCACATCCCTTTCTTTATTCAACTATTGGGCATGGGTCTCATATTATAAAAGGAATGGTCAGGCCATACTCACAACACTGGTATGGTATTATTTTATTGGTATAGCAAGTTCCAACACTATACTGTATTTTATTTGTCATATTTATTTAACAATCTTAAAATAAATTTCTATCGAAATGTTTAAAAATAAATAATTGTAAACAGATATTACTTTTAGAATTAAATGGCAACTTCTTCTGTAATCCTACTACTACTTCTAAGTACTTATTCTGTTATTCTACTACTACTGTAATCAGACAAGTCTGTAATAACTGAGTTAAAACCCACTGGGATCTTCATATTACCTAAATGCACCAGGTCCATTGTCAACAGGTTCTACATTATACTCGTCTCCAGTTACTTCAGTGGCGCCAGTGTAAAGGGAATCTAAGCCAAGCCGCTGGAGCAGTCTCCTAGCCAGCAGAAGACCTGTGCAGTATGCAGCAGCATAGTTTGTCAGTCCAGCCTAAAAATTAAATTTCAATTGACAATACCATACATTTTAAAAGGCACAGCACAGGTTTTTACTGTGGTATATCAGTAGTGAACATATAGCAACATGGGTTTTGCAATTGTACCCTGCTTCAGACCGCCCGTTCATATTCATCATACAATACTTTAGTTACTTTTACTCCCTTGAATGCTTGATCACACAATAAATTAAACTTACCTTGATTCCATAGTTAGGAAGTTCATGGGAGTAAGCTGCACATACAATGTGGTCACCCTCAATGCGAGAGTAAGCTACCTGACAGGTAACATCTTTGTTCGACAGACGCACAATCAAGCGGTACTTGGGTGTATTGTACTTGTTCTTGTCCTACAATCAATCATAAAGTTATACTGTTTATTAGGTTATGATAAAACTGACAATTAGATATGTATGTTTGAGATAACAAGCAGATTTCTTTTATACCTGTACAGTTAATCGCTTCCTGGCATAATAATCAGTTTTGCCCTCACGACGCCTCTTGAATTTAACTTGGTACCTCTTGAAGTACTGCTTGTTTTTAACAACCTTCACGAAACCCTGATAGAAAATTAAAAATATTAGAGGTGAAAGAAATAACTTAAAAATATATTTTTATAAAAATACCTCAGAGACACTTTATAATCATGATTCAATTGCGTCGGATAACAAACCAATAATTGCAAAGACATAGAACATGACAAATGCACCACCAGTTTGTATCTTCAACAACATCAGATGACGCGCATGTGTCGATATTTCATCATTGTTATTGTATAGAAAAACAATGTAAACAGAGAACAGATTAAGAAGCTTTAACTGGTTAATAATACTGTAATCATAATAGAATTCCAAGCATCTACATGCCCAAAAAACCATTTGGCTAGACAGTACTCGAACATAATCTACACGTACTCATCGCATCCTCACAAAAGTGTTACTTATTTTCACTTCAATTAGTGAATTAAATTATTTTAGAGAAGAAATTGATATTATTTTACATAGAAACTCACCATTTTATAGTATTTTTCAAAGAAAAAGTAGCACTACGGCTACGCAATGAGACGTAACCGGAAAAAGGGTTTACTTACTGGCTGACAGCTGTCGGTTCGCTTGACTTGACAAGATGTCAATACCATAGACAGGACAGCTAAAGCGCCCCACACAAAGCCCTGCTCGCAGGGCCCCTGCCAATCGTATCGTGTGTGGGCTTGCAGGGCCGATTTTTTAATTGCTTACACTGCCGCAGGGCGGCAGGGTCATCCTGCCAGCCCGACGCACGATCTCCCCACTCCAACCCTGCAAGCAGGGCAATGTGTGGTACGGTCGGGCCGATTTCACAGGTTTATAAGTATAGTATTTAATAATATGGTGTATATCTAATCTGTGGTTTCTACTTTTCAACAATAAATGTTTGGTTTTCTTCGTACGCCGTCCTATTATGTTTTCATTTTGTTGTACTATGTATTGTTGTGCAATAATTTAAAAATACTATGTATTAATTTATTGTTGAATAAAGCCATATTTCGTTGTTTCTAACGGTATCAATGTCACATGTTTTAATGTATATATGTGGAAAATGGAATAATAATAATAATATATTTACAAAATATCGATTATCTTTATTTACAACCATTTTAAATTAAAATCTACATTTATTACGTACATGTCGCTGATATTTAAATCCCAGATCTCAAGTGAAAGTTAACCAGTAGGCTATGTATAACTAATGAGTTTTAAAATTTTCGAGTAGTGAAAGGATTGTTTAGACTTGCTAAGTGACCAAGCTGCATCTTCAGCTCACGTTGGTAGAGTTCGCCTGTCTGTCTCTTTTCTGTCGATCACTCCAAACTCCCAATTTTCTTAGCTAATTTTAACAATGGTAACATCATCTACTTTAAAATAAATTAATCTCTTCGACTTTTTTTTCTTTAATTGTCTATGATTCGTTATGGCTTCCTCCTACTCATATCCTGAATTATTTTTGGCGGGTTTTATATTCACCTTGCCGTTTTTGTATGAAAAAAGCAATGTTTTTCGATATTACTTAAAATTCTTCCTATATTATGCCTACGTGTTTATTACTTGTACAATTTTGCTGCCTGTTGTATTATTATATCCACGCGATGTTACGAATCTAATGTAAGATATTGATTATTTTTTGTGTGAGGTAAAATCAGCCTTTTCTGTAATTGAAATTTTTTTGAACAGAGTCGCTTCTCGCTTCTGCCGCTATGCGTCTTACATCGTCGGAATAGAATGGGAATTAAGAGGTTTAGAGAACTGGGATAACGAGCAATGCTTCATAGTAATATCGAACCACCAAAGCTCGCTAGATATACTGGGTAATTTTTTTTTAAATTCTTATTCAATGTTTTTTTAAGGGTTAATAATTAGTTTTTTAATATTTAATTTAATTTTAAGGGATGTTCGAAATGTGGCCGCGAATGAAAAAATGTACAGTTGTCGCTAAACGCCCTTTAATTTATGCGGGAGCTTTTGGTTTTGGAGCTTGGCTGTCTGGATTAGTCTTTATAGACCGGTTGAAAACTGAAAAAGCACGGCTACTAATGAGAGAAGCAACACAACGCGTTATCAGGGAAAAGGTATTTAATTCAATAAGCAATTAATTTCCTGCAAGTGGCAGTGTGATTTTTTAATAATATACAAATAACATGTAAATGTATATACTATGTCGTCTTTTTTCTAATTAATTCCCAATTTCAGACAAAGCTATGGATATTTCCTGAAGGGGCTCGGTTTAACAAGGGATGTATACAACCTTTCAAGAAAGGGGCTTTTTATTTAGCAATTGATGCCCAAATCCCTATAATGCCAGTTGTTTTTAGCCAGTATTACTTTCTTGATACTGAGTCAAAAACTTTTGAACCAGGTATAATAATTTTGTAATAATCCGAGTAGTGTGATTTGATATCACATAACTAATGAAAAAATTATCCTACCCATACATTTAATTATATTTTACAAATTGATGTTTTAAATTTTCAGGTAAAGTAATAATTACAACATTACCTCCAATTCCCACAAAAGGGATGACTAGAAATGATTTAGAAGCACTTTCTAACATAGCTCGACAACAGATGATGGAAGTATACAATGACAGCTCCCGAGACCTTGCAAGACAAATAAAAGTTGCAGTATGAGTCCCACTAATTCCAGATGGGTGGATTGCAGCTTCTGACTCTGCCATACACTTTATGCTTAACACCCAATATAAAAAGCACTATGAAGTTAATTAACTAACCAAAGTTTATGAACAGGATGCCAAACATACCTAGTCAATATTTTAAATCAGCTTTAGTTAGTTTAGCTTAAGTTTGTCTCATATGTTTAATCTAGTTACTAGTAGTTTTAGTTTTATAATGATGGTGGTACCAATTTGAAATATTGCTCTTAAGAATTCTATCTTAGTCATTATAGTATATGTATATTACAAAATCTCATTTGATATAAATAAATGTAAATTGTACTTAATTTAAGTATGTATATTTATTTATGTATAGTTTATAATAGTAACTGTATATTAGGTTGGTTATAAATAAAACAATTCATATGAATGAAGGCAAAATATGAAATATTTATTTGGCTAAGCCACTAAGTGTTAAATTTAATCATACACTCTGCTGTGTATAAAGATTACAATGTGTCTTATATAATGCGGTTGTGAGTTTGCATATTTGACTAAGCTCAAAAACTCCATAATGGTACATAGTAAATTTGAATTTTTCTTAATCCTAACGTATATATATACATATATCTAATTTATAATATTTTACAGTCTAATTATCTTATAATCTTACATTTTTTAAATGACACATTTAATCTAGCTATTCATTTGTGCTTCCCTCCCTCAATAGGTAGTTTTTTCAATTTAAAATGACAATGACTATTTTATTTACATTTATTTAATTGAATAAAAATCATACCTTATAAATTTAAGTAATTGCCTATTTAACTTACTCATCCCAGTTATCACCCCAACCTTCGTTTTCGTCTTGATTATCATCAGGTACAAAGTTCAATTTACTGACAAAGTCTTGACTATTAGATGTTTCTATCTTAATAACTTCTTGCTTTTGTAACACTGGAGTCATGTCAGCAAAGAAGTCAAATTCGTCTGTAGCTTTTTTGGAATAGTCTGTTTTTTGGTTTTTTATATCTAATTCGGATATATCCACTATATTCTTTTTCGCTTCTATAGCAGCTTTTTGTAAAAGCTGTGTTCGTGTAGTGGGTTTATCATTGCACAATGTATTGTTTTGATTAAAAGAAGAATTAACAATGAAATTGGCTGGTGAATTTACGCCCATATTTTCAATACTACTGGTCCTATTTAAATTTAATTCTTCCAAGTTGCGATTGTTGCTATCCCAGTCATCCCAATCTTCATCTGCATTTCCACTTTTATGTCTTTCACTATCATAAAACTGAATTGATGTCATTTCATTGTCTACACATTCACCACCCACAGGTGAAGGTCTTTCATTTAATGTTATTTGTTGTTCGAAACCAGATATATTATGATCTTGATCAGATGTTACTTCAGAGCAGTGAAAATCACTCAAAGCTTTATGGGAAGAAAATAACTGTTCATTAGAAACATTACTAGTAACCAATGTGTGAGTCTTTGAATTTGGCCTTCCATCTGTAAAAAGCTTCGTCCTTTTGCCGCCTATAACAGTATCAGCGCCTAGTATAGGTACTAGTTCACTCAAACATATCAATGTTGATGCCACTAAGCTGTCATCAATGTCCTTTATGCCAAGCAGCAACTGGAAAAAATATTTGAGGAATTAGTTCTTAAACTAACAAGTTCAAATGGTGGAGGTGCGTAAGTGAGTAATCAAGGGCTGATGTGCGTCAATCACATAGGACTCTAATCAAATCAATAAGCCTGACTTGTTGGGAATGTGTTTACTATATGGATAGATTTGGTAATTTCAGTGAATTGAATTGTAACTAAACAAATCCATTAAAAATATACTAACCTCTGGTAAAATATGTTGCGAAAGTTCATCATGAGAAAAGACATGTACAAATTTGGTAAAATGAGACAAAAGCAACATTCTAATTTGGCTGTCTCTGACCCCAAATAGCTGTAGTAGCCGGGGCTTAACATGTTCTTTGAAAACATTTAAACTGAAAAAGCCAGGATATTCACCATTGTGTAGCCTCTCTGAAAAAAAAGAATAGGGACACTGACTCATAGGGATCTTAATGGATAATAGGATAAATTAAATCATTTTGGAAGCTGCAATAAGTTCATTGAAATTTGTATAAAATGGTGATGTCAGTAATCCTAATCAGTTATTATCAATTTATTTCACAGTAAAGCGTTATGGTATTATTCTGTGATGTCTTTCATAAATATCTTAATTATAATAGTTAGTAATAGAGCCCGTCCCCCCTTGTCGGCTGTCGGGCCCGGATCTTAATCGGAGGTTGCAGTGGCAGAACATTTTATATGAAGTCATTCACACTTGTCCGACACCGATTATCTATCGGTGCCGACAAGAAATGTCGGGTGAATTGCGAGCCCTCTACGTCCGGAAAAAAATAATAATATATATAAATATAATAATAACATCATAACAAGAACTTCGTCGACGTCCATTGTGCACTGTCGCCTCGCGTAGTGTCAAAAATTGGCACTAGCTTCGACCGTGGCCGACAACCGACATAGTGTGAACAGAAGCGCCGATATCCAATTATGATCTGAGCCCGACAGCCGACAAATGGGAACGGGCTCTTACTCTGCAAGTTATCACTTTTAAAAATAAGCTCAAAGATATTGATTATTATTACTATAATGATCAAATTATGGAAAACTGTAGTTACAATTTCTTTAAAAAAAAACACTAGAGCAGATAATATGCAAGATGAGCACTGGTGCTTGGTTTTGTATTAAAACTGAATGTATAATATATAGAAACGAACGAAACCTTTATGGTGCGCTATCCCTCTTAGATGTGGATGTGTATATAAAGGTTCGCCAACATAGATGTACCCAACTCTTTTTACTGGCATTTTGATTCAGCGGAAAATTTACATGTTTATTAAGATTTATTGCTTTACACGTTTCAGTGTCATAAAATTAGATACAACCATGTGCACCTTGTTAAGGCATTGCAAGTTGAGGAGAGTGGCAGACATTTTAATTAATAGTATTTACTATATATTATTATTATAATTATAAACATAGGTCAATTTATTTAATAAATAGGTATGTCATATACATACTGTTTTATAATATTGATTATTTAATTATTTATTTTTTCTCATGCCCATTGAATGGAAATGAAATTTTATAAAATAAGATGTATACATCTTAACTGCCCACCCCGTAGATTAGATAAATAATGTAAATTACATTGTAAAAAAAAATTACAGAGATGGAGATCAGTAATTTTTTTTTATTTTCACTTGAATATTCATGTGATAGCTCAGTTATTCAATTAATAATTACCATTTCTTGGTTTCAGAATGAATGGCACTACATCTTTTCTAGCTGTGTGGTCTAGAAGAGTTAGTCTCGATAAGAGTAATCCTCCTAATTGCTTAGCTACTGTTTCTTCATCATAACATTTAAGAATATCTAGGATATTGCTAAAGAATTGAGGTTTTTCTTCTTCTGTCTTCAATGGCAAACAGTTAAGGAATTTATAGATAGAAATAAATTCATGGTTAAAGAAGTTACTTTTCAGAACTTCTGATAAAATTGGTCGTTTGGTTGGATCAGGGTTCTGTAGAAGGTCACTGCAATACTTCTTAAATTCCTTTAAATGTGGGACTTCATCTGCAAACAACAAATTTTAAGGTGTTAGAATTTTGTCAGCTTATTCTACACAGTCGAATTAGTGGTGACAGCCCAGTGGCTATCGAACTCGCCTCTCACTCGAGCGGTCCGGTTTCAAATCCAAGTGACACACACCAATGACTTTTCTAAGTTATGGGCAATTTAAGGAATTAAATGTCACTTGCTATAACAGTGAAGGACACATTGTGAGGAAACCTGCATGCCTGAGAGTTCATCATAATGTTATCAAAGGCATGTGAAGTCTGCCAATCTGCACTTGGCCAGCGTGGTGGACTAAGGCCCTAACCCCACCCATTCAGAGTGGAGACCCATGCCCAACAGTGGAACAAATAAAGGGTTGTGATGATTCTACACAAATGAAAAATTGAAAATAATTCACCATCTTTTCTTCCCTTAAAAACATCTTCCACCAGCACAGCAAAACCATACTGGTCTACTTTAGATTTTAAATCATAGGAATCTTCATTTGGATCAATGGCCTTATCATATCTGAAAATAAAAACAACCACAAATACAGATATTGTTATTTCAATAATTGCTTATTAATGTTGTGTGATATTAAATTACTGTTATACCTGTGAATTCTGGAATGTTTTAAGTAAGCAGAGTTCAATTCATTAAATGGACATAAATACTGAAGACCACCAAGCTTCCATTGTCCATCTCCTGACACATACACACATGATGTGCTTACATTATTATGAGACATGCCAGCCTGCAAATAACATAACTAGAAAGTCAAAAGGCACTTAAACAAAATGCTTTTTTGAATATACATGTTACAAACACATGAATGAATATTTGACAAAACTAAATCTTGCCTGTTCATGAAGAAATACTAAAGCTAGCAAAATGTTATTCAAACCAATGCATATTTGCAAAGGGGTTTGCAATGCTAAAATATGACCAAGAGGCTGTACATATTCTGTTGCCAAATGAAATGTTGATCTTTGCTGCCATGCTGATATGTATCGCACAATGCATGGATGCCGATACTTCAAAAGATTCTGTAAGAAAAATATCAATTAGTTCATGTTAAAAAATGAGGAAAATGGGATTTAAAAAAAAAATAATACTAATAGTCACATTAGAGAACTTTTCTAAAGGTGTAGAAACAGCCCACAAGGGACCTAGCACAGCTTCTCCTTTGAATACTGACACGGAGCCGTCACTTTTTAGACTGAAATATCTGCAACTATCACTGATTGTTGCCTGATATTGAGACCAGAAATCTGTGGTGTCTATAGGCTTTTCTTGTATTTCTAGACCGTTTAAATGGGAAGACTCATTGCCCATCATGAGTGTGCTTATTCACGTTTTCTTATCATTATCAATTTTCACACATTCTACGGAAATAGTAATCCAAATTTGTATCCTCGAAATTTTTACTTTCTATCTTGCAATCGTACCATTGCATTGATGATCATTGACATTGACAGACATTGGCATTCATTCACATCACAAACAAATATGTCAAGTGTTATTTCAAGACGTCATTAATAGCACAGATTATATTAATCATCATCACATCTGCCACACCACAGAGTTGTAGTCTCGTGGACGTGGTGGACGTCTTGCGAAGTACAGTCAACCTGGGTAACATTGGCCCACTTTTCGGAATTAAAATGCAATAAATGTTTAAATTAGTGCGGAAGACTCATCCAAGAAGACTTTTTGATGGCTTTGAGAGCCACTGATTCTATAAACCTAGCAATATAATGATAGTTTCTTAGAAAAAAGAAATGAAAAAGTAATAAAACCGATAGGTCAAAGCTACAATTAGAGTTGGGGTAAGATTGACCCAGGCATGGGTCATGTTTTTTTATGATTTCTCGCAAAATAAGTGAACAAGGTAGCATTGGCCACTAAGTACTAGCAGAAAAATATATAGTCTACATCCAAAGTCAATTTTTTTGTACCTTAGTTAAGGTTTGTGAGGAAAATTTAGGTATGAAATAAAATGTTGCCCTATGAAACATATTTTTTTATTAAATCTTTTATTATTTGGTAATGATAGGAAAAATAGGAAATCAGGCTGTCATGGCCCTTGAAAATATCTAAATAATTATTAAAAAATAAAATTTTAACTTAATTATCAAAATATGCTGTAAAGTCATCCTTTCTAATCATCCCATTCCATCGCCAAAAATCATCATTTATCTCAAAATAACTCCTTTTTCGAGTTATTTACGATTCATCTAAGACTTATGATTATTGTTAATTGATAATAGCACTATTTCTGGTCGATTCGTTGGCCAAATCCAACAATCTGTAGCCTTTGTCATTAAAGAGATTCGTGCTGAGGCATGATATCTTTTTCTGTATGGAAAGAAAGATTTTTTCACGATATCGAATGTACTACATGTATCTGATTATGTTTTCCAAAATCTGGCAACATATTAGTATGATAGTAAAATATTAGTGTAACCTTATCCCGGGCCAATGTTACCCTGATATAGTAACTCCAAAGTAGTTTTGAAATATTTTAGATGTTTCTAGAAAAAATACTGTATTATATATTGCAAAAAATTTATTAAATGATAAGCAGACAAGTTGGTAACACAATACATTGCAACTTACCATTCAAAACCTATTAAGAACAGCGCTGAATGCTACTTTTTAACACTGAGAAAAGTACCGTCTTTATTGCACTCACGAAAAAGGCAACTTTTGAATTTTGTCATTGACAAATGACACATTTCGGCGGGTGAAATACGTTTACGAAGATACCTTATCTTTTTTTTGTAAAATTATTTTTTTATCAAATAAGGCAATCTGTAAAAAATAATAATAATCGGAAATATAATTTTGGGCCAAAGTTATAACTACGGCCAAAGTTACCCAGATTGACTGTAGAGGCCCGGCTGGAAGCCCCGACTTCCGGCGACATACTTTCCCCATCACCATAATGAAGTTTGCACAGTCATTAATTGTCTTATTTAAATTTAAAAAATAATTACTAAGACCTATAACCTAATACTTATGAACATTCATAATTTAATTTGTTTAATAAATCTACTGGACTATAAATTGTGTAATCATTTTTGAGCTGACTTACGATTTTTTTAAAAATAAAGCCGATATATCGAAGTATCGATTTTTTTTTTCAATATATCGAACTCCGATATTGATATTATTTATATTTAAAAATATCGATATATCGAAAATCCGATATTTTAAAAAATATCAACAGTCAAGCACTAGTACCACAAACTAGCTAGAGATACTACAGTAGTTAGTATACATAATGTACTCTGTGCTACAATAGCGTCTACGAGTACGAGGCTACGAGCACAGGTACTTTGTTATATACAGGTATCACAGACAAAGCCACAGACTAGGTAGAGATGAGGTACTCTGAAATCTAGGTCTCATAGCGCTTTGCTGTCGCCATATAATCCATGGATTATATGGCGACAGCAAAGTATCGTGTGTGTGCATGCAGGGGCGTTTTTTTAATTGCTTACTCTGCTGCAGGGCGGCAGGGAAGTATCCCACACAAAGCACTGCTTGCAGGGCCTGCCGCAGAGGATGTTACCACACAAAGCCCTGCAAATCGGCCCTGCGGGTTGCGTCCACAGACTAGGTAGAGATATTATGTTCTGTGGTAGAGATCTTGCGTCGTTTGAGTCACGCCAATATATTGAAAGAATTACACGATGACTTTATGAACTTTACTAGCTTTAGCCCGCGGCTCCGCCCGCGTGGTCAAAGGGAATTAACAATGAGTTGTTTATCATACATGACACATTTGTGGTGGATGAATAGTGACAGTTCCACGATTAAAAGAACGAACGAAGAAGCGAACCAAAACCAAAATCAAAACGTATGTCTTATTCCTTTACCATATTAATTTTAAACCAAAACAACAATTTATTATATTTAATATATTAATACAACCAGCGCGAATTCAATATTCAATTTAATTTATTAGTTGCCTAGGTTGCCTATAACAAAACATCGATATATTCCCATGGGAATGTTTTACCGGGGTAAAAAGTAGCCTACGTCACTCTCCACCCTCCTCACTATCTCCACACACAAAAACCATACCATATAATAGCTTCGTTGCGACGTGAAAGCCGGACAAACAAACAAATAAATAAACAAACAAACACACTTTCACATTTATAATATTAGTATGGAAGTATGGATAAGAATGAATGAGTCACAGTTTGAAGATTTATTGACAATGGTGACACCATTAATCGAAACAAAGAATATATTGATGAGAGATACTGTAACTTTATTATAACTATCCTCTAGAATTATTGGACAAACAATACATAGTGCAACAAAATGAAAACAAACTAAGACGGCGTACGAAGAAAACCAAACATTTATTGTTGAAAAGTAGAAACCACAGATTAGATATACACCATATTATTAAATACTATACTTATAAATCTGTAATTGAAACAAAATCGGTCCGACCGTACCACACATTGCCCTGCTTGCGGGAGCTACTAATATACTAATCTGTGTGCGGGAGTGGGGAGATCGTGCGTCGGGCTGGCAGGATGACCCTGCCACCCTGCGGCAGGGTAAGCAATTAAAAAAATGGCCCTGCAAGCAGGGCTTTGTGTGGGGCCCTTTTACTTGTACTATTATTATATGATATATAGTACTACGTAGTCGATTCCGTCGATAGCAATTATTGCAAGCTGGAGTCGCCACATACTCGAAGCGGGGTAGTAGCGCAGATATATAATATATAGTCGGGGTAGCGCCGCTGTATGCATGTGATGAATTCATTAATGTCGCGTTATAAATATGCAAGTAGCTAATTCGAATTGTGTATGTCATTCATGAACGATTGGATTGTTATTTTTGATGATTGAGAAAATGATTTTATTATTTATGTTAGGGGATTAAGTTTTCATTGATGACAAATTCGCTATCACGAATATAATAGGATCGTTTAGTGTTTTGTTATGTGGTTAGGTGTGCTTTCACGGAAAGCAAGAATAATTCACCAGTAACTGCCGTGGTTTTCATCGAATTGACAATCTTACATATTAAGGTATAGTTTCATAGTTGGTATTTGAAAGGTCGAGAACACCACTGAATTCTACAAGCAGATTTGCGCAGGTCTATGTGTAGGCGTAGCAAAATCCCCTGCGGCGTATGTGGGGCGCTTCAGACATACTCGTAGGTATCGTACATACGACATACCTAGTCTGTAACATATTACCGTAGTGGTTATATACTCTTTGCATATTACCTCCGCTAGGAGTATTATATTATGTTCTGTGTATAATACCGTCTACGTCTGTCTGTCTGTGAAGTGTGCTATGATTTTGACATTTGATTGAAATAAATAAAAACGGATGGACGGACGGAGTAAACTTGAGTAAAGTCAGTCAACGAGAAAATGGAAAAAGCCGAAAAGGATTTGTTTGGATTTATTTATATTGAATAAAAAAATATTTACAACGCATTTCTCTAAAAATGAAACTGCTAAATCAACAGACTACTATTATACAGATACTACACAAGGCGAAGTATCATTCATAATTGTGAGTAATCCTAGACCGAAGGATGTGAATGTTGGAAAATAAAGATATATCTATAATTAAATTTTCCAATACTGAAAAAGCATTTTTGAGCGTTGCATACTTTAAGCTATAAGCGAAAATGGATGAGGAGGAAGAATACACTGAAAGCGCATGGACATATATTACGTTATGTGGTGAACCTACTATTTACGATGGTCTTCGCTTCGCCAAGGATTTAATTATTGCTAATCTTTGCCTTAGATTCATTATACAGTGTGTTGCAGTCCCTCATAATGTGCGACATTGTTTGAGTATTGCCATAGGTATGATTTTACTGTACTTTAATGTTGGACTAGCTATTTCTTGGATATTAATCCTTGCATTAATATCTTATTTATTACTTCTACTTCTTACGTGTATGTATACTAGTCAATTACGAGGGCTGATTGTGTCATTATTTACTATATCATTTTTGTTATGTTGTGAAGTATTCTTGGTACAACCAAAAATTTGGCAACAAATCAGAGGAATCCAAATGATCACAGCTATGAAAATAATTTCAGTGTCTATAGAAATGGATCGTAATTTGTTTAGTGAAATTCTCAATCCTATGGAATTTTTTGGCTATATATTATGTCCTGCAAACTCTATTTTGGGACCATGGATATCATACCATTCATATAACCATTACCTTAACGTGAGATTCCTGTTAAAAAAAAGGTGGATTTCAATAATTGCAAAAAATCTCATGGCATCAATGATGTTTTTAGTTTTATCAAATTGCATTGTTCCCTGGTACATTGATGATATTACTAAATGGTTGGAAGCATTTAGAGATGCACAAGCATTCAGGATGTCTCATTATTTTGTTTCAAGCATGTCAATTGTATCTATGATATGTGCTGGTTTTGGACTAACAAATGATTGTCATTCAGAAATTGAAATCACTAAGCCACTCAATATTGAACTGCCTAGGTCTCTAGTACAGGTTGTGATTTATTGGAATATACCAATGCACCAATGGTTAAAAACATATGTGTTTAAATCTTGTCAACCTTATGGAAAATTCTCAGCTATATTAACAACATATCTGGTGTCATCTCTACTACATGGATTTAACTTTCAGTTTTCTGCTGTCTTGTTGAGCATTGGTACTTTTTCTTATGTGGAGTACAATTTACGGTACAAGGTAGCATCTGCCTTAGAGGTATGTTGTCTGGCTAATCCATGTGGCAAACAATGTGACCATAAGTTTAAAAAAAATAGTATTCTAGCTGTTTTTCTAAACACAATATTCTCAATCATAACAGTGGTGCATCTTGCCTATTTGGGAGTTATGTTTGAAGCTTCTTTTTCTCTACAAGAATCAGGATATTCTTACTACCATATTATGAGCAAGTGGGAAAATCTCAATTATTTTAGTCACGTCTTTACTGGTTGTATGTATGTTATTTATATAATGATGTGATGTTTTACAAATTCAATTTGTTTAGTTTTTGTATTTACTCTTTTGAATCTCATACGTAACTTTGATCTCTTCCAGTATTAGATTGCACAAATTTCTCTTTATATCTTGCAATTTAATGTTAATGTAATGTTTAAAGTTTAAATGTCTAACTGTTCATTCATCACCTGCAATTGAGGTGGGATTTTCTACAACTTATTGTAGTTTTAGTAATTGCACAAAGATACAAGTACTACAAGTAAATAATTAAAATGAGCTTTAATGTAAAGCTTACCTATAAGCATATAACTAGTGGTGTAAATTTAAATTAGTTAGTTATTATAATGTATGTAGGCTATTGTAGTAAGTTTTGGTATGATGATAAACATGTTTCCAAAAATGTTGAACAAACACAGATAGACTGATTGATGTGACAAAATTAAAGGCTTAATGGTTTTTTTAGAACTTGCATAAAATGAAAGTTGAGAAAGAATGAGATTGCATGTATGAGAATGTATGAGTGTCGTTTTTTTTTGTAGTACATTCTACTTTTAGTTTAATTTAAATTTTAATTCTAACTTTTTTTATCAATGGTAATTTACTTACAATATATCTCACTGTTATTAGAAATTACAGACCAAGTTTAAATATGCTTTTACTACTATGTAATGTAAATATAATAAATTCACTGGATTGCCCAGGTAACAGTTAATTTAAGCATAATTAACATTTTACTGAAGTAAACTGATGCCAATACTTTTAAATGCAAAATACAGCTGGTTAAAAGTTTTATAATAGTAATTTACTTTAGTTACATTATGTAATAAGTATAGACATTTTTGATAAGTAGGTTTTTTTACTGAACACATGAAAACAATACATTTTTACTTTAGCTATATGGCTGTTTTATTCAATTCAATAATAATGTAATCTCAATGTCTAAAGCCACACAATCCTGTTATTGAGTATCTTAAAGGAAACTTTATATAGGTCATTATAAGTCCTCACTTCAGCATGATGTGTCCCTTCTTCTGTGTAGACAACATGAACTCTGTAGTTAAGTTGTTCTAGAGCTGACATTTGATGGCAAGTTTCTAAGTTTTCTATACTTTCTTTAGTTGAACTAAAATTCTTCGGCCTTGTGTATAACATGACAACTTTGAAATCCTTTATAACATTTTGGATAATTTTTTGTAAAGATTTTATGTACAAATCCATCTTCACTATTTTAAAATTATATTCAGACCAGTAAAATGCTGTTAAAGTATGAAATACAATCAATGAAATGTTAGGATGATTAATCAAAATATTTTCCAAGGTATGGATAGTTGCATGAAATTGAGTTGAATTAAAAATATCTACAATATGGAAGATCTTTAGGGTTTCTAACAGAATGCCTTCAAGTCGTGACAAGTCATTTAATCGAATCACCAGTTTCTCTTTGAGTATTTTTAAGAGACAATCAAAATTAAACTTTCCGTCTGTATCAAAAATAACAACACCAGCCCCTTTTCCACCAAATTCCAAGGGTATAATTGATTCACTAATAATATCACACATTATGCATGATAAATCATCATCACTGTAAAGTTCAATTGATTGTCCCGGTTTTATACCACTTTTGAATAAACTTGGATAAAAATGTTCAATATCTGGTCTTTTTGATAATCGTACTAACATTTGTATTCCAGATTCAATTCTAAATTTAGATGTCGTCATCTTTAATTCTATATATAATATTGTTAAAAAATCTATACTATTTTAAATTAATACGTATTGTTGTATATGTAGGTTTTTAGATTTATCTGAATGGATTCACACTAAGAATGTAGTTATGTTATTGAAAATTTTTTACATCAACAAAAAGCTGCTGGATACAACGCTGTTCCTAAAATATAATACATACTGATTAAATAAAGTTATCCTCAGTAAAAATGAAGTCACAGCTGGAATTTTAATTGGTACCTCGCATATTAATTCCAAACTTCCAAAGTAATCCAAAGGTAATTAGAAATTGACGACGACAATAGCATCACAGAGTACATTTTTTAATAGCATTACCGCGGTCCGGTCACTCACATGTGTGCAAACGTTTGACATTTGTACGAATGTGAAGGACGGTCAGGAATTCATATGCAAATGAGTTCACGAATGTCTAGTGTTGCTCGCGATTTTGTTAATAATTATTCTCTTCCAGGCACCAGTCACTATTTTTATAGGACTTCTTTTCAGGGTCCAAAATAGAGGGTTCACTTTGCAATAATTCAATAAATTCCATTATGTTATCAAAGGGCGGTCACTCACATGTGCGCGAACACAAACTAGATAGAGATACTACGTGCGCGAATACGCGCTCACATGTGTACACAGAACACATATACTCTCTAACGACATGTGTAGAACGCGCGCGAACCTTCGCGTAGTCTCCCACACATTCGTGGTGTGACCAGTTGAAAAAAAGAAAGAAAAGCTATTATTTCATAATACTCTACGCATGTGTAGCAGTTAATATTGGATAACTTGGCTTTGTTAAGTTGCGCACACGATTGCAAAGGTGACGGATGTGCTAATTAATCGTGGTTCGTGGCGACTAATCTTATCATCTTTTATTGAAAATGGATTGGAATAACATAACTTATTGGAATTTCTTGAATTATGGCAAAGTGAACCCTCTATCTTGGACCCTGAAAAGAAGTCCTATAAAATTAGGCTATAAAAATAGTGAATGGTCCCTGGAAGAGAATAATTAATAACAAAATCGCGAGCAACACTGGACATTCGTGAACTCATTTGCGAATCCATTTGCTTATGAATTCCTGACAGTCCTTCACATTCGTACAAACATTCGTACAAATGTCAAACGTTTGCACACATGTGAGTGACCGCGGTAAAATGTTTGGGGGAATTTTTGGAGGGAAAAAAATGAAATTGGAGGAATTACTGAAAGTCTAGCTAGAACAAGCCATGGTATATAAGAAAATTATCTTATTTTACGAAAATTGAACGCTCCAAGAAATAAATCTAATCCGTTGCAAGCAAGTAACCAACTTGCTCGATTCCCCCCGTGCCTGTGCATGCCGCACTCGAAAGTCTAAATAGATTAGCGATCCAAACTGCAGAATCTATTCGTTCGTCGTTATAAGTCGTTGAGTCGAGTTCTGCTCCGAAAAAATGTATGGAACTGCAGGCGAAGAGTGTGCAGATGCTGATTTAGTAATGGGAGTCATTGCTGAATTTGAAATGGGTTTTTTTTTCTTGAAACCCTGAATTTTGAGGTACGATATGATATGGGGGAACGTGAGCCGTTCTTCAAAAACGTAGTGATTACTTGCTCAGTGGTTATACCTAAAAATCTGTGCAGTGGTTCTTCTGGCAACACTGTTGGTTTTGGTTGTGTTTGTAAATTACATACAATGTGGAAAGTGGAATGTGATTATTTGTGATTTCATTCATTAAATAGAGTACATTGATTCAATACAAATTCCTCTAAAAAACTAATACAAACATAAATTCGGACTTATTTGAAGATGCAAACATATATTTTTCGAATTATTTGGGAATTGACTGTTAGAGAAAAATAAACCGCTTGATTTACAATTTTGTTTTTACAGTAATAAGCTCACTCGTAACAATGAGACAATCTTATTGTTATTTCTTTATTCATTTATTGTTACTTTTACACAGCTGTAACAACATTAGAGCTGAAATTATTACATCGTATATAATAGGCTCTGCAGTTATCAGTGGACTTGGGTGGTTTGGCTGGGACACTATAAAATCGAATACTGTATGTAAGCTAACAGAGTGTTGTAATAATCAGTATATACCATTCGATACAGAAAGTAAGAATTTTGCTCATATATCAATGAAATCTAGGCAATGATGCAGTACTTGTTCATAGACACATGATATATAGATCTAGTAGTAATTATTTATTTTTGTTTCAGGACTGAAGCATTCTTTTTCCAAGAATATGTTTGGCCAGCCTCTGGTCAGTGAAATAATTAATATACTAAGTGCTCATAAGGAAGCACTTTATAATGAATCCAAGCAGAACAGAAAAGCTCTTGTTTTAAGTTTGCATGGATGGTCAGGTGTAGGTAAAAATTATGCAGCAACAATGATTGTAGAGGCTCTGTATAAGAAAGGCATGCAAAGTAAATTTGTAAAAGTATTTATGGGAAAGAAGGATTTTGATTGCACTGATGTACATAAAACAAAAGTAAGTTTTATGTACATTTATTTTTGTTTTAGATTCCCAAAAAAAAAATTGTGGAAACAGTTAAATTCAGTGTCAGGTGTTGCAACAATAGTTATAGTATTGTGTTGCAACAAAAGTTGGTAATATTGTAACAATTTTCAATTTCTTCTACTACAGAACATCAGTGTGACCCCAAGTCTTTGACTTCCAACACTCCTGGGAATACCTGTAATTAGTACTATGGTTACTTTGACTAAAAATTTTGATTTCAGAAAGAATTGATCGAAGCGGTCAATGAAATAGTAAAGAAATGTCCAACAACTGTGATTATATTCGATGAGATCCACGATATGTGCCCCTTCGTGCTGGATGCTATCAAACCCATGCTGGACCACTACCATGCTGTTGATGGTGTTGATTACAGGTGAGGTTTCAACATAGTATAATGTATTTATTCTATAGTAATTATTATTTGTCCATTTGAAATTTTATAATAGGTGCTAGTAGAGAAGTGGAACAATGACTTTTCCATTGCTATCCATTGTTTTGAATTTCAGAAATACCATTTTCATATTTATATCAAATATTGGAGGACAAGAAATTTCAAATAAACTTTTAGAGTTATACAGCCAAGGTGTCAAACGAAATGATGTAGAATTTCATAACTTTGAACCAGTGATTAGAAGAACTTCATATTATACAGGTACTACTTTTAAACTGTACATAATTCGAAGAAAGACACTTAGGTGAAGTAGTCTAAATAATATAAACATATCATTTTTCAGGTGGTTTTGAAAAGTCATCTACAATTGCCCAGCATTTAATTGACCACTACATACCATTTTTACCATTGGAACAAAACCATGTTGAGATGTGTGCACTTGCAGAGTTTCGTGTGCATGGTGTATATCATCCCTCAGAAGAAATGATGGAGTATGTGTAATGCTTATATACTATTATATAAGCTATATTACTTACTTAGCTGGTCCAAAATACTTCGTTAGTTTGTTGAATTCCTGATTTTTATTTTTTGCCTGTCTGCTACAATTACAGATGGATGTAATGATAATATGGTGTTCACTTGTAGATTTCATATTTATCTTCTTTTGAATGTTAGATACATTCAGCATAAGTTAAAAATCTATATACAGACACCATTTGCAAGCTAAGACCCTAAAGTATCACTATCAGATACTGTTAAAGACTGATTGAATTAACTTGTAATTTATTGTTGATAAAAAGTTATATATTGTGATTTCAGGGATGCAATGTCAGTGATAACTTATGGGCCCACAGAAGAGCAACCAATATTTGCTAATAATGGATGTAAAAGATTTACTAAACACATACCTTATGTTGTACAAAAGTATAAGGCTAAAACAGAGTTGTAGAATGTTAAAAATCTTTATTATATTGCAATGTGATAATTTTTATATAGGAAACAAGCACAACAGTGGAAGAAAGCCATCATTATATTTCATTGATTTATTCTGTTCTACAAATCTTTTTTTGTTTTTAAGTTTAAATGGTTTATTTATTAAGACTGGTGTGATTCTAAACAAAAACTTGCCATCAGTTTTATTGGAATCTACATTAACCAATTTGATAGTGAGGCCATTATCAGTTTAGTGTCACTATGTAATGGACAAGTCAAAATCGGAACAACCAATTTATTACAATGATTTCTAGACATTGCCAGCTATTGCTGATGTTTTTAAACATAGATAGAGACCTCGATAAAATTCAGAGCTAAACATTGTGCTCTTATACAAATGAACATGGCTTGCGCAATGCGCAACACTGAGTATACAAAAAACATACGAATTTGCATGTTTTCCAGGCTTCACTTTTCCAGCGCCTAAGGCAGTCTTTTTTACTACAATTTATATATATGTAACATATTACAAATATATGGTTTTTTACTGTATTATGCTAAAAGCAAAATGTAGTTTGTAATTTTAAATTTGTATGTACCTGAACAATGTTGCTTAAGGGTTTTTATTTTAAGTAACCTTATTACTCAATTATGTGTACGTTATAAACTATAAATGTAAAGCTAAAAAAGGATTTGTCATGTGGGAAAATAATGATAGTGCACTATTGTTATGTTACACATGACACGTAATCAGGAATGCTAATGTACTCTGCTGTGCCTTAGATCCATGTAACCAAGAATTTAGAAACAATTTGATTTTGTGACTGTGTATTGTAGTTGAAAGTGATCTATTTCTAACTTGTCCTATTTAGTAAACTAATTCATAAAACAAAACAAAAATCCCGACTGCAAAACAAATTGATATAATAAACAGGAAAATTAGCAAGAATTGATGTTAACCAACTTTAAATTGATTTATTGTCCTAAACTGTTACTTTAAATGAAAAATTAAAAAAACTAAAAAACGTTTTTGTCTGAACTAAAATGTACATTTTTTTAAAAATATTATTGCATTGTCATCAGTCCGTGCAAACGAACGATATGTCATGAATTTTTTATACCTATACCATGATATTTAATGAATTTTGTAAATTGCATCATGTTTTGTATCTTTACTGAGTAAATTTATTGGTAATGCAAGTGAAAAAACTACTATAAAAATGTATAAATATTTTGTGCAGCATTCGTGGTCATTTAAAAAGCCTCCACCATACAACACTGAAGACCATGTCTATGAATGGCAGTTCAGTCATAGATGTACAGGAGACCTAAATATCACACTTGGCACATTTTCTTAGATAATGAATTAAATTAAGGTATTTATTATGTTGAAACTAATGTAAATAAATCACTTCTTTTATTATTTTTATTATTTATACTTATAATATATTTATAATGACAACACTGTTAGATTACATGATCACAATTAAAAATAATCTGTAACCTAAGATTTTAGCATAGACATAAATGCAAAAAATTATCTGGATAACTCATATGTTCGGACAGCCATTGTAGTGGAGTATCTGGAGGTATAACAACACCATGAGTTTTCAATTTGACTGAAAAAAAAAGTATGCATTTAATACCTACTTACGAAAGAGAAAAGAAGCCATGCACCAACAAACTATCTTCTATATAATAAAAATGAATCGCAAAATGTGTTGGTAAGCGCATAACTCAACAACGCCTGGACCAATTTGGCCAATTCTTTTTTTTAAATGTTCGTTGTAGTTCAAGGATGGTTTTTACGGCGAAAAAGATTTGAAAATTCGTCCCCTAAGGGGGTAAAACGGGGGTGCAAAGTTAGTATGAAGCTTTGCCGTTTTTGAAGTTAGTGAATGTGTAACGCGAGCGAAGCTGCGGGCGTCCACTAGTTCTAAATAAAAATACAATGTAGGATGCTTGAATTATTCTATGCATTGAATTATAGTAAACAAAAAAAAAAGAATAATCAGTAACATTAGATCCATTACTTTGAAGCCCCATAAATAGTTAATGCTTTTATTTTATAGACGGTCCCTATACAAACACGAAAATATTAATTACATATATGAGAAAATAAGACATATTTCGTGAAATATACACGTTAATTAAATTTCGTTTTCTACATGCTAAAACGTAATAACTAATAGTCTTTGACCGTGTTAAACAATATGCCGATTGGCGCAATCGGTAGTTACCCTGCCTGTTACGCCAGGGGTCGTGGGTTCGAATCCCACTCAGGATAAAATTAAATATTTGTGTGACGTTCGAACACTTATTATACAAAATTTATATATTATATATAAAATTTGTTCTGTGTCTGGATGTTATTATTATCTATTTAAGTATGTGTATTTAAAAATATCTATGTATGTATATCACTCTCTGACACCCATAGTACAGGCTCGCGCCTAGTTTGTGGTCAGATAGCAGTGTGTGAGAATTTCCCTGATATTTATTATTGATAGAATTAGAAAGTAGGTAGGTATGGAATATGAGTAAGATGTCCCTTTTTTATTTGTAATATACTTCAATAATTACCTATAGGTACTTATAAAAACATTTTTAGACACAAAATCATTGCGAAATCAAATGATCACTCTTCGGTACAGTATCAATTGTGCTTAAAATCTACTTTTAACTAGATAAATAATTCATAATTCTAAGAATTGACAGAACACCGGCACAGTTAGAGACAGATACACTGGCTAGTCATACCTGACATCATATTATGGTGTTTGCAGTCATGAGATAATGGGTGGCAATGAGAAATAATGCAATTTAAATTAATTTAATTTAAGATAAATAATTAGGGTCTCAAAATTTAAGGTTTTAAAAAAGTCTTTGATGTGTAAAACATAACTTAACATTAATTATCCCTATTGTTTGTTTTTTACTTTCTATGGTGCAATAGAGTTAAATAAGAAGGAATGATTTGTTTGTAATGTTTTCACACAAACTACTGGATCGATTTAAGAACTTCTTTCACCATTAGAAAGCTGCATCTTCACTGAGTGACATAAGCTATATAATATTACTAGGTGTAAACGAAACTATTGTTATGGTATATAAACTATATTCCACGCGAGCGATGCTCCGGGCATCCACTAGTAAGATAATAATAGGAGGTGAGCCTATTGCACTTTTATACACTAGGCACATATCCAAAAAAAAAAAAAAAGGAAACGACAGTGTTTAATGGACCTATAGAGATGATAAATTAGACTAGTGGTTAGACTCCATACCTTCAAGCTTATCAGGATAGAGTTCACTTATAAGTTGCTGAAGAGTCTTTCTGCTGTTATCACTGTTTTTAGGGCTCACCAATCGCTGGCTGCATATTCCATCATCAGAATATATTCTAATTGGAATGTGTTTAAAACCTTCAGTGTCACCATGAGACTCCATCAATCTCCTGTTTATAGCCCAGAATTGATCAAATTTATCTGTAAACAAAGGAGAATGAAAATTAAAAACATTATCTGTCAAAGTTGTTGTTACTGTTGTTGTGCCTGTTAGAAATGCCTATTTTAATTTATAGTAAATATAAAGTTACCATTTTGAAGGCCTAACCATAACTGGTTATGGTCTTTCTTTTGCATTGTTGACATAACTTGTCCTCGGTGTTTCAGTACATCAGCTTCCTTTACTGTTGACATGTAGTGGGCTTCAACAACATCCCTTGAATATAGATAGTTGTTTTAAATATAAAAAGATTTAACAAATACATCAAGAATTTGTAAATTGTTTGGCGAATTTACTATGTTGACATGGACAAACACATCTTTTAGACTAAACTTACTTGCTGGGGCAGTGAAGCACTACATCCTCTGGGAACTTTGTGAAGTGAACAGTAAGAGTCCATGGCAGCTGTGGGTCATTGCCACAATACAGATCATACAGGAAACCAATGGGATAATGCCATTTTATAGGTTGTCCATTATAGTCTAGCCACATTTCATTGTCTGCATTCTCTTGAGATATATATCGTAAGAAGTGTCTTTTCATCTAAAAACAAATGATTTCCTTGATTTGTTGGCTTGCCATTATCAATGCAACTTTGTAAAACATTACTATCTTACCTTGTCAGTTACAAGAGGAAAGTAGCTAAGCCTGGGAACCATTACATAAAAAGGATCTGGTTGTTGGATCTCCATGATTTCCTCTTGATAGAGTTGAAAACAGATAGGTATTTTACCATCCCATATTTCACGCAATACTTCTCTATCGTTAGCCATGATTTAAATTAAAAATATTTTGGTGGGTGGCTGATTCAATACTTTGTTGCGAAGCTCACCGAGATTCTAATACATAAGATTATATATATCATCTTCTATCATTAGTTAAATTAATAATGAATCATTGGGAAGTATAGACAGACTGTTTTTATTTAATAATATTATTCAAAAAAGAGTTTACTAATGCCACCAAGCAAATAATTGAAAATTGGTAGAATATTTCAGTTATATAAAATGTACTCTGTGGTAGAATAGGAATCTCCGTTATGAGCACAGAGTACCTATAAATATACTGAAAAGGAGTATTAAGTTCTGTGATAGGAATAGAATATAATGATTAATGACAATGACACTACATGTCATATTTATATTCTGTGGTGTGGAGTGGACTACATACAATAAAGCACGGAGGAGCTGTCGTGGCACAGACAATATATTTAGTGAATATAGATATAGACTAGGTAGAGATACGACCAGTATCTGCAAGGTCAGCAGTTCCGTGTTGGGGTATAATAGGAGAGGCGTTGGACAAGTTTTCAGCTTGCCTCAAATACCTACCGAAAAATTGGTGCCAGCTCTCCGGCTAGAACCTCCACTCCTTAAACAGTCATCAAGCGAGCGCTGTATTCATCTGACCCTTGAAAGCGTTCCTTTCTATTCCTTTTCCTTTTAATTTGAGACCTTTGATGTTTACCACCCTAAAACCACCCTTTACCTGCCGTAAAGGTCTGTATGACCATACAGAAATAGTCCATACGAAAAATTTAAGTGTACTAAAAACGGAGCAATTAATATATTAATCTGTGCTAAGTCAGAATCAGAATACTAAATGACAATGACATTAATAAGTAGTTCCCACAGATTTATAGGTATAGTAGTTCCCAGCGTTGCCAGAATGTAACTTTTGTTACATTTTACGTTACTTTTGACCTTCTCATGTAACTTCCATGTAACACGACTCAAAATGTAACTTTTACGTTACTTTTAGGACATAGTAAAATATTTAAATATTTTCCTATATTTTAGCTTTTGAAATACTTTTCTAAATTTGTTGGTGTATATCTTTCACATTATTAATTATATGTTTTTCTTTTTTATGATTATCAGTCAATTACTTGATCAAAAAATATCACGATTCTTTCGAAGCTTTATTAATGGGACAGAAAACATTTTAAGTTTTTTGTAATAAAGTGTCATATTATAGTATTAGTGTTGTTTTCCACATAAAATGGAAATGTAACTTTTGTCGTGAAAATGTAACTTTTTGAGGTGTCTCATGTTACATTTGACTATCTGCCACTGGCAACACTGGTAGTTCCTCCTCTTTGAGTTCCTCACGTGTAGGCGAGCGGGTACCGGGTGGGTAATAATATCTGAAAAAGTAATTTCAATTTAAAGTTAGATAACTTGGTAAATTATAAACTTTTCATTTTAATGTATATGTGCGTTATTCATTATGTACCTTTTATGTGGGATTAGGTTATTGTACTAAATAAAACCAAGATATGGGTAAGAAGAGAAAACTTGAGGCTAAGAACGATGAGTTTGAATATGATCCTATACCACGACACTTAATAACGTCACATATTAAGAAACAAGAAAAACGTCTTATAGTTATACTAGAAAAAGCACAGTTAGAAACCGTTAAGGTGAGATTATACCTCCTATCCACTTTCATTCAATGATATTTATGAAAGATACGTCACGTTCATACTGCACGCACAACTTAATCGTTCCGCGACACATACATACATATTTTAATATCATTGTATATCTACACATGCTATAAGTGTGTAGTACATCCATTTTTCACCAGTTTTGTTATAAGTCCCATGTAATAGGTGGTGAACCTATTGCCATACACCAATTACAAATCCAGACTCCAAGCTTCTCCCAATTGTCAATTAGTGTTTCAAACTAAATAATTGTTATTTATCCTATATGCACCTTTAAATCTTTTAATTAATGTAACATACATTTTACCTATTGTAATAAGACCTTACATTAAACATGCTTTAATTAGATAGCTCATTTATTGATATATTTCATTATATTTTTTCAGAATGGTAATAGTTTTGAACTCCTAAATTGTGATGACCATGCAAACATACTTCGTAAGAATGACCGAGATCCAGGTTCATGTAGGCCAGACATAACTCATCAGTCTCTACTTATGCTCATGGATTCTCCCCTAAACAGAGCAGGTTTATTGCAGGTCTATATACACACAGAGAAAAATGTTCTCATAGAAATCAATCCACAAACCAGAATACCAAGAACTTTTAAGAGATTTGCAGGATTAATGGGTTTGTCCAAATTTATTCTTTGCATTTTTTCAATAATGTTTAAAAATTAATACAAAAAGTAAATAACAGCTTATAAACTTATTTTTAACATCAGAATAATATCCATGATACATGGCTGCATTAAATGTGGAGTTTAAGTTGACTACTACAGATTAGTGGCATATTAGTTGGCCTATAGTAGTCAACTTATTTAGCAATGTCTACTCATTACCCATTGCTAAATAAGTTGTCTTCAAATAAATTATTTCCTCTTTTTATTTTTCAGTTCAACTTCTCCATAAATTTTCAATAAGAGCATCAGATGGGCCGATGAAGTTACTCAAAGTTATTAAAAATCCAATAACATCACATCTGCCAGTTGGAGTAAGGAAAATAACTATGTCCTTTAGTTCTAAGATGGTGAAGACATGTCGTGACTTGGTTCCTAAAGAAGATCCAATAGTTCTGATAGTTGGAGCCATGGCTCATGGTAAAATAGAAGTGGACTATTCTGAAGATGTTATTTCAATAAGCAACTATCCATTGTCTGCTGCATTAACTTGTGCAAAACTCTGTTCTGCCTTTGAAGAGGTGTGGGGTGTCAATTAAATTCTTATACATAATTATGCTACTTTTATGTTTTTTACTAACCTTTCTTTCTAAAAGCTATTGCCAATTGGATTTTATTATAAAATAATGATTCGTAATAAAAAATTAAACGAGTATTTCATGTAAAGTTAAGTCAATTATACAAACTACAAATACCTATTAATTGATAAACTTACTTAAATATATAAATATTTTATCAATTTAATAGTTAACAATTTGTATTAATACATATTAATTTTGTATGATTTAAATCATTTGTTAAAATACAGTGAGTTTCTTTGAAATACATATATATTAATACATACTTTCAACGTCATTATGTGACCAAGTTATGGATTTGCCTCAATAAAAGCAATTTAAAACGTATGGTTTAATTTGTTCTGATAAGTAGACTACCTTGATAAATAAAATGGGAACATCTCTCTGTATAATGTTTATTAGATATCTGTACTAGATGGCGCCACAGGTTACAATGTCAAGGAATGAATATGGTTGGGGGTCGTGGTCCCTCTAATTATCCCTATTGGTAGTACGTACGTAGGTAGACACAGTATAACATTAGGTACCCATGGTCCTACGGGGCTAAGGGGATGACGAATCATAGTATCGATGTATGTCTGTTTATAATTATTTAAAAACGTCATTCTTTAACACAAAATTTTTAGAAAACCCTAAGGTGGTGAAATAGGTGAACGAAGTTCATATGGGAGATTTTTAATATTTAAAAGACGAATATATGTACCTATATATACTAGGGTTTTTTATCTATTAAATATTTAAAATTAGGTCTCATTAAATTTGATTAATGCCACCGAAATGAAAGAAGTTATCCACCGAGATTGTAGTTCACTGAATATGTATAACGACAGACTTTACGGGGTGGTGTAGTGCGAAACAATAATTACATATTACATGAATGATCTTCCATACAAACAGGACCGAATATTTTGTTAGGTCATTCTATAAATAATGAGTTTTAAATATGTAATCGATAAATGTATAGGTAGACATTTATCGATACTATTATTCGCCCAGTAGGACCAAGGGTACATACTGGTACTACTCTATGCTGGTACTATACCGTAGTACTACCAGTAGCAATAATCAGTGGGACCACGACCCTTTAACACGTTGCCCTAACCATAAATACATATCTATATCAAGCATGTGTCTACTTTTAACATAGGTACATGTTAAGTAGACACATGCTTGGGAACTTGCTAATCTGTTCTCTGCGCCCCACATATAATTTTTTGTTTAAAATATTTTCGATGACTGTCCGGCGGCTGGCTCGTCACACCAGTGGAAGCAAAAAACTGTTAACTGACACATCTGTATTTCTTAATTTGCAGAAAAAGCAAAGTATCTTGTTAACGGAAACCTTGCGACATCCGCCAAATTAGTAACAGGCAATGCGGTAGGAGCCGCGGCGCTTTGTATAATTATTAAAATAACAGCCCGAGCAACCTCATGTATCCAATTAGTACCCAGGATGCGTGTGCGAGTGTGTTACATTACACGGGACCGAACATGCAATATTCTACACTTATGAGTCCTACAACTACAAATTACAGACTCCAGTTATTATACTAACTGCCTAGCTCGGACTGATGGGTTACAATACCTACTACAAACGAAGAATTGATCTCAAGAATATCAATATATTATTATATATGTATAAGTCTGTATAACCAACAAATTAACAACCTCGTTCTCTAAGTAAGTGTAACCTATAACACTTTACCAATCAATATAACTTATTCATCCATCCACCCATCAGCCTTTTGATGTCTACTGCTGGATATAAGCCTCTCTTAATGACACCACTCCGACCAATTCTGATCAAGATGTCCACCGAACGAAGGACGACCTGTAACATGCTCTTTTTGGTAATAAAACCAAGATACATATTTTTAAATACAAATCACACACTGAATCTATAAAATATATAGGCGATTGCCTACAAACAGATTTAACTTCCCATCGAATTCATTATGAGCGAGTGTGTAAGATTTTAAATTTCCCGAAAAATATGTTAAATTCTTAATCGAAGCAATAAGCTCGCCAATTAATTCCGCTGTAATGTTTCTGTGGTTCAAATAAATAAATTAGATAAAAAAATAGATCTTACAGCTTCCCCTGGTCCGTCACTTAACTATGCTAAAGCACTGACTACTACGGTTATTGTATTCGAACATACTTGTTTACATATACATATATACAAACGGAATAACCACAATATTATTTTTCGAAAACAAACTTAGTGCCTACCAACAAAGGTATGCAGATGATGGCAACACACGAATCTCATGATTCATGAAACTAATTCGTGTATGCGTGTTATTGCTAAGTGAGCATGTAATGTAACACGATAGCTAGGGCACAGATCGCAGGAAAATATTGAGGTGAGGTGGTGAGCAGCAGGTATTAGAACATGATATCGCGGCCGCGGCAGACTGGGCGGCGCGGCGCGCGGGCCGGTTCACCTTGGCGCTCACTCACCCACCACGGAAAGCCCTTTAATGAGAACATGCTCTTGTAATACAATATTTGAATAGATTTGTGATGGTAGGTAATTTACTAAGTAAATTTATTTACCTATTAAAAATGTTCAAAACCCTATTACCTATGTATAGTTTTTTTGCTTATGCAAACAAGCGAATTGTATCGTATTCTGGTTGTTTATGTACCTATGGCTAATGGCCTGAAAGAGCGCTAACTGGCTAATATAATACTACATCCCGAATAACTGATAAATTCATATTCCTGATAGACGTACAAGGCTTTCTACTAACATTAACATATCTCATCTCGAATGTCTCTATTTATTTCATATGAATGGTTTTACTATGTATAAACTTGCCACAGCTAGTTGCCACGTTCTCTAGGTCGCAACGCGCCAATATTACCGTCATTACACTTATTAAATGCTATGTGGATAACCACTTTAGTCTCTCAAGAATGCCTTCACTCACGCATAATAATGTTAATTGTTGAGACTGCTACGTAACAAGACGATTACCATTGCTCAATTAAATTGAAAATGTTTTTTAACGATGATCATACACTTCAGTCGGTTTCAATTGTGTAAAATATGTTAACGTTTTTTAAACAATTTATGATATGATATACCTCAACGGGAATCTTCGGGTTACCTATCAGAGGACTCGTTAGATCTCTATAAAAATTTACAAATGATTTAGTGGTTCCGTCTTCTTTTGAGGGGTTGCAAGCACTAAGCAACCTGCAATCCACAATAAGCCAGTAATTTTGTAGGACATAAAAGCCCAACGGCTGCAGTTCGAGTGTAACGCGATGACACACCGTCTTCCACGCTGAACACCGGGGATGTCTCCGACGGGATTCACCCCTGGAGCGATTGCCCGGATCGAAGGACCATCCTTACATCCGAGTTCCCTCACGCAGGAGCGCTCACTGCACCGCGAAAATGTTGAAAGGTTTCGTTCGCGGAGCTGGGTTACTTGCATTGTGGATTTTGCGTTGCGCCACCTAATGCCGAAATGGACAGCGGACAACCAAGAAGTCGATTTCCACGTTGCGGAGCTGCACCGCTCCGATATGTTTTTGCCCACAGGGAGCTGGTGTGTGGTGTCCGCGGATGTATTGTTATCATTACGTTTTCGCATATCATTAATCATTTTAAAATTTTATAACAAGGAAAAATAAGTGAGAGGGAGAATAACTGGAGATAATCTGTGGAATAACTTCTGTTTCCTTTGTTTATTGACGAACTCGTTTGGTTGACGATATAACCGAACTATGTCGATTTCGTATGAAAATGTACCTAATTAAAATAAAAAATTAACGTACTTAACGTAAAGTAAATATGTATTTATAAATGCAAGTGTACGGTCCACCTCGGATCTTTACTATTTTTAGTAAAGTATTTGGAGTCATTTGTGTGTTGTGCCACAGAATACTTAATTTAACAAGTAGTTGTGCTCGATCAATGTGTTGTGCCCCATTCTGAATTTACACATACATATTTTTAAATAGGTATGTACATGCTTTTTTTCATATATTTAACTTATAAACATATTGTGTTATAAGAGGTTTCGTTTTCCAAACCCTACTCAAGTACTTTTAATAAGGTAGCTATATAAACCTTTGTTTTTGTATGATGGATTTATATTATATTGATAGACCTAGTAATCCATTTTACCTACCATCAGAACTAGAATAGATAAGAAAGATTTTCAGGGGCGCAGTTATAGCAGCTCGCACCGCAGCTTCTTTCTTCTTCTTCTTGCCTTGGATTTACTTTCGAGATAGTAATGTTTGTTTGTTTGATTGCGATTGTTACTCGAAGCCTTTATTTTGTAGGTAACGGATTCTTTATCCTTCCCTAAAGAAGTAGCGGATTCTTTATCCTTCCCTAATCCATAGCTCTACTGGAGTAGGTGCCTAACTGCTTAAGCATGCGTTAACTCTGTTATCTATCCTGCTATAATTATGACAAAGTTGATTGGCACGCATATTTATTAAATGTGAAAGGCAAAATACCAAGCGTTGCTGAATCACGCCATTAAGTAAATATATTATAAGCAGGCTTAAGTCAGTAGGTACCTATATAGAAATTGTGTTCAGCGTAGTGTTTATGCAGCGTATTTAAGATAAATACTACTAGGTAGGTAGGGTAAAACACCGGTAGTCAGCCCTGCACTGCACCAGTAGGTACTCAGCCTTTACATGTATACATTATTTCTATAGAAATAGTGTTACAATTTGTTTACATACTTGAAATAACGTTTAATCGATTCCATGTTGACGAGCCACTATTACAATTTTGTCATGAAATCGTGTTCGAATTTTCGGTATATACATATATGTATTTCAAATGATAGGTACCATTTCATTTGAAATGTACTGAATTCGCTGGGGACATTATTATTATATTATGAAAATATATGTATTAGATAATAAAATAATTATAAAAAAAATTGCAAGAATAAGTGAAAAGCTGACTACAGGGTACGGTATGCTGACTAATGAAGAAACACTGACCGCTGGTGAAAGGTGCCATCGTTTATTTAATCTTGTTTTTTTCTAATATTCTAGTACTTATAGGTAAATATAATGTTTTGTTAGTTTCAATTGTAAATTCAACAAACAATCTTTCAGAGAACAATTGTTGTTTTTATTAATAGAATAGTTAGTACCTAATATTTAAAATACAGGTGAATTAAATTGAAGTCCTCACTGAAAGGCTGACTAGTACTTACTGGGTGTTTACCCCATTTATACTTAGGTAGGTATATGAGCGCAAACTTGTATCTAAAACAACTTCTTTTAAAAACTTATTAGTGAAATGAGAACTTAGGTAGTGATATGTGGTAGGTACGGATTCAAAGTTAAACTAATTATGCATTTTATGTACTAACCTATGTAAGTACGTCTATAGTTTATTATTATGCTGAAGTACAATACTAAGTAAGTACATGTGTTTCAAGGTACCTTAGCTACCACTGTAATTAAAATAAAATCAAACTAGAAGACATAACCCACAATGAAAAACGCCAAAGCCTGTCTAACTAATTATCTTAGCGATCGTATAGCGGACGTTGGAAAGCGTGTCGATTCAGCACGCATTGAGCTAATTCTTTAAATGTCCATTAGTTATTCAGGAGAAACCTAGGTCCCGAGGTAATTTATGCAGTGAATTAGACAAGTCTCCGTATAAAGTGCGACCCGGCGGGTGCGGGCGCGCGGCGCGGCGCATCGGCCGAGCGGCCGCCTCAGCCAGCAGCGCGAGCCGATAAATTATCCACGCACACCAACTGCCCGCGCTCAACTTGCGAGCGTCAATCATAGCTTAAACACACTCAGAAGTACAAATGGATCTTTACAAGAAGGTGATCTTACTTGTGGTTCTGGCATCTCTAGGACTAAGTATCGTTTGATTCCATTATTGTATATAGATGTTAGTGATGTCAGTTTTACAAAGGTAATAAGGTAAATAAGCAAGGAGGTTAGAGAGAAGAACGATAGCTGAAGAAATAGTGTCCCAGAAATATGGACTAAATAAGTGAGGCGATGCGATCGCTAACTTGTACTCATAAACAGCTAACTTCACAAATACTACTTACCAACGGCAGCGCGGAAAAATTCTACAAATATTTAGGGACAGGCGGGCTAATGCTTCAGCACGTAGTGATCGTTCTTCTTCTCTCTAACCTCAATTGGTATTAGAATAAGGACCAAAGATACTGGAGTTGTCAGCCGCCGCCCGATCGCTGGTCGACTCCTGCTGGGCTTTCCACCAGCGGAATCCACCTGGTAGGGTCTAACCGCTCGGGCGGTGTGAAGATTGAAGACCCCGAACTCGACACCCCGTTATACGGTAAGTAGATTTTTGTTCCAATATTGATAAATTTATTATATTATCTGATAAATAGTTACGGTATTCATTTCAAAATATGCATTTGTGTGTGATTTGATTCAATGAATATTTTACTTGTAAGTGGGAATAGTGGGTAGTACCATTTGTTCCCAAACTTCATATTTGGTCTTAGATTATTTATTAGCGCATGATTATGTATCTGACTTTGAACAAGACTGAAATAGGGACTGGCTTAGTCCAGTTACCTGAGAGAGTTAATTAGAACATAAGTTCGTTATTTGGTATGAGGACTGGGGACAGTTAGTGATAGTCCTGTTAGTTGGTGTTAGTAATAGTCCAGTTAGTAATTTTTGTAAGTCTCGTTCCAAGTCAATCCCAGATGTTGCTACCCGTCAAGATGGTAGCCACTCACAATTAAGTTTAAGTTCGTGTCTACGAATAAAGACAAGTTAGTTCATTTTTATTTGGAGGATCTTCAATCATAAAACTTTCTTTATATATTGTACATACATTTTTAATTTATTATTTCATAACCTTCGTTCAACAATACCAATAGATATTCAACGCAAAAAAATCTCAGTAAAAGACAGCTCACATAAAATGTTTCCGTAAAATATTATTTCATTTTAGATAATGTATGGTACTATCTGACATGAAACTAGAACTGTAGGTACCTAAATCAGAAAAAAAGTCAATTTGATGTTCTGTCCGTTATAGGGCCATTAAAAGTAAATTAACGCATTGGAGCAGCGTGGTGGAGTATGCTCTAGACCTCCCGCAGCTATGTCTGTCGGGGAGACCCGTCCCCAGCAGTGGGACGTCTGTGAGTCGCAGCGATGGTACTATCTAACATGAAACTAGAACTGTCTGTAGGTACCTACTTGCCTAAATCAGAAAAAAGTCAATTTGATGTTCTGTCCGTTATAGGACTTATAGGGCCATTAAAACTAAATTAAGTAGATTATGTTACATTTATTGTAGGTATTAAGTGTTCGCAAATGTTTAATGTTGTTGACATTAGAATCCGTTAGATTTTTAATTTATTATTTAATCATATTTAGTAATTAAGCCACTTTCAGAGCGCATATGGCCGTAGCTATATGTAGGGGCCTTTTAGTCATTGGCCGTAGCAAATGTTCTGATCCAAATTATAAGTTTACCTTCTGATTTAATTCCTTATGCTTTGCTGGCGCTCATTCGACCGGATCCACTTGTGTGTGTACAAACTAATACTAGTTTACGCGTTGTGTAGGTACCTACCTACCTACTCATGATCCACGCGCCTATTTCCTTTGTAGATGTTATTCATAGCACAGCACTGATATACCTATGCAATTGCAAGTATTTGAATGTCAATGCATAACTACTCATATTACATAGCAGTGACAATGTGTTTACCCATGTCATTCGATTGTTTACTGTATGTTGGTTCCTGTTATATCAAAGGAAATGGCATCCCTATTGTACAAAAAACTAAGGTAGGAAAGCTATTTATTTCCTTCTCAAAATGTATCTTCATTTTGAGTTTTTGTTTTTGCTCTCAAAATTCGCAATACTACAAAAGATCAATCAAATAATCTATTATCGAGGTTACATCTTGACTATGTTAACATCTTCCACATGCATGTATCTTGACATTATTTATTATGATTACCTATATTAGTAAAAATATGGTCTGAATACCGGCGAAAAAAAACAATATTATGCTACTATCCTTTAAAGATATTTTTGATATCTTGGGTGCTACCTACATGAGATTGGATTTTTAGGGTTTATGGTTTATAAGAAAAATTGATTGATTCATAACATTAATAACATGATTGCTTAGATAATATTTCCGAGACTGTACCTTTCAACTAGCCACCACGGTCTATGTTATTATGTTATGATCAGAGATAATGTTTGTGCCTTGTGGTGTACAATAAAGTATATTTTCATTTGTACCTTTCTCACACGACACGATCGTCTTTTCGTATTCCGAACACCGCCGTTTTAACGCCGATTTAACATACCACGTTCAACGCGGTATCGGTATATTGGTCCGTAATACATAATATATTATGCGTGTAGATGAATCAATGTGTGCGTTAGAATATCGTAGTATCATTTTCTGAGAAACAGTCAGTGGCGCGGGCGCATGGCATGGCACGCAAGTCGCGGGGGGAGGGCTATAATGTGGCGGGGTGAAGGGCGCGGCGCGGGGAGGGCGCGGGCGCCGCTTCGCTGCCAGACAACTTGTCGCTGGCTCTCGACACGTTGCCGCTGAATGCCGCTTGCCGCTGCGGCCGTCGCATCTAATCTAACCAGTTCACTAGTTCTAATGGGAAAATCTCATTGCATATAGATACTTTTAAGGAATAAACCCATTAAAATGTAACATCATTATATACCTGCTAGCTAACTAATAAGATGAGTTACGGACATCAATAAGTCAATCAAGTAAATCTATCTTAGAACATTTAACACGGGAACTGGCTTAGTGTGCACACTTATCAAGGATTCAAGGACCGATGACAATGCAATAATTATCAGTTATCTACAATAGCGTGTTTTTAGTTTTTTAAAACAATGTTGTTAATAAAGTACTTAAGTATATAATGTACATATTAATACCTCTATGGGAACCATGAACTTCTATGGGTTGATCTTTTCCGGATATTTCCTTGAGAAGGACAGGAACTTTAAACAAAACTTTCGTTATATCTAAATTATCTAATCCACACAAGCGAAGCTGTGGGCGTATACTATCTATAGATAAGTCAACTGGCTCCTATAGGATTTGCGTAATCTGTTGATTGTTTATTTACCCGTAGATACAATTCATACTAATTTACATGCAAGACAAGTATTTCCACAAACCAAGTAAGAGCTTGAGTCACTCTTTGTTTGAAAGTAGGCCACTACTTCTAAGGGTTTAACAATCATTAAAACCACACAATATAGAGTGACCACAATCCTCACTGAAGGAGCGAATTATAATGGGCTTTATAATTCTCAAAAGAAAAGCACACATTAAAATAAGGTTGACACTGCAGTAGTTAAACAACGACAGTGATTTACCTATTTCATCAGTACCTAAGACAGGGTTATTTTTATAGTTTTACCTAGTTTCTTGTCTTCTCTTTTCTTCTTTTTCTATAGCATGTCAGTAGCATCAACTTTGTGACTTTTGTGTGAACCGGCGGTAGATAACATAATTATGTAATGACGTGCATAAGCGTTCAAGCGTATACAAATATCATGTACCTACCGAATGAAAATAAATGAATCATAATAAAAAATCTGTTTGCTCAAATTTTAAATTTGAGATGAAAATGAAGAAAGTTTGTACATTTTAGGGATTATAAAGAGATTTTTATCAACCTGTCTTAAATCTCTCTCTATTTAAAAATAGATTTAAGACTTACCAACATTAGATTATCTTTCATCTACTTTTTAACGGTACTAACGAGTAAAACAGAAGACGTACCTACACGTATCTCGCGTTATCAGGCTCAGGATGATCCCTATTGCGCCACCGATATTTACTACATTGATTACCCAACATCTCCCGGGTGGTCTGCACACTCGGGTGGCCGACAATCATGAAAAGTTTATCAACAGGCCAACCGCCAAAACCGCACGGAAACTTGATACGCACATTATATACTTACTTTACTTGCTTACCGCTATCCGGCCTCGCCTATTCCATTATGTCGGTCGCACGAATCCTTGTTGTGACAAATTAATTCAGTCTAAATTCGTCAAAAACCTTATACCTACCTTGTCTTGCTTTTACACTGGTGACTTCTGACATTTTTCATACTTGTTTTGGTTATTATTATCACCGAGATATAATATGTAAGTACGTATGCTATTTATCAGCGGGCTATGGAAACTATGGAAAGTGCTACGCTCGGTATTTCGCTACGAGACAGGATACGTAATGATGAAATCCGTAAACGAACGAGGGGTACCAACATAGATCGTCGAGTTAGCAAGCTCAAGAGGCAATGGGCAGGTCACGTCATTTGGACGACTGATAACCGGTGGATGATAAAGGTGAGAGAGTGGAGACCACGGAAAACGGAGGACAGGCCGACCTCCAACTAGATGGGCTCATGACCATGACATGAAAGAAGTCCGCGAGTAACCGCTGGATTAAGAATCAGGTGTGGCGCCATTTAAGGGAGGCCTATTTCCAGCAGTACTTCGAAAGGCTGGTGAATGGTTATTATAAATACCTTCTTCTGCTACTTCTCATTTAATAAGCTTTACTTCATAAGCATGCTTTCGATATTATTTATCGACGAATTACATCTACCATGGACTACATTTGACCTTCCTCTGTGTTTGTGGATGTTTTAAAATAAGTAGGTATAGTATAGCTTCATCTGGAATTCAGCCATCAATGAAATCGATTAAAAATTAATCGATAAATACGGACAAACTAACAAACACACTTTTCCATTTGTAGGCAAATTCATAGGTACCTATATAGTTACTAAGCGTAAGATATACTTACATACATGAACACTACAATAAACCCACAAATATTTTAAACAATCACTTAGAGGTAGTTTGCTCCATAAGCAGTTCTTACGACAGAAACTGTTGGTGCTAATTAGAACCATGCTTTCATTTAGTTAGTTTATTAATATTTCTTATTTACATACATATTTTGTTTGTTAATATTTTTAGTGTATGTAGTAAAAAGTGAGTGTAATATCTAGCTCGATCTACGCTGTTTGACTAGAGAATTTACACATTGGTATCTGAAAAACAATGATTATACATATATGTTAATATGAGGACTATTGAAAGTTGTCTACATAATCACCCTTCTTTCCTTCCTATTTGCCAGCTAACTCTGTGTGTGGAGTGACTCGTGCTTACTTTGGCAGAAGCCGAACTTGCGTCATATTCGCTCGTCATTCCTAAATACGAAACAGAACCTGTCCACCGTATTAATTATGTGTTGTGTAATGTGCTCGAAATTGTAAAATTATCACTTGTTACATTGATCCTGTGTCTATGTGTTACTACTACATTATCCGCTTATATCCCTATTTCGATTTCGAATTCGGAACCACCGAAGATAGGACCTTTAAATTTTTCTCTTCAAACAATAGACAGGTGTCTCCGAAAACTTTCCACGTTTCCTAGAATATAATCATGTTGTTAGAGAACTGAAAGACAAAACAAAAGAAAGACGGTGTGATGGATGAATTACCTACGTTATTTTCTATAATATTTTTGTCTTGGCACCTAGGTAACAGTTCGTATGTGTACAGCGGTGGTGCGATCATTATTTTCTTTGTAAAATTGCTTTTCTGCTAGTGGAATGAGCTCACTTTCGTTGGCAGTGACAATACTTACGTCATGGTCGGTCGTCGTTCTTGAAAAATTGTAAGTGACCCATGTCACGAAGGTGAGGCATCGCCCGTGACTCTATTCCATTTCCCTTTAGAT
This sequence comes from Carterocephalus palaemon, assembly GCA_944567765.1. Classification (NCBI taxonomy): domain Eukaryota; kingdom Metazoa; phylum Arthropoda; class Insecta; order Lepidoptera; family Hesperiidae; genus Carterocephalus; species Carterocephalus palaemon. The sequence continues at coordinate 10,684,507 of OX155641.1, read as the reverse complement.
ATACCGACGCAGGCTTTGCGAATATTACAAGTCATTGTGGTGTTTCCTGTTGAATGATCAATGTTTTAGGTACTTACGTAGTCATGGCTTTACCTAAGCAAGCAATTCGTAATTAATATATTATTAATTACGCTATGTATTTATTTAGAATTGATGTAGATACACCTACAGAAAAAGTAGCCTATTAGTGGTAAAACTTATTTCAAATTACCATTAGTGAAAAATAAATGAATCTGAATCTGCAAATAATAATTGCAAATACTGAGATACCAACTACGACTGAATAATAATTATTTTATAGCTCAAAAAGCGTGGCGGGGTAAGCAAAGCCAGCACTATCGCTCGGCGGGCAACGCGGCCGTGTCAGAGGGCGCGCTGATTGCGTAGCGCTGGTACCCTCCTGGTACGCAATCTTGTTTGCACTTCGCGGCTTCAACGGCACCGCTACTCTCTGATCTCGCCGCACGCCCACCGTTGCCTTCGCTTTTGGTATCAATTAAGAGAGGCGAGGCGCCCGTTTATGATAAACGCCGTTGTATGATTAATTTATCGCTCACGTAACACGATTTTGAAAATGCTGCCTAAATTTAATTTGACGAGGGCTTATTTGGCGGCGAGATGTGCGAGCGGTCAGTGACGCGATGTGAGCTTGCAGAATATTATAATTAGTCCAAGCTAGCGTGAGTAATGGCGTCGGAAATAACGGGCGGCGTTGGCGCCAAGCGGAGCGGCCATCGCGGCTCACGCCACCGCCGGCCGCCGCCGCTGCGTCTGTCTTGTGACTTGCGCTATATTTGTGTGCTACAAAATGACACCGAGCTGATTTATTTAAAAGTTCGGCTCATCGCCGCGGTGGCTTAAAGGTTGTCTCTATTAATAATCCTATTGCCAACGGATCCACTAAATTATGTTTAACAGGTTGATTGATTGCATCTCGCTTATAATCGTAATGTTATCCAAGGTTTCAAATAGTTCCCACATTATTATTGCCCTTGTTATAGGTAACTAGGTACGTATTTATCACAGCTACATACATCTGTATTCTGTATCGATTGCAATGACGTCATTTATAAAGTGTTTATATCAAGAGGTCACTGCACGAGACTACATTTATGTAAACACTAAGTAGGTAGTTATCTATGTTAATGAAAATATGGAGAGCTCAAATAGATTTTATTTGCTTAGCTGGAAATCGCAAACTTATCAGATTACAGAAAATAAACAGAAAGACGAAACTGCAGCGCGTTGCTGGTACCTTTCTGAGTATTCTGAATAATAGTTGAGTAGGTAGTGGTAGTGGGTAGTATCCAGTAAGTATAATGTATGATTTTAATTTAAAAAATATATATGATTATTTTTATAATGGGAATGCGCCAACACGACGACCTGGAGACTGGAGTAGGTAGGTAGGAGATATCTTGAGATCAACGTGGTCATAAGATAAGGGCGGCCCTCACTTAACATTGCATAATATAATTTGCAATGTTTAGATTATTGTTGGTTGGTTGGTTGTCGTTTTTATTTCAGGCAATATATTTCATAAGACTAGAGAGAGTTATTTCACTCACCATGTAATTTCACCATTGCCGTCCATAGCCACTTACTCATATGGAATTTGAAGCAGGTAGATGAAAAGCTGAATTAAAAAAATAAAAATTATATGTGCTTACTAAAAACTTATCTTACTCGTAATGACAGAACGGAATAATAAGAGAAGATTTTGTTGATTCTACGCGATAACGGCAAAAGTAAGTCTACAAAAGTACTCACAAACCAATTACCACCAATTTATTGTGGAGCTTATACTAAGGATAAAATCTATACAAATGCAAATAGCTGAAAGTAAGTATAACACTGGAATATTGCACTTACAAAATTATGGTATTCACAGTACTCAACACCTATGAAAGAATTAGGGACTCTACTAGGTATGTAATGTAATGTAACGTTAAAACATTTTTCATGTTAAATTAAACAATGCTCTACGAAGAAGCCGACTAGTCAAAGCGACCTAACAAAGGGACCGCAGTTAATTACGCCCTGTTTGCGCTGTGAAAACAAAGTCAGTTAAAGGGCCCAACTAACTTAATACCCCTTTGTACTCTCAGGTAACATGTAATGGCATAAATAAGAGTTATTTTTACTTGAGACACCCAGTTATTGATAGGCTTAGTTTCTTTAGTTGTTGCACGAAATAAAATAATTATTTTCATACGAATGTTGCAAAATTTTGTATTTATGGTAAATCCAAACTTTGGCATATAGACTTTATTTAATTGATGTATTAAATTTAATATAGACATCTATATTATAAAAATGAATCGCAAAATGTGTTGGTAAGCGCATAACTCAACAACGCCTGGACCAATTTGGCCAATTCTTTTTTTTAAATGTTCGTTGAAGTTCAAGGATGGTTTTTACGGCGAGAAAAATTTTAAAATTCATTCCCTAAGGGGGTAAAACGGGGGTGCAAAGTTAGTATGAAGCTTTGCCGTTTTTGAAGTTAGTGAATGTATAACGCGAGCGAAGCTGCGGGCGTCCACTAGTATATTTATAAAGTTACCTTTTATATAAACTCTCTTGAACCTAAACTCTTCTGCCTTAGCATAATACTACTATAAATTATCTACAATTGGTTTTGATCTGATGTTACGCTGTGAAAGAAGAACGGTCGACCTATAATAACCAATCTAGCTCTCTCTAAGTACTTATTATGGTTCTTTCTCCAATTTGAAAAAAAAAATAACTAACTTAAGCAACATAGCGTTTGCCATCCATTTATCCATACAATCAGGAATTAAGTCCAACTGGTTGTTTCATAATTACATATTCAGTTATTGAAATGGTGATTAATAAATTTATTAAAAAAAAACGAAGCGTCCGCCCTTTCTATTTATTACCTAGTTTCAGGTTTAATTATGAATAAATTAAAAAAAAAAAAACACTTGTAGGTAAATTGATTAATAATATTAATGAACCTAAGATTTACAATAATCTGAAGTGGAAAATGACTTATTTTAAAGGTTTCACAAATTAAGTAGGTATTTTTGCCACTGAAATGTAGTCACATTCACATCCCTGCAACCAGCTGAAGCTGGAACTGGGAGACATAATGGCGACTGGCTCCTGTTTTAAATAATCCATAACGGAATATAATTCCGTTGTTTGTGCCAAAACTACGGTCCGCGTCACCGTCGTCGCTACGCCTATAACTCCAGTTTATGGGCCATCACATTCGTCCGGCAGGGCGTCGTAACGCGTAAATATGGAGCATCTGCGATGCAGCAAGCGCTCGAGCGGTGAGAGGAGAGTGCTTGTGTATGCCACACATGCCGAGTTTGCTCGTAGGACCGCTTGTAGGTATAGCGACATTAGTATTAGACCAGAACAACTGAATAAGTGGGTACCTAGGTACTGCAAGTAGGAATTTGATGAAAAATCTAGTTACAGGTTTAAATAAAAATCCTTGTCAGTATCAAAAGCGCGAAAATTAGGTAGGTATCTACACATTTGTAAAAAACGTAGCAATCATTGGCTCGTAGAGATGATTCGTAGCTGCCGAATTTATTGTAACCCACAAATTAATTGTACCTACTCAATCTCTGTTTAGTTAGATTGTAAGAAGTAGATTGTCTATAGTGTGGATTGCGGTTTGCACTAATGGAACATACGAATTATGAACATGTTTATATCATTTTTTTATAACTAAACTAGCTGACCCCGCAAACGTTGTTCTGTCATATGAAAGTAACGCGACGCTTACGTCAATGAACGACGGGTAAAAATAAAAATACTTAAATGTGTTTAAAAAACATTTTCCAGAGGACCAAATTGTGAATCTAAACCATTCTCGAATCCCAAGGGGATTGAACCACAGAACAGATAAGTGGATTGAACACACATAAAAAATTTCATCAACATCTATCCAGCCGTTTAGGAGGAGATATGTAAATAAATACACAGGCATACACCCTCACACATCCATACTAATATTATAAATGTGAAAGTGTGTTTGTTTGTTTGTTTGTCCGGCTTTCACGTCGCAACGACGCTATTATATGGTATGGTTTTTGTGTGTGGAGATAGTGAGGAGGATGGAGAGTGACGTAGGCTACTTTTTACCGCGGTAAAACATCCCCATGCGAAGATATTATCGATGTTTTGTTATTTGCTAGATATTTAGTTCCGGATGCTGTTAATAGATGGCATTGTTAATTCCCTATTCCCACGCGGGCGGAGCCGCGGGTAAAAGCTAGTTATGTCATAATATCATAGAGGAATGATTATGTACCAAGACATATCCTATAGTACAGTATAAAAATATACCTACTATATATATTATTCCTCCGTGATATATGTCCTTGATGGAGGCCTTGAGTTGGGTTAGTCCAACCGACAAGGCATAAAGATGATGTCATGGTAACAAGAACAACAAAGCAGGACCGACATGTTTACGTCCTACGTACCTCTCTATCCATTAGCTTTTAGAATGTCTACTGTCGTGCTTTGAGTCCTTCAGCCCTACAGTTTCCTGCTGTTTTCCTCTGGTCGTCAGGACGAAGGGCGGCCCATGCTCGATTTTTGAGCGGTCGAGGAAGAATCCCTACTCCAAACTATGTGTTATTGTGAATATTAATAATTTGCCTTATCCATTGCCTTGCTACGAGATACTTCAGATTGCTTATTCTGCGACATGCGAGCTATGTCGGTAGCCCTTGTTCGTCTCTACGTATTTCATTATTACTGATTCAGTCGCGTAGCAAAATACCGAGCATAGCTCTTTCCATAGTGACTTTGAGATTGTACCGAAAGCCGTCAGTTAACGTTCTTAATAATAACGCAGTGGATATTTCAGCATGGATATACTTACAGTACAGTACATAAAAAGTAGTCATACATATTGTTCAGGGATGGGTGTGAAATTGTCTGAGGTTAACTGTGCGTGGCGGGTGCACGTGGCGGCGAGCCGCCATGGGCTGCTCGGCAGACTGCTTGACGCCGTTAATGCGCATTTAAAGATTTTTTAGTGAAATAACCCACTGTCACTGACAATGGTGCTATTCGTACATACAACTTTTCATTAATGAACAGGATTCTGTCGAGAAGAAAATGTCGTGGCCCTAAGTTGTAGGTACTATTAAGTATTCTGTGCCCTCACTGAGCAAGTTGTGGCCTTAGGTCACTGTCTACCTTGACTGACATTCGAGAACGTGACGGTTATCTGTTCTATTTTTTTTAAAGTTTTTTTCTCCGTTACATAACACGCTAACAATAAAAAAGTGTTATGATTGCATGCCTAACAGTGACCTAGCAATTGAAACCCAGGCCTATAGATTTATTTGATCAAAGGTATGCACAGTGCAAACATTGGTGTTTATCGCGATATAGATGATAGACATGAAGATGGAATTGCACTGCTCGTCCTTGAATTCAATTGTAATTTTTTCTATTTGGAAATTTCAAAGTTAGAAGAACGATGCCGCAATGATGAAACACCGTCGTTTAGAGTGAGAGTGGGTAAGTCAACTTTACAGGCTGCTCCGTTGTAGAAAGATCCTTAATCTAGGGATTTATCGCCAGGGGATATATACAGTTGTATTTTATGTACGCAGCGTTAGTAAGTTATCCTAATACCTACTAAGTAGGTACCTACCTACTTGTCTGACCGTAAGAAGAGTACCTAGTAAAACTACAACATGCTTGACGTTACAAAATGAAAAAAAGTGCAACAAATACTGCTAAATAGAAAAAGGAAAAAAAAACTTAGAATTAAAAAATATATAAAATAAAAACATGACTTGAAGACGTTACAGTTGGTTGAATAAATTGGTATGGAAAAGGTACTGCTAAAATGAATTAGCCACATACAAAATGACTAACATAATTTAAACGTTATCTTATTCTAAACTGTCAGTACATACCCAAGGCATAATACCTATTTAATATATTGATTAGGTACGTATTTCGTTTGAGTAGAGTAGCCATTTCAAAAATTATGTTAACAGGTTCTACCTCTCTCTAATACATTAATTAATACACTCTCGTGCGTACATGCAGACTTTTTGTTAATGAATAAGGAAAATATTCCTTAATATAGTAATAAAATAGTTCGCCCGGGGCAGTACCACCGCCCGCCACGGTACCTAGTACCATTTCTGCCGTGTAATAATTGTTTTTAAAGCAATTGTGGTCCGGTTGGAAAGGTGTGGATTCCGGTTACACTTCTTTAGAGGCGACCATCTTAGTCCTCAAGGGTAGCAACACATCTGTGACTGACTTAGAACGAGACTCCTACTAACAAGTACTAACTGGACTATTACTAACACCAACTAACAGGACTAACTATCACTAACAGTCCCTAGTCCTCATACCTACTAACGAACTGACCAACTAATGTTCTAATTAACTTTCTCAACTAATTGGACTAACCATCCCAGTCCCTAATTGAGTCTTGTTCAAAGTCAGTCACAGTTGTCATGGGTGGCAGCGGATGGGTGGTGCTGCAAGCTCGTTTGCTATCCTCTTTCCATAAAAAAAAAAAAAAAATACATGGATCTACCATCATTTTCTCAGTACCTAATAATTTTGTTTTTAGTTACAAATTATCTTATTGAGTAGGTACCTATTAATCGTTGCACAATATTCCAATTTATCATTTCATTGCGTAGATTAGTTTTATCAGACAGTTAGGATGACGAACTGCGTTTACTTCGATACGGCGTGAAACATGACGATATGTAAGTAATTAAGTATGTAATTTCCTGAGATATACCTACATTATGTACTGTTGTCTCAGACTGTTGTTTCACTATGATACTATTACCGTGCTGCTACCATAGTGTATAAATATGGATATATCGGCTGTGGTAGTACTATATACATAATATGATACGGTACCTACTGCAACGGTACGAAGAAATTTAAATGGTAGGTAAACATTCGCAATTAATTGATAAACGTGATTGTCCGTTTTTCTATACTTTTCAAGACACGTTCCTGTGTGAACCATTGGTATCATTCTCCTGGATTTAAGATACAACAATGTCCTAACTTTAGGGTTTTGATATTTTCAATCTACGAAGTGTTTTCTACGACTCTACGAAAAATTAAATATGGGAATAGGAGGAAAGTTGACCATGAATAATGTCAAATAAAATCATTGTTCAGATGACGTACCCTGATGACGGATTTTGATATTAAACCGTTTGTCCTTCCTCTATACATATGCGTTTGGGTTAATATTAGGTACTAGTGGAAGCCCGCAGCTTCGCTCGCGTGGAATTAGACATAATAATATATGTTTATTTTACACCCTTACAAAATTTTTACAAACTTTGAATGCCATATTTATTTATATCTAATTAATATAAATTTAATAATTTAATATAAATTTTATACTTCTAGTTCTGAAAATGACAAAACTTTCATAGAACCTTTCAACCCCCTTTTCAACCGCTTACAACACTTTTTTTCAAATAAAAAGTAGCCTATGTCCTTTCTCAGGCTCTAGACTATCTGTGTACCAAAATTTCATTTAAATCGGTTCAGTAGTTTTGGCGTGAAAGCGACACAGACAGACAGACAGAGTTACTTTCGCATTTATAATATTAGTATGGATATGCATTTTTGGAAAAAGAGGAGGTTCATTGGATAATAAGATGGAAATTTGTTTAACCTTAAATTGTATATTTGGAACAAGTGTTTACCAATTAAATGAATAATAAAGGACAAGTAGATACGTTTTAGCCCGGTAATGTCTTAGTATCTAATGGAATGTCTGAGGAGGATGACTAGGGATGACTAGATATGTTTTCGATGCCGCGGTGGCTAGGCGTGTAAACAAACCTGTTGTTATGTCTAATTCCTCGCGAGCGAAGATGCGCGTGTCCATTATTAGGGGAGTTGGTATCATAGATTATCTATCTGATCGGTAGATCATACATAATATGATTATCTGAGTATTAGCAGTAAATATCTCAGGAATTATTAATATAATATAATTAAAAAATAATAAGGACGAAAGTTTCTTCGTTTGATGTTCCTCTTCCATGGTTCTTGAATTGCTTCAGTTCATTTATAATAATTATTACCTACAGATGGAGAAATAACGTTTTAACAATTTAATATCTATGCATTATATTTATTAATTATCTTTTAGTATTATTTTATAGATTTCTTAATGGTTACATGTTATGGTTAGATGGGCCCGTTGGCACAATCGGCATTGACTATTACGCCACGGGTCGTGGGTTCGAATTCCATTCAGGACAAACGTTCGTGTGACGATCACTTGTGTTTGTTATGTTTGTGTTTAGTATGTATTTAAAAATATCTGTGGATGTGTATGTATGTGTATCAGGCTCTGACACCCATAGTACAGCCTCGCGCCTAGTTTGGTGTCAGATGACCGTGTATGAGAATGTCCATAGTTATTTATTTATAATAATACTAAATTGCTTCCTTATACCTACCTACATATTTTTTAAGATGCGAATGGACATGATATTTTCAAGTGTGATTAGACAGTTACAGGATCGGGATAATATTAAATACATCAGGTAACTAACAGGTAACTGTAACAGCCGTAACAGGTAGCGCCGAGCGTGGCGCCTGGCGCTACCGTGCGCTGCGCCCCTCAGCCCGCCGCCCCGCAAATGATTCAATTCAATAGCCATGAATAAAAATACAACTTAGTAAACAATCTCTTTATTATACATATAATAATAATGTTATAATATAATCAATCTTCATAAATGTAGGTACGCTTCATAAACCCCACATATAAAAATACTTAAATCTTATATTTATACACAAAAATAGGCAATCGTCTCAAGACGACGGCATAATGCACTACGGCGACGTGTACGATGTACGTTAAGGCACGGAGATGGAGGGTTACGCTCCCGGCGGCGGCTCCGGGCGCGCGACGGCGACTAGATCACAGCGGTTGGAGGGCCGAGCCCTGGCCGCGCCTCATCTGAGCGGCGACGAGAAGGAGGGCGCGGGCGAGCACCAGCGCGGCGCCGGGCACGCGGCCAGCGCGCAGCCCGCCGCCGCCGCCGCGCTGCCCAGCGGCACGAACGCCGACACGTGTCCGCCGCTGGCCACCGGAAGCGCTGCTACGCCCGGTCTCCTCTCTTCCTCCTCCTCGTCTAGAAGGTACGGCCTGAACAGTTTGAATGGCTTCCGCGGCGGCTCCGGCGCGGTCGCCGGGTACGATGGGTACGACGGGTACGACGGGTATGACGGGACCGGCGCGAGCGGCGGCGGCGGCGGCGACAGGCGTCGCACCGACAGGTCGATGGGTTCGGAGGTTAGCGGAGTCGCGGAGATCGGTGGCGGCAGGGTTGCAGGAATTTGTACCGCTGCGACCGTAGGTAGCGCTGCTTGCGGTGGCGGCGAGGGTAGGCGAGCGCTCTCCGGCGATCCGACGGAGTAAGGCGGCGGTGAGGGCGCGGGCTGGGGCGCTCGTCTGAGGAGGGCGGCACGTAGGGTGGGTTCAGCTTGGAGCCACTTCTGGATTTGACGACGATGAATGCCAAACTTTCTGGCGGTAGCGCGCTGGTTGCCGCGACATTGTGCGTCACGCCGGTAAGCGTCGAGCACTTGGAGTTTGAACTGCGGCGGAAAAATGCGACGGGATCCCGCTCGGCCCTCGGAGCGGCGGTCGGCGGGCGAGGGCGCGGGGGCGGGGGCCGAGTGCGTGTGGGCGGCGGCCATGTTTTGTGAACGTGTGCGCGTGGCGAGTGTCGGCGCCGGACTGACTGTGGCGCGCGGATGTTGGTGGCGCGGCGCAACGCGTACGCCCGCCCGAAGCGGCGACGGCGACGTGAGCTCGCGACGCGAGCCGCGTATGTCATTAACCGCCGTTCACAATGTAACTCTGTAACTTATTATTTACAAATTTTGACGTATCCTTCCCATTCAATCACCCTTATGTACTTCAAAGTATATTTTCACGTGAACTTGGACCGAGTCGTGCCTTGACGTACGAAAATTAAGTGCAAAAGAATTGAAAGTATAAAGCATAGAGGAGTCTTATAGGTAATGACTGCCTAACAAATTAACTCTTCTAAAATAAGAGTCCGATAAAAGAGTACCTATTTCAACTGTTGAGCCAGATAGAAGCGCGTTCTCAGCGCTTAAAATAAGTTCCCTACTCAAAAATACTACTATATATACTACTCATAATTTCTTTTAATTCAGAATTTGACACTGAACAATTTTATAATAAACTAGTGGAAGCTGCGGTTCGCTCGCGTAGAATTAGACCCATTAACGACGTCTGCCCGCTTCAAAAACAGCAGTTTCATACTAACTTTGCACCCCCGTTTTACCCCCTTAGGGGGTGAATTTTCAAAAATCCTTTCTTAGTGCTCCCCTACGTTATAAAAGGAACCCCTGTGCAAAATTTCAAGTTTCTAGCCCTTATAGTTTAGGCCCTGCGTTGATATGTCAGTGAGTCAGTCAGTCAGTCAGTCAGTCAGTCAGTCAGTCAGTCAGTCACCTTCTCCTTTTATATATATAGATAATTAATTAAAACTTAATACGATCCTGTCGTCTAATTACAAACAAATGCCATTTATGAGTCTTGCCGTATGCCGTGACGAATTAAGGCCTATTGCATAAATCTTTTATGAAGCAACATGTATTTCAAGCGTTTATTATTATATATAAAGCGAGATTGTTCTGGACGCGCCCTTAGACATTAATCTCGCCTCATTCCCGGCGTGAAAAAATGCCGCAAGTGGGAGCCGATAGCACGTAGCGCCACCATCACTATCTCACTCTCGCACATAAGATAGCTTGCGATAGAAAAAGATACCAACACTGCCCTGCCTCGGTCGCTGCCACATCCGTTTACGAAACAAGTTTGCATGCGACGTTGCCGAGTAGTGCGCGCGGGCGGTTCATGGGCTGTAGGCTGAGGGGCGAGGGGCACGGGCGGTAAGAATGCGCACGGTGCGGCAACGCCGCCGTCCGTGGCAGACAGGGTGTCGCCGGCTCGCCGCCGTAGACATGCCGTCGCTCAGCGGCGCTAGCCCCGCGCCGCCCGTCCCCCACCCGCCCGCTCCGCCGCCGCAGCTCACATCAACAAGTTATTTCGGCTTAACCTTTCCCATTCGTAAAAGGACGCAAGGCTTACGCTTTACTATGGCGGTTAGACCGTTTCGTGACGGACGAGTAACTTAGCGCCATCGCCGTTTCGAGGAAAGTTGTTTATTTTTTGTGTGAGCGACGGCCGCCTGCCGCGCCTGCCTCGCGTCCGGCGACCGTGAAAACAGCGATCAAACTCACTGCGCTAACATATTTTATAAAATAATATTATTCGTGATTTCTGCGTAATATTATATCTATCTAGCTTATTTTATAACGTTAACAGAGTTAACCTAACATTTACTGAGGAGATATTTCTACCATTACATACTTTACATTCATGATGAATGAATGCAGTAGGTACCTAGGTTAGGATAATAATAAAACTTCAGATAGATGATTCTCATCATGAAAAGATGGTTTTGCACAAGAACTTTAAAATACCTTGTAAATATTTTGTCATTGGAATAATCATTTGGAACCCTGTTGTTGTAGTTAGCTCACTTGACTCCTGAGACTACCCTTACTCTTATAACTCAGTTCTTTAACTTAGTTCACGACTCAGCTCTCAACTCAGTACATATCACCGCGACATTGTAAACTAGTCCAGCTCAATAAATAAGAATTACCTGGAAAGAAGTCTTTTGCTATATAATACTTATTATACAGTCCACTACTCTAGTCAGCTACAGTGAATATAATAACATAATAGTGAATGGGAGTTTTCGACAAAGGAAAGTCCTTATCAAAGTGTTGGTGTGCCCTTGGCACCTCTCTCGAGTGGACTCCTTATCTGTCGGCCGTTATGTCACAGGTTTGTTCTTGGCTCGGGACCGCTACGGCTAGGCCCCTTGGATCCCGCCCAAGTCTTACCGCACTAACCTGAATTGCTCAAGCAAGCTAATTTAGACGCTATAGTGATTGATGGTTTCAGATTAAAGTTTTAGGTATAGTAGTTTGGGTCTTTATAGTCGTCTTATTAGTCTATAGGAGTAGTATTGAATTATACCCCTCTGTCGTATCGTACGAGGTGTCGTATGATACACATGAGTGTAAAACGCCTTGGATCAACCAATGCCGCCAATACTAGGTACCTACACCTTTCTAATTATGCTTCCTGCGGATATTCCCATATCTATAGATGCTGATCATGACGTGTTTGCTTATTATGTGCTAAAAATCTAAGATCACATAGACATACTCAGAGTAGAGAGAACTGTAGGTCCAAGCTATACCAATCCGATATACCGAGACGGATCGACCAAAATGCTGTACCTATGCTGTTATAGCTGTTGAAGCTTGATGCTACGTAGGCTACAGCAACACGCGTGGGCGAGGCGATTACTAATCACTCAATCACATGGGTTGACGGCTCTATGGAAATGTATTCCCCACAGAACAGCCAGAAAGAACGAAGACGGTCTGCTGCAAAGTTCTAAACTGTTGCCGATCGCGCTCCTCATAGACTTCAACCTGCAGTGCTTGCAGGCGCGGTGCTGGCTAGAGACGGAGCAACAATACGTTCTACAAGAGATCCTTGATTGCTCCACAAGCGCTGGGGATTGCCATAGAGGAGTTGTAATGGAAGGAAATTCCACCTAATCCCAAGTGTCATAATATTCATTATCTGTTCTGCGAATTGAAAATCAAAAAGGTGCTTTATTACATGGATACTAATTAATCTACTCTGCTGTATAGTTGCTTCAGACGTAAAAGCAGAACGGCAGCTTTTATCTCACATTTAGTGACTAACGTGGCTAGAATATTAATATCGAATCTCGAAACCGGCATCGCTCAATCGGCGGCGGACCAAATACACTTGATTGGAATTAATCCATGCTAATATGAGGCCCCGCCAGGCGACCAGTCGGCTAGTCAGTAGTCAGCCACTCTACGACAGATTATATTATTGACTTTCTTTTTAAGTTCCAACGCAGTTAACTATGTCCCTTGGTGATCCAAAGCGATGGGCCAAATTAAAAAGAATTAATCAAATTGCTACGAATTATTATGATTATAAACATAAAAATTATAAATTGTTTATCTATTCGTTAAATTTTATGATCAATTCATCTGTCTGTAAGTGGATAGGTAGATACAAATGTAAGTATACCTAAGGTCTAGGTACATAATATGATATAATAACAGGTAAGTGAAACTTTATACCTACCTTTTATGGTTCCTCTTATTAGAGTAGTGGTAGTACACAAATTACCTACCTAATTAGATATAGATATAACTCAACAACATTGAAGTTGATCGTCAAATGACAAACTCATTGTAATTGAATAGGCTCATGAATAAGTAAGTACCTACCTTGGTAGGTACGCCAGTACGCCATGACATCATGGTATTCATTATGTAGAGGATTTTCCTACGACCGGTAAGCTGGACTACTTTTTGCAACGGTTTGCATGATCCTAGTGTAGCTGTGATGACGTAACTTTCAATATTATTAGCGCGAACCAGTCGCACGCCTACATGTCATGTCATGAATTTGTTTCGAATACCAAAGTATCATTGGTATCATCTACCTTTGTGATGCATCATTTCATCATTCATTTATAAGGTATATTGCAGAACAACTGCAGGTTTTCTACACATTCTACTACCCTTTGTTATGTTACATTGTCAGTTATGTAATTATGTAGTATTTAGACTCAATATTTTTATTGAAATTTGCCGTACTCCACAAATCTTTAGTAGGTAGGTATACTAAGTAATTACTGAGTGCCTAGCATAGCAACAGCTATTAATCTTTTAATTTAATTTGAGTAATATGTAGATATAAACGACCGCGTCATCCGGCAACAATGATTATTTTATTCAGTTTATTGATGCACAGGTTCGAGTATTATTTTTCCGTCACATACACATATAGATAGGTACCATTGAACGAGTTGGTATTATTTGGTATGCTGGCCGCGCTCGATGGCTTTGTGCTTTGGTTTAGGGATTTGGTTGATGAACGTGGATAATAATTATTAAATAACATATTGAAGTGTGCAAGCATGCATGTGCAATGTGCATTTGTGTGTAGATTTGATCAACAAATGGTCACTGCAAATTTACTTTGACGAGTTTTTTTTTTTATTAATATAATCACGATTTAGTTCCTAGTAAAATATACCTAGTATCACGCGCCACAGACGCACCGACGCCGCTCCTGCGTTCAGTTGCGGGCCAGAAGTGTGGCTCAGATTCACAATGTTTTATGAACCAGCGTACTAAACTGAACTCTATGTATGTGTTGTATATTCGTTTTTGGAATGCAACGGCTAATTAAGGACATCAGCATACGCTGACATCAAGGAATACAATTTTTAATAATTATTAAATATGAGAGATTTTCGTATGCGAATTTCGAAACGAGTCATCAAAGGCATAAGGAACAATAAAAATCCAGTATAAAACACTATAATTGATATTTTATTAGGGCACAGCTAAATACATAAATGTTGGATACTGTTGGATACTGATATCGATGTACGTAGGTACATAGCAGACGTTCTAGCTAAAGCTAAATTAGAATTTAAAAGTGGTACCACTCTCGATTAGATGTTGCCCTGGTGAATTTGAAAAACGTGAAATTTGTAGACGCAATGACGATTATCCTATACGTAATACGTAATAAGTGAGATTTATAACATGTAGCCCCGGAAACTATAAAACGAAAGATGTTAAGGAATGAACGAATGTGTGAAGCACACGTGCGTCCCAAGCATCAAAGCATCAAGCTAAGTTCCAAACATCACGCGGCGGGTCCAGTTCGGGCTCAAAAGTATATCTCCGGAGATCGTAGCGTTGATAATGGCATCCCAGGTCGGAATCTAACGAACTCTCTCGCCCCAAATTCCAATTGTTTTACCGATGCGATGGAAGATTAAAACTGAATATTTCAACATTTCTACCTGTTGTTGGTTGGGTAACTTGTATTCTAAAATAGATTTGGATACCATAAATTAAGACTGTTATTTAATTCCTTTGTTATATAATAGATTTGGTATAATACCAGAAATTAAGACTGTTATTTAATTCCTTTGTTATATGAAGATGATGAAAATAATCTTATAACAATGATGATAAACATTATCCATAAATATTTAATTGATGATGAACAAATATGATGTCATAGATTAAATTATATGTGTATCTTACTAAGCGAGTTAATTATTGTATGACGACTTGATGAGGAGTTGTCGAAGTTATAGTCAGTAAGTGGGAGGATTTATTCTACAGGCGTAAGTACTACACACCTTGGTTACCTCTTCGGGGAAATATAGCCATGATGTTATTTAATGTTACGTTATTAATGTTAAATAATTTATTGTTCCGCAAAAATACATAAAATTGAACATAGAGTTGACCTACGGGCCCAATAGCCCGCTACGCTTCACCCGTAGAGCCGCAGACCATATCGGCGTAGGCTAGAGCCACGACACGACAAAAACAGTAAGAAACATGTATTTTATGTAAGATATGTATTACCTAATTTAACATTACAAAATTCATTCACAAGTACATACTTAAATGAACTCGTGAAACACATAATAACATACCGGCCGGAAGAAGTTTTTAAAGGCGTATTTTGAGTTTTAATAGAAAGACGACAATTAATTTACACCTACCTATATTATAAATGTAAGTACACATGAATATACACAATATGTATACAGTATATATAGTCATGAATATGTATTAATTCTATTTATTAAGCTTGACTTAGTTTCAAACTCTACCTTTTTAAACCTACAGGTACCTAACTACTACGTCCCGGTGTTTTATTTGAAAATGGAAAACCTGTTTACAATAGAAATCTTAATTATCCAAGTGTTTTAGGATCAATTATCATTTAATAGATATTATAATGAAATAAAATAAACGCGTAAATTTAAAGTCAAACAGACGAAGTGGCGAGACGTCCGGTCCGCGGCGACCGGTTTGTGGTCATCTCATCTCACCTGCGCTGCGTAGCGTTGCGTTTCCACTCGACTGTAGGAAGACCACGTTTGACATCGCAGGGCCTAAACTATAAGGGTTAGAAACTTGAAATTTTGCACAGGGTTTCCTTTTATAACGTAGAGGAGCACTAAGAAAGGATTTTTGAAAATTCACCCCTTAAGGAGGTAAAACGGGGGTTAGTAAAAGGGGGGGGGGGTAGGTAGGTCCATTTCATAGGGGGGTCCATTTTTGAAGTTAGTGAATATTTAATTCCACGCGAGCGAATATGCGGGCCGGGCGTCCACTAAATAAATAATAAAATATAACTTCTATAAAAATTGAATTATTTTTTACATTTGAAAAACGAGTTTCTTATCATGTGGCAAAAAAACGAAGAGAAACAAAGGGAAAACATTGTTTTTTTGTTTTACAAGTGAAATTTTTTGGTGATCCCTTTAATGGATGTTTTATAGTGACGCCGGGATATATGGGATAGATTGTAGGTAACTTAGCTACTAACGTCACTGCTTGAAGAGGACACTAGGCGAATGCCGGCAGATTAGAATTAATCTCACAGAGATTTACAATGCATCGGTACCCTTGAGCGCCTTACTGTTGAGACTATTAATATACAGGTAATAAGATACCAACTTTTCCGGGGGCACTGGATGGACGTTTTGAGTGAAGCAATGCAAACATTTGAAACACATACATAATTACCTACTGCTTTATCGATTTTTGTCTCTACATTTAATGTCCATTGAAGCTTTGAGCTTGATGGTAAACCTACTCATACATACATAATACATACGGACAGACATACTGGCTTGACGCGTCCCTCTCGCCTCATTCACCAATACAAATTTAGCTTTCTACGACGTAAGAAGAAAACTCGCCAGATAACATTTATTATAGCAAACATATACATACATAGCAGCTTTTTGAGTTTTTATGTTTTCAAATATCAAAGGTAATAAATTATAATAGGTTAGAGTACCTACCTAACTTTATGGTAAGTATGTCTTTTGATGACCTATTTGAAGGTCACCAATGAAACGTGCATTGGTAATGTACACTACACGCCATACCCGGGCAAACATCCAGAATCCGAGCTGCTACGGAGCATTTCAAGATAGAAAAATCAAATAGTTATTGTCCCACACTGAGATCGAACCCAAGAACGTTAGCTTAGCTTTGCGCTTGCGACCACTAGACCAAAGAGACAAGCAGTCTAAGTTTAATGAATTTTTTAAATTAAATTTAGACTTTCCTAAATAAATAAAATACATACTTAGTTTAAGATTTGTTTGAATTGTGTCGCCATATTCAATGCTATTAAGCAGATTTACCTACAAGTATATTCCTACAATGAGTATTTTCTTTTGTTCGAGAATGCATGATCATTATTCGAGTAGTACGAAAGCACTCTGCACTTTAAACGAGAAGGCGATGATCGAATCATGCGAAAATAACTTGATAGTAAACAAATAGGTACGTACTTAATATAATATGCAATACATATCAGAGGTATCGCCTGATTCCATATCTCTCGGTAAGAGACCGGCGCCTACGTGCGAATGTGCGCGTTGACAGCTACGCAGAACGACATATACCAACAGTGTTATATATACATATACATACAATATGTATGAATAAGAAATAAAGGATATGTCTATGAATAGGTTTTATTTTAATACATTAGCTACATGTAAACATTTGACGACCGTGCCTATACGTGGTGCGGTGGTGATTGACCCTTACTGCGGAATCGTGAGAATCCTGGCTGGGGCAGAAAGAAAAATATTTGCGTCGGGTCATGGGTATTAAATTATGTGGTTTTCTGTGTGTGTAATACACATAAACTCTAGTTTAGTAGGTACTACAAAGGAGACTTCTGGGGTTGCGGGCCGTAAGAGTGGGAGCTCGAATCGTCCATCATGTGACCCCGGGAAAGACGACGCTGTTTGTGGCTGCACAGCGTTGTGTAAACCGGGAAGAGCCCGTCTTGTGCGCAGCGCTGAGGGGACCGGCGCGTTTTACCAGAGATCCGGGAGCCCTCCTGTAGCGCCGGAGAAGGCCACCGAGTGGGTTTTAGTGGGCGAAAGTCGCACATAACCTGGCGTCGCTCCCACGAAGTTCGGGTAGCAATTCAAGGTTTCCCACTTGTAAAAAAAAGGTACTACAAAGTAGCCTATCGGGGGGATCTCTCCTCCCCTCCCGTTAGGCTGTTCTGTTATTGCGATCCCGATCTTCGCATGAACTGGTGCACCGCCACCTTCGCAGACCATCGCGCCACCTAGCAGGAGCAGTGCCTTTGTCCAGTCGCAGTCTCCACTCGAGAAACTGTTAACTCCACGGTTTTCGTATTTGACCAACCAATTTTACTATACCATTTTAGTTTTTTTGATCCTCATACGAATTATTTCGTTTCGGACATATCATATATAACGAGCATGTTAGCAGGGAAAGTGCTATGCTCATAGTAAGTAGGCCTTGCTGTACCTATGTTATAGGCGACAGACGTGAAAAAAAAGCTTTTCGTAAACTGCGCAAACCAATTATGTATGTACTAATAAGTGTATGAAATAATTTGTAAAGTAGCGAGTACCACAGAGCCCGATAAACATTGTTGTGTAGAATTTCGTTCTTGCAAGCGCAGACAATGAGTCTGAAACCCATTCACGGCGAATTTGTAATCCCCAAACCGTTTACAATGTAGAACAATTCATAAAGTGGGCTTCCTTCCCCCGCGGTCTTCAGTCGACCTTGAATCGTTTTGTTGTAGCTACGTTCTACAATCGTCACATTTACCTACTTGCATTCATTCACTTGTTACTAGCTCATCAAAGTCATCATAGGGACATTACGTTCGATAGCGAGCAAACAATTAGCGGAGTATTCAACTTTACGTCAACATATAAGTACAAAATATGAATAGTAGATATGTATTTATTAAAAATATTTATCGACTAGTGGACGCCCGCACCTTCGCTCGCGTGGAATTAGACATAACAATATGTAGTTTTGTTTACTCCTAGTAATATTATAAAGCCTATGTCACTCAGTGAAGATACAGCTTCTTAATCGTGAAAAATTTTTGAAAACGGTCTAATAGTTTTTGTGTGACAAAAATTACAAATATGTAAATGTTTCCTGTTTATTGATTTGGTTTCCGATAGAAAAAAATACTTGTTGGTACACTGTAATAGGAGTAGGTACTAGGCTATGTAATATAAGCTGTAGACACCTATAATTTTAGCACCCAGTCCACGTGGGCTTAGCCTGAGTGAAAGTTACTACCAGCCAGGTACATAAATCACTGATCTCACAAGTACTTAACAAGTTTTATAATAATAGAGTAGCTATGTTTTGTATCTACTTGCAAATTACTAATTGCAGACTATATAAGGCCATGAAATTCGATATATTACATGCATACGGATTCTCTAATAAAATATTTGCTTTGTATCCGTGTTTATAGTTTGATGCCCAATTAGCATGAACCTAATAGTAATAGTACCTATCCTACAGACTTTCGTTCCTAATCACGTCATAGCGGAATAAATTATTTGACTTTGACTTAACTTCACTGAGTCACATAGGCTATTTAATATAACTAGGTGTAAACGAAACTATTGTTATGTCTAATTCCACGCGAGCGAAGCTGCGGGCGTCCACTAGTATTATGTATATGTATTTCTATTGTAGTGTACCTTATTCAGAGTCTGAAACCTACGAATTATTATTAATGGATGATGATAAGTGTAAGGTGTTTTTTATTTTATTTAGGTCAGAACCTATAGCAAGTAATTTATATTTGCAAAATTCAGCTAGTAACTTATGTACCTATTTCATTTTATGATTGAAATTTATACCCAATCTGAAGTAACCTATTTTACTTCGGTTGAATCCAAATCAATTCTCTAGACGTAGGATGTTGTCAAGATGTTATTTACTGAGCTGCAGTTATCGACTCAGTGACAGCTAGGTACTTCGCTTGGGCGTATTTCGATTCATTGCAACACAAATTATTCACGTAGTACTGGCTAGTACTTAATTTGCAGGAAGTACCTAAACAGTTTGCCGAAGTAAAATGTCTTTGTTAGTTAATTTATACAGTAACATATTTACTGAAATCATTGATGCAAATTAACTCATTATCGGCTTGATTGATGAAGAAGAGAAATTCGGAGAATAGTGCTATGTTATCCCATAACTAATATCAGGCTATAATCACAATAATATACACCTACCACGTCAACCAACGTGACTCTCGGCACGTCCACATGTTTCATGGGAAACTGTCATGCATAAAGGTTTTCTCAATTTAAGAGCTTTCCGTCCCCGCTATAGCAGGTGAAATTTTATTAATTAAAACGGAACAATCTGGAATGAGAGGCTGAATTCGAGCCACTATGGTATCGCTATGTACATTAATGTAATGTCGGCGAGTAGTTCGGGCGCCGCGTTGCATTGCGTTGTGTAATGCGCGAGCGCCGGTCGCTGTGGTCAGCCGTGGTGGCGCCAAGCCAGCGAGCGCCCCACGGTCGTTTATTTGGGATTGCGCTAAGCCTGGCTCACCGCCCCATTAACGCTCACATTTATAATTCACCTAGTAACATTCAATCACGTCGGTCATAGAGATGTATCACATCGCGTGCATCATGCGAGTCATGTCATGCGACCCGCGCCTAACCACTAACGTCCCAACGTAATCAGGACATACTAAGTATTTTTAGTGCTGAAATTGTCGTCTATGCTCCAATTAGTGCACAACGATGAGATTTAATGAAAGTTTCAAGGAATTATATTGAAATGCAGCAGTAAATAACCTGTCGATAAATAATAACCGACATAAGTAGTAACACTTGCTAACGTCCTTCACAATCACAATCGATCTTATCTAATCTGTTTCCCCGAGGAAAAATAACTACAAATGTGTGACGCAATCATTCTTTGTTGTATTCACTAGTAGGTACATAGGTACTTCATTAGTCAGCACAAATAATAAATTGGTGCGATTCTCTTAACTGCGTCAATAAATAGGTTGTTTCATGGTAATACCCAAAAAAGGGTAAACGCTTCAGTAAACGTTACTCAGGGGGTAAACGAAACTTTCACACTTTTTCATTGCGCCTCTTTTTATTGATTTCATTCCGGCGGTTACCGTGGTTGTCACCACTGCTGACCACACAATGTGAACGCATTTTTAGCAGACATTTCGCTGTATTCCGATTGTATTTTAGCAGAATCGACCCCTCGACCCCACACTGTCCCAAGGCGGATGTAGAGATAGCATTACGCTACGTTGACATCATTCGAATACTGACTATCGTCGTTGCCGTCGAAATGTACCGTCCGCTCCACTCCACACAGCCGCGCCGCTCCAACACCGGACTCTACACTCGGAGACAACAACGTGGGAAAATTCCAATTACACAACGACCGGTGCATCTGTATACAGTGACACATTTTAGTATGTTTAAAGCAAACGCATACTTTGTTCTAGCTGTGAAGTATATAAAGCAGATTAAATAGAAATAGAAAAAATTACTTAACATACATTCCTAAATGCCTTTCTCCTCCTAATGATCTTACTAACTGCCTACTTGCATAATGAGGTGGTATCTGATGAATACTCATTTCATCAAGGCATTGTATTTATTGCCCTTATATGTGAGTTAGATAATTATTTTCAATTGCTCACTAGTCCTATTCTTTAATGGGCAGGTAGGGACGTAATTCGTAGAAAGTAGATTTTTAGTATAGCCAGATTTATCATTATGTATGACATTTAATAAATCACAGAGGTACGATGTACCTAGAGCAAGTAATTTCTACCACCATCCATCCAGCAGTCTTTTTAGGTCCACTGCTATAATTCAAAATCATCTAGGAGAAGTCAAAAATGTTTCTCTGTGTCGAGTTACCAAGCTGCCACATCACACGTGGTGTTAGGCTGTAGGTACCTAGCCATCGAAATGTGTTCGACGGCTTGGACGTGCGTGTGAGCAAGCGTGGTTGCTTGACACCGGTGGGTGGTTGGCTGGTTGGGTCAGGCGATATGGTTTGAGTGGCCGGTGAGAGGAAACCTGTTTGCAAAGCCGCGCCCGGCGGCGGCGGCCGCGTGGCCCGTGGGCGTCTGCCGCGCCTAACCTGCGGAACTTATACCTACCTGTAGATAACTTGGACAACGCAATGTCGAATGTAATAACGTACAATACACTGGCATGGAAATGAGACAACGTACAACAAAGTAATACCCAATAAGTATAAATATTATTTTTTTGTGACAAATGAACGCGACACGAAAACAAAGAGACCATCAATGAATCAATGATTCAACCTTATCACTTCTCACTCTGACCGCCAAAACAGTTAAAGATTATTATTATTGAACAGGGAGAAGCACCTTCTTAAATTAAAACTAATCTCCAAATACAAGGTCCTTGGTTTTTCACCGACATCGAAACAGGTTATACTCTTATTCAAAGCTTAGGTAGGTCCGTTTAAAGTGTGAACAAAAAATAAGGTGCCAATAAAAGGACGGAAACCCATTGTTTGGTGTCATTTTGGACCAAGGAATTTATAAAAAAAGTGAGGGTCCCTTTAAAGAATCGACGGCGGGGAACACAATGAGCCCTTTGTGCGCGCGGCGCCGATCGGTCTAGCGCTGGCGGCGGCGCGGGCGCGGTGCCGCCGCGGAGTCTGGCAGGCGCGCTCCGCGGCCGAGCGCCGCCGCGCCGCCGTGGCCGAGGTGTGGCCGAGGCGGCCGCGCCGCGACCGTTCATTCCTTGTCGTTGCTCATGCCTTGCCTGTGAAGCATCGAGCGAATTTTGTATGAGTGTGCCGGCGTGTGTCGGGCGCTTTGTCACGCACCCCATAATCCCAAGATGGCGGTGAGGCGTGCGCGGGCATCTGCATACAATGCGCGCGTGCAACCTGACCGGCGCCCGCCGTGGCTTGCCCTCTGGTTAACCGATTACCTACTAAATTAATCCAGTAACTTTCCTATGAGATGCGACTTACCAATATTCGTACTTAGGTAGGTATGAATAGGAAGAGCAACTAGTTGTAGTTATTTACTAAGATTACCTGCCTACTTAAGTAGTACCTACCTATTTATTATTACTAGCGGTAAGTTTTACCTAAGACTTGGAACGTTATTAAGGTTTTATTGTCAATCTTAAATCATTGAATTGACTTAGGTAGATTACATAATAATACGTTCATTATTTATGTCAGACTATGTAGATACCTACCTACTCTACATAATATATATGACTACCTGCTTTTATAAGATTAGAAATCAATGTTTTTAGGTACCTACCTAGCTATCAAGTTGTATTGGTTCTAGATACGATCTCGTCATCTCGTCAAGGATACATACTTGCTAGGCATCTTATTCACACCAGGTTTTGCGGAACATATTAAGTATGTCTACCTACTTATTCCTTATTAACAGAAACCTATCTTAGGTAGGTACCCATTAGAATTCCAACCGCATGTATCAAGTTTTGATAAGAACTGAATACCTCACTGAGTCCATATAAAGACTACCTACTCGCTAGGACTTCAGATAACTAGGTTCTATCAGTAAACAATCTACGCAGTAAACACTTAACTATATTGTAGATTAGGTAGGTACTTACTTGGACGATTAGTGAGCAGTTGCGCTAAACCATTAGTCATTCCTACCATACATCACGCCACCTCCGCTGTTACTTATCATATAAAACTATAAGTAGGTATATGTATGTTTAACATATATAAAACCTTAGTATATATTGAGTGCACGAGCAGCATCAACTAAAGGCATACAAGATAGTTACACTGCGTTGTGCTTACGATTCGATGCGAATAGGACGTAATTGGAGCCCTATCGCGGGTCGTAGGTCCGCCTGGTGCAAAACACGATAATAACTGGACGAACTGACTCATCATAAGGTTCACGTGACGACTCTCACGTTGTAAGCAGCGTTAGGTATATACCTACAGATTTTTTAAATTCATATCTTGCTTATCATTAGGTACACTAGCTTTTCCCGCGGCTCCACCCGCGTCAACTTATTTTACCTGCAGAATTACCGCTACAATCAAGGGATGTTTTAAAATATATTACCACCAATCAAAATCTAACTTCACCTGCAGACCGGTTGATCATAAGCAGATATAGCCAGCAATCGTTTTAAAATTTAAAAATTATTGTAGTGTTTTGCCATTTTATTACACGGGAACCGTGCAATTTTACGAGATAAAAATATCCTAGGTATATTTAGCCCTATAGTACTTCTTTGCAAAAAAACACGTCGATCCATCGTTGAAGCGGAGAAGCCAGCAGGACAAACCAACAAATACACTTCCTCATTTATATATTACATAGTAGTAGGGATTAAGATTACCTACTGACATCCATGAGATACCAACTACCTTTCTAAGTTAATATTAAAAGTAAATTTACCTGTTTCTCATCAAACCCCACCTATTTAAGTCACATTAGGTATGATGTTTTTTAAAGTCGTGAACTTAATTTTAGCATGAAAATAAATAAGTACCCACCTTATATACTTGGTTCGGCTCTATCTACGTATTCTGTATTCAGTAGGTAAGTGTACCTACCTAGATATTCTTTTTTATGGGTTTTATAAGCTAAGTTTTTAATTAAACGATAAGATTGCAAAAGTTACTGCAAACTAAAATTGTACAAGGAACATGGTAAACAACATTGTGCATTTTATTAAATTGTTAGTGATTTTCAAAATACTAGGTAAGTTATTGCGGATAAAAATCTAGATAGTAGGATAGAAAGTAGTTTGGAAAGGTGTGGATTCCGGTTACACTTCTTTAGAGGCGACCATCTTAGTCCTCAAGGGTAGCAACACATCTGTGACTGACTTAGAACGAGACTCCTACTAACAAGTACTAACTGGACTATTACTAACACCAACTAACAGGACTAACTATCACTAACAGTCCCTAGTCCTCATACCTACTAACGAACTGACCAACTAATGTTCTAATTAACTTTCTCAACCAATTGGACTAACCATCCCAGTCCCTAATTGAGTCTTGTTCAAAGTCAGTCACAGTTGTCATGGGTGGCAGCGGATGGGTGGTGCTGCAAGCTCGTTTGCTATCCTGTATCCATAAAAAAAAAATGATAAATTGTACACTTTCTACCACTTCTACTATTAATAATAATTTTGTAGGTATGCATTCGATATATTTTTTAAGATATATAATTCGCTCGATTCTGTTGCATTGCATGCCGCAGTTGGATATTATGCTTATAAAGGTAGGCACTTATTGTTTTGCTTGTTCAGGCATGACTCTCGAGCTTAACCATGCGCAATTCTCCCATGCACGCTCAAGCATTACCTAGGTTGTGGTACACACCTAGGTATGAGCAGAGTAGGTATATTAAACCATGCCTTTGTAGGTACCTACCGGTTCCACAGCACGTATAGGAAAATCACTTATATGTGAGCTCAAGCACTGCTAAGATCTATGATATCTTGGACCATAATTATGTCATCTTCATTTATAATTTGTTTTGAGTTGATTTTTTGCTTGTGTCGCTTATCGACCAAACCATTCACTTCGACAGGGCCGCACTGAAAATCAGCGTCATGATTCTTTAGGAATCATGACATAATGCTGAGTGCGGTCCAATTTTGCATTAAAACCTAAATAACCTACATCTACTGTCAGTTATTAATATTCTGTACCATAATGTGTTTTATGCAAAATAAATCATATTCTATTCTATACTATATACCTAATAAAATATTTTCTATTGTTTATTTCTTTTAGGGTTAAGCCGAAGTGAAAACGAAGTTTATAAAAGAAATCCGGCACCTGATGGTCACAGGTACGGCCTAAGACTAACTAGACGGTGTGTGTCATCTAATTGTTTTGTCAGTAACGATAATTATACATATCTAAATCTCTTCAGGTGCGGTGTCTGTCCAACGTATTTCCAAAAAATTTGCGGCTTCGACTTCAGTACAAACTCAACATTTATTTTTGACAATCACTGTGTGATGGATTTATATAACTGCATCCACGGAACAGGTATTATTAGGTTGATGTTTAAGATAATCTCCACCGAACTGTATAATAGTATAGTATTTAACAGTATGTACCTATTAGAAGTTAAATGGGGCTGAGTAAATGAAGACAACAGTCTGTGGGACACCTGACGTCAGCAAGTTGGAACACCTGAATGACGACTGCAGACATGCCTGACCAGTGGATGGATTATGGACACGATCATGTTAATTTACAGCTTCACCCATCCAGAGATTAACAGAACTCGCTCTGCATAATTTATGCAATCGTTTATATATTGAATATTCATTAATCTGTTATCCCATTTCAGATAATGCAGTTCCAGTAAACTTATACATCCCTTAGCTACAGCCCATAGACGTCCCACTGTTGGGCACGGGTCTCCCCGAGACACGGCTGCGGGAATGCTGCTCCATTGCGGATTGGTGGATGGGTTACTGGTCAACCCAGTGTCGAATGCTCTCAAACCAACCGAAGGTCTTCGCCAAGGCTTAACGACTGTTTTTACCATTAAAAACTACCGGGACCGACGATTTAACGTGCCCTGGGAAGCACGGTAGCGCCCTTGAAATTTTGCTACTAAATTTGATCACCTCAGAATACAGATCGATCACATACGAACTACGCCGAATCATTGGGCTATGGACGCTACTTATACCTACTTAACGATATGCATTTAACTTTGTGTCTTGTACCGACTCGACACGGTATCAAGATTTAGCGATGACAATAATTATTATGACGTAGAATCATATTTAAATTCTAGAGTTCATCAACCAGAACTACGAGAACTGCTTGTACTTTGGCAATTTTGGGTACGTGCACGGATTTAAATATGAAGACTATGACTATGAAGAAGATCATTTAATAATAAAGAATTCCAAAAAGAATCCAGATTTTGTTTAATAAACTTTTTTTATCAACTTTGTATATTTTTGTTCATATTAAAACTGGTTTTAAGAGTCTTAAAACTATCTCACTTACCAGCTATCTATACTACTATTTTAAAACGGGGGATTTTTGTTTGTTTAAATGCGCTAACCTCTTGAAGTACGAGACAGATTTAAAAAAATATTTTTATGCTAGATAGCTTCATCAATTAATTTTGTTCTCAGCTTGCCCACACAGTTAAAATACAAATATACCTCAATTACAAGCACATATAACATTCCTAAACGGACAGCGTATATGAATAAAACGAGAAGGAAAAAAAAATTATATACTTACCTACTTAAACAAACTTACTACCTATGTATATAAAATGAATAGTCGAAAATTAATAAAATTACAGCATTACCAAATTCATAATACAATAAAATTTAATGTCACAAGGTCACTACGGTATTATATTATTACTCAATTTAAAAATAATAATCTTGGTGGAGTATGCTCTAGACCTCCCGCATCTGCGTCTGTGGGGGAGACCCGTGCCCAGCAGTGGGACGTCTATGGGTCGCAGCGAACATTCCTATGATAATAATTATTTAATAAATAAATAATTTTCTCAAACAAGCTGAGCCGTTAAAAACATATGCATCGGACTTTAAGCTTCCCTGAGCGTGATCCAGTACTACAATCAATGACTTTGTTGTGAATTGAGTTAACTCCTCAATGATTTATTCGGGATTAAAATTATTACTTTAGACCAGATATCAGAGGTATCGAAAATTCCATTGATTAGTTAGTTATACAGAAGAATTCCACATAATATTGCAATATTCTAGGATGTTACATGCTACGTATAAGACAGGTGTAAATTGTTAATTTAGTTCTGAGATTCCTAAATTCTTTACAGTTGCCGAAGCCTAACATACGATAAGCCTTATTTGCGATATCACCGATACGCAGGTTAAAATGCAATTTAATTTAATTTTTATTTGACAGTGCCACGGTATCCACGGGTGAACATACCATTCTGTTGAATTTTAGAATTTTGAAATTTCAATCATCATTTTCTTCAAGAATTTAGATAAAAGACAGCATTTTTCAATATCATTGATATGATATTATGTTAAAAAACAATGGACCCAAAATGAAACCCTTGAGATACCCAGATACAAAGAATTTATTGCATTCTTTGGATTTGTACTCTCCAGCTACAACTACTGACTGTCTATTTGACAAGTATGATTTGCACCAATTTAAAAACATTCCAGCAATTTCAATAGAGGAGAGATAATGTATCGTCATTAAATAACTCACTCTGTCAAAGGCCTTTCTTAAATCGGTCTTTATTACATCGTAAGAAAGCGATTAATCCTCTCAGCAGTGCTCCATGAAGGAAAACAAGCTAGTTGGTTGACGTGAAACAAATTTATAATGCAGGTGCAATAAATTTAACTATTACTATTTAATTTATTATTTATTATCTTGCTTGCTTGCTGCGACCCATAGACTGCTGTGCACGGGTCTCATATTATCTATTAATATACATAAAATCCAAATTCAAACAAAAATATTTAATAACAAAGATTAGCTATATTGCATGAAAAAAAAATTTAGTCTGTTCAAAGCTAAAATAATATTTTTTCCTATAAAATCAAAATAAATCTCGGGACGCGCCGTCTTTAGCTTTATTCTTTATAATATTAATAATAATAAACCATTTATTATTTCTTCTTATGTTTTAAGTTTTCTCTATATTTATTCTCAGAATAAATATTTTCTTGTTTTCATTCTCATTTTATAATAATATTCTCATAAATAAACATGAACTTGTTGGCAAAAGCAAAGACCAACAACTAGGGTTTATAATTTATATTAAATCTTGAAACTTTCATGTCATTAATAATTTCAAAACATTGGACTATTGGGCATCTTAGTTCTTTAACTGTACCTGCATTGACTTCCTTTATCAGTCATCTGTTTTTTACAAAAAATATGGTATGTATTTATAGTATTGGCTCTGTATTGCAAATCATAGTTATTATTTTTCTTATCATAAGAATGAACAAATTCCTTTATGTGACTGCCATGTGACCCAGTCTCTTATAGTCAATCTTGTCAAGTTGCACAAGTGGTCGCAATTGGTCTGCAAATGCGCGCATATCCTCTGCTATGGCGTCCTGCCCTTGCGGTGCTAAGACCTGAAAAGAAAATGGTATAACAACATAATATTATTTTAAAAACGGATTTATAACTTCAGCACTTTTTGGTCATATACAAACAATATAAGGAATGATAACTAAATTATTAATTTCAAGAAGTTTCATAGTAATTATAATAAATAAACAACATTTGGAGCAATGTGGTGGAGTATGCTCTTAACTTTACTCAGCTGTGTCTGTTCAAAGATGTTTCAAAATATAATAAGTATAGCCAGTGTCAAATGTTCTCAAGCCACCCTCTTCTTCTTGTCTTCGACAAGGCTTAACGACAGTTTCCAGCATTGTAAACAACTGGGACCACGGCTTTACGTGCCTTACGGGCTTACGCTTTACTCTGAAGCACGGTGGCATCCAGGAAATTTTGCCACTACGAGTCACACATGTAATTAATTCAACACTTACTGATAATTCCACTAGGTAACTTTGTGATATAGGCTCTGGAGGCATGGATGCTTGAGAAATTTTGAAAACTTTAGCCACTGTTATCTTCATGCGTCCTTTCCTAAACATGTAACCTGAAACAAGTGTGGATTAAATTTTATTATGAATTTAATGAGGTTCAGGTAAGACTGGAATATTTGGCCACTTCCATCATATTTGAATAAAGTTTTACTATATCAGAGGATCAAATACATAAGCTACTAAATAACCCTAACAAAGTAATTTAAAAGACTATCTCTATCTATAAATAGATGATTTACGTGTATATTCATATTGACATCATGAATTTATGCATACTTTGACAACAATTCAATATTCATGCGATTATATTTTAACTAGACATATTCTATAAAATAGAAAAGTTTATTGAGTAAGGTGGCACACACAAAAACATTATCTCTCCAAAGTACTGCTCAACAGCTCTAATAGCATGTCAAGATCAAAAAGATTATGCTTAAAGTAGGTTTCCTTTTCAAACAAGAATGTGACCATCATCAGTGAGATATGTGGCATCATAACCAACAGATGTGACATTGTGAACAACTTAGTGAAGCAAAAGTTTAGAGATGCTGTTAAAGTAAAAGTACCTTTAATACTGTATTCAAACTCAATTCTGCATCCAAGTTCATTCAGAAAGTCTAATAACATGCCACTGCAGGCAATGTCCAGGCTTGACCTCACAACAGTTGGTCTGTTTTTGTCCCCTAGATCTGGCTGGCCAATGTACCGGAGCTGGTATGGCATGTCACGTGCATCAAGAGCTTTACGAACTCTCAGCATCAATGGAGCTGCCTGAAACAGTCAAAATACCATTTTATAAAGTTGCAATTATTTTATATTATGTACATAAAGTTTTAAAAACCCTTTGTACCTGTTGATTGGGATCTCTCAAGCTAAAACAAACTTCTTGATCGTCGAAAGTCTCCGGGCCGGCGTCCACATTGTCACAAAGCCCGCGGAGTCGATGCAATAACACTTCAACTGCAGAATCTAACACGGACCCCTGTACTTGTCATAACAAAACATCAGCTTGTATTTCTCCGAAGGGGTAGGGACATTGTGTAAGTACATACACCCACATTTCCCTTTTTCTTTTATAGCAAACACTAAAAACCAATTAATTATAACAAGTTAATAATTCATACCTGTAAAAGATATTCTTGATTTGGAATAATGTTAGCTTTCAGAGCTTGAGATAAACTATCGGTCGCAGTAATAGGGGCTGCGTTTGCAGCAGACATATTAGAATTCATAATTATACTCAGTATTATAGAAACAACAAATTAGACGGTATAAATTATCTTTCTTTTTCAACTCCTGAATTAGCGTACCGTTTTGTTTTGACATAATAATAATTACAGACAGACACAGATATATAGCTAGCTAATTAGAGAGTGAGTGGTAGTAGTTTATTACCTATGTAAAATGTACTCTGTGGTCACAAATTAATAAGGGATACTACGTTCTGTGGTGATGTGGTGGCAGTCATAGATTAAATATTGAAGTCGACGCTCTCTCTATGCTTTGTCTCATCCTATATTATTATATGCTTATTTATATAACTAAGATTAAATGTATTAAAATACCGTTAAAAGATATGTAAGAAATGAACTTTAATTACAATTATGGTGGTTTCAGACCACCATAGTTATAATGTGATGAAAAATCCAACTACAACTATAGTCAACTGGGGTAACATTGGCCCACTTTTCGGAATTAAAATGCAATAAATGTTTAAATAAGTGCGGAAGACTCATCCAAGAAGACTTTTTGATGGCTTTGAGAGCCACTGATTCTATAAACCTAGCAATATAATGATAGTTTCTTAGAAAAAAGAAATGAAAAAGTAATAAAACCGATGGATCAAAGTTACAATTAGAGTTGGGGTAAAATTGACCCAGGCCTGGCTTGGTGCATGCTTTTTATGATTTCTCGCAAAATAAGTGAACTAGGTAACATTGGTCACTAAATACTAGCAGAAAAATACATAATCTACATCCAAAGACAGTATTTTTTGTATCATAGATATGGTTTGTGAGGAAAATTTAGGTATGAAATAAAATGTTGCCCTACGAAACGTCAATCTGGGTAACTATGGCCGTAGTTATAACTTTGGCCCAAAATTATACATATTTCCGATTATTATAATTTTTTACAGATTGCCTTAATTGATAAAAAAATAATTTTACTAATAAAAGATAGAAGGTATCTTCGTAAACGTATTTCACCCGCCGAAATGTGTCATTTGTTAATGACAAAATTCAAAAGTTGCCTTTTTCGTGAGTGCATTAAAGACGGTACTTTTCTCAGTGTTAAAAAGTAGCATTCAGCGCTGTTCTTATTAGGTTTTGAATGGTAAGTTGCAATGTATTGTGTTACCAACTTATCTGCCTATCATTTAATAAATTTTTTGCAATATATTATACAGTATTTTTTCTAGAAACATCTAAAATATTTCAAAACTACTTTGGAGTTACTATATCAGGGTAACATTGGCCCGGGATAAGGTTACACTAATATTTTACTATCATACTAATATGTTGCCAGATTTTGGAGAATGTGTCGAATTTGATATAAATATGTATGTAGTACATTCGATATCGTGAAAAATCTTTTTTTCCATACAGAAAGAGATATCATGCCTCAGGACGAATCTCTTTAATGACAAAGGCTACAGATTGTTGGATTTGGCCAACGAATCGACCAGAAATAGTGCTATTATCAATTAACAATAATATATAGTCTTATATGAATCGTAAATAACTCGAAAAGGCAGTTATTTTGAGATAAATGATGATTTTTGGCAATGGAATGGGATGATTAGAAAGGATGACCTTACAGCATTTTTTGATAATTAAGTAGTTACTTTTTGGTCAAAAGTAACAATTATTTAGATATTTTGAAGGGCCATAACAGCCTGATTTCCTATTTTTCCTATCAATACCAAATAATAAAAGATTTAATAAAAAAATATGTTTCATAGGGCAACATTTTATTTCATACCTAAATTTTCCTCACAAACCTTAACTAAGGTATAAAAAATATTGACTTTGGATGTAGACTATATATTTTTCTGCTAGTATTTAGTGGCCAATGCTACCTAGTTCGCTTATTTTGCGAGAAATCATAAAAAACATGCACCAGGCCAGGCCTGGGTCAATTTTACCCCAACTCTAATTGTGACTTTGACCCATCGGTTTTATTACTTTTTCATTTCTTTTTTCTAAGAAACTATCATTATATTGCTAGGTTTATAGAATCAGTGGCTCTCAAAGCCATCAAAAAGTCTTCTTGGATGAGTCTTCCGCACTAATTTAAACATTTATTGCATTTTAATTCCGAAAAGTGGGCCAATGTTACCCCGGTTGACTGTACATCTGTGAGACTACTATTATATCCATAGAGATAGCTTATAGATCGTTGAATAAATCCATTTGTTCTTAACAAATCTGTGGCATGAATTGTCAGTGTCAATATAATTTTGACAGCTGCCTTTGAATGTTTTTGAATAGAATTATTAGATACTTTCCATAAAATAGTATATTATCTATGGTACATAGTACATACATACCTACCTACAAAGTAATTTATCGGAATTATCGGAATTTTGAATTTTGTGTTGGATTTTAAATTTTACTCCTGTTATTATGACAAAGCATGTTGCAATAAGGCTTGCGTCGGAGCGAGTTGACCACTCGGTATCTACAAATAATGAATTGCCACAGTTTTATACGCCTGGAGAGGTTATAACTGGCTTACAAGATTTTATGAGGTAATTCCGAATTAACCCCGCTTCGAGGGGTCCCGGGCAAACCCCTAAAATCGTGGATTAATAATGTACATTTTAGCTACTGCAAGTCATATTAAATTATTAAGTTTTTCAGTCATGAAATTGTATTCTGTTTTTGTTTGCCACTTTTATTAATATTTAATCTAAGCAATTGAAAAAAATTTCAGGGGTCATGGTACTTACACCGAAGGAGACTCTCTTAAAGCCTCAGTGGCTGGCGTAATGCAAAAGGTGAACAAGTTAATTTGCATTCGGCCCTTAAAGAGCCGGTATGTTGGAGAAATCGGTGATGTGGTGGTCGGCCGTGTGCTTGAGGTTCAGCAGAAAAGATGGAAGGTAGAAACCAATTCGCGATTAGATTCCATTCTTCAGTTGTCTTCTGTAAATCTACCTGGAGGTGAACTGGTAAATATATATACCTAAACATAGATAAAATCATCTTTCTAATATTTATATTGTTTACACATCGAAATTTATTTCACTTCTTCTTTGTCGTATCGCTCTTGTCAGAGCGGTCGTGGTCGTCACGTAGTATCATTACTGCAGCAGATTTTATGCGCCTCACGAGCAATCGCCACTTGTCTCGGTTGGTAGTGAGTTTGGTACACTCATGTAAATGACCGCCAACAGCTGACTTTTTTTCACTATTTAGTCTTATATCCAGATTCCTTCCAAGAACTACTGATATTTTCTAATGATAATTGACTATTGTCAGCGTCGCAGGTCAGCAGAAGACGAACAGATGATGAGAAAACACTTACAAGAAGGTGATCTCATCAGTGCTGAGGTCCAAAGCATATTTTCAGATGGGTCACTCTCCCTTCATACAAGAAGTCTTAAATATGGCAAGGTAATTATAAAATACTTTAGTTCACACTTACTAATAATATCAATTAAAATAATTTTTGGTCAAACAAAAGACATCTATGAAAAAATAAATGAATCTTGACATACAATAAAGTTTTTTTATAAGAATAAATTATCTTTATGTTTTTGTAAAAATTGTGTGCACTTTAATTTAAGCTATCCCAAGGCATCTTGATGAAAGTATTTCCTTCTCTGGTTCGGCGCAGAAAGAACCACTTTCACAATCTGCCTTGTAGTGTCTCAATCATCATTGGCAATAATGGATTTATATGGATCAGCCCTACAGCACAGCAGGCTTCTGATGAAAATGAACAGATGCAGGTAAATATAGATGATAAGGAATAAAATAAACTTAATATTAATAAGCTTCCTCATAGGTTTAGTGGTTGCCAAGTGCAACAGCTGACTTGTATGAGTATTATCAGGCTACTCTCAGTTAAAATTTCCAGCTGCAGCTAGAAGTCAGGATTTTTGCTTGAAGTATAGTATAAACATAATAATATGTCTAGTTTAACCCTATTTTTGATGAGATAACGTCTTATAAATTGATGAACAGCACATATGAAAAAGTGTATCCCGTTCTGCTTCCGTTTCCGTTGAGTGTTTTTATTAAATTAATTTTTAATTTTATTAAATTAATTTTACACACGACAACATTGGCGTTTCCATGGCTCCGAAATAGGGAACTGTCAAAATAAATATATACCTAGACTTGTCTGTTATCTTTGTATTTTCAATTCTCCTTTTTTGTATTGTATAAAATCGAAGTGTATAAAATAATGATTATGACGTTATCACGTAAATCTATCGTCCGTAAACTGACTTTACAGACAACCATTTTTTTTTTCAAATCTCTGTATTGTCAACAGCCTGTAAGCAGTTCAGACAGAGAAGCAATTGCAAGGGTAAAAAATTGCATTTCAGCTCTTGTAGCCTCCAAGATGATGCTTGATGACACAAGTATTATGTTTGCATTTGAGGAGAGCCTCAAGTATGAGTCTGTGAAAGAACTCCTTGATCCGGAGGCTATGCTTGATGTTGCGTTCATGACGCACTATAGACTGAACAATGCCATGGAAGAATAAAACATTTCCTAAGAAGAAACTAACTCTCAAGTAAGTGAGCCTTCGAGTGATGCAATTAGCTTAAGTGAGTCAGGAGGGGTACATGGTGGTAACCTTGTTTGAAATAAAGACATTTTTATAGAAAGACTATCTTATTATTTTAATAAAATAATTATCAATGCAATTAGTATAATTCTTTTTTGTTAAATCAGGATTTCTTTTATAAAGTCTTATAAAAGTGCAATAAATTTTTATAAAATATACAAAGAGCGTAACATTTCTATGTAAAACATTTCAGAAAAGTTTTGTTACAATATTTTCCAAAGTTTTGTCGCATTAAGATCTACTAATATTTGGCATCTTCCTAATACTAATAGTGATTGATTAACTCTATACATATAACTAATAAAATATGGAAAGAGTAAAATCAGTAGACACAACATTAAATAATCTCACAACTCTCAAGTCTAATGGAACATTATTGGCACTCAATCTTCAGCTTTTTTTGTCTTTTTATTTCTCTTTCCAAGGATTTTCATAAGGTTTTTAGACATAAAGTATGGCTTTTCTGGTGAACCGTCATTCCGCTCGCAATCCTCCACTGTAATAAATAGTTAAATATTAAAATTCTTTTAAACCTTCAATAACAATTTGGGTATTTTTTCTTAATGAAACAATGAGATAATTTTTCTGAATTTTGAATCTTATCCAAATAGAGCAAGAGCATCTAATCAATTAGTTTGTGAAAATATTTAGGATACATACAGAAGCAGAGGAACAGGGTGTCCACAGCCATAGAGTACACATTGAAGAAGATAGTGCATATCAAATATGTAGCTATGCCCAATATGACAGCGGGCACATAGTTGTGGTGCAATCTCTCTGCTTGTGTTATTTCATACACGAAATTCCATTGCAGGATATAATATACTGCAAAACCCACTCCGATGGAGATCAACAGTTTTGATAGGAAGAATATGAAGTCAGCCACCTGTAAGAAATTCATAAGTACATTATATACCACCACGACCACCATCACATACATTCATACTATGAATCATAACAAGCAGTTTTTCGTTGTAGCGCGTAATAAATGCGCAATGTTTTTATAAACTTAGCTCGAATCTAATTCCGTATAATTCTTTAGTTGGGCCAATCCATTCTATTATCCGATTTTTAATGACTACCACATTTTTTAGTCAACCATTTAAACCTCAGATGGATAGTCCATCCATGTGGGCTGTCTCGTATCGTATGCCAAAAATTCAAATACATATTACTAATTCCATTGAACCAAATCCTTAAAAGCACATTGAAAGAAGCTCTGAACGTCCGTTTCCATAAGTTGCATTTTTTAAAAGTAAATCTAGCTAGGCGCTAAAAATAGTTCGTGCGAACGTACGCTTAGATACGAGTAGGTCGAAAGCTTACAATGAAATCGGTGGTTCTTTTACAAATATGTATGTATGTGCATACCAACTTTAGATTTTATTTAAACAAAGCTGACTTATTCCGTCTACTTTACCTTGTCCAACACAACAACTCTAATGATGTTCCTCATGAGTAGCGAGAATGCATCGCTGGCACTCTTGCAGAAGTTCTTGCCATGTATAGCGCTCATTATGTATGCGTTTTTATTGATGAACTTCAAGAAGCTTTCCAAGCACCAGAAAAAACATTTGCAGAAGCACATGATGCAGCGGGTAAACGGGTTATCGAATTTCTTCACTTTGTGATCGATGTATTCCAGAATGACTCTGATCACTCGCACAATCGCTATAATAAGGGCACCGAAAGCCACTGTCCCTAAATGATACCTAAAAGAAATAGTGAATTATATTATGTATGTCTATAAATATTATCTAAAATGAACAGATTACATTTTCCTACGAAACAACACTGCAAACATAATGTTACTTTGTTCGGTGTGGTAGGTACTAACTCATAGTAAATTTTACGCTACGATCGAATAGTAAGATGTAGTTTCATTCTTACCGAGTAGTCCTATAAATGCCAGAAGTGAGGGTGAAAAATGGGAGGTCTCTCTTATGGAAGGTCCAGTACCACGTGGAAAATGTGCTCGCCAGTATCATGTCCGTCACCCCGCTTACAAAGAACATCGCCCAGAAGAAACCCAATAGGTTTACCACTGCAAGCCAGCGAAACAGCGTATTTAAAAACTGGTACAATATGTGATCGCTATGATAATAATGGTATCTCTAATAATTATGTGAGCGCGATGACCATCATTTAACTCAGATTAGATGAATGGTGAAGTCAAAGATAATATTATCATGTCTCTTCTTCAAGACATGATAATATTTTCTATCTGATTTATCTAGCTAGAAAGTTCGAAATTATGTCGTTACTTGATTAATGATAGAATGAATGGATTCATTTGCAAAATTTTGTTGTGTAGGCCCGTGGGCCGATGACTACAAGAGTAGAGGAGCATATTGCGTGAATAATATATATAAACTTGATAGGGAAACTTCATGTGAAACAAATAAATTAAGGTATAAAGTGTATATACCTATATAATAGGTTGAGTTAACGTAATTTTGGTATTATAACTTACGCTGCATGTAAATAACACTTTGCGGTTTCTCAATGCCGGTAAAGTGGCAGGTCGCCAAGGGGCAAGGCTGGGCAATCCCGCTTGTCGAGGCATTGCTGTGGCATTTGCTCGCAAACTCTTTCGGGTCGCACGATACGTAGTCCTATAAGAGGGGAGCACGAAAAATAACATTACATCACGCCCGTATTTCCCCGAAGGACATGGAGTATTTTATTTATTTATTTATTTACATTTTATTGTAATATAAACAAACGGCGGACTTAATGCATTGTGGCAATCTGCCAGTCAAATATGTAATACATTTATGGTAAACTAATCAATTTTACGCCACAAACTGTAAATCGTAATTTTTAGTTGATTTATGTACGTAGAAGTAAGTAGTAGGTACGTAAAGTTTAGTAGGAATTACTGTTACCCAAAATCACTAGCATGGGATGGTTTCAAAAGTTATAAATAATAGGAGGTATTTAAAATAATAAAAGTATGTACCTTAGTGTTTTAAAAATATAAATTTTCATACTAATAAAAAAATATTTACCTCTTTATAATATCCTTGACAATCACAATTCTGGTCAGCCCTCAAATTGACGACGCTGAAAGATGAGGTGCCGATGGAGAGCAGAAACACTAGGACCACCACTCCGTAGCCAATCACCGCGCACTGCATCACCCACGGCAATATCGGGAAAAAAATCGTCGATTTTACCGCAGTCACTGCCCTGGAAACAAATATGTACTACTTATTGTTTAATCATATAACACAGCTGACTACACAGACTAAGTAAAAATGGGTGAAGTTGATTACCATTATTAATAGTATAGATTAAAGTACCTCTGTATAATATTGGCTATATCCATGTAAGTAGACTTTAAAGACATTTTGTGACGAAATATTTGGTCAATAACAATAATGAAGTAGATTTAGTTACGTACTTGCTTCCTTCCCGTATGAGTGCAATGGCGATTGAAATACGGCTTCGGAGAAAAATGACCACGAG
This sequence comes from Carterocephalus palaemon, assembly GCA_944567765.1. Taxonomy (NCBI): domain Eukaryota; kingdom Metazoa; phylum Arthropoda; class Insecta; order Lepidoptera; family Hesperiidae; genus Carterocephalus; species Carterocephalus palaemon. The sequence continues at coordinate 10,645,553 of OX155641.1, read as the reverse complement.
CAACAGTATGACTAGGATAATAGCAAGAGCGACAAGTAGGACCATCCAAGTCTCTTGTTTCGAGAATATGGACTGTGCATAGCCCTTCAAGTTGGTGGTCTGGTGCATGCTGACTGGGTTGGCGCGGTAATAGATGTAGTTGTTGTAGCATAAGTATATAGCTGAAACAATAGACAATGATCATTTTCTCAGTAGGTAGGTCCTACCATCAGATACATCTATTACGTAAGTAATGACTTGTGACGTGTTTAATAATTTCATGTTTTGTTACAACTTTACAAGGCTCGGTAAGAGAATAATGAAATAATAATTCATGCGTGCTATTTTATTACGCATTCTTACTCGTAATCCGCCACATTATTGTGTATTATTCGAGTGCTATTGCCGCGCGTGGTACGCTGCTGACGTTACATTTAATTTAATATTAATATAATACCAATACTATAATACCAATACTACATATCAAAATATTTAATCGAATATGAACTATTTTACAACGCGTAATGAGAATTTGACAGAAATAAGTAATTGGTGTAATTTAAAAAAAACCAATGCCGTATAATTTGGTCCAAACAAATGTAGTCTTAATCTGAATCAAAATAAAATTAAAATATATTACCGAATCCCAGCAGTGCCATAAGTCCGCAGATGGAAGCCCAGACGACCGGCGCGATGACCCATCGGATCAGCAGGATGTAGATAAAGCAGATGACGACCACCGCGAATAGCGCGCCCACCATGTACCACTTCGACTCAACCAGGTCTTGCACTATCTGCGCCGATAACTGTACCCAATTACACACAATAGTACACAATTACATATTATATAGCAAAAAAAATAACGAAAAATTTATAAATGTGCATAGTATATAAAAAACATCGTGTTTTAATCGTTATCCGCATAACAATGCATTTGCATGCATTAAATGCAATGGAAAATAGCAATACTCAAAGTTTAGGTATTTTTTCTTACTGAAAAGAAAGTTAGCTAACATAAAAGTTGTTCTCAGTACTTGTATCTATACTTTGTTCGAATTCGATCTGGAATAAAGGTAAACAAAGAGCTGTCATCGGTTGTCTAGCCACCACTAACAAAAAGGTGCATAGAACCTTTTGTGGTAAAATCAGTAAGATAACATTTTTGTATTGACGAATAGCACTATACGCATTAGCACCGCTTACAGTCTGTAAGCCGTGTTGCCAGATGTAAGTTTGGCGATAATCTTTTTGGATTTCCACTCAAAATTCAGAGTAAGGAAGAGCGCATCTTCGAGCCACTCGGTTACTTTTTGTTCTTATGCAATCGCATTACGCAGACTTATTTTATTTTTAATAGTTAAGTTTTTGTTACTTCTTCTTCGAGACTTTTCCCAAATAACTGTTAAATCCCCTAAGTCCTAATAAACCAAATTTATTTCCACCATATTTTCTCCTGAAAATATTGTTCCCAATAATAAACCCCATAACTTTAAAAATTCACCCAAATTTCGAATTTGAACAGAGTATAGAAAGAAGTCTATAAATCAACCAATAAAATAATCTTGATTGCTAGCGGAGTTTTCTGTAATAACTTAAGGCTTAATATTGAATTGAATAGAAAACAATACGTTAGGGAAGGTTAAGAACGTTATAAGTAAGCTGATACTACCATTAGTACTGTTAGATTAAATCCCTAGTGAATTAATTTAGTTGTTACATAGTTAGTAAATAGACTCATAGCTGGAGATCGTGCGTGCGTAAACGATTATTTGGCTACAAGTACTAACATTTCATTTTTTTTATTCAACGAGGACATAACATATTTGAAAGAATTTTTTGATATGTACATGCAGGATAAGCCAAAAAGACGTACTTTGTTCGATTTTTTACCACACAACCATCATTATGTTGCTGTTGTCAAATCTACATCGATAAAATATTATGTGTATAAATGCAAGATTGCATGCAAAATGTTGATCAAACATGCAGAAAATGGTAGGTATGAAATCAATTCAGAGATCAATCAAATGACCCGGTTTCGCTCACGATACCCGGGTATATATAAAGGGCTTCTCCCTTATTTAAAAAAAGTTGTTAGCATACCTAATTACGATGTCGGTTGAATATGTTGTGTAACTTGAGTCACTTGACTCAAATTAACTACAGTCCTTAAGAAACATTTCATCGTAATTAAGCATTTTGAGGTAAACATATAATTATAGATAGAGGATGATACTTTACCTGATCAAATTTTATCAGATCGGCGAACTGCTTTAACATTTCGTCTGGACTCATATGGATGGACTGGACCAGACCTTCATTGATTAGGTCAACCACATCGGTGAAGTTAACAAAGCATCGACCCAGTACTGCTCCGGTCACCAGTCATGCACAGTGCGTAATAGATTAATTAAAGTGTGCTACTAAGTAAAATTAATAATGCTACAAGGTTAAGTTTAGTAACTATCTACTCACTAAACTTTATGACCTCCCCTGTATTGCAGAACTGCGTGTAGACTGCGGCGGTCATGAAGTTGTGCTAGTAAAATATAGGGGTTAGGGAAGCGTTAAGAAATGCACGGGCATGCAATAAGAGTTGCGACGTGCGCGTGCGGTGCGAAGGCCGGGACTACCTACGACATGGGCCTCGCGCTCGTCTCTCGTGAAGAACTTCACCCAACCAGCGGTCATAGCGCCCGCGCCGCTCAGCAAAGCGTTCCGCGCCTCCGTGGGACTCACGCAGGTTTCCTGGGGGCTTAGCGTCAGGGCTGGCTGGGGCTTCGGCGTTTGCTTACACAGGGTAGTTACGTCACCGATGCAGCGGAACAACACTAGAGCGCAGTCATTACTAATTTCTCTTATTGGTTCAAGCATGGGGTAATGAACGTCGCAAAAAATGTTCATGCCACACAATGTAGAATAAACCAAAATATTTCTAAGCTATTTACTACGAGTATGTTATGTACAATCCACGTGGGTTTATGAATATCAAAAGAGCCTTGCTAAGGAAGGCATCTCATCTATCTGGAGCCTGACAATAGGACTGTTTCTCGGCACTCTCATCAGGGATTTCCTTGTCATATCATAAAGAGCTCTTGTCTTTCACGTTATTAATATTACACAAACTAATTAACGTCATGCTTGTGCACTCGTCGCCGAAAGCGGCAAAAGAGGGATGTCGTAGCAAAACAGGCTGGAAATACAAGCGTATAACAGCAGTCGTTTTGGTTTATTCTTAGGCCACGCATGTCATGGGTTCACAATTCAAATCAATGCGAATATTTACCATTTAAGCAGGTATGTTATGATTGTTATAAGCGTTTTTGGGTAAATTGTTTTTTTTTTTAAATAAATGTTTCATAAAAAGTATGTATTAAACTTTAACTTTTTTACTAACCTGGTTGACTTTTTAGTACGAATTTAGTGCACTTTTCCTCTATAACGTGACGAGTATATTCCTCCCGTGTCATAGTCTGCATATTTATGTCATCTGTACATACTATACTTGATTTTAATTGTTCAAACGGGGTTTGTTGTAGTTCGCTTTCAAATATTATTGTTTTATCTGGACATTTTTCAACACAAACCTGTTAACAAAATTATACTTACTAGTAAATAATGTGTTAATATAAATTACAATGTGTGGTTATGTAAAGAAATATATATTATATAAATATAATAACAGTCTCATTTCTAAAGCAAAAAATTACCAAGTAGGTACATATATTTCTGTTTTGTGCCTAATACCTACTGTGTGCATGAACGAAAATAGAAATGAAAATGAAATGTAAACCAATTTAATAAGTAGTACATACTGACCGAGTCCTTATGGTACAAAACATTGCAATGGTTGCTAAGCTTGTTGATAAGCAACCTGATCCTACCCTGACCGCAACGACAGAGGACCTAGTTATCTCGGAAATTAATTAAATCACTCGAATTACATTACTCGGTTCACATTTCCTCCATACCGTGTAATATGAATCATTTTAACCTATCCATGTGTAGGTTTTTTTGATTGATACAAAATATTTCTCATTTTGCTTATTGGGTTAAATGTTTTTTTTATCTCTACACCGTAATCCGTAGAGGCAGTGTAATTGTGACGTAATGTATTGTAATAATTAAACATCACGGTAAAAATCAAAAGTACTGTTAAATCACGGAGGAGTGTGTAGGGCATTTCCTTATCGACTTCCCGGAACCGTACCTACTTAGGCATGTATACTATACTTACCCTACCCTTTAAACTAAACGATGGATTTTATTTCAAAAATAGGTAAATCAATACTGTGTAATTGTAATACTTACTTGTGTTGTTGGACAACCCGTTACCACTGATCCAGGTACTAAACATTTTACGATATTGAAAAACAGCAGATTTTTTTTATTCTGCAATCCAGAATCGATTCCACACCGGCGACCATTAGAATCAATAGGAGCTAGCAGTTTTTCTACGCTGCCGTTCGTCATACCTGTAAGTAAATTTAAAAAAACAGTGACTATCGTACTGTACCTCAAAAAATCAATCCCGTTGCTGGCAAACACGAAAATAGAAATTACGTGTGAGCTTCAAAAGGTGTTAATCAAATCATAATTATACCGTTAAAATTTAAAAAAAAAAAAAAGTTTTGTAAAGCTTTTTTTTTTATTTTCATGCATTGTCATCGGAACCAAATATGTGTGTCAAATTTCAGCTCGATAGCTTCAGTGGAAGTGGGTGAAATATTGATTGCAAGATTCCAGGACATACATACAAGATACATACGAGTGAAGTTAAATAAAAGCTTTTAATAAAAAATAAAAATATTAAAAAACGTTTTTAAAAAAAAAGCTTTTTAAAACTTTTTATTTTATTTTCGTGCATTGTCATCGGAACCTAATATGTGTGCCAAATTTCAGCTCGATAGCTTCAGTCGAAGTGGGTGAAATATTGATTGCAAGATTCCAGGACATACATAGATACATACGAGTGAAGTTAAATAAAAGCTTTTAAAAATGACGAGTAATAGCACAACCAAAACGCATCGACGCACCTACGTCGACTATTTTTCGAAAATGGAATACGTCAGCTTCAGCAGTCGTTTGACTGCCGAGGTGTGTTCAATTTATCGTGCGGGATTACTTTATGTAAGAAAAAAGATTTCATAATAATAGAACGTTGTTCTCAGTAACATTAAGAGATTATGTGGTAGGTCGCGAAGAGGCCAACCATTGCCCGATTCTGGTTTCCATTACAGAACCATCCCCATCGGATCATACTGATACAAAAGTGTCTAAGAATCGTGTGTACTTACTGTAGTATCCAACAAAGCCCCACACTCCGAGGAACAAAACGAATGCAATTAGGAAGACGACGTCTGTGCAGGATCGGTTGTGCGTGGGGCCATTGAAATTGGGGTCATGCCGAATCGGGTCCCCTGTAAAAAAATAATATTTCACAATCAATTATGAATGTATTAATTAAGAATTGATTAAGAATATTATTCTCAATTTTTGCAGTTGCGGGTAGGATGCCCGACTTCAAACAAATTGGAAAATTTAGATACCGGTGAAGTGTAGCCAATCTCTAAATTTCTAATTTTAAAAAACGACTGGGGGTGTCGCTTTGTATCTATTTTTATTTTGTATTTTATTGAAAGACTTCTATTCACTTCCTTCATCTGAAGATGAATGGACATCAATGAATTGAAATATTTCAGGCTTATTAGAGTAGGTAAATGCCGCCCTACTACATGCAAAGAGTAAGAGGTTTAAGAATATTCAAGATGACTAAGATACCCAAACAACTGAAATCATACCTACCACCAAATATTCATTTCTCGAACTGTTCAGTTGGCATATGATATCAGATATTTTTCTATATAAACATTTCAACACATAGATAGTGTACATGGAGAAAATTTCTTGAATTAGCGACGAAACCTAGGATTAGCCTGGTCATTAATAATCATATTAATAGGATCCTTCAAGACTCAAGAAGACTATGAATTTAAGTAAACTTGACAGTAATATTCATACTTACTCGACTCTTTTGGCGGGACACAGCAAGCATCACAACAACCCATAGTTATTTACTAGGTAGCTACGTAATAAGAGCACTCTTACTTTTAGGTAATCTTTATCACAAATTCACAATATCATCGTGGATGCTGTGAACTATTTTCATAGGTCAATTGTGCATTATTTTAAAACCATTTTGACATTTTGCATTAAAAACGCTACCACTATTGGGAATGTTAGGTAGGACATGGCGTTGCCGAATGATATGCTTCGCTTATCAGGTGAATAGTTGATAAGACACCGAAGTATGACAGCACTGTAGGTTGTATGACTGTAGCCTCAGATACTGTAGCATTCAACAAAATTTGTTTTCGTACTCCTTCCTACCTGGCGGGCACGGCGACGGGGTCGGTATTATTATTTCGAGTGTACCTAACGTGATTAATATTATAAGTTCGGCCATGCCGTGGACATCTAATTGAATAATCTTCCATTTACTACTATAAACAAAGCTTAAACCCGAACAGAAACGTATTAACAAAACATTGAGCATCTCCAATTCTAGAAAAGAGTGTCAATTAAACCAAATAGTAATAACAATAGAAGAGGCGAACGATACGGCAAGACGATTGTATGACTAGGAGCAGAGTATTAGTTAATTGAAGACCGACCTCGGATGAGTGATGTGTTCGGTAATCTTACGAAAAATTAGTATCGTTAACTACTTACAGAGAAAAAATATCTTTTTCTTTCGTTCTTAGTTCTAAAATATTCCAACCGAGTTGAACCTACATAAAGAGTTACATATTCCACTTCTAATGACTTTGATTGGAGGCAGGGATCACTACGAGTAGCAGTACGTAGGTAGCACATAAAATGTAATCTCTTATCAGAAAATCAATAACAACATCATATTATTATTGCAATGAACGTTACTTAGTATCAGAAAACTCCCGTAGTTTAACTAAAATTAAACGATAGCAGCGTAATCACAGAGTTTCGGTACCACATTTATTAGTACAACATAGTGAACATCTTGCACGTAAGAAAGATAAGTAATGCAAATTAATTTTCACGAGGAGCCACTAAAGACACTACAAGTTACGAAATAAATGCGATCTCATAACATGATGCGCACACGATAACGTCACATAGGATACTGTCTTGTCTTGATCTTCATAGTGTCGACTGTGGCTACTAACGACGATGTTACTAAAGGTTGTTTCACATCGGTGACAGGTAGAAAATTAAAATATACAATGTAGGTACGTGTGGCAGTGTGGTAGTGTGAAATAATGTGGACAGTCAAAAGGACAATTATTTGAACATGTTACATTTACCTAAACATAAATAACGTACCTAAATAAATACATATAATAATATTTTATAATACAAGTGGGTGCAATTCACATTGGTCGTGCCTTTAATTCTGTGATCTGAGGGTAGTGCAATATAATTTTCTACTCAAACTCACAATCTGCGCCATCTGTATTATGTCTTTTTTCCTTTAAAAAAATAAAAAAATACGTCTATTAGTGTTAACTACCACTCATTAATAACGGAGATGACCTTAATATTCAGTAACTGGCGCCCGCCGGAGTGACGTACAATGATTCACGTTTTCACTTCAAAGAAACCTTGCAGGTTGCATAATCTTTTCCTGCTATAGTATTAACCAATAGAAGTTCCCACTAGTATGTAGTGCAGAAATTTACAAGTAGGATACAATTTTATTGCTTAGTTTAAATATAATTAATGGTTGTTTAGCTTCGTGTAAGTGCCATGATCTAAGCTGAGATAAACTGTTCTTGAATTTTCGCTGTTCGCTGTGACCCATAGACGTCCCACTGCCGGGCACGGGTCTTGAATTTTAATGCTATGTTAATGATTTAAATATGCAATTATACCCATATTATGCTGTCTTGATATAATTTCTGAGACAATAATTAATTAATTAAGCTGTGACAGCCCAGTGGCTATCGAACTCGCCTCTCACTCGAGCGGTCCGGGTTCAAACCCCAGTGGCACGCACCAATGACTTTTCTAAGTTATGTGCGATTTAAGAAATTAAATGTCACTTGCTATAACGGTGAAGGATATATCGTGAGGAAACCTGCATGCCTGAGAGTTCATCATAACGTTCTCGAAGGTCACAAACTGAAACAGACAGATATTATGTGGGACTCTGTAAAATACCCACTAAAACCCAGCGGCACCTTCAGCGTCGGTATGATCACTAGCTCATTATACTACCGTGACACCCTGCCAAGACCCTGCCTCCCTAACTTATTTGCCTTTATACTTAGGTATAGTACAAAGAATTACTGTCACCTGACAAACTTAAAGTTGTAATATACTTGTTCTTGCCACATTCGCCTCATTGCACCTATTTCTGTAAGCTTTCTGTCTGTGCACTGCACTATATCAACTGAATGTCGTCAGCCGTGTTACTGTGCACTGCGTCTTACACGGCGTAAACGACTCGACACACATTGACTCTGTTAAAATGATGACGGTAGCTTTATTTACGTTCGCGGATGGAAGCCGATCACTGTCGTTGCCGCGGGCCGCAAATAAACACAAAATAACCGTGCCACGAACTATCTGTATTCCCCTACTATTATAATCTATTTTATGACTATTGATTACCAAACTAAATTTGTTTTAATTTGTACAACATCGACACATGTCCTATAAGTAAGATGGATACTTCGCTCCGTGGTGGGCAATTATAATTAAAAATATTTACAATTTTGTTCTGAAGTTAACCCGAATTTGAATATTGGCCCATGAACTATAAGACCATTAAAAATTATATGTTGGAGCTTTATTCAAATTTGGCTTAACTCCGAATCAAAATCATACATAATATATTCAAATAAAAAAGTGTGTGCGTGTAACCTTTACGCGCGATTGAAGTAAAACTTATTATAAGTTATTGTTATTTTTATTATTTATTATGTGCACCCACCTAGGTATTCAAAATAAAACAGCAAGCGCACCATAAATAGGTTCTACCACCTAGATATTCAAAACAAGCAGCAAGCGCACCGTATATAGGTTCTACCACCTAGTTATTCAAAACAAGCCGCAAACGCACCGTATACAGGTTCTACCACCTAGCTATTCAAAACAAGCAGCAATCGCACCGTATACAGGTTCTACCACCTAGATATTCAAAATAAAACAGCAAGCGCACCGTAATAGGTTCTAACTGATAAATAGGTTCTGACGGTTTATATCGTCTAAGCAGAGAGATGACCCCAAATCCGTCACTGGTGGTTTTCTTTTCTTACACCAAGTGAAGTTAGGAATTTCCACACATCGGCGGGAGAAGAATTAACAACATTATCGTGGATATAACGGCGTTTTGCTGTTCGTACCATCTGATTGCATCTATTCCGCGCGATTTTAAACACTGCCCAGTTAAGTTCAGATTTTTCATTTTTGAACTTTCTGAATGTCTTGTTACGCCTAGCCATGGCCATGCGCACTCCTTCAGTCATCCAGGGGGAAGGGGGACGCTTCAGCCTGACTCTGCGAACCGGTGCATGAGCGTCGTACAACGTAATCACATTGGTATTGAGAAGATGAATTTTGTCATCAATTGTAGACGCCCCTGCAAACGTCTCCCAGGGCAGACATGCAGCATCCACCCTCAATTTCTCGTGGTCAATTTTCATAAAACTGCGAAGTTGCAAAATCGTTGGTCGATGCTTAGGTGTTTTCAATTTGTATGAAAGGTAGATGAGGTCATGCCTCGAGAACCCCGGAGCTAAAATCTGTCCATAAGTTTCCACCTTATCAGGTGAAGCAGTAATAATGTGGTCGATCCAGGTGTCATCGCATTCGACATTATGGTGAGTTGCAGCAAGAGGCAGAATAGTGAAATTGACCGACTCAACAATGGACTGAAATTTAGTCGACCGAGAAGAGCCCTTCAACTTCAGGAGCACTAAGAAAGGATTTTTGAAAATTCACCCCCTAAGGGAGTAAAACGGGGGTGCAAAGTTAGTATGAAACTTTGCCGTTTTTGAAGTTAGTGAATGTCCAATTCCACGCGAGCGTAGCTGCGGGCGTTCACTAGTTATGATTATAAATAGATTAACTTAAATTCTAGTTTACCATTTTAATCCTACACCATCCCATAAGTTGACCGAATCCATATTAGTTTTAAACACATTTTACCTTATTATATCTAATTTGAGGAAACTAATAAAATAAGAGCAACAGAAGATAAAGCTAAAACACTAAATAACTAATAATAATTTTGGGTATTATTTTCCTTACCAGTTCCGGTTACCTAAGATAAGAGAATATTATGTGTGAAAGAATTAATAGCTAAAGTGAGATACGTTACTTTAGTTAAAGCAAGTTCATATAAACTAACTACATGATGATAAACAAAGATCTAATTAAACTATAATATTAACATTTGGATTTGGAGCAAAATATTCATTATTAAAAAAAAACAAAAATAAGACTCAACCATTTAACGATAGTAACGTATACAATCTGATTTAAAAAATTATATTTTTATTAAAATAAATTTTCTATCGCTATTTTTGCTATCTATTGATGTCCCGCTTTCGACGATAGAGTCCCGCTTTTTTCACTCAGAATGTTCTAAAATCTCGACTTGGCAAAAAAAAAATCTGGCAACGCTGGTGTCAATTCTAGTACATAACATGTGCTCCTCTATAGCACATGTTATGTAGTAGAATTGATTTGCGTTTGCGACATTATAATTTATTTACAGGTCATACATACGACATCACATCAGATCAACGAAAATAAATAGCCACCCTTTTGAGTGTATTCCTACATTCCATAGGTATGCAGTAATATAGTATATGCAGGAATATACTTACTAAAATTGTTTAAATTCGTTAATTAATTCTTATCACAGGGTTGACACGGTAAAGCACGTACTCGAGAGTTGGCAATGAGTCAATGTTAACAAGGTTTTATTGATTAAATTTCAGCCCAAAACTAGGTTTTCTTTAGTATAGGCACAGATAGTACAAGTATAACACGACAGACCCGCACTCAGAACATAGATTCGTTCTCTGTTTGAGCAGGCGGTCAAAGGGGGTAGTGATGGCGGTGAGTTTAGACATCGTCAACGCCTTCAACTCTCTTCCCTGGAGGACTATTAAGGAGGCACTAATATATCACAATGTGCCTCCCTACTTGGGCAAAAAAGTCGGGGCGTACCTATGCGACAGGTCGATCCAATACATGGATCGAGATGAAATGCATAAAAGGGAGGTCACATGCGGGGTTCCACAAGGGGACAAGAGGACGGGCCACTTTTGTGGAATCTGGCATACGATGTAGTTCTGCGGGTGCATTTGACACAAGCGTTGTCTGCTAAGCGGACGACACGATGGTGCTGAAAGGGACACACTCGAGGAGACGGTCGGGCTAGCTGAGCTTGGTGTGGCGTACGTGATTGCCGAAATCAGCAAGCTGGGCCTCAGGGTGGCGGGTAGTCCATTTTTAAATTGCCCCCTGTAGGGCGTGGGCCCCACGTTGGGAAACACTGACTTAGATGATGGTATATAAAGAAATAGAAATAGCACAATACTATTATACCCAATTTAATGTGAGATTCCGAGTTTCCGAGCTTTACAGCAGCAATAAATTTCCAACCAGCTGGTGGACATTTACCCTAAGCCATACATTGTCATCTGCACTATAGCAGGGAACTAGGGTAGTTAGTTAGTAGTTACGACAAGCCACATCAGACATGAAAAAAAAGTGTTACAATGTCTATTGTAACACTTTTTCAAATCTGCATTTTTCAGCATGTCTATGCTGAAAAATGCAGATTTGAAAAAGTGGAGTTTTTTAATGGAATGATAAAGTAATAAAGAAGATATTTATGCAAAACTGGCATTAAGTGGGGTCGAGACGATTATGAATTAAGAATCGATCCCAAAACGAAAAATCATAATCCTCTCTACTTTGTGCAGTGCACCCTTAAAGAAAAAGAAGCGCGTTTATATAATTGTATTTCAACTTACCATAATCTTTCCCCATATTGTGTAGAATTTTCCTAATCACTTCATAGAATTAAGTCGACACTTGAAACGGCTACTGATATACATGGGTACCGGAAACAATTACAAAAGCTGATGAAACCAGATGAAATTGATTCCGGCTGCTCACTTTCTTCGGATATTTAGCTGACCGTCAGCAAAACTAAACTAACGCGGTGCTCAACTAAGTTGTAAACTTATGCCGTTAGTCCTTCTATAATCACAATAAGCCTTTCTCTATTGTCTTAGGCTTATTTTATTGCAAAACAAGTAAAGTAATTTTGCGGAACTCATAAAATGTCAGAAGGTTACACATCGCACGTAAAATGTTTTGTTTGTTTACGTTCACTCAGAAGCGAAAGTTTTATTGGTTTGTCGAGCGACTTTACGAACTACGTTCATCTGTGTCGCCCGTCTCGCTACGCCAGCGACGCTCGACTGTGAGTGAGTGAAGTGAGTGGGAGTGGGAGTGCTGAGTGCACGGCGTGCGTTGAGTTGAGTGAATTTAGGACTGATTCACTTTGTCGAATATAATACTACAAAAACAGAGTAGGTACTCTGTATTGTAAATCTCTCCCATCGAAGCTATTATGTGTAACAACTGTCGCAAGCAACGCGGACTTAGTACCTACACCGTCATGCAATAAACTGGCTTATCTAGATTCTAGAACGACAATTAGCTTAATTAAATCATTTACGAAAGTGTCATTAAACCAGCTGCTGTCGAATTTAAACTGGTATCTGGGAACAAAGTGTAATTTTAAGGCTATTCATAAATCTTTGTCTTAAAAGTAAATAAAATCCAGAATCTAATAGATAGGTAACACTATAGGTAACTAATGTACCTCTTCAGTATATCCAAGTCTATCCAAGTTGGTGGTCTGATAGTGTATAGCTAACCTATTCTGTGTAGTAGTTACTTGCTGCGCGTTTTCCCCTATTAATTATATTATCTAGAAATTATCTAGCCACTTTTGATAACAAAATTACCCACATGCACATATATTGTATAAATGGCTATTTATATATGTATTATAATATAGATGTTGCTCGCGACTTTGGTCACCCACGTAAAAACATTGCACTCTGGATTAATTTGGCTAATGGTGAAAGAATATTTAGATTCGATCCAGTAGTTTCTAAGATTCTACTTCTTTTTAACATAATACTTCTATTTTAACTTAAGCACATCTTATTTAACTTTAAGATACTTCTTTTTAACATAAGCACAGATGGATCAAACAAACGAGCAGGTATACTTAACTAACATGGAAAAATGACATTAGAAATTTAGTTTTAGTTATACATACATAGGTACATAATATTAATGGGTACCTATGCGTTTGAAAATATTGGTCCTTCTTATTCCGATTTCGATACTAGGTATTGTTGTCAGAAATGAAATCCCACGAAAATCTTGTACCCATTGAATTATTATGTACTACCTACGTTATAGGCACTTGTACTTTAATAATTTAGCAGGGTCAGCAACCACCTGCGCGGCGCTATAAACTTCTATGATTACATTTTATAGATAATGCAATCTGTAGTTGAATGACGGTATTAATTAAACTTGTTATAACTTAAAGATTGTGTACCTGAGACAAAAACAGGAAATGGCTCATAGATAAACAAAATGCTTAGCGATAGCGTGTAGTAGAGTTCGCGCAACAGGATTCATGATCTGTCTTTCTAAGGTAGAAAACTAGCATGCTTGATATCCGCGTAATACTGGAAGACATATTTAAAGAATACCTCTGGCTCTTTTTTCTTTATCTACTAATACGAAGTTGGGCCATCCTGAATGGTTGGCAGGCCCTGCTGATGAATCTGTTTTCGGTGTTGCGTTTTGATGGTACATTTTTGTTAACATGGAGACTTAGTGTTTTCCACCAGCATGTTTTAATCATCCCTCGGCATCACTGCTAAATGCCTATTTCATTAAAAATGTTGAAACGGATTTTTTTATGTAAATATTTACTTACTTCACCACAACATGACGCAGATTGGAATTTCCTTTGTGTCTTTTTCAGACAAATTAATTATGGTGCATTTGACATGATTGTACGATTGATGATTCATACGTTTGTTATGTATGTTAAATGCTATTTTTTAGAGAATTGGGGCACGGTATGAAGATTTTGACGTTACTTCCTTGCGTAGAACAAAGCGAACGTGCCGAGGCCATCTTGAGTTGGTAGTGCGGGTACTGACCGCAGCTATCTACTTGCAAGCCGAGTTTGTCTGACCTTCGCTTCGTTGTAAAATGAAAATCGCATTTACTCCAGTCACATTACACAAAAGTCAAGTTTGAGAAAGAATAGGTAAATAATTGAGCCGACTCTATTATCAAGTTCGGGACAAACGTGACGTTACGTGACAAACGTTATCTTGCGGGTATATCCATAGGGAAAAATGTGTTTGGTGATTTGTCCTTCTCCTCCTCAACGGAAGGATGGATCGATATATAGATATAAATATATAATACTACTTACATAAATCGATAATTTATGTAAGTAGTATAGTCTATATATTTTATGTATATAGTATAATTTTTATCCCGAAAATTTGTATAGTCCCCGTGAAATGGTCAAAACTCATAATAGTTCGATTCATAACTATCGATCAATATTTAATTGATTCGATTGATCGATTGAATCAAAATCTTGATTGGCAGAAATGCGAGTGAAGCAAGATTTTAACTAATATTTACCGTAAATTTCCGTATTTTAATTAAAAACAACCTGTATGTATTTTTTGCCTAAATACTCAGCCTAAATACGATACGTAAAATACAACAGTCGGTATCTAGCGAAGCTAATAATAAAATTGAACATTTATGCAGGAGAAAGGTAATGCAGGGTAAACGCCCCGACAGCGATCGGGCAGGATTCTAACAAAGACTCAGTACATCTCTCGTCTGGCTGTTGACCTAGGACGAACTTTAGACACTTCAGCCAGTAGGTACCTGCCTTGTGTACCTACTTTAAAAAAGGTTGATGATACGAGTAGGTATTTAATGAAAAATGTCATCTCTTTGTCCATATTAATATTATGATCCTATTTACTAGAGCTTGAAAACGATAGCTTTGATATCAATGCATCATAGATTATTTATTACCTATGTCTAATAATGCATATTATCTTTTATAAACTTGGTACCTACTTATTTTATTAGGTGGTACACGAATCACTTTAAACACCCGAGGACGGCAGGCTGTTGAAATTTTGCAAAAGTTATTATAAATCCTATATGGGATTGACAAATATACATACATATATGTTATTTTAATTTCCGCAGTTCCCCTGGGATATGGTATGTAAGTTTGTATGGAATTACGTGTAAAAAGGAAGTGTGTAAGAAAAAAGTAAATGAATGCATATATTTTTAACTATTCAAGTCACGCTCCTGGATGAAGGTAGTGAGTTTTTGAACAGAAATAAGAATAGCTACAACCCATAGACGTCCAATGTGGAATGGTGATTACCGGTCAACCCGGTATCGTATGTTCTCAAGGCACCCGAAAGGCTTCGACAACGTTTCACGATAGTTTTTACCATTGTAATCAACCAGCGCGCACGCAGTGGCAAAATTTTATGGGCGACGGTAGCGGTAGGAATAAAGTTTGCCACTACGTGCGCGCACGTCGTTACATAAGACGGTCGATCACATACAATCGACGCGAGGCATTGGGCTATGGATGCTACGCTCAGTTTTCAATCAATAAGTGTTCAAAAAGATTTCTACAAAGTTAAGAGAAATAATAATTGTCCAGGCATAACGACGTTGCCCAAAGAAGTTAGCTTACACAAGATGTCATTTTATTTGAGTTAGCATATGAATATAGATTCAACATATCCATAAAATTAAGGTTCCTTCGGGTTTCACTGGGTTTGTCCGGTAATGGCCGAGAATTATATATCTCTAGTCTCAACTCATACTAGTTTTCATCATGTATCCAATCCAATAAAGCTATGCTAGGAATCCTATAGGTACCTACATGAGTGTTCTATAATCGGTTGGTAATTTTTGAGTCCATTGTGCAATATTTGTAACTTAAATTTGAATGTATGGAAACCCAATATGCTAAACTAGTGGACGCCCGCAGCTTCGCTCGCGTAAAATTAGACCCATTACCGACGTCTGCCCGCGTTCGGGTTGCCCACTTGCACCCCCCTTTTACCCCCTTAAGAGATGATTTTCGAAACTCAATAAAAAACCTTCATAGGTACTGAATTTCATTCGAATAACATCAAAAATGGCAGTTTCATACTAACTTTGCACCCCCGTTTTACCCCCTTAGGGGGTGAATTTTCAAAAATCCTTTCTTAGTGCTCCCCTACGTTATAAAAGGAACCCGTGTGCAAAATTTCAAGTTTATAGCCCTTATAGTTTAGGCCCTGCGTTGATATGTCAGTCAGTCAGTCAGTCAGTCAGTCAGTCAGTCAGTCAGTCACCTTCTCCTTTTATATATATAATAGATAGATAAGTACGTTTGATCACTCTAGTCTAATTAATTCAAATTACTTAATCGAAGGTGCATTTTACTCGTTCAAGTTTCCACGCTATGGCGCCGTCGCGTCGAGTCATCCCCTTGCAGGCAGCGACAGCGAAGATAATTTTGGACAAGAGCCAAGAGGTTCTGTGTTGTGAATTGTGATAGAATAGCATAGCGTTATTCTAAAAATCAGTGATAGCATTGACTACCTGATATAAATTTGAATGAATCGATAAAATTTACACACACGTAATATTAAAGGCTGAAACCACAGTCAGCTGGTTCATCTACCAATATGCTACTATAGCTAGCAAGAACTTGATCAGCAATATAAATGTGAACGGTGAACGGTTAGACCCTACCGCCTAACAATTCCTTCTCATCAATTCTCCAATTGCTCAAGTTAGGTTAGCAATTTTTTATGTTTCATATAATAATAAACCTAAAATAAATCTGTAAAATATAGTTAATATATGGATGAAAGTATAATAATCTTAAAACTGATTCGATAGATTGTCTTCGATTTTGTAATAGCCTTCTGTTTTTATTACGCCAGTATTCGCAATATTTATTTAAATTTTATGTATCTCATTACAGATATGAATGACATTACGGCATTTTATTTCACCACTAATATATACGAATACTTATTATTCGAGTCCAGTAGTAGTAGCGTGAAGTACTACACTTAACGCTAGACCTACCAATATCTGGTCATACTCCTGTTGATACCATCAAGATCGTGCGCTTCTGAGTCCGGTTTAACGCCTTTATTTGCAATGTTCTATCAGGCTTTCACTTATTGTCTTCAGTGCGATTCTACTTGAATTACTTCTTAACTTCGTGTGGTCGCTCGCCGTGCCGTTGGTGACAGTCGACTAGATGTTAACCATCACAGACTCAACTCTAGTGGGTATTTAAAAAAATTGGCAGCTAATCTAGACCAGGTACGTTTTCCCCATAAGGAAAATCAAAGGTTCTGTGTGACGTGATTGTTGAGCAGTAGTTTTCATAGTTTATCATTTAAGGATAAAAAAAATTTCCATTAGGTACTATTAATTATTTCAATTTTTTATGCTATATTTCATGGTAAGAATTATAAATGATGTTTTGGTGAATGCGATGATCTATTTCTATGGTATGCAAGTAGAAATACGATACCAAGTGATATAATATAATGGGGAAATCAGTAGTAAAATACAGTATCGGTCATAATATTTTTTATTCGCATATAATAATTGATTATGATACATGGAGCGCTAATGCGCACCGGTCAATTAGCGAAAACCGCAACTTGGTCGTCTTCGCTCCAATTACATTTAATAATTATTTATATTGCATCGATATTCGTCATGCAAATCCATGGGCTATATATTCACTAGTGAGATGTCTCGGGGCAGCGTCGGTCAGTCGGACGCGAAGTGCTCGCGATGCTCCGGTCGATCCGCAGCTAGGCCACCGACCGTTTGCATTTATACATATATGCTTAAAATATAACAGTCAATTAGACAGCCGGATGTCCGTCCGATCAATATATTTACATACAAACACAAGGAACGCCAATCGCGCGCCGGCCGCGGCGGCGAGCTCGGGCGGGTGGGAGTTGCGTACGCGAATGAGGGCCGCTGAGCGCGATCCGTGTCAATTTTAAATAATCTTACATCACTTCCATAATTTACGTCTTAATTAAAATACCGAGAAACTAAAATCGGCGACGTCGGCGGTCTTCCGTTGAGCGCTCTCGTGGGAGGGCCTCGGGCGCGCCGCTCAGTCGGCCTTCACGTCGGCGGCGGGCGGCGCCTCGGGCGCGGGGGGCGCCTCGCCCGGCTCCTCCGCCGCCGGCTCACCGCTCTCCGGCGCGCGCTCTACTCCACCGCCGCCGTCTGTCACAATAAATTCATTACAACACATAACTTACATGATTATAACTTAACTATTACAACAAGAAAAAAAAGACTTCTAACCATAAACTCTCTCTCGTCTCTCTTTGGCTAAAAATTCATTTCAAATATCTCTCGTGATAGATAATTATATATAAATAAATATTGTTTACATCCATCATCTATAATCAGGTAATACACAATTTTTAAAATATACCACCTTAGCTTCTCTCAGCTTAGCCCAAAGGTTGACTGGCAGAAAATGCTCTTAGCATTAAGTCCGCCTTTTGTACCATATTTAGTTATAATAAAGCGTTTAATAAATAAATAAATAAATAAATAAATAAATAAATAAATAAATAATTATAACTTAACTATTACAACAAGAAAAAAAAGACTTCTAACCATAAACTCTCTCTCTCGTCTCTCCTTGGCTAAAAATTCATTTCAAATATCTCTCGTGATAGATACTACGCCTTGCCAATTGCTATTTGATCATCAGTTAGTCGTAGTCAGTGTAGCGTCCATAGCCCAGTGGCTCGCTTCGATTCAATGTGATCGAAAGTGTTAAGCAACGACGGGCGCGGTCGGTTTGTGGATGGGTGACCGCTAGTGGCAAAAATTTCATGGGCGCTACCGTGCTGGTGCCGGAGGGCACGTAAAGCCGTCGGTCCCGGTTGTTTTCAATGGTGGAAACAGTCGTTAAGCCTTGTCTAAGACCTTCGGGTGGCTTGAGAACATTCGACACCGGGTTGGCCACTAACCCCTCCACCAATCCGCATTGGAGCAGCGTGGTGGAGTATGCTCTAGACCTCCCGCAGAAGTGTCTGTGGGAGAGAGCCGTGCCCAGCAGTGGGACGTCTATGGGTCGCAGCGACATCAGTTGCATTACTTACTGCGCTGATGGTGGTGGTAGTACAGGTTGGGGCGTGCGTGCTGCGGGCGCGGCGGCGGGCCGGGCGCGCGGTACATGGGCAGCGCGGGCGCGTGCGGGCGCTGGATGGGCGCGGGGTAGCGCGGCGCCATGCCCCCGCCGCGCATCGCGTTGCCGCCGTTCACGCCGCTGGCCCCGCCGCCGCAGCGAGCATTGTTGCCGCCGCCCAACATTTGCTGGAAACATTAAAATATTAACTACTACATTTTAACCCCAAAGGCATCCTGGGATTTATCCGAGCGATTGGCCTTTGGGATCAGGTTTGAACTTATGGGGGCTAGCTACAATAGATCTCTTTAGGTCGCAGTGGCTTGTGGGCATAACTGCCCACACCCCCGTCCTATAAATAATAAAAATAATACTACATTTTAAGCTACCGCCGCCCAACATTTGCTGAAAACATTAAAATATTAACTACTACATTTTAAGCTATGGCTACAAAGATAAACTAACTATTGGACAACCGCAGCTTCGCTTGCCTGGAATAAGACAACAATAGTTTCGTTTACACCTAGTTGCCACTCTACTCAAGGACACTGCCGATCGAATAATGTCCGTCGAACTTCATTCCTAGGGAAAACCTCGGGATAAAAAGACATATCCTATATTTAATTAATTACTAAATATTTTTTTGCAATTAAGAAGCAATTCAAGTGAAATTTAAGAAATATTCAAACTATCTTCCATCCCAAGGGATCTTCTTTTCCAGGAACGCCTAAAATTTTGTACTACCTGTTTTCATAAAATATTAATATGTATATTAATATTGACAGAGTAAGGTTTGAGATTTGAGGACTGTATTTTGCATGTGATAATAAATGTAGCCATAAATAATAATAATTTTTTACAGTTTTTTGTTTAATTATTTATTCAAGACATGGGAGCACAATATAAATCGAAAGATTAAATCTCTTTTTAACACGCTATAATGAGCTTGTAGCAAGTATTATCGTAGGTATCTAACCTGCTGCTGATGTTGATGGTGCTGGTGCGGCGTATGCGCCGGCGGCGGGTGCTGCGGGTGGGCGGCGTGCGGCCCGTGCGGCCCGTGCGGCGGCGGCGCGTGGTACTTGTGCGGCGGCGAGTGCGGCTTCTGCGGCTTGGCGGCGCCCTTGGGCGTGGGCGAGGACGCGTCGCAGAGGGGCGCGAAGCCGTTCGCGTGCTCGTGCAGGGGGCTCTTCAGCTGCTGCGGGGGCGGCCGCGGCTGGGGCGCGTACTGCTGCTGCAGCGGCGGAGCACGATACTGTTGCTGCTACAGTGGAAAAGGAAATTTTATTATTGCAGCAATAACTCATAACTTAAGTTTCTTACTTCATAGATACACTAGTGGACGCCCGCAGCTTCGCTCGCGTAGAATTAGAACCATTAACGACGTCTTCGGGTTGCCCACTTCACTTCAAAAACGGCAAAGTTTCATACTAACTTTGCACCCTGTTTTACCTCCTTAGGGGATTAATTTTCAAAAAATCCTTTCTTAGTGCTCCCCTGAGTTATAAAAGGAACCCCTGTGTAAAATTTCAATTTCTAACCCTTATATTTTAGGCCCTGCGTTGATATATCAGTCAGCTTATATATTTACTAGTGGTCCGCCCCGGCTTCGCACGGGTATTTTATATAAAAATCAAAACTATAATACACACACATAAACCCTATTTGCGTCAGGTTACTAAAAAAATAAAAATTTAACACGACTTTATTTTACATATATAGATTATAACAATAGTTTCGTTTACGCCTAGTAATATTATATAGCCTATGTCACTCAGTGAAGATGCAGCTTTCTAATGGTGAAAGAATTTTTGAAATCGGTCCAGTAGTCACGCCAGAATAGCTCGCAGATGGTAGATTTTTTCCTACTTACCTACTTGACACCGTCATATTTTGGACAATTCACACAATATCTTTATAAATTTTAGCCTGTGTGTTATTCTGATGTACTTATAAGCTATATTTTTGTAAAGTTTCATTAAAATCCATTCAGTACTTTTTACGTGAAAAAGTAACACACATCCATCCATACATACTCGTACATACATACTTACAAACTTTCCCCTTTATAATATTAGTAGGATAGGATTAGTAAGGATTATACCTTATTATCCCCAGTGGCACGCACCAATGACTTTTCTAAGTTATGTGCGATTTAAGAAATTAAATGTCACTTGCTATAACGGTGAAGGAAACATCGTGAGGAAACCTGCATGCCTGAGAGTTCATCATAACGTTCTCGAAGGTATGTGAAGTCTGCCAATCCGCACTTGGCCAGCGTGGTGGACTAATGCCTAATCCCTCCCATTCTGAGAGGAGACCCGTGCCCAACAGTGGGACGTCTATGGGTCGCAACGAATACCTTATCAACAGCCTAAAATTTAAGTTTTATGCTTCTAGTTCTGAAAATGCCAATACTTTCATACAACCTTTCATCTCCCTTTTCAACCCATTACACCACTTTTTTCCAATTAAAAAGTGTCTATGTCCTTTGTCAGGCTCTAGACTGTGTACCGAATTTCATTTAAATCGGTTCAGTAATTTTGGCGTGAAAGCGAAACAGACAGACAGACAGACAGACAGACAGACACTTCAAAACCAAACGTCCAATTTTAATCATTCAAAGACCAAATATTATCTACATAAACTGTAAATGTAGTCCAAAAAAAATTCAAGATAAAAAAATGGTTGTTGTGCCTCACTCGACATAGATAGGTATAGTGTGTCGCGGACTTTTTTATAGATATTTATAAGATCTACAATTAATTAGAACATTTTATGGTTCTATATTTTATAGTTTAGGCAGCGTACGCAAAATAAGTAACTTTTCTGGTTGATTTTTTACACCTTGTGTCCGAAAAACCCAAATATCTTACGGAACCCTATTTTTTTCCAAAATAAAATTTAGCCTATATCACCCGGGGATAGTGTAGCTTTCCAACAGTGAAAGAATTTTTCAAATCGGTTCAGTAGTTTTGAAGCCTATTCGATGCAAACAAACAAACAAACAATCAAATCTTTCCTCTTTATAATATTAGTATAGATGATTTACTGTTAACACGTGCTGTCATGTGTTAACTAGGAATCAAGAACCAACCAATCGTGTGTTAACCCATCCCAATGTAGTACACCAACCAATGTAACCAATACACTATTGCCAAGAGTTAGTTACCTGCATCTGTTGGACGGCGGCGGCGACGTGCAGCTGCGAGGAGAGGAACTGCGAGCTGAAAGCACTCGACTGCGCCGGCTGCGTGAACTGCAGCGGGTAGGTGGGCGCGGGCGCGGCCGGCGGCTGGTACGGCGAGTAGTAGGACGAGGCGGGCGGCGCGGGCCGCGGCAGCAGGCCCGGCAGCGAGTACTGCGCCTCGCCCACCGGCCCCGAGTACCCCATGTACTGCTGCTGGAACGTGTTCACTCCGCCCACTCCGCCTACGCCGCCACCCTTGCTTCCTGTTCGCACGAACGATTTTACGTTTACCGTACAATACTATTTTTCCAGTGTAAGGCTCGATTCTCACAAAGTGCTTCTCCACCTACTCGAACGGCTTCGAAGCGGCATGGCTGATTACGAGGCCATAGCGATTTAGTATGACTTAGCGCACTCGATCGTTACGAATTGTAAATCGATCGATATCGATGGAATGCTAGTAATATCGATCGAGATAATAATAGGACATGTCGTTTAAGTCCAATCGGGTATGTGGAGAAACACCTATATGCGAAAATATACTAAGCTAATAATTTCAAAAAAATCATAAAATAACTAAAAAATAACAAACAAATTAAACAAACTATAATACTGACCGATTGCTCCTATCTGTTGTGAAGAGGGCTTAACTGCAGCAGACATAAGAGAGTTTGATGTGCTTGAAATAAGAACAGTGCTAGGATTATTACCCAGCTGTCCCGATTGACCGAATGCTGCACCACCGCCGGCAGCTGCCGCCTGGAGAAAGAGTATTCATTTAATCAAGAAATCAATATTTAATAAATGATGAAATCTGAGTAGTTATGACTCACCATGCGGTACTGACTTGGAAGACTTTGGAACATATCAGGTGGAGGTTGATAGTTGTAAGGAGCTGCAGATCCAGCGCCGTAAGGAGATCCTGGGAACCCACCAAACTGTCCACGGCTCTGGTCTAAGAAGGCTCCGTACAATCCTCCCTGCTGCGGCAGCTGCTGCGAGGAGCCCAGTAGTTGTTGCGACGAATTGAAGTTGAAAACTGCCGGCGGAGAAGGAACGGAGAGCCCGCCGTATCCACCCTGATAGCCGACGTGGTTGTAGTGCTGCGGGGGCGGCGACTGCAACTGTTGCGTCGGCTTCACCTTACAAACATTTGGTGGTGCTCCAGTTTCGTTATTAGTTTCTTCAAATCCAGCAAATTGTAATTCTTCGCTGCCTTCTGCGACAGCTGGCATTTCCCAAACTTTTTTCACACTCGCTATTTTTAAATTGAGATCAGCTGCCAAAGGCGAAATTGTGCTTGAGGTACTCATGTGTGTACCGCGGGGCAACCCGAGTGTTTTCGCAGATTTATCTTCGGTGAGTTGCCCAAGGTCAGAGTCAAAAGCAAAGTCCAGTTTCATGTCTGAGGAATCCTCTGTTTTTTGGGATGTATCAAAAGGCATCTGAAGTCCCAAGGTGCCCTCCGCTTCAGCAGGCCTTCCATTTTCCGACATAATTTCTTGTATGGATCTAGGGCGAGATCTTACATCTCCATTAAAGGCGAGAGGTCTAGCCTCCAATTCTGGGGTCACCTCTTCACTCTGAGGTTTGGCAGTGTTTGCGCTAGGTTGATATTTTTGTTTTAAGGCCTCGGCAGGTGGTGCAGTCTTATAATTAGTATTTTCAAATATAATAGTCTCTACAGGCGGCGTGGTCCCATCGAGAACTCCCGATTTATCAGCTACAATCGAGCTTGCAGCTGGCACGCTTGGCTTTTCTACCGGAGCCTCGCCGGGCGTACTTCGTTGACTTGACTGATTAGATTTATTGTCAACCACCTCAGTGGGCTCTTCAACGTTTCCACGCAAAGTCTGGGCAATTGGTTTATCCCAGGCATTAACAGCTGGCGGAGGAGGAGCTGCGCCAGTGTCTGGACCGAACACAGAAAGACCCATTTGTTGCTTCTGCCTCTGCTTAACAAAACGTGGTGCCAAATTGGCTTGGCGCGGACGGTCGTACTGAGAATTAGGCTTTCCAGGAACTGGAGCTGATCCCCTTGAATTAGATTTATCGTTTGCATTTCGAGAAGTAGATCCATTTCTACCGCCGCCTTGGTTGGATCGCGATCTAGGCTGCTTCATAATATTTTGACTGTCCTCCTTTGAAGAAGTTCTAGTATCCTTGGAATTCTTTTTATTGCGTACTTCTTGAAAACCATCATCGATTACTTCATCATCTTTTTTAGTGGATATAGCCTCTGTAATGTCAGCATTTTTGATATCAACAACTGAATCCTTCTTTCCTCCTTGAGGATTACGGTTATTACTTTGTCTATTGACTGAGTTTTGATTTCGTCCTCCTTGACCTTTTTGAGATTGGGTCGATTGGCGACCTCCAACAGATCGACGACGGCCGCTTGTACCACCTTCGGAATGTTCAGATGTCGTCTCCCAATTCTCGTCTTCCCCACTCTGCGGACCTCCAGGACCCTTGGGACGTCTATCTCGACCTCTCCCCGTCGAAGAGCCAGTTCGTGGTTTATTACCCTTGGCTTTGTCATTTTGAAAGTTATCCTTATTTTCCTCACCATCCTTAACGGCTCTATTAGCTTGGCTAAATGGACTTTTAGTGTTAGGAGGACCATACCCTGCTACTCTCTTAGCGGGTGCTGGTGGTCTAGAGGTTCCTTGGAAGCCTCCTCGTCCTCGTCGGGAGGGTTGTCCGCGGGGTGCAAATGGTTCCCTATTTTCCATGGTGTCTGCAACAGATGGCACTTGTTCAACAGGTGTGTTAAGTGATTCCTCCGGTCTCTCGAACTTCTTAGGTCCACGAGGACTACGTGGAGCTCTCCGTCTTTCTTTACGTTGTGCGTTAGCGGCGCCGTCGGTGGAACCGTCTGACTCACTTGCTCTATTATTTGACCGTGAGGAACGATGCGAGCGTCGCCCGCGAGATTCACGTGTCCCCCAACCTCTACTACTGTAAACGTTATAACCACCACCGGTGCCGCCAACGCCACTACCTCCACTGTATCCTCTTCCTTTTTTCTCAGATCCAGACCCACTAGATTTTCTTTCAATGGGTTCTTTGTCAAGTATTTTGTTGGATCCCTGCTCTTCAGCTCTGTCATTTCTTTTTTCATCTGTAGTTCGTTTAACTGTATCAACATTTCCAGGAATAGGATCAATTATTGCACGCGCGTCACTGGTCTTAAGTCCCGCGGAAGGATCATTGCTGGATTTAGATCCCATAGATTCAGATTCTGACAAATCTTTTTCAGTTTTTTGGACTGAAATTACTGGTTTGCTTGAATTTTGTTGCGAAATTTGATTTATAGGTATATTTTGAGGTGGAGCCATATTTACAGGAGTTACATTTTGCACCGCAGGTTTAGGAATGGGCAGGTTTGCTTGTTTATTCAGAATTTCTGATGATAGTTGAGATTGATTTGAAGGGACTGTAACATGAGGTTGAATGTTACTCAATGAATTAATTTGAGAAGCAGGTTGCGTTTGATCAATATTAGGATGGAAATTTTGATTGGTAGGCCCTTGGAGATTAGTTTGATATTTGAGTGCTTGATTTTGTATAGCTTGATTATAAGAATTTGCAATGTTATTAGATGATGCGTTGTGCATTGGGAGTGGGGCAATATTTTGTTGTGGTGCAGGTTTAATTTCTACAGATTCAGACAGTATTGAGACTTTGACATCCTTATCATTATTGTCTTTAGATGATACAACAGGTTCTGGTTTTGCTGATTTACTTTGCTCTTCTTGAGTAATTTCAGCCCACGAAGTTTTACTAAAGTCACTTTCAGATGATTCGCGTTGCAATACATTGGCAGGAGGAGTTATTCGTCTTTCTGGAACAAGAGCTGGTGCAGTTGCATCATTGGAGGCAAATGGTTCTGTAAGACCTATGCTTTTTCTTTCAAAAACTTCAGTCAATTTCTCAGCTGCACTTCTACTACTATTTTCAACAGAACTCTCTAATGATTTTCTGTCATTATCATTTCTTCTATCTTTGTAGTCACCATAGTCTTTATAGGATTCCTTTGAATTTGATCTGTCCAATTCTCTTCCAGACCTATCATAATCTTGCATTTCAGATCTCCATTGAGGTCCAGACCCATCTTTGTCTCTTCTTAAATCATCCTCACGATCGGAATGATCTCTGAAAACAAAATGATGAATTTTGTTAGCATACATTAACTCTCTACAATAGCAAAATGATCGTAGGATTAATTAAAATTTCTAAACATTCAAATATTATTGACATAGCCTATCCTACTAATATTATATATAAGGGGAAAGTTTGTAAGTATGTATGGATGGATGGATGTGTGTTACTCTTTCACGTAAAAAGTACTGAATGGATTTTAATGAAACTTTACAATAATATAGCTTATATCAGAATAACACATAGGCTACAATTTATAAAGATATTGTGTGAATTGTCCAAGTGTCAAGTAAGTAGGAAAAAATCTACCATCTGCGAGCTATTCTGGCGTGCGCTGCCAAAACTACTGGACCGATTTCAAAAATTCTTTCACCATTAGAAAGCTGCATCTTCACTGAGTGACATAGGCTATATAATATTACTAGGCGTAAACGAAACTATTGTTAAAGCTTATTCCACGCGAGCGAAGCTGCAGGCGTCCTCTAGTATTCTCATAAAGAGATGTAGTTTTGAATTTTAGGAGTTGGGTCTGAATGAGATAGAACTACCACGACAAATAACATGAAAAGGTATTTATGTTTAAAACGAGATTTACGTAAAGCGGTACCTTGAATACGAACGCCGTCCATTATGCGGTCCATGCCGTGGAGCGTTGTAAGATGGAGGCGGTTCCTGTCGTCTTGGAGCGGGCTTACCCGAAAATGCCCATCCTTTATGCTGATCCTCTTGCTGCCTGTTTTGTTGTTGTCTTAAAAAACGCGGAGGCATATTTGCTTGAAAATTTTTGGAGAACTTTGATTGATCACGATCACGGTTATAATCTCTATCTCTAAAGTCACGGTCGCGATCAGACCTGTCCATGCGCTCTCGATCGCGGTCACGATCTCTATCGGTGCGCTCCCGCTCTCTGTCGTACCTGTCACGATCGATGCGGTCCCTATTTTCATTACGATCTCTGTCCCTAGCATCACACCTATCTTTGTCACTCTCAGGCCGCTCGCGAGGTTCTATTCTGCCTCTATCCCTGTTATCATTTTGGCGGTCTCTGTCGCGGTCACGGTCTCGATCTCTATTTTCAAATCGTTCCCTATTGTCACCACGATCCCTGTCTCTATGTTCACCGCGATCCCTGTCTCTATTTTCAACACGATCCTTGTCTCTCATTTCCCTATCTCGCACATCATTACGTGATTCCTTGAAATTAACGTCCCTGTCATGATTATCATTTCGCTCCTTATCTCTAATTTCCATCCTATCCCTCTCCTTATTATCAAATCTCTCTTTTTCCCTAGAAACACTATCTCTTTCTCTGTTATCATTACGATCTCGCTCGTTCCTTTCTCCACGATCGCGAGAATCTTTCGACTGCTGAGGGGCAGTTGTGTCACGCATTTGTCTTCGTTGCTCTTCTTCCTTTCGCTGACGTGCGCGCGCCACTGCTTGCGCAACCTCGTTACTTTGTTTTTGTCGCCGTTCGGCCCAAAGTAAGTCTTCATCACCAGGTTCTTGAATTTTGGATTCCATTCGTTCATTATCTACAGATGCTCGGTTACTGTTATTTTTAGAGTTAGATTTACTTGTGGGAGCTGAGGACTCGCCATCAGAAAAGTCCAGTTTTTGACTGAAAAAAAAAAACAAAATGATAATGATATTATAAAATCTTTACTGTACACAAAAACAAAAACAAACACACTACACTTTGTTAACGAAACATCACTACATACTATAAAACAAAAACGCTTCCCGCTGTCTGTCTGTTCCTATGTATGCCTATCTTCAAAACTGCAGAATGGATTTTAATGCGGGTTTTTTTAATAGATAAGAGTGATTTAGGATGAAGGTTTATATGTATATAACATGCATAATATAACACCGATAATTTTATTAAGTTTCTAATGTGAATTAGAAACCTTATGCATGTTATATACATCACGACACCACTGTCGTAAATAAGCACTATTTTTGCGCTTACATTGCAAACGCTGGATGAACCCTACGAGATTACCTACACCTTAAAAAGGTCTACAAAAAAGTCCGTGATGGTATATGTCATAACCCACAAAACCTTTTTTTACCCTTTCCTTTTTACGAGAAATAATTGCAATTGAAAAAATTGATTTTAAGCAATACAGCATTAATCCTTATACAATTAAATACCTTAAATACATTGTGCAAATAATAGATCAATATGGCCCTTTGCAAATATTTTCGAAGATTACAGATTTAAAATGCAGGAACATAGCGGTTGCGGCGGTACCGGCCGGGAGGTAGCAATGATAATTAATAAATCGCAGGGTCAAACTCTCAATCAATCTTCATTCACATTCAACTTACTCATAATCAATGTCATCATGTTGAGCCCATCCAGCATCGCGAGAAATATCATCAAGTGATGAAATTTGATCCTCACGAAGGATTGGTCGAGCAGTCAAAACCTCAACAGCTCGGGGTGTAACAGGCTGTCGCGGTGCTTGCCGTTGCCCTCCAGAATTATTGTTATTAGCCCCTCCTCCACTGCTATTATTGCTTCTGTTGTCGCGAAAAGTGCTCAATGTACCTGGCACAAGCCCACTACTGCTGCTACCTTTCATCAGCTAATAAAGATAAAGAATAAAACTGTTAGTTCCAAGACAACATTAAATTATTTACATTGGACTAATAGTTATTACACCTTTGAGCAACAAACCAATATTGATTTTACTAATTTCAACAAGAAACTAATTTGAGTATTAAAAACAAGGGGTATACGTACGAAGGATGGCAGAATTGCACGGTAAGCGGGTATCTGCTGTGAGCCGGGCGTGGAGGCGGGCGCGGCGGCGGGAGAGGATGTAGTTTCTTGCCGAACGCCGGCTGTGCCACCGCACGTCCAGCTCCCTTCGGCTACCAAAGGTGTAATTATGCATTTATAAACCAGAAATGGAAATAGTATAGTATATTTACCAAAACTTCAAGGAACAAAGACAAGAAGACTTTTTTGCGTCCGTGACTTCACTTCAGTACATTAAAAATGTTGTCTAAGTGAGAAACAGGTGAAGGTCAAAAAGTAGAGAGACTATTTCCTCGACATTTAGACAGCATTTTTAAAGTACTATCTATTTATCTTTATTGAACCACATACAAAATTTACAGGGTACAAATGGTTAGCTTAATTCATATAACATTCTTTACCAACGCAACAGATAGGGTCACTAATGATTGTGCCAATGGGCCTGTCATGTCAACTGTGGGGTAATTGTGTTCATTTAAAATGAAGTCAACATCCTCATGTGGCCTTGCTTTATTGACCATGCTTTCAGGTACCAATAAAAATGCTGGTAATTTTTTGTCATTTTTTGCTGGTTTGTGTTTTCAGTGACATAAGCAACTACACCACTGTATTACAAGTCGCACAGTTTTTTACTCTTGCTACAACACAAAACTCAATAGGACAACTGGATGAGTCATAAATATAATGGCAACCATAAACAAATGTGAAGAAAATTGCATAAAAGTTATCAATACCAATAATGGTAAAAGCATTCTCCTGAAAATTTATTATTTAGGATTTATTAGGTTTTTTAATGCAAGCCAAAATTGCAAGAAAAACAAATATTGCACAATCCTACTAATCACGCAAAAATTACATTAACTACTATTTTTTTATATTAATTTCATTTCAGCTTAATTTTTCCATGGCAATTTCATAAAATTCGTATTCGTATTCATAGAATACAGAAAAAATAACATAGCATTATCCCAAATGCTTCTTATATTGCCTTCAATTGAATGTTGAAATAACAAAACTTGTATTTGTATAAATGACATGTACAATATATATATATATATATATATATATATATTATATATATATACTTACTTTGTGGTCTGAGTTGTGGCTGTGGTCCATGCTCTGCAGAGCGGTGTGATGGTTGACCGGCAGCTGCCAGAGAAGGAAATTCGTTGGGGAAGTGTGTTGAAGATGGTGGAGGCAGGGCTCCCCATCCTCCTGAAGCGCTGCTCGCAGTCGCACCAATGTTCGATGTAGTAGTCTGCAAACCATTTGCATAGCATACATTGCTATTGATTTTTACAACATTTTATAATTAATTTGATTGCAGTTTATAACTTATTGATTATTTGATTAGGAAATTGAAATCTCACATTTTGGATATATTTATAAATACATTATACTTACTGTGGCTTGGGATGTGCATGTTGCTGGAGTTGATACAGTTGTAGTAACAGTGGAAATGGAGCTGAAAAATTAATAACAATTGCATGATACATCTACACTTGCAAGAAATATAATTAAATATTCATTTAAGTCTATCCACTTGTATGTATGTATAAATTTTATTCTCACCATGATTGGAGTACAAAAACATCCAAGCTATGTTTACATAAAATCTATAGTAGGTACAATTCACCTACATAGTTATGATTAACAGATATTGTTTCAATTTATGATAGCATAGTATAAACATAATATAAAAAACAATCCTAAATTCAAGCATATACAGTAAAGATAAAAATTGACCTCAATTTTAAAGCTGTGGAAAAAGGAACATATAACTTACTTGGCGTTTGGGTCTTGACCAGTTTCAGTTTTTAAAGAAGGCAAATTTGCAGGTGGGCGTCTAGCAGAGGGAACTTTTCCAAGGCTTTGCATTCCATGTTTGCGGCTAAGTTGAGCTTTTACTGAGGACGGTTCAGAGCTTTCGTTCTGAAATCAATAGAGCCAAATTTTAGGTAACTACAAGCGATACTTTTTACATGTCAATATGATTATTTCATCTATATGAGCCTTAAACTTTTCATAGGCTAATCAAACAAAAATTTAACAAGTAACTTCCTATTCCTCTATTAAGGAAGTGAGCAATGCCAAAAGCATGAAGGCCACAATTCAAATAACTATTACAAGTTAAAGAGTAACATACATTGGCAAATGGAATACACTATTCTTTGATGTGCAATGACTATTAAATAACAAACTTAATTATATTACTTTAAAAAATTATCAACAGCAAACAGAAATTACTTTTATTTATTGAATTATAGCTAGGTATCATAGGTATGTATTTTGTAATCTGTTTTGAGTATCATACCTTATTAGCGCAGTACAGACTATTGATGTCCAATTTCTGATATTTTTGCTTTCCGGAGGCCTGCTTGCTTTGCGCCGTAGTTCCTCCGCCGCCCGGCGTCGAGAGTGCAGACATGCTGCGATGTACACACCATCAGGAGGTCACCCTCTCACCGACCACCAACTGCAACCAGTGGTCATACTCATCAAAATCTACACTGCACTGCTGCAGTCCGCAAAACCATTATCGACAATCACCACAAAGAATCGTCCTTCAACCATACTTTCGCGATCTCTAAACTTTTTTCATTCACTTTGCTTGCTAGCAAATTTCACGTCTGATATTGGTATGCAAGTACAGCAACACAGTCTCCTTTTGCTCACAAGTTATTAAAACAGGATAACACTTTCACAGCACTAATGCAATGATGAAACAAATTCAAGCCCAGCCCTCCTACTAAGCTGAGTATATTGACGTGTTCGAGTTACATCCGTAGGTTGAACGGACGCTGGATCGATCTTTGCAATTTATGCTCGACAGATTAATAGACTTTATGCTTGAATAAATTTCATAGAATAACTAATATTTCTACCGCAGTGAAGGCTTACTAACAATTTACACGGAGAAACGGTAAATAACAACTAATTTTATTGATATCAAAAAATAACAAAAGCAAAATAGTAGTGTACCTTGGTCCGTTATACTTGGTTTAACAAAATTAGAATTATCTAAGCACAAATGCTGATTTAATAGAAGCAGATTACTTCAGATTTTTTCTCTATTCTAGACTACCAAAACTTATATCACTTTATTTAAGATGGCGTCTCCAAAAGAGACGGCAATCTCCTTTTACAATACAATTTACAATCAATACTGTGACGTCACAAAGACGGAGTCAGACGGACCAAAGACAAAGAAGACGCGACTCCGCACGAAACAAGTATATTCGGTACGATCAAATTAAGATAATTTCGTATTAAATTTTGAATAATGAAAACATTATAAAACTTCAATTAAATATTATATTAAACGTTTCATCACATAGAAAAGTTAAATAAATAAGAAATAAAAAATGATTCAAGTGTATAATATTTTTATAATGCTAGGTTGACACCAAAGAGGTTATATAACATAAAATATAAAATACGAACAAAACTGGCATAAAACAAAAAATAAAGTGATTTCTTAAGTTTCAAAACAGATTATACGATATTTTAATATGTGTAAGATAGCAAACGAGCTTGCAGCACTGTCCATCCACGTTAATAAGATTTTGGTCAGTTCGTTAGTGGACATGAGGACTGCTGCAGGCAGAGATTGTTTGTGATTGTGATAGTGTTGCGTAAAAGTTTTGAGATGGATTCGTTCATATCAGTTGATTTCAATTGTCAAATAGCTAATTTGAATTGTTTAAATTTCGTTCTTATGAACTACGATTGGATAGTTATTTTTCATGATTGACATGATTTGATATTTTTCTTATGGATTTACAGTTAAATATAATTGTTCAATAATATTATTGATGACAAATTCGCTACCATGAATTTATCCCATTGTTTCGTATTTTGTTCTATAGTGTGGTTTCGAGGTACGTTGGAATAATTCACTGGTCACTTCTGGTCTTCATTGAATGGGGAGCCATAAAGAAACCCGACCTATATATATATATATTATCGTGGAGTCACACTAACGAAATATTCACAGGAAAATCCTCAACAAGTTTCTAGACAATGATTAGGGAACTTTCGCACTGAAAACTAGTTGCAAAATATTTATTTAATATTTATATTTAATTGCATAATTTTACGTTTTTAGTGGCAAAGGCGTGGACCTACTATCACCGTAGATTAAACTAATCTATGGCAAGGATTCACAATATCATTTTGGGTGGGCGTGTGATCGAAGCCCTTCTTCCCAGCTTTGAGGCATGGCTTGAAAGCGATGGACGCACCACTTACCATCTCACCCAAGTACTGACCGGACATGACTGCTTCGGGCAGTACTTGAACAGAATAGGCAGAGAAATTCGACGCGTCGCTAGCCACTCAAATGCTCAATGTCAATTTGCAACTCAATGTCATTTAATCATTGTCTAGAAACTTGTTGAGGATTTTCCTGTGAATATTTCGTTAGTGTGACTCCACGATAATATATAAGGCACAGCGCCATCTAGTTTATGTTTTGTGAATTAATGCTACAACTTACCTCTAATAGCTGTTCTGTGACAATTTCTATTAATATTTCATATGACTTTACAGACAATCATTTTTGAAGTTATACTTCTTTTGGCGCGTTATGGAAAAATGATGAGAGTAAATTTTTACGATGCGCACACCGTCACAAAAAACTGACACCATGAAGTTAGCTATAGTCAACATTGTCAAAAAATGGTTTGACAGTGTACACTTTCAATTGTTAAAGTCTGTGATATTTAAATAAACTTTATTTAACTAGATAATGCGTTTTTTTTCCAATGTATTAAATACCTTTTTTCTATTGTTGGTGTCGTTATTTCTACAAACGTAGAATAAGGCAAAAGATAAAATTTTTGAAAACATTTTTATCTTGTTACGCCAAAGAAGTATAACTTTTAACGCGTGAACTTACTTACACACACAATTTTTTTTTCAATTAATACTAAAAGTATTATTATTTAGATAGGCGCAAAAAGTTGTTTGTTGCTTGTTTTTCTTATGATAGTGTGAGTAATTTTTTACACAATATTATCTTTTACATCTTCGTCATAAAATCTATTTACATAACTTCGAGATAAATCTATTTACAAACCTATTTATATGTTTGCAAGCCAATTATGCTTATTTAACTTATATAAACCTGTGTTTTGTGACACTATTGGTGTCCAAAATAATTATAATATATTATTTTAGGGCGAAGTAGCTAACCAGCATACCATTATCGTGTTTTAGTACTTGACAAGCTGTGGGTAGCAATAGCACAATGGCTCACGTCGATGTATATACATAATCGACTGAGTTAAGCAACGACGGGTGCGGTCGGTTTGTAGATGGGTGACCGCTTCTGGCAAAATTTCATGGGCATTACCGTGCTTCGGAGGGCACGTTAAGCCGTCAGTCCTGAATGTTTTCAATGGTAAAAACAATAGTTAAGCCAAGTCAAAGATCTTGGCTTGAGAACATTGGACCTGTATTGGCCAGTAATTTTTCCACCAATCCGTATTGGTGCAGCGTGGTGGAGTATGCTGTAGACCTCCCACAGCTGTGACTGTAGGGGGAGACCCATGCGTGGAATGTCTATGGGTTGCAAGCAAGCAAGTTTTGGGTAAAAATTTATTTAAACCATTATTACATTATGTAACAATATCTACAGATATAGGCCTCTTAAGACCTCTTTATTATAAGCTTTGGCTTTCATTTGTATCACGCTTGCGCAGAACAACCCTGTATTTTATTGATGGGCGAAAATCAGTAGGCGAGTGAAGATCTGCGGAGAAGTTCATAAAACGAAGAGTGTTAGAGAAAACCGGCAGCCATGTCGGGCAACATAGGAATGGAACAATTGATTCCAATTGTGAATAAGCTTCAAGATGCCTTCACTCAGTTGGGTGTTCACATGCAGTTAGATCTACCACAAATAGCAGTTGTCGGTGGTCAATCTGCTGGAAAAAGTTCTGTTCTCGAGAATTTTGTCGGCAGGTACGTAATTCATTTAAATGATCACATAAAATTATTTGAGTCATTTTTATTCAGCTTTGCTTTTATTGGTATTTTATTATGATGTTGTAGCCTCTAATATTATTTACCTGAATTTAATTAATATAAATTAAATGTTAACCAAAATAACATTTAATTTTTAGTAGATTAATGATGTTCATCATTATTACTTATATTGACTGCATATAAAGTTACTTGCAATATCATCCTACTATTGCATAACTTTCGTGTCGATTCCCATTTAGTTAGTTCATATTATCAATTAGGTTTTTAAGATGTGGAGTAGAAATAGGTTTAGTTATTCAAAACGATTTGTAAAAACAGCCATTCACGATAAAATACTATTTTTGATACTACTTTCGCATGACTGCCCTATATTTGGTGCGCATGTCACGCAGTATTGATTTCTGTATACGTGAAACATATTTGTTTTTAAGCGATAATTTTATGGATGCTAGCATGGAATTAATTGTTACATTAAAATTATTGATTTAATTGAATAGTAACTTATTTTTTTTTTTTTCTATAAATTTCTTTTTTAAAATGGAACGCATCGTAAAGATTAAAATATAATAACACTCTACAGTCTGCTCTATGGCTACTGTTGAAATAAGAAAATAACTAATCTGTGGTAACCATAACCAACCGCCCACCTACCACCACCATATTGAAAAATAAATTAGTTTGTCGATGTTGTGAAGGACAGAGGATTAAATGATGAGCCATTAATTAGTGTTTTTGAGGTGAAAATAATTGATGTGTCGTTTAAAAAATGTCTGGGAATTTTGGAATGCAGCAGTTAATTCCCATTGTGAACAAATTGCAAGATGCATTTGTTCAAATGGGCGTCCACATGTCTTTAGATCTTCCACAAATTGCAGTTGTGGGTGGTCAATCGGCAGGAAAAAGTTCGGTGCTAGAAAATTTTGTCGGCAGGTAAACGTTATTGTTTAAACAAAGGAATAAGTTACCAGCTTTAGGTCTAAACTATTTTAAAAATCATCGATTTATCTGGAGTCTTATCACGACTAATTATGTTTTAAAGTATTTACCTACTTTCCGCTAGATAAAAGAAAATGTTGGCCAGAGTTACAATTTAACTTTGAAAAATAATTTGGTAATATAAAATTACTGATGTTGATTTGAGTTTTTTTAAAAATCATATTATTATATGGGGCTTAGCAGTGTTCCATGCTACTGTAGATCCACATTTTGTACTTACACTAATTTGATATTGATTTCATTAAATATTTCATCTTTGAAATTATTGGCACTTGACAAAATATTAAAAAATGAAATGTATGTGAAGCAGGGGAAGCAGGTAAATGATAGTTCACTATCTATATAATACACAAAGTTTGTGCTCTATAAATTTGCCATAGAAATAGGTTTAATTCTATATTTGAAATTGCTGCTAGACGCAGACCAACTTACCCCTATAAATTCTAAACTTTTATTCTTGTTTACTCAGAAATGATACATTTATATTATATTCATGATGAATCATCAAGGAGTCCATGAATTTTATGCTGTCTTCGAACCATTCAATTTCACACTGGCCACTTATGAATAGTCCTTACCACTCGCAATGTAGTTTCTCTAAAGGCACAAGCAAGCAAGGCACTAGAATTTGGATAATTAATGTTACTTGTAGTAATAAGAATACATTTTTATTGTTCAGTAGGCCTCCAATTACATGTTATGAAATTACCATGTGATAAAATTGTTATAATAATAAGAATATATTAAAAGCTGAATGTTACATTTGTTCACATGTTCACATTTGTCAAATTTGATATGCCAAAATAGTTAAGTTTTGAAAAAAAAAAAAAAAGCCTGGCCCTGGTTTATGTGGTTAAAGTTGTATATTGTTTAATTTTGCAGTATTAGTAAAAAAAGTTTGCCTAAGTTATGATTATGATAGTATCATTAAAATTCTTGATGGGACTCATGTCAGATAGTTTTATCACTTAGGAGCAGAATGACCTAATTTACTATCATGTAATCCTTATCACTTAGTGACAACTGTTTCATTGTACATCAATCTTTGTAGTGTATGCAATAATTTGCAAAAAGATCTAAGAATATTCTTTCACCTATATTTAGTGTCCCGTAAATTAATTATATTACATTAATCTTTATAAACAAATAGATTGTCCAAGGAATTTACAATCATGTTTGTAAACATTGATTGTTAGGTTACTACACTATGTTTTGATAACATTTATTTGGAATTTCTATATCATTGTTTAATATTTTTATTATTTCTTTGCTCCATCATTACTTTACTGTTTATAAATATATTCCTTCCAAAAGGTACCCCCTTCTTTTCATAAGCCCTTCTTGCTGTGGATCAACACATTGACACTGTTGGGACTGACCCCAATAAATATACATTAAAAATTTTAAGATTCAATAGTCAACTAGGATACCCCTATAATTTTTTTCAATCTACAGTTGTAACAGTTTCAATTTGAATGAAACTTCATTTTGAACAAATATTATAATACGTATGTATTTGTATATTAACTGTACAGTGGAATATAAATCTCTAACAAAGAAACAGCAATTTTTTGTGTGGTCAATATCACACAAGAATATAAATGTAATGTGTAATGCATAGTAATTAATATAATGTTAATTTTAATACATAGATTTGTGGATATTATATTATGATATTATGATTTGAGAGTTTATTCATGACACTTGTTCATGAGTCACAACTTTATGACCTCATTAATCTTAATAAGTGAATGAATGTCTGTAAAACAATTGTTAGTATTGAGGAATATTGTTATCTTCCTAAATATGATTTACCATAGTACATTAAAATAAATATAATGGGTGGAATTTCTAACTTCACCTGGAGAGAAAGTATACTAAATACTGGAGATAGTCTATTTTACTGAAATGAATAATTTTTGTATTATTAAAATAAGTAAAACTGCATACTAATATTTTAAATAGGTATACGAAAATTCACCTGGGATTCGATCTGCAAAATTCCAACAAAAGCAAACTGCACTTTTATGTATCAATCGATAGCGTCATAACATAAGGATCAAAAAAAAATGTCTAATAAACATAGTAAATACAATAGGACAAGATAAAACACTTTTTTCAAGGGCTTTGACTATGATAATATTCAGATCGCAATGAACATTTTTTAAATTGTACAATTGTTTAAATCTAATTGATTCAATATTTTGAATTATTGTTTCGCTTACCTTACAAATATGTTATAACAAATTATATATATACAATATACAAGGTGTCCCAAAATTCAACGATAATCCTGAACCAGAGGATGGCCCTGCTAATGACTACTCCAGGAAAAAAAAGAAAAAAAAAATATCTCGATTTTCTTTCAAATTACATAATAAAAAGGAAATTCTTAGAAAATTGACACCCCTCATGATATTTTTAACTACCATGACCACAATTTTTGAGATATTTCTGATATTTTTTTTGTATCCGTGACCTAAGTAGTACTGCTATCTACCACAAATCTTAAAATTTCTATAATGTCTGTAGTTTTCACACAATAAACAATTAAAATCATTGTTTTCCCAAAAAATTTTGATCAAATTTACTTTCAGTCCACTTTCACTCATTGTGGTGTAAAAAAAAAGTATGGACACCACTATGGCAAGTTTTTTTAAAAGTTGACGCAACTAATCAAGATTCCAAAATGGTATAATACTCTTGGAAAACTAGTCACAAAAAAAAAGTGTAATATTTCTAAACAAGAACCAAATTTCATAAATTATACTTGTTGATAGTTATCATGTGCCCAAAATATGATTTTTGTTGTAAATTTCTTGGATTTAAATGGGACATGTGTGTAGTCAAACTAATTTAGAAGACAGAGATAGATAGAGAGAGATTACATGTTAGTCAGAGGTAGATGTAGATGTCGTTATCAAATAACAATAGGGCAGGTAGAGAAGTTGCTGTTCTCAGCAGTCAGTACGCTCTGCTTCTTTCTTTACTGTACACCGTTAAGTATTCAATTGACGTGTGAATCAAGTAATCTGCAAATTGAACTGACTTTGCATTATTTTTGACTGTTTAACTTTAACTGGGCCCTTTGAGTTACAAGGAAACTTAGATGGAAATAATTATTTGAACTTTTTACAAAATAACTTGCCAGACTTATTAGAAGACGTGCCTTTAAGTGATTTACAAAACATGTGGTTTTAAAATGATGGTCGCCCAGCTCACTATGCCCATCCTGTGCGAGACTACTTAAACCAAGAGTATCCAGGGCGTTGGATCGGTCGACTTGGTCCTATCTTATGACTACCCCTTTCACCCGATCTAAACCCCCAACACTTCTTCTATTGGGGTTGTCTCAAAGACAGGATCTACTCAAACATTTTTCACCACCAAAAAACCTATTTTGGGCACAAAGTAAAAGTTATTACTAATCGACAAGAACAATTTTTGAAATATGGTTCTTGTTTAGAAATATTATACTTTTTTTTTGTGACTAGTTTTCCAAGAGTATTATACCATTTTGGAATCTTGATTAGTTGCGTCAACTTTTAAAAAAACTTGCCATAGTAGTGTCCATACTTTTTTTTTACACCACAATGAGTGAAAGTGGACTGAAAGTAAATTTGATCAAAATTTTTTGGGAAAACAATGATTTTAATTGTTTATTGTGTGAAAACTACAGACATTATAGGAATTTTAAGATTTGTGGTAGATAGCAGTATTACTTAGGTCACGGATACAAAAAAAATATCAGAAATATCTCAAAAATTGTGGTCATGGTAGTTAAAAATATCATGAGGGGTGTAAATTTTCTAAGAATTTCCTTTTTATTATGTAATTTGAAAAAAAATCGAGATATTTTTTTTTTCTTTTTTTTCCTGGAGTAGTCATTAGCAGGGCCATCCTCAGGTTCAGGATTATCGTTGAATTTTGGGACACCTTGTATACAGTATAAATATGTTATAACAAATTTTTTAAATTAGGTTTGCTTAGATCTACTTCAACTCATCAATGCCCTATAATACATTGTCTCTGATTGTTTTTTTTTTATAACCATTGGAGAATGAAATTGAATGGGTATGACATTTATCTTTTTTTTCTTTCAGAGACTTTCTGCCCCGAGGATCTGGTATTGTTACACGAAGACCTCTAATCTTGCAGCTTATAAATGGCAACACAGGTAGGCATATATAATAAAATCTTGTTGATACAATTCAACTATGATATTATTTTCATCTTTTACGATAAAACCGAGTCAATTTAAATGCCCGTAATTTATAGATCAGATAGTATCATACACTACTTCAGATCGGATCATCATCTAGGTGACTAAAATAACGTATGTGCCTAGCGCATATTTTCCCTAAAAGTCTTGTATTTTCACCAACAGTTTGTCTGATCATTAACCTTCAACCGCTCGCGCTATACTTACGTGCAAAGACCTAATTGTGTGCGAGCGTTTAAATGTAATGTTTGTAATAATTACCTCTATCCGGAGTCTTTTTTGGTTTGGACGTGTTCCATTACAATACAAGAATATTAACGTTTTATTAATAATCCCATTGTTGTTGTTGGTATGAATGTTAGGTACCTTGGTACTTGTACTCTGTTATTCTGTGGTATTATGTAAAGAGGGGACTTTGATATGGTATCTACTTACTGAAAAGGGGACAATTTAATCGCGGAAGAACCTATTTTTCTGTTGAGGGATCACTAAAAAGGTACCTATTGTCCTTATTTATTAAATCCGTTATGTTGTATGTCTGTACTATCGTAAATTTGGTATAAACTTTGGCAGTGGGTGAGGCACAGGGTGTTAGAGATAAACATAATTTTAGTCCTTTCAAGGTGACTGATTTTCCCAGATTTAACCTGACCTTAGGATCTTAGGATTGGTAGATTGAAATAAAGAAGTCTGTAGCGATCTTGCGGGTTAGTGAAAATCGACAAAATGAGAGAATAGACGACCCCGATACGCAGTCTTCAGAATTTCGGAAACAAATATTATTCCGAGTTCATTCAGAGTACAGCAACTCATGTTTTACTGTACTGTATTTTGTAACTGTTTACATCACAAATTTGAAAGTAGAATAAATTGACATTTACCATAATTTGGAAAAAATATTATCACAAGTAGATGACTTTTGCGCCACCTTTCATATTGAATACGTCTTGACAGAATTCGCGGAGTTCCTACACTGCAAGGGCAAGAAGTTTACAGACTTCAATGAAGTACGCGCCGAGATTGAAGCCGAGACCGACCGCGTCACCGGCTCCAATAAGGGCATCTCGCCCGTGCCGATCAACTTGCGCGTCTACTCGCCGAATGGTATGTTATTTGGACTTTGCCATATATTGGAATTTCAATGTTATTTAATGTAATGTGCAATGATCTATATGCTAAGAGTAAATTATACTCTTTAAAAGTGTTAAAAAAAAAGTGTCATAATTATGTAATGCGTTATATTACCAGTGCATGTATTTTGAATCAAAACCTCTATTCCCTTTTAGTATAAAATAAGCCAAGGCTATTGAGCCTTTTGAAAAGGTTTGTGTTGACTATTTCATTAGCCCGATCCGATCCCCGTATCCGAATCGCCGTATCCCACCCACAAGCTCCGTATCTAGTTGTGGACCCTCCGTGTTAGCTAGTTCCTTTTCGTTGCTCCGTATCAATAAAATTGGTATCAATTCATAGTATCGTGGCATTGTGTATCGGTATCTTCTTTGATGATCGGACAAAAACCGAAACGACACGGGTCGGCCAGTATAGTGCGGCGTGTCGTAGTGGTGTATTAAGGCCGCGTACAGAGATCGCCATCCTTTTCGATTTCTGAAAATCAATGACGAAGGGATCCTTGGTTCACCTAACATTCCGATTTATTTTCAATACAGTGAAGTGATCCTTATAGTGTATCGAGTGAGAAAAGCCCCTAGATCAAATATTGAAATTTCTTTTTTCAGAATTCTATTTTTAGTGTCATGAATAAAACATTAAAAAAACACAGTTAACCGTAACCGCCTTTAACATATTTTTCTCTAAAAGTTAGATAAGCGGTCTATTGTGGATATTTAAAGCGATATATAGTTGTAAAAAATAATTGCATTAAAATGTGTCTTAAATAAACTATTGAATAAATAAATGGTTTCTATTATATACAGTACATTTAAGTTTATCTATTGATAGGACCTTTATATCTACTTATCGGTTTCTATGACTGAATACAGAGCTGTTACGATTGAGATTTTTTCCAACGTTAACTGAGTCATACTAGTCTTATACCTACGTCATTAATCATCTATTTAGTTCTTAGCTTCTCAAGCATAACAAGAAGCCTTCTAGAAAAAAAGATATGTGTAATAATATATGTATGTATATATATGATAATGTTTGTAATATGAATAATTATCTGTTATTGTTGGTTTAGTGGTCGCAAGCACGACTGCTAATCTAGAGAGTCTCGGTTCGATCCCCGAAAAGGGCAACAACTATTGGGTTTATGTATGATTTGTGCTTGGTGTATGGCAATAGTCTCACCAACGATTACAAGGGACCTAATACGTAACTGGTAAAATGTGGGTGTATACTACACACATCTGCTACCCCTTTGGGGAAAATAAAAGGCATGATGTTATTATGTTATCATAAGTACAATATTCGTTATGTTAACTAGACTATTTAAATAAAGTGACGAGTCAGTGGAATGCAAAACTGACCAAGGGTCTGTTTTTTATTATTGAAAACATTCTAAGATTAGCCATGGCATCAGGCTGCTTACAACGATTACAGTTGAGTACTTGTGTCTAATCACTAATCCCGGTAACCTTGTTACCTACGTGATTACTAGTACGTCGTAGGTATCTATAGTAGGTACATATCTATATTTTATATGGATACATTATACGAGCTTGTAGCACCTACTACTGCCGCCCATTACACCCGTGACAGCCTCGATCGAAGTTGGTCTTAGGTGTGTTGCTACTCCTGAGAATTAAGATGGGCGCCCCTACTAAAATGTAACCGGAAACCATACCCATCTAGCCGGAACATAATTATGTAGGTACTATAAAAACAACTATACATTGAAGAAATGAATTATGGGGACATTGG
This sequence comes from Carterocephalus palaemon, assembly GCA_944567765.1. Classification (NCBI taxonomy): domain Eukaryota; kingdom Metazoa; phylum Arthropoda; class Insecta; order Lepidoptera; family Hesperiidae; genus Carterocephalus; species Carterocephalus palaemon. The sequence goes on along the minus strand of OX155641.1, from coordinate 10,602,004 downwards.
GGAGGCGGTACCCGGGCGAACTCTTTGTTACGTTAGGTTAGGTTTTATAATAGTTTACTACCCAAAAAACCTTAATGGGTTTGCAAAAGCAGAATTATCTAGGTACGTAATAATATAAACACACTTATTTTACTGGCTTAAATTAAAATATTGCTTTAATTTGTTGTGATTATGTTGAGAAAATATTATTCGTTTATACGATTTATGTAGCGTCCACTATCAGTGTGCCCTATGTATAACAATTTATGTTATTAACCTGTTATAAAGTATTTTGTCATTTTTTCTCAAATACTGAATAGAGTTTAAGAAGACAAAACACTATTGTTAAAATAGGTTTATTATTTTTTATGAATATCAGGATTCGTCTTTTAAAACATATCCCTAATTTTAATGGCATATAAGATGAGTAAGTATATGAAGTATATCAGTATATCTTATCAGTAAAGCCACTATTACTATTACCCTGGTTTACAAAAAATCACATAAGAATTTCCTTTAATGTAGTTCAAGAGCGAACTTAATTTCTGGTGGCATTCTCAACCATTCAGTTACCTTACATCAAGATTACGAATTTTATAATACGCTTACGCTTAGGCTTAGGCTTCTAGTTACCTAGAGTACGGAGTACGGACTCTAGGTAACTGGAAGCCTAAGCCTAAGCCAGAAGAATATTTACATTAATAAGCGTTCTAAAATGCACCCATCAGTGATTTGTTTGCATTAATCATCTGAATGCCAGCAGTGACGCCTTGTAGTTGTATGACGGGATTTTTATCATGTAATACATACGTTGACTCACCAACATTGATAAGTGGCTGAGATAAGTTGTTTTGGCTTGGTAATTAAAAATTCAAAGTATTACTTTAAACAATTATTTCGTTTAAGTAGATATGCTAGGTAATTGTTTAGCTCCCATTTTTACTGAAGAGGGAGGGTAATGTGCTTATCAGTCTCTGTGTGTATGTATGTATGTATGTACAGCTAGCGATGTCGAATGTAATAATTGGCATTTTTAATTTTTGTACTGAGACTTGTATATACTCGTAAAATAGAAAGAAAAAGGTGTGTGGACTTCAGTTTTACGTGAGAAATTTCAACTAGTTTAGTAAAGTAAAACACATATTTGTGACCTACTGAGACTGAATTGCAATTGATTTATCGTTAATTAGGTTAATCAGCTTGATATAAATAATAAAAAATATCCACTTTTGTTTCAATAGGTTTAAAATTTAAAAGCAATCTAAAGAAAGTGGTGAATAATCGGCTTACCAGTCGGCGGGATTGATTTACGTCAGCATGTAACGAGATTGTGATTTTTCAAGATACATGTTATATTAGTATGCAATACTCGTGTCGAGTGTTGACTGACCCAGTTGCTCATTCAGTATTCCTCTATACATATAACCTAAACCCGCCAGCTTATTAACTACCCTAGGGTCATTTAATTACATATTGAATGTTTAAAAGTTCAGTGGATTAGTTAAATTTAATGAATACGTACAATCTAAAAATTATAGCATATTTATTAGCTGTCTATAATCAGAGCTGAATATCACTTACGACCTCCCCCTGACCAAAACCATCACTACCGCCATCACCATTTCTTTGTCCCACTCTTAGGCACGGGATGGGATCGGAATTGGAGGGGTATGGCCCAGGGTTGTTGCTGATGTAGGTTTTTTCAATATCAGCTGATGCTGATTTTTTAAATTAATATCAGCTGATGCTGATGCTGATTTTATTAAAACATGAAATTGAAACTATGAAGTTGTTGGTAAAAGTGATAACTTTATTAGGCATTTTAAATAAAAGGGAAATTATAATAATACTGTGACTTTTAATTATCAAAAACAATCAGTCTTCGTAAATGCGGTGGTTGGGCCCCGGAGGGATTATATGTATTGGTAATATTGATTTTAATACCATTATTACCATAATTATTTCTCCACGGGGTTTGCCTGGATAGCTACCACCCTTGAGCATGAGTCAGCCGCCAAACGACTCGTGTTCCAGCTGGGGGCTTGAGAGCCAGATCTTTCTTTCTTTTTCTTCTCTCTTTCTTGGCCGGCAACGCATCAGTGATGCCTTTGTTTGGTGTTCGCTCGAAGAACGACTGACAATTTTACGATCTTTGATTGGTCAAAAACCTACGCCGTCATATCTAAGCCCCGCCTTCAACGGTCTTGTCACGACTGGAATATCAGCAATAAAATCAGCATCGATTAATGCGGATGCTGATGCTGATGCTGATGTTGAAACCAATGCTGATAATCCGCTGATGCTGATGCTGATGCTGATATTCGCAACAACCCTGGTTTGGCCGTAGTTCACCACGCTGAACAACAGCACATTAGTAATTATATGTTGTTTGAAAATAACTAAAAAACATGCTTGTGTAATGAAGTATACGACTCGTAATTTAATACAAGCCAAAGTAGCCCCTAACACTAATATTACGTTTTTTTTTGATTGGTGAACGTGAAAGAAAACATGTGTTGTGATGTGGTGATAATCTTTACGGTAGCTCTGATCTCTGTGCATTTTGCTGTGCAGCATTTTTATAGCGTGCGGGCACAGAAGCGCGAGCGGTACAAAACATAGGCGAGCTTCAACCGTAGCAACGTTAAGAACTGTCATATATATGGCTTGGTCCAACCTACGAGTATACCTGTATATAATTTTTTGTCCAGTGCTCAACCTGACCCTGATCGACTTGCCGGGGCTAACCAAAGTCCCGATCGGCGACCAACCGATAGACATCGAGGCGCAGATCAAGGGCATGATCTTTCAGTTCATCCGCCGCGAGTCCTGCCTCATCCTCGCCGTCACGCCCGCCAACACTGATTTGGCGAACAGCGATGCCCTTAAACTTGCCAAAGAAGTGGACCCTCAAGGTATGACTTCCTCAGTTCTTCCTCATTTACTTATCACTTTCAACATGGCCATTGTGTCACTCAGTTCGACCCAATTTACTCATAACTTCCCTCTTTCATAAAGGTTCATAACCAGAAGTAGATTACAATATTATAAATTTTGCTTTAGTGTCTCCATTATAGATGGTTTTCCATTTTTTTTTCTAGTTAGTTGATTACTGCACGTGGTGAAAATTTCTATAATTTACGTCGTTCGGGCCAACTTTCCACACGACCACATGGCACACCCATTGATAGGTCGTGTCGTGCTGGCTTTAGTCCCATTGTAGATTGGTTTGGTCATATTTGACAAGTACAATTGACCATTTACCTAATAACCTAATTTTAACTCTTCTTTTTTTATAAATTGATCATTACTTTTTTGGGTGACCTCTTAGTGTTAGATGTTATGACTACTTTTTCGTTGATCATTACTTTTCGTGTGATAATAATTTTGTGCATCAATTACGGTGAATGCACGAGTGTGCCATATTTATTATTAGATTAGCTTTTACCCGCGGCTCCGCCCGCGTGGTTAAAGGGAATTAACAATGAGTTGTTTATCATACATGACATATTTGTGGTGGATGAATACTTACAGTTCCAGAATTAAAAGATACTTAGAGAAACCTGAGGTAATGCTGACCGCAGATAAAGTGTACGTAAACTGACTTACTGGAGCAAATAAAAAAACATCGATATCTTCAAATGGGGATGTTTTACCGCGGTAAAAAGTAGCCTACGTCACTCTCCACCCTCCTCACTATCACCACACACAAAAACTATATCACAAACCAAGAATTAATCTACTTTGCAATAATCCGCGAACAAAAACGTATGGTGATGTATGTATACCGGTGAGCTCACTTTGCGATTAACCATCGCGTGCATCGTAGAGTCTACTTACCCTGAGGATGCCTTGTTTTGGGGCGAAACACGTGTTGGTGTGTGTATGTTGGTGTGTGTATTCATTTATCGCATGTGCATGTTTTCCTGCGTGGGAGGGAGGGAGGTGTTACGTGCATGAAAGTATACATACATCACCATACGTTTTTGTTCGCGGATTGTTGCAAAGTAGATTAATTCTTGGTTTGTAACAATGGAGTTCCGCAAAGTAACGCCTGATACAATTAATTATCTTAAAAACCATATCATTTAATAGCTTCGTTGCGACGTGAAAGCCGGACAAACAAACAAATAAACAAACAAACACACTTTCACATTTATAATATTAGTATAGTATTGATGCACAAGTAGTGGCGTATTCACTGGCGATATTGCCGCACAGGTCTCCGCACGATCGGCGTGATCACCAAGCTGGACCTGATGGACGAGGGCACGGACGCGCGCGACGTGCTCGAGAACAAGCTGCTGCCGCTGCGCCGCGGCTACATCGGCGTCGTCAACCGCTCGCAGAAGGACATCGATGGCCGCAAGGACATATCGGCCGCGCTTGCCGCTGAGCGCAAGTTCTTCCTCAGGTACCTATCGCTGTAATACCAACAGCTTAATGCTGAGTGCAGACCATTTGCAGTGTAACACTGCAACATATATAAATATCTAAGCATAGTATAAATGTATTATATGTACCTACTTTTAAGTGTCTATTGTTTGTTTGTATCATATTTGTATATGTTGTAGTGTAATTTCTGCAATAAACGTTATTCTATTCTATTCTATTCTATTCTAATATAACACGCCCTAAACCTAACGTTGAGCAAAGAATGCTTGTCTCCATACATCCATTCATGAGTTTTTCGTGGGCCACTGCTGGACATGGGCCTCCCTCAATCCTTCCGGTTCTGTGACATTTGAATCTTCCCCACAGAACAACTGTGAGAGGTCTAGAGCATACTCCATCATGCTGCTTCATTGCGGATTATTGAAGGGTTCCATCCATGAGTTTTTCAAGGGCCACTGCTGGACATGGGCCTCCCTCAATCCTTCCGGTTCTGTGCCATTTGAATCTTCCCCACAGAACTGCGAGAGGTCTAGAGCATACTCTGCTGCTTCATTGCGGATTGGTGAAGGGTTCCATCCATGAGTTTTTCGAGGGCCACTGCTGGACATGGGCCTCCCTCAATCCTTCCGGTTCTGTGCCATTTGAATCTTCCCCACAGAACTGCGAGAGGTCTAGAGCATACTCCATCATGCTGCATCATTGCGGATTGGTGAAGGGTTAGTGGCCAACCTAGTGTTGAATGTTCTCAAGCCACCTGAAGGTTTTCGACAAGGCTTACATATACCGACCGCGCCCGTCGTTGCTTAACTCTGTCGATCACATGGAATCGTTGCGAGTTATTAGTGTCTACAGTACCATAAGCTTAAGCTGTAAAATAATGTAAGGGGAAGAATTTGTTATATGTACTTTTAAGCTTAGAATACAAAAATACTTTATTGTACACCATATTTAAACTCATAAACAGCACATTATATAGTATTATTTATAGATCTTAAATTTTTATTTGGCAAAGCCGTTGAAAATTCTTGAATATGTACCAAATTTTACCAAATATCACCCCCATTAATTGTATGTTTCTGTTTAAATTTGATTTTTCAATAATATCCTATTGTTTGGCTGCTAACGTACCCTTGCCCTCTGTTCCAGCCACCCGTCGTACCGGCACATTGCGGACCGGCTGGGGACGCCGTACCTGCAGCGCGTGCTCAACCAACAGCTGACGAACCACATCCGCGACACGCTGCCCGGCCTCAGGGACAAGCTGCAGAAGCAACTGCTCACCCTCGAGAAGGACGTCGATCAGTACAAGCACTTCCGCCCCGACGATCCCTCCATTAAGACCAAGGCGATGTTGCAGTGAGTATTCCTCGCGGCACCAAAATTTAGCTCTGAACGAAATCCGGAGGGGATAGCTGCGCATGGGGATCAGTGCGGGGGACATAATCGCTGCGACCCCATAGACGTCCCACTGCTGGGCACGGGTCTCTCCCACAGACACTTCTGCGGGAGTTCTAGAGCATACTCCACCACGCTGCTCCAATGCGGATTGGTGGAGGGGTTAGTGGCCAACCCAGTGTCGAATGTTCTCAAGCCACCCGAAGGTCTTCGACAAGGCTTGACGACTGTTTCCAGCATTGAAAACAACCGGGACCGACGGCTTTACGTGCCCTCCGAAGCACGGTAGCGCCCATGAAATTTTTTGCCACTAGCGGTCACCCATCCACAAACCGACCGCGCCCGTCGTTGCTTAACACTTTCGATCACATTGAATCGAAGCGAGCCACTGGGCTATGGACGCTACGGGGAACATAATACGGCTGGTGAACCAATCGGCACATACAACATACAACATACAACCCGCTCACCCTGCGCAAGACGATACCGTGATTACGAATTCTACGTATTCAATGTCAGAGCGAGACTTGGATACTGGTCCGTATAACAGAACAAAGATTATTTGGGGCTCAACTTAAGTATACGTTTTACTTATTTATTAATTAATCTTTATTGAACCACATAGGTACAAATGGCGAGCTTAATGCATAAAGCATTCTCTATGTTTTTCATGTGGAGTGATTACTTCCTATATAAAGAAATGACCACCCTACGTCCCACTCGTGTTTAAGCTCCAAGCTTAAATTGATTAAGAATCTAGCCTTACTCACTGGTCCGCCCAAACATAACGACGATAAAATTACTTAATAGCAAAGAATGCATCTCTATAATAACGAAGACTCGAGAGAAGAATACGGTTACACTATTAAAATTGTCGTTGGGCGATACACTACGTTTGTCTGTGGCCAGTGCCAATATTTATTTCTTTTTTCATAAATAGTATTAGGTGTAGTAATAAACGGAATTCAAGCGGGGGGTGTTTGTGGTAACCAATGATTTTCATAGTTTTTATTTTTAACTAGCTTTTACCCGCGGCTCCGCCCGCGTGGGAAAAGGGAATTCAAAATTCAAAATTCAAAATTCAAATAATTTATTTCGCTATGAGGTGATTACACACGCTTAACGAAAGTCTAGGTAACTACAAACTACTTAAAGAGATATAAAGAGATATAAATTAACAATGCCATCTGTTAACAACATCCGGAACTAAATATCTAGCAAATAACAAAACGTCGATATCTTCCCATGGTGATGTTTTACCGCGGTAAAAAGTAGCCTACGTCACTCTCCACCCTCCTCACTATCTCCACACACAACAACCATACCATATAATAGCTTCGTTGCGACGTGAAATCCGGACAAACAAACAAACACACTTTCACATTTATAATATTAAGTATGGATAGTATGGAATGTATGTTAACTTGTCTGTTCCCAGAATGATACAAACGCTGCAAACGGACTTCGAGAGGACGATCGAGGGCTCCGGCTCAGCGCAGATCAACACGAACGAGCTGTCGGGCGGCGCGAAGATCAACCGGCTGTTCCACGAGCGGTTCCCCTTCGAGATCGTCAAGATGGAGTTCGACGAGAAGGAGTTGCGCAGGGAGATCGCGTTCGCCATCCGCAACATTCACGGTATCAGGGTCAGTATCGATAGAGCCTTTAGCACTTTTTTTTTTATGGATAAAAGATAGCAAACGAGCTTGCAGCACCATCCATCCGCTGCCGCCCATGACAACTGTGACTGACTTTGAACAAGACTCAATTAGGGACTGGGATGGTTAGTCCAATTAGTTGAGAGAGTTAATTAGAACATTAGTTGGTCAGTTCGTTAGTAGGTATAAGGACTGTTATTGATACATAGTTATTCCTATTAGTTGGTGTTAGTAATAGTCCAGTTAGTACTTGTTAGTAGTCAGTCACAGATGTGTTGCTACCCTTGAGGACTAAGATGGTCGCCTCTAAAGAAGTGTAACCGGAAACCACACCTTTCCAACCGGACCATAATTGCTTTAAAAACAATTATTACACGGCAGAAATGGTACTAGGTACCGTGGCGGGCGGTGGTACTGTCCGTGAAGAAGACAAACAGGCCAGGGTCTCGTCCATAGCCCAATGTTTCGGCGTCGATTCCATGTCATTCAGAGTAAAACAACGAAGGCCCCGTTAGTTGTTCAAATGGCAAACATTTCATCCGTGCGTCGTAGGGTACCTTAAGCAGACTGTCCCTGTTGTTTTCAATGGTTAAAACAATCGTTAAGCCTTTTCAACCTTTGGGTGGTTTGAGAACGTTCTAGACTGGGTTGGCTACAAACCCGTCCACCAATCCACATTGGAGGAGCGTGGTGGAGTATCATCTAGACCTCCCGCAGCTGTGTCTATGGGGAATTCGTGCCCAACAGTGGGACGCCTATGGGTTGTAGCTTATCAGAACAGAGCCAACAATAGGCTCCTTAGCAATAGGCTTAAGGGGCCTGTAATAACTGGTGAAATTGAATTTACTAGTCGCCTCTGCTTACTTCTTCGAGGATATACAAGCACGATGCGTCAACGCACATGCACGATAACCAATTTTACCTTACCACAAAAGTCTTCCGAATTCAGGGACTGAGTTAAAATAAGTGAGTAAAGAGTAAAAATATATTGGCACATCAACCCGCTAATATATTAGGATCGATCGTACTGCTTCCCAAAAAAAGTCAAAAATAGTTTATGCTGCGTCCTGACATATATTTTTTTTGTAGTGAAGTACTACTTACTTGTAAAATTATTTTAAAACTTGTCATGTAAAAATAAAAATGATAGTGATTTCAATAAATATTATAATCTAAATATTACACTCTAAAAAAAATTTTTTTTTAAAAGCTTTTATAACTTTTTTTTTATTTTCATGCATTGTCATCGGAACCTAATATGTGTGCCAAATTTCAGCTCGATAGCTTCAGAGGAAGTGGGTGAAATATTGATTGCAAGATTCCAGGACATACATACTTACATGAATGAATGAATAATACGAGTGAAGTTAAATAAAAGCTTTTAAAAAATAAGAATAAAAACTCTGTGTCTGTTGCTGGGAAATAAAATAAAAATGTTTGATAACAAAGCTATGTACATAGGTGGGTCTGTTCACGCCCGACATGGCGTTCGAGGCCATCGTGAAGAAGCAGATCTCCCGGCTGAAGGAGCCCTGCATCAAGTGCGTCGACCTCGTCGTGCAGGAGCTCTCCAACGTCGTCCGTATCTGCACTGAGAGGGTATGTTTCCATTCACCTATCCATCCATACTAATATTATAAATGTGAAAGTGTGTTTGTTTGTTTGTCCGGCTTTCACGTCGCATCGAAGCTATTATATGGTATGGTTTTTGTTTGTGGAGATAGTGTGGAGGGTGGAGAGTGACGTAGGCTACTTTTTACCGCGGTGAAACATCCCTATGCGAAGATATCGGTGTTTTGCTATTTGCTAGATATTTAGTTCCGGATGTTGTTAATAGATGGCGTTAGTAAAATTCATTTTCAAGTTCTTATCTTAGTATTTTTTAATCGTGGAACTGTCACTATTCATCCACCAAAAATGTGTCATGTATGATAAACAACTCATTGTTAATTCCCTTTAACCACGCGGGCGGAGCCGCGGGTAAAAGCTAGTCAGTCTATAAAGCTCCTTCTGTCCACCTCGGAAGGGTATATTTCCATCACCTCCACTAATTTGAAATCATAGGGCATATGACTAAGATAAGTGGTGCTGATGGATGGATAAGTATATATTGTGACAATCCATTGGTTTTGCATCTTAGCAGAATGCACCATTGAGTTTTCAAAGTAATATATATGTGTTTCAACCAATTAAATATCATTAGCTGAAACAGTATGAGGAAACCTAAGTATCTAAGAGTTCTGTTTCATATTTTGGAATGCAGGTGAAATTTGCCAATCTGGATTTAACCCGTCCCGTGGTGACCAGTGTTTCAATTAAAGGGTTAATGATGGTGGTGTTGATGGATGACTAAAGTATCCCGATGGTATACCGGGTATTCAGCTCGTAGAAGCTGGCTAATAGAAAGGTAGAAAGAAATATATTTTATTTACCTCACTAAATAAAAAAAAATCGGCTAAACTACTATGTGGGTATATTTGTATAGGCCGTGGTAAAATAATAAGTGATTTTTTATGTTTGTTTACATTACGCGTCACACGATAAGTATTGTCTCTGCAAACAGGTTGCGTTGTCCGACTGATCATCGATCGTCGCCGCGTAGGTACCTTTCAATGTTACATATTACGTTAGGAATGAGTACTAGGCATACCAGTCAATTGCTTGGTTGACTCGAAAAGCTTTCACGAGCGACCGTTTGATCATTTGTGTTATAGACGGACATAATTATATGCTTACTAGCTTTTACCCGCGGCTCCGCCCGCGTGGGAAAAGGGAATTAACAATGCCATCTGTTAACAACATCCGGAACTAAATATCTAGCAAATAACAAAACATCGATATCTTCCCATGGGGATGTTTGACCGCGGTAAAAAGTAGCCTACGTCACTCTCCACCCTCTTCACTATCTCCACACACAATAACCATACCATATAATAGCTTCGTTGCGACGTGAAAGCCGGACAAACAAACAAACACACTTTCACATTTATAATATTCGTATGGATAAGTAAATAACTATATAATAATAACTAAATGGTGCAGATGTCCCGCTACCCGCGCCTGCGTGAGGAAACAGAGCGCATCATAATGTCGCACGTGCGCTCGCGCGAGCAACAGTGCAAGGACCAGCTCGTGCTGCTCATCGACTGCGAGCTCGCCTACATGAACACCAATCACGAGGACTTCATCGGATTCGCCAAGTTAGTCTTTAATACTTTTGGTTTAAATTAGTGTACGAACCCGTTGCCAGGTATATAGTGCAACGTCACGGTAGTAATGCGCAAGCGATCCCGTGACGCTTCATCTTAAGCGCTGATGGTGCCGCTGGGTTTTAGTGGGTATTCTGGTCTCAGCGAGTCCCACATACCTGTCTGTGTTCTCATAAAACCAGGCAGGATGCGTAAATGCATTTCCCAGCGAGAAAAAAAAAAAAAAAAAGGTATATAGTGCAAAACTTAATGGTGGCTCGGAATATAGCCCTGCACATGTACGGACTAGTAACGATGGCGACCTTTCTTTGCACTGACCAAAGAGTCGGGTCACGCCACTCGCGTCGCGTAAAAATGATATAATTGCGGCCATTAAGTTTGACGGGGCTTATGTATATGCAATTCGCATCTTGCGCCTAGATTGAATCGTCTGACGCAGTATTCGCACGTATAAGTTTAAACGTTGAAAAAAGCTATAATTTCGCCATATTACGCAAACTTTACGACAAGAATTGAGCGAGCTTTAGATCTTTGTGTGTGGTAAACAAGATCATTAATGTATCGATACCATGCATAGTGCACGTCTGTTCGCCTTAGTGTTTCTTGATCCTAGCGTTTAATTAAGATGAGAGTGTCATTATGTCATTGAGTTTCAAACATTGTAGTGTCATCTAGCGTGTTTCTTCATATGTAAAGTGCGAAAGGCCATGCCTGGCAGCTCGTTCGTTGCCATAAAGTGAGTTACCACAGTTGCATGTCCTGTGGGCGTGTCGATTACATTTGCATTTTTAGGCGTGTCTTGTGTGCGTGTCGAATACATAATTATGTGGAAACATCGATCTACTTCGCCCATATCCGCATCTGCGGAAACGCACATGTTACCCCGAAATGTCCTGTCTAATGTCCAAGTTTTAAGAATGACATCAGTAACTTCGTGTTATAATGCGTTCTTGTCTTTGCTACAATGACAGCATGTTTATTTGAAATGCGAGCGATTGTTATCATGTAAAAAAATGTTTAGTAAGCCATCCAATGAATATAGTCCAATGAATAATATAACATAGAATAGCACTTCAAGTTTGTGAGTGCATGAGTGGTGTTTCGATGAGCTTGTAATTGGTTTAATGCACGTTCGCCCGTTTGTATGTTTTCTGCTTTTAAGTTTTACTCTGTGGTGGTGGCATATCTCAGCTTAAAATTATAATTACATATTGAAATTTCGATCTGGTACCCAAAACACGGTCTACGTATTGTAAAACAGTGATTAAACCTTTTTTTTGAAGATCCATGTCAGCGTTTTTGGGGTAGTTTTACAATAATTTAGCTAGGTAATTTATAAAGAAATATGTATTCACGTACGTAGTTAAATTACTCTTTAATATTCCTTTACGGGACGGAAACAAAAAAAGCGATAGAACGTGAATAGAACATATTAAACGGAAAAAACAATGTGTGGCATTTATTAATTTTATTACTTGAATTTATGTACTTACTGAAGATACAAACAAAACAGATTAATTTGTATCTTTAATACCTAATGTTCATAATGTTATCATCAAAGTTGCCATCATTCTGTCAGTAATAACCTGTTTTTCCTTTCCATTTTAGCCAACAGTGCAGGTGAGTTCGATATTGTTACAAAGCATTAAAAGGTACTCTTTTAGTTTATGATAATATGTCTGATATTTGCTGTATATTCTTGTATTTCACGTTTGTAATCAAGGGTCTCAAAGTAGTTTTGTATTCTTATTTTACTAATGACTAATTAGTAAAGTCTGTCTGTCAGTTTAGTTTCTGAAAACTTCTGCGTCCGATGGCATAACGTGCCCTCCGAAGCAGAGAAGCGCAAATGAACGTCACCCGTCGTTGCTTAACTCGGTCGATCACATAAGATCAATGCGATCCATTGGGTTGTGGACGCTTTATTGTACATTCATAACTTTTTATACTAAAATAAAACAAAAATGATAGCTCATAGTAATCATAGTCCTAAGTCATTCCAAATAATTTTATACTCCTTTTTTCAGACCATCAAAAGTACCTAGAGTAAACGAAAATATTTCACAGCTATTTTATTTTAAAATAAGAGATTTTAAATTTTTCAGAGTACCTAAATGTTTAACGTGATCATCGCATCATCAGTAAATTATGAGAAAAACAAATTTCAGTAAAATTCATATTTTTAAATAGGTAATCCTTTACAAATTCCCATTTTATATGAATGGTGGTTTAAATCTATTTACTGCCTGAATAAAACAATTTTTTTACCAAAACTACTCACCCAAGTAATTGGACAACATTGCACACCTTTCACTCTCAATTCAATTTCCTGTATCTTAGTATTCCTTTATTATCGCTCATAAATTATACGAGTTTCAGTTGCAAATTGAAATCAGTATTGGATAATCATATAACTGATCACGTTATTTATTATGTACTTCTCATATTGTAATATTACATTAAAATATTATTGAACAATTGTAGGGCACATGTCATATTACACCCACATCCGAGGTAGGCTTACAGTGATTCCCAATAGTATTTCTCCAAGGGCTATTTTGAAAATCCCGACACATTAAGCGGGTACCGAGTTTAAAAAAAACTAAACGAGATAAAGGAAACTAATATGTATTTCGATAACACAATTTTTTTATTTAAAAAAAATAAATAATAGACCACTGTAGCGGTTTGTGTCTGACTTAAACTTATCTCGATCTTAGATCGATTCTTAAAGTTTGGTTAGTATTCCTCTGTACAACCCAAAACCTGTATGGTTTTATTATTTTATGTTATTTTTGACGTGCTCTTTTGTTAACGTACTTTTGTACGACATGACGACACATCAGCGTAATTTTGTTTGCCTTTAATTAGGTTTTATTATTCGGGCACCACAGGCCTATAGCCTGATCTAGTGCGGATTGACGGAGGATAGAATAGATAATTTACATTTTAATCATACTACATCATATTTTTAGTGTAGTTATACTACACAAAATATGTACCGTTTTTTTTCTTATTAGGGTAGGTACATGAAATGTGAATGACTATTTGACATTACAGTCTGTTTTCGTTTGTCGTTTAGCCAACAATTCAGGTGAGTTATCTTAGTTCAGATTTATTAAAAGAAATTGCCTTGTAATGTGAATCCTAAAATTCATAATATGTGAAAGATCTAGTTATTGCGATAACATATCTCTTAATCTAAGTTGGTGGTTATTAGGTTCGTGTAATGGAGGGGATAGTTTCAAACAAGAGTATCATTGCACTTAATCAAGATATTTTTTATCTTATTATATATCAAGGGCTATTATCGAACTATCAGACTATTTTCTATTTTTATATTCGGTGAAATTAGAATTAAAGATTTCTAAAAATATAACATCATATACGTTCATCTCCATTCCGCGTCCTATTCTTGGCAATCACCAACAATAATTACTCAAAATATCAATCAATCTATCTACAAGACTGGCTGTCGGTTGGACACGTTAGAAGAAATTGAAGTGCAAAGTGTAGAATCTTCTCTGTAAATCATTTTATTTTTGTTCCCGAGTGTTAAACAGTGTAGTGATTTTTTGTAGCTTCTAATTTGTGCGTGAAATCTATAACGCGTAATAATAGCGACACAGTAAGCCGTTTTTCTTATCACATCGTACGTCATTCGTCGTACCTACCAACTTCTCGGTATACAACTACGACAGCTAGGTATATTCTTGTAATTTTTTTTTTAAATTTAAAGCAGATAAGCACCTTTTTTAGAATAGCAATACATATTTTGGTTTTTATATGTTCCTGTTTTTACACATGCGAAAAAATATAAACCAGTTTAAATACTGTTTTAGACTGTTTGGGAGTAGGAGTGAATTTGTCTATAATTGTACTTATGTTTTATAGAGTACCATGTTTTTAGCATGTGGAAATAACAGGTTGTTGCTGACTTCTTTACCATTTCTAAAATCGAAAGTAGTTTTAAATGTGTTTGTAGATAGATATTTTTGTGTGTATTGCCACCCAAATATAAGAACAAATCCTAGCATTATATGTGGGGTGCTAACTGCTGAGCTTGAAGTAATATAAATATTTCTTTTGTAGGTTGTATATATGAGGGCCGGAAATGGACGTTACACATTTTTAATCAATGAAACTGTTAATATAGAACACACACTTTGTTTCCTTATGATGGGTAGTCTAACATGGACATGGTTCTTCAATAAAAGATTCTTTAAATCATTATTATCGTAAATAACACTATTGTTCACTAATTTCCATTTAATTGGCCTTATATTTGGGGATTCCATTAAGTTACCAGACTTACCGCTTCCGCTTATTTTATTCTTTTTTATTAACTAGAAATTATGGTGTTAATATAGAAATGGATGAATGTAATTGTAATGGTTATTTCTAGCGCACAAAATCAGTCTGAGAACTCTGCAAAGTCGGGCCACCGTGCGCTCGGAAACCAGGTTATCAGGAAGGGATTCATGTGCATACACAACTTAGGAATAATGAAAGGTGAGAGTACTTTAATAAGAAAGACAAAAAAATTGCTGCTGCAGTTGTACGTGGTTATGTAAACTATATAAGTTAGACTATAAATAAGTTGATTGCGTCCACGTGGCTAGGATGACATAAAAATGTTTTAAGTACTCTGAATCAAACACAATTCTAATCGATTTAGTGTAATTATGGGGTGGTCGCATTAATAAAAGTCAGTAAAAATTTGAATTGGTAACGTTATAATTGTGGTATTAAGTCATGATCGGTGTGCAGGCGGATCGCGTGACTACTGGTTTGTGCTGACGTCGGAGAGCATTTCGTGGTTCAAGGATGAGGAGGAACGCGAGAAGAAATACATGTTACCTTTGGATGGGCTCAAGCTGCGCGACCTCGAGCAGGGCTTCATGTCGCGCCGCCATATGTTCGCGCTCTTCAACCCCGAGGGCCGGAACGTGTACAAGGTACCTACGCCCGAAAATTTTCAGCCCTAGGTTTTACAATGCTGCAAAGGCTGCCTTTGCATGGACTCAATGCTCAAACCAGCGCTTTGGTGGCTTTACCACGGCCTTTTAGGTGGTCTTAATGTCAGGCCGTGTAGCATGAACAGTCATAATAGGGTTAAGCATGGTTTTTTTTTAACGATTTCAATCAACTATTATGATAACTCTATTATGCTAAAAAATAAATCACTGAGAAAATATCAATAGTTCAGTCAGAAAAAAATTATTAAACATTGAATTTTAATCACCATCTTCATCACTAAAATTCTTGACAGCAAGTTGTTGAGCAAATGAGTTGATGACATTGACAGCGCACTTTTTTTGAACATATTAAAAAGGCTGTACACACTAACAAACTATTGAGAAATGCCGCATTGCAAGAATTTGCTGGTTTGTCCTTCTTCTCCGCCACAACTGAATGATGGATCGACGCGATTTTTTTGAATTGTACGGGCGGAGCCGCGGGGAAAGCTAGTAAATAAAATAATAGGTATTAAAAATTTAACAATTGCTACCATTGCAGAGCTAAAAGGTAATAAATGTTGAGCAAGTAGTCCTAAGAAATATTTTTCTTTGATGTGCAGGATTATAAGCAGTTAGAGTTGTCTTGCGAGACACAGGACGATGTTGATTCTTGGAAGGCCTCCTTCCTCCGAGCTGGCGTCTACCCAGAGAAGAACTCCGAGTCGGCTAATGGAGATGAGGTATGCAAATATTGTTTGTACTATTTAAATGGTTTCTGGTCTGCTTGTCTTGTCTTTATATCTATTCCCTCCTTTACGGTTCCTTCATCTAAACAGTTCTTTCTTTTATCATGTTCTTGATTTTTCTCATTTAAGCAATGTTTTGCTTTCTATTAAGTAATAAGTATTTTATGATATAAATATTGTCTTTGTGACATTTTGCTTATAATGAAGGTGTTAGAATGTACCATGTCAGTTTACGTTACACATTAATGTGTTGTTTTGTCATGCCACGCAGAGTGAAGGATCTGAGGTTTGTCCAAACGAAAGCTTTGTTTGACGTCATACATTATGCTTAATAGATCACAATTTCGTACAGGCTATGAACTCTGTAAGAGTGGTTTGCAATAAGTTTTCAGAGAGGATCTTAAAGTTAATTTATTTTGTTTCCACGTTTTGCCGATGTAATTGTTATTGTTAATAGATACAGAATTTATGCTAGAAATGAAACAGTGACCGTGGATAAAACATGTTATCGGTAATTGTTCATACATAGATTAATCTGATGTAGCATGAGGCATGTAGAGAGTGCTAACTGGCTAATATGTGTTAGTTGTTCACTTCACGCACTCATTTAACATTTGTACCACCGTGTGCTACTCTAACCTTACATACTGATGTCCCACAAGTGAAGACAGAATAAACCCACTCTAACACATACTGATGTCCCACAAGTGAAGACAGAATAAGAATAAACCCAGTCTAACACAACCACGCAAGTGTTCAACTAGCAGGCATTGACAACTTACCATCAAATGTTATATTTGCAGTTTGCGTTAGCGTCATTATGTTTCTTTATTTTTAGTTATTTCTGCCTTCCCTGGGGTTGGGTGAGAATAAGAGAACAGTAAGTCGCCAGTGTTTCAGAGCTTTGTGTGCTGGTTTTTTTTTAATGTAAATACATAGGCGATGTACATTGTAGGCGTGGTAATAACAATGATTGCATGTGCAATTGAATACCACAGGTTGTTATGGGAGGCAGCATACACTATACATGACCATAATTAATTAGGCTTTGATTTATCACAATTCATATTGTAATTTATATTATACTAACTTCAAAGCGGGATTTGGTGAGTAGCGATATATGACTGCAGAATTAAATTAGTTTTCATTTAAGTAAAGTAAAAGGATTCTAACCTTCGTAGTCCTCATACTCTTAAATCATATCTTGATTGCAAGCTTGTGCATGGTACAGGGTTGGTTTTATCCAGAGTCCGAAATTTAAAATGTTTGGCTATGTCTTATAACTAATTTTGTTGTTTTTTTATATTCACAAAATGTCAATTTCGCTTAGCGGCAGATAAGGGTTGGCTGAACTGGTTAATAAAGCGGACGGTTTAAATATACAAGTAGGTGAGAAGCAATCACTGGCAGTAGGGTACGTGACATTATGTTAAGTAGAATCGGTTTGCTTCCAGTCGTCCGACAGTGCAGGGACGAGCAGCATGGACCCGCAGCTGGAGCGGCAGGTGGAGACGATCAGGAACCTGGTGGACTCTTACATGCGCATCGTGACCAAGACCACGCGGGACCTGGTGCCCAAGACCATCATGATGTTGATCATCAACAACGCCAAAGACTTTATCAACGGGGAATTGCTCGCGCATCTCTATGCTTCTGGTGATCAGGTGAGCGCAATCTATTTTTTTACAATACAATATTTTTAATTGCTCAAAATGCGGTTACGAACATAGTTAAATATGTATACGAAATATTGCGCATTTGCCCAGTTAAGGCATGCAAAGAAAAAAAAATTGTATTGGGTATAAGAGAAGTCGATTACAAAATCGATTTATTTTATTTAATTTAAATTGGTAGCAAATTTTTCATAATTTTAAAGGGTTTCATGAATGTTTAATGAGCAATTTAATTAATAAGCTGTTGAGATTTTTCCGAACCTTGTGTATACATGAAACGTGAACGCTTTAAGACTTTCATTTATTGATATAATTATACAGATATGAAAAATTAAATTCTACATCTACATGCCATTACTGTTACGGACTCCTAGAGTTAGAGGCGAGTTCGATAACTTGGGCTGTCACCGCTGTACGATCGGCACGAAGTAATCGAATCGAAGGAATCGAAATGTAGTAATAACTTATAAAATAAGTTCCGTAAGTACTCGTAGGTAAACACATTGGCTAGGTAGCCTGTAATGTTTCGCTGCGACCCATAGACGTCCCACTGCTGGGCACGGGTCTCCCCCACAGACACTTCTGCGGGAGGTCTAGAGCATACTCCACCACGTTGCTCCAATGCGGATTGGTGGAGGGGTTAGTGGCCAACCCAGTGTCGAATGTTCTCAAGCCACCCGAAGGTCTTCGACAAGGCTTAACGACTCTTTCCAGCATTGAAAACAACCGGGACCGACGGCTTTACGTGCCCTCCGAAGCACGGTAGTGTCCATGAAATTTTGCCACTAGCGGTCACCCATCCACAAACCGACCGCGCCCGTCGTTGCTTAACTCTATCGATCACATTGAATCGACCCGAGCCATTGGGCTATGGACGCTACAAGTTGGGGAGTCCGTGTCTACACAGTAAGCGGCCTTGCTATGCCGTCAGTATAGCGGCCGTGGCTTGGCAATTTGCGGGCCCGAATCAATAATAGGTTTACCAAATGGTATTCTATATCTGTAATGTTTACTCACTGTTAATGAATAGTAATTTGACGTCGACACACGTGTGCTCGACAGTCTCAAATGATGGAGGAGTCCCCGGAGGAGGCGCAGAAGCGGGAGGAGATGCTGCGCATGTACCACGCGTGCAAGGAGGCGCTGCGGATCATCGGCGACGTGTCGATGGCGACGGTGAGCACGCCCGTGCCGCCGCCCGTCAAGAACGACTGGCTCGAGTCGCGGCTCGACTCCAACCCGCGCCTCTCGCCGCCCTCGCCCGGCGGCCCGCGCCGCGCCGCGCCGCAGCAGCAGAGTGAGTTACTTCTACTTGTTACAAAACCACCTCGCCACCTTTTGGAGGTGTGGATTCTGAGGAGATGCTGCGCATGTACCACGCGTGCAAGGAGGCGCTGCGGATCATCGGCGACGTGTCGATGGCGACCGTGAGCACGCCCGTGCCGCCGCCCGTCAAGAACGACTGGCTCGAGTCGCGGCTCGACTCCATCCCGCGCCTCTCGCCGCCCTCGCCCGGCGGCCCGCGCCGCGCCGCGCCGCAGCAGCAGAGTGAGTTTCATCTACTTGTTACAATACCACCTCGCCACCTTTTGGAGAGTTAAGGCTTGACTTGGCTGTACAGGCTCCTAGGCATGTCGACCATAACTGTCATTTTGTGCTCAACCCTTTACAGTTCGCCACGCCACCTTACCCGCCACGGGTAGTACCGTGGCAGTGCCATTCTACCGTGTAGTAATTGATTTATAGCAATTTTGGCGGTTACTCTTCTTTAGTCCTCAAGGGTAGCAACGCATCTGTGACTGACTTGGAACGTCTCTTACTTACACCAATAACGAACTGACAACAAACAATTTTCATTTTAACTTAGCAGAGTTACCGTTAGATGGTTATGATCAGTCCCTATTTGAGTCTTGTTCAAAGTCAGTCACAGTTATCATGGGTGCCAGCGATTGGGTAGTGCTACAAGCTCGTTTGCTATATCGTTCGTTATATGGCTAAAAAAACTGATGTATTTCTATAAGAACCCCTCTGGATACATTGCAAATGAGCGACGAACGCCATTACATCTCTACCGCTGCGTATACAAATATGTACCATATAATTTGAATCTATCACTAACTAACTTCAGCAGACATAAAGAGGCTACGAGATATCCTACGGAACACACCGCTGCCTAATCTAACATTATCTCCGTGACGCGCACTCCTGTAAACCGTTTAAAATTGTCAACATAACGAAGAAGCGAAGGCATGCCCGCAGGTTCCCTCGGGCAGCGCGGCGCGCCGCCGCCGCCGGGCGCGGGCACGGGCCGGCCCGCGCCGCCGCTGCCCTCGCGGCCCGGCGGCGCCGCGCCCCCCCCGCCCGGCGGCCGCCCCGGGCCCCAGCCAGGCCTCCCCGCTCCCCTCATTCCCACGTGAGTATTATGATGCACAGTTATTACCTTCGCTGCGACCCATTGACGTCCCACTGCTGGGCACGGGTCTCCCCCACAGACGCGCTGCGGGAGGTCTAGAGCATACTCCACCACGCTTATTCATGACAAATTAACCATTTAAAAAAAAAATTCTTATAAGAATTACATAATTACTTATATGTAAAACAATTTATCTTTTTTATTGTAAAAATAAAATTGGCAGTACGTACAATTAAAATAATGAAATAATGTTGAGCGTAGTAACATAAATAAATAATGTAACCTGTGTATCAAACTAAATTAATGATTACACAGATTACAAAGATTAAGCCTATTATAGCTATAAACTGTTTTGTCGCTTTCTACCAAATTCTGAATTTCAAAAAAGACAAAACAATATATCTGAAATAGTTTAATTAATTTGTTATGAATAAGGGGGTTAGACCACCATACCCCCGCGGTAGCTTTGTTGAGGGTGATGGACACACATAAAACATGACAATTTAACACCCATGACTGTTACAAATATTTATTTGCGATATAAATATCTGCTCCGACCGAGTCAGCATATATACGCCAAACTATTGACATTTTCTACTATTAATAACCGTATCGAATATGGTGTTAAAGGCTAACAATCAAATTCAATCGAAAACACTTTTTTGTCTCTTAATGTATTAACAATTATGTTGTTTCTGTTTTTTCTCTTGAACCAGTGTCAAAATTTTAACAATTTGATGACGGAAACAGTCCATGTTAGTAATAACCAAATAATATTAAACTCATTTTGAAGCTTTTCTGCTTTTATGTTGTGCTACTACAGTTTAAAACCATTCCCTTAAAGGGAATTTAATATTATATTCAAAAAGCAATTTGTGTGGGTGATGTAACAGCCATAATTTGTATTTATACGCGTGGGCCTAATTTATTCTACTTATATGTATAGTACGTAACTTATGTGAGGCTTAATATACAAAATATTTAATTTACCTGTTTCGTCTTACAGTTTATTAGCGACAGTCACTATTTAGGTGTTTTACACGTTTTTGCTATTTTATTCATATTCATATAAGTTGATATACAATTTATTTTTATACGAGTAAAGCTTATTAGAGTATTTGGCAAAGACTGAGTAAAATGGAGTGTGGTTGTGTTCGCAGACGGCGTTAAGCGTGCGGCCCCAGCGCACCAACTAACCTATAAGTTACGTACGATCACAAGGTACTAACCCTGACGGGCGTGTTAACTTAGTGCAGTTGACTACTCATGCTCCGCTCGCGTCTAACGCTTACTTTATTTACCACTAACATTATTTTTGTACACCTATTTTTAAATCAAAAGATGAATATAGATATTTTTTGATATATGAATTAATTTGAGATTGTGTAAACAATTTACACTTTTGTCGTTAAAGACTATATTTTGTTAGTAATTGTTTAATTTTATTGCAATAAGAACGGTACACAGTACATAGTGTGATAGTTCTTTATACGTGGCGTAATATTATCGTTTTACACTTACTTTAATAAATATTATTTTTAACTATATTTGTAGATACCCTAGGTACCTACTAAAAGAAACCTAGGCATCTTCTAAAAAGCACATAATATTTTTATTACAGGGCTTAATCGGTTACTGATATTTTGCACAGTGATATAAACATAAGTTACGAATTTAGTAAAACGCTTAGAGACATCAATTGTAATAAGTTAACAATCGGTCAGTAGAGTTATAAATATTTATACATATGTTATATACAATTTTATTAGTTATATAAATCACGAATACTTATGAGACGTTTGAAATAATGTTGCTTCCAAAGTAAAAATAAATTTTATCATGTAGGAACTGATAGTAATTTACAAATTGATATTTACTCTCCCGTAAGCGGCCAATCTAGTTTATCAAACCAAGTTGTCACTTTGTTTGCATTTTGTTGATGTAAGTGTTAAAGCACTGACGACTGAGGTTGTGGTTGCACCAAATTACAGGCCGCTTGCGGGAAACCGCCCCATATTGTAATCCCTTAATAGGTGTCTAGATAGTAAAAGTGATATCTGTTAGTTTATGCACGTGTTAACAATAGCTTCTATAAACAAATTATAGGCGGTATTTTGTAACGGTGTTTGTCGTTACGATCCTATTCTCTATATTCAAATGTTCTATATATAATCAATTACTCGAGTGGTAGACACCAGGATGCACTGCATGCATTATTTGTCACTAATCTGTGTGTGATCTTCGACTTGATATTCTTTAGTTTTCTGTATTATTCTTGTGTTTTTATACATAATTAGCGTGGTTGAAACGAGACTGTTGTAAATGTTTGTTTTCTTCTGCGCATAAATTATTAATTACTTCCTTTCTTACTGAAATGAGGGAAACACTAGTGTTTTGTCACAGTTACCCTGTAAGACGGGTTTGGTTCGCTCAGCGGTTCGGTCCTACTTAATTAACTATAAATTGTGGCAGTTACATTACTCAAATAAATCTTGCAGAGCAACTGTGAGAACGAACACAGTAATCTCTATTCTTTATGTTATCTGTAAGATGCACTTTTGGTTTTATTATAACAGCTATTTTATTGATGAAAAAGTTTAGTAGGAATATTTTTGACTGGTCATCTTGAGTTAAAAAACCGATACTCTTGACATAAAACTGGGTTTACACGGCATTGTCCTGCAGGTTTCTTTGGAGTTTATTATTATTATGTTTAATTAGACAGTGGTGCGCATACATTGCGTATAGAAGAGCCACCTTGAGCCAGCCTTAACACCACATCGGCGAATTCGTATTTTGTGAAGTCCGGGAAATTGTGCCAGGGGTACAAACCACATCTGTGACAAACTTGGAAAGATATTCTTATGAGTCCTGTTCAGGGTTTGTCAAGAGGTGTCATTGGCGGCAGGAATTAAT
The DNA here is from genome assembly GCA_944567765.1 of Carterocephalus palaemon. NCBI lineage: Eukaryota > Metazoa > Arthropoda > Insecta > Lepidoptera > Hesperiidae > Carterocephalus > Carterocephalus palaemon. The sequence continues at coordinate 10,578,659 of OX155641.1, read as the reverse complement.
AAATTAATAAGAAAAAAAGAGGTAGATATGTGTTACATTAATAGTATTTACATTAATAGTAAATGAAATATTTTATTGACATTTAGAATCTGTACGAACTAAATGAAAGGTGCACAAATTTGATCAGATTTAGTTTGTCGCTCTCAGAGCGCACATACCGTATCTACCTTTTTTTACACTTGTATCCATAAAAAATTGGATGTCTGTAAAGTCGGTTTACTGACGATAGTTGAAAGTGACAACGTCATAATCATTATTTTATACAAATCTCAAACTACACATGACGTCAGGTAACGACACATTATGACGTCAGATAACGACACATGACGTCACACTTTTTCGGATGTGTTGGCGTTCATCGATTTAAAAAATATAATTTACTGTAACAAGCGTGGTGTGGTGTACTATTGTATAACTATTGTCGCGTGAACCCAACCTGACTATACACTAGGCGTCCCGGCGGTGGGTCCGCGGCGGGCGCGGCGGCGGGCGCGATGGGCCAGCTGCCCCCGCACATGCGCCAGCAGATCAACCAGGCGGTGGGCCAGGCGGTCACCAACGCGGCCATGAGCGAGCTCAGCTCCGCCTTCGCGCGATTCAAGTAACCTCATTCAACATATTCCTGACGCAGTACCCAGCTACCGTGCTTTGAGATGTTGTGTCCAGGCGCTCAATGTGATACAATGTGATCTTAGGGTCGACTCACATTGCCACAGAGTCGACGCGACGCGACGCGTCATGTTTTTCCGCCTACAGCATATTCAGCTCTATTGCTCTATTATTTAAGTACAAATTTCTGCTATGTAAATATGGTGGCACGCGTCGACGCGCGGCTGGTGTGCTGGAATCGAGCTGTGCTTTAGTAATAGAGCAATAGAGCTGAATATGCCGTAGGCGGAAAAACATGACGCGTCGCGTCGCTTCGACTCTGCGCCAGTGTGAGTCGACCCTTACAGTCCATCATGTGAAACTTTAAATTCGATTGAAGATCTTCTATCCGGCCAGCAAATTCTAATACTTGCATTGGTCATGTTGGACTGCATGCTCATTTGTCAATTCTATTTTTAAATTAATGTAACCAACTAATAAATACCTTATACTAATGTCTATTGATTTAAACTTTATTGATACTTTTTATTCGTTTCAATCTGAACCGTCTCCATTGTTCCATTCATTGTTGACAATGTGAATTTAAAGAGACTTATAGTGCTCAGTTACTTGTGCTTTTGTGAATACTAAATTAACTGTAGATATATTTTAATTACCTGATTTTAATATTACTAAACTGATCGCTACTAAAAGTGTGTCAATTATATTAATATAAATATTACTGTAATGTTTTTGTCTTGACTAGTTCTAATATGGAGATCAATTTAACAATCTTCATAAGCAGATCACAAACTTGCTAATAAAATCACTAAGTGTTTTGTTAAAATTTGCATAATCTGTTAAAACAATGCTTAATCTTTTGTTTGTGACGTAATCGCTGCTTGTAATTGTTTCGCTGAGATTAACGTTATATTATCCCGTTTGTGTAAGCGGTGTAGATATTGTGAAAGACACTGATAAAATCTCTTAATGTAAGTATGTAACACTAACTGTTGGCCCATATTAATCACATCGATGTTCGCTCACTGTGTAATACGAGTTGGAATTAAATCGGGCCTTTACTCGTGATATAAATTGTAAAATGTTGTCGTAATTTATAATTTTGTTCATAAAATTATTGTTTGCACTTTAAATTATGTAATAGTGTAACACTGCTTGTGATACATAACCGATGTTACCGTAGTGTAGGTAATTAATGTTACATTAATTATCGTTGTTTGCACATTCGAAGTGCAGTTATATTATATACCTAGTTTGTACGAATTGGCTTGACTATATGGTCGCCCAAATCGCCAATCACAATATAAAATTATTGTATTCGTTTATAAAATAATAAATAACACTGAAGATCACACACACAATGTTGGCAAAATTTAATTCCGTGTCTATTTTTTTTTGTAATTTATATAGAGCTATTTGAAAAACATTCAATATATTGATATTTTTAACAAAATCCGCTAAATTAACATAATCAATTAATATACCCTGCGGGTTATGTAAATGTAGAATATGTTTATATAATAAATACATTCCGAAACGATTTATGAAATTCTAGTATATAAATTACAATTTGCTATGACGAAATATTCAGTATTAATTGCAGGTTAAACACCATTCCGAAGTGTTTTAAGTTAGGTATATCGTTACGAAGAGTCGATTCGTCAACGACCGTGTCGGATGGTGTATTAAAATTAATAGTATTGCCTGTCCTGTTACGGGATTATGTAATTAAATTATTTTGTGTAATAAATTGTTAAGGTTACATTCAGTGTCTTAAGATGATAGGTGTAAATTTGAATTGTGTAGGTAGTTGGTTTCGTTTGAGAATGTGTCGCCGCGACTCGGAGGTGTCGCCAGGTCGCATATCTCGGTAGCGTAGATCACGGAGCGGGGGACATCGGGACGCGGTCGACACTATCTCGGTCTCTAATAGGGATGTTATGGATATTTTTCGAATGTGTATATGGATCAGTGGATAATATCAGCTCGAGGTTTTTGTTATGTATGTACAAAGGTACGTGATTTCCAATATTATCATTGGAATTGGAAATATTTGGCTGAATTATTATCGAAAATGATTTAAAACTTTTAAATCGCATTCGGTTACTACTTCGAATATATTTTATACTTACTTTACTTCGGATACTTTATTTCGGATATGCGATAGTTTGTGTTATGTTTAAGGAGCTCCGTAACATCCCTGGTCAGTAGTGTAGCCGCGTAGCGCAATTCGCCACTTGCTCTCACGTCGTGTTAGGTGTTCCAGTAGCTTAGACAGTTGCGCGCTCGTCTCTGTCTTCTTTATCTCTCTTAAGACTCTCGTAGCAAACAAAATTATGTAAACTACGCATTTATTCTATACAAGTTGTTGTACCAAAATTTATCTCGTGTTGTATATTTACGATTGCATCGATAACTCGTTATTCGTCATCCTGAATACGTGAATAGTAGTCCTTTATGGAACTTTGAAATTATTCTTCACATAATAATATACAAATGTTGTATGATGATGTAGATCGCAGTGCCCGCGGATGCGATATTATTGCGGCTAGCGATAAAAGGGCGGAATCAAGCGGGCGTTAGTTAACCGAGTTCCTACGCAAGATGACGGTATCTCATCGCTCTGTATCAATATTAGCGATATAACACAAAAGTAATTAATCATCTAACTTTTTGCTCTCTCTTGTTAATAGCATTAGTACCATCTGAAAGGTATAGGCAGAGATTGTTGGATTTGATATAGTTTATGAATATTGTTAACCTTATGCTGTATAAATAGAGTAATTAAATGCTATATGTGTACTAAAGATGTTTGATTTGTTCCTGTAGGTACTTTTTAACATAAACACACTTCCTCCTAATACATTAATTTGAATTATATCCTAAAGGACGTTTTACTAGGTAAGCTATTTTGAATATCTTAATATATTTCAATAAGATTATATTCGTTGATGCACCTGCAGTTTCTCTAACTTTAATAATACTTATGATATTAATTTATTTGTTTAAAATATAACATAATATCTTATTGAAATATAAAATTCAGTCAAGCATGTTTATTTCTATTTGATATAATTTTACTAAAGCATGTATTTTGTAAAAACAAATTGTCTATTGCTACTTGTATTTATGTATTTATGACATTTTATGTAGTTAGTTTACAGTTTAATGTATAATGTATATAATAGTAAGGTTGTCATCTCCTATACAATGTTAAATCAATGCGAGAAGAAAAAAAAAATGCATGTACATTATCATTTCATCAAAGTTCATCAACATCAACCAGAGAATATCGGAAGTTTAAGGGCAAATGTATAAATGGCGGGTATTCTCTTTACATCATTCACCCAGTAGAAGAATGCCTGGATTACTTCATATTATTATTTCTTAAACCTCTGTTCTTCGTAGTTACTGGCATTTTCCCGCGAAATCAAAATGGCATTGTTAGTTTTCTTATTGCTTGATTTCTGGTTTTGTAATTTATATTATATATCTATGTAAGATTCTAACAGTGCCAAGTTGTCTATATCACTGTAAATAAAAACAATTTTATCATTCTTTATTGTTAAAAATATTAATATTTCTATTTATTCTGTTGATAGCCGGCCGGTGCCAAACGTGCCACCAAAGCTGCCTGAGCGACCGCAGAATGGGCGGCCATTTTGAACGTGACCATTCGCCGCCATTTTGTAATACGCCGTTATAAGTTATGCACAATCTGTTCCTCCGCCGATTGGCTTTAGTGAAAATTAATACATAATTTAAATTTGTAACTATAGCTTTTCGACTAAGGGTTATTACGTAACCTTAGCCTTTGGTCTGTTTGTTCATAATGCATTTCTTATTGATTTAATATATTTTGCAGTTGTACGCTGGCAACTAAGCATGTTTAACATGTTTTTATAAGATAACGACATAGCTAAAATGTGCATACTGATTTTGTTCTAAAATGAATTATTGCATATATTTTTCATGATTGCTACTTAATATAATGTGACGATGTAAACTGTAATTTTGTTATGACAAGTAGCAATTATTATTGATTTCACATGTATATATTATGTAATTGCATTAAATCTATAAACTATCTGTAATTTAGTTAAATTTTATGATTTTAGAGTAAAAATATCAATACCTCAGTGATTAATAAAGTTGAGATACCTTATCGAAATTACGAAATTGTATTAGTCATAATCGTTGTGTGTGAATGAGAGAAGATTATTGTGATAGAGGTGCTTGAGATTTCACTATTTAATCATGTAATATTATAGTGGCATTTAGTATATAGGTCTGCCACGTGAACAATGAGTCGATATTAATAAATTCCTCTCAAATTGTAATTGAAATTATGTATTTTGCGTTATACATTTTTTGAGCTTTATTGTTGTAAATTGTTCTTGAAAAAACGTATTGGAGGAGATAAGATCAGCTTAAATCAATGCCTTTTTGCATTCTCAGCAAAAACCCAGAATGTACAAATACAAATAGAGCGTACCAATTTCTTATGAATTAATTTACTGTCGTTGGATACATCTACATATTATTGTGCTTTATGTAAAATGTATTTGTGCGAACGATTTGGAGAAAATAAATGAAAATATTTTTTTCCGGTAAAATTATTATGCTTATTGTAAAAAATATTCTAATGCTTTTAATTGTTCCTTTTTTTTAAATAGTATTCCATAAGGCAGTATTTACAACAATGTAAGGCTTTTGAGGCTAGTCAATATGTGTATTCATAGGCCTATATTTGTATTATATAGTAAGTATTATATTATTACGTTATAATGTTCTAAAACTATGAATTTGTCTTTTAAATCTATAACTAATTATTTATTTGTTTTCCAAACATTCCTTTCGACTACATTGTTTACGCAGCAGCACACTTGATACCTAAGTTGTATATAGATATTTTAGATAAATGTGGACTTGTTTATATTTTGTGTACTGTTCATTGATACAAGCTGTAATAAATGTGTACATAAATAAAGTTAGTTTCATTTGTTAAAATTCCTATTGGTATAAAACCCCAGACATAGCGTGAGTGTAGCAATACCAAGACATATATGTATTATAAAAATCATACACTTCATAACACTACCTATACTAGGTAAACATACATACATACACTCGTTAAACAACCCTCCTGACGCAGTCGGTTTTACTATGAATAATGATTATTAGTTTTTACTGCCCTTTTCTTGTTTGGTACCGATACAATAACGAGAAAATATTTGGCTTGGAATCACTACTTCATAAAGGTAATTAATTGTTCTGAGTGTATTAGGCAAAGAGTATAAAGTATATACAGGAAGTATTAGGTAAACTTTCCCACACAGGAAAATGTGCAGCCCTTAAACATAGCAACAGTTATAAGTAAATAAGTATAGGTATAAATACCTAAGAAACACCTATAAAAATAATCCGTCCAAATTTAAGAACTTGCAGTCGAGTTTTGAGATTTTTACAAAACTCAGTAATTCATGTATTCTCCGTAACTAAGCTGCGTAACATATTTAGCGCAAATGTAGGGGCGTTCCGTTTTTTGCCTATTAGAAGATACGCAACTCGCAGCGCTCGTCGACTGACGTGTTATTTTCCAGAAATTTAATTTATCCCACGTTACGATACATAACCATTACAATCAGTCAGGCTTATGGATCACATTCGTGATTCTAAGTAGGCTCACATAGTTAATGTAGGACCAGTCTTGCTGATACTTTTGATGATGTTTATGGCAAGTTTCTTCACTATTCTAAAAGTCTAATGATTAGATGCTTTCCACCATAGTAAATTGAATGTGATTATTTTTATGAATAATCTATACTTCTATTGATATTTTAAAAAGGAAACATTTGTTGTACCTAATATTTTCACTCAAAAACTACTGGACCGATTTCAAAAAACTTTCACAATTAGAAAGCTGCATCTTCACTGAGTGACATAGGCTATATAATACATATTACTAGATGTAAACGAAATTATTGTTATGTCTAATTCCACGCGAGCGAAGCTGCGGGCGTCTACTAGTTGTTATTTATATAAATAGCGTCCATAGCCTAATGGCTCGTTGAGATTCTATGTAATCGACAGAGTTACGAGCAACGACGGGCGCACTTGGTCCATGGACGGGTGACCGCTAGAGGCAAAATTTCATGGACACTACCGTGCTTCGGAGAGCACGTTAAGCCGTCGTACCCGGTTGTCTTTAATATAATAGAAAACCTCCGGGTGGCTTGAGAACATTCGACACTGGGTTGGCCGCTAACCAATCCGCAGTGGAGCAGCGTGGTGGAGTATGCTCTAGACCTACAGGAGATTTGTCTGTGGAGGAGACCCGTCGTAGCCAGCAGTGGGACGTCTATGGGTTGAAGCAATTCATATGATAATAATATAATAGGTACTGATTCGAGTAACCTATTCGCTCCAAGAAGTAAGAAGTTTCCTGCTACCCATCCACTTACCTCCAGACAAACCTTAAATATTTAATAAAATAATATCGAAAACACACCTGCTTCAGTACAGCTTTGTTGGTCCTGAACTTTGGCCTATAAAATTTAATCCTAATGACTTTAATATACAGGCTCTTTTTAGTAAGGCAATGGGTAGATTCGCTGTATTAGGCTACGGCCCCGCCCATTTAGCGGCGTAGACAAAAACAGTGTCCATTATTACAATTTAATGAAGAGAGAAAGCCATTAGGAGTAGTACTTGATTAAATCGTCGGTGAGCAATTGTCGGGTCCTGCGGCGGCGCTTGTGTCGCTGACCACGGGGGCCTAATCGCTCTCGCACGATTCTGATTACTTGTGATTGTTGTATCAATCATTTCCCCTATCAAATTATTCAGTGGCCGTAATTGTATCGTACTCACAGTCGTTCCCGTAATGGCGGCAAGAAGAGCCGAACGGAAACATTCGGCCGCACTTAGTCTCGGTTTGTTACTCAATAGATTGTAATTCATATGGTAGGTATTTGGTAATAACGCAATTTGGAGACTGTTTCATTGTGTCCTCATAGGTAGTTAAGTACTGTTTTATAGCTTCGACTGGGAAAGCAACTTCGGAAGTTTTTGCGAATATGAAATATAAACTGTCATACCAAACTTGAAAGTATTATCATACTACCCACATAGCCAGTCCGTACATAAGACTGCATAAGATTTGCATGGGAGACAGAACAGGTGAATGAGCCACGTGTGTGTCAGTCTACGAAGCGGAGATTGTGGCCGCCGCCGCAGCGTCCTATGGTGCAGAGGAGGTAGGGCCTTTTCATTCTATTTGTCTCACTATGATGATGACTACATGTCATATCTACTGTAAATGTTATCTATGTGTTTTGATTTATTCATTTAGCATTCACTCTATTTATGTTAGTCCTTGACGGTATCTGTTCATCTAGTCATTCAGTTAACACTCACCATTTCTTGACTCGAACAAGAGCCATCGAGGATAATAATAAACTTCAAGGTAGAAGTCACACACAGTTTCCCAGAGAATCCAGCGCAAAAGATAAATAGAATCGAGCTTATATTTTGAATCATAAAGAAATTAGTTTTCTTCGTGGCACCACTTGCTAATTACCTACCTAGGAATCGTATCTACTTTTTTTTACTATTATATCTATCTTATAAATAATGTAAGTAAAATAATCATAAACGGAGAACTTCTAATATTTTGTAATAAAGATGTGTCCCTCATTACTAAATATTTACTTTCCTACTTTGTATGATCGGTAAGTTTATTCCGACTGTAATTACATCACATTGGGACTTTTCTAATTTTAAATCACTTTTGATATTCCCGGTGACGTAAAAAAGCGTTATAGTTGGTATGTGTTACCCTAATTAGGGCGGGGACTGCAATTAGCGGCGATAAAACTGGTCGATATAATTAAACAGTTGTCTAATTTAATTGGCAATAGGTGCGTTCCCACAACTTTGTCTGTTTAGAAAGGGAAGCGAGTAAACGATATAGGGCTTTCCAGATAGGCAGGTAAAATGTTGACCATTTTGTGCTGAACTAATAAAACGTTGAGTAATATGTTTTACCTAGTACATTTTAGTGCTATTGAATTTCTATTTCTTTATTTAATACGTAAGGAGAAAACTACATATTCAGGACCTTTATTCAAATAGAAACTCGAATAATGCGCGTGAGGAAGAATTTGAAATTTTGGCTAAGGGGCTGTGGATCTACTGGGTTGTATTTTTATCGTTTAGTTGGATTAAATATTAAAATTAATTTATTAAAATGAATTATTTAATGTATGAGAAAATCACTTATTTAATTAAATTATTTTAAATTGCATTTTTTGGCGGCACTTTCTCTACTCTACAAGAATTTTTTATTTAATAATTTGGGCAGGTCAGTTTTGCTGTTAGATAGGTCAGGTTAGGTTACATAGATCTAGATCTTATCGTTTTTATTTTATAGAAGTAGGTCTACCAACCTACCAATAATAAAAAGGGGTTACGTAGCCACCTATTTACTTTCGTTTATTCACAATCACCATAACTCGTGAACGTAGAGGCTTAAAATTGCATTAACTTCTCATTTCATGTTGAATTGACCTCCAACTTGTATGATGAATATCGTGCCTATAATTTTATTTCTCGGTTATTAGGTCTGCCAGTCCGGTCAGGACCTAATTGAAAAAGTTTTTCATCGATATAGACGGCTGCCGAAAATTATGTTCCAGTTTCGTGTTCTTTTGTCAACAGATTCGTATCGGCTTTATTTTAGCGGTTATTACAATTTGAACTTTTAATAATGACTCGCCCGTGACGTTCCTGCGAGTATAATCGTGAGGAATTCTCGCCATAATAACAGTATGAAACTATAATTTAAGAACCTACAAAGTGATTACATTGTGTTGTTTGATTTAATCTACAGTTGTATTGTATTAATGAGTCACAGAAATTAGAAATTAACGGTATGAGTAGGGAGGTAAGTATAAAATATCGGTTGTAGTGTGGCGTAAGTGTAAGGCTAATCGATAAAATAATAGGTATACCTACTATCTATTATTAACATTGTAACATTTTCATTATCGAGCACGGGTAGGAGACCCGTGCTGGAATGAGGGGGTGTATACGGCCTTGGTCAACTACGCTACTGGCGAATAGGTGGCAGACTCTGCATGCCTCCGTAAAGATTATGAACTAGCTATCACACAAGTAGGTAGGTAGGTAATTACGGATACTGTATATATCTACTCGTGAGTTAAAAATCCGCAATTACAAGTGTTAAACAAAAAGCGCAGTGGTTAACGAAATAACCGGCGAGTACTTGACTACTCGTGGAGCTTTTTAACTTTTTGTAAAGTGCAACACTTTCCCAGCCCTCCGCGAAGTGCCCTTCAAAACGCTACTGCGTTTAGACAAATGAACAGCGTTGCACCCTACCGGCACACGCCAACTGACACGCACTGTAAGTGAATTAGGTGCTGGAAGTAACATTAAGCGCTAGGTTGCATAGACAAAATGTTCAGTTTTTGAAACAATACGAAATACGATACGAACGATCGAAAAAATACCTAGGTATTTGTAAAAAAATATTTGATGCAATCTGTAATCCATACTAATATTATAAATGTGAAAGTAACTCTGTCTGTCTGTCTTGCTTTCACGCCAAAACTACTGAACCGATTTAAATGAAATTTGGTACATAGATAGTCTAGAGCCTGAGAAAGGACAGGCTACTCTTTAATTTGAAAAAAGTATTGTAAAGGGTTAAAAGGGGGACCAAAGGTTGTACGAAAGTATTGTCATTTGCAGAACTAGAAGCATAAAATTCATATTTTAGGCTATGTATTGATTAGATATAAATAAATATGACGTTCAAAGCTTGTAAAAATGTTACCCGTATGGGTGTAAAATAAACATAGGTACGGATTCATTACAAATTTGTGGAGCTAAAGTTAAGGCGTTAAGAATGTCTAGTATTATGTCTTATTCCACGCGAGCGAAGCTGCGGGCGTCCACTTGTTTCTACCGCGCGAACGTAAAGCAAGGATACGCGTAGTGTTTACGATTGAACCCATTTAATAGAACTGTCGAAATAACGAGTAGCTGTAGCCGTAGATAAATGCGCTAGGTTACTTACATACCAATGAGATTCATTTTCTTTCTGCGTGCAATGATAACAACATGGTCATTGGGATCACGGGATTGGGAGCCAATTTTCTCAAAAGAAAAATCAGTAGAGTAAAAATATTTAAATACTGAAAAGTATCTAATACCTATCGGACAGTGCTTCCAGTAACTTGTAGGTGCGTGTAACATACAATAAAAGTCTGTGTACAATGGCGGAACTGGTGGGGCACAATAAATCAATTGGAGTGGGTGGTTGACTTTTCACTCAAATGTGTGGTTAATTGTAACCGAAAATGACTGTTGATCGAGCCACACTTAATTTGAGTGGTGCTTACTGTATTTGTGGGGTTGCGTTTTGTACCGATAGAGTGGAAAGTCAGTAATGGTTTTGTGAGCTCCAACGATTGATTTGCCTACGATTATTTGTATACAACGGTAGAGCTCCATTTACTAATTTGTAAATAATTATCACCAAATATAAAGGAATGTAATGTCTACTAAGGGACGATAATATGACTACTAGGGATACACGATTATGATATAGTTACTTAGACCACAGCGGATCATTAGTTGTGTACCTAGATCATGCTTATACTAAAGAAGTTTTCAATGCGTTAGACAGGTATCTTTTAATTCAGATCTTATAAAAATGGTATCATTCTTTAGTCCATTCAAATCGATTCAAGTCAAGGTCAAGGATTTGAGACGGTTCATGTCTACTGAGTATTTAGATCTCTATATCGAAATACTAAACGACCACAAAATTCCTCGCTGTAAAAATTACGGCATGTGTTTAAGAATAAAATAGTATGAGTCATTTATTTGTTACAAATGTTTGGGGGAGAATCGATACGAATGCTTAGTATGGCAGGTATTTACTCGCATTCCCCGTGTCGTATTTGTATTCGCCCTCGCAGACTGCCACCAAAACATAATTACATTTTAATCGTCCACTTACGTTATTTAACTTAATGCAGTGTTTGATCTGGCGGGGCATTTGACTTTTAACGTGTATTGGTGCATTGAAATATAGTATGATTGTATTTTTTTAATATGTTAAATAACTTGTTTTTTCAGAAATACTCTTAAGCAAGAACCAACTTAGAAGCCCATTGATTTCTTCGCTCACACTTTGTGCATATTCAGTTAGTTGTTATAAATAGATAAAGTATGTATCAATTAGTATTTAATTTACCTCTGGTTTGATAAAGACGAATATTCAGGAGAACTTCAACCTTGGAAGTACTACCAACGCGTGACAAAATACGGTGAAAAATGCTATTTGTCTTTTGTACTTAAGTAACCTATATACTGCCTGCGATTGTAAAAAGTTTTTCTAATTTATAAAAATAATATTTAGGAAAAAGAAACAGTTCAAAATATGAATACATTGCGTGTATTCATATTTTGAACTGTTGAAATAAATAATTATTACCATTTATACTTTTTATTTCACTGTTTTGCCAAGTCTAACTTTAGGTAGGTAGGTGAAAAAATATCCGTCACTTGTGAAAATAGTGCTATGCTTTAGGCCTTTTATTGTTGGAAAAAAACATTAACTTAGTCTTTTTTATTCAATTCTATATCTAATTCTAATTATTTATAAAACGTCTATAACCTGTGCAGGATATAATATTGTAAAACATATTTTATCATGATAGTAGTTTCACGGTGCAATAGACTGATAATGACTAAACTAGTTAAAGCGGCACGAATATTTACCTCTGGACGAAATTCGGAACGGATAGCTGCGCATGAGGTATCAATACGGGGGACATAATACGGCTGGCGAACCAATCTGCACTTACAAACAACCCGCTCGCCGCACAAGACGATACATTAATTTCTGCGCATTCAAGGTCAGAGGTATACTTTCGTGCCGCTAACTGTATCGCTAGGGTTTCCATCTAGGGTTCTTCCGGCCAGTACAAGTCGATCATCTTCCTGATGCGTTGGTCGAGCTCATTGCCCGCGGGCGGCTGCTTGCCCAGAAGGAAAACGAACTTCTCGTGGCAGTCCATCATGGCGAGATACTGACCTTCGATGATCTTCAGCCGCATCGGGTAGCGGTGGAACCCGTTCAGGTCCAATTTGGCTGTTGGAGAAGTGGTAACATTATTGATTTTTAAAAATGTAGTTATTATTTAAATTTAATGTCATAATTTATTTTGATATGTAGATAATTTGTGCATATAAGGACCGATGGACGAATTGAATAAAAATAGTTAACGCCTATTGGTCAAAAAGCAACCTTGATACATATATATATTTTTAAAGTGAAACTTTTATTACATCGTTCTGAAAATTTTGGTTTGTCTGTCGCATGTCGCATTACATTTTAAAATTGAATCTAAAATTTTATTTTTTGTTGAGACACTGGGTAGCGAACCGGGACTCGCGGCGTAGAAGTTTGTTTTTACCAAACGTTCGACCGTTCGACCAAGCGTACTTAATAGAATTTGTTGAAATTTAGATACATATATTTCGAACGGCTAATAGTGTAGTGACGCTTGTTATTTTATTTCCCAATAACATTCCAATTTTCCAAATATAAAATTAAGATTCATAAAGCGATTTTTATGTTAAATGTCTATAATGTGAAAAAAGTTTCACTTTTACCGTGGTTTCATAAAACCACATAATTTTTTTTTTTTTAATTTAAAGTTTGAAAGTTATTAAGATACATACGAGTATTTATGGTAAATATAATTATAGATAATCCAAACAAATTCTCAAAGTAGTATTTTTTATTAATCTGTGGTTCAAAGTGACATGTGACTAATAATATGCCATGCCATTGAGAACCAATGAATGTGTTTTTAATGGTTTCTTTTAATATTTAAATGTATTTACAATGCATAGGTAATATATAAAAATATAAGCTTTCTGCACTCCTCCATGTAAACTTTAACTGTGCTAAATTTAATACACCTCCACGAAATTTTCGTGAAAAGGTGTCGAAAGTTTTTGCTTTACTTATTAATATATTTAATAGAAACACCTTTATTTAAAAGTGATAACTGCCGCCAAAAATCCTCATAGGTACGCAAAATAAATACCTATCGATGATTTATCATTTAACAGAACAAAATCAAACAATCTCATAAAATATCAACACCCAATAGGTATGTTTCAACGCAATGAATGTAACTTTACAACAAATACTCAGAAACATCTGATTAACTTACCCGTTGGCGGCGGCATTTGTAGAGTTCTGTAGGAGCCGTTTCCTTCCAGCCACTCGAGATAATAGTCCCGAGTTCTGTTCGATTGTGAGCTGGCACACGGGATCTGCATTTTGAGGGTCAAGGTTTCCCATTTAAGATTCTCCACGAACTTCCCGATGCGTTCTTCTAGCTCTTTTCGCTCCTTTAAACAACATAATGTAAAAATTAAACATTAAGGTAGGTATATCTATTATAAAATAAATACGGCGCATTTATTTCACAATTATTGTGCCAATTAGGTAATCATATCACGATTTAGGCATTATCTATGGTAGTTATGCGTAATTACAATGTAGAATAACCAACCACAAACCAGTGAGGTTTCCATTAAACTTATCTATTAGGTACATACAATAGGTACAATATTATGTATACTTTTATAGTTTACTAGCTATCCCTGCGGCTCTGCCCACGTCGAGCCGTTCTCCTTGCAAAATTACCTCTACCATCCAGGAATGTTTACAAAATATAATAAGTAAGTCTTTATCAATGGCAAGCTACACCAAATTAATATCAACATTTCCAGTTATCTATGCAAAAAAATCGCGCAAAGAAGAAGAACCAACTAAAAAACACACTTTCCCATTTATACATTAGTAAGGATAAGTCACAAGCGCGACTGCTAAGCTAGGCGTCCTGGGTGCGACCCCCGGATCTCGCAACAACTATTGAGTTTTTCTATCTTGAAATGCCCGGTACCAGCTCGGTGTCTGGATATGTACGAGTATAAGCTCAGTAGGTACCTATTGCCGTACACCGGACCTAAGCATAACTGGTGAAAAGTGGGTGTGGTCCTACACACCTGCAGACCATGCGTGATTTTATGTATCTATGTATAATATACATAAATTTATAGTTTCATGGTCTTTATCCATTTCCACACTATCTATAAAGTAGCATATGAAATAATAAAGGAACAAAATAAACAAAATAATGCGACTGCGAAGATTATAATAATAATAATATGCATGTTAAGAGCATGTGGACGGTGAGATTAGTTCTGACTCAGACAGCTTAATATACAAAAAGGCTTTACAAGAAGTTTGTATTTGTAATCAGAAAATTGGAAGCTTTATCACCTTTGATGCAAACTTAGTAGAGTAGTACCTAATATCACCAGGTAAGCGTGGTGGTTTTAAAATGGTTTTAAAAAGTTGTATATAAAATGGTACAAACCGCATCACTAACAAGTCTGAACTCCACACAATGTGTGTCTCCAGATCCGTTGATTTGTTCATTCCTGAAGTGTAGAAGATGCCAGATGCCAATAGCCTGGCTGTCATTGAAGGTGACTCCCTTGGAGAACTCCTGGCAGCTTGGCTGGCTGGGATCCTTGGCAGACTTGGGGACTGCTGCATTCTCCGCTGACTGGAATAGAGCTATCCCTATAAATGAAGAAGAGGAACAATATAATTATCTCCTCAAAACTTTATTACGCGTAAGTCAAAATATAATCAAGTCTTTCTTAATTAGTCTATCACATAGATGTCGTACGAAAAATAAATGACACAATAGTTACCAAATATAAATATTTGCAGAATAGGTGACATGTCGAGACCGGCAGGAGCAAGGTACGCCGCAAACTGTGTAATGAACAGAATGACTTGATTAGGCATGTCAATGGATAAAAGCATTAACAACTCGCATTATGAACAGCGACTCCAACGGTTAGAGGCGGCACTTAAATGTACTGATAAGAGGATAACTTTGTAACCGTGGACTAAAAAGCAAGAGATTCAATGACTCTACACGATGTTGAGATGTAGTTAAAGTCGATTCAATTATTTAAATTCCGTGATAAGTTAAGGAACTTTTAAAAAGTATAATGCTTATTCAATTAACATAATGGGAATGGTTAAGTATCTATGTGTGGCTTTGATAGATATGAGTAAATATTTTATAGCAAGTTAAATAAAAATAAAAAACCTATCGTAAAACAAATTTTCGGTAAATAAAATGTACAAATCTAACAACAGCGAGGTAATCACAGCGATCATTTTGTAACTGCAATTTTTTTTTATCGCTAGGTATATAACAGTCGATGAATCTTATAGTGGTAATTTGGTAGTAAAACTAATACACTTCAATACAGTTGCATAAGCCCTGCGGTGGGTCAATAATTGGCCAAGCCCAGTTCCTGAAATTCAGCAAACATTATTCTACTTAGGTACATAATAAAAGTGAAAAATTTTATGTTTGGATGTTAGGACGTTTCGATGCTTGGATATAAATCCAATTACTCAATCACGCAAAAATTACAAAAGGGATTTGGATGAAACTTAGATAGATTAGGACATACGATACTTTTCATCCCGAAAATAGGGATGCTTTGCACGTTTATTGGAATGTATCTGGCACACCGTCAACAGATGGCTCTGATGCTAATCCTTAACTTAATTACACTTTTTCCGCGTGCGTAGCGGCGGGCAAAAGCAAGTAAATAATAAATATAATGTGTGAGGATCACACACGGCCATCTGACCCCGAACTAGGAAAATGTAATTGCATGTACTGTAAAGGTGTTGTTAAATGCATTTGGAATATTCTATTCCAAGTAAATGTGAAAGCCGTTGAATGGTGTTATTTAGTAAAATATTGTCCAGTCCAAACGTTCGTACGGCTATCGCAAGTGCGTTGGAGTCAGCGATGACTGCGCGCGCGGTAAACAGAATAACCGACTGCTTCCCGTCCTCCTGTCCTTTCGCAATTGGCGGCCCGCGCGCCGCCGGAGCGTGATTAAGGAAAATCAATATCACGTGACATTTATTACAGTACGTACGTACTTCTGCGTAGTCCCATCCATTTCGATATAGGTAATTGGAATTAAATAACTTTTGTGTCAAAGCCCTTATATTCCCTATTTCAGCCACCCTCAGATTCAAATTCGCTGAGCATGCTATGGAAGAAGCACATTAAGTACGCAACCAAATGCGATACAACGATACTCATTCATTCAAGGAATATTTTGCACAGAAAGGCTGTGTGGTTAACCGTGGTTCAATTTAAATTTTAATTGATCTTGGGGTATTACTAGGTCTATAAGACAATTGAGATTCGAGATCAAGCTTCAAAATGAATGGTGAAGCAAAATAAATAGGTTGTAAAAATAATGTTTAATGTAACAAAAGTATGGCAAAATTTAGTTTTGTGTAAAAAAATTCTAAGTTTGATGCCTAATAAAAGTTTCGTGTCCATTGTCCAGCGATGTGGGTTCAAATCCAAGCGGTTCGTACCAATGATTGTTACGTGAGATTTAAATTTTGTGAAAGGATTATCATATCAGAATGTGTGTGTAAAGTTTCGAATCTGTTCTACTTACTGTACAGGACTTTAATTGGAACCAATCAAGTGGTGCTTGCTGTTTACTGGATTGTATAAATGGAACCACACCTCCATCTTCGAAACTAAATTACGAAAATGATCCTTGATTTTTCAACACTGGTACAGATGTAAGTAAATTGTTAGACAAAAGTAGACAACCTCGTAGGTGTTGAAGTAAATGTAAATGTATTTAAAGCAGAAGTAAGTAGATTCAGTATAATGGACTGAACGTTACAACGGTGAGCACAAACAAAAGGAATTAATGTTGGTACTTGTAGTGGTGTGTAGGTCGAGCAATTTCAAGTTTTCAGTTGGACTGTTGGAGCTGTCACAAAATGTGATATTCGTCTCTGGCTGTGGACATTTTATTTTGTTTGTGGCACGAGTCTTGTATTACCTACAGGCTTTACTTACGTTTTTTATTAAACGCTCGTCCGTCCTGTGCGGTTTACAACGGGTAGATACAACGAGTGCGTTTCCTTTGTTCGTATTCTTTTTCATAGCACGGAAGGCAAATTTAAATTTATTTTAAGATTCCGTAATTCGAATACTGTTTATTACTTGGATTTGTTTAAAAACTTACAATAATACATAAGTTTATATTTTTCAAAACTTGTTTGCAATCCCTAAACTTGAACCTAACGCTACCAAAGCTAGTAGTAACTACATATATAGCTCTCAAAGCTAGGATAGATAAACCAAAATAATTTAATTTTAATTATTTTATGGGTAAATAAAGTAACACACAAAGTAGACACTGCTTTTATCTTTAATGACCTTATGATAGTGAATCTAAAACTTCAAACATTTATGCAAAAACGCATAAAGGCTTCAAGGTATATCTATACATATACATAAAGGTAGGTACATATTATGGTTCTAATTAGGGTATGTAGTAGTTATAACATCCATCGTATCTTGTTTAATGTAGGCAATAAATCAGGGACAATTATTTCATTTTACATTATATTCTTTAACTAGTGGACGCCCGCAGCTTCGCTCGCGTGGAATTAGACATTCACTAACTTCAAAAACGGCGAAGTTTTATACAAACATTGCACCCCCGTTTTACCCTCTTAGGGTGTGAATTTTCAAAAATCCTTTGTTAGTGCTCCCCGACCTTATAAAAGGAACCCCTGTGCAAAATTTCAAGTTTCTAACCCTTATAGTTTAGGCCCTACGTTGATATGTCAGTCAGTCAGTCAGTTCGCTTCTCCATTTATATAGATATGAGATTGGCAAATTTATTTTATTAGACTAAATAACTAATTAATTAAACTTACTAAATTTTTTTATCAATCAGTTGATAGGTTTTTATTTTCACGTGAGGACTGTATAGAATCCGTGCAAACCTTATTGAAGTCATAACTCCTTTTTTTACCATTTCTAGGGCGAAAATTAGTAAATGCTGAATTTGTTTTGGAGAAAATAATATCTTCTTCTAATTATAATCAAATACGATACGAAAATACAAAAGATTATTCCAAACGCGCGTTTTGTAAAATTGAAAATATTTACATTATTTCGTGTTTTTTTTCTTTTATTTACATTAAACAAAAAATCTGGTAAACACGTATTCTTTTAATTTTTGTAAGGAATGTTTGTTGCAAATTTGAAATGAAATGGTTGAGATTTAAAAAAAAAACCATACAAACTTTCGATCTATATCCCATGGGAACCTCTTTATTTTCTGAGGATAAAAATAGCCTATATGTTAACCAGGACTATGAGTAATAACTTTACAAAGTTACATCCTAATCCATCCACGGGTTTTCTTGTGATGCCAGGACAGACAGACAGACAGACAATATTTTCAAAAATTACATTTCTGAGTTCTAAAGCGTTATTATAATGCCCCTGAATTGAAATTTTGAAAAAAAAATCAATGTACAGAAAAAGTTGCTCTTCAGATTTATTATAGTATAGATTCCAGAATTTAAATACATTTGAAAAAAAAAAAACTTTAAATTACGAGTACAAGTGTGAAATGTTCGAAAATAATAATAATAATTACGATGAAGAAAACATGAGCTACTCGTATCTGAACCATTTGCATTTCACCTGTTTCAGGCTTGACGCCTTCTTCATTCTCGGTGGGATTTAAAGATTCGTTAAATAGGACGAAGGAGTATTTTGTTTCGGCTCAGTTGGGCCAAAGTGTGGGGTTGTGGTTTCAGTGCACGCGCTTCGTATAGACTTTCCTTTTATACAAAGTTCGCAGTTATAGTGTGACTTGACCACCTGCCGCTTTTGTATTGCGTTTTGTTTTTTTAATCGACGTCTTTATTCATGTTCAATTTAATAAAGCCACATTAGTAGTAGTACCTACATTGATAACATGTCTTATGTAATGTTTCTCATAGAAAAAAATCAAAACTAAAAAAAAATCCTTACAACTAGGTACCTACAAAATTTATAAAATTTTAAATTATTTTTAATATAATTTTATTAATATTTACTCGTATCATATTATATATTTACTGGTAGGGTTCCATGATTGACGAATGACTTGACTGAAGCAAACTTTATGCTAAATATTTCGGATGTGTAGAAACAGACGGAATCCAAAGAATTCATCAGCATTGTACATATCAGTGCGCAGTTTATGCGCGGCGGGTATCTGCGAGATTGCGCGCTATCTCAACACGCTCGCCGCCCACCGGTGGACCAACATGGCGGACTTTGCTCCGACAAGTTATTACTGTTGCCCACTAAACTTGTGATATCGCGGCGTGAGGAACCTAAAATATGTATCTTAAATCCGGACTTCGTCGAATTTCCCGGTCGATCGCTTAATTTCGCAAAGTTTCATTGAAAATGTAAGAGATGTAGATATGTTAGCTAATTCGTGATGAGAGTTTAATCAGCTTCTCAAGGCTATGTATATGCATACACATAGACATAGCCTTCCGGTGCCACCCATAACTCTTAACTCCTAAACTAGCTATGTGGAAGTGTAATAAAGGAATTTAGTTTCTTAGTAACGCACGTTCACGTATGAAGAAAAGTATACCTGAATCTGCTGGCGATAACCTTTGTACCATATCTCAACAGCACGCCCACAATTATACAAGACCTGCTACATGCCGCGGCTGAAACTAAATACCGTTAACCGTTAGTAAGAATGGGAGTTTCTATAAATAAGTGCTTAACTTAATTACTCATTATGAAAATAAAAACGTAAGCCAAGCTATCAAGTCCAAACTTTAGAACCAAACCCATATTTCAATTGTATATCGTGTTTGATAAGAATACCCCAAAGTACTTATGAATCCGAAACCTTCATTTTTAAGTTAATTTTAAAACACACATCGTATCCACATCGCATGAAATCGATTAGGAAATAACAATTTAATATTTATTTTTCTACCTATGTACACTGACATAAAAGTGCAAGAAGATCCACAATTTTGGTGGCATGAAGTATTTTTCTTTGGGATTATTTTGGAATATATTAGGTTTCTTTGGGATTATTTTGGAATAGGTTAGGTATTACGTTAAAAATATTGGCTAGGCAGATGATAGTGCAAACGATGCGACGGCAACGATTCACTATTTTGTATTATTTAAATGAATGAAGATGCAATTATTATCGTTAGGTATGCTTATTTTTATGTGTCAAATGTTATGAACCAGTGTAGTTATTAAAACGGGTTATTATTTATCAATTTTTGGAAGTGCTCGAGTTCTAATTTATCTCAAGTGTTGGATTGATAGCGCACCTGTCTATAGGAATTAGCAAAGCCATATTTCATATAGTGTCATTAGTGGTTCGGTTGTTTCTTGTGCGTATCGAGGAGCTTTTGTTCTTTACTCAGACATCCTGGCGAGGTTTTAATTACCGAGGGCCGAATACATTAATGTAATCAAAGCTCGATACATCATACTCGCGCTATCGCTCCGCCTCGGTTTGATTAATAATTCTAATGAGCGGCGGTGCCAAACGAGTTAATTAAGCGTTCGTTTTTTACCGGTCCGTGCCACTGCGACCGGTAAACGGGCGCATCAATCACGGCTTTGAGTCCGCCGCCGAAAAACTTAATGATTGAAATGACGGCTGCGCCCGCGCCTGTTCGCGGCTTAGCTTCCCCGGGATGAAGCACCCTAGAGCTGAGCTGGGCTCGGCGATAGGTTAACTTATGAAAAAGCGCTGTGGGATCACTAATAATGATTCCATGAATACCACTGTACATAAATCTTGCTTAAAATAATTAATTATTCAAACCAACCCCATGTCTTTTAGCAATACATAGGTATACCTATTTACCTAATTTTTTTTCAATTGTTTTTCTATTTTTTAAATGGTTTCCTTCTTGTAAGTATATTTATTACTAATATTCATTGGTAGATATTAGAATATTCAAAACAATGTATGTATATAAAAATATCTGGGTACCATCTGAGTCATTCTTACTTGCAATTTTTACCTGCATCGAATTGAATAATTTATTATTTCTTTATATAATTAATCGTATAAAACGGATCGATTAATTTAAGCACAAATTGGAGTAACCTACAAAGGTCATGCTACAAGACTAATGACGAAAATTTGTGTAAATCAAAACAGTTTATTCTGTAAAACTAGTGGGAACGATGGCACGTCAAACATTATCAATCACACTGGCTGCCTCGGGCGGAATTGCTTTAATTTGATAAAATGCAATTAGCTACCAAAAGAAATCTAATTTCAAGAGGCTGCCCAAATTTTTTTGGCATTACTCTTTTTCACAACTCTGACGGTTAAAATGATAGAAGCTTTAATAAGAGATTAATATTCCACTTGAATGTGTGAAGCGAACAACCAAAGGATTGTCTACCAACAGATTTAGTTCTGACTCTACATCTACTTACATCAATTGATATCTAGGTAACTTACGAGACGTTGAATACTGTTATGCACAAAAAAGTTCTCATGTATCTATACCAAATAAATAATTTCCGAAAACTGAATTAATTATCATTTTATACACTTGTCTTCCAATGTATAGCTTAAGTTCTACTCTCATATTAGAGCCTATTACGTTTACAACTACATATTATAGATTCCTCTTCGTATTAACTTGACGTAGGTACGTGGACCTACCAATTATATTGATAATGCCATTAAAAACGTTTATCCAATTAGAAATGTGAGACTTCAATGACCTATGTTTTTGGCGAGTCATTCCAGTGGCAGTATCAAGTGAAACGCTGCGGGGTTCGATGTCTAATTCACCGCGCTACCAACAGGTGGCAGCAATGCGGCTTTTCAAATCTGACAGACGCCATTGCTTTTACGTCAGAAAGCCGCGAATAAAATTAATGATGTTCGCGCCTTAATGACGTTTCACGACGCCGCTCCATTGTGTCCGTAATACAACAATTATTGAGATCATTTATTAAGTTTATTGATCTTTTAAGTTAATCTTTTATTTCGTAATTTAGCTTCGTGCGAGCGCGCGAACTCATGAAAAAATATCTCATATGCGAGGTATTTTTTGGACTATTTTTGTCATTATACGGCGTGATGTGAGCGGGCTTTGAATGTGGAGGCAATTACTGCCCCGCATGTGGTTTGATTATGTACGACGGTTCCATTCCATCTAGCGATGCGGCTATAAGAGCCGGTAAAAACATTACTAAAATCTTTGCCGATTGTAGTTTTTGAGCTTCCGTTGCTAAATTGCCGTTGATATTAAAAGCCATTGTTACAAATCCGGCAGACACGCGTGCGAGTCGGAATGTTTTTCATTTGAAAATGAGATTTAAGGCATATTTTCTAGTGGTAGGAACAGGACTTTGGCTCAGTTATATATAAGTATTCATGTTTTGCAGTTATAATAGGTACCTAAGTATTCATGTTTTGTTAGTAATGTATCAGTCTGATTTTATTATACCCGGCTATATCTTAGTAGCTAACCATTCAGGGCTGCATATTAATAGCTCAACACTATTTAATTAATTTATTTGGAATACAGGTAGGTACTATTCAATATACCTGTCCAAAGTAACCATGGCATTTTTTTCTTTTGTGCTTGTTTTTTTTCTACCAAATTTCATGAAAATAAGTTTGGTACTTTTACAGTTCATCGCGCACAAAGGCACAGCAAAAAAGATTTATTAAATGTAGGTACAACACTGACTCGTTATAGTTTTATCATACAAATATTATATGATGATAAAAAAAAAGATACAACATACAAGACACTTTGATATATACAAGTACTTATATACTCGTAGGTAGGTAGGTATATCTGTTTAGCAGCCAGGATAGCGCTGTTTGTAGCAGAACCTGATTTGACTTGTTGAGGAGCTTGACTAGACTTAATGGTTTTGGCAGTTTGAGGACGATACGCTCACGTGTAATTATGAGTTAGACTTAGTTACACCCTTTGACGTCGGATCATAATCAAGCCATAACATTAGGTAGCAAATATAGACAAAGATCTCGCATAAAACCATTGCATACACATAATATTTAAGTAGTCATTTATTGCAAACAAATGAAAATACGGAAAACACGTCCGATAAAATAATATCTAACAACGCAACATTAAGATTATAGACGTGATATAATTTCCTCAACAAGGACTGATTTCTCAATAATGGCGAAGTATTATAATCTCAATGGTGGCCTCGCGTGGCCGTGTAGATGTATCGGATATTATGTTAGTAGGTACCTCTTCCACGATCGTCGGAAATCAGTGCAATTAGACGAAATCGTGTTGGAATTATTGTAATAACCAAAAAGAATCGATGGTCTAACGACGTTCGATCGCTGAGCGGCGATTGGCGCAGCGCTCGCCAATGCGCGCGCGCACGACTGCTCATTGTAAGGCGATCCACAGATGATAAGCTAATTATACTACAACGGCGGATGTTGATTGCTATTCTACTGTTCTTTCTATTTTTCAGTTGTTAAGCTTTTGAAAGAAGCTTACAACTGTACGGACTCGTAAACTTTACGGCTGTTATTGAACGTTATTTGAAATGAAAATGAAAAATATGTATAGATGTAAAGTATTAAAATGACCAGTTGCGTTTATAGTTGCGTATTGATTGAACAACATGATAGAAAGCCCACCGAGTAGATAGACCATTATGAATATTAAACCCTTATCTTCTAATAGTAGTAGTAACAGTCTAACGGTAGATAGGTTTATGCCAACCCAGCTTGGGTTTACTCAAGTTCTACACACATCAACTCTGTTGAATTAATGGTAGTAAGAGTGTCAATGCATAGGACAGTATTAAAATTAGTTTAAAGTTGGTCATGCTTATTTGATCTGCAATATCTTGTATAATATCGATACTTTCGTACCTACTACTTTCGTTCAAAAAATGGCCAAGAATTAAAATTGTCATTCACTTTTATACCGACGATATAATTATCATGAGACTTTAACTCAATTTGTACAAACTTTTAATGTATTTAATTTCATGATGATGTGTTGTTATTGGACACCCGTTCGCGAGTGGAAATTTTTTATGGTTTTACCGTGCTTCGGAGGGTTATTTTCAATGGTAAAAACAATCGCTAAGGCTTGTCGAAGACACTGGATTGGCGACTAAATCCTCCACTAATCCGCATTAGTGCAACGTGATGGAATATGCTATAGACCTCCCGCAGCTTTGTCTGTGAACGGAACCCGTGCCCAACAGTGAGATATCTATAGTGTACTATGGGTGTCAGAGACTGATACACATACATAGATATTTATACACACACAGAACAAATACAACTGTTCGTCACACGAATATTTGTCCAGAGTGGGATTTGAACCCACGACCCCTGGCGCAACAGGCAGGGTCGCTACCGATTGCGCCAACGGCCCGGTCATACTGCTCGTCAGTACTGTGTAATGAATAATAATTACAAATATAAAAATTAAAGTACATAGTAAGTATAATACTTTCATTAAACATTCCTGTAGCTATTTATTCTTGCTTCTGAAATTCAAATGTGTGGGTACGTTGCTGTTGTATACCTAAACAAACAGGTGTATTATTACGAATGGATTAAAGCTATGTGTCACTTGAATATCCGCGTCAAGGGTTCTAGTACACAATGATTGCCTCTAGATTGTCGGTATGGCGGTCACGTAGTGCCCATAGCCCGGATAGCTCGATTCTCTTCATTTACTTGTACGTGCCTCCGAGATACAAGTGTCGGCACGAAAGTGTAGCTCAAAACCATATTCGGAGGGGATAGATGCGCATGGGGTTTCAATTTGGGGAGATAATACGGCTGGTCTGGAAACAGTCGCTAAGCCTTGTCGAAGACCTTAGACCTTGAGAACATTCGACACTGGTTTGGCCACTAACCCCTCCACCAATCCGCATTGGAGCAGCGTAGTGGAGTATGCTCTAGACCTCCCGCAGCAGTGTCTGTGGGGGAGACCCGTGCCCAGCAGTGGGACGTCTATGGGTCGCAGCGAATACGGCTGGGAACTAATCAGCCCTTAGACTCACAACCCGCTCGCCCCGCGCACGACGATACCTTAAATTTTCCCTGTCCATTCAAGGTCAGAGCTACACTTTCGTGCCGACGCTTGTACCTTCGTAGTCGCCGCTGTTGCGGGCAGGCATTAAACGCGCCATGTGAAGAAACACCTATTATTTGTACGCCATCGGTAATAGCCATGTATCCCGTGTAAATTGGTATTTAGGGTCAGCAATTCTAACCATATTCAATGTTGACACATAAAGTTACTATATAAGCATATAGTAAATTACATAATAGGTATAGCATGCATATACCTAATGTGCGCAGTATTGGAATATTATAACGATTGATTTTTTTTTAACTAAGTTCTTTTTAGATTTTACCCGGGTCAGTACTGTAGGTACTTTCTTATTTATATCTATATCAATGTTACAGCAGTCAGTATAAATACAAAGAGGGGCTGATGTTTGTTACCCGGCATTTTCTAGGCGTTCTAACACCATCGTACTTGTATTCGTTATTGTTGTGGTTGTGCTATTTTCACTGCTGAGTTAAAAGAGACAGTGCTGCAGGCTTACTCAATCTTAATCGCGAATAGGCGCTGCGTCGGTCTCAGGCGCTTTATGTTGCTCCTGGAAGTGCTCTCTACCCAGATGCTTGCTGTTTACCAGAAAATTGGCTCGATCGCCCCTATGTATAAGTGACTGATAATCCCAGGTTTAAGTCACCAAGGGGTTCTAGCCGCTCTAGCGAGGTCCTTACCACATTGACGGCCTCAGAGCAGACTGACTAACTGCGGGATGTGGTCCCGGAATGTCAAGCTTTTATCAATGATCAATCCTAAAATTTTAACCTTATCTACGGGTGGCAGCAAAACGCCCGCCATGGAAATAGCTATGCTATGGAAAGCAGGGTAAATTTTCCCCTTTATGATCATATGTGCAGTCTTATGAAGATAGAACTTTATTTTCTGGGACTGACCCACTGGTACTGTTACTACTACTAACAACCCTTAACGAGTATAATGCGACATTCCAAAGCTTAAATAGGTATTGCGAATTATTTTAACCGCGGCGCTTTGTAATAAAGTAAAAACGTTGTACCTAATAATACGAATTATTAAGTGTCATTTAGTAATTTTGTATCCGTCATGTCGTTGCCGTCTTCCGCAGCCTCGGGCAGCCAAAACCAACCCGACATTAAAATAATTTTTATTTTAGTGGTGAGAGTTCAATCTTTTGTTACTGTTTAGCCAATGCAAATTATGAATTTAAGTTTTATGTCCAATTTAAATAATTCTTATTTTCCCCTATAATTTTAGTTTCGGTTTTTTTCAATTCATACAATTACTAATTGTTTCATTTATTACGAATATGATAATGATAATAATAGGCTTTTAAAGGCTTAACATACATGTATGTTACATAGTTATAATTTCTACATGGAACTCTAAATATCTTTTTCAAAATAGATATATTTAATTTATACCATCATTAGGTACTAGTTTTGTGTTGGTACAGAATTGGAGAAGTGTGTTCGCTTCTACAATAAAATACCTGAAAATATTAACTGTCTCTCAGAAAATAAATTTAAATCTAACATTAAACATAACCTCCATAATAAAGCATTCTATAAAATAAATAACTACTTAAACGATAAAAACCCTTGGTGCGAAGTACCAAGCTCCACTTTAATTTTAATAATAATTTAGGTAGGTACTTGTATCAGATTATAAAATTGTAAATATTGAAAAGATTTATTACCGAGATTCTTGCCGTATTCTTCTCAGTAGCAACTGGCGGTAGATAAAACAATGAATAATGACGTCTATTACGCGTATACAAATACCATATAGGTAAGTATCTAATGAAAAATAATGAACCTGAATCTGAATGGTATTTTTTCTCTACAATTAATAAATATTTTCACCTCATCCTTGAAGAAGTTTTCTATACCTCGGCTGGTCAGCATTGGGCTCGGAGCCTAGTATATTTTTACATATTTATGGCTTTATCTTTGGTATCAATTAGGACCGTGTCGACGCGAGGCGACGCCGGCGGCGCGGGCGCATCGGCGTGGGCGCGACATGTACAACCCATTTGTTCCGATGACGATCGACGCAATTTTATTATAATTCATTTACCGTGTTTTTGGAACCAAGCTGCTTCAATCATTCATATCCACGTCGTGACTGGACTGTTGCTCTTATTTGATTAGTTTGAACGCGCATTTAGATCAACTTTCACTACCTAAAGTCTTAGATAAATATTCATAAAAATTCATATCTAAACATAACACATATTTTAAATGCAAAAGATTTGTTTGAAATATATAGGCTCAATTAATGTAGATATGTGTCATAAAAAAACATTATTTTTAACTCTATATACTCTATATACTCCTTCATATACTTATTCTACAACCACAACATTTCAATGTTGTTCAATATAATTGAAGTCATTTGAAGTCAACAAATATAGATGAATTTGCCGCAATACGAGTGTGTCTTATTTCATGCGACTGAAGCAAACGGGCGTGCGGGCGTTCACTCGTTGACATAAAATTGACGTTAAAAAATGATACCGTTAAAAAAATTTTTTTTTATAAAGCTTTTTAATATTTTTTTTATTTTCATGCATTGTCATCGGAACCAAATACTTATGTGTGCCAAATTTCAGCTCAATAGCTTCAGTGGAAGTGGGTGAAATATTGATTGCAAGATTCCAGGACATACATACATACTGACATAGATACATACGAGTGAAGTTAAATAAAAGCTTTTAATATACATCGCTCGATTTAGGTTGTGCAAACTACTAACATTATACTTAATTAATCACAAGGTCCTATTTGTTTTATTTTATTTATTTAACTTACTTATTTGAATTATAATCCTGAGCTTACGTAACGTACAAGTTAGCAATTTGTAATGCAGCTTCCGTTCCTTCGCGTGGAATTAGACTTAACATCAGTATAGTTTAGGTACGGGTGGTACACCCGTACACTACCGTACGTTTTAGCCACCGATGGGTATCGGTGGCTAAAACGTACCTACCTATGTTTAATTTTTATTCATTTAAGGCATATCCAAGCAAACTTCCATCCCATATTCCAATAGAACCTCCTTATTTTCCTGCCTTACAATGTTTACCCAAAATATAATAATAATAAATATCACAATAATCATCATTTTAGTAAATATCAAAATCCGTCAACAGGTTTTCACGTTATGTCTGAAAAGTTATTATATATACATACTTATATCTACTTCACTTTCATCAAACATTCCTTCCATTTCCAACCCTGTGGATTGAAAATACAAAAACACTGAATTTGTATTGGGGTACCTAGGTACCTATAGGTACACATATTGACGTTACCTATTTATTAGTCCATAATCCAGGATAATATTGATTGTTCACCCAGGGAAAAAGTCAATGTTACTTTGCCCGACCCGGTTTATAATAGGTAAATGTTTTTACAATTGAACTAATGAGTTCAACACTAATGAGTGTACCATCACGTGTCAACCTTAATTGTTTTTATTGTATCAAGCTAAATCTATCGAATATCTTTTTAATAGGCAATATAAATGCATCCAGTCATTTGCTCGCACGGGCGCATGTTACCCTGAAGTACGTATAAAAACTCAATCGTCTTCGGTTCACCCATGGGAAATAATTGCCATACAGAAAAATACAGGAAGTCATTAGTGGTAAAACGAGCGGCATCTATTTCACGACCATAGTTGGATATTTCCATGGATGTGTGGAGTGCCTGTCACACCGCAATGTAACATTTTGAAATACATATTTCAGGGAACATGCAAGCACAACATGAGCTTCCGACTGAGGCTTTCCCTTCGAGCTACGACATGGAGCGCTTCAAAAAGAGTGTGAAACGTTTCCTTCAAGGCAGGCAACGCACCTGTGATACCCCTGGTGTTGCACGTGTTCATAGACGACGGTGACCACTTACCATCAGGTGGCCCGTATGTCTGTTTGTCCGTCTATACTATAAAAAAAAAAAAAAAGCACAATTTAACACGAGTAACCTTAGTATTATAATTGTTATCGTCACATATATTATGTAAGTTCAAATATATTTAATTAATTTACTCCGTGACGCTTGGGTTAGAACCCGGACCGCTCAAGGGAAACGCGAGTTCGATAGCCACTGGGCTGTCACCTAACATTAATATGATTGTTCTACTTCACAAACAACAACCCCAAAACAAACCAACCAACCAACAAACTCAAAAATTACTCACAAAATTGGATTCATAAATTAAATAAAACGCGAGTTGTGACTTTATTCAAACAACAATCTGAAGCTACGGCAGCGCAGCGGTACGGCACCTGTGGGTCGTACGACATTTTGGTCATTATTTTCTATTTACTCGTGTTCGAACTGCATGGATGTGCGTAACTGCGTACGTTCTCTGGTGGTTCTTAAAATTGTTATCGTTTTTTGTTGACTTTATTTGTATATTAGTTTTCAAAGTTATTAATTACGTTATATTTTCGTTACCGTTATGCTGTAATTACTCTTTTAAAAAAAAGGAGATATTGGAACTGAAAGCGCCACAAGCTGTGAAGATTCGAGCGGTGACACTGAATAAGTTGCAAGTTGTTTAAATTATTTAAAAAAATTAATATTACTTTATTTTATTTGTTAAGTACAAAAATATTTATAATAATAATATTGCAGGTACAAAGCACCCAGAAAGACCATATCATAAATGTACATAATCAATTGAATGAGAAGGGTTCAGAAACCTTCAATCTCAAATATCTATGATAAAAGACACGTTGTGATTTTCTGTTACGCCTGTTTCTAACGGGCGGTCATGAGGACACTAATAAGCCATGCGTCCTCGCAATTTGACATTTGAGACATTTTAATACGCTTTTAATTCGCCTTATGAATAGCGCTTTTACGCCGTTTGTATCATTTTGTTCATTAATATAATATTAATGTGTCTCGTTTTCTGCGTACCATGAATGGTAAGGCCGTTAGCGATCTATGTCAACCATTGTGAACAGTGCAATAATATACGTACTCAGTACGAACAGATTGTGCTCTTTGTTAGTACAAATTGTTGAATTTGGTCTGAACAAAAAACAGTTAAAAGTAATTGGTTACAATAAAGGTTATCTAGAGCGTGTCTTAATTTGTATTTTATAAGTAAGCTTTATCAGCTCATACCATCAAATATTTTTATCATAACTGATGTTAATAACAGTTAGATATATCGGCTTAAATGATTTTGTGATTCACAACTTAGACTTTTGTATTCTGAGTTCACAACGCGCTTCGTTCACTTGGTTTGAGTTAAGTACCTATAATGTTTGTGCCTTGATTAATTTTAATATTAAACTTCTGTGATGCTACAATGGCTGTTTACGATGCTTATTTCTTCATAATCTATATATATAAAAGGAGAAGGTGACTGACTGACTGACTGACTGACTGACTGACATATCAACGCAGGGCCTAAACTATAAGGGCTAGAATCTTGAAATTTTGCACAGGGGTTCCTTTTATAACGTAGGGGAGCACTAAGAAAGGATTTTTGAAAATTCACCCCCTAAGGGGGTAAAACGGGGGTGCAAAGTTAGTATGAAACTTTACCGTTTTTGAAGTCGTTAGACGGGTAGACGTCGTTAATGGATCTAATTCTACGCGAGCGAAGCTGCGGGCGTCCACTAGTTACATATAACATAAAATACTTTTTATTGAGTTGAGAACTAATTGATTGATGTTAACGTTAAATCTTTTCAGATGATCAAAAGAAGGCTAGTATATTTTCGGTCTTCTTAATGAGTGGATAATGGATTCCGATATAGGCCCTTCACCCTTTATGACAGATTGACGTTTCTAAGATGTTACTATACATAAACATAAAATTTATTGTAGGCTCAAATATTTACAAGTTTATTTAATTGACTATCGAGATTCGAACGCAATGGATTACACGAAAGGCTTACTATAATTTACATACTGACTCGTTCGATGGTTTTATTGGCTGTTTATGCATCAAATTTGACATCGCATAGGGAAATAGGCAAGGCTCCGTCATAAAGCGAGTATTCAAAGACGACACCCATAAAACCTTTATGATTAGTCAAACCGCTAGCGAGGACGATTCATTATGGGCCATTATGCGTCGTGTTTATCGACTTACTCTCTACAAGCCAATAAAATAACGAACGACCGAGATAAGAGCCGGACAGTCCTGTAATCTCTGGAACAAGGGACACTAATTCGATTGTGGTTTCGTTCGAAACTTTTTTGGGGTTTACGGCACAAATTGAAGTGTTAAAAAAACTACAAATTGGCTTTTTGGAGGGCCATTCATTAGTTGGACGCTGAATGGCGTGTTATGTCGTTTTCGCTCAATTAGTTAAACGAAATTCGGACCAGACCGGTCACACACGGCGACAAACATAGCCCTTCATGTGCGCTATTATCTCCACGAGCGTGATACTGTGGCTACATAAATTATTATTCAACGTACTTCAATTGGTGTTTAGTAATTTTTAAACAACTTCGTACTTACTTCAGCTTACTTGTCTGAGAGTTTAAGGTTAGATACATTTAAGATATTAGAAATCCTTTGATTATTAGGCGAAGAAAAACGAAATGAGAAATGGCAATCCTGAAAGTTTTCATAAGCGCACGCAATGGCGTGAAAAGTCGGTCAACGTAAGTAACCGGTTGGTAGTAGTGATAGTTAGTTCGTAAGAGTCCACTTAGTAGTACAATTGTTTACTAAATTGGACAAATTTGAAAAAAAGAGCGGAGTAGGCCTCTAGTAGATTGGTGGTTATAACGGTAAAGTTCAAAGCAGATTTCAAGACAGTTATTTTTTATTTATTTTTATTTAATAATTTATTTACACACCCTAGTTAAGACATGTACAGAATACAAGAGAGGAAGAAAATGGCACAACTCATTTTTTCTGATATTTTTTCCGGGACAGGAATTTGTAACAGACGGTAGGTCTAAGCATGTACAATAATGCATGTAAATCTGTCACACATATATACAAATAATTATGTGTTACGAGTACATGACATCGGTAATTAATGAGTGAACTAAGGAAAAGGTGCATGCGGTCACGTGGTTCGAGACATAATGCCATCCAAACCGCCACGGTGGTGATGAGTGACCGCTAGGGCACGCCT
Source organism: Carterocephalus palaemon (assembly GCA_944567765.1). Lineage (NCBI taxonomy): Eukaryota > Metazoa > Arthropoda > Insecta > Lepidoptera > Hesperiidae > Carterocephalus > Carterocephalus palaemon. The sequence goes on along the minus strand of OX155641.1, from coordinate 10,545,792 downwards.
TCCGCACTTCGGAGGGTACGTTGTTAGCCTCAGTAGTTATCATAGAAACCACCCATCGCACCTAAGAAGCGTGGTACGCTGCTGAGGTGCGATTGACTTATTTGCTCAGATTCGCTTAATCTTTATGCTCTAAGGAAGTGAGTACCTACCACATCTAACCAAAACGACTTTTACTGAGACTTCCACATTGTAAAAATTACATATTATCAATGATGTCTTTCACCTCAATTTTCTAGAGTAACAACATAAATTATTGCTGTGAAATTCCCTAGCCTACTCTACATTACTCTAAGAAACTAGGAAAGTACTTTTTTCGAAAGCAATAATGCCAGCAAACACTTTCCGTATCTCAAAAAAGCCACAATAAGGTGATTTTAAATACATTTAGCGTATCGTCAGTATAGTTAAAAGCTGTATAATAGCGTTATCTCCGGGCCGGCACTAAATTGGGATGTCTCGGGCGAGGCGAGGCCCTTATCAGTTTTGTCGTGTTCATCTTGAGTTGTGTTAGGCTTTACTCGGGATATTTACGTCGCTCCGCGCCGGGGTGGCAAGCCTACATGTGACAATGTCGGAAACTTATTGCCTATACGCTAGCGGAATGCCTCTCAATGGTGTTTTAATATTGGATAACAATATCTTAGCTCGCCTGAAATATCAGAGATTACGAGGTAGAGTGACACGAATTTATAGAATCATGTCAATCGATTTATTCATTTACAGTTAACGTATTTATAACGTATATATTTTTGTGTTTTATTGGAAAAAAGATGAGGCGAATGGGAATTTTTTGGACAACAGCGAGTCCTGTACGTTCGGACTATGCGATAACCCTTGCCGGACGCATCGGATTGATGAAGCACTTTTTTAATATTTCCTCTCATTCCTTTTTCGACTTATTGTCCACGGCCCATTGATAAACGGACAGGTATACGTACTCAGACAGGCGCCAACATTCCTCGCCCCGACCTCACACTTACTCGTAGCGTTATAAAAACGGGCACACTTTTTTATATTACAGCTTTTTGGCCTTATTTGCGTCCCTTTGTGTCCGTCGCAGTTGTTTGTTTTGGTTATTAGCGCGGCTGTAGGAAGTGGACGCGATAAACCTATTGGCTCTAAGCGTTTTATTGTACCAATTTTGAATATCCGTTTTCATTTATTTCACGACAGATTTTAAAGTTGTCTCAATCCCAATAGGATAATGAGCACTTAAGGGTAATGGTCACCCATTAGCACCTCGCTTCAAAGATCGTAAATTGAATTAATTTTATAGCACCTATTACTCATTACAATAAATCGTGTACGAACACTTTCACATCTCGTCTAATATTAAATCGTTTTTGTCAGGTGCTAATTAGTAGTAATGACATAAGTTATGGCGGTAAGTTCGTCGCCTCGGGCTCTAAATTTTGCAGCAAAAATCCGGAACTCGTCGGCGTATTAGCATTTATAAGAAGCGTAAGCTAGAATTTGAAAGTTTGGACGTCGAGGCGGCTTCGATGCAGCCATGCTTCACGTCAATGGCACCGGTTCTGTGACATCGATTGATTGTATAAATAAATTCTGTCAACGCTTTCTTATTTATTGGTTTTTAAAATGAAACTGTTGTTGTGATATAAAATTTAAAACTGCTTTTTAGTGTTTGTTGGCGATTTGTATAAAATTATTCAAATTATTTCTTTTCTATCTACCGCAGCAATCACGTAAAGAACAAATTTTATGAATGAAGATTTGGCCCAGCGGTCAACAAATGGCACCTAAAATGGTTTAAGTGGTAACAGCAAATTATGGTCGATTAGTGTAGGCTGTCCGCCTGGTCGTTTCTCACCGGCCTAATTAATAGTGAGCCCTTGGCGGGTCTTTTGCAGTTGACCGTTCGCCTTATTGTGCAATTTTGATTTACTGATGAATGGGGACCTATTTCCGGTGTTAAAAGTTGGCGTGATACTCTCTTAGCTTTTTATGTACATCCGTTTCATTATTTTAACATTCATTAAAATCTAGTGCTTTTTTTGGTTTCCGATAAAGGGGAAATAAACCATTCGGACCCTCGATAAAAAAAGGTCACGTAGGTAAATTATTATCACTCTTCTGTAACTTCATAAGAATATTTAAGAAAATACATCATCATCGTGATCCAGTATTGATCTGATTCCATTATTGATTTCAGGGTCTCTGGTGGAACGCAACGGTGACCTCCAGCGTGGCATCCGTAATAGGTTCTGTCACTGCGAGACGCGAACTATTCTTCGAAGTATGTGGTAGGTTCTATTTCGTGGACATCTATCTAGGTTTCTGTGAAATATTGCATAAGTATAATGTAGTATAGAAATAGTTTGTGCGGCTAGACACGCCGTTCTACGTCTTGCGGTCTCTGGTTGCGTGCACTATTCTGGTTCTAAGTAAGCTAAGGTCCGGAGTTCGATCCCCAGGTCGTTCAAAGTATTATTGAGTTTTTATAATGTATGGCTCACCTCCAATTGCATGGGACCTAAACATAACAGGTGGTGTTAGGGTGTGCCTACACTACACACCATTGTCTACCCTTTCAGCGAAAAACAGGCGTGATAAGTAATTTTTTTATTCATCGTATCACTGAATCAATCAAATAAATAAAATTAATTGTGGACAACGAATTTTAACTATTAGGTACATAATACACATCACACACGCACCAGCTTCTGTCCTATGAAATAGGACGCTGGTCTTTCAAGACATTTTATTTTTTTTCCTTTGAATATTGACATAGGACGCTATAGGTTTCGTTTGATTAGAGCCAGAGCAAATATTTTGCTGTGGTAGAGCTGACGATAAATCGGCAGGGTTTACGTGTATTTGCACGGCTCTACTTTTCCTTAACTTTGACACACCTTTGTAATATTTCGACCCAAACTGCACATTTTAATACATTTAATGGACAGATAAATATTGAACGTTATTAGCTACTTTTTATCTTTGGTATTTAGAATACAAATCAACTCTGATACCGCCGTGGGTACAGAAAACAGGAACCCTTCGTGCTTTTGCAGTTTATTTCAAGGTATCGTTATAAACTCGTAGATACTAATTAATCTTATCAGTATTACTTTTTTAACTATTATAATCGTGCCTAAATATACGGATCTTGAAATTACATAACTTCAGACCACAATAAAAAAAAAACCATGTGAATACAGGTGAAAACAGAGATACACATTAAACAGAGAAAACGTTTTTTAAAAACGTTTTTTGAAGAATCCCATCGAATGGTTATAAAAAGTTTTATAAACGTGACGATTATGACGATTAGGCCTTAGGCCTTAAGATTGCCTCAGGCCTTATGTACTCGTATCTGTCTTACGACTGGAATAATGTCATTAATTAGCAGAGAATATTTTTTACCGTTATTCGGAATTACCGCGCTTCGGGGGCACGCTTAGCCGTCGGTCCCAATGGAGGCCCGTGCCCAGCAGTGGGACGCTATGGATTGCAGCTAAACATAATAGAGATTTTTCATAATTATTTATATTACGAGGCAGTGCTAGGTTATTGCGTTGTCCCGTTATGCATTTATACATTTGTGATTATAATAAAAAACGTTATTTTCCTGATACTAATAAAAAAATAAATCAAGCCAGCATAAAAACTCCGTCATAAAACTCCGTCGTAAAATCAAAACTTGGTAAACACAAATACAAATTAGCTAATGAAAATAACATAAAACGAATTTATTTTACATTCCGACACGAACGGCACATCGAAAATTCTCACAGAGTCGAACATTTAATAATAGGAATGGTTATAATGCGAATCAAATGATTTATTTTCCGTGTAACCACGTCACGTACGATATAAATGATCGGGCAGTGGTCCGAAAATATACGGAGATAGGTCCTATTAGCCTACGATCGTTCGAATCGGATCATTCAATACAAATCGTATAAAATCGATTCGTATCGAGCGTAAACACTACAATCAAGAGGTGAACTGCAGCTGTTAGAGCCCGATTGGCGTCATCCACTAAAATAATATGACACAGCCGTTTTCGGATGGTCCTCGTGTACCTTGGATCCTTTGATATAGTCATATAATTATAATACTGTAAGGTCTGCAATAAAGCATTCTGATATAAAGTTAGACTTAGCAGAAAACCCTCGAACAAGGCGTATGAGACCTTCTGGGTCTTAGTACATATTTTAACTGTCTATGAAATATGTACCTAACTGAACCTTTTGCTATTTCAATATAATATCTATGAATTTAAACGAGCAAAAACCTCATTGAATGAATTAGTGACTCTCTTAATAGAAAAAAGTAAAATAAAACGCTTTTTTTATGACTAGAATTTACTGTAACCGATTGAACCTACTCTATCGTATTTAAAGTTTATAGAAGAAACGATAGTGAGATAATAAGTCTTGGTGGCAATTAAAGAATATTGAGCGTTATTATTTTTATATATTTTGAGATTTAAACTTAGCTTACACCTAAGTCTGGTAGCATATTTTGTTTGTTTGTTTTGGGGTTATATAATAACAAATCTTCAGCGTTACATGCTGACGCTACGCGCGGGATCAACAACAGACACTGTAAGTGGTTACTCATGCTTTCAGAGCCTATAATTTGACAATATTTTGTGTCATTTGGGCATTATTATTACTTATGCCATTATACGACTGTGGATATAACGTTGATACAAGAACTCAAGCCGCGGGAGCGATTAAGGGCGAAATAACCACAGGTTCCCCTAATTCAATATTAAAAGCATCCTACGACGTGATCGGCAACTAATAATAGTCTAATTTGAGGAAATGTCTCTGAGAAAACGTTGGAATGTCATCCTATTTCTTACTTTTACTAGTTTTTATGTTCGACCGAAAATAAAATGAACAATTTCGTAATTGTAGAGTTATTTACAACGATTTCGTTCGAGGGATAATACGGTCCTCATTCAGTAGATGAACATGTATCTCGGAGATTATTTCATGCACTTTTTGTGCAATTGATGATACATTCTTAGGAGAAGCATATGAAGGCCTTTTTTTTAAACCAACAGAGTTTATCTATATATATATATATATTATTATCGTTGCACTCATCAATTTACGCCCCTTTGTTATTTAATCAGATCAAATCAGATTATTTATTTTATATTAAAACATAATTATACAATACTAGCTGTACCCTGCCACGCTTCACTGTGGCACATTGTGATTGATTGCGAAATGAGAAACAAAACAAAGAATACATGTCATATAAGTTTAATTTGCAATACTTGTGGATATACTGGAAATCACGCCTGATTTTGTGTTATGTAAATAACTATGAAAGCTATGTAAATGAAAATTAAAATTAAAATTAAAGAAAATTATGTATTCGATAGACTTACTAGTGCAAAGTGTAATCTGAGACGTTGTAGCTAATGTGCGAGTATCTAGGTGGCTAAAATTGCAGTCTCAGGGCTTAGCGTAGGGCACGGAGGTCCCAGCTCATGCATACTAACGCAGGACTTAATGACTAGCCTTATTCCATTTGAACCTTAGCTTTGCCTTAAATATACAAACCACAGTCCTATATTCCTATGTCAATGTTTACTTATTCTCTGACATTTAACATTCACGCCAATTAGTCAGTTATTTGTATCACGTAGTCAGTCCCTGCAGGACAGGTATTATTTGATGAACATGTGAAAGAAATAGGTTCTGTTCTTGTGTTTGTAGTGTACAGAATATTTACACTACTTACGATATCTGTAACACTACATTTCTACATTAGATCCTGAATCTGGGGTTTCAGTTATCCATACTAATATTATACATGCGATAGTAACTCCGTCTATTTGTCTCGCTTTCACGCCAAAACTACTAAACTGATTTAAATGAAATTTGGTACACAAATAGTCTAGAGACTGAGAAACGACATAGGCTACTTTTTAATTGAAAAAAAGTGATTAAAGGATTAGTAAGGGTGATGAAAGATTTTATGAAAGTATTGTCATTTTCAGAACTAGAAGCATAAAGTTTATATTTTAGTCTGTTGATTAGATATAAATAAACATGGCATTCAAAGTTTGTAAAGAGGTGTAAAATAAACATAGGAGATAACACATTTACGGATTCATTGGATCTGATGCTAACGCGTTAAGAAGAATCTATTATTACGAGTATGTCTAATTCCACGCGAGCGAAGCTGCGGGCGTCCACTAGGAAACGTTGTGTTTCGAAAATATATTTTCGAGTATTGGAATAAATTTCAAAACAGTCTTTAAAAATAAAAATAAAATTGAAAAGTTTTACATTATTCTTATGATTAAATTTTAAATCACATTCAGAGACTCGTCTGTAGGTGTACGATCGATAGTCCGTTAGTTACTCGGTTATGTATCTAATTAAAATGATTTTCCTTTTCAGGCTACACATTAATTTAAATTCTAGTCTGTGCTCCGAGAATCGCTCCTACATTACCCGTTTCGCAGCTTGTAAAATTAGATATGTAGCCTAACGTCGGCCATGTTGCAGCGCAGGGCTCCGCAGGGCGCGCTCCCAGCCCATGCATACTAAAGCGGTACGTAATAAGTAGCCTCATTCCGTGTTTATCCCCCTTCTGCTTCTTGAACAGCATTTCGATAAACTCTTGCCTCTCGCCAGTTCATTTTGAATGATATACTACTGAGCTTTACATTGTTGTACTCATGCGCGAATAAACGGTAGGTATGTACTTAAAGATTTTCCTTTTTAGGGTTCCGAAGTGAACAACGAAACTTTTATTACGTTTTTTTTTTGTTCGCGGCTTAGCTAAAAGACTTTTAATACTTTAATGCTCCAACTTATGTGCCATGTAGGTATATACATTTAAATAAATACATTTATATTCATACCGGCAAATTATATTTGTTCTAATGAATTATAATTTTGAAATACATACCTACTACCTATAAGTAACATCGTACCTACCTACGTAGAGTATGCTTTTTTTTCGTCTGTCTGTACCATATAATATAGGTGTCGTTTGATATTGCGGTAAAAAATATTGCGGGCATTTGAATTCATTTTATGTAAACCCTAGAATGTGGAAAAGCTATGAAGATTTTTTTAAACAGAAAAGACAAACTTACAAAGTTTAATTAGAGAATTAAACTAAAAGGAATTTTTTCTTTAGTTACCATAGTCCTATGTGGGACTTGATTAATATTAAGTATTAGTAATATATAATAGTACAAAATGTCACCTTATAGTCCATATTATGCATTATGCATTGTGTTGGGCACCTACGGAATCCTACATAGCGCGTAATCCGCAAGTGGCCGGTTTTTATTTAAACGTTAGTACGATATACTTCATACATATTCCCGTTAATCGTCCGGCGGTTATAACTGAGTCAAATGGTAAGAGAGATCACCTTCTAATCTGCGTGTATAGTGCAGAGTAAGATGAGCTATACTTTCACTGTCTGAAAATAACAACTGTAAAAATTACTTTTGAAATTAAAATTATAATCATAGTAAATATTTTAATCTAACATTAAACAAAACCTCCTTAACAAAGTTTTCTATAAAATAAATGACTATTTAAACGCTAAAAATGCTTGGTGCGATGTATCTCTAGCTCCACATGACGATTATTAAGCTGAATCTGAAAATATTTTTATAAGATGTAGAGTTTTTGTTGGTTTGGTTTTGTAGTTTTGTATCAAATATGAAAATATGGAGTAATGAGAAAATAAATATACATAAGTTTAAAAATTACAAAACGCTCGTAACAATTTTTTGCTGATGGAATCATTTAATGTGCATTCGATACGGAATTAAATTTTATTGTTGTGGCGTGCCATTATATTATTAATAGCATTATAAATGGCGGTGAATTGTCATAGGAGAGGATAATGAGGTGGTTTTTGTCATCTGTCCTTTGGCATCGCCGGCCATTAGGTCCGCGTCGCTACAGCCAGCGCAGCGCCACGCTTCGCCCGTCCACGACACATACTCGTAATATAATGATTCATGAATTAATTATTTTAGGCTCAATTTCATTAAATTGACTTGAATTTACAAAGTATTATTAGGTTAACTACTAAAATACATATTTTAAGACACATGTCTTATCGATAATCATTTACCGATTAGGTTTACTTACTTAAATTTTAATTTCAACATTTTATTTGCTCGCTATTAATAAACTAGTATTCGTATCAGTAGTGGACTAGGCATATTCTAAACTTCTCCATCCCTTAGAGGTCTGCGCTGAATTGTGGGATAAATAGACGGTTCACAAGAAAAATAAGAAGAACTGATCCAATTCCAATCCAAAGTTCCAATTTATGAAATAATTGATTGTATGACAAAGACAAGGCAAGTCGTTTCTAACTATTCTTACTCAATTAATTAATTGATACCAATGACCATTGTTCAGTGCAGTCAACTGTCGCGTGCGGACGAGATGAGTTTTGTGTGAATTGGTTAACTTCATTTATCATCAATTGTCGCTTGTACCTAATAGTTTTATGCTATTACGGTTCTACTTACCTAATGGTTTCAGGATTATATTGGCTATAACAGGTAAGGAAAGTTGTATACCTACTAGGTACGGTAAAGTAAATACAGTAGATTGTAAATTGATAACTTTATCAATAATTTTTTCAAGATAAAGACTAGAAAGCCCCAATACCAACGATGCTGAATGTCTTTTACTACTACGTTAGGTTGTTTACCCGACGGACATTCAAAGCATCCTCATTCAAAAACTTTGTAATAGTTCTGAACAGTAAGGTACACAGACATCAGATAGTATGGAAATACTTAGCGATGATTTAATTTATTTATGATTATTTTCATTGCTATTTTAGAACATGCAGTATTTTAAAGCTAAGTACCTAGAGCGAATATGTTTAAATTATGTTTTCGAAGGCTAAAGCGCTAAGCAATATTGAGATTTAAACTTGAAAAGAAGTAGGTAAGTTCATTGGTAAGGCAGACATAGGTTCACGGCTTCACGCAATGGTAGGTAATGCTAAGTACAATGTAACAATTGATACTGATTTAATATAAGTCTCGAATGAAACTATAATCTTTACATAATAAGGTAATAGGAATACATACAGAAAATTATGGCCTACCTACTGCAATGGGACTTACGTCTTTTGCTAAGCGAAGACTTTAAAGTGGTTGAATGTAGAAACGAATAGTAAATTGAATAGGGATCAAAGACACTTATTATAATACTCAGGTACAAAATAATAATTTTTTAAAGATTGGCGAACTACATATGAATAGTACCAATAGGTACCAGTGGGCTTCCGCGCGAGAGGGCATGATATTACCGCAGTACGAACGCAGCGTTGCGTAAAAAGCACGAAGCCGAGAGTCGAGAGCCAAGCGCTACTTAATGCAGATAATGAGACCATCATCGTTTATAGAAGTAAGTTTAATTAACGTAAAAAGGCACGTTTACTCTAACCGCCACCTTATCGCTCATATCTCGCCACTTATAATGACTTTTGTTCATTATTTTGTTGCGGGCTTTTCGTGTCTGTACGGTTTCCGGTCCCGGCGCGCTCCTAAACACCAATTTTATGGTTATGTGACTGTTTTGGCTCCATGTGTGAGCTCATTTGTGTTTTTAAGTTCACTCGTGGAATCGGATTAATTAATTTTTACTTGTGAAACTGTTGTTTAGTGCTAGATACAATCGCGGGCTCACAAATCGTGATTCCATTTACGCTAGTTTTAATTACACACATTATTTATTATTATCATTTTACGGAGTCGTAGGCTTTCATAAGAATGAGTAATGCGCAGCTAATCTGTTAAGCAAATCCGTGGATTTAGCTACATCGTATTAACATAACAAACTGTTAGTGTGGGTGTGATCCGACTTTTATTTACTAATAATAGAATGAAGAAAATCTATACTGTCGCTTTTACTTTGAAGCATTTGTCCGTTAGGTTGGTTCAAGTAATGAAATTAAAACACAGTAAGTAGACCTAAATGAAAGCAATTACTACGGTCTACGGTCTACGGAATAGGTATGCACATTACACTGCCTGCCATTATATTTTCACGGTTGAAGACATTCGATTACCCAACAACAGTCTGACTAACATGACTTTCCGAAGTAACATCAAGATGGTATATTATTATTGCTCAAATTTCGTCAAGATAAGATGAGATATGCTTTATTTGGATGGTAATTTTCCTGTGCAGCATTAGTAGAACATTTTACACGCTTTCACATAAAGTTTATTCAATAATCCCGAGATTTTTTTTGTTATTTTCGTTTTGTGTAATAACTTTACAATAAATATTTATTTATTTATAATATAATATTTGACAACTTATATATAACGTTACTTATTGCTGTTATAGCAAAAATTAATTACAATTATGATATAGTAGTAGTCACAGCGAATCTTCATACTGAGCCGAAGAACCAATGCACGCCCCTGACTACTGTTATACATATATGATGATAAAATATTTATATCTATATCTCAGTCATAAAAAACAATGAATATTATAATAGTAAAATACTACTTAGACGCAATTATTTGGACTAATTTTAATGAAGACTAGGTAACCATCGTTAGGTTAGAGTAGGTACATCGAACTAAAACAGTTATACCTTAACCGTTAACCTAGGTATAATAAAATACTTACCTATATAAAATATTTCCCAAATCTATGACCAGAGAAGTAACAGAGATATCGTTTCTGTTTTGAGTAATATAATAGAGTGAGTTGTATAGGAATATCTGGTATTGTCAATGATAAGTAATTCACATTGGACCGTACAACCACCAGCGTGTGGTAATGGCGACGCCGACAGGTTATACTCATTTGATAGCTCAGTATTTAGTACTGTCATTGCTTTTCATGCGGTTTCAAATTATGTACTTATCATTCCATGTTCATAAGCAATCAAATCTGATGCAAGCCAACAGTTCCAGTTGGCTTCGTTCCCCAACATTATCCAATTGCTATGTATGCCTTGCTTCGAGTTCTTCAAACGCAATGAATTTATCAACGACCACCGCGCGTTTTAGCAAACTAACCAACCGCAGAAATGACCTATCATTAAGTTTTTATCATGCCGCAATAGGAATTGCAAGTGAAAGAATGCATCAATATTACCTAGTGGTATAACTGTTCAATACAATAACAATGTTGTAGTTAATTTAACGTTGATAATAAAAGATTTGAGAGTAACTTTTAAACACAATACAACCAATGCAACCTGCATATGCATAGCAAAACAAATCAACGTGATCTTCCTACTCGTAAGTCATAACAATTACTTACTACGATATTGAATAACAATCAATACTTATTTTCTGTGACGCAACGCACCATCTATAATCTTACCTACATATGAGTTGCCGATGCTGCAATATGATAGAGAATTAAACTAGCCCGTCTAATGACAAGAAAATCTGATTAGGAGCAGAACACGCCAACTCTCGCTCGCACGCGCATTTAGAGTTTACTTTTTCAACTCTTATGAGATACTTTGCTTACACAACGATCAAAATTGTTTAGCATGTAGGTACCCACGGTTGCATCACTGATAATCTAGGTGAAACAAAGAGAAGAGCAATTAAATGAGTATTTGTTAAGCTGGTTGCAAGCAAAAACGCACGCTAAATTAATGTGCGCCTCCCGCTTCCTGATAATGAATAATTATTGCAATTAGAGTACCGTCAGCATGTCAGCACGTTTAATTTTTTTAATGTTTTTGACTGGGTATGGCTAGGTATATAAATATAGCTATAGCATTGCACATGCATTTTATACTTAAAGAGACTTAAGTATATTTATATGTATCTGTTTTATTATGTATGTATTATGTATATTAGTATATGGGTATAATAATATTGGTATGAGAACACTATTATACCATGGATTTTATGGACCATGGACGATTTCTGACGTGACGACCTATTTGCCGACCTATTGTGACGACCTAGTGCTGGTTTTACCACAACGGATATCAGTAACCACTTCTTAACAATTGAAATTCATGGTGCAGAGTCCCCGTAGTATTTATCAAGCATTTCCTTGGTTACGCTGATGGTTTTTTTACGCATAAAAAATAATGCTAGATGAGCACACGAAATTCCGTTTTTTTTTCATATGCGTCAAAATCCACGATTGACTGCTTTCAATAGCTGCTAAACACAAACTAAATGACGCAGCTTGATAACAATTTGACACTAGCCCATTGACAGAGCTGAGTTGACAGGAGAAGTGTAGAATATTAATAACAACGCGGAATATCAAAAAAGTCCCTGACTTAACAACAGTATAATTCTTAAAGTTTCTGTGTGTGAAAAAAAAAAATGGCAATAAAAAGTGGCAATAAAAAGTGACATACGGACGGACGGACAGACAGACAGACATAACCAATCCATAATGTCCAAATAATATATATAATAATATAATAATAATATAATATAAATCCAAAATAATAAGGGTTCCGTTTTTTGCCATTTGGCTACGGAACCCTAATTAATTCAATTGTCCGTGACGATAACGCCTGTGCATATTACTTATTTCAAACGATGTATATACTTCTCTTTACAATTTCGCAATTAGGTACTTATTTACTGTCGCTACAAGTGAGATCGCGGGTGGGGATACACTGAGCTCGGCTTCACCCGATTATGTCATCCGGGCACATCGATACTGACGTGGGAATACAAAGCGTAGCATCTTTATACCGCGATACATCACCCATTATGTCAATCATATTCATGCTAAACTGCAGCCACTGGCTGTTTCATATTTAAAATCATGTGAATACATTATATCACACTATCAAAGAGACAATTGGCGGGTAACCTGGAAATGAATAAGTAAAAATTGTTTTTTTCTTTATTCAAATTTACGTTATTATTTAAATCAGGCATATATAAAATTACAACATCATGGATTTAAGAATGAATGCCGACAAACATAGTCTGATAACATTCTGGAAATAACTCAAAGTTTCGACTGGTGTATTATTTATCTAAATTTAAACAAACATAAAAGAGGAACCGCTAGATGTATTATTGTACCAGTACGAACGTTACGATTATAATTGAAACAGCTATTCCGTGGAAATCGATAGCAAAAAACGACGCGATACTCAGAACGGAAACGTTCGATAAACTCTGTCCAGCGTGCACAGTCAAGTATTTAATATTATTATCATTCAAGATTATCATATTTGAACATTGAGGTTAAAATACTAGAGGCGACTATTTAGTATGTGTTGAGATGTGGTATGCGTCCATAGCCCAATGGCTCGCGTCGATTCAATGTGATCGAAAGAGTTTTTTTTTTTTTATGGATAAAAGATAGCAAACGAGCTTGCAGCACCACCCATCCGCTGCCGCCCATGACAACTGTGACTGACTTTGAACAAGACTCAATTAGGGACTGGGATGGTTAGTCCAATTAGTTGAGAGAGTTAATTAGAACATTAGTTGGTCAGTTCGTTAGTAGGTATAAGGACTGGGGACTGTTAGTGATAGTTGGTCCTGTTAGTTGGTGTTAGTAATAGTCCAGTTAGTACTTGTTAGTGGGAGTCTCGTTTTAAGTCAGTCATAGATGTGTTGCTACCCTTGAGGACTAAGATGGTCGCCTCTAAAGAAGTGTAACCGGAAACCACACCTTTCCAACCGGACCATAATTGCTTTAAAAACAATTATTACACGGCAGAATGGGTGACCGCTAGTGACAAAATTTCATGGACGCTACCGTGCTTCGGAGGGCACGTAAAGCCGTCGGTCCCGGTTGTTTTCAATGTTGGAAACAGTCGTTAAGCCTTGTCGAAGACCTTCGGGTGGCTTGAGAACAATCGACAATGGGTTGGCCACTAACCCCTCCACCAATCCGCATTGGAGCAGCGTGGTGGAGTATGCTCTAGACCTCCCGCAGCAGTGTCTGTGGGGGAGACCCGTGCCCAGCAGTGGGTCATCTATGAGTCGCAGCGATGTGTTGAGGAAGCACCACAACTTTTATTGGGTCATTAAGTCCTATGATCATGTTAGTACCAAAGTACCTACTAAATTTGGGTTGTAATACAATTATATTATATTTTTACTAATACTTACAGATACGTAATTGACATTTCAAATACGGGAATTCGTAATTGTACTTTTTAATTGTGTCTTTTCTGGAGGCGCGCAGATTTGGATTGAACACAAGCAAAAATTTGTTTGTGCTTTTTGACATGCTCACTCTAGTTAACTCATTGACTCAGTGTATTTGTAGAGTAAGTTGCGCATGGTCACCATAAAACGCCATGATTAGAGTTTTTCAGCTAAGAGCGGCGTCGAACACCGTGAAATTACCGCCGATGCATAAGTAAGCGTTCGCGTTTATGTTGCGAAACCGATGTATTTATTCAATACGTACAATTACATTGTGTGGCCATCTACGCTTACATTCACCGTACTTTCGATAAACACTTAGCAGTAATACTTATATGCAATTAACCAGCATGCGATTAGTGAGCCAGCGAGCGTGAAATCAAACTCTTAATAACTCTCAATGTGCAGTCGTCCCTCGTATTACGATTGTTTGAATAGCTTTTTGTGGTCTCTTATTTCAAATGCATTTATTTATCACATTTTTATTTGAAGAATAATTCTGGAAGCAGTCCATAAACAAGATATTTGTAGGGAAATGTACCTTTTAGCAACAACTCTACATTTTGCTTCTTCACGTGTAATCCTTCTCTAGAATATAAACATAACATATTTTAGTTGGTCATCAGGCGTAATTTTTTTTATTTGGGTTGCCTTAGAACATATTTAATTTAGTAATTTTCTATAGTTTTAGTTCGATAAATTTTTTTTTATTTGGGTTGCCTCAGAACATATTTAATTTAGTAATCTCTTCTAATATATAAAATTTCCGTGTCACAATGTTTGTTGCAGTACTCCTCCGGCTTTACCGATTTTTACCAAATTTTATATGCGTATTCAGTAGGTCTGAGAATCGGCTAACATCTATTTTTCATCCCTATAAATGTTAAGGGTAGTCCACCCCAAAAAATTTTTTTTAAATTTTTTGACGAAATTTTTTGTTTTTATTTTTTTATGATACAACATTAGAAAATACATACAACCCTGAATTTTCAACCCTCTACGATCAACCAAAAATTATTTATATGGCAAAACAACGTTTGCCGGGTCAGCTGGTTATCTATAGTTTTAGTTAGATAAAAATCTTCAAAACCACAAATCGTATTTTCTCGAAAATGTAACTCCTTGCCTCGGTGCAGCCTATTGTCTAATGGACACAATTATATTAGGTATAAAAAATTAAACGTATTATAATAATAAAAAACACCTGTTTTTTTATTTTAAGGTTTTTCATACAACATGGTGGACAATTTTATGTTCCAAATATAAATTACAGGTTTTCATGAGCTGCTTATGGGGTTATAACCTTAATACATTACATATGTTATGAAGGTTTATTATTCTAGGTAGGTAAGCTGAATTCTTCAAGCTGTGTCTATGAATAAACTTTCTAAAGTGCTTACCACGTACAGAATAGTAATTGTAACTTTCAATAATTAAAAATTTTTTGCTTCGCCATTCCAGTTCACAAGCTACTAAGACTGACCCAAGGTTCAGTACTAGGTACTGGTAATAACAATCAAAGTAGTTTTTAATATGTAAGATCAATAATCTGTGGCCTAAGTTTGTGTCTCGTATCAACTCGTATGTGAGTAAATGAATGGGGAGACATCATACCTACTAAAACGCGTATCTTGAATTATGGCGTGATACGAGTATTTTGTTAGAGCTCGACTGTCATTCAATGCTGAATGACATTAAGCAATATAATTTTTTTTTATCTAAACAGTAACGAAAAATTGAAATCTGTATAACCTACATATCTACTACTATAAATATTGTTTATTCGTTATACGAATAAACGATATTTAAGTATTATATTTTATTTTATACCGCTGTTTTTCGTCTATCGCTTGACCTGATCCATTTGAGTGATAGAATGGTTCAACCTAACGTTACATTCGAGCAATTCAAAAATACTTTAAATCTATAAACCTATATCGTAATCGATCGCTCGGCGCTTTTGTCGTATTCATTTGTATAATACCAGGAGAATCATAAGAATTATTTGATTCCACCATCGATGGGTATTCAAAGTTTCATTCAAATCTCTCGACAATACGTAAGTGCGAATGATTATATTTTAACGGATCTTTGTTTTGCTGATATTTGAAATTATTTATCTTTCTATTCATTAGTATTAATTATTAACCCTAGACAGCTAACGTCCCAGCGTACCCCATTAAGGCTAACTACAGAAGGTAGCCAAAATATTAGGAACAGTGCTCACATATAAGCAGTTAATGATTTGTAACATTTGTTTGAACAAAAGAAGTAGTTTTAAAGGGTTATTTAGTTTGATATTGCTACTAAGTAGTATCATTATTATTGTTTTGGTCATGCGGAAACACAGGTTATGTGCTTAACTTTTTAATTATACCTACTCGTATGACATTTCTTCTCTTTCGGCTATTGTTTGTAAAAAAGCGCGGTTTGCTGTAGGTATTGTATTATTTTATTTGTGTGTTTATTTTTCAATCGGTTTTAACCGATTTTCTCGAATAAAATAATCAAAAGGTAATTAATACTTTACTATCATAATAATACTTTTATTATGTTTTATGTGTGATTTTTAAATTTTAGTACCTACGTCGTGAACATCTCAAATTTGCTTCGGATACATCTCCGAGGAATGATCCCAGTTGAATTTAGGTACAAATAAACATACACAAAGACGTCCCACTGCTGGGCACGGGTCTCCCCCACAGACTATGCTGCGGGAGCATACTCCACCACGCTGCTCCAATGCGGATTGGTGGAGGGGTTAGTGGCCAACCCAGTGTCGAATGTTCTCAAGCCACCCGAAGGTCTTCGACAAGGCTTAGCGACTGTTTCCACCATTGAAAACAACCGGGATCGACGGCTTTACGTGCCCTCCGAAGCACGGTAGTGTCCATGAAATTTTGCCACTAGCGGTCACCCAACACAAACCGACCGCGCCCGTCGTTGCTTAACTCTTTCGAACACATTGAATCGACGCGAGCCATTGGGCTATGGACGCAGCGAAACATACACAAGAGATTGTTAGAGAAAATAAACGATGAAATATAAAAATCTCAGTACCTACTGTCCCTAAAAATATAGCCACCGATACCTACTCGTCGAAACGTTAGGTCAATTATACATCAATTATAAACTTTATGGTTTTCTCGATAATTAAAAGGATTTTCAATAAAAATACGTTTTATCATTTGTAATTAACTGATAAACAATAATGTTTCTAAGAAAAAATTAGAACGTATATAAAAAAAATACATAAAATAAACGGAAAATCCGTTTTCGATATTATATCTCAAATCTATCCACCCATCCATCCAAAAACATCCAGAAATTCAAATTTACAAACTTTCACATTCATAATATTTGTAGGATTAAAACTCTGGTTCTCTCCTGAGAACTGTTCGATTTTGAAGTTAAAGGCGGCCCTGGTTCAAATTTCCCTTGAAATGTCCAGTTATATATAATATTAGACTCATAAATTCATGCATGATAAGAAACCAGATAAAAATACAGTGTAAAATTGAAATTTTAAAACTTACTCATCAAGACAATCGGACTGTGGAATACCTCCGAATGGGGAGATCGCGCGCGGAAATATCTAAATGTCAATTGCAATGTTAATTGTCAATATTTATTATATAAGCGTTAGATCAATATGTAAGCAAGCAATGCTTTATTACTGCAGCAAGAGTTCTAACACTGCTTCATGAAGATAATTTACAGTTGCAGCTATCCATAGCTAGAGAACAGAGGTTATCGCAACGAGCTATTCAAAATGCCCAAAATTACCTACTTTGATGTGACTAGATGATACCTAAGTAAGGAGGCAAGAAAAGACGACTCCCAATTATACTCGCTATTTATTTCGCTAGTAAATATTTGTATTTGGGTCATGGTTTTTAAATTGTATTGTTTTCTGTGTAGGTATATCCTCCAAATATCGGCCAATGCTAAATGAAAGACAGCTTATTAACATCTTGGAATTGAGCTAGAAGCAGATATTACGAGAAAACTGTGAACATTCTTACAGAATGCCCTTCAAAATTCAAGAATACCTACTTAAGAGAAGAAAAACGGGAGGCCACATAAGACCTACTGATTAAAAAAATATTTACGAAACCACAAAAGGATTTTTATTTTTCAATTTTATTTTGTAAATAGTATCTTGGTTTGGATAACATTTTGTGTTGTTGTGTTTTTTTTTTATTAAATCTTGAAAATTATCAACTTTTGTAACTAAAAATAAATCATTTCAAAATATCAATCACAAATTACTCAACTCAAATTTATAAATGTGCTGGCCAAGGTTTATACAAGGCCAGGACATAAAGAAACCAAGGTGAACCCTTATTTTATTAGGTTGGTTAGCTATAGATTAAATAATTATTTTCGAATGCTGTCTATCTGATAATTAAATAAACCTCTAATACTCGTACCCATAACTGTAACCAGTAAATAGAAGAAAGAGATCTTATTATGCCGGAATTTTCCATAGCAGTAGGTAGTACCTACCTATTCTTCAGTATTCCACGGCATATAATAAGCTTATATTATATATATGTACCGTCCATAAAAAATAGAGCATTAAATGGAGTTTAAATCACACATAATTTACAGTTTGTAAAATCGCAAAGATTTAAAAGTTTACAGTTGGAGTTTTGTCTATACATATTTATAATTTCAAACTATATTACACTCGCAACACGCTAGACTCAATTTGGCCAACGCGAAGCAATTACCAGTGTATAGTGACGTCAATTTTCAGTAAAACGCCGTCGTAAAGCGCGATATCCCGCTGCGAAAACGCTTTATTTTCCTATAAAAGCGTTTTATCCACGTATAAAAGCTTAAATCCACGCGGAGCTTTCTCCCGGCGGCGAGTCGGCAAAAAGAGCATTAGCGGGACTCGCGGCAACATGGCAGCGGCCCGCCCCCGGCCCGCCTCCGCGCCCATTGGCCGGCGCCGCCCCGGCCGCCGCGCCCGCCGCGCCCGCTCAGTCGCCTCCGACACCTCGCCCGGCTCGCATGCTCGCATGCTCGCTCCGCCGCGCCGGCAACTCGCTCGCGACACGATCTATTCAGATCGGAACTCCGCTCAACTTTACTGCCGGTCTAAAAGTGTGCGAACTCCGTAACCATCGTCAATACCGCGTGTTTCCGGACTATAAAACTGTGTGAACTAAGTGAGATCGGAGTGGTTGGAGATGCGCGTGCGCAGCGTGTGAGCTCGAGTCGTTCCAGCTTTAGTGGAGCAATCGGGTTGGAGGTTCGCGGAGGGCGTTCGGAGAGCAGATTCCTGTCCGGGTTGTGTGATGCCCCGAGTGCGGTGACGGGCGCCGAGCTGGGGGCGAGCGAGGTAGCGGGCGCGGGGCGGTGGCGCGCGCGTGCGCTGGATGCGGTAGGGGCGGGTGGCGCGGGCGCAGGCCCGGCCGGCGCGCTGGCGATGACGGTGCAGCGCGACGAGCGCGACGCGCGCGCGCCGCGGACCCGGTTCATGATCACAGACATCCTCGACGCGGCGCCGAGGGACCTCAGCGCGCACAGGGACTCCGACTCTGACAGGTCGGCCACGGACTCGCCAGGTTAGTACTTGATATACCGCTGTAAATTACATTATTAATAATTGGTTAGATGTACCTATCACCACATTCGCTCTTATTGTATACATAATTGTAAAATTTTGTAAGATAGGATGTGAGTCTTACTCAGTCTTTTTCAGTAGAATCAGCCTTGCGAGCCGGCGCACACTTTATTGATACCAGTTCTGTTGATGAATAATGAATAACTGAAACTGTATTTTTTCCACTTTCCTTTAGTGTATGTATGTGTAGGTACTTGTGAGATTCTGAATCTAATAGCCTTGATTATGATGCATGTGAGATTTTATTTACATTATCAGTTTTGAAGGAAATGTATCTATCTCTCATAGAGATGTCTCATAGAGAAGTAAGAAGAGAAGTGTTAGTAATCGTTTGTGACATTCAGGATCCTTACAGACTAGATTTGGTTTTAAGCAACATAATGGAAGGAAAGTGTTATTTGACTATGTTTTACCACAATTTGCCAATTTGCCAATAAATAGATTTTTAGATATTTCCTATAATGATTATGACATTATAAGTCAACTTCCCAAAGAATTTATGCTTATTGCTCAATAAATTTATTTATAAATAAATTATTTGAGACTTAGAATACTCAATAATAAGAAAAAATACACATGTTTTCAGATTACTATGAGTGAGATTGTTTTTGAATCATTTAAAACACAAACACAAGTCACAATAAAAACCTCCTTTTAAAAATTATTGTAGATAAGTACTGAACATTTAGAGTAAGAGTAATTTAGTTAACTTCATAGCTTTAAATACATGTAGTACAGAGAACAGTACAAAATTATTAAATATGAATGATTAAATATTATAAATGGTTAATGTAAATAATTTTGTTGCGTAGCGTCTAAGAAAAGACTTCAACGTCGGCACGCTGTTACCTGCGCGTAACTTTCAATCTAACATGCACCGATATCTATGGTTTTTACTGACTCATTTGCAATGCATGTGCGTAACATGGTGCAGTTATAAACGTCTTGTGATAGATAAAACTATATCAAAATCTGATTTACTGTGTACATCCTCACAATACTGGGAATCGCCGTAATGAACAGTCACGCGACGTACTGTAATCGGCGTGGTTATAAAACAACGGATGGTGGATATCAAAATACTTATTAACTAAGGGAACCTCTTACTGGTAATAAAATGGCTTTTGATGAGAATTCATTGTGGGCTTACGTCAAATTCTGCAGTTAGATACCTATACCGACATTTTTGCACGGCACTCAGGTATGGAATGTTTGAAAAGATTTTCGTTTCTTTATTTTTAGCACTGTTTAAGTTGAATGATTAAATAATGATATAATGTGTTTACATTTAAAATTGTAATATCAAAGTATGGAATTCACTACCTAACGCATGTTCCAAACATACTAAACTAGACCTAAAGAGGTTTAGGGAACAATTTAAATGCTAATAATAAAATTGAAGATTTTTTTTATATGTACGAGTATATTGTCATACAATATGAACGTATGCCTGATTCAAATATAAAATAAGTATAAAAGATAAGTAAAACCTACGAACACTCTCGGTAAATACTAAATGATGTATTAGGAAATGTTTTTGCTAACCTATACAGGCTTAGGTACCTACTTATTAATGCCTACGGTCTAATATGAGAGCTCTGCTCCAGAGAAACTGGACCACAGAGATGTTTTACGGTAGATATTTCAAAAATAGTAGGTAATCAATAGCAATTTGTTAAAATAGGCAAAGCGGGTTTTATTGATTAGGTCACACGATAGCTGAACAATCGCTGTACAATTACTGGGATCGCCTGATTACATCGCCTCATGAAATTGAAGACTGAACGATGTGGCTTGTGTATTATCAATAATTTTTAGGTAAGTCAAAATCAAACCATTCGACCACCGATCACCCGTATAAAGAAAAAAAAAACCGGTGCCGAACTTCTGTGCCGAACTCAATCCGAAATTCAGTAGATGCAATGCATGAATGGAGTCCGAAGCCTGTCCGAAAGCAATACTTATTATTTTTTGACCTTGCCGAGGTCACGTGGCCAGGTGCGGCAAGGATGCAATTTGATCCTGACTAAAGCTTTTGTCGCGCCGTTCAACGATCCGCTTCGGATTTGACCAAGTGTGACAAATTTTGTATGACGGATGTTGAATAACATTCGATTTGGGATACTACACTAACGACAGCCATCCGTATTGATTAAGCAACGAGCTATATGATTTTAAATGATCTTTGATTTTTAAACTGATGTTCTAGGTTTTGTTTCTGTTAGATGATATCAAATTCATCAATTTGATTTACTCAATCATTTAATGGTGATCATCGATCACTAGATCAAGTGGCCGAACTTCAGCCAACTCTTTTTACTTGTATGTTAAAGTCTCAGTTAATGTTATTTATCAGTTAATTGTCTGACACTTTTCTCGCTTGGAAAATTCGGCCTTCAGTAAGAGTGAGAATAAATTGAAACCCACAATATTATTTATTTCTCATGGAAATTAATTTATTTTTAAAAACATACGAGCTTGCACCACCCATTCATCCATGATAACTGGGATAGAATAACGGTAGCCGGAAATAATCAAGGCAATATCATAATCGGAATAGGTTTTTGTGCTGTGATGTACAAACGTACTTCTCACAAAAATCTTAATCTACAAAGTCTACATTTGAAAAATCTGTTAAATATTTATTATTTAAGGGTTACAATCCACCCGTCCTTCAGCCTTTTGAGGTCCACTGCTGGATACAGGCCTCTCCTAAACGGCCCCAATCCGGGTCCTGTGCCGTCTGAACCAGCAGATTCCCGCCATCTTCTTCAGGTCGTCTGTCCACTTTGTCGAAGATAAGGGGTTTATATAGTCGTAAGATATTAATGATAGTATATTTTTTATTACACTTCTATGACATGTTATGTCATACTGATAAGTTTGAAGCACACTTGATTTACTTACCCTATTAGTACCTAATAAAAGCTTTTAAAGCAACGATTATTTTACGTCCTCATGCCTGTTCAATAATTTGCACGAATTAAAAATCTACATGCAGTTAGTTACATAGAAGCTGTACCATGAGTTTTTTTCTTCTTTATATGCACTTTCTAGGAATCCATCTTCAATCGTAAATTGCCTCATCTTCATAAAATTACGCAATTGCATATTTCTTGTGACAGACATAAGTAAGTAAGCTTTCTTTACTTTAACTGCTAACTGGTTTATTTCCGTACTATAAACGACATATTAAACCGACATGATTCGTAATAACATCAGTTTGTACTGTAAGTTTTAATACATTTATAATGAGATACAATCCAATGTGTTGATAATGCTTTTAATTTATGAAAGACAATGATACCCACGCCGAAAAATATACATAAGTAATATTAAAATTTGGCCGGCGAGACTCTTGACAGAACAAGTTTGTTCTTGTTAAAAATATGAACGCGCGCTTGGTAATTCATTATCTACGATGGTTGCATATTATAATATTGTATAAATTAATTAATATTTATTAATTTTAAATTACCGCATGTAATCTGTAACTAAGTAATTAAAACAGTTCGTTAACTTTTAATTTTACGAAAATATAACCAATTATAGTCCACTTATGTGTTAGAACACATTAAGAATAGAATACATTCATTACAAGCGCTGCTAAATCAACATTAGGTACCGACATAATATGCTGTAACGTCATTCATCAACCGCGTCATTGTCTAATGGAGAGTAGAACTTAAACATAGTGTAAAGTCTTCGCTTCGCACTTAAAACTACCTACAGATCCGATACCAAAAGATGTTATCAATACATATTATACAACAAAATCAGCCGTCTGTCGCTACATACGAGATAAACTAAAAAACTACTGAACGGGGTTTCATTCAGTTTTCACCAATAGATTGATTCAATAGAAAGGTTTAGACATATAATTTGTTAAAGTTTTGTGTACAAATATCACGATTTTTGTTGAAAATGTCCAAAAAAGTCATACCGTCTGGCTGTTATGTATAGAGTTTATGATTGATGGATAGATTGTTACTAACCGAGTGTCATAAGCTATTTTACGCGGGCGAAGACTTAAGCAGTTGCTAGCACTCTATATTTGTACAAGGCACGAAACCCGTGGATTAAGAATTAAAGCACCCCCGTAAGTCGTAACACAGGGGAACAGGGTCAGAGGTTTAGTTTAATGTCGAGATAGAAAAGAAAAGTATATTGTTTGTACCTATGTGATATGTTTTGTGATATTCTTCCTCTGAATATTTTTAAGACCCCACAATAAATTTAATTCAAAATTCAAATTCTATCAATATGAGATCACGAAATAAAAGTTCAACTAATATAGGGGTATACTCTTATGACATTCTCATAAAATTCTATTTATAGGTAGGTATTTAAGTGAAAAACACAAAGTAAATCTCTTTCAGTAGGTAACCTATTGAAACTCTTACTTACAATAGGTGTTTAATATCACTAAATCTTTACATTTCTATTGAGTCATTAAAGTACAACCAGCACTGATAGATATAAATTATCAGCATAAATATAAATTAACAATTTGAAATACCTTAGATTAAATGTTCGAGTTTCGATCGCATTATGCCGTCGACGATTTAATAGACACGTCGATAAACCCGTAGCGTTAAATAAATTAAATAATAAAACGTATAATGGCTGCGATAAATACAACCCGTTCGTAACACTCTGCCTCGAGATAAGTAAACCCTTATAAAACGGACCAAATTAATCCTGGATGAAAGGACTCTCAGCGTACGAGAGGGAACAGAAAAAGTGACGTCATAATCAGCTTTTTGTCAAACGTCGAGTTAAGTTCACATTTAATTTTTTTAATAGCTCACCGAAGTCGTGATTGTTGATGGTGACATGTTATAAGTACACTCGCGTCCATCATTTTAATCGCAATTTATAATGCAAAAGGGCAATAAAGATCTACTCAGTTAAGTACGCACTTTAGTTATTATGTTTCTGACCATATGCGTTATCTTGTGAATTTACCTCTCAATTACCGTTTTCAACATCCGCTGCCAGTAATTAAACGTCTAACATGCAACTGTAAATACGAACCTTCTGGCATTGTAATTTGAAAAATCCACTCACTGGGTATGTGAAAAATACACTAATTATGGCATTTACTGCTCATATAACATGGCTGATAATTTAACAAAGCTTCAAATATAAAGTGAAGCTGTGATTATTCAGTAAAATAACTAATTAACAAATAGAGTTTGTTTAGGAGAAAATTTATATTCTTGCGCCACTAAAAAGTACGATTTACAAAATTACAATATTGTTTATACCATATTTGTTATAAGCAGCAACAGATGGGTGTATTCTCGATAGCTATTTTATACCCATAAAAAAGTTAAATAAATAAAATATCTAGAATATGAAAATCGCGTGTAAAAATATACTTATACGTACGTTAATTAATACCTTTGGACGAAGAGCATCGAAATCGCTAGGTCGTTATACGACTCGTCCGAAATGTCCAGCCTAATACAACCTTAACCACACACCATCGCTTTACTAAGCTACTTAGCATACCTCACTTGCAATACACCTCCATTAAGCTGTAATGAACTCTAATATGAGTATCGTAAAGCTTACATTCGAACATCGTTATTTTCCTCCGTGACTTTTAGCGTCGCGATAAGAACAGGAGGAAGGTGACAATTCTTTCATCGCGCTTAGTTGATAAAATCAAAACTTTTTAGTATGACAATAAATAGATTATGAATGATATAAATAGGGCCAGTCCGAATTCTCACATAATACCGTTTCTGTTCGAGGCTTTGTGTCGCTCTTGACAGGCGATGTGAGCTGTGAAATTGGGTTCGATTTAAAATATAAAAGTTCGTCTTAAGACTTTTGGGATTTACTTTTTTTATAATAAGGATTACTCACAGTTTGTTTGGTTACACTAATGTTAAAACTGTCAAGCCACTGGCACGATAATTGAAAGCAGCTCAAAGATTGGTCAAGTGCGAGTCGAACTCGTGAACAGAGGGTTCTATACCATAAGAAAATATTGTATTCCCTCTCATATGCACTCTACAAGATACCATAAAAATAGAAAACCTATTTCATTAATTCAGCACAAATTCATAAGCGCCACTCACTAAAACTTACTTGTAATAATTTTACTAATAAATTAAATACGTTTTTATTCATAGATACGTTTTACTTAAGGGTTTTCACTAAACTATATTTTTTATATTTTATAACTACATAAACAGTAAACGCTGTTCTCGTATATTTGATAGACCGCAAAGAAACGGTTCTGTTACGGATGCCTAAAATTACCTATTAAAATAGTTCCGTTACATATTCTCAGAAAAGTAGCTAAAAACAAATATGCACTTATAACCTCTAATTAAATCACTCGGTGCAATGCTTAAACTGCACAGGTAACTATTTATTTATTTACTTACTTTAATTAGTAAAAACTGAATAATGCTATGCTATGTAGTAGGTACTAGCAAAAAAAAATTAAGTAAACTCAACAAAATATTAATAAACCTATTTACAAATAAATTTCCAGTACTAAAGAGCGAAACTAGCATCACAGCCTTCTTAAGCAGTGGTTGTGTTGGCTTGAATTTATTTTCATTTATACCTAACAAAATCTTTTAGCATTGTGCCCAGGGCAGCATTGCCCTGTTGCATCGCCAGATTTATTTTTATGGGTAAAAAAAGCTCACGCGCTTGGTCAGAAACAGAATGAGGTTGGACGAAAAGTCGTTCATAATAGTTTTCATCTTTCATTCATGTTTTTCTAGCACAAGCTTTATATACCTACCTTAAGTTATATAAAAGGTAAGTAGTACCTTACTCGTACTTATCATATTGTACACATTCGGTATCGGATACAAATTTGTGTGAAGGAAGCGTGTAATAGCTTTTGAGGGTCCACTTGAACGGAAACTAGAAAATATCTGAAAATGGATAATTTTTCATCCGATTACACATCGATTTCGAATATTACGTATCGCTTTGACTATCGTGTGCTGTCTGTTTTTCTGTTTCGCTGTATTTATAAATACTAACATATTGGTTAGCTTTGAATTATCAAATCCACTTATGGTTACATGGATTTAAAAAGGTATGAGTATGTCTTTATCCATTTACTTTGACTTATCGTTAAAACCCTAATTTCAATCTATGATAAATTAAAGGAGCGTGCATGTTTTTAAGTTACTGTCAATAATCTCATTAGTCTACCAACGTCGTAAAAATGATAAATGGTGTCTGTGGATGTGGCATTAAAAAACAAAGCGTCTTTTCAGACAAATAAACATAATTATGAAAATTATAAATGCATAAAATATACGTGTAATTATTTATTTTAAGAAACACTGCATAACAACAACTACATAAAACAATGTAAACTTAATTACATGTGCATTTTCTAGGTAATTGGTATCGTGGCCAAATCGCACATTGTGCATTTACCTATTTATTGTCTAGCAATTATTTAAATTCACGTTAGCAGTAATTACTGATAATGTCGACGGAAGACAAGAACGTTTCGCCCATCGTATGGTTATTGTCATATTTCAGCTGGGGAGTTTGACTTTCCTCAAGAGCCGGTCGCTTCCGTTATTTCAGCTTCGTGAATTATGATGTCATACCTACTTTTTTGGCGATTTTAAATGTCTGACATCATTTCACAGGGTTCGTCAAATGCTCCCGATAACATTTTGCTGATGTACGAGTATGTGCATTGACTTTACATATTCAGGAAGTAATTCTGAATTATATTACTTATTATTATTTGATACTCTTTGAAATCGTAGTTCATTAACAAAAGCCTTCTATTCAGCTATGTACTTATCTACTACATGTGCTATAATAAGGCAAATGAATTGACGCTACCGGTATAGGTTAAAAATATAATTTCAAATGTGGTAGTGAGTCCAGATTCAACACGTTATTACTTTATGCAGCTAATTAAAATAACTCTACATTTAAGCAATATCCACTAGCATTTATTTTAATTTTTCGTATGGAAATTTATTACACCGGACGACAAGTAATATTTATTTTATTTAATGTAAAATAAACTATACTAAATATTGTATTTGAATGTCGCGAAGAAGTCATGAGATAACTCAAAGCTAATTATAACTGTTACCGACAATCTTTATAATAGGTTAGGTAAGGTTAGACTTTATTTAATTACGCAAAAAAATGTCCGTTCAACCATAGAACATACATTTTCAGATGTTCTAAAAGCCAAAAAAATTTCATTGTGATGAATTCCAAGATTCTTCAGGGGATCATGACACTTCGTCTGTTCTTCGCTGACAAAATTATTATATAAGGCAAATGGTCCTACGCCCTTCGTCTCAGACGGAGGACAAATCGTTGTTCGTCGATTGGTTCGTTGATAACTAACTTTTATTTAACGACGACGTGGCATGCTCATAGCCACTTCAGCTTTGACAGCACTTTTACTTTGCCAGTTAACTATGACGGATTGTATGATTCCGAATTAGGGGATTCTGATGAGCATTTTTCCGTCCATAGCTAACTGAGTGCTTGTGCTAAAGATAAAGATAAGATAAAGGTATGGCCATGACTCAGTTCTATATGCCCCACTGCTACTAGTTTTCTTACGCATAAAGAATAAACTCGGAGCGAATACAGTCCTTTCCGTCGAAGTTACTTACCACCAATTTAAACTTATATTGTGCATTGTAGGTACAGTCAACATCAAAGATTTATTTTAAAAATATTTGACTGTTCGGATATTAGGCAGATTCACTCCTCAACAGTCTCACTGTTATTTGTAATTAATAAAAATAAAAATGTTTATTATTTATAGGTTTTGTTGTTATCAATTAAGCATTAAATATTGACAATATTATTTAATATTCATATTATATCATATCATAAATTATATTGAGGCAGGATTAATTAAAAATTTAATTGATCAAATGAAAGGATAAGGTGGCAGGCAGTACTTTTATTAAGAACCAATAGATACATAGATGGTACAAACTTTGTATACATCTTGTCTATGACCGACTTGGAACGAGACTTTACTAACAATTACTAACTAACTTATTACTAACAATAACCGGACTAATTGTCCCTAAAACCTATAACACCAACGTAACCTTGGCCAGAGTTATATTATTGAATTAATAAGTAAGTAAAAACTCACACAGCATGTATAAAACAATAATCTTTATTCGTGTAAATACAAATCAAAAATTGTTAAGCTAACTTTGCTATTTACTCGTATAATACCAATAACACGGACTAACTTTTGGTCCTTACTCTATGCCTGTAAGAATAATTTAATTCGGCTAGTAAAAAACGATTATCAGAAAATCAGTTTCTCATTACGCATAGTTAACTTTGTTTTGTTAATTTTTTTAAGTAAATAAAGTTTGGTCAAGTAAGAGGTAAGGATTGTTCTGATAAATTTGAAGAAAATTTTGTAGTGAATCTCTTAATAATAATTACATATTATTAAAAGGTTAAAAGTGCACAGAACAGACATAAGAAGCTTTTATTTAAAATCTTTAGGATTGGTGATTTTCCATTTTGCACCTCCCATTACGTTGGATGTATTAATATGCAGCGGTTGATTGTTTTGCGATAGATCACGGAAGCGCATCTCGCCGTGCCTCGCTCGTACGGTAACTGACCTAAACACTATCTTTGTGGTTCACTGAGCCGAGAGCGTGCGATCGCGCGGCGCGCACTTCTATCGAAGGGATATGGTTACAAAAAACTAGTGTATAAAAACCTCTAAGCTGACTACAACTAAGAACATGGTAAAATTTTAGTATAAATAATATCTTGTATTTGTTGCTCGTGCTGCTGAGTATCTATACTAATATTATAAAGAGGAAAGATGTATTTGTAATGTTTTCATACAAAAACTACTGGACCGATTTCAACAATTCTTTCACCATTAAAAAGCTACATCTTCTCTGATTGACATAGGCTATATAATATTACTAGGTGTAAACGAAACTATTGTTATGTCGAATTCCACGCGAGCGAAGCTGCGGGCGTCCAATAGTCTTAAATAATGGGAATAAACATATACTCGTAAATACGATTGATCGATATGGTGTTAAGTGTTAATTTTAAGTATCCATCCCATACAATTATCGGACATTGTACATTGAAGGTAAACAGCCATAATATTCTAATCTTACATAGTAAAAGACTCTAACGGCTACTGTCGACTTAGCTACTGGCGTTTTTTTTTAATCAGAGCCATTGTAGGCGCTGACCTTAATCGCCACAGATTAATTCTTGTACAGATCGGAGTGTTTATTGATCAATTAAATATTCTTGAAATCAATCAAGCCATCGTAAGTAACTTAATATTCAATTAACGGCTTAACTTATCTATTAGATACGCGGTCATACGCGCTACGTCCTTAGCGAGCTCACTACAGCAATACCTAAAATTCGAACGGACGAGGCCACTAAAATAACCTCATTATTATAAACACATTAGAGCTGCCTGTTTCTAGGTACACGCATTATGTATCGTATCATAATAATATAAAAATGAATCGTTGTTAGTAAATATAGTTATTTATATATTTTTCCTAAGACGAAATATCTGGTTCATACGTACTAAGATAGAGTAACCCATATGGATTAAAACAATAGAAAGGAATAATGAAAATTTCAAAATTTAGTAATATGTGTATTGATGCTTTATAAATCTGCTAAATCAATCGAATAATTTATTCACAGACACAGCTGCGGGAGGTCTAGACCAAACTCCACCACGCTACTCCAATGCGCATTGGTGGAGGGGTTAGTGGCCAACACAGTGTCGAATGTTCTTAAGCCACCCGAAGGTCTTCGGCAAGGCTTAACGACTGTTTCCACCATTGAAAACAACCGGGATCGACGGCTTTTCGTGCTCTCCGAAGCATATGTAGCGTTCGTGAATGTGTGTTTGACCATTAGGCACAGGATAATGTTAAGGTAAAAACTTACTGTGCCAAAACCACGAGGTGTAATTTATACTTATAGCAAAAACTACAAAACATTAAACAAAACTGTATTGAATAAAGACTCCCGCGTTTTCGCGTCTGATTTATAAATCACATAAATGAGCATTTATATCGTAATGAATGTGTTTATAATGTAAT
Source organism: Carterocephalus palaemon (assembly GCA_944567765.1). NCBI lineage: Eukaryota > Metazoa > Arthropoda > Insecta > Lepidoptera > Hesperiidae > Carterocephalus > Carterocephalus palaemon. Next base: position 10,514,933 of record OX155641.1, on the reverse strand, counting down.
TTATGCCAACTGTTATAAAGGACTTACTGATTGCATATCCTACATAAAATGTTAATACCTAATACTGGGAAATATGTGTACGTACCTAAATGAAATGTATTTTCCCAACTATTGTGTTCAATAAAAAATATAAGGTAAATCATACATACCTACATAGTCCTCATGCCCATGAATCCATCTTTGTTTAGCCGATAAGAATATTTTATTTGGTTTTGGTTATTGCTTTGCTCCGTGGCGGGAAATTTAAATAAAAATATTTTTTGTTGTTTATATCTAGTAAAAATAATTGTTGTGAGAATATTTTGATATTACTTGCGTGAATACCATATAGAATATAATAATAATAGAAAGATATTTATTTATGGCAGCAGATTGCAGACAATCACATATCAACTATACTTTATAGGAAAAAAGGCTCTTCTAGAAAAGAAAAATAATAATACAATAAAAACTCAAAGCTAATTTAGAAAACAGAAAAATCTCATCGTAAATATCTGCAGTTATCTGCCCTAAAATGGTCATCACTCAGAATATAGCTACAACAACAACCACAGCCATAGCGCTGATTTTCAGTGGAGCCAGCAGAAAGATAATTTGGACAGCTTGCGTCATATTAAGTAGGTACTTAAGTTTGTACAATACTATACGGTATGCACGCTAGTAAAAGCCAAGCAGCTGGTTGATTGAAGCCAAGCAGCTGGTTTTTTATATAAAAATTGATTATTATTTTTTAACTAGCGTTAATTTGTTCTTTGTGCAGAATTTCCTCTATTACCTTTTCTCCGACCGAACATTATCCAGGATAGCCATCGTTCGAGTAGAATTATTAACGATTAAAAATCAAACGATTATTAAAAATGGAATGATTTTGACACTGATTAAGGTTTTAGTTCATTTTCATGGAAACGTCCATTTTTCCGGAATAAGAAGCCTATATTACTCTCCAGGCCCTACACTAAATATTTTCAAAAAATCACGTCGATATATATATTGTCTCAGCATTACTGTAGGTATTACCGCGTCCTCTCTATGTTAAATTTAAAGATGCATTATCTTATTTTTGCTGCCATCCGTACCGTAGGCGAAATCGGACGTAAAGCTAAATTTATACCTATGATTTAACGTCGTAAAAATTAGCACCGAAGCCAGCCCTTAAAATAATTGAGTGAGTGAAAGTGGACCAAATTTTGTACGGAAAAAGATTTAAACAGTTCAGTCGCTCCTTAAGCTACTTAATTATTAATTATAATTTAACTAATACTACGTACCTACTGATTCGTTTCTAGTTTCTTTATTAATCTCAATATTTGATAAGACGAATACTTCGTGATAAATAAGCTAATTCTCAAACACCACAATTCCTTAGACTGACGTGGCATAAGTGTTGCGGATAAAGCCGTCGAGTACCAACTTGAATAACGGGTAGTGTAATCGATCCATGCAACTACCAATAGGTAAGTGAGTGCATGTGTTATTGATAGTCCGATAGATTCATAACGTCATAAAAACATAAGTACCTAAGCAATGCAAAAATTCTCTGTTTATTTAATTACTAGTGGACGTCCCGCAGCTTAGCTCGCGTGGAATTAGACATAAAAATAGTTTCGTTTACACCTAGTACTGTTATATAGCCTATGTCACTCAGTGAAAATGCAGGTTTCTAATGGTGAAAGAATTTTTGAAATCGGTCCAGTTGATTTTGTGTGAAAACATTACAAACAAAAATGTTTCCTCTTTATAATATTAGTATAGATACTAAGGTTTGCATGGACCAGCTGGAGTGGCACCGTTTGAGAGGCCTAGGTATGTCCAACAGCATACTTCATGGTTGGATGGATGGATGGATAGAAGGATATTTTATTTTGTAATAAAATATTTTTCTATTTTCTTATCAAACAATGCTGTCTCCAATTATATTTCCTGAAATAAATTTGGGAATGATTTTTTGAATAATCTCCCCAGACATAATATAACCAAATATATTTTTTTTTGTCTGCATATTGCGTTGTGTTGCATACGATTCTTCCACCTATACTATTAGGAAGAAATCCTGATGCGTATTAAAGGAGGTCTTGTTTCACATCCATTGACAAGGGTAGTAACGTTTGCTCGTAGACACATTAAAGTCCACTAATGATAATAATTTTCACGGTCGAGCAAGTGCAGTCGGCAGTTGGACCTTATTATAATAAATTAACGGCGGCGTACCCTAATGGGCCTCGTTCGACTCATAATTATACTCGATATTACAAACTGCTAAAGGGTCGTTGAAAAAAATCACCAGGTCGCGAGCAATTTGTAGCCAAGGTTGTTCCACGGAGGAAAACATTTAATAAAATGAATATAGCTTAAGCGCATGTAAAGGTTTTTTGCCGTAATTATTTACTTTGTGACAAAAAGTCTTTAAAGATAATTGATAGTTAATAAAGCCGCACAAGAGTAATCATTCTAATTGGATCAAGTTGATTTTTCCGTCTGCCTCGCTGGACAATCTAATATCAGAAATATGTACTTACTTCTATTAATGGTAATTTTATTACCCTTGATAGATTATTTTAACGTTAAAACAGTGTAAATAAGACTGGTATTTTTTGGTTCTATTAAGATTTCGGTCCACAAGAAGTGTTCTGTTAATATTTCAGTGGTTCTTTTTTCACAGTATTTTATTGGTACCATAGCCACATATAACTCCTCTGTAACGAAAGTGGGTAAAGTAGATAAAGTATAACATACTTTTGTCGTTAAAAAGTCTATGTAAATTTTTATTCAAATATTGCGATGCAAGCTTGACTTTAACTTCTCGAATACTGCTATGCTTATGAGCCACGGGTTTTAGCAGCCTGTAATTTAGATCAATGAGCTACCTACTTTAAATGTAGGATTCAAAAGTCTGCCAGTGATATGATTACCTTTGTCATAATTATTCAAATAAGCTGAAACCGTCGCCTTCCCCGTGCGACGCGGCCGCTCGCGAGCACGCGGGTGGCAAACCGCAACCGCCCGCTCCTACACTCGGCTGCGCTAATACCCTACTCGATATACCTTTAATCCTTTGTTTCACCACTTGTAACGATTTAGCGGACACCCCACCTCACGGCCGGTACAGCTGGCCGATGTATATACAAATATTGAGTGGACAATATTTGACAATTAAATGTTTATGTTAGCTGTATCAGATCACTGTATGGGTCAGAGTAACGAGTACTTACTTACCCCGATCCCAAACTAAGAAAATTGAGTGAGCACAGACATGGCTTTGCCATTAATCTGCTCTCAGTTACAATTAGGTACAAGAAAATGTCTTAGTGAATAGCACAATGATTGAATTGACATCTATGAATAAGTTTATTAATGTTATTAAACTCACTTCTGTTTATTAACTTTACTGTACAAAAACATTCCCATCCATTTTAAGTATTCGATTCCTTACAACGTTACAGAGCCTTGCAGGGCTGTAGTAGTCATTAAGATCATTCGCTTCCCACGTTGCGTACATAAACAATATTTAAATTCAAACAAACGACATCCATGTACTGGTAGCGTATTTAAATTTCACATTAAATTTTATACCGCCTTATTTTCTCCATAAACGACTGGTGAAAAAGGTAAAATGCGTTCCGTTAAAGCAATCACGACGAAGCAAATGGAAATGTCGATATAATTTGGGCTGCGCACCGTTTACATTGTGTTGTGTGTAAGGCGAGTGATGCCGAAGGAAGTGCGCCCAGTCCGCCAACCGCGAAGCCCCGCGTGGCATGGCTTCGTCGAGGACACCACGTTTTGAGAAACAAGTTTCAACTTAAGTTACAACTCTGTTCCAGCTTACTTCCACAGCAACCGCGTAAGCGTCTTAACAAGTCTTTTAGGTAAAGCACGCTTACCACAATTTAAATTGGGTTACAAAAAAAAAACTGTTTGCGATTCGAAAAATAAAATTTTTCTGTAGGAATTCTGAAGATTGCCAGCCAGCTTTAGTACTAATATGTACTTTGTGGTTACAGCAATCTCCAAAATTAAACTCAAACCTAGACCATTGACTGAGACTGACTCTGCAGTTGGCAGGGTTTAGCGATGCGACAGGAAGAGCGAAAATACATAAACTTTGTGCTCATTACAAGCGACAATTCGGCGAAAATCTGACGATCACTATATTAAAAACATGTTTCATGCATAAACAATTGCTCTAAACTATATCTATGTAAGTACGCATATTGTAGCTATGCTTATACCGGGATTAGTCTATTTTTGCTCCAGTCGAAGAAACAAATAAAAGATTACTAGCAATATTTGTCGTACACTGTAGCCACTAAAGCGAATATTAAATAATTGTTTTATTCGCTTACGTATCGAAGAACGCGCCGCGCACTAATGTTCTCAGACCTAATTAAACAAAGTGTTAAATTATTGTCAAACAGGTGTAAAGGATGACTCGGACGATGTGTCGAGCAAGGGCTGCAGCGACGCGGCAGGGCTCGCGAAGAAACAGCGGAAGGCGCGGACAGCGTTCACGGACCACCAGCTGCAAACGCTGGAGAAGTCCTTCGAGAGGCAGAAGTACCTCAGCGTGCAGGACCGCATGGAGCTGGCGGCCAAGCTCGGCCTCACGGACACGCAGGTCAAGACCTGGTATCAGAATAGGCGGTGAGTTCAATGGTTCTTGATTTTGAATATATCTACATAATTCATGGTCAATCTAGCGTCAAATGTAGAGTCCAAATGGCTCGCGTCGATTGTATGTGATCTACCAAGTTAAGCTACGACGGGCACGGTGTGGATACCGCTAGTGACAAAATATCAAGGTCCGTCGGTCCCGGTTTTTTTAAATGGTAAAAACATTCTTTAAGCCTTGTCGAAGACCTTCGGGTGGCTTGAGAATATTAGCCACTGGGTTGGCCTCGACTCGGAGGGTTAGTGTCCAACCCAGAGTTGCGCATAGGTGGAGACCAATCCGCATTGGAGCAACGTGGTGGAGTATGTACGCTATAGACCTCCCGCATCTGTATCTGTAACCGTGCTTTAAAATATTATTAAATTTTTATTTTTTTATTTTTACTTTAGTGCTTGTATTTTGTATTAGTGGTTTTATTATTTTTATGTTGTTACTTTAAGATTATTGAATATGAATAATGAAATATAAATAGTGCCTGATGAATGATGCATACTGTGAGAACGACAATTATTTTAATTAATAACGGTTGTAAGATTAGAGCTAACAGCCAAACGTTAATTTTACATTTAAATAATTAATTAATTAATATCAAGGGAATTGATAAATAACAGACATTTGTAGCTTTAAAAATCGCTTGTATATTTATTGCTATATTTTCTACAATAAAAATATCTCAGCATCAACTAGCTCAACAGTAGGTAATGTGATGTTCTACTGTTTTCGACCCTATAGACCGTTAGTAAACGAACACTCCGAAAAGCTGTTAATCTGGCTAAACGGAGACTGAAGAAATATCAAACTATTGTTGTGTGTTTAGTTAGTAAGTACTTGAATATACTACCTCCCACACTGTAATGGGATTATTAAAGTAGATACGTGTGTAAGAAGATTTCACTGAAAAAGCAATTATAGGATGCTCTTGCTTTTTGGTACAGAGCATAAACTTAAGGCGGCGGTGGATTCATGTTTTTGATACTCGCGAACAGCTTGGCTTTTCAACAAATACATACATATTATGAACTCGCATCAAACAATCAACAAAAATTTTATATATATATAAATTTTTTAAATAAAAAATGTTTGTCATAGTCAATTACTAGAAACAACACACAGATAAAGCATTAGTGCGTGCTGCTGGAAAGTTACAGTTACCGAAATTTCCGTCCGAATTAAAGAGTATGCTTAGCCATTGGCCTGACACCGATTTTAAGCTTAAGTCTTACGAAACAGAATTTTTCAGTCTTCAGGGCGTCTGTCAATACAATTTGGACCGGCATCAAAATCTAAAGTACGAATGGACTTTTACTGTATGGTTATAGTGACCTTTACGGCGTCACCGAATAGGAACACGCTGTTCGAATAGTTTCATCTACAGGTAGGTACTGAGATAGATTCGATAATAAGATGTGTCGTAACATCCTGAACACTGCCCAACCGAGTTTGATTCTGCGAGTGACTTCTTTCTCGAAATTGGACTTACCTGAGCTGAAAGTCTTCGAAGCCCTGCGAAGCGATGAATTTGGACAGGAGTTGGGCGGAGGGTAAATTTTATACCAACCCCCACCGAATTTCGTTCAGAGCTAATCTTTCGTGCTAACGACATTTGTATTATAGAACTGCTTCTCAATGTCCAGAGAGTTAAATACAAATACACTTTATTGTAGGTACTCCACCATAAAAGAATGAAAAATAAACATAAATCTAAAACAAAATTTGTTTTTGATTAATGTTTTTTTTTCATTCTAACTAACATTTAATGTTAGTTAAATGTTATTTAAATGAGTTAGTTAAATGTGCCGACACAGCTATGAGTATTATAGTGCATTTAGCTTTACGATAAAAGCTTATGAATTAGATCCAACGAGAGTTCGTGACGCGGTCCATGAGATAGTCGGCGAGTCTCACAGAGGAGTGCTGAGTCAGCGAGTCTGTCGGGCGGGATGTAACTGCTACTGGCGTCGTCGTCGCCCCGCGCTAGAATACGTGATTCAGTAGTGGCTTTCAAACCATCAAAATGATGCTAGCGAGTGTCTACTGAAATTATAAAATATGTACCTAGTTAATTTTCTGATATTAAAAAATATTTTTGTACGTACCTACTTACCGATTTCCGTGTTAAAGATAATAATTATTTTTATACCCCACGGGGGCACGTACCAATAACTTTTCTAAATTATGTTTTAAGAAATTAAATCACTTGCTGTAACGGACACATCGTGAGGAAACCTGCAATCTGCATGTCTGACAATTCTTCATAATGTTCTCGAAGGCATGGCTCAATTCTGCCAATCCGCACTTGGCAAGTTTGGTGGACTAAGGCCTAATCCCTCCCAAGTCCAAGACTAAGATACCTACTGATTCCAAATACTAAAAAATAATTCGATGTTTACTTTCCCATTAAACGTCGTAGTTCAATACTGTATGTAGTATGTCATGTGATGCACCTGCAATTTACCTGCGCGTCTAAATTCTAATAAAATATTCTTGATATTTATTGTATTCAATATCAAAATATTGATTATTTAGTAAATCCTTTTTTTGGTTTTACCACAGAATACATAATAGTACAAGTTTTACTATCATGCATAAATGTTAGGTACTACTGAACTAAGTACGGGTTCTATCTTCTAGATTCTCACGCCGCCGGAGTATATGATCTGCATAAATATTGAAATATACATTTTGTGTTAAATTGAAATTCGGTGGATACGAATATTTCGATACTAAGTATATAAAAATATTCCTTGCGTTTTTGTCTTGTCAGTGACTAGATTTCTGATGAGGCGATGGTAAATTTGCTTAATTGATTTTATAAAAGAGACAGCAGAGAGATTGTCATTGATACCATTTTGGAGTCAATTATTAAAACTTATTTAAATTCGTGATTCTTGAACAGCTCCTATTTATATAACCTTTTAACTAGTTTTAATAATTAAAAACATAGAACCCCAGTTACTACAGTAACAAAATAATTAAAGCCGTGACAGCCCAGTGGCTATCGAACTCGCCTCTCACTCGTGCGGTCCGGCTTCAAATCCGAGCGACACGCGTTAATGACTTTTCTGTAAGTTACCTATATGCGATTTATGAAATGCATGCCTGAGAGTTCTCCACAATGTTCTCAAAGGCATGTGAAGTCTGCCAAACCACTTGGCCACCGTGATGGACTAAGGTCTAACCCCCTCCCATACCGTGGAGACCCGTGCCCAGCAGTGGGACAATGAAACGGTTGTGGCGAACAGTAACATAACATAACAACACGCCTGTATTTCTCCTTAGGGGTAGTAGAGATATGTTGTAGGCGGTGAGCCTATATTTATACACCGGACACAAATCCAGACTCCAAACTGCTACCGGGTATTTCCAGTTAGAAAAACCCAATAGTTGTTACTCGTCCCGGGGATGGAATACAGGATCTCTAACTTAACAACTGTTTTGCGACCACTACCCAACACTACTCAACAAGGCAAGTTTGATAAAAAAATAACATTAAATTTTACTTTAACCCTCTCGAAAGAACCAGTGTAAATAATGGCGACAAAAATTTAGCTATTTTTAGTTTACAACATTAATCAATTTTAAAATTGTTCAAACAAAAATTAAAAATAAACTTTAAATCAAAAAGAAAGAAATGGTACTTAATAAAAAAATATCTATGTTGCTGACCGTACGGCGCGGTTATTTCAAAAACAAACGTTTGTAATTAGGCCTTTGCCGGCCGCCGCCTGCCACCTTCAGAGGCTCCGATAAAAACTACGGTAGCTAAAAAACCGACTACCCGTAGTAATTTTGTGTTTTTTATAGTTGCTTTTTATTTTATTTCAATGTTTAATAATCGACTTCTATTAACTGAATATTAAGCTGGTATTGAAGTCACGTACAAATGTAGTTTGTGGCCGAGTAGTTGCTTTGTTCCATCGCTTTTATTTCTTGCACGTAATTCGAGCATGTGTTACTGTGTGTTCAAACACTTTCTCAGTATAGGTACATGCACTCATACGTGAGTACGCTCGTAAAATCAATAAGTTCTTGTTTTAGTAATTATAAGCATTATGAAGTTTAAATAAGCTGTATTAGGCTAGTTTGAAAAGTTTTTGCGTAAAGATCTGTGGGTATCTTTACTAAACACTTAAACATGTTGTTTAATTCCGTAATTATCGTTTTCTGTAGACAGGGAAATGCACGTTAATGGAAAACAATGAAAGCTGGGTTGTCGCGATCGGGGCCAGCGATGCGCAGGCGCCGCACACGGCGTCGCCCGCCCCGTCTCGAGCTTTTTCAATCATCCGAACTTTTTGCTGAGCTTTTTGTTGGTTTTCTATAATTTCGGTTAAACTAATGTTTGGTTTTCGATTTTTCGGTTCGTGAAAGGGTGTGAAATCGGAGTTAATTGTACGATGTAATAGCTTTTGTGTGCGGTCACTCTGTTCTGTTTTTATGCATAGAAAAAAAACTTCACTTACTAATTTGTAACCCTGGGAGCCGCCGATTGACGATAGTACGTTCATTTAGTGCTTACTGATTGCTATTTTTAATTTATACCCAGCAAAATTCTCATTAGGTTACTTTAACTCAACGATGATTATGTAATTTGTATTAATTACAGACGTGCCGGCCGATGCCTTTGCCTTCAGAATTGTTTTTAGTATGAAATATTTAATTACACACTTAACAATATTAAGGTACATCATATAAGTTTTTCATATTCACAAGTAAATAAGCTACCTTTTGGATGCATGTAATGTTACTTGTCAGTTTTCTATCGCGATATATGTAATTGCGCCGTTTTACGTTTACATTTGCTAGTATGTATTCCTTAAGTCTCTTTGAAGCCTTACAAAGCTTCACCGTTTCACCTCAGAAGCGACCGTGCGGGGCACACGAAGAATCCTTCTAAAATCCCATTCGGTGTATGAGGATCTGAGTGTGTTGATCCGTGCCGTACATGTGAAGCGGCGGCGTGATCCGAGGAGACGCGACGTGCAAGTCACGGCCGACGCGGCGCCATCGCCACCTCCAACCACTTATTAGGGAACTTCCGTCGAATTTAATACTTCATTTTTTTTTACAAATGGTCTCATTCGCATGTTTACTTTAAGTAAATGGTGATGAACTTTGAAAATATTGAAATTGAAACGCAGACACCACAGATACAAAACGCGCCTTATACGCTGATTGGGGCTTGCTGCAATTATGCCTCTTGCTACTGTATTTAAATTCCTTATGATTTATGGATCAATACAAATCAACTTGAAATTTTCCTGTTGCTGTGGCGGCCATTATACAATTACACGAAATTAGTCGACGATCGCGATGCGTCTTGCCATTTATTCAAATATCATAAATCAGCGTCGATACGCGGTGTGATTGAACTGAATCATTAAATACTATAGCGCTCGTATTGTCGGTGGGTCGTAAATTCGTAATGTGCTGGGGGCTGCAGCGGGCCCGTTTATCGGCGTTTAGTCGGCGGCGACCGGCGACGTGTAATCCGCGTAGGATTCCTACATAATGATGCGTTCTAATGACATTAATGACACATGCACGACGCACCGATACGTGTTGTCCGGTAGACGGTATCCGCCCACGCTATCCAACATTTGCACAAAAAGTGCTCTATAAATTGAAAACGTAAGCGTTTTCATCACACATCAATAAAATTAACCTATAGCTTTTTACCTGGCAGGTAATAGGTACTGTGGTAATACAATAAGCATGTTACAAGTAGTTTTGAGAATAATCCTTTGTTTTTGATTGAAATGGAGTTGGTGAATACTGACGATAGATTCACACAAACATTCTTAGAATGAGTGTGAGTTGATAAGTTTTTGAGTTACAAGTTAAAACAGATTAAGTATAATATCTTCATTGAATATTAAAATACCGAGACCTAATACCTATTTGGGTACATAATAATGGCTATAATATTTTTAGTAAGCACCAAAAAACCTATGCATGTACTTCTTTCTTTAGATACTATGTTATAAAATGGGTTATATACCTTGTCACTACATTTTAAAGTGCTGTTAATTCTTAATCTAAAATGTATTGGCATTCAATTCACTAACTGTTACTTAGTAACTTTTTAGGAAGCCGGCGATCCAACCTTATCATAAACACTTAAGCAAATAATCCCTAATGGGTAGGTATATTTGGTTATTCGTATCATTTGTCTAAATGGCGCCCTGAAAGCTATACAAGCGTTTATGTGACCGTATTATTCAGTCGGAGCACACTGGGTGGAATTTCTGGAGTCAGATTTTTATTATGAAACAATTGATAACCACACGATGTTAATATTGATGTTAAATGAGTTTAATTTTTGTAATGCTTTAATAGAATCAAATAAATAAACGAAGTTTACAAAAGGTGAACTTCTATCTAAGAAAGTGCCTGCCTTAAACAGATTCTACTTTATTGAAAAAAATATTTACAAGAAGGTAAATTGTAGGACCTTTAATTTATTTATCACACGGAGAAAGTACATAAGTAGATATCATAATTTCCAATTCCAAATTTTCAAGGTAACCATTAGAAATAATTTGACAATTATACACCTGCGTAGGCTGTTTAGTTTAGAAGATAAAACAGATGATAAAGATCAATATTTTTTGTGTTAGGAGATATACCTACGCTGTTCGCCAATCTGCACTGGAGCAGCGTGGTGGAGTAGGTACGCTCCAAGCCATCTTAGGAGTATATCGCTAATAGGTTGTAGCCTAGTTAAATAAACGTATACAATCAAGTTATTTAATGCATTTTTGCCTTCAGAAATCCTGCTTTACTCTACCTAAGTAACCCGGAAATCAGAATGCCGCACATTACTATATTTAGTTTTACTTCCCAACTTTTCATTTTACCAAAGTTATGAGAACGCTTGATTTTATTTTTCGAATCAATTACTTTACAGGTAATCAGGCTAAGTTAGAATGCATTTCAAATATTAATTCTATTTGGAAAAATTAAAACTCAGTACGTGTGACCATGCGCACGTAATGACATAATGCAGGGTCTTCGCTCTTAGCTACCAAGAAGCAAACTAATCGGTTATAGCGAACTCATCTAAATTACACCTCCAGAGACACGGGAATCGAACCAAGGACGCTCAGGTCACTTGGCTTATCATTTAGCCTCTAATCATCATACTGCAAATGCCATTTCAGTTTTGGTCGGGTTTTAATAGCCGGCCCCGAGTCCTTTTAATGCGTGCTTTATAATTTGGACGCTCTAACTTCGGATCGTGCTGCAAGATTAGCATGGAAACACTAATTTGTTTCGAACAAATGCTCCTACGCTTAACTAAACTCAATCTTAAAAATGACTCAGAACAGAACAGGTCACGTCTTTGTTTGTCGTCTAAAAAAGTTTAATTTGAAAATTATAGTCTCCTTCGCTTGGTAGGTAAGTAGGTATATATCTATACATATGAATACGATATTACTCAATTTGTAGTAACTAGCTACATACCTTGTTATAGAAAAGCTTGGAATTATGGACCAAAATAAAATTCTGCCTAATTTAGGGATGTCGAATCCTTACAATTTGGTTATAAAATTATATCGTCGTGTTATGTAAACCTAATACCTACACACTTCATCATAAGCATAAAGGCGTCCGAACTTCAAACAATTCCCATAAGAACTCGTTCAAACATGTTTCTGAAACTTTCTAAGCAGCGTATAAATAACGTTCGAACAAAGCTTAAATTGGTCCGTTGGCTCCAAAACGAACGAGCCTAAGAGCCAAGTGTAGCGCAAACGGTTCGGATCGATGAGTGTGTTCTTTGTTTGTCGGATATACAAGCCGAATTCGCATCACGTCGCCCAAAAACTCAACTCGAGATAAACAACCTCCCCCTCGGAGAGGTCGTAAGCGGGAACGTTTTACCGGACGATTTTCGTCTTTAACTTGAACGGTTAAAGCACGTTTCAGAATGTACAGTCTCGAACAACAATTGAATCAGTTCACGCAGCATCAAATCACTAAACCACTGGGCGGAGCGTACTCAGACTCCACCGGGGACTGCGAGACAGGGACGAAAGCGTGCCACTTTGATCTTGGTCCATCGCGTTAGAGAGAGAGGAGCGTACTGTCTGTCGGGAGATCTTGAGATGGAAGGCCAAATTTAAGTGCGCTGGGCGAGCTTTTTGTTCAAAGCCCGCGGGTGTAATAAAAAGAATAGTGTCACTGAGCAGATTGCCTCTCATTCAGCACTTGACAATTAAATAAGTGCTCTTGAATGTTCGGTGCTCAGAATAACCCGTCATAATAGATGATTAATGCGAGCGAGAAGCTTTATGTCGGCTACTGATATAATTATAAAAAACAAAACAAGGTATCTTGCAGTGTGAGATTAATTTTATGTGGGTACCTGCGTTGTGTACCTATATGACAAATGTAATATTAGGGTGAAGTTTAGGTATGTCCTACCTAATAATACTTATTAACTAATTGAGTTTTAGCAAAAACGACTTAACTTAAAATTTCGCATCTTTACTTTCTGATACTTATCTCTTCTCTCATACTTTTAGGTCTCTACATACTCTTACATCTCATATCATATTTTCTTGATAGGTACATCTGACGACGGTCAGATTTAATGTAGGTACATACCTACCTATGTCGGTAATTTAACAAAATCAATTGATGGTAGTGCCACTGCTGGGCACGGGTCTCCTTCACATACAAATTTACAGAAGGTTTAGGGCATACTCCACCACGCTGCTCCAATCTTGATTGGTGGAGGGGTGGCCATCCTTGTATCGAATGTTCTCAAGCCAAGGCTTAACGACTGTTTTCACCATTGAGAATCAACCCTCCGAAGCACGGTTAGGTAGCGCCCATGATATTTAGCTACTAGCGGTTACCCATCCACAAACCGAACGCGCCCGTCGTTGCTTAACTACAAGCATAAATCATAATTTAATTTTACAAAAATATCTGCTGTCTCTAATCCTCATCACATTCAGTACCAAGTTATGGGTGGAAATTATAAACCAAAAATTAGTTGGATATAAATATTAGTCGCAAGGACGTAAGTATTTTAGTTATTTTTTTAATAACTTTTGTTTTGATCCGATTTGCCCTTTGACCCAATTCAGCTCGGAACGTATACCATAATTATATATGACAACTAACTACACCAGTAGGTATATTTTTACGTTACAGATTTTACTCTCCAAAACTAATAAAACATCATTATGAAAACCAGTACAGTCGAATAACAAGATATCTAAACTCCCCCTCATTTATATTTAATAAAATTAAATGATCCATTTATAGAAATTAATTAACGAGGTAGCCAGTGATGCATCTACTGCGCAGCAGACCCCGCCTTTATGCTCATCCCTACAATAATAAGCACAATAATAATGCAATGCAATAAAAGCTCCCTTCGAATTAATAAAAACCTCACTCGATGACAATAACCACAAACCACTTCGGAACTAATCGACAACCGGAGAGCGATTTAATTTAATTTGCCATTGTAAAAAATATTTTTAAACTACACATATTTTGCGTGGCATTATTTTTATTATTTTGTACTGAAATTAGAACATTGTTTTTCTGATTTTAGATATGAGCAAAAACCTTTATATGTTTAAAACTGACATATTTGATGTCTGGTCATTTTAGTTTCTTAAGATGGAGACCCATGCGACATGTGCAAATGTAACTTTTGTTTAATCTATTCATGTCTATTTTGTAACCGACGCCCAAAAAGGAAGTGGTTCTCAATTCGACTGTATGTTTTTTTATGTCAAATAAAAAAATCTGTATTTAAAAAACCATTCTAGAAATCAAGCTTTTAAAAATTTCTTGCGATGTAGGGAAATAAATAGGATGGATTTAGGCTCCCGCAATTTTTAAACTAATAATATCATAAGTACCCATCTACGCTCAGCTAAAACTTCTGATAATACTTATATAAAAAGTTTCTCTTAATAGCTACTTAAAATGATAAAATACATCATTAAAAAAACCAGTGACATCTCTGGAGCAATATCGCGTAATTTATACCAGTTTACCCTTTCCAACTGAATCAAATAAATCAAATTAAAGTACTTCACCACGCTCTGTCGAACATAAGAGTGCCCAAGACGTTTTGTCAAATTTATTATTTTATTTATTTTTTTACTACACAATTCATTGTGGTATCTTTATTGTGTTTTTTCAAGTAGCCTGTGACAAATTTGATGACGATTGGGGTCACAGCGACGCCACCCGTGATCTATGGGTTAGGGTCGGTCGGTAAGCGATATTATGTTAGTAAATTTTAGCGTCGATTTAAGTTTCCAATGTAGCATGAAACGCATTGTACAAATCTTACGGCGTTCGCACAATCGTTTATGACAATCACTTTGATATCCTAATGGATCGTGATTGCATTGTTACACTTTTTTAACAAATCTCACGTTTTAATATTTAGACCACTTATGAACACGTGTAAAGGTAATATGAATTAAAAACGTCAGTAATTAACATTTTCGTTTATTAAATCGAACGAACAATCCATTAGGATTGAAAAATAGTATGGAAGCAAAGTTATACATGAACAACACTAAACCAGATTTCTCAGCAAATTATACAAAAAGTCTTTCCTGTTCCAGCGCTCCACGCTGTTCCAATCAAATAATATACTAATTAAAAGCACATAGTTTACACTTCAGCCCAGAAATAGATAATAGAGAACTTGAACGATCCATAATTTATTTTTTACGTGCATTTATAAATGCGTGTTTTTCTAGTTTTTTTTAAACTATTAATTTATTTAATAGTTTGTAGTTATCTAGACTATCACTAGGCGTGTCCAATCACCTCATAGCGAAAAAAATTATTTCACTTTGACTTTGCCACGTCTAACTATGATTATCTCTTTGTTGATCAGGACGAAATGGAAGCGCCAAACTGCAGTGGGGCTGGAGTTATTGGCGGAGGCTGGCAACTACGCAGCGCTGCAGCGGCTGTACGGGGGCTACTGGCCAGCGGTGCCCGCGTACCCCGCGCAGCCGGCGCCCGCCGCGGCCGACCTCTACTACCGGCAGGCGGCCGCCACCGCCGCCGCGGCTGCCTCGGCCAGCGCTAACACTTTGCAGAAACCGTTGCCGTATCGGTGAGTCAGAAAACCAATACCTAAGAACATACATAGCCACAACTCATAGACGTCCCACTGTTTAGCACGGGACCACAGACACAGCTGCGGAACCTCTAGAGCATAGGTACTCCACCACGCTGCTATGTCAACCCAGTGTCGAATGTTCTCGAACTACTCGAAGGGCTTAACTATTATTTTTGCCATCTATCTATATATATAAAAGGAGAAGCTGACTGACTGACATATCAATGCGGGGCCTAAAAGGGTTAGAAACTTGAAATTTTTCACAGGGTTTTCTTTTATATCGTAGGGGAGCACTAAGAAAGGATTTTTGAAAATTCACCCCCTAAGGGCTACCGACTACCTGAATGCGAGCAGACGTCGTTGATGGGTCTAATACTACGCGAGCGAAGCTGCGGGCGTCCACTAGTTGATAATAACCAGAATCAACGGCGTAACGTGTAAGACGAGGCATGAAATTTTGACACAAGCGGTAACAAACCTACCGCGCCCGTCGTTGCTAAACTCTGTAGATCACATAGATTCGACGCGAGCCATCGGGCTATGGACACTTATACATCATCATCATAATCATCATTACAACCCTTTCTTTGTCCTACTGTTGGGCAATACATATATAATACATACATATAATATATAATATACATACAATATATATATTTACATAATACCTATCTGTCAATTTCTGTCTCAATGAGTATCTGTGACGGACCTGTCCAAGCTGCGTGTTTTGGAATAGTCTCGATATCTATATGATCTTCTTCGTTTAGCGACGTTAACTCTTTTATGTTTGTACAGGTTGTACCCAGGCGCCTCGCTCGGTGGCGTCCCCCCACTGGGACTGGGCATGCCAGGCCCTTCGGCACATCTCGGATCGCTCGGGGCTCCTGGACTCGGGGCTCTCGGGTACTACGCCCAGGCGCGGCGCACCCCCTCCCCCGAGGTGGACCCAGGGAGCCCCGCACCGCCCCACCATTCCCCAGGGGAACCGTCCCTTGAACGACGCTCCGACGATGAGGACGATGACGAAACTATACACGTCTAAACACAAATCTGTGAGGAACTTATAAAACAAAGTTAATTTACGTACAAGAACCTAGTTTTAGAACTGAAAGTGACTCTCTAGTGACTAAAAGAACAATTTTGAAAACGAAAGAAGACGTACAAGTGCACAAACGTTCCTGGTGAAATTCCGTGAAGCCATTACGTTTTGGTATTGGTCTCCCGCGGTTACGGTGGTCTAAAGGACTTACGGTATTTAGTATTTTTTGCACTACTGTTTAATTTGCACTTCGCGAGGACTTCGTACGTTACACGTTTTCGAGTTTAGTGTCCGCGAGAGATTTGTTCATAGTGGACTACGCTTGTCCAGAATAATTAATGTGATATTATAAGCTCAGAGTAGACTTAGATATACAAACGATAATATAAATACTTGATGTCGTGTAAGTATTTCACATAAAGTAGGTACTAATAAACATGCTTGAGACATTAGCATGACTGTATCAATTCATGAAACTGAAACGACATTACCTAACAGTTCTTGTATTGCATTACACATTTGTGTTTAATCTGCATTATAGATTTACTCAACAAGTACAACAATATGACTTTACTATGTTACTAACATGGGCCATGAAAAATAATATTCACATTTCTAATCAATTTATGTTCTATCAGTAAATGTTTTAGTAAGCAGCAAGTCGAGAAAACTCTTTTGAAATGGAAGTTTAATGAGAAATTATGGTATAACATATTCTTCCTGAGTCAAATATGTTATAAATAATTTTTTTTAATATTTACAACAAGAACATACTTACCAGCAAACATAATAAGTGAACAGGAAAAACCAGACCAGCATAAAAAGTTGGATGAGCCTTTGTGCAAATAAATTGTGTAAAATATGAATATATTATTATGTATGTATTGTTAGTATTAAATACACAGTTTCAAACATTAAGTTATGATATACAGTATTGTACCTACCTACTAACTATTGTAAGCTATACGGCAATGTACTTAAGCAATCCGGAATGTGGCATTTTATGTCCGATAGATTTTGTGGTGTTTTGTAATTAAAATGTTGTCAATTAACCTGCATGTTATTTCTCATACCTTTACATGTCCTTTTTTTAAGCAAATTTTATCGATTAATCTAAGGATTATTTATATTTCTTATTAAATTTTTAATCCGTACAAAGGTCCTCAATGTTTATGTTTAATAGTTATTACGCATTGGTTACTTACGTATAGTTATGGGTAAGTATTTGCCACATTATATTACATATTCTAAACTATAACTACTACAGTTCTTTTTTTTTTTATGGATACAGGATAGCAAACGAGCTTGCAGCACCACCCATCCGCTGCCACCCATGACAACTGTGACTGACTTTGAACAAGACTCAATTAGGGACTGGGATGGTTAGTCCAATTAGTTGAGAAAGTTAATTAGAACATTAGTTGGTCAGTTCGTTAGTAGGTAAGAGGACTAGGGACTGTTAGTGATAGTTAGTCCTGTTAGTTGGTGTTAGTAATAGTCCAGTTAGTACTTGTTAGTAGGAGTCTCGTTCTAAGTCAGTCACAGATGTGTTGCTACCCTTGAGGACTAAAATGGTCGCCTCTAAAGAAGTGTAACCGGAATCCACACCTTTCCAACCGGACCACAATTGCTTTAAAAACAATTATTACACGGCAGAAATGGTACTAGGTACCGTGGCGGGCGGTGGTACTGCCCCGGGCGAACTCTATATGGAACCAATTAGCTTATACACTATTCCCTACCATACATTATTTTTGCAACAATTTGCTATTCTAAGTTGCTAATAATATCAAAGGAACCACAGAGCATTTATTGACAAAATAATGTCAGTCAGTCAGATGTATTGCTATGAGGATGCTATTTGAGGACGAGGTGGCCCGAAAACCCCCAAACATTTAATTTAATTTATTTATTTTTATTATTTAGTATAACAGCACCTTCTCTATCGGTAGCATTGTGTGTTGACAATTAGATTTGAGCGAAATGAAACTAAATTAAAACGTTTACACAATTAAACAGTATCTTTATTTGTTGACATAAATATAGTGCCTATTCATCCTGAATAAAATGAGAATTTAAAAAAAAATCGATATCTGTCCAGTCTTGCAATAAGTATAATTATTCTTAAACAACCTTATAGTAAGTAAGGAGATAACGTAAACGCTAACATAAAATAACAAACACATTCATATCCTTCCAAGCAAAACGGATAGAGATTATGATTGTAGATTAAACTAGCAATACATATTGTAAAAAGCCGTCTAGTTCATTAGTTTCGGCAGTTAAGACTTGTAACAAACATACTTAACTCCAGCAGCGCAGTAGCCGAGTAAAAACGCCGTGTAGTCACGCCACCGGCTCGCACTCAGCTAATAGGAGCATGTTAAATTGTGTGTGCTATCTCCATTTCTAAGTCCTTTGTTGCACTGAGCGGCGACAGTTAATAAATATAATGTTCGAAGCTAATTAGTACGCGATAATGTGAAAAGCTTCCACCAACCCGCATTGGAGCAGCGTGGTGGAGTATGCTCTAGACCTCCCGCAGCAGTGTCTGTGGGGAAGACCCGTGCCCAGCAGTGGGATGTCTATGGGTCCCAGCTAATATGTGAAAAGCAAGGCCGAATAAAGTAAATCTATTATTTTATTCTATGTTTGTAGTAAGTTAGGTACTCCTGTAAATTACAGACCACAGATTTACCAGCCACATAAAACTCTTTTTTAAACTGTCGCATGCGATCTGAGCCTTAGCTTCGTTAGCCCGCAGCTACCTGTGTTCCGGACAATGTAACGTATAACTTCAACTAAGTTGCAAAATGTTCATAATAGTCAAAGCTGTGCCTCTGGGTGGCATTTATGTACCATGCCAGTAAAGTATAATAAAACCTACCATACATTTTGACGTCACGATTTCAACCCGATATCAATTAGGTCTAGTCTTTAAGTAAGTACAGAAAGCATTATGCAGGTATTTGTAAACACATTATGGATGTAGTTTAAAAGATTAAGGTATTATTTTCACAAAGTATCTTATATCATAGCGCCTTTATAAAAATAGAGACTGTAGACCAATAGAGGTCAATTTTCTATTGCTAAAGCAAATCTGAGTTGTTTTACTAACACCATAGTTCACGTAATAACACAATGGTTAATATGCTCAAACTTGCTTTCGGTGCTTTTCTTGGTTTCCAACGAAATATTTTTAGTGGGCATAAAACCTATTTAAAAAGCAATCAGTCAGCAGTTGCTGATTACCCATGGAGCACGCTACCGACCGTGTTCACAAAACGGGGCAATTAACAGCACCCCCTGCCCTGCGTTTCCTGCCCCTCTCATGCTGGCTCGCTGATCTAATCGCAAAACGACCGTTTTCTGGAATCGCCTCAACTTGCGTGTTTTATCGGGCACGGCGACTCGAGGGTCAACCGTATCGCAGCTCGCAGCCTTTTGCCGGCTATAATGAAGATGAAGTTACACTAGCAACATTTTTGTACGTAAGGTACACGTACACGTACACGCGTAACTTTTATGATAGCTTCAATCCATATAAGCGGGCACGGGTCAGACACACCTTTCCTCCTCGTCCGTGGCGCTGTGGGCGCTCTAGCGTTGAGGGGATTTGGCGTTAGGACACGTGTCTCTCTGACCACGCTGCCACAGTGGCGGATTGGCGGAGGGATTATTGGCCGAATAGTGGGTATTGTATAAGTTTTGAGGTCTTGGAAAAATTAATAAAAAAAAAACAGAAGTTATTATTCGGTATAAAGGTAGATTGTATGTACTCGAACAACAAATGTAAAAAAAATATGTTTCTAATTATCTAAGTTAGGATAACAAAAGAAACATCTAATTATGTAATAACCAATTAAATTATAACATTGAGTAAGTACCATACATTATTACATTACTTGTCTTAACATAATCAATACAGAAGAAAGATATGATGCTATAAATGTTGTTGTTTCGTCTGATCTCTTTAAAACCAGATATTCAATTATAGATTGGCATTAAAAGCAAAGAAAGCATAATTAATCGTACGCTGGTAATTCCGCAGATATGCACCAGAGATCGATGCATATTTTCCCTCAGTTGCACATAATCTCACATATTTAGTATACATTTTTTAACGGCGAGATGGATGGCCAGTGTTCAATAAAACGGCAAACACTCGTTTAGCACGCTACGATCTGCACAATGAATATTAAAAGCATTTAAACGTTCCTTAATTACAAGCGTCACGGGTATTTTTTACAGAAGTGAGCATTATATTCGCTATAATCAATACGAGCAACACCTAATCTCCATTATTCGGCCATTTCAAAGCGGATGTGTTGCAATTATTACGAACAATTACTCACAATTACAAGTAGAATAAAAATTGTAAGTACTTTCTTGGTCTATTCTTAAATTGGATTTATCCTCAAAACCCCGTACCTACTTCGATTACGAAAATAAGTTGTCCGAATATTAGGTACCTATTCTTTAGACAAGTCAACTCGGATAGGTACATATTTTTTGATCGATATTTTTGATATTAAACAAAAACGAACTAGTTGAGTAATAATTTTATGAGAAAATTAAATTAGGGCTATAATCTGTTATGTGTTTGGTTAGCTCCTGATCCCTCTTGACGTTGCGCGTTGCTAATAAGAAGGTGCTTGTAGTTGGTTTATTGCGAAAATAATAATTTACTAATTTGTTACATTTCAATTACCTACTCGTAAATTGACTCACAGATTACTCGATTACGTACCTACATACTACCTAGTAGGCAATACTAAGATACGTGCTCTAACATTTTCATTTTGCATGAATTATTATTCATAGACGCTACTTAAGCCAATATTCAAGAATTTATATAAGTCTACCATTCACCGGAGCAATTAATGACTACTTTTGTATAACTAATTAGTTCTTGATTTCCGATCGATAACATCAAATGGGTTACAATTACAACGCAACTGGCAAAGATATATTAGGCTGATATCACTAATACTACTTAAAATACATAAGGGTACTAAAAAAATAAGTGTTTTAACTCTAGCTTTTTAAACTAGAGCAATCTAACGTAAAAAAAAATCATAGGGATATCGTACGGATTCTAGGAGAATAGCTAACTTTAAGTATAACCCAACATGCCCAAGTTCTCTCTCTTTCCTAGTGGGATTTTAAAACTGCTTTTTTAATGGATTTTTAAGACAATTTTATTATTTACTTATTTGTGTTTTATTCAGTGAGGGTTATTTGTGTAAATGTACCTTACTTGTCATTAGTTTTAAAAAAATCTTCATACTTGTTTCATTCAACACTACGTCAGTGGGTACCACATGTCAGTATCCACTATTACGTCAAATTCAAGCTAGAATTCGTTCCCACGGCTGGACAAAAAGAGTTTACGTAGCCGTGAAACAGTGACTGTTTTTATATTAGCGATTCGCCGAGTGTTTAGCACTAAATCAATGGTCAACAGTCACCCCTGTGCGGTGTAGATCCGTATCGCTTCCGGCCGCGCCGCCGCGTGCCTCGTAATTACTCATTACCAGCCGTTTTAGACCTTTTGTCCACCACTCGCACTGTCACTGGCGCCGGGGCACATTGACCACGAACTGTGAGTACCAAAAACAGGACCGGTTAGTGTTACAGTGTTCGCAAAGTAGTCCAAATTCGACCTTAATCATTATTAAGTATTTTGATGAAAACGTAATGAATTTGCATGCAAATTTTTTTCTACAAAGTCACTAATTCTACTAGTAATGAATCTAAAGACTAAAACTTAGAAATTATTTTATAGAGGTAAAATAGTGGTAGATAAGTTACAAGCGAACACAAAGTGAAGACTCGTTCTTTTTTTACTCTGCGTCGCTCAAGGCAACAAGCTCAACACCTTGTTCATTAGTTCATGTGCCCATTTTTTGGCACTGAATTCTATGGAGGTGACATATCATTAGTATAAAATCATTGTAATCGTAGCTATAAATTCCATGGTATTAGTTTCCAATATTTTTAGTGATGCTCTGAAACATTATACTATATGTGAATAGAACTTGAAAAGGCTTGTTATATCACTAGTAATTAGGCGATAGAAATAATACACTTAGTTCCCGGTTCATTAAAAGTGAATCGTGAATCGTAACATGTCCAAGGCAATCTTGGATACACGTGTGTGAGAGCCACCTTGATATTTCATGTAATTTATCCACTATGATAAAACTGATCTTTTATTATTGATTACTCCGTATTTAAAGCTAAAATTACGTCTAAGTATATTACTATATTCAGTGTAGGTATATCAATATATTCGTATGTTGTTGAAACTAATAAGTGAAGAGAGTCTACACAACTGAGATATTTCTCTACAGTCTCTACCTTACTGCTGTAATAGGACAGATGTTGTTCTGTGACCGCAATCGTAGTTCTTTTTTTTTCACGTACCTAGGTAAAATAAACTGAAGTGGGTGGCAATAATTTGCGTAAATAGGTTGTTTCCGCTTTTACGATAGATTAAGGAACGCAAACATCATGTTAACTAGATATAAACAAGTAGGTAGTATGTACTTCTAATAACAGCAACTTCAAGACAAACTACTAGTGATAATTGGCTGCACATCAACTCAAGTCAATTTCAATCAGAGTTTATCAAATTTTAGTACCTATTAAGGCGTTCGGAACCAAATGCAAGGAAACGACAGTTCAGTACCATATAGCCGTCAGGGTTTTTACGACACCAATTTGAAAAAAATCTTTTGGTCTGAAAGTTGATGTTTTTGTGAAACACATAAATTAGCGAGTACTAGATAGATATTGATATACTGTTTCGAGAGTTTTTTAACCTGTATTGTAATAGAAGTACATAATATCAATTCAGTAACTCGCGAGCCAGTCGTTTATCGGTCGTTTTCCCGGCATGATACGTAGGTAATTAAGCAGCACACCGATTTGAATAGCAAAACGGAGCAATTTTTATTTTACACGAAAGCGATAGTATCGTCGCCGTGATTAACTGTACCGTTTAGTCGCGCCCGTAAATGATTTCAGTGCGAGCGGCTACTGACTACACGCTATGCCGCAAGTTGTGACGTAAAACTATTCAGATTAAATATTCATAAAATATAATCTATCATTAATATAACGCCCAAAATTAATATCTAATCAATCCTAATCCATTTTATCCTATCTAAAATGCCAATTAGCCAATGTGATCCTCTGTTTGAGTTTAGTATTTTGGTAACATCTTCGGGATCAATCATCTCTATTTGAAAATGACAGTTTGTGCGTGTCAATTTAGGCTCTGCGCAAACGGGCCACCGACCACAGCCACCGGTGGCCAGCGACAGCCAATTAACATAAACTTTCTCATATTTTGTATAGACGCGCCGCACACGTGTAGCCGGTGGCGGCCACTCGCTCCGCGACGCGCCACTAGTGGTCGCTACGGGCCACACAAAACGCCGACACCCGCCACTGTCGAACTGCTCCACCCCCCGCGCAGTTATATATTATATTATTTATTTATTTCAATGCATTAACAAAAGCGCGAGCACACTTCCCGCGTCGGAGTCCATCGTTGGAGCGGACGGGTTATAAAATGTGGCGACTTCCGAACACCGGTGGCTGTCGCTCGCTTCTGACACTGTGGCGGTAGCGCGCGACAGCCACCGGTGGCTGTGGTCGGTGGCCCGTTTGCGCAGAGCCTAACTAATCCGTCCAATACTATTGGTACTTGAAGCTCCCGGGTATAGGCTACTCTATTGTTTTCAACAAGCCATTAAATTTGTGAATCGAACCGGTTATACTTTCTTCTAGGATTACGATACTTGTAGAATGTATGTCACGGAAAGAAATAATTACAAATCAAATGAAAATCTTTTACACATTTAAGACGCTGTAGACCCGCCGAGACCGCGCTTACTAGTTTTTTGAATCCATGGGAAACATAAAAAACAGTGATTTAAAATTCTAAAAATAATATATGTCTTATTTAAGAATCTGTCGAACATCCAGTCGGGTTCAGTAACACAATTAGATTAACTTTACTCGATATAAAAAAATCCCAAAGTTACCCCTTTTTCTAATGTTTAATTTATCTTATCAGCTACAAAACAAACGTTTAATTTTTATTTTTATATGAATGAAAAGATAGTAAGATTGTCTAGATCTAGTCGTAGATTTTATCTAGATAAAATGATTAAAATAATTACTATGTTAAAATATCTATCAAATGCGCGAGAAATCCAAGCAGCCCAATCGCGAGTCATACTTCAGTCGCGCGTCGGCGCTCTTAGACGGTGGACCTGTGTCAGTTTTTTCCGCGCAATCATATATTTAATTCATCAAATACAGCTCATAGCTCATGTCAATAAAATGCCACAGTAAAAGTAAAACAGTAGTTGGTAGGTGGTAGAGCCTATAGGGAACCAAATAGGTTTTATATGAAAACTAATTGGTTCCATATAGAGTTCGCCCGGGGCAGTACCACCGCCCGCCACGGTACCTAGTACCATTTCTGCCGTGTAATAATTGTTTTTAAAGCAATTATGGTCCGGTTGGAAAGGTGTGGTTTCCGGTTACACTTCTTTAGAGGCGACCATCTTCTTATCAAGGGTACAGTCACAGTTGTCATGGGCGGCAGTGGAAGGGTGGTGCTGCAAGCTCGTTTGCTATCCTGTATCCATTAAAAAAAAATTGTGTGTACTTATGTACACGTGTTAGAATTTATACTTCTTTGTATAACCTTTGCAAGAACAACCTGCACTGTCGATGTCTTATTTCAATCACCATGACATTGACGTTGTCACAAGAAGAACAACTGAAAATAAATAATTTTCGAGGTGGAAACTAGGCGATACCTAAAAGGTATTTAATACATTGAAAGTTTTACTATAACGCATTATCTAGTTAAATAAAGTTTATTTAAATATCACAAAAAATCACTGGAATGAGCCCGCAGACTTTGACAATTGAAAGTGTACACTGTCAAACCATTTTTTGACAATGTTGACTATAGCTAAATTTTTTACACTATAATACTTCAATTCTTAATTTATTATATAGTTGACGTTTTGATTTCTTTTTTTTATCTTTCTTCTTTCCAATATAGTGCATTCTCACGTATTCATATTTTACAATCACAGCTTTCAGAAAACTTACTCTGTGGTTAAATATGGCTGGTTACTCTAGAGAACGTTGATGGATTTCTTTAAAAATATTAATGTTTATGAAACCTAACAACATCTCGAGGAATTCTAGAATAAATAAATTGTATTATACTAAAAATCAAAATCAAACTAAACATATTTAAATCTATATATATATATAAAAGAAAGTCGTGTTAGTTACACTATTTATAACTGAAAACGGCTGAACCGATTTGGCTGAAAATTTGTGGGGAGGTAGCTTAGAACCAGGATACTTTTTATCACGTTCCGTTTCATTTTTTTTTATGTCAGTTGAAAATTTGACAATTTGAATTTCTGAAGTCGACAGGTGTGTTTGTTTCGAGTTTCTATAGGCTAATAATTGAGCCGATATTATCATTAACAATACCATGCTGCGACCAAGACGGTCAAATCTTTACTGACAAAGACGCAATGCAAATAGGATTCGAAACATTGCGAATCAAAGGACTGAAGAAGAACAACAAATTGTTCGTGAAGAGCGCTTGTTGTTGTATGGCTCAAAAAGTTCTCTATCACAGTGGATTAAGTTTCCACAATGTGCCCAAGAAGTAAACCCTATTAAAAGAAGGTGAGAAATGGCATTTTGCTTAGCAAGATACCTTGTTACGACGCAATTATTGGACAATGTAACGTCAATTCTAATTTCAAACGCAATTGTATTCAAGAGTAAAACCAAATAACACTCAAGATGTGATTGGAATCACATTGATGTTGGACAATAATTGATGTTGTTTTCAAGAGTAAGAGCCCTGATCTGGCACCGTATGACTAATTTTGTTTCGTATAATAAATTTCCTATTTAATCCTATCCTATATTATATTTCTCTAAAATAAAAATCTGCTGAAAGGGATACAGTTTTTATCGCTGGAAGACGCGCTAGCAGCGTTCGCGAAGGCAGTGGAAGGGGTGTCTGCGGCGACTGGAAAAAATGTTTGAAAATTGGTTCAGACCCATGAATATTTGTATAGAGGATGGTGGAGGGTTCTTTGAAAAGATTTAATTAAAATATTTTATCCATAGAAGTTAGTTTTTTAGTTTCTCTAAACTTTCTTTATGTACATAAATAAATAAATATTTATGAACAATCCCACCACGTTAACCTAGTCCCGTGGTAAGCTCGTAAGAACTTGTAATACGGGTATCAGACGGAAATAAATGTAAGAAATTTTATATTATAGAAACAAATGTCTTGTCCAAGGCGGGATTCGAACCCGGGAACCCTTCCTTGCGTGTTGGCCGTCAAACATATAAATACATACAATGTAATAAAATAAAGGTATAGAATATTAAGATTAAGAATATTAGATATTATAAAATTGTACCATTTGAAGTAAAAACACTTTTTTACAAATAAATATTTTTGCATTTGTATTATCTTTCCTTCTGTTAGAATACTGTAGTCATATTGACATCACTGTACTGTGACATCTGTGCTACGGCCGCCTGCCGAACTTTTGGCGTGTAACACATTGACAGCTCCCCGCGGATTGCCCCGCACCTCACCCCCTCAAATCGGCTCGAACGCCGAATTATAGGGCCTTAACAACTTCAGTTGAAGCCCAATTCGCTATTTATACTTATAAACATCAAAGTTGAAATTGATACTTATAATTTAAAAAACATTAAAGTTTAAAAATTTTTTTTAAATTAATTAATTAATCCTTTTTTTCTAAGTCGGACTTATTTAATTCTATAAATACCTACTCACAGCACCGCCGATCATAATTGGATTTTGAAATTTTTACCTCATATTAACTATGTTTCTGTTCTTATATATAGTATGCATTACTTTATATGAAGTAAAAATTGCAAAATGCATTAGTTTGTTTTATTTTCACTTCGTACTTATTATTTATTAATTGCCAGTGGAATGTTTACTGTTTACGAAAGATACTTACGAAAGCTGCCAATTAACAAAGGCATTATAGACTGATATACTCTTTCCATATTTATAATGTTTCAAAAGTATTTATAATAAAAAGCATACATACAATTATTTTTATAATTACTTGAAATATCACTGGAATTATTCCAGAACTATATTCGAAATCACATCAAAATACACAAGCAGTATAGTATTATCTGAATAACTTGGATTCTATTAATAAGCTTTAAGGGCGATACACTTTTGTAACGAAAAGCAAATGGTTCGCATTCTTGATATTGAAAAATTCCATAGCATATGCTTATTTTTACCTTAATCAGGTTATCTAACCAAAGGTTTATGATATGTAGTTGAATTTCAATAACAATTAGGCCTACGTGCAACAACTGCTCAGATTAAACTTAGGTTGTGTAGTCGTTGTCTACGTGCGTCGTTGCCAAACCTCCACGGTTGTAACACTCTTGATTTCTGAAAAAGATTTCATTTGTTATTAATAAATATATAATATTGTAACGTTAAGCTAAGTTAAAAAATAATTGTAGTTCTACTACGCAGATTTTATTTTTATTTTAAATGAAATATTTGCATGTTTTTCGTAATAAAAGTTTCGTAATGAATGAAGACATGTCATTAAAAATCGAAAATAAAAAAATCGAATCGAAAAATAAACTCAAAATATATTCGAAACATCAAATAATTGTTTTAATGTTTTGAATATCATAAAGTTTCATGTTCTCATTGAAAAATTTATATTACCTAAATATAAAAGTATTCAGGCTGTTTACACTTCAATGTTGGTTTTAGTTTGTAGGTACTGCAATCAAACAATGTTATCGTTTAAACAAACTCTAGGCTTAGTCATTTCCAATATTTGCAATTTGAATAAAATTACATTTACCTCATTGATAGTTTCGCATATTATTATTTGAATGAAAGTATTTATAGAGATTTATAAGTTATATAATATATGATGTAATTCATCAATAAATTAAATTTCGAGATTCATTGACAAAATAATCGGA
The DNA here is from genome assembly GCA_944567765.1 of Carterocephalus palaemon. NCBI lineage: Eukaryota > Metazoa > Arthropoda > Insecta > Lepidoptera > Hesperiidae > Carterocephalus > Carterocephalus palaemon. The sequence goes on along the minus strand of OX155641.1, from coordinate 10,486,025 downwards.
AAACCTACATTTATGTCAAAAACTTTTTTTTTTTCGGAGACCCGTTCCCAACATTGGGACAGAGAAAGGGTTGTGATGATTATGATGTTTGAAACAAAAGCAAAATAATGATACCTAAAAAACAAATGCTTGCGATGTGTTTGAATAAATCATTATACACAAAAAAAAATTATTTAGTAGGCTATTTAAAAAATAAAGGCACTTGAATTTTTTATTTAACGAAAACCTCATGTTTTTGTTCTTACTTTAGTTTCTTTGTCTGTAAACGGTGAATTATCTTCAAAATAGTCTCATTTGAAAGCTAGAAAGTCTAAGTAGCTAAACAGATAAAAAAAATAATAACAATATTGAACTAAAACTTCGTAAAAAAATAAAACTTTTTGAAATTTGTCAAAAAAGTTCATTTATATTTATTTTATTTATGTGTAACTTTTAAACGGGGTCGGTGAGGTAAATTTTTTTGCATGTTTTATTAAATTTCATGGTTTTATCTACAAGTTCTCCAAAGAAACTGTGGATCTATCTCTTATGGTTGTAATGATATTTACCATTCATGTTCAAACAACAACAGGAATTTAAACTGATTTAATATGAAGCTGAAGTGGAGTGGCGCTTTTTTTTCGTATTTTTATCGATAACTTCTTGTCTTATATCCGCATATTTCGTTTGATCAAGTTTCAAAAAAACACATTGTATATGTTATAGTCAAAACAGTTTTTGCCTGATTTTCCCAGACAAAAGTGATTTTGACCGATATGAATATTGACTGAATCTTGTAAACTGTAACTTTAGATTTTAATGTCGATAGTGTCTTACCGGGAAACATTTAGTATGTGGTCTCACTTAGTTACATTTCCATAAAATCAGTTAAATCAGACTGACCGTTCAAACAAACCATGGTTCAAGCCGGTCGCCGCCGGCGATACTATCGCCCGTAATTAGTCGTTTCATTTTAGCCGCGTTCTGTCGCGATAACTCTGGCACGCTTTGTGTGCACTTTTTTTGTAATTAATTTCTATGTACCTATCGATTGAACCGCGGCGCGGGTTTGTCCTAAGTCCCTAATTGTGAATATTCATTTCATTTTTTATTTTCCTATCATAATAATTCAATTTAACATTTTAATGAAACTAAAGTCATCATCAACCAGACAGTCAAATTCTTCTAGAAAAATAACTAGGTACATACCTACAGCTGTCAAAAATATTGTTGCTGGATCTAAAGATAACAATTTTTATAACTATTTACCCAATTTACCCCATTAAAGAGAAATGGTAATGATCCATTTAAAAATGTACTTCCCGCAAACGATTATGGTTTTCATGGCGCGCGCGCACCCGCAATTTTTTGACAACCAAATTGGATGTTACGCGGGAAACGCATTTAAATACATTGTTCTGTCACAAATGCCCAATTGTCTACGTTCCTTTTCAATTTAATTCCGCCATTTTTGAAATTATGGAAAATAAATGGACGTTTCGCGGTTAACTGCCACGGGCTACCTAGGTCATATTATGTGTCCTTATTTTATATTTTTGAAGCGAAACTTCTTTAGGCGCATGAGGGTATTTTTTTTACTGATTAAAATCACGGATCTGACGCAATAATGCGTCACGCAGCATGCAGTGAGATAGATTTTTTTTTTGGGATTTTTTGACCTGGTATTTACAACCTTTATGTCAAGTCTTATGCGAACGTCGCACAGTACAAGTCTAATCCAAAGCTCCACCACAGATTAAATACGAGTAAAATACAGATACAAAATCCAAAACCAAAGATATACGACAGACTAAATAAGACAAAATACAGATAAAAGATCGCTAAACAGAATCGTCATTTAGAGATACCGTGCGGTGCGAACATAAAACAAGTAAGTGTATATGGCAATAAATGAAAATTAAATTGAAATTAAGACTTATAAAGACTAACATAACTTAAGTTTTCTAATAAAACAACAAGACTTTCAAATGAATATTTATATTTATTCTTTTTTTGTGTTTAATTGAATATTTAGCCAAAGAAGTTTCACTTTTGACATGTGTACTTTGTACGCACGCACTTTATTTTTAAACATTTCTTACTAGGTAGTGTAATTGAAAACATTAAATATTTAGATCGAGCAAACTTGAACAAAGTTTTTTTCTTCAATCAAAGTTGAACGTATCAAACTCTTTCTTAGTACAGGCAGTCCGCTTGTGGAATGCTCTTCCAGCTTACATCAGAGTGCTAGCCTTAGATTAGAAAACTAATCAAAGGTGCTAGCTTCAAAAGGCACAATCAAGAAAAAGCTGCAGTTGCACATCACGGGCCGACGAGCTTAATATTTTGTATCTCAGACGTTTAGTTAATCCTATGTTTTCATCCATACATATGTACTTAATCAATATTTACATTATTTAAGTTTGCTTCGCAAATAAAATTAAACTGCTTTTCGTGTTTATCTTGTGAGCCAAATGGGTCGCTCGTAGAGAATGCTTTATGCATTAAACTCGCCATTTGCACCCTGTACCTTTTGTATGTGGTTTAATATAGATAAATAAATCAATAAATCTAGGTGTACTAGTGCCTATTTTGATGGTTACCTACTTAATTTTAGCTTGAAATATACCTACCTAAGGTATATTTTAAAGCACTATTAAGTCGGTTCTCAATAGGCCCCGGTTGAAATCCCGGAGAGGCTTTTCAAAGACAAGGCATCAGGATATGCAATTTAGATTCTTAGCTTAAATTGTGCTAAACCTTAGATCGTAAATATTCATTTTAAACATAGTTGCGGCTAACCTGTGTCAGTAATGAGGGCGATATCGCCGTTTTGTAGCGCGTAATCGCGATGTTATCGCGCCTTCCCTGCCGCCAGCCGCTGGGTCACGGTTCACCACTGGCCAAATGCTCACTGAAGGCTATTCCAGGAAATATTTAAGGAAACAACTTTGGCTTTACCCGTAAGTACGTGAAACGAAAATATGTTTAGTCGCAAATAAAAATACAATGAATGAATAATATACATAATATGTATTTTGTAAGACATTGACTTGACTTGATGTAACTCTTAAATATTAATTTCTTAAAGATATATAGGTCTTCTTCTTCGTTCTTAAAATTCATAAATAAAATTCTTACTGGTCGTCCCTGTAGCTCGGGACCAGAATAGTGCTACGGTAGCCCCTGCCTGCCGTAAAAGGCGACTAAAAGGCGACTTCTGGGGTTGCGGGCGGTGAGAGGGGGAGCACGAACCGTCCATCTTGTGACCCCGGGAAGAGCCCGTCTTGGGCGCAGCGCAGGCACCGGCGCGTTCTACAAGAGATCCCGGAGCCCTCCTGTAGCGTCGGAGTAGGCCACCCAGTGGGTTTTAGTGGGTGAAAGTCCCTATGTGGGACTTTCGCTCCCACCCGGCGTCGCTCCCACGACGTGCGGGTACCATTTCAAGGTTTCCCACTCGTTAAAAAAAAAGGTACATCTCCAATATTTTTGTACTTTTTCTCTTCCTTCTTTGTTCGCTGCTGCGAATCCTGTCTAATTCTGAATCTGAAAGCTTTCAAATTGAATAAACGGCCAATAATACCTATACCTACTAAAAATATACTGAATAACATTACAATGTCGCAATTTGTAAATTCAGACTTATAAAATGTAGGCAAGCATTAACAGCTAAAACAATTGTTTCCCGACGTGTTTTAATGGCTCACTTAATTATTAAACAGACTGGTTTTATTTTCGAGACTGAACGCATCAAAATTCGTTATGAATAATGAGGTTGGATTTTAAGCTTCGTTACATCTTGTCAGTTAAATGAGCTTTTATAAGAAAAAAGGTTTGTATGAACTGATTATAATTACAGACTTCGTTGAATATTTAATTAAGCATAAAGTGTGGGTGTAGATCTGTTTGAGACAATTTCCATAACTTAGTTCTAATATTCTAAAGGTTACAAGTGTTTGGCATTCAGATAGTCAAGTGGACAAAATTAATCAATTGAAATAAATTAATAAAAACTTATATGTAATAGTATCATTTGGGAACATTACCTTAATCTTTTACAAGAGCAAATACTTGCCTTAGTATTATTCGGTATTCTAGGCTAGTGTTTATGTTTTAATTTGTGGGATATTTTTTGTATCCTTAAAGATAGGTTTTTTTTACCCGTATGCGCGACGCAAGTAAGGGTATTATGTTTATCAGTCTACGCGTGTGTACCTATGTATGTTTGATTCAGATTCAGAAACCATGCGAGTGTCACTAAAAACATAACAGTAAGCAAGATTCAACACATCGATAACCTGGCTTTTTATCAAATTAAAAACAAAAAAAAATCGACCAAATATACAGGGTTATTGGTAATTCGACGTATTCCCGTTAGGAGGTGATAGGGGTGACTGTTTGTGATAATTTTAACCCCCATATGCATTATGCAAAAGTGAACCATTTTTGAGTTATCATGGTTTTTAACTTTTTTCAAAATAAGTCGAAAATGCAACATAAAAAATTTATTTGAAAAAAAGTATCAAGTTAAATCTAATTTTTTCTTTGGATTTATAAAAACGATTAAACAATGCTTATTTATCAATATTGAAACAACAGTTATCGGTCCAACTTTAAAAATGCGAGACGACTAACGATATAATTTCAATATTTTTTGAGATTTTCGTCCACTAAAATGCCTTAAAAACCAAAAAAAATTATATCAAACTTGGCTTGCAGATTGTTTTAAAAACATACCCGTTTTCTTAGCTCTCCAGCAAGGCATAACAACTAGGAACTTATTTTAAAAAAACTGGAAAAAAACCGATCACAAAGGAAGCAAGCGGAAATTTGTATTCGAAATAAACTTAAGGTCGTTCTTTAAAATTTCCATAAAATTAATTAAAAACAATGCCCAATGTAAATAAAACAATAAATACAAATTTAAAATTAAATTTAGAAGCAATAAAAGTTTAATAATACCTAATAACAATTAATAATAAGTAACAATTAAGACATTTTGTAATTTAGCCTAATTAAAGTTCTTGCTCGAAGGGACTTCCCCTATGACGCAAAACGGATGTCCTGCACATTTTGGTGTCAATGTTAGGCGATGACTTGATAGCCATTTTCCTAATAGTTGGATTGCGCGAGGACCCATTCCGTGGCCTGCGAGGAGTCCGGACTTAACGCCGGTTGATTTCTATGTCTGGGGTCACATGAAATCCCTAGTTTACGACGTCTCGCCCTGTGTCATTCGCGGAAGAACTCAAAACAAGAATTATAAACGCAGCAAATTTGATGCGGAATAATTTGACTACTTCGGTAGTTATGTTACACCTCAGAAAAAGAATGAAACTTTGCGTACGCAATAGGGGAAGTCCCTTTGCAAGAACTTTAATTAGGCTAAATTACAAAATGTCTTAATTGTTACTTATTATTAATTGTTATTAGGTATTAATAAACTTTTACTGCTTCTAAATTTTATTTTAAATTGTATTTTTTGTTTTATTTACATTGGGCATTGTTTTTAATTAATTTTATGGAAATTTTAAAGAACGACCTTAAGTTTATTTCGAATACAAATTTCCGCCTGCTTCCTTTGTGATAGGTTTTTTTCCAGTTTTTTTAAAATAAGTTCCTAGTTTTTATGCCTTGTTGGAGAGCTAAGTAAACGGGTATGTTTTTAAAACAATCTGCAAGCCAAGTTTAATATAATTTTTTTTGGTTTTTAAGGCATTTTAGTGGACGAAAATCTCAAAAAATATTGAAATAATATCGTTAGTCGTCTCGCATTTTTAAAGTTGGACCGATAACTGTTGTTTCAATATTGATAAATAAGCATTGTTTAATCGTTTTTATAAATCCAAAGAAAAAATTAGATTTAACTTGATACTTTTTTTAAATAAATTTTTTATGTTGCATTTTCGACTTATTTTGAAAAAAGTTAAAAACCATGATAACTCAAAAATGGTTCACTTTTGCATAATGCATATGGGGGTTAAAATTATCACAAACAGTCACCCCTATCACCTCCTAACGGGAATACGTCGAATTACCAATAACCCTGTATATCAAGATATCGCTGAGTATCGTTCGTTGAATAGGTATTTAAAAATAATTTTAAGGTGCCTATTATCATGTTTCAGTTTAGGATATATACAGGGTGTCCCAGGAAATAGTGTCAAGCGGTAGCCTAGAGATAGAGCACCCCTAGGGCTACCCGAATCACCCCCATGTATGTTCCGCAACTTTTCGTAGTTTTCGAGTTATGATTTTTTTTGTATTTTTTTTTGATACCTTGGTTTATTTGACATTATTGGTCACAGAGGGATAAATTGTTGAGATACAAGCTTGATTTTTTTTTCTGAAATAGGTGAATAGTACTTATTGCAGATACAAAAACAATTGTGGGCCCATATGCTACTATTAAGCCATAAAAAAATGTTGAACTCTAAGTTTGTTAAAATTTTAAAATTAAGGATATCTTTTAGGACGATTTAAAAAAAAACTTATTCTAAAAATGTTTCCAAAATCTCTTTCAAAAACTTCCCAATTTCATCAGCTATTTGCCATGTAAATTTGATTGAGCTATCTCTACGGCTTCATCCTTGAAAGAATGTTTTAAACACAGTAAGTCGAAAAAACTTAGTTAAAAGATCGGGCTAAATAAAACTAAAAATTAATTATCATTGATTGTTCATTATTAAATTACAAAATGTCTCCCTTCCTGCGCAATGGCAATCCTACATCGCCTTAAAAAAGTCTTTATTTTTTTAATACGATTTTGTGAACAGACGAATCTCATTTTAAACGTTGTAGAAAGGCGATGTAGAATTGCCATTGCGCAGGAAGGGAGACATTTTGTAATTTAATAATGAACAATCAATGATAATTAATTTTTAGTTTTATTTAGCCCGATCTTTAAATTAAGTTTTTTCGACTTACCGTGTTTAAAACATTCTTTCAAGGATGAAGCCGTAGAGATAGCTCTATGAAATTTACATGGCAAATAGCTAATGAAATTGGGAAGTTTTTGAAAGAGATTTTGGAAACATTTTTAGAATAAGTTTTTTTTTAAATCGTCCTAAAAGAGATCCTTAATTTTAAAATTTTAACAAACTTAGAGTTCAACATTTTTTTATGGCTTAATAGTAGCATATGGGCCCACAATTGTTTTTGTATCTGCAATAAGTACTATTCACCTATTTCAGAAAAAAAAATCAAGCTTGTATCTCAACAATTTATCCCTCTGTGACCAATAATGTCAAATAAACCAAGGTATCAAAAAAAAAATACAAAAAAAATCATAACTCGAAAACTACGAAAAGTTGCAGAACATACATGGGGGTGATTCGGGTAGCCCTAGGGGTGCTCTATCTCTAGGCTACCGCTTGACACTATTTCCTGGGACACCCTGTATAGGTATATAGTATAGATAGGTACCTACGTGAGAATGATAACGTAGTTACGACTCTAGGTACGTAGAATTATTGTTCCCACCCCAAACGTTTTCTTTCATATTGACAAAAAAAGACCTCAAAGATTACACTTATATTTAGCACAAATTTAACTAATTACAACGCTATTAAGTATATAATGATCACTCGTTGTTATGTTATTTTTTGTAGTTAATTAACATACTCATAGTATTATTATTTAACTTGTAAAACTACTTTTATTACCCAGAGTAGAATCGCTTTTGTCTCACTGCTGTGATTAGGTAGGAACGAGCTTGTAAATTGTAACTCTATATAGAAATAAGCAAATTGTGTAAAAAGACAACCATATCTGTACCAACTCTATAACTTCACTCTAGATAACAATGCTAATAATTTCGGAAATATTAAAGAACCTTTGAACGTTTGGCTTCATCATCATCATCATCATTATTATCATCATCATCAGTCATGGACATAGGCCTCTCCTAAACGACGCCACTCCAACCGGTCCTGTGCCTTCTGAATCCAGCTATTTCCCGCTGGCTTCTTCAGGTCGTCCATCCATCGTGTCGAAGGGCGGCCTGTGCTCCTTTTTCCAAGTCGAGATCTCCATTCCAGGACTCTTCTTTCCTACCGGGGCTTCAGTGCCTATTATTTTATAATATTTTTTACCTTAACAGGGTTAAAGTTTACCATCGCTAAGAGCAAAGTGGGAGATCTAACTTTGTGCCTATATAAAATCATTTTTTATCATAGGTACCTACATACATTTCGTAATCGTACAGATAGATAGATAGAACAATTAAGGATTTTCTATTTTTCTGATTTTTCATAGTATTATACTATACGGAGTTGTATTGTGCCTCGTTTTTACAGCCCGTACAGTATTTGCCATCAGAAGGAGTTAGTAGTTTAGATAGTATTCGACGTGTCGTGACGTGCTTTGTCTGAATACGTGCGTTTAGTTGTGTGCGTCACTAATTGGCGCGTCCGGCGGAAGTGGCCGGTTCCGAGGCTGGTGTCAGGTGACGCAGCCCACCTGTGTCTGTGTGTCCAACGATCCGATGTAGCCGCTTTCTAACTGATATTCGAATGAGTGATTACCGAGAGAAATTGTACTGCCTAGTCTCCTAGTACAATTCTAATTTTGAACAATCTATTAATTGTCATAAAGTTTATGTCTGATAACAAGTTGTGAACTCAATGAACGGTTTTGTAAATATATTGCCTTTTGTTGAACGAGGTCTTAGATTACCTACCTAACTATTTATTTTTAAACATATACACCGTAGTAGTACTATGCTCGTGGTTATTTTAAAAATGTTATTTGGAATTACCGGTGACGCTTGCTGTTCAGCTGACTGATATAGCGGATTATAGCTATAGCTAGGAAATGCTACCATCGTTTTAGGTACCATATTGACCAATATTTTTTTAACCCTTTGTGGATTGAATATACAAAAACGCTGAATTGGTATTGGAGAGCACATATCGATGTGTCTATTAATTTAATACGTTATTTCTATTACATAATTTAAATAACAAACCTTTACTGCAAATTTCAAATTTATTATGAATAATAAATAAAATTAATCATAATGTTTGAGAAAAAATTCATACAAACTTTCATGCTGTATTCCAGGAGAATCTCCTATTCCTCCAACCCGGGGCCGATAGGTATCGTTCAGAGCACTAGATGATATAATCTTATAAGCTATAACTATCCAATAAGAAATCCCGACCGCAGTACTCTCAGTTCTCATACAATTATGATACAATGATCGTTCAGTCAGTCCTATATTACCGTTTACTGTTACGGATATTGCCATGCCAGGGTTCCAGATAATCTACATTGACCTTTCAATAACTGATGTCTTATTGCTTATTCTCACAAACAACATAAATACTAAAGAAAATAAAAATTATATAGGGATAATATCTTATGAAATTTTGTTATGAAATCTGAACAGAATATTTGAATAGTATAACTAAACCTATTATTTACATTAATAGACCAAAAAAAATTAAAACAGTAATTTTGACACTTACCAAAGTTATAAATTTTAATAAACCATTGTAATACGAATAATACGATGCGTATGAGTTTAATTAATGACTTAATGTGTACCCAAGTAATTAACAAAATTAATTAGCACTTATTAATGTATTTGTGCAAATAAAGAATTATGTACGTTAATTTTGCAAATTTAACTATGTCTTTAGATGGGATTACCTACATCACAAAAAAATTTAAAGCATAATTAAAGTAAGTAGTTGTTTTATCCAATGTCGAGTTATATTCCTTATAAGTAAGTCAGTATTAAAACTTGAATCTTTATCCTTAATTTTATTACTAAACGTAATAATGATTGAATTGTGTAATATGCAAAAATGTTATTGTTGGCCTGTACCTATGGGGCGAATTGTATGTGTAGGGCGAAATGGCAAATCTATTTCTAGCTCTATGCATGACTTTCAATTTGTAGAAAAAACGTTACGATGTAGAAATGTCGTGAGCTAACGTGTCGACTGGGCGCCCGGAATGTTCGCCATTTTATTTTTTCCCCTCCCCCATAATTACGTAATTAGTAGCGATGAATTGGAAGTGCATTTAATGTGGGATCTTTTGTCCGCGCCCGTCGTGCGCATGCGCTCACTTTTGTTTAATTCCTACACCAGCTGTTCTATGGAAGAATATTTTTGCTGCCTTGGTGTATGACAATTCCTTTTAATAAGATATCAGCCTTCAATAAAACCTTAATTGGTCTTACAGCAGGTTTGCATAAGAATTTTTTCTTAAAGTAAGTTGCGATAATAATTTTAATTCGAATTTTAGTCTACATACATTTATCCGGACCCTAACAGAATTAAAGATATATACATATTATACATTATAAAGATATCATAACATCACACGTCTGCTAGTTGCTTTATTAGTAGTAAGTACCTACATTGTATTTTGTTTAATTAACGAATAAAATATTCAGAAATCATGTATACTAATAGTATAATAGTTAATGCATCGATATTTCAATACCGACGCTTCGCAATCGTCACCGAAGCAATCAGCAAGGGACCTAATATTCCTGTTCAATGAGCTCGTTGGACACGCACAGAAGGGTAACTCTTAAGTTAGTTCAATTTGGCGCCATGGGTAATTACAGCATTTTCTTTCTTGTTTGTTTAAATTAAAGTGAGTGTAGTAGGTAGGTATATCTGCTATATTTTCGGGAAATATAGCATGATTTTATGTAATGTAATGTTTATAACTTACTAACCTAACCTCAAATTTGAAACATCTACTGAAATGAATCAAATACCAGTCCTCCATGTCCTTATCCTAAACCAGCGAAACATTTGTATATTAAAATATAGGTACCTACTATAGGTAGAAGTACCTATATAAATGATTTTTCTAACGTATGGTTTACAGATAAGTTTATCTTTCATTGCTTTGTTTCATATTATTCAGTAAAATATACCTACTGTACATTTTTTTTTAAAGCTTTTTATAAATTTTTTTTATTTTCGTGCATTGTCATCGGAACTAAATAATGTGTGCTGAATTTCAGCTCGATAGCTTCAGTGGAAGTGGGTGAAATTTTGATTGCAAGATTCCAGGACATAGGACTACATACTACATACATACGAGTGAAGTTAAATAAAAGCTTTTAATTTTAATAAGGTTTATTTACATGAATCTATAACTTGTTATAACTTTTACTAACGGTTACAAATGTTGGCCTTATTAGTTATTACCCACGGCTGCGGAAGGGTTAGTGGCATTTGGCGCTCAGTAGTCTGCGGTCACACGCAATTTAGGGTCTCTGATGATTGGATATTGATAGTTAATTGATTAACCTATGATATTAGTCATGTTCACGTAATTATATATTTCGCTTTTACAATGACACGTTTGTCCCTAAATTGTTAAAAAAATTAAAAAAAAAATTAATTTATCGCGACTAGAAGATACGGCAAGCAATAGAGGCTGGACATTTTATTTTGTTTGTCTCAGTCAGTTAACATGTTTATTTTTTATTGCATCTACGTAATAGCGTGTAAGATTTACGAGTAAGCATCGTGAATGTGGATTGTCATATTGAGAGCATTCGACTCCAGTTGGCGTTAGATTTATAGCAGGACGTGAGATAATAATAACAATTCCCTTTCAATTAGCGCTCAATGAATATCGCTGTCGTATTGCGTTCGAGCGGTTGCACGATTCGACACGCAATATCGACGCGAACAGCCGATGGATCCATTCATCATTATTATAAATGTGCTACACTCACTTATTTACGGAAATCGATATTTTTTTCGGTATCGACTATGAATGCTCGATTACGCCGCGTCGGTAAACGTCACGGTATTGTGTGGGATGACCCCGGCATTGTTGGTCGCCTGCTGGGCATCATTGACTCCCGACACCATCGACCGCACAGTTACTAAACTAGGAACCGCGTTTAGTTCCGCCTCTGCTTAAATTATTATTTTTGTAATTATTGATTAAGTATACCCGGTCACGGTTTGGCATCGATCGCTTTATCATATAACTGACTTACCTAATTTAATGACCTTTAAGTGCGAGAAACATTAAACATTCCGATTCGATTGAAGCGTTCTTCGTTTTCATTGCATTATTTCAGTAGATAGGTTACTCGGTGATCTAGGAAGTATTGTTCCGTAAATTCAAATAGCTAGAATATCGATAAACGTCAGTGGGCAATCAGCAGCCGGGCAATTTGCGAGCGATTGTCCGTGGTGAGACGCGAGCTCACGTAAATTGGACGGGAGCTATTCACGCACAAAACAGTGTTATTTGCCCTTATAACAACTACCTAGTTCCTGACGTTATGGCAACTCGCTATATCAGTGCAGTCCTACATGTGAGTACAGTGCCGAATTTAATGCCACAGATGTAACCAGAAGTGACTGATCTATGCACAAATCTTAAATTGTATAGTAGGTACGTAAGTATATAAACTTATTACAAACGATGAGTAGCAGTCAGTAGACACGGATGCGGAAAGCTCTCACGGAGTCACACATCCATATCCAATAAGAGATACTGATGCGCTAGAAAATGATATCGATATCAATTTTATTCAAGTCAATATTCGTTCCAAAGCATGCAATCACGAAAACAAATTTGCGTTCATTTCCTTTCCTTCGAAACAAACGTAATACTTATAGCGGATCCGGCGTAGCAATATCTTTTATAAGGCGGTACGTCGTAATGGAAACCATTTCTCATCAATTTTCTAAATAAAGGCGCACAGAAGCCAGCGGATAAAACAAAGCGCGAGTGCTCACGACATAGATTGAGCTGAATTATCGCTTTACCGCAGAACACAATCTGCTCGCAGGAACGTACTCGGTACGGGACGTGCTACGTGCGGCTTGTATCGCCTATCGCCGCGAACCGACTTGTGCACTCCACTCCTGCCGAGATAACACGTGTGAATTATGTTAAACCAAGACTGTTTTTCTCTCTTTATCAATTGACTTCACATCTCCAACGTTTGGTACTGATTAGATCCGAGTAATCTTTCTTTTCGAGCGTTTAAACCCAGGGATGCCCATCTCTGCCTACTTTCGCAACGCGTATTGCACTTACCGCTATCGATGCCAGTGTTGATTATAAAATATTATTGTTCTTATTACCTCTACCTACCTATTTATCACTTTGCAGGTCGCTTATACACTTCTCTTGTTAGTAACGTGTATAAGCACAGAGAAAATAATATACTACGTGTTTAGGTAAGCATATTGAGCTCTACCGTACATCAAGGAATGTTGTTTATTATTTGTGAAACAAGTAAAGGGAAACTGTAATTTGTGTTACTGAACTGTCATAATGTCATGTATCCAACCACCGAAAATTTTGTGAAAGTGTGACGCTAATCGTCGTACACATGACAAATCGCAGCCATCTTGTGTGTATTGAGCAAGAATAATGAGCCAAAATCAAACGGTTCGAGCATTGTAATTCGCATGTCACAAGTTTCATTATGAGTGTGCGTGTTAGGACGCATTACGACTGCGGGCGAGCCGGGGCTGTCAACCGGCCTTGTAAAAAACAAAATTATAGGCGCCCAATGCAATCTGTTACGACATCTTTAAGGAGAAAACGGAACTACGGAACTTGCGTGTCGTCACTAACCTAATAAAGCGGAAACACTACATAATTGACACACAATTAAAATTTTAATACGCAATTAGTTTGATGCGTGTTTACAAGCTGTTATAGGTACCTGGTTATGTAGCACGGAAAGAAGTTTTTAACTCAGCTAATTGGTCCATAGATGTACCTACTTGAGCTTAATTTTATGATGCGATGCATCTACCTTCATTTGCATAAATTTCTCTATCTGGACTGTCTATATATTATAAATTACCCAATCTTTGGAAATGGTGTTGTGGATACACATAGGTACCTATTGCCGAAAAGTATTTAGGTACCTACCTACTACGTGTGTGATATATTGTTAATAGACAACTTTTTAGCCGTCCAGGGATTTATCTCTATTCCCGTCATGGAATGATGACCAAGTGTTAATTTTAATTTTGAAATCCAAGCATCCGCGGTAGGCCAAACCCTGTGTTACGGGTAGCGGACATAATAAATACAGAAAATAACATACATTTTACATCCATAAGCCTACAAATATTTATCTGCCCTTGCAGGTTCGACAGACAGACAGTCAGGGTCACTCACCATTTTTATATATTTTTCACTCTTGTACAATTCATTCCCAGTACCAGTACTTATGAAGAGTTCGTGGGTTCAAATACGATAACGGTAGATCAAGATAAACATAAGATCGAGCTGCAAATTCAAATCCCAGCTTCGTGTAATGCGACGTTCGGCTTCTGATGTCCGGGCCGAATCTGCTGTTGATACCGGCATAATTTTCCGTAATCACATTAGCTGGCCGCGACAAACCGGGCTCGGCTAACCGCCGCCTACTGTCACAGTAGCGTGTCTAACTCGGCGACACCTGCGCCTGCCTCTAATGGGCTCTAATGCGCCAGGCTCTGTCTTACGCTAATACCGTGACCGATTCGAGTTATTGTCATCCTTATATGTTTACCGCTTCTGGTACCGACGTAAGTGTGAAGCGCGTAACGCACTCGTAACAACGAGGTGAGGAGGAGGGTTTTTATATGTATTCATAGTTGAAGTTACCGGCTTACTCACGTGTGATTTAAGTCGGAAAAATGGCCGACTAGTTTCGATCGATTACGATGATCATTTTCAGAAGAAAACGCGCTCGCGGCGGGCACGGCGTACACGGTTTTCATATTATTTTGATCGCGCGACGACTGATTTTATAATCTGTTTTTCCGTACATATACGGACGGGTACAATACTGTAAGAATAAATTTTACCAAATTGTCCGTATTACGCCTAAGTTTATGTAACTAAATTTATACATTTAAAAAAAGAACTACGCATTTGTACACCAACTTCTCACAACCAAATTAAAAGTTCCAGCTCTTCTCAGTAATCGAGTTACAACACCTACAAAAGTATAATCTTAGGCAGAAGATAGCAAGACATTATGAAAGCTCCTATCGCAAGAAAATATAAATGGAAATTTAACAAAAAGACATGGCCGGTAAGTTCATTTAAAAATGTAATCTCTCGCGTCACAAAAGCGCGGGGTAATCAAGGAATACGGCGTATCTAACTACAACTTTATAGCTCGCGTTATCATCGGCGTATAATGAGTTATGAGAGGATTCCGTTGCTCGTTTTGTGTCCGTCATGAGGTATCGAAGGGCGTCATCCATCATCCGCGGCGACTAATTGCCTGCTACCTTGCTTCGCCTCTCTTATCCTTTTAATTCGTCCTCCGGCGACCTTTAAGACATGAGGTGAGCTGTTACGTATAATTGCTTGCGAGAGGTGTATTACCTCCATCTTGATTGCAAAAAATCCACGCCGCTATTTCAATGTCCAGTTTTACAATGTTACAGTATACTAATAACGCTGATTAATGCACTTAATAAATAGTATCGTGAGTGCGATCATAGATATTATCGATTTTTTAACGTACAGCAAGGCTGTTTCTACTTAATGTCTGTCAACATTACGCAAACCAAAGTTCACGAAAGTAAGCATAATGAGCAAATCGCCGAGTAATCTAAATAAGCCTCAATATGGTGATTTAATGCGATACAATAATCGTGCTCCACCAAATCGTAAGCAATCTACTCGATCATCGCAACTTTAGCGGTGGCTAGTCACGAAGGAGTCCGTTGGCAAATAAAACTAAGCTGAGGACAGAGCGCTCCATCAAAAGGGGTAGCTCGATTAAGTGTCGGTTTGAGTTTTATTTGTCGGGGGAGGGGACGTATGAGCGCGGCGCCCCATTAATCATTAACGCAGCCTGCCTAATGACACCGCCGAAATGGGCCGCATAGTGATGTAACGAGTGATTATCGATGATTCCATTGTAGCTGCCGCCTAACCGTATTATTTGACACCCAAGCAATCGTAATTGCCTATCATTACTAGATAGCTACTGCGCTTTTAGATATAGTGATATTATTAATATAAAAAAAAGAATATAAATATAAGCTAACCTGCTACCATTCCAGATGCAATTAGAGTTCTGTTCCATTCCATCAAATCAATGTATGCTTATGAAAATTGGGATTTTTGTTTGGAAAATCTAAACTACCTTTAATTGATATTGAGACAAATGTTATGTAAAAACCATTTTTTTTCATAACTTTAATGATAACAAGCAACAAAAATAAGGTGATAATAAAAAATACAGGAATAGATGCGCGCAAAGCATCACTTTTATAGTCTGCATAGCCAGCAAAGTACTTAGTATGAAATTTCATTATTGCCGTGACATTTAAATTTTTACAACAATATGTTACAATTTTTAATATTTTTTGTTATTTACAATTTTTACAGTATAAAAACATACTGGTATTACTGGCAGGTTTTATTTACTTAGTAAATAAGAAATTATGAAATTGATGATATGAACTAAATGAAATATGTAGGTACATTCCAATTAGGTAGAATAGTAACATGGATATGGATAACCTATAATTTGTCAAATAATTGCAACAAAAACACTACATAAATACACTACGGCGGAAATGTTAGGTAATTACTGGTATCGTATTACTGAAGTCCTCGTCTGTGACTCAAAGTATTATATGTAATTTTAAATAATGTATTTCTGGGTTAAATTAATTAATTGCTTTGTTTAAAAAAAAATCAAAATTTTTTTCAGTCGTTATTTTACGTCGATAACACATATCGTACTGCTTCCCTCCCTACTACCGATATTAGATGTCGCTATTAACTCCGCAAAACGTAATTAATCGAATAAGTTTATGATTGATATAACCAGTTTGTGGGGCGCTTAATTCACTTTCCCAATTTCTAAGAGCCAGAGGCTTTTATAAAGTTATCCTTTAGAGAAATTGATTGGTTTTAACACAATATTAGATTTGGTTACACCTAATTAAAATTATTTGTAATCTTAAGAGGACTGCTTCGTTAGTCCACAAGTGATACAACCCTCTTTTTTTTTTGATATATCGATGGGTCCAACGAAGGTCTAGCTTTACTTGAGATGATTTAGATGGCTAGTGTGAATTATATATTATTAGGTATAAACTTTATTTGCAAATTTACATACAACGGAAAAGGAATCTAGACTCACGGCCGTGGTTCAGCCATCAAAATTTACATTGAACATGTTTTATTTTTTAAACTGAATATTTATCTTAGGTTAATTTATTTCATTATGAAGTAGATTTAACTATTATAAATATTATTAATTATGAGATTAAAGAAGAGAATAATAGCAGTAGGTGCGTTGTCTCTAGGTTATTTAAAGTAGAATCACGACTTACAGATAACATCTAAATTATTATACTACGTATAAAATAAATGTACGGACTTGATTCTTGTTTCCTCGAATTAAAAATTTAGGTCTTAAATTTTCAAGTTCAATGTTGTAGGTAGCAAATTTTGTAGGTTTTACGGCGACGAGGTTCCATGTTGTAGGTAGCAAATTTTGTAGGTTTTACGGCGACGAAGTTCAATGTTGTAGGTAGCAAATTTTGTAGGTTTTACGGCGACGAAGTTCCATGTTGTAGGTAGCAAATTTTGTAGGTTTTACGGCGACGTACCTCAAATAAAATAAAATCATATCACACTTTGATCACATGTCGAAAAGTTTTAGCTAAACATAAATCTTAAGAGCTCTGTCTTTTATAGGAAAACTAAAGATTTTAATTTAACACACTTGTGATCGAACGCTCTTGGTGGAGTGGCATGAAAAAGGCTGTGTAAAAAGTGGGAGGGAGGACACCGAGGGAGGAGGCGACGCAATTTGTAATATTTCACGAGCCAGTAGACGCTTATTAACTAGGCGTGCAAAAAACACGTTGCGGGGGCGGACAACATTTGGTACTGAAAATCAAATAGGGGTAGCGCCTAATCATATTGTAGGTATAGTACCTACTACCTACGCAAACCAATATAATAAAGCTCTTCATAGTCGTAGCTCGTATGTTAGATCCACTTAAAGTTGGATCTTTGCCAAAGAATGGAACTCTGTATTTTATAGAAGGGGTAGGCAGAGGTGTGTAGTACAAACAATTTTTACCAGTTGTTTAAGCCCCAAGGTGGTGCAGTCCACTACAGACTCTTTTATAAATCTGTTACAATTTATTTAATAACAACCTTCGCAACATTCTATCTTAAAGCAGCTTGATATTTTTTATATTCAATATTATTAAAATTATTTATTAGATGTTATGTGTGAATTATAATTTATAAATAAACAAAAATATCTGACTTTATCTGTAAGTGTTATGAGCCTAATCATCGGACATATTTACTCATATCACCTGCACCGGCATCAACCTCTCACGATAAACTATCAATAATATAAATCAAATGAAGAAAAATTATTAATACCTAGCGAATGAAAAAACGTGCAACACTTCTGACTAATGCAAAACGCCATATCTAGTCAGGGACCAAAAGCATTGCAGGGTGGAAATATACAGGCTGAAATTTGGAACATGAAATCATAGTTACTTTAATATTCCCAATGTTATTGTAGTTACATTAACTAAAGTCAAATATTAAGTCTTAAACTCGATTGCGCGGTGATCGGTGACAGCCCAGTGGCTATCGAACCCGCCTCTCACTCGAGCGGTCCGGGTTCAAACCCCAGCGGCACGCACCAATGACTTTTCTAAGTCATGTGCGATTTAAGACATTAAATGTCACTTGCTGTAACGGTGAAGGACACATCGTGAGGAAACCTGCATGCCTGAGAGTTCAACATAATGTTCTCGAAGGCATGTGAAGTCTGCCAATCCGCACTTGGCCAGCGTGGTGGACTACTGAGGCCTAATCCCTCCTGTTCTGAGAGGAGACCTGTGCCCAACAGTGGGACAAAGAAAGGGTTGTATGAATATTTTGAATTGTTGTCGGTGAGTAGATAGTAGCATATTTTTTTTGTCACCAACATGATCTTTCGTATGAAAGAAAGATCTATCTTGTATAACATTTTCCACATATCGACATATCGCTGCGACCCATAGACGTCCCACTGCTGGGCACGGGTCTTCCCCACAGACGCAGCTGCGGGAGGTCTAGAGCATACTCCACCACGCTGCTCCAATGCGGATTGGTGGAGAAATAAAACAAACTCATTAGGTATAATTATTTCACGAGTGATTTGTTATATCTAAAAGAAAACGCGTTGGTTGGTTGTTCTGATTCAATTTAAGTGTCTAATATTATGAAAAATAAATACATATCATGAAAAATATGTCTACATATCCTTACTTATATTACATTTATGTCCGTACTTATTTGTTCCTGTTATATTATACGGTTTTGCGACTCCGCCCCTGTCCAAGTGACTTTACCGAGAGGTTATTAATCGCTTCCCGCGGGAGCGTTGCGACACTTGGCTCGCCCGATTCGGATACCTATACTGTTTTTACATCTGCAAATATTGCTTAAAACATATCTATAGATGGGCCTAATAGGTAGCGTCATTTCTGCATGCACCTTAAGTGACACATTTTCATTTGAATTAAAGTATTTAATTACTTATATAAAAACAATCTTTCGTGTTTAATATAGAAGATCCACAGTAAGATACCTACATTTGTCAGGAGTCCACAATTAAAATGTTTAATAAGTATTGTTAGTACGAGAATCTATACTTACATTAACTATCCAAACAGATCTAGTAGGTACAGTTAAATTAGACTTTCGTAATGTATGAATCTCATACCATTCATGGCATTCCTACTATCTATTATGAATACCATTTTGATTTCCAGACTGACAGCCTCTCCGTAGCACGAGTTTCGTTCAAATCTAGTAATGTAGGAAAAGCAACATCCGAAATCTCTGTATTTTATAAATTAATAATAATAATAAATATCTCATATGAGTTACACTTAAAAATCTGTACCTATTACAATAAGTTCTGGTTTTAGAGGGTATTCTGCCACGCCAGCGATTCCTACATACCTGTCAGCACATTTCAAACATACAAAAAAAGGTTTTGCATCCTAAACATAATGTTGAAAAAGTGAATGAATGTGAATGAAGATTTGTGTGACGGAAAACTTACGAATCCCAACACATCAGACAATATTAAGCCTGATGATCTATGAAATTTTTTGAGTTTCGCATCCCCAAAATTATTTTTTATGAAAATTTTAATCAATGTGAAATTGAACAAAATCATCTTCTATGCTCCATACCTAACGCTGAAGCAGTTTAAGAGATAACAGTAGGTAACGCCCTTATTAATTAAAAAAATACAAAGCATTTAGGCTGACTGAGGTTACATTAGGTAACCTTATTGCGACACAGTTCTAAATGCTATCTATTTTAACACAACTGTATTCCTTAGTAGAAGATGATAAGGCCTATTATCGCGCCATCATTTTATATTCATGAGTGACTTTGTCGTCTATAAGTGGTTAGGGCGGGCCGCCCAAACGTTTAGCGACCGTTTAACCTTGCCTTGAGGTCGTTCTCAGGCTCAGGACACACCCACAAGGATAAACTTCAACTACCATGTTTCTACCTTCACTTTTAACTTTCTTTAAGTTAAGTAAAATAGAATAATTTATGTTTATGATAATTTATATGCATGCTTATTAGACTATGCGTTATTAGTTTTTTGATATTTAAATATCATCACATAGCCTAACTGTTTACTTGCAATCCTAAAAGTATAAAAGTACCTACGTTTACAATCACTGCGCAAATCGCAACTTCTTAAATAAATGGCGCAAATGTAACAAATGAACAAAAGCACCCTGCCTAGTCACAATGCAATGCAGCCAATAAATAAATGTAAATGTACATTTTACATAACTATTATCACAGCTATTAGCAAGCAGTCAGAGCTGCAGAGGCGCGGGGGCGGCGTGGAGCGAGTAACGAAGGCGCGTTTGATATGTTAATTCGCGTAATTCGCGCCTTTTTCCCCGCCGCCATGACAGCCAGTGCAAGCTCTGTATGCGTCTCGTGCACTCGATTTATATTTATTGCAGACGTTTTATGTGTTACCGACAAAATCGAGTCAGGCAACACGGCTATGCAAGGTATAATAAAATAGGTTGTCACCACCCCATTACAAATTCTGTATTATGATGAAATGTTGGACATACCTCGTAGTCTTCACGTTAGAAGAGAGTTAGAGAGTAGTAGAATTTTTGCGCATTGACAACATCGGTATAATAAAACTAGCTTCCATGGGTAACAATAAGCTGTTCTATTTTAGTTGCAAGTTCTAGTTAGGTTACAAGTTCTTCTAGTGTGCAATTCTCAAATTTGAGAATTCATATGTTTTCACCAAAGCCGAACGTGTTATCTTTTGCAAATAAATAGCTATCGTTTTTCAATAGGAAATTGAACAGAGAAAGACTTTTACCACTAGCAGCCGTAGGCATGCTACGCAAATAAGGTAGGTACGTAACGTATTTTTAACTGACAGATCTTTAATTTTTAGAGGAGAATCCTTACTCAGTCGTCAGCAGAAGTAAAGTTTTTATCCTTACGATAAAAGAACTTTAATTTACTTACTGTAAAGGTATAGTAGTCATTTGAATATTTATGTCTCGCGTAGCAGTTGGAATCAATTTGAGATACTTACGCCCTAAGATACAATAACGTAATTTTAATATTTAAAAATGACAACATTAACTCACGCCCACTCTTCTTGATATTCATGTTCTGAATACGAAATCAAAACGGGAAGAGCGCGAAAGGCGGCCATATTGCTTTTAGCACCCTACTGACTACCCTTTAATGGAAAGTATTTAGGAGGAAAATAAACCCACCTGATTGCAGTGTAAATGAAGTGAATTAATAATTGAGTGCGTGTACTATTTCACATGATTTTTTTAGATACTGATTTAACAATAGGTTACCTACCTTACTTAACTTTTTTAATAATTAGGTAAGTATAAATATAATTATCAAATAATAAATCGTATTAGTAGTTGTAGCAGCTCGAAGTCTGAATATGTAGGTACACGATGTTTGGCAATAGGATAATACACCTACTTCATGGGACCTAAACATAACTGGTGAAAAGTGGATGTACAACACACCTCTGCTTACCCCTTCGAGGAATCAGGCGTGATATTATGTTATGTTACCTACTAGTGATTAAAAAACAGTGCAGGACCCCGTTAATGAAGAAGGTAGATACAACAATGATTTAAAAATTGAAAATACATAAATTAGATTAAATACCTACAGACATACTAGGAGATGACAATAAAATTAACAGATTCGCTTTCAAAAACTGTAAAGCGTTGATTTGCATACGTTTACGGCAATTTCTGAAGTGGGTAGGGGGAAAGAGGGCGGTAATCAGCGTAATGGCAATCATGCAAATGGCGGGATCCAACTGAAAGCCTCAACCAGCTTGTTTCAGGAGTTAAAATGGAGATCCACTTAGCGCCCTACGCAACTCACATACGCAATTGATGTCGTTGCCAAAGAATATGTATTCACAGAGCACTGCCAATGAAATTACTTAACTATACCCAAAGCTTTTATTTTTTATGTATTTTAGTCAATATCGGTATAGAACTACTTATAACAAACGTAGTTTTTTTAATCACTGAGTAAATTGATTTTTGCCGCTACGGCGGCAGCGTTTCAAAATCATACGGCATAATCGTACGAATCATATTCGCGTGGACAGACGCAATTCATGACAAGCAACGGAGAGCGATTCCCGGTTTTTAAACGGTTTTATTTATAGTCAATAACTATATTTCGCGCTTCATAATCGTGCATATTTACTTTTATATTATGAACACGTTTAAATATTGTGATGATATTTTAAGGTCGACATTACCATACGCATTTCAGGACGACGGGATTGTGCTACATCTGAGGAAACGTTCTCCAAAAGAGAAGTTACAGAACACACCAATCACTATGATCCACCAGTCATCCAGGAGCATAATATATTAGTAGATAGCCTAGATAGTGTAAGTATAGTATACTAACAGCAACAAATACCTACTTTTGATATTTTAATTAACCACTAATGTTTACTGAGGAGTTTTCAGTCTCGTACTTACGAGTACATACCTACTCTACACACAGCCTTATAAATATTATTTCCTTTCGCTGTTTTCTACATTTATCTTATCTTTGTAGAAGGAGCGAGCGAGTACAGGGCAGTCTTAACGAATTTAAACGTCGGCTTAATCTGAGCTGTATGTTTGTAATTGAGGATTTGTAACACGAACTTGTCGTCTTACTTTGAACAACTCGGAACAGAACTACTGAAGATACACACAACAAGTATATTGATTACCACGCTGTATTAGCTTAGTTTGTATGTATGTATCTATCTTTGAACGTGATTTTCACCCCCTTAAATCGTCGGATTATATTGAAATGCACACTTATTTATTTAAGCTTCGATGATCAGGAACAGGATCTTCAGAATTAGCTATTTTCGGTTATCTACAAAAGGTTTGTTTTAGGTTTTTTTATTATAATTATGTATATGGCATTTCAAAATGGAATTATAGCTGCTACACATGGCACTTAATAAGCATTTATTTAATAATGCCTCTTAATATCGGTCGAAATTGATCGGCAAAGTGACGCAAAACTTCTCGAGCGCTTCCGAAAACATCGCCGACTGTCGAGTTGATCACACCGCTCCGCCAATACGGAATATGAATATGCTATTGACAAAAAATGAATGAATTCTTGAATTATTTGTAAACAATATGAGACAAGTGGATGAGGAGAGCCGAAGATAGGGCTCAGTGGCGTGCCTTGGGAGAGGCCTATGTCCAACAGTGGACTAATGTGGGCTGAAGAGAAGAAGAAGAAGAAGAATATGAGACAACTCAATTTTTTAGTAGTTGCCTTAGGGTTTTTGTGTTTTCATAAAATCCCAAAAACAAAACTAAAAATAAAAACTCAACTCCTTAGCATTAAGAAGTTTCAAGAGACGCGCCCGTTATCAAGCTGTTGTAGAAATTTAAATAGTCCGCCCCCTGACGCCCCCACCCAAAAGTGCTTCAGAAAGTGTCGTTTATGTACTCAAAGCATATGCAAATAGATGTTTTAAAATTTTAGGGAGCGAACGCCACTTTAGTCCCCAAAGCACTTGCGAATATCAAAATGTAAATTTACCCTTTTATGTTTACAAATCATGTAAATAAAAGCGTTCATTTTATTGACTTTAGCCCGGTAAACATTGACACTCTCACTTCAAACGAGCGCCTAATAATATAAAATCTGCTAACGCATAAATGTATTCCTACATTTCATAATTCACCGATGGAGATGATTATGTATTACATTTTATGCGTATTTCTTCTACCTCAACCTATGTCAGCCAATGCTGGAATAAGGTAAATTTTTAGTTATTGATGTAGATACGAGTAGAAACGTAACCCATTTCGATCAATATGGGTTTAGGATTGATGACAATTAAGGAAGTCTCAATTTTCCACTATTCATTTCGCATCACAGTAAGTTGATAGGTATGTTTAAAAATTCTCGTGGTGAAAACTCAATACCGCGTGCTCATCTCGTGTGTAACGGGGTATGTGAACACAATGTCCCCTGATAGGTGCAGCAGCCGGTGGCAGCGCTGCCCTCTGACGGCAACGCGAGGAGACAGCCGGTTGGCGTGTGGTTCACGACCACTGCCTGCGCTTGAGCGCACCACGTACTCTCGATTACGAATTGCCCTTTTTATCAAGACATCGCCCAGTGTTCTAAATTCAAATGTAACTCTATCTAATAATGTCTCTTATTCACTTTAGTCACCTCAAACTCTCGTAAATTGCAATCGTTGTGTATACATTTAAAATGTATTTATAATAACTACATATTATTGAGTGCTATAATATGAAGAGTTAATAAAGTTAGGTAAGTTAAATCTGATCTTTTGCAACGTACCTACTCTTTGTGCACCATTAGAACCTACCTAATCCTACAGATTCTAACGAAATATGGAATTTGCTAATACCTACTGAATACTTTAAATAAAGATTATTGTCTACATCATTTTACCTTGATAAATCAATGCGTATTCTGGGTTTCTACACACCACTTTTCCATCTAATCTTTAGTAAGAGGTACATAATTTCACGTGCCTCCTATCGAGCATAATTTTAAAAAGGGCTAAATAGTTTCCTCTTCACGCACATAGGTATCGGATGTACCTGTAGTTACTTTCATGTAATGGTGAATAGATTTGATTTTTATTTAATTAATTATCAATAAGTACGCAAAAGTTATTCTTACTTACCTCTCTAATTAATTAAAAAGACTCCAGGCGAATGAGAATGCTTCATGTTGTAATTAAATATGAATAATGCTGGCATGTGAATTAAATACCCCATTTTAACTAACTACGTACTAAAAGTAGGTATATTTCAATATACCTAATCGATAGATGTCATTGGAATCTATTAAGAAGAATTTTGCGTTAAGTGATTTTAGCGCAGGATTTATAGATATTTTAATAACGTGGTGGTTGTTCTCTATTAGGGATAGTTGGCATAGCTGTGCACGTAACCCAATCCTCTGAGAGCGGCGTCTCGCGCGATCGGCGCAGGCGCAGCCGAGCGAACGACACCGTCTTCCTACTTCTCAATTTACGACGAGTAAACGGAGATTGACCAAATCATAAACATAGTTAACACTATTGCACAAGAGCTTTCTAATCGAGATTGTGTTGTGATTAGTCTGTTTGAATAGAGAATGACAAGTCTCGTTCTTATTGTACTGTGGGTATTGATAGAAATACGGTTGCAGATGTGGTGTTCTCCTTGTAGTCCATTAAAATTTGCTGTTTATTTCCTGGACAAACATTATTTTCGTAAAAAGGTACACCTATACAAGAGGTGGAGGAGAGTAGGTGCGTCTAGGAGACACTCGAGCTTGAATAATATTCGAACCCTTCTGTCATTCCTGACTAGTGAATAAAACAGAATAGGATAACCCGGAGATGAGGAAATAATATAAACTTCGAGTAACAATGTTCATAAATATATGTCAAATTTACGTGTTTGTATATTCTTGAATCATTTTAGTGTTAAATAATAGTAGCTACTTATGTAGAGATACCAGAAAGATATATCATACCTTGCCTAGCCTAGCCGATCTAAGAATAAATATGAATATAAAAGATCAGACCACGTTACAAATGTATGAACAACAATGTTCGAGTGGCATTAATACGCAATGATCATTCACACATTAAGTGCATTTGTAATGGCAGCGATAATAATATGATACGCAGCGAGGACATACTTTTACATCGTATCGTACCTACTGGTACGAGACTTGGCAGCGTGTGAGTGCGCTGCGGTCGCCGCGGCTCACTGGGTAAACGGACGGTAATATCGACTAAATACTGATCAACTGCTGGCCTACCCAGCTACTCAGTGCTAACGACATCACTGCAATCGATTGCAGTTCGATTTCCGACAGTTAAAAATTCAAATCACAAACAATACTCAAACAACAGCGCGTTCTTATAAAATTTACTTACTTGTAAAAGCTATATTTTTTAGGCTCGACAGCAAAAAGTGAAGTGTAATAACACGTTAGTAACTGTAGAACACATGTATCTGAATTTAAAAATGTTATTTTTTCACACGATGGCTAGCAAATTAGGTTTGCCGACCTTAAATTACGCTATGATAATTACTTAAAAAATCATTTACGAAGAGTATAACTCAAAAGTTCTTCTAACGATAACTATAAAAACGGCTTCATATGCAAATTAAATGACCGCCATTGTGTCTTGTAATAACACTTAAATGTACTCATGATCATTAATGAGGAAATTAGTAAAATCTAAATGATTGTTTCTCGTGCAAGGAATTCATAAAAGAACAAGTTCGAATGAGTGAAGCTACATTAAGTGGGCAATTGTAAAATGATATGATCAAGTTAAACTATTGGTTAATGTATCGGTGACGGGTAAGCCGAGATATCATGCGGCTACCTCACCTCACAGATGAATGATACATCGCTTTGGTTACCAGACTGTCCACCGTAGTTATTGTTAATAACGACATTTATGTATCAAAACATAGGCACATACATACCTACGAATTAAAATTATAATAATTATTTAATTAATCAAATATGTTCAGGTACATTTCCTAATAGTAAGTTATACCTAGTAGGTAAGAATAAATTAATTTTTTTATGGATGTAAGCGAGAAAACGAGCTTGCAGCAGCCCATCCGCTGCCGATGTTCAACCGACATAGTAATTTAGACAATACTTTACGAGAGTTTAAGTATTGTCCTATATGTTAGTCTTACCCCAAAATAAAATTTAGTATTAGGTACTGTGATTTGCCATAGCCAAAAGCATAATTTGTTTAATGCTTTATTATGTTGATTGTCATTGTGCATTAACAAAATAACTTTACACATGAGCAACATACTTTAAAGTTACTTCCTCACTCGCATTGTGTTAAACTACCGAAGACAGTTATCGTAAGGTCCGTTTAACTTATAAACGTGGATCTGGATACCGCTACAACAATTACACTCTGTATAATTAAAAGAAATGTTTATTTCAAACCCTTTATAGGGTAATGCTCAATAAATATTTATACTCCTAACCAACTTGTTATTGTTAATATATTCAGTCCTTATTTGCGCTTTATAAACTCAGCGTTAATAGATACTTCTTTGCATGCGTAATAGGCCCCATTACTAACCATAAACAACTGTTAATTATAACAAATAAATAAGTTAACAAATAAGTTAAAACAAACCTGACGTGAAAATTTTCCATGGATTTATGTTCAGATCTTGGCATCGATTCAAGGTATATAATATATATGTAATGTTCCTTTCATTTCTTTCCTATTTTATAAAACATTGTTGTAATATAATGTTCTACATGACTGACAATTTTGCATTATTATATTAGCGGCGTGACCGCAGAGTCCGTTCAGCTGGTACAGAGCACTCAAGTTACGCGCTAGAGAGAAATCCTTTTACATCAATGGAACTTTAGTCTTTCCGTAGAAAGTAGATTTTATTAGTATCGTATATTACCGAGACGTAATCGTCGCATTACATTCTAGGCACACAACGACTTGGCTGTTTGTTAAATGGGGGGAGAGAAAAAACAATCATGAAATGTCATAGAATGAAATTATAAGCGAAAAGTCTGAAATGAGAGAGAGACAATGAAATATTTCACTTGTATCAGAAAAATATCTCAATATCCCATTTGAAATAATAGTCAAGTCCCAAAACTACGAGTAGGTAATGAATCGCAATCTGCTCTAAATGCAGTGCACATGCACCTCGAAGCATTTACGAGTATACCGGACCAATAGACAATGTTGTCTATTGGTCCGGTATAAATGATAACAACAGAACACAATTTTACTTCTGCCTCAAGAATAAATGTGAGGCATTAAGTGCCAGAATACAGCTCTATATCTAAAATGTAGAGCAACCATCGCCTCTACCCGTCTCCATCGCTGCGCTTCCTTCCTCACAAGCCATCAAGCCTATGTGTCATTTTGCTAAGCTAGTTAATAGCGTTTCCCGTAAAGTTTAATGTTCGCTTGTGTGAGAGCCTGCCGTTAATTCGCTCATGAATAGTAAAAAGCCGTCGCTCGTAGACCATTAATAGCCCGTGTTTTTGCCATCTACACTATGATTACTTCTTGTAAAACGGTTGTTTCTTGCTATTATTCAGTGTTTTACAAAATGAGCGGTCGAATGTATCTAGTTTTTCAATGTGAAGTATCGAATCGCTTTCCACGTCATTAGTTCGGGCGCTGCGAGCTGCGAGATGGGGGCGCGCCGGGCGGTTCAAAACAATGTGCTTAGCGCTGCTGTGCTGGTGTGAGACAGTCGCTGTACGACGCTTATTTGCTGGTTTTTCTTAATTTTCATTATATGGATTAGAAATTTTTAGCTTTTAGTATATTTGTTTTATTATATTTACACATATACACATACAGTATATGTGTCTGTGTCTAAAACAATCTTGTATAAATGTTTAGGTGTGTGATATAGGTGACCTAGACCTCAAGGGTCGGCTTGAGAAATAGGGTATGGATTCCCCAACAAATGTATGGAACTCTACAACTTACGAGCATATGGAAAAATTCGGATAAACTATCGATAGGTTTTTGGTATCACTGTTTGCTTTTGCATTACATATGTAGTTAATATTTGAGTGTTGATTATCAACTGTATTTCTTACAATAGTCTATTAATAGTAGTATTCAATTAGGAGTTCAACATTGACAATTTTCCATGCTCTGTTTGAGGACACTTTTTTCAGTCATTTAAGTACATATTACGGTAAATAATCTTCAATAGAGACAGACGCGACGGATGGGCGATAATCATGCACTCTCTCTTAAGTTGTACTGAATGTGTAAAATATGCACTCTATAGGTCGGATAATCAGATCCACTCTGGCAGTGTAGATAATAGTTTGATGAAGGGGTTTAACTTTAATGTCAATGGTTACGCGAAGCACAATTAAGTATTTTTAGGCATTAAGGCCGCCTTTTGTGCCTCCAGCTTTTTGACACAATAATGAATAAATAAATAAATAAATATGATCCGAGACCAATGAGTTCTTAGAAACTTGAATCTATGTACTATGCGGACTAAGGTACCTACTCGTACCTACGTGAGGAGTCCCTAAACGATTTGGTGATATATCTACCGACTATTTCATATATATATACATATATATGACATGGTATATAAAGGTAAATGTGATGAGCTATTACCAATACAAAAACCTGTGAATGTGAATAGAATAGCAGGTACTCGTACCTACCAAAATCCTAGGGAAGCTGCATGCAGGCTGTAATTAAAGCATTGTTTCGTAACGCCATTTTAATTTTTAATGTTTACTAAAAAGCCCGGATTGATAATTATAATTGATAAGGTTCCTCATTCGCTCAATTATATTAAATGGAGTGAATGTTAGTTGTTTCCCGCTTCAAACAATAACGATAATCAGATGGCAACTCGCGAACAATGACACCGCGCTTTTATGGCGGTGGCCATCCCTTAGCCTCACGACAGGACATTCTTAGTTTATGAAAAAGTCCATAAAATTTTCCTAATACCTAATGCTATAAACCCATAGGCGTCCCACTGTTGGACACGAGCCCTCCACAGACACAGATGCGGGAGGTCTATAGCCTCCTCCACCACGCTGCTCCAATGCGGTTTGGTGCAGGGGCTAGTGGCCAACCCAGCTCAAGCCATTTGAAGCTCTTCGACAAGGCTTAAAGATTGTTTTATCATTGAAAACAACCGGAATCGCTTAACGTGCCCTGCGAAGCACGGTAGCGCCCATGAAATTTTGGCACTAGCGGTCACCCATCCACAAACAGACCGCGGCTGTCGTAAAATGCGGTTTTTCGACAGTGTTTATGCACCAAAACCATCCTTTTTGTACTGGAGAGGTAAAAATACATTTTTTAATTAATGACCATGTCCCCATTTTCTCTGCAGGCGTTGCCAACTCAGGCTTTTAACCGATTTCTCACGGCGCTGTTATACTGTTAACCCGAGTATAAGCGATGCATTCGTAATACGAAGGTACTTAAATTAAAAGTTATTGTTCTATCAAACGGGTGAGAATGTTTAATTAGATAACTGGATTAATAAACGCAATTAAATATGCTGTAATTCATTGAGTGACTAAAAATTATGGCTCTCTACATTTTATCACCAACCAGGGAATTGTGAGAAAATATGAGAGCAGTTAAGCTTACTTTTGTCCTTTTTTAGAATTCAATATTTAGCTTTTAAATCCTATAAATCTTTCATGCGAAATACCCGGTTGTGTCAATTAGATATAACAATTTTAACCGAATTATAATAAAATTTTATTTCATTCTCTGTTGGTTAGGTATTGCGTAACCTACTGACGTGGATGCCAACGAAATGATGTTTATTGGAAACCCAAACAGAAATTAGTTCCAGACTATTTGCGACACGTTCTGGGCGCATCGAAAATTAGTCTCGGACGAGGTTCACGCGAGCACGCCCCTTCGACCTCCGCCGTCATGTGCGGAGGCTCGACAGTGAACACTCATTAATGAGTCGGGCTACAGCAAAAAATGTGTTCTCAACACAATACGGCGCATGACTCGCCGCTCTGCGATCAATTATTAATAAAAAGCGAGCCGCTTCATTGAAAGGGCGATTAGCTCAATATTTATATGGAATATTCGGTATCAACGGCGCTTTGTGCCCATAATTCGGTGGGTCATGACGAGGCGCGTTTGACTCTACCGCTCAACGCATAGACCAACTGCTCAGATGTTCTTCTAGAGGCGTTACACGGTTCATATTTAATGTATTCCTGTGACAGTGAACTTCAATAAGACTTCATTACAATTTAGAATTGCTTTTAAATCTAAATAAGGGGTAAGTTTTGAATGACACTGCAAATGATTATATTATCATCAAATGCGAATCGCATTTATTATTTAGTTATTCCAGTATTTATTGGTCCACATTTTTGGAAATTATTGTGAAAACATAATTTGTGACTGATCATGATGACTGAGTGATGAACAATAACAATTTGTCGTGGTAGGTATGCACTCGATGGTCTACAGAGAAGGTCCAAAAGGGCTAAAGGACAGCTTGATCTCACTAGACAGAGGAAGTATATTTATACTTCTTTCATGGATATAGGCTAAATCAATCAAATTTTGTCTATTCAAGTGTGTAAATTTCTTATGAAGGAATCGTAACTAGCCAGCGTTCATTTCCTCCAAGAGGTGCGCTGTCAATAGGCACAAAGGTAGCAGTTGTATATTTGAAGCCATCGGTGAGGCCACCAAGCTCGCATACATTGTAACTACCGAATTGACACGCCGCGCCGACTCTCTGAAAGGAATTCTCCGCCGTGAAAGCAGCTAATATGTCGGCATAAATTTATTTAAGTAATCAGATACATTTCCTCGTACATCAATCAAATAGACCACGCACTAGCTCGTTTGATAGCGAATTATGGACAGATTTATAGCCGCTTCCTCAATAAATGTTGCGAATGAACCATTACTGAAGTTGTAGGTACCATTCAAATACAAGGCTTTTTTCTGTACGCATAAGATAAATCAACTGTGTTAAGTCATCTAAGTATCAAAATATTGAGTACTAAGTTGCCTGCATATTATCATTCTGAACTTACAAAACATAAGTTTAGTCCAAAATTAAAACGCAAACATAATGGGTTTGTTATGTATGCAAAAATATAATGGCAATAGCTTTACATGTCATTAGCATAGATATTATTAAATTTGGCGCGTAGCTAGCGAGGCGTGGATACAATTTAAATAACATACGAGTAGCTACGTCGTTTCATACAGGCGATATCTGACAGAACGATTTTTCAGTATAGCTGATGGTAATGAAAAGGCCTTTTCACGAGGTTTGGCGCCGAGCGGTATGCAAATGCGCCGGCTAATGATGCGCGAAGCCACGCCACATAACTACGATAACACATAAAAACAACAAATGTTCCATTGTTACAAACTTGTTATGTATAAACTGTTCACTTCGAACAGCCAGCAGATGCAAATATTGTTGAGTTAAACAGATATGATGGTGTAAAAAGAATGCATTCCGTACATCGACGGCACCTATTATTTTATTCAGTGACCAAAATTCGACCATATTTAAAAAAAAAAATTTAGTTTAAAATATATTAAGGTTTATTTTTCTACAATAATAGAAACTTATTCCAAACCAATGTTCAAAGTAACATGTGACAAATAACATGCCATCGTATCCAGGTAACAGACTATTAAATGTGTTTGTCTGTCTGTCTCAAATCAATGGTAGGGTGTGTAATGTTTTTTATTATATGAAAATGTTAGCCTTTTTCGCTTCTTCTCCATATAAGCGGTGCATTTTATACACTTTTCGTCCACGTGATTTTCGAAAAAAGGGGTCCAAAGTTTTTGCTTCACGTATTTACGAGTATATTATGAGAACAGAGGAAACACATAACGTAGAAAGAAAATAATGTCAGTTTTTTTGGAGTTTACAGAATGGATCACAATCACCTTATGAGAGGCTGTAAAACATGATTTGGGTACCAGTTTTATTGTGATATGTAGGTACCTTACCTTTGACACTAGTAATATAATGACCACTGTATCTCTGTATATTATCAGTTTTTTTCTATTATTATTAAGTGACAAATTATTCCGCGTCACGATTAAGTCATTCAAAAGTGTCGCCGAGGAGAAAGCTCCTCAACCTTGAAAAGGCCGGAGATTACAGCATGAAAGCGCTTCACAATACTTTTAATTTGTCATTATGGCGCAATAAAAACATCGTAAATGAGAGCGACAAAAAAGTCGTTCAGACTCACAAAAACCGCGAGCGGGGGCAAATTCGCAAATCATCCCGCCGTAATGACGGCCGCTTGAAAAAAATTTAAATATCAAAAGGCCGGACGGGCCACGGTAATGGTTTAAAGTCATTTTTCATTCGAGTCACTCGTGAGTCAGAAATATGAAAACGGTAGCCATCGACTGCGCCTCCATTATCTCGATTCGTCCAGCGATTAGAATTTTTCGACATGATCCATTTTTCATGATCCCTGCCTCTTTAATTTTTTCAAATGATGGTGCTTTAAATTAATGAGACATCAAATACTGGTCATAAAACTTTATTTACAAATAAGAATATGATACCAGAAACTAAGTTAAAAGTTCTTCTAAACTTTCTTCTTTTTGTTCCTTCTGTCCCTATTGTAGGTGTCCACCGCGGGCAGCCCGCTGTCGAACTCGCTGGCCGTGTGCATTGAACTCTGCTTGTTCAGCAATCTGTTACCAAAAGCGCCGATTTTCACTTTTGGAAACCTGTTGGAAATAGAGAAACTTGTTTGAATCTTATTAGTTTTTGCTTTCTTATAGGTGATTAATACAACTGTAAACAACCTCAAATAAGACTAGGATTGACTAATGTTGTGTGTTCTTCCTTCTTAGTACAAACGGGAAAATCCGTGTGTAACAAAAACAATGTAAACACAAAAATCGTACCAGTTTATGTATCAATAAAAAATATTTACTCATACAAAAAAAAGAGCTTGTCCTCACTACGCTATAAAATGTGAATAACATTCACATTTCGGATGTGCTCAGATATAACACAATTTAGGCACACTAACTGTATTATATTTGTTCTTTGATGACGTCACTTCTTTTGTTACTCTCCCGTTAGCACGTATTACCAAACTTTTCGGGCGAAGCGATATCTTGACAGCAAGGCCAAAAAGCCGTGATTGAAGAAAATAACTAAATACTAACCCAGGCCTCTTCTTCGCATCATCGTCCCGCAACGTGAGCCTATTGACAGGCCTCTCCTTCTTTAAGTTGGGGTCGTTTTTGGACCGCTTTGCGAGCGCGCCGGGCGTGTCGCGAAGCGCGAACGACTTGGCCGCGTGTCCCAGGTGCAACTGCCGTGCGTCCAGCCACGCGCGCACCTCGCGCGGGTAGCCCGAGTAGAAGCGCACCCAAGACGTGTAAGCTGAGGAAATCATTGACGAAATAAGCTATCGTATCGTAAATCGCGATCGTAATATTCCGTTCGACGACCCGTGGCGCGGTGGTGAGTGTCCTTGTCAGCCCCGGACGGGATTCGAATCCGAGATAATAAATACTTAATCGGGTCATGGATGTTGAATTGTTTATTTTTCTGTGCACGGAAGGATGTGACTGTGATAAGAAATAATTGTTCAATAATAATGTAATGCGATCCAATTATAAAAATTGAAAATTTTGAAAAGAGTAACTACCGAGTTTCTTGCCGTGTTCTTCTCGGTAGCATCAACTTTGTGAACCGGCGGTAGATAAAAAATGTTATGACGTTCATTAAGCGTATACAAAATACCATATAATGAAAAAAATAAATGAATCTGAATCTGAATCTTTCTTTCACATCTAGCTGCATAAATACTGATAACACCAATAGTCAGTTCCAGCCCTGATTCCAGGGCTGTCCAAATGGATTGTCGTGCTACCTCTGCTAGCCCTCGCCAGCCAGTCGCGCGAGCTGTGCGCGACGTGCTCGAGGCGCGCCTGCACGCCGATGGCCGCGCGCTGCACCGAGTGCGCGCTCGGGACCACCGTGCGGAGCGATTCTAGAACCTTCGATTCGTCCGATTGCCGTAACCTGTCAATTTGACAATGTGATAAAGATTAAAAATGTATATAGATTATTAAGGATATATATTGGGTTAGATATAGGTAGGTATAGGGGAAAAAAGGATATAAGTGGTAATTTGATAATGTGCCAAATTTTCTTGCCAAAAAGTATAGATGGGATGGGTATTAGGACATAATGACAACCACATTCATTTTCAAACTTAAGTCTTGGCGGTCAAGTGAGGAATTCGTTGCTCTAATGCAATGCTAGCAAATATCACATAATTATTCTATAGGTACATCAAATGTTAACAATAAGTAGGTATATAAAAAGTTTTAAACGATGACTTTCGGGTGGCTTGAGAACATTCGTCACTGGGATGGCCACTAACCCCTCCATCAGTCTGCATAGGAGCAGCATGAGTATGCTCTAGAGTCTCTAGACCTCCCACAGTATGTGAGGGACCCAGTATTGGCCCGTGCCCAACAGTGGGTCGTATATGTGTTGCAGCTAGTCTGATCCTGGAATAAACCCTACCTGATGCGCTTCTGCTCCAAATGCCTGACGAATTCCGCCTCGCTGGGCAGCAGCAGCAGCACGGCCGCGCCCACCGCCGCCGCGCGCCCCGTGCGCCCCACCCTGCGGACACCCGCACCTTTACTTCCCCCGCATATTCAAATTTTAATCGCTGCGACCCATAGACGTCCCACTGTTGGGCACGGGTCTCCTCTCAGAATGGGAGGGATTAGGCCTTAGTCCACCACGCTGGCCAAGTGCGGATTGGCAGACTTCACATACCATCGAGAACGTTATGATGAACTCTCAGGCATGCAGGTTTCCTCACGATGTGTCCTTCACCGTTATAGCAAGTGACATTTTAATTTCTTAAAACGCACATAACTTAGAAAAGTCATTGGTGCGTGCCACTGGGGTTTGAACCCGGACCGCTCGAGTGAGAGGCGAGTTCGATAGCCGCTGGGCTGTCACCGCTTAATAAATATAAATAAATAAATATCTTGGACATTCTCACACACGCCCATCTGAACCCAAAGTAGGCGCGAGCCTGTAATATGGGTGTCAGAGACTGATATACTTACATACTTAGATATTAGATGACCCCGCAAACGTTGTTCTGCCATATGAAATGTCAAAGTGACGCGACACTTCATGTAAATGATAATTTATACAAAAATACTAAAATAATGTTTAAAAAACATTTTCCAGTGGACCAAATTGTGAATCTAAACCATTCTCGAATCCCCTTGAACACACACAAAAAATTTCATCAACCGTTTAGGAGGAGTTCACTGTCATACACACGTACACAAGAAATATATGTATTAGGATTTTAAATACATACTTAAATAGATATTATTAACATCCAGACACAGAACAAATACAAGTTTTCGTCACACGAATATTTGTCCTAAGTGGGATTCGAACCCACGACCCCTGGCGCAGCAGACAGGGCCACTACCGACTGCGCCATAAGATTGCTATCATAAGACAGCATTAAGCCATGTTGGAGGCTTTCGGGCTGCCGACAAAAAAGCTTCCGACAGGCGGATTGGCATCCACTCCGCCAATCTGCACTGCAGTAGCACTAAGGCCTTCTCAGTTGTAACAAGATAACCGTTTCCAGTAGTAGAGCGCAACAAAATATTTACAAGGTATTCCTTTTTAGAACTATTATGTAATACTTATGCATTTTTAACCGACTTCAAAAAAAGGAGGAGGTTAGTTTAAACCTGTGAACATAGTCGGTGACGGAGGCGGGGGCGCAGTACTGCAACACGAGGTCCACTCGGGGCACGTCCAGTCCCCTGGCAGCAACGTCCTACGAAAACAGTGTTTTTCTCTTACATTTGCGCAATATTATTATCGGCAGCAGTATTTCTTGGTTCTATTCAAACGGCACAGTCGTTAAGCCTTGTCGAAGACCTTCGGGTGGCTTGAGAACATTCGACACTGGGTTGGTCACTAACCCCTCCACCAATCCGCATTGGAGCAGCTTGGTGGAGTATGCTCTAGACCTCCCGCAGCAGTGTCTTTGGGGGAGACCCGTGCCCAGAAGTGGGACGTCTATGGGTCGCAGCGATGCGACAAAAAAATCTATACACAACATTCTTCATTTACGAAAGAAAACATCATCGGAAACCTAAACGACTCGAGGCAAGTGTTCGGAACCATGTTGGTGGCACCATGTCCGCATATCACATCGCACTATCAGTGCTCTTGATATCAGTGCTCGGCAGGCATGTTAAGAAACGAAAGAACGACTCTAAATGACAGCCGGACTAATAAAAACATAACCTAACCTTTTACCATTTCATACTACATCAATTATGTATGTTAATTTCTTTAATTGACAATGTTACCGCAATTTTTTTGATCAATAAGAGCATTGCCGATAGGTCCTCCCACAAAAACATATTCTGAATACGAATAAATAGCAAATTTTTAACTGTCCGGTTATTCATGAATATAAAACATGTAGTAAAAATTGTAATAAAAACAAATTAAACTTCACGTTTAATAGGACGGCGGGAAAATGACAGATTTGTGTAAAAAGCGTTTTTATCACTTATTAAAATACAAACCGCTTTATTATTAAGTATAATAAACATTGATTACGTCGTGCCTTTAAATGTTTATTCTCATTCACAATTTTAAAAACTAATTGTACCAGCCCTGTGAACGCAATTTATCCTCAATTGAAACTGAATTTCTGACATTTATTGCAATGCACACCATTAAAATAATATATTTTTTTTATATCTATTTATTTACAAGGACAACAATCCTAACCATCCATCATATACCTATATCAATGCCTGTGTAAGTGCATATCTAAGTCTAATGTCGAAGTTTCCAAAGAGTAATGTTTTCAGTAATTAAATGAACGGCGACTTCGTTGCATGTTTGGGTGTGTTATATGTATTAGGTATGTATGTAGATTGTGTGTACAAAATAATGTGTACATACAATTTGTTAGTCCGCTTCAGAACGTGAAGCGTACCTTAACAGCTGTCGCGGCGAAGCGTATAATAGCCCTCAAAATAAAATTATAGACCAATGCTTTCGCAACTTACTTCTCAACAATATTTGATTGATTTAGTTTAAGTGAGATTGATAATTATCAAGAAATAAAATATTGAACAGGAGCTTTGTATCGCGTAATGCGCACCATTCGAGCGGTAGCGGCGCCCCGCTGCGGGCGAGATTGGACGCGTTATAAACTGGCCATTGTGAGATGATTACCTCCGCCGTAAGGAACTAAGGAACATTGCGACACAGCGGCCGACCGCATCAAACGACCTTACGCTATTAAACTATTCGTAACATGAATTTAATTAAAAAACAATATTTAACAAATCTACTCCAGTTTCATTCATTTCGTATCGTTTAAAAAAATATTTGCTCGGTCTCAATTGGACAATTATATACAAGTAAACTGGATAAAAAGATACCTAACAGCGGTGACAGCCCAGTGGCTATCGAACTCGCCTCTCACTCGAGCGGTCCGGGTTCAAACCCCAGCGGCACGCACCAATGACTTTTCTGTTATGTGCGATTTAAGAAATTAAATGTCACTTGCTATAACGGTGGATAACAGTGGGACAAAAAAAAGGGTTGTGATGATGATGAAACTGGATATTGAGTTACTGCTTTGGATGTGTTCAGTAACCAATAATGATATTTTACCTTACATTTTATATCCATTCATTATCTACTATTCACACCATAGCTTAGTCCAATTCTAGGGGACTAATGTCCACAAGAATATAACCAAGGACTTAAATTCATCACATCGGACATTCATTATTATTCTAAATATACTGACTTATTCCAAGCATGGAAGCATGGCGCCGCCATTGCACATTCGTTAATATTAAAATCTGTATCAATCATTGTTTCCGTAAAATCTCATAGATAGTCACGGAATTCATCAAAATATTCTTAAGAAGATAATTCTAACTACCCGGAATATTAATACCCTACATATATTAATTTAGTTTTGTTTGTCTATATCGAAAACAATTCAACCGATTGTAATAAAACTATGTTGGTATGTTGTTTTGTGTACGCTCATCCCATCTAATCGCCTAAACATCCCAGTTATAATATGTTCCGGTATGATGTCGATACTCTTATTTTAATTGTTTTATTTGGCATTCAACGCATGCGGGTACTGTTAGTTATTAATAACACTCAATCCACCTGTATCAAGAGCTTTTGTAAGGCCTCTTGCCATTGTGATATCATGCGAAATTGTGAAGTGAAGTGTAAAATATCACGGGTACAAAAAATGATATGAACCGTGCAGCAAAAAATGGTAAGAGCTTAAAAGTTTGCCATTCTTAACATTTTGCAATTTTATAAAGCCCGTTAAGTGAACGTCCATTTAGAAGCTCACCAGTTACATATTAAAATTCAAACCAAGTATCAGTTACACCATGACATGCAACTCTATATACATTGGAACTATTTTGCCATTTTTTTCAGATAGAAAATCATTAGGTCGGTAGTTACGTTAGTATTATGGAAACAAACTTAGTTATAGATAAACGTTACATGCATTTTCCACCAATCAGGTATTGATTAAACTACATACTAATTATACTGTTGATTTTTTTTTAAAACCTTTTATAACTTTTTTTTTATTTTCGTGCATTGTCATGGAACCAAATACGTGTGCCGAATTTCAGCTGGATGGCTTCAGTGGAAGTGGATGAAATATTGATTGCAAGATTCCAGGCATACATACATACATACATACATACGAGTGAAGTTAAATAAAAGCTTTTAATAATAAAAAAAAAGTACACGAGAATCCAGCTTATATCTTCATATTATGCATTAAGTGTACTCACGGTACAAATGAGCAATCCACGCCTTGCTTGTCGGAACTGTTTGAAGACTTCCATTCGTCGCTCATGGGGCATGGAACCGTGTAGACTGAAGATGTCTACATCTACTGGCACTAACGAACCTTCCTCTGGCTTCTCATAATCCATTTCAAACTCAGATTCATCAGAGGTATTGGAATCATCCTAAAACAGACAATTCATGTCATCATTAAATCTTTTCCAGTTTGAAAAATTTTTCAATAGGATATTTTGACTCTTTTTTTTAACATCAAAGCGATTTTTCATGTCAAATTTGAATTTAGCAAATGAAACCAGCAAATTGATGACTTTATTTCTTATTTATAAGAAAATACTTCCGAATACAGAACCAACAAATTACCTCATCATCTTTAGCCTTTTTCTTTTTACTTTTAAACTTTTTAGAAGCATCTTTCTTCTTGTCATATTTTCCAGTTAGAACAGTTTCTATCAATTCGGCATGGTAGTCTACCATTTCCAAAGTAGCCATAAATACAATCATTTTGCCCCCCTTCTTATTTAACACGCAGTGCTCTATGATGAGGGAACACAAGGTTACTAATCTCAATTTCATTGGCACGACAAGGAATGTTTGGTTTACAGTAGCTGGAAGTACTAACTCATCTTCTTTTATTGCCGTTTGCACTGCTTCCATGAAATTATTGCTAGTATTTACCGGCATAGTATTTACTTCTGCTTCAGTTTCCTTGGTAACATCCTCAATTTGCTTTTTAACTTCAAGCTCTTTTTGTACTTTAAAATATTCATAATCCGAACCACTATCACTATCTTCTTCAGCTAATTTGCTTTCCTGGTTCTGCGTTGATCTTTGTTTATTTCCATTCTTATCATCACTAGGTACCTTACTGGAATTACTACTAATCGAATCCGAATGTATAGAGCCATTGAAAGCTTTTAAACCTAAAAATACAGTAAGTTGTATACTTATTTAATTATTCAAATGATTCAAACATTTATTAAAAGTCTTACAGTGAAAACGATATAATTCAATAGAACAAACCTCTTTTAGATGACTCAGTAACATCATGTGTGAATTTACTATTGGATTTTCTTAAATCTTCTACGGAATCTTCTTCAGAGTTACCACTACTGTCTTCGTCATGATTAGTGTCTCGATTATCTTTAGGTACACTGTGCGTTATTTTGTTTTCTTTTGAAGACAACTTCTTTACTATTTCATTATTAATGAATAATTCAGTATGCAGAGAGCCATCGAAAGCTTTCAAACCTATTAAAATTCCAAATTTAATTAATCATTTAAATAACATCTTAAATTTAACTATACATAGACTTAACAAATGAAATCAATATACAAACCTCGTTTAGATAAATCAACATTATTACTGTTGTTGTGTTTTGCCTTATTTTCCACCAAATCTTCATTATAGCTATTAACGGATTTATTGATTGCTTCTTGATTGAGTAAGTATGTCTTATCTTCTGTATTATTTTCATCATTACTGTCACTTTTCTTGGGTTTTAAAGAGTCAGCCACTACTGCTTTACCTTCAG
Organism: Carterocephalus palaemon; assembly: GCA_944567765.1. Taxonomy (NCBI): domain Eukaryota; kingdom Metazoa; phylum Arthropoda; class Insecta; order Lepidoptera; family Hesperiidae; genus Carterocephalus; species Carterocephalus palaemon. The sequence continues at coordinate 10,444,486 of OX155641.1, read as the reverse complement.
CAGTATCTACAAATACGGGCTCCTTCATAGTGATACCGGCTAAATTTTCAACAGCCTGCAGTTAAGAAAATAAAAGTTTATATGTTTTTATCATATTAATATTCGTTTATTCTCAAAACTCAATATTATAAGTATATAACAATATCAATTTAAGTACAATATCTTTACCTTCGTAAGAGTTGCAGATAAAAGAATAGTTTGCCTTTCTGTAGACAGTAGAACTTCTGTTAATTTATGTGTGTTACTTTTTTCTTCAGTGTTTGTTTCAGAACTTTGTGTTTCTTCTTCGTCATTGGTATTTTTTTTACCCATTGATTGTTTTACAATATCCAGTGGGTTGTATGTGGCAGCTTTTTTATGGTCTTCAATCGCTTTTACGATTGCTGCCACATCTTTTTCATAACCCATATCTAACAATCTATCTGCTTCATCTAATATTAAGATGCTAAAATATGTATGAAGTAAGCATCTAAAATTAAAACTGTCAACAAACTTTAGGATGGAAATTTATCTTATGAGATAATTTTACACTTACCCAGTTTTCGCAAAATTCAACGAATGCGTGTGCCTTAGATGATCATTTATTCTTCCAGGTGTCCCTACTAACACATTAAGACCTTTTCTTAATCTGGCTTTTTCAGCTTTACGTTTCTGACCTCCACTAAGTAATCCCGGTACAATCCAAATAAAAGGCTATAAAAAGCAGTTACATGAGTATATTGAGATAAAAGATATATTTATCATTTTTTAAATATGATGAACCCTCCAAAACTTTTATTTACTTAATTATCATGTGTTAATCACCATGATACCAAAATATTTATAAGGAACTTATATGTATTTTTACTGTAACTGTACAAATTTTTACTTTATGAAATTTCTGAAACAATTTCTTATACCTTATATATATCTTATACTTTCCATAAGTTATGTTACAAGAAAAATTAATTTACCTTAGTTAGTTTGACAAACAATTCATATGTTTGGACTGCTAATTCTCTAGTAGGCACTACAACCACTACCCGAATGCCATCATGTCTGTTTACTTTTGGCCTGATAGCCTGCAAAGCTTCTATAGCTGGAAGAGCATAGGCTATTGTTTTACCTGAACCTGTTTGAGACCTGGAAAAAATAGTTACTCAGAGGTGGCTAAGCAGTCGGCCTCTCATTTGAGAGGGTCCAGGTTCAAAGCGCAGCACACAACATGCACACACACACAGTATGCATTCTAAGTACAAAATACAAATACTCTCTATTGTACACAAAAAAAGAAAACAAGCAACAATGGTGGTCAACAGCGGTTCAATGAAAGGATTGTAATCTAAGAATATTTCTGTGGTGGTTGTGAAAGTTCGAAAGCGGATACAATAAATTTGATTGGTGTGTTTTTCAATACCTCAGTAAAAAAATATGGCCAATTCCAAATGGCAAAAATAACATTATTCCTACAATACCAAGAACTTTATTACATATTACAATTATATTTTCAAAGACAGTTCATTTAGAAAGTAGATTTACTTAGGGAGTCAATAAGTAGACTAGTTTTTTTTAAATAAATGAATGACCAGAGCCTACTTTACAAATTACCTTTGGAATGATTCTATGCATTTGTTTTACACTGTCTAAATGATAAAGCAGTAATAAGAAAATAACAGACTGGTCAAATAAATTGGAGGTACAGTCCTGGGGTTTGAAAAAAATGAAACAGAGGACATTTTATTTAAGATTAAGAAAACATTGGTAAGACTTGAAAATTAATTGTAGTTGGACAATAAAGAATAGAACTAATTATTTTTATGTTTTTATTGAACTTCAACCAACATATTTCATGTTGACGACACAAGAGGTTTACTACCAAAAGAATAAGAGTAAACTGAAAATCTTGAGTCCACCCAGGTGGACCATGAGCAATCAATACCCATTCTGAAATAGTGAACAAAAAATGTTTCTTGTTGCGAGTTCCACTCAGGACAAATATTTGTGTGACAAACACTTGTATTTGTTCTGGGTCTGGATGTTAATGTATTTAAAAATATCTATGTATGTATATCAGTCTCTGACACTCATATTGCAGGCTTGCGCCTACTTTGGGCTTAGAAGGCCGTTTGTGAGAATGTCCAGGATATTTATTAAAAGCTGCCAAAAAAAAGATTTTACTATAGCAATCGAATTTTGAGCTCTGCAAACATTGTATTTTTCAAGAGATCACAAATATATTATTTTCATTTATCCCAACAACAAAATGGATTATATTGTGTTATATATACACACTATTTTCATGATTAAAGGAATGTAGAACTACTAAGCCTTACTTATGTGAAACTAGTGGACGCCCGCAGCTTCGCTCGCGTAGAATTAGACCCATTAACGACGTCTGCCCGCGTTCGGGTTGCCCACTTGATTTCAAAAACTGCAAAGTTTCATACTAACTTTGCACCCCCGTTTTACCCCCTTAGGGGGTGAATTTTCAAAAATCCTTTCTTAGTGCTCTCCTACGCTATAAAAGGAACCCATATGCAAAATATCAAGTTTCTAACCCTTATAGTTTAGGCCCTGCGTTGATATGTCAGTCAGTCAGTCAGTCACCTTCTCCTTTTATCTATATAGATATGCAGTCATATTTCATTTACACTGAGGCTGACAGTAAGACTGCTCATACAGCAGAAAAATCATAATAATTGCTAACTTACAGATTCAATATATAGCTATCTTACCTAATCAACACATCTCTTCCTTGCAAAATAACTGGGATGGCCTTTTGTTGCACTGACATAAGTTCAGTCAGATTCATGTTCTGCTGTAGATTTGCAACACTGTGAGGATGTATATTTAAGTCTGCAAAAGTTCTACCTGCAAACACCTTCTCATGGACAGGTTTTACTGCTCTTTGTCCAATCCTCGGTACCTCAGGGTTGTTTTTGAATAGTGACGATATCCAAGCACCGCTTCTCGGTTTTTGCTTTACCTGTAATTCATCACTGAGTTGTTGATAGTCCTGTCCTTTAAATTTCCCTTTATTTTCACTGAGTTCTCGCAGTTTTGTTGCTAAATCGTTTGGCTGAGATGGTTGTACACTTGACAACTTGGGAATCTTCTTCTGTGGTTCCTCAAACTTTCTCTTGCTAAATGTTAATTTTTCTGCATTCTGTGGCCTTTTCCTGGCAATTATTTTCCCACCAATATTTGGTTTAGTGGCAAACTTATAGCCCTCAAAGTTATTCTGGGTTTCTCTAACTTTTTTCACAGTCTAAAATTTTTAAACGTCTCATTAAATAGGTAATGTTATTTTCATACCAAATGAAGCTAAATGAAAAAACAATAATAATACCTGTTTAGCTACAGAAATATTCAGCTGTAAATCATCCATGATGTTTTATATAATCTTAAAAATCATAAGAAAACACTACAAAGTTTAATTTCTTTAGAGGTTAAAAATCACATTTTCACTGTGTTTCACATGCTGTTGTTATTGTGTCATCTGTCAGTCAAACATAAAAGGTAACAGAAATCTAGTAAAAAAATTGTTTCTCGCTCTGCTGTCAATGATCTGATTCAGCCGGACAGATAGCACATAACAGCCCTTATCAGCAGGGGTCTATGGGTCTCTAGAGTTTCCGTGGTCCTATAGCAATGTACTATTAACATTATAATAGTACATGTAAGAAGTCTGCGTATTGATTTGGTAAGGGGGTTAGGAGCTTCATAAAATAAAACAATATTATTGGTTGAGGGTCAAGTCTCAAACTCAAGTCAACTCACTTTGAGGCCTTTGGCAAAAAGCATTTTTGCCAACACACCAACAGACTCTTATGTATGATAAATAGTCATTAATATAATTTATGTCACACTCTACGTCTGAGTTTACACTGATAAGTGCCTTACTTTTTAGTTGAGTTGAACATCTTGGGGTCTACGGGTTTCTTATATTTCTCTCACTACACAAGCAGATCGAAATCATCACTGTGTGAAATTGGATAATGTTGGTCTAGGAGTATGCATACAATTCATTCCAAAGAAATTTTAAATTCTATGGATAACTCAGACCTAGTTCTGTTACATTAATTATTGTGCAATATTAATAAAATTAAAACTAAATTAAATTAATTAACTATAACTATAGTTAAACATTTTAATGTTTGTGTGCATTAGGTCCCCATGGGCCAAGTCTTAACTCCAGAAGCTGTAAAGCTATAATTTTAGCTTAGTCTCTTGTACTTTTGATGTTTATTTTTTCTGCAGACTCAGCCACCGCACCAGCCTTGGCTGCTTAAGCATGGATATGCGACGGGGCCAGCGTATCGTAGCTTCCAGTTTCATTTCATCATGTTTCCGGTTTTTCAGAATTCCAACATTATTGAACGTATTACAAATTTTCATTTATTATTTAGGCTCTTCAATAAAAGATCACTAAGTACTTTCTATTCATATTAATTCCTAAAAGAACAATTCTGGGGGCTTTGCAAAATTCTGCCGCACAGAGCCTTCGACTAGCTTAGGCTCACTGCTACCGAAACTACTCTACTAGGCATAGGTAAATTAGTCTTCTAGTTACGTAACATATTGTCATAATTTTGTGTCCACAACTTCTGTAATAGGTAGGTAGTACTTAAGTAATTTATTATGAATATTTAATAATTTAATCCATCCTTTTGTAAAACCTAAACCTAGTTTGTACGAAGGGCGGACCTAATGCCCTTTGGAATTCTCTGTTGCAGGTGGTTTAAATTCTAAAACAGGAAAAACTAAAATACAAAATCAGTAACCTGTTGGTTGGTTAGTTGGGGTCCAGGAGAAGAATTTATGTACACCTGGCGTACGTGGTGTGTATGTAGCAGTATTTAGGTACCTATACACGATGCAGATAGGATGGTGAAGATGAAATTATGTACATAATAATATATATTAATATGATATAGATAGAAGATATTTCCATGAGAAATACCTATAGCTAGTTCCTTTGTAGGTACACCTGTTTCTATCTTTTTTTTTTTCGTTTCTATTTCGTGTAATTGTGTAAGTACATAAATATTAAAAAAAAAAAAATTTATATGATTTTATGTGTAAGTATACGACATTATGTATTATTACATGAAAATTTTATTTTGCGGTAGGTAAGTACTAAATGAAACTAGACGAAATTTTAATCTTTTATTTGCCAAAAATGGCTATTACAGTACAGTTGAGCAGTAGATTAGTGGGCACGCGTCGCGGATACAGCATCACGTGCCGCCGCGTGCCGACAAAACATTGCTTTATGACGCCTATGGGGTGGAATAAATATTTGTAATCCCAAAACCCATGTTTATACATTACGAGCCCTCTATTGGTTATGAATGTGGATCATTTAAGACATAAAAGTGAAATTTATCGCTACGGAAGCAGAAAAATATCTTAGTTCGGAGTAAAATTAAGAAGACATTACATATTTTGGTTCTATTTAAATTTTGATTAGGTTTATGATTGTTTTTACGCAGCGGACACTAATTTGTTATTAGGTACTAGTGGACGCCCGCAGCTTCGCTCGCGTAGAATTAGACCCATTAACGACGTCTGCCCGCGTACGGGTTCCCCACTTGATTTCAAAAACGGCAAAATTTCATACTAACTTTGCACCCCCGTTTTACCCCCTTAGGGGGTGAATTTTCAAAAATCCTTTCTTAGTGCTCTCCTACGCTATAAAAGGAACCCCTGTGCAAAATTTCAAGTTTCTAACCCTTATAGTTTAGGCCCTGCGTTGATATGTCAGTCAGTCAGTCAGTCAGTCAGTCAGTCAGTCAGTCAGCTTCTCCTTTTATATATATAGATTTACGAGTAGAGTTTATCAACATCAAACACTTCAGACAGGTGATATTAAATGAAACAACCTTTTATATATACATAAAGCAAATTATATTGTCTGCATATTTATTTATTAGGTCTATTGGGTATACAATTCATTAGCTTCCGCTAATGTAGGCATTGCAGGACACGGGCTCTACTAACATCCGAGATCGCCTAGAACTTAATCCGCTATTTGGAGATTTAATTATGTGCTTCTATGATTTTTTTATCTAGGGCCAACACAAGAGCTCGCCTAAGTAGGTACCTACTCATGATACATAGGTAATTGCTGAAGTTCGGCCTCTCAATCAAAAGAGTCCGGATTTAAATCCCAGTGGCACGAACCAAAAAATAACTTGTAATAGTATATTACTAGTACCACGGACTACACACTATCTAGTACTTACACTAATACAAATGTAGATATGAAAAGTGCCTATTTCGATTTTCGGATATAGATATAGTCCTTTTTTTACTTTAAGTCAAGTTACAATACGAGTGAAATCACCCCAGTCAACATTAAATCGCAAACGCTTGAAAAATAGGAAGCCGCAGAATCCGTGCTCTTGAAATTCAGCGAGCATACACATTGGACGGGGAAGAGATCGCCCGAGAGAGGCGTGAGGGCGCGACGTGATTACCGCCGGCCAACCGGCACGACCCACCCGACACCGTGGCTATGCAAGCACAGAAAACGGAATCGCTTTTTGCCACCGCTATAACTATACGGTGCTATAGGTTACATGTCCGTAGGGGTCGAAGTAGTACTCGTATGGATAGATAGATGCCGGATGTTAGCACTGGTACTACGGTTCCGATTCGCATTTTTTGCCTTTCCTGATTGTTGTTGTTTTTGTTCTTGAATATTCAAGTATATACCTAGAACTAATTTTAACCTATTGGGAAAAATTGAGGTCGTGTTTTCAAAACAAAATGATTTATAGGTGCTAGGATTTAAAAAAGTTGTTTGTGATTTTTTATATTATTAACATGAGACTGTTGTGTATTCGTGATATTATCTGTTAGGTACTGCCATTTCTTTGTTTCCAAAGATACTGGAATGGTGAAGCGCTGCCATTAACATTGAATTTGTCATCTAATGACAATTCAAAAGATCAATAATCAATGGTAAAAAATCTCAGCTAAAAATAACATTTCTTTACTCTTCTAAAACATTCGTGACATCATTTTTTGCGACCCTCGCAAAAATGGCACTTAAACCCACGACCTGTAAAGAAGCTATAGCCCGCTGGGAGAAAAATAAGGGTGAGGAGGCGGCAGAGGCTAAGGTGATAGAGCTGCAGTTCCAGTGGCCGCCGATTGAAAAGATGGATGGAGCGCTTTCCACGCTTGTCAATTGCGAGTTAGAATTTTATATTTTACTAAAATTACCTGCTGGAAACAGTTCTCTTTTCACAACTGAGAAAGATTCGAGTGTACTCCACCACGCTGCTCCATTGCGGATTAGCCGGATTAGTGGCCAATTATCAGAAGTTTTAGACCGCTCGCTGTGTCCCTAGAGTACTACAGATACGTATATTTTTTCTGAATTGACAAAAAATCTCAAAAAGTCTCAATCTGTTGAAAGTTAAAAACGTATATAAAGCTTTGGCAACCTTATTTTTTAACTCGACCCACAAATCTTGAACTTAAGTTACTTTAAAATAAATTAATTTAAATTAAGCATTTCTTCACTTTTTGCAGAAAGCTAAGCCTTTCATCGAATATGATCGATAAAATAGCAGGTATAGCTGGAATGAAATGCATTAAGATCTTGTCACTAGGAAGAAATTACATAAAATCCCTGGCAGGAGTCGTAAGTAAATTTAGATATTTGTAGGTAATCTCTCTCTGTGATCTTGGTCAAGGTTTAAAATAATGATATGAATATGTAGAAATATTTTAGAAAATCTTACCTAAAGCCATCTTTTATAAATTGTTTTTTCTTTATAATTATGTATGTATTTACTACTTTAAACAATATTTTATTTATATACGTATGTTTAGGTACTTTGTTTCATTTTTAAGTAAATTTTACCTGTTTTATCAGGAAACTGTTGCTGATACATTAGAAGAATTGTGGATCAGCTATAACCCCATAGACAAAATGAAAGGCATTGGAGCACTTAAAAATTTGCGCGTTCTTTACATGTCTAACAATTTGATCAAGGAATGGGTAGAATTCAATAGGATGCAGGTAAATAAAGTTCTACTTTCTACTATAATAATATCTACGATTGGACTTCTTTTCACCAAAACACACGAGACCTTTAATAAATGTCGGCACGAAAGTGTAGCTTTAAACAAAATTCAGAGTGGATAGCTGCGCATAGACGTAATATGAATACTGTGGAGATTTAACTTTTCATTAAAATTTTTTTAGGAGTGTCCATCTTTAAGAGACCTTGTGTTTATTGGAAATCCCATTTGCGAGAATCAGCCCGACGTGGAAACGTGGCGCACACAAGCCTCCAACCGCCTGCAGCAGATCACAAAGCTTGACGGCATACCAATCCTCAGAGAAGGAGAATAAATGAACTTAATAAGAGGAACGTCAAAATTCCAAAAAACAATTGAAAATATACCTAAATAAATTAATAAGCACATTGTACAAAACAATTTCTTTAAGTAGGTAACTTTTTAGATACGTCCAAGAGTAAATAGAGCTTTTAAGCATATCGATTACTTAGGATCTGAATAAACGTTAAATTTAGTCTTCAAATAAATTAAATAATTTGTTCCTAAGTACTCCTGCACTAGATTATTTTCAATGGAGCAGCCGACTAGACGAATACAGACTTCAAATAGGTATAGAATGCAATTACAAATTTGCAAAAAATCCAGTAACAAATTTAAGTGTTGTTTACTAGCGTAACGATATACCTAATTTATTATTCTATTGGTAAATTAGCTAGTATTGATTATAATGGTAATTTAAACATATTTAGCACTGGGCAACTTCAATATAATCGACTTGCACGTCATCTGTCTATTAGTTTATGCAAGTTATGTGACGGCAAGATTGAACTCCCTATTAGGTATCTTTCGAATATCCCATAAATTACTTATTGGTTTTTTGATTTCCTTAATTTTTTCCCTAAAGTGCCTACCTAGGCACTTTCATTCACTGGTAGGTATTTTTCCAGTAGGAGCCTTCAGTCAGACTGAGCTTCATCTTTATGGGTAATGCGTTGGCATTGTGCAGGCGGTTTCAATTCGTCATACGTCTCAAAGGCGACTTAATAGCCTGCTTAATTCGCGCCAAAAGGAAATGCGAATAAGAGGGTGGCAGTTGTAGAAAGGCCCTTCCTCGGCGCTCGCCCCATGACTCCGTCATTGTGTTGCCACTAATAAAATTTAATGATGTAAACGGATAGCGCGAATTTATCTAACTCAAGCACTGGGCCGGGATGGACGAGGGGAAGTCAATTAAGGACAATAGACACAGAACATTAAATTATTGCTGTTACATGATATTATTGAACACAACTTTTGAAGATTTAAGATACGAAGGATATAAGTTAGTCGAGTGGCATGATCGTTATCAAAGTTATATAATTTACTATTGTATTAATTCCAATTTGGCGACCTATAGTTGTTGGCTTGTCTTGCTTAAATGCAATAAAATTCAGTACAAAACTTGTGGCATGGATTGGTAAACTTAAACTTGTGGCATTGGATCCATGGTAGGCACGTTAAGTCCTACAACACCAATTCTTCATTTCACAACATACCTATTGATGTCCAATCAGTAGTGTTCACAGAACCCCTAGAATTAAAGAATATTTATAAAGCCACTGCTTTCAAGTTTCTAAACACAATCTACCAATCGACAAGTACCTTAGTAAGATTGAAAGTGAATCTAATTGATTCGGAACCTTATGGCAAATGGTAGAGTTCGAACTAACAAAATTAATGGTGGTTCGATAGTCACACTTGAATAGTATTCAATTATTAAATGGAACCCGCTCGTTTTGTGCTAGGCGTAATGGTCTGATAATTGTCCACAATGTCCACCCAAATAGAAGTAACCCAGTTAATGACTAGTAGGCTCGCACCTTCCCTTGCTATACTAGTTTGATCGTTGGGTTTGGCTGAAATTTTATTAAAGCATTTTAATACATGAGTATCTATTTAATAAGCTCTGTGTCTAGGTACCTACTATTAGAAGTTAAAACATGATAATCGTATTTTGTGTTAAAAACTCTGTAAAATTTAGTCTGAGTTTTTAAAGAAGGCACATGATAAATTAGTTTCGTTAGTCATTTTCCTCTATCGTATAACTTTAGTAGATACCTTCTTAATATTATTTGGTTGATAGAATTTACGCCCTACATTTATATTGCGAATTGCAATCGTAGAGTAGAGACCATATACATATACAATAACGTAATGTAGGGATTATAATTTTTTAACTCTACCTGCCCAGCATCCCCTGGACCAGATTTAAAAAGAGACTCATCGGCTTAGGACTCATCAGACCAATGCAGATGTCCGTAGGTACCAAATAAAAAATATAATTGTCCGTCCGTAAAATTATTGTAGTGTTAAGTGTACGAATGAGGAAGCCACACTCATCCATTATTATATTATTAACGCACCAATCGACCCAATTTTGATTTCTATGTGACATTTGGATTACATGCCATGCCACGTAGCCGGCGGCGCGCGGCCATTTTGTGACATCTGTCGTCGAATGTGTTACGAACTATAAAATTCAATTTCCCCAATCGGCTAGCTCGCCACATTTATTATTCATAGATCGGTACGTAGACGCCGGGCCACTAGCAAATGTGATTTTTTACGTGAAAGAATATAAAAAGATGGCATACCCATAGCTTTGAGTATTTACCTACCTACCTAACATTAAAATTTACTGATTTCAATTACCTATTCAATCTTCTTAATATATATATTTCTTGTTTACGTGTAAGTATGACAGTGAACTCCTCCTAAATGGCTGGATAGATGTTGATGAATTTTTTTGTGTGTGTTCAAGGGGATTCGAGAATGGTTTAGATTCACAATTTGCTACACTGGAAATTTATTAGAATTATTTTAGTATTTTTATTTTTAACCGTCGTTCATTATGACGCGAGCGTCACTTTGACATTTCATATGGCAGAGCAACGTTTGCGGGGTAAGCTAGTATAGATATATATTTTTTACGATATCTCGTTGCGTAATGCAAAATATACCTATGTATTTTTATTCCATTTTACTCTTTCGAGCAATATGCGTTTAACGTTGGTTTACTCGCATCACATGCAATGAATTCAATTAAAGACTGGGCATTGAATGAATCAGTGCACAATCTAATCTAAAACTTCAAATAAAGCATTCGGTTAGCTTTCTTTTGATGAGCCATCAATAATTTTGCACGATTTCGAATCGTACGTTCACGATGGGCAGGTATTTCTAGTCGGGTCACGCCACTGCTCAGTTTTAATAATAAAATGCCGCCGATATCCATTTCAGTAATGGCTATATCGTCGTAGCTGATCGCCAGTGATTTAAATGTATGATCGGAATCGGTCGGTTACTTCACCCAGCCAATAAATCAATCCATGTCGTCGGTAATGCACAATCCATTTGCTCGCATGTAGCCTAATTGCTGTTAGCGCCGCCCAATGGCCACATTAGTTAGAAACGCTCCCCACGCCCGCCCAGCGCCCCTTCTGAACAAGCTCGCTTGAGCCGTTTCAGTTAGCCTACTGGAATGTAATAGCTGATTTTCTAGCTCACGAAGCTAACCAGGGCAAACGGCCGCGCTTACGACACTTAAAGGCGGAGAAAATGGCTTAAGTGCTTTCTCTATTATGCTTAAGGTCGCTCGTGAAAAGGATAATTTTCAACTCTCCAGCGCAGTGGGGGCCCGGACGAATGTTGGCTTAACGTGGATACGGCAAAGGTATTTTTTTAATTTTTAATTTTAAAATTTATTTATATTTCGTGGTTAAGAGATAATGATATTTTTTACCTACTATTTAGTATTGAAGTACCTAGGACTTTAACTTTTAAATATTTTTTAGTTTTATGTTATTTTTGTTATTAGTTTGATAAAAAACCGTTTTATCGAATCAAAATAACGTATAAGTATTACCTAGGTATCAATTTATTAGGTGCAATTACCTTTGTTTATCAAGCTGTCTTTGTCATAACTGAGAAGGCCAGTTATACCTAATATTTGTATAAAACCCTAAGGAATAGTAAATTGAATAAACGGACATTCCGTCAATGCCAACGTCAAGTGAGATATAATATATTTTTAAGTCGGGTAACCTATTGTCGCGGGAGGGTCGCGAATAAAGCTTTCCAACAAACAATAGTTCCGGCCCTTTGTCGCCGCAGTAAAGCAAACATTAGTAGTTGGGGCTTTGTGCCCGCGGATCGGCTTAAGAGGTTACGGCCAGATAACTTCCACTTGCCCTCGTTACCTTTTGTTTGTTTGATATATTTTTGTCTTCCACTCCTGTCTTTTTGTAACTCCCATACATATAGGTAAATTTATTCCACTCGCTTTTAAGTGTTTCCTCTGCCCTGGGAGGTTCCAAGCTTTGTTTGCCTAAAATATTGAGCAAATAGGTAAATAGACATACTTGAATCATTTTGTATAGAAAAACTACACGATTTCACTGAATAACTCCATGGATTTTTATATAAGCAACCCATTGACGTTCCACTCCTCACAGACAAATCTGCGGGAGGTCTACCACGCTGCTCCAATGCGTATTGGTGGGGGATTTCTATATATTTTATATGTGTATTTCAAAAATAGATATATCGAAACAAAAACCGAAGCATGAGTTTCGTAGCACAGGCGTAGCAGCGTTTTAAGCTCTACAGCTGTCCTAGCTGTAGAGCTAGGACAGCTGTATCTACTAGGAGCAGTGTAATAGTAGTATCGACGATGTCGATGACAGTCCAAGGTAGGTACAAGTACGTCTTTCCATTGAATCACGATTGATACAGCTAAGTAATTAAAAACATTACTTACACAAGACACTTAGATAACCTTCTTAAGTACTCGCACTTAAGAAAACCGTGAAACTAGATTAAAAACAGGAAAGTCACGATCGTATCATAAATTACTGTTTCAGCATTAACACCTACTTTCCATAATAGCCGATAAACCAAATTTAGTTTTCATGTTACGCACCCTCCGCAGCTACTTATATAATAATGTATGATCAATGGAGAATAATCCCATTGTGTGTCGAGCACACAAAAAACCATGTCTGAATTACTCCGCTACGCTCGCGCTAATATCTCCATTACATTAGGCAAGCGCATTGTCGTAACTTCAGTGGTGTTCCATCAACGCATTGCAAAAGGATTAACCGTCAATCGGTGACAGTTGTCGAAAAGACAAAGAAAGCGCGTGCATTCCGGAGTACGTATAATGGTTTGTGTTTATTTAATTTAAGTCACTGGCAGCACAATAATGGCGTGTTCTCCGCTTCAAGCCGGAGCGCCTCGGGGCAATAAAATTAATGAAGCGTAGAGATGGGACCATTTTACTTGTATTATTCGTCTCCTGCGGCCGGAGACTGAAGCGAATGTCCATTAGTTCTGTTTTAACATGTTAGCGAGGTTGAAACGTTGTAAATGCGATTTACTTTACAGAGAGGGTGGAAAAGTAGCCGGAGAGATTCGGTCACGATCGATAGTCGATACGATTCATTGGGATTTAAAGGGAAGTTTATATAGGGTATCTACGGCTGGCGGATGCTAAGAGACTTTCAGCGTTTTATTTTTTAGTCTGAAGACTTTATTGATATATCAAATAGGCAGATTAATCGGTCTACGCAAATTAATGGCAATTGTAATCTGATAGAATTCACCAAGTAGGTACTGACGCGACTCTAAGTAAAAGATGCAAAAAAAGTCTTTATTGTTTCATACCTTATTTGACACATTATCGCCCCAATTTTTCAATTTCACCGATATGACTTGAGACAATCGTAGTATTGTAGGAAATATTTTCGGATGCAAATTTCGTAGAGTTAACTGTAGGGCGTACGATTTTATTTTATTTTATTAAAGATTTATTAGAATGATTTAATAGACATTTATTACTCACGTTCTTCAAAATTCGACTAACCTTGTAAAACTTGAAAAAATAGAGACGACATGAAATTACGAGTATATCTACACTTTGATGATTTCGTATGCGAGTGAAATTCAAATTCGAGTCTCTATGACTTAGCAGTAATAAGTAAGAATGCATTAAGATGCAGTTTACTTCAGGGTCAAATAAATTGTATCTACTGGATAATCTACGATGTCTACGCGGCTACGCGCTCTACGAAAAAAAAATTTGTGAGGCGTTTAGTATGTAATTAAAGAATTTGGCGTGAGTATTTATTTAGGAACTGTGTTGTGATTGTATTGTGTACTGAAAACTACTTTTTAAAAGGCAAAAAATATTTATGTAAATCAGTAATGTTTACAAATTTAAATGGACCTCTAGTCGTAAGCTCTACTTGTAGCTAAGCAGAGGCGTCCAGTTTCATGGGAAATCTACATATTATGTAATTTTATTACATGAAATGGTAGGTACTGTTCATTCATAAAAAATAATACAAAATCTAAATGAGATAAGCAAAGGTAATTAATATACTTGAAAAGGAAGTTCATTTGAGTTAAAGATTATTTTAGGCCGTAAAACAGTTAAGCATTCAAAATAATATAAAAAAACAGGAGTACTTACCAATTATACATTATTTTGTAACTGAATTAGGCATCATTCAGTTAGATCATTTACAGTCAATTAAATGACTTGAAAACGCCGTTTTTCTGGATACATCCGAATTTGGTGCCAGTTTTAGAAACTCGCGATGAATTAGGTGCCTTTACTTTACATTAATCTGACATAATTTCGTTTTAATGAAGACATGTAGTTAGAAATATGTATTCATAGTAAAGTATCGGACCCGATCCGCAAACAATAGGGCATTACGCCGCATTATGGTAGCTGATGGCACCCGATGATCAAACGACTGAGCCGCATAGAACGCGCGTTGGAATCGCGATAACATCTTAATCTGCGAACTTCATTCGCCCCTATCACGGCTGCTGTTAAGCGAAGAGTACTATTTCACGCTTACTGATTAAAAGTTTCTGATATCAATATGTCCACTTATAAAACACTAAGTCCTAAAGTTTCAACAGCTGTATAAATAACAACTTTCCCCGCGGCTCCGCTTGCGTCATTTTGTTTTGCGTGCAGAATTACCTCCACCATCAAGAACTGATAGAGAATAGAATAAACGAATGAAAAGAATACAATTTATTTTTATTTAATTTTTATTATGCATAATGATTAAATTAAATAACCAATTGACTCGATAGTAAAGGCATATTATTACTAATCAAAGTCTAGCTTCACCTGCAGATCGGCTGATTATAATCTGAGATAGCCATCAATCGATTAAAAACGATTGATGTCTATATATCGATGCAATTTTCTAGGTTAAAATGTAGACTATGTTACTTTCCATGCCCTGTACCTACCTACTACATTTGTGCAAAAACATACATCACTCCAGCATTTTGTTGAGTAGGAGAAGAAAGACAAACCAACAAAAATAATCGATTAAAATTATTACCTACGGGTTTTTCTCAATTACGTGGGAAACGTGCAATTTTCCGGGATCAATATACAGCATATCGATCCAGCATTCCGTTGAGGAGAAGGACTAACCAACAAACACACTTAATAATAAAACTCAATTATTAGTAAGGATTAAATATTTTAATAATTATCACGCACGCATCTTCCACGCAAAAAGAGTATGCATGGTACAAAAAAAGTTCCGTGCAAGTCCTCCAAGGTACTTAAGCTCTTTATGAATCGTTTAGGTATGCCACTATTTGCCATGTACAAACTTCTTACACTAGGTATGTAAATCCTAGAAGCTTGCCTGAAAAATACAACCCAATAAATGCAAGGAATATGGTCTATGACTAATATTGGACAAACCACAAATTAACATCAATATGAAAGATACCTACATTAGGTACCACAGAATACTTAAAATTAACATTACTAAGTTGAAAGTCTTTGATAAACAATGTCTATTAATCGGTTAAGAATTAGATTACGATTTTTTTTTATTAAAAAAATATTTTATGTTATTAAGGAATTCATTAAGTACATGTGACATTTTGGCACATTTGGACATTGGACTAATTTGAGTAAATTAATTTTATTTATTTATTATTTATTAACTCTTTATTGTACACCAAGACATACAGGAACAATTACATGGAATAAAGATTAAAAACTACGTACCATAGGTATTTATTGTTATTTTAAATCGAATGTATAAATTATTAGTCATGTTTTCTTTTAAGATTATTAAAAATTTCATACTGATATGACATACTGATATATTTGCATGCCTAATTTTAGGTAAAGTAAGTGCGACTGTAAACACGCCTCCTAAGTTACGAGGATAAGCATACAGTGCCCTTCATTGGGCTGAATAAAATTGTCAAATGTAGCTATTCGTTTCAAAATGACTACGTATGTGTCTATGCCTATTCCAATGTACTCTGTTAAAATAACTAAACTAAACTAACTGCATTAAAAAGGCCAGTTAGCTTATCGAAAGCTCCTACACCGGCGGCGCGGCGTATCGCGGGCGCTAAACCGTCGCACGCTCATTACGCGAACATTTGCTACCACTATTAGCATATCAAATGCCTTATCTGATGCAACGGCTGCCCGCACTCCACTCTGCCAACATTATTGTGACTAGGATCACCATCATTTGGTGGAAATACACGGGACTGGCCTCGCTCTACGAGTAAAATTTCCCGTAACGTCAAAGACATACTTCCTCTATAAATCTTAACATCACTTAATGGACGAATTAAATCTGTTTGAGTCAAAACGAATCAAATCTGTATCGAGCATTTAAATGTAAACCTGAAAAACTGTGAGATGCTTGTGAGTTTTATGATGTAATTCAATTATTACTAAAAATAAGTTAATCTTAACATTTCCTTAATCCTTAAAAGGTAAAAGGAACTTCTACATTTAAACAACATAAAAAGGTAATTGGACCTTTATAATTAGTGCAACGTAACATTACTTATATAAGTTCCTACCTACATTAAAAAAAAACAATACTATTAATTATATAATATTTCCAGTCGCAAATAAATTGGGAGGCATGGTCACCCACTTCATAAGTAATGCCAGCTCACGAGACAATAACGCGATTAGTGAAAATAAAAAGGAACAGAACAAGGGATTTGGCGATTACAGATGCTTATCACAGATAAGTGTGATTGTTGTTGGCGTCAAACATTGCACGAGTGAGTGCTCGCTGGCGGGCGCTGGCCGCGGTGCACTTGGCTGCATACCTAGATACTAACTAGAATAATGGTTCTTTGTTTTTAATAATATTTGTATAAAAAAAGTTTTATAGAAAAAGACTTATGTATGAAGGACTAGCTTTTCCCCGCGGCTCCGCCCACGTCAAATCGATTAACCTACGTGCTGAATTACCTCTACCAGCCAGGGATGTATAGAAATATAATAAGTATAGCCTTTATCACAGGCCATTATCAACGGCAACACCAAAGATTACCTACAGCCATCACTAGGTAATCTTTGGTGTTGCCGTTGTGTGGCACGGCCGGACCACAGTCACCCATATGACTGTGGTCCGTGTGACTCCTTAGTCACAACCGATCATAATCCAAGATAGCCATGAATCTATTAAATGCGATCAATCGTTATCGATTAAAAATCGAACAATTGAGGTCTAACAATTATTATAGGTTTTTGTCAATTTCCACAGGAACCCTGCAATTTTCCCGGATGAAAAGTGGCCTTTGTCCAAGCTCTACCTCCATTACTTGTACTGTTAAGTATTCTGTGCCCTTATGCAAAAATCACGTCGCACACACATCCATCATCCCGTTGAGGCGGAGACAGGAGGACAAACCAACAAACTCACATTTCCATTTATATATTAGTAAGGATAGATAAGTACTTAATATGAAACGAATTCATACAATGGAGAATTTTATTTTTAAACATTTTTTCTACCGCATAAGTGGGTCAAATATTTCAAGGTTAAATGAGGATGGAAAATATAATGTAATATAAACCTAAATACTTGGATTAGTAATTATTAATAATTTTATATTTTTTTTTATTATAAACTAGTGGACGCCCGCAGCTTCGCTCGCGTGGAATTAGACGTAACATAACCTGAATACAAAATTTCATTGAAATAATGTAGGTATATACGAAAAACTTTTATACCTACTAACTTTGCACCCCCATTTTACCTCCCCTTAAGAGATGATTTTCGAAACTCAATAAAAAACCTTCATAGGTACTGAATTTCATTCGAATAACATGAAAAACGGCAAAGTTAGAATGAAAAACTTTGCACCCCCGTTTTACCCCCTTAGGGGATGAATTTTCAAAAATCCTTTCTTAGTGCTCCCCTACGTTATAAAAGGAACCCCTGTGCAAAATTTAAAGTTTCCAGCCCTTATAGTTTAGGCCCTGCGTTGATATGTCAGTCAGTCAGTCAGTCAGTCAGTCACCTTCTCCTTTTATATATATAGATTAACATTAAGAAAACTTAACCCTCATCAACGAATACACGCAATTAAGAGCAAAACACTAAACGTAATATCTAAGTGATCACAATTACGTATACCTATCTGTTTACTGAGGACCCTTGGATAAAAATAAGTATTACTTAGGTTCTTCCGGAAAATATAAGAAATTGGTACATGCGAATGATAAAGTTTTATGAGGCTGTTACGTCGCAACAATAGGCGGCGAGCGCGCCAGAGGATCGGAGGTTTAGTGCATCCGATTTCCATACAAAAACTTCTATTTCCCCAGCTAAATGGCACGTGAGAGGACATAAAACTGCGGGGAAACTACACAAAGCTCCGATACTATGCTGTTTATTCGTTTTGTTATTTCACCCTTTTATAGGAAAAATAACCAAACGATTGAGCGTTTAAGATAAAAATTGGTTGATTGTATAGTGAGATTGCACGTATATAAATGTTTAAGCTGCGTTAGTTATAGGTATATAACAATTTATTATTCCTCGAATGGAAAATAAAAACATATTATCTTTTACTGTACTTATTAACAGACAGACATGTAGCATTTTTAATTTATTAAAGTTTATAAAAAAATAAGAAAGCAAGTAAATGGATTTGTTTAAGGCTCTCCGCAGAAGCCATACATCGCAGACATCAAACTAAACTTGAGCCCAGCGACTTGTGCCATCTCCTGAGGAAGTGATTTGTCAGCGCCGCCCCCTCTCGATTGAATAATTCAAATAATCGAGTATTTATATGTAAATAGCGAACTACATCTCCATACGAAAGGGCCGATTGGTACATAAATTTGGCAAGACGACGCGAAAACTGCGACACACCAACGATCTGATTTATTCGGCAAGTTTTATAAAAAGTGGGCCCGTGTCAGGAAATGTTTGTCTAATCGCGTTTATTGCCGACCCGTCTCTTGCCGGGGTGGAGCATGTTTTCATATCGTCACACAACATTGCTATCAAAACAACTTTGCCCCACTGTACATTACATATTCACCAAGTAACCAACCTTGCGAACACAAGTGAAAGAGGGAAAATAAATTTACAAAGGAATAAGATTCGAAGTGTTGAAAAAGAGTTATATAATTACTATAATTAGATAAATACATTGATTACAAAGCTAATTTGATTCCGCGACAACACCGTAAGCACGATCGCGTAGAGAGGTGTTTGAAACGGTTTGGCGTAACGAATATCATATGTTCGTGGCACTCTATTACTCATTGTTAGTCGAGTGGGGTGGAATCATCAATCATAGCGGCGTACCGGCGCGGCGGCGCGGCGGCACGGGGAGCACTAGGTAAAGTGTTAATAATCGCTCCCACCGCGTTGTTTATCATTATTTAGAGCACAATAGCGCTCTAGTGGGTAGATACTTAATTATAAGAGACTGTTCTTGATAAAACGTTATAGAACGTTATTATTACAATAAACAAGTTAGTACACGTAGAACCGGAATTGTTCTTTACATGTGTTTGCAATAGTTATGTACAACTACAACGACTTTTTGCGAACCGATGACACTTTGGTCAGCTGCTTTGGTTCATTATCATATTAGTAAGTTTCTCCAAATATTGTACTAATGTAAGTGTTTTATTGTTCGATCACGAAAAACAAGTACGGACGGACAAATATGCATGCAGTGTGGTCTTTGATTCAATCAATAGATTTGATTGATCAGTCTTCAGACTGGTTTTAAAACTACTGGCCGAGCACGCTCTATCAATGTAATAGGAAATACATTTTTCGAGCAAGAGTCATTGAATTATTGTGTAATTATTGTAAGGGCACAGAATACATAATGGCAAGGGTGAGTTAAACAAGTGAGAATTAGTTAGATATTGAGTCAGAAAATGATTATTATACCTACTTTGCATAGTTACTTTATTTGAGTAGGTACGTAGATATGTAGGTATTTATATAGCAATGAATATGAAGCTATCATTTTAGACCTTTCTATACCAACTTCATTAGTGAAGTCAATCAGGAATGCTATATAGCTGTTGGAAGGAGTATTTTGACAAGAGATCGGTAGAAAAACCCTTATTTGGTAGGTACAGAACAATCCAACTACATCCATGGTTTGAAAGGCAGTTACAAATAAGGTCGAAACTGCGCTAAGGTTGCGTTCCGGGCATATTTCTGGAAATGAATTCTCTTCTCTTATGAAGAACTCTAGCAGCCCAATCTGTCCTTGCAATAAGTAGGACGATGTACGTACACCATATTCTTACTTATAGAATGTGCTCGGAACAGCCACCTCTGGCCTCAAACTGATCTGAACCTCGATTTGATTTTCATTTGTTATAGCGTTCTGGTGGAACCTACGTCGTCCTTCTCCAGAATATTTTACAAACTAGCCTTAAATAGACCCAATACCTGACTATGATTGTGTCATTAGTTTTATTTTTTTCTGTAGGTAGGTAGATACTGTATATTTGTTTATGTTTAAAATAAGATATTGTGTCGTATGTGTATGATTAAGGAGTAGGTACATGGGCGACATATTCTTTGTACGAAAATGCAATTTTTCTTCAGAAATAGGTAAAGAAAAAAATCTAAATATAACAATGTTTAACCCTACAGCTTCAGATGACGACTGATGTTGCGCACCATTATTGGTAAATTGCAATAGCAACTGACAAAAGCCATGCCACGGTGTACTAGAGATTAATATTCATTAAAACCGTTCCCTGTAATTTTTAAACCGCGCGCGGAAAATTGGTAAATAACATAAAATGGTGTACCATGAAGAGAAATAGTAAGTCAGCAACAAAACGCACTTTATCAGGTGGCAGCCGCTTTATCCTGCTAATGACCAACCCCTCTAGAGTAATAAAAGTCGATACCAGCCTCCCTGCTCCGACTGTAGCCGTACACTTCTTGATACTTTACGTTTACAATGAATTTTTAATTTATGTTGCTTTCCATTATCTCCGATGTAATTGATCATCGGAACTCGGAGTTACTTTCAAGTATTCAGTATTCGCAAAATATGACACATTTTGCTGTCATGAGAATCTTTAAAAACACGACACGAATCTGTTAGGGTAGGTTAGGGTGCAAAAAATTGTCACAGAACATTTTTTTTTCTTAACCTTTATATATTAGTACCTATATCAATATTTTATAAACACTTCCAGCCCTTTGAACTGTTGAAACAGAACTATTAATATTAATTATTTAGGCAGGACTTAAGCTAAGTAGGTAGGTATATACCAATATAGCAACTTTACACAACAAAATTAATGAAGTGTTTGGCAGTGGCAATATATTTAAAACATTTTAGTAGTTAGGTGTAAGCTTTTGGTCCTTACTCTATGGTGTAAGTACCTATGTTATATGTAGGTAATGTAATGTAATAAGTAAGCACTCCCGAATACCTAACAAATCCCTACCTATTATTGAAAATTTCAACCCTCAGTTGGTCCAAGCTTCAAGCCCACAATATCAAAAAAACCTTTTATCAAAATTAAGTTTTTATTAATTTTTTTATCATAGCAATTCATCAAACCAATACCATTGTTAAAATTTATCCTAAGCGATAGTGTTACCTATTCGGCGATTATACGATAACATAATTTAAAACAACCAAGACGTATAGGCCGCGGTGCACGCTCACTGAAGCGCGGCTGAGAATTAGCGGCGGCGGGAAAGAAAAATGATTGTGACAGTCCGGCGAACACCGCTAATGGAGTCTACGTCTGCGAAATGTTCCACTTACTGCGCTGTGGACGCGCCTTATATCGGCTAAATCACCTGACATCTTCAAGGGAATTCAACGTGCCAACTACTTAATAACTAAATATTTACATACCTACCTGTTAAATCTCTAATTACGTGTGAACTCTACCTTGGTGTGATATGAATGCTACATAGTAAGTAGAATGCCAGGCACATATGTACCTACATATGGTCTTAGGCACAGACAGGATCGCAGGATACATAACATAGGTTTACTGAGATAAGCTAAGCAGAATGTCAAAAAAACGTCGATTTTTTATTCGGTTCAACTGTACTTGCCAACGAATTTAAAATTTATAATTATAAATAGGGTGTGTTCTCAAACGTATTATCTTCCTAAATTCAAATCACCGATGCATACGGAGAGCAGGAATACGAAACGAGTTAGAAAGCCCAAAGCAATAACGAGACTCCACCCCTGCGATACAATACAACATTCCCCTCACAAATTAAGTGTAAAACAAACCTAATAAAATTTAAATATCTCTTCGAGGACGCAATATCTGCACAAATAAAATCATGTCGCGGGGGAGAGTAATCGTTTCTATTGTGTACACATTGTACGAAATTATGGCACTGTTGAGTTTTACAACTCTGTCGTATTAGTGTTGCAAATATTTTCCTTCAGTTTCCGTGACTTCATTGGTCGAATGACTGTGACAAAGTCCTACAAATTATAGTTAGGGGTAAGAAGGGGCGGCAATGCTCTCCAGACAGTAATAGGCTCTTGGGGTGATAAGCATACCTCTTATTGTTAGCTTGTTATCTAATTATTTAAGGTAATATGCTTAGTAGCGAGTGCGGTACCCAAGGTAATTTGTTTAGGGAAGATTATCATTTCATTACCTACATGTGGCTAGATTCTAATGTTGTTTATTTACCGAAAGACGAAGCCGAGTTCAATTTCCAGGCTTGTATCTAGTATGTATTTGCAACAGTTGCAACACACTGATACTTGTAGACCTATGTCCTATATGTATATGTACAACTATGTTTTCGATGACAATCATAGACTATTAGGGTCTTACCTTTAAAATTAAAATATGAAAATTATTATTGTTGTAAGCCAACTTGCACAAAATAGTGTGGAGCGCAGTTCGATGTACCTACCTGCCGCATGTCGGTACTAATTAAATTTAAAATACATTAGTGTACCTGCTAAGCTTATTTTCTTAGATATTATAATAATTTAATAGTACGTAGATAGTCTAACTAAGTACTTCTAAGTAAGTAACTAATAACCGCAGAAGTGTCTGTGGGGGAGACCCACGGGTCCCACACCCAGCAGTGGGACGTATACGGGTCGCAGCGAACTAATAACTGAGTATGGATCTTCCTAATAAATGAACGCACCGTATTCATTAACTCGATATCTACTCAAATACAAGAATATTATATCTAGCAGATTGAGTCAGATATTCAAATGAACGTCTTAAAAACACGTTGCCTCCCCTCAAAGGAAGGATAGGTACTAATTTTCTTTCAAATCCAAAAGAAGCTTCCTTTCAAGAAGTGGAAAAAAGTTACAATCGAAGAGGAAATTTGCGTTTTAAATCCTCTAATGAAGCTGAGAAGTTTGTAATGGCCCCTCCAAAGGCTGCGAGCAAATTGAGGAAAAAACTTGAGACGACTTAGCTACGAGTTATAAGTAGCTACGAGTTATCTACCCTTACACCAGCGATGGTACGAGAGTGAATCGCCAAACTTGTTGCAAGAATATGTATTTAAAAAAATACGTTTATGGTAGGAAATAGTCAAAAAAAATTAATTCTGTAAGACTTTAGAACATAGATAAAACTTCTAAACACAGAGTGTAAAAAAAAGACCGTGGTTTATGATGGTAAATTTTGCTGAACTAAAATTCAAATTTCATTCAGGGTTTTTTTTCTTTCAACCGCAGTTATTATTTTTAAAATCAAAGTCCTCACTGATTACTCATTGAATATAACGACGCACAGCCTAAACCGCTGGTCCTAGAAATATATAATTTTTACTGTAGATTATCTTCATAATCTAGGCATCCACCAGGAATCCATTGAGAAAGGATTTTGTAAAACTCTACCTCTATCAGAGTAAAAAGGGGGTTAAACTTTTTATGAAACTTCGTTATTTATAAAGCTACATACGTCAATGAAAATAAAAATTTGAGCTATTATTTAAAAATAACGAAAAACGTATTCGCCTTTTTTTTAAATTCCATCCTTATGAGGTATAAATTGGGGGTTGAATGTTTATAGACCGTTGCAGAGCCTTAGCTGCTGCACCTTGAACTGATATAAATGAAACTTGAAAACGATCACACGATGGATATCCCTGATTACCTACTACATAGCATAATTCTTATCCCAAAAATATCTTTTAGGATAATTAAATAGGGATAAAACATCAAGTTTCAAAGTTTCTAAAAATCCAATTTGATACAACTTTTTTCGTAACTCTTTGTCAGGTTACAATGTAAAATGTACCTACTCTGTGGGTGAGTATAGGATGACAGACCCTCTGAACGCTATTTTATAAATTCGGGCCATATTCAGGCGGTCCAAGCCGCTATCAAAAGCGATTAGGTATCCGTATAATTAAAACCTATAGACTATTTGAGTCTTGTTCAGGTTTGTCACATTTGTCGCGGTTTGCTATTGCATCTTTCCTGCTGCATTCTCGTTCGCTACGCTATTTTATATTCAGAAAAATACCTATAAATAACTTTTATTGTAAATCCTATTAAACCTAGGTACCTACTAAGCGATGGTAGGTACCTAATGTGGAAGTAAGATTTATTTATCCGTACCTATAGGTAATCCGAAATTTTTCCAAATTCAATATTGCGTTTTTTAGACCGTAATTTTTAGAATTGCTTATATGTTTTCATGAGATGGATTTATTCATATCGTACAATTTCACTTGTCAAACAACCAATTCAAATTATGTGTGAGTTCATAAGAACTTTGCGTTATTTTCAATGATTGAGTGAATTGACTGATTTGATTTTTTCTTAGGAATTTAGGTACAGCAAATTCAAATGGTCTAAAGTTTTCTGACAAATTCGCTACCAATAATTTCATCCAATCGTTTTGTATTTACTTCTCTTCTACTGACAGTCTTACACAATACACGTTACTCCATCTATGAGAACTTTTACGCAATTGCTAGACATTCACATGAAAACCTGCCTTCCCTGTTAATCAATGTTTAGCAAAGATCATTCACACCCATAGATTTATTATTCTATACAAAATTCCCATCGAAAACATTTTATGTATTCTATGCCGAGAGCAAGTTGCAAATCATTTACTTGATGTGTCAAACTTTCTCCTCAACAAAACATCGCAGGATAGAAACTACATCAATTATTAGCCGGATTCTACTACTTTACAGGGCTTTGTGCCCCACTCCCAACACGTAGGATTTTCGATCTTATTTATCAATGAATGCATTTTGACGTATTGTCTAATAAGAACGTGACATCAACAAAACTTTGTAGCACAGATTTATAAGTGTATTACTACGTAAATTGTAGTGCTACGATTTCTAGCAAGCTCTAATATATTACTGAGAGTTGAATTGAGTTCCCACTCCGCAGTGGAGACAAGACATGTGTGATTAATCGGGAATAGGGGCTGATAAAACAAAAGTAACAATAAAACTTTTGTAACAAAATTTATTTTTATAAATACTTATTCAATACGTACAATTCGTTTTAGATCAATTACATATTTATAATACATTCGATTAAAATTGAAAATCTAGCTAAATGACTAACAAAAATAAACACCTATCTTCCACAGTCAATAGTGACAATACAGAATGTCTGTTTACTACTGTAGTACTGGCTAGCTGATTTTTTTTTTGTAAGTTAATGTGCTTTCATGAAAAATATAGACCAACTAAGAACATTTTTTAATATAATTTATTGATATATGTACTTATTAAATAAGCATTAAGTTGGAAGTTTCAAATGGACATGGTAAACTGCTGGAAGACCATACTGTAAGGGATAATTATTTTTATGTAATATGTTCCTGCAATTGCATTAACTGCATATTTTGTAATAACTAAACTAATTATATAGTACCTACCTATTTTTAGAAATATACTAAATAATATGATAATGATCTTCTGTGTTCCTTCAGCTACCAGATAAAAACAAATATAGAAATAAAATAAAAATTGAGTGAATAATTTCCCAAAAATACAGCTAAGTCAACCTTTAACCTTGACGCGATATACTGTAGCTAGGCACAAGGGATATTGATTTTACAGATTAATCAATAAAGTATGATACATATAGCTGACGTAGATCCTTATATTTCATCTTCCTTTTTTAATAATTAAGCACTTTGTAGATGGAAGTAATGGAACTTTGAGAACTTGTATGGTGTGGTTTTTTTTTACTTCCATTGGATGTTAAAGGCACTGCTGAAAAGATGAACTTTTTTAATTACCTTAGGAAAACCGGACTTATAATCTGAGCTTGCAACAAGTAGAACAACTTCATAAAAACATTATTCATAAGTAAATATAAACTACATAATAATATTATACCAT
This sequence comes from Carterocephalus palaemon, assembly GCA_944567765.1. NCBI lineage: Eukaryota > Metazoa > Arthropoda > Insecta > Lepidoptera > Hesperiidae > Carterocephalus > Carterocephalus palaemon. The sequence continues at coordinate 10,417,769 of OX155641.1, read as the reverse complement.
TCCGAAAGTACCTAATAAGTTTAAAACCAAATATGTACCTATTTATAATCAAAGGACATGCGCAAAAGGCATGTGTGATTTAGATTTTAAAATACGCAAAGATGGAACATTGAAACACAAAACTCAAATTGGAGAATTCACAGATATAATAGACTAAATAGCTTAATTTGGATATGTTAACAAGATTTTATTCGGGTCTCATATCCGTTCCCTGAAGTTAGTAAGCAGAAAACTGTTAAAGCATAACAGCTGGAGCTTGTGTTCTTGAGACCTGGGGGCCTAGACAAGTGGCAAAAACGCTAGTAGAATAGATTAACAAATGTATGGGATTGACATTCGCTAACGACTAATTAGTCGTAAGCGAATGTCAATCCCATACATTTGTTAATCTATTCTATTTCTATTCTACTAGCGTTTTGCCACTTGTCTAGGCCCCCAGGGATGTTCGTGGTCCTTGTTGGGTAATTGTCATCATACAGCCTAAATCTATTGTTGCACGGCCGCGTTTGCGATGATTGAGGGCGAATTGATTGTCTCTCCGAGGCTCTCGAGCAGCTCTTTGCGGTAGTCGTCGAATCCGCCGTCCACCTGGTTAAGCGAATGAAACAATACGAATTAATAACGAATACGAATAGTCTTGTCGAAGACCTTCGGATGGATAGAGAACATTCGACACTGGATTGGCCACTAACTCTCCTCCTCCATTGCAGCGTGATGGAGCTATAGACGTAAAGATGCCGTAGCTGTGTCTGAGACCCGTGCCCAGCGTTGGGACTTATATGGCTTGGAACTAAATTTAAAAAAAAGCCATGTCTAGCACAATGAATAACTTTTCTAACAGCAACTCCCTTGATTTGCATCCATACCTCGTTGATAGTCTGGTCCTCTATGACGTACAACGCGCAGTCGGTCTCTCGGATCAGCCGCTCGTCGTGGGACACGATGACCACGCCGCCCTTGTACTGGTTGATGGCCTCCGCCAGCGCGTCTATGCTCTCGATGTCTAGGTTGTTGGTCGGCTCGTCCTGTGGGACCATAGATAAAATTAAAAATAATACTACACCTACCAAATTCTGGAGGATGTAATTGACAGGCAACCTATGTTGCGTATGGACATACAAAATATCACATTTTAACATCCATGATCCGAATATAAAAATATGTATCTTTGAAATAACTATCTACGTGGCCGCACGACCGCGATTCCAAACCGGGAACGGTTCGAAAGTCAGGGTCACCCACAGCCGCGCCAAGGAATCGTCGCACGTGTTGTATAGAGTTCATACGTGGATATTGTTTTCGACATCGACTTCAAACCAACCGAAAGAGTGCAAATCACTATTTGCTAACATTATATTAACCTTACCCAGTCAACACTGCCAGTAGAGTCTCACTTTGGCTTCTGCCTGCTTCTTCCGTGCAAACTGCAAGCAATATCGCTGCGACCCATAGACGTCCCACTGTTGGGCACGGGTCTCCTCTCAGAATGGGAGGGATTAGGCCTTAGTCCACCACGCTGGCCAAGTGCGGATTGGCAGACTTCACATACCTTCGAGAACGTTTTTGATGAACTCTCAGGCATGCAGGTTTCCTCACGATGTGTCCTTCACCGTTATAGCAAATGACATTTAATTTCTTAAACCGCACATAACTTAGAGAAGTCATTGGTGCGTGCCACTGGGGTTTGAACACGGACCGCTCGAGTGAGAGGCGAGTTCGATAGCCGCTGGGCTGTCACTGTCGATTTATATACTAACTACTAACGATTGCACGGAACAAAGCTCACCAGTATGACGACGTCTGGCGCCATCAGCGTGAGCTCCGCCAGCGCGACGCGCGCCTTCTGCCCGCCGCTGAGGTCCTTCATCTTGATGGTGTGCGCGTGCCCCGCCAGCCCGAACGTGCCGAGCGCCTTGCGCGCCTTCTCGTACTGCAGCCCGAACAGACGCTGCAGGTACTCCACCGGCGACTCCTCCGCGGTGAGGTGCAAGCAATCCCGAGATATATACTAACCACTAACGATTGCACGGAACAAAGCTCACCAGTATGACGACGTCGGGCGCCATCAGCGTGAGCTCCGCCAGCGCGACGCGCGCCTTCTGCCCGCCGCTGAGGTCCTTCATCTTGATGGTGTGCGCGTGCCCCGCCAGCCCGAACGTGCCGAGCGCCTTGCGCGCCTTCTCGTACTGCAGCCCGAACAGACGCTGCAGGTACTCCACCGGCGACTCCTCCGCGGTAAGGTGCAAGCAATCCCGAGATATATACTAACCACTAACGATTGCACGGAACAAAGCTCACCAGTATGACGACGTCGGGCGCCATCAGCGTGAGCTCCGCCAGCGCGACGCGCGCCTTCTGCCCGCCGCTGAGGTCCTTCATCTTGATGGTGTGCGCGTGCCCCGCCAGCCCGAACGTGCCGAGCGCCTTGCGCGCCTTCTCGTACTGCAGCCCGAACAGACGCTGCAGGTACTCCACCGGCGACTCCTCCGCGGTAAGGTGCAAGCAATCCCGAGATATATACTAACCACTAACGATTGCACGGAACAAAGCTCACCAGTATGACGACGTCGGGCGCCATCAGCGTGAGCTCCGCCAGCGCGACGCGCGCCTTCTGCCCGCCGCTGAGGTCCTTCATCTTGATGGTGTGCGCGTGCCCCGCCAGCCCGAACGTGCCGAGCGCCTTGCGCGCCTTCTCGTACTGCAGCCCGAACAGACGCTGCAGGTACTCCACCGGCGACTCCTCCGCGGTAAGGTGCAAGCAATCCCGAGATATATACTAACCACTAACGATTGCACGGAACAAAGCTCACCAGTATGACGACGTCGGGCGCCATCAGCGTGAGCTCCGCCAGCGCGACGCGCGCCTTCTGCCCGCCGCTGAGGTCCTTCATCTTGATGGTGTGCGCGTGCCCCGCCAGCCCGAACGTGCCGAGCGCCTTGCGCGCCTTCTCGTACTGCAGCCCGAACAGACGCTGCAGGTACTCCACCGGCGACTCCTCCGCGGTAAGGTGCAAGCAATCCCGAGATATATACTAACCACTAACGATTGCACGGAACAAAGCTCACCAGTATGACGACGTCGGGCGCCATCAGCGTGAGCTCCGCCAGCGCGACGCGCGCCTTCTGCCCGCCGCTGAGGTCCTTCATCTTGATGGTGTGCGCGTGCCCCGCCAGCCCGAACGTGCCGAGCGCCTTGCGCGCCTTCTCGTACTGCAGCCCGAACAGACGCTGCAGGTACTCCACCGGCGACTCCTCCGCGGTAAGGTGCAAGCAATCCCGAGATATATACTAACCACTAACGATTGCACGGAACAAAGCTCACCAGTATGACGACGTCGGGCGCCATCAGCGTGAGCTCCGCCAGCGCGACGCGCGCCTTCTGCCCGCCGCTGAGGTCCTTCATCTTGATGGTGTGCGCGTGCCCCGCCAGCCCGAACGTGCCGAGCGCCTTGCGCGCCTTCTCGTACTGCAGCCCGAACAGACGCTGCAGGTACTCCACCGGCGACTCCTCCGCGGTAAGGTGCAAGCAATCCCGAGATATATACTAACCACTAACGATTGCACGGAACAAAGCTCACCAGTATGACGACGTCGGGCGCCATCAGCGTGAGCTCCGCCAGCGCGACGCGCGCCTTCTGCCCGCCGCTGAGGTCCTTCATCTTGATGGTGTGCGCGTGCCCCGCCAGCCCGAACGTGCCGAGCGCCTTGCGCGCCTTCTCGTACTGCAGCCCGAACAGACGCTGCAGGTACTCCACCGGCGACTCCTCCGCGGTAAGGTGCAAGCAATCCCGAGATATATACTAACCACTAACGATTGCACGGAACAAAGCTCACCAGTATGACGACGTCGGGCGCCATCAGCGTGAGCTCCGCCAGCGCGACGCGCGCCTTCTGCCCGCCGCTGAGGTCCTTCATCTTGATGGTGTGCGCGTGCCCCGCCAGCCCGAACGTGCCGAGCGCCTTGCGCGCCTTCTCGTACTGCAGCCCGAACAGACGCTGCAGGTACTCCACCGGCGACTCCTCCGCGGTGAGGTGCAAGCAATCCCGAGATATATACTAACCACTAACGATTGCACGGAACAAAGCTCACCAGTATGACGACGTCGGGCGCCATCAGCGTGAGCTCCGCCAGCGCGACGCGCGCCTTCTGCCCGCCGCTGAGGTCCTTCATCTTGATGGTGTGCGCGTGCCCCGCCAGCCCGAACGTGCCGAGCGCCTTGCGCGCCTTCTCGTACTGCAGCCCGAACAGACGCTGCAGGTACTCCACCGGCGACTCCTCCGCGGTAAGGTGCAAGCAATCCCGAGATATATACTAACCACTAACGATTGCACGGAACAAAGCTCACCAGTATGACGACGTCGGGCGCCATCAGCGTGAGCTCCGCCAGCGCGACGCGCGCCTTCTGCCCGCCGCTGAGGTCCTTCATCTTGATGGTGTGCGCGTGCCCCGCCAGCCCGAACGTGCCGAGCGCCTTGCGCGCCTTCTCGTACTGCAGCCCGAACAGACGCTGCAGGTACTCCACCGGCGACTCCTCCGCGGTAAGGTGCAAGCAATCCCGAGATATATACTAACCACTAACGATTGCACGGAACAAAGCTCACCAGTATGACGACGTCGGGCGCCATCAGCGTGAGCTCCGCCAGCGCGACGCGCGCCTTCTGCCCGCCGCTGAGGTCCTTCATCTTGATGGTGTGCGCGTGCCCCGCCAGCCCGAACGTGCCGAGCGCCTTGCGCGCCTTCTCGTACTGCAGCCCGAACAGACGCTGCAGGTACTCCACCGGCGACTCCTCCGCGGTAAGGTGCAAGCAATCCCGAGATATATACTAACCACTAACGATTGCACGGAACAAAGCTCACCAGTATGACGACGTCGGGCGCCATCAGCGTGAGCTCCGCCAGCGCGACGCGCGCCTTCTGCCCGCCGCTGAGGTCCTTCATCTTGATGGTGTGCGCGTGCCCCGCCAGCCCGAACGTGCCGAGCGCCTTGCGCGCCTTCTCGTACTGCAGCCCGAACAGACGCTGCAGGTACTCCACCGGCGACTCCTCCGCGGTAAGGTGCAAGCAATCCCGAGATATATACTAACCACTAACGATTGCACGGAACAAAGCTCACCAGTATGACGACGTCGGGCGCCATCAGCGTGAGCTCCGCCAGCGCGACGCGCGCCTTCTGCCCGCCGCTGAGGTCCTTCATCTTGATGGTGTGCGCGTGCCCCGCCAGCCCGAACGTGCCGAGCGCCTTGCGCGCCTTCTCGTACTGCAGCCCGAACAGACGCTGCAGGTACTCCACCGGCGACTCCTCCGCGGTAAGGTGCAAGCAATCCCGAGATATATACTAACCACTAACGATTGCACGGAACAAAGCTCACCAGTATGACGACGTCGGGCGCCATCAGCGTGAGCTCCGCCAGCGCGACGCGCGCCTTCTGCCCGCCGCTGAGGTCCTTCATCTTGATGGTGTGCGCGTGCCCCGCCAGCCCGAACGTGCCGAGCGCCTTGCGCGCCTTCTCGTACTGCAGCCCGAACAGACGCTGCAGGTACTCCACCGGAGACTCCTCCGCGGTGAGGTGCTCGCCCGAATGCTGGTCGAAGCGACCGATCCTCTGTACAAAAATACAACGTTTAAATACGAGTACAATAGAACCTCTATAAGTCGAACATCAAGGGAGACGCCTAAAAATTCGACTTATACAGTTTTTGACTTATAGAGGTTACAACAATTTTATTTGTAATCGCTGCGACCCATAGACGTCCCACTGCTGGGCACGGGTCTCCCCCACAGACGCATCTGCGGGAGGTCTAGAGCATACTCCACCACGCTGCTCCAATGCGGATTGGTGGAGGAGGACTTTTATTTGTAAACTGTTGTACAAATTGATGTGTATTGCAGTAGAACCAAACTACTTCAGACAATATATCACTCGACAACAACTGCAAACACATGTTGACGTGGGTCATAAATTCGTGGTAATTTTATTCATTGTATACTCCTAAATTGCTTTCTAAGAACACAAACTACGAGTTGTAGAGGTTGTAAAATAAAACATAGGTATGTACGAGATACAGAGGTAAAATATAATTTTCGAGTTGTGGAGGGAAAATATGTAGCAAAATGACTTGGAGTCACTGATTATTTCGACTAATAGAGAGTTGAGATTTCGAGTAATGGAGGTTTTGGCGTTAAAGCACTGTTCGTGTCTATCTGGTTAACCCAATGGTTGGCTGCTAGAGAATGCTTTATGCATTAAGCTCGCCATTTGTACCCTGTACTTTAACAAATTTATCAAGACTCTATTCAATTACAACTTTCTGACGCCCACGATTAAAATCTATAAAGATACCAAGTTCTTCAATATAAAACAAAATTACATATATAACACATGCGTTTTAATAAGGAAAATAATCACACAGGATGTTCACTGTCGCATCACATTCACAAAAAAACAGCAAATACAAAAAATTAAAACTCGCAGTGCCAATAACTTAGTACTACGCCCTCCTAGAACTAACTATGGAAAAAGTAGTATTATATACGAAGGCGCAAAAGTATACAATAAATTGCCCAAGGACGTAAAAGACTCTAAGTCAATGCAGATATTTAAAAAATCGCTTAAACAATACTTATTAAATGCAACGTCTACCTATCTTTAACGTTTAAATATTACTTATTATTATAAAATTCCAATATCAACCAATCCATAGCCAAAAATTTAATTTAATTTAACTTAATATAAACTTTATTTATGTTACAAGCAGTCTAAAATTGTTTATGTAGCACATAATAACACTATACACAATAGTATAGTATATAATAGCACTAAAAGAAATAAAAAAAAAAAAAAAAAAAATTAAAAAAAAAAAAAAATGTTTAACTAAATCAATTATTAACCAACTAACTAAACTAATTATTTATATCAATATAATAATAACCTATCCTAATAAAATAAAAATAACATTACAAATTTAATGTGATAATATGTAAAACTCATCAAACATCAGTTACTTCCTAAGCGAGGCTAAACGTAACTAACGTTAAGTCGATAACAACTATTGATTAACCATCAACAAACTGCTAGTGCAACCGGGCCTGTTGTTTGTGCGTGTTCTGATTCGGTTTACTCTACTGGCAACGAAAATAATTTTGAAGTACCCGCTTAGTGACTGGTAGCTGTGCAATTCTTGTTTTATATTGTTTAATTCTGTTATAATTTGATCCAAATGCTACTAAAATAATTAATAACGTTTGTCTTGTACGCTCCAGGATGGATATAACTTATAATATTATGTTATCATATTTCTCGGTAAGCGATTCTGTAAATCTTTTGAGAAATAAAAATAATCTTTAACCATACTTGTGTGTTGTATGTGGTTCAATAAAGATAAATAAATACTACTCGACGAAAAATTGGACGGGTAACTCGATGAATAATTTGTGCACGAATACGACCACCACGACGCGACGACATCACTGCGACTCGATTCTCAAGCCACCTGAAGGTCTTTGACAAAACACAAAACGTTGCTTAACTCGGCCAGTCTGGGTCTCTAACGACCGCCACACGGAGTCGCCTGAAGTATTAGCATGCGATCCATACTAATATTATAAATGCGAAAGTAACTCTGTCTGTCTGTGTCGTTTTCACGCCAAAACTACTGAACCGATTTAAATGAAATTTGGTACACAGATAGTCTAGAGCCTGAGGAAGGACATAGGCTACTTTTTAATCTATTATTATCTCTAATTCCACGCGAGCGAAGCTGCGGGCGTCCACTAGTATTTATATATATGGTTAGATCATCGTAATTAATTACACATTGACATATTCAGAAATAAAGAATCATAGTACAAATTTCAAGGACATAACTTGAGTCACTCACCAATCTGTGATTCCTTATTAGCTCGCCCCGTATGGGGCTCAGTTCTCCCACAAGCAGCTTCAGGAAGGTAGACTTGCCCACCCCGTTGGGCCCCACGATGGCGATACGCGAGTTGAGGTCTATACCAAAGTCCACCTGCTTGAACAGTGGCTTCTGACCGGGGAAATTGAAGTCCACGTCTAAAATTAAATTGCTAATTTAGTTTTTAATATTAGCTTTGTAGGTTTATGTGAGAATATTTACACTTTTGTGCTCTTTTATGCAGTACAAATACACGTATGTGTTGTTAATTAACATAAGTTAAACCCGCATTTCGATGCGATTTTAGGTTTCTAAGTAAGAACGGAGAACGAATACCAAAATCTATGACTCATTATGTCTTTAATGTTTTTTTGAATTTATGAAACAAGTTTGATGCGAAGTACACAATGTAGCGTCCATAGCCCAATGGGTAGCGTCCATAGCCCAATGGCTCACGTCGGTTCAATGTGATCGAAAGAGTTAAGCAACGACGGGCGCGGTCGGTTTGTGGATGGGTGACCGCTAGTGGCAAAATTTCATGGACGCTACCGTGCTTCGGAGGGCACGTAACGGGCACATTTTCAGTGGTGGAAACAGTCGTTAAGCCTTGTCGAAGACCTTCGGGTGGCTTGAGAACATTCGACACTGGGTTTTTCACTAACCCCTCCACCAATCCGCATTGGAGCAGCGTGGTGGAGTATGCTCTAGACCTCCCGCAGCTGCGTCTGTGGGGGAGACCCGTGCCCAGCAGTGGGACGTCTGTGGGTCGCAGCAGCAGCGACACAATCAAAGTGATTGGTAAACACTGGTGCCGCTTCGTATACTAACTGTGCAGGCCGAGTATGGGCGGCTGCAGCGGCGGCGGGTCGGGGAAGCTGAACTTGACGAGGTACTCCTTGGGCCGCTGCAGCAGCGCCACCGGCGGCGCGCCGTCCTCCGCCTCCTCGCGCTGCGACTTGCTGCGGTTCTTCTCCTGCTTCCGTGTCAGCACCTCCTTCTGTTTTCTCTCCTGCGTTCAAAAAATACAGGGTTTGGATAGGATTAGCAGCAGTATACTCTAAAAAATTTTTTTTTAAAAAGCTTTTATGACTTTTTTTTTATTTTCATGCATTGTCATCGGAACCTAATATGTGTGCCAAATTTCAGCTCGATAGCTTCAGTGGAAGTGGGTGAAATATTGATTGCAAGATTCCAGGACATACATACATACTTACATAGATACATACGAGTGAAGTTAAATAAAAGCTTTTAAAATAGCCCAATGGCTCGCGTCGATTATGTGATCGACAGAGTTATGTAACAAAATTCTAAAAAAAAACTGGTCGTCTGTAAATTCGGTTTACGGACGATAGATTTACGTGATAACGTCATAATCATTATTTTATACAATACAAAAAAGGAGAATTGAAAATACAAAGATGACAGACAACAGACCAGTCTATATATTTATTTTGACAGTTCCCTATTTCGGAGCCATGGAACCGCCAATGTTGTCGTGTGTAAAATTAATTTAATAAAATTAATTTAATAAAAACTTTTTACATAGACACAGGGACACTTTTTCATATGCGCTGTTCATCAATTTATAAGACGTTATCACGTCAAAAAATCTCTTAATGTTAATTATCATTTCAGACTTCAAGGGTTAATTTCTTAATTCTTAATAATAGTATAATTAATTTAATGGAAGTTTAATTTGTCCGTTTTTAAAACACTCACGGCCTGTTTCTTGGACTGCCCATGCGCTTTCATCTCCTTGATTCGTTTCTCTTGTTTCTCATACTCCTTGATCATTTCCTTGCGTTTCTGCGCATACATCTTCTTAAACATAGAGTAGTTTCCCTTGTAGTAGAACAGTTTTTGTTGATCCAAGTGAATGATTTCGTTGCACACGTTGTCCAGGAAGGACTGGTCGTGAGACACTACTAGAAGGGTCTTCTTCCAGCCTTGGAGATAGCTGAAAATTAAATATTACATATGAGTAACTGTCTAGAGAACAAATATTGTACCATTGATTACTTACTAATACTTTTCGCAACCTTATATAGACGTGAAAACAATCAAAACAATTATTCGCGTAGTACAGGTTTATAAATATATTTATATTTATAAATCTGTACTAGTAGGTACGCGAAAATGACCCAAATTTAATTTTCATGATGATTGATCACACTGTCATAATCATAAGATGCTTTACTGTAAAATTAATTTAAAATATAATATATCCGAGCCAAATGAAAGCGTAACGAATCTAACTTATACACAGTACACGTAGTTACAACAGTAATACTACGATTGATAAATGTGAGCTAAAGCTAAATTTATTAATTACTTAACAACCAACAATGATAATAACAACCATAATAATTAATTTAATCAAGTATAAAATTACACTTACTTGTCTAACCAAATGACAGCATTGAGATCCAAGTGGTTTGTAGGTTCATCGAGCAACAGGAGCGTGGGCTCTATGTATAGAGCTCTGCAACAAGAATGTTTGTTTATTGTATAAATCCCAAATTGTTATGCACTCTTTTTATTTATCACATTATGTTATTTATTTATATATAAAACATATAAGAGTCCACATGAAATAATCATCTACCAGGGGTTTATAAAATGTCTGATGGCATATACTAAATCCATACTAACTTAGTATGGATTTAGTATATGTTCCGTTTTGTTTCACTGCAATATATTCAATGCAAATAGATGAATTGTTTTGAATTAAAAAATTACAATTAAAAATATTGTTTTAAAAAAAAAGGTTTTTATTTTAATTTTTTTTTAATTTTTATTTTAATTTCATGCATTGTCATCGGAACCAAATATGTATGCCAAATTTCAGCTCGATAACTTCAGTGGAAGTGGGTGAAATATTGATTGCATGATTCCAGGACATACATACATACATACATACATACGAGTGAAGTTAAATAAAAGCTTTTAAAAAGCTTTTAATTAAAAAGCCAAACCTCGCCAAGGACACCCTCATCCGCCAGCCGCCGGAGAAGTTCTTGGTGGCGCGGTCCTGCATCGCGCGGCTGAACCCCAGGCCGGCCAGGATGCGCCGCGCGCGCGGCTCCGCCGAGTCCGCTCCTATTGCCTTCAGCTCCGCGTACACCTGCCGGGGATACATTTTTTTTTATGGATACAGGATAGCAAACGAACTTGCAACACCACCCATCCGCTGCCACTCATGACAACTGTGACTGACTTTGAACAAGACTCAATTAGGGACTGGGATGGTTAGTCCAATTAGTTGAGAAAGTTAATTAGAACATTAGTTGGTCAGTTCGTTAGTAGGTATGAGGACTAGGGATTGTTAGTGATAGTTAGTCCTGTTAGTTGGTGTTAGTAATAGTCCAGTTAGTACTTGTTAGTAGGAGTCTCGTTCTAAGTCAGTCACAGATGTGTTGCTACCCTTGAGGACTAAGATGGTCGCCTCTAAAGAAGTGTAACCGGAATCCTAAAGAAGTGTAACCGGGTTGTTATGCCTCGGACGCTGTTTCGATTGTTTTTATAGATTCAAGTTAGCAAACGAGCACGCAGCACTACCGGATCGCTGCGACCCATAGACGTCCCACTGCTGGGCACGGGTCTCCCCCACAGACTATGCTGCGAGAGGTCTAGAGCATATGCAGTATGACGCGCTGAACGGCTACCGGATCATGGATGTTAAATTGCGTTGTTTTCAGTGAGTGTCTGCTACCCGCAACAGGCTTAAGCCTCCCGCGGAGATTTGGATGAGTAGCATTTTATATTACTTTTATTTTGTGTATATATTATTATGTTAATATTCACTAATTTCCCTATTCATTCATCCATTGCCTTTTTGCGGTCCACTGCTGGACACAGGCTTCCCCGGATCGATGGCACTCCTGCCGATCCTGTGCCCTATGAATCCAACGGTTTCCATCTGTCTTCTTAGGCGGTGGGCGGCCAATACTTCGTTTCTGAGACACGGTCTCCACTCGAGGACTTTTCTTACCCAACAAAGGCTATCAAGCGACGCGGACTACCCATGGCCATTTTAGTTCACTGATGTCGGAAACCTTCGTTCGTCTTCGGAATTCTCATTGCGAATCCTGTCCCGTAAAGAAATTCTACCATTACACGTAATAAATTCAACTTCAACTTCATCTTCAACCATCCCTTCGGTTTCCATCTGAGGATTTCTCAACAGGCTGTGACAGGAAACAGCGTCCATTTACCTTTATGACGAGCTTTCATTTATCTTACATTTTGGTATAGATTATGATACATATAGAGGTCCGACCCCACCAAATAAATAGAAAGAAATATAAATAACCAGACGTACCTCATTCAGTTTATCTTGTTTTTTCAGATCGCCTTTCTCGATTTCCAGCTCTAATGTTTTACACTCTTGAAGTAACTCTACAAAAAATAATGGTTATGTCACATCAGAATGTACACGACCGAATGTGGTGGTCAATTAATGTCAATGTGACAAATCAATAAATCATCCAGAAGCTTTGCCAAAAAGTACAGATAGGCGTGAGCGAAAATTCTGGAAAGAAACTGGAAAGAATTAATTACATATTTTGCTAAATAAATTTATTTTTATTTATTTAATACGCCCGAAAGCATGAAAATTACGTGTGGTTTTCGCTTCGCTCTGATTGGTCGCCCATCACTCCTACAGCTATACTTCCGCCACGGAACGAGGTAATCAAACCGATATTAAAGTCATCAAAATGTATGTGTAGGTACACAAATTTTCGTGATTTCCAATTAAATAATATCGATTATTCTTATACAATTACACTCGAACCACTACCAAAACTTTAATATTATTGCGTTAATACGAAGATAAATAAAATATCCTTATCAGCTACGAGTAGTTACAGCCCTATAAATATGCTCAATTCAGATCTTTAGAACATTTTGACTGATTTCGCTATATCTATACAATCCATAAAAAAATGTGCACCTACATATATTTCATTACAATCTTGTATTGTTTCGGGCACGAAGGCGTTGCTCTGACGTTGAATGGGCAGAAATCGAAATTTAAGGTATCGTCTTGCGCGGGGAGAGCGGGTTGTCAGTAGTAATCGCTTAATTGGATCACCAGCCATATTATGTCCCCGCGTATATACCCATGCGCAACTATCCCCTCCGAATTTCGTTCGGAGCTACAATTTCGTGCCGAATTTTGTACAACAAACATACCCGTCCTCTTGACATCGGACTCGAGCAGGGTCTCGACGGCGCTGATGTCGCTGGCGGTGACCTCCTGCTCGCACAGCAGGATGTCGATGTGCGGATCACCAGCCATATTATGTCCCCGCGTTATATGCCCATGCGCAACTATCCCCTACGAATTTCGTTAGGAGCTACAATTTCGTGCCGAATTTTGTACAACAAACATACCCGTCCTCTTGACATCGGACTCGAGCAGGGTCTCGACGGCGCTGATGTCGCTGGCGGTGACCTCCTGCTCGCACAGCAGGATGTCGATGTGCGGCGGCAGCGGGAACGCGCGCTGCGCCAGGTGCCGCAGCAGCGTTGTCTTGCCGTGCCCGTTGGGGCCCACCAAACCGTACCTGCATGACATTGTGTAAAACATGGGTGTTAAATTTAACACTAAGACTTCAAACATAAATGTGCTTGAAATTTGTCGCCCCATGGACATAAATTTATACGTAGTGATATTAGTAGTTAAATACGCACGATCGAATCAAAATCCATACTAATATTATAAATGTGAAAGTGTGCTTGTTTGTTTGTCCGGCTTTCACGTCGCAACGAAGCTATTATATGGTATGGTTGTGTGTGGAGATAGTGAGGAGGGTGGAGAGTGACGTAGGCTACTTTTTACCGCGGTAAAACATCCCCATGGGAAGATATCGATGTTTTTTTATTTGCTAGATATTTAGTTCCGGATGTTGTTAATAGATGGCGTTAGTAAAATTCATTTTCAAGTTCTTATCTATGTATGATAAACAACTCATTGTTAATTCCCTTTGACCACGCGGGCGGAGCCGCGGGTAAAAGCTAGTGGTATAATATAAATTAAAGTACAATAGATCTTTTAAGTCGCAGTGGCTAATCTTTTAAGTCGCAGTGGCTTAACCCACACCCCCAACAAAACCCTCCAAACAAATGGGACAGGGGTGCGAGATACTGTCCTCAACCGAAACATGAACTCCTGCAGATACGACGCTAGCAACCACTAGCATCGCGCGGGAGCCGACTCCAACAGCTTGTACAGCAGGGCCGCGAGCCACACATGTTCGTTGTTACTTAAAACGGGCATTACTGTTGCCATCTCGAAAACGACGCCCTGATATATTTCTAGTTTATCCATAACTAGTAGACGCCCGCAGCATCGCTCGCGTAGAATTAGACCCATTAACGACGTCTGCCCTCGTTCGGGTTGCCCACTTGAATTCAAAAACGGCAGTTTCATACTAACTTTGCACCCCCGTTTTACCCCCTTAGGGGGTGAATTTTCAAAAATCCTTTCTTAGGTCTCCCCTACGTTATAAAAGGAACTCCTGTGCAAAATTTCAAGTTTCTAACCCTAATAGTTTAGGCCCTGCGTTGATATGTCAGTCAGTCAGTCAGCTTCTCCTTTTATTTATTTAGATATAGTAATCCTTACCGACGTCCGTTGGCGATCAGCAAATTGGCATTTAAGAACAAATCTTTCCCTTTTGCGGCTATTGAAAAGTTTTCAACTTTGATGTCCACTGCATTCTCTAGGGCTGCCATCTGACCTGAATGTGACAAAAGTAAGGGTCACTATGTGTGTGTCTGTGTCTGCTATTTTGCATGTCGACATAAAACTAAACCTATAATATTTGTTTATTGTTATTGGAATCTCACATACTTCCTCTCCCATAAGCAAGGAACTTACAAACAATAAAATATGGCTTCCTTCAAAGTGTTATTTTTAGTTATTAAAATTATTTACAGACATTAAAAAGCCTACCGCATTGTATAAAACAATGCAATTTTAGAGGAACAAATTTAGAGGAAGTCATGGCATTTTAAGTATTCTGCTTTATATAAAGCTGCAAGTCTTATACAAAATACAAACTCTGAGTTACTAGTGGATATGTCATGTAGCGTCCATAGCCCAATGGCTCGCATCGATTCAATGTGATCGAAAGAGTTATGCAACGACGGGCGCGGTCGGTTTGTGGATGGGTGACAGCTAGTGGCAAAATTTAATGGACGCTACCGTGCTTCGGAGGGCACCTAAATCCGTCGGTCCCGGTTGTTTTCAATGCTGAAAACAGTCAGCCTTGTCGAAGACCTTCGGGTGGCTTGAGAACATTCGACACTGGGTTGGCCACTAACCCCTCCACCAATCCGCATTGGAGCAGCGTGGTGGAGTATGCTCTAGACCTCCCGCAGCAGTGTCTGTGGGGGAGACCCGTGCCCAGCAGTGGGACGTCTATGGGCAGCGATGTCATGTTAGAAAAACCCAATAATACTTCACCTGACCCAGCAATTGCGCTAGACGTATGAGGAAATTTTAAATTTTAATATTAGAAAAGGTAAATTCTCACCAGCCGATTTTTGCGCTTGACTGACAGTGAAATTGGCGTCCAACTCGCTGTGGCCTTGGCCCCCTTTCTTAGTCAACATTTCCATCTGCTTCTCATACTCTTGTTGTTTCTTTAACTTCTTCTTCTCTTTGTGACTCATCTTTTTCTCCGCTGGCTCTGATTTTTCTTCTTCAGGAACTGGTTCAGGCTAATTTAAAGTATATTATTATTATAAACAATATTTTTGAAAAAATACCTGATAAAAATGAAAAATTTATTTACAAGTGCCATTACATGCTAGTAGGCCCCTGTACTAGGTGATAAAACACCCGTGTTAATGGGTACCACACTCATCTTATTGGATGAAATAAATTTTAATGCTTAAACAACATTATTATTAAATTAAATACATTATTATTAAAGGTCTGTTATTAAAGATCCTCGATTGGAGACCAGGAATCGGGAAACAGAGAACAGGCCGCCCTACTAGGTGAACTGATGACCTGAAGAAAACAGCTGGATTCAAAAGGCACAGGACCGGGAGGAGTGGCACTGATTGAGGGACGCCTATGTCCAGCAGTGGGCGTTGAAAGGCTGATGGATGAATGGATGATTATTACTTATATTTATACTGATTTAAACCATTTCATACCTTTGTTTCTTCTACTATTTCTTCTTTGATTTCAAATTTCTTTAGTTCCTCTTCAAGATCATCAATGTTGTTCTTCTTTTTCTGTTTACCTATAAATTGAAAATTTCAACTAATCATTTATAAATTACGTTTGAGCACAAAATTTTATTTCATAGTGAAATTGCTATTATTCTGATTAATTAAATATTGAAACTTTTTTTTACAGTATTGTGTTATACCTTTACTTTTGACTACAGGTTTTAAAATATCTTCCTCGTCTATTTTGGGAGACACAATCTTTTCTGCTTTATCAGAATGGTCTTCATAATATTCATCCTTCTTGCCTTTTGCTGGAATAAAAAAAATTACGTAAATTGTATTATTATTTCAGCCTTCAGATCTTACTTTCGCAATCACATATGGAACCAATATGTAACATACCCTTATCATCTTTAGAATCTTTGGCGTTTGTCTCTGGCTGTGCCACAATGCTACATGACTTTGAGTCATCCTGTTCTTCTTCGTCAGAGGACTCATGAACCACAACAGACTTCTTTTTAATTTTAGCTATATTATAACACAAAACAAAACAAAAAAATATATATCTTTATTAACATTTTAGGTTTAAAAATTTACTACTATTGGTTTGGTAGCATAAGAAAGACCAAGCAGCCCGTTTGTTGTCTCTATGCTAACAAAGATAAGGACAATTTTAATTGGATTAGACAATCTACTACTTATCCAAAACTAGCATCATTTGTCTATCAAAGAAACACCTGGGCCATCAGAACAATCAGAATGCCTGACGGCTTACTTTAATATAATAGTATTTTGCCAGTTATTATCATAAGATAAAATTCCTAAAGCCATGTTGTAGACCTTCAGGTGGTCTTGTCTTGTCTTGTTGTAACGACCTGTATATTCATCTTTGCAGTGTGATGGGTTAAAGGCATTAGAAATGACACCTTTTATGCTATTAGAAATGACAAAATGACATTTATACTTACATTTTTTTTTACTTACAGGCTTCGCAATTTCTTCATCTGAGACTTCTTTTAGATCTATTTCACTACCACTACCAGACCAATCATCATTTTTCTTGCCTTTGCCACCCTTCTTGCCTTTACTTTTAGCCTGGGGTGGATTACTGGAAACATTGCTTACAATTGACTTGGAATCATCTAGGTCTTCCTCATCTGATGATTCATGAGCTACTGATTTCTTTTTGTTTTTAGCTGCAACAATTTATTAAAATATATCACAAATAAGTTAAAAACATTGCATTATATTCACTTTAAATATTGTATGTACCTACTCGTAATAAAACTAACCAGTTCCTGTATGTACCTACATAGAAAAAATCTCAAAAGTTCAAAGGCTAGAAATCGATAGGTAATATCTTTGAGTAGGACGAAGGATGGCAACTACATAGATGCAAACGAAACTGTTATTGTGTAATTTCAGGTTCGCGAAAGTGCACGCGTCCATTAGAAATAAATAATAATTACAGAAACGTAGTCACGAATTCTTGTACTTGTTTACGTGACTACGTTCTTAAAATTCCGAAAGCTTTAATCTCCGTCAGTAAAAGGCACACACCCCTATCATGTTGGTACTCAAACTTCTTGTATTTGTCGTGTCTTTGTGACTATGATATCAAAAATTTGAAAGCATATATCTCCGTCAATAACTCAACCAAGTACCAACATGATTGCATCTAGCGACGGCATATGTCAATCCCATACATATCAACGGCAGAATAGCAGTTGAAGCAAGATTTTGGTAAGTGGTAATCATTGCGTTACATTGTCCTTGATAAAAGTTATACTTATTATAATTCTCTCTACAACAACGATTTGACACAGGTGGAACAGCAGGTGCTCAACATGCTCTATTATTCTCAACCGGACACTGCCATTTGGCTATTGAGATTTAGTGTAGAACTACCCATATATTTTATTCAAATAACAACAAGAAGGTTATAATCTGTGTGAAACATACCTTTTTTCTTAATGACAGGTTTAGCTATTTCATCATCTGATACTTGCTTAAGTTCCACATCACTGCCTTCAGACCAGTCATCATTTTTATTGCCCTTTCCTGTGATGTACAATTGTTTTTATATTACATACACAGAGAGTAGTTGAAATTCGTAGTTATTTTGTAATATGTATGTTATTATTAATGTTATTTTGTAGTTAATTAATATAACATCATTGAGGTTCTGTAAATCATCTTTAATTACTAAGCTTCATCTCTTATTGATAACCACCACATTCAACACATAACTCTTTTAGGTGGCACAAATTTTTAATTGGTTTTCATGTCAAATCAAAGTCAAATAATTTATATTCCTATAAGATGATGGGACACCCTTAACGAAAGGGTAAGTAACTACAAACTACAAAATTTTTAAATAAATCCATAGATTTATTTATATATAAGAAACTTAGCAAAGTTATTTGATGTACGGTACGGTACGGTACACCAAGAGAATGTGTTTTTGTAATGAAATATGTTACTGCTGTATGATTGATTTATTGACTGATATGATAAACTGATATAGACTGATTATGATATGAGAACACGCCATGCGCGGACGCGTGAATAACGTGAACTGGGTGACAATGGGGGAAACTGCTGAGTTGCACTTGTACGTGAACCGTAAACTATGGATTAACGTTTAGACTACATTGATTCCCAGAAAATGATCAGGGTCCCTTGGGATACAGTATGTAATTTTGTATGGATATTCTTTTTAAACATTAACAGATTCACTTCAAACTTACAAAAAAGCTTTTAATATTTTTAATAGGCATATATAATAACATTGTCAGTTTTTATTAAATTTCATATATAATAACAGTCATAATAACATGTCAGTTTTTATTAAATTTTATTTTGTAAGAAACAGAAAAAAAAGTTAAATGAATGCAGATATTTACAAGCATCCCAGGTAAGCCCTTGGATAAAGGTAGTGTGTTTTTGACTTCAAACACAAATTAATTATATGATCTCCAACAAAAATTCAGCGATTTTGTATTTTAAATCGATAAAATATTGAAAATGTGGATGAAAGTTCTGACTAAAGTAAAGAGTTGTATTACTTTGTTCAGGCACTATGACATTGCACACTTTTGTTTTTATAAAATAATATATATCATTTTATTCCTGTCAACATTCCCTAAAAATAAAGAAAGTTTCCTTAGGTTTCTCTGAGTAGAGTTTGTGCAGTAATGGCCATGATTAAATTAAGAAGCAACTATAAATGAAACTACCACTTACTAAATCCACGCGAGCAAAGTTATAGGCGTCCCCTAGTACCTACATAAATAAATTTCACATTTCTCTTTCTGCAATTAAGAAAAAAAAAAGGCAAAATATTCCATTTTACTGATTAGTAAATAGATTCTAAGATTCATATTGCACAGTGTCTGACTATAATGATCTCAACCTTTTGCATTTTTACAGGTCAGGGGGCAGGTTCTGGGTTTAATCTCCAAATTAAGCAGATATTTACCTTTTTTCTTTCCTTTGGCCTTTGGCACCGGTTTTGCAACATTAGTAGTATTACTAACTAATGACTTATTATCTTCTTGTTTATTATCTTCTTGTTCCTCATCAGAAGATACCCCGCCTTTCTTTTTATTCTTTGCTGAAAATATTTTCAATTTATGACCTAAAATTCTTAAATTATCAAATTCTTTGCACAACTGGACTAGGGCCACATCAGCAGCTAATGACATGGCATAGTTATTGCATTCGTGAAAGCTGTACCTTTCTTTTGAACCTTTTTGACTGGTTTACTGTGTTCTTCATCATCTGACATAGTAATTTTCTTTGATGAATCTTCTTCAGCGTCACTCAAATCAGCATTTCCTCTGCTTTTCTTTTTACCTTTTCCTTTACTTTTAGAGGTTATATCTTGAGTCTGACTTAAGACTTTCTTCTCCTCTAAATCGTTTTCAAAGTCTTGATTTTTCTTGTTACCTTTTTTCTTAGACATATTGAGATAAAACTAAAACGAAACTATTCCAATCTACTAAGAAAGTAAGAAAGAATTATTGTGAAGAATGACAGAAGTTGGTTCACGAGCGACTGACAGATTTGACATTGAACGAACATAGATTTTTTTTTACTTCTGATTTGGTATTGGTGCATGATACGCTCGGCCAACGACAAGTGTTGTATATAAAACGTGGGAAACTAAATTAAATTAAACAAAAGGAATTCGTTTGAATTTGGAAAAGGAAGGGTCAGGAAAATAAAACTTAAAAGTAAAATAAAATATACAATCTACTAGGAAAGATTATAATAAAATAAAAAAAATTAAAAGGTTATTTTAATTAGAATTTAAATAATTATATTTATGTATATTATTATTTGTAAAGAATATTATATATGTACATATACAAAATTTTAATATCATTTTTTTAATAAATAAAGCTTAATTATTTTTATTTATTATTATTAGTATATCTAGGTCAAGGGATGAGAGTATGCAGGATATTGACGTGGGAAATGGCACTTTGAGGATGAGCAGGTGATTTAGGAACATGGCGCAATCGTATAGCTTGCAAACGAAAAATATGTGGTTCATATTATGTGTTCCGCTCCTACAATCGCACTCAGAACTATTAATGATACCCATGTTTGTAAGATGCTCTTTAGTACAAACGTGCCCTAAGCGCATACGTATTATAATTGACGTAGTTCTTTTGTCAAAATGTATGTAGGAGAACCAGGGTCTAATGGGCAATACTGACTGAACTTTGTGGTAAAATCTACCCTTAGAATGTGAACTCAAATTCCAGCATTCACTCCATGAATCATGAAGGAATGCTTTGGGAAGAGCAGCTAAATCCTGTGTATAATTTACGTAGGGGTAAATGTCACCACACCCCACCGCATCATTTGCCAACAAATCGGCCTTTTCATTTCCTGCACTGCCACAATGGCTCGGTACCCATACAAATCTTACTTCAACTATAGATTAATATTGTATATTGGAGAAAGAGTGCTTCGAGTTCATAAAAAATCCATTTTTGTAATAGACTGGTTGCGGCTATATGATCAGTAATAGACACTTGACAGTGTTAACTTGCTCCCTCCACGAGTAGAGAATTTAATACACAGATTTATTAGTTTTTATTATATAGTACTACTTAATACTTAGATATGAGACCATGGCGCGCCCCTCTACAATTCAAACTATTTCAAACGTTTGAAAGTATGTGTGAGTGAACTGTGAAAGTAAATATTTACAAACAACTATTACTAAAACAACTATTAACGAATCGTTAATAACGATTACTGATTGCACAAAACAAAGTGTTCAAACATTGATATTTTTCGTGTTTAATACCTACTACTAAAATGAAACCTTTTTATTGTATTTGTAAAAGATTGAAGTGATTCTGGATCCATCATAGTCTCGTAAATACTATGCCCGAGGTTCAGTCGTGGCTGGATCGGCCTGTGATCGTAATCTGATCGGCGCGATGGAGTGTTGCAGTTGCAGTTGCCAGTAAAGGCGGATTGTAATTAGTGGTAGTCTTTGGTGTAGCTTGTCAAAAAAGCCTATATATTATAAGATTTTTATATTTTGTTGGTTAATATGTTTTGGCATTGTTTAACAACGATTTAACTCGGGTAAATGTAACTCATATTTTATATTTATAAGAAAGATACTAAGTTTCTATGAAGGTTTTTATGACAATGAAATGGTGGCAAAAAGCAAATATCCTACTTTCTAAAATGCCTGAAAAACATATTTTACAAACTTCGTGTCACTGAGCGACGTAGTATCACCAAGTATCACTACGTAACTCTATCGTTAGCATGTGACTAGACTACACACATTGAAAAAGGAATTGCAGAGGCGTGCCATGTTATCGTAGATTAAATGGTGGATAAATTTAATATATATATATATTTAAATATATAATGTTCACTGTAATATGTGTTATATATATATATATATATATATATAATACTTCTTTCTTTTCTATTCTACTTTAATAAAAATGCAAATCACAAGAAACCGAACCCTACAGAAAGGTCAGTTATATAAAATGTACTCTGTGCAGAAAGGTCAAACTATGTAACTCAGCATATATAACGGCATTGAGCCGTAGCGCTGATTATCAATATACCCTGTTCTTTGAAGGTTTTTGTCGCTGCTAGAATCAGAGTAATCCTTTTTAATAAATAAATAAAAGTGGGTTTGTTGTGAGCCGTGGCCGTATGTGTAACTACTGGCTACTTTCTTGAATAAGTCACTTACTGAAAAGAAACAAATTATTAAGAAGAGAAAAAAGAACGTCACATTCATAAAACGTCTAAAAAATTTTTATCATGTTGACTAACCTTGTTATTATGCGCTTTTTCATAATTGCTTTATTTCTATTCAATTTCATCAATTTATCGGTCACTGAAACTGTTAAGAAAAGCGTCGATGATAATCGAGAAGATAACGGGGAAACTGGTGATGACGGAAAAGATGAGTCAATGGAAATTCCAGGTGATGTTGAGCCAGCTAACGCAACATGTACTAGAAGACAAAACAGTCAAATGCATGAAATTCGTTCAGCTACACATAAACAATTTCCATTTATGGTTGCAATTATGAATCAACAAAATGGGTACCTGTGTTCAGGTTCCATAGTATCTCATGGCATAGTACTGACAACCGCTAAATGTGCACTATTGCCTGTTAATTATGTATTAGTAAACACTACGAGCGATAAAAAGGAAGACACTACGGTCTCACTACATATCATAAAAACTGATAAGTTTCCTTCTTTCACTGGAACCGAATCAGTAAAAGATGTTGCAATTATTTACACCGAAAAACATAACATGTCCATCGCTTCAAAGATAAATCTAAGTAATATAACTGATACCAAAGGGGTTACAGACCTAGAAGCCCTGGGATTTGGATTGAATGCTGATGTTGGTAAAGTTAAAGAACTGCAATATATAGGTGTTGAGTTAAGGCGCACAGAAGCAGACGATAGGTCACAGGCATATATTGACTGCATAGACACGAAAGTTCCTACTTGTTTTAAAGATTTTGGGGGCCCTGTCGTTCTTGATAATCAACTTTTTGGCATTGTAGTAGAAGGGACAGATTCATGTCTGAATGAAATTTCTTCTAATTACGCTGTTCATAAGCGAATCGTAGAAATTTTACCTGCATATACATTCAAAGCATGGTTGGATGAAATAATTAGCAAAAATGTTGAACAAGAGCATGTTGCTTTAGAAACCTACCCATCTGAACCGAAAGTTTTTCGAAAATCTCCTCATGTGTTGAAGAGTGGTGAAGAGAAATGCTATCTCTCTTCTTATGCTTTGCTCTTTATCAGTGTTATTACAAGATTTTTTTAATTTTGTTATTTTTTCTGTCAAATGTTAGTACCGAATAAAAATTATTCTGGAAAAAAATATTTTTATTATTTAACTAGTGGACGCCCCCCGCAGCTTCGCTCGTGTAGAATTAGGCATAATAATAGATTCTTCTTAACGCGTTAACTTTAGCTCCATAATGAATCCGTAAATGTGTTATCCCCTATGTTGATTTTACACGATTTTGAATGCCATATTTAATTATATCTAATCAACAGCCTAAATTTTAGGCTTCATATTTTAGGGCCTAAAATTCATATTTTAGGCCCTAAAATATGAATTTTATGCTTCTAGATCTAAAAATGAAAATACTTTCATACAACCTTTCATCCCCTTACAACACTTTTTCCAATTAAAAAGTGTCTTAAGTCCTTTCTCAGGATCTAGACTATCTGACTATCTGCTTACCAAATTGGTTCAGTAGTTTTGGCGTGAATGACAGACGCCAAAACAACTGAACTGAAACAGACAGACAGACAGAGTTACTTTCGCATTTATAATATTAGTATGGAGTATGGATAATACGACCACCTGCTTTCAAACATTGTATGCAATTAACTACGAAAAGCTTTTCTGTTCTGATTTTTATGTTTTTAATGTTTTTTGTTGGGATATCAACACATACCTACTCCACCAAATGAAATCCCTACTGCCTCCTCCTCTATCGAATGAATTTGCCTAAATACAAACATAGTCTTAAAAATCAATGGGTTTTAACATGATGCCTGAGCAAAAAAACTTCTTTTGACTGGTCATTATTATCATCACCTCCTTTTCCTCTCCACATTTTTAGGTTGCGAACACATCCTACTTCCTACCAATATTATAAAGGGGAAAGTTTGTAAGTATGGATGGATAGATGGATAGATGGATGGATGGATGTGTGTTACTCTTTCACGTAAAAAGTACTGAATGGATTTTAATGAAACTTTACAATAATATAGCTTATACATCAGAATAACACATATAAGAATAACGATAACTTAATGGAATTTATTGAATTATTGCAAAGTGAACCCTCTATTTTGGTCCCTGAAAAGAAGTCCTATTAAAACAGGCTATAAAAATAGTTAATGGTGCCTAGAAGAGAATAATTAATAACAAAATCGCGAGCAACACTGGACATTCGTGAACTCATTTGCGAACCCATTTGCATATGAATTCTTGACAGTCCTTCATATTCGTGCAAACATTCGTACAAATGTCGAACGTTTGCACACATGTGAGTGACCGCGGTAACACAGAGTACTTTGTTATATTATATTCTCCGTCTACGTATTGTAGACTCTTTGGACTATTGTTTATTTATGGTTTATTGAGAAACACAGATATCGTATTTTTTTATTTTTTACGAAGTCAACTGACGCTTACTGTGCTGTCAGTTTTTGATGAAATAAAAATAGCGTTGTAACAAAGTGAATAGTAAAATCGACAAATCGATAAAAGTGACAAAGTAAAATCGTTTAATTTATCTTTGAAACTGTGTTTCGGTCCACGTTTCTCGGGAGACTTAAATTATTCATTTTCTTTGTATTCTTTTAATACACTGTAAACTGAGTTCACACCAATTCCCAAAATATCAGCTGTTTTCGAAACACATTCTTTTTTTTCGGGACCCTCAATAGGTAATAGTGAGGCAGCTTTCTCCTCAAATATGTGTTTGTAGACGTTTTGTTTAAATTTTTCGGTAACGGTTAAAGCAATCCGTGGTCTCTTCTTTCTTGGAGACTTTGGCTTGACGTGCTTGGTTGAGGATCCATATAGTTTGTACGAAACAATATAGCAACAAATAAACACAACAATTACCAGAAACACAACGTAACGAAAAATTTAACAAAAACAATAACTAAACAGCGTGAGCGCAGAAAAAACATTCGTGCTATCAGACCAAGAGGTTAGAAGCCGAATTACAAACAAAATGGCAACCGACACGCGCGGCGTAGATCGGTGCCGCGCCGCGCTTTGTAATAAGCCTATACTATACTAACTTATGTCAGATCACTTTTATACAATTTCATTGTAAAATAGAAATAATATTCTTTTATAGTTTGAAATGATTAACTATTCACACTTACACTGAACGCATCACTATTACATTAAATATGGCAACATTATTTTACAATGTGACATTAGCAAAAACATAATGATTACTTGCTCAGTGACATTAGCTACTGTCAGACACTGTCAGTTGGCTTCGTATAATTAAAAATACGACTATAAATAAATATTAATTAAATATACGAAGTACAATCTCTATCTAGTTTGTGTAAATAAATACCCAGCCAGCACAGAGTACTTTGTTATACCCAGGCTACAATTTTGGATAGCTGAGTGACAAGGGAAATTATTATATGATTAACGTTATAAAAACGGGGGTAGGTATTAACTACTCAATTTATTTTGTTTCATCTTACTCAGATAAATATACATCACTTCTGTATACGATATATCGTTCAATGGAGTATAAAATGTTATATTTGCAGAACGGGGGGGACTCAATAGTACCGTCGGCGAGAAAAAGTATTCATAATCACCACGGCCCCTGTTGTCCTTTTTGGCATTGTGAACAAATGGCGCGCCGGCTAGGTAGCAAGAAAGAACGGAACCCAAGTCAGGATGATAATTTAGATGCCACTTCATCAGACATGACAACTGATGAAGTTGATAATGTCATGAGGTAACCCTATTCGTAACTGTAGGATAAACTATTCTTACTGCTTTACTGGTAAAAATACGGTTAAATGTATGAATAACATTATTTAGTATAATAAATGTGTCATGTAGGTACTCTAATATAAAATGCATTATTATTTTCAGCAAATATGCATCAACACCATCCATTGACTGTCGAAGCAACTCATATAACTTATACAAAACTTCAGATGAATCTGATTCTGAAGAAAGGTATGTTTCTGGATAAATCAACATGCTGAAATAATTATTCATTACCATCTCTTAACATAATCTGATCTTCATTTTTATATCACTAATATCACTATAAGCAGTAGAAAATATAATAGGCTATCAGTACTAGGCAGACTTCACATATTTTGGTTTACAGTTTCCTCAGAATGTTGGTTGTACAGTTGGTCTTATAGTATTTTACCTAGTGACGTAGGAGTTCTCAAAAAAAAGCATATTTTTAGCAGCGTAGCGTATTGTAGCAGCATGGGTCATAAACTAGTATCCTTAACGTATCCTAAATGTTTATGTATGCCTATCTCTTTAAAAATGTTCTTTATGGTGATGTTCTCAAAGAGATTGCTTCAAGCAATAAGGCTATGAAATTACTTCCTGTTGTTTTTTCTACATACATTGGTGTATGTACAATAAAGTGTTTTTGTATGTAATGTAAACTAGTATTTGCAATTTTAATCATGGTAATTTTCGTTTGCCTAATTATTATAAAGGAGGCTAGAATTGATTAAGAAATTAATATTATTCTCATATTACAGGATTCTCCTCACTTAAGGTGTCAATGTAAACTCAATCTCAAGCTTCATAATGTTTGTTTATTACGTTTTTATGTTACATTGAAAAATGCAATGCTTTGCAGTATGTGTGTGTTTTGAGTACCTAGTTGAAAGCAAAAAAAAACAATTTTTTATTTCATTTTCCTACCATGTAGCATGGTGGATGTTTTAAGACAGCTGATGGAAAACAGTATTTGTTGTGTATACATACCCACCTCATAAAATAGTTAATTATTTATATACAGTTAAAATAATACTTAGCACATAATTAAACTAAAACTAAACAAAGAAATATATGTTATTAATTATTTATTATTTAATTTGTTTGTATTAAAGAACCTGTATGGTATTTCAAAATGCTTGATGAGCTCCCCATACACATTTTGATTTATAAACATCTTCAGTTGCTTTATCTTTGGATCACCACTAACACCCACATTCTTTGACTGCTTTTGTTGTGAATAATTACTCATTTCAGCATAAGAACAGTATTATGTTATGAGTTGGTAATATTATTCCATTGCAGCAATTTACTTTCCAAGTCTTTACCTGCAATTCTTTCTACATATTCATATTGCAGTGAAGAGGCAGATTCATTTCAAAACAGACTTCTTCAGTGCAGGAATTCAGTTCATAAAACACTACCTTACAACACACAAATAGAAAGAAGAAGAATAGAAGAAAATATTATTGATGCTACACAAAGAAATAAAAATAGGGGTTCAACAGTGTATTGGTCATTGCTAGTCGTAGTTGTTGTACCTATTGCTATTTGGTATGGAAATTTAATAATATCACAGCAACAAATCAAAAAGAATATTTATGATAAATTCAGTTTTTACAAGGATGTCAAAGATGTAGGAAACAAGTATAATATAAATGATGATGCCATTTTACAAGTGCGGGCAGGTAATTATTTATCATTATCTTAATTAATTTTACCATACCTATACTATATACCTTTGTCAAAATTTAGACAATTTTTTAAGTGGGAAAAAGTTCAACACCTGAAATGCTTTCACAGACTTCATCGCCTCCCTTGTGGCAGACTTCTGCAGTAAATGAATAAACAAACTGCCATCAAAATGGAAAAATTGTATTGATCATGTACTTAGGCTCGTACTTTGATTAGCTGAAAAAAAATTACCAATTTTCATTCAAATCTTCAATTTCATAGGTTAGATCAATTATGCTATAAATTCCACGCAAGTGAAGCTGCGGGCAACAGTGTAGTGTAGTGTTCTCTATGTCAGTGGATTTTTTTAATATATCCTATTTCAGGTATTGCTACAATATTTGAGCGACAAGACACTGGGTCCTTTATATTTGCTTATAATAGTGCCAAACCAAATTTCAATCCAGTCAATTTTAATAATTTTGTAAATGATCTAGCATTAGCTGCAGCAAGATATTTACGTGAGCATGATTTTCTTTCTTACCTAGTATTAGATAATGAAATATTTTATTTCGTACATGCATAATGGAGGATGTCAAAAAATCTAAATTGCTACTTGTCTAAGTTTCTATTTAAGTCTATATATTAAGCTATGTTTTAACATTAGCTATCTTAGTTAATCTGTATTGCAGGTAATGAAACTAACACCATCCATCACGTTGTTGTTGACTCCTATAATCTGCATGTGCAAACTGACAAAGAACTGATGAATGAATATCTGGCCGATGTAGATAAAACTGGTGTCATGTTAGTGAAAGATCTTGATCAAGTCCCATCATCCTTGGCTATGGCATTTCATTACTACTGTGATGAATATAATCCGCTAGTGAAAAGAAGCGCAATGTTTTTCACTTTAAATATGGCAACATGTGCAGTGTCTAGTAAGTATTAGATTATGATTATACATACCAAAACCATTATGATTATACATACTCGTATATATTCGATTATACTTCCTATGAGCCCACATATGATAACAACCTCTACTGATAAGCGGTTGACGATGGTAGGATTCTGCAGGATACTAAATCCTGCAGAATCCTAGAGTGATGCCTCAGTATCAAATCAATGTTATAATGATTTTGCAATTCCATGAATCAAACAATCAAGAGAGATCTCCATAATGTACACACTTGATGTGAATCAACCACTGTGATGGATTATGGCCTAACTCCTTTTGTTATGATGTTGGTTGAATGTTATGAAACATATCATTATTCCCCTTTTTCTTTCAGGGAACAAGTACAGCCATGAAAATGTTGAAAAATGCTTAGCAAACAAATGGAATAAGTTGCCCCAAGAAAACATACAGCCATTGTTAACTAGAGTTGTAAGTGTTGTCATTGATGTAACCAGTGATTTTTAATTGATAGGATTATTTTAGTTAGAGTATGTTCACAATTTTGTTTATAATACACAATAGAGGACTGAAATTTTTTATACTTCAATTCTAGTAAATGTGATATTTCTTTATAATTTAAAAATCATAATATTTAATTAAAGTAACTTAAAACTAAGTATTATATTATAACTGAATTGTATTAAAAATAAATGTTGATTATTTTTCCATGATGTTTATTTTGTATTAAATCTGGATGATAATTTAGTTAGTCTAAAAATAAGTTATTTAATAACAATGGCAATAGTAATATATTTAAAACAATTAATTTGCACCATTAAAAAACATCAATTACAGTTTAAACCCAAATTATGGTAATCAAGGGATGGGCCAGAGAGCACTTTGATCAGATGAATTAAGATCAGGTGCATCATTGAGGTCATCAAGGTTGTCTGGTTCAAGTTCATTATTATTTCTTGCTGGAGGAGAGTATGTCATTCTCAATTCTTCTTCTTCATCTTCATCATGAGATTCCTCAGATTCATCTGACTCATCATTACCTGGATGAAAAAGAATACTTTAATTACACACTTGTTTCTCTGTTGTGTTAATTGTGCTACTGAAAATTAAGGCTTTGCTTTATTTACAACATGGTGACAGGAGGGAAAATATTTATATGGTCCAAAGTTACAACTGTTCGCACCCTCTAAAATGAAATCATTGAATATATTAAAATCGTAACTTAAGTGGTCCTACAGGTGGTTCCACTGGTAAATGTTATTTCCCTGTAGACCCACTACACTAGAGATGATGATATTCTTTATCCTATACAATCCACCAAATCCTGTGGGTCCATGGGTTATTTTGATACTTATTAATTCATTTGTATTCATGGTATTGCATTAACTTTCCTCTTTTCCTGTAAATTATTTCTATGTCATTGAAATTTTTTAATATATAAACCAAAACAGACCATCCTTTACTAACTATCAAATGAATAGCAAGTGACTTATAAATGCAATAATAATTCTGCATTTAAATTACATAACAACGGAAACAACATGTAAATTAAAAGTAATTATAATCATACATTATAGAGTACTTTTCCAAACATGACAGCGCAGCTATAAGACCACAATAATTAAAAGACAGTTTTGTTTCAATCAACATGTCGTAAGTTGCAATTAAAATCTATACCTTCCTCTTCATCAGTATCAGCTTCTTCTTCCATTGGTTCTGGCTCAGTTTTTCCCAGAGGAGCTCTTTTCATATATTGCTGACCAATAGAACTTAACTGAAATTCAAGTTGTATATTGAGGTAAGTTAAATAAGTTGTTTTTTCTCTGCATGCCATCAATTTTCGTACATTACAATTGAATATAATAATATGACTTTAATCTATATATATAAAAGGAGAAGGTGACTGACTGACTGACTGACTGACTGACTGACTGACTGACATATCAACGCAGGGCCTAAACTATAAGGGCTAGAAACTTGAAATTTTGCACAGGGGTTCCTTTTATATCGTAGGGGAGCACTAAGAAAGGATTTTTGAAACTTCACCCCCTAAGGGGGTAAAACGGGGGTGCAAAGTTAGTATGAAACTTTGCCGTTTTTGAAGTCGTTAGACGGGTAGACGTCGTTAATGCGTCTAATTCTACGCGAGCGAAGCTGCGGGCGTTCACTAGTATACCATAATTAACGATGAATATTACACTCGTTTTTTTTAATTGTCTTATTAGGAAAATAGTCTTAGCACTATTTTTTGAAATATCAGTTTTAAAATAAAACCTGAATACACAGAAATTAATTTTAGTATTAAATGGCTACATAATGTGTAATTATTAATAGTGTTTACTTTGTGTTCAATTTTATTACTACATACTGCAAGATTGTTTACTAAATTGGACAAATCTGAATATACTTAGTTTACCTACCCATTGTTGGTTGGCCTTTTCCAAAGCAGCTAATTCTGCTTCTTCATCACAAGGACTATCTGCATTAAACCACCTAATATCCACCAAACGGGGATGCAAAACTGGAAAGGGTACATTCATGGTAAGACAAAATATTATGACATGTAATGTAAACACAGAATTGTAAGTACTTAATATAAACTTGCTAATGAATTTATGTAAACTCCCAATTTCTTTGGAATTTATTTATGTGTTGAGCAGAGCAGGACCACAGAGTGAGCAGGACTGAGCAGGACCGTATATTATAGCCAATTAAATTTAAACAGATAAAAATTAAATGTACTCTGTAGTGTGACTGTGAACCTAAAGGTTATGCTATGTTACTCTATGGGCAGGACCTCCGTTGAAACTATTCTATAGGTTCTGACTGAAAATACTCTGTGGTTCTGAATTCAGTTTAACACTGGCAAGTGGCAGGTTTATCCACAGAGTACATTTTATATAACTGAAAAAATGTACTCTGTGTTTATCGCCGATCTTGCGTGTCACACACTTCGCAGGCAGGTACGATAATATACGAATCCTAATAAACAGTAATACTGTTACATAATAATATGATGAATTCTGATACAAATAACATTAATATGGCAATGATTTCGCGTTTATCGTTCTTTTTGATGTGTTAACTTCGATCAATAATGTACCGTGTTAACGTCTTATAAATTGATGAACATCGACAGCGCATATGAAAAAGTGTTCCCTTTTTTGTACATTCCAGCCTAAAAAGAGAAAAATATACTGATTCACAGAAAAGTATTAAAAAAATAATAAAATGAGCAGTTCTCTGCAGAGAAATTATTTTCAATAAATTAATTTTACACACGACAACATTGGCGGTTCCATGGCTCCGAAATAGGGAACTGTCAAAAAATAAATATGTAGACTTGTCTGTTGTCTGTGATTAGTTTAGACTACAGATGTCAATTCTCCTCTTTTTGTATTGTCTAAAATAATGATTATGACGTTATCAGTATCACGTAAATCTATCGTCCGTAAACCGACTTTACAGACAACCAGTTTTTTTTAATGGATACAAGAGAGCAAACGAGCTTGCAGCACCACCCATCCGCTGCCGCCCATGACAACTGTGACTGACTTTGATTAACCCTCAATTAGGGACTGGGATGGTTAGTCCAATTAGTTGAGAGAGTTAATTAGAACATTAGTTGGTCAGTTCGTTAGTAGGTATGAGGACTGGGTACTGTTAGTGATAGTTAGTCCTGTTAGTTGGTGTTAGTAATAGTCCAGTTAACACTTGTTAGTAGGAGTCTCGTTCTAAGTTAGTCACAGATGTGTTGCTACCCTTGAGGACTAAGATGGTGGCCTCTAAAGAAGTGTAACCGGAAACCACACCTTTCATTTCTTTAAAAACAATTACTACACGGCAGAAATGGTACTAGGTACCGTGGCGGGCGGTGGTACTGCCCCGGGCGAACTCTATAAGGAACCAATTATGTTTCATATAAAACCTATTTGGTTCCCTATAGGCTCTACCACCTATGATTATTGTAGTAGTCGACAAAATCCAAACCATATAATTAGGTTGTCCTAGTTTAAAATTCCAAGTAGTAGCTCGAAGTCTGGATTTGTGCCTGGTGTATGGCAATAGCCTCACCAACTATTATCTACATGACCCTTTAAGTGATTAAATATGGGTTTACTACTAACCTAATACTGGCACTTCCAGAGCGCGTTTAAACTTACAAAAAAAAAAATGAAAGTAGGTATAGTAGATGATGATTAATTACATTTATTGAGGTAATTTTAATTGGAATAGTTTTTCAAATTTACCTCCAACCTGTGAGAACCTGGTTCAGTAGTCGCTCGCTATCGCTGCGACCCATAGATAGATGTCCCACTGCTGGGCAGGGGTCTCCCCCACAGACACTTCTGCGGGAGGTCTAGAGCATACTCCACCACGCTGCTCCAATGCGGATTAGTGGAGGGGTTAGCGGCCAACCCAGTATTGAATGTTCTCAAGCCACCCGAAGGTCTTCGACAAGGCTTAACGACTGTTTCCACCATTGAAAACAACCGGGACCGACGGCTTTACGTGCCCTCCGAAACACGGTAGCGTCCATGAAATTTTTGCCACTAGCGGTCACCCATCCACAAACCGACCGCGCCCGTCATTGCTTAACACTTTCGATCACATTGAATCGACGCAAGCTACTGGGCTATGGACGCTACATGCTACTGCCTGGTTCAGTACTTAAATTATAAATACGAGAGAGAGGAACTATTCTTTTTGAGTTTTCAATGAGTTTTGACGTTTTGGCATAAATATAAACACTTACCTTAGCATTCAAATAAAGATGAATAGAATTTAAATTCTTTTTAATTTTTTTTTGTAATAGAAAATAAGTGAATGTCGACTTTCCTTTAATTTTGCACCTTACAAAGTCAATAAAGCTTATCACAATCATAAAAGAAGATTTAACGAGCATTGTTCATTGTAGTTTCTATAAAAATAACGAGATGAGCAGTTGCATGATTGCAGTCTTGTGAGGAATACAAAACTTGAATTGTCAGCATTATTGTAAAATTATTTAATTTTCTATTAAAATTTAAAATATGAATTTAAATTTCTGTTATTTTCCTGCCATATTAATTTGCGTTAGTACTAAGGTACTGAAGAATTGGTACGATAACACCATTATTATTTTCTAAGAAATACTTGTAAATAGTTCCGTTTCTAATTGTTTCAGGTAAACCACGTGATACCCAGTTCAACATTTCAAAATATTTATTTTACGGATACATCCGGAGCTGATATTGCCGATTACATTGCATCTAAAGGATACATACCGAATGAGAAAGAATTACCCCAAGTGACTTTGAATAAAAATAAGGGTAGGTTAATTTTTTACTAATTCCTGCAATAGTCTATAAGATATAGATAGAACTATCTCTGGCCAAATATTTTCAACAACCTATTGTAGTGTGGTAAGAGGCAAGGCCCGCATTACAAAAAGTTAGGTACTTGCTTACACTTGTACTTTACCTAGTGGAGTAAACCTTTCTTGCAGTAATGCAGTGACCTCAGAGGGTGACATTGTTATCCTAGAAATTCTCACCTCACCGGGATGAGCTGTTGGGGTTTCGGGCCGATCTCTCCACGACATTACAGCTGACATGGGTGCTCCACCACTTGGCCTTCTAGGTTAACTACGAGCGGCACACGGCTGGTGTTTTTCTCGATTTAGAGAAAGTGTTTGACCGTGTGTCTGTTGTACAAGCTATTTGAGTCACCCTTGCCAGCGATGCTATCGTTGTTGATAGCGTCGTATCTGAAGGGGGGTGAGTTCATTGTTTTGGTCGAGGACGGCACCTCTGCCCACCATCCCATATGCGCAGGCGTGCCGCAGGGGAACTGTTTTGCGCCAATGCTATACGCGCACTACACTAACGGCATACCTACTCTCGACGGGCCCCTTACTGGTTTGGGGATATCATGTAGTCCTCTCGTTGATCGTTGACGACACAACGTTCTTTGCATCGTCGCGCGATCTGGAACTAGCGATCAGAAGGCTTGCTTAACCGCATCATTTACTTACTTACGCACTCTATATTTTTGCCAACGATCTATATGTATATTGCTATCTCTATGATTTTTGCAGTATATTATGCGACTTATATTCTGTCTAAGCTATCAGATGAAGAACTTTTAAAATTGCTAAATGAACCAACTCATAAAAATGAATATGATTTACAAGATATTGTAAAAATTGCATTTAACCTTAAAGAGGCCCTTGATC
This sequence comes from Carterocephalus palaemon, assembly GCA_944567765.1. Taxonomy (NCBI): domain Eukaryota; kingdom Metazoa; phylum Arthropoda; class Insecta; order Lepidoptera; family Hesperiidae; genus Carterocephalus; species Carterocephalus palaemon. The sequence goes on along the minus strand of OX155641.1, from coordinate 10,382,801 downwards.
AATCAGGCAATAGATCGCCACTACATGGAGATCTTAGTCAAGAGAACAGAATCAAACAAAACAATAAAGAAAATCAAGCTTTACAGGAACTTAATAGATTCCGTACCAATAGCGAAGAAGCACAGTCTTCTTATTTCAAACTAAATCATAAGGCAGTTGATCCTAATGCTGGGAAAAATGATGCAAATTATAGGGCACTTCAGAAATTAAAACACCTTATGGACGTTTATCCACGACCTAAAGCAGAAGAAAATTATGATGTTGATGATGACAAGAAGGAATTAATCTTCGATATTCTTGTTTCCCAAATAAAGTCACTTTGCTGTAAAAAATCGAAAAAATCAGAATCTAAAAAAGGACATTATAAAACACTTATAAATGAAATATTGCCTTTATTATCAAAGCATAATATGAATACAAATCCAGTTGATATGAATGATTCTGAGAAAAACGAATTCATGTTTCTAATTATGAACGATGAAATCAAATCTAATAATAGTGAGGAACTGATCTCAGTGGATCCTAACAGCCTTGATGGCAATAGTAGTGTTTTATTGCTAGGACCAGTAACAACTCCACTATCAGACGATAAATTAAAATTAGTAGTAAGTATGAAATCTCTATGATTTTTACAACCTTTCAAACATTATTTTTAAAGTAAAAATCTGATCATATCTATTCTTTTTATTATCTAACCAATTAGTCATTAACTTGAATATGACCACCCAATATATCTTTCAAAATCTTTAACAGGTACTACTAAATTATATTAATCTTTTCTAATATCTGTTAGCGATATAATTATGTTAGATACCGACGCCATGTCGACCTATGCATAGGCTTGTAGGGAAAGCATACTCTCTGTTTAATGTTTAAACATTTTTACAACATATCATAAGTAAGTATTATTTGTAGTAAGTAAACCTTTTATTTTTTATTCTTTCAGATGAACCGCATTTCTATGGAACTCATAAAACCTGAATATATATCCTTACTACAACAACTATCAGATGGTGTGTTTATCGATGGCAACAAAAATGTAAAAACAATTGTGTTCGGCCCTGAAACTCGAAGATATATTAAACCGCACCGATGTAACCATCAATCTAAACTCACAAAAATTTACGGAGGACCAAAGTGGTTAATATGTACCGGCTATTTAAATCTCAATAAGCCAAGTTTATATGATTAACGAACTGATTAACAATCTATTACCTATGTATAGACCTTTTATTACAGGATACAATTCAAAATAGATAGTAAAAACCTACCCATCATTATTGCCACAGCCCTCTTATTGGCTCACTTTGTCTTATTAATTTCTTCGGACATTTAATCATGTGCTTGGATAGAAAATTTAAACCCTGACCTTCCCTAGTCCCTCCCACAACACAAGCGCAAGACGACAAAGAAGGAGTTTTAATAATTTCACATGCCCTGGCCTCCTAGATAGAAGTATTCTTCTATCTAATTCTAATCTCAAAATCCTATCTATTGATAGGATTTTGAGATCAGAATTAGTTTGCATTTGAGAGTTTGTTCCATCGGAAAAAAGTTAGGTACTTATTGTATTGCATTCTTCCTCGAATTAAGAAGACACACAGTCGTGAAAGAAGGAAGTTGCTTGCTAGATAGTTAAATAGATAGATAAAATTCTAAGTTTTCTAAGCAATTTAAGAAAATGGCCACTAAATAAATATTATTTAGGGTTGGCTTTAAAAGCGGGGTTCCGTAGAATTTTTGAGTCTGACTTGTGTAACACGAGTTTGTAGGTTAGGTTCTGATTAGGCTTTGTATAACTTTTTCCTTTACGGGAAAGAAGCGTACCCATGGAAGATGTATATTACTTATTTTAATTTTATTATATATACAAGATGTCCCAAAATTCAACGATAAGCGGGTACCAGAGGATGGGCCTCAAGGAAAAAAAAAGATAAAAATTATCTCGATTTTTTTCCAAATAACATAATAAAATTGGAAATTCTTATAAAATTGACACGATATTTTTAACTAACCATGACCACAATTTTTAAGATATTTCTGATTTTTTTTGTATCGGTGACATAAGTGGTACTGCTATCTACCACAAATCTTAAAAATCCTATAATATCTGTAGTTTTCACACAATAAACAATTAAAATCATTGTTTTCCATATAAATTTAAACAAATTTACTTTCAGTCCAATTTCACTCCTTGTGGTGTAAAAAAAAGTATGGAAACTACTATGGCAATTTTTTAAAAAAGTTGACGCAACTAATCAAGATTCCAAAATGGTATCTGTTGGAAAACTAGTCACAAAAAAAAAAGTGTAATATTTCTAAACAAGAAGGAACCATATTCCTCTGGTTCTTGGTTATCGTTGAATTTTGGGACACCTTGTATATATAATATTACTGTCAGATAGGCGTAAAATGCTCGGTAAATGAAAACATAATTATTTATTACAAGTTATTATAAACTCGTGAGTTTATAATAACATATGATTATGTTTTTAAATAAGTTACGAGAATGCTCCTGCGTTGACGAAAATCTTTCTCTAATTTCACTTTGTCGAACTGATTTGTTTTGACCGAATGGATGGATCTATCAGTATTTAACTAAGGGCTCAGTAGATTAATCATAAAGGTGCGTCACAGCTGTGTGTATGGGCTAGAGTAAGTTGAAAGTACAATGTACTCTGGTTGAAAAGTCTTTGGATGCGTACATGGTTCACATCGTCTAAACATTTACATGTTTCCAACAGTATTTTAAGGGCAGGAGTCCCCCAAGGCTCTACACGCTTTATACCAGCGATATCCCTAAACGGCCAAATGTGGAATTAGCTTTATTTGCATTTATTGCATTCACTACTCATCAGATGCATAACAGCAGTAACAGAATTAATTCAAAGCTTAGAGCCGCGGCCATCGCATTTGGTGAATGGTTAAGCTTTATGAAATAGAGAATAAAAGTCAAACCAGACAAGTGTAGCAGCACCCGCAAACACCGATATTTCAATAAAATAAGTACCTATTCACACAATGTCAATTTATAAAACTTGCAACACCAATGTGATGTTTGATGATTTTACATTATTTAATAAAATCATCAAACATCACATGATCTACTACTTCTTTCCAGTTGGTCACTGTGTCCCGTTATTAAGCCTGGGCGTTAAAATTATAGAATATTAGTCCTCTTTTTTTAATTTCTTTCTCTTTAAAATGCTGCATATCGGGAAGTGACATCAGAAAAATATGTACAATGCTTACAACGTGACAAGTAGTACAATTTGACATTGTGTGTTATGCATTACGGTTCGTTTATTATAGTTATGTACACACGTTTTCTGTATCCATCCATCCATCAGCCGTATGAAGTCTACTACTGGACATGGGCCTTCCTTTCCGTATTCTGACAACTCAATGCGTTGAGTTATTCATTATTTAATTCATATTAATAAATAATAAAGGATGTTACAAAATTGAAATTGAGAACAAATTTTCAATCGTGTTTCTTTCTATTAATACGTGAACTGCAAATTCTTTGAATCAACGCACCATATAATATCTCTATTAATTCTGTGTACGCACAGTAGACGGAAGTTCGGTCACCGAACGCACATTATAAGCATAGACAATTCAATCCACTCCACGGCCGGCACGCCACGCACTCGGCGCGCCAGCCATAGATTAAAGCGCCAGCTATCGCTATCCGATTCCGCAGTCCGCATATTTCACAGAGTACATTTTATATAACTGAAATAGAGTCCGCGCTCAAGGCTTGTGCATGGCCCATGAATGTGACGCCATCTGTTTTTTAATTTGGAAAACTTCATGCATTTTTCTGCACCTTGGCACCTTAATTTAAATTTTCTTTTAATGTTTCAATTAGAATAGAATTAGTTAGCTCTTAATTCATTAAGATCAAATACAATATGCCATCTTTTAGAGCATTAGTAACTAATCCTATTTTATAAAAATAAGAAGACTGTAATTTTATACGATAATTTATTGTTTAATTTATAATGCTACAGTAACACAAAGCGTAGGTAAAACACCAATGTTTACAAAGAACTAAAAAAGGCCCTGAAATTGTCAGAGAACACAACATTCATTCATGTTTAAAATTTCTTTGGCTGCATTCGAAGCCTCTGGTATAGGATACTTCTCCATCCTGTACAAGATATGAAGTCACTTTTGAAGCAGCACTACTTATAAATAATTTAAGCAGTCTTCATTCACCTGAGGAAAATTGTGAACCTGACTCGACTCATGCACAGGATTCAAATCATTCTTCATTCTTCTCAAACTGTTCTTCAATTTTAAGTGATGAACAGAAGTCCAGTTATGCTTCGGAACTAGATTTTGACGACATCGATATTAATAAGTATTACATATTATTATTCGTAAGTAGACGTACATACGGGGCTTCGGAATCCTATTTAACACCGGGTCGCGAGGTGGAAAAATCGTAAAAAGCAGTGAAAATGCATTTATTTACAATTAATATTATTGAAATTAATGACACATTTGACATGTGACATTTGAATTTTCATTTTAAATTTAACTATATGGCGTTTGTACAGTCCATTCCTACAGTAATTATGGAATATCAATATTTAAATTACAATATTTAAAATTGCTGGACCCATTTTCTGAACTTAATATTACTAATTATGGTTTATTTAGTACATAATGTTTTGTTTTATAAATCTGCCTTGATGTTACCAGATCAAAATATATAAAATAAATGGAAAACCATTGGTAACACTGAATTGAAAAACGTCATTACTTGTGTAGATTAGTACCATCTTTTGTTCAATTCTAGAATGAAAATCAGTATAACCTAACAATATTTAATATCATGTCGCAGCAAACAAAGTCTACGTGTTTGTATACATCCTAAATTTGATTGGTTTTCCAAATATCTATTGTCTATGCTTCCGAGTAGGTTTTTTCTAACTGCAAACACCCTGGCATATTTGTTCTGTGATCCGTCCGCATCCGCTCCGCAAGATCTTCCGCCCGCCACTTCACTTCACTTATACTAATCTGTGCTTCACTTCACTTCTTTGCCGCACTCAATCGACACAGTATCGACACGGGTCAGGATATAACCTATTGATCACATTTTCTGCTCGTCTCATTTGTTCAGCACCGCATTTAATTTCTATAGAGAAATAATGGCGGAACCACGTGAAAGGACCTTTATCATGGTAAAGCCTGACGCTGTTCAACGTGGTCTTGTTGGCACTATCATCAAACGTTTCGAGAAGAAAGGTTTCAAATTGGTTGCTCTCAAGTTCGTGTGGCCCTCAGAAGAATTACTTCAACAACACTACAGTGATTTGTCATCGCGTCCGTTCTTCCCTGGTTTAGTGAAGTACATGAGCTCCGGTCCAGTGGTGCCAATGGTGTGGGAGGGACTTAACGTTGTAAAGACCGGCCGCCAAATGCTCGGAGCTACAAACCCCGCCGATTCCCAGCCAGGTACCATTCGAGGTGACCTCTGCATCCAAGTTGGCCGCAACATCCTTCATGGCTCTGACAGTGTGGAATCGGCTAACAAGGAAATAGGCCTCTGGTTCACTGAAAAGGAGCTCGTTGGATGGACTCCAGCTGCTGAAAACTGGGTTTATGAATAAAATAAATATTAATAAGTGATTAAATGTGATTGTTTTATTTTAATAATTCCTAATATTTTGTTTCATGTCTATAGTTATGCATTTTTATCCTAAATAAAAGAAACTGGCAGCATAGACACCCTTAATTTGACGTCGTTTAATCAAATGTATCTAGCACTAATTATAAGGTTTGGGCTATTTCAGTGGAACAGCAGGAACAACCCTATTTTATGATTATTGTTGATCGATTGATAGTATTATGGTAGTTGAGAACCAAAAATTGTATTCTTGAGCTCTTTTGGTTGACAATTTATGCACTATGCATTTTTAATAAAATAATAGGAACCAATTATAGGTAGGTAATAAAGATTACTAAAACCGAACATTCCATTATATAGCAATGCTCTTGTTGATTATAATCAATATGACCTACACGATTTGAGTTCAGAGATCATTGATATAGGTAGCAGATTTAGTAAATATTAACATTAAAATCAGCTTGATAGTAGTAGGTAATACATTAAAACAAAAAATTCTTTCTAATAAATTTTACTATTTCATAATTAAAAATGTTAAACCTAGCTTACAAAATACATCACTTTGATGCAGTAGTTCCACTCATAAATGAGTTGCATTTACGTCATTTAACCTTGAACTGAAATTACCTATGTGTATAAATAAAATAATTACATATTGCAAAAACATAATATAACTTATAAATATTTATGAATAACTTTTATTATAAGACGTAATCATAAGATATGCTATCATCCTAGATCACATTGAGACCTACTCACGCTGAATAGTAATAGAATTATTTACAAATTGTGAGAGAATCATTACTATTATGCAATGTAAATACACTATGTAAGTGTATATGTAATTTTCTAGTTCCACAGCCAATAATATTCTTAATATAATTATAATACAAAGAATAAAAATATGAGCCAATGTAATGAAATTTGAAAATTGGCCCATTCGAAATCCTGTTTTCAGAAAATCAATGTCTCTAGTAGTATAATTTCTCACATCATACTCGTAAGTCGGCATGTTAGCTGCCTAAACATGCTGTTAGTATCTTCAGATGCATAATTCAGGAATATTAATATTCTATGATATTCATAAAAAGTAACATTTATTTACATTTATATCAGACATTAATTTTAAAATAACTATTTACATAACATCTTCCGTTGTATTTGTGAACGTATGATTCGGGGGTGGGTTACAATTTTAACATTACAAATTATAAGAGGATATCTACACTCATAGTGGTTGGTCCGCACCAGGATCTGTTTGGGAATTCTGTTGTTGTTCATTCGATTGCTGCTGTTGTTCTTGTTGAATTTGTTGGACTCTTGTAGGCAGTGGTGCCGTTTGTCCTGCAAATAATGTTTCATTGTAAGCATTTCAAAACACGTAGTTCAAACCTGTTTGTCAGTTGAAAATTTATCATGCTTCCGACTGAGGTTTTTACTTCGAGCTACGACATGGAGCGCTTCAAAAAGAGTGCAACGCTTCCTTCAAGGCAGACGAGTGTCGCACGTGTCCACAGGCGATGGTAACCACGTACCATATGTCTATTTGTCCTGTTTATATTATATAAAAAAATGTATCTTTAAAATCAAGTAGAATTACTAAATAAGATTCAATACAATTTACTGTGAAAATCAGTCGGCAATAGTTTTGACTGAAGACTACTAATACCAACCAAAAGTACTTTTGAATATGTAAGGATGTTATTACAACCACCTTTAACATTAACTATGTAATGAGTAACAGCGATCGCTATGAAGTATGAAAAATGTTGATGTCTCTCTCTCTCTCTATCTCTATCTCTAAAGAAGAAAAAATTAGTTTAGTCTGTACATTCTGAGAATCATGAGACTGAAACTAAGTCATTGTAAGTATGTCCAAGTACCTAGTTATTGTGATGTCATTAGATTGTCGACGTATTCCGATGCAATTCCTTTCCTTTCTCTAACGCATGTCATGAAGGCGTTAGACTAAAATTATAATTTAAGGTATGAGTTTTCTTATAGTGACTGCAAGTTCCATTGGTTTTTGTTACACCATTTTTAGTATATTTTTTGTTTTCTAATTTTTACCCGACTTCGAAAAAAGGTGTTCTATGTTGACTGCTTGTATTTTTTTTAATGTATGTACAGCGATAACTTCGTCGTTTTAGCGATATTTATGTTTCTATGTGTTTGGTAGAATTTACATCGAATGTGGTCCCATTTAAGCTAAGCTACTCCTATGAGTAGCTTAGCTTAAATGGGCTTTAATGACGTCTATACGTCCAACTGCTGGGCACGGGTCTCCCCCACAGACAGCTGCAGGAGGCTTCAAACTCTCACGATTGATAAAAATGCATATAAAAAGGGTAGCAAACTGCTGGGCACCTGTCGGTATGAAGTTAAGCCAACTTTCATGTTGATATGAATGAACTGCCGGCCTGACATAAAAATATTAAATCCGTTAATAATCAATCTGCACTGGAGCAGTCTGGTTGTCTCTCGACCTTTTTTTTTATGGATACAAGGTAGCAAACGAGTTCGCAGTACCACCTATCCGCGGCCGCCCATGACAACTGTGACTGACTTAGAACAAGACTCAATTAGGGACAGGGATGTTTAGTCCAGTTAGCTGAGCGAGTTAATTAGAACATTAGTTGGTCAGTTCGTTAGTAGGTATGAGGACTGGGGACTGTTAGTGATAGTTAGTCCTGTTAGTTGGTGTCAGTAATAGTCCAGTTAGTACTTGTTAGTAGGAGTCTCGTTCTAAGTCAGTCACAGATGTGTTGCTACCCTTGAGGACTAAGACGGTCGCCTCTAAAGTGTAACCGTTCAATAACACAGATAATCCACAATAAGCTGCTATGTTTTGCTGTGTTTTTTGCACACGTTTTGGTCTAAACTAGATAATAATGTCTGATGAAACTGATTAAATTAAATCAGGTCACTTTACCACATTTGTCTGTTGAATCAGTCAAAACTATTTTGCCAAAACACAATAGTCTCAATAATCTCTCTTTACCCTGATTTCTAGTCATCACAGGAAGTTTTGATCGGTTATGAGTTTTGAGTTTGAATACACTTGCCTATGAGTACGTACCATATTTGTCGTGGATCCCCCTATGCCGCTTAAGCGCAAAGCGGTCGGCAAAGGCGGCGGTGCAAATGTCGCATTTAAATGGTTTCTCGCCGGAATGCACCTTCGCGTGGTTCTTCAGGTGAGCGGCTTGGCTAAACGCCGACCCACATATTTCGCATCTATTTACAAAGGAAAGTTTAAAAAAGAATAGTTTTCACTATGAAGGAAAACTTAGAAATACACTGGCAATACACAAAACGTGTGAATCCATATCCCGTAAAAGAGAGGATAAAAAACAGCCTCCAACAGCCTCTTATATTGTATGGTCCTCATTCTTATTACCAAAGACAGGTCAACAGTAGTTAGTCAGTTACTACTACCATTGTTCAATTACAAGTTATTACGACCTGGATTAACTCTTGCCCATAATGTCACACTTGTCAAGGGCAGCAATGCTATTTGTTTTCTTATCCATAAAAAAATCTTACCACATTATAATAAGACAGGCTGATTATTTCTAAATATTTCAGGCAAACCATACCGTAACTACATATTTATATACTTTAAATTTAATAGTTTTTTTAATTCAGATCATCATCATAACATTAACTTTCCGGAACAAATATTGTAAGCCCCAACCAAACCTTATATGTAATGGCTAAAACCCATATAAACAATATTATATTGGGGCTATGGCTACGTTACAAATCTTAAAATACTAGCTTGCAAAGATACCGAAATACATATACATACATCCTCTTTGAATGTGCACTGCTAGCAGCGTCAAGTTTTTGCGCAATGATAATGAGATTAGCGCTTTCTACCCTCTATTACTTACTTGTACGGTTTCTCGCCTGTGTGAATACGCCGGTGGTTCCATAAGGTTGCGTGTCTCGCAAAACCCTTATCGCATACCTGAATAACATAAACAATATATAGATTTAAAATATGCATCAACTAGTGGACGCCCGCAGCTTCGCTCGCGTGGAATTAGACATTCACTAACTTAAAAAACGGCAAAGTTTCATACTAACTTTGCACCCCCGTTTTACCCCCTTAGGGGGTGAATTTTCAAAAACCCTTTCTTAGTGCTCCCCTACGTTATAAAAGGAACCCCTGTGCAAAATTTCAAGTTTCTAACCCTTGTAGTTTAGGCCCTGCGTTGATATGTCAGTCAGTCAGTCAGTCACCTTCTCCTTTTATATATGTAGATAAAAGGGTAGCAACGATCAAATAATCTGGACTCCCCTTACTCTCGTCTAGACGATAAGGTTCAAATGGCGGACATGAATTTCGTTGGTTTAGCATTTTAAGTGGCTTCAACCCAACGTTTCACTTCTTAGACCTACACGCTTCTCATAATTAAGAAGGCCTGGAGCATACCAACACGCTGCTTCATTGCTGCTCTTTTTTGGTCAAAGTCAAAGTCAAATAATTTATTTCGCTATGAGGTGATTAGACACGCTTAACGAAAGTCTAGGTAACTAAAAACTACTTAAACTACTAACTGATCTATATAAGGCAAAGGATTAGCGATTGATCATTGAATGAATAGTTAATCCTACACAGGTGCCTAACTTGCCTTAGGATAAATTTACAATAATTACCTACCACTAAGCTAAGCTCTAAGTCACGATAGACTATCTATATGGTCATCGGCTTTAAGAAGAATTTACAATATTCTTATCCTATGCCCTAGTGTAGGCCGAGAGAGAAAAAAGCCGGAGGAAAAAACTCTCAGTACTCTTTTAAAATTCAAATTAATTTTTACAGAAAAATGTACTGTATGACCATGACATGATTAGGACAGACACGAGACAGCCAATCGTGTATGCCAAGAATCACCCCATAATGCTTACAATTTTTAGTATAATTAATACAAAAGCATAGTGATAGCCTGTCAGAGTTTAATTCAGTCCCATGCCTTTATATCATCCAAATACTCGTCTAGCATGGTCAACCCGGTAGTGGAATGTTTCTACGCCTTGTTTGTCATCTTGCTATAAATACCCAGCCTGACGACTTCATGCACAGAAGCGCTCAAAAAACGTAGCCACTAGCGTATACTTATCCAATTGCCGCCGAGACCGTTATATGAATTAATTTAATAGTCTTATTATTTGCGAAACGATACGCGTAAGAAGTTTGGAATCTAGCTAAAGTAAAGGCTTAGGGTCGACTCACACTGGCGCAGAGTCGAAGCGACGCGACGCGTCATGTTTTTCCGCCTACAGCATATTCATCTCTATTATTCTATAACTAGCGTCATCTACAATACTGAACCTTTTGCAATAGAATAACGGTCGAATTTTGACCACTAGCCCACCACTGGTTTTACTATTTCGATATTTTAAAAACGAATAATACGAAAAGGTCTTATTAGAAATTAGACTCACTTCACAAACATAGGGTTTCTCTCCTGAATGAGTCCTTTCATGATTCTTCAAATGTGGTGACTGCGAAAACTGCATACCACATGTATTACATCTGAAATATCAATTATCATTAGCCAGAGCTTCAGCAAATGAGAATAAACTTTTTAGTCCAAAATATTTAAGTGTAAGGCAAAAATTCAAGCTAAATAAAATGTTACAAATGAAATGAATGAAAAAAATGCTGTAAATACATACGCTGCGACCCATAGACGTCGCACTGCTGGGCACGGGTCTCCCCCACAGACGCATCTGCGGGAGGTCTAGAGCATACTCCACCACGCTGCTCCAATGCGGATTGGTGTAGGGGTTAGCGGCCAACCCAGTGTCGAATGTTCTCAAGCCACCCGAAGGTCTTCGACAAGGCTTAACGACTGTTTCCAACATTGAAAACAACCGGGACCGACGGCTTTACGTGCACTCCGAAGCACGGTAGCGTCCATGAAAATTTGCCACTAGCGGTCACCCATCCACAAACCGACCGCGCCCGTCGTTGCTTAACTCTTTCGATCACATTGAATCGACTCGAGCCATTGGGCTATGGACGCTACGTAAATACATACATTTCACAGCATTTTTAAAGCAATAGTAAAATTTTAAGAGCAATTACTGTTTCAGTAATGAGTTAAAGTGTTCAAGGACCTCTTGCTCACCTATAGGGCTTTTCACCAGTGTGAATTCTAGAATGGTTCTTAAGATAAACAGCCTTTGCAAATGCGATTCCACATATGCCACACTTGAAATTCTTCTCACCAGAATGCAATTTCTTGTGCGACCATAATGATGAGTATCTTGAGAAGGAACCTCCACATATATTGCAGTGAAATGGTTTGTCTGTATTTGGTTGATTGTGCTTATTTTTGTTTCCAACAAAAATTATACCCGAACCATTACAGTTTTGGCATTTTGTTACTGAAGCTAAATTCCTTTTTTTTACTGGATGTTGACCTGGTACTGTAAAGAAAATTTTATTATGTTCATTAGGTGTATACAAATACCATGTAATGAAATAAATGAATCTCTTTTACATTCATATAAACACTTCCACCATCCATCCACCCATGCTCTTTTTTTAAATCCTTGACACTATAACTTTTGCATACATCTTTGGTATATTTGGAAAGAACTAGTTTCACTCTTCCAAAATATGTTACCTTGCGATAAATACATTGCAACATTGAATGTTTCTTGTAAGCCTAAAACCAGAAAAATTATCTCAAAGAGAACACAGAAGTAGTTATTCTTCCATTCAAATCGAAGATAGCAATCTATCATAACCCTGAAGCATCATCTGATTGACATCCAATCAACTGTTTATTCCACCTTTCCACATTAATGTGTACCATGAGTTTTTCTTAGTTAAAAGTCACTTACTTTTTATGTAAAGTAATGAGTAACATTAACTTTATAATTCATCAATATTATTCTTTCACAGATTTGCTACAAACATGAACTGACTTATTAGGAAAGAGTGTGGTGTTTTCTATGCAGTAGTTCTATGCTTTATGTTGGCACGATTACGATTCGTACGGCGCCACGATTTGAAGGCGGATTCTTATAGATCTCGACGAAAGAGTTCTAGGTTCAGGTTTGTCTATGTTTATCTACGCAAAAAAAGGGACCACGCGAAGCGGGGTTCCGTCGACATTTGTGACAGAGTCCGACTTGTCTGACACGAAATTACGTTAGATTAGGTTAGGTTTCCGAGATATCGAGGATTTTTAAGCCTCGATATCTCGGAAACTAAGCGAGATATCGAAAAATTTTATTCTTTCATTTCGTTTCCTTTCGTCGAGATCTATAAGAATCCGCCTTCAAATCGTGGCGCCGTACGAATCGTAATCTCCCCTTTATGTCAGTTGTACTTACAAGGTTTCGCTGGTTGTGGCTGTTGAGTGGTCTGAGTGGTGGTAAGCGTTTCTGTAGTGAGAGGATCGCCCACCCCGCTCACTCCACCCACCTCGAATTTTACATTGTCTTCAGAAGACACGAATATCTGTGTTGCATTTACTAGTGAAAATAGAAAATATATTTTTCTTAGTAGGATAAAATTTGAATAATTTACATGTATCATTTTTAAACATTCATAAATTAATTGTGTAAACACAGCACAAAATATATACAATATATTTTATCTTGGAAACATCCTGATTCAATGACTTGTTAAGTACTGATTTACTCAACAACTGTTATTTTAAGAAAACCAAGAGAGACTGCTTGTTTTGCCCAAAAGCACTCAATCAATTATTGGCCAAGACTGGTGCAGCTCAGCACAGTATCTATAGATCGACATTCATTCATTTATGATGTCACATACTGCATAACAATGTGCACTTTTTGATGAATATTAATATTTTTAGTTTGATTAAATCTAGTACTTACTTTGATTATTTCTCTGTTGATCCGCAGTATCCTGTGCAATGCAATTTTCACATCTAATCAGTTTGGGTCCTTTCCTTTTGGGGTTGTTTGCAACAGGACCACCACATGTGATGCATTTTTGTACTTTGTCTAAAATAACTGGCTTTGCTGAAATAAAAAATAATCATTGTATAATCTCATGTGTTACATTACTTTAACATGCCAAGCACTACCAGTCTTTAAACTGGGAGATGGAAATTCTTGTCAATATATATGTATTATCAAGTGCAAAAATTTATGGCCATTCTAAAAGTTAATTTTGAAGGTAGAATCATCTTTTGCACTTAAAAACACTTTTACACTTCATTACTGATGGGATCTAATGCGATCTAATACGCCATTAGCACACACTGAATTATATGAAAATAGCACATGAATAGCTCTTGATATATCAATGGGAATTCAAGAGTTCACAATTGAAAAACGCACAAAATTGTTATTTCCTGATGAAATATTGATCTGTGCAAGACATTGGGAAGCAAGTAGATGCAAAAAGCCAATCTTAAGAGTAGTGTGAATATCATAGGTAATACTTTCATCATAATCATTAGCCTTTAGTGGTCCACTACTTGACATAGGCCTCTCTTATTTAAACAACTCCTCAACTGGTTTTGTACCTTCTGAATCCAGCGGTTTCCCGCTTCTTCAGGTAGTCTGTCCACCTTGTTGAAGGGTGCCAGTGCTCCTTTTTCCAAGTTGAGGTCTCCATTCAAGGACTTTTCCTACCCACTGGTTAACAGCCCTGCGAACGACGTGGCCTGCCCATTGCCACTTCAACGTACTAACTCTGTGAACTATGTCAGTAAGCTTTGTTCATCTACAGTCCCATAGCAAAATTCTGAGCATAGCTCTCTCCATAGCACCCTAGCTTGTGAAATAGGCCAACGGTAAAGGACCACGACTCAGAACCATAAGTCATAACTGGCAATACACATTGCTTGATCATTTTCAACTTCAGGCATTGAGGAAACTTGGACGTTAAGATATGCCTTAATTTTCTTGTCTCCTAGCATGGTGCTGAGGTCAGGGATTCTGCCAAGATATATCTTCAGCGAATCAGAGGTGTGTGAGGTTGAAAATGTCTTCCAATGCAGAGATGAAAAGTTTTGGGGTGATACATCCCTTTGAATGAGGTAATACTTACTGTCTTGTATCTGTAAATGGTGTTGCTGCTGTTCATTATGGTCTGAAGATAATATCTGTATATGAGGTGGCATTGCTACATCATTGGCAGTACTAACCCCAGTTGTTACAACTGTAATGTTGCTATCTGAAATTTGAGAGTAGGAAAATATGTGTTAGGATTGTAAAATAAACAGTAATAAAGTTAACAGGTATTTCATAACTTAACACTTTAGTTAGGCAAATATGCAGAATTGAAAATTATTGGATGGGCCACAACCCATCTGTACCCTACTTCAGAGCATGGGTCATTTCTCACAACTGGACATTACTCCACTATCCTGCCCCAGTGTGGCTTTAATGACTGGTGCTTCTTAACAACAAGACCTCTGGCTTTAGCTATTGGCAGACACCCCTCCAACTGCTGGTCAAAACCAGGTGGGTTAACACTTCTGACAATTTGATACTCAAGTGTGTTTGGCATTGGTGAGTGTTTTGTGCCAAATAAATGTGATAGTTAAAGTTTTGGTTATGTGGGCACCCAAACTTGAAAATACCTTACTTCTAATTACTATAGTAACTATTAGGAATACAAAGTAATCCTACTTATTTAAAAAAAATATTACCTGTGTCTTGTGCATGTATCCTCTTGTGGGCATTTAGTAATGTTAAATGTCCAAACATCAGACCACAGACATCACATTTAAAGCTAATATTAGATATGGTATTTTGAATTCCATTGGGGGCTATTTGCATTTGATTAACCAGTGCATAATTATAAGAAAATGGTTGTGCTATATAGCATGTCTTATCATCTGTGGTGGTCAGTTGAGCTATGTTCACACCTCCTGTGACCCCACCAGCACCACCTGCTGGTCCAGTGCCAATCTTACCGATCATATTAACATTTGTAGTGTAGCAAAATGTTGGAAATTCCTGAAAAGCATGATATTAGTAATGTGACAAAGGAAGTATTTGGTATAAAGTTATAGGTACATAAGTTATAAATCCATACAGCTTACCTGTTGTGTTTGTTGTGTCGTTTTCTGTTGAGCATTTTCAATATTTTTGCCTTGCGACTTCTGACCAGGGTGCTCCTGATACTGCAAAGTCGGCACAGTGCCGGCTTGCACAGTATTAGTCGTAAACATCTTGAATTATTTTGAATACCACATAACTTGAATTTAATCTTCTATTGCACTGTTTTCTGTGAATTATTTAATTATATTGAAAGCACTATACTATTATTAAAACACAATATTGTAAATACATGAGCGAAATTTACAAAAGCGCGGCTAATTGTATAGTAAGTGAAACAGAAATCCCAAAACAAACACGCAGTGCGAAGGTAACAGGGAATATTTCTTATCAGTCTACTCTACTCGTAAAAAGATCATTCGTTCGATGAAAGCAGTGTCTCCGAGGATAGTGTTGATGTATGTAAGAAAAGGATGACGGACTATCTATAGACGCGCTTGAAGTAAACGGCGGACGCCATTGTATTTTGTAGCTGATTGATGAGTCGTCGCAACGTTCAGGGAAGTACAAAGAATGCATATTATAGTGGAAATTTAAGAGATCTTACCATCACACGTACTTAAATATAAATTTTGATACAGAAACCTCGAAAATAAACAGCAATTTGATTCAAATTAAATTATCTCCATCTCGCTTTGAAATCTAAAATCCTCCATCTCACTGATTAAATGAAATGGCGATACAATACAAGATGGCGGATTGATATTTTTCATAGAGTACACAACATTTTTTTATATTTTTTTAACAAATCGGTTCGCAAGCTTCTTGGAATTTAGCCAAAAAATTATTGATACATGTTACAGATCCTTTAAAATTATCATTTGAAGGATTAAAATATTTACACCTTGATTAGCAAGACATGAATAAATAGTATTAATAAATAATATTATAATGCGGTATTGTCAAAGTCGTAATTATTCCATCAATGGGAGCGTGTTTGTTGGTTTGATAACAAAGTAATCTGTGGTTTGTCCTATGTCCGCTAATCTCTAGTTAGCTGTAAGTTTTCTGTGCAATACTGTGCATAGTACCTCTATCTAGTCTGTGGTTTGTCCATGTTCTCCTCCTCAGCAGAATGAATGAGAGAAATTGGTGCTCCAATTTCTCAAAACCAGGTGGGTAACCATAAATGTACTGCTGTAAATGGTTACACTTCACAGAGGGAATCAACACGATTCCTACTCTGTGGGTTAATACTTAATATAATCTGTGGTTAATATGATATGTGATCCAAACTAACGGTATATAGCGTAGACAGAGAAAGTAAATTTAAAAACATGTTTTTCACTGCTCTTTTCATGAAAAGAGCAGTGAAAAGCGGTAGCTAGGCATGTGTCGTTCGTTCGATCGCAAAGACCTGAATCAATATTGACCCATTGACAAAATGATCTGGTTCGTTCGACCCGTTCAATCAATGGTTCAATTTGAAAGGAACATAACAATGTAGGTAAATATTGATTGATTGAGTTCTTGTGATCACATGTTTCGAAACACCAGTTTATTCAATTTAAATGGATGAATGATAGGTATACCTATGTAATTATAAATAGTTTGTGACAGAAAGAAAAAATACTGTAATTTGTTTTACTATTTTAATATTACGGGAAGTTTGATTTGGTACTAAATAAATAACAATAAATGATTGGTAAAAAAATGTAATTAAAAATTGTACATACTTATTATCCACCGGAACACTTAAATATCAAAATTGAAATGGAGACTTATTTTGATTTAAAAATTAAACGTATAGGTATGTACTTAAACAAACAAATCAAATAATTAAGCATTAATATATCCGGGACCAATAATGAACCTTAATAACGTAAGCATAAAATAGCTTATTAAAAATTCTTAAGTAGGAACAAACTAAACGAATAGTAAATAATAGATTCTATTTCCTATATTTAAGACTCTTATTTCATTGTTAGATCGGTCGTGGTGTCTCTGTCATACATTCGAAAACGTCACCGCATCAACGGCTCGCCGCGTTCGGTTTTCGGTTCGTTCGTTTCTCTCTCACTTGGATCAGTCCACAGAGTACATTATCTGGATCGGATCGCCGCGACGCAGGCCGCGACTAGCCACAAACCAATCGAACGAACGAATCATTTTTAACAAAGTGAGCCATTCGATTGCGCAGATTTGAAGATCTGGTTCTTTTGACTCGTTCAATCGCGAACGACACATACCTAGCGGTAGCTGGTTAACTTTAGTAAGGACATTAACATCATTAACTGAATATGTACTTAATTTGGTGTCTGTCCTACTGTTGATTTTGTTGCCTGCAGTCAAGCCTGGAGGTGGAAGGAATTTTACAAATACTATTTAAATTTTGTTTAAATACACTTAATTATTTACCATATTGTACTATATAGTATAAATATTATTTTCTTAAAATTACTTATAACAATATAAGTAATTTTTACAGAGTAACAGTTTATTTCATATTAGAAGTAATAGTAGCAGTGGAATCATTGGTAGCCCATTCTTGCTTGAATTTATCCAGTGCCTCTTGCAATGTTTTGAAACTAACAGGCTTTATTTCATCTTCCTTAGCCTGATTTGACTGGTTTTGGTTACATTGTCCTGTACAAAAATAGCAAAATCAAACTCTAGCAAGAAATTATATTCTATATCTATTGGAAGAAAGCATTGATATATTCTATATCTATTGGAAGAAAGCATTGATTCTATTGGAAGAAAGCATTGATCCCAACCACCTGTAGATAAAGATTATGATGCATTTATTATTTTAAATAATAATGAGTCCTTGAATAATATTACAAGTTACTTATAAGTAAACTCTTATTTAAGTAGCTGAATACGATGGTGATAAAAAGTAATAGGTAAACGAGTGTTAACTCCTTTATTTGTCAGAGTAAATATAACTTTGTAATGTTATTCTAGGAGTTTTAACTGTGTAAGGTATTAGTTTTCAATATATAATATCATGAAGTGATTGTGTTTAAATAGCCCCTCTCCTCCAAAGTCCAGACATATCAAAAAGAACCCTCCAACAGTTATTGATGTTATGAAATAAATAGGTTATAGATCCTTATTAATTATTTTTTTATAGCCCAGTCAATTACTGAGACAGTTGCAGAACTTAGACCCAGACTGTGCTCAATTTCCTAGAAAAGAAAATTCTGAGAGGACACTCATGCACAACAATGGGCAAATTAGATTATTATTACCATCCTTATGTGTGATATAACCATGGTCGACTTTTATCACTTTATTGGTCTTGCAGATGTACTTAACATTTTTTTCTGGTATACGGTCAAAGACTGGGTCCGTAGACTGCGGCGAATGATTGTCTTCAAAAAACATGTGTGTTCCCAAAGGGTTTTCATATGTACCTGGAATATAAATAAATGCAATTATTCATAGATAACCGAAGGAAATAATATGTCTTATCCAAGACTGTTATCAATTTAAGTAACATTGCTTCATTCTTAATTTTATAATACATATTCCTTAACACTATAATATTCACCAGTAAAAAAGGTCTCATTCAATTGTATGATGGGATTTTTGGTGTCAATTCCTAAAATATGTACACTGTTGTATGTTTCGATATTCACACTGTTTGAAAATTCAGCATAAACTAGTATTTCTTCTTCACTATCGGACTCATCATTGTTACCCATTTTCATTTAAATAAATTTACAAATTTCAGTAAAATGTACTCCACAGATTACTATATTATTTATCATGTATAAAGTATAAAATGTACTCTGACATTGGCATGTTTACAACACAACTAGCTAGAGTTATGACTACGTTCACGTAGGGTTTAAATACTCTTTGATTAGAATAAGTACGTTATTATCCCATTAATTTAGTTTGTGGTTATGAATGACTGCACAGATTTGTAATGACTGGTTTACACAAAATGACACAAATACATACATAGAAAAAAAATTACACATTTCAACAAGCAGAAATTGGCAGAAAATAAGCACAGATTAAGTAGAGATACTACGTAGAAAATAAGTTAGTTTTGCCCAGTCCACATTTATTTATGTATAGTGTAGTGTTTCTCTTGGAGTTTGAATGTGTAATGGCAGGCAACACTTGTTTGTCACATGTATGTAGAGTTGGTTGTCGAATATCAGAATACATAATTAAATAACGTCCAGATTGTCTAGTCTATCTGTGGTCTGTGTAAAATACGGAGTAAGTATCTCTACTCTACTTATTAGTCCACAGACAGAGTACATTTTATTTTACATACATATTTAATCAGTTTAGTCTGTGACTCTGTGTATCTATCTGTATACATACTGTTTCTTTCTGGATATTTCTGCACCACGCTCTCAGTGAATTCGTATTTCGCAGTAGTGAAATTAAAATTAATTTCGTATTTCTATTTCTTTTACCTTTCACCAATAAAGTTCTAAAATGTCGGACTGGGATACAGTTACAATTCTTCGAAAGAAGCCCCCGAAAGCATCTGCTTTGAAGACTGAACAAGCAGTTAATGCTGCACGTCGGCAAGGTGTACCAGTGGACACGCAACAAAAATATGGTGCCGGAACCAACAAACAGCATGTTACAACTAAAAATACTGCAAAACTTGATAGAGAAACAGAAGAATTACGTCATGAAAAGGTACCTCTTGATTTGGGAAAGTTAATAATGCAAGGTCGTCAGGCAAAGGGAATGAGTCAAAAAGATTTGGCAACCAAAATATGTGAAAAGCCTCAAATAGTAAATGATTATGAGGCTGGGCGAGGTATTCCAAACAATATTGTGCTGGGCAAAATTGAAAGGGCAATTGGAATAAAACTTCGAGGAAAAGAACGTGGCCAACCGCTACAGCTACAGCCTCCTGGAGGAAAGAAATAACGGATTCCCTGGGAGGCTAAGACTTAACACCGATTTGTTTATTATTGCATAATATTTCTCTCATTTCATGCAAATGTTTTATAGTGTGTATAAAATTGTAATGTCACTCTAGTTATTTGAAATGAAGTAAGCATTTATTTTTCTGGTTTTAAGTCTGGAATGTTTTATCTGTGATGTTACCGTCGTAATGAGTGTCATGTTCATAAATAAATAATATCCAGCAATCGGGAAATTTGGATGTGTATGCAATAAAATAGTTTTGTTAACATTGTTTTTATTGCAAAGGTACTTGTGTCAAGCAGATAAGAGCAAAGGCGGTAGAAAAGTGAAAAAAAACAAAGAAATCGGAGAATCTGATAAATGAATGAGTAGTAAACACTAAATTATATATATATATATATATTACGTACCTAAATAAAATAATTTCTAAGAAGCTAGAAAACTAGGTCGAAAATATTATACAAAACTTAACACTAACTAAAACCAGATGTTTTAGTTCTGCTCCATACCCTTTAAGATGTGCATAAAGGCTTCTCTAGAGCTGGCTTGCTTCAGATTATCCAGGAGGGCATTCCAAAGTCTGATGACTGAGGTAACAAAAGAATTGGTCAAAAACCCAGATTGATGAATGGGATGAATGGAAAGTTAGTGAGATATTTTGATTTAGATTGTGTAAAAAAGAAATAAAATTATTACTTTACATATACTGGAGAAGTAGATTCAAAGAGAATTGAAAGTGAGTAGTTAGGGGTCCTATATGTCTATGCTCACTAATGGAAAGCCATTTTAGCTGGCGACAATTTTCATAATGAATAAGTAATTCCAACATGTTAAGAAGCTATATTTGAACATGGGTTTGGATTATCTCTGATTAAATAGATATTAAAAGTATCTTAATGTTGAACACTCGTTAACAATTGGTTTCTTATATAAATCAGTGAAATATGTTTTCTTCATACAAGTTTTTTGTGTTATTCCTTCTTGAAAATCATTCTTCTTGAAAATCTTTGATATTTAAAACAATATGCAGTGCATGCAACTTCTACAAAGCATCATTAAAATTTTAAATGCAGGTACACCACATGGGAAAGTTTATATAAAGATTATGAGCACAATTCTAGGCATAGTAAAAAATCTTTGAATTGTTAAGGGTGCTATCACAATTTTTCTTGTATTTGAGTGTTTGGCTTTACTTTTGCTGTGGGATTGTGATTTAGTTCAAGCGTCAAAATAAAATAATATATATGACCAAGAAAGTTTGATTATTTCTTTTGGGAGTGATCTAAATAAAGGTTTAAATTTGTTTACATAAACCCTTAAAAACCTGCAAATAATCTTTCATAAAACTTTACTTTTGGGCATCTTTTGATGCTTAATCAAAGATATAATTATTTAATCTTATATAAAAATGAGATTTATTGACAATGGTGACACCATTAATTGAAAAAAAGAATATATGATGAGAGATACTGTAACTTTATTATAACTATTCTTTAAAATTATTGCACAACAATACATAATACAACAAAATGAAAACAAATTATGACCACAAACTACAAACTAGCTAGAGATACTACGATTATGACGGCGTACGAAGGAAACCAAACATTTATTGTTGACGTCCTTGACGTAGACGATTGTTGAAAAGTAGAAACCACAGATTAGATATACACCATATTATTAAATACTTTATTTAGAAATCTGTGAAATCAGCCCGACCGTACCACACACACAGAATAGATATACATGACCACACATTGCCTTGCTTGCAGGGTTGGAGTGGGGAGCTCGTGCGTCGGGCTGGCAGGATGACCCTGCCGCCCCGCGGCAGGGTAAGCAATTAAAAAATCGGCCCTACAAGCACACACACGACACGATTGGCAGGGGCACTGCAAGCAGGGCTTTGTGTGGGGCGCTATAAGTAATCTGTGATGGCATGTCTTCTCATGTTAATGACAGTCAATGTCATTGTCAAATTACTTGTGAATTTGTGATTCTGATCACAGCTACAAAAGTTCCACTGACTTGTACCGAGTTTGACAGCGATCGTTCGCGAAACGTCCGAGCGCTCCGATCGATCGAATTCCGATCGGAATCCATCGATCGATCTGATCGATTCTTATTAGAATTTAATTTCTAGTAAACTACTGCTGCTATAGTAAAGTAAAAAATACTGTACGAAGCTGACTCTATAGGGAATCAATCTATATTTAATGTAAAGTACAATATTAATCCAAAAGGTATAAAAAAAATATTGACCTTGACATTGCGGGTAAATTTGAGTAAAATTTTTCTTATAAGAATCTTTTACGAATCATTCTAAAACATTTCTCAATGTTACTTAGTAATTATTAAACTAGATTAATGTACCTTTCTTTTGATACCAATGAATCATTACTTGGAATGTAGAGTGTAACCCAATAAACCAAAACAAAGTACCCATTCCCGTGTAAATCTCCGTTACAAATCGGGAAAGAGAAAATTTTAAAACGTAAAATCATAACTATTTTAGTCATATTCTTTTCATTTACGTATATGTAAATGTTCATAATGAACTGCTTTTCTAATAACTATAAGAGTTTTACTTATATAAACAGTAATTAATACAAAAACTTACCGATAAACCGGCCGCAATGGCCGGCAAAATTCATGTTTGTGCAAGTCGACTTTAGCACATGTTTTCATATCCGATCAGACTTTGCATTCACAGCATTTGTAGATATGTTGAAAGAATGAATCTTGAGGATTATTTACATATATAACACTAATACCATCAGTTAATGAATAAACTTTTGTTTACATAAGATAAGATCAGATTACAACCACTTGAAAACACATGACGTCACCCACTTGAAAAGATAAACAAATTTTTTTTACAATGATGACTGACGACTGTACAGATGTTTTACCTATCCAGAGAAAGGAAATTTAATACAGATTCGATATAAAGAACCATCGACAAACTCCATGGCATTCGACACAGATAAAAACTTGTTTAAATCGTATGGATCCTCCGGTCGATTTAATAAAAAAAATTTTTTTCAATCTATGAAATATATCCGATAAAGCTTGCCATTCACAGCATTTGTAGGTATCTCTAAAGAATAAAGCTTGACGATTATTTTGATATACAACACTTAAACATTGGGATAATAGATAAACTTTTGTTTACATATGAAAATATCAGATTACAACCACTTAAGAACACGTGACGTCACCCACTTCAAACATTTTTTATAAAATATTGGTTTCGTCAATTTATATGTTTTACCTACCCAGAGAAAGGAAATTTAATACAGATTACATATAAATAAACATTATCTTACATTATCTTTGCAAACTCTGGGCGTATAAATACGCCCTGGACATTTGGCGTATAAATTTTGGGGCAACCATGGTTGCCTGGACATTTCACTTGGAACGTCAAAAGGCAACTCTAGTTGCCTGGACATTTGAGTGGATAGATTCTGATTCGTGAACCGTGTGAGAACCAAAACAAAAGCGATTTTTATACATATGTAATTTCATAATTTAAATTTAATGATTGTTGAATGTTGATACAGTTTCGTTACTAATAAAGTAGGGTGTTTATATATTTTAAATTTGGTTTGTGTATAAGGCCCCAAAAATGTTTGGTTCTACAACTAGTCAGAACAATGCATTTGGTTCTGCCGCCAAACGTGAGTATTAAATGGTTTAAGAATAATGATTTGTATACAACTTAAATCTATTAATTATATTTACAGTGATCTTTGTTTTGTATTCTTATTTTTTAGCTTCATTTTCGTTCGGCAGTACCAACACTGCTACAACAAGTACGGCTGGATTTGGTGGTTTCGGAACAGCTACTAGTTCATCTGGATTTGGAACTTTTGGTGCTCCTGCCAGCTCAGGCATGTATTAGTATAATGAACTATTTGTGTACCTACACTATAAATTATGTAATAAATATTTAAATGCTAATATTTAGTAAATATATGTTAAAAAATATTTCATTATTCTTGATGCTTATTGGTTGTCAGTTTATTAGATTTTCTATACGTACAAACTATTTTTATTTCAATTCTCTCAATACTCACAATAAATAGATTGTAGTCAATGTGAATGTTGCATTCAGTTTGAATTATGTTTAATTCAATTATATTTTATTAGTATAAATATTGTCAGTGCATATATACTTTGTTTAGTTTCTTATAAACATAATGTGTGTTGTAAACAGTATTATATTAAAACTCGATTACTATATATTTTTCAGCAGCACCATTTGGATCGCTGGGAACAACACCTGCATCCACCACCTCTTCTCTCTTCCAGTCTAAGCCAGCTACAGGTAATTAAAAAGTTTGTCGGAGTATTGTCAAATTGTTTTTGCACTTCTGCAGTTAATTTACTTATCATGTTAAGAGAGGTTGTCAGTCAAACAGTACCTATATATCTACCTAGATTACTGTAATTTAATAAATTACTTAAGCATTTTTATGTCACTTTAGTGTATTCTGTGTTGGAGAATCTTAATAAATAAATAAGTGTGTATCCATTATGGCTTTGGTGTTTTTGTCTTTTCTAATGTTTGTTCTAATCTATATACATACATACTATTCTAATTCTTATTTATATATTTTAGGTTTTGGAAGCTTCGGCACAGGTGCTTTTGGTACTGGTTCTGCCTTTGGAGCTGGAAACTCAACGTTTGGAAGTACTGCACCAACATTTGGTGCTACTACACAAGCAAATAATACTTTTGGTACTGGTACCTTTGGTGCTGGATCTAATTTTGGCTCAACGTTTGGTGCCAAAACTGCCCCGACTGGGTTTGGGGGCTTCGGAAATACTACTGCATTTGGACAGCAGCCACAGGTATGTGAACTGAATATATTATCAGTATTTGTGATTTCAGAATAAAAATAATAGTTGCTAGATGATGCACATAATGTAGCAGTCTAAGTAAGTAGTACTTAAGGTGCTAGACTGGAAACATATAGATAGACTATGTTAGAGGTGGTTTAGATTTAAGTATTGACGGTGTTGAGTTAGAATGAACACATTACTGAAAAAAATGAGTAGGTTGAATTTTTTTTCTTTATTGTATGTTTATACAGATTGAAAGCAGTCACTCATTCTTTGAGGAAAATAAATATTTAATATGTAATTTGTTGCGTTGATAGCAGCAACAACAGCAGCAGCAAGGCCCTGCGACGGCACACGAGGCGCTAGCGGCGGCCATCTACAACTGTTCGGTGCTGGGCGACGAGCGGGACCAGGTGCTGGCCAAATGGAATCTGCTCCAAGCTCAATGGGGCACAGGTACATGTCATTTTAGCTTAAAATGCAAAATGTAATTGGAATTACATATAACATAACAATACACCAATATTTACCACTTATGATTAGGTCTGATGATAAAGGTGGTGAGTTTCTTGCTATACACTGGCCACAATTCCAAATTCCAACCTATTACTGGGAATTCTAAGCAAAAAATAAAAATAACTGTGCCTAACCAGGGAATCGAATTGTTTGGCAGTCACGCTTGCAACACTAGACCGACCAACTGATAGATTTTGGTGTAACAAGTTTGTTAATTTTATTTTGGTTCTGTCAGGGCAAGCTTACTACAGCCGCAATGCGCCTCCGTTGGAGCTAAATGAGCAGAATCCGCACTGCCGGTTCAAAGCGGTCGGGTACTCCAGGCTAGCCGGGTATGAAGACAAGGATGGCCACGTCGCATTAATATTCAATAAGAGTGATCAGGAAATTAAGTGAGTCACCAAGTTCTTATTTTTTTTATTAACATTAAAATCACTCTGAAACTTTGTCTTGTTTATTGATAAAAATGTTTATACATCACAATAACAAAAACAAATATTAATCAGAAATCCAGACAGGTGAGCAGTAAAATTATTTATTACAGATATATTTCGCTATGATTCATTTTACGCTTTGATAATAATGGGGCTGTTGTTATTTTCAGAAACAATCAGCAGGCACTTATCACATCACTGTCTGGTTTACTCGGGAACAAACCCAATTTGACAGTCAACATACAGTCTATCACTGCGGCATCTGGGAATAAAAGTCAGGTAAGCTGAACTTACATAATCCATTAACCAAAAATGTTTATAATAATTTTATCCAAAAATAGTTATTGATTTGACTTAGTTCCAGCTAGTGAAATCTAATAAGTTCTGCAGTCCCTCGGCAAACCTCGCTTCACTATTATTTATTGTAACTTAATTGTCATCTATATAATAAAAATGAATCGCAAAATGTGTTGGTAAGCGCATAACTCAACAACGCCTGGACCAATTTGGCCAATTCTTTTTTTTTAAATGTTCGTTGAAGTTCAAGGATGGTTTTTACGGCGAGAAAAATTTGAAAATTCATCCCCTAAGGGGGTAAAACGGGGGTGCAAAGTTAGTATGAAGCTTTGCCGTTTTTGAAGTTAGTGAATGTGTAACGCGAGCGAAGCTGCGGGCGTCCACTAGTATTTAAAAAAGATAATAGGCGAACATAATGCCTTATGGCATTATATAATAAACGTAAAAAGATTTGGCCAGGACTATACGTGCATAATTTTATTATGCACTATAATTAATGCAAACTATCTCGATTTTGCGGTGACAGCCCAGTGGCTATCGAACTCGCCTCTCACTTGAGCGGTTCAAACCCCAGTGGCATGCACCAATGACTTTTCTAAGTTATGTGCGATTTAAGCAATTAAATGTCACTTGCTATAACGGTGAAGGACACATCGTGAGGAGACCTGCATGCCTGAGAGTTCATCATAACGTTCTCGAAGGTATGCGAAGTCTGTCAATCCGCACTTGGCCAGCGTGGTGGACTAAGGCCTAATCCCTCCCATTCTGAGAGGAGACCCGAGCCCAACAGTGGGACAAAGAAGGGGTTGTGATGATCTCGATTTTTGCCTAAGTTAAGATGGTGTAATTTGTGTTGCAGGTGGTGATATACGTTGTGGATAAAGGCGCAGCGATGTTGGCAGGTGGAGCGGGCGCGGGGGCGGGGGCGGGGGCGGGGGCGGGGGCGGGCACGCCGGTGAGCGCGGGCGAGCTGGCGGCGTTCCTGAACGCGGGCGCGGCGCGCGCGGCGCTGGCGGGCGCGGGCTGCGGCAGCGCGGCGGCGGTCACGCGCCCCACGCAGCAGGTGCTGGCGCAGTACTTGCAGACACCGCCGCCGGGTATGTTGCTCTGTGATATTATGCGTTGTCTGTCTGTGGCGGATGTCAATATTATCTATTTAAGTATGTATTTAAAAATATCTATGTATGTATATCAGTCTCTGACACCCATAACACAGGCTCGCGCCTACTTTGGGGTCAGATGGCCGTGTGTGAGAATGTCCAAGATATTTATTTATTTTTATTTTATAGCGTCCATAGCCCAATGGCTCGCGTCGTTTCAATGTGTACGAAAGAGTTAAGCAACGACGGGCGTGGTCGGTTTTTGGATGGGTGACCGCTAGTGGCAAAATTTCATGGACGCTACCGTGCTTCGGAGGGCACGTAAAGCCGTCGGTCCCGGTTGTTATCAATTGTGGAAACAGTCGTTAAGCCTTGTCGAAGGCTTGAGAACTTTCGACACTGGGTTGGCCAATAATTCTAATTCCATTGGCCAATAATAATTATTCCACCAATCCGCATTGGAGCAGCGTGGTGGAGTATGCTCTAGACCTCCCGCAGCCATGTCTAAAGGTGGTATCTGAGTACACAATACCGTGCAGGCTTGAATTCCTGTCACTCTGATGTTTGACACGTATTTACGTTGCCGTAACGTAAGCCATGTACATAAAACCACCATGTTATAAACATTACGTAAATTGAATGATAGCTATTTCATAGTTTATACATAAAAAAATTATAATGATACTTAATGATATGTATGTTTACGCAGGTATGGATATACGACTTTGGAAACAAGCTCAAGCGGATAATCCTGACCCAGAAAATTACATTCCAGTTCCAATCATCGGATTTTCAGAGGTAATCAACATTTAAAATCCGCATTATTCAAGCTGTCCTTTAATTTCTATAATGCATGTTTCTTTTCCTATCTTTTCCCTTCTTTGCAAATTATCTATAATATAAAAGGAGACGCTGACTGACTGACTGACTGACATATCAACGCAGGGCCTAAACTATAAGGGTTAGAAACTTGAAATTTTGCACAGGGGTTCCTTTTATAACGTAGGGGAGCACTAAGAAAGTATTTTTGAAAAGTCACCCTCGGGGGTAAAACGGGGGTGCAAATTTAGTATGAAACTTTGCCGTTTTTGAAGTTAGTGAATGTCTAAATCCACGCGAGCGAAGCTGCGGGCGTCCACTAGTCTATACATATAATAAAACTCTAACAAGTCCGCGTCTGTACATTGAATAAATCTTGAAAAAAAAAAACTAAGTATAAATGAAACTGATGTTACGTCTAATTCCACGAGCGAAGCTGCGGGCGTCAACTAGTAATGAATAAGTGTTAATTAGCAGGTGTGGAAAATTACCAACCAGCTATTCTTCAACAATGTACGTATTTTGTATCAAAACACAATCTTGTAATTGCTTTATCTAACGTATAAAACTGTAAAATTTTGTTAATTTATCATAATTTATTGATTGGTGACTTTACTTCTTCGGTGTCCAATTGATAAGCTCAAGTTATAAATCTCCATGACTAGCATGACAATAATTAGGTAATCAGAAAAACTGAGATAATTATTTTGGCATTAGGTATTACAGTGAATTTTTTATGTATAATAGCTTAATTAACTGACATGGGGGCTTAACGTAATGAGTAGTTTAATTTAAGTAATTTACATATTATTCTATTTACAATTTACTTATATTTAAGTAGTTCGGCTGCCGAAATCTCGGAAGAACAGAAGTAAACAATTGAATCCTACGCTAGTCAGGACTCCCCTAAGAACACAAATAAATTAGGAGAACATGTTGAAGCCAGATCTAAGAATATCTGGCATTCGGGTTAGCCGTAATCTAGTCCAGTCAGCGTCGAGCGTGAAGTCGACTCCAGTCAAAGCTGAAGTCGCGTATTGAAGTATCGTGGAGGTTTTCTCAGTTGTCAGCAGACTGTTCTGTAGCTATGACTCCCTCTTGCTAAATGCTGCTCCTCTTTGCACGTGGTTTGATTTTCGCTATATACACCTAATTTCATGTAACTTTTAGAAATGAGAATTTATCGCCAATTTTTAATGCTGACGTCACGTCAAGGAACAAATAAAATACAAATCCATACTTATACTTACTATACTTACTAATATTATAAATGTGAAAGTGTGTTTGTTTGTTTGTCCGGATTTCACGTCGCAACGAAGCTATTATATGGTATGGTTTTTGTGTGTCGAGATAGTGAGGAGGGTGGAGAGTGACGTAGGCTACTTTTTACCGCGGTAAAACATCCCCATGGGAAGATATCGATGTTTTGTTATTTGCTAGATATTTAGTTCCGGATGTTGTTAACAGATGGCATTGTTAATACCCTTTTCCCACGCGGGCGGAGCCGCGGGTAAAAGCTAGTAATTAATATGTATCGGGCAGATCGCGTTCCGCTGGCGCTGCCAGAGCGAGCAGTCGGCGCTGCACGCGAGCTGGCTGCGGCGCGCGGACGACACGCTGGGCGAGCTGCGCACGCGCCGCGCCGCCTCCGCCGCCACGCTGGCGCAGCTCGCGGCGCGCCTGCACGCCCTGCGCCACACGCTCCTGCAGGTGAGCCCGCCCGGTGCACTGTCTCTTCAAATTCAAATTCAATTTATTTGCAGAATAAGGTCAGGTAGTTGTTACAAATGTAGGTCAAAAGTAGGCACGCTTATTTATTTATTTATTTTTTATTTATTTAACACTTTATTGCACACATAGAAACAATAAACAATACAGAAATAATATTATTAATCTTAGTAGGTCTAAGGTACAATGGGCGGCCTTATCGCTAAGCAGCGATCTCTTCCAGGCAACCACATTGCAAGGATTATGACATTAATAATTATAATATGTTTAAAGGTAGGGTGCACAATTACGTAAGGAAACTTACCTATTCTTACCTATTTTAGGCATGCAAAATATTTAATTCTATAAACCTAAGTACATATTAAGTATGTTTACATTAAAATCAAATCAAATCAGACCTCTTACTCACTGAGAAGCTCAAAACGGGCAACTCAGTTCTACTGCTATAATTTTGTATGCAATATTGATATAATAAATGGCGGCAGTAATAGTTTGTGTGACTTTAAAGTTTCGAAAAAGCGTTACTTTGATTGTATCAACACATCATAAGACGAGTTACCCACTCGCTCGCTGCGACCCATAGACGTCCCACTGTTGGGCACGGGTCTCCTCTCAGAATGGGAGGGATTAGGCCTTAGTCCACCACGCTGGCCAAGTGCGGATTGGCAGACTCTACATACCTTCGAGAACGTTATGATGAACTCTCAGGCATGCAGTTTTCCTCACGATGTGTCTTTCACCGTTAATAGCAAGTGACATTTAATTTCTTAAAACGCACATAACTTAGAAAAGTCATTGGTGCGTGCCACTGGGGTTTGAACCCGGACCGCTCGAGTGAGAGGCGAGTTTGATAGCCGCTGGGCTGTCACCGCTTACTTACTGTCTCTCACTCACTGAGAAGCTCAAAACGGGCAACTCAGTTCTACTGCTATAATTTTGTATGCATAATTGATATAATAAATGGCGGCAGTAATAGTTTTTGTGACTTTAGAGTTTCGAAAAAGCGTTACTTTGATTGTATCAACATATCATAAGACGAGTTACTCACAATAAGTGAGTAGTATGTATGTCATGTAGCGTCTATAGCCCAATGGCTCAGGTCGATTCAATGTGATCGAATGAGTTAAGCAACGACGGGCGCGGTCGGTTTGTGGATGGGTGACCGCTAGTGGCAAAAATTTCATGGACGCTACCGTGCTTCGGAGGGCAAGTAAAGCCGTCGGTCCCGGTTGTTTTCAATGTTGGAAACAGTCGTTAAGCCTTGTCGAAGACCTTCGGGTGGCTTGAGAACATTCGACACTGGGTTGGCCACTAACCCCTCCACCAGTCCGCATTGGAGCAGCGTGGTGGAGTATGGTCTAGACCTCCCGCAGCTGCGTCTGTGGGGGAGACCCGTGCCCAGCAGTGGGACGTCTATGGGTCGCAGCGAGTGATATTTAGTCTATGGTTCCCAGGTGATAGCGCGGCAGGAGGTGACGGGCCGCGTGGGCGCGGCGCTGAGCCCCGAGGAGGAGGCGGCGCGCGCGCGCCTGCACGAGCTGTCCTCGCAGCTGGCCGCGCCCCCGCTGTACAACGTGAGCATTGTTTTTCTTTTACTCTTTTTATATGGATACAAGATAGCAAACGAGCTTGCAGCACCACCCATCCGCTGCCGCCCATGACAACTGTGACTGACTTTGAACAAAACTCAATTAGGGACTGGGATGGTTAGTCCAATTAGTTGAGAAAGTTAATTAGAACATTAGTTGGTCAGTTCGTTAGTAGGTATGAGGACTAGGGACTGTTAGTGATAGTTAGTCCTGTTAGTTGGTGTTTGTAATAGTCCAGTTAGTACTTGTTAGTAGGAGTCTCGTTCTAAGTCAGTCACAGATGTGTTGCTACCCTTGAGGACTAAGATGGTCGCCTCTAAAGAAGTGTAACCGGAATCCACACCTTTCCAACCGGACCATAATTACTTTAAAAACAATTATTACACGGCAGAAATGGTACTAGGTACCGTGGCGGGCGGTGGTACTGCCCCGGGCGAACTCTATATGGAACCAATTAGCTTTCATATAAAACCTATTTGGTTCCCTATAGGCTCTACCACCTATTTGCCTAACAGGACTACCTATCACTAACAGTCCCTGTCCCAGGCCCCGTGTCCACAAACGAACTTACCGACTGATGTTTTTATTGACTCTCTGCTAATTGGACTAACCATCCTAGTCCCTATTAGTCTTGTTCAAAGTCGGTCACAGTTGTCATGGGCGTCAGCGGATAGGTGGTGTTACATGCTCGTTTGCTATATAAAGAAAGTGTCCTTCTTTCTTCTATCATCGGAGCTCCTACCTACCTTTACAAGATTTGAGTATGTACTTAAATATAAGATTATAAGATAATAAAGAATTTAAAAAAATAGATTTAAGGAGAGAGGGTTATACTTTAGTTCACCATGATGATGGCCAAGTGCGGATTGGCAGACTTTACATGCCTTTGAGAACATAATGGAGAACTCTCAGGCATGCAGGTTTCCTCGCGATTTTTCCTTGACCGTAACAGCAGGTGACATTTAATTTCATAAATCGCACATAATTTAGAAAAGTCATGCCACTTGGATTTAAAACTGGACCGCTCGATTGAGAGGCGAGTTCGATAGCCACTGGGCTGTCGCCTGTCATTATTACTATAAAGAAGAATTATAGACTTTATCGCTAAGTGGTTTAGTATGACTGTTATTAATAATGTCGATAGGTACACTTTACCATGCATTGTATTTGTACGTTAGTGACTGTCATATTTTGCGTAATCCACTCTGAGATTTAGATATGGCGCTTATCGTCTGGTGTCTCATACTTATCAGGTCACGTATCGTCTATGCTAAATGTTATTATGGGCGAATTATAATTTGAAGGGTATATCCACTGGCTATATTTGACTGAAACTACGTGGGTAAAATGTTCCTTTAATAGCTTACTTTCTTACTTTCCTTCCTACACTTGGCACAAGGGAACTTAAGTATAAAAAATTAAGTACCCATATTGAAAGATTACTACAGTAGTAAGATTACTATATTACTGATTGTTATTTGAAAAATGAGCTGATCATTATTTTAAATTTTAATATAAAATGAGGATAACGCCCCAGATAAAAAAAATTAGGTATATTTTAATCATTAGTTATAGCCGAATTTCGATCACATGGCGACCACTAATATTTATTGTGCATTAACTAACACTTATATATTTATATTTTTATATAAAAGTGTTGATATTGCCCCAATTTTTTTCAAACTACATATTACTATACTATATTACTATTTTTTACATCTTTTGAACCAAACGTGGTAACAACTGCTTACCACGTTTGTCAATAATAATATATTAAGATCAGTAAAAGTCAATCAGTATAACAGTGATAGAATGGCTGCGACCTATAGACGTCCCACTGCTGGGCACGGGTCTTCCCCACAGACGCAGCTGCAGGAGGTCTAGAGCATACTCCACCACGCTGCTCCAATTCGGATTGGTGGAGGGGATAGTGGCCAACCCAGTGTCGAATGTTCTTAAGTCACATGTAGTTCTTCGAAAAGTCTTAGCGACTGTTTCCACCATTGAAAACAACCAGGACCTACGGCTTTACGTGCCCTCCGAAGCACGGTAGCGTCCTTGAAATTTTGCCACTAGCGGTCACCCATCCACAAACCGACCGCGCCCGTCGTTGCTTAGCTCTTTCGATCACATTGAATCGACGCGAGCCATTGAGCTATGGACGCTGTTAATTAAGCTAGTATACAGTGATAGAATATACTAGCTTAATAAATAACAGCATATAAATTGTAGTCTACCTTAGCGACGGAGTGTTGTCACCTGTCTCCAATCGCTATGTTTGGTCTTGGGTACTATGACCTTGCGTTTATTTGGTCGCACTCGGTTCCCGCGTGCGCTCTTATCATATCGCTATCGGCCCATATCTCCAGACATGTGTTTAGACGAAGTTTGCGCTACGTTCTAAAGGCATGTGCCAAATCCGTGTAGGCCTTCGGATCCACGCCATTGCTTGCCTACCTCAAGCAGTGTTAAACTGAATATCACGCACCTATCGATTTCGATGCTTATCGAATAAGACGTATAGTGATTGATATTCTAATCCTAAAAAATGTCATTTTTCAAGATATGTATTAAAAATAGAATAAATATTTAATATGTATTAAAACTTTTTTACTCACTGAGAATTACAGTATACATTGCATTACAAATAGGAAATACAATATGAAGACAAGCACTGTTGATAGAGATGTCTTTGTTTCAAAATAAAGATAAAAAAAAAGTAGAATAGAATATAGGTTTATTGGAACAGATAAATAACAGTAACTTTAACAATTGTGACTTAAATCACACTTCAACAGTTACATACTTAAATAGTTTTTACAATAGGTAGTAAACGGTTCATTCTACGCATTATTTAAATAACTTCAGTGCTTAGTCATTAGAACGTCATTGAAGGCAATTAGTTTAGTTAGAACAAGAGCAAGCAAGGAGTAATCTGTTGAATTAGGGCCACCGACGCGCGTGCAGCGAACCGACGTCGTTATCAGCCCAGCTGGTTCTAACCGGTGCGACAGGTGAATGTCATCGTTCATTTTTATCATTAGCACCACGATTGTAAAGTCCGCTTCAAGTAATCCCACTTAATAATAGCATAGTCATTTCGATCGTTTCCAAGCTGTTTGGGCTGGCTTTTGTTTGTTATTATTCACTTGTATTATGAACTGAATTTTTTCTAAACGAACAATTCATTTACTGTCTTGTTTAAAATTATTTTTAAAGTAAGGGCCAATGATAAGCAGTTTTACATGAGGCTTGTTAAGCCTTACTGACCCTTGTTACAGATAGCGAAAAACGTCTTTTGACTATTTTTAAAAACGGGTTTTCCCTTATGGACTACGGTATTATAAGCTTAACGTTCGTTGCCCTACATCGTAGGGCTTATTTAATTGATATTAGTTTATCAAATATGTAATTAACCTATTAAATAATAATAATTATAACATATTTTTATGAAGATCCTAAAATTGGCCACCCTTGAGGTTTTTCCAATCAATAGTATTTTGGAAAGCTCATTAAGATCATATCGCACGACTGCGTTGAAATCACAAAGATAATATTTTATAAATACATTGTAAAATGTAGTGTTTTTTTCAAATGCGACAGTATGGAGAATCTGAAACCGTAGAAGATACAGATGTCTTAGGAATCATACCTTCATAAAATATGATGAAATGAAACTAAATTTAGCATCAGAATATTTGGACAAGCATGTGTTGTTATAAAAAATTACTAAAATTGACTAAATAATTCTTGAGACTCGAGTCTGAAAAATCAATGACCCCAGAAGTTTTTGTTGGGATGGAATGAGGAAATCGAAAACCATAGAAGTTACAGAGATGCAGTTTTTGAAAACATGGGCAATACCAGAGTAGTCGTTGGCTTCGAAGGAGAGTTCTATTTTCGCCTTTTTTTAAAGGAAGGTTACTGAGAATCTCTGTTTATAACTTTTCATTTTACTTGCATCGTTATTTTGTATTAGCATGTAAGGGTCAAATCTTGCAAATTCTATTTAAACTTCAACTATACTTCCTGCTATCTCTACGTTGAAATTTGGTATTTTGGTTCAGTTCCCGCTACTTGCATTTTGTAGTAAGCACAGCACAACCTGTTACATTTCATTGCATTCGTACCGGGCTTAGAGCATATTCATTAGATTTACCGTATCTAATATGTACATGTTTTAAATATTTATATTATTTACATACATATTTAAAAAAAGATAACGGAAACATCCATTTAATAAATTTAATCTACCGGAAAATGTACTTACAACACTTACTTGATTAACTGTAATTATTTTTCTCTCAGGGTCGTTTGAATGAATTACTGTGTGCTGTGCGACTTCAAAGAAGCGCAAGCGCAGGCGCACCGGCCGAGAGGTACCATCTTGATCCAGGTAAGGATTACTTTAAATCTTTTTTTTAAAATAAAAGTTGATCTTGATTTAATAACGAAGATGTTTTATGACATGAGATTTATTTGATCTGTTAATGGAGGATGGATGATTAAGTAATTCGTAGTTTTTAAATTTAATTAGGGCTCTTATGATAAAAAAACATAATGAAACCATTACGGATCATTACGGTTATTAGAAATAATCGTTGTTAAACGACGATTTCATGGAAAATTGTTAATCCGTCAGAACGATACGCACGCATTAATTGCTTGATTGCTTCCTCGTCAGCTGAATGCGTCCAGTATCGGCAACAACTATCCCGATAGACGATTTCACTATAGATACGAGACCCTTGATATTTTATATTGAAGCCTATTTAACGTGAATTTTACTTCGAATGAACAAACACCTGTTCACTAATTTTATTTTGAACTTAATCGGAAGTTTAAGCGACAAAATACTATTTTTGCATTTATTTCAGTCATTTGCAATTAGTAGTGTAATTCCTAGCGTATTTATAATAATAATTGGCAATAAAAACAATATTAAAATAATATTATATCTATTTTTTACAGAATCTCAAGAGGATGTGAAACAGTTTCTGTCGCTGCAACAGCGCGGCATGGCGCATCTCATGGCCACGGCCAAGAAAGATCTCGCGGCCCTCAATATTATCGCCGAGGGCATGTCCCGGCTCGTCCGAGCTTAGAATTCAAGTAAATACATGGCTTTTTGTTTTTTTGATTTGGGTATAAGTAAATAAAAGTATGAATATTCTTGCTATATTTTGTAGTTTCATTTTTTTCTTATTGTGTGTAATCATCATATTAATATATATATTGCAATGCTAAGGTATCGATATCGATATAGATGTCATCATAAAGGGTCTTATTAGAGATATTTTAGTTCTCGCATAGAGGACATGGAGACAATAATTCGCTTTTAAATATATAATATGTATGGATTGGCTGTTATTTGGTATTGACTACCAGTGTAAAATAACCTAAAGCACTCGGTGATGATGGAGACTAAGGAGAGCTAAAATGAGCCGATTTTAAAAGTTATTTCCCATTTTTAAAATCGGATCTTTATCTTTATTTAGAGTATCCTTCGAAGTGAAAAATTAATCTTTAAATAAATTGATATTTTAGTTCTTTTCCCTTTGCTAATTTTCCTTAATTGTGCAACATTTACTTGCTTAGTCATCACATGATATATTTTATGTTAGATCATTCGTAAGGTCGTTAAACAATGTTTAATACTGATAAAAGATGCTTCATGCGATGAAAGAATCTTCAAATATTTGAGTTTTATGAGAATAAAAATGCGTTTTCCGGTTATTAAATAAAATGGGTATAATATATTTTAATCAACTTTTGGTACTTAAATCTAAGGGAAAATCAGCGATTTTGACTAGTTCTTCGATTGGCTTGCAGTCCATCCGCTTGGCGCATATTAAATTTAGCGGCATCTCCTCTGGCAACCTTTCATGGTTGTCCAACACAGGGTCTATTGTGACGTCATCAAAGGGTTTGTTGTCTTCATAACTGTACGCTTTTTCCATCGAAGGTCGGAGGGCTGGGTAGTTAATACTATTTAAGTAGTAGTTCCTGTAGGCATGCTCGTACATTTGTGTGTACTCCATGTAGGAAATCTCGTTTGTGGGTACCCTCATAGGGTACATGGTTTCTAAAGGACGCATGTAAGTGACTTGGTCCATCACGGGAGCGTAGTTATAGGGGGGTGACATAGGAATCTCCGTTAGGGTGATGGGGTCGTAGGGTGATATTTGCGGCGAAGGCGTGCTTTTGTGTGGACTGTAATTTCCTGTGAGTAAAGGAGATGTGTGAACTAGGTATGTGGGCATGTCTCTCTGCGGCGACACTCTTTCCATAGTCTTGTCGTCCTCGGAGTCTCCGCAAGGAATCATCTTATCAGATGTGAAGTGTTTATAAGTCTTGACGTGTTTTCTTAGACTGGATGGGTCCGTGTACCGTTTGTTGCATCCGGGAACTTTGCAGAAGTATGGTTTGTCCACAGTGTGTGTTCTGGTATGCTTGAATCGGTCGCTCGAATTTGAGTATGCTTTGCCACAGCCCTGGGGACAAATATATATGTATTTTTTTAATTTCTATATTATAGAAATTGTAGTTGAAATATGAAAAATAGTACATATGAAGATAGTTGAAAATATGAAAAATAGAAAATGTATATTTTTTTTATAACTTTTAGAAACTCACCTCATATGGACAAATATATGGTTTTTCTCCAGAATGTGACCGCAAATGAATTTTCAAGTTTTCGGCGCGTGAAAAGCTCTTGTTGCATTGATTGCATGTGTGGGGGCGTTCATTCGTGTGTGTTCGTACGTGGACTAGCATCTTATATCTGTTGGCAAACAAATATTACGACATTAGTTTATTATTAGAGTATTAAAAATAAATTCCACCTTCCTTTTTACTACTAGATAAGTATTGAATTATTCAGCATCAAAACAATTGTCACGTGCATAATTCGAACCAAACCAAAAATTACCAAAAAATAAAATAGGATAAATATGTACCTAGCATTAAAACCCCTTTGCGGCCTAGCACAGCCCCTCCAGTCACAGTAGAAAAGGCCGTCGCTGTGTGCGTGTGCGTGCGCGCGCGCTACGTGCGCGGACAGCCGCGCGACCGTCGGGAAGCGCGTGCCGCACCCGCGCCAGGCGCACACCCCGTCATTGTTCTCAGCACCGGACTCCGGCACGTGCTCGGGCGAAGACCCGCGCAGCGAGTCTTCGTCTTCGAACTATATTTAAAAAAAAAAGATAACATTTTATTTACATACTAGTGGACGCCCGCAGCTTCGCTTGCGTTACACATTCCCTAACTTCAAAAACGGCAAAGCTTCATACTAACTTTGCACCCCCGTTTTACCCCCTTAGGGGATGAATTTTCAAATTTTTTTCGCCGTAAAAACCATCCTTGAACTTCAACGAACATTTTAAAAAAAGAATTGTCCAAATCGGTCCAGGCGTTGTTGAGTTATGCGCTTACCAACACATTTTGCGATTCATTTTTATTATATAAGATAATATAACATCACGCGGATCACGTCTAAAGGGTAGGCAGAGGAGTGCCCACTTCACCAGAATCGCTAGTTATTAAACACGTAGTAGGGGTCAAGCCTATTGCCCATTTTATTTTATATAACCGTGAGTGGGATTTGAACTCAGTAATTCCCCAGAAGTACCGGGACTGCTCGGTTCGGCAACACTAGCGGCGAAAATTTTCAAATCAAACATTTAATAAAGGTTTATTTTTTAATATAATCACAATGTTTCTATCCTTGGCTTTTGTAGTCGTAAATATACAAACAATGCCCACCTGAGGCGGAAGTGGTGGTAGTGCGAATGGGCGGGCGAGATACGGCGCGAATCTCTCCGCGTCCAGCCACCGCTGCGCCCGACACCCGCCGCCGTGTATTTCGGGCCTCCATTGCGGGAACACCAACATTTTCACTATTTACTAATACTATTTATTGTTTCCACAATGTTATGTATGTAACGTTCACCGCGCGGTCGCTACGCGTAATGATGCCGGGCGCTCGCAGAGTCTACTTATAAAATGTATCGGAGTGACACGGCGCTGATAAGCCGATGAGTCCCCCGCGAACACATAACGTCACTTTTAGCATGAATACCTTTTTCTAGTGACAAGGTATTTTTGTCATCTTGTTTGTCTTTCCACGTAAAATTGACTTAGTTTTTTATTTTTGCAATATAACTTTTCGCGTGGGTTGAATTGCGCCATTTGCAGCAAACATCACCTAAGCGGAGCGGAGCGTTATCATAAGCCGCCTGTCGCGGCCGCTATCCAGTTATTACCAGTATGATAGGCCTTAGTTCAATAGGTTACTGATATCTCGGCGTCGATGTGAAGTGACCTCCCAGTACTTTGAGCGTCTAGTTTTGTATATCTTTCAATGTTAGTAGAAAATGTAGGTACTCGGCGACTGACTTATTTAACGCGAAGTATTTAACATTTAATTATTAAATAAATAAATTTAAAATATTTATCATTGTACGAATGGAGAATGCTATTTACATATGGCATTCTAAGAAAATTATCTTCTTTCATACATCTAGTGGTACAAGCATATCTACTCATGGGTGTCTTACTTTAAGAATCCATCTATTTTCAATCGAATAGGACAACCATAAGCTAACCCTGCGAACTATGTCGGTGAGCTTCGGCCGTCAACGGATTTCATCATTGCTGATTCGATCGCGTAGCGAAATACCGAGCATAGCTCGCTCCATAGCTTGTTGAGTGACTTTGAGCGTGTTGAATCTTACCTGCTGATAAATATCGTAAGCTGTAATTATCATTTAGGTACTAAAGATATAAAAAGGGATTTAAAAGAATTTAGTTCATTAGGAATTCTCTGAAATAAAGCATACTCGTGCAGATTTAACAGTGAAGTATATGGGTGTTACTATTAACTAACTATTATAAATTCTTTGCCAGCTGTAAAGGCGAAGGAAAATCGTTGCCACAGTGTTCTGAATGCACGCCAATCTAATTAGGAAAGTGTGCCTAAACCCACCCATTCCGAAAGGGTACATTTGCCCTAGAGTGGGACAACGAAAAGGTTGTGGTTTTGGCTGTTGATCTGAGAGATCAAATTCTGGGCACTTGCAATGTGTATATGCGTGTTTTCATGTGAATATTGCATATAACCCACATGTACGTAATAGTTTAATGATATAGTTTTACAGTTTATTTATAGTAAAATATTCTAAACCTATTTAATTTGTTGCATTATATTTGCATTGGAGCAGAGTGTCATGACAGGATAGCACGTTTCTATTGTACTCCATCGGTGCAAATATGTATACCTAACAGAGACTACTAATACGTCATTACAGTTTATTCATTACAACATTGTCTTGTCTTTGAGCTGTTATCAGTGGAGGTTGGTGTGTGTGTAGGGATGTACGTTGTTCAAACATCCCGTGTCGTGTACGTCCAGCGTTGTGTGTGTGTACGGCCCCCTGCGGCCGCGGCAAGCAGCGCGTGCGCTGGTTTAAGCCGGTTTGCTTATCTGCGGCCGGTTGAGTCGACTTCTTGGTACTTTATAGTGAACTAATAAGAAATAACACTATTTAATCATTCTGCACATTGCTATAAATTTAAATAGTAGGTACATGACATGCGTAGTCTAAAATTATAGAATCCGAATATGTAGGTATATCTCTGCTAGGAAGAGCAACCTTAGTTAGTTGTTTGTATCAATGGTAGCTGTGCTGGGATACACTAGACGAAACTAATATTGTAGCTACCGCTGCATTGGTATGTTGAAGTCGTTATTATTAGTAGAATAGAATAGAACTTTATTTATTAAAGCTAATAAGTAGGTACCTATAACAACATACAAGTTATAAAATTAGTAAAAATAAAAACAAAATAAATAATACCTACCTATATATGTAGATAATTGTTGCAGTCCTAGCAAAAAATCCGGAAGCACTCAGCATTTGCAACAAAAAAAAAGTCAAATATTCTGCTGCTGTCCGTTTTGCCGCGTAGTTCGGGCGATGGTTTCAGGGTGCAACTATGTACTTACTTATCAAATAAAGTAGCAACACGAAAAAAACAAACAGGTATGACCCTTATAGCTTAGTTACGCTATCTTAAATATTAAAATTTCGTGTTAAGTATATCATAATAAAATTCTAGCTTTTGACGTAGGTAGCAAATTTTGAGATTTGATAACAAAAACCAGTCTGTTTTGCTTTTTATCTTGGACGTAGCTCATTGGAAATAGTCCACTGCACTAGTAGGTTGGTTGGACTGAGATTTTATCACTCAATAATCAATTGACAAGCCTGTTAGGCTGTTTTTGTTGGACACTTAATTGGTAGAGCCTATATAGGGAACGAAATAGGTTTCATATGAAACTTATTTTATGTATATTATATCACTAACTGGAGTATTACTAACACCAACTAACATGACTAAATATCACTTTCAGTCCCCAGTCCTCATACCCACTAACGAACTGACCAACTAATGTTCTAAATAACTCTCTCAGCTAACAGTACTAACCATCCCAGGGACATAGAGTCTTGTTCAAAGTCAGTCGCAGTTGTCATGGGCAACGGGTGGTGCTGAAGATCGTATTCTATCTTATAAAAAGAACACTTATTGTACTGCGCCAACAAACCAACATTGCCATCCACACCTAGAGGAAGGAAAAATTGGTTCGGTGTGATGATATTTTGTTATTTAATGTTGTGCTCATTTAACTTGTGTCACATTTAGTTGCTAGCACTTGCTAATCTGTTTACTCATTTACTATCGCGGGCGAGTCCGGTGGGGGCAGGCGGCGACTGGCGCGCCGGTTACAACTGGATAAGTTCGTGCTATCAACACTTGCACACCAGAATGTGTTTGTTTCATCATCGGCTTCGATGGCACGTGATTTTGCTATAACACTAGTTCACTTCGGTTAGATTCGGAGAAGAGCACTCAGCGAATTGAGGAAGTAAGGAAGTGTATTCAGGGCCTTGCTTCCAACTAGTGACTGATTGTCTTGGATACCCTAGTTTGATTTAAGGCTGCTGTGATGGTCTACTAGCTAGATAAAGCTTATTTGATTCCCAATTTATCAATTATAATTTGCTTTTTCAGCAGTCTGCGAACTAAAAAAATAAATTGCATCCATGAGATGTTTTATGTCTACTAGATACTAAAAATATGGTGTGTTCGTTGCAACTTCGCAAAAATCCAGTTGTTCTGTTATACAAGTTTTCAGATTTTTCCAGTATGTTCTGATTTGATTTGTCATGACTATCGATAAACATATTGACAAAATTGTGCACTATCATAATGCAACAAATATGTTATCTAAAGCAGTATTTGGTGTGTTTTAGTGATCCTCATTCGTGGTGGACCACGCAGACTTCCTAAGCATGAGAATCACTTATTCTTTTATTAGTTGCTATACTTATATCATCTAAATAATACCGATTGTCCAAATCAAAACAAACAATGTAGTTGGTTAGTATTTTTTTAAATCAATGCACTTTTATCAATACGACCAATGAGTATCTACACAAACAACATCTTGTTGTGGTAGATACCTTGATTGGGGTTTGAGGGCTCTTGCAATTCAGTCAATGGATATTTCATATTACATACTTAGGTATATCATAATATTTTACTAGACGGGCTGAATTTTGCTTGTAGAGACTAAACTTTCTACAAATCAAATTGATGGTATGGTATTTGTATTGATCTAGATAGAATAGAAACATTCGTTATAACCACTTGATCCAATCCAAACCGAGCCGAACGCTATTAACTGATTTAGTGTATTTTTTTAGCAAATATGCAGCTATATCTAAGTAAAAAATACATGTTCGAGGGGATAATTATATTTCCAATAAAACTCTTACAATCTGTTCATAAAACGTCATATGTACCTACTAGTTAAATTACAAAGTTGCAAATATACCTATTTTTTACCTTCTCGTCAATCTTATCATGATCGAATTGATATCAATATATAGTGTAGAAAATCAGTTTTTTTTAAATCCGTTGAGGCTTATTAGTGGTCACAAGCACGTGTGCTAAGCTATCCTGGGTTCGATCCCCGGGTCGGGCAAAAACGGGGTTTGTAAAATGAAATGCGAGGTAGCTGCTCGGAGCCTGGATTTGTGCGCGGTGTATGTGAAAAGGGGGTGTACACACCTCTACCTCGCCCCCCTGAGGAAATACAGGCGTGATGTTATTATAAGTATTATTTTATTTTGAGACCAAATAAAAAATCCCCTTTTCCTCAAATACTACTTTAAAGGGCAAATAAGTCCTAATCCTTTCATAACTAGCCTTATTAGATACAGGGTTGACCGCAGTCATATGGGTGTCGTTAATACACTAGAAAAGTGTAGTAACTTCAGCAACATAATATCATTTCTATATTGCACCTTGTAGCAGGCATGATCGTATAGATAGATCATAATAATATCTAAACATCGTTGTGATTTATCAACATTTTGTGCTCAGTTCACAGCTTACCTGATATCTGACTTATAAACATTCTAACAGAAGAAACTATTACGACGATAGTCAAGAATTATCCTGGCATTGCACATTGAGGCGCGCTTCCTAAACTACGATGTAATGAAATGTCTCATGGGTAGAGTTTTAAATAACTTACTAGTATATACTTTACTTGTATATCTATATTGTTTAGCACAACTTGCTTTACATAATATTTTTAAATTCATCGCTAACCGAATCAGCAGCATTATGAGCGTATTTCGATCAGGTCATTGGAGAAATTATTGAGTATTTTGGCGACGTGGAATATTTATTTATTTTAGTTAATAATTAATATAAACACTTGAGGTAGGACAAAGGTACAGAACAGAATCAATTTTTTCTTCTTGTTTTTTTATATCGATGCATGAATTGCACATGTTCTATGTCATGTAGTTATGATAAATGCGTGACGTTTGAAGTAGATATGATTAAAGTTGATGTATTATTTTAATATATCAAAATTATCTCTTGATTTATATCTATTATTAGGATTTCTTGCACGTGATCGTAGCGTGACAGTGAAAATTAAGTAAGTTAAATTTTATTAAATTT
The DNA here is from genome assembly GCA_944567765.1 of Carterocephalus palaemon. Classification (NCBI taxonomy): domain Eukaryota; kingdom Metazoa; phylum Arthropoda; class Insecta; order Lepidoptera; family Hesperiidae; genus Carterocephalus; species Carterocephalus palaemon. Next base: position 10,337,863 of record OX155641.1, on the reverse strand, counting down.
CTATCTTAACAAGGTATTTTCACTGTAGGTGTGCCTTTTTCTAAGCTGTTTACTGAATAAAACATAGATATCTATACTCTTTTTACCCGACTGCGCGACGCAAAGAAGTGTGGTTATTGTGTTTATCAGTCTATGTACATATATCTATGATTGTTCCTCTATGGCGTTTTAGGGACAAAAAGAAGGGTCGCTGCTACATGTCGGTAACCAAAATTCTTCAGTGCGACAACCAGACTGTTTTGGATATATAAGATAACTGTAAAACATATAATTTATATGTTTTGCAGTGAAACGTACCCGACGTTTCACAAGCTAACAACGTATTTTTTTCTTTCTTACAATTTTTTATAATAAAGTGTGGCCTATCACTATCGGAGGCCTTTTTTGTTTTTAAAATTAATTTATACATTATAAAATATTAGGCTCAAATAAATTTGACAGTATAACGAGTGGTGTCGTGAAAAAGTCAATAGCACATCGCTATCACATGGCAGCTACACGCACTACTTGAGTACGATCACTCGTAGAACTCGTGGAAGTGTAGCTCTGAAAATTACATTGTACCCCGAGACTCCAGCTGCTGTAATACTCTTGAATTCATTGTTAATTCTGAACCTTATTCAACTAAACCGTACGGCCCATCGATCTTTAAAACAAACAACGGTACGGCCACATATATTCTCACACTTGAATAGAATTGCATTTCAATTGTTATGGGACAATAATTGCGTTCTTACAAGTTTCATGGAGTGAATAAGAAATTTAATGACGTCATTGAATGGAGACGATGGAGTTTGACCCTACCTGGAAGTAAGTCTGAGTAAGGTAAGCCAAAAGTAATTGTAGAGTAAATTTCCTAAATATGGACCGGTTTCATAATATATAGTATAGTAACGAAGTATAGTAACGAAATGGGTAGCATTCAACCCTACCAAGTCAAAAACAGTGAGGCCATGTCGGTGGCGATTATTTTATGTTTTTATCTACTCTCAATGTATTTTTTCGAGTACTTTCATAACGTTGTTGAGTCATTGCTTTTCTTACAAATTTTTATATATTTTTTATAGAGACAACATTATGTTACTTGTAATTTGGGAAGTTAATAGATTAATGGTAGGTCCATAAACGTAAAGAGGTTTTTAATATGGACAAATAGTCCATGTTTTAATAGTATAGTACTTTTCTTAAACTACCTGCCCAGTCCTCATATCTATTAACAAATTGACCAATTTATATTCATCGTAATACCCTGTTAACTGGACTTGCCACCCCAGTCTTTATTTGAATCTTGTTATAGGTCTGTTATCATTATTACAGGGGGCAGCACATGGCTGTACTCGTTTGCTATCCTTTTCCATAAAAAAAAGGATTATATTCTAATCCTGGTCTTGACAGTCGCCAGAACAATGCAAAATGTTTTCTATTGCAACGGACTTGCTTCAAAAGATATATATTATTTGTATTTTAATAACCAAATGTTATTAAAATTATTATTTAATCCCCTTGTTTTATAAATCCCGTTTATATTGAAAACTTAGTACCTAGTCAAAATTAAACGACTCTTTGAGAAAGTTAAATTTTTTTTGTACAAATCTTTATAAACTGATAACCGGGTGTTTAACAAGTTCTTCTTCTTCTTCTTCCTGGCTCTTTCCCAGTTTCATTTGGGGTCAGCCCTCCTAGTAATTCGGCGCCACACCGTACGGTTGTGGGTTGTCCCTTCGGTCACATTAACAGTTTTCAGGTCGTTTTTAATGGTGCTCAACCAGGTCATTGGGGGTCGTCCTCGGCCTTTTTTGCCCTCCTCGATGGTGAGCACTTTCTTGGTCATATGGTCATCATTTCGTCTCATCACGTATTCGTACCAGCGCAGGCGGTTTCCTCTCATCTTTTCTTTAACGTCAGTTACTTTGAATGTACAGCGTATATATTCATTTTTAATTTTATCTAAACGCGAGACCCCGCCGGACCGTCGCAGTATATTAATTTCGGTGGTGTGGACTTTCTGTTCATCCGATTTCCTCATTGGCCAGCACTCGGATCCATACAATAGGGCGGGCCTTACTGCTCTTTTATCTACATTGCCTTTGATTTTAATTTACATGTGAGAGTCACATAGTATTCCCGTTAGCGATCTCCATTTAATCCAGGCGTTTGTGTTAGGTGTTTAACAAGTATGTCACAAAATAGATTATCGACTGCTTAAAGTTAAAAACACCGTTCAAGGTCCTAATATTCTAAAAGTTATTCATATAAATCTTTATGGTGATTCTTAATTAACGAACATACTCTAAGTATGAAGAAGATGAACTTTTTAAAGATTGACGTCTATTATTAAGAATAAGAATGTTTTATTGGAACCTCTAGAATTTACATATGTACCTAGATACATATGTACTTAATTTACTTAAGCATATATTATAAAGGAAGCTATATCAGAGCTATCATTGTATCATATTTCGATGTCCTATGCGGACATCCATCAGTCGTTTGAGGTCTACTGGACCTCTCCTAAAGCGATCTCCTTTGACTGATGAATGGATGTTTGTAGCGACCTAGGTACATATGTACTTAATTTACTTAAGCATATATTATAAAGGAAGCTATATCAGAGCTATCATTGTATCATATTTCGATGTCCTATGCGGACATCCATCAGTCGTTTGAGGTCTACTGGACCTCTCCTAAAGCGATCTCCTTTGACTGATGAATGGATGTTTGTAGCGATAGCGAATGTATCCCTCCTAAACGTTGACATTTAAGTTATTGTACCTATTGTTATTTGGCAATGATGCGGATATTTTTTGGCAAACTCTACATTAATATTAAGTAAATATAAAGTACAAGCTAGAATTTAATTTCTAATTAAGTGACTGAGTTCCAGTCTAACTTAAAAAATGCTAAGGCCTGGATTAACTAAATCTCATGCAAGAGAATAATATCTAAATGAATCTTTCATAAGCAGACACTCGGTAACTCTATTACTGTTTACAGAAATATAGACACGGTAATTTGATGAAAATTGTTTATTAAACATTAATTTTTTTTTTTTTTTTATGGAAAAAAGATAGCAATCGAGCTTGCAGCACCACCCATCCGCTGCCGCCCATGACAACTGTGACTGACTTTGAACAAGACTCAATTAGGGACTGGGATGGTTAGTCCAATTAGTTGAGAGAGTTAATTAGAACATTAGTTGTCAGTTCGTTAGTAGGTATGAGGACTGGGGACTGTTAGTGATAGTTAGTCCTGTTAGTTGGTGTTAGTAATAGTCCAGTTAGTACTTGTTAGTAGGAGTCTCGTTCTAAGTCAGTCACAGATGTGTTGCTACCCTTGAGGACTAAGATGGTCGCCTCTAAAGAAGTGTAACCGGAATCCACACCTTTCCAACCGGACCACAATTGCTTTAAAAACAATTATTACACGGCAGAAATGGTACTAGGTACCGTGGCGGGCGGTGGTACTGCCCCGGGCGAACTAATTTATTAGTTAAAGTACATACCTACTTTTATTTTATTTTATTGACCTCTTGCATGTAATCTATTTATACAATATCAAAATCCTTACTTTTACATACATACCTACCTACCTGTCTACCTTCGAAATTAATAAATTCACTTACCATTTTTTTCTCCTTCGGTAATGAGATGAATTTGTGAGATGTTTCTTGTAAAATTTAGATAACGTATTTTTTTCTGTACCTTCTTAGATAATGTAATATAATAATAATGTGTAATACTTTCTTTTTTTTAAAACTCAACTAGAACTTACACTCGTGACTACTGGCCAGTTACTGTGAGTGACGCTTATTTTCCCGCCAAAAGATGGCGAGGAGACCACACGCGAACTACGCCAAAATAAAAATTCGAAAATAGCCGGCACTATTCTGCCGGCCTGAGCCAATTTATAACAGGAATATGCTGTGTCCGCCGAGTGCCGCCGTACGTTTGTAAACTGTATTCCCCCCAACAGAGTTATCGTAGCCACCGAGTTTATAAAAAGCTCTGTGCCTGTAGAAATCATGAATTTAAATTTAATTAGGTATGATGGTAATGATTGTATAGTATACCCTTAACCCTATATATATTCGTCGCAAACATTGAGTAGGTACCTAACTGAGTACTAAAGGTTATTAATAGGTACTTTTAAAACTCAAACTAGGGGCCGCCCTCAGCTACGCTCTCGTGGAGTCAGTAGACATTGACGCAGCTTGGTTTATTGTTGCTACTTATTCTCCTCAAGAATATTACTGGACACCCTAGGGAACCTTCCTTGTTATTTAGGTATTTCTTCATGTTAACCCTAATAAATTGTTTTCAAATTATTCCTGGAAAAACAATAGGTAGGTACTTTTCTTAACTATCTTTAAAATTTTCATCCTATTTTGGACCCTTTATTGGTTGAAAAATTTAACACGCTGAATTTAGATTAAAGTACTGTCACACCCAATTTGAGAACATTAGCATAAAAGTTTCGTCCAGTATAGCTTTTTGAAAGTTTTTAAATTTCCCTATTCATTTGGCTTTTTCATCAAAATCCGTCCACGGGTTTTTAAGTGACGCCCGGACAGGCAGACAATACTTTCTACTACAATCGCATTTTTCAGTTCTAACTCGTTAATATCTTTATTATAATGCCCCTGAATTGAAAATTTTAAAAATATTCAATGCACAGAAAAAATCCTCTATAGTTTTACTGTAGTATAGATAGATAATCAATAGCATTGCTGTTCATCTTCGTATTTTATAAAACAAAAAATTAATTTCACCGTCACCAGAATCACATCATACTTTGGCAGCTATGATAGACTTTGGTTCTCATACTAGTCTATCTAGTCCCGAAGAGAAACACAGAGCCTAGTTTGTTATTTAGGAGAAGTAGTCTTCAGCCTGCGGTTTAGGTAACAACATGTGAGAAAGCACTGTAAACTCTGTCCAGCCTAACTGAATCCTCCTTTCGGCTGCTTTATTGAAATTGTTTACACCTAGCTGAATCATTTGGGCGCGGCCACATACACAGTGACAACTTCGAGATTTACTTCCCCATGTCCATAGGGGCATTTGCAACCTCGAACCAACTACCAACTACTGGGTATTGTAATAAAAACAAGTGATGAATAGTCAGCAGATTTATTTGTGTCAATTACAATAAAATCATTCTATAATCCTGTAGAAACATTTTATGCAGATATAAAACGTCTGTCATGACGTGTAAGAACTCAAACAGTATCATCAAATCATAAGTTGACACAAGGCATTCAGGAATCATGGAACGGAAAATGTAGTGTAGCTATATCAAATTGTCTGAGAAATTATTTTGCTACTTACCTAATCAAATACATACTATATCTAATATTAAATGAAATAATAAGAAAAATTAAATGTTGATAATATAGGTAATATTTTTAAATGTTATGTTATTGCTGTGGGTATGCTCATGGTGTTTTATGGGAGGTGCAAAGTACATTTGTAGGTAAGTAGGTACTTAGGTACCTACCTCGGCATACAATTAGAGTGATGACGAGTATTGAAAATTGAATTCAAATGGAAGACAATATCAAAGTAATAAATGGTAATATGGAATTAAGTAATTAACTTGTTTATTGTACTTGATTACTATATTGATATTAAGTACGGATTTATTTAAGTTGTCTTTAACAAAGGCAATTTCGATGTTTGAACACAATTTCGTATACTAAATATCTATTAAGTACAATATTAAATTGAGCTATGAAAATCACACGAGGGAAAAAAAAGAACACTTATAATCGTGAAAGTAGACACCGCAATAAATAAAAATGGTATAAAAGAATAATATCTACTTAATTATATATCACCTAATAAAGAAAATGCAGAAGCAAGAACACAAGAATACTTTCATTTTTAGCCTACTATTTAAGTACTTATAAGTTATATTGTTAAGTAATAAAGCAAATACTTTATCCATACATAAAAGCATATTATTTAAATGTAATAATCGAAACGGCGAACATATTTTTGATTCAGATATTAAGGTAGGTATAGGTATAAATACAATATGAAAATAATACGATAGAATTTACGCTTATTACTTACAGAAACAACTCCAAGCATTTACCTACATAATTATTGTTGTAAGTCAATGTTAACAGGCAAGAACTGATAATATTTCAAATCAAATTATGTTCAAATCGCCTTTTATCAGAAAATACTGAAGTGTGAAAAACTGTCATGTGATGTTTAAAAGCTTAAAAAAATAAATTGATTTACAAATAAATGCTTAAGGATAGCAACGTTAATTGAGCGAAATAGTTATTTTCTAAAAAAAACTTATATTCACTAATAATTGTCTTTTAGTACGTCTCCAGTCGCGTTGCTTCCTATAAAACCAACTATTAAATTCGTGAAAAATTGTACATGATTATTTATCATCAAAAAAGTACAAATTGGTTTGGAATTACCTATGAAAATTTTAATGCACCTAAACATTTTGGCAATGACATTTTACCATAATGCACCATATTTATTTTATAAGTTTCTTTGCCGGTCTTCAGTATTTGGTCGTATATTTGCTATGTGGAACTGAATTATAAAGGAACTTAATCAACCATTCAAGCTATCTGTGTAAATAAATTCCAGTAAATTCCAGCGACAGTTTGAGTTAAAATCGCACTTTACAACCCTGTTCCCATTTTTGAATACTTCATTTACAATTCTTTGTCAATATTTGTCAAATTAGATCCACACTACGTAAAATCTTATAATATTTACCCCTTAATTTACCCTAACCAAAAATTTCACTTTAGATACTGATAGTCAAATACTGAGGTCGTCGTGGTAATACTAGTCGGCCGAATACCAAAACGTCACTCAAATTGAGTTCCATTTATAATTTCGACCTTATTAATTATGTGGGCAATGTGCTAATTAATTACATAGATTACGACCGTATGTGTTTGGAAACCTTATTTGTTCTATGCAGTTGCTGTTTGGACTGTTTATTTTAGGTAGGTACTAAGTCAACCATGTTTTAGAATAACGCAGCTTGAGACGTTTTTAAATGCCATTTTCGCATAACAAATTTCAGTTTCAAGCTTTAGTCAAATTTTAGTGACGTTTCAGTATTCGGCCGTTATAGGCGTAATGTGGATCCCATAGCTGTGGTGGGATGTCAAGTCGTGTGTCTTCCCTTGATGTCGAACGACGTCTCCTTCCCGCCTTCCCGTACTAGTCACGCGTAAGTCTCCCTGAATCGCTTCTGGATGTGATGGGCGGCGTTGAGCAGGCGGTGGTGGAGGGTGAGGTGGGGATGGGGAGTGAAGGGTGGTGGGACGGGTGCGGGGGGGCGCGGCGCGAGCGTGGGCAGTGTGGCGTCGTTGTCGGGGTGGCAGAAGAACGCGACGCAGTGACGGCCCCTGGCGCGAGCGTACACCCCCGACGGAACAACCACACGGTGCATCTGTAAGGTACGAATACAATGGTATCAAATTTTCAATAAGTGCTCTACTTGCTCTACCTACCTAGACTGTGGGCATTTATTCTTGCCCCTAACTCGTCTACATTTTCTCTGAAAGTACTAACTACAGTTGTAGTAAAGTAGGTTATACTCGTATCAAAACCGTTTAGATTTACCACTTTGAATCAAGCTCTAGAGCTTGATCTAGCTAGAGCTCTATCTAATAGTATTTGCAGATTGCAATATTTACCCAAAATTGAAGGTAAGAGTTAAAAAATATGTAATACGTTACACTCACTAGAGCTGGCAGAGCGTTGGTCGTCAAAGAAGCTAGCAGTTCTCCAGTCTGCACCAGGATGGCACCGGGCAGGTGTCCTACAGCCTGCCACTTTTCACTGCCATTCAGCTTAACCTGAAAATCACGATGAGCTAATTTCAAGGAGGTGATCTGATTAAGATAATCTAAGCTTACCAAGCGATAATGTCAGTACAATCGGATGTTGATTTTTCTCTTTCATATTGACATGTTTTATTCTATTACCCAATGAGTTGGATCAGTTAGTAAACTGCACACATAGCGCTAAGGTCTTCCGATAATTTTGCGTAGTTAGTTGTAGTTGTAGATATCAAAGAGTTGCGATAAACACTTACCTCCTGGGCAATGTAGACTACTGTAGTATTCTCCGACTAGTATATGCGACGAGTAGGTATATAATGCTGAAGAGGGTTAAGATGCTTATATAGATCATCTGAAATTCACAATAGCTGAAGAATTCTCACCTCAAGGCCTCCCTCAGAGTCCTGAGCGACGAGCGTGAACGTGCAGGAGTCCGAGTGTGCCCCGCAGCGCGTGTAGGCGGAACCGCCGGCGCGGCAGCAGGGCCCCTCGTCCTCAGGCGGCACGGGCGGGTAGTACAGAATCCGCATACTGGACCGATTGCCACCGTCGCTCTTTAGCATTCCCGAGTGACACTCGAGCAACGTCGCCGGGGGCAGACCTGAATATTCAAGAAACATATATTGGAAGAGCCCTGGATAGTCCCAAGTTTTTATGAGAAACCATGTAGGCATGCTGCAGAGAGTGTAGTGATGATGTAGTCATGTGGTGTTTGTGTAATATTTACCGAAAGCATAGGCGAGCGCCTGCAGCAGCATACGCGACAGGTTGGTGAGGTCTTGCGCGAGAGGCACCGCATGCTGCGTGAACTCCGGGACCTCCTCCTGCGCAGGCATGGCCGCCGCAGAGAGTGTAGTGATGTTGAAAGAATGACGTAACTCCTGAAGAGACGTTGAAGGTTTTTTACCAGGAAATGTTTTATCTATTTGTTAAGTATCGAATTATCGATACATTTCGAAAGCGGAACTGCTTGATACTCGTACTACTGTAGGTGATGGTTTCAAAATATGTATTCGATTTGAAACAGTGATTATTATTCCTATTGGATTTAGTAGGTACCTACACAAAGTAGTCACGACATATTGAGTGGACTCTATCACCACATCAGCGGGCATGGAAGTATAGGTACATGCTTATGATTTTGACAGTAATCTTATTGGTACAGTTATCAAAGTGGTTTTAACTAATTAATAAGTTAGTTAACTATTTTATATTCATAACAACATACATATTATGTAGTATTGGCGCAGGGATGTAAGATTTTTTTAATCTTATTTTTTAGTTTATCTCATCCATATTTAATTTTGTTAGTACAATGGGTCATTCAAATGTGACACTCAACCTAAATGTACCGAACGAGTGTTTGGTAGTTCGATACGGCTACTTCTCTTCCTAGTCCCGTACGATTGCTCTGTCTAGCTAGACTCTAGATGTGTCCGGTTACCGACTGAATTCTTGTCAGCCTGTGGTAGTATGTTACGTATCTACTGTGTACCTTCTTCGTGGTATCGAACTGTTCCATTCCCGGGCGTAGGTAGCCGTGGTTGCTGACTGGGTTGCGTAGGTACTGGGCCTGGCAGCCCTCAGGCAGCGCGCAGAAGTTGTCCAGGTCGCCATACACTGCTTTCAGCTGGAAAATAAAAAAAATAATAAATATCTTTCAAATGGATCTAAATCATAGATACCTTCTATAATCATGATAATCATTATCATTTAAAGGTATTTTATTGATCTTGTAAATGTTTTAAGTAGCAGAAATTATTTTAATAGGTTCGATCTTAATTTGGATGGATAAGTGGTAATCTTTGGGGAGGCTTGCTGTCGATTTTTTTTTATTTTGAACTCAGAGCAATAAGAAGCAGTCGAGCTATTTTAAACCATCCGATAATGGTAGATAGAGGTAGTTAAAAGTTCTGCATAAAAAACGATTTAACGCGGGCGGGGCCGCTGGTAAAGCGGCCAATATATTTTAATCATTCCGAAAAATAAAGAAATTCTCCTGGTTTGTACGGAATTTTTTTTCAAATGTTCATTATGTTTAAAGGTTTGTTACTCGTATTTAAATTAATGTTTCTCTGTTTTTCTGTATTTTGTAAGATTAAGAAGAAAAAAATTATTTATTTACAAAGGGTAAAAAATGGGAGGAAAGTTCTAAGTAACTGTGAAGTCATTACTGTTTGACTTAACATGAAAACCTTTGAATAAACTATCGCGAACTGGGATGGGATACATCAGAATTGCTAATTATGGATGGGAACCATCAAAGTTATTATATTAATGAAGTAGTACTATATGTATAGCCAACCAACCTTGTCCTCTGCGATTCCGTGATTGACCAGCATGGCTAGACCCTTTCCACTAAGCGCCGTAAACAATTGCTGCCCAATCCTCCTCACCACAGATTTCATGGGACACACATCTGTACCTGAAATCATCACATAAATGTATCACTAAGCATCATAAACCCAAACTAATAAGCCTTAAGTTAAGTCTTAACTGATATTCCCTACCTACCTACCACCACCCTCAACGGTATCTGCATTTCTGCCGCGTAATATTTGTTTTTAAAGCTATTACTGGTCCGGTTGGAAAGGTATGTGGTTCCCGGTACACTTCTTTATAGGAGTGTGCATTATTACTATCACCAATTAACAGCACTAACAGTCCCTGCCCCAGTCCTTGTGCGCACTTACAATCTGATCAACTAAGAACATTAGTTCTTTACTTATAACTAGTTATTAACTCTCTGCTATCTGGACTACAATCCTAGTCTCTATAAGAGTCTTATACAAAATCAGTAACAGTTGTCATGAGAGGTAGCGAATGGGTAGTGCTTAGATTAGTTATATGTCAACTAATCTAAGGGGTAGTGCTACAAGCTTGTTTTCTATCTTACATCCATAAAAAATCCAAACATTGTTCCATTAAACCTACTTTTCTTCAAGCAGGTAGTTAACTATGACTCGACGGAATTATACCTACACTTTCTGCCTGAGCGTTTCGCGAGTGACGTCATAGCTTACGCCAAACTTTATCGTCGTGTTAATCGAATGACATGTCTATTCTGATTTAATCACTTCCCGAATGAGTTGTTAAACACAACGTTTTCGTCGAAATAGAGGCATGGCATGACGTCAAAATCCACTCAACAAACGTTAGTTGGAAATTATGTAAGTACATACTTATATCTACGATCTCAAACCGCGCCTGTCAATTAGTCTTGAAGTATGGACTAGTGGACGCCCGCAGTCTCGCTCAATAACATTAGTTTCGTTTACACTCCATATTCTATATTTTTATTCATTAAACTGAACAGTTCTTAGAATTATGTAGCAATTCTATTGTTTTCAGAAATATTCAGACGAACTTCCTTATCCAAGTTCCATATTCCATAGCCCAGTCATTATTTTCAGGGAAAGCCTACAATGTTAACTTAAAATATAGTATTAAGTTTGCCAACTTGTTATAATTAACAATAATTACTTGACTAAAGTGAAGTCTCAGTGAAGTCAAGTAATTATTGTTACAACTTGGTTAGAAATTTTCTCCCATTTTTAATAATATGTGGATTGAATAAACAAAAACGCTGATTTTGTATTGCAGGAAAGCCTCTTGAAAAATTAAAATATTCTATTAATTTAGATAACAAACCATTGCTGCAAATTTTAAATTTATCTGATAACGTTTGAGAAAAATACCATACAAACTTTCATCCTGTATTCTTTACTCCCGAAAATGAATACATAGTAAAAAAGGATCTGTTTGAGACGGATTCAGAGCATGTTTGTACCAAGATTCAGTAAAATCGGTGAGGTAGTTTTTGATTAATCCAAAGGAATAGACTGAGACAAAATATTTGGAAAAAAATCTGTTTCGGTTACTTATCGTCCCTTGATAGTTTTATATTCTACGCGACATGGACTCGCTACAGTTTTATTCTATACATAGATTACATTTTTTAGGAATCACAAAAATTAAGTTATAATATATATACATATAGTATATAAGTTACATTAAAATTAAGTTTAAATTACCTATTGTTTTAAGTAGATCCTTATCAATCTTCTCTTACTTTAAACAATAGTAGAGTCATCGAATTAAATTAATTGGCGATATAAAATGTATTGTCTGGAAACCTGATTCATCCTTTGTAATGGTTGGTTACGTATTGCTTACGTATTTAAAGCCAGATCGTATTGATATTAATTCCAAGGTGTTGTTATAATACCTATTAAGTTTCTTTATCAATATTGCGGTTGGGTTGCACAGCTGCTACACCACAACTACCTCAGTCTACAATCAATATATTATTGTCCGTATGAATACGTCAGTACTATAAGTATAATATATTCTGTGGTATCTGTACATAAAAGATATCATTATTCTGTTTTTTTTTCTTTAAATTTAAATTATGGATATGCAAGCTAAGTTACCAAACGACCCATGACAACTTTATTACAGTTACCCTGAACAAAACTGACAGTCTCGTTCAAAGTCGGTCACATATCCGTTGCTCCCTTGAGGACTAAGTTGAAGAAAAAATAAGGGAGAAGTTTCCTTGAAAAGTGTAACCGTTGGAAAGGTGTGGTTCCTTTATGCCTTCCCAATCTCTCCACGGTGGAAATGGCACGTTATGTGGCGTTGGTTTAAAAATCACGAATTGTGATACCAATTTAAATTATCAAACAACATATAGAAATATGTAAAGATAATGAGCAATTTGATAAGATAATTTTCAATAGGCAATTTTTTTTCACTGTCAAAGATTGAAATTTTAACATATAGTAAAAATAGAAACTAAAAAATGCCGTAAGTATTTTTGCCGTAATTTTGATGATGTTTTACATTGGTTATCCATTGAATAAAATAATACAAGTATGTAGCTTGTATCATGATGGCATGCTACCGGGTATCTAGTAGGTAAATGCCGTGTAATATGACTGATGAATTTACCTTAATAGTGACAACAATTTTATGCTAATGCTTTAATGTTTGGATATGTGAAGTTCTGATTGGTTAGGCAAGGCAAGGCCGATCGTCCATGTAAAATGCTAACTTTTTATCATCATTAATGACATTTTACCGTTCGGTTACCGTGGGGTAAGAGTATCACATGGGGCATACAAAACTAACTAACGTCATTTATATTCTAATTTGCTATAATTAGGCCGGATAAATAACCAACAACAATGTCTGGAATGTTACCTCACTACTACATAACATGTTTCTTAAATAATGCATCTACGAGTATATAGGACATTTTTAATTCTCTTCATGGAGCACTGCTACTGATGAAAATGGCCTTCATAAAAATACACCTATAATTTAGATGCGAGTGTTTGTTATGTCGGAATTACTGCATCTGAATTAGTTAATTATCTGGTCACCAGACGCTGGAAAAAAGCGCCTGACGAATGAAAAAAAGGTCATGTGCAAAAGTGGTGTAAAATTAATACTTATTTTGGCCGTGCAACAATTATGTTTTGAGTTGGCTGATTTTTTTAAATATTAAATAATGAAGTAGCGGTTACCTATGAATTCCTCAATTCTTTTTGAATCATAAGAAGTACCTTAGATACTCTATTAATTTAGTTCTATATCCACCTTTATCTCTTACCGAGTACCTGCCTCCGTCTGCTACGTTATCAAGATTTCTCAGTTCTTAGAAATTCTAAGCACTTAGTGTAATTTTTTAGACGTACGAGTAACTTATAAATGTTTACTTCCTACTATAGTAGAAGGCCAGTGTCATCTTTAATGCGCATTATATTTTATGTAGTATTCATAACTTCGAAGAAACTAGAAAACTGTTATGGTAAAAAAACGGAAAGTACCTAACTATATAGCATATATCCGTAAAATATTTATTTAGGTAGATGGCGAATAACATTGCCACCAGAATTAAGTGTTTTTGTTACTGTACCGCACATTAATGAGTTTACCAAAGTATTAAACATTTTACAAGTCTAGCGTTGAGCTCTGACGTAGGTACTTTTTTATGAAACCGAAAACGCTGCGTCTCACAACAAAACATCCATAGGTCGCAGCTCACAAAATTACGCTCGTTTGGATTTAGGTACCATAAGTCTGATAACTTTCTATCAATATCCATCACCGCTAGTTACTAGGTAAGGACAGCCAAGAAAATCTGAAAAACCATTGAAAGAACAATCAAATGACGATGGCAAAATTAATACCACCACCTATGTCTGAAATTATCCCTTTACCTCTAGTACGTAATATGATTGGTAGCACGCTACATTGTTTTATTGGAACGTTTTACTATTTGGTAATTACATATTTATTTCGTCAAACGTGTTTCATATTTAATATTAAGTGTACGGATTAAACAGGTACCAACTCCAGAGCACGCAGACACCGAATTTCACCGTTAGTTCACTTTATGTAAGTACAGGTGAACAGAGTAGACATGGCATAAAATAATTTCACACGTCATATTATGTTGGGCTGACTTGTGCCAGGTCAGGGCATGAGTACCTATGTAGAGTTTATTTATTTATTTTGCACGCGAGTACCTATTACAACTGCACAACCGCCATTATAATTACCATACCATAAGGAGAAAATGTACCTTAAATATTGCATAAAGAATTTTGTATTGAAAGAGATTTGATCGCCTACCTGAACCTGGAATCGAACCTACCAAATGTGAAAATAAATACATATCGATAATGATCGGTAACGATCGAAAGGGTTGGCACGCGTAATAGATTTATTTCTTGGTAACATAGCATTTAAATTTAAGAAAGACCATGAAACAGGCTTGTATACATAAATATACAAGCCTGTTTCATTTGGTTACCTACCTAGGTATAGGCTACAGGAAGGAAAATGTAAAGAAAATTTTTATTGCGCACCCGGAGTGAGAGGAAAGAGGAAAACCGTTAAAGGTGAGCCAGTAACTAAGAACATTGGGTTTTACCACTGTGACAAACGACTATTTCGTTTGTCACAGTGGTATTTGGACAAGTGTAATGTATTGATGATGACGTCAATCAAATTTCAATAGGTGTTTATTGTATAAGCTATTTAAAACATAATATTGGTATAGAATAATTGCACAAGGTAGTACATTATTTCTTCTTCGATACCTAAGGTGTGGCAGTTATATAGGTTATTTTTACTTATACAGGGTGTCCCAGAATGAATGGATAATCCTTGAGCCCCGCACAGAACAGCTCTCCAGCGCTTAGAAAAAAATATCAAAAAAAAAAAATTCCAAGTGATACCCAAAATATGATTTTTTTTAGAAAAACATACGTTATTTTAGCTTCACTTCACATTCATTTACACAACTGCCACAAATTAATGATATTTTTGGCGTTTTTGGTGTCATTTTATTCCTGATAGACTATACTACTAGAAATACATCAAATAATATAAGTATCTGTGATACTTTTTTTATAAAAAAAATAAGAACTTGAATTTTTAACATGAAATTTGATACCAAAATAATTTTGACATAGTTTGAGAGTGTTTCATGTAAAAAAAAAGTATGAAAACGTAAGTGTCCAGCTATTTTAAAAACATGCGCAGTTAATACAGATTAAATAATAGTATAATACATCATTTTATCTAATACTACTACGAAGTTATTGCTATTGAGATGCAAAACGAGTAAATACGATTAAAATTAAAAAGTTAATGTCTTAATACATTTTAATAATAATAAAACATTTCAGGTGTCGCTGCGACCCATAGACGTCCCACTGCTGGGCACGGGTCTCCCCCACAGACACTGCTGCTGCGGGAGGTCCAGAGCATACTCCACCACGCTGCTCCAATGCGGATTGGTGGAGGGGTTAGTGGCCAACCCAGTGTCGAATGTTCTCAAGCCACCCGAAGGTCTTCGACAAGGCTTAACGACTGTTTCGTAGGAGGTAATGGAATCCCATTGGTTACAGAATGATGGCTGCCCTGCATATTATGGTACAAACGTCCGGGCATATTTAAATGCCACGTATCCAAACAAATGGATTGGTCGTTTGGGTCCTATTCTGTGGCCTCCTCGATCTCCAGATTTAAACTGTCGGGATGTTTTTTACTGGGGCTGTCTAAAGGAAGAAGTGTACTCGAAAACAATTTCAAATGAGGAATTACGCAGCCGTGTTCAAGAGGCCGCTTCAAAAATAAATGAATGACTCTACGCACGGTTTCTTAGTAGAGCCTATAAAAGAAGATGTCGAGCGTGTATTAGAATCGGTGGCAGACAATTTCAACACCTGTTGTGAATAAAGATTGATGTAATGTACACCTGAAATGTAGCGTCCATAGCCCAATGGCTCGCGTCGATTCAATTTGACCGAAAGAGTTAAGCAACGACGGGCGCGGTCGGTTTGTGGATAGGTGAGCGCTAGTGGCAAAATTTCACGGACGCTACCGTGCTTCGGAGGGCACGTAAAGCCGTCGGTCCCGGTTGTTTTCAATGCTGGAAACAGTCGTTAAGCCTTGTCGAAGACCTTCGGGTGGCTTGAGAACATTCGACACTGGGTTGGCCACTAACCCCTCCACCAATCCGCATTGGAGCAGCGTGGTGGAGTATGCTCTGGACCTCCCGCAGCAGCAGTGTCTGTGGGGGAGACCCGTGCCCAGCAGTGGGACGTCTATGGGTCGCAGCGACACCTGAAATGTTTTATTATTATTAAAATGTATTAGGACATTAACTTTTTAATTTTAGTCGTATTTACTCGTTTTGCATCTCAATAGCAATAACTTCGTAGTAGTATTAGATAAAATGATGTATTATACCATTATTTAATCTGTATTAACTGCGCATGTTTTTAAAATAGCTGGACACTTACGTTTTCATACTTTTTTTTTACATGAAACACTCTCAAACTATGTCAAAATTATTTTGGTATCAAATTTCATGTTAAAAATTCAAGTTCTTATTTTTTTTATAAAAAAAGTATCACAGATACTTATATTATTTGATGTATTTCTAGTAGTATAGTCTATCAGGAATAAAATGACACCAAAAACGCCAAGAATATCATTAATTTGTGGCAGTTGTGTAAATTAATGTGAAGTGAAGCTAAAATAACGTATGTTTTTCTAAAAAAAATCATATTTTGGGTATCACTAGGAATTTTTTTTTTTTGATATTTTTTTCTAAGCGCTGGAGAGCTGTTCTATGCGGGGCTCAAGGATTATCCATTCATTCTGGGACACCCTGTATATTCAATATTTTTCCTAAGAGTAAAGCAGGAAAACAATAATGTTATTCAAGATGAATGTAAATAGATCGGCTGTAAGGCGAAAACTGCAACGAATGCATCATTATAAAATAAGAGATTAACTTGTTTTCTTCCCAAAAAATTCCGATATTTGTACCTGATAAAGATGGGTACGTATGTCAGCTATGTATTAATGCAAAATAGAAATACAATTTATTGTACACTACAAAAAAACATTCGTGTAGATAGATCAATGGTACGAAGTGAATAGAGTTGATGGCCAAGTAATTTTATTATACCTCCTAAACTTAAATATTATGCTTCTTACTTAGTTACTTCTGGCCAGCTAATTTATTATCTGATTTACACTATTTTACCCTGCTAGTTATATTTCTATACATAAGAATTCATATATCTTCAGTTCATGGTAACCTCAATTATTTGAAACCCTGCAAGAAGCTCTGTTTGCGAGAAACACCCTGACATATATTCTTCTTGAATAATTAAAATAAATTACTATGTTGTGCATGTGCAAATGTTGTAATAATAATTTTGGTTTCCGGTTACACTTCTTTAGTGAGGCGACCATCTTAGTCATCAAGGGTAGCAAGCAACAAATTTGTGACTAACTTGGAACGACTCTTCTAACAATTACTAACACCAACTAAAAGGACACTAACAAAAGATCACTAACAGTCCCCAGTCCCCATACCCACTAACGTACTGACCAACTAATGTTCTAATTAACTATCTCAGCTAACTGGACTAACCATCCCAGTACCTATTTCAGTCTTGTTGAAAGTCAGTCACAGTCTGCAAGCTCCTTTGATATCTTATATCCATAAATATAATATATATATATAATATAGATATATGGTCTTGTCTGCCTATTAAATAGGCGAAGGCTATTTTGAATGCTAAGCTAATGCTAATGCTAATTTTGGGCTAAGTTGAATGAATCGACCCTAAACAAGCTGCGATAGTATTGTATCAACTATTGTTGAAATGTATGTAGGTACACGTGCACGTGTTCAGAGCCAACGTGATTGGGTTGGTTATCATAGTCACGCTTGAAACCACTGCCTTCATAAACAATGCAATTCAATAGAACTACATCGACAAAAAGTTAAATGCAGTTTTCGAAAACATTGCACCACACATCTATATGTCATCCGCCTTTCAAAGTCCACTGCTAGACATAGGTGTCTCTCAATGGGTGCCACTCCTCCTGATCTCCTGTGCCTTTTATTATATCCATTATTATTCATATAAGTATCATAAATCTAGTGCAATCATAATTGTTACCACTGTACTGAATTAAACGACGCTCGCATCAAGTACAGTTTGCTTTTTTAACTTTCTTGTTCTATTTTGATTATTTTATTTTTGTTTTTATTTTTTATTGTCATTGCATAATGTTTTATGTTCATTTAATATGTTTTGTTAGTAGTTAGTATGTCAGTTCGATTTCGATTTTGATTTTGATTGTCAAGTTTCACTTTTATTGTGGTTTCATAAAACCACACAATTTAATTTAATTTTTCTTTTGTTTATTTATTTATTTTATTGTACCTTCGGGACAAAATAAAGATTTTCTTTCTTTCTTCTTTCTATAAGCAGTAATGCAATGCAGTACGTAATGTAAGTGCGTACGTGTAATGTAAGTGCAACTTAAACGAGTTGCATTTTCTTAGAATATGTTGATGAAGATAAAAATGTTTATAATGTTCTGTCATTATTTCGCAAAACATGTAAGCTGCAGGTGTTAAGTTTAAATGATAATAATACTTAAGTACCTGTCTAATGATAGAAACTATAAATCTATCAAACGTGAGTAATCGTGTATTCGTCGTTCGTGTATTTATCGTCGAGCCAGACACTTTTATCGGAAATTCAACAAAGTCGACGTGTGTGAACTACCATTGTCATTTTAAAATGGAACGGTCAGTCTAAATTCACCATCTCTACATACTCCTTCTTAAATAAAGAACGTTTAAAGACGTTCGATAAGTTCGATGTACAATACAATAAACAAAAATTTATTGATTGTCTACCTACTTTTATTAATTATGTTTCGACCGTAATAAGATTTAATAGTGTTGGGAGAGTTCGTATTATATTTGCTGGAATTCATTATCAAATTTTTGCATGTGCAGGTGGTCCAAGATAAAGGCACCCGGAGAATATTTATTATAAAAAATATTATATTAAAACACAGTGTAGAAACTAGTAAGTAATTTGTAAATCTAAACAATTATTAATTTTCTTTTAAATTAAACACTAAATTAAACCCCAAAGAAACAGCCATATGACGCAACTGTTCTTCATTGTAAGTTCCTATAGGATTGATTTGCTTGTCAAAGCATCGTAGAACCGATACTGAGATACCTGATGCCAGTTCTCTTCTGTGTAGTTATTATCTTCCTTACAACCGGTTATTGGAAATGTAATATATTGTATTGTATATGTATACATATATACTTACACGGGAAATATTATTGTGGTAACATAGATTCATGTATATACATACACATCAATAATATACAAGCTACTGACTGACAGTGACTGACGAATAAACTTTGGAATTTGGAAGTATTTGTCGCCTGCTCATAAGAGCACGACAAGGTACCCGTTACTCAACTAGGATGGAAAGTGAAATCTATTTCAGAATACCGTTCTCTTTCTTATTGCATTGGTGCTTCAACATTGCAGATCTGTATTTATTTATGGCAATCACTTTTTGCGCCTTACCGCTGCCGACAATAAACCGATAAATCGATTCTAATACCAATGTTTCGCCTTTCCTTTCACAATGGTGGATATACTCGTATTATGACCACTGAGGTATGATAAGGTACGTATATCGTTATCCTACTGTGTTATGACGTACACACTTTGAAGGTTGAGAAGTGAGAACACAGAATCACTGAATATGAAATTATATTAACGTGCCATATGGGTGGTTCATCTGGGACCGCGTCCTGAAATTATTCTATGTCAGCATTCATTTGAACTTTATCAAATTCAAATTGTCAATAAAATATGATTGAAATTAAAATTAAATCTGATTTTTATTTATAATATTTTAATCCTTTATCTCACGGTTTTAATGCACAATTACCTAGTTTTATCAAAATCGGTTTTCAGTCCATCGCGCACATAGAGACAGACAGAAAAAAACTCATTTTCCTAGCGATTTAATTATCTATGTTATTTATTAAAATTTAAGTTTATTTTTGCCTACACGTGAGAGTAAAATTGGCCATAACGAGGTTCCTAGAGGAGGAGGAAGAGGAGGAGAATGAAATATGTACCTGAAATTTTCAGGTGACTAACCTATCAACAGTTAACTAATATCCCAGCAGTTAACTAAACTCGGAAGAACTTCGACCTCTTTCTGCTGCTTTCGACCACTAGTCAGTATACTATCGTAAAGTTCTTGATTAGTGCTACCGATTTAGAACAAGATTATTTTAAAAACTGAATTGCAGAAATTTGGTGAAACTTAAAACGTCAAACGCACCTACAACCTACACAAGATTTTACGGCCGAATCCACTTCAACATTTCCGACAGGCTAAAGATAAAAAGTGTAACGAATAAAATTCGCGGAAGCAACGGCACACGGTCCCAATACCACTTTATAAGTATATCATATCATACCATTTCGACTGATCAAATGTTGAAGAAATTAAGTAGGACATAAGGTGAAATACTTACTATTTATACGTACAAACTTTCTTTCCTGCAAATAATTTGAACATTTTAACTCTGCATCTACCTACGTTCGTTTAAAATAATCTTACGGAGTTGACAGCGTGTTAAAAATACATACAATAGATACCAAGACGTTGCTGTCGGTCACGCATGATTTCAGCACGTTTCAGTCTATTTCTCAACAATTAAACTTAAATTTGGCTGGTTAAAGCATAACGTGGTAACTGGAAACCTTATGATTGTATCATAATTTTTAATTACACCCACGTTTCTATTAAGTATACTTTTTTATTCGGGTTGTAATAATATAAATATTTAATAAATAATGCATATGCCTGAATATAAGGTTCCATTGCGTGTCACTAGGTAGAGTTTGTCAAGTAAGGTACATTAGGAGGATAGGTCTTAACAATAAACGGTTATAATAAATAGTTATTTATTTATTTATTATTTAGGAATTGCCGCAATGTCTAATTCCGATGTCGAAGCTGCGGATGTCACTGGTATAATAAAATACGAGTTCCACGACATGACCTGACGAGACTAAATCTTTGTAGCTATCATATTTTATATTCAATATAACTAGATAATCTTGGCTTGTGGGCTCCGAGCGGTACTAATCTGTTCCTCTCAATGCAGTTAGATGAAAGACTGTATGAGCCACAGTCTGCGTTGCCTAAAGGATAGCGAGGTGCGTTCAATGCGTTCCGTGGGAGATCCCGAAGCTTTCCAACATGCGCAAGGAGGGTACCAAATGGAAAGGGGAAAGGGGGGTTTAGTGTATAAGAATATCATGAATGAAAATGAGAATGAAGTACTCAAGTTTCAAGTGACAGTCGTACCTCTATACCTACTTACTTATTTATAGGAGCATATAATGTAACGTTGTTATTATTATTTTAGTTGCAGAGAAATCTTTGCCAAACGCGAAATCGTGAATGAAATAATGTGGGTCACTAGTCCGAACCACGATTGTGACTGGCCAATTAACACAGATACAGTCAACTCACAGTGTGCATATTGGCATGACATTCATGGTAACGGTGAGTTTGAAAAACGTTAGGCAAATAGGAACATAAATCAGAATAGGTACAGCTAAATAAATAAATAAATAAATGCATTAACGCTGTGTAGATTTACTGGAACAAACAAATATTTATTTAATTGCATTTAGCTATTCTAAGGTACTTATTCAGTTTTACATAACTTAATACATATTACATACTAGCTTTCCCCACTGCTCCGCACGCATGAAATCGTTTTCCGTGCAGAATTACCATCAAGAGATGGTTTAAAAATATAAAAAGTATAGCCTTTATCAACGGCAAGCAAAGATAACCACAAATCACAATCTTGCTTCACTTCACCCACAGTTCGGCCGATCGAATTTGATCAATCGATTAAATATTGATCGATAGTTAATTTTTTTAATCGAACGAATATTTCAGTTTTTTGTCTATTTCACAGGAACCATGATATTTTCCGGTATAAAAAGTAGCATATGAATTGCCCTGTACTACTGATCTTTAGCACTGTGTACATCAGTGCAAAAAATCATATCGATCTATCATTAACACAGAACACGAGTAGGTAGTAGGAGAAGGTTAAAACAACACGTTTTCATGTCCATGATATTTCAAAATTTCAATCAGAATACAGTCGAGATTTAGATTTTATCGATCAAGATTATCGATTAAAAATCGATCGATAGTTAAAAATCGTGTAACAATGGAGTGATTATTACAAATTTTTGTCCATTTCCACGGAAACTTTGCAAACAGTTTTCACAGTCATTTACAATGAGGATTTTCGAAATTGATTTGCCTTTTCTTCTGTTTCGTTAATTGTTTGAGCCTTATTTTAATTAACACTTAACAAATAATCTAAGTTTAGTGCGCATTTAGTGTTTTCTGTGTAACCAAAAAGCGTGTGAGCAGCGTTAGTAGGTAGTTGCGTAGATAGGTGATAGGGAGTTAGTTAGCCACGGACTCCATCCTCTCTAATTTTTTTAAATGTAGAGACTTGAATAGATCGGAGTATTATTTATTTGGTTACTGCTTATATATAAATGTTTTGTTCAAATTTTATTTTCCTTTCTCAATCTTATCTTTGCCTTCTCGAAATTTATTCGACTATGTTGAATAATGCAACTGACAACGATTGGATAACACAAAAAACAATCAATCTTAATTGATTTCAAACGTTGGTAATTTATCTTGACATCTATAGGTATTGCTATTGCAGATATGCAGGCAGGCCTTGTTCAAGCTTATTTAAGGTTTGTCACATACTTACCTATAGTTGGTCCTTACTCTATGCCTATAGGCATAGGTATTGTGTCTTCTTTGCTAGGTAGTTTACATTGATACCGATATTATTTTTATGGGCGAACTTAATTGTTATATCTTGCAAGTGTTACAACAACTTATATCAAAATAAACTCCACGAAATTATCGACAGGCAATTTTGTATCAAGGTTGTTTATCCACGTTACGATGCTATTCTAATTGAATAATAAATAGATTGTTCCCGCGTATTGTTTGAGATTCTCTATTTCTAAATAGGTAGATTCTAAATAGGTAGTTTGGTTATCATTTTATATTATAAAGTCCAGCCATAAGTGATAATAGTGACCGGACTGGTCTGGTCTCGGGTTCAGTCTTCGCATTGGTATTATAAGATAATTCATAAACAATGATTTTAGACCTCAAATTAATTTAACTTAATCCTACCTATCTAATTTGATTAGGTAACCCAATCACGTTATAACGATAAATAAATAATTAATATCTAATATATAAAATTTACGTGTCACAATGTTTGTTGCAGTACTCCTCCGAAACGGCTTTACCGACTTTTACCAAATTTTATATGCGTATTCAGTAGGTCTGAGAATCGACTAACATCTATTTTTCAACCCCTAAATGTTAAGGGTAGTCCACCCCAAATTTTTTTTTTTTAATTTTTAGACGAAATTTTTTGTTTTTATATTTTTATGATATAGCATTAGAAAATACATACAACCCGGAATTTTCAACCCTCTACGATCAACCCCTATTTTCCCATCGCGATTTTTATTTTTAATAATTTCCTTCAATTATGATTGGCAAAACAACGTTTGCCCGGTCAGCTAGTATTATTATAAATTGACGGGTCCGTTGGCGCAAACGGCCTGTTGCGCCAGGCAGGGGTCGTGGCTTTGAATCCCACTCAGAACAAACATTAATATGACGAACACTTGTGTTTGTTCTGTGTCTGGATGTTAATATTATCTCCGACCGGTCCTGTGCCTTCTGAAACCAGCGGTTTCCCACCGTCTTCTTCAAGTCGTCTGTCCACCTTGTCGAAGGGCGACCTGTGCTCCTTTTTCCGAGTCGTGGTCTCCATTCGAGGACTTTTCTCCCCCACCGGTTGTCGGTCCTTCGGACGACGTGGCCTTTTTTTTTTTTTTTTAACGCTGGAAAATCCTCATGGATACCCGACAGGCGCGGGGGGGCGCTGTCGGGTTATGCCGGACTCTTACCGGCTAAAAACCAGCGGTGTTCCTCCTCGCCGTCTTCCGGAGGAGCTGCGGGAACGCTTTCGCATACTTCCGCTGCTCCGCCGACGGTTGCCCGGGATTCGGGGCCCATCTTGTGGGGCGCTCACCTGTGGCGCCACTCACCATTCAACCTGGCGTGCCGGAACACGGGACACGCCAGTCGTCTCGGGGGTCTCCTCCACTGGGCGATGGTACCCCCCGGTTCCACCGCCCGGAGACCCACCTTATGGGGGAAGGCGGCGCTCATGCGCCAGGCGCCTCCGACCCACTCTTTTACGGCGGATTGGGTTGGACAGAGGGTCGTCTTCCCTCACCCGCTCCGCCGCCTCCTTCTGCGCCATGACCGCCTCACAAAATCGGAGCACCGCCTTCCACGCTCTGTCGCTGCCGACCATGGCTCTCACGACGCCCGGCAGCGACAGATCGCCCCCAATCACCGCCGCGAGCGTCGCCCGCGGCTCCACCCACTCAGGGCATTCCGCCAGCGTGTGCTCCGCTGTGTCCTCTGGACACCCACAAGCGTGGCACACGCTGGTCGGCTCCCGACCCGCCACCCTGCACAGGTACCTGCCGAAGCAACCGTGCCCTGTCAGGACCTGCACAGTGCGGAAGGTGAGGGCCCCGTGTCGGCGATCGACCCACCTTTCTAGAACGGGCCGAATCGCCTCCACCGTCCTTCTGCCGGCGGTCGGCTCCGCCAGCCTGTCCTTCCATTTCCGGAGGAGGACCTGGCGGTCGAGTTGCCTCTGACGCCCGGCCTCCTCCGGCTCTGGCTCCAACTCATCGGCTCGTGCTGCTGCGCTGCGGCGCCAGTACGCCGCCGAGAGCACCTCCGCGTCCAGGTCCCACGGTGGGGTCCCGGCCAGGACGCACGCCGCCTCGCACGAGATGGTGCGGTATCCTCTCACCACCCTGATCGCCATGACCCGTTGCGCTTGGCGCAGGAGAGTCCTATTTTGGGCGCTCAGGGTGTCCGCCCAGATCGGGGCCCCATAGAGGGCCATCGACCGCACCACCCCGGCGTACAACCGCCGGCATGCGACTGTCGGCCCGCCCAGGTTCGGCAGCAGCCAGCTCAGAGCTCCGGCCGCTCGCAACAACCTGGGGACCAACCGCCGGAAGTGCTCCCGGAAGTTCCAGCGGCTGTCGAGGACGACGCCCAGGTACCGCATCGTCGGCTCGACAGCGATGGAGACGCCGCCGACCACCAGCCGGGATCCTGCGGGAGGGGCGCGTCGGGCTCCGCGGAAACACAGAGCCTCTGACTTTTCCAGCGCCACCTCCAGCCCCAGCCGGCGGATTCGGGCCACCACTTGGGCCACTCCGGCCGTCGCCAACAGGGCCGCGTCGTGGTACGTGGCGCCGCAGGACGTGACGAGGGTGTCGTCGGCGTAACACGTTACGTCGACCCCCCGCAGATTGGCGCCCCGCAGCACCCAGTCGTAGCCGATGTTCCACAGGAGTGGCCCGAGAACCGATCCCTGTGGAACACCGCACGTCATGACCCGGCGGCCCCACCCGTCGCGCGTCGGGTACACCACTTCCCTCTCGGAGAAGTAGTCGAAGAGGAGACGACGCAGGTAGTCGGGCACGCGATGATAGCCCAGCGCCGCCCCTATACAGCCCCAGGGGAGGGTATTAAAGGCGTTGGCGATGTCTAGAGACACCGCCAAGACGTACTCTCCCCGGGACACCGCCTCCTCCGAGAGGTCCCTCACACGCGCGATGGCGTCGACCGTCGACCGGCCTCGGCGGAAACCAAACTGCCGGTCGCTCAGCCCCGGCCCAACCCGTTCGAGGTGCTCGACGAGGCGCGCGGAAATAATCCGCTCGAAGAGCTTGCTCACCTCGTCGAGCAACACTATGGGCCGGTATGACGACGGTGAGTCCGCCGGGCGACCCTCCTTGCGCAGCAACACGAGCCTGCCGACCTTCCACTTCCTCGGAAAGCGGCCACGCCGCATACAGGAGTCGAAGAGCTCGACCACCCTGGGCCCGAGGGCCTCCAAGGCGAGCACCCACACCCTGCCGGGTACCCCGTCGGGGCCCGGTGCTGTGCTCTTGGCGCGGAGCCGCTGGACCGCGGTCTCCAGCTCCTCCTGGGACACCTCGGGTATCGAGGCGTCCGAGCCCTCCGACGCTGCAGCCGCCATAGGCGGAGGCGCCGAGTCGGTCCTCTCTGGGAGGAGAGTGGCGACAACGTTGGCGACCAACTCTGGTTGGAGACTCCGGGTCAGCGGAGGGGCCCAGGGGCGCAGCTGACCACGCACCGTCTTGTACGGGCGCCCCCAGGGATCTCTGTTCAGAGTCTCCAACCAGTCTCCCCACGACTCGGACTTTGCTTCCCGTATGGCGATCTGCAATGAGATGCATCTCTCCCTGTATGCGGCGTAGAGGCGGCCTTCCTCGGCGTCCACCCGTCTTCGCCGCCTTCTGTAGTGGGTGTACTGGCGTCTGGCTGCAACGCACGCTTCGCGAAGCCGGCGCAGGTTCGCCGACCACCAGTACACCCATCTGCGGGGCGGGAGCGGTCTGGCGCGCGACATACCGGCGTCGCACACCTGCACCATCGACTCGCTCAACCGCTCCGCTCGCCCGTCCACGTCGGCCGCCGGGCCCTCCGGCGCCGGCTGCCAAGCCTGGACGATGGACGCCTCGGCGATGACGTCACCGTCCATAGTCTTGAGGGCCCAGCGTGGTCCGTCCCCGCGTGGGGGTCGGCTCTGTGGAGCTCCAGGGTTAGCGGACACCTCGAACCGGATATACCGATGGTCCGAGAGCGTCTCCGCCTCCCCGAGCACCCTCCAGTTTCGGACACGGCGCGCAAGACACGGGGTCGCGAACGTGAGGTCCACGATGGATCCCCCGTTGTGCCGCACGCACGTGTTTACCGACCCCCGGTTTAGAAGAACTAAACCCGACGTGGCAGCCCATTCCTCCAATACCTCGCCCCGCGCATCGGTGACCGGAGAACCCCAAGCCGTGGATTTGGCGTTGAAGTCCCCGGCGACCAGCACCGGGATTGGGTGACTCTGGCCGACCAGAGCACCGACCTCAAGCAAGAATTGCTCGAATGCGGCCAGGCTCCGGTTCGGCGAGAAGTACACGCCGACGATCGTCACGCCCATAAGGGTGGCCGCGACGCATCCGTGGCCCTTCGCTATTTTGTCGAAGGGCGGGGAGCCGGCGGCCGTCTGCGCGACGATCGCCACCGTATCCTCCCGGTCACCAACCCAGTTGTCCCTGGCGGGGACGAGGTAAGGTTCCGCCACCACCGCCGCCTGGATCGACCACTCGGCCAGGCTCTGGTACAAGAGGTCCTGAGCCCTGGCCGAGTGGTTAAGGTTCGCCTGCAGGAGAGACATGGCCATCCTTAATTGACGGTCATGTCTGCGACCCTGCTGTCGGTTGCCAATGAGTTTGGTACCGCTGCTGTCTTCTTTTTTTGTTTAGGTGGTGAGCATGACTTGCTACCCAGCCTGTGATCTGCTGGCTTCGCGGCCGCTGCACACAAGGAACATCTTGGTGCAGCCGTGCACGAGCTTGCTTTATGACCGGTTTCACCGCAACGATAACATTCTTCGCTTCGGTCAATCTCTCCCGTACATTGCGCTCTTACGTGTCCACTTTGTAGACATCTATAGCACCTCAAAGGTCTGCGCTGAAGTACGTCCACTTTAGCTGCTACCCAACCAACTAAGAAGCGGCCCTCGTCGCTGATCTTTTTGGCTGCGGCCACCGGGCATCGCACCCAGATAGATCCAGTACCACGAGAAAAACGTTTGATTTCTCCGGTCTTCACGGACTCCCTGGAGCACTCTCCCTTTTGCGCTACGGCCATAGCAATCTCTTCGGGAGTGACCGAGTCATCAAGACCTGAGATACGCATCTCTGCAGATTTTTCTGGTCTAGAAACTTTTGCTATACCGTCTTCAAGCGTCTCTCTAATTTTGCAGGCTAAAGAATCTGCTTTGTCACGACTCATTGCACCTGGCACTTCCAAAATTCGCGCCCCAGTAGCTGCTGTCCGATATTTTAGCTCGGTAATGCCACAACTTGAAAGGTCAATTGTCCTTTTTGCCTTCTCAACGGCGACGTGGCCTGCCCATTGCCACTTCAACTTACTAACTCTGCGAACTATGTCGGTGAGCTTTGTTCGCCTACGGATTTCATCATTCCTGATTCGGTCTCGTAGCGAAATACCAAGCATAGTTCTTTCCATAGCGCGTTGAGTGATGAGCTTGTGCAAGAGGCTGACGGTAAAGGACCACGTCTCGGATCCGTATGTCATCACTGGCAACATACATTGCTCGAAAACTTTCGACTTCAGGCACTGAGGTATCTTGGACGTAAAGATATGTCTTAATTTCCCGAACGCTGCCCAGCCGAGTTGGATTCTGCGAGTGACCTCTTTCTCGAAGTTGGATTTTCCCATCTGGACCACTTGTCCCAGGTAAATGTACTCATCGACAACTTCGAGAGCAGTGCCATCAACAACCACCGGTTTAGGTATGTATGACATGCACTTTGAACATGACTTTCGTCTTGTCCATGTTCATTTTCAAACCCACCCGTTGTGAGGCACTGTTCAGGTCCCCAAGCAATAGTGCTGAGGTCATCCAGCGATTGCGCCAAGATCACTATATCGTCGGCAAATCGGAGGTATTCCGATATCTATTCAAGTTTGTATTTAAAAATATATATGTATGTATGTAATATCAGTCTCTGACACCCATAGTACAGGCTCGCGCCTAGTTTAGGGTCAGATGGCCGTGTGTGAGAATGTCCATGATATTTATTTTTTATTTGTTTAGAGCGAGGTTGTAAGTTTATGATTTACTTACCTACGTAGGAGTTAAAAAATAAATTTATTCAGTAACTTTACTTGCGGCTCCGCACGCCTTATATAGTTTACTGAGCAGTAGGCAGGCACTACCTGGTTTTTAATATAAGAAGAAGTACGTACATACATACTACATGAATTATTTTATGTGTAAAAAGTAAACCGTTTTTTCACGGCAAAGTGCTCCAAAGATTACCACTGATCAAAATTTTTGCTTCAATAATGAATATTTTTAATTAAACAAGAATAAAGTTAATCTTAATTAATTTAATTTTAAGATTAAAAATTGTTCGATTCAAGTGAACCGTGCAATTTTTGGGATAAAAAGTAGTCTAGTCACTCTCTAGGCCGTATACTACATTAAGTACCTATACAAAAAAATCACTCCTAGACAGACACCGATCTATCCATCATCCATTTGAGGAAGAAGGAGAAGGACAAACCAACTAACACACTATCATTGTAAGAATGAGAAATTTAATTAATATAAAAAAAATATTTTATTAAAAACGATTTGTCTCTCACTATAATAATATGGATACCTACCTACCTACTGTACCTACGTAGTTATTTAGTATAGGCGTTTAACCTTCTTCATAATTTCGTAATAAGAGACAGACTGCCTTTGTATCTATTTATCTTATCAGTTTTTATGCGACCTCACTCATTGGCGAAATATGAAGTCGTGAAGCAAAATGTAAAGGTTGAATTTTGTAGACTGACGACGCACGACGGCTTTAAACCGTACACGATACGACCTTTCCTTGTATCTCCTCATTACCATTCGACGCATACCACCGTTTAATGTATGATGTATTTACTGGGTTTTTTTCTATGCTGTAACCTAGACAAAGTGTGTGTAAGTATAAGAGTTAATTTCCGGGATGCGTTGTATATTTTGCAAATGGCATCCTACAGGCGCAACCGGGTGAAGCTGAAATTATTGTCATAAAAATGATAATAAAACTGGGGCAACACTGACTAATTTATGGTTTTATGAAGTAAAGGCAACGAATAACGAGGCTATCTTTCCGTGTCAGGTTAAGGACACGCACGTCTTTGTGTTTAGGAAATACTGGGGCGACGCACGTTCGAAAGATGGGTTTCAGTGGCAGATTGCCGACAGGCGCTAGGCGGCGGTGTTGCTTGCAGCTCAGGGGTTTATAAAGGACCGGTGGTCGGTCGTTGCCCTCTCAATGCTAAGGTTATTTTTTTATGTCTGTTCCGCTTGATTTATCATTTCCAACCAATCGACTTTTAAATAAATAATTACTTACGCTATAAGATAGCTGGGGCTGTCTTATGTGTACCTATGTGTTAATGATCGAGCTATTTTATCAGTTCACATTATATCAAAATTGATTTTTTATCCATTTGGTTACGTACGTACGCCACCTAGGTATATATACATATATCTACTTACCTAATGTTTTAAAGTTTTAATAATAATTTCCTCGTTATCGATAGCTTGTTCGATGACGAGTTTTATCAGGAAAAAACATTTAGTTTTATAGCAGAATAATAATATAATACAACTATGCCATTCCTAGTATTTGTTGATTGCGTAATCACTTTCTATTTTGATTTAAAAAATAAACTTTTAAACGACTCTACCTGGGGAATGTGTCGTGTAGTGAGTACCTATTTGGATATTATGATTTAATCTCAGATGAATAAAAAAATCTGAGGATTTAATTGAAACTATGTACTTTATTTTTCTTTACCTACTATGCTTATATAGGTCCTGCTCGTGCAATGTAGGTGTTTACAGTGCTTTTTGAGTATATTTCCGTTTGGATTGAGTACCTGTGTACTTATAGATAGAATAAGTAATTACTGAACCAATAAATAAGTTTTACATAGCTTACTCACAGGAAACAATAGCAATAAAACTAAATAATAACGCTATAAAAGTAACGTATCTACTTATATAATATAGTAAGTGTCAATAAGCATGACTCTACTACCCTAATAGAGTCGCTCCGCTCTACCTTATACTGTGCTACTACCCACACTAGTTTATGAACGGTACGATAGGTACTAAATGCAGGGATCTCTACACATTTTAATCAGTTGCGAGTTTCCGAATTCACCCAGATAATTCTAGTCGTAAAGATTGGGTTATGCGATAGGCTTTTATGTTTTCCATTATAAACAAACAATGTGTGTGCTCCACTTTTGAGAAGTAAACAGTTGCTTGTCGGCGTTGACTCATGTTGAGACTGGGGCGTTGGAACACACACATAACCGTAAATATATGCTATAGTAAACAGCTGTATATTACTCATCCCTTCAGTGATTCCAGACTGGATAGTGGCACGATGCCCGACAGGCCCAGCTCTGACGCAAACGATCGTCTACTATTTTGATTGTGTGCTACACTACACATAATAAAATCTTTCATGGTGTGTTAGGCGGATGAACTGCAATGAACGATGCGCTTTATAAGTGTCAGGTCTTTGAACCCAATTGAGTTTGAAGAACTGCGTAAAGGTTGGTTGAATTAAACAGCTGTCGATTTGGATGGGCAAGCGAGCTGTGATTAGGGACTAGAGGATGCGCGCACGCAGGTAGTGTATACTTTCTTATCCTTTGTGTGGCTTGTCGCTTTTTGAGTAGTTTGGAGCGACCGTTACCCGAAACTCAGGTAAGTTATAAATACCTATTAAACGTACCTATTAAGAAGTCTTATTATTGTAGATATTTATTACTTACCTGAGTTTCAGGTAGGTATTCGGATAACTTTGCATTCAAATATAAATAAAGCAGCTGTATTGTTCTTACCTATGTGAGCCAGGTCAATGATGGGTATCTCGCAGCGCGAGAGCAGGGTCTCCTCTTGCTGGGCCGCCATGGTCACTGCTGTGGTGCTGGTGGCTACGGTCGAGCCGACACTAGCGGGGGCACACAGACGCCTTATCACACGATTGCTGGCTGGTAATTAGCAATTAGCGACCGCGACACCGAACGATAATGAAGGATAGAAAAACGATACAGATAAGCACTCGAAACACCTTGCGGAAAGACCGAAACGTTAAAGTTTATTGAAATTGTGAATGGTCTTTTGATTACCCCTGGTATAGAAGCGTTCAGAACTCATTTGCATAACCTTGTAGTTCCTGCTCGAGGCGTTCTGCGATCTGACGTAGCAGCAATAAGCTATACTGACTTGACACATTAAAAATTGGTTTCCCTAGCTCTCACAGTAAGTTAGTGTAGGAATCGTTAGCCCCGCGTGTTCGAGCCGACGGCGTCGCGCGCCCCCCGTCCCTCGTTGCGAGTTTCGAATGTCTTTCGCAGAAACTGGCTCACCGTGCGCGATGAGCGTTACCCTGGCGTCCGAGTGGGCTCTCACTTGTATATCATCGCGCACACTTTCGCAACCGAGTGGCGTGTCGAAACCGCTCCGCCTTGAGAACACTAGAGAAAGCGCTGGTACAGGTGTGAAGCGCGGACGACTCGGCAAGCGGACTGACTGGCACAGACTGACGCGGCGCTCGGGCCGCCTCGGCCTCCGAGGGACCGCCGAGTGGCGACACGATAACTGACTCACGCTCCGCCGCTCACTTCGTGCCGCAGGCACTCGCTTGCTCTCCACCCCAGCTTCGCTCGCCGCTGCCTACGCACGCAACGCACGCAGCTGGAGCGCGACACTGCGGTTCAGTGACGTACACTATTATTACGTTGTACCCGCTCACTAACATAAATAGCTGACTAAATTATTTTGCTCTAAAACTACAACAAATGACATTATGTTGAGCTTATGACACTATGTAAGCTCTCTTTTAAACAAAATTAGCGGAACAGCATTATCTTTAAATCCGTATTTTTTTTAGGTACCGTTTTAGGTACTTACATTATTTTTTTATAATACCTACATATATGTATGTAAGTTTGTTATCGATGGGTTAAGTTTCTATTAGCTTAAAGTCTACCTCGTAATAGCTAGTTTTTCGTTTACATTACTGAAAGAGTTTTTTAACTTTAGTTGTAGAAGCCAATAAACTTAAAATAAATAAGTGACTAGAGATAGAGAGATAGAGCGAAGTATGCTAATAATGAATGGAAGAAACGCGTAAAAATACCATCTGGTTTCAACTTGAAACTGTCATGCTAATTGCATACTGTGCAGAAGCCCGCCCGTTGTACGCCACATTCCTATTCAAATTCAACTGGCAGGTTACAGGATTATTCGGAGTCAACAGTAAAAATAAACTAAGCAAAGTAATAAAAATAATCACTTGTAATATTAAAAAGTGAATTGAGATTTATTTATTTATATCGGGCTGGAGCATTAATGTACAATGGAGTCTGGATCACTTGAGACACCTCTCGAAGTAGGAGGAGCCGACGTAACCGCCGCGCATCGCGCGTTGCACGTGCTGCTCAAACAATCGCCGGTTGCTTTGGAGTTCGTCTGCCGCTTCCTTGTTCAATGGGTCTTCGGGGTTCGGTTCCTGAACAATCACAAAAACATGGATATAGCGAAATACAAAGGGATAGAAGTAGCAGTAATACTTATCACACACTGTATTAGTTTTACTTTATTTATTTATTCAACTTTATTGACACCTCTAAAGAGTGTGGGCGGACTTAATGCTTTATGGTATTTTCTACCAGTCAAACCCTGGATAAATTAAAATATTTATTAGTATTAGTCTGCATTAGTTTTACTTTACTTATTTTACAAGTGTGTCTCTGTGTGTTTATTTAAATTTAATTTATAACTCCAATGCAGTGTTTTCAAGGCAGCGTTGTCAGACGTCCCGATTTTGGCGGGACGTCCCGATTTTTACATCAAAATTAAATGTCCCGCGCGCTGGACAAGCTCAGTCCCGCTTTTCGGCGATAAATCGACCGTGCTGTGGAAGCGTGGGCCAGGACTCATCCAGTTTAATCTACAGCTATCCTGTGAAGACTTCTTCGTCTTCAAAAAGGAAACTATAAAAGACGTTAAATCTTCACAGAAATATCTTTAAGTAAATCTATAAGTAACTAATGTAATTCTTATAAATAATCATTCTCTGTAAGTTGCAATTTGTAACACTCACTTCACTATTGTTTGAAACGCTATATTTTTCTCATGAACTTTTTTGATTTCTGTTTTTTTTATTTATTTAGAAGACGAAGAAGACAACTATTTAACGATGATAGTAACGTAAATCTGATTTAAAACATTATATTTTTATTAAAATACATTTTCTATGGCTATTTTTGCTATCTATTGTCACATAAACGTAATTTGAATTCAAATTAAAAGATAAATACATACCTATTTATAAACTTCTTATTATATAGGTACGTTTTTTTACTATGTCCCGCTTTCCACGAAAGAATCCCGCTTTTTACACTCAGAATGTTCCAAAATCCCGACTTGGCAAAAAAAATATCTGGCAACGCTGTTTCAAGGGTAAATTTAGTGCGTACCCAGTGCGTAAACCCGTTTGGTACGTATTTAATACCACCGAAAAGTTTGCAAGATATAAACATCGGCACGAAAGTAACTCTTGAACGAATTCGGAGGGGAAAGCAATTTATTTATTATGGTATTTTGCAATACAGGGGACAAAACAATAATCAGCACTTAAGAATGACGACCCGCTCACCCCGCGCGAGACAATACCTTAAATTACAAATTTTGCGCATCCAAGGTGACCTTGCTAGTGCTACAGTTTCGTGCCCTATACAGCGATATGCGGTGTATTCTGACTTTTTGTCGATTGTATCAAGACAACATCAACAACAACAACACAAGACAACAACAAAAAATCCAAAAGCTCCTATAACAAACCCATTAAATTTCTTAATGGTTCAGAATTCTGATTTTAGTGGTGGTAGGGATAATATAAAATAATTTTGCACACCATCAGATTTTTCCAAATGCAAGCATGTATCATCAGTATGCCAAAAATGTATCATTACTATTACTACAACCAATTTGTGTTGAGAAGTAATTTGTTCTACTATCTTATTTTATCGGGTACCTATTGTTATCAGGCTATTTAATTGTGTATTCAAATTAAACCTTCAGGTTTTATCAATATTAATACAATATTTTCGTCTTCAGTAAAATTTTACTCATATGGTCTTGGTTTAAATTATATAAATATATCAACTATTCAAACAAATTGGATGCTCAGATATCTGAAGTGTATAAATTGCCCATATTGATAACATTGGCCTAATATCGTAAACTTAAGTAGTTTATACTTTTATACTTGAGAAATAAATAATAAAAAAATCTTATCTGAAGATGACCAACAATGTCAAAAATTGTGATGTGTTTCTCAATAACCTTGCTAACCTCTTTCATCTAAATATTGCTTCTAGCCATAGCATGAGAGAAAACCAGGCAATGCCTATCACCAACCACTATCTATCTGCTGATCCATCAAACTTATATTCCATTGTTGTACAACCAACAAGATCCAAAAGCCCACTTCTCCCGATCCTGTCCTCTTTGAACCCATTGTTTATCATTAGGGTATTAAAATGTTATTTTGCAACATCTTTTTCATGTCAGTTTGTCTACAAAGTAGAGCAATAGCCTACTTCATAATATTTGAGAAACGAGCTTTGGGAGTTTGGGTTCTAAGTTTGAATCCTTACCAGGGCAAATATTCGTTTTGAAGGTAAAATATTTGTGTTGGATGGAATAATTGTATTCACATATGTGTGTCTTCCAACTGCAATACAAGCCTAATGCAAGGATTGAGAGTGTGAAAGCATTTAATGTTTCACATTTATACTCACCAGGAATAAATATTGAAGTCCATAAACTATAGAATTAACAGTGAGTACTGGTTTCCAGTCTTCCCTAAGAATGTTAAGGCATACATTGCCTTCAAGGTCTATGTTTGGATGGTATACTGCTGTTTCACACTTCACTTTAGGCGGCTCGTGGGGATAGTTGGGTCCTACCTAGATAAAAACCATACTTATTTTAGCATATTATATTATTCATTAAAAGATTATTAAGAAATCAAATCATATTTAAAAATAGAATTGGTAGGTATGTTATGTGTAAGTCTTGAAATACTTTGAGATAAATTTATTCAATAAAATCAAAAATTAAATCAAGAAAAAAATAATTAATTAGAATTAAAAAAATAGTTTACAGTACATTGTATTGTGTATTTTTATTAACATTGTGAGGATGAGATGATCTCCTTTGATAAACTTTCGAAATTTGAGTGATTTTCCAATAGAAATTCTAATAAATAAAAATAAATGTCAACATTATCTGAGTTGTGTGTGATATATTATTATAAGACAGTGCTAAAAGTTAATTTCTTTATATCTAATAAACTTCAATATTTTTTTTATTGCTCAGAGCTGGAGATATTGCTTTTAGCATTGAATAATGTACAGTTATGTACAATTTGACACAAAGGCACCTTTGTCAAAATGTACATTTTAATAAATATTTAAGTAAAAAAATAAATAAAATGGCAAACAGTATAGTATAATGGGTACTGTTTGAGTTTAAACCTCTACAGAACCTGATAGCAGATATTAGAATAATGATTTTTCATCACTGATGCCTTAGATAAATTAGTAAACAATAGTTTTAATCCTTTATCAAAGGATAACTTACCTTAAAACTAAATACAAATCTTCCTCCTCTATAAAAGCCTTCATCTGGGCATATAATTAGCTTGAAATTAAGTAAGTCATCTGGATCAGGGAATTCTGTATTACAAGTCTTTGGGAGGTTTAATTCATTCAAATCTGAAAATATACATGTAGTTTAAGGCTTGCATATCAAGGTAGCATTGAATGTTGTATAAAAAGTTAAATAAATTCCGGTATACACCATTTATTACCGAAGCACTAATGAGGCACCAAAGTGAGAATATCATGGCAGTGAAAAACAATATTAGAACCATATGTGGTATCCAAGGAATTAATAATCCAAAATAATATATTACACTTAATATTGGTCGATAGTGTTAACGTAGCTTACCTTTTGTTATCCGCAGTTGAGCCGCCGAAGCTTTTTTTTGTGAACCTCCGGCTCGAGCAGACCCTTCTTCATCCTTTTTTTGTTGTTTTAAAGAAAATAGTTTAATCATTGTCCTATTTTAATATAAAAGAAATGGAATTGATTTCAGGACACGATTTATTTTGACAATTTATCAAACTTCAAAACTTGAGAGAAGGTTAAAAGTGTTGCAAGAAGAATAAAAGTTAATTTGTATATTTTCGAAATTGTTTAATAATTGAATAAATTTTTACACCTGATGAAATTAAGTCCGACCCAACTTTGTGAATGCTGTAAGGAGGTTGAGGATTGCTATCATCTGCTTATGGAGTGTAAAAGGATTGACAGACACGCGGTGGTAGCAGGGCTCAACCTAAGCAATGGTGGGATTAACATCATTTTGGCTGATCCCTTGGGAAATAGTCTTAAAATTATTTTGTTGCTTGCCAGGCTACTCTTGAGGAAGCGTTCCTCATGAGAATGTCTGCAGGTAAGTTCCGAAACTCCCAATGAGGCTGGCATGGTCATCCAGGATGTACCAAAGCCTTGATAAAATAAAGATTAAAAAAAAAAAAAAATTGTTTAATTTCATCTTACTTTGGTCAACTATTATGGATTCTGTGCTTTGGTCCAATTCGTCGGTCATACATGTGCGCAAACCATAAGAACATTGTTACTCATTTAAGCACTAGACAATTATGCTGGGTGATTGCGTATAAATTTTTATGAGATTAATTCATTCATATCGTACGATATGACTTATCAAACAGGATGCGCATAACAGCTGAATTTACGAATGAATTCCTGACACACTTGCACGTATGTGAGCACAGAACATATATACATACTCTCTTACGAGCGTGAGTGACCAGGGTTTGATTATGCTTTTGACGATGGGATTCAAAGTCTAAAGGCGTGTACGCAGAGAGAACAACCATTGATACGTGAGGAAAAACGTAGACTAAAAAAATATACTCTTTGCAGAAAAATCTTCCTATTAATCTGTGCTGATGATATATTCTGTGGTATTCGAACTGACTGAACAGTGAGTGAACACCACCCAGCGTTGCCAACATAACGGATTTCCCGTCATATCTAACGGATTTGGGTACGTTGAGAACGGGAAAAAATATTTCTAACGGCTGACGGGATAGTATCGTCCATAGCCCAATGGCTCGCTTCGATTCAATGTGATCGAAAGTGTTAAGCAACGACGGGCGTGGTCGGTTTGTGGATGGGTGACCGCTAGTGGCAAAATTTCATGGACGCTACCGTGCTTCGGAGGGCACGTAAAGCTGTCGGTCCCGGTTGTTTTCAATGGTGGAAACAGTCGTTAAGCCTCGTCGAAGACCTTCGGGTGGCTTGAAAACATTCGACACTGGGTTGGCCACTAACCCCTCTACCAATCCGCATTGGAGCAGCGTGGTGGAGTATGCTCTAGACCTCCCGCAGAAGTGTTTGTGGGGGAGACCCGTGCCCAGCAGTGGGACATCTATGGGTCGCAGCGAGCGACGGGATATTTAACGGAAAAAACTACATATTTTTATCCAAAAATGTCTATTGCATTTTTTAAATTGTAAGATTACTATAGTTAAGACTATTAAATAACATAGTAAGAGGTGAAAGAGTACAAAGACGCGACTGGCAATAACCCTTTCAAAGACGCGATTTCAGTTTTGATTTTGCCATATTCAAATGCTGAAGTGGAAACAGTTTTCAGTGTTATGAATGGAGTGAAATCAAAACTGAGAAACAGAATGAAGGAAAACATGGTTAATGCAATTTTGAATATACGCTTAGGACTCAAACGTAATGGTAAAAACTGTTATGAATTGCCTGATGCTGTAATTAGCATGGTTGGAACATTGCAAAGCCATCGATTTCTGTCATATCTGCAATGGCAACAGATCATGATGCTGAAAGTGACGATGATATTATAGATTTTTAATTTTTACGAAAATTAAGGCTAATTAAATAGGTTTCTATTTTTTTTTACAGTATAGACGGACAAACAGACATAATATAGGACAAGTAGGATAAGAATAGTTAAGTATAAATGGTTGTAAGTGCGTATGGTATTTTTAAATAACATTGTAAAGAACCTGTTAATATATACTTTTAGAAATATATCGGTTATTATTTATTGGCAGATAAAAAATTTAACGGATTTTTGACGGAAATACACAACTAACTTGGCGGAATTTTAAAAATCTTGTTGGCAACACTGACACCACCAAACTTCACCAAAGCAAAGCAAGCAAGCATTTTTTTTATGACGGAATTAATTGCGGTAAATTCTGTGAAGCTAGGAATTATAAATATTAATGATAGGGTTTAGTTGTTTTTATTACTTAATTGATGTCCGATACTCTAATTTTTACCAGAATAAAGTTTTGATTCGCTGAGAGTAGTAAGTCAGAAATTAAGGCTGTGTTGTAAACATCTGAATGAAAGTTGTAAAATGGCCAGTTCTGACGTGATAGAATTAGGTTCATCTGACGATGAAGCTGAACATGTTCCCAAAAAAGTAGGTTGTTTTTAATTTTAGTTACATATTTATTTTAGTCAATAAATATAGTCATTTGAATTCCATTCTTTCCTGTTGCAGAAAAAACCTTCGCCAAATGCGATGGTTCAGTTTCCGAAAGGGGTGATGACAACAGCAAATCCCGGTATCCCTAATCTTCAAAAAGTAATAGCCGGAGGATCTGTTACAATTACGAATGTTAAAAAAAATAAAGTTCAAGTGAACAAACCCAAATCAAACGGTAAATTTTTGCAATCAAATGTGCCTAATATCCCAGTTAAGGTACCCATAGTAAAACATTCACCATTGTCTAATATTAAAGGATTTAATAGTAATTTGTCAGTAAACCCAATAAGCTTGAATAGAAATGCACCCAATGTTAAAGTGCAGACTCCAAAGGTATATTTGCCTCCAGGCATAACAGTGAAACGAACAGCTGTTGGTCAAAAAGTTATTCCGAATGTTAGTATTACCAGAAAAAGACAACACATTGCAAAGAAGCCGAAAATTATAACAACAGTTGAACTTGATGATGAGGAAGTTCCTTTAACATCTGAAACAAAACCTCAGTGGTACTTGAGGCCAGAGCAAAACCAGCAGCCTGTGAAACATGACTGTGAAATCAAGGACAAACAGATAAATGCTGTAGCTATGGAGACAGAAAGTACTATCGAAATGAAAAATAATGAAGAACCAGACACAAGTAAATACATAGAAATTACTATTGAAGACAGTCCTATCAAGCCTAATTCAATCAGGAAAGGTTTTGAGATTGGTACACAGTTGGCTATTACGATAGAGGATAGCCCTGTAAAGCTTGCCATAGAACAACCCTGTTCATCTGGTAGTGACAGTGAGAAATCTCAATCCACTTCAGAACGACACAGTAAAAAGAAGCTAGATTATCCCAAGGGCCAGGAAGAATCAATAACTACTGATAAGGAAACTCCTAACATTATAGAAATTGATTTGGATATGGTACCAAGTGCAGATAGTAGTAGAGACATCAGAATGAACGATGAAGAGAACATAACTAGAGAAACTAAGAAAAAATCAGAAATACAAGAAGTCAAAACCATAAGACAAGAGCAAACAGTATTCATGGGTAAAGAAGTAAAAAATTCAGAGAAAGCTGACATACATGTTAATGACAGTAGTGAGTTCCAGCCTGTATATCAAAATTTCATTGACCTCTGTTTTAAGTTGGAGAACTCTGATGATATGAATAAAATAGTGGAGAAGAAGATAAAAACATATTATAGACAAAGCCCTAAAGAATATGTAGAGTCTGAGGAGTTCACTGATATGGTTTCTAGTAAAATTCTTGCAATGAAGGCAGCACCTGATAAGATGTATTTATACATAAAGGATATTGTAGATGAATTGAATTTGCAGCGGAAAAATACAAAACCAAGTTCAAATTCCAACAAGGATTCTAAGAATGAAGGTGAGAAATATTTATAATTAAAAAGTTAAATTGTAGCTTAGGTTTATATTAGTTACCAATGTTACTTAAGGCCTTACTATCTGATATTCAGTATAACTACAATTTAAATTGATATTTCATTAATTTTTTTAAATTATGTTTAAGTGTATAAACAAACAACCAACAAATGCATAATATAATTTTTTAATACTGAAAACTCCCTATTATGTTGAGTTAAATTTAAAACTCTTATTTTAACATGATATATATTAACACAATATCTATTACCAAACTTTGTACCAGACCAGATATATCAGAATTTGTTAAATAAAGAATGATATAAGACTATCTTACATCATTCTTTTTTGCTGCTACAAAAGCCTAAAAGCTAAGATTCTTTACTAAATGTCATCGTTATTAAAAGTAGATAGGAGATAGGTAGATAGATAGGTATTTGACACTAATATTTTACAATTTTAGAAACTGAAAAATATTTTGAAGCTGATGAAAGCATATATGACAGTAAGAAGCAAAAGCAAATTCGAAAACTCGAGAAAACCATTAAGAAGCTACACCGTGCAATACAGAAATTAGAGGAACAAGAAGTTGAATTTGATGATGAGGAGGACTCTGTTTATTTGTTAACTGAAAGGCAAGTGTTTCATGTTTGATTGATTGCAAAATTATAATGAAATCAGCTTTGTTGTACCAGGGGTTGCAAGCATGACTCCTAAACTAGTGGTCCTGGGTACAATCCTATTGGAACCTTAATAGCCCTGTTCACCCCTCTAAGGAAATATAGGCAGTATGTTATGTTATATTGTGAACAGTTAATATGTAAAGAGAACATTGTGTTACCCTTTTTTATGTATATGTGCTTTTAATTAACTGTGTATGACTGTTATTACTACTATGATATACTATTACTATTATGACTGTGTTAAAAAGCGCAGATACCTAAAATTAAAATGAAATAGATTAGTGACCTGCCCTAAGCTCATTTTCAGCAGCCAAACTAATGCAATAAGGCTGAAATTTGTCAATACATTTTTTCCCTTTATTTATGACACTGATTGTGAAGGATATCAATACACCTTAAAGCGTGTCACACATTACGCAGAAGCGGTAAGATATCTGTATCTTAGCGCATATCTGTCCATATCGGTATCTACACTAAATTCAAGGAGCAACACACACTACACAGATAACTTATATTTTACCGTCAAGCATCTGTAGGCACCGACATATATCAAAAGATGGGCAGATAACATCTGTGTATACAAATATATCGGCAGATAACATCTGTGTATACAAATATATCGGCAGATAATATCTGCCGATGCAACAGATTTTATACAGGTTGTTTTGCACTGGGATTTTGTGATAAGTTCACGACTGTACCTACAATAATAAACTAGAGGGACAGCTAACCAAAAACTTCGAGAGGATATTCAGACCATGACTGTGCCATGACTTAGATCAACTTTTCCTATATGAAACCATATGTAGTAAAAATATATATATTCCTGTCTATAAGGTTTCTTTGTTGAAATTTTCCTAAATCATAATATTCCTCCCGAATTTTGTTGTTAGTTGTCCCTTAAACCCTGTAAATTAATATTAATTGCTTTACTGCCTTAAGCAAACAGCCAGGCGTTCTTCGGTAGAAATGCATTCTCGGATTTTAGTTTTTTTTTATATCCCCTCTGATCAAGTCATGAATCGCCATAAATTGCGCCCTTGGTTTTCGGAAATAGATGGTAAATGTTATCTGATAGATCCTTGAAGAGATTAAATTCGCCTCGATCATTTTTAAGTTTTATATGCCTTTCCACCCAAATTGTTCGCCTTTTAGTACATCGTAACGCAACACGTGCATCAAATTCAAAATCATAATCTTCTTCTGAGGAGCTGGTTAATAAATCAAGAAGCAATAAACGCGAAGTGACGCGAACTCATTGGCATATTAATGGCATTTGTATCAGAATTCATCATACTGTATAATATGATCCGCACCAAAAAAAAGTGTAGCCGGTTTGAAGGATTCCGCGTATCATTTCGTATATTATCGTTTCTGTGTGTGTGATACTTTCAGATCAGTTAAGTTTTTATTTTCCTAAGCCATTCGGTAAAGCTTATATCATAGGCTGCCGTGCCAAACTTTGTCAAACGCCTTAGCCACATCAAAGAAGAGGGCTCCTGCGAAAAGGGTTACAGATCTATTTCACCATCCATGGATTTTCGACTTGACGATTAATGTTGCGAAGATCCCAATGTTGATAATCTTACAACATATAATATTGTATGTAATCAATAATTTTCAGGTACAAGGAAAGGCTAATACGAGTTCATGCAAAATTTTGTCAGCTTACAAAAAAGAAAATGCCATCTGAACCTCGTATTCAGATAGAAGCAAGACCAGGACAGCCTACTGGACCAGCCAAAAGGCTTGAAAAATGGATAAATAAGAAGGTACCGATAGGAACACCTCTGCCGTTCCCTGACTTTCACGATGTGTTGCGATGTGTCCGTGATGCAAATGAAGAAGACAGACTGGGGTGGAATGAGGCTGATATCATGGAAGAAGGTATCTGTGGTTTTTGAAATATTGGTTTGGAGAATTTGTACTGCCCATAACTATAAAACTGACTATACTATTATGACTATACTATACTCTCTGTTTTCCACATGATGAGCCTGTGAGCTATTGTGCATAGGTGTATGTAGGCTAAGTTTCCAGCCAGCTAGCTTCATATTCATATTCATAGCGAGCCATTGCGCGAGCCATTGGGCTATGTAGCGTCCATAGCCCAATGGCTCGCATCGATTCAATATATTCACGTTGCAATTTTGACGTGACAACGTCTTATAAATTGGTTTGCCGGGTGACACTTCAAGAAACTGCGTTACGCTCCGCTCACGTTATGCGCTCACAATGAGAGCGAGTGAGAGGCACGCGTCCCTTCCACTCGGGCATGGTTAGCCCGCCTAAGAGCGAGAGAGACGATACGATACGAGACGATACTACTATACGAATGAATATTCACATTAAAATTATTTTACCACTCAAAGTCGTTGTCACGTAAAACTTTCGCCCGTATACCGACTTTACAGGCAACCAATATTTGTCCTTTTTAAAAAGTAATTAATAATATCAATGTCAAATTTAAAATAAATAAATTCTTATTCTGTTCTAGCACGTGACTTATTCACAAGATGTGGCAAAAAATTACAAAGGCGGCGACAAGAAAATGAATGGAGGATCGCAGTTTCAAGAATATCCAATGATGTTTCAATTTTAGACCCTGCTGAGAATAGTGACGTATTAAAGAAGAGACTAGAAGAAAACAAAACTGTAGCAGCTAAAAAGGAATTGGAACTTCTTAACAAGTAGGTGGCAATTTTAATCTATTATATAAAATTCTCGTGTCACAGTTTTAGTTACCGTACTCCTCCGAAACGGCTTGACCGATTCTCATGAAATTTTTTATGCATATTGGGTAGGTCTGCGAATAGGCTACTGTCTATTCGCAGACCTAAGCCGTTGGTCCCGGTTGCCAACAAGATAATCGTAGTAGTATTATATAGCGCCACGATAGGAATTCTTTTATTTAATTTGTCCATAATTATTTGTAAGGATGAGTAGATTGCCTTACCAATGGATCTGTCTGTCTGTCTGAAACCATATTGTTCCGTTGCTATAACGTTATTTAGTTCTAAAAATTTTGTGGTTTA
This sequence comes from Carterocephalus palaemon, assembly GCA_944567765.1. NCBI lineage: Eukaryota > Metazoa > Arthropoda > Insecta > Lepidoptera > Hesperiidae > Carterocephalus > Carterocephalus palaemon. The sequence goes on along the minus strand of OX155641.1, from coordinate 10,293,063 downwards.
AAATGGCATTTTCAAAGATTTTTTAAGCTATTGCATAGATTCTATCGCTGGCCTGGGGTGGAGATGGTCTATAGAAATTCCGTAACGAAAAAACATTCCACCTTACTTCAAAAGTGTCGTGAAAAATTTCAGCCGTTGCATCACCTGCCTCAGTGGCGCAATTAGCTAGCGCGTTTGGTTGTTAACCGAAAGGTTGGTGGTTCGAGCCCACCCTTTTTCTTTAATATATGGTGCGTCGCCTACAATTTATTTTTAATTTTGATTTTGATTTTGAAAGTACTGCATAAATAAAATCAATAAATAATTATAATTGCTTATGTTGATAAAAAATGCTATGCAATAGCTTTACCGCGGCAGTCTCCGAGTGCCACACGTCTTTTTTTAAATATCGAAAGCGATGTCACTGGTCTATAGTTATTGATAGCTGTTACAACACCTTTTTTATGTAGTGGTTTTATAATTGCTTAAAAGCTTTCTGTCGGAGAACGTACCGGCCTCTATACATAGGTTTATTACATGGCATAATAATGGTGATAAAACGTTTGCACTCTTTTTGACTATCCTCGTACAATTCCATCAAAACCTACACTGCTAGCATTTTTCGAGTTACTGATTAATCGATATACATACTGGGGTATTACTGTGGGTATAAATATTGAATTTGCTGTTGATCTAAGTTGGATATTAGAGTTAGAGTTAGAGTGTAATTATTTTCCCATCAATAGTTTGCTTATCTATTATCCCAATATAATTGATTGACATGCAGCCCGAAATAAATGTCTGTTTAATTTGATTTTGATTGAATTAATCCATAAATACTTAATATTTATTTCTTCAGGTATGCAGACAGACAAAATCAACTAAAATTGGTTGGTGAAGAAATTGGAGATAAGGAAGCCGATGAGTCACCGGTCGAAAGTGAAGATGATGATGTTAACGATGGAAGCAATTCCTTGGAAGATAAACAGAAACGAAAGGAGCGATTAAAAAGACTTTTACATGAAAAAACTAGGAAATTGTCGATGGAAAAAGAAAATATTCCTACAGCTGAATCAAAAGAAAATAATGTAGAAACAAATGTTACAGAAAAAGATGAGATAAAAGAATGTGTATCAAGTAAGAAAGTAACTGAAAGTAGTAAGATAGAAAAAATCAATGACACAGCGAAAGAAACTGAGGATAATACTCTTGTTGTTAATGACGACTCTTCAAGTTATAATGAAAATGCACCCTGCAATGATAGTAGCAAGGATAGTAGCATTCAAGATAGTAGCAAGGAGTTTAATATGTATGATGTTGATTCTGATATAGATGAGTTGCATTTATTACAGAAACTTTATTCAGAAAATGAAATTAATTCTTCCACGCAGGAATCTGATTCCGATTCGCCAATTGCTATATCTGACAACTTGGATTCAGACACCGAAAATGAAAAGGTTAAAAAGCAACAAATTGATGATATTATTAGTATTGAAAACTCCAGTTACTCGGAGTCTGAGATAACTCAGGACGATTTAATAGAACTAAAACCTAAGAGTAAGAATATAAAGAGAACCGAAAATCTGTTACTTGGTAATGTAGAAATAGAAATGTCTTCTAAAACAAGCAGTCAGCACCTCACAGAAGATGATGAAAATATTTTGCTGGCGTCATCAGACGAAGAAAACGACAATGACGATACACAGGTGCGTAAAAATACATTGAACGATATCAATATTTCTTGTAAAGCGAGACTGAAAGGAAATATTATTCCAAACAATAATGGGATCGTTGAAGTAATTCTAGATAATTCCGAGGAAAACTCTGTAGAAAGCAATGTAACAGAAGAAGGGATTTCTGTAAGTAAGACTACAAAACCAAATGACATGCTCGTGAATGACATTGAGATGATATCAAGCAATGAAGATCAGGATAAAAATAAAGATGATATTGGCCTCAAAGAGAGAGATGCCGAAAGTGTTGAATCAATAAGTACTGAAGTAATGAGTAGTGAAGACATGATTGAAAAAAATGATATCAATAATACAACAATTAGCAGTGCTGTTATATCAAAAGAAAAGGTACCAAGTAATGAAGATCACGCACACAATAAAGCTGAATGCCTCAAAGAAACACACATTGAAAGAGATGATTTAGTGAGTTCTGATGAAATCATTGAAAAAAATGAACTTCATGATACAACAATAAGCAATGCTGCCATCTCAAACAAAATGGTAGCGGGTAGTGAAGATCAGGTATACAATGAAGACGAATTTAGCCTCAAAAAAAGCGTTACCTTGAAAAACGAATCAATGAGTGCTGATGATATAATACAAAGTAGTATTAGTACCAGTAAAAACACTTTTTTCAATAAAAAACACGTGGCTGAGGATGAAAACATAGATAAGATTCATGATAATGATGATGGCGGAAATGAAAAAAATATTATTACAAATTCCGAATGCAGCAGCAGCAAAAGGGATATGAACAAAGAATCAAATGTAACTTCTGTCAATAATAACTTACAAACTCCTATTGGATTTCATGATGTTTCAGAGGAAAATAACGGAAATGGAGGTGATTGTGTTAAAATCGGTTTTACTGAACAAGACTTAAATAAATGCGAAGTAACTGACAGTGTAAATGTTAATATAACTGGAGCGAATTCATCTGATTCATTGAGCAACCAGCTCAGTGAGATGGATGTAGATGTTAGTAGTGACCAGTGCACATGAAACAAACAATAGATGCATAATGTCTCTTCAATTTGACTGATATCTTCATACGGTTTATGTCAAGAGCCAAGTTCTTCGACAATGAGTTAATGACAGCTGACTATGAATGCGAGTAAAGAAGAAATTGTGAAGGATATTTTTTAAAATGATTCCTACAGTGCTGAACAATAGAAATGAATGTGCATGAATAATGGAATATCATCATTATTGGTAAACCGATTAATAATTAAATAAATAGAGTAGGATGTTCATTCTGGCATATTTTAATTTCACATCACAAGTAGATATGTCATTATTTTCCTGACGTATTTAATGAATCAAAATAATATATTCATACAAGCTGAGCCCGAAAACGTTGTTCTGAAATGTCAATATTGAACACATATGAACACACAAAAAATTTCATCAACATCTATCCAGCTGTATAAGAGGAGTTCACTGTCATACACACGTACACAAGAAATATATATATTAAGATTCAGCTGACTGAGTATGAATATTTTCTTGCGTTTTATATTTTGATTGATATTGAAATTTATGTTTAACATTAATCTAATAATAATTAGTATCAGAAACTAATTGTAAAATTTTGTTCATGTCATTGTGAATAGAATTAACTCTGGAATTATCTATTGAAATACATATACTGTATTTAAAAAAACATTTTTTTAACAGTTCGTTTTTATTTATAAAATTTCCAAACCAGTATTTTTTAGTTAAGAAAAATTAAATCAATCATCGGATTTATTTAATTTTTTAAATTGAATGTCTTTCATTTTTTCTCATTCAATTTTAGATGCAAGTGTTGTTCCTTCTTGACTGTAACTAAATTTTGTTTGTTAATAAACCTTTAAGGCTTTAAAGGTTCTGATATTCATTGTATCGTCACAGAATAACTTATAGTATCACAATTATACTGTCTCTCTCTGTTGTAAAATATTGCTACATTTATAAAACGTTCGCATATAATAAAAAGTCTTGCTATGGATAATTTGGCTCTTATTGCTCTTTAATATTGACGTTTTGTTGATTTTTTGTTGAAATTTAGTCAAATATTTGTGGTAGAGCCCACAAACGTGCCATCCCACGGTGTGACCTGACTGCGACTTATCGATACCACCGTGCGCCATGAGGTCTCTCTCTTCGAGGCGTGATTTGTTAGGTCGGAGTCAGATTTATAAATATTAGTCGGAGCCTGTGAAACCGGTTGAGCCGGTGTGATTGGACAGTACCCGAGCACTGGCAACACCTGATGATGTAAACTGATAACCTCAGGCCCGTGAGGCTGTCGAGCCAACCGGCGAAAAAACCCCGATGCGTGGCCGTCGTGGCGGAGTAAGAGGTCGGAGTGGACCCCGGCTATAACTGGAGCGACCATAGTGTCCATAGGAGACGGTGACCATCAGGTGTTTTGCAAGTTACTTAATAAGAGGGCCGTATGCCTGTTGGTCTGTGTTATAAAAACATAAAGCTGCGTGGAATTTGCATATATGTTAGAGGTAGAGATCTAATAAGATACCTACCTTATGTAATGAACGGTTCCATCATTTAATTATCCACCTACCCTACGGATTATTTGCTATGACTGCACATGAAATATGCTCAATATTTTGACGGAGGAATGCAACGTATTGGCCTATGCATCCCACCCCGAGATCACGGTGACCATTTACCACCACTGCTTGCGTGGCGACACGCTTGCATGTGCTTTATTAAACTGTGCTTTATTAAAACAGAACAGATTAGAAAATACAAAAGATAAAAATCAAGTTAATTTCGTCACAACATTTATTTACAATATTTACATTGGTCCAAAATGGCTAAAGTTAAGTACAAAATTGTAAAGTCGAATTTGTATCATGCAAAGCAAACAGGCCCCGCCGTGAAGGCGAATTGGTGCTCGGCGTCCACAAACGATAATGGCTGAAAGTCTGTAATAGGTAGCCTTTCAACACGGGATGTTTTGATTTCTAGCACAATTTCACCAAACCCTTCCTGCAAACAGAAGTAATCAAATTCTACCAGATAATCTAATGCTAAGTAGGTACGTATGTAGGTATCATCACGAAAGAAAGGAGTTACTTAAATTAACTAAGATGCATTAGGTATGTTGGTGCCATCCAGTGCAGATTGGGACAAGTGCAGGACAGTTGCATATCGTTTATATATTTTTGTTTATTTCTTTGACCTTTATCAGACGTTCATTGACTTGTCCGTAGGTGAAATCGGTGCCAGAAGTGTCTCAAAAGTGAAGTGTTGGAGTTGTGACGTTTTTTTCGTTCTAACGAGCCTTAACATTCGTAAGGCGTAAGTCTTATCGACAATAAAGTAACCTTAATAATATTATGCCATCGCTACATTTATTTACCTACATAGCTCTCAAATAGCTATCGCATGTTACAATGATAAAATTGCTTACCTCACAGGTGTCTTTTAATATTTGTGGATCTTTAAACTCGATGGAATTTGACCCAAATAGTCTTATTTTATTTATACGGGTCAGTTCTGGGGGAATATCCGATCTGAAAGATAAATGCGCATTTCACTAATTTGGTAGTCATTCGGTTAAGTGTTAGAGCGCTTACTGACCAGCGCTTTTTTGTGCGAATACGGTCGTTCCGGCTTACGCGATTACACGTTCATTTTGCGCTATAGAAAGCCGAACGCGCGTAGGTACACTTGCTTATTCCGGCTTGTAGGCTCGAACCAGTGCTGGCGAGTGTCAGTAGCAATTACTGCAATATAGATTTCGACGAAGAACCATAAGCTCGCGCATATATGTGGTTATATATAAAGTGCATCTACGCTCGAACGAGTTGCGCGTGTGAAAAGGCGCTAGGCGCGCTTCGAGAAAAGAGCATATACTTTGGTATAAAACGCTAGTCCGAATGTGCACTTAAAGAAAAAATGCACTTGCCTTTGAGGTGCTTTTGTATTCACACACGTGTAAGTGAAGTTTTGTCTAGCCCCATTCGATAATAATCTCAAGAACCGAAGTTGAATGCTGCCTGACCCGTCGGTATCGTAGGACAGCTAAAAACAGACAATTTGTTAGAAAAACCTTTAAAGTACTTATGACCAGAAATAGGATTATGTTCGATGAAGAATAAAAGATGAAATGCCATCATGTTGCGGGTTTTCGAGTCGATAGCTTTCAAAAATCAATTAGCAATATCATAATAATATACTTGTTATTAATTCTAAAATTGAAGAAAATCTTTCATACCCGGTAGCAATTATCATGTTGCGAGAACTTTTGGACGTTCTCGTCCGCTTCGTAGACGGCCTTTGGGTCAGTGTTGTCTGGGTAGAGGCAGGTGTTGTATCCCTTACAGTATACGTTGATAGGGCGTCCACTGCCGCCGCGAGCATCTATCCAGTAATAACCTGTTAGAGATAAAACAAGCTATGAGATAGATAGTAGGTAACGTTAATATTATCCTGGGAGATGGATAATTGAGGAAATCGTCAGTGACAAGATTAATAATGACAACGTTAAAAATGGAGGAGGATTGAAAAAGATAAAGATTATATTGTATTTGTGATCACTATCGTTTAGATTATCTAACACCACATACAGGTCAAGTTAACGTGTGCAACCCTAAGGTCTCTGCAGGTAGCGTAGGGTTGGCGCTCGTGCCCCACGGCCGCCGCGACGTTTCCAGCGCAGTCCGCAGGGCCGCCACCACGCCGGCTGGTGGGTATTATGTATCTATGCTCACCGTCAGTCAAGTTAACGTGTGCAGCCCTAAGGTCCCTGCACGACAGTGCAGGGTTGGCGCGCGTGCCCCACGGCCGCCGCGACGTCTCCAACGCAGTACGCGCGGCAACCACTCCGGTCAAGATGTCACGCACCCATTCTATTTCTTCATCTGAGAAATGATTGACATTTAAAGTAAGCCAGGTATTGCACCTATATAGTTGTGTGGTTAAGTTAAATATCTATATAGATGGATAATATGATCAAGCTTTACAACAGACATTATAAATATTTTTTAACAGGCAACAAAAGAGAGGACACTGTTTCGAATGAATCCTTTTCCGTGTTTGCCATGTTCAGTTACGTACGTTTCTCATGCAACCAGGCTGAAAAGCGAATCGAGGACCCGCCACATGACATCCACCTCTGAGCTCAAGTACCCAATGAATTATGTACCATCATTAGAAATTATTGTACCTTCTTCCAAACTGTCTTCAGTAGCTGATTCCATGGAACTATCAATACTTCGTCGCCGTCTGCTCGTTGCAAACAGTTCAGCGGGCAGTTGTGGAGCTGGCGCGGGAGGACCCGGCGGGCCAGGAAGGCCCTGAGGCCCCGGAAGCCCTGGCCTGCCCTCTGGCCCTGTCATTCCTTTAAGACCGAGAGGCCCTTCAGGACCTGGCAGGCCAATCGGGCCTGTGTCTCCTTTGGGCCCAGGCGGGCCAATAGGACCCTAAGAAAGGTTTAATTTGGCTAGTTAAATTGCAAGACTTAAAAACAAAATAACCGTTATAAAAATCTTCTCATACATCAATCTTTACTTTTAGTTTGAATTTGAACATATACCGTTGTTGGAGTTGTTTTTTTTAAAATAATTTTTAAGTAAGTACTGCTGTACCTATCTCAGAATACAGAGTACATGACCAATTATTCTGAGTTACTGTATGTACCTATATACGTTGACGAAGTTAGAAATATGACAGAGGAAGAACATACGTCCATGGTAATGCTTAATAATACATAATTATATTTGCAGCGACAAAATGTGCAGCAAAGGCGGACTTACCTACTGCTAAAAGTATTCTCTACCAGCCAACCTTAGGGAGAATGATAACACTGAAGGCGGTGACTATCTACCATCATTTTAGATATGAAACTAAGAAAGGAAAACACACTTATAAGTTTGTTTTAAAACATTACCACATCGCCCTTAGGTCCTGTTGGACCTGGAAGCCCAGGCAGGCCTTGTTTTCCAGTCTCGCCTTGATCGCCTTTCAATCCCATAGGACCAGGCTCTCCAATGTGCCCCTTGGCCCCTGTATTTCCCTTGTCGCCGCGTATCCCGGGTGCTCCTTGAGGACCTATTTTTCCAGGTGGACCCGTTGGCCCCATCATGCCTGGACTCCCGACGTCACCCTAAAATGCCGCGTGAAAAAAATTCATAAAAGTTAAGGCTGAACGTCAAAAATAACTACGAACACTTTGGGTAGTCGGTTTATATCCTAACTGGTGGACGCCCGCAGCTTCGCTCGCGTAGAATTAGACCCATTAACGACGTCTACCCGTCTAACGACTTCAAAAACGCATAGTTTCATACTAACTTTGCACCCCCGTTTTACCCCCTTAGGGGGTGAATTTTCAAAAATCCTTTCTTAGTGCTCCCCTACGTTATAAAAGGAACCCCTGTGCAAAATTTCAAGTTTCTAGCCCTTATAGTTTAGGCCCTGCGTTGATATGTCAGTCAGTCAGTCAGTCAGTCAGTCAGTCAGTCAGTCAGTCAGTCAGTCAGTCAGTCACCTTCTCCTTTTATATATATAGATTTAGTATCTGATTTAAAATAAAATAGATCAGATTTGAAAAAAAAAACATTTTGAGAAGAGAAATACTTGCATTTGGTCCAGGCAGACCTCTTAACCCACGTTGTCCTTCTATGCCTTGAGGCCCCGGAGGCCCAACAGGCCCCATTTCTCCCAGGGCCCCTTTAGGGCCCATGTCTCCCTTCTCTCCCGGTGCACCTGCACTGCCTTGCGCACCTGCGGCGCCATCTACTCCCTAAAAATTAACTATAACATGTAGGTTTTCTTAAGAGCATGCTGATTTCAATTATTTTTAACAACTATTCATCTTATACGAGTGACAGTACAGGTATTTTTATTATCTACATTAATATAAAATATTTTTTTCAAAATATAGCAAACGTGAATATTGATTGTACATGACTTGTAATGTCAAAGTAATTGGAGATCGCCTTCTACTGAAAGAAATGGGAAAATGTTTTCCCGTCTACTCTTCTTATTAGTAGAACATACAGAGAAAGACAGTAATTTTTTTTTAAATTGTACTTTTGCTTTTAATATTTGAATGACAAACAGCTTTCCTTCCAGTATGTAAAATAACTATTTTAATAAACGCTACTCACGCTACACACGCACCCACGCGGTAAACTTAGGTCTGTATTGCGGGTGGCGGTGGCGGACACACACACTAATTAGCATCCATGACCCGGGTACAAATATTTATCTGTGAAAAATTATTTGCCCCTGCCGGGATTCGAATCCGGGACCCGCGGTTCGGCAGTCAGGGTCTCTCACCACCGCGTCACGGTGTCGGAGTAATGCTATGCTTCTTTATTAAGACGTCTATTATATCTATGATTCTGTGTGTTTGATACTAAAATAATTGATAATGTAAAGTGATATTTATAGGTACTCACTGGACTTCCTGGTGGCCCCGTTTCACCTGGCTTCCCAGTGAGGCCTATTGGCCCTGGGGGACCCGGGGGACCAGAGCTACCTTCAGGCCCGTCCGCTCCCGGCTCGCCTTTCACTCCTTGCGGGCCTGGCTCCCCTCGATCCCCAGGGAACCCAGACTGTCCTGCGTCTCCTTTGGGTCCCTCTGGTCCCGGGAGACCCTTCGAACCCGGTTCACCCTGTAGTCCGGGAGGACCATCTTCTCCCTTAGGTCCCATTGGACCCCTTGGTCCCTGTTAAATGAAGTATTGATCGTCAGTGTCAATCAATTTTTTTAAACTTTATATAACTGAAATTGGCTGAAAACCCGTTAACTTCCCAGCGCAGGGCACGAGTCTTCACACAACTGAGAAGGCCTGGAGCATTCTTCACAATGCTCCAGTGCGGGTTGTCGGAGTGTTTAGTGGTCAACTGTTGGGAGTTTATAGGCCGCTGGAAGGCCTCCGACACAACTGCTATCTTGAAATAACAACAGCTGGAAGACCTCCGACATGACTGTTATTTTGAAATAACAACCGCGGCTTAACGTGCCATCCGAAGCACGGAAGCGCTCACAATTTTTTTCCGTTTAGTTGGTGGTTATCATCCAACTGCGGTTGGTATTGATAGACAATGTTTCGCGTCGTGCGACTCGAGCACCGCAATCTGAACCGGTGAGTATTACCAATTTTCCTTCGGCTCCTTGAGGTCCCGCCGGTCCCGGTGTCCCTGGGCTACCGACTTCGCCGTGCTGTCCTTCTGGGCCTCTCGGGCCTGGCTCGCCTTGTATTCCTTTAGAACCTCGTCGTCCTGGTGGTCCCGTAAGACCAGCAGGTCCAGATAAACCTATGAGAATAGATTTTAGATAAACATGTACTCGTATTATAAATGTTCGTATATATTGTGCCATGTAAAACTTGTTTTTTAAGCAATTGTATTCCGGTTGGAAAGGTATGGTCACAAAGTAAATATATCTACTTAGTTTTACTTTTCTAGCGGCGACCAATAGTCCTAAAAGTGCATCTGTGAGCGACTGGGCAAGACTCCTCTGAATTGTTCAAGGTCTGTGACAGTCCTTACTGAGGGCAGTAGTAGATTCTTGGAGTTGTATGCTCGTTTGCTATTTTATATTCATAGAAAAAACACTTGGTTTCTCACCTTGAGGTCCAGCATCTCCCTTATCGCCCTTGGAGCCCGTTTCGCCTTTGGGACCTTCGGGGCCCGTTTTGCCAGCTGGACCTTCAGGCCCTCGCACTCCATCCGCTCCCGTGAGGCCAGGCGGACCTGGGTCCCCTGGAGGGCCCTTCTCCCCAGGCAGCCCGACAGGTCCCGATTCGCCTCTAAGGCCTTGAATTCCCGGGGAACCCGTAGGTCCCTGTAAATAGTATTAATCTTAAATTATCTTAATAAGAAAATACAGAATAGGCAGGTCCTGAATCTATATATATAAAAGGAGAAGGTGACTGACTGACTAACTGACATATCAACGCAGGGCCTAAACTATAAGGGTTAGAAACTTGAAATTTTGCACAGGGTTCCTTTTATATCGTAGGGGAGCACTAAGCAAGGGATTTTTAAAATTCACCCCTAAGGAGGTAAAACGGGGGTGCAAAGTTAGTATGAAACTTTGCCGTTTTTGAAGTCAAGTGGGCAACCCGAACGCGGGCAGACGTCGTTAATGGGTCTAATTCTACGCGAGCGAAGCTGCAGGCGTCCACTAGTTACTGATAAAGTGATAACATAGCTAACGGTTAAAAAAACTAAGGTTGTTTGCTACTCTATCATAAATATATTTAATGATAACAAACATTTTCAAGCCTTCAGACTGAGAAAAATTTTGGTAATCTGATGAATGCCACCGGAATTTTTTGTGCAGTAATACCTAAATTGATTCAAACTCACAGGTTCCCCAGGTGCACCCTTGAAGCCTTTCTCTCCTGGGGGCCCGGCGTCGCCCTTGTCGCCGTCCTCTCCCGGCGCACCAACTGGCCCCGGGGGCCCTGAGATCCCCCGCGGGCCCGGGAGACCATCCCTCCCGATTGGACCTTCATGAAAAATTTAACCTTAATAAGGATACATAAAGGATACATAAAGGTATTATGTAATTTTATCCATCATTCATTTTTATTATCGTGAAGGGACAGAAAACTCACTACGTAGTTACCACAGTCACACCCATTTAGTCTTTTTGTATTAGTTTTGTACCAAATTTTGTTCCGGTCTGAAAGGCTGTAGGAGAGCGGTGTCATAAATTCAAGTTCACGCGTTTGCTGGTGAAATAAGTACAAAGATGAGTTGACCCGGTTCTGTGGCCCAACTCCATGGCCCTAGCGACCAGCTTAGCACAGAGGTAGGACCTCCGAGCTATGCTGGTCGTCGTTCGTCTTACTCTTCCTTCTCACCTCTAAAGCAGAATGCCCAAGTTTTCTTAGGCTAAAATTTAATATTTCTAATATTCAAAATAGGAACGAAAAAAATAAAGAGGTTTACCGATTGGTCCAGGCTCTCCAACTTCCCCCTTCTGCCCGCCGGGGCCTGGGGAACCCCTCGGCCCCTCACGCCCCATTGGACCCTGCGGCCCTTCGTGTCCAGCCTCTCCTTGTTCCCCCTTCTCACCCCTGACGCCAGGGTGGCCGAGCGGCCCCATATCTCCTTTAGACCCAGGTAAACCCTAGGAATATAAGATTTATCTTTATATTAGGTTTTTTTTATTAAATACATAAATACATGCACATTCTCACATACGGCCATCTGACCCCAAACATGACGCGAGCCTGTATGGTGTCAGAGACTGATATACATACATAAATATTTTTAAATACATACTCAAATATATTATATTATTAATTGTTGAGCACAGGTTTTCTCTCAGAATGGGAGGGATTAGGCCTTAGTCCATCGTGCTGACCAGGTGCGGATAGGCAGACTTCACATGCCTTCGAGAACACCTAGAACCTAGAAGAACCCTAAGGCATGCAGGTTTCCTCACGATGTGTCCTTCACCGTTACACCAAGTAGCATTAAATTTAATTTCTTAAATCGCACATAAGTTTTGAAAATTCATAGGTACATAGCATGCTGCTTGGGTTTGAATCCGGATCGCTCGCTCGCGAGTTGGATATCCTGGCTAACTGGGCTGTCACCGCTTGTAAATCTAGAATTGCTTGTAATTGAAAGTAATGAGCTGACATAAACTTAACCGTACCGGAGTTCCTGGTAGCCCCTGTTCCCCATTGTTCCCTGGCGGGCCTGGGGGTCCAACTGGTCCGGGCTTCCCTTCGGGCCCCGGAGGACCAGGCGGGCCTTCCTTGCCCGTCTCTCCAGGTGTACCCATTTCGCCCGGGGTCCCCGGTATCCCGGAAGAGCCTTGTGGTCCTGGTGGCCCAGGCTCGCCGTTGGATCCTTGAGGACCGGTGAGACCGGGTGGACCTGCTAAGCCGGGTGCACCAGTATTCCCCTACGAAAATAAATATCTTCAAGATAAATTGAATTTTATTTATATTCCTCTAATTCAGGCTGCAAGACATAAAGTTGCATAAAGCTGCATAAACTTTACTTAATGTACCAACCTAGACAAAATAAAGTTAAAGATAAATAAGGAAAACTGAGCATATTGTATGTATTTTTATGCAATTCGGTTGTATGCAATAACTGAAGAGACTGAGTTTCGAAAACAAAATATGTAATCCTAAATCATTATTACCATTAAAGCTGTCGATTGTGTGATTTCTAATTTTCGCAATTGATTACATTTCGAGTTTAATTTGAGTGTTTGATTGAATTTAAGATTAAATCTCTTGTAATTCAATGTAAGATTTAATTTAATCGTCTAATCGGCGATAATAACCATTTGCTTAAACGTGTTAAAGGGTTGCCAAGTGTACAGAATAGTAGGTACCTACCAAGTCAAAACTTTACAACAATTAAGTAATTTTTTTGCATAACTACAAAGCTGAGTTACTGATAAGCATTATCTATCATTTTTAACATTCAACCTTATAGGAAAGAGCAACAACGAAGGTGGTGAGTATTACGATTTGTTCTTAGAATAAATTTTAAATCTCAATGAATATAATCATCAAATACCGTAGGTCCACGTTCCCCAGGAGGACCAGGCAAGCCAGATTTCCCATCAGATCCTGGAGGCCCCATAGCTCCGGGGAAGCCTCGAGTTCCTTCCATACCCTGAGGCCCGCGTTCTCCGATTGGCCCGGGGGGACCCGGTTGACCGGTGTCGCCCTTGGGCCCCGGGGGACCATCCGAGCCTCTTCTGCCTCGGGGCCCCCTGTATCCCTGCAAATTACACCATAAAAATTTTGTAGGCGGTAAAGCGTTTAGATAAGAACCTATAAAAGGCAGGTTGTATTAAAAGGAATCTTTAAAAAACCTATTTAGAATTCGTTGGGGACAGAACCCCCGAGGGCACTGCCACTCGAGGTGGTTAAGTTCTATTGCCGTGTAATTATTGTTATTAAGTTATTGTGTTCCGTTCGAAAGTGTGCTTCATCTTAGCCCTCAAGAGTACCTAGCATCTATGACCGAGTTTGAACGACTGTTTAGAATCTTCAGGTTATATCACATTGACATGAGCGACAGCGAATGCTGCATATTTATTTGCTATGTTATATCCGTAAACAAAATCTTCTCTATTTTAGTTCAGATCAGCAGTGCGCAAACTGCGATGGGACCATAACACAATATCACTACCATTCCGCGACTAGATCGGCACATGTCGATACTGTTTGGTGCCCAGCTAGTTTTACTAGTATTAATATTCATTAAATTTGTTTTCATGCAAATTAAACATTAAATGTTGTAAGGTACAACATGAGCCCAATGTATTGGGATTGCAAGGAATATTAAAGTGAGTGGACATAAATATGTGATAAAAAAGATTTATCAGCTAGAGTACTTCCATCCATCCATCCATCAGCCTTTTTGGGTCCACTGCTGGACATAGGTCACTCTCAATCGTCGGCACTCTTACCGATCCTGCGTCCTCTGAATTCAACGGTGGTACTTAGTCATTAAGCATTATACTGTGCGCGGTGGTATAGTTGGACTAGTACAGTTGGCTAGATTCGTAGAAAAAAAAAAGTTACTCACCCTGGGTCCGATTTCTCCTCGATCCCCTGGGATTCCCACTAAACCCTGTAATTTCAATTCAATTTACACTTTATCAATCAGAGTGGGAGTTATGAGAAATTACCTAACTTTCCCGATTTTTCTAGCAGGTTAATTTCCAATCAATTTTAATTGTATCAGGCGTTACTGCGAGGAATTCCATTGTTATAAAGTTGGTTTTAATCTACTTTGCAACAACCCGCGAGTAAGGTGTACGATGGTGTATACTTTCATGCATATTGCACCTATCTCCCACACACATAAGAAAGCATGCAGATACAACAATGAAAATACCAACGCACGCACATCTACCAACACGTGTTTCGCCCCCCAAACGGAGCATCCTCGTTGGTAAGCTGGTAGATTAAAAATAACTTTGTAATTCGCTAATAGTCAGACACAAAAAAGGTTTTTTATTTACCGTCAAGCCCTTAGCTCCTCTTCTGCCTCTTCTTCCTGAAGCACCTTTGTCTCCTTTCTCTCCTTGACTGCCCGGATATCCGGGAGGTCCTTGCGGTCCTGACGCCCCCTTTTCTCCCGCAGGACCTATTGACCCCGTCTCACCTCTTGGACCTTCGGAGCCCTGTAAAATTATGGCTTAGTTAATAGGTCGTAGAAATGACAACGACCATTTAACGTTTGTTCTTTATTGTTTCCACCTCAACACCTTCTTTGCCATACCGTTGGGCTCGGGTCTCCTTTAAAAATGGGAGGGGTTAGGCCATAGTCCATGCTGACCAAGTGTGGGTTGGCAAACTTCACAATCCTTCGAGAGTATTGTGGAGAATTCGCAAGCATTCGCAATTCACCGTCACAGCAGGAGTGAATTAAAAAAAAATATAGAAATGGCATTGATGCGTGCTGCTTGAATTTGAACCCGGACCCCTCTAGTGAGAGGCGAATTCGATAGCCACTGGACTGTGACCGCTGCATGAACTGGTAGAGAATGCCGCCAGGCATTAATTCCGCCCTTTATAGAAACATTTTGATTTTTACAATTAAATAAAAGAAATTTACGTTTAAAGGGCTTTAATAATTAGGGATGAGATTTTACCGAATAATCGAATATCGAATACTATGGTAGGTAGTTAAGCTGGATAAGTTTTGAAATGCAAATCAGTTTTGAGCCTGAAGCCGAATATATTCGTCAACAAAACCGAATAGTAAGTTCGAATAGCGAATAATTTAAATAAAAGCCGAATACCGGATAGTAAATCGTTAGTTGGCGCATCTCTAGTAATATTAAAATGATTTATGAAATGTAGTTAAACATACCTTTTGCCCTTCTGGGCCTTCTATACCAGGTGGACCGGATTCTCCCGATAATCCACGTTCGCCTTTGGGACCCATTTCACCCTTTTCACCTTCTAATCCTATCATGGAGATAAATAATCTTTAAATAAGTACCTATGTCACCTAAACGTAAATAATTCCTATGTGTACTTAGTAATTTTGACAATTAAAATACCTTTTCAAAATCTAACTTAACAACAATTTTTATTTATTATTTTTTAAGAGCATTCAGTTATTTTTAAGTTTCGAACACTTTTCCTTCTTATAATAATACCAAATAAATAAAAATAAAATAGTTTGACAATATTTCTGAGTAGGTGAAAAGACATGTGTGTCGTGGATTAATTCCACGGCGGCCTTGGACCGTATAATTTGAAAGTTTATAAAGTTTTTTTATTGTTTGTTAATTGTTACTTAACTTTTCTTTAAAACTTTATTTTGAACACTTTTTTTGACATGTGTAAGTTAAAAAAATCAAACAGGCTTTCTCGCTACCTGATGGTATGTGGCCACCGTTGCCTATGGACACCAACAACAGGGTATCATGCAATACCCTGGTGTTGGCGTGTTGTTATGGCCGTAAACGGCACATCTCTTAACAATAGTAAATACTTAAGTCTTATTTTTTTTAATTATAGCAACTCATGTCTATGTGAAAATAATACATAATTTGTGGCTCAGCATTTATATTTAGACGTCAAATAATTCTTTAACCTACCTCGTATTCCTTTGTCTCCTTTATCTCCTGCCAGTCCTCGCGGTCCGTCGTCCCCTTTCAGTCCTCGAGTTCCGGGAAATCCCAGCATTCCCTTACGTAAATTCAATATGATATTACTTTCTTTTTTTTTTGTACCTATAAGAAATATCACCACAACACAAGCCTTTCTTTTTCCCACTGTTGCACTCAGGTCTCCTCGGAATGGCCCTCCCATTCCGAGGATTGGCAGTCTTCACTTCCCTTCAAGAACATTATGGAGTACCTACTCTCAAATATGCACGTTTCCTTACGATGTTTTTCCTTTATCAGTCAGGTGTCATTTAATTTTACTGTGTGCCGCTTGGATTTGAATAGCCTCAATCGAGTGATAGGTGAGGTCAATATCAAGTGTCTATAAGGCTGTAACATATTTTTATTTACATAGCTTAGAATATAATTTGATTAATTACCTGTGGTCCCTGTGGTCCCGCATCTCCTGGAGATCCCTGTTGTCCTGGATTCCCTGGTGTCCCGGGTGACCCTTCTGGTCCTGGGAGACCTGATATTCCAGGTTTACCTTGGGGTCCCTATTAAAAGCAGAATAAATTACCTAAGTTGTTACATGAATTGAATGTCGCAATATTATTATTATGACTTTTTTATTAGTATGTAGTATAACGGTATACCATGAAAACCAAAGGAATTAAGAGCATACCTGTATTCCAGGGGCCCCGATTGGGCCTTGAGGCCCGGGAGAGCCAGGGGGTCCCATTGGCCCTTGCTGACCCGGTGTGCCGGGTGGGCCAGGTTGACCCGAGGCACCTTTCATACCCTGAGGGCCTTCATTACCAGGTATTCCGGGATATCCTATTAATCCAGGAAATCCCCTGGGGCCCATGAAACCCCTAGGTCCCTAAAACGATAAGTAAACGTCAAAGGTATGCAACTAAAGAAACATAACATAATTTTTAGTCAATGCACTTATTGGGCGTTTGGAATTGTACCTGAATTTGTAACAGGCTCACTTATTACATGGGACTGGGAGCAAAACGTAACTGCTGAAAAGTGGGTGTAATTATCACACACCTCTGTCTATCCATTCTGGATGATGATAATATGTGCTATGTTTATTATTTCAACATGAAAAATATGACACCGTAGATGGGATTCGAACCCACGACCTTCCTATACTAATAGTGGGAAAGCTCCATTGAGCCACCGTGGATTTTTCAAACTAAAACAATAAGTTCATAGATTCACAGTTAAAGTTATAAGTGTCCTATCACTGTGAGTGCTAAAAATTCATTTCGTAATGTATTTTTCTTACCAGCTCTCCAATCATTCCCGTCGGGCCAATAGGGCCGTCGTCGCCCGTAGGGCCATCCAGCCCTGGCGCTCCTGGCTCCCCCTGCAGACCAGGTATGCCCCTTTCTCCTTTGTCCCCAGGCATGCCAGGTAGTCCGGGGTAACCCAGTTCGCCTTTGGCCCCCATAGGTCCAGTTGTCCCTCGTTCCCCATCTCTGCCTGCATGGCCTCGTCTACCTAATCTACCAGGTGGGCCTTGAAATCCTCTGGGGCCTGGTGGACCCTATAGACATTAGTAGTGTTTAAACATAAGAAATTGTTGATTTTAGAAATTGAATTAGTCTCAATTTTGTTGGTCTGAGTATGATTGTTTTTTTAAAATTATGTGATTAGATGTTATATTTTATTTGCTTGAATGAATAAAATGAGTGTTTTGTAGCATTGAGTGTTACCGGTTCGCCTTGATCTCCTTGTTCCCCTTTTGGGCCATCAGGTCCAATTTCTCCTTCAGGGCCCGGTGGGCCAGAAAGACCCATAGGTCCTTCGGCACCACGCATTGCAGCCTGAAAGATAATTATATTTACAATACGACGTTCATTGCAATATAAAGTATGTAATGAACGTCGTATTCGACCGAACAGTTTTAAATGTAATTTAAAATGTCATTACAAACCATATGTTGATTTAGCATTTGGCGAAGTGCTTCTGATTGAACGTCTGGCCCCTTTTCATTACTAGATTGCTGTAACTGAAATTTAATTATCATAGGTAAAATTAATTCAAATTGATGATTTGGTAGTATTAGAATAGAACAGAAAACAGTTACACATGAAAATTCTTACAGGTACTACAAATACGTGACCAGGTGGTCCTGTGAATCCTTGTTGACCTTCTGCGCCGGGCTTGCCTGGTTCCCCTTTAGGGCCCCTCGGCCCCTGAGGGCCGGGTGGGCCCGGATACCCACGCGGTCCTAAATAGATACCCGAGCTTCCGTAGTCGTAATAAGTATCCGACGTATCGTAACTCCCCGATGCATTGCCCTTAAAAAAATATTGCATTTAGATATGTTACTTTCTTTTTAGCACAGTTATCTGTTGATATGTTATTTTTAATTATTATGTGTTAACTAAGTATATATTGTACCTGAGAGTCTGGTGGGTGTGTGAGCCAATCTGTGTCTTCAGTTGTGGTTATTGAAGCGTATGGGGCTTCGGTGGTAAATAATCCCATGAATTCTGGATCCAGGTCATCGTCGACTCGCCGTTGTAACTGTTTTGTTTAAACAAAGTGTGGTAAAAAATCATTTCAGCCTTGGGATGGGAGCGGGCCACTAACATAATTTTTTTCTATAATTTTATCTTTTTGATTAGGTAGGTATAGGTATTAATTCATCCGTCAGTCATAAATTAAACCAACTGATGAAATGCCACCACTAATCCTCTTATCTATTAAGATATCAGTTTAATGATTTGTAGACAGATTTTAATGATCAAACGTCCACCCTGTATAATACTAATTGAATACATATAATGAAATACCTTTTTAATATTATTAATATCTTGTGGGCATAATGAACTTATAATTTGCTTAAATGCTTACCCTAGGTGTGTTCGCTTCAAGAGTTTCGGCAGGCGTCGAATCAATATTATTTCGGGGTGTAGCGATGAAGCTTTCTGAACCAGTGAATCTGCCGAAAATACTGTTTTCATCTAAAAATTAGAAACAACATTATTACAGATTACATTTTTATTTCAAACTCGAAGAAAAACCCGTTTTGCTTAAGCTAGGTATAGGTAATCCATAGTCATCGCACTGTCGGGCACGGGTCTCTGCCACAGCTAGAGCTGCGGGAGGTCTAGAGCATACTCCTCCACGCTGCTCCAATGCTGATTGGTGTATCGGTTTGTGGTCACCCCAGTGTCCAATGTTCTCAAGCCATCTTCGACAAGGCTTAGGTAAGGATTGTTTTTAAAATTGAATACAACCGGGTTCGATGATTTAACGTGCCGTCCGAAGCATGGAATCGCCAATTAAATTTTGCCGTCACCTATCCACGAATCGAACGCGACCGTCGTTGCTTAACACCGTATTTCGCATACGATCGACGCGAGCCATTAGGTTATGGACGCTTCAACGTATCAACTTCAGCTTGGTTTGCTTAACTTACCAGAATCTGTAGAAACAGGATATGACGCTGTGAGTCCATAAGAGTCTGGTGCATGCCAGTAAGGTCTATCCGTGGTGAGGTCTCTGCTCACCCACACTGAACGATTCCTCTCATCAAAAAACCTGTTTATGCCGTGGCCCTCTACGTGCACACCCCTATCGTATTCGTGTGTCCTTCCATCAGGTATATCAGATTCCTCATCGTAGTCCGTGTTTTCAATTTCCAATGGTTCAGATCTCGCAGTTGCTGGTACTATATAATTGTTAGAGCCATCCGATCCCACACATTCCAGAGCTATGCTCACACACATATCGTATGCAAGGTCCGGTCTGTTAGCAAATTGGAGCAATTCAATATCTCCCTGTAATGCATTTGAATTGTTAGTCTTAGGTACTTATTTGTAATAAGGTCAAAACGTTGTTTGTTGATTATCGTTCAATGATGTAATTAATTAAACGTGGTACAATACGTTTGTTGGAATTGGAATCGACATTGTTCGTAACTCAATTGGTGGTTCAGTTAGATTGTATCTAGTATATATGTATTGAAATGATAAACACAACGATTGAGATCTACTTTTAACTGTGAGTACCTACAGTATTTATGTAGACATGTTTCATTTTCCTATACTTATTCAATACCTACAAAATGTCATCGAATTTACAGCAAGCCAAGACGCTCCCAAACTCTTCATAGCCTAATCGAATAAAAAATTACAAAAGAAATTATTAAATACAAAGAAAAATTCACCGAAAAATCACGTCTGTATGGTTTCGGAGTTCGAATCCCGACGAGGGCAAGTATTTATTTCACAGTAAATATCTATGCTCGGGTCACAGATATAGATAGTAAGCATAAGCGTTTATTCTAAAAATAATTTAAGCAGATGATATTATAAGTCACAAAAACAAACGTTGTTTGTGTTCACCACCCTCGACCTATCTTAGAAAGTAGGGACAAAATTATAAAAAAGAAACTCCATTCATTAACTACTAACTACTCTACTTACTCTCTACTAACTACTCTACTCTAATACTAAATACTCACCACCCACTAAGAATGTCGCAATCAGCACCTAACGGCAAAACATAATTCTTGATACTTTATCTGCGAATTCCTACGTTTTGAAATCGTTGAGGGAACATAATAATGTGATAAGCAACGTGCCTCATAGTACTGGTCCGGCGTGACCTGGGTGCCGACCACCAGAGCTCCGGCCAAGTTGAAGGTACTGCCTGGCTTTCGCTTTAGAGACAACGTCTCTTTCTCTTCACAATCCACGAACAGAGTTGCTGAATCGCCCTTGATGCTAAGCGCAAGTCTATGCCACCTAAAAGTGTAAAGGAAAATTAATCATAGTTTTTTATGACGATGATTACAGCCGTAAAGAATAGTAGTATCACGAAACTGCAGTGCAAGGCGGGTCCGGGTTCAAATCCTCGCACGCACGCACCAATGATTACCGTTCTAAGTTAAGTATGTGCGAATTAAGAATTTAAACGCCACTTGCTGAAATGTTGAAGGAAATATCATCAGGATGTTTTCGTAGGCATGCGAAGTCTACCAATCTACACTCGGCCAGCGTAGTGGACTAAGGCCTAACCCCATTCCGTGAGGAGAGCGTGCCCAGCAGTGGGACATATTATGGGTTGTGTTGGCAGTGCACTGTTGACGGCCGAGGAAAGGTGCCCTATGAGCGTCCTACGATGATATTGAACAAATGCGCTCGTAAATAAATGACAGAATGTAATCACGAAGATGACATAGTTACAAGTTGTATAAAGGTCCCAAAAGTAGCGGTGCTGTGATGATTGATAGTGTTTTTCGAACAAGTTGTTGTGAAAATGTCGCACGTGCTGAATATCGTCGGTCAGAAATCTTTTTACCACAGAGATTTGAAGTAGATTGGACTGTGGACACCAACTTATAAATAAATGTCTATTTTACGTACGTTATTTCTTTTACAATAAGAAAGAAAGAAAGAAAGAAAGAAAGAAATTAAATTAAATTTACACTATCTAATATTGACCTAAGTCAGAGCAGCGAGTATCTATCTTGCTTCCATATTTCGTGTACCTAACTTTTAAATTCTTCTATTCTGATTCTTGTACTAATTACAGTAACACCTAGCTTAGATTAATGGCAAGAGCAGTCATGATCATGAGCTCCAGAATTCCAATTTGCTTAGTCCATAGTTCGAATATTTTCTCACAACAAGCAATGTGCTAAAATTTTGAGTTTTGCTCCGCCCGACGTTAAACCTAAAATCTCATTTCGCATTGCAATTTTTTTACAGTGCGAGACAAATATGACACGTAACGGAACCAAACCAAAGTTTTAAGAAAGAATTATTTTTTAGTCGGTCTTGTATTCTAAACATACCTACCCATGAATATTTGTATCTATGATTAAACAAAAATAACGGTTAGTAACTTAATTTTGGTCGTCCTCAAAGAAGGAGTAGTAAATAGGTTCCTATTTTATAGTGACCTCAAGTTAGGTATACGGACACAATACAAAAAAGGGGTAAGTACTTAATGTACAGAAGGGGTAGTACATTTTATTGTACCTTTTTTTGTCTTGCTTGCTCGATTGACACTTTATTTTAGTATGTGAGGTGCTTGTAGTTGAGTCTGACTATATTTTGAATGCTGCAACTTTGACTTATTATTTCTTTATTTTTTTTATTTTTTTTTATGTTATCGTTACCTTAAATTTTAATAATTAGTTTATATTACACTTACTAATTATATTATTCTAAACTTAGCATTAATATTTTTTTTATATGCGTAGGTAAATCTATTTATCGCATTACTTAACTTAAATTTGATTTATTAATATGGCATTTGTATAATTTATGTATCATGATGTTAATGTAGTAGTATGTATATTCTTTTTTTATATTGACTTATTATTACGATAATGGCTGCAAGTAAGAGCGTACCATATCTTCCCTTTTTGTTTGAATGAGAGGTATAAAAGTAAAGCTCACTTGGCATCAGCGAGGTTGACCCGGTAGGTCAGCAGCTCGTGGTCGGCGGGGTCGCCGCGGGTGTCCTCGTAGTACAGCTCCACCAGCTCGCCCACCACCAACTGCAGTTGCTCGTCCCCCGCATCCGAGTACAGCACGAACAGCGGATTCTGCTCCGTGCCTTTATAATGCAATCATAATCATAATTTAAATGCAATCTGGTACCACCAACCTCTTTCCGCTATCGCCTATTCGCCAAGGTTTGAAATTCCATCCACATTTCATTGAGCTCTGGGCATCATTGGCTTCCAGGCGAGGTATTTCCTTTTAGCTACGACTCCATGTCGCGCTTCAAGAAGTCCTTTACCGCACATGATGTGATGCCCCTGGTGACGCACGTGTCTATAGGCGACGGTGACCACTTACCATCAGGTGGCCCGTTTGTCCATGTCATAAAAATGCAAGAACATGGTAAATTAATTAATTGATTAATATCCAACCTGATTTCTAGTATGTACCTACTAGATTTTAGGCCTCCCGGAGGCCGGGACAGACAGCATTAAGTGTATTGTACCTATTTGTGTTTGTATATTTCTTGTAGCTTGGCTACATATTACTATATTATATTATTAAATTGTAAATTTTGAAAAGAGTAACTAGTTCTTGTCGTGTCATTATCGGTAGCATCAACTTTGTGAATAGGCGGTAGATAAAAAAAAGTGTGTGCGTGTAACCAATACGCGCGATTGAAGTAAAACTTATTTAAAGTTATTGTTATTGTTATTTTTATTATTTATTATGTATCCTAGATATTGAAAATAAAACAGTATTAAATAAAATTAAATAAAACCTAATAAAATATTAAATAAAACCTATATTAATACCATATAATGAAATAAATAAATCTTAATCTGAATCTGAATGCATACCCGGCAATCGAACTACGGCCATAATGGAGAAGTCCTCCGGGAACGTATTGTAGAACATCCCAGCTGCTAGCTGATGTAGAGTGGCGTTTTCATTGAGGGTCCAGGCGGAGTACTCCTCCGGGGGCGTGGCGGCACCCTGGCAGCGGCCCGGGGCCCGCGCAACCCCCGCCGGGAGGGACCCGTCTTGCAACACCGAGAGCACATCGAACACCTCTACGCTATCTGTAGTAATTGACACACTTTGTAGTAACAACCTCAAAGGTACCTCAAAACGAAAATAGAAATTTAACTCTCTAGGATCACTTCGGTGTCTACCCGTCTGTCTATCAAGAATCTGCATGTCTGTCCGTTTGCAAGATTATCTTTCCACTTCTACCAATAATAGATGAAATTATTGATCGAAGTTTTTCCAACACCATGAGTTGTGAAAGCCAGCCAAACACAGCCTATCGGAAAATTATATTATATCCAGAGCTTTCAAGTTTAAAAAAAATTTAAAAAATTAACAGCATGTTATCATTATGATACTCAACGTGTATTCAACACGAAATCTCAAAATATCATTAGGTATATGTATTTTAAAGTGATTGCGTAGTTAAGAAAGTCACCTACACAGAAACTGCATGATTTAAACACAAGAAGATATCACTCCAAAATTAGTGTATTTAATTAGGTAGGTAACCGAATTCTGCTATCTACTTTAAAAGATAAAAAGATTTTTATTTTCAGACTATCACATAAACGTAGACCTAGGTACACAGTAAACATATGCGTCGGCATGCCCGTCTAAAAATGAAAATAAACTTACAAATATTAATGGAATAAACAATGTTCACTCACCATCCCCTTTTCCCACGACGAGTACGCAAAACAACAAAAGTAGATATCGGGCTTTCATCTGTAGAGCCATTGCGGCCCGAATAAATATGTTGGAAGAATTATATTTACAGTAGGTCCCATCCCGAAGCATGAGAGTATGGGCGTCAAATGAAGAGATTCAGTGTTCTGGGTCCGACATGACCCTTCGGGATGGTGCCCAGCACTGACTGGGTGGAGCGGCCACATCACCACATTAATTTGGTATCTTCAGCCAAGCGCGTGTATTGCAATGGTGTCAAAACAATAAAGATTGTTAACCAGCCAGAGGTTTGCAACCTAAAACATTTGCTGTTCCAGGCTGTAAATATGTTAGTTCAGTAAGTCGAGGCTTACTTGAATAAGTACTTACTTTAAAAACGTATCCAATACTTAATTTACGTTTCGTTTAGTTTGCACAAAAACATAAAAACCTCTCCTATTATTTTCGGCTGAATGTAAACTTCTTATTAAATATGAGCTCTAACGTAGAGTTCAAAAAAAGATTAGTTAAGGCGAGCTATTTTGACGCAAGGCAAGAATTCAGGAGGTATGGTGTAGAGACCGCTCGCGCGTCTCTTATTTAAAATCAATAACACTTATAAACACTTAAAATAAACTAAACAAGGAAAAAATTAAATAGAAACAGTAACTAAAGTATACACATACATATATATTTTTTACGTTACGTTACGTAATTTACCAGCGCTCCGAGCTGCGAAACTAGCATAGTTCATCATAAAGTTTTCCGCTCTGGACTGAGGAGAGAAGAGGAGACAGGAGCTTCCGTCCTGGTGAGGAACGAAGGACGGCTTGTCACGGAATACGCTGCGGCCGTATTTTAGGTTAAATATAATTTAAGGGACGAATTTACAAGTTAGGTCATGAATTATAAATTGGAAAGGTGTGGTTTCCGTTTACACTTCTTTAGAGCTGACTATATTAGGCAGCAACGCATCTGTGACTGAATAAGAACTAGACTAATTAACTAATTGTCCCTACCCCAGTCCTCATACCCACTAACGAACTGACCAACGAATGTTCTTATTAGCTCTCTCTGCTAATTGGACTAACCATCCTAGTCCCTGTTTGAGTCTGATGAATGGTGCTGCAAGCTCGTTTATATCTTATATCCATAAAAAATAGTCGTAATAGTATGAAGTATCAATTTGTACATTAGGCACTTAAGTTCAGTTCTTTAGTCTTTACAAAAGCAAACCATTACCTACTTAAAATTGTTTTAAAGTTGCGGTTGACGAAAGATTAATATATTTGAGTACAATATTTCTTCATCCAAATAGAGTTGATTCTCGTTTTGAGAATGGCTTGCGGTTGGTGCCTAACAAATTGATAAAGTTACATTGAACTTAGTCGGTTTTTAGAGAAAATGTTGGCGACGCCTGTATTGCTTTAGATCGATCAAATCTATTTCGATGGTAATACACAAATTGGACAGAGACATTCATTTTCATTACGAGAAAAGGAGGCCTTTGAACAGTTCATTAAAAAATGTATACCTACGACCAAATTGTTCTATATTTTCTGAATTAATGATGCTATGAAAATTAAAACTAGGTACTAGTGTACATACTTTGCTTTTATGTGATGGTTGGCCTATGAGGTTGTAATAAGGTGGAATACTATGGTGTTACCAGTAGAAAAAGTGAAAATAATGGTAGCGTTATATTTTTATGTAGAAAAATGTACCTAAGTAAATAAAAAAAAATCAAAGTAATTTCAACAGTTCGTTCTGACTGATAGGGGATAGAATATTCTATGAGAGATTTCTTGGAATGCTCTATTAATCAGGTCTAAGTAATTGGTTTTAACGACCTCCGTCACATTCTTATGCATATTTCGAGATGTTGCTCTCAATTGAATAGCAAGATTGGGCAACAAATCAAAACATCTTAGCGGATCTTTAACAATCAGTAGGTACTACGTGTACAGTAGACTAAAGGTAAATATGTATGTATAGCCTATAACATTTATCCGAAGGGGTAGACAGAGGTGTGTAGTACGCAAGTTTCATCACATATATTTAGGCCCCATGTAGATATTTAGGACCAACGTATCTAAACCTTGTGTAGTGCCATTTGCCATATAGGGCCAACTGATTGGTAACCAGATGATTAAAGAAGGAAACTAGTAGTAACCACCGCAGGTGTTTTCATGTAGTTCTATGTTGTCGCGTATTTTTGATGTCCTTCGACTTATAAAATTGCGAAACTGGGTTCTTGTTGTCCATCGCTCCCAACCTATCTTCCAATCCACATAGGAATATCGTGGCAGAGAGCTGCTGAGCTAGGCCTGATTAATTGTGATTCAAAAAAATAATGATTTTTTTTCCTGAAAAATAAGAACGGTTTTGGTTCTCAGCAGTTTTCATCTCAAGTTTTGATAATAATCAAGAATAAAGAATTGAGCAACTTGGTTACCGAGTTAGTCTTCCGCGAATACGTGCCGAAAAAGTTATTTTGTTTTAGTTCTTTGGCAATAGGTATTATTTATCGCACCTAAAAGACAAGAGATTGGTACGGCCACATTGTTGTTGGTGATCTTACTCGTGTTATGAATAAATAATACTTAAACAGTTATAGATACAACAATGATGATGTCACGCAAAACTTTTTTGGTATGTGGGTTTTGGATAATACTGGTATATATAGCTATAGTGTAATGTAGGGTAGTGGCACCAAAAGCTCTACGACCCCCATAGATGAACGATTTAAGCTAGTATAATAAAATATAGAAAGGTATAAATATATACTTTTCTGTCAAACTGGACTCTGTAGTCAGTACAGGCAGGTAGGCCATTTTTTGGCAACATAATAGTTTCTCAAGCTTAGCTCCTTATATATTAAATGGTTGGCATTTTAATAATTAGAACAATAATAAAAAAATAAAAATTGTGTAATTTGGCGCTTCGGGATTTCATATGTCATGTTTCTTAAACGTAGCCATTTCTTTCTTTTCTACTATTATTAAAACAAAGTGATTTGCTTAAAATAACAAAGTAGTTTATAACTGGTGAACACCTCTGCCTAACCCGTCGGGGAAATACATGCGTGATGTTACGTTATGTTCCTTTTGACTTTATGTTCCTTTTGACGATTCCGTGGCATAGTTGTTATGGGTTCAATCCCAGGCATTACTAGATTTATTTGGTAGACTAAGTACGAGGTCGTGATAATCGTTGTATAGGAAAATAATAATACATATAATGTGGTATCTTAATGATACCACCAATACACACGATACACAGCAATCGGTGCTAGCGTTCTTGTTACATTTTACTTGTTTAGGTCTTCGGCGACCTGAATACTTCAAACACTCGAGTTGACAATGAAATCGCATTCGATTATTGTGGTGGTGCAGGTTTGGTCAGTTCCTCAAAGGAATTTCTTGATTCTTGTCTCTGCAATTCAACTACAATTCAACTAGAACTAAATATATAGCTAGTACAATTTGTAATAATCATATGTGTCATACTTCCGTGATATTCCGTGATAAAGTAAGTAAGCAAAATATGCACATTATAATTTTATTTTGATCATTGGAATTAACATTAACAAGACAATGTTTTAGTAGCTTCTTTTATAACTTTGGGATGGGTGTCCGAGAATAACTTTTCTCTAAGTAGCGCCTCGTAAAGTTTCGATGTTACAGGGTATTTGCCCAAATCAAGCCGATGCCTGTAACAAAATTGAAATAGAAAATTGAATAGGTTTAATATGGTGCCTCCTACCTAACAATAACTTATATGTATATAAATACATATCTGTATATATGTATATATATATAGTATAGTCAAATAAAATAAATATTTATTTATATTAAGTATTAAATATATATTTATTAAAGCCCACTTGTCTATTTTACTTTTTTACTGCGTGTTTTAAATGCTGGGTACTACAGCTGAATTGTATTACAACTACTTGTACCTCATTATAAAGTCCTCACATTGTAATTATTTACAAGTACAATCCAATGTGTCAAAGCACTCAATGCCCACCCAATGTACGAATTATAATAACTCGAGAACTAATTATGTCCCTCGGGCAAGCAGTGACTGCCTTTTATGAGTTGAAAAGGCATTATGATTTTCCTTGGCATATCTACTTAGAAATGTCTTTCTATTCAGGAAATTAACTTTTTCATGTTGACAACCCTTTGGCTTTTAACGTGATATAGGTTTGAGTTCTGTTGATTGATCCGTTCTGTATGATTTCTGACGTTATGACTGCAGAACACAACTTTACCAAACATTATCGCGTAGAATTCCCTACTAGGGAACAATGGCAAGAAGGCCATATGTCCTATAGGGATAGTGATCTCGTTTGGTATACTGATGGTTCCAAAATGGGGCCTGACGTTGGATCTGGCGTTTATGGTGAGCGACCGAAAGCGGCAGTGTATGCCCACCTGGGAAAATACGCAACCATATTTCAAGCCGAGGTCTACGCCATAATCCTTTGCGTAGAGACTATTATCAAAAGAAACTTCGCAAATCAAAATATTTTTATCCACTCGGATAGTCAAGCGGCTCTTATGGCCTTGAGCTCGTTTAACATCGAATCAAGGCTGGTCAAGAACTGTATAGAACGGCTAAATGTACTTGGTTCTAGGAACAAAGTCGTTCTAAAGTGGGTTCCGGGTCATTCAGACATTGTCGGCAATGACAAAGCTGACAATCTCGCACGTAGAGGTGCTAAAGGCACCCTCATAGGTCCGGAGCCTTTTTGTGGTATTCCAAAGAGTACGATCCGTCAAAAGCTTCTAAAACAGTGCAGAGAGGAAGCTCTTGAATCATGGGTTAAAGAGCCCGGTCAATCTCACTCCAAAGCTCTGATTAGAGGCTATGACAGGAAATTATCTGATGAGCTACTTAAACTCAGCAGACCCAATATTAGAATTATAACCAGGGCACTCACAGGCCACTGCAAACTGGGAAGGCATATGTCCTTGCTAGGACTTAGTGCCTCTGAAGTTTGCAGGTACTGCCTGGAGGACCTAGAGAGTCCGAAGCACCTCATCACACAATGCGGTGCTCTTGGGCGCCTAAGGAGCATTCATCTAGGAGCGCACGAATTGCATCCAGATGAAATCAAATCCATCACCATCGACAAAGTCCTAGCTTTCCTCAAAGAAGCAGGACTAGATGGTGAACTTTAACTGGCTTTGGGCACAAACGATCAGTCATGGTCGAAGTGCCCGGAGCTGAAGAAGCTCGAGCCAACAACTCAAATAATAATAATAATAGGTTTGAGTTATGTGCTATGCTGTAAATATTACAATACTAGTATTCCACGCGGCTCCGCCCGCATCAGATAGTCTTCCGTGTAGAAAAAATACCTCTACAATCGAGTGATGGTTTAAAATATTAAAAGTAGTGAAGTACCTATTAAAAGATGGTTTAAAATATAAAAAGTATAAAAAGGAATTGAAAGTAAGTAATATTAAAAGCCTAGACGTAGCCTGTGACTCTCCAGGCCGTTTACTATATCTAAGCAAAAAAATCACATCGATCAATCACTCCGTTGAGGAGGAGAAGAAGGGCAAACCAATCAACCAACCAAAAACACACATTCCAAGTTGTATTAGTAAGAATGAGGATAAGTTATAGGTCGAGGTTATAGGTACCTATTTCTCTATTAATGGGGATGACGCTTACGGTGGTTACGCACCTTGACACTGCATTGAACAGCTGCGGGACGAGGCACAAGTCAGCTTGTGACAGATCATCTCCGACGCAATATTTCCCAGCGGTTATCCCCAGCAGCTCTTCAAGAGTCTGCAAGCCCCGTTCTGTCCAGTGCTTTGTGAACCTGACGTACTGTTCTTCAGTTTCGAAATGAGGCTTTAAACCTATATTTTGGAGAGGTTGAATACCGGATACAATAGTCTGTTGATACAGAAAGAGGTAGATTAAAAGAGTATGTTAACGGTTAACTCTAGATTATTACGAGATAAGAAAAATGCATAGTTTGACAAATTTAAAAAAATCTATTTGAAGAATTACTACTTCAAGCCAATTTAATATAATAATAACCTTTTTAATGAAATATATAGCCTTCAACACAAATACATATACCAACAAATATGCCAATATCGTCTAATCTATCTATACGTCTAATCTATCGTACATGTGACCCAGCAACATGCACAAATCATTATTTTAATACATATGTGCGTTTAAAGAAATTAAATATCATCTGATTTAACGCTAGGTAAATATTTTGAGGAAACTTGATTTTTTGAGCGTTCTTCATAATGCACATTTACAGCCTTTTCATTCGGACAGGGGACCGTGTTTAACAGTGGACCAAAGAAACTGTTGACTACTATACATACATGTATAACTAGTGAGTATAATGTTAATTCATTAAATAATTAACCTTACCTCACAAATTTCCCTTGCGCGGGCTCGTAAAATAGGAGTTTTTGGGGTCAGAGACGGTTCAGGGCGCGTTTCCTCCAAATACTGCAAGATGGCCATTGATTCCATTAGTGTTTCACCGTCTGTTGAAATACACACACGTTTACATCTTGTAATTATAGGGTTGTACACTAACCTCTTCGGTATTTCATATACAGTATTGCCCGGAATCCAGCAGGCCGCAAATTAGATGCACACCAATCATTAATAATTATATAATCATTACCAATATCAGA
This sequence comes from Carterocephalus palaemon, assembly GCA_944567765.1. NCBI lineage: Eukaryota > Metazoa > Arthropoda > Insecta > Lepidoptera > Hesperiidae > Carterocephalus > Carterocephalus palaemon. Next base: position 10,261,904 of record OX155641.1, on the reverse strand, counting down.
TATAGTAAAAACAACTTCTGATGAAAATATACTTAAAGTATAAACGATCTGTTCTACTTGTGACGCTAATTAGGAATAGCCTTGTAATACTATGTTGAAACAGCCGAATTCTTAATTCCTGGGACGAAGGAGGAAAAAAAATCTTAACGGCTTTAATCTAAGACCCATTATACTATGTGTTTAATGGGTCTTAGATTAAAGCCGTTAAGATTTTTTTTAAAGTTTTCAGATTGCGGGAGATTATTTTGATCAAAATCGTCATTTCACTGTCATTGCAGAGCAATGTGTGGTAATGCAATGGTCAATGGTTTGGTTCTCGAATTTATTACTTTTAGTTACGGTGTGTTTTACGGTTTATTTTCGGATACCTACTCATCCTTAATGACTTGAGCAGTTCTTTAAGTTTTATTTAAGCACAATATATAATATTTCGCGTGTGACTTGCTTTATATTCCTCAAGTGGCATCTATTTGCTACAATCATCTTCATTGCGAAGTTATTGACCGAGCTCTATAATGATGGTGCTTCTGTCAAATACTAATAATACTCTGAGTAGGAGTACATACGTACACAAATATTCGTAACTGTGAAGATCAACGCCCGTCTTTCAAATATTAAGGCTGAGTCTATTCGTGTGAAATTGGAAATTAACATCATTAAATAAAATTTAAACTTTGTGATGGTTCCTATATATGGTTTCAATTATTCTTACTTAGCACACTGAAAGTAGAATAGCCGTAACACCCATAATTTAAACCAATTCTACGAATGCTGATTTTCCAACCCTATATTTAAAAAGTTGTTCCTTTTATTAAATAAATAAAAGATTACTTTCTATATTATGTCCTAATAATCAGGGTTTATACACATTACAGGGTTTATACATTATACATTATATTATGTTTTATACATTATGTATTATACATATTACGCTTTTAAACTGGTCGTTGTGGTCTAATTTTACTCAGTGGTGTCTTTTCTTTTATATTCTCGCCACGTCTCATATCTGACTATTTGACTATTTAGATTCTACTTACCTTACCGCTTACCTACCTTTTTAAGACTTTTTATGCACTAGATAATTATGTATAGGTATATTTTTAGTATCGGTTTTTTAGAATGACTATCTCGTGATAAAGGCTTTAAAAGTAAAATCGTATTGTCGTAAGTATCGTTGATAAGAATTTGTTATACCTAAACCTAAAGAGAACTTGAAAACTGTACTTATAATGTAAGTGACTTCATTACTTTGCCAGTAAAATTGATCTTTGTGACTTAAATTTAATGGCACTTACGAGAACGCGGCCTTAAATCAATTTCAAACTACTCCAATAGCAATCGCATAAAAGAGATTTAGAGGAAAGGAAAAATTTATTTATGTCGGATTCAATTGTTTTTGCGTACCTACCCAAAGCCCTAAGTGAAATCGTTAACAACATTGACAAAATGTATTATTCCATATCCATCAATGAATGAAGATTGGATCATTTACCCTACTTACTCGCGTTATTATATTGTTTGTAGGTAGAATTTGTAAGTGCCATTGCCACCCATGACATGGTAATTAGCAAACGCGTGAAGTGTTTATTGAAGTGATTCTGAATTGCGTTGGTAATGAAGTAGCACTTCTGTTTTAATGATCGTAGTATTGTTGTGTTTTACAGAATTTACGAAATTTCAAAATAATTTGTTCTTTTGTTTTTAATTTGTAGAATTCCTATGCTATTTATCATCATTTACAAATATCGCGAGCTAGGTAACTATATAACAATTGGTAACATATGAAGTAATTCGGGACAAGGAATGCCTATGCGATGTGGTGGTGACATAAGCGACTGTTGATGATACTTGCAACTGCTCGTAACCTGAATTGCCGCCGTCCCGCTGAGGAATACTAAGAGTATCTAATAACAGTGAATTTTTGAGTCTAATACCATAGTATAATGATAAATATCATTTCTCTGTGATAATTACTCACACATTAGACATGAAAGACATGTTATATTCTTATTAACAAACTATAAAATTCTATATGTATATAAATAAAATATAAATGTTTATTTATTTAATATAAAGTATATAAAGTAAGTATATTGGACACACTTCTGTTTGCATCTCAAAGATCGCTCCACTAACGGGTCTTCCAGTCCAGTGGAAGACATTTCACATTGAAATTCGTTGTAGAGGTACCCTAGCCTTGTATACAAATCTCTAACATTGAAGACTCTTTCGATGTATTGTTGTGTGTACAAAAATAAATAAAATAAATATTTGACTAGTAGAAACTATTATACTTATATTGGATTTGACAGGAAAATTTTCAAATCCTATGCGTTTGTTGATGGATATCAAATATATTAGCTTTATCCATTGTTTGTTAAGATATATTTATATATTCAACCTTATTTTTAGGGATAAAAAGCAAGCTTCTTAACATTTTCGATGACAAAATCGAACGGATATTGAAAGGCACTTTTATCGCGTGTGAACGCGTAGATTTGGGGCATAATAATATCCCAAGTGGAATTGATGTAGATAGTAGGTATATGAAAATTTCAAAGGAGTTTCAGAATTTCATTTTGGGCACCGTACCTAAATTTAATCGCGTTTATTCCAAAATGTTTTTACGTAAGGAAGCTATTATATCTCTTGCCTACGGGGATTGCCTTGTGGGATAACCACACGCTTACCTTACGTTCTCGTAATGAATTTTATAATTTATTCTTCAATCTGAATGATCAGCTCGCATATGTTGCTGAAATTAGTATGCCAAGTAATTGCTGCTGTAGTAATTTGACTGATACACACAAAATACTTATACAATGACAAAATTAGTGAAAATAATAATAAAATTTAATTTTATAACACTAGATATTACTAACACCAACTAACAGGACTAACTATCACTAACAGTCCCTAGTCCTCATACCCACTATCGAACTGACCAACTAATGTTCTAATTAACTCTCTCAGCTAACCGGACTAACCATCCCAGTCATCCCTATTTGAGTCTTAACGCTGAACGAAATCCGTTGGGGATAGCTGAGCATGGGTAATATGGTGACATTGCAGAGGACATAGGTAATAGGTACGGATAGTAGTAGTAGTTTCCGTTGATAGTGGAAGTATGCTGACTGAAGTTTCAGAATAGTAGTAAGCGCTCCTTCGCTGCGACCCATAGACGTCCCACTGCTGGGCACGGGTCTCCCCCACAGACACTGCTACGGGACGTCTAGAGCATACTCCACCACGCTGCTCCAATGCGGATTGGTGGAGGGGTTAGTGGCCAACCCAGTGTCGAATGTTCTCAAGCCACCCGAAGGTCTTCGACAAGGCTTAACGACTGTTACCAGCATTGAAAACAACTTGGGACCGACGGCTTTACGTGCCCTCCGAAGCACGGTAGCGTCCATTAAATTTTTCCTCTAGCGGACACCCATCCACAAACCGACCGCGCCCGTCGTTGCTTAACTCTCTCGATCACATTGAATCGAAGCGAGCCATTAAGCTATGGACGCTACAGCGGTCCATACTCACAACAAAAAGGTAAGGTAAGTTAGGCCTGTAAGTAACTCACCAATAACCAATGCAGGGACCTTTTGGGCGGGGTTTACAGCACGGTACGATTCGCTCATTTGATCGCGTGCCTTTACGATGTCCACAGGTCTTTCCTCGAAGGAGATTCCCTTAAAGCGCAGGGCTGTACGCACACGCCAGGTACATGAAGACAGCCAGAAGCCGTAAAGTATGGCCCGGGTTTCCTTACGTAATAAATATAAGTATCTACAGTTATATTATAAAAAATAGGTTTCAAAGTCATCCCGATTCTTATTCATCAGAAAGTATTCTATTTAGTTTTTAACGTATATTTTGGTTCAACTAGTAGATAGTGATAGCGACCATCAGATCTGCACTCAATAAATCAATCGTACAAATGATCTTTAATAGTGTTTTGGCCATTGATAGTATATTTAACTCAGTGGTTTTGGCCGAATGAGGGATTGCAGAATCTTTGCATCGTAGGCAGGCAATACAAGCCGGCAAAGACATCAAGTAAATAGACATGCAGTTCAGAAAAAGTTTGACAGCGCGCTCGCCACATCTCGCGACGATAATGTCAAGCTACTACAATGAGTAGGGCAACACTGACGCAGACGCGAAACTCAAACGTATTCAGTTCACTTGTGGGATACAATACTTTTGACTTATTTCAGAGCGAACAAAAATAATAAAATTATTTTAAGGAATAGAAATGAAATGGAACAAGTATGGGTGTAGGTAGGTATTATTTATTTATTTATTAACTAGTGGACGCCCGCAGCTTCGCTCGCGTGGAATTAGACATTCACTAACTACAAAACCGGCAAAGTTTCATACTAACCTTACACATATAGTTTAAGCCCTGCGTTGATTCTTCTTTTTGACGCTTCTCCTTTTATATATACATAGATTTATTTGGTTTTATTTTGTGAATTTGCTAAAATATTATTAAGAAGGTGCAGTATGTACGGACAAAACCCGTCAAGTATTGTGAGTGCTGCGTGACATCTTTGAAAATGTAGGAGAAAATTACATATTATTATTAAATTGTATTGTAAATATTTGATTTTTGTGTTAAGTTATTGTAAATATTTGATTTTTGAAATTAATTTAAAAAGTGATTCAAGAAAATTAAAGATTTCAGAAACATGCAATCAAACTTTGACGTTGACATTTCATGACGTTTCTTTGTTAACATTTAGAACATTTAATTCTGGATCAAGAGAGACTAAAATGGTAAATTCTACCAGTTGGGTAGGACCTAAAGGTTGGCAACATTTTTATAAAGTATTAATGACATAATTGTGCTGTTGTCATATTATAGTACCTATTGCGGTTGTTTTAATCAATGGTTGCAATGTGGTTGCGGCTGTGAGCCGCTATAAATAGTTACTTATTAAATTCGTAATAAAATGAACACTTACTACAGCCATTCTTGTGTGAGATCTTGTGGAATAGCAAAACAAACAAACACAATAGCAAAACAACCGCGACAATCGAGAATTCACCGTGAACACCGAAGACAGAGTTAATCTAGTTTTCCGTCTACGAAAGATAACATTGCCCGCTGCAATTTTTCCTTGTATGCTCATAGATGGCGCTATTGCATGACAGATATATTATTATTACTAAGCCATGCAAACCAGTTACTCGGACAGACTACAGACTAGTAAACCAGTTACTCAAAGTAGATCTATTACTTCCATGAAGATAACAAATAATTGACAGATGCTGTTGGCCACAAGGTCCTTTAGTGATAGCCTAGCCTAACTCAGGGTTAAAACCGTTTGAATATGGAATTAGATCGGTTTTAATTTATGGGTATAAAGTGAAACCATGTATTTTCAGTTGATATAAGTAGATATATTTAATATTTTATTTACATGTTAATAGTTATGCCAACATTGACGCCGCAGATGCCATAACGACTACAAGGGATAAAGAATATTTAAATAGTACATGCTTTATCTAGACTTATTTCGATTTAATATATCATACAAAAAATGCTTTTTTTTCATAGAGACCGGACAGATTGTAGTGAGGCAAGAAGTGTATTCTTTCACACATTAAACATATTTTTCCAGAAAAAGTAACGAGGGTTGGTAACATACCATAAGTGTTATCTCATACAATAGCATAGACCAATACAAAACATCCTCTTGCTATTGTTTGTATACGGTAGGTAGCTACATTAAAATTTTCAGTTAGGTACTGGTATTAAAAGCAATTTATATGAGTAATGCTTTTATTCCGTTATTTCATGATATATTCTGGTACTAATGATAAGATTGTATCGAGTTTTATAAATAAAAGAAGAAAATTAAAAAGAAATAATAATGTTAATTATAAACTTGAATGAAACTATTATTTATATTTTATTGAAGTTAAGATTGAAATGTTACTTTTAATAATAATTTAGATACCTTCTTAGAGTAGGTAGATTATAATAATATTGTCGTCGCTTTATAGAGTCGCTCACGACAAACGTCATTATTTCAAAAATAAAATTGTGTGCAAGTATTGAGAAAATAATGGAAAATGACATAACTAACTAGCATACTACATATAATATTAAGATTTTTATTGTCTACTTTGCTTACCATAACTTTATTTAATGGGATTAATGTTTTAAGATAGCAATTGCAACCGATGATGTAGTATGTAACACCTATCCGCTGCCGCCCTTTGACGCCCTTGACCAAATTTTCTCACGACTCAGAAAGGGGCTGAGGAGTAGGTCCATTTAGTTTATGATTTTAATAAAAGCATTAGGTTATATAATATTTTTTCAGCTCGTGAGTAGGCATGAGGTCCAACGAAGTAATTAGGTAGTCACTACCCTATAAGCTTGTAGTAGGTATGTATAAAATAGTAAGTCCCTTTTTTTTAATTCGATCATCAGAGTCAAAGGGGACAAAGAACGACTTAACATTTATTATTAAAATTAGTCCTATTGTTGCATTTTTACGTTGAATAATTCACAAGATATTTTTTCTAAAAGCAACAGTTATTATGTATTTCAAATTTTCCTGTTATCAATTCAAACCATTTTATTACTGAATGATTCATGAGTGTATATTCATGGTTGAAATTACCGGCTAACAACTCACGTGTGATTTAAGTCGGAAATAGGCCGACTACGCCGACTTCAGTGTACAGTGTACTTTCATTCCCGAAGATGATCATCGTAATCGATCGAAACTAGTCGACCTATTTCCGACTTAAATCATATGTGAGTAATTCGGTAATGTAAACTATGAATTCAAACCATACATACACACTACAACTAAATAATATATTGTAATATACCGAACAATTTGTCATTTGGAGACCAGCCTTAATGTCCATGTCAACCCAACATTGCCTACATGTTTTTTAAAAATATATGTTCTGGACCAAAATAAACTTTATAATTTATAAGTTTTATTCAAGTTTGGGACCATCTTTATATTACTAGACAACTCAGATTAATGTGTTTGACCCTCGTCGAGCGCCACATGTCCCACCCCTATTTCACTCCTATAATAATTTCTGTAATAGTTTAGTTGTCATATTCATTTGAAAATCTCTAAACATAGAAAGAATGTTTACCTTGTTTAGATTACACCAAGGTACAAAAATAACTAAATGCTCACGTGAATTAATAACAGGGTTTTATTCGCGGAAATACACCAATGCCTGTAACACATAAACCTGCTTGCAAACCCACAGGTTTTTAATACTCTCATTTTTATTGTTGGTACTTAGATAATAATCTGGAGACAAATTTATCATTTTTCGTTTATTAGAACCTCGATTAAGTTGTAACGTATGTCGTGTTGTAGCTGATAGATGTCGTTTATCTGCGAGATTAACCCCATCGTAATGGTGAGCCAGGTGGTCTAATGAAGGAAGCCCTGGTTTCAGCCGTGAGGGCGCCCGTACCACCTCCGCTGTCGTCATCAGGGAAGCCGTAGAAAGCATGGAGATGTCTCCTGTGATGCAGTTCGTGACCCTTGTGGGAAAGACTCTGGAGCCTACTCCATAGCGAAAATATCCTCTTCTTAACTGTTTTCTTACTATCTGGTGTCTTGTCTGTAATTAAAGCGGATTATTGTTTTAGCTGACGCGGAAAATGGGTCGATCGAATCGATGGGGGATCGAAGGGGTTCCATTGACATATTATTTTGTGTAATCGGTCAAAAGGTGGTTTAGACTAATTTGGAAATTAGAGTCAAGTCAATCAATATCACATATTCAGCTGATACGTTAGACTGAACATTTAATATTATTTGGGTCATCTGCTGATAAGATAAGTTGTTCAAATTATAGCTTACCCAAATCGTGAGATTCTTTCTTACTTCCAGTCTCTTCTCTTTTCACATTTGATACATTTATAGGGTCCATTACTTCTCGATCATTTTCCTCCATATTATTGTTTGCTATTATTTCTATCGGAAGAGCATCAATCATATCATAATCTGTATTTTGGTCATTTTTCAAATATGCTAATCGTATCTTGAGTATCAATAGAGGACTAGTGGCAGCTACAACCTCATCTAAAATATCTTGCCTATTTTTGTCGCTACTTAGATTATTATCATTTGCTGCTAGCTCATATATATTCTTAATTACTTCATCTGGATCATCTGGGTCAGGATTCAGATTCGTATTAACTTCGTGTTGTCGATGCAGGTATTTTTGAAGTCGATCCAATTGTCTCGGGTAGTTGTGCCATTGTTCTTTTCGGTAGCCTTCATCATCATATTTACCGTCTTTATTGATGTTTTCATTGTCAACACCTTCGTTTCTTCGGTCTCTAACATATATGACGTTTGATTTTTCTGGTAGTAATAGTGGAGTATATAATTTACCCGAAGGAGTAATAGCAACTTTGTAAAATATATCATTTGCAATATCACTATTGCGAAGTTTGTCGTTTATACTATAAACTTTTGGTTTGCTTTCTGTTCTATCAAAGATTGGTTCCAATTGTTTTATTGATAAAATTGGAAGCACATCACATGTTGACAGTGCTACTATCGTGATGAGTAGTAGTTGAAGCAGGGATCGATATATCTGAAACAAATAATTGTATAATAAGTGTATATAAAATTATGCTAAATATAAATAAATTAAAAAAATATATTATTACAAACTATAACTACGCATTATAGAAAATCACAAGAGACAAACATTGGGTAGGATATTTTTGTATTATGTATATGCTTATTAGAAGGAGCTCTCGATTCCCATTTCCTGATGATCAAGTAAAATTGTTTTGAAAGTTTTGAAACATCCAAAGTTCGCGTATATTTAGAGATACTTTTACCTGAGTTTGCTTACTTACACCGTTTATGAGACAGTTATTTCATTAGAGTAACACACAATGACAGTTCAATTTAAAACTTTATTACTATTGGAAAGTCAATAGGTATCTTATAGGTACCTACCTATACAGACCAAAGACATACACATAGTATGTATAATACATACATACACACATTATGTATAACATCTTTTTTTATGGTTTTGAGATAGCAAATGAGCTTACAGCACCACCGTTCCGCTGCCGCACATGATAATTGTGACTGACTTTGAATAAGACTAATAGGGACTAGGATATTTGTAAGTCCAGTTAGCAGAGAGAGTTAATAAAAACATTAAATAGTTGGTCAGTTCTTTCGTGGTTATGAGGACTGGGGCAGGGACTGTTGTGATTGTGTAAGTCCTGTTAGCTTGTGTTAGTAATAGTCCAGTTAGTAATTGTTAGTAATAGTCTCGTTCTAATTCACAGATGTGGTGCTACCCTCGAGGACTAAGATGGTTGGTCCCCTCTAAAGAAGTGTAACCGTAAACCACATCTTTCTAACCGGACCGAGCTTGCCTTAAAAAACAATTATTATACAGTAGAAATGGTACTACGTACTCTCTACTCTATAACTCTATATGGAACCAATTAGGTTTCATATAAAACCTATTTGGTTCCCTATAGGCTCCATCACCTACGCTCTACCACCACCTACCCTATAGGCTCTACCATCTACTAAGAGGTTATTTATTTTTACTATGCTAATATTTTTTTCCGAAAGGGTGAAACATTAGAATTGGTGAAAACATTAGACGTTTGTGAGATACTTATGTGTCGAATACTTATTTATGTGTTTTAACTTTATTAATTCACCATGACATTTACAAATGCACAGCGGCATATACATAAAATATCGAAAAAACAAATGTAGATAATATGTACAATGGTGTAGGTATGAATGGCAAGGCAATCGCAAAATTGGGTCAGGTCAGGTCGCCTAACTTCCCCGTTCAAACAAATAATTTATATAAACCGAATATGTACGCGCGTTGTATTTACTATTATTTAAGAAACTCCTAGTCATTTGACTAACGACAGGGAATTAAATGAATGATTGAATGGGCCTAGAATACTACCTGTGAAACTTTTAACTGAGTATGTGAATTTAATTAAACAGTAGGTACATTTTTAGTATGAGACAACTGGCTTGCCCTATTTTAGTCGCGCAGTAGCCTGACCGAAGTAGGTGCCTAGGCCCATTACAACTTTTTTCTTTTTAACAGAAAAAAGTTGGATTGGGGTGCACAGTATGAGAATTTGTATCAAAATAAAAATAAATTATTTATCCTGTACATTTTCGAAGCAAGGCGTCGGACTTAGCCTCCCCAATGTGGCCGGGCCTTCCTGCAAAGGCCCGAGGGAATGACAACCAAAAATCATTAACCCTTACGATCTACGAAGGGTGTTCGTTCTTCGGCCCCATTATTGCGAATTAATATAAAACTAGTGTTCGCCAATTGTTCTAAAATAGATATTTGCAATTTGATTCCTCATTTTTAACTCTTTACAATACGGACGAGCTATACACCCTTATTTATAATTTAAGTTAAATACATACTATACCATTAACAACATCGTGGAAATCACAAACACGTACTTACGTTATGTTTGGTGAGGTGTATAAATAACGCGTGAAGTGACGACGAGAGTCCCCCCTCTATACTGTGGCAAAGTGCCGCAAACATGTCTTGCGGTGCGAGGGAGGGAAAAGACCGCTTAGCATTTAAATTAATATACACAAAAGACCAATTAAGTTATATGTGACATTTTTGTTGGTGTTAAATGTTTGCGAGCGGTAATTTTACGTAGTAATTATTTACTCGTAGTAATTGTGGGTTGGCCGTTCATCCACGAAATATAACTACCCCTACTACCCTCCGGTATCGCACTATTGTAAATACTAAACAGTGCCCTTATCTTAGTGCGGGATACAGATACATAAAGCTCCAGCTAGCTCCATTATTGGAGCTTATGCTTACGTAAAGGTTTTATTATCCGATGGATATAGCAAATCTGCACTCTGTCCACACAGGCAACGCCATAATATGCCCGAAATGGAAAAGCTTGGATTAATGACCATTAATATGACATTAATGGTCATTAGAGTAACGAATCGCTAGTTCTAAGTAACAGCAACAATAACTGTTACCGTAGTTAGTAAAGCCCTGCAAATTCTATAAAAAGGCCGTGGATTCAGAAGTCATTCTCCCAATTAGAAAAATAAATATTTCGACTCATTTAACAACGCATGCACGTTGGTTACCGAATGCGTAGGTTAATGAGCCAAGCTGATGCTGTGTATTTGGAAAATTAAATTAAATGATCGGGTTTTGGACGTGGTAATTAAGTGGTCGCATCGTTCTTTAATATCAGTTACCTCAGACAGTCACTTTTTAAAATCCTAAAGCCATCATAAAAATCATAAGAGTGGTTAGAAATATAAAATAAGTACTTATGCCAGAGGTAATGCAGGAACATCCTGAAATATTCATGATTAAAATAGCATTAATAACACTACGGTAAATGCTACGAAAAACGAAGTCTTTCGCGAGTTTATTTTTTTCCTCTTGTAGCTACTTACTTTAATTGAAGTTGCATTGTTGTGCTCATTTTCATTGCCTGTGTTTGTTGGTAAGGACGGTTACAGTTACATTAAAAATCATAATAGAGAACAACAGCTAGAATATTCTCAAATAAAAAGTAAAGATGTAAAGACATATTTCATTTGACTACGGTCAACTGGAATGATTTTAAACTATCTGCTATGTGTTTAGCCTAAATACATACCCACATTATACCATGCTCTTATTTTAACGATATACCTATTAATATAGATATAAATAAATAATATTTGTTCTGTAACCGTACAAATAGTTATTAAATTAATGTATAAAGAAGAAGCAAGTAAGATTAGTGGGGTGATAAAATACTTCACTGTTTATTTAATTTTACCCTCAAATTTCATTACTCTGACTGATGTATTATCCTGCCTTCATAGATAATAATAATTATACCGTTAAAAAATTTTTTTTTTTTAAAAAGCTTTTTAAAACTTTTTTTTTATTTTCATGCATTGTCATCGGAACCAAATATGTGTGCCAAATTTCAGCTCGATAGCTTCAGTGGAAGTGGGTGAAATATTGATTGCAAGATTCCAGGACATACATACATACACTGAGTTAAATATACTAGAGAAGCAAACCTCATCAGAATGCCTCAAATAAAGCGTAACCACTTTTTAAACGCGACGACGTACCTTTGAAATCACTAAATATTTGAATGTAAACATATATCTGTCTCATTTACACACGTCACAATAACAATACCGTCGCGTAGATTAGACAAAGATCGCAATATTAACATGCAGTGACGGGAATCGTCGGGACAGGGTTGCCTACCCATGCGAAGTTTTACCCAATTTTTTTAAGCCATAGAAAAGTTTTAGTACTAAATTAAATTAACTTTAAAATATTTGAATTACATATGTATTTCTTATTGAATGAATTAGAATGAATTAGATTGAATGAATTAGCTGTAAATAGAATTTTGATGATCTGAAATTAATGAAATCATACTCCGCTTTATAACATAAGTTTTGTATACAATTGCCTTTTAGACTCTTTTTTGTAAGTTTGAGTAAATAATTTGCTTTTGCAATACAATCTTATTTTTAAATATTTATAATTATGGAATCTATACTAATATTATAAAGAGGAAACATTTGTTTGTAATGTTAAAACACAAAAACTACTGGGCCGATTTCAAAAATTATTTTACCATTAGAAAGCTGCATCTTCACGTACATAGGCTATATAATAATAGGTATTATACATTTGTGTTTTTGAATGTATGTTTGTAATGTTTTCACACAAAACTACTGGACCGATTTCGAAAATTCTTTCACCATTAAAAAGCTGCATCTTCACTGAGTAACATAGGCTATATTACATTTTTTTTTAAATAGGGATCCTTAATAAAAATGCAATAATATTACCCAAGGTGTGAAAATTACCTAAAATATTCTTTAGTTCGCGTGCGCTGCGAAAACTATTGATGGTAAATAAAATAATGTAATACGACTTTGCAGAACACATCATTATTTACAAAAAGTGTCGCGATACCATATGTCCAACTACCGTAGTTATGCCACTATAACTACTTTTTTACATTTTAAAAGTTGATAACAGTGCCGAAAATAATCAAACCATTATTATTCATAACTTTGAATTAATCCATATCCCACTAAATGTTATTATATTAAAGACCGTTTCAATACCTGTTAAATACTTACTTAAATACTTAAAATGTAGGATATGTAGGTACTTTTCATCTCGGTGATTTCCACAAAAATGAAGTTCGAAGGACAAAATTCGATCGATAGTGTCTTTGAAGAGGGTGGCAACTAGGTGTAAACGAAACTATTGTTATGTCTAATTCCACGCGAGCGAAGCTGCGGGCTTCCACTAGTTTACTAATAAAAGGGAATGATCAACTAGTATTGAGGATATGTGATTTCCCGGGTGTATCGCAAATTCTTTTAATATATTGTAGGTAGCCAGTCTGTATCTTTTCTTAATAATCGAACTATTTCCACCCACTTATCACGGCGTGCTGCATCTTTAGGTACACTGCAACGTTGTTATTATTAAAAAATATATATATTCACTTATTCCATAATTTAAAATTCTCCCAGAATTGTGGGGATCTAAAACTAAGTTTTAAGTGGTCACACTGAACCTATATTTCAAAATTGTACAATTTATTTATTTTATTGCGTTTTTACGTAGATGTAAACACAGAAACCATAAAATTACGTGTGGAAAGTAATTCTAGTGGACTTATTAAGTTTTTGTGATCTTGAATCGCACTTTTTCACTGTGCATTTGCCCATTTTGAAAATATTTTCTGTGAGTTCAACTCGGCCGGCGTCACACAGAGTACTGAACTGACGTTAGCTACGATTAAGACCGTGGCCATAATTCCAGTGACAACGCTTTGGCGCGGTGATTACTAATCTAGTGGTAACATATATATCAATGCATACATACGAGTGAAGTTAAATAAAAGCTTTTAAAATAAATTTATTTTCTCGTAAACAGTCAGTTGATAAACTGGGTTAGCTTGTGAAGTACATTTCGACAAGTAATAAAGTGCACAAATTTGTGTGACCTGCAAAATGAGCAGAGGAAAGAAAATATTCGGTTTAGTTTTAACTGCCAGTAACGATAAATATTAATATAAACAAGTGGAAGATCAACATTTAATATGCCAAGAGTCTCCCAGATAATCGATGCCTTTTAATCAATAACTGTTTAAGGCGCCTAGTGGTGCAAAATGACCTTGAGAATCGGTGCACACATTCTCACAAACGACAACAGCGCCTCTAACGGAAAACCTCAGAACTACCTTACAGAGCATACAATGACATGTCATGAGGTACTGTATTAATCGCCTGTATAACCCGCGCAGATAGAGAATAGATCTGAAAATGGCACTTAAAATACAAGCACAACACACAACACAAGCAAGGGTACTTAAAACACTGGATTGTAAAATTTGCCTTTATTAATTGTGACATTTCAGAATCAGATTATAAAAATAAAGAACAATAGGATGGGAATGGTATCAAAGGTTTTATAAACCGCTTGGTCCAGCAGTGTCCTGGTCATCTGTACCCATTACTGGTTCAATTCCCTCCATGAATTGGTTAAAATCTTCCATGGACTGGTCACTTTCACAGTCCTGGTCTTCAGAGTCGTCACTTTCATCTTCGGTGTTGCTGTTCAATTACATCACAAAATGTCAACGTTCGTAACAAAAACTTAACGAAAATAAATAACAATCAAATGTAACGCAAACAAAAACAACAATATCAACGAAAACAACAATTACTCGGAGTGCGTCAAGTAGCTTAGAAAGCGAATCCCGACTGATTATTTGTTTGCAGCTCGTACTTCACTGTGTGAGTATAGACAGCGATAGAGAGTGAGCGAGAACGCATGCGAGAGGACGCCATTTTCAAATCTATTCTCTATCTGCGCGGCTTATACGGGGAAGTGTTTCAGTAGATGGCGTTTATTTTAAGTAATAATTGACCTAACAAAAAATTTATAGGAAGGTACGACAACGTAATGAAATTAGATTTATGCAATTTTTTTAGTTACTTAAAATAATAACAAAAAAAAAGTCATAAAAAAATAAAGAAAAAATTGAAAAAGAAAGGAAGTGTAACTGGAATTTGAACCCGAGTCTCTAGAGCGAGATTCTTACTCACTGCTAATGTCTATAATTTCCCCGTTATTGATATTATCTTTGGATTCTCTTTTCCTGTAATAAATACATATTATGACATATATAAATATTATTCGCTTTTTATTTCATTTGCATAAAATAATAACAAAAAAAAAGTCATAAAAAATAAAGAAAAAATTGAAAAAGATAGGAAGTGTAACTGGGATTTGAACCCGAGTCTCTAGAGCGAGATTCTTACTCACCGCCAACTCCCAACTACGCCATTTACAGTTATATGATTAGGGTTGAAAAACTGTGTACGTATCTATCTTTTTGTACTCTGCAAAACTGCAGAGAAAACAATGAAAATTAATAAGTGTTTGACAAAATTAAAATGCTTTTACCTCTTTACGTCATTCATATGTGTGACGTTTGCTTTATATGAATACTTTTGATTTATTTCCCATGTTTATTTACAAAATAGGAGTCCGTTTACGAATTTAAAAAATACATATACCGTTAAATTATTTAAATAAATCAAAAAATGTATTATCCAATCAATAAAAGTAATGAAATAACGTTGGAATCTTGCAGAAATTTTGCGGCAGAAAGCGCGACACGCCCGTCTAGCAAGAGGCCTGAGCCGCGACTGTCGGTACACGGCGTTTACTCACACATGCTCGCCATTTCTCGCGAAATATGTCCGAAAATGAGAACAAGGGTTTTTTGGAAATTCTACAAAGTGGATTTAAAAAGTGGTACAACCGAAATATTGTATTTATTGTGATGAAAAATATATGTTAAATTGAAAAAAAAAATACGTATTTTAGAAGGGATTTGATTGTTTAGAAGATTATTTTAGAGGTATCTTCGTGATTTTTTTCTATCGAGTCAAAATTAATGTATTATGTTTTGAAGACCATAGCAATATAACATATATCCCCAAGAATACCATATATTTTTTTTATTTGATTCTCTGCAATGGTTCGTGTGATATCTTGTTTATAAAACTCGCGTTTAGCCTCTGTAGTCCTCTTAATTACATTGAGATGAATCAACCGTCTACATCTTCTAGTGTTTGTGCAAACAACATTTCAGTACATTCATTCCCTGAACGAAGCGATAGCTCACATTTTCTTACAATTAAAACCACCAAACGCACTACAATTTTAACAGTATTGATAATGACGACAATTTATTAAACGAATGCGTAGTTCAGGAATCGATAGAGAGCATCGAAATTTCAAGCAGCATTATTTCTTCAATCTAAAGATAAAAGCCGCCGTTTATAAGGGAAACAATACTTGGGTTACAAGAAAAGATACGGCAGGCTAGAACAGATAGGTATACTGGGATTGATATATCAAAGGAAGATCTATTAAAACTCATTGTAATCACACTGCAATGGAACAAAAATCTAAAATAGTTTTAAGTGGGGATTTAAAGAAGAACCAGCTGCGTTGCACTTCGAATATAGGAATATGAAGTCTTGGGGTGATAATTCAATCTATTCAACATCAAAAATATTTCAATTCACAAACTAAGGAAGGATCAGTGCGATGTATGCTCTACTTTTGAGTTAAGTCTTTCGCAAGAGGACTTTAATAAAACAATAGAAAACTTGAAGGATAACCCGCACAATCTAGTGATATTTGTTGATGTGCAAAGTGTTCTTTTATCATTTCAGTCCCATTAGACCTGGTAAAGGATCTGATAAAAGGAAGGGGGTTCCTACTGTAAATTAAGTCATAGCATTTTTATATTAATCAAGTGGTGAAGTGCACAGTAAAATTAGCCATCCACAGGATTATATAATTCCTTCGCAACGAAGGCATCATCCTCAAGACTATCCTGAACTTTCAACATTGTAAGACGGGCTATTGGAAATAATTCAATCTAAGTTCAATCAATTGCAAGAACTAAAACCATTTATAGACCGTGACTACCGCCCACTTTATGACTGTCTCAAATTTAAATCTACTAGCTTTGAGTTACTGATAATTGAAGCAATGACGCCCCAGCAGAGCACTTGCAATTAGCGACAGCTAGAGCAACGAGGTAGTATAGTACAGGCAAAGATTATTCGTCGGTGGCAGAGATGTGACAATTTTATCGCACTCTCCGGGGAACACCCGCGGGGATCTAGTGGATGCAACAGTAGTAGTAGCTTTTTATTTCGCTTATTTACTGCTTATGGAATTGCGAGTAGCTGAGCCTTTCTATGCGCAGATGGAGACGTAATGTACCCGTTTTGTTCATACCTATGTACTCATACATATACATACTTACATTGACAATTTTTTCAGTGTTCTCAAAAGGCACATTTCATTGACATTATTCTCGTAATGAGTCAGGATAAGTTCCTAAATACTTACGTGTAACTAAGCAAAAGGTGCAAACATTTGATTTTATCTCTCCATGTTCATATGCAACGACGGGCGCGGTCGGTTTGTGGATGGGTGACCGCTAGTGGCAAAATTTCATGGACGCTACCGTGCTTAGGAGGCACGTAAAGCCTTCGGTCCCGGTTGTTTTCAATGCTGGAAACAGTCGTTAAGTCTTGTCGAAGACCTTCGGGTGGCTTGAGAACATTCGACACTGGGTTGGCCACTAACCCCTCCACCAATCCGCATTGGAGCAGCGTGGTGGAGTATGCTCTAAACCTCCCGCAGAAGTGTCTGTGGGGGAGACCCGTGCCCAGCAGTGGGACGTCTATGGGTCGCAGCGAGCGAGACTAATATAAAACAACTAGTATACAACAATGGTCCATATACCCGCGTTTCCTACATACGTACGATTCAAGTCATGGCGTCACGAGTATGTAAAATTGCTTTTTCCCAAACAAAGCGACGACGAAGGGATCTCGTTAAGTACAGTGTCGCGTGGAAAAGCAGTTTGTTCTTGAGAAGGTTTTTAAATGTGTTAAGGACACGTTCTGGAAGCTTAAGGGCTTTGTCGGCGTTTTTGTACTTGCATCATCAGTACGGATGCCAATCCCTTTTTTAGATAGTATGTATTTTTCTGAATATGTCAATTTCTTCAAAGTTTATGGGAGTGTAGCGTGAAAAATTAAATATTCTTTCACCAGATTTGACGAAGGAGCAAATCTAGCGAAAAAAAAATTTTTTTTATCGTGATAACCACGAGATGCCAAATTACAGCTGTCTACTAAGATTTGTTTTATTTTAGGACTGCGTAATTCCATAGATGTAGTTCGTGTGTAGGTAATGTTTATTGATATGCGCACTCGTGATCGTAGAACCAAATGAATTTTCAAGTGTTTCCGCAATGGCGATCAGGGCGATCTTGACAGAACAGCGAACGTGGCGTATCAAATGTAGCAAAACCTTCTTTCTAGTGTTCCGTGATCAAAACAGCACTTTACTCCAAATGTCTGATGGGAGATAATACAATGGCCACATTCATTCATGGTAATCTGCACACTTAAAATAAAATATCTGTACTACTTCCAGTGGATGCACAATTTTCCCTATTGCGAAATAACAACTGCGAATAACATACTGGAATACGAGTGATTCCTCTCGGAAAGGAATTCAAATACTTTTAAGAGCGGTTTTAGAGATAAGACCCCGCAGGCGATATCATTACTCGTCTATCACTTTATTTGTCTTGGGAAAACGTGTATGTTCTTTTCCATTGTCTTCAGTATACGTATAGCCATTTAATTCAGAGCGAGATGTTTTTTACGTGATTAGTCGAAAGCTCTTTGAAACAATAGAGAATGGTTTGGTAGCGTTTAGGTAAGTGCGATTGTTAAGGATAATTAGAATTAATTATAATTACTCTTAGACAATTTATTCAGATAAAAAAAAGAAAATAAAACAATAAAGTGTAACAGTCTCAATCTTTCTCACAATCCTATCTTTTTTAGCATAAATTAAAAAAAAATTTTAGCCTTACCTACTATCAATATATTTTATGTAAGAAAACATAATTGTGTGTCTAATTATTCAATTTTTAGACAATACCTATATTAAAATTAAAACTAAGTCTAAAACTATAAATAAAACACTGTGATATGGTGCCGAAAACGCTGTTCGTATTTCCTCGCTACAGCGATAATCTCGCTGGGCGAGGAAACTGCCAGCCAACTGTCCAATTATTTTTTTACAAATATGGCCAAAATTTATGTGCACATGGCCCCACGGGCTTGGCCCGTATTTTAGTCTTCAACTACAACTCCAAAATCTTTAAAGATATAATTTGAGCCCAGACTCATGTACCAACTTTTGATGATTATTTTTTTCCGCAGACTCAACCCTGGCTGGCTGCATGGATATGCGATCTCTAATTATAAAATTACTGATTAAAACTTTCATGTCGTAAAAACGGGATAGTAAACGTCCAAATTATGAAGATAAATAATTTGCACTCATATAATGCCATATGCACGACCAATATTACCTTGCCTAAGGGGACTCCTTTTTAATAATATGTATTAGTTATTATTTTATATTTTTTTAGGTTTTTTAGTTTTAGGTTAATTTTAAAGTAATTATAATTAGAAATTACTTATTATATTATAATTTTGTCATTTCTTAATTATATGAAAAATCTGTATATATAACCATAGAGTGACCAATGTAGTCCGTGGTATTACTACTTAGGACGGAGGATGCCGTATACATTCGCATGTTGTTGTTATAACGATATTTTTTTGAATAATCTTCACGATCGTTTCAAAATGCTATGCTATATGCTATAAAATTAACTATGCTATAAATTTCCAGCAGCGCGCGTAGTAAAGTGAAACACTTCAGTGCTGAAAATCACTACCGAATTTTTTTATTAGATACTGGAGAGCGAAATACATGTTCACTTACACGCAGCTGCGGTTGCAATCACTGTCCGTATATCGGACATAGTAAACCAAGTCTGCGATGTCGATAAATCTATTTTACGACTGGGAACTGGGGAGTGTTTTACGATTTTTATAACCGACTCTTTGAGTATCCCCGCACTTGTTTCATGTTATTAAACACCTAAAGGGCGATGGTACACGGTTGTATCTATAGTTTGTTAGGTTAGTATTACCTAAAGGGCGATGGTACACGGTTGTATCTATAGTTTGTTAGGTTAGTATTATACTTATAGGTCTATAGTTTGTTAGGTTAGTATTATACCTAAAGGGCGATGGTACACGGTTGTATATAGATACAACTATAGAGTTTGTTAGGTTAGTATTATACTTACTTGGACCTTCATTAAATAATAGATTTAAATGCGAATGTTTTTCTGCTTATTGTTAAATTATTAACCGGTTCTATTAGGCATCCAAGGTTTCTACAGCACATGTTGTTTAATAAAAAAACTCGACTGCAAAACCTAGTATAGGTAATAATTAGGAATCCAATACAATATAATTTATTGCACCAGAAAAAGAACAGAAAAGAAAACAATAAAGAAGAAGATATTAGGAATATTAGCGATAATGGTTGTAAACTAACATTAAATAGTTATACCTATATCCTAAACTATTTTTAAAATGAAAAATGATCTAAGAACCTTAAAAAGATTAGGTGGTCGTATTTTTTGGATTCATTTTCACAATATTCTTGTTGTCGCTGTGAAGAATCTTGGTAACTGTTATGTCATTTCAGTGACACTCGCAAGGTTATGACGAATCGTTGAATCATCAAAACCGCCTTACGCGTTTGGTCTCTAGAACGCCTCAGAGGAACAAAACATTTTCACGAGATAATTTTTTAACGTTTCACCCATTCGATACTTAGATATTATATCAAATATATACATGCTGAACATATGATATAACTTTTCGATCAACAGTTATGACATAAATGAGTTCATAGCTGTGGTCCTGTATACTCTTCTTATATTTCTTCTTTCTTATTATAGGCTTACTAACATTCAACAATCCTCATAATAAAAAAGCAGGTGTAGGTATATTTGAATGAATATACCTATTTTAATGATAAAATATCATATCATTTCACTGGGATCGGCAATATAGAGACGCCATAATTATAACTGTATACGGTTGAGGGATTTCTCCCTCGACTAGATGAGGTTGCACTTGATTAAATTTGGGAGGGTCAACCAATTCACGAGCTGCCTACCACTCTAAAATAAGTGAGGAAGAGCTATGTAAGCTTATTTTAGGTAAATCAATTTCGCCGCCGCAGATTGGTTGTACCTAATACACGGGAGTCAATCATCATTTAAATCATGATTCACAGGTCATTGAAGAGGATGAAACGACTCCAATGCGAGAAGCAATTTACAGGCTGTCACCGTAAGCCGATAAGGTTCGCTGATAATTTTTTTCAGACCGCAGAAAATATTTTTATAGACTCGGTGCGAAAATTAAATTTACAAATCACGAAGGCTAAACATTTTATTAGATAGCGATCCTGTAGCTATTTGGGTGGTTTATTGTATTCCTATGTGATTAGTGCTTAAAGGATAAAACAATTGGTCGGTAGTGTGTTTGAAACACACACACACACACTCAAACGTGCATAAGTTCTACATAATTATTTGCACTGTAAATTTTTAGCCGCACCACATAATACTTAATAGTGCCGAACTACAATATCTGTACTACTTACCTACCTACTAATTTAAGTTTCTAATTTTAAGTCACTATTTTTATATATTATATATATAAGAAATAAAGTATCTTTAAACCGAAGCTGTGATGTATTTATTTCGAAAAAACCTTATAAGGCTTGTGTATTCATAATTGCCAAGTATTTTTTTCCAGACTTTTTTTTTCGTGGTACACAACACATTTTTTATAAAGCTAAAAATGACGCCCAGTGCCAGGCCTCGCTGTTTTAATTTCAACGATGCGATGTCCCATATATCAACGTATCTATTTGAAACATGAGAATTCTATACATTGTTTTTCGAATTCCATTTAATATATGTACACATTCTTCACATGTGACATTTAATATACGCATTCTATCGCAGGTGAAATAAAAAATTAAATATCAAATAAATATTTTCCATTTTAAAAGTCTTTTATTTAAATTCACTCGTATGTATCTATGTATGTATGTCCTGGAATCTTGCAATCAATATTTCACCCACTTTCACTAAAGCTATCGAGTTGAAATTTGGCACACATATTAAGTTCCGATGACAATGCATGAAAATAAAAAAAAAGTTATATATGCTTTTTAAAAAAACAAAAATTACAGTATAATTATGTTTGAAAACGTTTTGCTAATAAGTATTTTTATTTACGACTATTTTGACCGCAGCTTCGTCCGCAATTATAGCGCCTGTTGACAGTTTGCGAGACACATTTTTAATAAACGTGCAAATCATCCCAAGGGAACATTACAAAATATTTGATCGAATAACTATGTTGGTAGGTATGAGTCCTACTTACTGTATCCATTCGTATATCACAGTCGGGATCTGTATGCTTAGGATAAAAAGGGAAACAACCAATCAAATACAATAAAAAGTAAATAAAACGTTATCGCGGTAACCACCCGAATAAGTAACGACCCGCAAATGATCAAATCAAAGCATATAAGCTTATGTAAGTAAGAAAGAAAAAGTTTTATTTCTACAAAATGCAGCATACAAAAACATTTAAAAAATATACAGACTTAAAACAAAGAAAGCAAAAAAAAGCTACATTATGAGAAAAACTAACGCACTCAGCTTTGCCGCTGATAAACGATAGTAAATATAACGTAACATCGTGCCTGTATTTCCTCAAAGAGGTAGGGCATTAGGACATGTAAATAACGAAATATTTCGATACAAAAGAATATATATTATTTTTTTCCCGATAAAAACCGATAATTATCGGTTTTTGAAATATTTTACAAAATCTTTCGCTTATGTGTAAACGTACTGAAATATAGTTACCTAAAATAAGCCTGAATCATAAGATAAATTAAAAAAAAATCTCTGTTTTAATCAACGGTATTATTGTTAATCAAATTCAATATTACAAAATAATCAAATCAAAATTTTCACACTTTATAGTTTTTTAAACTTTATACTCATTGAAAATACAATAAGGCAGAGAGGAACTTTGTAGATTCGCTTTGGCACTGAATACTTAATAGTGTTCAGGCTAAAATGTTGGTTACTTTTGTAGGTTGTCTTTGTTTGTAGCATTTGTAATTTATGCTCGATAGTACGAACTAGCTTTCGATGAATAACTTCGACCATAACCCACCGTTCAAAAAATTCAATTAAAGCAATTACAAAATGAAATTTCTCATTTACTTTACGAAGTATCAAATTGAATCACGATTGCTAACACAGTCTAAGCCCTTATGTTCGTCAACCTTTTCATTTACCTCAAGATTATGTGTTTAATCACTTTGTGAAGTCAGACACCGCGGTGGCTCACGGATTTGAGTTGAGTGAGACAATCCAACTTTGATTACTTAGACCACGTCATGTTTATGTTCAATATTGCTTTACTTTGTCTATTGTATCTACCAGCGCCTGAGTCTATTTAAAGCAAATACGCCATGTTTAATTAAATCACCCTTCTTTAGCCGTAAGTTTAGTTTCACCTTATAGCTACATAAGTTCCTACTGAAATCTGAATACAAATTATGATCCGTTGAGTTAGGCCGGCTTAGTTATTAGTTCCATAAGTTACCGATTTATATGAAACTTTGTACAAACCTGTACTAAATCCATGGAACGAATCAAATATACTGTTCATCTCGAAAAGTCAAGAGGTTTCCTGGAAAACAGGATGAAAGTTTGCATGGATTTATTCTCAAATGTTGTCTGGTAAATTTAAAACTTACAGCAAATGTTTGTTATTTACATTAATAGAATATACTACGTGTTTCTCCGTTTTTCTGTATTTTGAAAATTATAAAAAAAAACGTTTTTTCCAGTAACTTTCCTTCGTATTCGTAATCCATGTTTTTCTCCTGGATTTAAGACGAATGAAACATCAATGTGTTTTTAGGGATCCGTACCCAAAGGGTAAAACCGGGCCCTATACTAAGACTTCGCTGACCGTCCGTCCGTCTGTCCGTCTCACCAGGCTGTAACTAATGAACCTTAATAGTAGTTAGACAGTTGAAATTTTCACAGTTTCTGTTGCCGCTATAACAACAAATACTAAAAATTAGTTAGTACAAAATAATTATAAACAAATACAACTTGTTTATAGAAAATGGTAAGGGGCCTTTAGTGCGCGAGTCCGACTCGCACTTGGCCAGTAATTGTACCACAAAGAGTTAAAAAAAGTGAAGTACCTACAGTAATTATTGTAAAGACGTAACATGAAAACACGTTGCAGGACTTTGACCAACTTAATAGTTTTAAGTTTACATTGCATTGTAGTAGGCGTTCTCGGAAATAATTCCCGTATCCCAACTCTTTGTTGGGGATGGAAATTGTTTGAATATTTCTTATATTTCAATAGAACTGTTTCTTAAATGTTTACAGTTGAATGAATAAAAAAAATTCAAAATTAAAGCTAAATGTCATATTTAAAAAAAAAAACTAAACTCTCAGTAAGTATAGAAACTTGAGTAAGTATATGTGTATTGTTGTGTATGATTTTGTATGTATGTAATATGTAATGAATATAATATTATTTTTATTTATAAAATAATATTATATTTTTTACTTTAAATTTAAACCGCTTTTGGTGGTTATCTGTTTAGCCCAATGGTTGGCTAGTAGAGAATGCTTTATGCATTAAGCTCGCCATTTGTACCCTGTACCCTTTGTATTGTATGCGGTTCAATAAAGATAAATAAATAAATAAATACTTACACGAGTGTTCGCATTTTGCAGTGTCATTAATCATTCTATACTTGACTTCTTTCGTCCTGACAGTGAACAGAATTTCCGTTCAATTTACTCAGTGTGGTTTAATATCGATCTGAAAGATCTTTCATTATTCCTTATCTGGTGTTAGACGAAGAGCTGTCTATGTCTTGGTGTCTATAATTTATGATATTATTATGAAGTAATATCCCCTTGGACCCGGCCTTTTAGGCTTAATTCAATATCTCAATCCCATTTAACCCTACATTATTCAATCAAGATCATTGGAGGGTGTAATATTTTCTAGAATTAGTACTACCTACTACACAATATATTCCGCAAAAGCAATCATTCCTGCAGATTTTCCGTACCTACTAAGTACTTTACAAACCAAATTTCTTAGCGATCAATGTTATTTTTTGTTTTTTGAGTAAGTATATAGGTATATATTGCTAGAGATATCGAACTACCTTCGGTAAGCTTGGCTACGTAATTTATTGTACTAACTTAAATACAAGTTAGTCCTACAATAAATTACGATTAAATTAATGTATATTTCTTGTGTACGTGTGTATGACAGTGAACTCCTCCTAAACGGCTGGATAGATGTTGATGAAATTTTTTGTGTGTGTTCAAGGGGATTCGAGAATGGTTTAGATTCACAATTTGCTCCACTGGAAAATGTTTTTTAAACACGATTTTAGTAATTTTTTTTACCCGTCGTTCATGTTCGTGAAGAGTCGCGACACTTTGACATTTCATTTGGCAGAACAACGTTTGCGTGGTCAGCTAATTTTGATATAAATAATCTCAAATTGAAACCAAAAATAATAATTCGACCGTTTCTTAATATAAACGAACAAAAGGGATTTTATTTTCACGGTTTTATATACCTACTTACAGAATAACCGTTATCGTTATCGTGAAGCCATTAGGACCTCTTTGGGAGCATTCCCTTTTCTTGTTGGGTGATCTCTTGTGGCTATTTTTCTAGCACAGGTCAAATGTCAGGCGACTGTGTTTTACGACAACTGTATCGGTCAATTTTGCTCGATAAATTTTGCTAGACCCACGCTCCTAGTTTTATAATAGTAACACACAATAATAGTATAAATAGTAGTATATTTGGTTGTTTGTCTATATAAATCAAATACCTATATCGAAAATATTGGTTAGATTCGGGTATTATCGGGAGAAAATCACAATAGAAGGGCAGGCAAGGTAGATAGGTAGGTAGTAAAAAGCGTGTAAAAATCTCCCTGGGTCGAAAAAGTTCGCAAGAATTATCACATTAGAACGCTGAAACATTTTTTCGTCCCTTTTCGAAACCTCTCAGAATGTTAAATGTCTTTATTTGGTCCAGAAGAAAGAGTTTCCGCCAAGATAAGAGTACCTATTGCAAGTTTTTGGCCAACTTACGCGTTCAGGCAAAAAATAGATGTATTCTTACAAAAATAAAAACATTCATTTGACTGACTCTTTATATATTCATATTTTAGAATGGTTTAGGTATTGGAAGATGATTAACCGCCTGTCTAGTCGTTAACTTAGGTCAAATATATTAAAATTGATTAATGTTCTAATAAGGCTTTTCAGTTTTTTGCCCAAATAGAACAATTTTAATATCATAAATACCAGTCAAAGCCAATACCTAAATAATTATACTGTAAAAAAAAATTTTTTTTAAAAAGCTTTTATAACTTGACCTTGAAACCTAATCGTGGTCAAAGTTCATTACAAGACTTTACCACAAGTGCAAACACGACTATGATACGATATTCCATCATGAAGTTCCAGTTAATATCTTCCGGCTCCATCATCAGATCAGTTCGACAGTACCATATTATTGCATTGTCATCGGAACCTAATATGTGTGCCAAATTTCAGCTCGATAGCTTCAGTGGAAGTGGGTGAAATATTGATTGCAAGATTCCAGGCCATACATACATACATACATACATACGAGTGAAGTTAAATAAAAGCTTTTAAAATAGGTAGCCAATACCTAGCTTTGACTGACACGAGTTCTATTTCTAAGAAAAATAACGCTCTAATTCGGAATTATGCATTTAAATTGCGACGTCACCCATAGAAATTGGAATAGTGATGTTGTCAGTTCGTCTCGTCACTCATACAGTCACAGCCTTTGTACGCGCCACCAAGTGTCGGTCGGGTAATCTTTCTTATTATTTACTAGCTGTTATATATACCCTGTACAAGATAGCTTGATCTTTTTGACAGATGTAATTTTTTCTGATCGACATAACTTTGCAATGACGAACATATTATTTTCTTAATTTAATGATTTTAAAAATTGTACTCGCATTACTCTGGTTCCTTTATGTATCTTTTAATCGTGGAACTGTCTCTATTCCTCCACCATAAATTAAATGTGTCATGTATGATAAACAACTCATTGTTAATTCCCTTTGACCACGCGGGCGGAGCCGTGGGTAAAAGCTAGTACCTACTGTAGAAACGTTGGTTGATAAATGTTACCTCTTATAATATAAATTAACAATATATAATAATGATAACATACAGCAATATTGGTACAGTATCTCACAATGGAAGATAGGACGAACCCTCCATAACTAGACCGAGCAATTTACTGCAGCGTGTCGTGCGCGCGGTCCGTTGTTTGTCCGTCGCTAACACGGCATCCTCACATTTGTTCACCTTTCAAGTTTAACTAGGTAAACAACGTAATAACAACCGGACGACGTGACGCGAATAGTATTTGCTATAATTAAAACAAGTACCTACCGACACTGGATACCAATAAATGAAAATTGTGAAACAATGAACGAAATTGAATTCGTTTTTATTTTATTTATTTCACTATAGGTTTACCGATGATTTCGTTCTTTAAAAAAACAACATGAATTAAATATACTTAGTTGAATTTATTTTAATATGCCTATTTAAAAATCGTACTTCTGTATATGCTTGATAAATATGCCTAGCCTCAGCAATTATGACCATCTCCGTGATGAAAACAATTTTTAGATTTATCTAAGTAGGTACGTTTTATGGATCGATTAAAAATAGTTTTTAGTATTCCGTACCAAAACGGTGACAAACGGAACACTATCTATTAATATTGTAGTCCGTGCTATTAATAAGCCTGTCTGTCTGTGTCAGGGTCTATCTCTTTTAGGGAAATTAAATACGTGAAATTTTCACTTACAATACTACCGCTAACACAACAAATAAAATAAAAGTAAAAAAGTTCGATCTCAAAGGGATTGCCGTCCAAAAAAAACCTTTATAAAATTGATTTTTCAAAAATCGCTCGGTTGTACGGAACCCTACATGAGTGAGTCCGATTCACACTTAAGCAGATTTTCCGATTGGACCGAGCAAACTTTTTAAGCATTGATCACGAGAACAGTGTAACAAGCTAGTTTAGAACCTACCTAAATTATTTAGAAACATCTCAATACAATTACTGTTACGAAGACAGTGATGTGGGTTAGTTCTCTGTATATGAGGCATTTATTCAATTTGTATACAAAATATCATGTCCTTACCCTATCTACTCTAACATAGGTGCTGTTAATATTGTGTCGACGAAAAGCTACTTATAAACTATTAATCTCATCACTAAACACTCATGCTTGAAGTGTGTAACTATGTGTTTGAATATGTATGTGTTAATTCTAAATTCATGTTAAAACAACGAACAACGATAAGAATATGTCTGGAGATACTCGTAACATCATATGGCTGAGGTGTGGAATACAATACAATACTTCTTCACCAGTTAAATTTGGTCTCATGGTATAAATGGGGAGTTGACGCTGTATTTATTGCCTTAAACCGGGCACAAATACATATTGCGAACTACCGCTGTATTAGAAAAATCACTGATAGAAAGTGATCAGCGTGGCCTATCGACACGGGCAACTCCGTAGGAGTCGCCAGTGTGTCGCCACTGGTCCTGGTCCAGACGCCTTTTTGCTATATCCTAACTTCTTGCCTGCGTTTCTAATAAGCGCCCATCGATTAGGTTGACTGATGATTTAGTACTATCTGGGTAGAGTTGAACCGAGTTATTAAATCCTTATTACGACTGTAGGATACGTTAAGACTATTGGATATTTTTAACGCGGGCGAATCCATTCACTGTTGCCGCCACCATTATGACACCATTAGCGAATTACGCATCTCTTTTTCAGAATTCCATCGTATTTCCCCCAATTCCACATACCTTTTAATGTTGGGAGCTTCGAGCGTGGGAAATGCGAATCTGAGGAGCACCAACAATTATTATAGGGCGAGATGTCCCTTTGATCTGGTGAAGCTTACTTAACGAAGTGTGAAGGCACTCATGCCGCTTAGAAAATGATGTTGTATTTTCCTTACAAAGAGCGCGGCCGACTGCACGTGTTCTATGGCGCTGGTTTTATTTAAGGATGGGACTGGACACATGAGTGAATAATGTTTAAAGGAGTGAATTTTCATACACTAATTTATGGAGACATACCAAGTAATAAAGATATGTAATGTATGAGTACCTACCTAATAGATCAAGGAGACTCAAACATCATTTTGATAGTTTGTTTCTTTGGTCTTTTTGATTTTGGAAGTTAATTATTTTAATATTTGCTATTATTATAAATGTGGGTGAACCAATCCTGGCACTTGATCCCTTGCAAGATTTGCTCTTAACATAGGTACTTATATTTTAGAGGTGGGACCTTAGAACAAATGACTTGTATAAAAACAAACTGCTGAAGTTTTCAATGCTTTCTTTCTTGACTTGAAACACTAATCGCATCTATTTATTGGATGTTTTATAGGATTTATAATGGCCTAATAACTCAAATACAAAAGATATTGTATATATACCAGTTTAAAGTTGCAATACACGCGATCTTCAGATGCCTCTACTCTCACCACAGGGGTCAATTTATACTGATGGACTAGCGAAGTGAAAGCTATAGACAGAAATATTAAATGTAATTAATATTTGGATAGCTCACAATAAATCCTACTAATAATATTATAAATGTGAAAGTTTGTATGTTTGGATGTTCGTTTCTCAATCACGCAAAAACTACAGAATGGATTTGGATGAAACTTGGCACATAATTATGCGATAACCAAAGATTAGCACATAGGATTATTTTCAACGCGGAAATGTTTCCTTGGGATGTTTCGCACGTTTTCATCAATCAAGTAAGCAAAGTTAAATTAATTTATGGAATCATTTAAAGTCATTGTGTCACTTACAACTAATTCAAACCGTTTCGGTCTCATTTATGCGAGGGCACAGGTGCCTTGCTACCAGGAGCAATTATTGTTAAACCTCATGTCTGTTACGACGACTCAACGATGAGTCTTATACCTGCTAACAATTTGTACCACATTCACCCGAAATAATTTACTGCTGGGTTTTAGGGTTCCATAGCCATCAAGAACCCGAATAGTTCACCACAAGGTTCAAATTATGTGGTATCACCACGTCCGTTCTTACGTTCGTCCGTCTATCTGTCCGCGGCCTATTCGAAATAAATAGTTGTAATGTTTCATGGTGTAGGTATACTAATTTTATATAATTATTAGTATTATTAAAGAAAATGTCGATGTAATGGTACAAAATCCATAAGGGAAGTGTACATATAAATACTGTAAATATTTTTATTTTTCACGTGTAGGTCCAAATTCCATGCAAATCTATGCTAATCTTATCCCGTGCATAATTAAATTAAAAGACAAGCTATCAAAGTGAGGTAGGCTTTTTCAAGTGACAATAATTCGACCAATCCGATTTCAATTCAATTTAATTTCGACCAAATAACAAAGAATAGACAAAGAGGAGAAGTAGATAAATATAAATCTTGTACAAATTCCATTGCAAAATAATTAGTTAGTAGACGTAGTTGTATCTTTTGGAGAAATGTATTATTAGTTTATTATTAGAAAAAGTTCCTTCATTCGCATAATATGATAATAATATCTGCAAACTACGGAACTCTACAATCCGCGGAGCCCGACCGCCACTTGCCCACTTTTATTATATCTGGTTGTAAAAGCGCGAGACTCGATACGGGATATCGGGCACGGATCAGCACTCAACCCGACCCTTCGGCAATTTTGACGAAATGTGCGGGCTTTCCATCATGTAAGTAGGTCTAACCACGGGTAAACATAAAAAAATCTGTTCGAGTTTTTTTATATCGCGTAATCGGGGAAAATCCTCAAGAAGCAGCGAGATAGAAATCCTATTACTTTCGGTTTACCATACCGATATCAGTTTACACCTTTTTGACGATTTCATTTACGTAATCAAACACCGACTATGAGCCTACTTAGATGTCTGTCTCGTCAACGTCTCGTGTTTTCTATACACAGTAGGTGCCTAGATAACTTGTATTGAGTGCATGTACCTAGTATCTAGTACCTACTGACGTTCATTCATTAGTTGATTAAATTCATGCAAGAAAATTACTTAATGCTCACCCAAATAAACCGTACATACTAATTCTTAAATTATATTCTAATATAAGATTAGTAAATCTATTTTAGTTATAGTGTTTTGGTCTTACTCAAAATTTCTAACATAATTTAGCATTAGATTGAAATATTGACAAGCTCTTTGTTTGTAGCTAGGTATTATAGGTTTATCTGTTATGAATAAGGTGGTAAAATATATACTATATTTGTATGTATATACAGTTAACATTGATTAAGTACTCATATTGAAACACGAAGTGAAAGCTTTGTAGGTACCTTATTTTAATCCTATCAAATATTAATCTTAATCTTACTAAGAGTTGAAATTTTGAGGGAATTCGGAATTAAGTAGCCCCCCTCTATCCGGGCTCTAGTAGATCCCCTCTATCCGGGCAATTGCTCCAGGGGTAAACCCCGTCGGTGACTTCCCCGCTGTTGATCGTGGGAGCCAGTAGTTAGTCGCGCGCGCGGTACGCGTTCGCGGTTCTACTAGCCGTTAGTCGCTAGTTCCCCCCTGATGGTCGGGGGAAGAAGGTCCAACAGCTCTCTAGGGAGCGGTCAGCCTTCAGGGGAATGCGCGTGCAGCGGCGCTATCCCCCTTAGAAATCATCGTTGATCTAGTGGTTTCAAGCGCGACTGCTAAGTTAGAGGTCCTGGGTTTGATCCCCAGTCGGTCAACAACTAGGGATTGAGTTTTTCTAATTAATGAGTTTTTCTAATTTGAAATGCCCGATAGCAGCTCGGTGTCTGGATTTGTTCCCGGGGTGAGTCTTAGCCTTAGCCCCTATTAGGTACATGGGACCTTACAAAAGTGGGTTGACTACACACCTCTACCTACCCCTTTGCGTAAAAAGGCGTGATGTTATTATTATTTATAAACTGGCTTTCGAATCACGAATATTTTTTTTTTATGAATATTTATATTTTTTATGCAACAAACTAAAAAGGTCGCATGAAGACGATATCAATTCGATTGATGCTGAATATGATAGCGGAAAAGGCAATGTTGATTCTAAATAAATTTACCTACGGAGACGGTCAGGCGGCGGTGGCTTCATTCCAACTCAAATGCAGTTAGTTGCAATCTCTACCAAATCAGCTGCGCAAATCTCATTGAGCTCACTGATTTGTGCCCGAGTGCCTGCTTGCGATTATTTAATGCAACCTACCCAGCAGTATTTTTTCAATGTATAAACCTTTTCTCCTATTGTAAAAATCATCGCTTTTCTATTAGTTATCAGCTGTTTCATCTCAACTGCATTAACGATTCTTCAGTGTGTTTTTGTTGTAGGTAGGTATATTTATTATACTTTTATTTATCTGTGCCCGTATATTAAATATATCTTTAAAAAAACTATCAGGGGTTATCAACAAAGATCGATACAAATTCCAAAAATTACAAACAAACATATATTCTGTTTTTGTCTACCATAATATAATGAAATAAAACGTATCTTGATGAAAATCTGGCTTATTGTTGACCGCCGGACAATACGGACCCATGACAGTACCTACCTTATCGCTAACCGTAATTCAAAACGGTTTTTTAAAATAGCCTGAGTACCTACACTGAATGTAGTACGCCATATACAGAAGAAAAAATAGGCATATTTTACAATACAAAAACAATTTCTATTATAAAGTACCTTTTTAAATAAGCCGCTAAAAAAAGGATAATTTTTCAACAACAAAACATAAAAAGTCTAGCCTGTGGACTAACTCAGTTGTCCTACACGCTAAAAACTTGTACCTACCTTCACTGGGCGACACGAACTGTTATGTTAGTTCCTAGCTACCTACCTAGATATATACAATACACATAAGAATTGAAAGTTGAATGTTTTAGTAGATAATAATCGGCATGTTTCATTGTATATGTATTTATCTATAACTGCATGTAAAATTACAGAATACATAATATATTACACTACAGGTAAATCTACAAAGTCATCGGCTTGGATTAAATAAAAATACTTTTGATATTACTGTGTGCGGGTTGTGTTGTTCTGCTACATTAGTCACAATTTTGTCAATTAATAATAATTAATTAATCCATGCTTTAATCTGAATTGACATAGGTAGTATGGAAAATTTTGAATAATGAAATTGATGCAGATTGGTCTAAGATAAATTAAAGACTAAAGTAGAGACAGGCGTAATTTTATTAGAAATACTCGTAATGGATCAATTATTGCTTGAGTTCTCATTATTTGATTTCTCTAATTGACTTTTAAATAGGTGCCTACTAGACTTAAGTTCTTTGTATTAAACTGAGAATACTTGTGACAGACGATAAGTGAAATAGCTCTATAACCATTTTTGAATTGCAGTTTTTAAAAGCTTTTGCTGTGCTGGAATCTTGCAATCAATATTTCACCCACTTGCACTGAAGCTATCGAGCTGAAATTCGGCACTCATATTTTGGTTCCGATAGCACGAAAATAAAAATAAAAAGTTATAAAAAGCTTTATAATTTTTTTTTTAAATATTATATAAGAAGTACCATGTTAGGATTTTATGAATTAAAAGTGATTTTTTGAATAAAAAAATTGATGTTTTTATTGTATATAGCGTATTTTAGATAGGTAGTATTACAGATACAAATACAGACGTCGGTCGTTATTTTCACGTAGGTACAGCCTCTAAAGGTTATTGTCTAAAATTAAGGCTATAACCAGTCAAACCCTGTCGCCCATTACAAATATGACAGATTTTGAAAAAATACTTGGATTGTAATGACTATGGATGAGCGGGACTGAGAGAGTTAGCCCAGTTAGTAAAGGATTTTTATACGAATATTTTGTAAGTAGGTACGAGGACAATAGGAGCAGGAACTTTTATTGACAGTCGTTTTAGTTGGTGTAATTGATAATTTCCGTTCTGATTTTCGGAACAAATCAGAACGGAAATTCCGTTCTGATTTTGTCACAGATGCATTTCATTGTTATATTTACTACCCTTGAGGACTGAATGTGGCTCACAATGAAAAAAAAACTAAACTTTAATTACGAAATAATAAAGTGGAAAATAACTTATGACAATGCAGAGTGGTCCAGAGGTAAAATGCAGATAACACGCGCGTACCCATAAAATGAGAAACATGTTTGAGATAACAATTACGTTGAGGTTACGTGTAGCCTGCAGGACGTCAACTGTTTAATTGTACATTCTTGAACATGGTTGTAAAGGGGCCTTCATTATCTTTGAGGTTTACTACTTTAAATACTACATTTCGCTACGAGACCGGATTCGCAATGATGAAATCCGTAGAGGAACAAAGGTAACCAACATAGCTTGAAATGTTGGCAAACTCTAGTGAAAACCAAAGGGTAAGATGTGACCTTGAGGAGACCACGACTCAGAAAACGGGGGGCCACCCTCCAACCAGGTAGTCTGATGAGTACTTTATTGTGCCCCTCAAGTCCGGGTTTGATAACTATTCACAGTTGTTAGCTAAATATTAAAGCCGTTATAGGTTATAACAGCTTTAGCAGCGGCTTCGCCCGCATCAAATCGTTTTTCGTGCAGAATTTTACCGTTACCTGAACCATTGAATGATGTTTTATAATTTATAAAGGCACTATTTTTCGAAGGTAAACTTTGATTGATTGATAAGATTACCGCTAATCAAAATATAGCTTCACCCGCCGTTCAGACGAACATAATCCGAGATATCGATGAATCGATATCGTGATCGTGTAGTACCTAATTGTTTTTAATTGTCTAATACAGTGGTGTCGACTTGTATGTGAAAGACTTTTTGATGATGTAAGCGAGCGTAAAAAATCGACACTAAAAGTTATGCGTTTCCTTAAAGGTAATAACCGCAATACGCCAATGATTCAATGAAAATATCGATTGGTAAAAAAGTTTGTTTAAAAAAAATTTTCTAATAAGTTTAATGTCTTTGGATAAATGTACTATAGATAGGTATAGTATATAGGTATCAATATGCCACGCACATTTTATAGAGGTTCGGAAAACAGAGGAGACAATATAATTTATGTCATATTGCCTTTTTGGGTGTCCTTAAATCATGACAGAGTGATTTATGGGTTGGGTTTACTGTGAGTAAAAGTACATGGAAAATGCTTCAAATTATTTCTAATGTATTCAGTTTTAGGTACACAATGAGTGATAATAAGAACAAACCGCTTTCGAGGTTAAAAGTATTTTTACAAAAATCCTAAAAAGGAAGATCGCAAAAAACGGTAATAGTGAATAGCAGTTTTTTTCTATTTTTAGGGTAATTGCAAAATAATCATCATGTCATAACTTCTATTAACTTTATAAAATCTACGTGTTGGTCAAAATCAAATCAATCAAATCAACTATGACTAATCTAGCTTTTGCCCGCGACTTCGTTCGCGTGAATTTCGAAATTGAAGGAAAATGTTTGGCCTACTATCAAATTGCGAGGATAAGGTTCTGACTTGGTTGTCTAAGTTGGTCTTGACTTTGTGAAAAACTTTGAAAAATAAAACATTAATAACATCCCTAGTGAACATATTTTCTGGATAAAAAGTATGTTATGTGGATAACGTCTGCTTATGTGTTTTCATCTTAATCCTATGAATCTTTATAATGTTATCAAGTTAAGGTCCTAAAACAATAAACAGGAAAACATTAATAAGTTTTAAAAAACATCTACCGTCAAAATTTCAAATTTTTTCAGCGGTTTTGGCTGAGCGTCGATAGATCAGTCATTAACAATAAGGGCAAAGAGCTTTATTAGATAAAAAATTATAAGTACTGTAAAAATTTTTTTTTTAATAAGCTTTTACAAATTTTTTTTTATTTCCGTGCATTGTCATCGGAACCAAATATGTGTGCCAAATTTCAGCTCGATAGCTTCAGTGAAAGTGGGTGAAATATTGATTGCAAGATTCCAGGCATAGATACATACGAGCGAAGTTAAATAAAAGCTTTTAAAATACATTATATTATTTATTACACCAGCAATAAATTTCTTCCTAGCACGAAATAGGATCACGTTTCGTAAGAAGATGGACGCGAGAATTAATAAAGTGTAAATTAATCATGAATTTAGGCATTTCTTTAGTAATTTATAGTCGGTCATTAGGCCCTAATTGCCGATCTTGGTATTTCTATAGACATACCCCCTTAGAGCCGCCCACGGTTCGCCAAATTGATTGGATCGATTGCATAATTATGCAGAAGGAGGTGTCTCCATAATCACTTCATACTGTTGAAAAATAGTTAGGATTTGAAATCATTTTCTGTGACAGTTGAATATCTCTATGGGAAAATATATTTCATAGTTTCTTTTTCTCCACGGGCGGCGGCAGCGTCGTGGTTTCCTTTCGATCCATGACCATTATGCTGACATGAACTTTTAAACATTGCAAACTTAGCAAGGACTGAAGTAAGTAAGACGTAATATGTTTTTTTAATTTTTTAGTTTTTTTTTAAAACGATGTTATTATTTAATAGTCATTATTATTGGGTACATACCATTTTTTAGATATTTTAAGCTTATTTTAAGTATAGTTAAGAACAAAACAAACTCTCTTTTTTTCCTTCAATAACAACTATTCACTGAGCATTTAGGCAGACATCAAATACATATTTTAATCGTTTTTTTTTTAATACAATTAAGTACCTATTGTTTGTTAATTTATTATATTAGCTTGGGTCGCGTTTTGCAACTTGAATTTAAACTATTTCCTGCTTATCTTACCAATTTGGAATATGTGGTTTCATATTATTTCGAGTATGTTAAGCATGACATTATTCTGCATCAATTTTTTTAAGGAACTTTTCAACTGCACTTTTAACTGACTTGAATTTAGTATTTAAATTAAATTTTGCTTGCACATTTTAAATTGCACTTAATACTTACAAATTATATCATCGAGATTTATATTGTTCTATAGGTGAAGCAAAAACTTTCTACCACTTTTTAATTGAAATATTACGTGGACGGATGTGGATGAAATTTGGCACAGTTCAAGTTTATACGTAGAAGAACTGCATAACCCTAAAATTTTTATATTGTATACATAAGCGTAGCATGTAGCGTCCATAGTCCAATGACTCGCGTCGATGCTCGGCTCGATTCAAGGTGCATGATCGATAGAGTTAAACAACGACGGGTGCGGTCAGTTTGTGGATGCGTGACCGCTAGTGGCAAAATTACATGGGCTTCGGAGGGCAGTTAAATACATAATTAGATTTGGTAAGAATGTGTATACACCTACCTATGTATTATTACTTTCGTATTGCACCATCGGCACAGTCAGGTAGTATCAACCCTCCATGTGAATCGCCGAAGTGATTTAACATTTTAAATTGTGATATTATTTACTCGTAATAAATTCAATCAATTTCTTTCAATTTTCAAGTGTACCTAAGCAATTATGAGTGGGATCTAAATTAGGCTCCAGCTTATTATGTGCTGTCGTTTCCAGCGGTTTCTACACTAATACATACTTGAAAAGGAATAAGCACTTATGTTTACGTGTAGGCCTTAACGTATCTATTTATAAAAAAATCTAGCATTTTCTAGCAGCGTCGCCTACGGAAAAATTTAAGAAATGGTCATAGAGATATATAAAATAATGAGGGCTGGCCTATAGCAAATTCTCACTGTATTTGAGTATGGGATAAAATCGCCACCGCGGTTTTTTGCTATGCCAAACAACTATCCAATTTAAGTATAATATTATTAAAAAGTAGCGTCCATAGCCCAATGGCTCAGGTCGATTCAATGTGATCGAATGAGTTAAGCAACGACGGGCGCGGTCGGTTTGTGGATGGGTGACCGCTATACCCTGTACAAGATAGCTTGATCTTTTTGACAGACTGGCTAGTGATGGGAAACAGAAAATATCTAGTAGTCCAAAAAATAACGTTTTAAAATACTTGCAACTGTGACGAGATGGTGTGGGTGTATTATGTGTGAAATTCTTTATTGCACTAGACATATAAATGGCTTATATGGCCAGGCGATAGAACGATGAATTGCGTAATTAAAATTAGAATTCAATTATTTTTTTTACCTTATTTTTCTAAAAAGAGTTATACCACCTAAAGAGACCCCAACCACTAGCCAAAGAAACCCCAACCAAAAGGACCCCGGTTCGTAACAATAACTTAACAATGATCTTTATTAATGATTTTTTGTAATCGATATTTGTAACGGTTACTGCCTGTTATTCGTGTCCCATCCGTCCGACCGATGTAACATTGTACAAACGTCTATTATTTTCAGTGTTCCTATTTAAATTTTACTTTGAAGCAATAAAAAGTCTTAAAATTTTTGGATAACGCTTGAATCTTAAGGGACTTTTGAGCTATATGTATTTTTTTAATATTATTACAATTTTTAAAATCATTTAATTAAGAAAATAATATGGTCGTCATTGCAAAGTTATGTCGATCACTAAAATTTACATCTGTCAAAAAGATCAAGCTATCTTGTACAGGGTATAGTGGCAAAATTTCATGGACGCTACCGTGCTTCGGAGGGCACGTAAAGCCGTCGGTCC
Source organism: Carterocephalus palaemon (assembly GCA_944567765.1). NCBI lineage: Eukaryota > Metazoa > Arthropoda > Insecta > Lepidoptera > Hesperiidae > Carterocephalus > Carterocephalus palaemon. The sequence goes on along the minus strand of OX155641.1, from coordinate 10,223,054 downwards.
CGGTTGTTTTCAATGGTGGAAACAGTCGTTAAGCCTTGTCGAAGACCTTCGGGTGGCTTGACAACATTCGACACTGGGTTGGCCACTAACCCCTCCACCAATCCGCATTGGAGCAGCGTGGTGGAGTATGCTCTAGACCTCCCGCAGCTGCGTCTGTGGGGGAGACCCGTGCCCAGCAGTGGGACGTCTATGGGTCGCAGCGATCGAGCGATTATTAAAAAAATATGCCTTATAACATGTGTTATAGCTGAAAAGAATAATTATCGAGCTTTAGCAGTGGTTTTCTTGGAAACGTTGTCTGTCTGAGTCATCCGCCATTGTAAGAAACCACCCTACCTAGCGTTGGGCGGCTTTTACGAATATGAAATAGGTGGAGTTTTGTTTGGAAAAAAGTTTGGTGTCAAAAAGTTCTCAGAATTAAGGCGCTGTTTTTCATTAATTTAAAAGCGCGGAGAAAGGATTTTGTGGTATAGTTATTTTATATTTTGTGGATAATGAGTTGACAGACTTCGATTAGATCTTTGAGCTTTTTTTATTTAACATTTTTATTTGTACGAATTCAATTAGATGTACATATTTTAAATCTAATAACCCCTTCCATTTTGATTTCTTTTATTTGTGCCTAACCCAAACCCACCCAAGAGCACAGAGCATTGTTAGCAAAAGCAAAACATAATTATGGTATAATTGGGAAATGTCGTCTTCCATTAGCAGGTTCCTAGCATAAAAAGCTGGCCAGTTACCTGAAGGCACTATCAAAAATCTGCAAGCCCCTGAGAGGAATAAATAGTAAAATAGTTTATAGCTCGTTATTGGGATATGATAGAAAGTAAGTGTAACTTAGTTTACATTGATAGTTTTTAAATGATTTTTTCTTATGTTACTTTTATTACTAAGTACATAATCGTACATAATCTATTTTTAAAGTAAGTTCAAATTTATCTTGTTCAACACAGTACATAGTAAAAATATTAGCGTGTTAATCGAATGTATCATTACAGAAAGCAAAGAACGTCGACGTTAAATAAAATTACAATAATTTATAATTTCCGCCAAAATCAAAAAGGACTATGACTACGACTGACTATGAACACAACAAAAATAAATACGAAATAGTCTTAGTATCGCGTAGCACTACGGATTTGGTTCTACGCGCCGTGAGGTCTACGAGTCTACGACATAGAATAGTAATTAAATTCATTGTTTTGTAATCTAAGAAGTTTACAGTTTAAGAAAACTATTGTAGTTCTAAGGCCGATAAAAATACTTTTACTATTTTTAAAAAGAAATAACACAAGAATAAACTTCTCAAGACTGTTATAGAAACTTTTTTTAACATTTTTTTGCAATAATTAAAAGCTTACCTTCATTTCGACGACGACAACACAAACAAAACGTAGATACTATTAACAATGAAACTATTAAATAGACTAGAATTTATTTAGAACTTTTTTCAAACTTTAGCACGTTTATTTTTTAATATTGCTGTAGCGCTCTACGTTTGAAGTTTTTATGAGAGTCAGGAAGTTAAGTTGAGTTAGTATAGTATTATTTCGCGAGCAGTTTTCCTGAGCGCTCACATGGCAGTTACGGTGCGGTCGGGACGGCTGCGCGAGATATTCTGCACGCCTGCCAAACCGCCCGTACTCGGGAGTACGTACGTCGTACTACGCTTCAAAGCCACCCCTCGCAGTCTACACTCATCTTTGTGGAAGAAACAGTAGGCCGATTTTGCAATTTAAGCGGTTTTGACCGAGATATTAGCAAACGTTTTTGCTTGCGAATTTCGTAACGGGTGAACTGTAGGCATACATGCAACATTAAACGATACGCGATATTGACATTCTAGGTAGGTACTTCGCCATCGTTATGCGTAATTATACCTAATTTGACTGGTAAACTAAAAAATGAATGAATGGTTAGGACTCTATAACTTAGTACATGTTTGAAAAATACTTAGGGTAGCTCTGGCGAAATTGAATTAATGATATTAACTGAAATCTCATCTGTTACTCTTCTAGAAAATTCACCAACCTTTTAAAAGTCCAACAAGACAATAATTTATATTAATGGATTAGTCGCCATTAATTATATTATTCGCTCGCGTGGAATTACACATAGCAATAGTTTCGGTCGTAACGCGATGTTTAATAGCCTCGTGCCTTCCTCGATAAATGAACTATCCAATACAAAAAGATTTGTTCAATTCGAACCAGTAGTTTCTGGAATATGCGCGTTCAACCGAACAAACTTACTCTTCAACTTTATAAACAATATATACCTACGAGTAGAATTACTGTAGTGCTATTAAAACTATTTTAAGGGTCTGTCCATCTCATATACATAAATCATATCTGATTCAATACATTTCATACAATTATATCTGAGGCTCGCTAAGATGATTTGAAGAACAGTGGTGGACATAATTATATTACAGCATAACATATTTATTTTCTAATGTTTCTTTTCTCCGTTCTAACTTGCGGTACCGTAGACAGGTACTGCCTCTAAGCAAAAAATTAACTACCACAAGTACAAGTACACAAAGATCAAATTAATTTACTTGATAGGTACCTCTATCATCTACCTTTTTGTTGAATGCATGAGTAAATGGCTTTGTGTCACTATAATACAATAAGTAAAGGTATCGAAAAATGGTTTGAAAGAAGTTGTCGAATAAGATAGGTACTGAAGAAAACTGCTGATATGCCCAAACCCCTTTATTTCACTCAGATGTACACTAACAAGAGTAGCGTTATTCATGTGGAAATTTGAATCCAAATATTTCTTTAGGAAATTCTTATTTCATTCATCTTACATGTTTTTTTTATGTTACCTTAGGTTGTTGTTGTTATACATGCCTGTCGTTTCTATACTCGTCATAAGTAAATATTTAGGAAAAAAAACATTTTGGGCATAATTATCATGGGCATTTTTTTTCAGTCGACCTCTGGTGAAAGTAATATTTATAATAAAACCAGCTGACCCGGCAAACGTTGTTTTGCCATATAAATAATTTTTGGTTGATCGTAGAGGGTTGAAAATTCAGGGTTGTATGTATTTTCTAATGTTGTATCATAAAAAAATAAAAACAAAAAATTTCGTCAAAAAATTAAAAAAATTTTTTTTGGGGTGGACTACCCTTAACATTTATAGGGATGAAAAATAGATGTTAGCCGATTCTCAGACCTACTGAATACGCATATAAAATTTGGTAAAAATCGGTAAAGCCGTTTCGGAGGAGTACTGCAACAAACATTGTGACACGGAAATTTTATATATTAGAAGATTAGAAATAACACAAAATAAAACGAAATAAACCTTCATAAACTTACTTATGAAAGAACTTACTAAATAGGTGCCGTAAAATTTTGATAGATAGAGTGAAAGTGAAAGGTTTATGTAAATCCCCACGTTATGTCCATATTATGTTAATCTCAGTGACTGATCATTGCAAGGTACTGCAGTGTACCAAATAAATAATGCTCGTTGGAAGACTTTTAAAATGTAATGAAATAGGTATCCTATCCTATAAAGGTATAATATCCACTCAAAACTATTAAATACTAGTGGACGCTCGCGTGGAATTAGACAACATAGTTTCGTTTACACCTAGTAATATTATATAGCCTATGTCACTCAGTGAAGATGCAGCTTTCTAATGGTGAAAGAATTTTTGAAATCGGTCCAGTCGTTTTTGTGTGAAAACATTACAAACAAATTTAATGTTACTTTTATAGATTCTATTCTTCTTTTTGGTGACTCTTCTTTTGTTTTCTGTTATATTCAAATAAAAGCTTGTTTTTGAAAATAAATACTATTATAAATAAATTGATTCACTTTTTTTTTAATACCTAGTGTACCTACATACCTAAGTCATAAGTCATATCCACTTCTCTTTCATTTGACTTAAAATGAAATTGCGCTGTGTGATGCGATCATCGTCTACTCGACTGAGCTCAGCAATAGCTGCGGGTGGTGGCTATTTGCACAAAATCGCTTTGATCGTTAACTGGGAATATTGGCCGGTTTTACGAGGCTTTCTGCGATTGGCATTCGTTGATGCTGCATGCGGGACTGATGTGGCCACGATGACTCTGAGATTTTAATAATAATAAAATCATTTATTATATATGGACAATAATGGGCCATAATGTTAGTAATAGAGTAATACTTACAAACTATTTTTATTGTTAGTGTTGGAACTATTTATTTTGTATCAATAAAAACCACAAATTTTACAACGCAGTGGATACACTTATTTTTGCATCAAATTATACCAATATTGATAAAGGATATATCATGTACATAGCACCATCATCATCTTGATCATCTTATTGTTCATTTCAGAATTTGAAATATAAAAAAATTACAATTATCAAAATAATAATCATCAACATATTATAACTGAAATTAATAAATGTGAAATTCAGTGAAGTCAAGTGCAAACAAATTCAATTAAATGATTTCCACCAGAATTTCCAAACCATCAAGCTGAAAACACACAGTAGTTATTGCTTAGTCACTGTCGGGATACAATTTGCTTATGCTAAAACGAAATGGTTGATAATTTTAAGCAGTAGGTACCTACCGTGCAGTGTTTTATATTTCTTTCACAGCTACTATGTGACTGTTAAGGGATCTCGGGATAAACGGTTGATTATTAATATCCATAAAAAAAGTCATTCGATCCCGTGATTCTATAAGTAATACTGCACGAAACATGAATTGACGGGTGGATCCGCGGGGAATGTTAGTTATTAATAAGTGTGGTAAGTCACACGGCCAGCCATATTTAAAGAATTTAAACTAGCAGATTTATTAGCAGCAGTGGTATCATACCTGCTGGAAAGATATAACATGACTGTTGACTAAATTATTACCATGTACCTATTACCATAACTACCGTACTTGCGTCTGAAATTCCTTTTGTCTGTCTGACGTGTTTTTATCCAATACTTCTGTCTGGGGCTGCATTGTTCCACACATTTTGAGAATGCCAGTCGCTCTCTCGATATTGCGATGGAGTTGGAGGTTCTCAACCCGGATTTCTAAAGCGCTGGTACGAATAATCACAAGTTAGTTCTTTTGTTTTCACGGAAAATAGGTAGTGATTTCACAAAAAATATTCTGTGAATTTCATTTTAAAAGCTTTTATTTATGAAATCTGGGTTGAGAACTACCTACATGACATTTGCCAGTGTTTGCCTTCATTTGTAAGTCGTTGAACATTGGTTGCCTGTCTAATTACATGGTAACAAGGACGACAAAATTCAATGTTTAATAATCATATATAAATATAAATACATAAGTATATGTATACATAAGAAACTAAATAAAATGTTGTAAAAATAGAAATAAGTGAAGGAAATTTGTATGGTATAAAGTACACGTTTGAATGGGGGATCCGTCATTTTTATGTTTTATGTCCTCATCAGCTTATCAGTCCCGGGCACCGTTAGTAGCTAATATTAATGATCGATAATAGAATATATAAATGACCTAAGAAGTAAATAAGATAAATTATAATAAAAAGTTAATTTCGGCACAGGTCCATTATTGGTTTGTAACATTTCTTTAAACGTAAGTTAGTTAAAAACTTATTACATTTCCATAACCTTCATTATCATTGAATTAAACTAGGATTCACTGTATAGCACTAGACCCCATGACGCCCATGAAATTTTACCACTAGCGGCCACCCACAGATCAACCTCTTGTCGTTGCATAACTCAGTCGATCACATACGATCAACGCGAGCCATTGAACTATGGACGCTTTTAGAAATAACATTCTTTAAATAGAGATTTTGTTAACAGCGCAAATTCGTCACCATCCCCTACCTATGCCGATGATACACTTTTAAAAGGCACATTGCGGGGAAATTGCTAGCCATTTGTTTGGGGAAACATCAATCAATAAATATGTGGAGCTTTTGTCCCACTTGCCATTAGCATCAATTTGTTCATAATGCGCCATTTACTGCTAACTTCGTACTGCCGTAAGAATTTCGCTATAAATAAATAACATTTTTGGGAATAAAATTAAACAATGCTGTTTAATGTGCTCCCACACTTTCAAACTTCAGTAGAAGTTGTCGCTAATTCCATCCATTTATGAAAACTTAGTAAACATAATATAATAAATAAATATAGGTACATACATAATACAGCTATGATATTATTATCTATGTCACTTTCAGAACGAAACGATGAGTAACGACTCGAATAATTTTCATTAATCTAGCTTGTAATATTTGTTTCTTGCCTGGAATTTTAGTAGACTGTAGATTGGACATTCCTACCTAGGTTGTCTTTTAGTTTTGGCCAAACACCAAACACTATTACTGTCATTTATCAATTTAATTGCTTTACGATCGAAGCAAACAGGCATATGAAGACACATTTGAAATTTGGGTTATTTAATAAATTCATAAAGTCAATAAATATTCATAGTTGAAATTTCCGTCTTACTTACATGTGTTTAAAGTCGTAAATAATCCGACTAGTATCGGTCGATTACGATGACCATCTTCAGGAGTAAACGCGCTCGCGACAGGCACGAATACACTGGGTCATCCATCCATCAGCCTTTTTTGGTCCACTGCTGGACATAGGCCTCCCTCAATCGTCACCACTCCTCCCGATCCTGTGCTGAACCGAAACCGAAACCGATACAACTCGACCTTTTCCGACTTAAATCACACGTGAGTAAGCCGGTAATTTCAACTATGAATTGAATGAGGACACCCAACTAATCATTTAGTAATAAAATAGTAATAGATATTAATTACTCCGAATTTCAGACGGATTTAAACTGTCTTTCTTCACTTTACTCGCTTCATGTTGTGGCGGAAACCTGTGGCTTACTAAAGGGGAGCCCTTCTAACGTTTACAAAAGGCGGGGGTGGCGAATATTATTTTGCCACAAGTCAAATTCCACGATGCGATTATATGTATAGCGCCTTGCCGCAGCCTATTGTTTCGTAACTGCCAGGTCAGAAAATTTAGGCGGCACAAAAACGTTCAAACGGAAAAGGACGACCAGTTAACATTCTTGGTTTTCGGAATACAGTAAACAAAAACTGTGCGATTATACTAAGTATGTAGTTATCAAAATTAAAATGAAAAGATTTATGATATCAAAGGAGATATTGCACTACGATAACTAAGTTATAAATTCAACAATCTTTTTTCAAGTTCTAATCAGATACCTATAGGTATGGGCGCACAGACGTCCATTAATTGTTATAATCAACTATTTGATGAAAAGCGGTGACAGCCCAGTGGAACCCAATCGAACTCGCGTCTCACTCGAGCGGACCGGGTTCAAACCCAAGCGGCATGCATGATTTTTCTAAGTTATGTGCGATTTAAGAAATTAAATGTCACTTGCTGTAAAGGACACGTCGTGAGAAAACCTACATGCCTGAGAGTAATAATGTCATTCATCATTCATAATGTTCTCGAACGCATGTGAAGTCTGCCAATCCGCACTCGGCCAGCGTGGTGGACCCCTAATCCCTCCCATTCTGAGAGGAGACCGAGGTGAGCATGAGTAGCACTGATAGTATAAATCCTGACGACAGCAATGCTGATGTGAACATATCCAGTCAGTTTCATTTGCTATTTACGAGTAACAAAAATAAAACTCGTTTATCTTGCGACATAATCATGTTTATTTTCAAACTTAAGCAGTATAAGCTGACTTACTCGTAAAGTCAAGATATTATCAATCAATCAATCAATGTAACTTAACTATTTTAGTTTTACTCATAATCTACCAACTTATCAGACCACAGCTATCGTCATCGATATTTAACAAGCAACAACAATTTACAACACTAAAAGTAGGTACCTACCTAATGTAGAATTTAATATACCTAGGTGACTTAAACAAAACGTAAAGCTAAAAGCTCTTATTCGTAAAACATAGACGACTGAAACATATTTATCTAACTGATTTTCACATAATTTTTCAGTAACACTAGATATGTTTACGAACGTCATGCATCAGTAAGTTTTTGAGATAATTGTCGTCTTTAGAAAGGCATTCGACTATGGTGAAGTGGTCCATGTCGTCTTTGATCTCTAGATACATATTCTGCATAAGGCAGGTGTTGTGTAGCAACTCATAAAATTCTCTCGATTGATTCTTAAAAGTAGGACTGTCGTGTTGGGCGGCTAAGATGTATATACGCGATTTCCTCATTTGCAAATGCGTGTAGCAGTCAAATTGAGGAGACATGGACATGGCCCATTCAGGTGGTAATTGCAATGAATCGTTGACCGTAGTATGTACGAGCTCGCGCAGGTCAAAGACTCCGGAAATAAGGAAGGCTCCTTGTAAGCGATGGGAGCCGGCGGTGTTGTCTAGGAAGTCCGCATTGGATATCAGTTTGGCGACGAGATGAGCACCGGCGGAATGGCCAGCGAAGTACACACCCCTGTTGACATAAAATAATATTTTCAGAATGTGCCTGTTTTAAAAACAGAAAGTATCGTTTCTACTTTCTACTCCCTTTCATAAGATAATTTTAATTTTTTGATTTAGGTACTAGCAATAGTTGGTACAGATTCTAATATTCTCTAGCTGGTATAGATATCAAATTTTTTCATGATATCAGCAAAGATGTCATGAAAAAACACAGCAGGTAAATAAATGAAATGTATGACTAACAGCTGATAATAATGACTGGGTGGGTGATAGATAACCTTACCGTTATTTTAAATCCACAAGTAAGGTTACTAAAGAGCAATAATGTAGACAATAAATATTTTAATTACTGTGTGTTGTATTTGAAATTATTTTGACTCTGCAATCATGTAGGTAACTCTCAATTCGATCGGATAAAGTTACGTAATTTCCCTGATACGCGATGGAAGCATTTTTAACCGACTTCGGAACCTTTATTTTATGCATATTTATATGAAATAAGCCGTGCCAGTAACCCGCATGACTGAAAAAATATTATTTGAAGAAACGATTGAATCCGTATTGGAAAAGCGTACGTAGCGGAGTAGCATATGCCCAATTGTGGACACCAAATTGTGCGTAGGTACCAAAGGATTTAGTTAGAGGTAGTTTTAACTTTTAAATTTTGATTTTAAAGTCGGTATTTTGATATTTTAATATCCTTAAAATATTTAATAAAAGATTGCATATCTACATTAATTTAAGTTCTTACCTAGATCCCATCTTCTCCGCATATTCGAAAACAAATCTCGCAGCATTCAATATCTGGTCTTGGATTTCGGGCAATGTCACAATTGGGCAAAGATCGTATCCAACTGCGATAGTCTTGACCTTGCTGTGATGCAGTGGCCCAGCTATGTAGCGATATGCTTCCCTGGACATCGCTTGCCAGAAGCCCCCGTGGATAAACACCAGAATTGGAGCATCTGAAAATACCATTATTTAGCATTTAGTACAAAATACACAACTGCCTATCGGGGTGTAAAATTAGCATAATTTTTTGAAATATTTTTTGAATTGTAAATCGCATTTCACATGATTTTTGCTCTAATGTAATTTGAAAATCATGTCGCACCAAAGATTTTAAAATCAAGGGTCCTTTACCTTTAAACCCAATCTTCGATTCCTCGGAATATTAGGGATTAGGCCTTATTCTACCTCGCTGGCCATGTGCAGATTGGCAGACATGTCATACGTTTGAGAACATTATGGAAAACCCTAAGGCATGTCATTTCATCACGATATTTCATAAACCGTTACTTTAGGTGACATTTATTTTCATAAATCATACATAACATAGCATCATTGGTGCGTGCCTCTTGGTTTTGAACCCGTACCGTTCGAGTTAGAGGCAGGTTCGTTAATGGCTGGGCTGTCACCGCTGAACTCGATATAAGTACTCGTATAGGATAATGCCATATAGGACAGTATTTTACAAATAAACTAATCAACTAAACTGCTCTTCAAATCCAAACGGTTAAAATGTGGATAAGTACAATTATAGAGATATTTTGGGATTTTCGGTAGTCTGGCACTGCCGTATGGTAACACAATATATTATTACTATAGTATGTATATTACCATACGGAAATATGGTCACCATCACCACATGGGACCTAAACATAACTGGTCAAGAAGATTGGGTGTACGAGTATACACACTTCTGCCTGCCGCTACGGGAAATACAGGCGTGATGGTATATTATGTTATTTCTACTGAGCTGTTTATATTTATCGTCTGACGACTTTATTTTATTCAATATCTCGTTGGCTATTTGTTGGCTTGTTGTGGAAATTTTGGAGTCATTGTAACGAAGATAACATGCTAATGGGTCTATTAGTGGTCAAATTAAACTTGAGTGTTTTACAAAAACTATTTCATATATTATATTTACTCAGTTTAAAAATTTCAATACTTATTTTAATTAAAAGCGTTTATTTAACTTCACTCGTGTATCTATGTCCTGGAATCTTGCAATCAATATTTCAATATTTCACCCACTCCCACTGAAGCTATCGAGCTGAAATTTGGCACTCATATTTGGTTCCGATGACAATGTACGAAAATAAAATAAAAGTCATAAAAAGCTTTTTTTTTTAAACTTTTTAAATAATTCATTATTTTCTTATAGATACTTATGAAAGAAGAATATAACATAACATCTCGCCAGAATTTCCCCAAAGGGGTAGTAATAGGTGGTGAATACATCGGACATAAATCCAGACTTCGAGCTGCTCAGGGCATTTCAAGTTAAAAAACTCAATATTTGTTGCCCGACCTAATCAAAAGGGAAAGACCAACCAGGCAGTAACACCAATTTACAATATTCTTACATATCTAGCCATCACTTTATTATTCATAGATATTATTTCGTAAGGTGAAATAAAACGGACGACCACATCTTGGAGACAGTAGTAGTAGTTAGTAGCAGTAAGATCACTTGGAACTTTCTAGACCGGTACTTTGTATTACTGGTTTATCGACCTCTTATTGGTCTTATGTAAGTAGAATGTGTGTTTAAGTCTTGTCTCCATATAGGTCGAGCTTACAAAGCGCATAGATCTGTAGTTCAGAATGTCTGTAAATACTTGCCGTCCGGTAAATCAGTTCCCAAAATGTCTAGCTTCTGCCCTGGAGTAGAACCATATTCGATTTCTAGCTTGTGCGGGATGCTGTTCGTCACTTTTTCACTCGCTGAAAAGTCATAATAATAACATTTAATTTATTTATTTAAACGTAAATGCTTCAAATTGGATTAATAATTCGTGGACACAACAACAATTTAATTTGAGGATATTTTCGAAATAATTTTGGGTACATATTCGAAGAAATTATTGATATTAATTTCCGTTCATAGCTCATGGGCCAATATGAGACAGCAGTGTCATTGCCTTTTAATTTACTTTTGCGAGCCTTTACAATAAATTGGCAATATCCATTAAAACGGCTTGACGCAAGCTCTCCCGAGGATCCAAATCCTCTTAAAGCAAAATTAAGATATATATATCTTTAATCAATCATTCATTTTAGATTGTTAATTTTGACAATCAATAATGATTATGAACGAAACGTTGGCAGAAGATTTTCGGTAAATTCCAATAGATACCTATTAAAAATATTATTTATCTTGTACCGCCAACTGGTGTAGGAATAATGAGATAAAATTTGGAACGTGTTGATTTAAAATTGAAGTAATCTACTCCTGTTTATTATACATAACAAGTTCCTCTCAGATGTTCCATGTTTAGACGAAAGTAAGAATCATGATATAGTTGAGTAGGTTCATTAAATAAAAGTTTTGTTTTATTGAGTTTTAATTTCCCTATTTCACATAACGCATGCTATTTATTATACATATAGAGTGCGTAATAGCAATAATAATAATATAGGGAAAAATGTTATGCGCTCCTAGCCACGCATAAATGTTTGAATTACGAATATTATATATTTTTAAATTAATTAAACATAAGAAACTCAATCGTTAATTAAAAAAAAAACAAGTAACTGTTTTTCTCACAAGTTGCAGTTTGTCGTCGTTACTGAGTCCGCACTTGGGCCATGCAAGAAATCGCATGGCATATTTTTTTTTTTTTAAATTAAAGATTTGATAAGAATTTACGGGGCCCGAAGAGGCCGTGATAGCTTTCAATCAGCTCGTGAAAAACATGTCCTTAAACCAATGAACCTCATGTTTTTAAAAATGGTTGTTACCTACTTTACATTTAAATTGTTTTATTAATGATTAAGGCAAAACTTTCAGTCTACCCCACGTAGCATAGTTAACGTTTGCTTTAACTATGTTTAATTTTACTCTGTTCCTAGCATTACCTATTCCAACAAGGGGTAGAAACATTAATTTGTGTCGCGCACCTGCATTGACGAAGTGGACATGATGCTGCATCACCTCTTCCGAGGACGAGAACCGCGGCGACCACTTGCTAGGACTGTACTCCCTGTTCAAGTCTACAGTCTCTGTTATTAGCGCCATCTTGCTGGTCGGTGCTTTCTGGAAGTATGAAAGTCAAATATCAATAATAGGAAACCAAAGTTTTCTAATAGTATAATAGTATAATTATTATACTATTATTATAATTTAAATGCTTCTATCTATCATATTAACAACCAGGGGTTGGTGCGAGTTTACTCGATCAAATGAATCGAAAGCGTAATCGCTAATTTGTATAGAATTTTAGCATCGCCATCTAGTGGTTCACATGTCGTACATATCGGCATTTAAATTGTCGCATCGTCACATTGAGAGAAATACATAGGTAGATAATTTAATTTCTAACCTGTTCCGCATCCAATTTTGTATTCGGTTTGGACTTGTTACTAAATAAATTAAGAAGTTTAAAGAACACACCCATTTTGCCTAAGGATACACTTATAAAAAAAGTTTGTGCGCATCAAGATTAGATAATGAAAACGGCTGTAAACGATATGAATCACTTGTATTTTTACTTTTTCACTATAACATTTTATTGTTGACGTTCAGTGTGTATTGGAAATATTTATCAACGAAATGATTTGGTAAATTAACATGCGTAGGTACCTAATGGAGCAGCGCGCGCGCTTAGCAGTGGGAGACTGGTTTAACATGTTTGCTGCATAAGTTTATAATTACGAAATACACGTGATAAATTAACAAAAAAAATTGTTGTTTCCTCAAAACAATAGTACAAGTATCTACATATGTACTATGTAGCATTTGCAACATTGCCAAAAATAATGTAGGTACCTACAACTGCTGTGTTGAATGTACAATAGTACATTATGATACAAGTGCGGTAAGTTGAAAATTACAGCCGAGGCGATATTGCTAGCCCGAGCCGTAGGCGAGGGCTACAAGAAAGCAGAGGCTGTAATTATCAAAGCGCACGCGTGTCATACGACGTTTTAAAACATATTTGCGAGGAAATAAATTAATAAATTCATCAATACTTGACGACATTTTCAAATAAAAACACTACAGCGAAAAGAAAAAGCGCGCGGAACACCACAGAACCACGACAGAACAGTCATATCGTACGATTTCACTGATCAATATTGTTCTTATGATATGCATCGTTATTTTCGATGATTGAGTGAATTATTTGATTTTTTTCTCAGCCATTTACAGCAAATTCGAATTGTCTACAGTTTTCATTTTATAATTTAAATAATTTTTACTTGTACATTAATTAGCAATGCGCGCGCATCAGAGCTTTTTTTAAGGCAAAGTCACAAAAACAGCCAATATTATTATTAAAGTAAATTGATATTTTTTTGTTTTTGGTACAGATAAATTATTTTAATTTATTGTCAAAATTAATTAAATTAAAGAATTAAATGTTTATTTTTTATATTTTATCTCCCAAAGTTAATTTTATTCATAAAATGTTGACCACTTTTTGACATAAAAACTCTTTGCTAAGATTGAAAAAAGTACCGTTCGTTTTTGACGGAGCATCTTGTTAGACCGCGCGTTTTACCTTATTAAAAAAAAACCCGTGCGTTTTACATTACATTACCGCACAAGATAAGTGCTGTAATGTAATTTAAAACGCACAAGTGCGGTAATTAGATACATTACGATATTGAAATTGGTGAAATAAGGGGCCCTTTACGAGCAAATGTGTTATAAATAAATTAAGTTACATGTTATAATGTCATATTTGTTTGTGTTATTTTTAAACTGCGTAACATGCGTTAAATATGCATGATATCGCACCTAATCAAAAATTTGCTGACAGCGGAACAAAATAATTATGCAGATAGGAGGCGACAACGACAATATATTGTATTCCGAACAATGCACGCACGCTCCTACGAGTATCTGATTAAACTAAATTTGTATTCTTCATAGTAGCGTCCATAGCCCAATGGCTCGCGTCGATTCAATGTAGTCGAAAGAGTTAAGCAACGACGGGCGCGGTCGGTTTGTGGATGGGTGACCGCTAGTGGCAAAATTTCATGGACGCGCTACCGTGCTTCGGAGGGCACGTAAAGCCGTCGGTCCCGGTTGTTTTCAATGCTGGAAACAGTCGTTAAACCTTGTCGAAGACCTTCGGGTGGCTTGAGAACATTCGACACTGGGTTGGCCACTAACCCCTCCACCAATCCGCATTAGAGCAGCGTGGTGGCGTATGCTCTAAAACAGTTAAGGGAGGTATGTATGTCTGTTTGTCCGTCTATATTATAAAAAATAATATAAAAGGTTGAGAGCTTACTCCACCACACTGCTCCAATACGGATTGATTAGTTTAGATTTGTTAAATTAGTTGATAGAGCCAAAAATGGAACAATTAAAGGGTTGGGATGATATTATGGTGAATGCTTATATCGCATGGCTGTCACTAAGTACGTACCCAAGTTAAGTTTTATATTTTACAAGCAACTACTTTTATGTTTTTTTTGCGACAGCGGACTGAAAGGTAGGAAATTACTACAAGTCAAGGTCTTCTAACAATTTCAAATCGATTCAGCCATCGATAAATAGGTATTTGAACATTTGCGGTAAAAATCATTGTTAAATTAAATTTATTCTTAAGGATAAACCGATCAATTAGATTAACAAAGACGTCGATTCTCACGAAGACATTAGCACTGTAGGTGGTAGAGCCTATAGGGAACCAAATAGGTTTTATATGAAACCTAATTGGTTCCATATAGAGTTCACTTGGGGCAGTACCACCGCCCGCCACGGTACCTAGTACCATTTCTGCCGTGTAGGTAATAATTGTTTTTATAGCAATTATGGTCCGGTTGGAAAGATGTGGTTTCCGGTTACACTTCTTTAGAGGCGACCATCTTAGTCCTCAAGGGTAGCAACACATCTGTGACTGACTTAGAACGAGACTCCTACTAACAAGTACTAACTGGACTATTAATTATTACTAACACCAACTAACAGGACTAACTATCACTAACAATCCCCAGTAGGTATGAGGACCTACTAACGAACTGACCAACTAATATTCTAATTAACTCTCTGAACTAATTGGACTAACCATCCCAGTCTCTAATTGAGTCTTGTTTAAAGTCAGTCACAGTTGTCATGGGCGGCAGCGGATGTGTGGTGCTGCAAGCTCGTTTGCGATCTTGTATCCATAAAAAAAAACACAACGGCACCAACGTGTAGGTACCAAAAGGTAACACCAGGTTGCTTCCTTAACTTTTTTATCTAGAGGAATGCATCTGCATAGGTATTTTTAACTAACTTACGTATAGATTTGTTTTTACGTAAATATTTTAATCTGATGTGCCTTATCGTTGCAATATTTGGTTGTAACTTTTATTCTTTATTAAAGAATTGATATTGTAGTATTTTTTCCTTGTGAATTTTATCCCTATAAAGGTAATAACATATCTAGGCAGTAAAGGCATTATGAGGTGCTTATGCTCGCACGGCGTGTGATGGTGTACCATTGGAATGCTGTCTTATACTCGGATAGGTGTACCTATGTACTTAATGAGAAAATAAAAAGTTAGTAATACTATTTATGATACTATTGTATATGTACCTATTATGTAAAGTTGCAAATAGGTACCTACCACGCAATCGTTGTGCTAGTAGGCTAGATCATAAATAATACTGTCTTATGATAATAAGCGGAATTCTCAAGTTAACATTATAATTAGGTACATTAGGTATAAATATAGTAGTTATATTGCACTTGTCTCTATCTTTCATAGAAACGAAATGTAGAGCACTGTATTTTACTATATTACCTAGATACGAAGTTGATGTCTCTGTAAAGCACTCACACATTATCTCAATGACGGCATTCTCGGTGCAACGACCTGATTAAGGTTAAAAAGGAAAGATTTATCAACCTACTTACGCCCAACATGGTAAGACGTTGTCTGGTTTTGTAGGTTCCCAAACTGGCGCCGACTTGGCCGTATTTCAATCTTGGCGGGTAATACATAGTTATGATGCGATATCAATTTTTGTTCGAACGAATTGATTTTGATCATACTTACATACGTTGGTAGGTACTAATAACAATGGCCACTGGTGTTCATCATCTAGGTAACTCATACATTGAGTTACCTAGATGATGAACACCATAATAATGGGATATAAATAATGGGATCGAAATGTCTTTATTCAAAACTTTACGTCTTTACCTACTCTATTTATTGTATCATACGCAAGGCGGATCTATTACTTCCATGGTTGTGTCAAAGTCAATTTGTTTTGACTTTGGACCGACCCACCGGTCGGAAGGCAGAAATAAAATAACTGTTCACCGTTGGTATACTTGGACAGATCAACTAAAAATTTTAATTTTATCAATTTCATTACCACTAATGGAACTAAAATTTATTATGGAAAGAAAGGCGTAGGTAAACTGGCGACTCCACTGAAAATGCTCTTGTCTGTAAACCACAGTGACCACTTACCACTAGGCCCCGTACGTACTCGGATACTTTTAACGGAGGTAGGTACATCTAAGATGTAAAAAGAGCACATTGTGCTCATACTCAGTGTGGTAGGCCAAGGTTTCAATTCAGGGGCATTATTATAACGTGTTATCACTAAGCTAGCAAGCAGAAGTTGCAATCGGCAGCCTGTAGAGCTATTTAGGATAATGGAGTATTTTTTTAATAGATTTATACATACGCAACTTGAGAAGAATGTAGTTGGCACATTCTTAAAAAGGACCGAAAACTGAAGATGACGACATCACGTTGTCTTGACACTGGATCGACGATTCGAGCTCCAATTCTTGCCGCCCGTGAGCCCAGAATCCCCCTTTTAGTCACCTCTTACGATAGGCAGGGGATACCGTAGCACTATTCTGGTCCCAAGCTACAGGGACAATAATAGTGACCTAATAATAGGAAACAAGTTCAAAAAATAGGCAATTATAATTTTTCAATAAATGTAAATGGACAGAACATAGAGAGGGTACGAGAAGCTCGGAATCTGGGGCTACTTATGGATGAGAATCTGCGATTTGAAGATCATATCTTAGGCTTAGTTCGAAACTGTTTTTACCGTCTCAAGGTACTGTATAAGATTAGGAACTTCATAAGTACCGATCTACGGATCACATTATGTGAGGCTTTAGTTTTGTCTAAGCTTAATTATGCAGACGCTGCTTTCGGTCCCCGACTTCTCGTCCGTTCCCAAAATCTAATACAGCGTGTTCAAAATGCGTGTGCTAGATACTGCTTCAATATCCCACCCCGAGCCCATGTTACACCCTATCTGAACAGTGCAAAAATACTGAAAATGAAACATAGACGCCAGTTGCACTTTATGACACTGTTATTTGGAATAATTAAGCACCAGGAACCGAATTATCTTTACGACAAGTTATTATTCAGGCGGGACTTAAACATTCCACATATCAGTCGAAATCCTAGCAGATTATTATATCCGTCGTACTGTACAGCCGCTTTTCGCGGCAGTTTTAAATACACCGCCACTAAGTGCTGGAACAATCTTCCACCACCTTTCAAAGCAATGCTGTCGGTAAACACATTTAAGCTGAAACTTAAGAGCTATTTGTTCAACAAGCAATTGCAAGAGTAGCGGTGTATTTAAACATAACAATGTTTTTTTTTTTTATCAAAAGTATTCTTATCTTTTATCTTTTTATTTATTTATTTAATTTTATTTATCTTTATGATTATATTATTATAATATACGAGTATACCTATCTATTTGATTATATTTATGTAAAGAAAGTTTATAATATTGGTTCTAATTGAAGTTTGATTAAGGGTTGATGAAGATTAATATGCGCAATTTGTATTATTAAGGCACCAATGTCACATTTCCAAAAAAAAAAAGTATGTTCTCTTGGTTAATTTTCTTTTTATTCATTTAAATCTGTTTTTGTTTTTAATCTTAGTTAGGTATTTTATAATGTTAATTAACAACAGGTTCTGTTAGCCAGTTCGAGCTACTTCCACTCAACAGGCTGCACTGAAAATCAGTGTTGCGGTGTTATGTCGCAACTGGGCTGAGTGCAGACCCATTTGCTATAATTTTTTAATATTTTTAGCAAATAAATTTTTTTCATTTCATTTTCATTTTCATTCATTAATACTAGGTATTGTATTTTATGAAAGCCTGTCTCATTGGTGGATGGATTGCTACCACAGAACAGATCTGTTCTGTGATTGCTACTACATACTACAATTAATAGGTAACGTAATAAGATGTTGATAGTTTGGTAGGTACGTGTTTTGAAAGCGGCACACCAAATCCAATCAACTTTGTGCACCTTGCTTTATTCTGGGCCATGAAGTATTTGTCGTATTCTTATTTATTCTAAAGTTAACGAAATGTGCCATTTGCGAACACAGAATAGTATGAATGTAACATATTATTTAATCTCTTTTTTACTTCGATTGTAGGTGGTAAGAAGTTCACCGGGTCATCTAGTATTATCTATTTGTTATTATAATAATGAAAACTCAAAAGAAACTGTTTATTAAAATATTCAATGTGCAAAAAAAGTTCCACTTGAGTTTTACTATAGTATAGATATAAAATATAATTTTATACCGTTTAACATTAAGGTCAGTTCAATTAACATACCCTAAAAATAAAGAAAGTTTCCATAGAATTCACGGGGTAGAGTTAGTCCAGTAATGTCCGTAATTAAAATAGCAACTATAAACGAAACTACCCCAGTCTACGAGCGAAGCTGCGAGAGTCCCCTAGTATTATTTACTAGGGGAAAAACATGATAACTAGATTTGAAATTTGGTACATACTCGTAGTTTACAGTTATGTATTCATTTTAATATCAAATATTTATTTTTCCTTAATTATTTTTAGTTTTTGATTTATTACAAGTTAGTTTAGGAATGAAACATACACGTAATCTACATCTATACATAATTAATAAAACTAGCGAGTCCGTGAATTGAATAAAACTTGAAAAAAACTATCATAAATCATAATCGATATAATTTCCATTACACAGATTAAAAATATTGTCTGTTTATTTTATTGTATAGGTGCGATAGAAAGCTACGGAAGAGATTTTAATGAAACTTGGTAGAAACATGCACTGAATCTCTGAGACGGATATTTTTTACTATCCATCTCAAAAAGTAAAGAGGATCTCCTGGAATATGAGATGAAAAGTTGTATAAAATTGTTTTCCAACATTATCTGATAAATTTGACATTTGCGGCAAAAGTTTTAAATCAATAGAATACGTATTTCTACATTTTTCTGTATGATAAAGAAAAAAATTATTAATTAAATAACCATTAATTTCATCAATAAAACTACAATACACACGTCTAGCTAATGATAGCGTATTATCTCAAGAATAAAGACCAAATTGAGGAAGGAGTCCTTGGTATTAGGTACCTACTGTAGTTATGTATTGTGTACTGAAATCATATGATTATTTTTTTATGAAAACATGTGCGTTACAAAAGAGTCAAGGTATCATCAATAAACTAATTAACATAGGTACGTTTTTACATTAGTATTTACAACGAGAAAATCGCTCGTCTGGTCTCCTCTCGGAATGGGACGTGTAGCCAAAGTCCACCACACTGGCCAAATGCGGTTTGGCAGACTTTACAAGCCTTAGAGAAAGTTATGGGGACCTCTTGGGCAAGCAGATTTCCTCACTATATTTTCCCTAACAAAAGGTGTAATTTCTTGAATCAATTGATGTTATTATTATAGCCATGTCACGTCATGTCGTCATTATGACCCTGTTGCCCGCTGCATGGTTCACTGGTTATGTATTTTAACTGGTTATTATTATATATTATAGTTAGTAGTAATCAAATAACTACTACTAACCATAATAGAAGGTAAATTAAAGGTTCATACAACCCAGTTTAAAATAAAAAGGAATACTATACATATATATTACCATCCTATTACTATTATCTTCGCAGTTTTTGTTTTTGTCTACGTTAGGCTAACATTTTTCACTCTAGAAAAACATAAGAAGAAAAGTTTCATTCGTAAATCGTACTAGGAAAATTCAAACAACCTTATATGTAGGTAGGTGTAGATAGAGTAATGGATCAGATCCATTATCGGACCAGGAAACGGTGATTTCCTCACCACTACGAAGGCGCCTGAAGCATAATGCTTTAGTGCGGATTGTTGGAACCATGGAATCTAAAAGAATACTTGTTCTCCTAAATCTAAAAAAACCGTTTAAGAAAAAAATTTCAACGCATGTGCACATGTGAAACTGTGCACATATTTACGTACATGTACTTTATAGAATAAGTTTTCTTTAGTCCGTGCCTCTACCAATCACAATGACTCTACCACAGTCGCTATTGAGTGTTTGCAAATTCTTACTATATTTGGTTCACATAGGTATTAATGTAAGTTATGTACATATGATAATAATTATCATATTAATAACATTCATTATACAACTCAAACACTTATTCGTCTTATGACGTAAAATTGTAAAACACTTGTGTACGCATAGGAGTCAGGGACTCTCAGGTTTATGCAAATAATATTTTTGCCAAATAAAATCGGCTTCAGTGGGATCAGATAGGACCGGGAGGAGTGACGCCAATAAAAGGGAGGCCTATGTGTAGCAGTGGACTTTAAAGGCTAATGGATGGATGGATGTTGTTTACCTATTTCTTACTCCTAGGCGCTTATTTAGTGGGTACCTATCGAAGGGTGTTATAAGTACAGTGTTTATTAATTCCAAAGCTGGTCAAAGGCCTGTTGTGCATTCTGTGTGTTTCTCCAGCAGTTTCCTCGCGATCATGTGTGTCACTCAGGGAGGTTGTCCAACTACTCTGTCATAGGGCGGACAGTGCTCTCTATTTCTGAGCCATGGTTCATTCGAAGACTTTTTCGAAGACATTTCCATTCCATACAGGTTATCAGTAAGAACGACGAAATCTGCCGACTGTTTTATGTTTGAAATTATTATGTACATAATAACAAAGTAACTTACCTGTTCTTAAGATCTGAATCACAATTTTAAAGGTTCAAGAGCAAGCATTTATGACAACATTATAGGTACAATTCGATCGGCTCCACGGTCATTGTTCCGCGGTTTATTGCTAAGATAACCTTGATAATGATGCTATTAAGACTGTTAACTTATCAATTCAACCGTGTAGGACATTAAACTAAAATTGTGTTTAAAAATTTTAACTTTACGACTGTGTTGTTGTGTAATGTTTTGGACTATAAATAAAACGATGAATTATCGTTGCTTTAAGGCGTCTTTTGTTCGGTCTGAGATTTGTACCCTGGATTTCACAAAGAACAGAATTATTTATCACTAGGATATCATCGTTTTATTTTCATTAATAAATTAATATGTATATACTCTTTTACTTAATTTATGTACTAAATCAGAATGCATATAATCCACAAGAAGCCGGTGCAAATGACTCACTGTAGAGCCTTTACTACATACCCTACTTATACTCCAACACCATAATCAGTCGGTATTTTTACCTTATGTTTAGATCGAAGTTTTAGCTTTAATAATTTTCAATTGTTTTCCTCTTATCAGTAGGTACTTAAATACCTACCTAATTTGGGGGAAATCTATGGAACACAGGATTATCGCCGATAAGGGGAAGCATACTTAAGTCTAGTGGACTTTGAAAGTCTGTTGAATGAATGGATAAACGATTAATAAATTTTTTAGATAAAGTTATCCTAAGTATGAAGATGTTGGTGGTCTAACTAAATGAAAACATCGGGACATTTAGAAACAATTAGACAAGTATTGTCGTACAGTGTAGGTACAATCGTATACCTATTGGGTGCTATTAGTATTATAATAACATTATATTAACATTCCCAAAGAGTTCTTAAAATACCAATAAATCCCTAATGTTTGATAAGATTTTTTTGTGGATTCTTAGGAATTAAAGAGGGCAATAGAATGAGCAAAGCGAACAATAATTATTGTCTTACACTTCTTACCTCAAGGTAAAATTAAAAATTCCCGTGTACTGTACTGACATGATTCCTTTTACGTTAATCACGTTCGTGAGCTAAATTATGTTAAAAGTTTTTGTGTGCCGCCTCCCTCTACTTATGAATAGGGGTCATAAAATGAATGAACCTATTTTAGCTAAAATAGTGTTGAATATTTATTCAAATTCAATTATTCATAACTCGAAATTAACTGACATCGTAACACTTTATAGCTATAATAGGTTTATAAATTTGTTATGAATAAGGACTTTCATAGAATCTATTTAATTTTGGTACATAATTGCTTTATAAAACGCCCGGATTAGGACACGGATCTTTCTTTTATGTATAAGAACGTTACTTCATGAAAATTTTAAGTTGTTTATGTTGTTATTTTGAAGATTGTACTCACCTAGCAATCTAAATGCGCCTCAAAACTGGATTTATCGACACGAGTTGTGAACCAGACAAGTAAAAAACTAATACGGAAGTGTTTGGTAGTAGTGTCGTGTAATATTTTTATCCGATACGTTCAAATCTATAAGATTAAAATAAATGGGATAAAAAATGGCGGAGGTAGCACAATTATATTATTATCTAATCCCAATTTTATCAAATTTTTTATTATAAGCTTCGTATGATTATTAATTATTATGAAATCAAAATATTAATATGTTATAATGATACATACATACCTATAACTATTTAATGAAAAATTAAAGTTCCTTGTTGTTATACCTGAATTACAAACTATAGTTAGGTACTTAAGATTTATTAAATTAATGTTTGAATTTATGTATATTATTTAAATGGTTTGTTATTGTTATACATTATTTTGATGTCGTACTAGCAACTGCAAGAATAGTCAGTAAGTACTTCCAAGCGAGACGATAATATTTTGCAACGCCATTTCTGATCCCAGTGTTAATTTGAACAGATTGTAAACAAAAACAGACGTGAATGCGGCGCGGGCGCAGCTCGAGCGAGCGCGTGGATACGAGCACAGAACACGAGTGAGACGGACGGACGGAGTCGCACTGGACTGACCGGACTCCGCCCTTCTGGACGAGATAAGGATCGCCATGAGTCTCTGCGCTCTTTCGAGACTCTTATCATAGTAGAACAAAAAAAACTACTACTGCGCGCACTCTCGAGTCGCGCCAGGGCAATCAATCTGAACTTAAATTAAAACGGTCGTCACGCGCGTAGCGATAAATCATAAGTTATACCACGAGCATCAATTCTGTATTTTCGAGTCACTCGCTAAAACGCTATCTAATAATGATATTAAAAACTCGACTGGCCCAATGGCGGACCAAGAGGTGCTAAGAGTGAGACATAATAGTACGATTTGTTTTATTTAAGGGTAATAAGTTGCAGTAGAGTGATTAAGAAACGCGAGCGATTCAAAAATAAAGCCCCCCCGAGTTCCAGAAGTCGGCGACCAGACACCCCGTCCTCCTTTGCGGGGTCGCTGGCACCGTCCGCCAGCCCAGACCAGGCACAACAGGCAGGGATACCTCATTAGCACTATTCTGGTCCCTTTGGCTTTGGGTCCCGACAACACTGTACATGAGAAAATATATTCATTCAAAAACAATTTAGGTACCTACTTTAAAACTCAATCTCATTTTTAAATGTTTTCTATTGTTTTCACTATTGAAAACAACCGGTACCGACACGGCTTAACGTGCCCTCCGAAGCACGTTAAGCCGTGTCGGTATCGTAGCGCCTATGAAATTTTGCCACTGGCGGTCACTCATCCACAAACTGACCGCACCTGTCATTGCTTATTCTGTCGATCATTATTGAATCGACGCATTGGGCGCTACAATGATTTAATCATAAACCATCCCATAAATGTTAGGTGTAGATAATTATTTATAGATAATTGACTTATACGTGGTGGAGCCGCGGGAAAAGCTAGTTGAAAATATGTAAGTTGATATTTTTGATCAAATATTTTCTTGCATTCCGGATAAAACTTCCAGTTATTTCTAAGTACAAGTAGAACATAAATTTACCTTCAATCTATTATGAGGCTTGTCCTTAATTTGTAATTCTCATAATTAGCTAGTGGATCAATGAAGGTAATCACTATTTACCAATTAGGTAATTGTTGTTGTTGTGAGTTTAAGTTTAATTTTACTGATACCGAAGTATGTACTTAATACATACTTCGGTATCAGTAAAATTATGTTTGCAAGACAATTTTATCATAACATCTAAGCTAAGGGATCACCGGTGAACTTGTAATGATTTTGGTAGATACTTCTATGAGAGAAGCATTTAAATATGTAGCTATATGATCAACAGAAATATCACGAGGAAACAAGCGTGCCAGAAAGTATTTTTTACGAAATGATGTGATACCAGTGTGTTCCCATTGTACCTACCAAAGCCGTACTGAGTTTTAAAAGGCAAAATAAAAATTATTATTCCAATCAAAGTTACCTACTTCCCTGGTAGGCAGGTAACTAAAATAGAATATCAAATTGTCTAATTACGGTTGCCATTATTAAAGGTCCTTTGGGAGGTCAGTATAATTTGGATAGTGGGTTGCATCAGGAAGAATGAAAAGACTATGATTTTGTTCCATAATTTAGTAAAATTAAATATAAATATATAAGGTACAATATAATCACAATAACAAATTATAAAAAAAAATAACACACGGTACACGTCTTTTATAATTTTCTTATAAAATAATATTATTATAGACGAGGTATTTTTTCTTAAACATTATAATGTACCTACTACAGAATCGACACTCTAGCTTCACTTGCTCGAAATTAAATAAAAAGTAAATGCAGTATTTTTTATAATACTTTAAATGTGCATGTTACGCATTGCCATAGCTCCCCATTGTATTTTGAGTAAGGTAATCAATTTGTCTATCTATAGATATCTACGATAGCTATAAATTACCATAAAAAGGTAAATATTCAACATGCTTATGTAATTTTATTTCTTACTACCTATATTAATTATATACCATAGGTACCTATTGTAATACTTACCTAGTATATCAAAAATTTCATGTACCTACCTACTAAATAAAAAAAGAACACACTTTTATAAACTGCGTAGTAGGTAGGTTGTATCCCAGCTAAGTTCAATGTGTAGCTAATCTTGTTTAGAGATATCGTTTAAAATAATTCTTTGTAAATAATTGTCTTCAGCACTAAAACACGCTACCATATCAAAGTGATTCATACCGTCTTTTACTTCAAAATACATATTATTTGTAGGGCAAATATCTTGAAGAAGGTCATAAAAATCTCTAGATTGCTTTTTTAACATTTCACTATCATTTTGTCCAGTTAGTATGTAAAACTTTATAGAGGTATTTACTAAATGATGGTAAATGTTATAAAGCGGCGACAATGATACACATTCTATTTTTTCCAAATTAATTTCTTCAGTTGCAGGGGTGTCATAGAAGTCGCGTAAGTTGTATATGCCAGAGATTAAAAAAACTCCCTTTAACCGATCGATAAAGATGACGTCTTCGAAAATTTCGGAGTTGCAGAGGACTTGTGCGATCAGATGAGCACCGGAGCAATGACCGGCTAGATATACTCCCCTGCAAAAATATGCATACTTAGTTGGGTTTATTATATTTTATCTTCTTTAAAGTCTTCTTTTTAATTTATGAAACAAATTAGAAAGAATACAGACACAGGAAATAAAGAAAATGTATCGTATACTCCATACTCTAGTATAAGAAATAAATAAAATGATAAATAAAATTCAATGTTTTATTTAACCACATCACCACAAACATTTCTTTGTCCCACTGTTGAGCACGGGTCTCCTTTCAGAATGCGAGGGATTAGGCCTTAGTCCACCACGCTGGCCAAGTGCAAATTGGAAATAGGATATTTTCAAGCTTAAAATCAAGCGCAAAAGTAATCACAATCAGTTAAAGTAAACTGGAGATATAAATCTTTATCTATTTGGAGCTAAAAACCCAGTATCTTCTGAAGCGTATATTTCAAAACGGACAGCTATTTCGGACATGCCGTTATTGTATTTTTTTATACACTTGAGAAGAGCTATCCAATGGTGCGTGATTCATCTTGATTGGATATGGGTACCAAAATGGCCATCCTCCTTTGTTTTGTAGTTTTTGTGCGATTGAGTAACAAACTCCAAACATACAAACAAAACAAAACATTCACATTTATAACATTAATAAGATTACAATATTTTAAAACTGTATATTTCAGAACTTACTTAGAACCCTTGTCTCGTGCGTAACTAAGTGCATATAAAATAGCTAATTCGACTTGATCCACGATATCCCATAGTGTCACTTTTCGGCGAACACTATATCCAGCAACCATAGTCTTAATGCCAGAAACGTATAGAGGGAGAACTGGATATCGCGATATATTTTTAGACAGTTGCTTCCAGAAACCACCGGGGAGGTATACAACAATTGGTGCACCTGGAAAAAATTATCGATATTTATTAAGTGTGATAGCTTAATAAAACAATTCCAATATATTTATATGAATAAAACGTTGGATTGACATAATCGGGTCCTACTCGAAATTTTGAAAATGCCGTTTCTTTTTAATCCTTACCTTACTTAGATATAAATTGGCAATTATAAACGTAAAAAAAAATGATAAATATAGAAATGTTTAAATATCTTGGCATAATGGTTACACCCATAGACGTCCCAATATTGGGCAATCGGCCACTTGATTGAATTAGCGTTTACGTGTTCGATTTTAACATACCCACAAATTAAAGAAATAAATGAAAGTAAAACATGTTATAATCAGAGTGAAAATGCTCACTCGATCGAAATATTAGCCACACAATAAAATACAAGAAAAACTTACTGTCCGGCAAATCAATTCCAAATATATCCAATTTCTGACTTTTACTGGATCCATATTTAATACCTAATTCATGCGGAACCATTACAGCATTTTCGCTAACTAAAAAAAATACAGCATGTTATTAAAAAAAATATGTTTCCTTATTTATAAATGTGTAATAAATATGTTTTTATCGATAAATATTAATAAATAAATATGTTTTTATTATAAGTCCGTTAAATACTTAGGTATATTAAGCTCTACCTACTTATATTCTTGTGAGGAGTGTGACAAGGTTTATTGAAAATAGTTACCTGCTGTAATAAAATCTATGTGAAGCTGTAAAACTTCTTCTGATGGAAAATCTTCTGTTTCTGAATCTGAACTTTCATCAACTTTCTGTGCCATTTCAGGTGTTGTGTACGAATACTGAAATTACAATTAAAAAATTATTCAGTTCATTAATAAGGATTTTACACGAATCTAATCTAAAAGGATTTGTTAGAAATAATTTAGATTGTATTTAACTGTATATTATGACTAAACCTTGTTGGTTGAATTCGATGTTTCGATCCATGGGTAGCAAAGTCCTTTAAGAATCTTCTGTAGTATAAATAGTGCTTTGTGTTTGGTCATTATTGCTTCTGGAAACGAATTAATACTTGTCAAGAAAAGAGGTACCATTTTTTCTTGTTTATTAGTACCTACCACCTAATTACTAGGTACGACTGTACGACTTGGAACGTGATCGTCCTTTAAATTTCATTGTATAGATAGTCACTGGAGATAAAACTAAATGGTAAGAGTCTTAACAGTCTTAACTTAAGACTGCGATGAAATATACACCTACCCCCGGTTTATCCATCCATCAGCCTTTATAAGTCCACTCGGCCTGGTCTTGTGCATAATGTAAAGTAGGTTTAGTCTTAACTTTCTGCCTAAACCCACAAATTATCTTGTGATGATAGAGTTACATGGTGGTATGAACTAAACATATAAATATAATGTGGTGGTATAATGTGCTAACACATTGCTTTATAGTCTTACCTACATAAAGAACCTACCTAAATAATTACTATCTTAATCAGGAATTACTTATTATTATCTACTATTACTTTCTTCAACGATAGTACCTACCCTAACCAAGTTAAATTGGTTGCGTATAAATAAATGTGAATAGAATCTTGGTGTGAAAACTGTTTCAATAGGCACCCCATTCCGGATGAGATTAGACGTAGATAATTTAATTGAACAAAACAACACGTTTGCCAAACTAACAAACTTTCGTCCTATCTGGTTAAGACGTAATTACTAACTTATATGGTGTGGTTATGTTTATCAAGAATTGATTGAGTAGGCATACTTAACTTCAATATAGTTAACTGTAGTGGATTTAAAGTCTTAAGACTAAAGGTACTTTTTCTTAAGAAATACATAGTAGGTACCGAAGTAATATACATTTCTTATTTCATTAACTACTACCGCGTGGCCTGATAGGTATGACCGCACACGACTTCAGTTGCATGGCATTTGATAAGGTGGCAGCAAAATTATCATAAAAACTTATATTCAGGGCAAAATAGAAACCTCATTATCCAGGAGTAATAATTATATTATTACTAATCTTATCTTATCTAATATTCTTCATAATATCCTCATTCTAATCTCAGGATTTTATCCATCTTAGGGATCCAATGAATAATTGCAGCGGTGTATGTATATACTAGCTTTTACCCGCGGCTCCGCCCGCGTGGTCAAAGGGGATTAACAAAGAGTTGTTTATTCATACATGACTCATTTGTGGTGGATGAATTGGACAGTTCCACGATTAAAAGATACTTAGAGGAACCAGAGGTAATGCTGACCGCAGATAAAGTGTACGTAAACTGACTTACTGGAGCTTTAAGCTAACTTCAATAGAAGTGTGCTGGTGAAGATTTATGCAGGATCCACCGATCCTGCTTATGTGTACAGGCAATACTAACGTGGAGAGCACATATAAGTGTGATTTGTTTTCCAAATGGGTGTGAATCAAATGAATTTTACTAACGCCATCTATTAAGAACATCCGGAACTAAATATCTAACAAATAACAAAACATCGATCTTCCCATGGATGGAGATGTTTTACCGCGGTAAAAAGTAGCCTACGTCACTCTCCACCCTCCTCACTATTTCCACACACAAAAACCATACCATATAATATCTTCGTTGCGACGTGAAAGCCGGACAAACAAACAAACACACTTTCCCATTTATAATATTAGTATGGATATGGATACATATCGTACATGTCCATAGACGACGGTGTCCACTTACCATCAGGTGGCCCGTATGTCTATCCGTCTTAAACTATAAAATGAAAAAAAAAATAGATACGAACTACGAACTAGCTTTTTTTACTTTTTAGTAGGTACGTATTAGATAAAACCAGTAGGGACATGAAATATAATCGTTCAACAGTATAACATTGAAACTTAATCTTGATACTGATACCTCCATTTGAAACAATGTCACGCGCCACGGCTACCTATGAGTCTATGATAGACCAGATACCAGATACAGTGATGGTAATAACAAATAATATGAAAATGATGAGTACCAAATGCAGAACACAAAAGTGAGAGGTAGGTAATAGATAATATCGTCACGTAATATTTCGGACGAATATTATTAGGTTTGGCCTACAGTCACCACGCTTGGCCAATGCGTGTTGACTACAGAACCGTTCAGTCTGCTTGGCGTCGTTTATGAGAGGCCTATGTCCAGCAGAGGACCACTAAAAGCTGATGATGAATATTTCGGAGTCATGCCGGCAAATAAAAAAGCTTATTTTACATCAACAACACATTATTATTCAAATATATTTAAGTTTTCAAGTCTTTTTTTATAAACATACATATCTACTTGTTAGTGGACGCCCGCAGCTTCGCTCGCGTGGAAAGACATACTTACTTACCTAATAATAGCGCGTTTCGTTCTTAACGCGTTAACTTTAGCTCCACAATTTTGTAATGAATCCGTAATGTGTTATTAATTAATAATTTATTAATGTTTATTTTACACCCGGTTAACATTTTTAGTAGGTTCTCGGAAGTCTATATAATATACGGAGTTTCATTCAGCAGGAGGTACGAGGATTTTTCTCTATTTCCATGGGATCTTCTCACCATATTCAGTCCCCCCTAGGGACTAATCCCTTTCAAATAAAAGAAGCTAACATAACCTCCTCCGTTTTTAAGCTCAGTTAATAAAAGTTATGACTTAAGTTACGTACAAGGATTAACTCGAGCACCTGATACCAATGCTTCACTAAGCATAACTTAATTCCTGTTTTGCTTGAGTAACCAAAACTACATAACATACAATTTACACTAACGACCGGTCCAGCTCCCTACCTATGTGTAGCAGTAATATCTCTCAGATGGTCAATTTTCTAATACAAATAAGATCCAAAAAACACTCTTTTTGCAAAATTAATGTTTCTTGTACTCGTTTGTGGCTGTAGATGGAGGGAAGATGGTAATATTAGATTAAACTTCATGAAATGTTAGTTGGTAATGTTGGACTGTGTGTGTATGTATGTGGCATGGTACGAAAGGCTGGTTTTCATACAATAACGGTTTGATACACAATTTATTGCAGAATTTCTTCTCGATTGTACTTCACTTTGCCAATCTTCTATTTGAATAAAGCAATAATATTTGACGACGATAACAACTGCTGTTGTCGAGCGAATCGGCACTGATAAGAACCTTCCTTAATATCTCTCTATGAATAGACAGAGAACAAATATACGAACAACGTGAACCAGTTTCGCTAATGATAGACATCCTACCTACTAGAGATATGAATTGGTCTATCCTTGCGTTACTATTGCTATCCGCATTGTTAGTGTAGGGGCTCATTCATTGTTTACGCACTTCTGCTACTGTCGATAAAGCACTGTTCCTGTATTTTTTATAATATTTAACAAAATATTAAATGCTTACCAGCGCGCGGACATTTTTATATGCACCAATTATGTATATATACCGTACCTGATTTGTTTTTATCAACAGGCAAGTCAAAAATCTTTAAAACACTTGAATCCAAACAAAAAATGCTACGCGTGCGCACCTGTTCTACGCTCGAATGCTCTGTTTTTCTGATGCGCGATTGTATTCTACAAGTACACGTCACTGATTATGACTTGTTTCCTACAACTTATTTAGTAAAGTTATCGCTAGAGACCGTATGTATCTTCTGTAATGATACAACTTCGCGGTGTAGGTACTTCCGAAAAGCGCATACCACCGAACGATCTGAAATTTGGTATAATAACGTATTTGACCTCCTGATCACGAATATTATAATGAAAATTGGCGTAAACGCCATTTTGAATTTGAAGCTATTTGGGCTATAGAAGCTCATTTCAGGAAAGCGCATACCAAAGATCGATCTGATATTTGTTATAATAACGTATTTTGACCTCCTGATCAGAAATAATATAACGTTACTTGGCGCAAACGCCATTTTGAATTTGTAGCTATTTCCGCTATAGAAGCGCATTCAGGAAAAGCGCATACCACATAGGTGATGATTCAAAATAGCGTTTGCGCCAATTTTCGTTATGATATTCGTGATATCTGATAAACTAAATATATTCTTCCATGAGCCTATTTCCGACATAAATCACACGTGAGTTAGCCGGTAATTTCAACTATGAATATATTCTTCCCATTCAAAAAGCGAGTAACCATATGTATATCGTGAATCTTGTACTTTGAATTAATAATGTGATACTAATACCACCTTATCTTATGATGTTAATTAAGAGCAAGTTAAAGTCTTGGGAGTCATTATACAATAATATTAATAGTACAAAGTAGGAAGGCTTTAACTTATGCGACCCCTACATTTACAGTTTTATAATTCGACGTAGCGTACAGCAGAACAACTTAAACCTAGTGGTTTATCAGTCAGTCGAGTGAATGAATACGGCAGTTTACGATGGGACAAACAAACATACAAACCCGTTTATTGTACGTTTGGCTGTGAGTAGTTTGGATTAGGAAAATCATTTAATATCAACAGTGGCACTACTGGAATGATGTTTTTAACGCGAATTGCTGTAGGAGTAGAAATGTCTATCTTTCTCAATCAAAGGTGATATTTAAAAGCTTCAAACACTATATAATATAGATAGCTAGAGTACCGCCGACTCTTACGGGTCTAAGTTTAATAGGGTAGGTGGTGTAATGTTACATTACGCTATCATCCAGAAAGTATTATAATCTCCCTATGTTCCATAATCACACACGATTAATAAGTGCCTCTTGCCTGGGGCTAAGGCAAACCACCTTGAATGGCAAAGGTCCATGTGTAAATTATAATAGGTAATTTACCAACCCACTGTTACATTATGTCATAGTTGCTGCCTTTCTATTAACAATTTCTTTTATTAGGTACTTCCCAATTCAAATGATAACTGAAATGTTCTTTTACCTACTTATATAATTTCTAACTAATAAACAGGGTTAGTAGTCACGAGTGACACGAATGCTATACCCATGAAGGAAGAAAGGAGAGCAGCGTAGTGGAGTGTCGAATGTTCTCAAGCCACCCGTAGGCCTTTGTCAAGGCTTAACGATTTTCACCATTGAAAACTACCGAGACCCACGGCTTAACGTGTCCTCCGAAGCACAGTAGCGCTCATGAAATGATGCCACTAGCGGTCAAGTAGTCATTACACATAATGCCCTGTTGGGCAATGTAATAAAAATTCTTCTTCCATCATGATTCTTTAATTGATAATTAAATTACTTATATTAGAATTATTAGCTTTGTGCAAGCTTACTAATTTAACTTCTTGTACGATAATTTATTAAAATCCCATAAGAAAGTAGATACTTAAAAAAGGTTAATTAAAAATATTAAACGAATAAAATAAGAATAAGAATAAGAATGGTTTATTACGACAAATTTCAAGCAATATACAGCAAAAATAGAAATACCTTGACCTTAAAAGCTATCTACTTAACCTAGTAAAGCGAGAATTTGCCGAAAATACAGGCGTCCCCGCCCTTCCGGTAAAATACAGGCGGGTATGTGGGACTCGTCGAAAGTCGGAATACCCATTAGCCCAGCGGTACCCTCATCCCTGGTTAGGGCTGCCATCTCTAAAACCTGCCCCCCGGACCAGAAGCGTAAGTTCCCCGGATTTTGGACCTTTCACCCCGGACATTTCAATACTTTTTTCATACACTTACACAATGTATTCAGTATTTTTAATAACATCAAAATGTCCTCAAATTTTAAAATAGACTATAATCAGAACTAAAACTTAATAAACTTTGCTTATTATAGTAAAAAGTGCCTTGGGTTAGCTACCTACGGACGTGTGCGACAACACTCATAGAACTGTATAACTAATTTAAATTAAAAAGAAAACTTCTTATAGTTTTTAATTATTTTGTAATTCTATAAGCAATAACATTAAAATGTGGTGTGGTGTGGTGTAAAAACAAGGTGGTGTAGTTTTATTTACATAAATTATGGGAACGGGATCTGATCGAAAACCCGGACTTTTATTGTAGTCCGGGTTTCACCCGGACTACAATTAAAACCCCGCCCGGACGCTCCCCGGACGTCTTCCAAACTATGACAAATCCGGGGAAACCCGGACGGATGGCAGCCCTATCCCTGGTGTTATCTGTGGTGAGTGACCCTGGCCACCACGGATATTCGGGTTCGAACTTTGAATTTGATTGTTTAAACAAATAAAAAATCTCCCGCTTATAACATTAGTATAGAAAGAGTATAGATGATGTCTTAAGAGGATATCACAAGCGAACAAGTCGACACTTTTTCCATACAAACGTAGTCCCCTGTTTCCTCCTAGGATAAAGAAGTTACAGAAGAGAAAAAAATACCATACGATTTATACGTACCTCTGCCATGACTGTACGTTTTGTTTTTTTTCATAATTTGATTAATAGAAGAGAAAAAAAATCATTTAAAATCAAAAAAATCGACTTTTTTTACATACATATTCAAACATCAAGCAAACTGGTAATTACTAACATATCCCAAAAAAGCAAAACGTACGGGCATAGCTTAGACCCTGTTCTACATTTTAACTGAAAGAAATATTGAAATCGGTCTAGATTTCGAGGAGGAAACAGGGATTACGAAAGGACGATTTTCTTAATTTTACGTAGGTAAAATCAGTTCGAGACTGCACTTCTCTCTATCGCACGCTAAGGGGCTCAGCGCGACGGCAATATTTTTGGTAAAAACCTATTCTTCAAAAGTGACGGTCGACTGATATCCTCTTAAGTCGTCCACATAAAAATATAACGTTTATCATTTAGTCCTTGTTTAAAAACGTCGCGCTCTTTACTGTCCGGACCTTGGGATCTTCGCCTAAAAGACAGGTTGTAACAACGAAAGCAAAACTTGATGAGGGTCTTTCATGTATATAAAGTGATATTATTCAAAGTGTATGTACCTATGTGGGAATTGGATTCACTTCCAGCGTTCGTAGCCAACTTATTGAAAAGGAAACATTATTTTTAGGGTTCCGTACCCAAAGGGTAAAACGGGACGCTATTACTAAGACTTCGCTGTCCGTCTTTCCGTCTGTCACCAGGCTGTATCTGTATCATGAACCGTGATGGTTAGACATTATAACAGATGATGTATTTCTGTTGCCGCTATAACAACAAATACTAAAAAATAGAAAATATAAAAACATTAGGTGGGCTCCCATACAACAGAAAAACTTCCTGCGCGAGTCCGACTCGCACTTGGCCGATTTTTGAGTTAAGGCCACTTACTAATAATCTATTTGGTTGCTCCATTTACAATTGTTACAAAAGTTTTGCATGGAAACAAAAAGTTTTTCAGCATTAAGTAGGTATTTCAGCTCTATCCAATGTTATATTTTTTCTTGGATACCTATAAAATAAAAAAATAGCGTGCATTATCTTCACCTATCCACTATCTTCCAAGATGTTTGTGACTGATTCTTAGTAGTACTTAATTAGGCTTAGGACTAGTGGGTACTGACAGTGACAATTAGTTCTGTTAATTAGTGTTAGTAATAATCTAGTTAGTAATTTACTTGTATCAGTCAAGTTCTAGGTCAGCCATAGATGTGTTGATAGCCTAGATGAGAAAATTCTTCTAGAAGCTGTTGAAACAAATAAATAGAAAAAGCACTAACATTTCTATATCCTACTTCAATACTAATATTATAAATGCAAAAATGTCCAGGGTATTCTATCAAAATCATACTGTCTGGGCTCATACTAGAGTAGCACCTAGCCTGGCCTTGAGAATAATTTACCTTTTATGTAATTTCGCAAAGGGCACAGTGGCTTTTTGGGAAACTACATAAACTATCAGCTGGCTAGGATCTGACTAACTACCAATCAATCTTGCCTGCTCTAATATTACAAACAGTGTCAAAAATAGGCATGAAGTTACACTGCAAAACTACTTTTAAGGTGTCTTCCCTGACTAAATCATACTCATAGGCAACTTCACTGGACACCACCCACAATGATTTGATTATGCATGTTTAAGTATGAGCAACAGCTTGTAAGGCATGTACGTCACCCACTAATTGCAATCCATAGACGTCTCACTGCTGGGCATGGGAATCCTCCACAGACGCAGGAGGTTTAGAGCATACTCCACCACCCTGCTCCAATGCAGATTGGTGGACTTCACCCAGAATGTGGGTGAAGGGGTATGTGAGATTTCTCCTCGTATCCGAACAGGGTTAGCTCTTTCTGGCTTTGTGGTCTCATTCTGCATCAAAACAGCTTCGCAGAAAGGCACATTCCAACACACTGTTCACCTAATGTGCCTATTTACGAATCATACTAAGTTGGGAATAGGGACTAGTATAGTTAGAACCCAGTCCCTTTCAGTCTTGTCTAATGTTTATCCCAGTTATTAGGAGTAGCAGAGGATAGGTGATATAGGTACTCGTTTGCAAAATTATATCCATAAAAAATATCTTGGCTTGCAAGTTTCCGCCTTAGGTATCAATGCGAAGGTCATACAAAATTCATAAGGTCAAGTAGCAAGTAGACATTAGGTATACCTAATATGGACAAAAAATATATTAGTACCTACCTATGAAGTCAAGCAGATATTGTGCTCTCTAGTGTAAGGTATGACCACAAATGAACTTTTTTTTGACAGTAGGAGGCTTATCAATCCAAAAACCCATTTTGGTGAACCAAGACTGAAATGCAGAAAAATCCATGATAGTTTTCCTTTCTTCTTACCGATATTGAAGTTTCGATATGAACATTCTCCATTGCCATGTCAGAGTTATCGTTTGAAGTAGATTCGGAAGCCATATTGAAGCCAGTGTCGGATAGAGAGAGTTGAGGGTCCATTTTGTTTGAGGAATTAAATCAGTTGGTTTGGTAATATTTTTATTTTTGTAAGTGAAAACGTAAAATTTTATGACGAAATAAATTATTTGTTTTGATTGACACTCTCACGACACTCTGTAGCACTGACGTGACGTCTGACACCTGACCTGATAGACAATGACAGATCATCACAGATCTAATATTATGTAGAGCATAGATAAAACACATGAATACAGTATATTTTATGATACATATTATTATCCTAATATCACGCCTGTATTTCCCTAGAACAGGCGGCAGGCATACACCCGTACTGTCCACCTTTATCCAGTAAGGTTTAGGTCCCATGTAATTATTACCTAGTGGACCGCAGCTTCGATCGCGTGGAATTAGACATTCACTAACTTCAAAAACGGCAGTTTCATACTAACTTTGCACCCCCGTTTTACCCACCTAGGGGGTGAATTTTCAAAAATCCTTTCTTAGTGCTCCCCTACGTTATAAAAGGAACCCTGTGCAAAATTTCAAGTTTCTAACCCTTATAGTTTAGGCCCTGCGTTGATATGTCAGTCAGTCAGTCAGTCACCTTCTCCTTTTATATATGTAACTAGCTGACCCGGCAAACGTTGTTTTGCCATATAAATAATTTTTACTGAATATTTTGGGAGAACTTAATGTAAGTGTGTGGACTACAACTACCACTACCAATACCACTACACCTACTACTACCACTACCCCTACCACTAACACTACCCCTACCACTACCCCTACCACTACCCCTACCACTACCACTACCCCTACCCCTACCATTACCAATACCACTACCCCTACCCCTACCCCTACACCTACCACTACCCCTACCACTACCCCTACCACTACCATTACCAATACCACTACCCCTACCACTACCCCTACCACTACCACTACCCCTACCACTACACCTACCACTAACACTACCCCTACCACTACTACTACCCCTACATCTACCCCTACCACTACCTATCACGCACCGGCGCCATCTACTTAAAATATTGGTTTGTAGTACATGCTATGTATCAGAGATGGCGCTGTATGTGAAAAAAGATTTTTCCCGCTTTTCTCTTGAAATTTTTCCTGAATTTTCTTTGCTATAAACCTCACCGAGCCCGAGACCTTTCCAACGAATGCAAAACCGTGGAAATCGGTTCGTGCGTTCTGGAGTTATAGCGTCAGGAAGGAAAACCCGACTTATTTTTATATAGTAGATTACATAGCTGTCATTATACGTCAATTACATAGCTGTCATTTGCGTTTTGTTATTCCGAGTCTGATTCTTTTTTGTTATACCACGTTTTATAGTGACTGACGTTTCATGTCAAGTCACACGGGAACGCTGTCGAACGGGATAAAAAGTATCCTATGTCCGTCTCCTGGCTCTAAGCTACCTCCCTACCAATTTTCAGCCAAATCTGTTCTGCCGTTCTTGAGTTATAAGTGGTGTAACTAACACGACTTTCTTTTATATATATAGATATAGAAGATAGATAAGTGGTGAGCCTATTGCTATGTATACACTAGGCACAAAACCAGACTCCGAGCTACTACTGAAAATTTCCAAGAATCATAAATAAAACATGTATTCAGTCTGGACCTAGCCATGTAACTTTATTAACTTCAAATAAAAAAAAGGTACATTTTGCAATAATAATGCTGGCCGTGCTATAATAGACTACGGATTAAAACTTCATTTTTCTCATTCTCGTATCGCTAGTAAGGCTACCCTTAAATTCTACTATATCCCCACTCCTTCACACGCAACGTGGCCGATTTATGCACTTAACTTTATAATTATTGCTCTTAAAAATCAACAATGCTACCAATCTATCTACATATTAATAGTGGTAAGCATAATCAATGTTCATGACAGTCGGATCACAAAGAAACGATACAAATGATCGTTTACATTTACGCATTTACGCACTAAAATTGTGCAGTGCGTAATGACAGGCGAGTAACGTTAAACTTTTTTATTAAAGAGTGCCTAACGTACTCCATAATATACAAGCTCCGTTGTAGTATTTTTATAATTAAAGTAATGAATAAACGACCTTTTGTAGTATTTCTCAATAACCTATAATTAATACCTAATTTCAATTCCTCTTTTGTAACGAATATAAAATTTAAATTGTCATGTTTTTTATGAGTAAACAAGATCATCACTTTCTCTTAAATAAATAAACCAAGCAATTCTGCATATAGTATAAATTACATTACAAGCTCCTATCCCCTTACATAATTATTCCATTACATATTTTGATTTTAAATTCAGGAAGAACAAAATCAACACACAAAAAAAAAAAAGATCATAAAGAACCAGATCATTCTTATACAATTTCTGAAACAACAAAATAATTTATTTTTTATAATATTCTTACGATATGCTAATGATATGATAAAAAATCTACACTGGAACCAGCCAGTCACCGAGGTCCTGTTTTATAAAATATTACATTATGTATACCATGTTCTTATGGGTTTGTTAAAATCATAATGCCCGGTATATGTATAGCTGATCCGTACACGGATTCTCAATTATCCGGACCACCAGGATCTGGACCAAAACGTTTGTTTATTTAAACTTTATTGAAACACAGTAAAAAAGTCATTTCATTTAAAGTTTTTTAAATCATGTATGTATTTTATTTTTGCTAAAATAGTGTGGTTTCTGGTTACCCTCTTTTTTAGAGCCAACCATCTTAGCCATCGGTAGCAACACTCCGTGATCGGCTTGGAAGGAGACTCACAAAAAATGTATGTACTAACCAACTATGTGTTGTGGCATTTATAGTGGTCATATTTACATCCTCCGCCAAATGGTAGTCCATGGCAGTCCATAAGCTTTTTGTTCAAGATCTACCTATACCTAAAAAACATAATTTACTGCTGAGCTGCGTCGTGTCGCTCGTAAAATATAATGTGTGAGGTATTATCTTTTAGAAACAAATATTATCCAGTTATTTAGTTACGGGTCGTGAATTGGTAGGTTGTCTGCGGAAATTTCATAAAGGCGAAATTTCATAAATCCGAATGCCTCACAACAATCAGTCCGGGTAATCGAGTCTCTACTGTAAATATTTTATAAGTAGCTATGCATGCTATAATATTTCATAGGAAATTTTAATATGGTATTGCTTAAGTGTGTCATTGTATTTATATGTATTTTCTTTTTATCTCTCAAAACATGCGCGGAAATACATAGATTACGCTCGAAAAAATTAAGGCAGCATACGTCCTTCAATTTCAAAAAATTGCTTATACAATTATATATATTGCCATACACGGCAACAAATCCAGACTCCGGCTACTACTAGCCTAGTAGTAGTAGTAGGTACTAGGAGTTTCAAAGGTTTTTAGAAAACCCAAATTATACATTGCCCAACACGAGGTTAGAGCCCTCTAGCTTAACATTCGCGATTGCGACCGCTAGACCAACTATTTAAGTTTTTAAGAAACTCATAGATGATGATTTCAAATCATCAATGAAGATTTTCTTCAGTTAGTTCAATTTAAGGCAGCATCGAGTAATCGCCGGTGTTTTAAACTATTTTTAAATTAATTTAATTAAATGTAAACTACTACGTAGACAGTGGTATTTGAATTTAGTAGTTAGTGGCTTTAGCATATATTAATTGTGCGTATTTATTTAATTAAGATTATACAATTGGACATTTCGTGTTTTTTATGAAACAGAACCTCGACTATCTATTACAAAGTAGTATGTATGTACGTGTATACATATTAATATTATCTAACATGCAATTAATAATAATCCTTACCTATATCACTACCAGTATTTCGTTAAGGCATAACTGAATTATATTATATTGTCAGGTCTATCAGGAAGCATGTTATCTTAGTTTACATTAGTAATTGATGATTTCGCATTGACATAATGGGTATTATTATTACAAGCACAATATTACAAAATAAGCACAAATTACTGAAGCCCAATACTTGAAAACAAGTAGTCCTTCCATTTGGGCCACAGTATTTTGTGATTTAGTGATTAGCGTCCGCTGGGAGTCGGCATTCATCGATTTGTAAAATTTGGCCCTAATATGTTGCCAATGTACATTCAATTTTTGCAACAAACGCAGTTGTATACTTAATCATATAAATCGATTAGGCTTGTGCCCGTTTTTCGTGGACGCCATCTTTTATATTACCTACGCTATTAAATTACATTACCTTCTTGCTAGTAATAGCTACTGCCAGTAAACAATATATTTCCTGATCATGCTGCAGAAGCTTATTTTTATTTTACGTCACAATTTTTAGCATAAGGCTAAATAAAAAGAACATACTCTTACCTCATACTCATATCCATAATTTATGATAACATAATACATTCAACGCCTATTATAATAATATTGAGTTGCCACAACTTTTTTATTTACTACTCACAGAAATCGTCATTTTTTACACCTACAAACAATCAAATAACTAACAATGGTACCTATATTTAAACAAAACCGAAATACAGTTTTTTTCAATTAATATACACTCGTACAAATAAAATAAGGCAATTTTCCTCCTTTTTCTCCTAGATAAATTTAATTTGATATTATTAATTACATCGTAGGATTATTACTAAAACTCACTTATTATCAAGTGCACTTAAATTTCTCACTACTAATTTAGTTCCATTTGTTCAATTATTTTAGTCCTTAACCCTAATGAATAGAAGTAGAACAAGTCGTCCCATGTAAAATAGGATCGGATGAATATGTTCGATATATTATATTATGTAATAGCCAGATCTATAATTATATCATATTCATTATAACAACGCGAGTAGTCTAACGTATACGTCACTAGTGGCCATAAATTTCCATCAAGATATGATCGAGCAGTTTCAGAGATATATTATAATTATTATGAATACGATCAGCAATTGTTCAGTCACAAAATATATATAAGCTAAAGCAGATCCCAAGTAGACCTAAGGTCACTTCTCACTTCGATCAATTTAAGGAACTATGCTGATATTGTGCCTTACCAGATTAAATGCGACAGCATCTTACATTTCATTCAAGTCACAATATATATATAGGCCGTTTATCGAGTAACATAACTGGTTTTGCGAAGGCATGTGTAATTATGCATTTTATTTAATTATTAGTGCGCTCTATTTTTTTTATAAAACGAATCGAATGTATACATATGATTTATATAATTACAGGCTTTACACCTACCGTAGAGCCAAACAAATGTATAAAGATAATCGCGACGGAAATTAAAAATTATTAGGGTAATAGTTCATCCCATATAGATAAACACCAGAGTATAGTATGATATAATTGGCACAGGAAAAGTTGAGTATGATAAATAATAAAAAAGGATCTGTCTCATCTAGTCTGTTTGGGGCACTTTAAGCTATAATATTATAACAATGTACTAACGATATGAGGTCTAGACATCTGGCATATCTACAACATTTAATCTCATGGACGGAGATTATATTTACGTTTTGTAATATTCCCCTTTCAAATAATGAACATTTATTGAGCTTTTTATTACATGTATCACTCTTGTCGACAGCATAATAATGCATGCGAGCTACAAATATCTTGACTATTTAGTAAATAATGCACTTTCCGTATTGGTGTTTTTGTAGTTGTCATTAAGCTGAGTTCAAATCAGTAATTGTTTAAACATGTTTTTGTATTGTATAAAACGTCTTGCTTTTAATTAATGAAGGCATTTTATTTTATCTTATTTGACATTCGCACACTTTTTGTTTCCGTGAATTAATGTGCCCCACCGAGCATAAACTTAAGTCAAGTTTATATCCATTCATACAAAATCTTTAAGCCATTTAATAAATTACTGTGAATTGTTTTTTTTTCAATGTCTATTATCCTTAACATAGTAGAATGTAAGATTGCAAAGGAAGCCTTTTACGAAATTGAGATTCGTAATTATTATTCTTTGTTGGAAAATTATATACATATAACCCCCAAACATATTTTTTTATTAAAGTAATTTTCTCTTATAATTTTGAAACATGTACGTACTGCTGTGTGAAATGTACGACTATGGAGCAAGACAATATTACAAAATACACAACATTTACAATATACAATATTAATTAAATATTTTACAATTATTAATTGAAAAACAGCTTCAATATATCGATTAATATGGTAATAATGAATAAATTTTGTAACTGTGTATATTCAATTGGTGTATATGACTATGTAATAACTAGCACGCAGTGTAAAGCTTAACGGTGTAATGCCGTTGTGTATATAGAAACTAAAACTAGTTGAGTAATTACTGGCAATCACAATTACAGAATTAGTGGGCAATTCGCTGTAATATGACCTTGCCAGACCGAGTTATTTATTTAGCATTTTAATGTTTATGTAAAGTAGGAGACCGCCCATTGTGCATATCATGGCTATTCATTCAGTAGTAATGTCTATTATTGAATAAAATAGCTTTTGAATTGCATTTCGTGGCTTCAAATTATGTACATTCATCTACTTGACATTTGATAAGTAATCAAATACCAAATATATCTTTGTGAACTCTGCTTTTTCGACGGTTCTGGTATCAGGTCAATAGTCCTACTTCAAAACCGTTTTGCAATGTTATTAAATAAATAAAATATCGCTCTGCTAGGGTCAGTTCGCAAAATGTTAGCAACCGACATACACGGCGCCGTCGAATACATGTTCTACCCTACGTTATATAATAAACATGACTACATGGAAGCATCAACAATTCGTCAATTCCTTGAGTGCTAAAATTATTAAGTTTATTAAGTAACTGCCTAGGCTTACAATAAAGATGCGTTAAATGTTAGAGGCGAAAATTGCTTGAATACGGTTCGCCTTTTGTACCTACGCGCTTCTAATATGTACTATGTTCAAACAATTTTGACCTCTATCGTAACAAATGGTCCATCTTTTACGTTTTGATATAAAGACACACCCACGGTGCTTTACACAACCTGAGCTCACTAACTAACAACTATGTCGTATTTTCATTCATTCATTGTTTGATTACAGACTTCGAAGTCAAAATAAAGCGTAAGTAATCTAAATAGCTAATGTTTATGTCATACATATAACAATTTTTGTGGAAGAATAAAGTAAACAGCTGGAAAATCAGTCTTTGCAAGCGACGACTGAAAGTTTTGAAAACTAACGAATTAGAGGAACATTGATTTGACAATTCCTAATATTGGACCATGAATTATAAAATAAATAAATTCTTATCTAAACAAATTAAAATGCAATAAATGCGTACTTCGTGTACTTATGTTTTGGGACATATACCCCCAATAACTAAACTAGATTATATGAAATTATATAATGAAATCATATCAAAACAATAATTGACTAAACCTATATCATGCCCAGCAGATCAGACAATTTACCATGATATGAAATTCCAATACCTATTTGATGCGACGAAGATGTATATCTGAAATATACAAAACTATTATCAAATAAAGATAAACATATGCATTTTTTTTAAATAGCAGAATCATAAGTAATTTATTATCCTGCAGTTTCGAAGATAGAACTAGTAGGTATTTAGGATATGTTAGATTAATTGTTGATGTACCTACACTTAGATTAGTATATTGAGACATTAGAGTTTAGAGGTATGCTTAGTTTTA
Organism: Carterocephalus palaemon; assembly: GCA_944567765.1. Taxonomy (NCBI): domain Eukaryota; kingdom Metazoa; phylum Arthropoda; class Insecta; order Lepidoptera; family Hesperiidae; genus Carterocephalus; species Carterocephalus palaemon. The sequence goes on along the minus strand of OX155641.1, from coordinate 10,178,802 downwards.
GTGATACGAATTGTTTTTAGCTTCTAAGAATCATCTATTTTTTTTAATCACATACGCAAGACCAATCACATTAAGTACCTATAGAAAAATACAGATATAGTACTGGAAGTTTAATGTTGTGGTTTATAGTGATCTCATTCATCTCATTTCAACTGTCAATGTATTTAATAAGGGGAAATACCAAACGGACAAATAAAAACTAAGGATATACCTTTAATAGATGTATGCTATCTTTTCTATTTTATTTACCAACTTTGGTGTAGGTACAATAAAGGGATTTGTATTGTATATTATATGTTATAGTGTATTATAATAATTATAGTTTCTTACCAATAAATGTAACTGTTCCTCCTCATACGTAAATTTATTGCCATCCGTATGAAAGGCTTTACAATCTTTACAGATACAATCACTGGGTGAGAGAGTATTGCTCAAGTGGGTTGAATTCCTTGCTGGTCATGTGGGAAGCGTTGTGAGCCATGCGATATCCCCACAGGTTCATCGCTTCTTTACACGTCATCTGAAATTAATGAATAATATAAATATCTATTTTATGAATAATATAAATATCTATTTTATGAATAATATAAATATCTATTTCAACTACAGAATTTTAGGGCTAACACAATTTTTTCTGTATTTGAGCGTTTAACTCGAGTTTTGATATGTGATTGTGGTTTAGATATACATAGTAGCTACGAAATTTAAAAATATGTATTTTTTTTTATGGATACAAGATAGAAAACGAGCTTGCAGCACCATCCATCCGCTGCCGCCCATGACAACTGTGACTGACTTTGAATAAGACTCAATTAGGGACTGGGATGGTTAGTCCAATCTGTCCCTGTAGCTCGGGACCAGAATACGAGCTACGGTATCCCCTGCCTGTCGTAAGAGGCGACTAAAAGGGGGTTTCGGGGTTACGGGCGGCTAGAGTGGGAGCTCAAACCGCCCACCCAGTAGCCCCGAGCAGGACGACGGTATGTGTGGCCGCATACCGTCGTAACAAGGGGCAGATCAGGGATGGGGCAGCACCTCCCAAGCAGAGCCCAAATGAAGGGCACCGCGCTAAGAGGACTCCGGTTGCGTTCCATTGGAGATCCCGGAGTCCTCCACATAGCGCCGAGGAAGGCCACCGGGGGGGTTTTAGTGCGGTAAAAATCCCACATAACCCGGTGTTGCTCCCACGGCACCGGGTACCTTTTGAAGGTTTCCCCCTCGACAACAAAAAAAAAAAAAAAAAAAGTCCAATTAGTTGAGAAAGTTAATTAGAACATTAGTTGGTCAGTTCGTTAGTAGGTATGAGGACTGGGGACTGTTAGTGATAGTTAGTCCTGTTAGTTGGTGTTAGTAATAGTCCAGTTAGTACTTGTTAGTAGTAGTCTCGTTTTAAGTCAGTCACAGATGTGCTGCTACCCTTGAGGACTAAGATGGTCGCCTCTAAAGAAGTGTAACCGGAAACCACACCTTTCCAATCGGACCATAATTGCTTTAAAAACAATTACTACACGGCAGAAATGGTACTAGGTACCGTGCCGAGCGGTGGTACTGCCCCGGGCGAACTCTATATGGAACCAATTAGCTTTCTTAAATAACCTATTTGGTTCCCTATAGGCTCTATCACCTATAGATAGATATGCCCGAGAATGTTTGATTATTTCTCTTGGGAGTTAAATAAATGTTTGTTTTGTTTACATAAACCAATAAAATCTTTGTCTCTACAAAGGATGTTTCATAAAATTACTTATGGCCATCTTCTGATCCTTTGTTACATCGAATATAATTTATAAAAATGTATATGGTACAATTGTATGTTCTTCAATGGAATGCTCAATTCAATTTTTTATTTTTCATAGGTACAGTTGGTAATTATCATCATCATCTTATCATCTAAAATTTTATTCATTAGGTAACATTATTAATTTAAAAAAAATATCTTGCTTTAAATAGAACAATTAAAAATTAAAATTAAAATCTATTCAAAATTAAAATAATATTTATTTTTGCAAATGCAGTCCATTAAATCAATATAAATCTCGGGACGCGCGGTCTTTAACTTTGGTTTCTTACCTAAAAGTCTAGTCCTAAGAGAACTATTAGCTCACTTAAAACTAACCATAATAAATAACTAAACATTTAATCAATTTCTTTTGGATCGCAGAATCCTTAGCTTACTTTAATCTCCTCGACGAAGTTGCATCTGAGCACGTTCCTCCAGAGGACAAACATGACGCGCGACACGCGGGAGTTACGAAATCAATCGGTCGCTTTTTTCGATTGTGTAACCTTTGGCTCACCTGAATCTCCTCGACGAAGTTGAAGCTAAGCACGTTCCTCCAGCGAAAGGGCACTTCGCGCGACACGCGGAAGGTGGAACTTACACCAGCCACCTCCACATTGGTGTGGGAGTGGAGGAAATCGTCAACGGACGCTGTCGCGCCGAGGCCGAGGAACTTAAAAAGATTGTGCGTCGTGCTGTTTGGATTCAAAGCGAGCTCCTCGTAACGTAGCACCCTGGAATATTCAAACATAAAAACGTTTCACTCTCAGAGGAGGCCGAGATTCCCAACAGTTGGAGGATACACCAGGCAAAGTTTAAAGGGTTTTTGTGCCCGGTGTAGGTATTGTAATAGGCTCACCAACTATTACGTGGGATCTAAAAATAAATGGTGAAAAGTGGGTGTATAAGTACACACCTTTGCCTACCCCTTTGGGAAAATACAGACGTGATGTTGTTTTATTTTATGTATTTTATAGTTACGCTCTTCAAACAAAATAAATCATAATGCTGATTAGAAGTAGTTTGTAATCACGAAGTGTACCGAGAATAGTTAGTTGAAAATACAACGTACCTACTCAGTTTGAAGCATGATCATATTTAGTCCAACCATTAATATTATTAAAATAATTGATGCCGGCATTAGTTAGCGGTACACATTTATCTGGAGCGCTTATTAACAGTTGTTTTAGGCGTCCCAGTTTAACAGATTGGCCTTGGCTTTTGAAAGTTTTCTGGTTTGACGCGAAATGATATATTTCAGTGATAAGTGTGATAACATTATCGAATTTGCCCAATAGATTCGAATCGTGGCTACAGATGCGAAATTATGATCATTTATACCTATTGCACATAAGACAAAGTCAAGAAGACAATAGACAATAACAAAAAATGTGTCCACTATTATTAATGAAAGTAAGGTCACATTAAGCTCCAAAGTAAATGGAAAGGCTGACCGCATTGCAGATAATAGCAGTCTGTGCCCAAAATTTGCTGATATAATCGATTAATGAATTAAAACAATAATAATTCCCAACTCATACTCAACGTTGGTCCACTACTAAGCTAATGCAAGTTGAAGTAAACGGTACAAGATCGTCTGGGTCTTTAGTACAGATGGGGGTCCCACAAGGATCGATTCTGGGTCCGTTCCTATTTTCAATATATATTAATGATCTACCATATATGGTAGAGAATAATAACGAGATTGTATTGTTTGCGGATGACACCTCATTAATTTTCAAATTAAACAGGCAACAAACTAACTATGACGATGTGAACAATGCTCTCTCTGAAGTGGTGCAGTGGTTTAGCGTTAATAACCTACACTTGAATAGTAATAAAACCAATTGCATAAAATTTTCAGCACCTAATGTGAAACAAGTGGATAAGCAACCAGAACTAAATGGTGAAAAACTGAACTTAGTTAGCTCGACTGTTTTCCTTGGAATCACCATTGATTCGAAGTTGCAGTGGGGACCCCATATCTGTCGACTGGCGGATAGACTAAGTTCTGCAGCTTACGCGGTTAAAAGGATACGCTGTTTAGCGGATGTCGATACCGCTAGATTGGTCTATTTCAGTTACTTTCACAGTGTAATGTCCTATGGCATTTTACTTTGGGGTAATGCAGCGGATGCTAATATTATTTTTATTCTGCAGAAAAGGGCTATCCGTTCCATATATAAAATGAAAAGTAGAGACTCCCTTAGAGAAAAATTTAAGGAAATAAACATCCTAACCCTTGCATCGCAGTACATCTATGAGAATATTATGTATATTCGTAAAAATAGGCATCAGTTTGTAAGTCGTAGTGACCTAAATGCCTTACGCAATGTAACACTAAGGAACGGCCACAAATTAGCGTATCCTAAATGCCGGCTTAATAAGAAGAGTCGTTCCTTCATAGGAATGTCTATTCTAATATTCAATAAAGTTCCGGCTGCGGTTCAGTCTCTGCCTTTACACAGGTTTAAAAAAACCATCAAACAAACATTATGTCAAAAAGCTTATTATAATATTCAGGAGTATTTGGATGATAAGAAGGCATGGGACTGAATTAAACTCTGACAGGCTATCACTATGCTTTTGTATTAATTATACTAAATATTGTAAGCAGGTGGCACATGGGGTGATTCTTGGCATACATGATGGGCTGTCTCGTGTCTGTCCTGAACATGTCATGGTCATACTGTACATTTTCTGTACAAATTAACTTGAATTTTAAAAGAGTACCGAGAGTTTTTTCCTCCGGCTTTTTTCTCTCTCGGCCTACACTAGGGCATAGGATAAGAATATTGTAAATTCTTCCTAAAGCCGATGACCAGATAGATAGTCTATCGTGACTTAGAGCTTAGCTTAGTGGTAGGTAATTATTGTAAATTAGCCTTAGGCACCTGTGTAGGATTAGCTATTTATTCAAGGATCAATAGCTCATCCTTTACTTTATATTAATCAGTTTAGAATAGCAGTATATCTCTTCTGTTTAAGTAGTTTGTTTGTTCTAGACTTTCGTTAAGCGTGTATAATCACCTCATGGCGAAATAAATTATTTGACTTTGACTTTGACTTAATGTTCTCGTCTCAGACTCAGAATGTACGCATTCCACACGCTTTCGAGAATCTTCGATATATCTTTCATCGCGCCAAATTTCATTGAACGCTCATTCCTGGGAGTCAAATACAGACCTCTCCAATGGCTTATCACTACAATATTGTGACTGCTGGGTGTCTGGTGACGACCAAACTACGCCGGAATCAGCATATCCCGAGAGTTACTCGTATTTGTAACCGTCATCTTAACATTAACCCTTAACATCAACCCCTTGTCGGCAAGGGGCTCGGGCCCCTCTTAACATCAACCCTTTGCCGAGCCCCTTTCCAGCCCAACTCATAATGAAAGAAGGATGATGCGAAAATCTTTCATGACAACATGTGAGATCAAGCAGTTTAACCACTCATTTAAAAAGAGTATAATACTACCAAGATTGAGACTGCATAATTTATTGTTAAAGGCATACATGAAATGAAAAGTTTAAAATTGCAAGTTGGCTCAGGTAAATTTGCTGGACTAGACTTTAATCTTCATAATTTTGATACAAAAAATCATTTGGACAGTATTTTTGTGGCTTAAATCATCTTGGCATAACCTTCACAAAATACAAGTAAAAAACAACAAATTATGTGCTAGTAATATTACTTCCATCATTCCGAGAGTTTTATGCTTCAATCGTAATGAACTGCATATTGTAATATATCTTCTCATTGGATACTGTAGATTTAATAAACACTAACACACTATAGAAAAAGGTTGTACTTACTTTAATAGTATATACGAGTTCCTCTGCAATGACCGTCGGTAATTCCAAGTAAAAGTGCACACAGGGTTCCCACCCTGCCTAGTCTTGTGTCTTTGCACTGTCAAGGACCTCTAAGACATCATAAGGTGCATTATAACCTTCAGACCAGGTATTAGTTGCAGTAGCTCATGAACCAGATCCCACACCCATTTCTCCAAATAATAATATTTCTAATACCTCCTTTATCCTCAAGATTGACTTCAATGAAATTGTTACTAACAAATTACTAACTGGACTTTTAATAATACCAAGTACTTAATAGCAACTAATACAAGTAATAGCACCTACTGTCCTTACTTCTATATTTCTTATACCTACACAAAAACTGGCCAACAAATGTTAGGAATATCAGTTAGTCTGTAACATCTAACTACTAACTCCCCCAGTGTCAAAATTCGTCACAGTTACAATAGGTGCATGGGAGTCCTGTATGCTTAATTGGTATTTAACATCTTTTAAGAAAAAAACACTCACATTAAGCGATTAGGATATTCTTCTAGTAAGCGAGTGGCTGCCACGTAATCGCTGATCATATCTGCACACAGAAGTTCTGGTTTCCAGCAGTCTGGTGCTGGTTGACAGAAATTCCGGTGCTGTCGAGACTGCATCACACCACGAGGATCTCGAATTAAAAGCACCACTTTCACATTAAGCCTGGAAAGAATGGGCATCTAGTAAGCGCAACTAATTTCATCACATCACAACCTTAATAAAATAAAACAATTCTTATAAGCAATAAATGTTTAACTATATTATGTTAAGCTAAATGTACTACTGGGTAAATGCAATACAGATTTTTTTTACAACAAAAACACATCTCTAATTTATTTACATAAGTGCCTTGCTCATATTGACAGACTACTCTCTGACTCTCTGACTGAGGTCATGTCAATTTGGGCCTATTAGCAGGCTTATGTGGTGTCTAAACCACTATGTCTGTTGCACCAAGGACCAACTAAATTATATTATTAATTTATTGTTAACAATCAACAAGAATTTTTGATCATATTTCTTTAGATACTTACTCCTTATCTTGTAATATCTCTTGGATCAGACGTAATCTCACCCTCACTACTTTCATACTCTGAAAGGGGAACAGCTTACAAAACTTTGAAGTGAAGTCTGCATCAAAACAAAGCTCTTTCTTATATTTACAGTGGTCCCACAGTCGTGTATTGTGGCTGAATTGGTGCAAATGCCCCTTACCATACTCAAAATAATCTTCCATTTCCTCATAATTACATTTCATCATCTTTTTCATAGTCAATAAAGCCTCATCAGCATTTGGAGGTCCTCTAATTTGAATTATCTCATATTTCAATAGAGGTTCATAGTGATAAAAATTGCCTGGCATCGCATTTAGCACCTCACCAAGAAAGGTTGTTCCAGAACGCCATGTTGAGATAATGAGGCTTCTCAGGGGCTTCCCTCCTGTCTCCAGGATTAAGTCATCTAGCTGGTGAACACCAGAATAACTAAAGTTATAATTTAATAATTCAAACTTAATTTTAGACCTGGTTTTCTCCAATATTTTCTCTATATTCGGCGAGCCATCATATGTGTTCGTTGGTATTGGGAGCAGTAAGTTGTCTTCACCATCTTCTACCTTTAAAAAATTCCTGATGTTTCTTCGGCTCTCTGGAGACGGACGGTAACTTGTGTTATCTGTATATCGACTTCCAGCAAGAATAAGAAGAACACTCAGACCGAAAGCAATACATATTGAGTAAAAGTTAACTCGCCGCAGCATCACTAATTAAAACACGATTAAAACGAACACCAAATAACCACAAGGATACGGACAATAATAGTGACTACTACAAAAACGCAGCATGTATCATTTTTTAAGTTTTATATTGCATCCGAATCATGATTCCTGACTTCGCGTTTCCGCGGAAACACCGCATTGCACCTTCTTCACCACCATTTTCAACGATTGACGTCTATGTCTATAGTTAGTTGTCAAACTACTTTTTAAATTTTTACGATGGCGGCGGCGACCAAATTTTCATGTCATTGAGCCTTGTGAAAATAGGTTGCTCTTAATTTTAACAGAATAGTATTTTTTATTTTTAACCAAGAATTCAGCAATTTGGGTTTTTAAACACAACCACAGAGTACATTTTACAACAAAATAATTTTTATAGCGTTGTAGTCCGCACAACCGAACAACACAACTCTGGTAATGATAGTAAATATTTTACACGCCTTGTGAATCTTGTGATTCGCCGCCGTGGAGACTGTGTATCTGTCTGTATGTTTAATGCTGAAAACAATCGCCGAATGCTTTTGTGCTATTTAATCTGAAGCTTTTTTAAACATTTTAAGATTTTTTTTTGTGAGGGACACAGGATACTTAACATCATCATTATCATCATCATCGTCATCACAACCCTTTCTTTGTCCCATTGTTGGGCACGCATTACATGGCTCGCGTCGATTCAATGTGATCGACAGAGTTAAGCAACGACGGGCGCGGTCGGTTCGTGGACGGCTAAACGCAAGTGGTAAAATTCCATGGGCGCTACCGTGCTTCGGAGGGCACGTTAAGCCATAGGTAACGGTTGTTTTCAATGGTGAAAATAATCGCTTAGCCTTGTCGAAGACCTTCGGGTGGCTTGAGAACATTCGACACTGGGTTGAACACTAACCCCTCCACCAATTCGCTTACTTGATGATCCGCAAATTGAAGCAGACGCTCTAGACCTCCCGCAATTTGCCTGTGGGGGAGACCCGTGCCCAGCACTGGGGCGACTATGTGGGTTGCAGCCCGTGGTTGCAGCTTAGCTTAGCTCAGAGTCTTTGTAGTACTGGAAAGCTGTTCGTACGCACATTTTTATTTATTAGCTATGGGATTCGAAAAAGAAACAACATGGTGCACTACTTACAAAGGTAGTTATCATGTATAATTTGAATTAAAGTTTTAGGTATCATTTCATGTAAATTAAACTTTGTAGCCTACAAACGACATTTTCCCTATAGTCTCACCCAAGAAGAACCACAAGCCCACTTCAGTGCACACGAGGAACAGCAGCCAGGCCTGTTTCACGGTCAAAAACTTGTAGCAGCCCGACTGAATGAACTCTTTCGCCAAGGCCAAGTCGGCTTGCATCTTCTGAAAAGAAAAAAATATTCATGTGGATTTATAAAAGAAACATAGGTATACGTTTATTGTACTTAATAATATTATTGTATAAATTTCTTGTAATTTGAATTCAAATAAAAAGATAAATTATGTACCTATTTAAAAAATTCTGATTAGGTATATACATTTTTTACTATGTCCCGCTTTCGGACGAAAGAATTCCGCTTTTTTCATTCAAATGTTCCAAAATCCCGACTTGTCAAAAAAAATCTGGCAAATCTATGTACTTATGTATTTAAAAAAATCTGATTATATATATTTTTTTACTATGTCCCGCTTTCGGACGAAAGAATACCGCTTTTTTCACTCAAATGTTCCAAAATCCCGACTTGTAAAAAAAAAATCTGGCGCTGCTGGTGTGTGAATACCATTTAGGGAAACGTTTATGAGTGCAAGTGCGAGGGAACCGTTTATGAGCATTACACTTAATCTACTGTAATACAATAAATTTACTATTATATCTACTAAATTTAATACGGTATGATATGATATACAAGATATTATCTGACTAGGCTGACGTGACGGATAGCAAAATTACGACAATTGCTAGCAATATTGATTACTACTATGAATAATAGTTAGTTCTTTACTAGACTGCTAGGTGGATTTAGAAAGTATGTATTTAATTAGTGCACCTCACTCTCTTCAACCCCGCAATTCGGCTCCTCCATGGTTGATAACTTATAAAATTGTACTTAAAAATTAATTGTCTTTTTTTTTACTCGTACGTTCCATGACATAAGGTGAATAATATTTGGAAGATATTGAAAGAGGTTGAAAGCTAACAAAGTTACCATTCAATTGATACTTATACCACAATCCATGGTTCCTGCATGGAAGTTGTGGTGATTTGTTTTGAGCAGCGCGTGATGAAGTGATTCCAGCTTATTCCTTGAGAGTGTTTAAGTATAGGTACATATTCTATACATTATAACATATTTTTACTAAAATTTGTATAGCCCGTTTTAAGTGAAATTAGCTAACCATCTCAACGCTGAATTTAAATTGGAGAATAAATATTGATTTAAATCTAGTTAGCAAAAACATACCATGCGAATCAAGGAGCATGTTATGAAAGATTAATTTTAAGATTATAAAAAGCCTTGTGATTTTTTTTTTCAGCAATTGCCCGGATAGAAGGACCATCCTTACATCCGAATTCCCTCACGCAGATTTTTTTTCTTTATTTAACACAATAAAAAAAAACTGACTAACATGTAAGTAAGTACATACCTTAATTTCATTAGAACTAGGTGGTGCCATTTCCAAAGTGTAATAACCCTTTGCAGTCCGCATTTTATGAGCTAACTGCGATTGCGCGGCGTCTCTAGCTTTTTCTGTAATCAAAACGTGGTACAATTATCATAAGATTAGCCGGCTCTAGGTACAGACTGTGAACGTGGGAACTTAAAGCCGTTATCGTCCATTTAAAATAGAATAAGACAGTTTGGCCGTTTCACTAGACGACATCATTTGATTGTCAGGAGGGTCGCTACGTTCGAAGCGCGGTTTCTGCGCGTAACTGTAACATCGTCGTTATGTAAATTTTTACCGATTATGAGAGAGAGGCCTTTCTCATCTTTTCAGATGTTTAAAGCAACGCCACTTCGAGGTAAAGGCTGTTAGACCTATGCCACCGGTGCGGTGTAGGTGTGAATATTTAAAAAAAAGAAATATTCTTATAGCATTAACATCATAACATCGATGTGTTAAATAATTATTAATTACTTACCTTTCAGAAATTCGAATAACTTTTGTTTGCGAGTAGAGGGCAAATACACTTCAGTAATATTCCATATTGGATATTTCATTCCTGAAATAATCCACATTGTAGTTAAAGGTAAGCAATCACAATATTATTATGAGCTTACCTATCATTTGGTGTGAAGGTCTTGACATATTCACAAAGCACAGCATTTAATTTCGAAAAGTAGCCTACCTTACAGATTTCGTAGTACAAGTAGGTACCTACTATTATCCAATGAATAAAAAAAAACCTAAAATACGACTACATGAAATGGAACCATTCGATCGTTTTATATTCGATACTTTCGAATAGCCCTGATTTTTTTCCGTTCCGCCAGAGAATCAGGAAAGGAACCTCACTTGTCGGCATCCTCGGCCTTTTTTTCTGTATTATGTTATAGGCCTCTTCAGAGCATAATGAACAAAATGATAATAGATAAAGGATACTTACGTGTCATAAAACTTGTTGCAATTCTAGCCATTACAATTATTTACAAACAATTTTTTTAGCTCTTATTACTCTTTTATCATTGACTTTGTCAATATGGTATTTACTTTCCTGACATTAGTTGTAAGTGAGCACATCTTTTTCATCATTATATCGGCCAGTATGCTTCGTTACACGGCTACGGCTTTAAGCTCAAGAGAGCAGAATAAACTAAATAAATAAGCTCCTCCTTCGTTTCCAGCAGGCGTATATAATCCTGTAGACAACTTTTCAAGTAAAAAATACAAGTAACAAAAAAATAACGCTCTAAAATTTATGTTTCATGAATAATAAGTAAGAAAATACTACAACTACATTATACTCTTGTCTATAACACGTAACAATACGTGCATCTTCTCTCTTGCGCTTCCACTTACCTGGAGCGAGAAACGTTCATTGAAATCATGGCACCTTTGATAGTTTAACAAAATAATAAGGCGAAACCTGCCAGGCCAGCCCAGCTAACGAATAGATCCTAATAGATCCATAGATCTATAATAATAAGTTATGATTCTTCCTCTTACTTAGGAAAATAAGTCTATGAAATTATAATAATATGCTTTATTTTAAAGAGATACAGAGTGAAGACACCATTACCGGTCCATGTCACCGAAAATAACGTTAACAGAATAAGTCCATGAATCATTTTTTGGCCTTTGGATCTTTTTTTCCTTTTCCTTTAACTTTCTTATTTGGTTTCTTCTTTACTTTGTCACCTTTTCCCTTTCCTTCAGATTTTGCTGTTGGCTTCTCATTTTTAGCATCAGCTTTAACTTCAGCTTTTTTTTCAACCTTATCAGTTTTTTCTTTAGCTTTTTTTGCCTCCTGTGCCTTTTTGACAGCTTCTTCTTTGAGTCTCTGTTCTTCTTTTTTCTTTGCTTCTGCTAATACTTTATCTTGTGCAGCCTTTAAAGCAGCCTCTTTTTCTTTTATCTTGCGTTCCTTTTCGGCCTCAATTTCTCGTATTCTGCCTTCTAAACCAGCAATGAAATTATCAGCAAATTTTGACACGCTATCTTCCAGTTTTTTTCCTCCTGGTCCGTGAAAGTAACTTTGTGTATTGGGAGGTATCATTTCCACTTTTGCATAGCGCCATGCGATTGCACATCCTGGTTTTAAAGCCTTGCTAGCAGCTATAAATTTAAAGAATTTATTGTTAGATTAAATTTTAAGGAGATATAAATAGCAACTGTATAATTAACAATCTCCTTTTTGATCTATTTTTTTTTTAACTTTTTCTAACTCTTTTTCAAGGTATTTGATCTCTCCTGGAAGTTGACGGTCTCTAAGGACAGTGATTTTTTTGATAAACATCTCCACTATTTGGTTAAATGCTATTTCCGCTCTTCTTATCAGCGGATTGCATACTAATGGTTTTGCAGGAGTGCTTATCAGTAGACCTTTTGTTGCCAACCATATATTGGAGAAGACGGGCCCAATCGTTCTCAGAGAAACTGCGAAAAGCAAAACAAAATGCTGTTATTCTTGTTACAAAGCAAAAAGTCACTAGCATAAAGTTTGTAAGTTAATTAAAAGAAAACAAGAATTGAAAATCTTCAAAACCGTTTTGTTTTGCTACAGTTTCTTTGAAATCTATATATATAAAAGGAGAAGGTGACTGACTGACTGACTGACTGACTGACATATCAACGCAGGGCCTAAACTACAAGGGCTAGAAACTTGAAATTTTGCACAGGGGTTCCTTTTATAACGTAGGGGAGCACTAAGAAAGGATTTTTGAAAATTCACCCCCTAAGGGGGTAAAACGGGGGTGCAAAGTTAGTATGAAACTTTGCCGTTTTTGATGTTATTCGAATGAAATTCAGTACCTATGAAGGTTTTTTATTGAGTTTCGAAAATCATCTCTTAAGGGGGTAAAAGGGGGGTGCAAAGTTAGTATGAAACCGAACGCGGGCAGACGTCGTTAATGGGTCTAATTCTACGCGAGCGAAGCTGCGGGCGTCCACTAGTATTTTAATAAAGTTTCATACCTAATGCAAAGTCTAGGGCAATTCTTGTTGCTCTCGCCATTTAATGTACCTAGCGTTTGTGTTATATTCGTAATTTGGAAATTTACATCAAAATATCGCTATCTGATTGATTTACTTATTTATACAAAAATAACCTTGACAAGTGTTATAGTGACATATAATATCAAAAGAATAGTTTTTTGTATTAAAGGCCAGTTATAGAAGTCCTTACTAAGTGTCCGAGCCATGGAGATTTATGTTTGAATTATGGATTTAAAGACTTCATGAGTAGAAGAATACTAGAGAACAATCTGGATAGTGAATTCTTCAAATGCCTTATTACTGATTTTTTAATAAATCGTAATGAAAATTAAAAACGGGACGAAAAAGACTAACTTTTACGTTCCGTTTCGCTTTAACGAATAATTATGTAATGGCATATTGTCAGTTTGTAGGTGATCATGTTTTCTTAAGATAATTTAAGGAATTATTTCGTTTTCAGTGTTTAATAATTTTATATGAATTTAAATTTAGGTGATATTATAATACTGAAAATCAATGAAATTACATATGAGTAATCCAGACTGGAAAAATTTGTTCAATCTATTTTCTTACAAGTATTTTTTATTATTTTTTTCTTGCTGGGAAATGTGTTTGCGCATCCTGTACCTGGTTTTATGGGAATGCAGATAGGTATGCGGAACTCGCTGTAAACCAGAATACCAACTAAAATCCAGCATGAAGCGCTGATGGTGCACGGAATTCGTGCAGTTTTCACCAATAGATAGAGTGATTCATGAGGATGGTTTAGTTTATGTGTTTAATTTATTAAAGTTAATTGGTTGGTTTTGATTGGTTGAAATATGACGAAATTTTATGAAAAAAGTCAAGAATGGTCCTAGACCACAAGTTTCGTACGAGTTACTGCCAAGAATGAATTAGTAGACCACAAGCTACATTATAACCATGTGCCTATTTTTTACGCGGGCGAAATTGCGAGCAACAGCTAGTATCTATTACATACAATGCGATTTGCATAACTAAATAAATACTCACACGGGACATAGCGCTAACCAATGTCATTATAAATGAATGGGTATTTTTATCGCAAAACATTAGTAAAAGGAGAGCAAGGACATGTGGGTCGCTTGATAGGAAACCGTAAGCAAGTCAGGAGTGCAGCGTTTTCGCCGAAACGATATCGGGGCAATGCACACACAGATAAAGAAAGTAAGTTTAAAGTAAGTAAGTGTATCAATACCCAATATTGTCCGATATTTCTTGCGTATTAAACTACATGTCCACATTGTTAAACGGCTAGTTAATAACTACTACTAACTATTATTATAGGACCACCTCGTAGGTCTTGTGGTAGCAATTGTGATTGCTAAGCTACATGTCTTGGGTTCGGACCCATCGGACTATCTTTCATTGGGTATTTTCAACTTCCCTTACTCCCCTCCCAGCTGGTAGGCAGCTCGGAGTTAAGTAGTATTTGTGGCCGGATGGTGCCCGGTGTATCGCAAACCCATATTTTAAGACCATACTTCTAGCGTCATAATATGACTTTTTGATATAATAATCTTGTCGCCGCGCGCCGCTCCATCAGAACCTCCGTGTAAATTATAGTCGGAGCTTATACCAAAATGGGGAAGAGTCGACAAAGTAACATTTGGTTTCTAATTTACACTCAGAAGCAAGTGAGTATTTAAGGAAATGTGAACTGAAGCGGTGATGTCACCTTAACAGACAACTCTACATGTTTTGTTGCACATTCACTTTATGACTGTTGAGTTGATGACGCTTGAGTTAGTTAGTCAAGAACAATACGAAAATAGTCCTCAAAAGTTACAACAGCGGTTACATGTTTTCAGGCATACTTAGTTCATTAGCGAGTTTAGTATCATTGAAAACGTTGAAATAAGCATCTTAAACAGTTAGGATAGAGGTGTGAATAAAACAATGGTTTATTTTGTAAACAATAGTATCTGCGTTCCAAGGTGATTGTAACCATCACTTGTTTGGTTTTGACTTAAATCTATATGCATTGTCTAAATAATATTTTTTTAGACAGACTTTATTTAGTTTGGAAGCAGAAGATCGTTTTCTTGAATCAAACGTTAACAAAAAGCTCTTTCCGGGCTCTTTTTTTAAATTATTCATTTACATGTTTACAAAATAATAATATACTGTAAAAAAAATTTTTTTTTTAAAAAAGCTTTTTTAACTTGACCTTGAAACCTAATCGTGGTCAAAGTTCATTACAAGACTTTACCACAAGTGCAAACACGACTATGATACGATATTCCATCATGAATAGCTTAGCTAGCTCGATAGCTTCAGTGGAAGTGGGTGAAATATTGATTGCAAGATTCCAGGACATACATACATACATACATACATACATAGATACATACGAGTGAAGTTAAATAAAAGCTTTTAAAAACTAACAACTTACTTTATAGGTTACCCTTATCGTATTATTTTACCGTTTTAATCACACATAATTTTAATTTATGATCTCGGTTATTGAAGGCGAAGAGGTCAAATTGGTAATTTGCAAAATAGGCAAGCAAGGAGGCAGTTCAGTTATAAAACAGTTTTAAGATGAACCCTAGAATTTGTAGAATTTGGAGAATTTTAAAATAATTTTAAACAGTAGCCGACCTGACCGAAATATTACGTGAATAAATAAATGAACCAATTTGAATTGGAGCAGCGTAGTGGAGTAAGTATGCTCTAGATTTCCCTCAGCTGTGGCTGTGGGAGGTACCTTTAGGGTTGTAGTGTAGTAAGGTAGCAAACGAATTTTTTATTATTTTTTACTACTGAGGTTCTTAAATAAAATAAGTCACCTACTTAAAATGTATATTGATTACTTGAGGAGTAATGACGATCAAAAGATAGTAATTACGTTAGGTATAGGTACCCAGCTCGTATCATTGTCATTACCTACGTGATTAGAGAAGAAAAGAAAAGACTTCAAACATGTTTTATATCCACGTGGGCGAGTAAGGGAGTGAAAGCTAGACTCAAGGCCCCGTATATTCTAGAAAACATCCGTACATTTTTATTTAGGAGAGATATTTAAGCCAGTTTTACGATTACATGTATTTTACAATAAGGCATTGGATTCACACATTAGCTACATGGCTTACACTGCCATAATGCTTTGAAAATGTCATACAGTAGGTAGGTACCTAGATACCCAATTCCAGAAGTAGGTACCTAGTATTTATTACTTTTGAACTATGATTACATATTGAAAATGTGTATGTGAACAAAGATACGTGAAACACAAAAGACACACAAAAACATGTGTTTAGGTAACAAGATCTAAAATTACAGGTAATGGTTTCGTAACTAGGTAATCGTTTAGATTAAAATCAAATGAGTACGCTTTGAGAACGAGAGTACCTACCTATGACAAAAAGCAGCCGGTCACTATTTCATATCAATTTCGACTGCTCTATTCATCACATGTAGTCAGCTAGAACTAAGTATCTAATACTTAGGTATTATTTGTTTCCCAAGCAAAGCAAAGCATGTTAAAAATGTTGACGTATTGAACATCCGGCGTTGACGACTCGCATGAAAAAAAAATGGGGAACCCGCAATTGATTTCATAGATTGCGGTAATGCTCCTGGAGTTGAATCTTCCTAAATTTATTTGTGTCGTGAATCAGAACTCTCAAAATCACTAATAAGCATGGGATTTCTAATCGGCATAGGGGTAGGTGAATGCTGCCATGTTCATATGTATTGACAGGTCAATAAACAGATATTCTTTATGCAGGTGCGAGTTAATACAAGGGATGTAAATTACCCCAATTTATTTTCGCACTCTGTCATGTGCCCTGCTTCATAGGTTGCGTTCAAAATCCAGAATTCGCTGTCACAATTAAGGAAAAGGAACGCGGTGCTGGTCTGACCTGTGGTTCTGACTCAGTTATGAGTTGTGATTAAATACGAATCGCTCTTTTTATTCAGTTTTATTAAAGGTTCTTCCAGCATGATTACATGATTACAGGTACCTGATCTTAAGTCCGAGAGCATTAATATCCGCGTCGGAACATTTCCATCCCAAGTTCCCCGAATGTTTTTGTGGCGTGTCGTGTCCCCATTTACAGGTTCGTTGCCTCCGGCGTCTAACTGGACAGTTTTTTACTGACGAGTCTCAAGATCTCAATAACTTTTCAATATGACATACCTAGCGGGTGCGGCGCTACCATATTTTTCCTATGCACTAGTTCCGAGTGTGGGCGTCGTTGTTAACGACATTTTTTGCTCAGGTGCGAGATTAGTTTCGGTTTGTGCCCGAAATTAAAAGTCCCATTTGATTTGTGATGAGTCGCAAAACTTGCACTCGCGAGTGACACAGCCGGAACAAACATTGCGAATGGAGGGAAAAACTTTGCT
Source organism: Carterocephalus palaemon (assembly GCA_944567765.1). Taxonomy (NCBI): domain Eukaryota; kingdom Metazoa; phylum Arthropoda; class Insecta; order Lepidoptera; family Hesperiidae; genus Carterocephalus; species Carterocephalus palaemon. Next base: position 10,161,398 of record OX155641.1, on the reverse strand, counting down.
ATTTAATTTGGCACCAATGGCACCGATCTGCAGCAATCGACCAAAAAAATAAGTAATTCAGAAGTTCTGAGCTACTGCCAGTAATGACATAGCGGGATCTTTTATTTAATTTACTGTTCATTCAAAGTGAAGGAGCGATTATGTGTCTACCGGTTATCATAATATTAGACCGCCACCAAATGTTGAGTGCTGGAGGCTTACCTCCTCTTATGAAGGTAAGAGGTAAGAGGCTTTGTACGGTATCTAGATACTCTTAGATTTTGTATTATGCCTACATACAGAAAACAGCTTTGATAGCTTTGTTATGAATTGTTATCCCCTTTATTTATACCGTCTTTTTTTTAAATTTTGAACCCTTTGATGTTTATTTTTCAGTGTCCGTGATTAAATTATCTATTCTTCTGTTTATTTTTCTATTGTCTTCATAATTGTTTGTTTTGAATGGTATGCTATGTTGGTGAGGTCCATAATGTTACTTTTGCTATCGTTAACTACTACTATGTGTTTTTTTATATTTCGTTATTATTATACTTAACTTAATTATACATACTTATTTAAAAATAAATATCATTCGAAATTTAAGATAGGCCAAGAGCGCAGAACTTTTTTGCAGAGCAGTTTACCTATGTACAATCCCAATACACATCTAAGACTTGTGTGTGTTAAAAATATGCAGCTTTTAAAACCGTTATTTCTTGCTGGTAAAATAAATTAGAATCAAAAGTAGAAGAAAAAGATGCTACTAAATCTATAGGAACATGTCAATTGAGATCGATTGATGAACTTTGTAGCGTCGTCCATAGCCCAATGGCTCACTTCGATTCAATGTGATCGAAAGAGATAAGCAACGACGGGCGCCGGGCGCGGTCGGTTTGTGGATGGGTGACCGCTAGCGGAAAAAATTTCATGCACGCACCGTGCTTCGGAGGGCACGTAAAGCCGTCGGTCCTGGTTGTTTTCAATGGTGGAAATAGTTGTTAAGCCTAGTCGAAGACCTTCGTGCGGCTTGAGAACATTCGACTCTGGGTTGGCCACTGGCGTGGAGAAGTTCCACCAATCCGCATTGGAGCAGCGTGGTGGAGTAAGTTCCGGACCTCCCGTAGCTACGTCTGTGGGGGAGACCCGTGCCCAGCAGTGGGACGTCTATGGGTCGCAGCAGGGCAGATGAACTTCAATTTATATGACTGTTTTTTAACAATCACGAATAGGTATAGGTACCATAGAGGCAAATAAACCTTGATAACCGAAAATGTTTAATTATGAGAAAAATATGAGGCGCATTAATACGTGACTGACTATCAAACAAAATTAAATTTCGATGTGATTACTGAATAATTAGCAATTATTTAGCCTTCACAGAACAAACTGGTGTGTTAGTTAGTAAGTTGGACGTTACTAACACACCACCTACCAGGCAGCTGTGGATAGTAAATAAATGTCACCTATCGCAACGGTGTAGGAAAAAATCGCAGGTCAATTCTAGGTCAATGCTGAACTTGAGAATTCTCAATAATATGTAGTTTATCTAACTTAAAATGCACGTCAAGAGCTGGGGTTCTGGCTTTGTGCCCAGTGTATGGCAATAGGCTCACCACATATTATGGTAAAACACCCATTTGTAAGCTTTTTTTTTACTGAGGACTTAAATTTAGTTCAAGTGTATTTCAAATATTAAACACTATGAATGAAAATAATCATTGCGCTCCAAAAGGTTGTTTATTAAACTTATTCAACTTCAAGCTTAAGCTCCATAGCTTCAACTGTCTTAATTTTTTTAAATAATAGCTCTGACATGCAATTTTATTTGTACGCGGCTGACTACTGGTACAAAAACAGTAGGTACTCGTACTGGTTCTATCTTATAAATAAGAAACCCAGTAGTCAGCAGTCTTAATTACAACATATTAAACAAATAAAATGCATATAATAGTTAATTATATCACAAAATAAGTATTATATTGTAACACAGAATAACAGTCCACCCTTAGAATTGTAATTATTCTAAGAGTCCACCATTAATTACAGCAAATACTATACACAAAAAATCTTGAACACGTTTCCCTAAGAAAAAATTGTATCAACGTCATGTCTTTGGTGGCAGTGCAAATAAACGAGTGTAGCCTGACATGTTATTGTTTCGTGGGTGCGTACATTTTATATGGAGCATATTATTATGTCAAATATCTATCTCAGATAGGCAAATCTATCCAAAGATAGGTTATTTATTTCGGCCGCTAGCCTATAAGGAGACGAGGATTCGATTAAACATTATTTTAAAGATGTGGAAATACATATACAAATTTTTGAAATTTTTATTTGGAAATAATCTGTAAAGGCAGTGCAGGCCTGACTACCGGGTGTTTTACCCTATATGGGACCTAAACATAATTGAAAAATGGGTGTATACACTGCCTATCCCCTCGAGGAAATACAGGCACGATGATATGTTGTGTATAAGTAAATAGTCGTGACATAAAAGACCTAGGCGTTCATCATGCGTCGTCGTGCCGTGGAGTCGTTATCAAAGAACATTCCTACCCGAAAATGATCTCATCTTACTCAAAGATGAGGTAAATAAAAGCCTACTGCAAAAAAATAATACAAGGTCTTGCATTCGTCATCGTAGTTATCTTTAGTGTTACACGAATATTTTTAGGGTCCCGTGAGTCTGGTTAGGAAGGACAGGTACACGTAACTATCGTTTCGTTTTGATACGGAGCTGAGGTAAAAGGTCAGAGTCAAGGAACCGTTTGCGAAACATTTTGCATTATGCTATGCATTGAATTTCGCTTTAAAGTCTTGTAGTAAAGTGTTGCCAGCCAAATGGTAGTAAAAAAATAATAAATATAAGTATGACAATGACAAATATGATTGAATACAATAATTATTATGATTTATGTGTACATATTTTTTTTAAATTTGGTCTTAAACAAATTCTTTAAGTTGCCACCAAAACACTAAGAATTGCACATCTTAAGCAAATGTACTTTAGTTTATTTTTGATGTCGATGGCACAAATCTATGATGAGATAGAAATATAGATAGGAGTAGTGTCAAAAAAAGGGATAACTAAACCAATAACCTACCGATAATTTCGTACGCTCTTATGAGTTTTTCATGTGCATTTCGAGCTATGTAACTTTTGAAGGAAGAAAAATAGTGAAAAAGCACACGCAAAAGGGTCTTCTTTACAGGTTCTTCATAATTTTCTTTGTTGTTTCAAAGTCTCTCCAATAGGTAAAGTCATCCTAATTCCTAACTACCTATTTGACCAGTGGTGGACTATGGACGGTCCGAAACGGTCTGGTGGCTCAGTAATGTTTTATCCTTAGATTATTAATACGTCTAGATAGAGTGTCGCGTTGCAAACGAAGTTATACAAACAGGCCAAGTTTGTTAAGCTAGTGTGTGTGATAGGTATATCTTACACTCTCGCCACGCTCTTTTATTGTGGTGGTGTGCGTGCTTAATGATACCAGTAGTTGAAAATTAATTTTAAAATAGGGACTTTATTACATATAGAGTTAAGTATTTTTTATTTACTTAAATATGCCAAAATAATAATATAATAATACCAATCCGCATTGGAGCGTGGTGGAGTATGCTCTAGACCTCCCGCAGTAGTGTCTGTGGGGGAGACCCGTGCCCAGCAGTGGGACGTCTGTGGGTCGCAGCGAATAATAAATAATATAACAATAATAATAACGTCTCGAGGTTCGGATCTCGGTCATTTTATATTAGGTCCTTACATATTAAATTGTCGTTTTGTAAGGGAGGAACATATAGTCGATTTTTTTAAATATTATATATGTTGTAATAAATGTTTCGACACGGCGGTCGTGTCGAAACATTTATTACAACATATATTATTTTCATTTTCGTCACTAGCATGGTTAAAAATATAAAAACCCCTTCAAGGATATCCATGTTGATTTATACTCTTCAAAAAACATGTCCGCTATTACCTTTCGAATATCAACATGTATTACAAATTTTTATGAGGGAGTTCTGAGTTCATGAACTGGCAACACACACGTCAATTACGTCAAGTGTTAAAAATGGTGAACATCAATAATATTTTATTTTCGAAATATTTTAATGCCCTATTTTGCTGGAATTGATACGAAATAATGGTACCTACTTACTAATGATAGGTGACTTTTTTCGTTGTTTTTGATCGACCTTTATAATTTTGGCGCACATTTATCACACAAACCGTCATTGTAAACAAAACAAATAAGCGTAGCAACTCGAGCGTACTTAATGACAGCGGGAGTGATACTGAACACAGGGAAAACATTTGGTGCCCAACAGTTGGACACTATTTTTTTTTGACGCGTTTGCTGCGTGACACTCTATCTAGACATAAAGAATCTAAGGTTGTATCGATTTTGGAAGTCACATTTAATTCTGGTATTAAGGTACTATTTTGATTAAAGTAGGTACCTAAGCCGACAGCTATCGGAAGATATTTGTTGTAGTTGTACCCCTCAACAATTCTCAAGTCAAACATTTCCAGTTTCTTATTTTCTTCAAGCTTACTTTATGTTGGTGAGATTCCAACAAAACTTCACGATTAAGTATAGTTATTTATGGGCCTTTACGTTGCTATTTGTCAAGAGCAAGAGCATGGCAAACATTGTTACCTTGCCAAGAAAGTGCTTTCGTCTACCTGATAAACCAATACCACCATATAGATAACCATTGAATCAGGAAACTCATCAGGGCCTCCGCCAAGTTTAGAAAAGCTAAGCAAACATAAAAATATTCAACGTGTTCACTACACTTCAAGTATAAATTATATGAATAGATTTAGGACGGAGGATGTTTCTTTTTTAATTAATTTTTTTATATCGTCCATAAACTCAAATTACATTTAATACCACAGAATAATGGTATACGTACCTATATAACTTACCTAGTACATGTCATTCCTCTGTGTTTAATTACCCAGGACTTTCCCAGGACGTATTTTAAATATATTTTTTGAATGTACTTAATTAGAGAAGGTCATTATCTAGTTGGGTCTGAAAGGAACTGCCGATGAAGTTTATTTCAAACGTCCCATGCCATGGTTCATGAGTAACCCGGTCAAAAGTAATTGCACGGGCGGCCTCATCAGGGCTTTTAACATAATCACGCATCCTTACTTGCAGATAAAGCACCTGTTCCATCGCTCACTATGACGAATAAATATATATTTACATACATTAAAAAAATACAATGATCTTTAAGAAATAAATGTTTTATTGTAACTACTGACGAATGAAAAGTGATATCGTGGAGTTTGTTCTCTGTTCTGGAAGTATTTATGCACTTTTTAAAAGCACACGAAGGCATTGATTTATCTATTCTTTTTGGCACAGTAAACCAATATTGTTCTTCAAATGCAATGCGTAGATATTTCGCTCGGAAATCTTGTACTACAGTGAAATTGTATGCATTTGCCTAATATGTAGTTCACAGCTTAGCGCTTGCTAGATTTAATCTTTCCCCTTTTTACTATAGGTACATATCTATGGACAAGACTGATTAAATGATTTTTAAATGAAAGTTAAGTTGTGAAGTGTTAAGTTTACTGTAAATTTGTATTCATTTTTTTATATTTCATCTATAGGTACTAATATTATAAAGAGGAAAGATTTGTTTGTAATGTTTTCACACAAAAACTACTGGACCGATTTCAAAATTTGTTTTATCATTAGGAAGCTGCATCTTCACTGTGTGACGTATAATATTACTAGTTCTAAACTAAACTATTGTAATGTCTAATTTTTTTTTTATGGATACAGGATAGCAAACGAGCTTGCAGCACCACCCATCCGCTGCCACCCATCCCTTCCACACGAGCGAAGCTGCGGGCGTCCACTAGTATTATATATTTGATGTATGCGTATTGTAAGATAAGACCGTCATTTGTACTACACCTCTTACTCTGTTATTTTCTTATTTTTGTATGTACTTTTTGTATGTTTATCTGTGTCCTGGTATGGTGTTGGTTGGATACATAATCTCAATTTTAGTTGAGATTGAACAAGTAAATAAAGCAGTTTATTATTAACCTAATTGGATAGTTAGGTACTCTTAGCAGCTACTCTTAGCACTATTAAAATAACATTTTTACTGCAAATTCTTTATCAGAGATACCTATCCAAAATTAGGTTGCATCTGACTATATTATTATGTACATACCTATATACTTATGTAAGTACTTATATCTAATTTGACAAGAAAATATTTTAAATCAAACTATCGAGTGAGTGAAGTAAGCCTTGAGAAAGGCTACAGAATAATAGTAAGTACTAGATGATAATGTGTATCTGCATTCTGAATGCATGCCGGTAACCGAGGGCATAGTTCATCTTGGTGACATCGCGCCTTCGCAGTCTGCGTAGCAGGTTATGCCGTGGTCCGTGGCTATTATGAGATCTAACATAGTGAGACCTTTTATGATTTATCTCTTATTTCTTCCGGTGTGGTGGTGTTTCCGTAACAGACAAATGAACATTACCTTAGAATAGGTAACATAAAGTTAAATAGGCATATAAAACGGTCATTAGGATTATTACTTACTTGTAATTGTTATGCAATATTTGTTAGTTCGCATGTTTGTTCAAACGTTGTGATTATTTTTCTTATATTTTATTTGCCTCGTTTGAGGTGTGACGCGTTACTAACGTGACTTAGCTCATGTCATAGTAGAAAAAACTTCATCTGCACAAGGTATGTGCTATTCATAAATTTTAGAATTAATGTTACTATCACGTGATGACTTCATTGGTAGGCAAAAAGTAATGCTCATGTCATTATGTTTATAGACGTAAAATATTTGTGGTTTAGTGATAGGAAAGCTATAAGAAAGATATTCACCAGGATTAGAAATCATGGCTAGCACTGGTACTGGCACTTTGTACTTTTCGACAGATATTATAGAGAGTTAGCTTAATTTATTACTGTTTAAAAAGACCCTGGGCTACGTCTTGAAAGAAGACGCGGTTCTTTTTCATTTGAATTTCAATATCTTAATAATAAAACATTAAACTTACTTACTGTCTCACTAAGAAAACAACGTTTTATGGCTTGTTTTAGTTTCAATTAAACAACTCGTGTAACATTCGATGCATTATTCTCAGATTCAGGCATTAGGGACACAAGGTCAGGTGTTTTACCCGTAGACCTCTTAGCATAAATAGCTGATTACACGTAGGCCAGACATAATAACCTCACACAGAGTGCGCCGGTTTATGCGATGGGTATAATACATATTATACCCTGTTTATTATGTGCACGGTGTACACCACGGAACAGCAACGATTAGAAATGGTAACGTAAGGTCGACACGCGCATCTAATCGTACTATAGGTGAGAAATGATGCAATTTTGATAGTTGCTCCAATGCAGATTGTTGAAGGGGTTAGTGGCTAACCTAGTGTCGAATGCCATGCCACCCGAAGGCCTTCGTCAAGGCTTAACGATTGCTTTTACCATTGAAAACAACCGGGACCGACGACTTAACGTGTCATCCGAAGAACGGTAGAGCCCATGAAACCGACCGAGTCCGTTGTTGCTTAACTCTGGCGAATACATTGAATCGATGCGAGCCATTGGGCTATGCTCTCTACTACTACTAATTTTTTTATCTTCATCCAAACTAATTCTTTAAGAATCTTCCGACTAGTATAGTAGTATCCTGATCCCATACTTTAGAACCCTTATTCAATGGGGGTCAATGACATTAAGTTAAATCTATTCAACAAAAAAAAATCAATCAAATATTTAACTAATAAGTAACTAATAATAAGAATAAAACAGAGCAAATTTCGGATCACTCCGCGTGGCCCTACACACACTTGGTCGCTATTATTTTATTTGGTAAAAACAAGAAACATTAATTTTAGTTTAGAGGTATGTATTTATATTTTGTTCTGAAACTGTGTAAGTGAGACCTAAACAAAAAAGGCCATGCTTTACCACTCTCTGTCTCTGAATCCAGCGGTTTCTCACATTTTCATTGGTCATTAATAGTCCAATCTAGGTACAACACAGGGTAGTGCAAATTCAAAAATAAAGTAAACATGTGCTAAAATTAGAAGTGCCGTAGGATTAGAAATACATTTTCCTGTAAACAAAGCTATAAGTGAACAAATAGACTTTAAAAAAATTCGAAATTAAAAACGAAAGTTTAGCCCTACCGTCATTTATGCTGGATAAGACTTGATATTGTAAAAAAACTTTAAAAATAATGTTTTTAATTAATAGCTCAAATATCGATTTTCATGGATATAACTTGAGAACTGACTAAGTTTCATACAAACTTTACCCCATTTATGAGTGGAATTGAAAAATGGTGAAATGTGTCTTTGTCTATTTTTAACTAATTGCTCAAGTATTGTATATGTAGCTTGAGAAATGATAAAGTTTAATACAAGCTTAAACACCATTTTTAACACTTCGAGGGAGGAATTTCCAAATAATCTCTCTAAGTGGATGTCTACGATATAAAAAGTACCTACCCATTTTCAAAATGACAGTTTTGATTTGTTTTCATCGAAATTTCATCGAATGCGCCAAGTTCCTAAGTTAACGTACTGCTCTATGTCTAGTTAATATAGAACAAAATAACAGCTATTAATCAAGAGACGTCAGCTGGTGCTGCATGCTGGCGAAAAGTTATCCAGACAGATCGATATATCCCGTACCTACCTGCAGCTACTTGTGCAGACAGAGCCGCGAACAACTCACCTACGTATGTATGGTGATTTGAAAATAAATACAATAAATCCAATATCTAATATATAAAATTTCCGTGTCACAATGTTTGTTGCAGTACTCCTCCGAAACGGCTTTACCGATTTTTACCAAATTTTATATGCGTATTCAGTAGGTCTGAGAATCGACTAACATCTATTTTTCATCCCCCTAAATGTTAAGGGTAGTCCATCCCTAATTTTTTTTTTTTAATTGTTAGATAAATTTTTATTTTTGTATTTTTTTATGATACAACATTAGAAAATACATACAACCCTGAATTTTCAACCCTCTACGATCAACCAAAAAGTATTTATATGGCAAAACAACGTTTGCCGGGTCAGCTGGTTTATATATAAAATTTCCGTGTCACAATGTTTGTTGCAGTACTCCTCCGAAACGGCTTTACCGATTTTTACCAAATTTTATATGCGTATTCAGTAGGTCTGAGAATCGACTAACATCTATTTTTCATCCCCTTAAATGTTAAGGGTAGTCCATCCCTAATTTTTTTTTTTTAATTTTTAGATAAATTTTTATTATTGTATTTTTTTATGATACAACATTAGAAAATACATACAACCCTGAATTTTCAACCCTCTACGATCAACCCCTATTTTTCCATCGCGATTTTTATTTTTAATAATTTCCTACTTTTATTGAACGCTTTCGATTATAAGTAATGGTAATGGTAGTGGTAGTTGTAGTGGTAGTGGTAGTGGTAGGGTTAGTGGTAGGGGTAGTGGTAGTGGTAGGGGTAGTAGTAGTGGTAGGGGTAGTTGTAGTGGTAGTGGTAGTGGTAGGGGTAGTAGTAGGGGTAGTGGTAGTAGTAGTGGTAGTAGTAGTGGTAGTGGTAATGGTAGTAGTAGTGGTAATGGTAGTGGTAGTAGTAGTGGTAGTGGTAGTGGTAGTAGTAGTGGTAATGGTAGTGGTAGTAATGGTAGTGGTAGTGGTAATGGCAAAACAACGTTTGCGGGGTCAGCTAGTTTATATATATTATATATTCTTTTATAACGTAGGGGAGCACTAAGAAAGGATTTTTGAAAATTCACCCCCTAAGGGGGTAAAACGGGGGTGCAAAGTTAGTATGAAACTTTGCCGTTTTTTAAGTCAAGTGGGCAACCCGAACGCGGGCAGACGTCGTTAATAGGTCTAATTCTACGCGAGCGAAGGTGCGGGGCGTCCACTAGTTACACATATGATTTGTGGGTCATTTAACTTAAAGATATTACTGTAGTCTTTATGAAAACGTACTAACGAGAAAACTCGATTAAGCGGCTCTGTGGCAAACCTGGTTAGTATTACGGCTTCAGATCACACGTAGCGATTGCGATTAATGTGAAATAAAATGTAACTTAAAATTACCGAGAAAATTCAGTGGAATGAGCATGTTACCCTATCATCCATGATTCATCATATTCGTAATAAGTACTTATATTTTATAATTCACAATGATCTCAATTGTGATAATTGCAAAAAGTGTATATTTTTCAAATATGCAGAAATCATTGAACCACGACATAACCAGACACCGTGGTTACGCAAGAACGACGCTAATGGAACTGGAAGTACCTACGTACCTATGTTAAATATTTACAATTGCAATGGTTTTACCATTATTGTAAAATGTTCAATTATATAATATGTAGGTACCTAGTCACTAGATAGAAACCAATAATATTTTATTGATTTACAACCTTTTGCCAATAACCTTATATTTTGGATACTTAGTTAATAAAGATAGTATTTTGACATTCACAGTATAATGAGTGAAAGAAAGGATTTACTGATATGAACTCATCTACAATTTAAAAACCCACTTACGAATAGATTTACCAAAAAGCTTTCAGTTTAATCTTAATTTCAGAGTCTTGCAGCCTAGGTACATATTATTAAAATCAATATTATTTTCGAAATGGACAAACGCCCTTGTCAATTGCTGACGAAGGTTCCAACATTGTAATTCCAAAGAAATATGATTGCGTTACACGATTTTCATTAACATCAATAAGAATCTTTGAAGAACTTCGAGTATCTTTCCTTGTTTAGTTTACAGTGTTTGTTACTCTGAGGTTAAATGTTGCAACCATAACTAATTAACATTGTCAATGATTTAATGAATCATGACAAATTTTATATACATATTTTATATGGGTTATGATAATTTAAATTATTAACTCTCTTCGCTAATAGGTACGTATACCTACTCTGATTCCGGCGTTTACTCACTCATCTAATGCTTCAAGATCAAAACATTTAAATTACTTAAGGGACGTTTAAAATGGCTAAACGTATGACAATATTCGACATTCCATAAGCAGGAAATTGTGCAACTCGTCTTTGATTATATTACGTCCTATTGCGGCCGCTACCGGAAGCAAAATAGCGGCCTACGCACGGCGACACACTGGAAATAGAATAAGCCTGTTAACATACCTATTTCAAAATATATTTCTGAAAATATAATATATTAATTACAACATTGATTATATTTACTCAAATACTCATCCATTTTGACGCCTCTTTAAAAATCAAGTTTTAAATATAAGTACAAGCTTTTTTTCTTAACAAAGCATAATTTCATTCAATGATCACAAGTTCATTTATTTTATTGGAACGAAGTTCCTTATCGCGCGTTGCGAAGGGGGGCTAGTCGGAAAAAATTAAGACCAAAAGTTGTAACGACACTTTTTGCTATAGTTGTAAGCCGTGCGGCGTGCGCGTATTTCTCTGTCTGTTTTTTGTACATAATAAATAATATAAATAACAATAACAATAACTTGTATATCCAATAACTTCGTTCCATCCGGGTGTCCCTTGACACCTCTCAAGTTTTGTTAATATGCTTTAATTTATTAAAAAAAAATTACCGATTTCTTTTTTCTAACGATATGTTGAACTAACGAACTGCAATAACAAATAAATAAATAAGCAAATAACGAATTTTAGACTATTCAGAGAATTTTTATTTTATTGGACTCTCACATCTGCTCTGCCATAATAAGAAGGATATGTGCTTAAATATCATAATACTCGTGCTTTGTCCTCGAGATTAACAATAGATATACATACTTATATAAGTACAGTGTATAAAAGCCACCATAATATAGCTTGCAAGGTGATTTTATATTTGTTGTAAGTTACAACCAGCACACAAACGACCTGTGATTCAAATTGGAAGATACTAAAAACTCGTGGATCAGAATCAAAATCATATCAATCAAGGTTATGGAATCCACGGCTTCAGAATGTGGATCCGAATAGCAATGGCAATCAATTCACTGTAATTATTGACTTATTATTAATATGTGAATTACAGTGAATGCCTATTAAATAATTTTTACAGAAGAATATAGGTAATGTTATTTATAATTTTAATATGCTTGCTACTATTAGGTACCTACTTAGGCAAGTTCAATCAAGCACCATCTTTTACTAAGTACCTATCATCAAATCAATATAATTTTGTTGGTAATAATTTCAAATGTAACATTTCCCCCGTACCCGTATGGTACCTAGTATTTCACTTTTTAGTGTTTTTCCATGAATTCTATGGCTATTCAATTTTTTGGCTATTTATGTAAGAAAATAATTTACAAATAAATTTCAAAGGAGTAAAAAAAATTTGCTCAAAATTTTCTCCTTTGTCCTCATAATTAAGTATTCAATAAAAACGTTTAATCTTCCGTATATCTTCCATACCGAGCAAATACTTATCATGTGCCTTATGGATGTCTTGATTGTGTTGTTTAATTTTATTCCATATTATCGTCTGCGTATCTTCGCCAGATATCTAATTCAGTAGGCTACACCGGCGATTGTCAAATGTTGGTCAGATTCGTTTTGAAGAATAGAACCAGACGTGTTGTGTTTGTTGCTAATATTAGACAGGATAAAAAAACGTTACGTCGCCGGGTTGTGGCCCTTCTTTCACGGTCCCTCGGTCCAGAGCGGCACGCGGGTCGCCCGTTGCTTCCGAGCCGAACCACGCGGGCGAGTATCGAAGTACCAATAGTAGGAGTGGCAGGCAACAAGGCAAGGCAAGGCGGGCAACAGTTCGACGCGCACCGCCACCCGGGGCGCCTGTGCTGCCTGCGTCACGTTACTCATTTACGGTACTCACATTTGCCGTCACGGAACAATATACACAAGTGCACACACGTTGCTGATATTCCGTGTATTTTCAGAGAGTGCCACTATTTATACCCTGTAACGGAACGATAGTGTGCATCCTGGCTCGAGTGACTCGTCCTATTCGCAAATGCGAGCTCGTGACGTTCGTGGAAGAAAATATAAACATAGCGCATCGGTGAGTTATAATTAATTGATATTCTGTCAATCTTATCATTCTTCATCTATATATTCACGACTCCTACAATATAGATGTCAACGGTTTCCGTCCGATTATATTTGCAGAAGTACAGCAAGCACGCAGTGTTTTAATACTTTCAATGTGTTACGCTAATTAGCATCGTTAATCGCATCTTTGTTGCTTTTTTATGAGTTAAATTTATACTGATGTCTTAAGAATCTGGCGAAAGCGAAATTTGGTCTATAATTTTTATCTTAACACCGATCTTCCTTACTAATCTTCTCACCACAAGGTCATTTACTTTTTTAAACGAGTCTTGCCGTTGTTTTCGTAAAACTTTATTTTACGATGTCCATCGAAGTCTGTTCCTCGTTCTTCAACTTTGTTTTGTAATATTTTGTTAATAACATTTTATATTTTTAGGATTATCTAAGTTCCAGTTATTTTAAGTCATAATTTAATAAATATTTTATACATTTAATAACTATCCCCCAATTTAACGGCAACTTTAAGAAATTACCTACAATTATTTTTAATTTCATATGAATTAAGAATGTTCAAGTAGTAAATACTTTAGAAATGATTGTTTCCTTAGCTTCAAAATCTAATATTATTACCAATAATCATTTAATCATTTACCAATAAAGTTACTTACGATTGTAAATATAGGTACTTTATTAGATACAAAAAGTCAAACTAGTTGAGTAGTCAAATCTAAACAAAAAAAGTCTGCAGAATCAAGCGCTTTAAAATATTTAAACCTACATTTAAAAGTCGGCAATACAGACATCCATTAATGTAAATTTAGGCTACTGAAACGTTACTAACACAGTTTTACTTAAATGTAACGGTAAAATTAGGTTTTATTCTAAAAAAATGAAACATTTCGTTATCCAGATGGTATTTTAGATTGATGAAACTGCATCGTAATCTGTGTGAGACATCTAAAAGAGCCATCCATAATGATTGCCCAGACACGTTTGCTACATAAGGCTTGCGAAATGTGTACAAATCGTTAAGTAATTCATTCAAATCATTCTTGAATCTGAAAAAAAAGCTAGATTCAATGAGAATATGTATTCTAAATCTAAATTTTAAGAAGCTTTGATTGTTTCAGCTCGCAGGACATTTGTTACACTAAATTACATTTAATTTTGTTTTGTTGATTTAAATTGCAAGTTACCACGCGTATACATTGGCGTTGTTAGAGTGTGAGATACTTTTTATTAGTTTCATATGAACATATCGGTACGCATTGATACGTATGATTATGTATAGCATTTGGTGTTACGGTCGATTCATGCCCCCTCGTCGCGGTCGCTTCAAATCAATAGACCGGTATGCACTCACGTTGGGCCAGTCAGACAGACAAACTGCAATAGGATAGAGTGAATTTAAATACAGTATGGCGCCAATTGAGTAAAAAGTATTACCTGGTTCTTAATTTAATTCTGACATGGAAAATGAATTAATAGTAATTATTCACAAGCGATAAAAAGGCGGCATAATTATGTAGTAGGATTAGGAGGAATAAAATATACTACTAAATACCTATCCTACTTACCTGTTATTTTTTTATTTGATTAGGATGAATTGTTCTCGTAACGTCATCACCTCATTACATTTTGTCAGAGCATTGCAAGGTATATAGTTTAGAACCCCTTAGTAAATGAAAAAATAAATACACATACCTTCGAGTAGCTATAAGATTTCAGCTCCTATGTGGGTGTTATTCTTGTTTCCTATAATAACGACTTGCCGATATAATCATACCTACATTTGGTTTGACAAAGCCAACGTTACTAGACCTTTCATGTAGGAGCATTTAAGCACTTTACCCAGACTTAAATTAATTTTAAAGCTCTTTTTACGTTGGCAAGTCAACCCTTTCCCTTACACAAATCGCATTAAGTACACAACCGGGAATGACGTTGTTGGTACCCTAAGCTCGATGCTTATGCAAAGTTACTGTGAAATAGGAACACTGCAACGGTATTTATAAAGTCTCTCCATACCGTTTTCTAACTCCAACTGCCTACCCACTTGAGATGAAGAGATTAGCAACTCCTTGAGAATTTTAAAAGGAACATGAAATGCTTTTTACATAAGTTTAAGTAACTGCCAGTGCTAACTCAATGACAAATATAATGTTTAAAGAGATTGTTAAGCTAGCAATTAGTAAGCATAAACAACCCACTATGGTAAAACTGATTGTCCATCTTTTTCTGTTTTAATAGGTACTTTTATAAATCACGAAAATGTTAAGCTTAATTTATTTCTTTGTCTATATTGGCCAGTGTAATGAATGAAGCATTCTTTGCCACATCATCAACTAAATATTTTTTGTTTGATTGTTAATCTATCTAGGAACAATATTTAGTATTACTTTAAATATGTAGTTGGACGAATGCCTCGTGTCACAGCCGGCAGTGTAGTGCAGGGTGTCGTATTCATCGCCAGTGAAAACCGTATGCGTTTAAATCAATAGTGTTTACTATTTAAAACTACTAGCACCGGCCTGTGGTGTTTAGATAACTGAACACAATGCCCTGCCTCGACTGCATTCCACGGCTCCCAGTGAAGCTCAGAATTAGCCATAACTTATTCCAAAGCCTTTGCAATAAAAGTCCGTCAATAGTCTCATTTAATGCACAGCATTGAGTGAAAGAAAAAAAAAGCTATATGACTCCGTCTAACTTCTTTATTGTTACATTCTTTAATGCGACGTTCAAGTTAAGCAGAAGCGAAGGATTAAGATCTTTTTCTAGACACAAAGGACCGAACTATCTATGGTGTTATGTAGGTACTCGTACATATAACGACTAGGTGGCTTAAGCCGTGTGATCAGATTTATAAAGGACATTATTATCTGTAGTCTGTAGAATGAAGCAATTACTTACTCGGTT
This sequence comes from Carterocephalus palaemon, assembly GCA_944567765.1. Taxonomy (NCBI): domain Eukaryota; kingdom Metazoa; phylum Arthropoda; class Insecta; order Lepidoptera; family Hesperiidae; genus Carterocephalus; species Carterocephalus palaemon. The sequence goes on along the minus strand of OX155641.1, from coordinate 10,145,432 downwards.
GTTTATCCTGCCGGAAGACACAGATGGTCACAAAAACTAAATCAATGTCGCGCTAACTATGGCAAAAACTGTAAGGTATATGAAGCTGTTCAAATGTATTTACCAAAGATAAATTGAATAGGAAATGATATTCAAGCGGGAATTGATTCAAATATTATAAGATAACTTCAATATTTAAGCTCTTAAAGTATTACAGATGATAATGTAATTAACATCGCTTTTATTAAAACCCTATTATAAAATGGGATCAAATCATTTTAATGTCCAATTTTATAGGCGGGAAGAAGTGGCGTTTAAATTAAGTTTAAGTGGGACAGCCTTGCAGTTCAGGTATTCTTCGTAAACAACTAATCGAGTGTCCACTCAATCATCTGTCTTGACGACTAGACAAGCTTGACCAATTGGCAAATTGGTACACATGATCTAGAGATAATAAAAAGACTACAATCACCAAAGAGTGTAAGAAATTTTGAATAACGTGTTTAATACGTTATGCCTACGCACGTCAATTAGATTATTTTCTTCCGATGCCAAACTTGCAACACGTTTTACTGTTTAAAGTAAAAATACCTAGGTGTAACTATATCTTTAAAGGGATATGGATTATATTACCAATGCCTAGAGCAGTTACGGCATTGCAACACATACGGTTCGGATACCGTTTCCCAGTCCGCAAGGTCCCCAAGTTATCTTGAACAGCAAGGATTAAGTAAGTACCTACGTTAAGCACGTGATAGTTCAAATTACACGCGGCGCGACGGTCACTTCTCTTTATTTATTAAGGACTACTGGGCGCCCGCAGAAAAACGGTACCCATTGAAGTTCAAATAAGAGAAGAGGTATTAATGGGATAAAAGTAATTAATACATTTATTTTTTGTTTGCTTGAAAAATAAATTTAAATCGCTTTTCGTGACTATCTGGTTAGCCCAATGGTTGGGTGGTAGAGAATGCTCTATGCATTAAGATCGCCATTTGTACGCGTTTTACTATCAGTAAAAAGACGGAAGATATCGCTTAAAAAGAAATGACAAATATAACTTTTTAAAGCATATATTAGAGGGGAAAATAAATCGGAAAAGGAGAAGGGGGAAAAAGGACGATTGAGGCTTGACAATATAAAGACTTGTACTAATATAAAGAACGCAGCCACAATGGCAAAGATGGCTAAAAGTAGAAGATTTCGCTTCTACTTGCAATGATGGTCGCTGAAGTCCGTTAGGACATGGCAATTGAAGAAAAATAATTTACTTTTATTGTAAGTAATCTATTTTCAGCCGCTCCTAGCCGAATTAAATCCATGAAATATAATACAAGTAAGAAAAGGCGTCGAATGTCAAAAAATTTATTGCATTTTATAAAGTGGTGATCGATTGTATGGTAGGTTCAATGAACTTTAAGTTTAAATAAACTGGTAATTAATATGCTTCACACACCACTGTCTTGTCCTGCAATTTAATGATATAGGGAATCGATACGTGTGAAGTTCTGAGTACCTAGTAGGTAAAGTAAAGTTTCACTGCGAGATGAAATCATTCTGTACCTAACCTAGAAAATATAAACATACCGAAGTTTTAAATAGACTATAAAGAACATTTCAAGCCGTATATTGAACTGACTGATGCGTGTAATGCGTAACTAACAGCATTCTTTACTTTAAAATGTTGAATACAAAAGCGTATAATTATAGAAAACACGTTTCAAAGTAGTATCCCAGAGAAGGCGATTCCATATTTTAGAGGGATTTAATCGGTTATCCTTTTAATGCACTTCCGATGTGATAGTTAAACGTAGAATAGTTTAAGTTAAATAACGGGTAACGGGAACGAGTCGAAGTCGATGCTATTCCAGTGAGCATTACGATGTGGCACTGGCGCCACGATGTCAGGACCTATACCTACAAAGAAGACGACATGTTCATATGATAATTTCATATGAGTACCTACATTCAGAACGGATATTTCATACTAGAATATCAATTCCATTTAGAGAGACATAGTTCTACTTAATGCTCTTTTCACTCCTCAAATAAACTCACAGTGATAACTTGTATGTCTTTTAGGTCGTTGTAAGATTTTGTTACGCAGTGGTTAACTTTGGTTTGGTCGGGGTCCGATTACCTATTTAACGCTAGGGCTACCTATAAATACATTAGCATCGCACTAATTTACTATTGATTGTCGGGTCTACCTACCCGGTAGGGTTTGTTGGGCACGCTGATATCAGAATAATCAATAAACCCCAGCGTTGTTATGAGACGCCACAAGATCGCTGGCGCACTACCGTGGCGTCTCATTGCCACCTTGGTGCGCACCTTGGCTCCGGTAAATATTTATGGGGGAGGACGAAGCGAGTCTTTATATACCTGCCAAGAACGAAGCTTCGCGAATCTCCATTTTGCTTTAGGTGTGGAAGTGTGTGGTCCAACAGTGGAAGAATGTAAATTACATATTAATAACAATCGTACTATATTTCATCACAGCGCCATTATCTAAGCATAATTTAATTTGCGTACCTCGTACAGGTGTGATAGATCGCTACTCGAATATATTACTGATTAATAAGTTGACGGCTGACGGAAGATAATTCTATCAGATATTCCTAAAAGTCGGTTGATTTAACTTATTTTAAAACGGTTTTATTTAGCTTGCCCTGTTCATGTATTTGGGTCAAATCTAGTAATTGAAATTTGTTAATAGCTAACAACATTTCTTCTTGCTTAGGTGTTCAAAGCCATAAATATGGAAGGGAACCCTAAAACAATGCGTGCGCAACACGCACTTAGCCAGTAATAAAAAAGAACACCACGGTAACCTGACAGCATTTGGCCGCGAGCCAGAAAAGAATTCACTGCAGTACCGTTTGCTTCCTCAAACTGCAATTGCCACTCGAAACGTGTTTCGGCATTTTTTTTGTTTTTAACATCGACCTGTTATAAATTCTTGCAATGTTCGATTTTTGATTTTCGACCGTTACGGTTATCTAAATAATCTTTTTGTTTTTAGATAGGTAACTACCTAATTACCTATACTTGTGTGCATATGAGGCCTATCAATAATTATTAATGTTTATATTGACAGGTTGTGGTATACTTGTTATTTACATAATAATATATAGTTAACCACACATAGACTTGAGGTTCAATGTGTATTCATTTATTAATGAATACATAAACATGATAATACTGAACAATAAAATTAGGTACCACTTTTTTTAGGTTCAATAAACCAAACATTAATCTATCATCCAACATATAATTCCAACCAACTTTGCGAATAATTTGGTCAGTTATTCGCATTCAAATAATATATTTCATTTAAGTACCTATATTAAAAGCAGATAGCAATTTGTAACATTTGTATTTTATGTTATCAATCCCGAGTCCCGACACAGATAAGCCAAACGATTGCAGCAATTGGTTTCCTTTAGGTTTCCTGTTATATTTGCTAGTTGGGTGTTCCATTTGAATATTTTGGTATGTTCATGACAAGCATGACCAATTAGTACTATTACCATAGATTTCCTGTTTCCCATATATGTAGATATAATGTTTACAAAAAGACGATATTCACGTAATATTATTGTCATTATTTATGTACATTTGATTAAAGTTCCTACAAATTTACGGGCCCGTTGGCGCAATAGGTAATGACCCTACCTAGTTACACCAGGGGCCGTGGGTTCGAATCCCACCCAGGACAAACACTTGTGTTTGTTCTGTGTCTGGATGTTAGTATTATCTATTTAAGTATGTATTTAAAAATATATGTGTAGTTATGTAAGTATATCAATCTCGGACACCCATAGTACCTACAGGCTCGCGCCTTTGAAAAGTCTTTGGTATTATTAAGTTTTACCACATAACTTGCAAATCGACACCAGTCAAGCAGTCCCTATAAAGTGTGGGAATTCCCATGCACGGTTCAAAATGGAAAAAGCATGAGTCATACACACAAGCCACTTTAACGTTAGGTTGTGCGTCATACACGAGACGATTGAAAGTTAAGGTTCAAGTTAAGGATTAATAATTATACTGTAAAAAAAATTTTTTTTTAAAAAGCTTTTATAACTTGACCTTGAAACCTAATCGTGGTCAAAGTTCATTACAAGACTTTACCACAAGTGCAAACACGACTATGATACGATATTCCATCATGAAGTTCCAGTTAATATCTTCCGACTCCATCATAAGATCAGTTCGACAGTACCATATTATTGCATTGTCATCGGAACCTAATATGTGTGCCAAATTTCAGCTCGATAGCTTCAGTGGAAGTGGGTGAAATATTGATTGCAAGATTCCAGGACATACATACATGAATACATACGAGTGAAGTTAAATAAAAAAGCTTTTAAAATACAATCAAGAGTAAAAAGTATCCGATACCGCAAATTAATAATACCAGCTACAGCCCGGTGCTATTTCTGAGTCACTTTAGTATCTACTAAAACGATTCTTTCGAGAAAAACCAAAATTTCGCTTCATTAATATGAATACTAACAATAATAACCGGAATAATTTAGTTTCGATATTGTGTAGAATTTGAGTAAAAAATGAAAACATATTTTTTTTAATGAAATTTGAGTGGAATTTACTTAGGTCATAAAACTAGCCATTAAAACATACATGTATAGTACACAACAATAGGTATGACTCCAGCAGTCCAGCGCTTATGAACACAACTGAAGTCACCCAATTGTATGGCGTGAACCTGGGCAGTGCAAATGCTGCCAATTGCTCAACAAATTGATACAATTCAATAGACAATGACATTCAATATGCCGAGTGAGTGCTTGCAAGGGCGTCGAGACCCATTTTAATCTTAACGATTCAATAGACACGTCACATTACTTCGTTACTGGTGACTGCGTGTCGTTCTTGTGACACTGGTAAGTTTTGTTTTAGAAAATGGTTGTACCTACTCAATACTTATAAATGAAAGGTAGGTGATAGTTATCAGAATAGTCCATACTTCAAGAGCAAACTATGACAATCACCTGGCCTTAAAGAGAAAAGTACGATAGCGTACGATAATCAAAATCGTATTTTAAAAATGTTGACCCAAAAGACAACGGTGGTGATGGTGGGTGACGCATGTAACATTAGTTACGAATAAGCTACATCTGGTAAACTACATATCCAGTACCTACCTTACTGAATAATTTGAGATGCTCTGCATCTATTCCTTAGGAAATCTATTTACGTCAGTTGTAGCAAGGTTGTAGCAGAATTACGCGTGTTCCTGTCAGATTGATGTAGGTATTGTCTTTCTCCTAGATCGCCTAATGTTTATGATATAATTTCAATAAGCTTATCAACTATCTTATTCTCAGAAGCTGATTTAATTAGCATGAAATTATTAAGCCAGATTTTGAAATTGGACTGTAACAATACCTAAAGGTTATAATCGGCACAATTTTTTAAGCATTTTCAATGTATACTAAAATATATACTCCTACATTAAATTGAATATATCTACTGAGGTTTATTACGGTAGACGAAAATATTTCTAGAATGAAATTCCATCGAATGAAATTTTTGCGAATACAAGAGTTTGCAACAACAGTTTAAAAGCGGTGTATTTCACGGCCGTCTGTTTAGTAAACACTTAAGGTTGGCTCCGATCCAGGTATTCTTCACTTGTATTTGTGATTCAAGCACGCCATTTTACATAGAATCACACTGCTTCCATAACCTACTGGCAGCCTGACCTTTGCGAAATTATGGCCGCGTCTACCATGCGGAATTTGCTCTTTGGTTTAGGAAGGTCTAGCATCTATTATACTATTGTGTTACTTCCAAGATACATTGAGGTTACCAATATCATTTCACGTTGATACGAAATTTCATATTAGTGATCAGAAAAATAAATGTATTTTATGAGCGTATAAAAGGTACTCGTATTAGCGTAACTTCTTCCAGTTATTCTATTTTGGTTGGTAGATGTATCAGACCAGTATCATCTGCTTAAAATGACGAAAACTTTAAAATTCACATTTGTATTAAAATTTGCTTTGACGATAACAATCCTATGTAGCTTTGACGTTAGTATTAAATACATTAACCACAGCATCGCCAAATCACACTACGTACGGTCATGTATTCTTCGATATGAACCAAGAATGGGATAGCTGTATTAAAAAGGTTACAAAACTCATAAAAATAGTTTTCTTTATTTGTCCTCACGAATTGTCTCGTGTCTTGACCCGCATTAAAAATTAAATGTTCGCCAATTTCATACTGTGTCTCTCAACGAGCGGAGCCACAAATATTACAGCGTAATGCATGTTTTTGATTTAAATACATTTATTATGTCCTTGGTCGCATTTGCATGGATTTCATTGCAACCCAAGTATCAATTGACGCAATTGTTCGCAATATTATTTTGCATCGTGTACGCTGATTATGCATTGTGCCGTGTCTGGCGTGGGGTGAACGTTCACTCGATTAGCACAACAATTGACGGATATTTAAGAATAAGAACGCCGAAACGAAGGGGACAAATTGAATATAATACGAGGTCTCCATAGCTACAACTAAATATAAATAAATTATACTAGTGGTCGCAACACTAGAGTCGTCAACCGTAATTGTATAAACGTTTAGATTCAAGTTCATTTACTTTACTAATAAAATCGTCACCAATGCTTCTATTAAAATAGCAACATGCATTCGTTACACAAGTTATAATTTGTGTAATTATTTTTATGTTACGAACTTTACACTTTATATGTACATTCCGCCTTCCGAAATTTTACAAAACCTTCCGCCTTCAAAACCCTTCTGGTATTATTGTAATAGTACTAACGAATATAGCGAATTATATTTGCATATCTTAAATTAACGGTTAACCAAGGTATTTGTTCTAATATAACTTTTATATTTTATAATTTTCCTACTAACTGGAAGAAATTTAACAGCTCAACTTACAGGTATTTGAAAGTAGTAAAACTTAAAGATTTAAATGATCTGAATTTTCTTGTTTCAGGTGTTTAGTATAGGTATTTAGTTATTGTAAGTATAATTCTAAGAATATTCTCTTAAGAATAAGAGTAGGTACCTGATAATACTATAATACTAAATAAACGTTTTAGTATTTCAGTAGGTACCTACTCTAATTTATTGTCAATGACATATTCTTCAATCTTATATGGAAAATCAAACATTTCTTGAAGTAGGTACGTAGTGGTTACGTAAAAAACGAAGAAGCCTAACAATTGCCGCCTAGTGAAGACTGTGAGATTGCTCAACATTCTATATCGAGTTGAGAGCATCTAAACTGATCTGTCAAGCTTAACTGAAAAAGTAGCAGTGACTTTTTAACATTGTATTAAAAAACATATGTACGTATTAGTACATGTAGGACTGTATGGACTGATTGGGAAAATGCAGATTTTAACGTTATCTTTTTGATAACGATGAAAACACGTTAGTATACTTACTGCGCAAAATGACCGCGCCTGATGTTGCTTAACTCGGTTGATCACATAATGATCACCGCGAGCCACGAATCTAGTACAGTTCCGATGTTGCAAAAATTAGGAAGTAATGCCTTATGTTGGTTACCTATGCCGAAATTCATCTTTAGTTTTTACGAGTCTGTTAGGAATCCGGCTACGATATCCAAAGATGGTTTTCGAAAGTTCACCTAGCAAAAATAAAATGAAAATGATTAGGTAAGCAATGCCTTATTATTTCCTTGACAATTATTCCTCGTTCATTTTTCACTTGCAAGTCCTGCAACGGTTTCAATGCAAACGGAAAACCATCAATGCAAAATGTGTCACTAAGGAAAACGATACAACTCGATTATTGCATAGACGAGCAGTGCATCAAACCCGTTAATTTTCCTCAAGCAAATATTGGGTATTAATGTAGACGTATCTATTATGTTACAGTTAAATCTCATATTCGGTTAAATTCAATACCATCAAAGGGCTGTGAAATGTCACTAGACAAAATAAGTTTTGCCTGATTTAAAGATTATATCAGTCTTTACTACAACTACAGCTACAATTTTATAAATAGTTTAGACCAATATAAAAAGCTTGTATTGTATACGATCCTCTGACGCACGTCTTTCAGATATAATAAACATGATGAATATAGAACCCACGTCTTCTGGCCAGACTGACTTCCTTCACGTTTAAGTAATGACAACATTTTCAAATTAAGTATTTCGAAGTATCGAATACTAACACAATATATCTAGTCTATCTATAAAATGGTTCGTCGTATCTTTACCGTTTACCTGTACAATATAGCAAATGAAGTAAATTTGTATTGTTTGTAATTAAAAATTAAATAGCCGGGTAAAAAATCGGGATGGTCATCCTGGTTATTTCCTTGAGAAGGACAGAAACTATAAACGTAACTTTTGTTATTTAAAGATATACATATATCCACGCAAGCGAAGCTGCGGACCTCAACTAGTATCTTATAAAAGCAAGCAGTTAAAAGGTTGGAACCACAGTAAATTTTGCTCCATAGTTATGATCCTTAAAAATTTCAAGTTAATCGACTAACTAAATGACTCACACCGCCAAGGGTCATCGGCCCGCCTTTTATAAATAATACGGAGAATTTGTGAAGCTTTTTGCAGGAACCCCATATCATGTTAAATCACCGGGAATCCTTTTATGATTTTGCACCAGCAACAACAGTGTAGGAATATGATCTTTATCAATTTGCTACACGTTTTTCGACGTTGTTCGATGGGGAAGAAAAGTCCTCGACTCGGAAAAAGGACCGCAGGTCGCTCTTTGACAATGTGGACAGACGACCTGAGGAAGATAAAACTCCGACCCCAGATTGAGACACATCTGTGTCTCAGTACCAGCAGCGAATACCAAAATCGATCTCGGAGTCGTGAACGATCAAATCGTAACGAAACATTCTATTATCTGCGTTACGGCTTCCGACAGTACAACTAATTACGTAAATGCATTTCTACGGTCATTTAATATTTAATGTGCGGTAAAATTTAACAATGTAAGTAGGTATGTAATTGTATGTTGATATGAACAAATGCATTCACAAATATATGCACAAAGCTGTTATTCATGCTTAGGTCAACAGTTGCATATTTTTGTGCATCGTTGGTGGTATCAAGTCGTTTCTAACAGCGAGGAACCAAGCCATGTCATTAAATTTGCGAAACTGCAAGTAATTTTGCAAAAGTATTTCGAAACGAATTGTCTTTTACCGCAACAGTGGTGGATGTAAATTGCAGTAGCTATTTGTCACTCAAATTCAACCTTTATAGAAAATCTTCGACTTTGACTCCACCGAAATAGTGTTTGCTTTATTTAAAACAAACCACGTTGTACTGATAATACCTAGTACTGGACACAGAATGTTGAGAGTATTTTATTTAGATCGGTAGTTTAATGAGAACCTAGCTTACGAGTTTGAATCTGACCTTATTTTCTGCGCTAAACAAAACGTGTGCGTTGTTTTATTTGTTTGCGAGAAACCGCTGATTTCAGCAGAACCGGTCGGAGTGGTGTCGTTTAGGAGAGGCCTAAATCCAACAGTGGACCTCAAAAGACTGATGGATGGAGTACTTACATTTAACAAAGCTCACGTTCTAGAGAGACTTTCTGTTACTAATTGCTAATAAGAATGTTCGTCTTAGTGGCGTTTAGGCCTATGTCCAGCAGTACACCTTAAAAAGCTGATGAAGATGATGATAATGATAGTTTATAAGTAGGTAATTGAAAGATAGGTACACTGGAAAAAGACTAACATCGAACGTGCCAATATTGCAAAGGAAACATTAATGGAGTGGAATGTAATACCTACTGTTTCATCTTGCTAAAAAAATGATAAAAAGTCCATCTAGCGTGCGGTGTTATTTAACTTGTTAATTTTAATGATTCGCCGAAATCCTCTACATGTGAACCGCAATTTACACCTTTATTTTTACGATTAGTCTTTCAAAGTTCAACGAAGTCAGACAGGGCAATTTCTCAAGCGTGTAGTTTCAACTTTTGTAAAAAAATACAGATATGCGCATACCACACCATACCAGTCACTCCTGTTCTGTTATCTGTACTTCTAAGCCGTGAAGGGATAAAAATATATCAACGTCGCAGACTTATGTATAGGCACGTGAATTTAAAAAGGATTATACCCTAATTTATAAACTATCCAGGAATTTAGATTACATATTGTATAAAGCTGTATGTAATTAATTATCCGCTTATATACTGGTTGTTCCATATGATACCTTGCCTATGTCTACATGATAATATTGTTTTAAATAAAATAACTAGTATATATATATTTTTAATGGATATAAGATAGCAAACGAACATGCAGCACCCGCTGCCGCTCAAGAAAACTGTGACCGACTTTAAGAATACGAATAAGAGAGGTAGGTAAGTAAGATAATTCGTAGTCAGTTTGTTATTAGGTATGAGGACATCGAACATTCGAGGACTTTGAGCAAAACTCAAAAAGGTACTGGGATGGTTAGTCCAGTAAATAGAGGGTGTGAAGTGTGAATAAGACTCTATTAATGATAGTGATAGTTATTGTTCATTTAAACATTTTGGTATCTCCTGTTCTCTTGGGTCACGCTTCGGTACTTCATACACCTAGGTAAACGCTTGTTCCCACGATTCCCATTACTTCACTTCATACCAATTAGGTAGGTAAATAAAATAAAATAAATTTGCTTCTCCAGACGCATCTAGACTATAAACGCAAAACCAAATATATATATGGGAGTATTCGCATTGAGATTTTCACATTCTAATAATTTAATATGACTTAAGTAATTGAAATAAATGCCGCTATTAAACTGAAACAGAAAAGCCACTTCGGTTAATGAAAACAGGTATTTGCTCTTAGCGCTTTAGCAGATAATTTCGGTAGCACTTCGGATTCTGCCTAAGTCTGACTCTGAGGTCATTAATCGACATTGAACTAACAGGTTTAACGACTTTGTTATGCTGTTCGGATCGGTACCCAAGGTCGATAATTCTTTCATTTTGTATTATCTCAGCAGTTATGGATGATTCATCTTTATCTTACGTGTCATCAATATTCACTGTACAAAAGCAATTTAAAATGATCCAAGTGTCAGTCCATCTTTTATAATACAGGGATCAGAGGGGATCGCCTTACCTTGTAGACACGATCATGCTTCTGCTTGAGCCTATAATTATATGATTGAATACGCTTATTCTACGTAAGAAGCGTAGATAGGTTATAATCGCTCTAAAGTAATGCAGATGGACAGTTGACTTTTTTGTTTTCAAAATAACATTAAATATTTTTTACAGATACCACTTTACCTTAGCTGTAAAACAAAAAAGATTTTTACTAGTTTTGTTAAACCCCACTAATTCTAATTCAGGTGCAGTCTGTGACTATCTATGTCTGTGAACTAGTCTAAATGCAATGAGTGCTATTGAGGAATAAATAGCTATTTTATTTTATTTTTTTATACTATTATTAAAAATAATAAACCTATTTTAGCCAGTAGCCTCTGAAGTCTCAATTCAAAATTCGAAAGAATTTGACAAAACAAGGACAAAACATTTTAGCCATAATAGGTTTCATATTTTTTCATGATGTGTATTATATTCTATACCCTTCATTGCCCGTGTAAGGCCGTGTTACTACCATTCTTGGTACCAGTACTACCCAGTAATTATATAAGAGACTGACGAATATAACAGTTCCAAACTATTTAATGGATAATCATAACCGTACATACTTTCAGAGACTAAACTACACGATCGCATGCAGTGATGTTGCTAATTACACTAGACTTTAAACAAATAAAACAACGCACACGTTTTGTTTAGCGCAGAAAATAAGGTCAGATTCAAACTCGTAAGCTAGGTTCTCAATAAACTACCGATCTAAATAAAATACTCTCAACATTCTGTGTCCAGTACTAGGTATTATCAGTACAACGTGGTTTGTTTTAAATAAAGCAAACACTATTTCGGTGGAGTCAAAGTCGAAGATTTTCTATAAAGGTTGAATTTGAGTGACAAATAGCTACTGCAATTTACATCCACCACTGTTGCGGTAAAAGACAATTCGTTTCGAAATACTTTTGCAAAATTACTTGCAGTTTCGCAAATTTAATGACATGGCTTGGTTCCTCGCTGTTAGAAACGACTTGATACCACCAACGATGCACAAAAATATGCAACTGTTGACCTAAGCATGAATAACAGCTTTGTGCATATATTTGTGAATGCATTTGTTCATATCAACATACAATTACATACCTACTTACATTGTTAAATTTTACCGCACATTAAATATTAAATGACCGTAGAAATGCATTTACGTAATTAGTTGTACTGTCGGAAGCCGTAACGCAGATAATAGAATGTTTCGTTACGATTTGATCGTTCACGACTCCGAGATCGATTTTGGTATTCGCTGCTGGTACTGAGACACAGATGTGTCTCAATCTGGGGTCGGAGTTTTATGTTGCTCAAGAAAGTTTTAAGTGATACAATTGACTGGTCTATCTGTATCTATAAAACGTGATCGTTATTAAATATCTTAGGTGTCGAAAGCGATTGTTAATCTGTGGAATATTTGTATGTTCAACTAGTTAGTTTGCCAATACTAAACTTGTTTCGAATAGTACGAGTATATACCTCAAGCTCAGCATTTAAATTGTGACGTTCGAAATATTTAAACAGTACACTTATGACCAAGTGATTGACTGCAGCGAATACCACATCATTGTCTTAGTTATGTATCTCGCAAACTTGCTTTTGCAAACATTTTAGTATCTAAAAGCAACGTATTGAAAAACTCAAACAGCGCATCGTCAACTAGGCACATCCTTCCTAGACAATGGCTGTCCTTGCGAACGTGACTCGGGTTTCTTCTATTACTTCCATTCAATCATTAACTCTCAGTGTTATGGTGCATTGCATACATGATTCTTATGAATGACACACCTTTAGCATGGATTACGAGTAGGTATTTATGTTTCGTTTTCATTAGATCTTGTAAATTTATTACATGATTTTAATTCAGTTGGTTTCTCCTTTTGAGGTTGATTTTAAGGTTTTGTTTATTTGTTTCCGATATTTATAGTCCACTAATAGATGGCGCTAAACGTAATTTTTCTTGCATCACAAATTATACAATTTTGCTAAGTTTCTGCACCATATAAAATATAAACTCCTATAACTGTAACATTCCTTCTTCCGCGCATTACAGACTTTTGTATTCACGTATTATTTTATTAAATAGATTAAACCTGTGTTGTTTTATTTATAATAAGGTTCATCGTCTCCTTCAAAGTCTAGCCCTTGAGGAAATGCCTAAACAGGGTCCTGGAATGAACATATTATTTAATTAGATTTAATTATTTGACTGAGGAAGATAAGCAAGTGGTAAGTGGTATTAATTGCAGATTGGAAACATCTTACTAGTTTTGCTTATTGCGCTTTGAAGAATTATGTTAATATGAGGAACTATGGAAGACATAGTTTTCTTACTAAACAAATGAGCGTCTACACACGATTTTTTAATGCTTGATTTAGGCAGGGTTATTTCGTCGTAACCAAACATGAGGTCATTAGTCGGTAGTTTCCTAGATCGTGCAGATTTATCGTGAATCTGTATAAGGATGCGTTGATCATCAAGATGGGCTAGGTCGCCGCCGCCTAATGTCGTGACTGGGAGATACCGCTAGGGCTGGTTAAGCTTTCCGGTAACGTAACATGATGTTAGAATTTAATTATGCTTACATATACTTCCTATATAAATTAATTTTTAATATAGTATGAGTATGATCTAAAACTCTACTGGTTGGTAAAAAAATATAGGTATTTAACAGCAATATTTGAAAACTGCGTGATGGACATTCCAATGTGCAAGACGTAATTAGTACTAGATATATGTAGGAACTAACTACACAAAGTAGATACTCATATAATTACTATTACCCTATTACCAATTGCAAGTAAATTGTGTTATGTGACCTATACACAATGAATATATACGATACTATGTGTTATTAGTGTTACTACCAACCCTAGTAGCCGCCACATGGGCTAAGGTAGTTCGGTTATTGCGCATGCAAACCATGTCGGCAGTTTCCTGTTAATGAAGCGGCTACCATTAGTGTTGCCAGCTCTACTGGTTTATCAGGAGATAAAGGTGATTTTAGTCTGTCAAAAAGGGTCATTTTTGTGAACAACGTCAACACTTATTTAAATTGACATTGAAACAGCGGATCTAATTAATTAATCCTGTGGTGCCGATAAAACTTTGCATTCGATTGTTTACAAAATCCATCATTAATTCTATCACCTAATTAAATTTAGAATATTAGTTTGGCCTTTTTTGGTCCACTGCTGGACATAGGCCTCCCTCAACCGTCGCCACTCCTCCCGATCCTGCGCCCTCTGAATCCAACGCGGCAACGGTTTCCCGCTGTCTTCTTCAGTTTGTCAGTAGGTACGAGTATAGGTAATGTAAAAGTAAGGTATAGGGATCAGAATAGTGCTACTGCCTCTCCTAAAAGTGATGACCGCAAGGAGCCCGTATTGAGTTTAGCGCTCGAGAGCACCGGCGTGTTCTAAAAGAGATCCCGGAGCCCTCCTGTAGCGCCCGTGTAGGCTACCGAGCGGGTTTTACTAGGTGAAAGTCCCACGTATCCCGGCGTCGCTTCCATGACGTTCTCGTACCTTTTCAAGTTAACTCGTAAAAAAGGTACATACTATAGGTAGAACTACTACATACTCGATACTATAGGTAGGTAGTAGGTACAATTTTTCGATACGTAAAATGATTGAACTGCCTAGTTGGTCTAGTGGTCGCAAGTTACTGGTCCTAAAAATAACTGGTGAAAAGTTCGTGTATAATATACCTCTGCCTACTCCGGAGAAATGTGGGCGTGAAATTATGTCATGTTAATTTGATCGTGTTATATTTAAACTGACAGAAACGCGTGTGACAAACACACAGCATTTTAATATAATACTAGATATCACTACTCCTGGCAACACTCGCTACCTGCAAGTGCAACGGCACACAAATTGAACCCAAGGAGGTAATAAAATATAAAAAATCGTACTACGTTCACAAATAAGTAAACAGTACGGACCCATCAATGCTAATTTATGTATCTACAAAATGTACATCCCATGGTTACATCCGTTACCGTTGATTATTGTTATTAATTATTATCATTGGCTTACTATATTGTCAATAAAAGAAACACGACCTTAAATACAGACTTTCTATTCAGTCCATCATCTCGCACCATTCATCAAACGGTCCATGGATTCCTCATTTCTTAGTTACACGTGGCACTTTTTCCGGACAGAGATATGATTGAAATTACGCGTAGTATTACTTATGAACAGGATTCTTTTCGTTGAAATAGTGAAATCTCTGAGTGATTTAATAGAGATTACTTACTATACTTACTATACTTACGTTGGTCTCCACTCCCAAGAGTTCTTTTTTAATACATAGTTCTATTTTATCTAAAGTTTGTACACCGCGGAAACAACAAGTTACCTACTTACCTACTGATAGCCACGCACATTTGCGCAGATCTTTAATATTCCAAATCTATATCTATATCAATACAGGTAGTTACTTCGGTATGAAGTCTGACAATCTGTACTTAGCATCCGTGCCCTGTCAAAAATTGAGCATCATTCTTCAAAAGGCATCCAATGCGTCTATAGACTTGATTACCTAGTGTCAAACTGAATTAACCATTAAAACATTTGCTAGTTAAGCGGTTTTATTTAATAATATAGCGGAAATAGTTATCAGTAGTTTAATTTGAGTATTTATAGCATATTAGTAGTTGCAAATTACACAGTATTTTTATTCTATCCGGTTGGAGTCCTTGTGATGATTAATGAGATAGATTAGGGACCATTTCATTAATATATCGTTCATAATTTATAAAAGAAAAAATATTTCTTTATAAAAGAAAAAAATCTCACTTTTCCTTGTATTTGTATACTAGAGTCTGCTATGTTTATTCGTCTACATCCTGAGTACTACGAATATATTAAAAGCGCCCGCCGAAACACCAAAATACAACTCCCAGCCCAGCCCCGTTTAAAAATGTTTCAAGATAGCCCCTTGTACAGAATGATTACAATCTATAACAAAATACCTCTGTGGATAAAACAACAAGAAACTCATTCGGCATTTAAAAGAAACCTCAAGGCTTTAGTATTAAATGAAGGATATTATTCCATAAAAGAGTTTTTAGAAGACAAAAATCCTGGTAAATTGGCTATAAGATAAACTATAATTCATAACCCTTAACTAATACACTCAAATTAATTGACATTCACGATTCTGACATTTATTGATTATTTATTTATTATTATTATTGATTATTTTGACATTATTTTACTGACTTGTATTTTCCTATAACTTGACATTTGTTATTAATTATTGACATTTAAATATGATATTGAATAATGCTAATTTAAGTTATTTTTAGAAATTGTTATATTAATTATAAATGACCTAATGTATAAATAACATAGAATGTAAATAATTAAGATGTATGATGATGTTTGTTGAAGTATGAAATTAAAATGTACTCGATACTTGAAATTGGACCTCGCATCATAATGCTACACCCTTTCAAGGGTATACATAATAGCTTTCTGTGACATATATTATGTAATGTGCATTTTAGCAAATAAATAAACTAATAATATTAACGATCATGATGTCTGCTTGTATTAACATACAACTAAAAATACAAGAAAAAGCTATGCGTACCAGAGTATGTGATTACTCGCTTTGAATTGATACCGGAGAAGCTCAAAACCAATTGCTCGGATACATTATTTACAATATCGGTTGTACTGAGCCAAAAGTATTAAATACATTTTTATAAGAATGCCAAGTAACGTACAGTACATTAGCAGACTGGCACTAAGTTAAAGGGTAAGGCACCTTTTGCTTTAGACATTATAGCCTATACAGAACCTTTATAAGTTTCGTTTATAAGTTACATAACTTTAGTACAAGAAATAAGGATAAATTGATTGTACCTAGCTCTAGACTAAGTAAAGTATCAAAATCTTTTATGGGGAACTGTGTTCGCTTCTACAATAAAATACCCGGAAATATTACTTGTCTCTCAGATAATAAATTTAAATCTTACATTAAACAAAACCTCCAATAAAGCTTTCTATAAAATTTATGACTACTTGAACGATAGAAATGCTTGGTGTGATGTACGAGTATCTCCAGCTCCACTTGTTCAATAATAATGTAATGTGATCAAATTATAAAAATTGTAAATTTTGAAAAGAGTAACTACCGAGTTTCTTGCCGTGTTCTTCTCGGTAGCATCAACTTTGTGAACCGGCGGTAGATAAAAATGTTATGACGTTCACAAAATACCATATAATGAAAAATAAATGAATCTGAATCTGAATCTTTCAAGTGGAACTTAAAGTGGGTTTAATAGCTCTATAGTTCGCGTGGGTAAGAACCGCCGCCACCTCCCACTGACAAGCCAACCAAGTCTCAATTCTGCCGTGTAGTTTGCACACAATTTCATAAACACGGAAAAGTGTGATTAGGGGGGACTCTTATGAGTCCTATTCAATGTCTGTCACAGTTGCCATGCTGCACGCTCGTTTATCGTTATCTTATATCCTTCATTCAATTTTCGTTGTGTTTGGGAACGCATAGGCCAAGCGAAGGTTAATGAAATTGTCGTAAATCAACCTCGATCATCATTAATTGACATAACTGGAAAAACAACACGACAACCTGACGACAATAGTATTTTTTTATGGCTTGGAAGGAAATCAGTCAACATGAAACCGGGCGTTATTGAGAGCGAACCGACCTTGACTCCGCGGCATTCAACCGTAAAGCTATGCTACTGCTGTCGCTGTTATAGTTATTAGCAGGTGTCGTAGGGTTATTGCGATCGCAGTCTTATCATTCGAGTAAGGTGATTGTGAGGTTGCGTTTTTTTATACATAGTACGAGCACGCAGACAGAACCCAACCGATGTTAGAAGTTTCCGTCTTTGAACAAAATCAATGGCCACTTTCAGTAGTAATGTAAAAATTGTTATCTAATATACGATACGCAAGAATATGTTGAGATTTCGATATTTCTGTGGTTAGGTGCTCTGTACAAGATAAAAATCAATTCACTTAGTGCTATGATAAGGATAAAGTAGCTAAATGATAATATATCAATTCAGGTAAAATACTTATTCAATCTACAAATCTACAATTGCAAAACACGTAAAGTTACTCTTTGTTTTTGTATCATACTGAATCTGTGATGTGATTAGATGTGTGGCTTTGGTTAATTCGTTACTTCGTCTTTAGTCATACTATTTAGTACCTACACAAGTCATTATCATGCAAACTCATTTTCTTTCTGTTAACATTGCTACCACAGATTTACGTAACACATTTGCACAGTATTATCGTAATTGGCGCAGTATTTAAAGGAAACTCAATTTCTTAGGCACGGGTCGACAAAAGCATATTATTACAAACATTTTTAAAATTCTATGGAAAGCCCATAATTAACTGGAATTGAATGACGTCATATGTACAATGAGTAATGTCACCTTTATATTTTTGATTGCAACAATTTTTAGGGTTCCGTAGCCAAATGGCAAAAAAACGGAACCCTTATGGATTCGTCATGTCTATATGTCTTTCCGTCCGTCCGTCCGTATGTCACAGCCACTTTTTTCCGAAAGTATAAGAACTATACTGTTGAAACTTGGTAGGTAAGTAGATGTATTCTGTGAACCGCATTAAGATTTTCACACAAAATTTTAAAATTTTTTTACTCTCCATACTTAGAACTGTTACTCAATTTTTTTTTTTAAATAATTCAATTGTTAAAAAATTGTTGAACGGAACCCTTCCTGGCCGAGTCCGACTCGCACTTGGCCGATTTTTTTAAATAATTATAGGGCCGCAGTTGATAAAACAAACGGGTTGATAGCGAATAAAAATAAGCTCAAACATTAAAATAGCATTTTCCAATCAATTCTACTTAATAAGTAGTAATATGTCAATATTTACATATTTATACTACTAATAAGTTTTGAACCTTTTGCATTTACTGTTTTATGGCTAAAACGATATGTTTTAATTTAGGTATTAGCTGTTCTTAATAATGAGTTTAGTGCCTTGCCAACGGTATCTGTAATATATCTGCCGGAGTACAGGAGACTTTTACAGCTTCACACATCTTCTGGATTGCCGTATTTCCATCAGATGTAAACAATTTCAAAGTTCATGGACACAATTTGCCTTTACAATTTTATTGTAGTCTTACGGAATGGGTTATAAGCGTTCACGTTGGGACCTTCCGTCCTTACTTTGTCAAGTCAAGCGGTCAGCACAATACGTCATAAGTCACAGCCGAGAATTCGCTTACAGTGAATTTAACTATTCAGTTTTCCTAGCAACCTCATATATGAAACCTTTTGCGGTGTGCGGCACATCGGTCAAAGTAACTGTATTGGAAAACTGCCACTACAGTAATTTGAAATACGTGACTGTTTTAAATGCTTGGTTTATGATATTTGCTATAGCTTTGCTCTTAGCAATTTGCAATTAAATCTGTTGCAGACTTCCAACAACCCGGGATGAGTTCAGTTGGACTTGGAGTAGTAATTTCCTATAGGTACATAGGAAATTATTGAGAAAAACTTTGGCCTCGAATTGATTTTGTTTATGACTAAAGAAACATTAAGTAATTCAAATTAGCCAATTAGTCCGACCGATTGCTTTAAAGATAAACTATATTTTATTTACACGATCATAAAAGCTTTAATTATTTTATTTAAATTTTAATTTAATTGGAATCTTATAACATAATTCTGTATTTCCCCAAGGGATAGGCAGTGGTGTGTAGTGATTTTATACTTACTAAAAATGTTCACTTCCGAATTATGATATACATAATTGCTCCCTAGAGCAGTATATTTCTTGATACGGTAGATCAGCAGACACACACGTTCTGAGTAACCCTATTAAATATCCAACAGTGGATGGATGAATTAAATGCTAGTGAGTGACTTCTGATTTCAAACATCATTGTAACCCTATTTATTATATATAGCTATAGTCTGTATGTAGAGCGCATTTGGAAACATGTTACGAAAATCGCGGTAGAGGCATTTGAGTAGCTCATAGTTCCCTTGACATAATATCAGATAAAGTAGCACGCAATATAAACTAGCTAAAGTAGCTAATTATATAATTTTGACATAATAATCAACCTGAAGGTTAATGAAATACTACATCAAGTATTTAATTTAGGAATAATAGATTCGTCTTATTTTTTGACAGAGACTTGATTAAAATAAATCAATGTCCTGTTTTATATTCCGAACACTGCATCGGTGTAATAGAATATTGAATACCTACGGCGCATACGGCGCGTACGATGCAGCGATGCTGACAAATGTGCGTTCAATTTTATTCTCCAACGAACGAATCTTTATTCATCTTTTAGGTACATATTTTGATTATTAAAATACATAACATGACATCACGACTTTATATCCCCGAAGGGGTAGGCACAGATCAGACACCCACTTTTTACCAGTTACGAGTATGTTTACGTCCAATGTAAACACACAAATGTGTGTGGTGTGCCATACACCGGGTACAAATCCAGATTCCAGAGTAACTGCGGGCATTTCAAGTTAGAAAATCCCTATACATAGTTGTTGCCCGACCCGGGGTTTGAACCGTGGCGACCACGAGCACTTTTTAAAGGCGACATCGGCAGAATTTAAAGGCGACACGGGAAACGCTAGTAATGACGTTTAATATATTTTTTAGAAGGAAATTAGATCGTCTCCATGATTATCAAAGAGTTCCTACTTAATCTAATTACATACAGCAAAAAGTGATCGACGAGAGACAGACGGAAGTGCAATTTCGGCGAAGATTTGCACCAGTGGAGCTTCAAATTGGATTTCAACGTAGTTACATGCTAATCACTACGTATTTGTGCTGTTGCAGACACAGAATCCACCGGATCCACTAACTAGTACAGAGTCATCTATTAAACCATTTTGTAGAAGAAGTTTGTTCAACGTTTTTTTGTGTATGTAGACTTTATTTTACAGCTCACATGCAGTTTCCTCTCTTCTGATTTTGTTTTTAATTGATTTATTTAATTTATTGTTTAAAGCATTTGGTACGCATTTGATAATAATTAGCTTTATTTATCAATTCAGATAGAGTTTTTTTTCTTATGACGTTATCACGTAAAATTATCGTCCGTAAACCGACTTTACAGACAACCATAATTTTTTTTGTTCAATAAATCAGGAGTTTAAAATTGCTCTGTAATTACGAATAACGATCAGATAACAATCGCAGTTGTCATTGATGTCCAATGATATCTGTGAGGATGTGCAATAGTTCATCTTTGATCTATGATGATCGCCGCTTCACGGCGGAGCTCAGCATTCCATACCATCTCAAGTTACCGGCTACATCTTGGGGAATTGACCGGAGATTTAAACGCAAATTATGATAGGTAAATTAAATAAAGTTTCTCTATTCTATTCTATTCTAAATACTGAAATTATTGCTCAAATGTTTAGTTCTATTCATCATCATCATCATCACAACCCTTTCTTTGTCCCACTGTTGGGCTCGGGTCTCCTCTCAGAATGGGAGGGATTAGGTCTTAGTCCACCACGCTGGCCAAGTGCGGATTGGCAGACTTCGCATACCTTCTAGAACGTTATAATGAACTCTCAGGCATGCAGGTTTCCTCAAGATGTGTCCTTCGCCGTTATAGCAAGTGACATTTAAT
Source organism: Carterocephalus palaemon (assembly GCA_944567765.1). Taxonomy (NCBI): domain Eukaryota; kingdom Metazoa; phylum Arthropoda; class Insecta; order Lepidoptera; family Hesperiidae; genus Carterocephalus; species Carterocephalus palaemon. The sequence goes on along the minus strand of OX155641.1, from coordinate 10,123,616 downwards.
TTCTTAAATCGCACATAACTTAGAAAAGTCATTGGTGCGTGCCACTGGGGTTTGAACCCGGACCGCTTGAGTGAGAGGCGAGTTCGATAGCCACTGGACTGTCACCGCTTAGTTCTAATAAGGATATAGAAAAAAAGATTCAACATATTGTAGAATGACAAATGTCATCAAACATAATTAAACCATCACCATTCTGCTGAAAGTCAATTCAGCAGTAACATGATGTGGAGATGTGGATGTATATCACAACAACCCTGCATGCCAATTTTCAATTACATCTAAGAATACCAGCTTCCAGACCGATTAATCGTTTGTGGAATACCGTTTGGATTTGCACTACAGGTCCGAGTAGGTACAACCGTACAGCCAAATACGGGTCACTAAGTAGGGTTTTGTCAGTGCGTGCAAAATAATACCTGTCTTACTATTTGTTTGAAAATGATGCCTATCTAACTAGCAGAAGAAGAAATAGATACCTATCATCGTGAACGTTAAAATTAATAGAACGCATCAGAAATCAAGCAAGCAATTAATTAGAAAAGTTTCTTAAATATCGCTTACTTAGAACATTTTAAATCGGTTCATACCAAATTATAAAATTATTAGATCTATATTATTATATTAACATGAATAGGAACATCTTTACAAATAGCTGCAAACCCTATAACTCCTTGTCCTTACACGGTACATAACGGGGAATATTTTACACCGATATATCGAGGATTTTAAATAACTGGCTAGTGACTACCCAGTGACCGTTTCAGTTAGAGCTACAACTGTTTTTGCTCACTGCAGTTTACAACAACCGGTATGTTTTATAGTATTTTAGATAAAATATTGTAAGGTTATAAACATATTAATTTTATTAAATAAAATAAGGCGAAATTAATTTTTGCAAACCTCAAGTGCTTAGGGCAGGCAGTGAGTTATAGGTTTTAAACTGTCAGAAAACAACAGCTAACTTCGAAGGAAGTTCATCTTTATGAAACCAATTGACATGTAGCTGATGAATATCGTAAAAATAACATATTCAGGGATCGTAAACCAGATAATTATCTAAGTTTATAGCCAGCTTTTGCAAGCAATTAAAGTAAAGGGATGTTGGGTTCTAAACACAGAAAAAGGCTCACTACTCATTGCTTGCAGGTTGATTTAATGGGCAGTAAATCCATTTATATTAAATGATGCCAGAGCTTCTTGTGGTTCAATAAGGAACAATTATGTTGTTAAGGTTTTAATGTACAATGATACCTATAATTTCACGTTATTTCTAACATTGCATCGATACGATTATCTAAATAGTGTCGCTTTATTTCATGTACCTGCGTACGGTACCTACTTTAAAAAAAATGTCAAGAACCAGATGATGCCTGTTATCATTGGATCATACCTGTTATGTATACTGTGATCATACCCACTTACGAACTGACCAACTTATGTTCTAATTAACACTCTCAGCTAACTGGACTTACCATCTTAGTCCCTATTTGAGTCTTGTTCAAGGCTAGTCGCAGTTGTCACGGGCGGCTGCGGATGACTGGTGCTGCAAGCTCGTTTGCTATCCTATATCAATAAAGATATACTGAAACCTTATGGTAGATGAAAAAGAAATAAACACTTCATAAATATGCAAAAAATTGCCGTTATCAACCAAGCATTCTACCTTACCACAGGTCTGCTTGCAGATAATAGTAGTAGGCACACGTATAGTATTTAAAACATACTTGTGCCTACTTACGTATACAAAGCATTACTGTGGAAACGGTTCCATACGCAAACAGGATTAACTGATAAGCCAAGAAGTTCGCTCATGGAATGCTTCGAATAAGCAAGGAATAAGGGTTCAGTTAGCCGTGCTTAGTTACACATATTGGCCATTGTGTAGGTAATCATGAGTCATACAACATTAATTTCGGGTCTGTCTGTGGGTTAGACCGTGCCCAGCAGTGGGACGTCTATGGGTTGCAACTTATGTTTATTTTAGTTTTGTTTTAAAAGCAATAGACACCGTGACGGAAAGTATGTGTACCTAGATCTCGATTAGGTGGTTGTGGTTACGTTGTAGTTTAGACCAAAAGCATGTATTGAGAAATATTGTTGTATTTTTAATATACATACAACATACATACTTTGTTACATTAGGCATATTTTCACGCAGCGTTTTGTCGTATTAGATCTTAGCTATAGTTTGCTGCAAATTTGCGAAAATTTGAGTAAATTGTGTCTCACATCCTAAGATAAGTAGTGTCGTGTTCTTGATAAATATACTATTGCTGATTGGTCCCGTCATGTTCTGATAGTATCGCAGCTAGATGGCGCTTTGATAAGTGCACGTTAATTGGCTGCATGTTTTTTATTTGTCTTATAACAATTAAGTAATTAAGATCAGGTTATAATAACAAAATATATATATTTTTTTAAACTAGATTTAATAACCCTTACTCCATTTTTCATGGCATGGTAATTAACATATAAAATACTACCAATTTAATACTACCTACTTTTTTAATGCATAACACTCTTGATCGATTGCATTTTCGCTGCGTTATCATTTTATAGGCTATCAAAAGGCAATACATTCCTACTATAGATACAGCTACTATCCATTTATGTTAAAAGTAATCAAACCCATTTTACCGACCACCGCCATCCCGCCATCCGCTCAGGGGCTCATCCTAATCCAATGATTTACCTACCTTTTTATTTTTAGAATAAAATGGATCGTATTTTATTGCTCTATCTATACCATTAAACCAATCAAACGATCATAATAATCCTATCTATCATAAAACCAAAAACTAAAGTGACAGCAGCAAAAAGAAACTTAAAATTACATGCATATAACATAAGGAATCATGCGCATAATGAAAACCAATCGAGTCTTAGCACACAGGTAATTTATCCCGCATACCTACGGGATACCCTATTAATTTATTCAGATTCTAATCTTTTTCTTACAACTCATTTTTCATGTTTCAGAAGCAGTAGCAGATCGAGGCGCCACGACGGCGCCGACGTCCCCTCCCCTGCCGATGAGAGAATAAACTGTGATGCTCGCAAGCACAGGACCCTATAGGAAACTGCGTCCTAGAGGACGACGAAGGACGTTGTAGCGAACGAATTTTTAGTTTCATAAGCGCAAGTGCCTAAACCCAACGATGTTGGGAAACCGTCGTAATTTTATATTTAGAGTGAGCATAGTGATCAATATCGCCGTACTCTTGTACGGGGCGATGCATCTATCCGGGAACAGTGCACCGGGCGTGGAGTGGGTGCCGCTCTCCGTCGACGGCTCCGAAAGGAGTGCGGAGATCCGGTACCCCACCCGGGAGGAGCTGCGGAACGACTCGGACACCCGGCTCGAGTCCAGCGTAAGAAACTTCGAAGAGTCTACATCTCAGAAGACGCCATCCACGATGGCTTCTACTAACAAAACGTCGTCGAGCACGGCTTCGATCGCGGAGTTGGAGAAGAAAATGTTGAGCGTGGTGCCTTCCGAGCCCGAAGCGACCAACGAGACGATGCTCGACATTGTGGACGAGAACGCTTTGTCGGAGGCGACTCTGTCGCGGCTGCGGGTGTTGCTTGCTTGCAACGAAAAGGACTTTCTGCCTCTAACCCTACAGCGCGGGGAGTTCTGGGTGTTAAAGAACTACGTGCGCGCCGACCATGGCACCCTCCTGTGTCACGAGAGCATTACGTACACAACGCACGCCGGCTTCGAGTTTCTAGATAACGTGCAGCCTCTAGTCGAACGGTAAGAAATGGCTTGATTATATTAGAATATCATTTACAATACTTAATTTTATACCTGTAGTGCTTTGTGTAACAACCTTACGTAATATTTTTAGAATGATAAATAAAAATATTGTAGTTAAATTGCCATTTTAGTCAGGCCACTCCCCGCCACGCGTAATGTAGAATTATGTTAAGGCCGTTATAATATACAACACTGCGAACAATAAAGTGGATTATTGTGTAATTAAAATTGTATCTACTAGATACCTGTTTGGCATAACTAATAATCAGCTAACTAATTTTTAACCATCAAAATGTCCTTTGGCTAATATAATTCCATCAAACTTATGTTATTAATCAAAATGTATTTATTCACCGTGGTAGTTAGTTATGGTACCTACCTACTGAAGACTATTAAGCTAATCATAAATATTTACAAATAGTTCGTTCTAGATTCATTTGCATAATTATTCATCCATATTTATTTGACCTTAGAGTAGAAATTTATGATTGCAACATTTGCAATCTATATATATAAAAGGAGAGGCTGACTGACTGACATATCAACGCAGGGCCTAAACAATAAGGGTTAGAAACTTGAAATTTTGCACAGGGGTTCCTTTTATAATGTAAGGGAGCACTAAGAAAGGATTTTTGAAAATTCACCCCCTAAGGGGGTAAAACGGGGGTGCAAAGTTAGTATGAAACTGCCGTTTTTGAAGTTAAGTGGGCGCGGGCAGACGTCGTTAATGAGTCTAATTCTACGCGAGCGAAGCTGCGGGCGTCCACTAGTACAATTATAAGTTTTATAACTTGCATCATCCTCTTTACATCTTGGACAGTAACTAGTTTTGCCCGTTATGACTACACTTCCTTCATTTGGTTTACTTGTTCAGTTTTTTTATACCAGTGGTATGTTTAAATTCACATTTATCAATTTTGATGTTATAAAATGAATTATAAACATTTGAGATTCTGATTAGATAGCAAATAATATAATATAACCGTGTATATGTGTGTGTACATTGTATGTTGTCTACTGTACACACACATATACATTATATTTAGTGATATTTCTTACTGCGGACAAATTATATGATAGCAACTATGACGAGTAAGGTCAAAAAATTGAAATTTAAAGTTTATTTTAACATAAACCTTATTTCTGCCAAAATAATGATCTTTAAAATAGATAACCTTCAGAGTGTCATGAAATCGTAACTAACATACACCCTCTAACTAACACAACCTGCCATTTGTTAAATACAGCTACGTCATTTTTTATAAACCTATATAAGTTACAACCAATGTTTACTCTTGAACCTCGAAGCACCCAAGAAAACTTATTGTATCTACCTACTGATATTTTATACAAAATATAAACGTTCCCCAGAAGTAGGGCTGCCATCCGTCCGGGTTTCCCCGGATTTGTCATAGTTTGGAGGGCGTCCGGGGAGCGTCCGGGCGGGGTTTTAATTTTAGTCCGGGTGAAACCCGGACTAAAATAAATGTCCGGGTTTTCGATCAGATCCCAGATAATTTATGTAGGTACCTAAATAAAAACTATGGGTTAGGTTTAAGCATGGCATGTGTTCGCAAATACATAAATCGACGGTCCCTACGTACATAAGGTCAAGTCAAAAACCGAGGTTTTCAGGAGAGCGTAATTTGTGTTCAACACGCCCTAGAAATAATTCTATGACAAATAATAAATATTTTCTTTCTACAATATTTTAACAGTTTTAAGAGCTTTATAATGCTATTTACACATATTTTATTTTTTTACGTTTTCTTGTAAAAACTGATAGATGACCGTTTCTATATCGCCGATAATAAAATAGAAGTATGTCAGTCATGTCTATGTTACCTTTTTATACGCAGGAAACAAAAAAACAGTGTCTGATATAGAATTTAAATAAAATGTTTTATGAAAATGTAGGATTATGTTACTACACTTCTCATCAGAAAAATCGAAACACTTCTCTTTTCATGGTTTCTGTCCTAATTTAACACAAAAGAGTTTTCATTCCATGAAAAAAATCACATGATTGTATAGCTGGCAGTTTGGCCATTACAGTGATTAGCGAAAATTCTAAATTCAAAATTAGAATTTCATTTGTTTATCTTATAAATGAAATGATTCAGTTTTGAGACAAGCGTGTGTTTAGAGTTGGAGTGCATTTAACAACTAAAAATTAGCACTTATCTTAAAAATTTTTGTTCTGTGTTCTGTATACTGTGTGTGTACTTGACTTTGGGACGTCTGAAAAGTTTTTGTTCTAAAACATATGGATACTTCGCCCGCAGAAGCCGCCCAAGTGGTGGCATTGCTGGATTCTGGACTTAGCCAGCGTGTTGTGGCTGAAAGATTGCATCTAAGCCTGTCGTCTGTTCATAGAGTCTACAAACGCTATCGGGAGACTGGTTTGTTCACACGCCGTTCAGGATCTGGCAGGAATCGGGTCACTTCTGAGCGAGATGATCGATTTATTGTAACAACTTCTTTACGAAATCGACGCCTTAATGCTTTTCAACTGCAGCAGCATCTTCATGTTGTACGTAGGGTGGCTGTAAGTGACTCTACAATTAGAAGAAGGTTAAAGGAACGTGGACTGGTACCGCATAAGCCAGCAAATGGGCCGAAATTAACTGCAGACCATCGAAGAGCGCGCCTTAACTTTGCACGTGAGCACCTAAATTGGTCATATCTCCAGTGGAACAAAGTCCTCTTTTCTGATGAGTGTAAAATCATGCTGTATGGTAACGACGGAAGGAACAAGGTCTACAGAAGAGATGGAGAACGCTTTGCACAATGCTGCATTGAAGAGAAGGTCAGCTATGGTGGCGGTTCGTGGACGGTTTGGGGAGGAATCAGCGCCGACGGTAAGACAGAGCTTGTCTTTGTGTCTGGGCCACGTCTGCCTGCACTAAACAGTCATCGGTACATCGAACAGTGTCTTGAGCCTCACGTGATGCCCTATGCACATTTTATTGGCAACGGTTTCATATTCATGCACGACAATGCTAGGGCTCACACCGCGAGCATCGTACGAGATTTTGCTACCGAAGTCGGTATCTCCATTATGGAATGGCCAGCAAGAAGCCCGGACATGAATCCGATTGAACATCTGTGGGATGAATTAAAGAGACGAATTCGTGCAAGAGATCCTGCCCCAGAAACACTTAGCCAGCTGCAAGATGCAATCCAAGAGGAATGGAATGGAATGCCACAACATTTGATTGTGACTCTCATCCGATCGATGAAGAACCGTATGGAAGCAGTAATAAGAGCTCGGGGAGGGAAAACACGTTATTAAATAAACGTTTCTTAGCTTTTTTTTCATTTACGTGTGTTGTTTTATCAATTTCCTTCATACTCCATACAGGGTAAAAATTACTTGTTAAACAAAATATGAAACCTATGAAAATTTAATTTGAATTTAGAACATTAACATTAGGATTTGAAAATCTCATAACATGCACTAATAAACGACATTTGACATATATTCCAAAATACACACATTTTTCTGATAATCCTTACAAAACATAAACTTGCAAGGTGTTTCGATTTTTCTGATGAGAAGTGTATTTTTAAATCAATACGTTAAACATCCTGAAATCGTCACCCATGGATATAAAAAGTACTTCAATGACGACATATCACTTTATACGTGGTTTTAGTCATTCGGGGTAGGACTATTCTTGTAATGTAAATAAAGACAAGTCTTTTAAAATTATCAGGTTTGTGTTTTATTAAATAAACAAGGTTTATAATTTATAAATTCAACATTATTTATTATTAAAAAACAATCTTCTTAGCATCTAAATAATAGGTACATACCTATAGACTCACTGAAGTAGGAACTAAACATAAAAAATCACTAGTTCTTTTAAAACTAAAGAAAATATTCTTAATTGTACGAAAAAATAAAAAGTTAAACATATTTTCATTTAATTTTATTAACTGAATAACTAATATTGGGTTTGTTTATCTTTTATTTAATACCTAAGGGAAAAAAATAAAGCAAAATTACTCAATTGACGTCACAAGAACGATTAAACATACTATTTCATGCAAAAGAGGCTTAAAATTAAAGTTGTTTTTTTATCGAGTATGGAGTAAAATATATTTTAATGAAGTTGTAAGTGGTTGAAAAAAGTATTGAAATGTCCGGGCCGAAAGCTCCAAAATCCGGGGAACTTACGCCTCCGGTCCTGGGAGGCAGGTTTTAGAGATGGCAGCCCTACCCAGAAGAGACCGGTGCTCTTCATAATTTAATAGATGACCACAGATTCAAGAGATTGATTCAATTTCACAATACTTCACATCCATTAGTACCTAAGCCACTTAATTCGATATAGTGTTGCAATGCGACCATGTTATATAATATTGATAAATCGGTATATAAATTCGTTTGTACAGCAAGGAACCCTAAAAAATCGTGTCAGAAGTTCGCAACCTTTTCGAAACGCCTCTGCTATGGAGAGTGCTTGAGTCTATTGTGCATCGCGTGGAGCGCTCTAGCCGCAATCTTCGTTACGCAAATCTGTCGACACGTGCGCCTTTTTCCGCCTGTATATTAGCATTCTGGATAGTAGAATAGAACTTTAAGTATCATTGGATTTTTCTATCTCGGAATTTTCAGGAGATCTATGCTTGGAATTGTGCCATTGTTTATTTGAGCAATATGCTCACCATCAATAACTTGTGACCTAATTTATAATTGCTAAAAAGCGGACAACACACCTCTGCCGATTCCTTCAAGGGATATTATGCTGTGTTTTATTGCAATTAAGTTGTAGTTGGATCGTTCATAGGGACGTTTTTAAAAAGATATTTAGAATCACTACAACGCCCCTTTAATAGAGACTACAATCACGCAAGGATTTGTACTTGTAGCTATAGAGAGTAGGTAACCATAAATTTCAACGTAAGTAAGGTTGAAAGCAACAGTAACAATAAAACACATGTGATTTCTATTGGAAAGTAAAAAGGAGCGTAGGCTGGGAAATAGTTTTAGGCTGATATGAAGGTTGATTAACTATACGAATGCATTTACAAAGTTAAGAATGGGTATGTAGGTACTTGTACATGTACATTACATAAGATAAACTAATGATTTTTGGCTTTCTTAATGGTTGTCCAAGGGCTCTTAGTACGGGAAATGGAACATACAATTGTGACATTCCTTATGTAGAACAAAGTTCTATAGCTTATCGGTAACATAGACAATATAGACGTAAAAGAACGACAACGTTATTATTTTCCACTAAATATTTGGTTATACTTCACATAGTTCCGAAGATAATTTTTGTTATAGACAAGTGCCTATCAGTAGGTACTACTTACCTAGATGTTTTTTTAAGTTATGTAAATGAAACACGAGTAGGTACTCTACTTGAAGTAACTATCACAGCTGGGTATGCTTTCAAGCTAATGGTACCTATATGAACATGTGTTACAATAAATAATAGACTAAATTATAATTTAAAAATTAGTAAGATGAAGTAGCGTCCATAGCCCAATGGCTCGAGTCGATTCAATGTGATCGAAAGAGTTATGCAACGACGGGCGCGGTCGGTTTGTGGATGGGTGACCGCTAGTGGCAAAATTTCATGGACGCTACCGTGCTTCGGAGGGCACGTAAAGCCGTCGGTCCCGGTTGTTTTCAATGTTGGAAACAGTCGCTAAGCCTTGTCGAAGACCCGAAGGCTTATGACAATGGCTTGAGAACATTCGACACTGGGTTGGCCACTAACCCCTCCACCAACCCGCATTGGAGCAGCGTGGTGGAGTATGCTCTAGACTTCCCGCAGATGCGTCTGTGGGGGAGACCAGTGCCCAGCAGTGGGACGTCTATGGGTCGCAGCGAAGATGAAGTTGTAAAACTGGTAATAAATAGTAAAAAAAATTGTACAAAAAATCCCACTTCTGTGTGTGTCCGCATGCTATTGTGACGGACAACTACGGAACCCAACGCTATGCTAACCAGGTCTTTGATCCTCCAGGAATAAAAACTCTTGTTTGCCTGCTAACACTAGCTAACTGCGCAATATAACTGTTACGTAGCAAAATCTTCGTAGAGATTATTTTACGCTCATTTCTCACAAATGTTGTATCTACCTATGTAAGTACTTACATATAATATAATTTGTGAGTAGATTATATGAAGACAGAATCATGCATTTGCCACTTCATTACTCCAACCAAACTAACATTGTTGATTTCGCTGAGGGACGCACGGCAAGAAAAATCCATTCTAATCAGATAGCGCTAGCCTTTGTTTTTTGTTGCGACAGAGACCGCAGCCGCCCCAGCTAACCATTAGATAATTAAAACAAGGTATCTATCGAGTGTCGTTATGCGTAGAAGAATAGTACACGTATCTAAATTATCAATACCTTTTTTAAACTCTTCGTTATATGAAGTAAGAGACTCTTCTTCAGGAACAGCAAATCTATGTAATAGAAATGTATAGCTAAATTGATTGCTACGATCAAAAGTCTACTCGTGGACCAATTCTGATATACTTACGTATGTTTTAAAATTTTCCATGAAGTCCGAGGAAAGTGAACAGAAAAAAATAAATAAAATGCACGTTAAAACATATAAATTATTCATGGGTCTGCCACAGTGGTATGTATATATGATTAACTATTAATTCCATGGCCAAAGTACAATAGCTTTGACAAAATGACGTCTGTCTCGTTAGCTACTCACTGTTGTTAGTTAATAGTGTCAGTAAGTATAACTCAATTAGACTAAGTAGTACCACGTTACTATATTTTTTATACACAGATTAAAAAAAACTTTTATTAGCTTGATTCAAAATTCCTTTACATACATACATGTAACGGAATTTTGAACGTGATTTTCGCCTTTTCGCCCTCTTCAAACGTCCCATTATTTTGAAACAGCACATTTATCAGGGACCGATGACAATGCAATAATTTAAAAATAAATAAAGAACTACCTAAGTACATTTACATTACAACTACATTTTAGTTCGGTCATCTACAAATCAAGTTTTTATGTTTTTTTTAAACGATGATGATTAATGAATCACTGTCCCTGTCAAATTTCATGGACAGGATACGTAATTCGTACAATTCACTTTCGCTGGAAACAAATAACATGATAGGCGGTATTTATCGGTCGCCTAACTCCTACACACATCAGACATTGGTTTGGCCTCCATTTTCGTTTAGATACGCTGCACACGTATTCGTTGAGCAAAGTTGTCATTCACAATAAAAAGTGTAATCCGAGCTGTACTGTGTACGTTGCGTAACATCACTAATAGGTAATTTACGCGGTTGTAGCGCGTCTGCTGAAAAACCGTTTGATGTGCAAGTTGTAATAACTACTTACTTTATAACAGTGTTGTAAATTATTATTTATTATGTAGGTATGTTACAACACACACGTTTAAAACATAGTAGAAACAATAAAAAAGGTACATAATAATAAAAGTTAAATATACGGTCATAATAACACTGTCCGATTTTGACGGACCGATTCCATCAGATTTGATTTTTTCAAGGTCAAGTCAGCCATCCAATGGCCTTGAATTGGGGTTATTCGAATATTTTGCGTCCACATGAGACAATTCGTAGTTCAACCTAGTCAAATTGCTAGTGAAATCGGACCGTGTGGAAGGGGTGTAATTGCATCCCTGTCGTAACCTTGATTGCTGATTGCTGGCTTGACAGATTCCTCGAGGATAACTCCACATCTGTGCCCATCAGCTTCGAATGGTTTAGCTACTAATGGACATAAGCATTGCTGTAGCTGCAGGCCCGTTTTCATTTGCACATAAAAGCCTACCGCGGCGACCCATAGACGTCCCACTGCTGGGCACGGGTCTCTCCCACAGACACTGCTGCGGGAGGTCTAGAGCATACTCCACCACGCTGCTCCAATGCGGATTGGTGGAGGGGTTAGTGGCCAACCCAGTGTCGAATGTTTTCAAGCCACCCGAAGGTCTTCGACAAGGCTTAACGACTGTTTCCACCATTGAAAACAACCGGGACCGACGGCTTTACGTGCCCTCCGAAGCACGGTAGCGTCCATGAAATTTTTGCCACTAGCGGTCACCCATAAAAGCCTTGGTGTATGATAAATGTTGGTGTATGATAAAATGGTCTAGGTTATCTGATTAATTGTCGGATCATTACTTCATAAGCCTATGAAATTACACGAATTGAATATTGGTCAAATGTGAAAGGTGTTGGCCATCGATGATCTTACCTTCACTAATTTATATTTAACTACAATAAGGAGACACGAGGACAATATGACTGTGAATATAATATGATTATTGATATTGGTTGCTATAATTATTAAACTGGTATGTTTCTGATGTACCATCGTAGTCGAATGTACTAATTTTTAGGGTTCTGTACCCAAAGGGTAAAACGGGACCCTATTACTTACTAAGACTTCGCTGTTCGTCTGTCCGTCCGTCTGTCCGCCATGAAACGTGATAGTTAGACAGTTGAATTGCCGCTATAACTACGTGCCTTGTTTACAATATATATTCTGAGAGGAAACCCGTGCCCAACAGTGGGACATAGAAAGGGTTGTGATGATGATATTTATTTAAACTTTATTGAACCACATTAAAAACTAATTAAGTGGAACAAATGGCGAGCTTAATGTATAATGCATTCTCTACCAGCTAACCACTGTACTATACAGAAAAAAACAATGAAGATGCGGTATTAAGCAGCCAGATGAGAGTCGTGAACGTCTGTTCTTATGATATATGTTATGATACAATATAATAATACTAGCTTTTACCCGCGGCTCCGCCCGCGTGGTCAAAGGAAATTAACAATGAGTTATTTATCATACATGACACATTTTTGGTGGATGGATAGTGACAGTTCCACGATTAAAAGATAATTAGAGGAAGCAGAGGTAATGCTCACCGCAGATAAAGTGTACGTACACTGACATACTGGAGCTATAAGCTAACTTCAATAGAAGTGTGCTGGTGAAGATTGATGCAGGATCCACCGATCCTGCTTACGTGTACAGGCAATACTAACGCGGAGAGCACATAAAAGTGCAATTTGTTTTCCAAATGGGTGTGAATTTTTCTTTTGATGTGTTTCCAGCCATACACGGCTTGGGACGCAGAAAAGATTCTGGGCATTGGTCACACGCAAACATCCATACTTACTATCCATACTAATATTATAAATGTGAAAGTGTGTTTGAATGTTTGTCCGGCTTTCACGTCGCAACGAAGCTATTATATGGTATGGTTTAAAAATAATTATTATTTTAAGCAAAAACAACAACAGTCGACAAAACCAATTCAAGAAGCGAACCAAAACCAAAATCAAAGCGTATGTCTTATTCCTTTACCATATAAATTTTAAACCAAAACAACAATTTGTTCAACGCGAATTCAAAATTCAATTATTTTTATTTGCCTATGACTTAATTAATTTACATGTATAATTTGTTAGCGTGATTCAGAACTTGCAAATGAATTTTACTAACGCCATCTATTAACAACACCCGGAACTAAATATCTCGCAAATAACAAAACATCGATCTTCCCATGGACGGGGATGTTTAACCGAGGTAAAAAGTAGCCTACGTCACTCTCCACCCTCCTCACTATCTCCACACACAAAAATCATATCATTTATTAGCTTCGTTGCGACGTGAAAGCCGGACAAACAAACAAACACACTTTCCCATTTATAATATTAGTATGGAAGTATGGATAATAGAACTTTTATTGTAGGTACCTATAATTGTTCAAAGACTTTATCTTTAGTTTTTTAACTTCGTCTGTAATTATGTTCTCAATAGTTTCTACAACACATGAACTTTTTTATCATGTAGTGTGTTTGCGTGACCCAAAGTGACCTTTAGCTTCGTGGCAGAAGTTTTTTTTCGTAAAAGTAGCATAATTACAGTGTAGCGTGACGGTTAAACAAACGAATTCAATCAAAGCATGGTCCAGGCAAAAAGAAAATGAACTTATACTAATTTAATTTAAGACCTACAATCCGTTACCTTTTACCTTAATCTCATTAACTTACAATTTGCTGTATGTACCGTAATCAAAATATTATTTAATTTATTGCTAAAAATAGATAAATGCGCCTTTTCTAAGATTCCATAATATCTGACCAAAGTATAGTTATATAGTTAATTGAGTGCGTAAAGTTTGTACGAAAACTTCTATTGAATTGAATTGTATGAATGAATGATTTAATAATACACTAGGTAGCTGAGTATTATGTTGGTACTAACTGTAGGAAAACGAAATCTTATTGCTTCCCCAAAAATTTTACTATCACATACCACAGTAGGTATAGAGTGGAGGAACACATACTTAGGTACCTACTTATTTATTTTTGATTCCAATTCCATGCGTAATTTTACTAATTTACCGGTATCGCAGGTAGGTTAGGAAGATAACCTGCCTACTCTATTTTCAATAATTAGATCAGATAACACTTTTAAGATAATACAATAATAATATATAGTAGGGGAGCCCAAGAGGGGATTTTGCGGGATACTCAAGCGCGTAAGTTTAATATACAGTGGGATACCTTGTACCCGGTTAAGTACCTCCACCAAATATGAGCCCCATATATAAATGGGGCCGTCAAGGATAAAGGATCAGATTAGTAAAAAAAAAACATTTGTCATCAGAAATTCTTGAGCGCGTTAGATTAAGGTAGGGTGAGTTAATTACATGCTAAAAAGTGTATATTCCACTAATCTTACAATTTGAGAGTAACGTAAAGAAAGGGGAACTACTCTCAAATTGTAAGATTAGTGGAATATGGGCTACAAAGTTGTAGCCCTCCCCTTTCTTTACGTTACTCTCAAATTGTAAGATTAGTGGAATATACACTTTTTAGCATGTAATTAACTCACCCTACCTTAATCTAACGCGCTCAAGAATTTCTGATGACAAATTTTTTTTTTTTACTAATCTGATCCTTTATCCTTGACGGCCCCATTTATATATGGGGCTCATATTTGGTGGAGGTACTTAACCGGGTACAAGGTATCCCACTGTATATTAAACTTACGCGCTTGAGTATCCCGCAAAATCCCCTCTTGGGCTCCCCTACTAATATATTTAGAACATTAAAAAGCTGGTACACCAGATTTTTTAATGTTCTTTATTTTTAAAGCTTTTTAATTATCATTAAAAACAAGGTATCATTTGAACGCTTAACCATGAGGAGTTTCTCCGCAGTAAATAACGTGTGTTCTGCCAATAGGGCGGTCTATGACATGACCACTAGTGATTCATATAATTCATCGTTTTATTTCCTTATTTATAACTTTCTGTATGCATATATTGTGTACCAATAGTTTTTTTTTTTAATATTACAATATCGGGAAAAATCTCGGTGTACCTGAGATGGCGCGCCATAAAGTCGGCTGTTTTAAAGTGTTTGCACAATTTAATTTTATACCTACGAGTTTTGTTACTGTCATAATTTACACGACGCATCCGATCGTTTGTTATCCACCAAAAACGCAAGCAACCTATCGCAACGCATCAGAAGTTTCCGTCTTTGACTGCGTAATCTTTACGCTTCATTTTGTTAGTGACGTATATTTAGTTATCAAGAACCCGCGAACAAAACGTACCGAAAAGAGTCCTCTTGTCGAGGACTCTGGGATCTCTGTAGGTGTAGATCATCTCTGAAATCATATGTAATAGATATTAGTTTTTTTCAAATCGACAATTACTGTTGGGCATATTGTAGCTTCCATATGGCCATTCCATTTTCATTGATAGAAACAATCGTTATGCCTTGTCGAGGACCTTCGGGTGGCTTCTCAAGCCACACTGCCACACATTCAACACTGGGTTGGGCAACCCCTCCACCAATTCGCATGATGTCGGAGTATGCTCTAGACATCAGCTGCGTTTGTGGGGGAGACCCCTGCGGAGCATTAGGACGTTTATGAGTTGAAGCTTAGCGATTCTGGCCTTTACATTGGACCGGTATTGTATTATAACCACTATATTATCGCGTGGTCGCTCTCACCAACTGGGCACCTGCGTGTGCGCCGCGACCCCCTTTCTGCTCAATGAGCACACGGCCCAACGGATTTGTGGATGACTAGCGTTTGAATTGATATGCCGCATGTGGCTATTACTCTTTTTATAGATTTAAGATAGCAAACGAACACGCAGCTCCGCTCATCCGTTGCCGCTCTTATGTGACGTACATCGAACAGGACAGAGTGGAAGAGACTTGATCAGTTCAGTGACATGAGTGTCAGTTTGTATTAGTAATAGTCCAGTTAGAAAAAATAGTTAGAAAGAGCACCATTTTTTAAACGGTTTTATTTAGCTTGCCCTGTTTGTTTATTTCTTTATTTTAATTGATATGTTCCAATCGGGATAACGGCCGGAACACAATTTCTTTAAAAATAAGATTATTTCATGTTAGAAATGGGTGTGGCCCCGGGCCAACTCTACATCGATTCTACCACTCGCCTATTCAATCCAATACAACAACTGTACAGGTGTAGAAAATAAAACCCCCGAGACATCTTTAAAGTCAAAATATTTTATTTAATACAATTGATTGTTCGAGATATTTACAACCATTGTCCCATTTACGGTCTAATATGCGTTGCGATATGAAAACAACACCACCTATACCTATATTGGATAGGTATTCGTGGTTCTATAAACCTATTAAGTACCTACAATGCAATATCATGCAATTCAGATACTTATCATTTATTTAAAACTAACGACCAGCTTCGGCTTTTTATGCAAATTGTGTAAGATAGAGACCAGTTTAAGCCCTCTATATACGTGTGAAAATTATGTAAAAATCTGTATAAATTAAACTCAAGTTAATCGGGACTTCGATTTACCTACTTTAATTTGATCGTAGGTTTAGTGGTAACCGCGACTGCTAGAGATCCTGGATTCGATGCCCGGGTTGGACAACAAGGGTTTTTCTAACTTGGAAAGCCCGATAACAGCTCGGAGTTTGTGAACCCGTTGTATGGCAATAGACTCACGATTTCACGACATGAGACTTAAACATAACTCGTAAAGAGTTGGTGTAAATACCTGCCTATCCGTTCAGGGAAATAAAGGCGTGATTTTGTCTTATGTTTATAAAGTAAATAAATATAAATAAATAATGAATATCTTGGGACATTCTCACACACGGTCATCTGTCCCCAAAGTAGGTGCGAGCCTGTAGTAGGTACTTAAGGGTGTCAGAGACTGATATACATACATAGATATTTTTAAATACATACTTAAATAGATACTAATATAAACATACAGAAACAGAACAAATATAAGTGTTCGTCACACGAATATTTGTCCTGAGCGGGATTCGAACCCACGACCCCTGGCGCAATAGACAGGGTCACTACCGATTGCGCCAACGGGCCTGTCGATGACGGCATAAATATAATTGCACTTAGCATAAGCTTCTGTTATATTAACTGTTACAGCACAATAAATAAAGTATTTGTAGGTCATTGTTTATTGTACTTAATGATAAGGATAAGTTCCAGGTCAGGAATCCTTACTTTATTAAAGTTATCACTACCTCACACCTACTAATTTATCTAGGTTTTGAAACAAGATAAATTCTGAGGCAGTTATAGAAACAGCATGAAGCTATAACTGCCAGTCCAACCGGATGGAACTAAGAGTATCTAATTAAAACGGTATCAAATCAGAAAATATTGCGGATATAAACTAGATTAGAAGTCGAGCCCACTAGACATGATATCAATTCGCAGAGAATCCATCTTCATCCATTAATGCTAATAGGTACGAGTAACAAATGACCTCGTTTAAAAGACTCCCGCTAGCCTTTTAAGTATGACATTTCCTTGTAAAATATTACATTTTTAATTTAATGTCACTCATGTTCTATTATTTAAGATTAAGTAGTTTAATATGTGAATACCGAACTAGAATAGGTTCAGCATCATCAATGCCATAGTAGTATTTCCATTTTGTCTATGCGTATTTGATAACGGAGTCAGTTGAACGAACAGGAATGTGGATCACGGGTGTTTCCCAGCTAGTTTAGTTTGAATTTAGTCTAACTCGGAACTCACAGTATTTGAAACGTTGTATTGCCACATGCAATCCTTGGGTGTGGACTAAGTTAATTTTTTATACTCTTCTTGTATCCTACACAAATCGCTAAAAAAAATCAGCGGCATGTAGGCTTTACCTCGAGCAGATGCGAAGAAAATAAAACATTCCTGGTCCGTGTAATTTAATTTCACTTACATTTAAGTTCATTTATTATTAGATGAGTGGGTACGTAACCGAATAATTTACACGTTCGAGTATGTTAATGATGAAACCGGTTCATCTCATGAAACTACGACTAAAAGTGAAAATGGTTTCGTCACACGCCTTTATTGACTCGGAGAAAACAAACACTCCGGTGACCTGACGTGTCTGACAACATTTCATGATAACATGGAAAATATTACGCAAGTAGTGCAAACTAAACTAAATGAAGTATATGTGTGGATAATATGGTGAGAAGGATGAGTCAATGTTATAAATATACAATTTTAACTTTTTTCATTGTTTATATTATATTTGTGTTTGTGGTATTTATTTCTTCATCCCCATATTTAACTTATAGCTCACGCATGGCTGTGGGATAGGGTCACTCAATAATTCTATGTAAAAAAATGGATATTTTCTGAGAACACATTAACATGTAGGAATATTATGTTTATGGCCAAAATAATTCATTTAGGTAAGATTTACATCATTTCCAAAATCATAAACATTTTCCCCGATTTGTATGATTTATAAATACTTGCCAATGTGCCGCAAACTACTCGGGAAGCCTTTGTCTTTTAAACAGTGTATAAAGCAAATTGTTGTCTATTAGCTGTTATCCAATCTGTGCTTAGAGTCCAAGTGGATTGAGATGGACTCTGTTCTTTTCCCGACAGTGCGGGTACGAGATTGCGCTATTGAACGATGGGATGTGATCGCTGTTAATCGAAAGCTTTGTTGAATGCAGCTGCTTTAAATGACGCAACACTTGCAATTGCTGAATCAACCACTTTCTCTTCAATCGCGCTTCTATATCGTCCACTTAGATTTACTCTATTAGAATTTTCACCTCGATAACCAACAAACATGGGCACAGTTAGTCGCAGAGGAGGTGCCGGGCCTGTTGTAATTACAATCGTAAATCTATGCAATAAGGTGGTTATCGCATCGCATGGTTTGGTCATAATGCGGTGAGCGTCCCACACGTGGAGACGGGTATAGACGGGTATAGGTGCATAGGAATCTTTCGTTCGTTCGACGGGGAACCTGTTTTATCCACGGCTCAGCCACGTGCTCTCAAGATTATTTGTCCACGTTCCAGTTGCTTCTTGCAATCTGTGTAGTAAGTATTATAAGCGTAGCGAAGCAAATTACTCGACCCCTAGCGATGTATCGCATACATAGTAGAGACAAATTGACGCATTAATGTCTTCTCAAATAGATTATTTCCTCTGTAAATATTCGATAAATCAGACTAACCTGGTTATGATTTATAAATATCTTTTGAAATGTCAAGTCCGGAATTTATCAATGAGCTTAATCGTAGCTAATAAATTAATTTTTATTTTCAACCTTAATATTTAATATCCTTATTTTAATATCAATATAACCATATCTACGTGCCTACTTCATGGCCTACTAGTTTTACACTAGCGTAATTTTTTTCTTTTAAAGTTCTTCCTTGTGGTAAATTACCATGATATTGCGCTTTAAACGTGCGAGCACATACCTTTGAAGAATTCTGTGAGAAAATCGGACTAGTGATGTGTATTGTATGCAGAAATGCATTGCTTCTAGTAAGTGTGTTATTATGTATGCTCGGCCGCCATCTCGATTGCACGTCACGCCCAAATTGCGACGGCGATGTTCTAATTAAATTCAGATAGATTATTATTGAGAACTATTCGTTTGTTGTACGCATGGAAACAATACTCATGAATGGATGTGGGAATGAATGGAGATGAATACTTTCTTGAATGAAGAATATTTTTTTATCTGTGTCTGATTATATACTGCGGTGTTAGGTTTTATGCCTTTTTTGTTTGCCCGTCTGTGGCATTGGACGACGGATGCTCTGATTTCATTGCAATTGTTTAAAAACTAGTATTTTGTGAGTGTGGTAGTACTTTAAGAGATTATATCGACGAGATGAGATCACTTTTTTTCATCACCGCTTTATATTTGCACGATGAGATCACATTTTCCGCATTGCTTTTTGAGTTTAAATACTAATATTTCAAAGAATAAATATATCTAATGTCCAGCTGTATCACAGACTGACAGGAAGGCAATAAGTATTCAGGAAAATAGTCATTTCAAGTTAACTCAAATTGCTTACCATCTTGAGTACCAAATACCTTATTCATTTATTATTCGTATATAACCATCCCTTGAAAGTAGTGGCTAACTGTAGTTTAGATTATTGCTTGAGTGGCGTATGTATACCGTGCGTCGTAAACCTAGGCTTATAAAAGACGGCTATTAAGATATTTTACTGCAGCACCAGGCCTCGGAGCAAAAGCTTTTTAATTAATAAAATCGACTATGCAATTACCTGCACCTTTGTCAAATTTAATGTATTATTATTTGATAATTTATTGGACTTGAGACGAGCCATTATTTTAAGGATATTAAATTTCAGCGTCAGACGTCTATCTATCATATTGATCATGATTGAACATTATTTTACCCATAAATAAAACCACTAACGAACTAAGGATCCGCTGCATCACATAAATCATATTATATTTTGTTGTTTTTGTGTATGAATTGAAAGTGACTATTATCAAAAAAAAATGACCGCACGCAAAAACGCAATTCTTGCTTAAATATTATCATAGTTTAATGAAAAGTGACGTGAATCATAAAACTTATCTTAATATTTAAACAAGCATATAAGCTTTGAAAAAACACACATCATTTCATCTATCAAACAAAATTATTTAATTTTTGATTTACGTGTAAATTTACGTTACGTTTACGTTAAATTAAACCTACTCAGTAGATAAACAACGATAGGTAAGCAAGAAGATCATAAATGAGATGTGGGACGAATCGAACAGTAGTATTGTGCGCTTGCATACATTATTGAACAGGTGTAGGGGGGCAGGGCTGCGAGGCCTTGCGGTCAACCCAGATGAACTAGCCAAGTGCTACGTCTCCCATTACGGAGTCGGAATCACCATCTCAGTGCGCAGTACAGTTATCCACATAGCCAGCGGCCGCCCATGTAGGTCGGTCGAGTCTTCAACGTGAAATTAAATTTATCGCCTGTGAATTCCATGGCTAATTGGAGCTCTTGAGATTGATAGGTAAGTGTAGACGAGTCTTGATGTTTTGTTGGTTCATTCGATTGTACGAATATATTAAGTACCTTGTTCTAGATTAGCTTTTCAGTTCTTTTATACGCTTTTTATAAAAACGAAAATATTATATAGGTACCTATACTAATATCATAATGGTCCGGGTTTTGTACATATTTATTTATTTATATATATTGTTTACCGAGAAAATTATTTGAGTGTGAAAGAGGACTGAGGAGAATCTTAAATTATTTTTCATAAGTGAGTGTATTTTATTACACACCTCTGCTTACCAGTTTCGCAATACAAGCGTGATCTTATGTTCATGTATTCTTAAGACAATCTGCGGATATTTCGGCGCGTACCATGCCGTAATCGCGTTCTCGAGTATTGAAACTTGGCCTACAGCGTACCTTACCTACGTTATCTTCATGAGGTCAGTGTATGCCATTGTCCTTGATGATAAAATAAATATAACAATTGGCAATGTTTATCAAGGTCAAGATCAATCTTATGAATGACACAACCGTTTTGACATGCTCTTAAAAATTATGTAGTTTCGCGTTTCGTACCTACTTAGTTAACATTTATTGACACATTACTAATCATATATACATTACTAATCATTTATACATTACTAATCATTCATTACAATATTAGGTATTCTATTCTTTTACTATGTTGATACTTCTACTAGATAAAATAATAATACCTGCAGTTATAATACCGCTGCCGGTTGCATATTTATTAATGACAAGCCTTTATTAACATAGACGAATGGCGACATAGGTAAGTTAACTATTAACTATTAGTCTATTTTATCTGTGGTTTAGATAAAAAATAGCACAAATGACGGAAGTCATTACTGCCGAAAAGCTTTTCGTGTGTTATCTAATCTAAGAAATGTTCCGATACAACACGAGCAGTTAGGTAGATCATGTTAATGTTGGTAATAATAATAATCAACCGATTTTTTACTACGCTTGATTTCCCACTGCTGGGCAGACATTTATCTATGGTTGAAGGCAAAGACAGAGGTTTTATAAGGAACCCTCCTTAATTTATTCATCATTAAAATGCCCATGCCCAAGTATTATTGGGTTCTTCTACTAAAGACAAACCAAGCAGGATGTATGTATAGAATCAGTTGAATTGTCATTTAACATGTAAAACGTGGAGCAGATGTGCATCTGCTCCATAGTAAAAGAATGTGATTCAAATAAGGCTTACACGAATTGCTTTTATAAACTGACAAACCGATTAAAAGGTACTTATTCTGGATGTCTTCGTATGAAGACCTACATATTATTTAGGACTAGTGGACGCCCGCAGCTTCGCTCGCGTTACACATTCACTAACTTCAAAAATGGCAAAGCTTCATACTAACTTTGCACCCCCGTTTTACCCCCTTAGGGGATGAATTTTCAAATTTTTCTCGCCGTAAAAACCATCCTTGAACTTCAACGAACATTTTAAAAAAGAATTGTCCAAATCGGTCCAGGCGTTGTTGAGTTATGCGCTTACCAACACATTTTGCGATTCATTTTTATTATATAGAAGATGTATTGTGCACGGTTCAATATATATAGAAAAATGTATACAATTTTTAATAGCAGCCTGTGCACCGACACCCCATTAATCTAATATAATATGTAGATTCACAAAGGGGACTGCGAAGGGGATAACCCCATCAATCATGAACATACTCGTATATGCAAGTGTTGCATTGAGTACAAAACGCAGCAGAGCAGGCAATTATATTCCAGATCAGATGTTGACGCTTGTTACTATCAATCAGTTGAGCGTAGTATTTTTCTTTTCTATTTCACCCCTTCATACATCGTTATGAAGAGTACGTTCATCAGAAATTGACTCACAAATTTATAATTATAGGTCAAGTTTTACTACAGAGTTTGAAATTGTGAAATAGTTAATAAGAGTAGGTAAAGGATATTTTCTATTGCTTCATAAGGTCCAGGATCAGAGAATTGTTCGACTCAATATACCATCTCTAGGTATAAATGCCCAATGGCACAGGCTACTATCAACTGTATCGATTGTCGAGGCCCCCAGTATTTCATAAATGCAACGCTACGTGAGGTTCGTATGTAGATACACAGCGATTTCATGCATCAGTCATCATTCATCCATCCGAATCTAATTACGAATCTAATGTATAATATTATATATAATTTTTATTGTTAAAATATTAATATCGTCTGTTAATAATAGACGCGTCGCTAACTAACCGCATATCTTATCTGAACGCTCCGCGCATAGACTTGCAAATTATTTTAGGTAATACTCGCTATCATTTTCATATTTACATTCTTGTACAATACTTAGGACGCACGTTTACGATCAACAAGATGCTGCTACGTAATTTTAATTGGACTGTAAACGTAAATATTATTACGTAATTTTATTTGGACTGCTTATTCCAAACAAAAAAAGAACTCCCTCATTTTAATATGTATATTAATATATTGATGAAAGCATGACTGTTTTGTATAACTCTATCAGAAAACATCATGTCATTAAATTATCATTTAAGTAGGTACTTGGTTAGTTTTACGTTTGTTAGCACTAAAGTCTGATTTTTTACGATTGATTAATAAATCTTAAGAATAACATCCAAATTCCAAAGATATGCCTAAGGATTTTACATAAATTAGATTTCAAGTTTTAACACGCAATGGCTTACAGCTTTTTATTTATTCTCTAGGTACTCTATTTTTACCCTAAGTGTAACACGATCCAACTGTATCTACTTGTGAGATTGCTTTAAATAGGCAAATTTACTCTTATAAGCAGGAGACAAAGACTTTAAAATTATACTAAAGGGGCCACTTGTTAACGCGATCACGTAATATTGTATGGATCATTGAGTTGGTATCGTGATAATATTTAAAAAACAGATTAACGTCATCAGCGCTTTAAAATAGTAAATTACGAAGCTTAACCGCTAGTTACTATCTAATTAACATACTTTTATTAGGTCCACTTGTATGTAACTCACAATGTAAGGGAATCTTTGAGAGCTAATTTAACCATCTTCCAAGGATCGTAGCGTAATGAAAATTGGCAGCTGTATGTACTTCTGAAACGTATTCAATAATATGGTACTGTCGAGCTGATCTGATGATGGAGCCGGAAGATATTAGCTACTTTAAAGTGGAATCTTTGAGAGCTAATTTAAACCTTCTTCCAAGGATCGTAGCGTAATCAAAATTGGCAGCTGTATGTACTTCCGAAACGTATTCAATAATATGGTACTGTCGAGCTGATCTGATGATGGAGCCGGAAGATATTAGCTACTTTAAAGTGGAATCTTTGAGAGCTAATTTAACCATCTTCCAAGGATCGTAGCGTAATGAAAATTGGCAGCTGTATGTACTTCTGAAACGTATTCAATAATATGGTACTGTCGAGCTGATCTGATGATGGAGCCGGAAGATATTAGCTACTTTAAAGTGGAATCTTTGAGAGCTAATTTAACCATCTTCCAAGGATCGTAGCGTAATGAAAATTGGCAGCTGTATGTACTTCTGAGACACATTCAATAATATGGTACTGTCGAGCTGATCTGATGATGGAGCCGGAAGATATTAACTGGAACTTCATGATGGAATAAGGTATCATAGTCGTGTTTGCACTTGTGGTAAGGTCTTGTAATGAACTTTGACCACGATTAGGTTTCAAGGTCTGATGATGAAGCCGGAAGATATTAACTGGAACTTCATGATGGAATATCGTATCATAGTCATGTTTGCACTTGTGGTAAAGTCTTGTAATGAAATTTGACCACGATTAGGTTTCAAGGTCTGATGATGAAGCCGGAAGATGGGCACTGGAATTCCATGATGGAATATCGTATCATAGTCGTGTTTGCACTTGTGGTAAAGTCTTGTAATGAACTTTGACCACGATTAGGTTTCAAGGTCTCATGATTTCTTTTTTAGTTGGATTTTTTATAAAAGTGTGTTTTTTTTGTTTTTAACATACTTTTATTTTAATCTATTAACTACGGCATGTCATTTAACAGAACAAAAAGACTCAACAAAAGGTATTTATTTATTTATATGTTCAAAGAACTAATGTATGTCATTGCTACCAAAGGGATCAAACAAGTGGTATTATATATATCTATCTATCTATATATCTATGTAAAAACCTTACGTAAAAGATTATAATATTATTGCGATATCCATACTTTTTTTTATAACATTAAATGTAGACACGTATGCGTAATGCGTTCTTGGCTATATGTGTTTACAAATAGAATCCCGCTCTCTCTTTGCTCTCTATAGGAAATATCACTAATACATATTTCATATTGTATGTGTCTACCAAGCAAGCCTACCCAAATACAATAATCAAGAAAGTCAACAGAACAACAGAGTAACCTTGTTCAGCCGATGGAGTTGCGCTGGCCTTTGTTGACTTACTCGTAGGAACGATCTCACGGATCCCAGACATGCTAATGTGGGTGCGAGTGAGCTTGATTGCGCTTACACCCCTTTTGTGTAGTCCTCTAGTTATTTCAGTTTCTTTTTTTCCCCAGATTGACAATTAAATTCCCAAAGCTATTCTAAGTGTGCCCCAAGATCGTATCACGCGATTCCTGCGGATGTAGAGTGATGGTAAATTGCGGTATATTACAATTATGTCTGTGACAGTATTCATACTAAATCCTGACTGTTTGTTAGCTATGAATTGTAAGGCCACTTCTTGAACACATGTTTTTATATCTAGTCTTGACTATGAAGGACAGCCCCATTATAGATTAGTGCATGCTATTAATGTAAAGAGTGCCTATAATCCTTTTTAAGGCTTCTGTGATCTAACATTAACAATCCACGTAGTTTCAATGATGATTGGATACCAAAAATATTTCAGAACATTGAGTCGAATTCGACGATACCAATAGAATAGTTCTCTAGCTAGAATACTCTTGAGGAATCCTACCGCTCTGTCTCGTCACGATTAGCCTACGAGTATTTCAATAGTAAAGCCACAACTACAGCGGCGTGAAATAAGTGTTTATTTTAAAATGGGTGCGCATTATTGATCTAACGGATCGCCCGACAACCGACTTGAAGCGACCCTCGCACCCTCGTCTATAGCTAGTTTGCTAGACAGCGTTGAATATAACACCGTCTGCCTTTTGGGAATACTTGGGATATAGTTAAGTATACAGGGAACATCTGCCAACTTGGTATTCGTGTACGCTCTTCGCAATTATTTATTTGGAATTTCATGAGTAATAAATTATTAGTGAAACATTTCCCAGTAGGTACCTGAAACAGGCTCTAGCACATATTGTATTGTAACTAGCTTTTAACGTATTTGAAGAAGTTTCAAACAAACTATAACCCTCTCTTAACCGCTTTTAAGGGTGGAATTAAAAAAAAATGAATTACTTAACAATTTACTTTTATCAAATAGCGTAATAAATATCAAATTTCATGAATGTCGCTTGAACGACGTTTCATATAAACCCGTACCCCCTTTTTAACCAACCCCATTGGAATATTCAAAATATCACTCTTGTGGAGGTCTACGATATAAAAAGTATCCATTGTCAAAATATCAAAGTTCTTACAATAGTCGTTTTGGCTGGGTTTTGTCATCGATCAGGCAGTCAATAAGAACAAAGAGTTTTATATGTATATGTATATAAATTATATACATGGATATGTACGTACAAAATATACACTCTAGCCAACTCGCACTTGGTTAGCGTGGTGGATTTAAGCCTAACCCTTTCCATCACGAGAAGACACCCGTACCCAACAGAGGGATAGAGAAAGAGTTGCATTATAACTAATGAACAATTACATATTAAACAGAGTGTGGCTTAACGAATATTAAAGTGGCTTGTTTTCATTAAACGTAAGATACTTGTTCATAGATAGACATTTGTTAGAGAGTCCTGAAACTCCGTGGCCGCCTCAGGGAAAGCAACGACTTGGCAATCTTGGCACACACACAATACACAAAAGACCGACAGGTACGGTCGTATTGATCTGCCTATAACAAGAACGCCTCCCTGAGAGGCTCTGAGATTAGGTCTCGTTGTCGTTCCCCAATATTGAAAAGATGTTTCCTTTAAGAAACACGGTGTTAGAACAAAGTACTATCTAAATTTCTATCTTTGAAATGCATTTTCCATAACATTTATTTCATTCAAACCTGATATTTAAGAACAACGAAAACATCAGCTCGTTCGACTCGTTCTCTAATGATGTTCCTTTACAAGTGTATACGTAGGGAATTAAGTATTGTTTTAATTTTTCCAGTAGGTACTTAGATAGTAATGTAAAGTATTGGTACAGAATTCCCATAGGTACAGTAAGTACCACAGAAATTAATCAAGATAGAACGGTGAACTGGGAGTATACCCCGTGCAGCAATCTTGCAATATACTGCAAGATATCTCGCGTCGATACTTGTTATGGTACGTTACGTTATCGATACGTTTAGTCGATAGATTTGATTACAATTAAAACGAGTGTGTCACCTCACTAATTACACTAGTGTGACGTCACATAGTAGGTTAGCTGGCGGGCAGGGCTGACGAAAAATGTGACACGCATCGTTTGTATCAAATTAATATGTGATCGTCGTTCTATCTTGATTAATTTCTGTGGCAGGTACCTACCGTACTGTCATACCTACTGGTCTATTCTGTGAGTAGACACTACATACTGGAACTGATAATTAAACCAAGTTGTATGATTTAAAAAAAAACCAGTGGCTATCGAACTCGCCTCTTATTCGAGCGGTCCGGGTTCAAACCCCAGCGGCACGCACCTGTCTTTTCTAAGTTATGTGCGATTTAAGAAATTAAAATAATATGTCACTTGCTATAAGGGTGTAGCACGCATCGTGAGGAAACCTGCATGCCTGAGAGTTTATCATAATGTTCTCGAAGGCATGTGAAGTCTGTCCATCCGCACTTAGGCCTATCCCTTCAATTGAGAAGAGACCCGTGCCCAAGAGTGTAACAAAGAAAGAGTTGTGATGATGACATTTACGGAGGCGGAAGAGGCCGAGATAACTTTCAACCAATACGTGAAAAATATACCCTTAAAGTTTAGACCTGTGGTTCACACAGAATAATAGTACTAGCCTGAACCTCATGTTGTCAAAAATGCTTTGACCGAATGAAAATGTTCTTGAAATGGTGTTGAATGAAATGGTGAATACTTCTAATAGCAGTAAATGTATAGCTTAACGTGTAAATTGCTTTATTAATGAGTTACGCGAAATCAGTGTACTCACATAGTAATCATTGAATTATCTGTGTGTTTGCAATGTGTCCGTCCAGCCGTGGGTAGTTCCAAGTAATTTCAGGAAAAGTTACAAAACCGTTTTATCAGTTCCTCGTACATCCGTAGTATCATCGCATCGTCATGCTCATGACATCAACCGATGTAACTAAACAGACTTACTTACCGAACATAATACTAATATTAATGAATCAAATTACATTATGAAAATTATAACACTGCCTTGATATGATCTACATATTTAAATTATATTTACTAGAAGGTGAAGAAAATAGTTCATAAGTAGGTACGCCAGTCTTTTCTATTTTGTACGCTACTTGCAAGGTTGTATCTTCTGTACTTTCAGTAAATATAAGCGATAAGTTAGGAAGCCAGTGAAATTATCTAAGTACCTAGGTAGATACTTGGTCAGATCAGATAATAACAAAACAAACTACTTGACAATATGATGACACCGTACGCACAAGTGATAGCGAATGTGGCCTTAGTGTTTTGGATCGTAGACGCCGCTGTACAATATCAATTATATTAATTAGCAAATACATCACTATAATTTAAATTTAGGAATGGCCTGTGCGACTTAATGGACGGCCGATAACAATAACTAAAACAGTTACAGGCACATTATAACCATACTTATTAGAATTATCTTATTACTATTACATTGCATTAGAGCTACCTAACGTTTACTATTACAGTACCTATAAGTGCAAATTTCGAAAGGCTCTTCCTATACAAGGTGTCCCAAAATTCAACGATAATCCTGAACCAGAGGATGGCCCTGCTAATGACTACTCCAGGAAAAAAAAGAAAAAAAAATATCTCGATTTTTTTTCAAATTACATAATAAAAAGGAAATTCTTAGAAAATTTACACCCCTCATGATATTTTTAACTACCATGACCACAATTTTTGAGATATTTCTGATATTTTTTTTGTATCCGTGACCTAAGTAGTACTGCTATCTACCACAAATCTTAAAATTCCTATAATGTCTGTAGTTTTCACACACTAAACAATTAAAATCATTGTTTTCCCAAAAAATTTTGATCAAAATTATTTTCAGTCCACTTTCACTCACTGTGGTGTAAAAAAAAAGTATGGACACTACCATGGCAAGTTTTTTTAAAAGTTGACGCAACTAATCAAAATTCCAAAATGGTATAATACTCTTGGAAAACTAGTCACAAAAAAAAAGTATAATATTTCTAAACTAGAACCATATTTCAAAAATTGTTCTTGTCGATTAGTAATAACTTTTACTTTGTGCCCAAAATAGGTTTTTTGGTGGTGAAAAATGTTTGAGTAGATCCTGTTTTTGAGACAACCTCAATAGAAGAAGTGTTGGGGGTTTAGATCGGGTGAAAGGGGTAGTCATAAGATAGGACCAAGTCGACCGATCCAACGCCCTGGATACTCTTGGTTTAAGTAGTCTCGCACAGGATGGGCATAGTGAGCTGGGCGACCATCATTTTAAAACCACATGTTTTGTAAATCACTTAAAGGCACGTCTTCTAATAAGTCTGGCAAGTTATTTTGTAAAAAGTTCAAATAATTATTTCCATCTAAGTTTCCTTGTAACTCAAAGGGCCCAGTTAAAGTTAAACAGTCCAAAATAATGCAAAGTCAGTTCAATTTGCAGATTACTTGATTCACACGTCAATTGAATACTTAACGGTGTACAGTAAAGAAAGAAGCAGGGCGTACTGACTGCTGAGAATAGCAACTTCTCTACCTGCCCTATTGTTATTTGATAACGACATCTACATCAACCTCTGACTAACATGTAATCTCTCTCTATCTATCTCTGTCTTCTAAATTTGTTTGACTACGCACATGTCCCATTTAAATCCAAGAAATTTACAACAAAAATCATATTTTGGGCACATGATAACTATCAACAAGTACAATTTATGAAATTTGGTTCTTGTTTAGAAATATTACACTTTTTTATTGTGACTAGTTTTCCAAGAGTATTATACCATTTTGGAATCTTGATTAGTTGCGTCAACTTTTAAAAAAACTTGCCATAGTGGTGTCCATACTTTTTTTTTACACCACAATGAATGAAAGTGGACTGAAAGTAAATTTGATCAAAATTTTTTGGGAAAACAATGATTTTAATTGTTTATTGTGTGAAAACTACAGACACTATAGAAATTTTAAGATTTGTGGTAGATAGCAGTACTACTTAGGTCACGGATACAAAAAAAATATCAGAAATATCTCAAAAATTGTGGTCATGGTAGTTAAAAATATCATGAGGGGTGTAAATTTTCTAAGAATTTCCTTTTTATTATGTAATTTGAAAAAAAATCGAGATTTATTTTTTTTCTTTTTTTTCCTGGAGTAGTCATTAGCAGGGCCATCCTCTGGTTCAGGATTATCGTTGAATTTTGGGACACCTTGTATATAGTTTAAATAGGACAAAATATGCGACATTCATTAAACTGACCGCACTGAACAAGTAGTAAAATAGCAAAGGTTCCGTAGCGTGACTACCACCGTACATTTCGTGACCTAAAAAGCGCGCCACACTTTTGCATATTTCCACCATCAATAACGAGTCACCTTATTTTGTTCCCGCCATTTATACGGTGCCGCCATAAAAAGTGAGAAAATGCTACTAAATTCCAATTTGATGACATAATAGTTCTCTATTTTCGTTTAGAGTATGATTTATTGTTGATCAATATGCGTTGATACGAGAGAAGTGATTATAAAATATTCCAACGCATTTCACCTCGTGTTTACTATGCTAATTACATTTGATGCACCGTTGTCAAAAACACTTTTCTAACTTGAAACCGAAGCTGGCTCTCTAGCTGGCTAGCTAGACAATGAGCGACTGCTCATTGTCCTAAGGAATGGCCAGGCCACGACCTTCGACGATCTGAAAACTGGTAGGTTAAAAGAATCCTCGAGAGGAGAGCACGAATCCAAAAACGGATATTGGTCACCCGCCGGCGGGTTGGGCCGATGACATGAAGAAAACAGCGGGAAACAGGGAGACCTATGTCCAGCAATGGACCCTAAAAGGCTGATGGAGGGATGGGCAACTCTTAACCATGACCTTTAACTGTTCATATCTTACAACTTAAACAAATAACTGTCAATTGTTTGGACCGGTTTTTAATTTTATCACCCTTAAGACAATTTCTGTCTATGCATTCCCTGACTAGTATAACTCACTTAGATTAACTAGCACTTTTGTTGGCAGTTAGGCAACAACCGTCGATAGTATCGAGGGCCAGTCAGACTGAAAGAGGCGTAAATGTTGTTAGTCACGCAAACTTCCCCGGGAGAGTTGATAGCATTATATTGATTGGAAATAAATGTATTTAAGGCCGTAAGGCTCATTAAGTACCATCTCGCTGTCTGAAGCAAGCCGATGTTGTTGATTGTTTTCAATTTATACTATTCATTTTCTTCACCAAGAAACGATTAATAAAACTATAGTGTGATGATCATAGTGCGATGCTAGGCCCAAGTACTAAAAAACGTATATGCCAAAAGAACAAGGAGATTGACCGTACTAAGTAGCAATGATGTCGTAAGACATACCTACCTTGTCCTAGTGCATAGTTTCGACACCAGCATATATGAAAGTTCTTTATAATGTTCTTAAAGGATTGCAGATACAAAGTCAACCATTCCCAAGTTGCATGGACTATAGACAAGCTTACACTTAAGTCTGTGCACAGTAATTTTCGGGAATGAATCGTCATACTGATTATGATCAGTGTGGTCGTAACTTCAATGAACTGAAAACTGACATGGGGTAGGTACTTAAAAGAATAGATTTTTGCTCTTTACATGTAAAACTATGTTAGTATGTATAGACAAAAAGAAGTTTGTTGTTAAAACCTTAAAGCAGCATAAAGGCTTTACAAAGTGAGGAATTTGAGTAGGACCTTTGTAATGCTCTTCACTTGGCCGTAAAAAGAGCAAGAAAAATGTTTTAATCCCTGAGCTTTCTCAAGTGGATACCAAAAATTGTTTCTTTGAAGTTTCTTTCTTAACGTGTTGGTATTCATTGATTATTTCATTATTTTACTTTGATACTCATACAATAATAAGATGGGAATAATGGCTAAAATAAAACTTCAATCAAGTCAGTTTATGATAGCTATATAGATATTACTTAACAATGTGAATTATTTTTTCTTCCGTGATTGAAGTCATAAACATTTTGAAGATCTTGACATAGAGGTTGGGCTTAGGAGACCAGAGGGAGTAAGAGTGTGTTTAACGAAGCCCTATCGAAGCGAATCATTGTAACTCACTTCGCTCTATCCAATATGTTATGTTTTGCTTCTCCCATTGATGGGCACGGACCTCCTCTCGAAATAGTAGAGAGCAGGAGGAGGTGGATGGGTGCTATAGTTCACTTTGCTGGCCTAGTGCAGATTGACAGACTTCACGTGCCTTAGTGAACATTACGGAGAACTATCAGGAATGCAATTTTCCTCACGACATTTACCGTCACACTACAACAGGTGACATTTAATTTCTTAAAACTCACATAACTCATACCGTGGTGCCACTTGGATTTGATACCTAAACTTTCGATATAAATTTTAACTATCTTTTTTCATTTGATCACAGATGGATGGCTCCAGTGAGCCTGGCGATACACGCGCCCGGCGCGGACATGGCTCCCACCGTCAACAGCATACGGTACCTCCGCGACTGCCTCGGTAACGACCTCATCCGCCAGTACGTCACCTTCCACGTGTTCTTTTCCAATAAACACATACCTAGTAAGGTTGGTATTAGTTTCATATAAGAATTTTAGAAATCGACCCTATCGTAGCCCAATCGATTAACTGGTTGTTGATTTGAGTATAAGTATATAAATATATTTTATGTCCAGTCATTACTCTGAGATTCCATCTGTGGTCTTTATATTTTTCGCGAATTAAACATGGCTTTCGAGCTTTAGCTCGTAGCGTCCATAGCCCAATGGCTCGCGTCGATTCAATGCGATCGAAAGAGTTAAGCAACGACGGGCACGGTCGGTTTAGGCACGTAAAGCCGTTGACCCCGGTTGTTTTCAATGCTGGAAACAGTCGTTATGCCTTGTCGAAGACCTTCGGGTGACTTGAGAACATTCGACACTGGGTTGGCCACTAACCCCTGCACCAATCCGCATTGGAGCAGCATGGTGGAGTATGCTCTAGACCTCCCGCAGAAGTGTCTGTGGGGGAGACCCATGCCCAGCAGTGGGACATCTATGGGTTTAATATCTATTAAGGTTTTCTTTTATTTCAGATTCCCGACCCGGAGAACTTCCTATCAATGCCTTACAACTGCACCGCCAAGCCACCTTACAACGTCAACGCTAGCAGCACATACATGAAAGAGAAGAGCTTACTGTATCCAGTGAATGTTGCCCGCAACATCGCCAGAGATGCTGCGCTCACGCACTTCGTGCTGCCATCGGATATAGAGCTGTACCCCAGCCCGTACCTTATACCGCGTTTCCTGAACATGATTGCAAGGAACGCCAAGCCGTTGAACACCTCCACAAACCCAAGAGTTTTTCCGATCAGTATCTTCGAAGTTGACGCCAAAGTTCAAGTGAGTTTATTGAACTTCATCATAAACATTATGCTTATCAGGTGCCTGTTGCTGAGCATGGTCATTCATCTAGTAATGAGTAAGGCCATTCGAGCCAGCCAGTTCATACCAATACCAAATGCGAATTGATGGCATGCAGATATGTTGACAATGCATGTGACATTTGATTGCAGAAATCACACATATCTTACACTGAAAAGTCGTGAGCATTTGAACCTAGTCTAACTCCAGTACTGGGCTATTGCTTCCTGTTGATCTAACAGAACCTAGCGTAGGGTTATTGTTTTTCTGTGATCCACCACAATTTTGTTCTACTGTAGTAGTAGGGCTCGGGTCACTTCGTATTTTGCTATTCATATTACCGCAATTCAAATACTGTAAGTGTAAACTGTATTGCATTGGCAATACAGTGCAAATAAAAAAATGTACGATGTTTCGATCGATCAGCATTAATAATATGCAAATTGGTCATGTAACTCTAATGCGGACGAAAGCTGTCTTATCCAGATGTGCTCTTTCCGGTATGCGTAACGAGAATTTAAAATTCCAACAGCCAAATGGTCATAAAAAGACGTTATAGGTCTGTCTGTCTGCGTAGTAAATTACAAAGTAAATGGTTCATGTGCGCCGTGGCATATAATTAAGACTTCCACGGTAAAGCACAGTTAATTTTGAATTTTTAAATGACCCTACGTGATTACATCGTCTTGGTTTTTAATTACTACTATTCCTTTTTCGGCTGAGGCATGCGTAGAGCTAGTCAGTGAAAAGTGAAATTGTAACTGGAAACATTTTTCCAGAACACAACAAAAAATATCTGACATAAATGTCTTGTCTTGGGTGGATGGGGTAAGCGTCATATAGAACCTCATTTTCAATTTAAAATGAGCACCTATATATCTCTTTAATCATACACTCCCGGCTACCAATGAAAAGCTTTATTTTATAGTCTCATGTATATAGGAACCTTGTAAAAATACTCGGACAAATAATTCAAAGAAACAAGTCTGTTTACCGTCCGTCTAGTATCGATCCCGAGCTAGTTTCCAACAGACTTGTAAGTGTTACTATCGTGCTGAAATCATACCACAAATAAAAGGTACTCAAACACATGGCGGACTGCTTTACATAATTCTAACGCTAACAAAGCGGTTTGTTCGAGACGCACGAACGTTACGAATTTATCGAAGGGCCCGTTGGCGTAATAGGTAGTGATCCTGCCTATTACGCCAGGGACCCACTCAGAACAAACATTCGTGTGATTAACACTTGTTCTGTGTCTGGATGTTAGTATTATCTATTTAAGTATGTATTTAAAATATCCATCTATGTATATCAGTCTCTCACACGTCCTTACATCTCCTGCGTTATTTCCAGATAGCATCTTTGTACTTTCTCTGTGGTTTTTAGTTAGTAGGTAGGCTTTCTACGGCTTCATACAATCGTAAAGCATTTAATTGCTTTTGGACTCACGCCAAAAGTGTTGAAAATGATTTTCGATTAATTCGACAATTTTTTCAGCCTGTCGCTTTAACAAAACCGTTTTATTCTTTTTCAGGTGCCATCGACGAAAAAGGAACTGCAAGCTATGTTAGCGAAAAAGACCGCCATACCCTTCCATAAGTACGTGTGCCCCAATTGCCACAATATACCCCAGGGCCAGCAGTGGATGTCTGCAGCGGAAACTAATCGTACGTACAGACGTCCTACTTTTGAAATTAATCGGCTATAATTGGATGCAATCGTCGTTCAATGTTTCGTTGAGCGCTTAGATGTCTTTGATGTGTTTTCGATACCAAATTAGATGAGCTTGTACCGTGTAGTACCGTCAAAAGCCGTCCCATACTAAATGTATGAAAAAGTGAATTTTGTTCATAATTTTTTTCCGTTCACTTTTCAGATTTTCAATAGTTGTTCTGCTATTCGGAAGGCAGGTTCTATCAAATCTAAGATCAATTTAAATTCATAAAAATCCGTCCAGCTGTTCTTTAGTTTTTAAATGTCGTAACTTACACGACTTTGTCTATACTTCTATACTAATATTATAAATAAAGAGGAAAGATATGTTTGTAATGTTTTCACACAAAAACTACTGGAAAATTCTTTCACCATTAGAAAGATGTATCTTCACTGAGTTACATCTTATATATAAAATTTCCGTGTCACAATGTTTGTTGCAGTACTCCTCCGAAACGGCTTTACCGATTTTTACCAAATTTTATATGCGTATTCAGTAGGTCTGAGAATCGACTAACATCTATTTTTCATCCCCCTAAATGTTAAGGGTAGTCCATCCCAATTTTTTTTTTTTAATTTTTAGACAAATTTTTATTTGTGTATTTTTTTATGATACAACATTAGAAAATACATACAAACCTGAATTTTCAACCCTCTACGATCAACCCCTATTTTTCCATCGCGATTTTTATTTTTAATAATTTTGATTGGCAAAACAACGTTTGCCGGTTCAGCTAGTAGGCTATATAATATTACTAGGTGTAAACGAAACTATTGTAATGTCTAATTCCACGCGAGCGACGCTGCGGGCGTCCACTATTTTATATAATACTAGTGGACGCCCGCAGCTTCGCTCGCGTAGAATTAGACCCATTAACGATGTCTGCCCGCGTTCGGGTTGCCCACTTGACTTCAAAAATGGCAAGTCTCATACTAACTTTGCACCCCCGTTTTACCCCCTTAGGGGGTGAATTTTCAAAAATCCTTTCTTAGTGCTCCCCTACGTTATAAAAGGAACCCCTGTGCAAAATTTCAAGTTTCTAACCCTTATAGTTTAGGCCCTGCGTTGATATGTCAGTCAGTCAGTCAGTCAGTCACCTTCTCCTTTTATATATATAGATAGATTGATAGATGAAACAAACGGACCACTTGATGGCTAACCGCCGTCTATGGACACGTGCAACATAGCATCCTTGGGATCGCATGTGACCTAAAAATTATAGTGCGTGAGTAGAAAAGTGTGTATGCTAAGTAGCCCGCTTTACGCGAACAAAAAAATGTGTGTCTCGTTTTCGCATATACAATTACGATGCAGGCGTAATTAATCTCTTTGGTGTTACTGTCGTGAGCTATTTATGCTGAAGCAGTATGGCGTGGCTGTCGTATGGGGCATTCTAATTGCGTATTATGGTTCAACGACCGCTTGCAGCCCCGCTCCCAGACGACCGGCTTTAGAGTTTAACTTACGCCAAATCGACTCCCCAACTGAATAAATGCGTGAACGGAAAAAATCAAATCACTTTGAGAACAAAACAAAAGCGTTCTGATCTACGGCAAGTTACAGCTGATACAGCGGTTCAATAAAATAAATTAATAATAATACAATTTGATAAAAAGTCGCGGTAGGTACAACATATTCTTATATTCAGTCAGTTAAAAGCCCTCTTTAATTTTATCGTGTAATAGCTTATAAAATACCCTTCTTATATTCCTATAAGTCTATCACCATCTCTGGAAGAATGCGTCTCGTATGACTCTTGTTCAAGGTCTGTCATAGTTGCCATGGGAGCAGCTCAGGCGGAGATGGGTGGTCTCGTAAACTCGTTTGTCCTGTCTGGTCTGATAACCATAAAAAAGTCCCAATGTTCTAATTTTCATGGTAATCAGATAAATGGTGTGGCGACGTATAAAAACAGTTATTTTGGAGCTTACGGTCTATGTGCATGACAATTTCGTAGAATATGCTTTAATAACACCAACTGAATCAATGTTTAATAATATTTAATATGTAGTACATAGTTCAAATCAATAATAATAAGAAATAAAAATAGTGTTTATTCGCTATTTTACTTTACTTGCTTTACTTAATATTACAGAATGTTTCTAAAATTTACTTGAACAATTTTCATTATAACTTAGATCTACTAATACAATTGTTAACCAGCCACCACGGTCAGATTGTTCTGCGATTATTCCTTTGTTATTTGAAAGATCCTATCACAGTACCTAGGTAATAAGAGGAACCCCTGTATAAAGTTTTATTTTATTTATTTATTGTGCCAACAATGCGGTAGATACCATCTAAATTCTAATGTTTCAACATTGTTATCATTTGCGTTTCATAATGAACCCGTGATACCATGCGGCAGCACACTGGCTGTGTCCATGTGTGACCTGATAACGAAAAATAGCAATATGGCTGGCAAAATGGCGTTGAGCAAACGAGAGGTAGAGTGCGATGACCGCTCTGATTGGTTCCGAATGCACAGAATTTTTATTATAACAAATTAGTGTTTAGCACCTTGAGTTGAAAACTGAATAGATAAAAAGTTTAGATAAAAATGCAATGATGTTCATTATGCGAATACAAATACCATATAATGAAAAAGAAATAATCTGAATATGTATCTAAATCTGAATGGACCTTCTGTTTGTATATCAATCCAAAGGCTCTTACCAATGTTTATGCTATGATAGTAAAACTTGTAGACACTTATATTTTTCCGTATCGTTATCCTGCTATCAAATATGTTTAACTAAAAAATAATTGGAATTGGAAGCCTCTTATAACCCAAAATGTTATTGATTTTTGGATCGATTAATTTTAATCGATATTGACATTCCTACACCATTTTGTAAAGAATATAATGAGAGAATTTGCTGTTTCAGAAATGGACGTGTTCCACGTGGGCAAACGACGGGGGAAGTTCGTTCACTGGGAGCCGATATTCATCGGAACCCACCAAGACCCGCACTACGATGAGAGACTTAGCTGGGAAGGAAAGAAGGACAAAATGACACAGGTAATTATAAAAACGACCCTCGGGATTTCATAAGTGATACTTTAGGTTCACGAATGGCTCATTCAAAATAAGACACTGTTAGTTCTTGAAGTCGTTCTAACAGCATAAACGGCAGTAAACCGCAACCGTTTTCCAATGTTATCATCTCATGTGCATTAGTCAAGTTACCTTTGCAACTTCTGATTCAAACCTGGGATGAAT
Organism: Carterocephalus palaemon; assembly: GCA_944567765.1. Classification (NCBI taxonomy): domain Eukaryota; kingdom Metazoa; phylum Arthropoda; class Insecta; order Lepidoptera; family Hesperiidae; genus Carterocephalus; species Carterocephalus palaemon. Next base: position 10,084,665 of record OX155641.1, on the reverse strand, counting down.
GGAACCTGTATCTGGTTAGATGGAAAGTGGCCATTTATAACTGATATCTAATAAATTGGTTCCATTCTCAACAGTGTTTTTATTAATTATGTCGTGATTCCTTGTAGTAATGCTAGATTTCTGCAGTAAAATAATATAGCTAAACGAAAAGTCAGCTTTGATCCATCGCAGCCTTAACATAACTATTAGGTTAAGATACATTTTTAAATACTTACAGCAACTTACATAAGCAAAACACAAATACATTATTATTATTGTTTTTGTCATTTAATTTTAATATCATCACAACTCTTTATGTTGTTCACTTTGCTTATACCTAGTTTATATTCGTTTTAAGATCTGCCTGTATCTCAAACCATAAGTACGGTAGGTACATATAATTAAATTAATGTGCGATTACGAAACGGTGAATCCTTGCTTCCCCCGACAAAGGGAATTCTAGTGTGGGAGCTAGTGGCACTGAGTCTATTGTAATTGTTGGTTGCGTAGTAAATCATTTTTCATCTTCATTTCAGGGCTACGTCCTATGCGTCCAAGACTACGATTTCATGATCCTCAACAACGCGTTCCTGACCCACAAGCCCGGCATCAAACACTACGCGAAGAACGCCAAGCGAGACGCTATCGCTGGCCGGCAGTCCGCCTTCGTGAAGAACGTTATCATGCCCGAGTTAAAAAAACTTTTTGGTACGAGAAATGGCTGCGCTCTTTAACAAACACCATAAACTCTATTTAAGGCAGCCTCCAAAGTACAGGTTAAGGATACGCACTTCACTTCGTCCAAAAATTTTGATAATGTTATACTTGGTCGTTTAAGGAAATATGAGTCAGTAATTAAACATAATAACTTTGATGATAACATAAAATCAACAAAATTATTTCCATAAGTGATATTTAAAGCTGTATATAAATATACTAAAGTACAAAAGTCTTGAGGTGTATAGCCTAAGGGTATAGCCCCCTCCAAGTGTTTTTGTTTACGTATATGACGAAATTAATTACGACTAGATATTTGTAATCAAAAAGCTTAGCAAACTCATATTACCGAAGTCCATAGTACTGGTCAAAATAATACAGTTTCAACAGTATCTATTCTGTAAAAATAATACTTTTCGACAAAGAATTTATTCGCGTACGTTCAAAGCAATCGTGTTACAGGGTGCGATTTTCCGCCTGAATTTTTGAGACTTTACAGAGTTAGTCGTATCATGAATATGACATGGAATTGAACATATCAGAAAAGTTGTTAAAATACTTTCAGACTTCTTCGGTAAGTCTCAAGTCAAGTCTTCTTGCGAATTCATTTTGTGTGCTAGCAATTTAGCATGACCAAATATTATTGCTATTATTAATTCCAGAATTTCAAATATTCAGCACCAAATGTGTAAAGTGTTCCTCATTTATAATCATGACTATTATTATAATACATATTCGAAACATGCAGGATTGTAATACATCCTTTAAGTTAGCTATAATTATGTAAATACTTATGTTGTCTGTTTGTTCGATATAGTTAAGGATGTACTTGAAATTACCTTTAAGTACTTCTTTACTAATCCAACCAGAGATCAAAAATAGAAGTTGTTTAATAATTTTTTATACGCATTTTTATGTATATATGATCTGAATCATGTTATTATATTATTCAAGCTTATTATTAAAATTATTAGCATGGCAAAATTCTCATTACTTTTATTTTGTAATGTTTACAAAGTGTGATCTGCTTAATTATATAAAACAAATACACATACTTATATAACATATAGGTAGCTATAGTAAAAGCTGAATTCCTGATATGCATTTTTTTCAACGTAATCATGTATGTAAACTGTATGGATAAGGATGGAGTAATGTTTGTATGTAAAGGATTTAAGTCACTATATTAACTTAGTTAAGCAGAAGTGAGAGTCCGTTAGATTTTTTATTGCGTAGCTGTAAGTTTCAATTATAAATGGTGCGGAAGTTTTATGTTCGAATATTTTGAATCACGATTAAAGTCATAGTCAGTACTCATAATAATGAAATCATCCTGGTATTCCCCTTGACCACCACATAAGTGGTTTGTAATGCTTCCAAATGCTTTTCCGTTTGGGGTTTAAAAGATACCGATACACATTATTTGTATGTAAAAAATCGTGTAGTTACAAATTACTCAAATAACACATATACACTAGGATATAAGTAGGTATTCCGCTTGTGATAAAAAATTAAAAAGAAACTCATCTTCATCATACGAGTATTTATGGTTATTAATTCATGAATGTTCCACGAAACTATTTAGTGAATATAATTTTGTTAGTACTGAAACGTTGAAACTTTAAAGGAAATCATTATCTTTGCCCAGCTCTTTTTAAAAGCTTTTATTTAACTTCACTCGTATGTATGTATTCATTCATGTATGTCCTGGAATCTTTTTTTTTTTTTTTTTTTTTAATTTAAGAGAAACAAAGGACTTTGTCGCTGGGCGACCACATCGTCCCGTATAGTCTGCGCACACATAACAACAATATATAAAAATAAAATTTAAATATAAATGCTAACAAAAATAGAACTAATTACATAATAAAATAAAACTAATACATCAATCTTAATTTACTAACGCTAAATCGGCCATCCTATACAGCACCCTAGCTTCTTCCGACGTCGGGGAAGCCAAAATGCTATTCGGGAGGCCGACATGCATGAGTGGATACTTCTTCGAGATTGCCTCTCTTAATGTCGCACTCCGAACACACTCCATCAAGACGTGTTGGACATCCTCAACTACTCCGCAATTAACGCAATTTGGCGATAGGACTTTTTTCATCAAAAATGCAAACCTCTTCGATGGAATGTGTCCCGAGCGCAACCTAAGAGCAGTCTTGGTAGCATTTCTGCTCAAAGAATTAATATCTTCTTTGAGCAGAAATGCTACCAAGACTGCTCTTAGGTTGCGCTCGGGACACATTCCATCGAAGAGGTTTGCATTTTTGATGAAAAAAGTCCTATCGCCAAATTGCGTTAATTGCGGAGTAGTTGAGGATGTCCAACACGTCTTGATGGAGTGTGTTCGGAGTGCGACATTAAGAGAGGCAATCTCGAAGAAGTATCCACTCATGCATGTCGGCCTCCCGAATAGCATTTTGGCTTCCCCGACGTCGGAAGAAGCTAGGGTGCTGTATAGGATGGCCGATTTAGCGTTAGTAAATTAAGATTGATGTATTAGTTTTATTTTATTATGTAATTAGTTCTATTTTTGTTAGCATTTATATTTAAATTTTATTTTTATATATTGTTGTTATGTGTGCGCAGACTATACGGGACGATGTGGTCGCCCAGCGACATGGAATCCTGGAATCTTGCAATCAATATTTCACCCACTTCCACTGAAGCTATCAAGCTGAAATTTGGCACACATATTAGGTTCCGATGACAATGCATGAAAATAAAAAAAAAGTTATAAAAGCTTTTTAAAAAAAAATTTTTTTAGAGTATAATTATTTTACTTTCATTTTATCTGTCAGAATTTTGAAGTACGGTTTTAACTAATTTGTTGAGCTGTAAAAAGCAAAGATAATTTCAATGTAATGTTATATTATTTTCAATATAATTGGGATTTTATGTTATGGTATGCTTATATATAAGTATATTTAATTTTCTATGCACCAAGTAGGTTTGGTTAATTATAAATTTAAAATGTATAATAGCGAACATTAAGCTGCATAGGTAGTTATCATATAAATGTGTGATGGGCCTTATGAAGTATGTTATTAACTGACACTATGTCAGTAATATAAATTGTAAATTGAATTAAAAGTGATTAAACTCACCACGTTCGAAAATTAATTTTAAGTAGTAATGTAATTTGTAGATTATTGTTCTAATTTCTTTTGTGTATTTATTGCTTGGCTATCTATACCAGTGACTTATATTTTGTATAAATAGTTGTCTTGAACATATAATATTTAAATATAAGTAGGTCCCGAATAACAGCAAAGTATTATTTTCTAAATAGCATAAAAATTTAATTTATAGATCAAAATTATTTCATCAATCACTTTATCTCAACTAATTACACAAAAAATTGTTGGTTAATTTAAAAGTTATATTTCTGAATATATTGTTACATATTTTAAAATACCTACCGTGAACGATTTTCAGAGAGATTATTTAATATAAGTTCAATTTCCCTATTTTTAGTATTTAGTTGTATGTTGAAATATATTTTAATGGGGTTTGGTAATGGCAAACGCATGTGGTGAGTTTTCACTAAAGGCCGAAAGTGCCTGTTAGTTTATAATAATTGTATAACAGTCTCTCAATGTGATCATTTATGAAAAATATATTTATCGATGAGTATAGTCACAAACGTAAATATACTGTCGGCTTTTAAAGATAAAGTAATATTTAATTAATTAATTAGTATTGAAATGTAATGTGGACATTTTTCTTAAATTCAACTGTAATAAAAAATCTATAACATAAATATTAACTTAACTTAACTGAGGTATTAATTTGTAACTGGATCAAATTATTTATTATTTTGTAGGAAATGTCTTGCCATATAATCTATCAGTTCCTGAATTTCTAAATCCACGGCAGTATGCTTATGCTTGTGACTTGATCATAGTTTTATATTTAAGTAGGTAAGTTTTATCTTGTACGACAATTTTCATACAAATCTACAGGCAACGTGTAATCAAAATTAAAAAATCTGAAAATTTATCAGTGTATGTTTTTTTATAATAACCACCTTTTAACTGGTTTTCATTACCTACGTTAAAATACTTGAACCTATCAATGCAACGACTTTTAATCAACATGTTTACCTACCACATTTTGGTAATACGATATAATTGTATCAATAAGTAAATAAATATATTAAAAAAAAAAAACTCGGCAAATTTTTTTACATACCGTGTTACTGAGCGGTACCTACATAGAGATGCACTTTAATAAAAAAAGTAACGTAAACATATTTAAGCACAAACAACTACAGTATTTAGTAGGTTTAGGCCTAGGCCATAGCGGGGCACGCGAGCCAGTTGCGTAAGATTTGAACCGAAATGTCTGGAAAAAGAGGCTAATGAGCTATCACTTTAGTAAAGTGACACAAATCCATTCGATTCATTCGAGTAATTTTATTATGGATTATCAGTTCATCATCATCATCATCATCATCACAACCCTTTCTTTGTCCCACTTTTGGGCTCGGGTCTCCTCTCAGAATGGGAGAGATTAGGCCTTAGTCCACCACGCTGGCCATGTGTGGATTGGCAGACTTCACATACCTTCGAGAACGTTATGATGGAACTCTAAGGCATGCAGGTTTCCTCACGATGTGTCCTTCACCGTTATAGCAAGTGACATTTAATTTCTGAAATCGCACATAACTTAGAAAAGTCATTGGTGCGTGCCACTGGGGTTTGAACCCGGACCGCTCCAGTGAGTGGCGAGTTCGATAACCACTGGGCTGTCACCGCTGATTATCAATTAGCACTAGTAAATTACATAGTAGCATTAGTACTAATGGCAAGTTCATTGGAGTAAGCTGAACAAATCGTATTTATGAATCAATGTTTCTTTAGACAAGATTAAAACTTCTTTATACGCGACAAATAAAAAAGCATGATAATCAAATACAAATCACACTGATTTCCGTGTGATTCCTTTAGTACAAGACAATTGAAATTGTCTTCAACAAGGTTACTAGGTATTATCATAATCGCAGTGATATTTTACAGACTGCTGTGAGCCATGACGAGACGTACCTACATACTTCTTATCCTTATTTCTTTACTTACATATAAATGGGAAAGTGTGTTGGTTTTTCCTTCTTCTTCTCAAAGGAATGATGACTCGAAATGTGTCGGAAACCATAATTAATAAAAATATCCTGAAAAAAACCAAACGCGTGAAACTTCTCCAAGTCCAAGGCGTGTAATGTCTCCCAATCTACGTGGTTTATATGCCTTACTTCATTCCAACAAGAAAACTGCACTCAAAAGTCGGTTGTGTTGTAGAAAATATATTAACACACTGCGATCCATTCTCACACACATAAAAAACCCACGGACAACAATATTGCTCAGATGCAAAATCCCAAATTAGGGTAACATTCCAAATGGGAGACGAATACAAATCAGGGTCTGCGAGCGAGATGCGGAAGTTCATCTGCGGAACGTGCGCGGAATATTTATGACTTGGTTTACCTGACAGACAAAAAAACTTTGAATAAGCATAGGTATATTTATACAGCTTTTATGGAACGACTGTATTACTGCTGTGGTAGGCGAAAATACATTTAGCATGGTGCCTGCAAAATATGTGTGCGTTGGAGCTTTAGGTATGGCATTAATTAAATTTACTGAATAATTCATAATTTCATTATTTTTAACTAAACATTAATTATTTATGTTTATGCCTAAATATTTTAAATAGTTATTTAAATAGTATTATATGTATAGCACGAATACGTCACAATACTAGAGAAGCCAATTTAAAAATGGAATTTCCGTAGGACTGAACTGGTACCGTTGGAATCAGCGTAGTCTAAAGAGTCTCAAACTGACTATTGTCGCGTTTCAATAAATTAAATTTTTAAATAAGAATTTATATTAAGCTGCTCATAGGTTTAGATTGGGATAACTAATGATTGATGACGATCTAAGAAAATTTGGTATTCAATGGTATCTACAAAACGTGCATAGTAAACAGTATTTAATATCGCATAGGCACTAAATATTATCGTTAATGTAGTATTTAAAAGCCGGTGACAGCCCAGCGGCTATCGAACTCGCCTCTCACTCGAGCGGTCCGGGTTCAAACCCCAGTGGCACGCACCAATGACTTTTCTAAGTTATGTGCGTTTTAAGAAATTAAATGTCACTTGCTATAACCGTGAAGGACACATCGTGAGGAAACCTGCATGCCTGAGAGTTCATCATAACGTTCTCGAAGGTATGTGAAGTCTGCCAATCCGCACTTGGCCAGCGTGGTGGACTAAGGCCTAATCCCTCCCATTCTGAGAGGAGACCCGTGCCCAACAGTGGGACGTCTATGGGTCGCAGCGAGTATTTAAAATATATTTGGTACAATGTAACATTGTAAAATTCTTTCCTCTTTTTTATGGATATAAGATAGCGAAAAAGCCTGCAGCACCACCCATCGGCCCATGACAACTGTGACTGACTTTAAACAAGACTCAAATAGGGACTGGGATGGTTAGTCCAGTTAGCTGAGAGAGTTAATTAGAGCATTAGTTAGTCAGTTCGTTAGTGGGTACGACGACTAGGGACTGTTAGTTAGTCTGTGACAGTTAGTCCTGGTAGTTGGTGTTAGTAATAGTCTGGTTAGTAATTGTTAGTAAGAGTCTCAGTCCAAGTCAGTCACATACTACCATTGAGGACTAAGATAAGTGTAACCAGATTTTCCTATAACAAGACCTTGAAGTCCAATATACCCAACTAATATGCAAATGAAACAAAAACATTCTTACTAAAAAACTTAGCTCTACTTTGAAAGTATTCAACAAACTTTGAAAATTCCGAACTGATAGCCTGAGGTCTGTCACGGGTAATGGGTGCCAGTGGATGGTGCTGCATGCACCGTTTGGTAACTAGTAATCATAAAAAAGTATAATACGAGTATGACATGCATTATCGAGTAATGCCTGACTAATATTGTAATCAGACGCTTAACAAGGTTCATCAAAGACACGACAACCGCAAACTTGAGTAGACAATGGACACCTGTAATTAGATACAGCATCTACAATTACCTTCCTTATATGTAAGCCTTGCGCGTTGCTTTGCTACGACCAATAGACATCCCACTGCTGGGCACGGGTCTCCCCCACATACACTTCTGCGGGAGGTCTAGAGCATACTCCACCACGCTGCTCCAATGCGGATTGGTGGAGGAGGGATTAGTGGCCAATCCAGTGTCGAATGTTCTCAAGCCACCCGAAGGTCTTCGACAAGGCTTAACGACTGTTTCCAGCATTGAAAACAACCGGGACCGACGGCTTTACGTGCCCTCCGAAGCACGGTAGCGCCCATGAAATTTTTGCCACTAGCGGTCACCCATCCACAAACCGACCGCGCCCGTCGTTGCTTAACACTTTCGATCACATTGAATCGATGCAAGGCCATTTGGCTATGGACGCTACTCTACGCTATGTAAGCGCGTAATAATTGATATTTCTATTTGCTGTCATTCTCAAACGCTCTGTACCCAATGTGTGAGAGGAGCCCTACATTGTCCCTTTAACCTATATTCCGCATCGCCAAAAAATATTGATATATTTATAGAAAACCTTGTTGTACATAAATAAAATAACTGAGTACACTATCAACGATTTCATCACAAACATACACTTAATAACTTAATTATATTGTTTTATACTAATTCATCCCTTACATCTCAAGTAGGTAGTTACTTTTTAAGTATTTTTCTCGCTAAATATCCCATAAAATGTGTGTTTGTCGCAATGATTTTCTAAGTTAATAGAAATAGTTGCTGTCCAAACCGGTGTCGAACCTCTAGGTTAAAAATCGCCCTTGCGACCACTAGATCACAAAACCAACGAGGTAGAATTTATTTTAACAACTAGTGGACGCCCGCAGCTTCGCTCGCGTGGAATTAGACATTCACTAACTTCAAAATCGGCGAAGTTTTATACTAACATTGCACCCCCGTTTTACCCTCTTAGGGTGTGAATTTTCAAAAATCCTTTCTTAGTGCTCCCCGACCTTATAAAAGGAACCCCTGTGCAAAATTTCAAGTTTCTAACCCTTATAGTTTAGGCCCTACGTTGATATGTCAGTCAGTCAGTTAGCTTCTCCATTTATTTAGATATGAGATTGGTAAATTTATTTTATTAGACTAAATAACTAATTAATTAAACTTACTAAATTTTTTTATCAATTATAGGTTAATATTATAGGTTTTTATTTTCACGTGAGGATTGTATAGAATCCGTGCAAACCTTATTGAAGTCATAACTCCTTTTTTTTACCATTTCTAGGGCGAAAATTAGTAAATGCTGAATTTGTTTTGGAGAAAATAATATCTTCTTCTAATTATAATCAAATACCATACGAAAATACAAACGATTATTTCAAACGCGTGTTTTGTAAAATTGAAAATATTTACATTATTTCGTGTTTTTTTTCTTTTATTTACATTATACAAAAAATCTGGTAAACACGTATTCATTTAATTTTTGTAAGGAATGTTTGTTGCAAATTTGAAATGAAATGGTTGAGATTTAAAAAAAAATCCATACAAACTTTCGATCTATATCCCATGGGAACCTCTTTATTTTCTGAGGATAAAAATAGCCTATATGTTAACCAGGACTATGAGTAATAACTTAACAAAGTTACATCCTTCCACGGGTTTTCTTGTGATGCCCGGACAGACAGACAGACAGACAGACAGACAATATTTTTAAAAATTACATTTCTGAGTTCTAAAGCGTTATTATAATGCCCCTGAATTGAAATTTTGAAAAAAAAATCAATGTACAGAAAAAGTTGCTCTTCAGATTTATTATAGTATAGAAGATTTGTTTGTGTCATAAAGGTTTACAAAATAGGTTTAGGGTAGGCATGCTTAGTTCTAGGGTATGTATGTAGATGTGTGTAAATTGAGCTTCGATTAGATGGATGGATGGACTTTTATCCCGTTAATACGTCTTCTATTTGAACTTCAATGAGTAGAGATCCGGTAATTTCCTTGAGAAGGACAGGCGCTTTAAACTAATCTTTTGTTATATATAAATCCACGCAAGCGAAGCTGCGGGCACCCACTAGTGGTACGAGTATAATAGATACGTGTACTTGGTAATTGGTTATTGCAAATTGTAATTGGTATCTAAATAAATAACACCATGCGAGTTTATCGGAGATGAGTTTTGAGTGAAAAATGTAACCTCAGGTATTTATTTTATGTAATGATGTCACAATATCTTATCAAGTGGTTTGTTCGGATTCGAACACTTATTCATAACCATTTCATAACGTTCCGGGTGGCAGCGGTCGCATTTTGTAGGCCACGTCTAAGCTTCCCTTGACTTACGGGCCCGCAGAAGTCACCTTTCGAAAAACAAATGTATTTATTTTTATGATGAAGTCCATCAATCATGACATGTTATGTAATCAAGTCTAATGTGATTCAATTAATATGTACCCAATGCCTATCGAACTCATCTCTCACTGTAAAAGGTTTGGGTTCAAATCAAAGTCGCACATACCTACCGCAGGCTTCGAAGTCATGAGTGTGTCACCTGCTTTAACTATGAAAGAAACATCGTGAGGAAACTTGTAGACCCGACGCCTTATTAATCATTTCATATGTAGTTGGTCGGACCACATTTCCGGTCTGTCGGTCTTTTAATTTCCCCCATTCGCATTCTTTCAATTATGAACTTTATTGTACTTAAATACTCGCCATATTAAACCCCGCGAATAAAAGAGGAGTGTTATCATACTTATCAAAACTTTCACGTATGTTTCCGATCGATGTATCTGCATGTCTTATTTAGTATTTTAACACGCTATTATTTGCTTATTTATGTAACAGAATCTTTGAACGTGATTTTCATCCCCTTCAAAACGTGGGAATAATTTGAAACTTTGCACACTTACCTATCAAGGACGGATGACAATGCAATAGTTAAAAAAACATATTAGTTTGATTAACTACAAAAGCGTGTTTTTTAGATTTTTTAAACGATGTTGTTATTTGTTAGAAAGGTGTTTTGATCGAGAGTTTTCTTACATATGATTATTGATATGAAGAAAATCGACTCGTTCATATGAAGATCAGATCCTTAACTTGTAATCGGTCGGGGGTAAGAATCAATAAGCAGTACTTAATTATCGAATTGAATTGAATTTGAGCTTCTCGATATCTCATATCGAGAGATACGTCATCGGATCCACCTGATGTAATACAAGGTGCGGCGAGAAGAAACCAGGTTTCACAACAGCTCGGTCTGTCCCCAAGGCCACATCATCTCGCACCTAACTCCTGCGCGCCATTCTTTGGGAATCAGAGGCTCGTGCGAACGTGTTGTTTTTACGCAAGTTTAATCCCAACATGAGGAAGTTTTTAGTGCTGGCGTGTGTGTGCGCCATTGGTGAGTATTCAATCAAAAGCATATTATACATTCATCCCTTATAATTTTACGAATTTTAAAACATCGCAGTGTGTATTAAAATCAGCTTTGGTCCGTTTATCCTCCATTATTACCCAATTTAAAAATCATCTAAATAGTTAATTCCTATTTATTTCAAAGTTGTCTTTACAGTTGTTTTTACATAGCGGCGTGTATCAGTAACTCAAAAGAATTCATCTTTAATTATTAGGTATACCTAAAAAGGTATACCTTTTAAATAAAGTTAATTGTATTAAATGGAACTTTAAATTGTTCATCCCCTTACTTATCACTTACTTACCTACAATTCAAAAACATTGTATGAATATTTAAATTTTTAAATTTTTAGTGATTTAATATTTTATGCACTCAAGTATACGTAGGGTTGCCACAACCGTACTATAATTTATATAGTATTGTATTTCGAGACTGCATACGTTATACTGTTAAATAAATATATGGTACGCAAAAATACTATATTTCAATTAGATGAAACAATGAGCTTTTAATTTACATTAATTTAAAAATTTATTGCGAGAAATCATTATGACACATTTAATGAAGACAAAAAAATATTAAGAACTTCAAGAGGTGCCCAAAAATATAATTTTATTTAGAGTGTACTACTTACTATTTTAATAGTTTCTTTCAAAAAATATTATAATTAGTCGCAAAAATGTTGACAACATGTCTATAGGTAATACACATCACTTTTAATGACACTTCTAAAAAGTACCTAGAACCTATTCTTTGTTAAATATTTCCTAAAATATTACTACACACATTCTTAAGTCATAAAGAAATGTACTTCTTTACGAGTCAGCGCAGTTTATGTAGGTTTTAATACCGTGTGTAATATGTGTCCAATCAAATGATTCCCATGTAGCTCGGTGTTTATATGTACTTATTTACTAGTGCGGTGTGCGGTGTACCTACCAATGGATAGGCTCAGAAAATTAATTAATTAATTTATGCCTGTATGTACGAAGAGGTGTGTACACATACACCCATTGTAGGTATACACCCATTTTTCAGATATGTCTTGATCCCATTTAAACTTCCTACCCCTTTTAGGAAATACAGGCGTGATGTAATGTTAGTATAATAAAAGTTATTGTATCTTAAATCCCTTTGTGTTAAAAATGTCTTCAAAGTTATAAACTTATAAGTTTGAATTTATAAGCGTAGTTATAAGTTTGATTAGGTACTTAACCAATATTTTATTAATTCAAAACCTACTAGAATTTATAAAATTTTGAGTTTTCGATAATTTTAAATACTAAAAAAACAATAAGTTATTGTATGTAGGTACGTAAGCATTATAGAAACATTAAACATGTGACAATCTTTACGATTAAAAATCTCTAGCTTACCTGTACTCGTAGAGTAGTTAAAAAATATCTGTCTGCCTTTGTACAGTAAGACAAACAAAAAGATAAAAATTAATTATGAGTATCTCTTAACATAAGAAGACGTATTACGAGAAATTATAAGTAGTACCCAAAATGTTGCCATAAAGTGAGCAAAAGGACTATAAAGCAAATTTTATTCAAAAGCGAAAACCAAGTTTTAGAAAACTAGTTTTACTGTTGTCTGCTGCTGAATGCTGAGAAAATACATACCCGCTGGAAATCTTAACGAATATTAATTTTTTGAGCAGTTTGTCAAAGAATCTCTCGACAGATTACTGCCATTGATCGGAAAATAATTACAATAGGACCTTAAAACCTAGGTGTTAGTTTAAAGTTTAAATACTTACATTCACCTAGTTACATTTAACGTGATGATGTATTTAGTAATAGGTAAATTGATTTTCTTATTATCGTATTAAATGCACAAGCTCTTTATACACATTTCACTTTACAATCACGGTCTAGCAACGTGATCAGTTGTACATCTTAAACAATGTCCCTGAAAGTTAAGGTCAACAAGAAAATCCACATGACTAAAGTAAAAAAAAACCACCTACTTCTTTATTCGAAGAAACTAATTTAATTATTATTTAATCAATTCGTTAGGACCAAATTGCTGATCTATTAAAAATTCCAACATGTTATCACCAGAAATCCTATAATTTTAAACGAGTTTTAATATAAATTTATATCACGTGCCTACCAGGATTCGATGATGAGATGAGACATCATTTTGTAAATCCAACTTAATGAAATGCAAAAGCTATTGGCAAATAAATGTAATGACGTAGTTTGGTACATGAGTTATCTTTATGCTACTAACTTGAATTTAAAATAGGCTCTACAAACAATACTGACCTTTAACATTTCCGACTTAAATATTACTGGTTAAATCTTCATAAAATATGCAATTAAATCGCATAGTTATTATTAGTGCAATGAAAAAAGGATTTAGCATATTTTTTGTAAACATCGTTAACTTTTGTTAAACTAATCGACTGCTGGGACCCCAGAACTTTTGACCTTTTGAAATAAGAATTTAACATTAAAGCATAATTATATATTAACTATATATTTTATGAAATAACACGACATTTAACATGACGGGCCCGTTGGCGCAATCGGTAGTGACCCTGCCTGTTACGCCAGGGCTCGTGGGTTCGAATCCCACTCAAGACAAAAACATTCGTGTAAGGAACACTTGTGTTTGTTCTGTGTCTGGATGTTAATATTATCTATTGAAGTATGTATTTAAATATAATATATGTAATAAAAATATTATGTTTTAGCGCCTAATTTGGCAGATGGCCGTGTGAGAATGTCCATGATATTTATTATTATTGTTTATTATTATTATTTATTAAACTATATAGTAGGTATTATGTATATATAGATACTAATATATAGATACTGTGTTAGCTCAATGAATAATTTTCAAACCATCTAACCTAGCGTTTCGTTGATTAGAATTGTAATATGAAATTTACCCAAATTTTTATTTTTTAATTTAATGGCCACATTTTCGAACATTAATTAACATTTATGTTTATTAATATAATTATGATAAATTTATATGTATTATAATGATTTTAACTTACCGAAACCTATCTCCATCGACAGTGCAATTCACAAATTCACAATTACTAGAAGACAGAGACTATGTGTTCGCTGTGGAACAACTGACAGATGAATTTGAAAATTCCGGATTTTACGGAACAACAACAGTGAATTACGCTGAAGATGCAACTGTGGTAGACTCCGGGAGAGGGGGAGACAGGAGAGCCAACTACGAAAAACCTGCTGACCAATACGAGGACTCTTCAGCCCCCAGGGGTGCCAGTATAAAATGCGTTGAGAAAAACGAACGTTACCCAGTGCCTGGTAGCTGCGACCGTTACATAGAGTGCCTCGTAAGTTACCTCCCTTTTTTATGTATATAAAATAGCAAACGAGCATACAGCACTATCTCGTTTGAAGCCAGATCACAGATATTTTACAATGTTTCACCTCTTAAAATTACAACATTTTCACTAAAGAACAAAATTCTAACTGAAGAGCAATTTTTGTTTTAAAGCAATTATTACACGATAGAAATGCTATAGATATAAGAAACAATTATAATGTTTACCACCATTACGAGTAAGCTCTTCCACCTATTATTTATTAATATCTAGAAGAATCTGCGCATTTTATTCGTGACCTTTCCGGTTGATGGACAATGGATGTGTTGTTTTGACCTGTGACTAGCGAAGTGGAAAATTTAGATGCACTCATATCATTTATCTGGCTTCGGGATTTGAAAAAAAAAACAAAGGGTTGCTTCTGTAACGCTAGAAATATTCATACGATCCTGATCGATCGTAATACTTACACTCCATTAGTAATTATTACAAGCTTTTGTTTAACTTGTAATGTTTGTTACTTCAAAATTTGATTAAACCACCTGAAATAAATCTTATTTACTTTTGTAATCAATATCTACCTAAGTTTACCATATAAAACTTCAAGGAACAGTAGTTAGCTAATCAGGATAGTTTCCCGTCTAAAAATAGAATTAAATAGATTTATATGATTCTAGAATGGTACGGCTGAGGAAAAAACGTGCCCTGATGGTCTACGCTACAACCCCGACGTTAAATTCAACGTCTACCCTTGCCAGTACCCGTCGGATGTTCAATGCCTTGCACGTTCTGCACTGCGTAAGTTTCCACTTCAGTGTATTTTTTAATGTACCCATATAAGATAGCAAACATACATGCAGCACCATCAGCTGCCGCCCATTTCAATATTTTTTTTCATGCATAAGAAAACTAACATCAAGGTATGGTTTAAAATATATTTTCCCATATAACACACAAACAACAGTTTCCCATTTATATATTAGTAAGGTTTAGTAATAAGTATTACCAATATACATTTTAAATTATGTAGAGGTTTATATAATGAGATTGTAGTGTTTTGAAAGCCACGATGTGCCTTGATATCAAACTTAATATACTGTCAAGACGAATGTGTTTGAGCAGTTTAGTTTGCTCGAATTAAAGATCCACCAGTATCGTTACAAGAATTCTTAAACGAACAAAGCTCATAGAGTTATTAAACTGAAATCCCTTGCCGGGTCGCGTAAAGACGTCGCGTCTGGAGGCCACATTGCTAGGAAAACGGAGTAGGTGGGGCCGAACTGGTGGACCGATGACCTAAAGAAGTTAGCGCGGTAATCCGCTGAATGTTATGGAATGTACTAATGTGCAATTAATACTTTTGTAAAATTTCAACCCACTAGGCGTTACCTGTGTTTCAACCTCTTTACTATGCTGGTTGCTCGTACAGGTATAAATTAAAAACTAAAGGTCAATATCATCTGTCGGTCAAGTTTATGTTATGCAACAAGTTGAATTTGATTTCGAATCATAAGTCTTCCCTCATTTGCATAAAAGCTAGTTCGCCATGAATTTTTTATAGTTATGTTATGTATTAGTGGATAACCTATCGTAGGTAGTACAATTTATTACCTTTTCCCCGGAAAGAGTGATTTATTTTCTTGCTTTGTGTACCTACACTTAATATCTATATATATAAAAGGAGAAGGTGACTGACTGACTGACTGACTGACTGACTGACTGACATATCAACGCAGGGCCTAAACTATAAGGGTTAGAAACTTTGAAAATTTTGCACAGGGGTTCCTTTTATAACGAAGGGGAGCACTAAGAAAGGATTTTTGAAAATTCACCCCCTAGGGGGGTAAAACGGTGGTGCAAATTTAGTATGAAACTTTGCTGTTTTTGAAGTTAGTGAATGTCTAATTCCACGCGAGCGAAGCTGCGGGCGTCCACTAGTATTGCTATAATTACATAGCTATATCATTTGTTTCAATTGAATTCATAACAGCATCAGAACAGAGTCCCCGCATGCCAAGTGTGGATTCGCAGATATGTCTATGTGACTCCCAAGCGTTCAGGCTTACTCAAGATTAGGTTCTTTTATTACTTCGTTTTTTACTGTTACATCTGTTGTTTTGCGTGGAAAAACAAATTTCCTTCTGGCAAAGTAATCGTCAATTCTAAACGATGACATTGGTTTATGAAAAAAATTATGAGTGACCATGGCCATCCCTCGCGCGAACTTCCATCGAACGTATCCATCAGTCTGTAATGAATGATCTACTACTGGATACATGCCTAGTCTAAATTAAAGGAAGTACAGAGTTTAAAAGACAGTATTAGTTAGTCGTGCTGCCAATTTATTGGTCTTGTCTGGGAAGAGTATATAGAGGCGCAAACTTAGATTGTTCGTTATAAAATTCATTTGATCTTTCACACTTTGAGTAAGAACTTTCAAGGGAAAACAAATCCTTGTATCTTCTCTTCGTTTCCAGAGCCTCCGCAACCAACAGAGCAATGCCCGCACCAGTTCGGCTACTTCAAGATCGGGGATGCTAAGAACTGCAGCGGCTTCAGAAACTGCGTCCACGGCGTGGGCTTTGACTTCGTGTGCCCCGATGGCCTCGCGTTCAGCTCTGAAAACTACCGCTGCGAGTGGCCCGACCAAGTAGCTGACTGCGACGCTGAAGGTTAGCAAATTTTTAAGACGTAAGACGCACTTTTACGCCTTTTGACTAAAGTACGATTTACGAACGGGTAAATTCTTGTAAATGTTAATTTGATAGATTACGTAGATTAGTAATCTATCAAACTAACATTCACACTCTTTTCAGTCGCAGATTATAATGATATAGCTGCTGCCCACGGCTTAAGCCGCGTGGAAATAGCGTTTAGCACTCAGTGGTAATGATATCCTATTAGTGAAAGAATTTAAAGAATCGGAATGACTTCACACATTATCTACATCCAGACTGACTAGATCAAGCACTTATCCGTAACATTAAATGAGTTTGGTTATGAATCGAACGTAAACATTGATCTCTGTATGTACAAATTACATAGGATCAAGAACCGAGAACATACAGCCTACCTATTTGCCGGCAAAATGTTTGCTTCGGCTCAATGCCAACGTGTCGTGGTCGCAAGGATCAAACTCGAGTTATAGTTTTAGATATTATTATCAAATAACTTGAACGGCATGCTTTAAATTAAAATTATCTGTAATAGTAGACTGAGAGGAGACCCGTGCCCAACAGTGAGACAAAGAAAGGGTTGTGATAATGAATAGTAGATAATTTTTGAGCCTTTTTCAAGATCAAATATTTGATGTTTATTTTATCCTTATTAGACCTTGAGTATTATGATTATGATGTAAATATAATTAAGAGAATTATATCATCTGTTCATTAATTATTAAAAATAAAATATTATTTACAACAACAATAAACTGTCCTCTAAATCCTTCAAAATCATAAAGATCAATCTGAATACGAATGTGAAATCAAAAATTTTTGATTAGTGCTCTTATTAAAAACACAACTAATTTTAGTAAGGTTTACTTAAATAAATAAGGTCTTAGAATTAAACGAGAGCAATGAAATATTTATTTTCATCTGTCATACCGTTAACTTGTTGATATAGGTACTTTTAGCTTATACGAGGTCTATTCTCTGACAAATGGACAGAATAACAGAGTTATATAAACGGATTCCTGCCATAACCATTACGATTGAGGAAGATCACTTATCCAGTTTATTAGTCCTTCCATCTCCGATTGATACCTACTCATCAAAATATTCATTTAGATTTCAGATGAATTTCTTGTCAGGAAGATATCTTTGACTATCCTACTTTTGGGCACAGGTCTCCTCTCAGTAAGGGAGGGGCAAATTTTAAATGCCATCAATCATGCCATTCAAATTTATATTTCAGCTTTCCTCGGATTCAAGTGTCCCGTCATACCAGAGTCTAAGGAGCTCGGACCTCCTGCTGGCTACAGATATTACAGGTATGCTGCAGTTTTTTTTACTACCCTCGTTAGATAAAAAAGAGGTTTGGTGTTTAAGGATTGATTCCGTATTAGCTTTGAACAACTCTGTGGCTTTGAATTAAGAACTTAGGCCTCAAATATTTCATTCCACGGTATATGGAATTGCTGTCTTAAACCTGACCTGATATAAATTCAAATAAACTTGATTTTCTTTAAATGTTCGGGTTGGGAAGTAACTAGAAAAACTTTAAATGATCCAATATCGTTACAGTTAGAGGTGACCAATAACGTTCGTAAAATAGGTGGGTGACCTGTTCTTAGTTTCTGCTTGGTAGGCAACGTACTCAAACCGTTTATCAGTCTTAATAAACATCCTTTTTTGATTTTCGTCTGCGTTAATTACTTGTATGCGTGTACTTTTACGTTTTCCGCAATAAAAGTTACATTGAACTATCATTGAAAGGTCGAAAAGTCAAATAATATTATTATAGCACTCAAACTATTACTTATTATAACACTCTGGAAACTGAGTTTAAGCTAAAGTCAGCCAAAGGGTAAAATGATTATAATGTCCGTCTATGGACCTTGAATTGAACTTCTTTGTTTAACGGTTTTTAAAATGCACTATGGTTCGTTCTCTTAATTCGTTTAGTATCTTTTGGTTCTGGATTCATTTTTATTCAATACTAGTGGACGCCCGCAGCTTCGCTCGCGTTACACATTCACTAACTTCAAAAACGGCAAAGCTTCATACTAACTTTGCACCCCCGTTTCACCCCCTTAGGGGATGAATTTTCAAATTTCTCTCGCCCTAAAAACCATCCTTGAACTTCAACGAACATTTTAAAAAAAGAATTGGCCAAATTGGTCCAGGCGTTGTTGAGTTATGCGCTTACCAACACATTTTGCGATTCATTTTTATAATATAGAAGACTAGTGGACGCCCGCAGCTTCGCTCGCGTTACACATTCACTAACTTCAAAAACGGCAAAGTTTCATACTAACTTTGCACCCCCGTTTTACCCCCTTAGGGGATGAATTTTCAAATTTTTCTCGCCGTAAAGACCATCCTTGAACTTCAACGAACATTTAAAAAAAAGAATTGGCCAAATTGGTCCAGGCGTTGTTGAGTTATGCGCTTACCAACACATTTTGCGATTCATTTTTATTATATAAAGATAGATTAATAAAATGTATTATATTATATATCGATACCTCTGGGCTCAAAGGGCGTAAAGCACATTTTGGGCCAAATGGAGTTAATAATACCATCGTATTCAGTTTTTCATTCTCTATCGATTGGTATATACGAAGTTGCCAAATTCGCACAAAAATGTTCTTTACACCCCATCTATTTTGGGCTGCTAAAACAGAATGAAACAGGAAATCGGGCTGTAAATTACATTACTGTGCAAGTTAAAAATGTCCTAGGTTGTATAGGAATCCAATTGGACTCATAATTATGAGTATTATGGCGTAAACCGCATTAATCCTCATTATTGTTCTTTACAACCATTCAACATAACAGGACTTGTACTTTACTACTCAAAATAATTACAAATATTTCCTGAAGTTTAGGGTGTAAAGCACATTATTCTATAGGCTTAAAGTGAAGAAATTTATTGAATCATTACCTGCAGTGCCATCCCATTACAATAGACAAAGAACAAACAGAGTGTATCTACCTCAAGAATTAAAGAACGTGTCTAATTTATATCAGATAAATAAAAAAAGCATAAACAGTGTCCAAGACACTGTTAGTGAAAATATGTTTAGAAACATTTTTAATGAATATAATATTAGTTTCCACATTCCCAAAAAAGACAAATGTGTAACATGCACAAGAGTGGAACATAATATGGATACAATGAGTGAGAAAGATAAAGAGTTTTTTGGCTATCACATAAAATAAAAAAAGCAAGTTATAAAAGGTTTAAAAAACATCAAAATTTGAAGTCTTTTGTTAATGTAACTATTACATGTAGTTTTGATTTGCAAAAGGTTTTAGGCACGCCGCACGGTCAAAGTATGTAACTATACTATTCAAGAAAATATGTGGTGTATAATTTTACATTTTACGAAAGCGGCACACAGGAAGTTTACTCCTATACCTGGGGAGACAGCGACGGTAAACGAGGAAGCAATGAAATTGCCTCTTGTCTTTTAAAGTACTTAGAAGAGAAAGATAGAATAGGCACAAAAAACATTATTTTATACCGCTACAGGAGCGGCCAAAATAAAAATAAAACGGTATTGTCCACTATTAAATATTTTCTAATGTCTGCAATTAATATAGAAGTAAAACAAATAAATAATCTTCTGCCTGGACACACATAAGTATATGCCCGTTGACTCTGTCCATGCCACGATTGAAAGAGAAATACAACAAATTAATTGTATGGAGTTCATCGCAATGGCCGACATACTTTGAGACCGCTCGGAAAAAACCTAAGCCATACAAAGTCATTGGTATGGACTACACCGATTTTCTGAATTTTGATCAATTAACTGCCAATACTTTCACACCAAGCACATTGAAAAATATAAAACTAAAACAGATTAGAAATGCTACATTTAAAAAGAAATACGAAAACCAAATAAATGTCAAATATTCCATGGCAGAGGAAGCTGAAACTCAAAATATAACGTTAATGGAAAAGCCATCGGTCAAAGGAAAAGGCAAAGGCAAAGGAAAAAGTAAAGCAAAGGACAAGTCAAGCGGAAACAAAAAGCAGGAAGCGGAAGAAGTTAAGCCACTATATATAACTAAATTAAACATAAACAAAAAGAAATACATGGATTTGACACGTCTCTGTGACAACGGAACTATACCTAAGAGATTTCATGACGAATATAGAAAACTTCCATGGAGCTCTTATGTTTGTGATACATTAAATGAAACTAATGAAGAAGATAAAGAAGAAGAAGATAAAGAAGATGAAAATAATACTGAAAAAGAAAATAATTCTAAAGATCAATAACCCAAAAATTGCTTAAATCTTTCTTGTTTGCCCTTTTATTACGTATAGTAAGAACTATTAACAATAACTCTTCAATTAATTAATATTTAAAAAGCTTTTTGGCTAGCTATTGGGATGGGGATTAATGAGAATAATCCATCAGGATGGGATGGGGTACCCCCACCCCGTTTAACCCTTTTTATTATGAAAGTTGTACAATTTTAAATGCAAACTTTGTGATTTACATCACAATTAAACATTGCTATTGTCATTTACTACATAATATTATACAACTTTTTTACGCTAGGTTGTATTTACTGCCAAAGTTAATAAAGTTAGCTGTTTTTAAATGGGCTTAAAGGACATTTTGTTGTTTTTTTTGGGTAGTAAAGCAAAACTATTTTGGAAACTATTATACTTAGACTTCGTTTAATAGTATTAACTTAAAATATAGGAGAATGTAAGTATTTTTCTCATAGATTGTTTTTTTAT
The DNA here is from genome assembly GCA_944567765.1 of Carterocephalus palaemon. Taxonomy (NCBI): domain Eukaryota; kingdom Metazoa; phylum Arthropoda; class Insecta; order Lepidoptera; family Hesperiidae; genus Carterocephalus; species Carterocephalus palaemon. The sequence continues at coordinate 10,062,784 of OX155641.1, read as the reverse complement.
AATTATTGAGACAAAAAAGTTATAGCTAATTTTGTTTTTTTTTTTTTTGTTTTTTGGCTCTCCTGAAAAGTAGCTGTTTTGTGCTATACGCCCTTTGAGCCCAGAGGTATCGATATGTCAGTAGTATTTCTCAACATTTTTTTTTAAATATTTCATTATCAGAATCGCACGTCCGCAATGTATGTGCAGCAAAATGTGTTAAAATCCTAGTCATTCTCTCCTTTCATAACATATTATTTACATGACACTTTCCTTTAATTGCAAACAAAACTCTTTTGTTAGTTACTTTCTGAGGTTCTGACCATGAACAGCTTGCGTGTCAATAGATTGTCGAGAACGGGTCAACCCATGCAAACATTAATGATGCTGTGATTTTTAACTATAGAATGTTTAATTCAAAATAGCTACTTTCTTAACTCATCGTTATCGGTTTTAACAAAATTCCTAGGAATTTTTATTTTTGCTTGCTACATTGTTTTAAATTAGGTACCATCCAACCCATCCAACAATCTCCACTTGTTCTTTTGTAAAACCACCGAGAAAATAACATACATACTACGTAAAACCTTTTGTCTTTGTCACGCAAGATCGCGCAACACACGCCAGTAAATTTGCAAATGCTCTAAACAGTTTTCACTCGCTATTCCTATGTTTTGCAACGACCACTAATAATCATTTAGGAACATAGGTCCGTGTTAACACAGTGCCAATAACAAGTTGCTTCACCGGTCACCGAGGCGGGTCGGGCTAAATGTCATAGGATGACCGGCGACCTTGCTTATGTAATGGTATTTAATGTTTGAAATACCAATCGTTTGCATAACGAGTTTTCGCATGAATTTAAAAAATAATTTTCGTCAATTATATAACGAATTGATCTTTAATTATCTTCACAATGACATTTACGTTTTATGGATGAGTGATGAATGATATACCTAAGCCTAATCAGAATTAACATTACTTAACGGGATCCTGCACAAAATTTGGAAAAATTACATGTTTTAAAATCATTAATAGCACAGAGAAAATAATAAACTTACGTAATGCGCTAAATTGGTACATATATTGTAATAAAAGGCTTTGTTTAGGATACAGCGATCCTTAAACAAGGTCATGCGTTTTGGAATGTTGAAGAAATTATAAATTATTGATTATGTATAAGTGTTTAATGGCATCTTAAAATTTATAATAATTCTAACAAGAAATGTGTGTATTAAATACATCACAGATCAATTCCTTTTTAATTTCCATTAATTATTAATTATTATTAAAGCTGTTACACACAGCAGTACACACGTTCTAGTGTATTTTCTTGTAGTGTAAGATGTGTAACCAGAACAAGAAACATTCACATTTTTAATGTAAAGTAAGTGCAATAAAAAGTAAGGTTAAAAAATCTTTATTTTTTCGCGCTGCACCTTTAGTTATGATACGATCAAATGGATTGGAGGGTTATGGTTAGCTGTTAAGTTCCTATTAGCTCCTATTTTCCTTGTGCTTACTAAAGAAACACTTAGGACCTAGTTGTTAGTTGTACTGCTACTTACCTCCTATAAGTAAGTTATTGTTTATTTTTGATATGGAATACCTGTGGTGGAATAATTTAATGAAGAAAATTTCCAGAACAACCTGCTATTTACCATAACAGATTCGGTTTTGTATTCGGTGCGGTTTTTATTTCTCAATCCTCAAACTTCTCTCCAGGCCCTGTACTATATACATATGTGCAAAATCATATCGATCCAGAATTTCGTTGGGTAGGAGAAGAAGAACAAGCCAACAAACACAATTTTCCATTTATATATTAGTACTGGTTTTTAAACGCCCTGTTATCTACTAAGTAGATATTATTTGTTAAATAATAGTTAGTTAATTGGTCACTTCTTCATCTAAAACCTATTACCTATCTTTAAAAAAGCATTTATTACCATAACTATTAACATTTTATTTTATTAACTCACAAAACTATTGATAGGTGGATTTTATTTACTTCCATTTAATCATTTAGTAGAAATATTATGTACTCAAATAAAATTATGTTTCCTTACAATAATGATATTCTATAACCCTTCAATTGTGGCGGTCATTTTTCCCACGGTCGTTCGTACATCGTCACACATGATCAACCGACGAGTGCGGTAGGTTTGTGTATGGGTAACCGCTAGTGGCAGCATTTCATGGGCACTTCCGTGCTTCGGAGGACACATCAAGCCATCGTCGGTCCCGGTTGTTTTCCTTTTGGAAAAAACAATTGGCCACTCTAACCTCTCCACGCACTCTGCGCCGGAGTGCAGTGCATGGTGGAGTCTCAGATGAATAAAAATTCATCTGAGGGTGGAGTATGCTCTAGACCTCACGCAGCTTTGGCTGTGGGAAAGACCCGTGTCCAACAGTGGGACGTCTATGGGTGGTAGCTTTAGACATACACATGACTGTTAGTTATTTTAGTAGTAATAGTCCGTAATTATTAGTAAGGTTATCATGCCAAGTCGGCAACAGATGCGTTCGTATTGCTACCCCTGACGACTAAGATAGTCGACTGTAAAAAGGTATAAACGAAAAGCACACTTTTTCAACCGGAACACAGTTGCTTTAAAAACAATATGCCTGCCTTGAGCGAACTCTAAAACGACCTAGGTATAATTATAGGTTTCATAAGCAACCTATAAATATTTTTAATATGCTCTACCAAAATAATGATACCTAACCTCATCAATCAATATCCAAACAAACAATATCAACCAAATATCAAATGGTCAAATATTTTTTGCAGATCACCCAGTAACTGCCAGACCTACTTCATCTGCGTGGATGGCAAGCCACGTCGGTTAGGCTGCGGTGGTTACTCTGCCTTTGACGAAGTTACCGAGTCCTGCGTTTCTGCCGAAGAAGTCGAGGTCTGTCCCCCTGAACTCAAAGCGACAGCCCTTAGAACCAAGGAAGAACAGGAACTCAGAAACAAAGCAGAAGCAGCCTTCGAGAAACAAATATCGACAAGGCCTTTCGGCAAATCCAGACATCAGGCCTACGAAGAGTACACCACTACGGTCTTCCCCGAACTTTTCACCGAATTTGAGTAGGCCGAAACTATGAACTAGCATATACCTCATCCTAAGTCATTTGAATAATATTGTAATTCTAATGTAGAAAATTTTTTATGTTAACACCGTCCTTGTAAAGTGTATTATAGTAATTTCGTTACCTATTTAGTTAGACATAGAGTTCATTGTTGGTTTTTATTACGTACCTATTACTTAATAGCTTTTTATTTCATCACACATTGATAGACGTCTCGTATACCTACTTGTTGATGTAAAAATATACATAAGAGTGTAGTCTGGCCTAGTAAAATACCAGACCTTCCTAATGTAGTTTACTAAATCTACACTAATTGAAAACCAACTTGCAATTTCAGTAAATCTACTTAATCAAAAATAACCGGAATTTTATGTTATGTTTTGCATTAAGATTAGATTCATATTGATACGGCTAATAAGCCATAAAAAACTTGTGTATTAAATTTTTGTAAGATCTTTGCCATTTCTAGTTGTATCAATGCGGTCTATTTGGGTCATGTGATCTTGAATAAAACAAATAAAGTTCTGAAAAATCCTGAAGTTGGTTGTTTTGAATAAAGCAACAATACACGTCATTATTATCCTAAGAATATTATAAATGTGAAAGTTAGTAAGTTTGGATGTTTTTTACTCAATCACGCAAAAACTACAAAACGAATTGGAAAATATTTGGCACAAAGGTAAGTTGATAACAACCTAGATAGGACACTTTTCACAGAATGTAGAAATAGGATGGTTCGCACGTTTATTGGAAAGTTGTTTGGAAAAGCGATAACAGATGGCGCTGATACTAATTCTGATGCGGTGGCGACTGTCGTGTATTCTGTGGTTTTACTTAAATGGACTGGGTGTACTGAATTATCTGCATAATCTTTCTGACTGTGCCCTTTTATTTAAATTTTCAGCGAGTGAAGCTGCGGGCAAAAGCTATATCTATATATATAAAAGGAGAAGGTGACTGACTGACTGACTGACTGATTGACATATCAACGCAGGGCCTAAACTATAAGGGCTAGAAACTTGAAATTTTGCACAGGGGTTCCTTTTAGAACGTAGGGGAGCACTAAGAAAGGAAAATTGAAAATTCATCCCCTAAGGGGGCAAAATGGGGGTGCAAATTTAGTATGAAACTTTGCCGTTTTTGAAGTCAAGTGGGCAACCCGATCGCGGGCAACGTCGTTATAGGGTCTAATTCTACGCGAGCGAAGCTACGGGCGTCCACTATTTTACTATAAGTACATCTCTAATTTTCTAACCACAACCTATCGTTTGATATCTTGAAGAAATGTGGAAGTCATTTAATCGTAATTAATTTATTGGTATAAAATGTAAAACAGCCGTCGAATAACCATCATTCGATCATTCTTCTTAACAACAAGTAATTGCACTAATATTGTAAAAATGTACTATTTCCTGTGCATAGCTTTGTTGTTCGCCGCCTGTAAGTATTTGAATATTTTCAATTGCATTGTTTATTGTTTTTATTTATAATCTTGTTGACTATAGTATTATTTATCTTCAGGTAATGCTCAGGCTGACCCTGAAGTACTCGTAGAAGACAGGATTTGCAAGACCCGTAACGGCTTTTACAGCATAGATGGAAGCTGTGATATCTACTATGAGTGCAAGGTGAGTTGTCTTACAAATTAAATAAGCGTCACTTTTGCTCCACATAAGACTTTCATAGTCTAATGATGGACAGAAGGCCACCTTTACTCGAAGCCTCTTCTGTAGGTAGTGTGCCCTTTGAATCCTGTGGTTTCCCGCTGTCTTCTTAAGGTCATCAGTCCACCTGGTCGGAGGCTTAATTTTTCGAGTTGTGGTCTCGAATTGAGTATCTCTCTTACCCGTCAGTTATCAAACCTGTGTAGCTTAGGCACTCGTTATATATATAACATTACTTTCGTTTCTTTCAGGACTTCGTGCCAACAAGGATGATCTGCCCCGACGGCCTGAACTACAACACAAGCGCCATCTGGCCAAACTTCCCTTGCGGTTACCCCGCTGATGTGCCTTGCCTCGGCCGTAGCGTCTCCCGTAAGTCTCAGTCTTCAATATTACAAGATTTTGTTTATCTTGTAATTTTTATTCGGCGGTTTGTCATATTTTACAATCTGAATGTGAACCATATCCTTTACGGAGTTTAATTCAGATGATAATGCTTTTCTGAGGTAAGGAAGACTACAAGGACGTACTCACATTTAGTTTTAACTAGCTGGTACCCGCGATTCGCCTGTGCGAAAATTGTAGTAGAATATACTAAAAAAATATTGACATTGATAAGTAACAAACATACAAACACACACAGTCACAAATTTTCACCTTTTTAATAGATACTTATTAATATATGATTGTTAAAGTTTACATTATAAGTTATAGCTAATTTAAGTTTGTTTTTAAAAGAGGAAGTAACATATTATAGGAGTACCTATGTAATTAATCGTGTGTGTTAGGATGGGTGGTTTACTTGAAGGAATATGATTAATTTAATTAACCGCAGTTTATGTTTTGAAGTTATGTTTCAATTACAGAGCCACGCAGGCCGACCCCCGAATGCCCTCGCCAGCACGGTTTCTTCGCGTCCCCTTTGGCCGAGCTAAATGATTGTAGCCAGTACCGCTTATGTGCGGATGGTCGTGCTTTTGAAATGACTTGTCCCTTCGGACTCGCCTTTAACTTCATCACCTCCCGTTGCGACTGGCCCGAGCGCGTCCCTGGTTGCAATACTGAAGGTATTTTGAAATAGATTACATGCGATCGATTAATAATGTCAGTTTTTACTTAGACAAAGTAAATTAAACCAATTCTTCTGTTCTAGAATTCCTCGGCTTCACCTGCCCAGCGCCAGAGTATGACACGAATGGCAACCCAATCGTCACCAACTACAAGTATGATCGATCTATTATAAAACTTTACCATCAAGTTAATAGTTTAGAACTTAAAAACTTATGGCAGGGATAGCCAGTGGACCTAATTCAATCGACTCGAATGGGTCTAGCTGTGTTTGGTAGCCACAAGTGATTTTTAAGTTACCTATGTGCGTTTTAAGATAATTATAACACAAATGTTGTATTAACATAAATGTTGTAACCTGCATGCCTGATTTTCCAATGGACTCGGAAGCATGTGAAGTCTACCAATCCGTCCTTGGCCATTCTGAAAAGAGCACCTTGACCAAAAGTGCGATGATACTGATGATTTAGAACTTCCTCGACTGCCTTCTCCGTTGGTAATCCTTACTCTTCTTTCAGGTACGAAGGTGACTGCTATCTGTTCTTCTCATGCCAGTCTGGACGTGGGCGCCTGCTGTCCTGCGACCCTGGCCTGGCCTTCGACCCCCTGGTCGGTCGCTGCATCAACGCTGATTTGGTTGACTGCGATGCCATGTATGGCATTAACGCCAGGAACGCGGACCCTTGATTATTAAATTTTTAATTCTTGTTTACTTATTCGTTTAATTCTGGTTCCTTCATAAACAAACCACCTGTTATAACCTGTATACATATTTATTTTTATATCTTGTTTTACGAGCTTTAGCACTGAAGACTATAAGTAGGTATAAAGTCAAAATTATTTATAACTCAGTCATAAATTCAAAGAGTTCTCGTTTAAACAATAACATCTTATAAGTTCTATTTCAAACTTATGGAGTGGAAAAGTCACGGCATCCACATCAATGGCAAACACCTCACATATTTTTGATTTGCCGATGATATAGTGACCTTGGCGGAATCGCTGGATAACTTAGGCGCCATGCTAGGAAACCGGAACCGGTGAGGCACTGGCCTCACACACAAAGGGTGGCTCTGAAAATATCGACAAGACGAAAGTCATGTTCAATGTGCATATCACACCTATACCGGTTATTGTTGATGGTACTGCTCTCGCAGTGGTCGATGGCTATATTTACGAGGAAGACGTTACTGGTAGAATCAAACTCTGCTGGGCAGCGTTCAGAAAATTAAGACATATCATGACATCCAAGATACCTGAAGTTAAAAGTATTTGAGCAATGTGTGTTGCCAGTGATGATATACGGATGATATACGGATTCAATACGTACGGCCGTTCTAATGTCGGCCTATTCTACAAGCTCAGAGTAACTATGGAGAGCTATTACGTTGCGCGATGGAATCAAAAATGACGAAATACGTAGTCGAACAAGGCTCACCAATATAGCTTGCAGAGTTAGCAAGTAGAGGTGGCAATGGGCAGGCCACGTCGTTCGAAAGACTGATAACTGGTTGGGAAGAGAAGTCCTCGAATGGAGACCACTGCTCGGAAAAAGTAGCACAGGCCACCCTTCGACTAGGTCAGGTGTCGGCAACCTGCGGCTCGCGAGCCACATGCGGTTTTTTGAATGTGAATCTACGGCTCTTTAGTTCCATACGCAAACATTACAGTATAGGTATTATATATATAATACTAGCTGACCCCGCAAACGTTGTTCTGCCATATGAAATGTCAAAGTGACGCGACACCTCATGTAAATGATAATTTATACAAAAATACAAAAATAATGTATGAAAAACGTTTTCCAGTGGAGCAAATTGTGAATCGTACACAAGAAATATATATATTAAGACTAGCTGACCCCGCAAACGTTGTTCTGCCATATGAAATGTCAAAGTGACGCGACGCTTCACGTCAATGAACGACGGTTCAAAATAAAAATACCTACTTAAATACTTAGTATTTGAAAAACATTTTCCAAATTGTGAATCTAAACCATCCTCGAATCCCCTTGAACACACACGAAAAATTTCATCAACATCTATCCAGCCGTTTAGGAAGAGGTCACTGTCATACACACGTACACAAGAAATATATATTGTTAGAAATTAAAGATTAGAAGCATGACAATTCGATTTATTCACATTTATAGAATTAAAAATTAACATTAACAATTTCACATAATCATTTAAACATTCACAATATCGACAAAATATTAAATCGGGCAGAGTTTTGGTGAGATGTTATTTATCAGACGACTGACGACAAAATGGACGAGGCGCACTCATCGCCTTGCTTATATAGGTTAGGGAGAGGGTAGCTCTTGAATTATTTTCTTCATCTCCAAGACGTTTAGTGAGTGACCGCTAACTCGGCCTCTCCTGACAGGGCGGCGACCTCGCAGCCACCAGCAGACCAGCCAGCAGACCAGGATCCCAGGATCCAGCTGACCAGGATCTGACTGGGCCGGGGGTCTGTTGTCACCGTCACAGTCATCAATGCCTGGAGGAGAAACCACACTTTAGGCCTATTTCAAATATATCATGTAAAGTTACTGAAGGTTAACAACTTCAATACATTCTTATGGTGATCAGGCTTCAACAAACACTTAGTGTTTACTCGTATGTGTTGTTATGGGTGCAATTTCAAATCGGGAGTCTGCTATATATATATCGGGCATTACACGGATCATTCCGAAACCAATGTTCCAGGCATTATACGAGTCATGACGGTCACCTCGAAGCCACAGCGGGCCTTACACGAGTATCTTCCGAATTCACTTGAAACCCGTAAGTGCGTTCCAGGCATTACACGAGTCATTCGCTCACCTCGAAGCCACAGCGGGCCTTACACGAGTATCTTGCGAAGCTACTCGAAACCCGTAAAAATACTTATAGCAAGTTCCTGCGATTGAAATTTTATCTGGCAATAGTAACTACTAATACTGATAGTGAATGAAAAACAGCCTGATCACACATCATAATGTAAGTAAAAAGTCTGAACAATGCAACAAAACAACAGTGAATAACGCAACGGAGCAGGTTTTACACAGGTCTCCTCCCGCAGTTTACCCTTTACTCAAGGTGACCCAGCTGAACCTCTTAATACCGCCTCCATATGCTACGCTAGCCAGGTAAGCACCCTGAACCCAACTCGAATGTCCCGCAGTTCATTCGTGACCATCTCTTGTGAACTGGCCGTCATTGACGTTTAAACCATCACCATCATATGATAGCCTGGTCATCATCATCATCGTCATCAACTTGATTGGCTCCTGTAACGCACAAGATGATATATGAGTATTGGCATAGGTAGTACGATACTGAGTAGTCAGAAGCTAAGTGAAAACAATATGAAGTTTCGGAGCTATACTGTACAGCAATAATAGTTGAACTGAAACATAAGAACCAGTACTACGGGCGCAAGCGTGCACTCAAGTGCCCGATAATAAAGGTCCTAGTAGCTATGTAAGCCGAAAACATAAAATGAGAAAGACTCACAAAAATAAAAAGAACACTTAGCTTCAGACTCATGGATGACATAACACAAACATACACAACAAATGGACAACAATAAAAATACAATGCATTGCGAATGATAGCATTCCGGACTACCATCAAACGCACTGCAATGCAACAATTAAAAATGGAGAGATGTTGTGACAAGCCCACGTTATCTTGTCGAGACAAGCCCACGTTATCTTGCCTCCTCTCCAGACAAGCCCACGTTATCTTGTCTGCATGCAACAATTAAAAAGGAGAGATGTAGTGACAAGCCCACGTTATCTTGTCGAGACAAGCCCACGTTATCTTGCCTCCTCTCCAGACAAGCCCACGTTATCTTGTCTGCATGCAACAATTAAAAAGGAGAGATGTTGTGACAAGCCCACGTTATCTTGTCGAGACAAGCCCACGTTATCTTGTCGAGACAAGCCCACGTTATCTTGCCTCCTCTCCAGTCAGCATCCGCGGTGCAGACACAGCACACGCCCTCCGGGCAGCATCCGCGGCGCAGACACAGCACACGCCCTCCGGGCAGCACCCGCGGCGCAGACACAGCACACGCCCTCCGGGCAGCACCCGCGGCGCAGACACAGCACACGCCCTCCGGGCAGCACTCGTGGCGCAGACAGCATACGTCTTGCGAGCAGCACTCGCGGCGTATACGCGGTACGCGTCCATGGAGCATAAGCCCCCTCCCACAGCAGGTCATACGCGTGGGCAGCGTCCGCAAGGCAGGGCCACACGCGTCAAGAACACGTATGCAGGGCACGGCCCATACGTGCCAGGAACATGTCCACAGGGCATGGCCCACACGCGTCAGGGACACGTCTGCAGAGCTCGCCTTTGCGTTGCATGCGCAATGGAGTTTCCATTTCTGAAACATAAGCATAGGCGTAAACTCACTTTCAAAGAATGCGGTGCAATGTAAGGCACCCGGTATTCAGCTGCGGTCTATATTGTTTTTCCACGTGCACCACTAAGCAGTTTACACTCATATCGGTAGCTCGGTAACACTTTAGTTACGCGGTATGAACCCCTGGGTCTGGTATGCCAGGGTCGAGCTTCCCAGCGGACTGAGAATAAGTAGTGCTTCAATTTTGTGCCGACTCGGCCTAACCTGACTGTGAATAATAACGCGAACAGCTGCGATATGCTCGTGAACCAGTTATGTCGTTACATTAACGCGAGTGAGTCTGTCACAACGCGAACACGAACGATTTCTACTATAGCGTGAACGTGAACGAGTTCAAATACGTCGCGAACGCGTGGCGATCGTGAGCCACGCCTATGGCCTTGTCGAAATTCACTGTGACGGTTACGCCTAGCCCCAGAGCGAGGCGGCGTCCTGGCCAGCTCTTCATGTGGCATTCTTATTTGAAACCAACTGCTGTTTGCGTAGGTATCAAGGTAATAATTGTGAACAAATAAGTCGAATCCCGCGAGACCAAGTAGTTCGCGCACTTGCTTCACGTTTTTCGTGTGCACGGTCTCAAATTTGCGGAAACAAGCACTTCACAGCTACATAATTAACACAACACAAACACAGTACTTAGTAATTATTGAGAAACGGCTTTGTTATTTAGTTTTCCGTAAAAAGTGGACAAATGCGTTCTTTATCCTCACTTTTTAAACAGAATCAAGCAAAGTAAGATTTTCTTCTACACGTAATTTTTCATCATTGATAATTTGTACGGTCAATAGTACACGGGTACATCACTAGTTAATTTAATAACGAACTCACTATCTTTAACAGTAGTGGTGGCAGCAATACTACTTAAAAAATAGTCAGAATACTTGGACAGTACGTTTAGTAAGAGCTGTTTAATATCGGCAGACACTGGCGTATTTACTTTTTAAAGTAAAAGCTACCGTCATCTCGTCCTTGACCGTGCTATGTACAATACGTTGAGTCGTCGGTTCGAACATAAGCAACACTTCCTATTCAAAACATCCGTACCAATTATTATGGAGGTATTTAAAAATTCGCTGTTTACTTTATAGAAATCTACCTCCAACGTAATATTGAGTAACTCCACCGGTAAATTATAATAGCATTGACATCTACCTCAGTTCCTCCTAAATCCCGTAATAATAACAAAATTGATGCGTCGTTTTCACGTAACACGCGAAGTGCTTTGTTAATTTGCGAGATATTAATTAAATCCGTGCCCAGCAGTGGGACGTCTATGGGTCGTAACGAAATGAAACGCACGAGCCACTGTCAATTAACACATTATGACGGCAGTAATAATGTGACAGAAGTTAACACCATAATTATTTCTAGATTCTACCAGTTCGTTTGCGAAACATCTACCCTACGAATGCCCGAGTTTTTTTTTACAAAAGATACACTTCTCAACTGTAGACGCAGTTAATGTACCTAGGACTGTTTTTACTAGTATGCAACAATTTTCATTCTTCGACAAATGACACTTATGACCAAACGGATTACATTCATAACACCGCATATTTGTAGAATCGATTGTATTCCGTTTTAAAGTATTTCTTTGATTAAAAAATTGTGTATGGTAGCTTTTCTTGCTAGCATTATTGGGATAAGCACGAGTGCTCTTTAAAATAGTTAAGTTAAGTTTAAAATGACTCGGTAAGCATCAAATCAAACAGAATGTTCGCAATGTCTGAGTTACGTGGGCACAACGTTTTTAATTCTTGTTTGAAATTAGAACAGGTACCTACATGTAGTGCTTATCAACTGACTAAGCCAGGTGCGAGACTCACCTCACCCTTTAAGCAATGACCTACGAGAGCAAGGCATTCACTATCACCCAGCGGTTCAAAATAAGATCTTTATCGACTTCACTGCACCATAATATAAGTATGTCAACATCATGAACACTCGGGTCGAAATCGGACACAAAATATTGGTTTGATCTCACCAGGAGAGAGCTTATCACTTCCAGTAGGCGCTCAGCGGCCTTGTTCACGTCGCTCGGCGGCGATGGTGCTGGCGCGGCGGCGTGCCCGCTCGATTTCTCGGGTACCAGGTGTAGCGGCGTAGCGCGGGTACGCGCGGCTGGCGCCAGAGCATGGCGATGCGCCTGGCACCGCCAAGGCGTGGCCATGCTCCCCGCTTGAAGCTGCCGACAACGTCTTAGTTTCCCCATGTGATCGCCTGTGTTCTAGGGCCTGTAATCTTTTCAAAATCCATTTGATTATTAGGAAAGGGAGTACGTGTATACCGCTTGATGGCATCGCACCAACCCTGCCCGATCAAAAAATAAAGCAATGAATATGGCTTTTAGCGTTTAAAAGGCATCCGTATACCACTTCTGATGTTAGAAATTAAAGATTAGAAGCATGACAATTCGATTTATTCACATTTATAGAATTAAAAATTAACATTAACAATTTCACATAATCATTTAAACATTCACAATATCGACAAAATATTAAATCGGGCAGAGTTTTGGTGAGATGTTATTTATCAGACGACTGACGACAAAATGGACGAGGCGCACTCATCGCCTTGCTTATATAGGTTAGGGAGAGGGTAGCTCTTGAATTATTTTCTTCATCTCCAAGACGTTTAGTGAGTGACCGCTAACTATATATTATTATAATTGTACATACAAAAAAAACATTTAAAAATCGAATCTGAATCCGTGACACGTATCGTCACTATCGTCAGTCCGTCGGTTTTTACCTGAATAACAAGTATTACCATAAATATATTACCTATCTAATTTGGTATGAATAATAATAAATAATAATAATAAATAATAATAATAAATATCTTGGACATTCTCACACACGGCCATCTGATCCCAAAGTAGGCGCGAGCCTGTGATATGGTTGTCAGAGACTGACATACATACATAGATATTTATAAATACATACTTAAATAGATAATATTGACAATAAATAGAATATTTTACTTATGAATGAAAAAAAGATTGTTTTTTTTAATCAAAATATTTATTTATGCAAGTAGGTACTATTTATCGTTCGCAAGAAAAACATGGCCTTTTAAACAATGAAATTTTGCAAATTGTAATTTTTAACTCTTCCGATTTGCTGAAAGGGTCGCTGACCCCTGGACTAGGTGGATAGATAAACTGAAGGAAACGTCGGGACGGTAAGCTGTTGGATGCAGAAAGCACAAGATTGGTCGCAGTTGTGTCGTTTAGGAGAAGGCTATGTCCAGCAGTTGGACCTCGAAAAGGCTGATGGATGGATGGATGGAATACAAGAAAACTAAAACAACAAATGATTCAATGCTCATATGCAGCAATCATTTAATATATAAGTAATTTCATTGATATATAAGTAATTTCAACAAAGACATTTAAACAATGAAATTTTGCAAATTGAAATTTTTTATTCTTCCGATTTGCTGAAAGGGTCGCTGACCCCTGGACTAGGTGGATAGATAAACTGAAGGAAACGTCGGGACGGTAAACTGTTGGATGCAGAAAGCACAAGATTGGTCGCAGTTGTGTCGTTTAGGAGAAGGCTATGTCCAGCAGTTGGACCTCGAAAAGGCTGATGGATGGATGGATGGAATACAAGAAAACTAAAACAACAAATGATTCAATGCTCATATGCAGCAATCATTTAATATATAAGTAATTTCATTGATATATAAGTAATTTCAACAAAGACATTTTCATGTAACTTTTTTTTTATGACATAGTCAAACAGGCATGACCGTCGCTAAGACCGTAGGTAATATCTTTAATTAAAATGATAGTTTTCAAGAGAACTATTAAGATCAATAGATATCGATGTATAAATAACTTGATATTAAGTAACAAGTTCTTAATAACCAAAATAATAAACTATAACTGTTTTTGTAAGCTGAGGTTCTTTAGAAACGATATTAACGTCTATATAAAAATGATCTTTAGTCATATTGGATTAGTACATCAATGGGACTCGTCACAACAACATTGTAAACATGTTAGGGATAAAGCTATTATTACTGCTGTGTCTGTCTTTCATGGGTATGTAACTGTCGGATATAATATAATATCAGTCTATTTTCCGAACAATAATAAATTAAGTTTTGTATGCGTATGTCGTGTAAACTTAACAATTTTCATGTCATGTGTACTTTTTCAGCTGACGCTCAATTCGGTAGAGCTCCTCCTCGGGGATTCCCCGGCCGTCCAATAGTTGATTCACTTGCACCGGTCAAACCTATTTTGGCACCATTGCCATCGGAAGAACCTGAAGCTAAGCCAGAAGCAGATGACAATATATTACTCACTAATCCTTTACGACCACTCGCGCCTCAACCTCCACGAGTACTCCCAAGGCTTAACAGGCCTAGTAGGCCGAGACTTCCCCCTCGCCCTATTATTCCCAGACCGATAAACACCATTGCAGCCCCCTCTGAAAATCCAGACCAGACTGTAAATGAACCGGGATTAGTAATAGTATATCCTGACTCAAAACCAAAAGAAAAACCCGAATCAGAGCCAACCACTGAACCCAAAAATCCGGACTCGAGCATTGACTCTTTCGTAATTCCTGACTCGCCTGTATCCGATTATCCAATGTGGATGATACGTGAGCCAAAACCTGAGCCCGAATCAGATGTTGAGCTAAAGCCCGAGACTCAGCAAGAGCCAGAGCCCGAGTTAGAACCAGAGCGAGAGCCTGAACCAGAACTACAGAAAGAACCAGAGCCGGAATCACAGCCAGAGCTTGAGCCAGTGCCCGAGACACAGCAAGAGCCAGAGTCCGAGTTAGAACCAGAGCGAGAGCCTGAACCAGAACTACAGAAAGAACCAAAGCCGGAATCACAGCCAGAGCTTGAGCCAGTGCCCGAGACACAGCAAGAGCCAGAGCCCGAGTTAGAAACAGAGCGGGAGTCTGAAGCAGAACTACAGCAAGAGCCGGAGTCAGAGCCAGAGCTAGAGCCAATAATAGACCCAGAGATTGAAAAACATACAGAACCAGAATCGACGCCTGAGCCTTATGTGCCTAAACCTAGCAGTTTCCCGCCCACATTCCCCACTCCTGTACCCTCGCGGCCATACATTCCTCCAACAGTCACAGAAAGGCCTGTTAACGACATCACGTGTTATATTAAAAACACATACTACCCAGTTGATAGAGAATGCGACACCTTTATTGAGTGCAAGGTAAAATCTAAAATTCCAAACTCAGGAATGTGTGCAGAATGATCTGTTTCCTGTCTTTTATTGCATAATCATTCTTTCAGAATGGAGTTACACGAAAAAATGTATGCCCTGATGGACTTCGCTTTAACCCGAACACTGTTTGGCCTGGCTATCCATGCTACTACGCTTCACAAGTGAACTGTGCTAACAAGACAATCATCCGTAAGTTGAAGTCAAATGATGAACAAAAACTATGTTATATAATTCATTTCTAAGGTACCTAAACATGTTAACAAATAAACTTTTGCAGAGGTCCCCAAGCCTAATGGAGAATGCCCTCGAAGATACGGAACATTTCCCTTAAACACGCAAGACTGCGGTCAGTACATTGTGTGTAATGAAGGACGGGCTACACGTATGACTTGCCCCAAGGGTCTAGTATTTAACCCTAAGATCAGTGCCTGTGACTGGCCTGAGAATGTCCCAACGTGCAACCCTTCCGGTAAGTTATATCAACGCACCTTACGCACTTAACCTCTCCACGGGCTTTGGGACGATTCGTCTCGATCTTAGATCGAATTATGATAACCCTAAACAAATTTTCGCTAGATACTTGTTACTACTTACTAAACTGATAATATTATCAACGCAAAATTACATTGCTTGAGGATTGCTACTCTATTAGGTACAACTTCTGAAACCA
The DNA here is from genome assembly GCA_944567765.1 of Carterocephalus palaemon. Lineage (NCBI taxonomy): Eukaryota > Metazoa > Arthropoda > Insecta > Lepidoptera > Hesperiidae > Carterocephalus > Carterocephalus palaemon. Next base: position 10,046,679 of record OX155641.1, on the reverse strand, counting down.
TTGTAATTAAGGCTCATTATGACTTAAAATCGTTTTAATTTGGTTAAAATTTTCAGTATTCCAAGGATTTACATGCCCAGCGGCAGCTAGGGACAGATTTGGAAGAGTTTCTCTAGAATCATTAAACTACAGGTAAGCAGTAGGTAATTGGTGATTACTTTAGCTACTTTTACAGCATCATTTCTTATGGAATCTAATTGTGGGGTAGATACCGCTGCCGACATTGATACCATTCTTGTTTTACAAAAACGAGAAGGTATCTATGGCCTACAGAAGCGGGATACCCTGGGAGAATTCTTTAAATCTATAAATTATTTCAATATTTTATTTGGTTTATTTGTCAAAATGCAGTAACTTTCATTGAGCGTATACGTAAACCATAAAATGAACAATAAATAATTTTGAATCTATTGATGTATTTGTAAACAACATACAAAATAAACCATATTAATTATGGACCCAGTCAAACTACTTTTATCTGATTCTTGCGGTTAGTAGATTGTCGGTTATCAGTTCTGACTGTAACGTATACAATATTTCCTTAATTACAGATTCAAAGAGAGCTGCAAGGAGTACATAGCCTGTATCAGGGGAGAGCCCAGACTGCTCCGGTGCGATGAAGGCCTATTCTTCGACGAAGTCGCCGGACGGTGCATCAATTCTAATTTAGTGACGAATTGCAAAGGTCATTTATGAAGAGAAAAGGTCACCTTTGCAATTGCGAATAAAAATATGATGTATCTAGTTTAAGTGAAAGCTCGTATGAGTCTATTAAAATCCAACCCGTTATCGAAGAGTCATTTTAGTATCATTAAATAAACAGTTTTTTTTTAATTTAGCATTTTCCTAATACTGAAACCGTAAACCGTAAACCTTGTTGATTGATTTGATAACATGAATGAAAAAACGTGAACTTGCTAGTGAAATCTCAGACCAATAAGACCTTTAAAAATAATAAAGCAAGTAAAATAATCAGACATGACACCGTCACCGGTCACCATCACCAACCCATGTTACTGTTTACACATAAGCGACACTATAATTAAATGTTATAATAATTAATTCAGAACCAACCTATTATCACCTCATTATTTACGTTAGTTATGTATTCTATAAATACATAATTGGACTATTGATAGCTTTTATTGGCAATAGCACTCCTGAATAAATGGTAAATTTTACACGACCAAGCCAAAGTATTGGAGAACTTCAGATTTTATACGCCTAATTTACGCCAAGCCTACGGCTTACATATGCCTAGATTTTTTTCAATATATATACGAGTATCTTAACTATCATAGCATTTTTAATGGATATAAGATAGCAACAAAGACATGGACATCAATAAAGCCTTAATAAACCATGCAGTTTCACCTATCCTCTGCCACCCATGATGTCTCATGGCAACAAAGGTTGAACAAGAAAGGAAACCGGAAGATAAGATATGGAAGATGTAAATAGGAACATTAACTGGTTAGGCATTTACTAACTTGTCAAATGTACGGTCTCGGAGTCCTCCACCAGCGCTGAGGAAGGCCACCAAATAACCCGGCGTGGCTCCCGCGATGTCCGAGTTGAAAGATTACCTATTCGTAAAAAAATTGAACAAAGTCATTATGACTGGAGTTCTAACTACAATAAGAGGCCAATTCAAAATGAAATTAAGTTCTTCTCGCTCGGACATGATTTGATTATTCTCGTCTCAATTTTTGAACCCCTCGCGTGACTTTATCGCTTGACTGCGACTCATATTCGTTAAATAGAAACAATACCGTACTACATCTTTTAGCCCGCCGCGCCGCAAAGAGACTCACACAAGAGCCTCGCACTAGCTAGGGTCGGCCCTGGTCAAGATAAGCTAAAGGTTGAAAAAAGCGATATAAATTCTGTCTTATGAGAAGTAAAGTAATGATTCTTATTAACGCATCATTGTAACATCCATCTTCGGTATGTAGATGGTCTTTTAGCTTTTTAGTCTTGTAAATATTTAACAAAATATCTACCAGGAAATTAACAAATTAAAAATGGTTGTCTGTAAAGTCGGTTTACGGACGATAGATTTACGTGATAACGTCATAATCATTATTTTATACAAAAAATGAGAGGTGTCAAGGGACACCCGGATGGAACGAAGTTATTGGATATATAAGTTAAGTATATCATGTCTCACACACCCTGTATACAATGTTCATGTCTCACACACCCTGTACCACTCATCCACTGCCGCCCATGACAACCGTTAAGCTGTGAGAAACCCTGAACAAGACGCATAACAAGTTGCATTATAAAGAATAAAAAAATTAACCCGTCTGCAAAACAAATTACATAGTGGTAACATATATATCAATGCCTATATGTATATCCTTAACTAATATTTAAAATAAAAGTTTATAAAAGGAACATTAAAATGATTTTTTTTAAATACATCTACTCATGACAAAGCGAAACTATTACTTCCATGCTCATACCTCACTCCTCACTTGATATAATATTATAGTTCAGTGCTGCCAGATCAAAATACCCATTCAGCGCTAACAGTGTTTCAAAAAGCGCTAGATTTTTATAAATTCAGCGTATTTCGCGCTAAATTTAAAAGTAATGGTAAAAAATAAAAACTCGAGATGAAAAAATAATAACTATCGTACTAATTAATTTTAATCATCATCCACATTATATCTTAACATTAAAAATCGAAAAAAATAATTATCATAATTATGTTATCTTCAATGAACGCGAAGTCGAAGGGCCAGGTTCATCAATAGTAATGTCTATTTCATTTTTTTGTTTATATTTTGCGGACTTTCCAATCACTTGGAAGCTGATAATCATAGCAGGTGCTATTGACAGCAGTTAGCCTGGTTCTTATTAGCAGAATGGCGTTAATTGTTTTTAATTGTATTGAATTTCGTAACATAGTTTTGACGGCATTCAATAAGCTGAATACACGTTCGATATCAGCATTTGAATGTGGTATGTCAGTAAATTAAAAAATCATATATTTTTGAATAAAATTGTAAAATATGTCGGTAAAACAATTTTTAAACGTGTTGACATTATAGAAATCAAAAAGCGCTAAATTATCCGCTAGGCGCTAAAATTTTTATTTCTGCGCTAGGCTCATCAAAAAAGCGCTAGATCTAGCGCCGAAAGCGCTAAAATGGCAGCACTGATATAGTTGGTCAGTTGTGTTTGGTTTCATTTTGGCAATATGGCGTCTGGTTAATATTTTTCATTGGCATGAGTATTAGTTACCTATGTTCTGTGGGCATGTCTTTATTGACACTCGCAAGGTTATGACGAATCGTTTAACGTAAGAATCATCGAAATCGCCTAACGCGTTTGCTCTCTAGAACGCCATAGAGGAACAAACATACATATTATGTACCTACATAGACTGATAAACACAATGCCCTTCATTGCATCGCACAGACTCCCGTCAAAAACAGAAACCCGACAAATATAATATTTTTCAAAGTCGACCGATCACGTTATTATGGCTACCCTTAAACTTCTTTTTAAAATGAATTATAATATCCCTTTATGTTTATAATGGTCGCCTTCCGTTACCAGAACAATTTCACTTACCTAGGCCTAGATACTTAAAAAAAAAACCCGCTTTGACTCTTAATTATCTTCGATTGATAACAATGAGTCTACTTCTTAATTACATAAACCTCTAATAAATCATTTGATGGTTTTTTATAACTGTTAAAATCAAGTTTCTACGATAAGCAAATTTATATAAACATTTGTCTTTTAGTTTGCGTATTCTATTAGAACTTAACAGTGCTAGAACTATGCTATGGACAAAGATTTTTATACTTGTGTTTCTGGCGATTTTGGGTATGTTCCTTCAATTTATTTAAAATTATAGCTAGATATTTATAAGTAGGTAATTTTTTATATAATAAATACGTATTATTAAATTATTAGTGGAGGTTGTTGCCACCCTCATCAAAGACACAACCAATCGATGTCCTTCGAACTTAATTTCTAGGGAAATCACCAGGATAAAAATTACTTGCATAGCGTACCTACCTACATAGCCTATAAGTTTCTTTATTCAACTGTAAACATTTGTTGTAAATGAAGCAATTATATTGAAATTTAATAAATATTCAAACAATTCAAAAATTCCATGTTATGTTATGTCTAAACAATAATAAGGCACTTAACTAAAGTGAGTCAGAAATTTCCTCGCACTCTTTAAACCTTTGTGGATTGAATATACTAAAAGGTGAATTTGTATTGGAGATCACTTATTGATGTTAGGTACATTCGTCTTAAATGCAGGATAAATCCACCATAACAAACCTTTGCTGCATGTATCAGATAATATTTTAAAATTCGTATGGAACTTTCATTCTGTTTTCCTGGAGAACCGCTTTACTTTTTGGGATGAGAAGTATCCTAGATCCGTCTTAGAGATTCAGTGCATGTTCGTACAAAGTTTAATAAAAATTGGTTCAGTAGTTTTTGATTCCATTACGAAGCCAATAAATTCGAATAAAAAATATTTTCGGAATCTGTCAGTGTTCAAGAATCCCCTGATACTTCATCCCTGGAATCTTATTAGTAATTTAATTAGTGCCGAAACTATCTCTAAATATTTCTGCCTTGATGATGGATAACAAAAATAAAAAGAAACTCGTTAACATACTCCAATGGAATGCTAATAGTATTAAGTCAAAACTGATTGATATAGAATTATTGATGAATAAAGAGAATATTCACATAGGACTTGTTAGTGAAACATGGTTGAAAGAAACTGACAGATTTAGATTATCGAATTATAATGTAATCAGGGCAGATAGGACTGATGGTTACGGAGGTGTTTGCATATTATCACACAAGTCAGTCAAATTATTGGAAACACAGATAAATGTCACAAATTCAAATATAGAGATAACACAATGTAATATTCTTAACATTCATGGTATTAAAAACATTATTTTGATCTATTGTCCACCTGGCGTTAATACAAGCCAGCACGACTGGGAGCAAATATTTGGTCTTTACGCCAGAGAAACTATTATTGCAGGAGACTTTAATGCACATCATCCACTATGGTCAGTTAGAACAGACTCTCGAGGAAACCTGATTTATAATGCCATGTTTGAAAAAGATTTTGTATGCCTTAACGATGACCAGCCCACAAGGATTAAAATGGTTAATGGAGTACTTCAGGAGTCCTCTCCAGATATTACCTTTGTTACCACTGATATAGCAACACAAGTCTCGTGGTCAACGACGAAGGAATGTTTAGGCAGTGATCATGTCATTATCAAAATGAAATACGGATTTAAAAACAATAGTAATTTCTTCAAGAAACGTAACTTTAGAAATGCTAATTGGGATGTGTATAAAAGTTTATTGGACAGTGCTTTTGCCAATTTCAATTATCATAATGATGTTCAATCTGCGTACGATTATTTTCATGAAACCATAGATAAAGCTGCTTGTAAGGCCATTCCGTGGATCCGAACGTGCGCGGAACCAGATTCAAAATTCACTCCGAAACCTTATTGGAGTCCTATCCTTTCTCAAGCTATAGCAGAGAGACGATTGGCTTTAAAAAATGTTCGTCGAAATCCGACACCTGATAATTACGATAAACTGATGATCAAAATAAATAAGGCAAAGGCTCTAACTCAAGAAGCTCGTCGTAAATGTTGGAAAAAATTCTGTTCTGATATAGACTATGAGACTTCACCTAGTGTAATGTGGAAGAAAATGAGATGGGTTAAAGGTGGGCAGCCTAGGCACGCGGGAATAAATCCAAAGTTAGCTGAGGACCTTCTACATAGCTTAACACCAGCTACTGTTGGGGAACCGATTCCAGAGTTGTCTGAAAATAGTAATAGTATATTGAATATAAATATTGCCATGACAGAACTAGAGAACAACCTTAAAAAGAAAGATACTGCTCCGGGTTCGGATTACATTTCATATTCGATGTTATGTAATCTGCCAACTAATGCAAAATTAGTTTTACTTTATATTTACAATTTAATTTTACTAACGGGAGTGGTTCCTCATCAATGGCGTGTCATTAATATAATTCCAATTCAAAAGTCTGGTTGCACTTCTGATACGGTGACATCTTTAAGACCTATTTCACTGATGTCTTGTCCATGTAAAATATTTCATCTTATACTTATGAGGCGTATTGAATGGTTAGTAGAGAGCAAATCAATGTTTCCGTCAGAAATTGTTGGTTTTCGTCGTAGTTATTCATGTCTTGACAATCTTACTCGACTAATTTATCATTGTAAAAAAGGTTTTTTAGAAAACATACCAACTACCGCTGCTTTTATAGACATTCAAAGTGCTTATAATAATGTGCTCATTAATCCTGTAATCTCAACTTTGTATAAGATTGGGGTAAGCAAAAAGATATGTATGTATTTGTGGAACTTTCTCACTAATAGACAGCTTCAAGTTGTAGGAAAAAACAATCAACTGTTAACTAGACATACAAATAGGGGGTTAGCTCAGGGTGACCCCCTATCACCTTTGTTGTTTAATATAGTCACGATGCATATTAGTTCAAGCTTTACTCAAGTGAATTTATCACAATACGCTGATGACTTTGTGGTGTATACAAAAAATTCCGATTTGTATAAAAATGTTTGTTATGGGCTTCAGGAAATAACAGAGGCCATCAATTTAATGGTTAGTTTACTAGACGCCATTGGATTAAATTTATCTGTCAGTAAAACGAAAATATGTATATTCAGTCGTGGATATAAGATTAATAATAGTAATTTAAGTGTGGAAGTAAACGGAGCCGTTATACGGGTAGTGAGAGAAGTTAAATATCTTGGATTGACTTTAGATTCTTGTCTTAAATGGGGTGCACATATAGGAAATATGAAACAAAAAATTCTAAAATTTCTGAATATTTTAAAGGTATTAGCTGGGAGCTCATGGGGTATTCACCCTAAACACCTAAGGAGACTATATATATCCCTGATCAGAAGTCGTATAGATTACGGAAGTACATTATATGACAATAGCTCCAAAACGCAGTTAAATAAATTAGAAGTTTTACAAAATCAGGCTTTGAGAATTTGTGGGGGATTCATCCGTACAACTCCTATACATGTAATGGAGAGCGAGCTTTGTATCCCTCCGCTACATATCAGGAGACAATGGTTGGCTTACAGATACTGGTTAAAAATAGCTGCAACTTCGGATAACTTAACTATGAATTGTATTGATCAGTTGTCAGGCTCGTGCAATAACAATAATCGCTATTGGCAAAATAGGAAAAAACCCATACTAATCACTATACATGACACACTAAAAAATAGGGATATTCATAAAAGTGTAGTTCTAGAAATGTATACTTTACGCGTTTGGATAACTGCAATCAATCTAAAATCCAGTTTAATTGATTCTTTAGACAATGTTAATATGCCCAAAAGGATGTACAATTGTGTAAATTTGAGACAGCTTGCTACGAGTATGCTCTGTAATAAATATAGCGGCTATTACAAAATTTTCACTGATGGCTCGAAGGACGCCAGCGGGGTGGGCGTGGCGTTTTTTGATCCACAAAAAAATTTGCAGATGAAATTTAGGTTATGTAAAGAAAGTTCCGTCATGAGATCAGAAATTACAGCAATTGTAGAAGCCCTATCATATGTAAGCTCTTTAAACATTCAAAAGGCGGTGATTGTATCGGATTGTAAAAGTGCCATTCAACACCTCGCTCGGTGCACCTCTAGTATTCGAGGCTTACCGATTGCCTATGAGGCTATTAAACTGATTTATAGCCTGCAGTCAAAGTCGGTTGATATCAAAGTGCAATGGATTCCTTCACATATTGACTTAAGTTTTAATGATATAGCTGATAGATTAGCCAAAGAAGCAATAAGTGATGGAGATGTAATTAATTGTAAACCTTTTGCTACGGAGCTTATACCTGAAGCAAAGAATGCGTGTTTTAAAATGTGGAAAGAGCATTTCGATGAGAGGTCCGTAACAAAGGGTATATGGTATAAAACGTTGCAATGTGAACCACCACGGGTTCCTTGGTTTGACAAGGCCAGCCTCTCCAGGGAAGCCCTTTGTTTGGCTATGAAATTGCGTTCTGGGCACATAGCGCTGAATAAATTTTTACACCTGATGAAATTAAGTCCGACCCAACTTTGTGAATGCTGTAAGGAGGTTGAGGATTGCTATCATCTGCTTATGGAGTGTAAAAGGATTGACAGACACGCGGTGGTAGCAGGGCTCAACCTAAGCAATGGTGGGATTAACATCATTTTGGCTGATCCCTTGGGAAATAGTCTTAAAATTATTTTGTTGCTTGCCAGGCTACTCTTGAGGAAGCGTTCCTCATGAGAATGTCTGCAGGTAAGTTCCGAAACTCCCAATGAGGCTGGCATGATCATCCAGGATGTACCAAAGCCTTGATAAAATAAAGATTAAAAAAAAAAAAAAATACTTCATCCCCTGATAGTTTTTTTCAACATTTATTGAATGTACATACCTACGCGGACTTATTAGAGTTTTATTTTAGTATTATCTAGAGACAATAAGTGTAAGATGATAAGTTTAAAAAAAAATATACATATTTGGATAAACAGACGAAGGAAATGAAATTATTTCTAAATATTTTTAACTCAGTTTTAATATGTATGTATTTTTAATTTAATATTATTATACGTAGTGATTATTTACCCTGTGACATTAGATTATGGATATAAAACAGCAAACGAGCACTATACTGTTGCTGTTAGTAATAGCACAGAATAATAGTACCTACAAGTAATAGTCCAATTATTAATTAGAATAGAATAGAATAGAATAGAATAAATATTTATTTTTCTTTGCACACAAACAAAAATTAATACAAATAAAATACAGTTCACATTATCATTTAAGTAGGTATTAATTAATTGTTAGTAAGAGTTACGTTGTAAGCTTGCCGCAGATGCGTTGCTAATGCTACCCTTCAGGACTAAGACACCACAGAAACCACACCTTTCCAACTGGAACGATTTCTTCAAGCAATTATTACACAGTTGAAATGGTTCTTGGTACCTTGGCTGGCGGTGGTAGTGGGGACTCTGAAATGAATCTAGGTATATAGGTTTTATATACTACAAATAAAGGTTCTTAGTAGGTCTTACCTTATAATACCTTTAGCATTAAAAATTTAAGCGCCATACAAACATTCAATACCTATGTATAATTAATGAATGTTATAAATCTGGTTATATTAAATATTGCTTTTAGCCAACGCGCAAATCAGAAGGCCTCCACCTCGTAGACCATTACCCAGCCGGATAACAGCGCCACCATTACGACATAATACTTTGACTACTCCAAACGTAGTCGAGTATGAGCCAATTACGGATCCTCCGCCTCCTGCACCCTTAAGAACAATAGCGAACGATGGTACAAATATCAACAACTCTGTTAAGATAACAGATGCAGGGAATCAACCATATATAGCTCAATCAACCATATATAGTTTGGGTCGAGGTCTGGGCAGACCCAGACCTCGACCCAAACCGCGAAGACCACCTCTGAGGCGAGGTAGACCCAATCATAGAAGACCGATAGTAACTGAAAGAAGCGAAGGAGGGCTTCCAAGCCAATCAATCTCAATACCTATTAATGATGGACGTACAGAACAGAACTATGAAGATGATTCAGCCAGGTCAAATTCCGACTTTTCCACATTCCTGCCAACATATGATCATATTTCTGAAGCTACTTCTCAAAACCCTGACTTAGAAGAAAAAGCTTCTAATCCACAAGAGAAGCCTCATGAACCAATAAGTTCCGAAGAGCATGGGATCGATCCAGAGTTTCCTACACACTATACTATTTATGTTCCAACATTACCATCACCAGAGAAGCCTCATGAACCATTAAGTTCCGAAGAGCATGGGATCGTTCCAGAGTTTCCTACACACTATACTATTTATGTTCCAACATTACCATCCTCTGAAAATAATGTTTCGGATGAGTTCAACACAGGCCTACCAAACGATTTTTCAACATTGCCGCCAACATATGATCATATTTCTGAAACTACTTCTCAAAACCCTGACTTAAAAGAAAAAGCTTCTAATCCACCAGAGAAGCCACATGAACCATTAAGTTCCGAAGAGCATGGGATCGATCCAGAGTTTCCTACACACTATACTATTTATGTTCCACCATTACCATCCTCTGAAAATAATGTTTCGGATGAGTTCAACACAGGCCTACCAAACGATTTTTCAACATTGCCGCCAACATATGATCATATTTCTGAAACTACTTCTCAAAACCCTGACTTAAAAGAAAAAGCTTCTAATCCACCAGAGAAGCCTCATGAACCATTAAGTTCCGAAGAGCATGGGATCGATCCAGAGTTTCCTACACACTATACTATTTATGTTCCAACATTACCATCCTCTGAAAATAACGTTTCGGATGAGTTCAACACAGGCCTACCAAACAATTTTTCAACATTGCCGCCAACATATGATCATATTTCTGAAACTACTTCTCAAAACCCTGACTTAAAAGAAAAAGCTTCTAATCCACCAGAGAAGCCTCATGAACCATTAAGTTCCGAAGAGCATGGGATCGATCCAGAGTTTCCTACGCACTATACTATTTATGTTCCAACATTACCATCCTCTGAAAATAACGTTTCGGATGAGTTCAACCCATTCCTACCATCAGAAAATTCAAACGAGTTTTCAACATTGTCACCAACAAATGATCTACTATCAAATGAAATTAACCATATACCACTGAACAATCCAGAAATCATTTCAACATTACCAACAACCTTGGATGACGTTCCAAAACCAACTGTATCTAATCCAGGGTCATTTGAGATACCATATTCGACCCCTGATTATCCTATTTGGTCGGACCTAATAGGGAGCAGACCTGAATTGACAACATTCCAACCTCTCACAACTTTTCCTGATTTCATTCGACCTTTGCCTCCATTACACACTGTCCCTACAAGTCGCCCTATAAGGCCCACACCCCGCCCCAAGCCTACAAGGCGCACTTTTCGCCCTACACTCCGCCCCGTTCCCACCCACCGAACTCCACGACCTATTCCTACAAATGGCCCTTTGTTCAAACCAACTTCAGTGGTAACTGTTAACAATTTACGGACAACTCTTCCACCCTACGAGTCTACTAAATCAACTCCAATGGCAACAATAACTGATTTACCGCAAACTCCAAGTTATGCTACTCTTGATCCAAATACTCTTCCACCCTACGAGCCTACTGAATCAACTCCAATGTCAACAATAACTGATTTACCACAAACTCCAAGTTATGCTACTCCTAATCCAAATACTCTTCCACCCTACGAGACTACTGAATCAACTCCAATGTTAACAATAACTGATTTACCACAAACTCCAAGTTATGCTACACTTGATCCAAATACTCTTCCACCCTACGAGACTACTGAATCAACTCCAATGTCAACAATAACTGATTTACCACAAACTCCAAGTTATGCTACACTTGATCCAAATACTCTTCCACTCTACGAGACTACTGAATCAACTCCAATGTCAACAATAACTGATTTACCGCAAACTCCAAATTATGCTACACTTGATCCAAATACTCTTCCACCCTACGAGGCTACTGCATCAACCCCTGACATAACTCCTACGTCAAATGATGGAAGCCTCGATTCTCATAAATATACGACAATACCTAATATGCCGCCGACAATACCCAACAGTTTCGAAAGTACACAACGTCCATCACCGATACCTTTCAAACCAGATAAAGAGTACGTGTGTGAAGAAGAATACGCATATTACCCAATTGATAATGAATGCGATACTTATATTGAATGCCAGGTAAAAAATTCGTTCCATATCTTACCTTCAATTAAACTGTATTAGTCAAGGTCACAATAATACATTTTAATTTACTCGCATCTAATGTTTTCAGGAATACATTCCAAGCAAACATATATGTCCTGATGGTCTCTTTTACAACCGTAACACCTATTGGCCAAGTTATCCTTGCGTGTACCCTCTGCAAGTGGACTGTCGTAACAAATCAACTATACGTGAGTTCTATAAGGTTTTCAATGTTTGTATATTAATTTAGATCGTTATCTGCAATAGTAAAATTCTAATTAATTCGCAGTGAAACCTAATCCTTCTGGTGAATGTCCGCGAAGGAATGGAATATTCCCCTCAAATTCGGATGACTGCGGTCAATACATAGTATGTGATAATGGTCGGGCCATAATTATGAATTGTCCCGTTGGTCTATCATTTAACCCCGAACACAACGCCTGTGATTGGCCTGAGAATGTACCAAGCTGCAAACCTACAGGTAAACTTTTCATATTTGACCGAAACTGTAATAAATTACCTACTACATATTATTAAAAACAATGACCGGTACATAAGTTATCTCCTATTAAGTACTATCTAAGAACCTTTGGCATTTTTATTTTTTCAGTATTTCTAGGTTTTAGTTGCCCCATGGACGATTATGGCAGACTTTCTGATTACATTTACACCTACAGGTAAACATCCTTACTTAGTTATACCTACATTCTTATTCATAACGAAATCAAGTCGGAATCTGAATTTTTGTAAATACGTATGTATTATTTCAGATACAAGGACAGTTGCAAAGAATATATAGCATGCCTCAGAGGAGAACCCAGATTGCTTCGGTGTGATGCAGGTTTATCTTTCGACGAGTATTCTGGACGATGTATTAATACTAATGCAGTAATTGACTGCAGAGAAATGTTCACGTAAATTCAAGTAAAATACCAATTTCAATAATAAATTAATTAATTTAGGTTTGGTATTTTGTATTAAAAAATTACAAAATTACGAGTAGCAAGTTGTAAAGGTTGTAAATATAATGAAACATTAAATGTATCTACTTATTTAATAAGTAAAAATTATAATATGTTGTTTTAATCAAATCATGGTTAATAATCATGTACATATCAATCAATCAATCACCTTTTGTCTGCGGTTTTTGCCTTGCCCAGGCGCGATAAAGTTTTTCGTCGCACGGCAAAGAGCGCTGCTGCAATGTGGCGCAATGCATCTGCTGAACTGAAATCTTATCCTCTCTTTCGCAGCGATGTTGTAGCATAACATGTGCTTGATCTTCTCCAGGTTTGCCCCATTGATATCATCATAGCTGTTTCCGCTGAACGAGGGACGGCGGCATCGCAATACACGCGGGTACTGCGGGTAGTGCGCAGACTTGCTCGCCTCTAATTGCTTTAACTCCTCAGTTCTTCGGGAGATTTAGTATTCAACAGCAGCCGGATTGCGGCCGGCCTTCGGGTGCGCGTGCATGAAACCTTGCATCCCACATCAAATCGTAAAGTACATAAACGAACGGCATGCACAATTCAATCTTCACTGATCAGAATTACCTTTGATTTTATGCCCCATAAAATCCTACTTTGAATTTAGCCACTTATTTTACCAACGATCAATTAGGTATGTGGTGGTAACATATATATCAATGGGTATGTGTAATTCATTAGAAGTCAGATTCAATCAATTTCAATTCAATCAATTTATATTTTTTATCATAAATAAACAAAATTCCATTCCAATTATGATTTAAAAAAACGAATTATTATCAAAATCAAAAAATTATGTAGTAGTACATTAAACCGGAAGGGTTTAATTTTTGCAATGGTATCACATGATTTGGACTTGAGATTGTTATTACAATAGATATAGAGTAATGATAAATCTATGGTTATTACTTACGATGATTTTATGGAAAGAGAATCTGGATTGGTCAGTAACTTTGTAGATAATAATTTCCACCAATCATTAAAAACTTCAGTCACCCATACATGAAACATAACCAATAGTCGATCAGTGTAAGTGACACAAATTTTGAGTTGTAAAATGACAGATAGAACAACAATAGTTTTCTTTCTGCGAAAGTAGCGCGGTTTTTCGTCATAATAAATTCAAATTTGAATTTAATACGTCGTGTTGAAGTATCTAATTTTAATGTCAAATATTAAAACAATAAATCTTTCAATAAAGGCGGCGATGTTTTTTCTCCTATATTAAAGACTGCAAGACAACATGGACTGATTCTAGATCCAATAGCGCAGCCCTACCGCTCCGTCGCACCAGTTGGCGGATCGACCGATTGCGTAGTCGTGACACTGGTTCGTAGTTTTCGAGGAATTTTATTCATTCAACGTAACATGGCGATCCAGTTTTTATATTGAATTTATGATTCCAAACAAAAGACGACCGCTGATATTATTCAGGCTGTCATTTCAGCTGGAGCTATGGAGAACATCAAAATGGAGGATTCCTATATTATCGCCAACTTCCACTCGCTATGTCGCCTGTGTTTGGGCAAGAGTACGCTTACGGCTTCGATTTTCGGAACCGCTCCCGATGACGAATCAAATATGACTTTAACCTCGAAAATTGCTGAATGTTTGGAGCTGCAGGTTTGTTTTCGCATATTTACGTCGCGATTGAGGAGTTTCCAACGGTACAGGTTCTATATGAATTTATTAATTGCAGATGGACCCGAATGACGGACTTCCTGCGCGCATTTGCTACAAGTGCCTTTTCAAAGTGGACAAATGCTCTGAATTTAGACTACAATGCATACAAAGTGAAACCAAGTTGAGACAGATCACGAATCGCGTTAATGAATTAGACAATTCAAATTCTTCTGATCTTAGCACCTATAACCATAACAATGTTCAAGAATTGCAAAAGGCCAAGCCAGAAGATTATATTGTTGAAGATAGTGTGGTCATGGTTGTGGACCCAAGCCTAGACTATGATTCCTCAGAGGAGTCCGAGAATGTTGAGCAACCAGAGCAAGAATCAGCAGAGCGTGACAATACCCCAGAAGGAGAACCAATGCTGGAATCTTTTTTTAAGAATGTATTTATGTGCCGTTATTGTGATCAAGCCTTTGTTACTCATGAGAAGTGCATGGCTCATGAACTAAGCTTTCATGACCCTAACATGCCATACAAGTGTGTTGAATGCCATCTGGCATTTTCAGAACGCAGTCAGTATGTACAACACACCAAACAAGTACATGGCATTGATAAACCCTATCATTGCCCTGAATGCGAGAAAAGTTTTGGTAGGAGATCAGACTTGAGAAAACATTCAGTGGTGCATACTGGTGTGAGGCCGTTTCAATGTCAGTATTGTTTCAAGAGTTTTTCCCGCAATACAAATTTGAGCAAGCACTTAAGAATACATGCAGGTCATAAGCCTCATGTGTGCCCATTATGTCCTCGTAGCTTTGTCGCCAAAGGGGACCTGCAACGTCATGTGCTTGTGCATTCTGGTATGAAACCATATATGTGTCCAAAATGCCCATTGACATTTGCTAGGAGGGACAAACTCATCAAACATGAAGCCAGACATGGTCCTTCAAGCCCCAATCGTAAAGATATGGGTAATGATCATGATACCCATGATATGGTTGTTAGTGTTAACCCATTCAATAACCTGATGACGTCACCTGACAACCACAGAGAATATGACTTGCCCAGAGTTCCAGATCACATTGCAGGTGAAGGTAGTTTCTTGAACCAAGTTCAAAAAGCTCCATCTACATCAGGAAAACCCACCTCATCACCCAAAACAAAAGCATCTCCAAATAAAAACAAACCCAAAAATATTAAATGTCATCAGTGCCCCAAAAGATTTTCTTCCTTGGATGCCTACAAGACTCATGTATCAATAGCACATATCGGTTCCAGGATCTTCCAGTGTAAAATATGCTTTAAAAAGTTTCCACGGAAACGTGAACTAGACAGACATGTTACCCTTCATTCTGGGATGAAACCATTCAGTTGCAGCCAATGTGATAAGAAGTTTACCAGAAAAGACAAACTCGATAAGCATGAGCAAAGTCATGAATGTTTGGTTGTGAATATGCCTTGTATAGAATGTGGCGCTACATTTGAGAAAAAAGCAGACTTAGTTGCTCATATAAAATCACATTTTACTGATAACTATGATGAAAAAATGTCTGATAGTGAAATTAAAAAAGAAAATGAACCACAATTTACTTTGGATGACAATTTTTATGATCTCGAAACCTGAGAATTATGTTCAGACATTGCCAAAATGCAGCAACAAATTGGAACTGTTCAAATTTTAATGAATAGTATGTAGTCATTGATAATTATTATTTTAATCTAAAAGCTCGCTGTGTAATTAATGACACTGGTGTAGATTATAATTTATTTGATTATTGAATAATGATTGTAGAATTATTGTAAATTGTTGTTACTTGTTAAAATATAACATTTTGTTTATACAAATTCATTGAGTATTATGTACTGAATATGTAGTGTTCACATTTAAGAAAGAAACATAAAACAATCTTCAATTTTCGTAAATATTCTGAGTAAGCAAATCTATATTATGATAAGAAATGTGGAAATAGAAAATTTTAACAATTGCATAATAATGTCAAGAATATTTATCTTTACTTATTTCAAAATCGTGATGTAGTATTATCAGAATATATAGTTCTTGTAAGTATGTAAAAAATTATTATGTACTTAGTTCTAAATTATAATGATTACAATTTTGTGATTACAGAATAGATATTAAACCATGACATTGCTGTAATAAAGTACATATAAGCAATAAAAACCCTGTGATGTTTGATCAGTTTAATATTTTGAATCAAACCAACAATAGTAAGTTACTCGTATACACAAAATTATGTAAATTGGATTAATTTTAACCAGCTAAAGGATTTGCATGTATGGTTACTGAAGTTATTCTCTTCTCTGTCAGTGGTTTGAATGTTTTAGGGTTAACTGGTAGTTTTTCTAAATCATCAAGAGCTTCAAAACCATCAATGACCCTGAAATACAAATTATGTAATATTTAATTATGAAGTTTAGCCTATTTATAAAGAATTATGTAGGATCAATATAGCAAAATCTGTTATTCACTTTTAAGTTTGATATACTAAAACAGTTAAGTTTTTATTTTTAAATTCCATACATATATATATACATATATATATATATATAGACAATGGATTTGTGGTGCAGATTTCATGCTGAAGGAACTACTCATTTTGTTCAGTGATTTGTCAAGGTACCTTTCGATAAGATAATAATAAGTTGTGAAACTTATCTCTTGGTCTTGAAAATATAAAGCAATTAAAAAAAAAAGCTCTGTATCAAACATTACCTCCCAAAAAGTGTATACTTAAGATCTAGATGTGGCTGTTCTCCATATGTAAAAAAAAACTGGCTGCCATTTGTATTAGGGCCATTGTTAGCCATACTAAGCATGCCCCTAGCATTGTGCTGAAAACAAGAATGTAATGCATGGTTAATAATACATTTTGTTGAACTGCTAGCCTTTATATTATTTCATTATTGTAAGTTGGTTAAAAAGGTGAGGCTGTACTTCAGCACTAACCAGGTACTAATTTTAGCAGGCTTCATACACCTTTGCCACCTTACTTCTTTGTACAGGTTACATATAACACTGGCAGGCTAGATCTCTAGCCAGCCTAGATCCGTCCACTAGCGCAGGATCCTCCTGTCCTCGCAAGCCTCCCAGGCCTCCCAGAGCAACCTCAGTGTACTGAGGATTTCAGCTGGGCCTGATATCACTTATATTATTTATATGATTTGTGGCCAATGCAATTGTGCAAAGTTTTCATATGTTAAATTAATTCATATCAAATATGACTTCATTTTAATTATTGAATGTACGATTATTATTATGCAGAAATGTATAAATTTTCATTGATTACAAACTCACTATCCAGAATTAATCACTTTCAGGTTCTACATTAAAATGACACAACAATGCGAAAAAACGATCGTCAGTCGGTCCATGAAAACTTTTACGCAGTACGCGACTCAGTTATATATGTATGTACATTTTTGTACAAGTGTGGTAGTTTAACATACTTTTAGTTCATCCTTGAATTCATCTTCAAACTTTCTTCCCCAAATTGAAGTGCCACCTTTGCTGGTGCCTGTAGGATCTCCCGTTTGGACAATAAACCCCTGTAAATATAAAACTAGTCAAATACAATCTAACAAATAAACAAATGGAACTAAAATGAGGCGCTAACGAAAACGAATTAAAAACTCGTAATCTCAAAGATAATGAAGAAATATTAATAACAATTATTGAGTTTTATGAGTTGAAAACTTACTTTAATATTTCGGTGAAATAAACATCCATTGTAGTAATCGCTAGCGCATAATGCTAAAAAATTCTCGCAGGCCTTTGGACACTGTTCACAAAATAATTCAACCTTTATATCGCCTACATCGGTGTGTAGTGTAACTGACATTTTTAATGCCTTGCTTAAAGTAAAGATTTAGTAGTATAGTAGTAAGTACTATACTTACAAATATGTGATTATTTTATTGTTGTTTTTGTTTTCAACTTTTCAGGTTATGTTATGATAACACGACATGACATAACGACATTAACATTTTACGACAGATTCCACAGAGTGAGTACATTACAGAGTCTGTCGGACAAACCCTTCACTCACATTAATAAATAGTGAGTGATACGTCACTAACTGACCAATGTTGCAGTACACACAGAGTACATTTTATATAACGCAGTACAGTCCAAATCAGCGTTGCCAGAATGTAACTTTTGTTACATTTTACGTTACTTTTGACCCTCTCATGTAACTTCCATGTAACACGACTCAAAATGTAACTTTTACGTTACTTTTAGGACTTATTAAAATATTTAAATATTTTCCTATATTTTAGCTTTTGAAATACTTTTCTAAATTTGTTGGTGTATATCTTTCACATTATTAATTATATGTTTTTCTTTTTTAGGATTATCAGTCAATTATTTGATCAAAAAATATCACGATTCTTTCGAAGCTTTATTAATGGGACAGAAAACATTTTAAGTTTTTTGTAATAAAGTGTCATATTATAGTATTAGTGTTGTTTTCCACATAAAATGGAAATGTAACTTTTGTCGTGAAAATGTAACTTTTTGAGGTGTCTCATGTTACATTTGACTATCTGCCACTGGCAACACTGGTCCAAATGTACTCTGTGGTACAGTCTAGACTAGAGAGACAAGCAATAATGCAGTTGCATGTAACTAAAGTAGCGGCCTTCATCAGTGGCTCGACATCGCAGCGCGAAGGAGACGAGTTCATCTCGCCTTTGGAGACTCGGAACGTCGCTAAGCGTCTACCTATGCGCAAAGCGCCAGCCCCTGATGTAGTGCCGAATATGGCATTAGCTTAAGGGCCTTAGTCAGTTAGACGTGCTTTATGGGAGCAGTCTTGCCCCAGTCCTGTACGCACAAACGACATCCCCACTCTCGACGGTCATCGCATTGTTCGCCGATGACAGCGACTTTGCGTCGTCACGTGACCCAGAACTAGCGGTCAGGAGTATGCAGCGCCTGCTTGACTGTTTGAATAAGTGGGGGATCGCTGTTTTTGCCGGCAAGACGGTCCCAATCCTTTTTAGCCGGAAGCGTAACATGCCGACGCCGCTACGTCTGCATGGTGAAGACCTAACGTGGCAGGAATGCGTCCGTTAACTGGGATGCGAATTAGATTGCAAGCTGTGGATTAGTGCCATGGTGGAGCATGTGCACCGTCAGGCAGGCTGTGCAAGCGATACTCCGGCCAGTGTTGGCGTCACAATATCCCAATATCAAGGCTAGAAAAAAAAATCGTAACTATCAAAAATTAGCCCGCTGAGCCGTTAGAAAATTCGATCTTATTTGTGTAAGCTTTCATTTCTCTAGCTCAAGATTGCACACTACCTTGGGAAGATCGGGTAATGAGAGTCAGTGGGCAATCGGAGTCACCCAAATATCTACAAAACCACAAACACCAAAGACGCGTACGCGGCTTCCCCGCCCTGCTCTGTACCCCTCGCTGTCGGTGTGAGTTGCTCGCGCCAGCATGGCCACCACACCGGCAATGACAGGAGTGTTTTGTTTTTGCGCTACGTCGATGTAATTTTTCAACGAAATAAAATAAACTATAAAAATATTTTTTTTTTTATTCATTAGTGTAGTTGTGGGCAATGGGAGTCAGTTGACCCCCATTGGTCGGTTGATCCTGGCACATCAATCCATGTCGATTTACCAACTCTTATCAGATCAGTTCAATTCAATTAAATTCACCAGTTCCTGGCACGTCAAAACAAGCCAGCAATTTCTAATATTAATATTGTGTCAACACCACAAACCAAAGAATATGGTGATAATGCACTTACATTACAAGATTTAATTAAGTTGCCAGAAAAAACACCTGTCCTTAATACAAGACAAGGCCGCAAGAGGCAACATGCGACAGTTTTACAATCCACCCCAATAAAAGAAAACTTTATAGAAAAAGAGAACAAAAAATAAGTAAAAAAGGTCATCTAAACAAGTGCAAAGGAAAAGAAAAAAATAGCACGAAGGGCCAAGGAAAGAAGACGAAAGTGCAGAAGAAGGGAGCAAAGAGACAAGTTCTTCAGGAATCAAATGATACCTCTGTATCAGATGTGGGAACGGATGATTTATGCCAGGATAATGAGAATGGTGATGTTGATAATACAGAAAACAGATGCGCAATCTGCGGCGGAAATAATGAAATGTGGTATAGATGTACCTCATGTGGTTCATGGGCTCACGCGGAATGCTCTGGATGGGAGTCGGCCAAAGGTTATGTCTGCGATTATTGCTAGATTGTCTTTGACCCTGATTGCCCGCAGAGTGACCACAATTATCCTCACCTCGGTGCAATGGGAGTCAAATTTGTTATTTTTTTAAACTTTATATTTTTCAAAGTTGACTACCAAAATGATTATTATTGATCTCAAATGCTAGTTATATAAGTATATTTTGTTATAAGACAGTTGCAATAAAGATTTTATTTCCGATTTGGTTTTTATTTCAATATTCGCATAATTGACTCTCATTACCCCATTTTCCCTACTTTTAAAATTCGTTTAAATAATACTTGGTATCAATGCATGGTACATAAAAATCTCAGTTAAAAATATTATCAGGTTGCTTAGCACCTATCTGTGCTCATTGGTAAAATTCTTCGTAGTTTAAATTTAAAATATACATCACTAGATTAAATACGATTATTTTATCCGAAGGGGACTCAAACACAAAAACAATCAGTGAGAGATGTTAATCATTTATTTAGATTCGCGCCAGCCGTCCATCTTACTCGCTACCACCTGCTCTTTCGTTCTGTCCGGCGTGTGGTTCGTGAGTATTTTCATCCATGCCCCGCTCTCCATAGTTTCCGAGCAGACGCTGTCCATTTGGATCAAAGGGAGATTTCATGTGCAACGTGGCTTTATGCAACTTTCCCATAACTTCAATCTCGTAGTGGCCATCCTTTAAGTAGTTCTTCGTCACTTCGGATACTTTATTACTGATGTAACCAATTCCTATTGGCTTGTCGAGGAAGAATGCGTAGTCTCCTCGTCGTAAGTATCCCACTGGTTCACCATTGCGGAATATTGCTTCTTGTCCAAAAAGTGCTACCTGTAAAATATAAAACTTAATTTTTGTTTGTTTACGACTAATTTGATAGTCTATGTAATTATAAAGCGGTTAACTTGTAGGTATCGTTACCAAGGTGTTTTATCACGGTTTTATCCTTCACGTAACTATTAAATAAATACCACGGATTAGTAAAGTTTTCACGGGTAAGTTAAGCAACGACGGGCGCGGTCGGTTTGTGGATAGTGTGATAGGTCGCTAGTGGCAAAAATTTCATGGACGCTACCGTGCTTTGGAGGGCACGTAAAGCCGTCGGTCCCCGTTGTTCTCAATGCTGGAAACAGTCGTTAAGCCTTGTCGAAGACCTTCGGGTAGCTTGAGAACATTCGACACTGGGTTGGCCACTAACCCCTCCACCAATCCGCATTGGAACAGCGTGGTGGAGTATGCTCTAGACCTCCCGCAGCAGTATCTGTGGGGGAGACCCGTGCCCAGGAGTGGGACGTCTATGGGTCGCAGCGACCACGGATTACACCTTGGTCCTTACTAATACGTACTTCTGAACAATTTATAAGAGTCTATGTTTGTTGTTTCTAGCTAGCTGATTAAAATCTTTTACCGAGAGACTAAATTAACTGATAATATGATTTCACTATGTTTTCACAAAATGTTATAACTTACTTTATCATCCAGAGTGAAGTATGCGTATTTTTTCGTGACGCCATTTTTCTGGGCTTTGGTGACCGCTTCGTTGCCGATATATTCTCCGCTTTTACGACAAGCAAACCCTAGATTGGCTTCGATCGGATTGTCGTCTGTTCTTAAGTCGGCATTCCATAAGTGATAACCTGCAATGTGATAAAATGCAACAGCATATCATAAGTTTAAATACCTTTTATATTAATTAATTAAAGATGAAGGCGGCCGATATTCCGATTTTCAAGGGTAATAAAATTAAATAAATATCAACTTAAACCCACCTTTTTCCGCGCTCAACGAAGTCAACGCCCTCCAGCCTGCATTCCTCAGTCCCTTAGCGTTGTTCAGTGCTTTATACACTTGGATAGCGTGCGAGGACGGCACGTGCAGCTCCCAGCCTAACTCGCCGGTCCACGCGATGCGCAGCGCCCGGCAAGTGTAAGTCTTATTCTCTGGGGAGTAAGGGTCCTTCGATACGTGGATGCTGCGGTGTGTGTTTACAGGGAACGCGTCGTTAGAGAGCCCGGCGTCGGTGTAACGTTGTAGGATACGTTGGCTGGAAATGGAATGGAAGTAGAGTAGTGTGTAGTGTAAGCTGTAGATATCTGTATATACATAATTTTTGGGACCGGCGGTTAAGGCCTTACATTTAGCACCCAATCAGTAAATAAATAGTCCAAAATAGTACATGTACAGGGTATTTAACTGTGACAGCTTAAGGTTATCCGGTAATAACATTAGAAAAAAAAGTAATCACTATGAAGCTAAGAATGGCAGATGCCAAATGTGATCGAATAAATTCAAATAAATAAATAAATAAATAAATATCTTGGACATTTTTCACACACGGCCATCTGACCCAAAGTAGGCGCGAGCCTGTGTTATGGGTGTCAGAGACTGATATACATACATAGATATTTTTAAATACATACTTAAATAGATAATATTGACATCCAGACACAGAACAAATACAAGTGTTCGTCACACGAATATTTGTCCTGAGTGGGATTCGAACCCACGACCTTTGGCGCAACAGACAGGGTCACTACCGATTGCGCCAACGGGCCTGTCAAATACATAAATTGACCCTACTTTAAACAGTACAGTCAGTACCATATAGTGAAAGCATAGGAGGTACGTAAAACACAGCTTCACCCGGATTTTATTATTAAAGTCATTAAATAACTTTTCCCCAGCTGTTAAAAAGATGTATTACCTGTCAGGTCCCTGAACGCTAAGAATGCACATGTGTTTGGTGACGTCGGTGATGGTGGCCCTTAGCTTGTGCGTCTGGACAATCCTGCGTAGATGCGCCAGCGTGTGGTTGGCGCTGAACCCGCTCGTCACTACGTAGTAACCACGCCCCTAAAATAGACTTAACTTGTGACATAATTATACGGTGCGCCCGGGGCAGTACCAGCGCTGCTGCTACAACCCATAGACGTCCTACTGTTGGGCACGGATCTTCCCCACAGACACAGCTGCGATAGGGCTAGTGCATATAATGCTCCATGCGAATTGGTGGAAAGGTGCGGTGCCAACCCAGTACCGAATGTTCTCAAACCAAGGCTTCGACAAGGCTTAGCGATTGTTTTTACCATTGAAAACAACCGGGAACGACGACTTGACGTGCCCTCCGAAGTACGGTATCGCCCATAAAATTTTGCCACTAGCAGTCGGCCATTCACATATTCATCACATTGAATCAACGCGAGCTATTGAGCTGCGCAATCTAGGTCAGCGGTAGACTTTGATGCCGGTCTCTATACCAGCGCTACTATTTGCATCGATATCAATTACCTACCTACTTAGTTACTTATAATAGCAATGAGATTGATATATTCACCTTAAAAATCGGTTCATGCAACGGGCCACTGCCGCCGTCCAGAATGCTAACAGTCACGTCGGCCTCCACTCCACCTTTCTCGTTTAAAAGAAGCGAATATAACACCCTGGGAAAGACAAAAAATTTATAAACGTGGTTTTATTTGTGAAGTAGATATCGTATGAACCCGACGAATATCTGTTACATATACTCGTACCAGCGAAATTTTTTACATTCACCCAGGGTTGGCTGATAGAAAATGGTATAAAGAATTATGTTGGTCATAATATGTTAGCCTTTAAGGTGACATGAGAATAATTTAAAATGAGTAGGTAATAAGTAATTAAAAAAAAAATGTACATGCACCATTTTATTTTGCAGTCGTAGTCGCGAAATTCCCTTAAACCTTTTGCATAATACCTTTGTTTTTCGTGTTATATGCATACCTACCTAGAACAATAACTTATCTTATCATGCCATATTTCATATAATAATATATGGGTACCTAAACATACTGTAAGTCTGATTGTACAAATAAACAAATATTCTGACGCCGTGGTTATTAAGACCGTGGTGAACGTGAAGAACTCACGCTAGTGAATTCAAATCATTGGTAGATAGGTAAGCCTTGCCTAGCTAGGTCTTACCCCCTCATTAATATTGATGTTGATGATAAAAGGGTAATGATGACGATTAAAGGGTTATGAAGATACAAGACACAAGTGATGATAATGCTCAAAGTCAATTATCGTGCAATGGAGAGAGCTATTGAAGAGACCAAATCAGGAATGATGATTTTACCTATCGTTGTTCTTGGAGAGGTCTGCGGTGAAGGCGAGTTCGGCGCAGCGCTGCGCGTCGGGGCCCGTGAGGTAGAACTTGCCGTAGTACGACATGTTAAACAGGGCTGCCTGCGTGCGGCACGCGAGCGCTTCTTGCCCAATCTGTTGGAAATCCATACTTAATATTATAAAATTGTTCGCGGGTTGCAAGGTATTAAAAATAATTTTAATAACAATGTATTTCCAAAAAGTAACGCCTGATACAATTAACTGGTAATATTTTATCAAAACGCTGTAAAATTTGGTGGCGAATATCTTTAACCTATTAAAAATATCTAGAGTGTGCGCCCTCACTAAGCTGGCTGTTAATATCTTATTTCCTATGTAACTTTTGAACCTTTGTAACTTTGGAACAGACGATATGATAATTAATGGTAGCTTTTGTGGTTTGTTACGATTTAGCTCAGATAATTTTACGGCTTAGCGTGCCCTGCGAAGCACGGAAGCGCTCATAAAATTTTGCCACTTGGGATCACCCATCCATGTCGGTATGTTCTACAGACATTGCTTAACTCGAGTAATCACATAGATTCAACGCAAGCCACTGTGCTATGAGCGCTTTAACAATTTCAATGAATACAAGCAGACTTTACCAGGTCATGATACTTGGAAAATCCAAATGAGTATTCTCCTTTCAAAATGTCTTCGTAGCGCTGGTCTAGGTTGCGCGGGTAATCCTCAGTGCCGCCCCAGTCGTACTGCTGCACTCGGACCTGGGGAGAATATGCAGTTAAGTTTTGCGACTACCTTCATCATCTTTATTATAGGAAATGCCAAGTTGTAATAATAAATTTTTATACATGATTTTAACATCATGGTGCTCTTGTCTATCAGTTTCTGGTCCATCGAGTCGTAGCTGCTCTCCTTGCAATATATTGCCTGGTTCTTAGCCTGTGAACACGAGCTACCTGCATCACGGCCATGTTTGTTCACCAGCACTTGGTTCCCCGATCCGTATTACTTAGACTGGGAACATGAGCTACCTTTTCTCCGGGCAGGAAGAACGCCGGGCGCTCCCAGCCAGCCCTGGCCTGCATCACTGCGCCATTGTCCACTAGTTCCTGATGCAGTGCATCGTGGCTGGCGTCGCGGCCCGCCAGCCTCTCGTCGTGGGGGAACACCACGCAGTAGTTCTTAACGTACGACTCGTGGCTGCTCTCGCGGATCCAGTGCGGCCTCGACATCTGCGCCGGCGTAAACCGACGGATGTCAAACGTGAACATGTTGTACTGCGGCCTGGAAATACGAAAGGAAGGCAAAAGGTCAAACTATGTATGTTTCTATTAATCAACAGCGGGTAGACTTGGATATTAGTATTGCTAACCAGTTACATGCATACATTCGTATCAATTTCGTCGAGATTTTCTCCTGTACCGCCTTAGACACAACACTGAAAATTTAATGTCGCACTCAGAGGTTACATCTGTACGAGTAAGAAGCTGAGATCTGTGTAACAGCAATGCAATTATGTAATAAATACAAAAATTACCTTCCAGTTAGGACCCACTCAGCCATCTGTATAGCGCATCCAGCCGAGAACATCATTCCAGCAGAATTGTATCCACAGTTATGGTACAGACCTAAAATAGTAGAGTGATTCTTGAGCTATATTATGAACTCTATGAACTTGATAAAAGACTTAGGCTAGTTACACTTTAGCCCGCTAAAAGTCTCGCTGCAGGGTCACTCACCTTCGCGCCATGATGTCGTGAAAGAGTAACTTAATATTTACCATTAGTAGCGTCTTAGTTCAGAAGGGCGTCAGGCAATTGAGTAGGTACGTATTGCAAGTATTTTTAATTAAAAATGTAAAGCTAACTAACCAAAGACATTAGGGTCTTCTCCCAACAAAGGCTTATGGTCGGGTGTAAAGGATTCAGGCCCACACACGGTGCTCTTGATCCCAGTCTTGCCCAGCTTTGGGCAGAGCGACGCTGCACTCACCATGTGCACATTGAATACGTCCCAGTCTAAATCGTACAAGTGGAACTGTTGACTATCAGAAACCTATGGATATGGAAAACAAACCTGATTAATTCAATTTTAGGCGATAGATGTTTGTCTCCAGACAAAATGAAAATCTTAAGGAATCAACTAAAGTTAGCTCAACTTTAGTTAATCCTGAAACTAATTCATATAGGCGACCTAAAGAGTAGGTAATAAATTCAGTTTTTTTTAAACGTAGTATAAATATAAATTCTTACCTGATCCAGCATGATCGGATTATTTTCATATCCTCCAATCTGACATGTCTCTCCCTGGATCTTAATATAAAGACTGACATCGTGGTCCCTTATATTCGGACAGTTCCGTATTTCGGGAATAGCTTCGCTCACCACGTATGCGTGTTTAAATGGAATAAGGGGCAGGGATGGTACTCCGGCAAACCTGGCTATTCTTCCACCCCAAGCACCTGCGTAAGGAAAGAGAAGTAAATAAAAGAAAATTCAATAATTATTGTTAAGGTCAAGAACGTCTTTCGTCCTTACGTACCTACTTTACAGTCAACAGCTTATAGATAGACAGCTGCCCTTATAAATCGAATTGCTTTTGGATGTTCCAAGGATGCCCAGGCTAAGTAGGTTTCCCCAGGAAAATGTAATTAATAAAGAAAGTATTTAAATTAATTACCTCCACAGTTTATAACACATTTGGTTTTGATGAAACCTTTATCCGTTTTTACACCAGTTACTTCTTTGTTTCCAAGCATGTTATGGGCGTAATGGATGTCCAGTACGGGACAGTCTTCATAAATCTGCAAAAAATTGGTTAATCGCGCAGACAACTTCTCATTAGTATCGTATAGGTATTTACAAATATAATAACATGGTAAAAAAAATTCTGGCCAACTTACTTTACCCCCATTCTTAGTAGCGACCTTCACAAGAGCATTACAAGCCATGGTGGGGTCTATGGTGCCATCTTCCGGAGAATAGAGAGCCATCTTGAAGACCGAGGGGTCCAGCAGCGGAAATAGTTTCTGGGCTTCATTAGGATCGAGAACTTGACTGGGAATGCCCATAGCTTTGCCCAAAGTGTGCAGCCTCATATATTCTTGCGTTCGAACCTATGTCCAACACTATTAGTAAGTACCTTGAAGTACATAACAATGTGTCATAGTAAGGTAAATTTAAGTGATATGGAGATAGTAGCATAATGTTATCCCAATTATAACGTAGGGGTGGATATGGTATTGAGATAAAGAATTTCATACTTCAATACCGAGCTTCCAGTCAGAAGGACGTCTGCAAAATCGCGCGCCGTAGGGGAAGCCGCCCTAAAAGGAACGTGATGTAATTAGGTAAGGTTATCACCTTGCTACGCGATATAAACATGCCGCCATTGTTGATCCACCCGGCGTGGTCTCCGGTCTTCTTTTCCAGGGTGCTGTAGACGTTCCTCGAATCTCGCAAGAGTTTTACTTCCAGATCACAGGGTCTTAGAGACCATACTAAACCTAAAATTCAAAAGTATCAAGGTATTGGTACCTACATTTTTGATTTCACTTATGTTATGGACAGGTATAAACCATATTGTCCCTGTAGCTCGGGACCAGAATAGTGCTACGGTATGCCTGTCGTAAGAGGCTACTAAAAGGTAGCGGGAGGCAAGAATGGGAGCTGGAACCGTCAATCCAGTGAGCCCGGGAAAGACAACGTTGTGTGTAGCTGCTCAACATTGTAGATGGGTTTAGACGTCTTTGGATGTTTCGTCCGAGACGAGCCTGTCATGGGCACAGCGTTGGAGGGCACCGGTGCGTTCTATGAGAGATCCCGGAGCCCTCCACAAGCGCCGAAGAAGGCCACCGCGAGAGTTATAGTGGGTGGAAATCAACATAACCCGGCGTCGATCCCACGATGTCGGGTACTTTTAAAAGGTTTCGTAAAACAAAAAATAAAACCACTCTACTCTACTCACTACCACTCTTTGGTCGGTATTGCTTCAAATAAAGAAGTCTGTGTCGCTTGACTAAAAAAAAAACATTTGATTTGTAATTGTACCTACAGATACTGATCCGGACTATCAGGTCACCACCCCGAGTCGAATCATATATGC
Organism: Carterocephalus palaemon; assembly: GCA_944567765.1. Taxonomy (NCBI): domain Eukaryota; kingdom Metazoa; phylum Arthropoda; class Insecta; order Lepidoptera; family Hesperiidae; genus Carterocephalus; species Carterocephalus palaemon. The sequence goes on along the minus strand of OX155641.1, from coordinate 10,017,763 downwards.
GCCTACCTAGCCTAATAAATCAGTACCTACTGGTAATTGCAATTATACAAACGGATACATACCCGCTGTGTGCCATGTCGTTCCACTAGTCAACTTAGCGCGCTCTAGCAGCACTGCATTCACGCCTCGCTTGGTCAATTGGTACAATGTATTGCACCCGGATATTCCTCCACCTGTGTCAATACTTGATTATCATTGGTATTCGGTTCTTCATTTCAGATATCTGTAAAGACTCGTCGCGGATCTTTAAGCTACTAAAGGACTTCCAACCACTTTCATTCATCATCTTATCACAAGCCGTTGTTGGCAATTATATAGCACGAATCAGAAGGGTAGGCCATAGTCCTCTACGCCGCAGATTGGCAAACTTCGCTTGCCTTGCCTTGGTGAGGATTATCGGGAACTCGTAGGGATACAAAATATTTATTAAGCTTTTATTATTTATTTATTTTATTTTTGTTTATTTATTTATTTGTGTTTAGCATAGTATATACAAGTAGATGGTTTTACAAAATTAGGGAGCTTATTGTAAGTCAACATTGTGACATACAAATTTAATTAAATCAATACTTTTTACTACTAACAATTATTTCAAATTTTCTTCACTGTTACTGCATGCGACATTAAAGTGCTTAACATAACATCACACCAGTATTTCGCGTCGAAAGGGTGGGCAGAGGTGTGTTGTAGTACACACACTTTTCAGCATTTATGTTTTGGTCCCATGTAATGGGTGGTCATGCTTATATGTCACATAACTTAAAAAGGTCATGAATGCGTGTGACTGGATTTTGAATCCGTATCCTCTGCAATCTGGCCAATTTCTTTGCCATTAGGCTCATCACTGATCATAGTGAAATCCTAACATGAGGATCAAAAAATTCGTGCAGGGTATTAATAGCGAGGGCGCTTTTGAACTCGACAGGAAGTTGTCCAAGGCCAACTAACTATTATCAAATTTACACATTCTCACTACACCTTCATTCTAATAAAAAATCACAAAAATGTAATAAAACACCATACCAAATACGTACCAATAATAACCACATCTGCAGAAGATACTAACTCCTGTTTAGACGCAAAACGCCGAGCACCATTTTGACTATTCAAAAAATTCGATACCTTACATCTAATACAACCATCTCTGACCACCTTAAACATATTATTAAACTAAATTTACAATTTATTTTTTATTTACAAATTGGTGTTGTTAACTCCGCGGTTTGCGAATGAATAGCCAATGTGTTTTGGTAGAACTAAACAAACATTTACTGATAAATGTTTCTAAGAGTAGACTTATCAGTTTGAGCCTCTTTGAATGTTAAAGTTCAAGAGATACTTTGTTATCATTTAACTTAATTGTGATTGTAGCCTGCCACCATCTGTATAGATCAACAAAATATTAAATCAATATTTGAACGATTAGTTAACTGTAACATGTCATTTATTTTGAGAACTTAACTCCGAATTCCACCGAATTTTGATTAGGCCCGTTAGAAAACCACACATATTAAAAGCATGCATCTAGCAGTCATGCACAAAAATGTGTAGTCTAGTGGTCATAACCCCGACTTCCAAGCTACAGGCGCTCTCAATTTTATAAAATTTTAAAAGAGCAGTACGAATTTTCTAGTTAGTAGCGTGCTATAAGAAGATTGGTCTAATAGTAAATATAGCCGTTTGAAAACGAGAAATTTAATTTGCATATTGACTTGCACTTTTACATAATTCTGTGCTAATAATAATAATAATAAACTATGACATCAACCGACTTTGATATTAAAATTATATGCCACATTGCAGTAATTACTAGCTGATATATCAATACACAAGGTACTATCTAGTATTTTCTAATAGAATAAGCAGCGTTGCAATTAATAATGGCAAACATATTTGATAACATTGAAGTTGTGTATTTGTATGATAATATAAAACATAAATTGTAAAATGCTTTCAAAATTTTAAAAAAAATTATTTCATTAAAAGATTTATTAAACTACACACTTAGGGTCGACTCACACTGGCGTAGAGTCGAAGCGATAGCTGATTAGTATAATGTTTCATAGGTACAAGGATTAAGCTTACTTAAATGCAAGTATAAACAACTGTTGCTGAAATAAATTACTCTAATACCTTTAATCACCCGCTCGTGCATTGGAGCAGCGTGGTGGAGTATGATCTAGACTAGAACATCTCAGTCGTAAGAAGAGAATGCAGTGATGTGCGAACGGGTTGGTTTCAATTCCATTATTGAATAAGAAGGGAAGTGTAAAAGAAACGATGACGTGTTTACTTAGCATTTATTAAACAACTTGGATTTTACCAAGCCATTATAGTCTTCATCTATATTAATTATTTATAAATATGTATATTTTACAAAACCGTAATACGTTTGTTGTAACACAAACAAGACAAGAGCATAGGCAATTTGTGGTTAAAATATTTGTAACCTTACATATTATATTTTTGAGTACTTCAACAAAAATATATTAACTTCTTAACATTTACATTGATACATTATTTGTTTGTAATTAGGATATTTTAATACTAATACTTAAGAAAAGAAAGAAAATGCATGTCTGATTATTTTCCGTGCGACTTTTCCGGTTCTTTAGGAATGAAAGATAAATCTGCAAAGAAAAATGACAAATATAATGTTTGTGTATGTAAACGAAACACTACAAAGTGATAGTAGAGTTACGGTATATGCTGTTCTGTCATCTTGTCTTTAGTATATACCCCTTAAAGCTCAGTAGAAGCTGCGATTGAAAAAAAAATTTACTGATTCATATGGATCTATCTAATTAATTATGTATTTTGTGCTAATGACAAAATATGTTGCAGTCTGTATGAAAAAGCCTATCTCCTGATTCAAAGAGACCTTTCTCGCCGGTCGGTAACTTAGGTACAGTCAGGCTTTGGCTAAGTACCTACATTGTCCGAACAATGTCGCAAATGTGTCGCCAAGAAGTTAACTAATCACGACACGACTCAGTCGCCCATTCTTGCCAGCGACTAAGTCCAAAATTTTACGTTTGCTATTTTACGTAGCTCACAAATCACTAGGCTAGCCGCACACGATGTAAGAAGACACATAACCAGAAAATGGCGTAGTCGATCCAAAATGTAGCAGCTCAATAAAAGCGTGTACACGCTCATGTTAGACTCAGATGTTCTAAATATGAACACATATGAACAACATAAATTAGATTAGAAAAGCAAAATATTTTAAGAATATGGAACGCGACACTTCTATGACTTTGTCGCTGCGACACTTGAAGAATCCGTGGCTCTGTGTTGAGTGACCCTGACTACCGAACTACGGGTTCGAATGTCGGCCTGGTTAGATATTTATTCCGCATATAAATATTTGTACTCGGGCCATGGATGTTAAATTGTATTTATTGTATTTATTATTACATACCGCGGGGGTGTGAGTGTGTTAGCATGCTTACTTAGGCTCTGCGCAAACGGGCCACCGACCACAGCCACCGGTGGCTGTCGCGCGCTACCGCCACAGTGTCAGAAGGGAGCGACAGTCACCGGTGTTCGGAAGTCGCCACATTTTATAACCCGTCCGCTCCAACGATGGACTCCGACGCGGGAAGTGTGCTCGCGCTTTTGTTAATGCATTGAAATAAATAAATAATATAATATATAACTGCGCGGGGGGTGGAGCAGTTCGACAGTGGCGGGTGTCGGCGTTTTGTGTGGCCCGTAGCGACCACTAGTGGCGCGTCGCGGAGCGAGTGGCCGCCACCGGCTACACGTGTGCGGCGCGTCTATACAAAATACTAAAAAGTTTATGTTAAGTGGCTGTCGCTGGCCACCGGTGGCTGTGGTCGGTGGCCCGTTTGCGCAGAGCTTTAGACTCAATGAAGGGTGGTACCAGTTCAGACGTGGTGCGGGCTGGGCTGGCGCGGCGGCGTGAGCGCGAGGCGCTGCGCGCGCGCCGCGTGGTCGCCCGCCGCCGCCGCCGCCGCCGCCTCCAGCTGCGCGCGCAGCGCTACCAGCTCGCGCGTGCGCTGGTATATCGGGTCCTAGGGCATGGAAATTTATATTATTTACTAGTGGACGCCCGCAGCTTCGCTCGCGTAGAATTAGACCCATTAACGACATCTACCCGTCTAACGACTTCAAAAACGGCATAGTTTCATACTAAATTTGCACCCCCGTTTTACCCCCTTAGGGGGTGAATTTTCAAAAATCCTTTCTTAGTGCTCCCCTACGTTATAAAAGGAACCCCTGTGCAAAATTTCAAGTTTCTACCCCTTATAGTTTAGGCCCTGCGTTGATATGTCAGTCAGTCAGTCAATCAGTCAGTCAGTCAGTCAGTCAGTCACCTTCTCCTTTTATATATATAGATAGGCCCTTTTACAAAAAGGCGCGGGAGGAGGAAGATTTAGATTTAGATTCATCTATTTATTTTTTCATTACATGGTATTCTTTATATGCTTAATGAACGTCATAACATTTTTTATCTTACCGCCTAGGAATTTGGAATATGGTATAGTTTTTGATTTTATCAACACAAAGTGCAGAAAAAAGTCATAAATAAAAACGTTTTAAATAACTAGCGCCATCCTATAATGAAGTGACTAAATAATTATATATCACGTTATCAGATGACATATCATTTGTATAATTCACATTATTTTTCGATCTGTTTAAACCTTGCACATCTTATTTCCTACTGTCTCGGCAACAGCCGAGCCGTAAGGACCCAACCGCCAAAGTGACCAGATACAAGTATCGGCCCGAAAGTGTAGCTTTGAACGAAATTTGGAGGGAATAGCTGCGCATGGTCATGGGATATCAATGCAGGGATAATACGTCTGAATAACCAATCAGCACTTAAAGACTGACAACCCACTCGCCCCGCGCAAGACGATACATTAAATTTCGACTTCTGCGCATTCAGGGTCAGAGTTACACTTTCGTGCCGCTAACTGTATCTATGGTGTATTTATTAAACAACTAGTGGACGCCCGCAGCTTCGCTCGCGTGGAATTAGACATAACAATAGATAACTTTGCACCCCCTTAGGGGATGAATTTTCAAAAATCATTTCTTAGTGCTCCCCTAAGTTATAAAAGGTACCCCTGTGAAAAATTTCAAGTTTCTAACCCTTATAGTTTAGGCCCTGCGTTGATATTTCAGTCAGTCAGTCAGTCAGTCAGTCAGTCAGTCAGTCAGTCAGTCAGTCAGTCAGTCAGTCAGTCAGTCAGTCAATCAGTCAGTCAGTCAGTCATACTCGGTATAGATTTTAACTCACCTGCTGCCTCATGGTGGGATTCCACCTGCAATACAGAGCCTTCCACAGCTTGATGATCCGCAGCGAGGCGACCGGCACGAGCACGGCCTGGGGGCGCGAGTAGGGCGACGGCGGCGAGCCGGGGTTGAACGACGACGGGCCCCAGTACAGCGGGTTCAGGTATAAGTCCTGGCGGCTGTTCACGTACGACCATAGCGACACGGTCTTCGTTTTCACTTCTGCAACGCGAATACATGTGGGTTGTATGTGTTTTATCATCCCTCGCTGCGACCCATAGACGTCCCATTGCTGGGCACGGGTCTCCCCCACAGACACTGCTGCGGGAGGTCTAGAACATACTCCACCACGCTGCTCCAATGCGGATTGGTGGAGGGGTTAGTGGGCAACCCAGTGTCGAATATTCTTAAGCCACCCGGTATTCGACAAGGCTTAACGACTGTTTCCACCATTGAAAACAACCGGGACCGACGGCTTTACATGCCCTTCCAAAGCACGGTAGCGTCCATGAAATTTTGCCACTAGCGGTCACCTATCCACAAACCGACCGCGCTCGTCCTTGCTTGACTCTTTCGACCACATTGAATCGACGAATCGATGCGAGCCTTTAATTAGGCTATGGACGCTACGTATCTGTTTTATCATCCTTACTAAAATATAAACAGAGTTCGAAGACTTCCAGGCAATTGTGTCCAATGTTCTCACAATTGCCCTGGTGCAGCGTGGTGGAGTATGCTCTAGAGCTTACTCAGTAAGAGACTCGTGGCCAATAGTGGATGCCTATGAATTGTAGGTGTACCTGAGAAACCACGGCTTTACGGCTTATTTGAACGACCCCAGCGAGTATCACCATGTAATGCCAATATCCGACGACTCCGTGGGGCGGTGGTGAGTGACCCTGACTGCCGAACAGCGGGTCTCCGGTTCGAATCTCAGCCGGGGCTGATATTTATTTGGCAAATAAATATCTGTACTCGATTCACATACATTCTTTGGTTGATTTCTGTGTGTGTGTGTGTGCCCGCAATACAGGTTTACCAAGGGGATGTGAGTGTGTAGCTTTCGTCACAACCCTTTCTTTGTCCCACTGTTGGGCACGGGTCTCCTCTCAGAATGGGAGGGATTAGGCCTTAGTCCACCACGCTGGCCAAGTGCGTATTGGCAGACTTCACATGCCTTCGAGAACATTATGAAAAACTCTCAGGCATGCAGGTTTCCTCACGATGTGTCCTTCACCGTTATAGCAAGTGACATTTAATTTCTTAAATCGCACATAACACAGAAAGTCATTATTGGTGCGTCACATTCAGGTGTTTGCCGATGGGGTTTGAACCCGGACCGCTCGAGTGAGACGCGAGTTCGATAGCCACTGGTCTGTCACCGCTTGTGTGTAGCGTTTATTTATTATCAATATCAAGAATAGAATAGAATAGAATAGAATAGAAAATTCTTTATTTTTCGCCTACGAATACAATGACAATTACAACACATACTTATAAATAGGTAAAAATGATTAGGCGAAAAATGCGGAATGCATTCAGCATTTGCTGCAACAAGGATGCTACAGCGATGATTTTCTGTGTTACTGACCTTCCTTGACCCTCTCCCGCTCGGTGTTGAAGAGGAACGTGCCGAAGCGGCAGGAGTATAAATGGTCGACGAGCGTGATGAGCAGCCGCTCGGTGAACTCGAAGGCAGTGGGGAACTGCTGCTGCAGCTGCCACACGCAGTCCACCCACTGGACGAACACGGGCGACCGGTCCGCGTCCGAATGCCGCTCGTCGCCGTGGCCTATGCGCTAAAATAAAACACACGATTGAATAGTCTACAATATATTTCTCACTGACTGACATATCAACGCAGGACCTAAACTATAAGGGTTAGAAACTTGGAATTTTGCACAGGTGTTCCTTTTATAACGTAGGGGAGCACTAAGAAAGGATTTTTGAAAATTCACCCGCTAAGGGGGTAAAACGGGGGTGCAAAGTTAGTATGAAACTTTGCCGTTTTTGAAGTCAAATGGGCAACCCGAACACGGGCAGACGTCGTTAATGGGTCTAATTCTACGCGAGCGAAGCTGCGGGCGTCCACTAGTGTCAAATATTGACCAGATACAATGTACAGGGCTCTTACTCTCGAAAACATCATAAAATTTCAAGTTTCTAGCCCTTGTAGTTTAGGCCCTGCGTTGATATGTCAGTCAATCAGTCAGTCAGTCAGTCAGTCAGTCAGTCAGTCAGTCAGTCAGTCAGTCAGTCACCTTCTCCCTTTATATATATATAGATTGGATAGCTCTCAGGGCAAACTTACCAGCTGGAACTTGTGTCCGAAAGAGAGCCACTCCTTCTCGACGAGCACCTGGAAGCCGCGCAGCGTGCGGTAGTAGGGGTCCAGCATCAGCATCGCCAGCGCCGTCAGCTGCGCCGTGCGGTCCCAGCCGTCCGAGCAGTGGACAAGCACCGACGTTTTGTGGTTCTCCACCTACAAGAGACATTCGTCGGTACATAAGTCAACTAGCCAAAGTGTCATTTTGGCAGTTCTGTTTTTTTTTCACACACGGCCATCTGACCCCAAAGTAGGCGCGAGCCTGTGTTATGGGTGTCAGAGACTGATATACATACATAGATATTTTTAAATACATACCTAAATAGATAATATTGACATCCAGACACAGAACAAATACAAGTGTTCGTCACACGAATATTTGTCTTGAGTGGGATTCGAACCCACGACCTTTGGCGCAACAGACAGGGTCTCTACCGATTGCGCCAACGGGCCTGTCGAGTTTATACATGACAATCAATATTTTGACACAACGCATACTGTGGCAAAATATTGTATCTGTGGCATTTCAAATATAAATGTTATTACAAATCGTTTTTCCGCATAACTGAAAAAAGTAAAAATTCTACAAAGGTAAACTAGTAATCTATGTGAGATTAGTTTACTTAGTTTACTGCCAATGACACTGGCTAGGGGAGGTCTAGAGCATACTCCACCACGCTGCTCCAATGCGGATTCGTGGACGGGTTAGTGGCCAACTAGAGGGGTTTGGGTTCAAATCCAAGTTGCGCACACCGATGACTTTTCATTACATATTAATAAGACGTAATTGGTGAATAATCATAAGTAACCCTGTTTCTCGATCACAACATGCTGAGACTGTACATACATTTATGTACATGTTGTTAGTCACACATAGGGCGGAAGGGAAATCATAAATTTCGCTTCCGCCCATCATTTAACGTGTCTATTTATACCTCACCTTATCAACTATGCGGACGGCTCCTGCTAAAATGCACTTGATATGTTTCAGCCAACAGCTTGCCTCAATACCACTGAACCATCTGGAAAAACAATTTTGTTTCCTTACACGATTAATTTAAAAATGGCATATCATTCCTTACATAAGTACTAGATGTAGTTGAAGCACAATATTTTATTGCGTGTGAATGAGATTCAATAATATAGAATATAAAAATTAATTTAAAACTAATAAAGTGCGGAATTCAAATCCAAAGATATAAGATATTCTCTGTATAATATAAGGTACTCTCTTATATAAATTAACACAAAGTAATTAAAATGCAATAATTATAAAACAAATAATTAAGTACATATTATATCCTTTCACAAACCTGGTTTGATCAATTTGTGGAAAGCATAATTCTTTTAACTTTCGTAAACTTTCTCTCATTACATGAATATTGTGGATATCCAAAAATACCAGTTCCGCATTTTGATAGGCATCTTCTGACTCATACCTGTAAAATATAATTTGATTCATTAGGTGTGCTTGTGATTTTAAAATGATTGAAATTTTTATGTACATTCTTAAAATCATAGATTCTTAAAATAATATAAGTGATTTTAACGATGTAGTCGAAGTTTACGAATATTTAGTAGTATTATAAACGTGAACGTTTGTGAGTTTAGATGTTAAGTTTTGAGTTTGGACTAAAAAACGGATTTTGATAAAACCTGACACACGTAAATAATACCCTAAATTGGCACATAGGATACTTTTTATCCCGGAAATATGTTCCTATGGGATCCTTTGCGCGTTTATTGGAAACATGTCTGGCACAACGTCAACAGATCGCTCTGACACTTCAAATTTCTTACCCGCCGCCTTTGGCCTTATTAGCAATGGCGTTCGCACTCGGCCGAGCATCCATTATAAAGAGCTTGTGCGCTTGCGCATTGGCGTCCATAATAAGCTGAATATAACGTTCATCCTCACGACTGCGTTTTCCGCTTACCTATAAAAAAAATTACAGATATATTTTAGTCGATTATTACTAAATATTACTTGTCTCAGAAAATAAATTTAAATCTAACATTAAACAAAATACAGGTACTAGGTACTTAATAATAAAATAAATAAATACCATAATATATTGAATAATAAATGAATCTGAATCTGATTATTTTTTCGGATCTTTTGCTTAATATAATTATGATATTGCCACACACATATCGAGTATAATGTCTAATGTGTGCACGCAAAGTCAAATCTACTTTAATGGTTTCATTGAAAATTATGCTTTATAATAGGGCTCCTTACCCCCACTAAGGGCTGACTGCATCTGGTGATGGTGGCTTGTGAACTGGGGTGTATCCAGGCGAGCACGGGGATGCGGCCGCGAGACCGAAAAGCCGCCACCGACCGCAGCAGGTCGTCATTGGCGGCCGCGGGCACAGCCCACACAGATGGGTAGCTGTCACAGATCTCATACTTGTCGTTCAGGCGGGTTATACGCCACATGTCATTGTTAACCCCCTGCGTTTGAAATTGGAACTACTTTGAAATAAATTTGTAACTTATTAAGTTGAATTACATATTTAATGCAGATGACATTATGAGGATAATTAACAGAGGATCAGGTAACATTTCAACAAAGATTTTCAGAGTTTGGTAAAAGACTTTCTGATTTCAATTTAAATACCGCTATAATGAGTTATAGTGCTATTAAAAATTGTCAAAAGAGTTAGAATATACTAGACATTGCTTGCAAGTTATTGCTAAACTGTTGTAAGCTGGTATCTCAGAAACAATAGAAAATCATATTTTATCTTAGAAATCATTTCTCAAACTCTAGCATTCAAGAGATTATGAAATTTTAATGTCACAATGCTTGCATAGGATGTCCTGTTGTAACATGAGTGGAACATACCATTCTCCTGAGCTCCACAACAGGCTCGTAAACATGCCATCCATCTTCAGGGAAGCTTTCTGAGTAGCTAAATGCAAATAAGGGAAGTCTATGGGACAAGGGAAATGCCAACTGTTGGAGTTTTTCAAAGATGCCACGACGTGAGTGGTTTTCCTGTTTGTGGGCAAATCGCAAGTTGCGCATATCCTGGAAAAAAGTTTTCCTTAAGTAACATTTGAATGGCAGATTATTAAACCATTTAAGGATTATTTTTTGGATAGTTATATACCATATTATGATAACAACATGTACCTTGCAAAAGACTTCAATACCATACGAGTTCTCTCCCTTTGAAGATGCACCTCCAACTTTTTCTATGCGTGATACCTGTATAAAGCCAACATACAGATAAAGCTTTTTCAGTCAGATCCCAAAACACAGAAGAAATTTATTAATAATGATTATTGATCTAGTTGGAGCCTTAGAATTAGCCACATTTAATTTTTTTAATTTTAAATAATCCAACAACTTACCACACCCAGTGGAACACTTAGTGTGCTGTGCAGAGCTGTGGAATCTGTTGGTCTGAAGTGCAGTTGATAATTGGTGACCTTTAGAACTCCACGTGCTGGTCCACTGTATGGACATAGGTATGTGACATCTCTTGCCACACCCATCACCTTTTCTCCATCCAATAACTGAATATCACCTAGTACATGAGCCTACAAATATATAAACAGATGTAATAGTATTTATTGAACGTTAGGAGAGTATGGTTTAAATAGAAAATTGCTCTTCATGGGTACAAAGCTGAACTTGACATTGATACTAAATGATAGACCGAGAGATACAGTTAAATGATGGTTGTGAGCTAAATTTGGGATAACTCCAACCTTTGCAATTTCACTGTATTTCCTTTGATTCTGAATGCGGTTTACAAAGAGACAAATATGAATTGATTTATTTTTATTCATTATTTTAGTTTAAACACTAAATAATACATAAAAACACGTCTATACTCTTGCAAAGACCACACTAATTCCCACTTCTTATTCTTATAAAATTTTAACCATCAGGAAGTGGCCACAACAGTTATATGATTGGATGAGAATAAATTAATCTCTTTAGGAAACTTACGGAGTCCTGTCCGTGTTTAGAATTCAATGAACTCGACTTGGAATCCGAATCCAGCGAATCGGAACTGGCATTTTTGGAGAGGGAAAAATCCGAGCTTAATAGTTCAGAACTAATATGTTTATCCATGATCGTAACAAGTCAATCACACCACGTATCGAAACACACACAATTTAATTAATTGTTATTTCCATTATCCATTTCGATATCAACTCAACCAAAAAAAAAACTGGAGTTTGGAGTTCGCATCGCATGACATGATCTCAATCTCAATCTCACTCACTCAACACAACACTCAAGTCAAAAAGTCAATTATGTCAAATATTAGTTAGATAGATATTCATTCATTTCATTCATTCCTTGATCTTTCCTTCCACTTTGACATTCACAATCTTTCGACCACAGACGATAAAACATTATCCAACCATAGAGGAAAACACATATAGTGAATGGATTACAATTACGTGAACGGGTGCTAACGTTCCCGAAACATTGATGAAACTTGTCAGGATGACAAGTTTTCTTGTGATCATACATTCACAATAAAACTTAATTTTTAATTGGCAATAATTGGCATCTATCGATCCATCAGTCCAATAGTCTTTTGATGTCCAATGCTACTGGACATACGAGTAGTCGAGTAGGCCTATTCTAAACCACATCACTCCGACTGTTCCTGTTCCATGCGCGGAATTTGTTTTTGACTACCGTGACTTGGTTAGTGCAGCGGGCAACTACAATAATCTGGTAGCATTTTGCGTACAATTTAACGCATTACCTTCACGATATTAAATCGATTAATCACCTAGTAACCATTGGTATAACATTCATAGTCGTTCGTTAATATGGACGATATGAAACTACCTGTTGGCGTTAGCCAAAATACTTACTTAGCTTATTACAATCAGGAGAATTTAGAAAAAACAAGAAGAATAAAAGCTGAAAACTTTGATTGGAACAAAAAGCACCCTAAAGCTTTGTCATTTATATGTATTAAGAAACTAAGTGACAATTGGATAGGTAAGTAACTTATGCTCGCCAGCTGTATAAACTTGTAAAGTAAAAAATATTCCTTTATATCTTAATATATATATTTCTTGTGTACGTGTGTATGACAGTGAACCTTCTAAACGGCTGGATAGATGTTGATGAAATTTTTTGTGTGTGTTTAAGGGGATTCGAGAATGGTTTATATTCACAATTTGGTCCATTGGAAAATGTTTTTAAACATTATTTTAGTATTTTTGTATAAATTATAATTTATATGGACATTTTGATATGGAAGAACAAAGTTTGCGGGGTCAGCTAGTTAAGATTAATAAATTTTCCACACAGTAAAACTTAACTTAAGATTAACATTGTAGGTTTTCCGAAAATTGAAGAATTCGTCGCAAAGGATAAAGAATCATTCTTGCGAATTTTAAAAACAGACGTCCCACTTCAGATACTAGTTGATAATATTAAAAATGACATATTTTGGAAACGATGTTATAACTCAAAATGGAAAGATTCCCCTGTGTTATCTGAACATAAAAGATGGATTAATGTTTTCATGGAACGTTACTACGCAGATATTTTAGAAAATTTAAATCCTCGTCATTACGACCCCGAAAAGGTAATTTTAGAATACGCAAACTAGTTAGTAGATACAAGGAAGTATGAAAAATATGAACTTTTTGTTATTTATCAAGTTAATAAACGTTGGTTGTACGTATTTTTATGCATGTACAGCGATAACTTCGTTTTTATTGTATTGAGGTTAGATGAAGGTATCAGAAATACCATGAATTCATTATTTCGGATTTATACTGGTGTTCGAAGAAAACGACATTATTGAATCGTTCGTAGCTTGTTAAAATATTGATACGTTTATCCTTCTTTCGCAGATAAAAAATTTAGTAAAGTTGTGCGGTCCTTACATTCAAACTTTTTCCGTACGAAGTCTTGTTCCTTCAGATATTCCAGTGCACAGGAATATTTCACCAGAAATGAGCAATCTGTTTACAAGTAAAATGCAAAATGGAAATTGTGGGCGGGTAGCTTCTAACGAAGCAATAACGCGTGGTACATTTTTTTTTATTCGTGAGGTATTTGTAAGTAGTAGTTAACTGATAATGACTATTGAAATGATAATACTTACAAATTTTATATCTGTAACATCTTTATTAATACTAATTATCTTTAATAATAACTTTTATAGATCATATATCTCTGCATGCTGCTTTGGGAAGTTTAAGTAATTTAACAGAACTTCATATAACTTATCAGCTACGGAATATCGGTATTGAATACAGACGGGATCAGTTCCAATTTACTAATAACGATGCTAAGAATCTTGCACATGGATTAGAGAAATGTGCCCAATTGAAAAAATTAAGGTTTTAGAATTCTTATATTTTTTTCTTATATTATATCTCATATTAATTTCTCAATAACCATTATATAATTTCAGAATCACACAAACTGAGATGAATTGTCAGAGAGTCAAATATATTCTTCGCGGACTATCAGAAAATCAGAATCTTGATACTTTAGATTTTAGTCATTGTAAAATAGGTGACGAAGGCGCTTCGTCGATCGCAAAATTTATTTCCAAACATGAGAAGCTTAAGCATTTGATACTTGTTGATAATATATTTGGTACGATTTTTTTTAAATTCAATATATAGATTCAGGAACTAAAAATTAAAATTTCCAACTGATTTCAGGACCTCCAGGCATTGAAAGCATATCACAAGTGCTTATTCATTCGAGCTGTGGAATACGTTCTTTAGATTTACGGCTTAACGATCGTTTGGGTTCCGAAGGAATAGCACACGTGGCTGTCTCCATCGCTAGAGGATGCAACTTAATATCGTAATTTAACTTTAACGCCTAAGTAAATGGAAATGCATATTCTATTTTGACAGCAATCTTATTAAGACTTGTTTTTTTAGCTTGAATATTTCTGGTTGTGGAATAAAGCCCGGACCATTACAAAAAACACCAGCTGAGGTATGGTCAATGACAAGTGCTGAGTATCCTCCTACATGTGGTGACTTGTTAGCTAGAGCGATAGGATTAGTTAAAACACCATTAAGGTCGTTAGATTTAAGTGTAAATAATATTGGTTCGGTACGTAAGTATAATTATAATTGTATACTTATTTCAATAAGTATATACATATATTATCATAATTTGTAATGGGGTTAAACTATTTGCAGCCTAGCGATAGTACTTTATCAAATGCTATTTGCTTAAGTTACATAGTAGACTTAAACCTAAAACGATCCGGCATGGGATCTATGGCTATGGCTGTAGCCGAATCAGCAGCTGCAGCTCAAAGGCTTCGAAGAGAAGCTGAAAAAGGCATAAGATTCAGAAGAAGTGCTGGTAGAGTGGTACAAGCCCGAAGAATTGCGAAGGGAATGAATATAGGTAAGCTTACTTTTAACTTTGACTTATTTTATTAAGTTTAATTCACACTAACACTACTTTTGAGAATGGTTTATTATCATTATTGGTATTTTTTTAAGTGATGTCATATTATAATTGTGGTTATTGACATATTTACAGGATATATTAAGAAATAATTAAAAAAATGGATATGCCTAAATATATCCATACTCGTGATAGAAAAGTTAAATATAACATGACTAATCAATCAATCTATCAATCTAGCCGGATATCAAAAGTATTTTATCAAATGAATGATACTTAGTTGTTATATTATTTTTATAAAAAGAGCCCTCATGGCTCAACTTACATACTCATTTAGATCTGGTACATAAATTACTTGATTCTCCAGATGCAGATCCAGTTCTACTTGCTCTACAACTGTCAGCACGACCATCGATTGTATCAGTCGCCTCTGAAGATGGCACTTATAGCTTACAAACTCAACCACTACCTGTAGATTTTGGTTTCGTTCCCGCACTTAAAGTGAGTTTATTACGTATACAATTAAATAAAAATATTAAATTTCCAATTGCTTTAACATTATATCACTCATTGAACTACTATACTGTACTGTGTGTAATGTTAACATTACACCTGCCAAAACTTAAAATTAATTTTAATTACCTAGTATTAGAATAACTAATTTTGATAATTTCATTGATCATAGAGTCCTCTTCCATCTTCACGAACAACATCTGTTACTGGTCCATCTACATCGAGGCGATCCAGTCATCACATAATATTGGAGCCGGTTAAGGTTGTATCGAGTTATTGGTTAGTTTAATAAGTTTTCTGATACTAAAATTATACTCCTAAATACATTTTTTTTATTGCAGGAAGTACATAAGGCTTCATTACTGCGACGACGATCTGATGGTTCTTTAAGTCAAACTCACACGGATAACAGCCAAAGACATATTAAAATATTCATATCAAAGGCAAATGACTTTCTCGACCGATTCAACTAAGTTTAAAAGTTGTTAACTTGAGCATTATTTAATATTTCTCTAATCATTTGGATGGCACCTGTGATCTTCACAAATATTTGTTTTATTTCTCTAACTTATATAATAGATCATAAAGGAAATATGTTCTAAGGAAGACCATAGCGGAATGTGCAAAAGTGGCTGGGTTCGCTTCAGAGGATCCTTGCTCTTAGGCGAAGGCGAGTGAATTAGCCGGGAGGTTAAGAATTAAGACTGTTGTCCATATCTTAACATATATATATCGGACAGTCGATCGGCTTTCGATGCTATTATTGATCACACCTCCCAGCATCCGATCGCTTTCAGGATAAGGGTCAATATTTTTTTGCCTGTTTTCTAGCGGTGTCAGCGTAAAGTTTTTCTGGTTGCGGGGTCATGTGGGTACAGCCGTTAATGAAAGGGCCGTCAAAGTGGACAAACATCCAGCACTGGATATTAGAACCGCAGCAGCGTACAAACTTTATTTAATTTCTCATAGAAAGAGGGTCATCAGGCAAGAAACAATTAACAAATGGAACGAAAAATACTAAAAGGAAAGTGAAAATAAATTAAAATCCCACTTCATGCCTGACGGCTCTCTTGCATACAAATATGCCAGCAGGTACTAGCCGCATGGTACTCACGCAAGTCCTAACTGGACACGGTCGCAAATGAATATATTTGTGGCGACTAATTAGCTGCACAGAATAGAGATATAATATTAGCTACGCGATGCTCCATGGTGCGTCTGTAAGGATGGAGTAGTAGAAGATGATCTCCACATATCGACAAAGTATTCTAGATTCTCAACGAAACTTTTAGATTGTGGAATAAAACACAGATAACACTGAGTTCAGAGAACCTTCGGACACAGGCAAATAGAGAGCGACCTTCGTGACATACTCTCAAAAACTTATGATTGTGTTTCGAGGTAATTTTAGAGCGGTGAAGTTGCTATGACAAATGCATTTTTGCTCGGTTCAGCGCCTTTGAGTTACCGAGATTACTAACAAAAAAAATATTAAAGTAACAATGACTTGGATTGACATCTTAAGAATGTATGTGTATACATATGTATGCAAATTTCATGTACATAAATAAAGTAAATTTTCATGTAAATAAAATTATTTTAATACATACCTTTTCATAATTATTTTCAGTAGTACTTAATAAGATAATCATCAGAGTGAATTAATGACACTAGCAGATAATATCGCGGGTACTGCCAGAGATTTTGTTGTTGTTAAATTCGAATAAATACTATTTAAAAAAATAATCTGCATGGAGTATTTCCTATCATCATCATCATCATCATCACAACCCCTTCTTTGTCCCACTGCTGGGCACGGGTCTCTCCCACAGACGCAGCTGCGGGAGGTCTAGAGCATACTCCACCACGCTGCTCCAATGCTGATTGGTGGAATTTCCTATGCATGAACCTAATGTAATAAACTAAGAAAATTATATTAAACTAGCTGACCCGGCAAACGTTGTTTTGCCATATAAATAATTTTTACTGAATATTTTGGGAGAACTTAATGTAAGTGTGTGGACTACAACTACCACTACCAATACCACTACACCTACTACTACCACTACCCCTACCACTAACACTACCCCTACCACTACCCCTACCACTACCCCTACCACTACTCCTACCACTACCCCTACCTCTACCACTACCCCTACCCCTACCATTACCAATACCACTACCCCTACCCCTACCCCTACCACTAACACTACACCTACCACTACCCCTACCACTACCCCTACCACTACCCCTACCTCTACCACTACCCCTACCCCTACCACTACCATTACCAATACCACTACCCCTACCACTACCCCTACCACTACCACTACCCCTACCACTACACCTACCACTAACACTACCCCTACCACTACTACTACCCCTACATCTACCCCTACCACTACCTATCACGCACCGGCGCCATCTACTTAAAATATTGGTTTGTAGTACATGCTATGTATCAGAGATGGCGCTGTATGTGAAAAAAGATTTTTCCCGCTTTTCTGTTGAAATTTTTCCTGAATTTTCTTTGCTATAAACCTCACCGAGCCCGAGACCTTTCCAACGAATGCAAAACCGTGGAAATCGGTTCGTGCGTTCTGGAGTTATAGCGTCAGGAAGGAAAACCCGACTTATTTTTATATAGTAGATTACATAGCTGTCATTATACGTCAATTACATAGCTGTCATTTGCGTTTTGTTATTCCGAGTCTGATTCTTTTTTGTTATACCACGTTTTATAGTGACTGACGTTTCATGTCAAGTCACACGGGAACGCTGTCGAACGGGATAAAAAGTATCCTATGTCCGTCTCCTGGCTCTAAGCTACCTCCCTACCAATTTTCAGCCAAATCTGTTCTGCCGTTCTTGAGTTATAAGTGGTGTAACTAACACGACTTTCTTTTATATACATAGATTTAAGTTTGCATATTTTACTCTGTATATGTGGAAAAAAAAACACATCGAGGCAGCAATTCGTTGAGAAGGAGAAGAACAACCTAACAAACACACATTTTCATTTATATAATAGTAAGTACATAATAATATATCGTTTATAAAGATAAGTTTTATAAAGATAGTATAAGTCGCCGCTTTTGATGCTTTGGGGATGCCAATTTAAATTTTCATATATTCAAACTTTTATAATAACTTTTATAGATCATATATCTCTGCATGCTGCTTTGGGAAGTTTAAGTAATTTAACAGAACTTCATATAACTTATCAGCTACGGAATATCGGTATTGAATACAGACGGGATCAGTTCCAATTTACTAATAACGATGCTAAGAATCTTGCACATGGATTAGAGAAATGTGCCCAATTGAAAAAATTAAGGTTTTAGAATTCTTATATTTTTTTCTTATATTATATCTCATATTAATTTCTCAATAACCATTATATAATTTCAGAATCACACAAACTGAGATGAATTGTCAGAGAGTCAAATATATTCTTCGCGGACTATCAGAAAATCAGAATCTTGATACTTTAGATTTTAGTCATTGTAAAATAGGTGACGAAGGCGCTTCGTCGATCGCAAAATTTATTTCCAAACATGAGAAGCTTAAGCATTTGATACTTGTTGATAATATATTTGGTACGATTTTTTTTAAATTCAATATATAGATTCAGGAACTAAAAATTAAAATTTCCAACTGATTTCAGGACCTCCAGGCATTGAAAGCATATCACAAGTGCTTATTCATTCGAGCTGTGGAATACGTTCTTTAGATTTACGGCTTAACGATCGTTTGGGTTCCGAAGGAATAGCACACGTGGCTGTCTCCATCGCTAGAGGATGCAACTTAATATCGTAATTTAACTTTAACGCCTAAGTAAATGGAAATGCATATTCTATTTTGACAGCAATCTTATTAAGACTTGTTTTTTTAGCTTGAATATTTCTGGTTGTGGAATAAAGCCCGGACCATTACAAAAAACACCAGCTGAGGTATGGTCAATGACAAGTGCTGAGTATCCTCCTACATGTGGTGACTTGTTAGCTAGAGCGATAGGATTAGTTAAAACACCATTAAGGTCGTTAGATTTAAGTGTAAATAATATTGGTTCGGTACGTAAGTATAATTATAATTGTATACTTATTTCAATAAGTATATACATATATTATCATAATTTGTAATGGGGTTAAACTATTTGCAGCCTAGCGATAGTACTTTATCAAATGCTATTTGCTTAAGTTACATAGTAGACTTAAACCTAAAACGATCCGGCATGGGATCTATGGCTATGGCTGTAGCCGAATCAGCAGCTGCAGCTCAAAGGCTTCGAAGAGAAGCTGAAAAAGGCATAAGATTCAGAAGAAGTGCTGGTAGAGTGGTACAAGCCCGAAGAATTGCGAAGGGAATGAATATAGGTAAGCTTACTTTTAACTTTGACTTATTTTATTAAGTTTAATTCACACTAACACTACTTTTGAGAATGGTTTATTATCATTATTGGTATTTTTTTAAGTGATGTCATATTATAATTGTGGTTATTGACATATTTACAGGATATATTAAGAAATAATTAAAAAAATGGATATGCCTAAATATATCCATACTCGTGATAGAAAAGTTAAATATAACATGACTAATCAATCAATCTATCAATCTAGCCGGATATCAAAAGTATTTTATCAAATGAATGATACTTAGTTGTTATATTATTTTTATAAAAAGAGCCCTCATGGCTCAACTTACATACTCATTTAGATCTGGTACATAAATTACTTGATTCTCCAGATGCAGATCCAGTTCTACTTGCTCTACAACTGTCAGCACGACCATCGATTGTATCAGTCGCCTCTGAAGATGGCACTTATAGCTTACAAACTCAACCACTACCTGTAGATTTTGGTTTCGTTCCCGCACTTAAAGTGAGTTTATTACGTATACAATTAAATAAAAATATTAAATTTCCAATTGCTTTAACATTATATCACTCATTGAACTACTATACTGTACTGTGTGTAATGTTAACATTACACCTGCCAAAACTTAAAATTAATTTTAATTACCTAGTATTAGAATAACTAATTTTGATAATTTCATTGATCATAGAGTCCTCTTCCATCTTCACGAACAACATCTGTTACTGGTCCATCTACATCGAGGCGATCCAGTCATCACATAATATTGGAGCCGGTTAAGGTTGTATCGAGTTATTGGTTAGTTTAATAAGTTTTCTGATACTAAAATTATACTCCTAAATACATTTTTTTTATTGCAGGAAGTACATAAGGCTTCATTACTGCGACGACGATCTGATGGTTCTTTAAGTCAAACTCACACGGATAACAGCCAAAGACATATTAAAATATTCATATCAAAGGCAAATGACTTTCTCGACCGATTCAACTAAGTTTAAAAGTTGTTAACTTGAGCATTATTTAATATTTCTCTAATCATTTGGATGGCACCTGTGATCTTCACAAATATTTGTTTTATTTCTCTAACTTATATAATAGATCATAAAGGAAATATGTTCTAAGGAAGACCATAGCGGAATGTGCAAAAGTGGCTGGGTTCGCTTCAGAGGATCCTTGCTCTTAGGCGAAGGCGAGTGAATTAGCCGGGAGGTTAAGAATTAAGACTGTTGTCCATATCTTAACATATATATATCGGACAGTCGATCGGCTTTCGATGCTATTATTGATCACACCTCCCAGCATCCGATCGCTTTCAGGATAAGGGTCAATATTTTTTTGCCTGTTTTCTAGCGGTGTCAGCGTAAAGTTTTTCTGGTTGCGGGGTCATGTGGGTACAGCCGTTAATGAAAGGGCCGTCAAAGTGGACAAACATCCAGCCCTGGATATTAGAACCGCAGCAGCGTACAAACTTTATTTAATTTCTCATAGAAAGAGGGTCATCAGGCAAGAAACAATTAACAAATGGAACGAAAAATACTAAAAGGAAAGTGAAAATAAATTAAAATCCCACTTCATGCCTGACGGCTCTCTTGCATACAAATATGCCAGCAGGTACTAGCCGCATGGTACTCACGCAAGTCCTAACTGGACACGGTCGCAAATGAATATATTTGTGGCGACTAATTAGCTGCACAGAATAGAGATATAATATTAGCTACGCGATGCTCCATGGTGCGTCTGTAAGGATGGAGTAGTAGAAGATGATCTCCACATATCGACAAAGTATTCTAGATTCTCAACGAAACTTTTAGATTGTGGAATAAAACACAGATAACACTGAGTTCAGAGAACCTTCGGACACAGGCAAATAGAGAGCGACCTTCGTGACATACTCTCAAAAACTTATGATTGTGTTTCGAGGTAATTTTAGAGCGGTGAAGTTGCTATGACAAATGCATTTTTGCTCGGTTCAGCGCCTTTGAGTTACCGAGATTACTAACAAAAAAAATATTAAAGTAACAATGACTTGGATTGACATCTTAAGAATGTATGTGTATACATATGTATGCAAATTTCATGTACATAAATAAAGTAAATTTTCATGTAAATAAAATTATTTTAATACATACCTTTTCATAATTATTTTCAGTAGTACTTAATAAGATAATCATCAGAGTGAATTAATGACACTAGCAGATAATATCGCGGGTACTGCCAGAGATTTTGTTGTTGTTAAATTCGAATAAATACTATTTAAAAAAATAATCTGCATGGAGTATTTCCTATCATCATCATCATCATCATCACAACCCCTTCTTTGTCCCACTGCTGGGCACGGGTCTCTCCCACAGACGCAGCTGCGGGAGGTCTAGAGCATACTCCACCACGCTGCTCCAATGCTGATTGGTGGAATTTCCTATGCATGAACCTAATGTAATAAACTAAGAAAATTATATTAAACTAGCTGACCCGGCAAACGTTGTTTTGCCATATAAATAATTTTTACTGAATATTTTGGGAGAACTTAATGTAAGTGTGTGGACTACAACTACCACTACCAATACCACTACACCTACTACTACCACTACCCCTACCACTAACACTACCCCTACCACTACCCCTACCACTACTCCTACCACTACCCCTACCTCTACCACTACCCCTACCCCTACCATTACCAATACCACTACCCCTACCCCTACCCCTACCACTAACACTACACCTACCACTACCCCTACCACTACCCCTACCACTACCCCTACCTCTACCACTACCCCTACCCCTACCACTACCATTACCAATACCACTACCCCTACCACTACCCCTACCACTACCACTACCCCTACCACTACACCTACCACTAACACTACCCCTACCACTACTACTACCCCTACATCTACCCCTACCACTACCTATCACGCACCGGCGCCATCTACTTAAAATATTGGTTTGTAGTACATGCTATGTATCAGAGATGGCGCTGTATGTGAAAAAAGATTTTTCCCGCTTTTCTGTTGAAATTTTTCCTGAATTTTCTTTGCTATAAACCTCACCGAGCCCGAGACCTTTCCAACGAATGCAAAACCGTGGAAATCGGTTCGTGCGTTCTGGAGTTATAGCGTCAGGAAGGAAAACCCGACTTATTTTTATATAGTAGATTACATAGCTGTCATTATACGTCAATTACATAGCTGTCATTTGCGTTTTGTTATTCCGAGTCTGATTCTTTTTTGTTATACCACGTTTTATAGTGACTGACGTTTCATGTCAAGTCACACGGGAACGCTGTCGAACGGGATAAAAAGTATCCTATGTCCGTCTCCTGGCTCTAAGCTACCTCCCTACCAATTTTCAGCCAAATCTGTTCTGCCGTTCTTGAGTTATAAGTGGTGTAACTAACACGACTTTCTTTTATATATATAGATTTAAGTTTGCATATTTTACTCTGTATATGTGGAAAAAAAAACACATCGAGGCAGCAATTCGTTGAGAAGGAGAAGAACAACCTAACAAACACACATTTTCATTTATATAATAGTAAGTACATAATAATATATCGTTTATAAAGATAAGTTTTATAAAGATAGTATAAGTCGCCGCTTTTGATGCTTTGGGGATGCCAATTTAAATTTTCATATATTCAAACGTCAACAAATATTTTATTTCTGTTGTCTGCTCGAGGAATTATCCGAAGTTGCTCAAGCATTTGCGTAGAAATTTTCACTAACAAAAAAATTGCTGTTTGACCAGTCATTTCGACAGCATTTTTGAATCTCTTCGTATCGAGCCGAGCATCTTAGTTTCATTCGTATTCGTTCATATTCATTCTTGTTTTTTTTTTCAATTTTGTTCTCTATGGTTCGAACAGATATTGTCTGTTGTTATTTTTACATTATTAATTGTCAAACACGCTTATGTCAGTTCAGTTCGTTCGTTCATGTCGCATCAGAATGGTAGTCCCTTCACTAGTCAGTCAGTCAGCCATGTTTAGTGTTTGAAATGGTGGTACGTAGTGATGAAAACATAAAATTTGTGGAAGTAATTGCTTAATTCAATT
Organism: Carterocephalus palaemon; assembly: GCA_944567765.1. Classification (NCBI taxonomy): domain Eukaryota; kingdom Metazoa; phylum Arthropoda; class Insecta; order Lepidoptera; family Hesperiidae; genus Carterocephalus; species Carterocephalus palaemon. The sequence goes on along the minus strand of OX155641.1, from coordinate 9,993,838 downwards.
GTTATAGACGGTGGTTGTGAATTTTCAATGTTTATATGTGAATATTGTGTCATATCGCTGCCGTCAAAATGAATTGGGGTACGGAGCTTTGGGTAAGTAATTACGACGACTTAGTCAATTGCCTACGAGTAGATGCGTAGCTTAAAATTTATTTCTCTTCTACAATAAGAGCTACGGGAAGGATATTTTTTTACAGCAATTTCATACTAAACTATAGCTTTTTGTGAACAGCTGTTGTAGGTACGGATGAATATCATAAATAAGTGACACTTGTCTTGTCGATTATGTGGATAGTTTTGTGCGCTTTGTATGAACTGTTGTACTTAATTCTGTACTACGTGTTTACATCACATAACAACCAATTATTACTGCCTAAAGAGAATGTTGAGCATAGTTTTAAACCTTGCTAATAACGCAAGAGAATTGAGGTCATATTTTTATTATTATTGATCCATCCATCCTAAATATGAAAGTTTGGAAAATTGATCTTGCCGTAATAAATATTAGTCGAGGTATTCGTAACGTCTTGTTGTAAAGGTTGTAAAACAAAAAAAAAACAAAATACAATCGCTGGTCACTTCTCAAGGTTGTCAAGGTCAGTTGATGCAAAAGCTCCTGCAACAACATACAACTTTTTTGCGTGGCGTCACATTACACCTTGTAAAATAAATAAATAAATAAATATAGTTGTGTTAACAATTCAGTAGAGTAAATTGACATTTACAGAGTCACCAAATATTGCTGACACAAAAATAGTGCTGAGACAGACTGATCTCTTCCCCAAAATATGATTTAACTATGTGAAATCATTATGTTGTGAATCTGATGAAATTAGTTTTAAACAAAAATTAAACGTATTTTATTTGTCAATTTTTATATTTTGAAAAGCTGTCATCATCATCATTTATTGTTTAAGGACTTGATAAGGAAATTATAGTTTATCTTTATTGTTATTGTCTAATAACACCTGAATATCGCTTAAATGATATATTTTGAATAACTTTTAACTAATAATAGTTGATATCTCTCTCTCGCTCTCATTGCGAAGCTTGTAAAACTGAACTCAATGGTTCTCTACTGAACTAGTACATCACTATGACTGAATGTGGTATTAGATCAGCTTACTGAACTATTTATAAAACTTTAATTCCTACTGCATTTTTTCATCCAACAGTGAGTAACATATAAAAATATAAGCCATATAAAGCCCAATGAGTACTTAAGTATGCACTCTATACTGTCACAAATGGGGTTCATGATAAAATTCTTTTCACAAGATTAAAATTATAAAATAATTTACATAACATGACTGTCACCAGAATTCACCAGTTATGTTTAGATCCCTTGTAATAGGTTATATTACATGGGATCAAATAGACCTTACACTGGGCACATGACTTGAGCTGCTACTGGTCATTTCAAGTTAGAAAATCCCAATATTGTCTGCCCTACTCTTTTTAATATTTTTTAAATGTAGCAAGTTCTTTCAACATTTACATTATGTATGTGAACATTATGTTTTTTATTTTGTAAATCATGGTACTTTTGGTTGAGTCATTACAGCATTATGATAACTCAACAGGCAGATAAGCTCAGGGTGTATGACCACAGAAATAGATATTCTTTATCACCATAATTATTTAAATACATTAGTATTATAATTGTTTAGTTATTTTGTGGTTTAATGTAATACCACAATATTAATTGATTACAGTATTAAAAATGCTTACACAAATAACTCTATCATAAATAATTTATTTAAAGTTACCACTTTAGTTTAGAATTAAAGTTACCACTGGGTGGTATGCAAATGCCAATATAAATTAATTAATGGGTCACTTCTAATCATAATCTGATTAAATATATTCTAATTATTTCTAATTCCATTAGGCATAGGAAGGAAGGCCTTTTTTTCTTACATGTACACAAAAAAAAATCAAGTCAGTAAAGCCTGTCACCGCTGGGATGCTTGTTTCGCACAGGCCAAAACTAGGCATCTGGATACACTAAAAGCAGCATCATCAGTCAATCAAGGCCTTTTTCACCTGTGACAGACGATTTAACCCGGCGAGCGCAAGGTTAGAATATGTAACACAAAGCGCGTGTGGCACACCCAGATAGTTATTGTGTGTTTTTAACACACTATAATTTTTAATACTTATTTTCTTGAATATTAATTTCAATTTCAATTTCAATTTCTTTATTTGCCATAAGTAAGGTACATAATAGGTGTTATTTATTATTTTACATATCTTCTTACTTAACCTAAAAGGCATGCAAATTTTTATACATTATTAACTAACTTCTGATTTTAAATTGGACTGCTCATCTTGTCTATTCTACCCTATCACATGAAATTACACATTTTACATTAATATTCACATCAGTATGTCAAACTTAGATTACGAAATGTCAATATGGTTCAAAAATTCTGTCAAAGTATAAAAACAATGTCGGTGTAACCAATTAAATATTTTCTTTTTGAAAAGCGTTAAGGTCAAAGATTTAATGTTGTCGGGTATCTTGTTGTATATCTTAACACACATTACATAGCAGTTCCTATAGTAGATGTTAGTATCCCCTCTTTCGTTAAGCACCAGTCTATCAGGATTTCTATTAATACGACCATATAAGCTTTTAGCTGTTATAAATTTATCTTGGTGAGTTTTGACAAAAACAGCTACTTCGTAAATGTACATGCAGGGCAGTGGAAGTATACGAAGTTCCTCAAAGAAAGGTCGGCATGATTCCCAAGGAGCAATACCGCATATAGCCCTTATACATTTTTTTTGGACAACAAAGGCGTTTTTCACATCGGTGGAATTTCCCCATAGAACAAGACCATATCGCAGGTTGGAGGCTACATATCCGTGGTAGGCCATTAAGGCGGTTTTTTTCTCTGCTGTTCTACTTAAGCGCCTAAGAACGTACACAAATTTATTAATTTTGCTGCAAACCGCTTCAACATGGGGTTTCCAGTTACAGTTGTAGTCCAGCTCTACTCCAAGAAATTTCGTGCCATTTACCTGACTTATTATTTCCCCATTGTATTGCACATTTAGACTAAGTGGTTTAACGCATTTGTTTGTGAAAGTTACACACTTAGTTTTGCTTAAGTTCACAGTTAAGTTATTTGAATCTAGCCACTCGACAATACATTTTACAGTATTATTCACGACTTCGTTATGATCCAAAGTAGTTTTTGTAGTGACATTCACTGATATGTCATCGGCAAATAAAAAACATTTGTGACCTGTAATTTTAGGTAGGTCATTAACATATATAAGAAATAAAAGCGGTCCCAATATACTGCCCTGGGGAACTCCACAGGACTTGTGCTTATAGGAAGAACAATATTGGGTAATTACTCTATTTTTATCTAAGGCGCTTATTTCTATACGTTGATATCGATTTATTAAATAGTTTTCAAGCCATTTATAAGCAGTACCCCTTATGCCGCAATTATACAACTTTGTCATCAATAATTTGTGGTCTACAAAGTCAAATGCACTTGACATGTCAAAGAATAGTGCTGTGTCAATATTCCTTTTGCTAACATTGCAACATGGCATGTTTAAGCGTGTAGTTGAGTTTGTTAACATTCAGATGAGTGTTATTTCGTACACCTAGGACAAACACGCTATGGTTTTTTATTGAATTTAAAAAGCTACTTAACGCCGTTGTAATCTTATAAGGATTAGAATCATGTTCACCAATAGAAACAATAATTTTGTCCTTTTCTTTGAAGGAGTATAGTTCACTTGTTTCGATAATTTTCTCACTGGATGCATTCGGCTTAACAAAGGAGGTAATATTATAATTGTTGTAAGATGTTGATTTTCTTGAATCTGTCAATTTTGATGCAAGTCCCACACATTGTTCTCCACCGAAAATGTATATATTTCTTTTCTTTGTGGATTGTTGAACAGTAGAATTGTCAGGCTTTCTATAAGGTTGAGCTAAAGTCGGTACGTTTTTATGACATTCTGTTATTTCTCGGTCGACCTGCGTTTCTTGATGATGTACTGTCACAGGTTTAATGTTCTTTTTGGTATATGACTGAGTTTCTTTGCTTGGTGTTGACTTTGTAGGCGATTGACCGGCATTACCATAAATTAATTTCTTCAGTAAATCTATTTTTTGTTGTTTTTCTTCTAATACTCTTTTTAGGCTGACAATCTCTTGGTTTAGGTTGCTTATTTCTTCATGAGAACTTTCTAATTGCGTAGACAATAAACTGATTTCATCTTTTAGAGTGGCAACTTGTGTACTTTCTTGAAATGTAGGTAAACTGTTACTGCTTGTGTTGAGAACTGTATCGCCGAAACTATCGTCTGCCGCAGACATTGAAAGATTTTCAGTCGAAAGACATTTTTTAGCTAATAAACGTGTTTTAGAAGGAATTATTACTTCATCGTCGGTAAGACAGGAACGTTGAGTATATTTTTTGTGTAGCTTGTTAGTTGGCTGACTTTCATTGAGCTCAATTTGTTGTGCAGGCGTTTTGCGTGTATTCCTTCTTTGTGGGGCCGGATTACTATCTACACATTCTTGACACTTCCACGATCCTTTTTGAGATTCTGTCATGAGGGTGAAGTATTTCTTGGTCACTTTTGTAGATTTGAGATCATACGATAGATTACAAATGTGGCATTGTAGATATTCTTTTTGTGATTTTTTTAAATCCTTATTAGCGCTTGATGGTTGGTTTTTGTTGGTAGGCATTTTACTGTTTGAAATGTATATTTTTCTAGAATCTTATAAATTTTACCTTAATAACAATTATTGTGGTATAAAATTTTGTTTTTACAAATTTTGTTTTTACGAAAAAATCTTTCGGTGGGATTTGATCTCGCTTCTGAGGCGTTGCAGCGGCGTGTGATGCCTCTACACCACGGCCTACTTAATAATATGGATGAAATTTTTGTACTGTTTTATTCTGTAACTTCATTGCCTTTGTTAACGTGTTGTAATTAGCTTCGTCATCTATCGTATTCGTCGCCGTTTGATGAAACATTCACTGTACGCGACACTAACTTAATTTTTCACTTGTCACTGAGTGTTTATTTGTTTATTTTTACTAGTAATATAGGAAATAGTATCGTTACGTTATCGTTCGTGCACAATGTTGCGATGAATCATAGGTCACGGCACTCACTAGTCACGACGACTTTTTGAACTGGATCAACGTTTTATAAAGTTGCTATTTTGGAAATGTTTCACAATTCTTGACGTTATTTAAAGTTTTTGCCGGTACACTTTGTCACTTGTTAGATTTTCTTTAGAAATAATATAGTTATTTGGATAATTAATCACTATTTACGTATATAATGATTTTAAAACACAGAGCTAACATCTTTGCGTGCGTATTCAATCCGCGCGCGCCTGATATTTACTTCTATTATGAACTAATTTAAGGGTGAAATAAAAAGAATAATTTGTTATTGTTATTTATTTATGAAATTAACAAAATTAACAATTTTCACTTACACTTATTAGTTATGGCACATGTTTATCTCTTTTTGTCAAAAATATAAAAACTAAAACAACATAAAGTATTTTTTCTTGTAATAGACTAAATATAAAAGCAAAATAATACATACACTGCATCATAAAACTAATAAAAAAATACTTATTCATCTGGTGATCTTGTGCAGTTTTCACAGACGAAAATGGCATGTTCCATACATAGATAACGGCTGCACTGGTAGCAAACGTATTTTGTCTTGCAGTCTTTCTTTGTAGGAAATATTTCACATCTCTTTATAGATCATCATCATTCAACTCCTGCTCTGTCTCACTTTCAAAGGTTCTTACACAATATTATCAATATTATCTTGGTCACTACCAGATTCGTCATAAGAACTGGCTTCAGCTTCTTCAAAAAGACGTAATAACCTATTTTGGGTGTCTTCGTACGACATCCTAGACTTTTATCCTGAAAATAAACTAAAACAATGCACAAAATAATAAAAATAAAATAAAATGTGTTTGTTCAAAATCGTTCCAAGTAGCGTAATGTGGGTTTCACGCACCCGCTGACAGCTTCAAACTCATCCACATCATTCGCCGGGTGGCGGTCGACCACCGCAGTGGCAGTCGACGCTTCCGTACCTCCCCCCGCGCAGCTACTCAGGCGCGCGAAGAGTAATACCAATTCGCTATTAAAATATTAATCGATCTTTCTAGGTCTGGGTGTACCACACCCAACCTTACGCTCGCCGGGTTAAGCAGCATATTTCCCTTGATTTATGGTTAATATGATATTTCTGTCTAATTTGATAGTAATTTTGTAATAATTTTATAAATCCTTACTAATATATATATATATATATAAATAGTAATGTGAGTTGGTCCTTTTTTGTGCTTTAACAGAATGATGTAATTATGTAAGTTTTCATAGATGTAGGTGTAAACGGCTAGGAGAGTTACTGAGGATACTTTTTATCACAGAAATTTGCTTTTTTTCGAGGGTAGGTGGTTAATCTGTCAACAAGTGTTTTTAATATGTCTGCAATTATATATTAGGGAAATTAATTTAGAACTACTAGAAAGTGTTAATCAGTGCCGAAAATGGATTCTATTTTTGTGTTCTACCATTAGAATAATAAACTTTCATGTGATTTAAGTATACTCCATATTTGCACCACCCACACCCTCACCATAACCTCTTCAGTGTTCAGAAGTTTATAACCTTACTCTCATACTTACAATTTAATAGAAGATGGCCACTGTGGCTGATATTGTGAGCACCCAGAGGCAATTGGAGCAAGATTGGACCAAGAAACTGGCGGATTTTGAAGAACGTCTCAAATCTGAAAAATTGGCTGCAGCTGGAAGCGATGGTAGCCCTAACTTGGAGCAACTAAGCTCTGACTTTTACACATTCAGAGATTTCACCTCGCAGATGCTGAGAACCCTCCAGCAACAGGTCCTCCTTTGTGCAAGGTCCTTGGACACTTTGGATATGAGGCAACGTAGAAAGATTCTTTTGTTAAATGGTATCCAAGAAAATGATAAATCCGACTTAGAAAACATAGTATTAGATCTGCTTAAAAACAAAATGGAGGTTGCAGATATAACTAGTGATTCTTTAAAGCGCTGCCACCGTTTGGGTGTTACCAGTGGATCCAGCCCCCGACCAGTATTAATTCACTTTGCTGAGCACCACATCAAATCAAGAGTCTGGAGTGCGAAGGCTAAACTGAAAGGTACCTCTTTTACCTTGACAGAGTTCTTAACAAAGCCCCGGCAGTTACTCTATAAGCAAGCTAGAGGGTACTTTGGAGTACGGAAAGTATGGACTCTTGACGGCACAATTTACATCAAAACCCCTGATGGAGACAGACAAAAGCTACAAACAGAGGAAGATTTCGAAGTGATTAGGAGTAAATACCCCCCTGCCAGCGATGTGACGCCTGCCGGTGTGTCAGTAGCTCCCCAGGCCAATATTCCATCATCAAGTAGCCGTCCCCATAGTGCTCAGAACAAGCTAACTGGTGTGGCAGCCGCAGCACAACAAAAGAACCCTAAGCGGCCTCGACGTGATACATCTAGGAAGTGAGCTCGAAAGTATATTTTTCCAGGGAACTAACGAAAGCTCAGTCTGTACTGTATTTGCATGAATATGTCTTTAATTAAGCTAATTTATCTTACACACGCAAACATACACACAACTCCAGATAATCCTTGTATACCTACGTACATGTAGGTAGTATTATTTTTCACCTTCTCAGCATATTTTACCTTGTTGCTATTGTTTATATACCCCACAGATTAGTATATTACTTTGTTTTGATTCATAAAATAACTTGTTTTGTTTGATTGCTGTCAAATTATATTGCAGCCACAGACCACAGAGTACATCACAGACTAGGTTGATGTAGCATAGATATTTTTTATTTTTATGTTATGGTCCTACATTAGTACATTACCTACTTCATTAATGCACAGAGTACTATGTTAAATTCAGAATTATTAATGTAAGTTTGGTAATAAGCAGTTTTTTTTTAGGTTTATATGTAATTTACATTTCTGAAAACATGTTGATAACATTGCAGGTTGTTTTTAATTACGTCACTTGCTCTAATATTTACTTTTGTATTTGATTTATGAATTACGTTTGCTGCGGCCGGAGGTTCCAGGAAAACCAAAATTACTTTAAAAACTACTTTAATTAAAATAAATTACAATTTGAACTTAATAATTAGCTTAAGCGATTCCTATCGATGTTGGATAAAGAATGCTTCCCTACTCGAATAGTAGTGTATTTATAGTATCAAGAGACGTCGCGATTGATGAATTACATAATTAGGACAAATATGTTTAGATCAAAAACTGGTGTGGCGGCATCAGCATTCTTCGTGATCTGCGTCAATGTTGAACTGCAAAAGTAGACCAAATACGTTGCTGAATTGCATATTAGTGTTCTACAAACTATATCGACGGTGTCAGCGCTCTTCGTTAGGGTTCCGCTACGTGATACGTAATTCCTCCACCCCGAGAACGGCAACTATTTTAGAATGTCAAGAGAAAATGTTGCCGGCATCTGTTCAGCTTTCTCTTTTTTTCTCTTCCCTTGGGGTTGACTCCTTCGGTCGCTGGCTGTAATCCTTTTCCTTCATGCAGCGGATCCAGGGATTGTATCTTCGTAACGCGAAGACGACGATCACCATACCTCCAATTGGTAGAAGTAGTGAGTTGTACTCTCGTTTGATGTGGAAAGGAGAGTACGTAGTGTTGGTCAACGAGTTTCTCCATCGCTTCTCTTTTCAATGTAACTGTAGTAAGTTGACAGGACTCCTTCAGTGCTTGATTTGTGATTACTTCTTGGATGTAGTCACTTTTGATACGGACCTGAAGGGTTATTCTTCATCGCAGAAATACCAGTTATTCAACTTCGGACATTCTGTCTCTATGTACACGAATAATTTCTCGTAAGTTGCTATGAAAGGAGAGGGAGGGATGAGGGCTTGGTTATCTTTCTTTGGTGCTACACATATTTTTTTTACAGTTCGAAATTATTTCTAGAGGTTATTGGAAATTTGGAGTTCTTAATATAATAATATGAACCAGGTTTTAAACTACCATAATATACACTACATTCTAAATTGGGTACATAATCTTAAGTTCATTTTAATATTTCTATATCTATTGTATTTTTTAGCATCATTCTAATCGAGATTGCCGGTTATACTTTTTATGACCGATAATAAACTATGTACAACACCTCTTTTAGCCTGGATTGGCTATAGTGTTAGTGGGATCCTGTAACAAATTAGCAGTTTTATGGCTACGTTTCAGTCGTGATTTGGCAACGGGTCCGCGTTTTTTAGAAGTATAGATATGTATAGGTAAGTTGGCGAGAACAGTGTCTTGAGTGTAACGGGGTGCTGTTTTCTGTCGGTGAAATTTGTTGAGGGGCTCGTTTGTAATAGGGATTTCTAATATTTGATTTTCATTGCTGGTGTGTACGGTTTCGGTCGAAGAGTCAACTCGGGTACGCAAACATTCAGTCGGGTTTCCTAATAAGGAACTTATTTCGTCAGTCTTTTTAAATAAAGTATTAGTATCCTCATTATATAATTCTATTCGCGAGAGAGCGTCTGCATTCGCATTACTTTTGCCTTTCTTATACAGAACTGTAAAATCGTATTCACTTAGTTTCAGCCTCCAACGTGTAAGACGGGAATTAGACTCCTTTAAGTTCATTATCCACTGTAACGGTTTATGATCACTTATAACCTTAAATTTTCTACCAAAAAGATACGGTCTAAAATACTTAGTTGCCCATACTATGGCGAGGAGTTCCTTCTCGATCGTGCTGTAATTTATCTCACTCTCATTGAGTGTGCGAGAGGCGTAACAGACGGGTTTGTCCGAGCCTATTGGACCTTGCGATAGTATGGCTCCTATGGCTACGTTAGAAGCATCTGTTGTTAGATTGAACTCTTTAGAAAAATCTGGGTACTGTAAGATAGGATCGTTAGTTAGAAGTGTTTTACATTTTTCGAAACAGTTAACGTATTCAGTATCAAGAGTAATTTTTCTTCCTTTCTTGAGACATTGGGTCAAGGGCTTAGTAATACGAGCGAAGTCTGGAATGAATTTTCGGTAGTAACCGAGAAGTCCTAGAAACTGTTTAATTTCCTTTGGTGTTTTAGGAATAGGGTATTTTTCTATTGCTGATATTTTATCTGGATTTGGCTTTACACCATCCTTGCTAATGAGATGACCGAGGTAAGCTGTTTCACGCTTAAGAAACTCAGACTTGTCCATCTGGATCTTAAAGTTGGACTCTCTCAATCTCTGAAATACTTTCTCTAGGTTGATCATATGCTCTTGGAGTGAAGTACTGAAAACGATTATATCATCTAGATATACTAAACATATATCGTTCTGTAGACCTCTGAGGACGTTGTCCATTACACGCTGGAAGGTGCTGGGCGAATTCTTCAACCCTACTGGCATTCTAAGGAACTCAAAATGGCCGTGCTCTACGTTAAAAGCGGTCTTAGAAATGTCCTGGGGATCCATTTCTACTTGGTAAAAGCCGTTCGTCAGATCTAGAGTAGTAAAGTACTGACACCTCCCTAGCTTGTCGAGGACGTCACTTATGTTGGGGATAGGGTATCTGTCATCTATCGTCTTCTCGTTGAGTTTACGAAAATCAACCACAAGACGCCATTTTTGTTTGCCGGATGAGTCTAATTTTTTGGGTACGACCCAAATTGGTGAACTCCATGCAGAGTCGGATGGTCTTATTATACCCTGTTCTAGCATTTTCGTAATCTGATCCCTCACCTCTTGTCGGTGAACAAATGGATACCTATAGTTTTTACTATACACAGGAACTTCATCCTTGGTCCTAATGCGGTGTTTTATTTTGTTAGTGAACGTTAAAGGTTCGCCTTCAATATAAAATACGTCGGCGTAACGAGAGCAAAGGGTGGTAAGGTTAACCTTTTCCTCTTCGTTTAAATGTTCTAATCGCAACCGCGACACTACGTTTTGCGCGCGCGAATTTAGCTGATCAGTGCGTATGCACTCGGTATTAAATAATTCCGCGTGTGCCGGCCGATCGAGAGAGAATATTATGTCGTTAGGTGTTGGGTTCTCGACTTCAATGTAACCGCGCTGATTAATAACGGTGGTAATACATTCATGTATAATGCAATTACATATTATTTGTTCTCCAATGAATACATCGCCGTCGGTTGTATTAATGGGTACGCGGATAGCTTTCGAAGTTCCGGCAGGTATAATATCTTCATATAAATTAACATTACGCGAGTTGTACATTTTAATAGGATTCGACGCTGAGTGTGTGAATAGCTGTCTCTCCTTCAGATCTATACGGGCTTCCCATTTACCTAACAAATCTAAACCTATAAGCCCGTCGAAATAGTCATGGAAACGGTACAAGAATAATTTTATATTATCTGGGTCATTAAATTCAGCAAAGCATGGTAATGTTATAGAATAATTATTTCTACTGGTTGCATGTACGTTTGTTACCTCAAACGGGTCGTAATTAAGGGGAAAATTACCAAAATACTTCGCAACAGCTTCGGGGTTAATAAAGGATTGGTTGGCACCGGTATCTATTAAAAATTTTAATGGAGGGTTATTTATCTGTATGTACGGTAGTTGCCTTTGTGTTTGCAGGTTTAATTCTATCCTGGTTTTTGTGTAATCCACCTGGAAATCCTGATTTTCGCTATTGTCTCCTACCTGAGGCGTGTCTTCGTTACGTAAAGGATAATCGTCAGATATATAATACGCGGTGTCATAAGCATAGTCAGGGGCATAGTTAGTAGTGTAGTAGGTATTGTCATTGTAAAAGTAGGTCGGTTCTTGGTAATAGTCATATGGGCGGTAATATGATTCGTCGTACGCAGCACATTCGTTAACATTCATTTCGCGAGTTTTAAAATAATTACTTGGAGGAGGGTTTCCTGACCTTCTCCAATCATGACCTGACGTCATAGGAGGAAGCGGTTTAGGAGTAAATCTCTGTACACCGCTCATAGGCTGGGGGTTCTGGCCTTGAGGTGGATTGTGGCGAGGTGGTAATCTAAATACATTACTGCGGGGATTATAGTTCGGGGGCGGTGCACCGAATACTCTTTGGGTGTGCGTGGGCATGCGGTTATGCTGTATAGCCTCGTTAAATTTAAATGGCTGAGGCGGAGGCCTCATGGGTTGGTGCCCTATTGGTACCGGCCAGTTGGATGTAGGAACATGGGGTCGCTGTGGGACTATGGATGGTGGATGATGGGGTACCTTGGGGGTCGCTATATTCTTTTGTGGTTCTTTACGTTGCTGTAAGTACAGTACGTTCAGCTCCTCCTGAACGTACTCGAGAGCCTTCTCGATAGTATCGGGGCGCATGCAACGTATACGTGACCCAAGGGGTTCTTTAAGGCCACGAACAAATGCCTGCATGGTAACCCTTTTATACAAGTCGCGTTTTGCAGTAACAGTAGTAGGTACGGTCTCGTGTAAAGTCACATAAGTCATAAGTGTACTAAATAGGGTCTGGCAGTGTTCATAGAAGTCTTGGGGAGATTTATTACCTTGAGTGGCTAAGGAGAGGTCATTGTATAAAGTTATTTCATCACGTTGGTCAGAAAAATTATTAATTAAAGTTTTACGAATACCTGCCCAACTGTCAGGAATTCCATTTGAATTTAAAGTACAAGCGGCAGTCCCTGTTATTTTATTAAGTATTCCGTTCAATACGCAACAATTAGAAAATTCGGAACCTTTTTCCGTACTTAGATACTTAGCAGCTAATTGATCGCATATACTTATAAACCTAGTTAGCACATTTGGATTTCCATCAAAATCCGGGACAAGGCGGAGTGCCTTAAAAATAGTGTCCGGGTCGTGTGCCATCGTATGTGACTCTAAGCACTCTAAACTAATATCTGATTGATTAAATAACTCTAAATCTATATTCCTATTACTATCGATATCCCAGTGAGTCTGACGGAATTCAGACCCCTGGGCCCTATCCGATCTAGGGTGGAAAATGTTGGAAAATTACAGGAGTAACGGGAAGCAACACGAGAACAATTCAAGTGCACTTACAGGGTTTTCATTTCTGGCCTTCTGGATGCTTCAATGTCTGGATGCTCTTCCGGTTGTCTGCAGCAGGTCCGTAGGTTTTGGATAACTCGACGACGGGGCTGGACAGCCTCCCAGGCGACTCACGACGTGGTTTCCGAATTGTGGGTCCCTAGCTATCGTGAACCGGCCCGCGAATTATCCTACCGACTGCGCCAATTACGTTTGCTGCGGCCGGAGGTTCCAGGAAAACCAAAATTACTTTAAAAACTACTTTAATTAAAATAAATTACAATTTGAACTTAATAATTAGCTTAAGCGATTCCTATCGATGTTGGATAAAGAATGCTTCCCTACTCGAATAGTAGTGTATTTATAGTATCAAGAGACGTCGCGATTGATGAATTACATAATTAGGACAAATATGTTTAGATCAAAAACTGGTGTGGCGGCATCAGCATTCTTCGTGATCTGCGTCAATGTTGAACTGCAAAAGTAGACCAAATACGTTGCTGAATTGCATATTAGTGTTCTACAAACTATATCGACGGTGTCAGCGCTCTTCGTTAGGGTTCCGCTACGTGATACGTAATTTATGTGCATTTCTTGTGTTTGTATTTTTTTTTTTTTTTTGATACTTAATTTGTTATTTTTTAGTTTTTTAAACTTGTTTTTTTTTTTATATATAAGTAAGTTAAAAATATATGTAGGTTAGTTGTAGGACCCGTTCTATTCATTTTATGGCAAATCTATGAGGTAAACAGAGTAAGAACTTATACGTGAATTTTTGGGCCTCTAGATACTTGAACTCAGTGACCCATGCAATCTTTGGTGTAAAAAATGTTTGTTTTTATTTTTATTTAGAATGTAGTCTCCACTCGTTATGTATTCTTTTCATATTTAGTTGCTTACAATAATATTCTTTTTTAGTATTTAATATACATAATATAGTTAGAGACACACTCTTAATTCTTACAAGATATGTGAGCAATTCGTTTATAATAGAAATTCTTACTAAGAATAATTTCGATAATTTGTGCTTAGTAATAGTTGTGTGTTGTGTATAACGGAAAGACTGTAACCTTATCAAAAGTTTTCCGTTAGCCTCTGCTTGTATTTCCCTGAAGTTGTTAGATTTAACTTATACTTATAACTATTAATTATTACCACGAGGCCATGTAAACAGTTAACCCAAGGGTTGGTGCATAGGAGTATTTTAATGGCGAAAACCTTTTTATTATTATTATTTGTTAGGTACCTAAGTTATTACTCATTATTATTATTCATTTATTTGTATTCATTTATTATTATATCTATTTATCTACATTATAACCATAATTATTTTTATCTATGTTGAAGTCAATGTCTGATAGCTCAGATGACTCTTTTTATTCTATTCATGATTCTGATTGTGACGGCTCATATTGCTCGTGTGACAGCGATAATGATAGCTCTCCACACAAATTACTATCGCATATTTTTGATAAAGCTAGTAAGCAGTTTAATGTATGCCATCTGAATGCACAAAGCTTGCCTAGTCACTTTAGTGAAATTGAAACTGTTTTTACAGGCCAGAATATTCACGCCATTCTCATATCAGAGAGTTGGTTGAAACCTTCGTTACCCTCGACGCAATATCCACTCCAGGGCTATGTGCTTATTAGACTGGACCGGACTTTAAAGAGAGCAGGTGGTGTTGCCATCTATTTGCGTGCAGACATCCCGTTTAAGGTAGTTCTGTCGTCGCCTTCTGCATACTCTGCGTCCGCGGAGTACTTATTTTTAGAACTTGATGTCAAAGGTAATAAGATGCTTCTTGGGGTAGTCTACTGTCCACCCTCCACAGATTATTTTGCCTCTTTAGAATCTGCATTTGATCACATAGGCTCTGAGTACACGCATTACATGATTATGGGAGATTTCAACACTGACTTGCTTAAAAGTTCCCATCGCCGGACTAAGCTTCAAAACATCATTGAATCCGTAAACATGTCTATTCTTCCGTTAACTGCCACTCATCATAATATCGATACAGATGACACCTGGATCGACTTAATTGTCACAGGGTCTTCAGATCATGTTAGCAGTCATGGACAACTAACAGCCCCAGGGTTTTCTCGACATGACATCATATATGCCTCGTACAAAATTCGACCATCTAAATATACCGCGGGTACACTTAAGCTTCGAAATTATGCACGCATGAACACAGAAGACCTCCGCAGCGATGCCAGGAACTTGGACTTTACCTCACTTATGTCAGCGTCTACGGTGGACGATAAAGTTTCTCACCTTAATAATATTATATTGAAGCTGTACGACGCTCATGCTCCCAAGCATGAAATCAGACTCAGGCGTACCCCGGCTCCTTGGATAACCAAAGGAGTACGTATGGCTATGTCTAAGCGAAATCGAGCCTTTAGGAAGTTTAAAAGAGATCGCACTGAACAGAACTGGACTGATTTTAAGCTTGCTAGGAACCGGTGCAACCAGATGGTACGAGCTGCCAAGCGCCGTTACATCCATAACAATATTACATTGTCTTCGCCTGCCAATACATGGAAATTTCTTAAATCTCTTGGTATTTGCAAATCGAAGACAATGGAATATTCTCTCTCATTCAATCTGGACGATTTAAATGATCATTTCTCCTCTGCTACCACTTTGGACCCGAGTATTCGTTTGAACACAATGGCTTCCATTGCTTCTATGCCGTCTCTTAACATCCCTGTCTTTCATTTTAATACTATTACCGAAGATGAGATTAAAAAATATTTCTTTAGTATTAATTCGAAGGCTGTGGGTTTCGATGAAGTTAGCAGAACCATGATTTCCACAATTTTAGATTATTTGCTTCCATCTATTACGCATATCATTAATTTTTCCTTACAATCAGGTCAATATCCATCTATGTGGAAAAAAGCCTATGTGCGACCCCTTCCAAAAATCCCTAGCCCGTTACAACCTAATCACTTCCGTCCTATTTCTGTCTTACCCTTCCTCTCAAAGATTCTAGAGGCCTGTGTACATAAGCAAGTCTCCAAATTTTTCACTGAACATAACCTTCTCGATTCATATCAATCTGGGTTTCGATCAGGTCACAGCACTACCACCGCTCTCATTAAAGTCACTGATGACTTTAGATTCGCAATGGATCAACAAAAGGTCACGGTGGTAGTGCTTGTCGACTTTTCTAATGCTTTTAACACAGTAGACCTCGACATCCTTCTTTCTTTGCTCGGACATTACAGGTTCTCACCCATGGCCCTAAATTGGTTTGGCTCGTATCTCCGCGGTCGTCAACAATCTGTTCGCGTAGGAGACAATTCGTCTAAGTGGGCTGACCTATCATCGGGGGTACCACAGGGCGGCATACTCTCCCCGATAATGTTTTCCATTTTTATAAACTCTATTTCTACCTTATTGAATTGCTCGTACCATCTGTATGCAGATGACCTACAGCTTTACGTGGACACCAAGGCAGATGATATGATCAGCGCGATTTCTAGGCTTAACATGGACCTTGCGGCTATTAGTAGTTGGTCTAATAGGTTTGGGGTTAGTGTTAACCCTGCGAAGTGCCAAGCTATGATAGTGGGCAGTTCAAGATTCCTTGCTAAAATTGACATGGCCAATCTTTCACCGGTAACCTATAATGGTATCGGGATTCCATGGTGTAATACCATTAAAAATCTCGGACTTATAATCGATCCCACACTTAGCTGGCGTCCACATATAACTGAGATTTGCCGTAAGGTGAATAGTTCGCTTCAATCTCTGTACCGCCTTAAAAATTTTATTCCTCTTAAGACCCGTCTAATGTTGATTCAGACGTTGATAATTCCCATAATCGATTATGCTGATGTGTGTTACTCCGACCTTTCTCAAGAACTTCTGAATAAACTGGAGCGCCTTCTCAATAATTGTATCAGATACATCTTCGGCTTACGTAAGTTTGACCACATTTCCCAGTATCGTTCCCAACTTAAATGGCTGACTATTCGACAAAGGCGAAATTCCAGGATTCTCCAAGCGTTATTCTCAATTCTGAATGACGCAACTTCTCCAAATTATCTAAAGGAAAAATTTCAGTTACGCTGTTGTACACATGACAGGGAACTACGTTCTTCTAGTATATTAACTCTAAGTTTTCCATCCCATAGTACGGGCTTCTTCCATAAATCGTTCACCGTGCAGTCTATACTACTCTGGAACTCGTTGCCTGAAGACATCAGAAGAACATCCACCAAAAGCTCATTCAAACGTAAAGTCCGCCAGTACCTTCTAACCACAGCCTAGCATTCGGAATCATACTTATATATATTTCATATATATATATATATATATGTATATGTATACTATTTATGTATTCTATGTATATTTTGTATGTATGTATTTTATGTTATATGTTACATTACGTGTATATTTATTATGTATATATATTTTATAAAATTAATAGTTTTTTTTTCGTTTTTTACTTTTAATTTATAAACCTGCCTCATCTTCTCACCATCGCCAAGGGTTGACTGGTAGAGAATGCCGTCAGGCATTATGTCCGCCCTTTGTAGTCTTTTTGACTCAATAAAGGTTAAAATAAATAAATAAATAAAAATTGCAGGGTTCCCGTGAAATAGAGGAAACACTGAAATAATTTTTATTTTTAATTCATTAAGAATTAACTAGACATCTTTTTTTAATCGATTGGTGAATCTCAGATTAGTTATGATTGGTTTAACTGCGGGAGAAGCTAGATTTTGATGATTGTTTGTTTGTACACAAAAATAGAGGGAGACATAAATTATGTAAAATACTGTATCACACAATATTTTTAGATGCTAATAATAATATATTGTTTTACGTTTTAATTTTTCTAGTTTTGCTTAAAGATGTTTTAAGAAAATAAGTTGGTCAGATTGTTTCTATCCTCCAGTTTGTTTGGATTATCAGAAGCAGGGCTGTAACTAATTTCACCTTTTGTAAAGTTAAGTAAGGCTTAGTGAGCTGGTTATTAATAATTTTAATTATGTAAAGCAGATAGATCGCTTCCGCGGGCCGCTATTCAAGTGCGGTCGAAGGTGCGCTTGTTGATTCAGATGTTTATTTATGCAATAGGCAACTCTTTGCTGCTACGGTTAAAAACAGACTCGTTCGACCATAGTTACGTCTTCCATTGTGCTTTGCCATTATTACGAAGCGTCTGTACGTCGATTGGTCATTGTCCAATTATCAGCTGGATCTAGCCTTCTCGATGCAGTACCTACCTTTCCGTTGAATGAAATAAAAATCTGAATACCGCTGAGTCCGTATTTTATTTTTAGATGCGGCTGAAACATCGTATCGTAGATTTCGAGTGATTCAGTTCAATGGCCGCTGTAAACACAACTTACTCGAATGCACATGAACATTTCACTTGGTAGTCTCTAGCTAAAAGTATGAGTGGTCAGCGTTGGCAAGATGCAAGGCCGATAGCGACGGCGCGGCCCGCATTCCGCGCTCGCTCGCCACTTGCCGGTTGAGAAATGGCCCATTTGATGTACCTGCGTTGAGTACACCTCTCAAAACATAATTCTCCGTCATGTCATTTGCATATTCTGCAATTACAGCCTGATACATTAAAACCGGCGTTAATAGCAGACTTCAAGTGATGTTTTCCCGTTTTCTCACTTGCCACGTTAAAATGTTGCTAGGGAGACAAATAGAACCTGTAATATATATGCCGGGATGATAATAATTATGTTTGGAGCCTTAACGGCGACGACGACAATCAGAACTGGACTAGAAGACTTTAACTGTCAAATGCGGCAGGTTCGATGATTGTTTGTTTGTGCACAATAAACACACAACAAAACTGTTGCACAGATCAAACTGTCTGAGCACGTAAGAGCAGGTGTCGCACAATTGAATTATCACGGGTCCGTGAACTACTTAGCCTAAGCGTTTTGTAACCGCGACCTGGATTCGCGCCATACTCGAATAGATACCTTGATTGTCATTGCTACCATTTCACTTCAGCGAGTCCAACTTTTCAGACTGTGGTACTGTAGATTGTCGGATTGTTGGAAATGAAAAAGGTTTTCCTTCTTTTTCATATGATAATGGATCTATTGGAATTGGAACAACCTCAATTTTCTACACTATCACTAATTCTACCCACCTCTCTTCACATCAACGCTTCACTTACTCTCGGCTCCTTGCCATAAATTCTTCTAATTTTTATTTTTTGTTTATTTAATTTTTATAAGGCTTCATTCCACCTCGGGGACCACAGAGACTCGTCGGATTGCTAATCACGCAGGCTAGCTCGCCCAACGTCGAAGCAATATCACCTTGTGTTCACTAACACTGCTTGATTTGAACCAAACCAGCCCTTTGACCCGTATATCTCTTGAGCAGAATTATTTACAGGCTTTCCTCTTTGGTCTGGCTTTTTTTTATGTAAAAAAGGAAAGTGTTAAGCTACTAAACTGATTTTCGATGCTACTTAAGGTCCTTACATTTTTTTAGTCAGTGAATGTTTTTTGAATGAACACATTTTATGATTGGTTGTACAGGACTGAAAGAAACACCTGCTAGCATGGTTTTGATTAATAATTATTTAATAAGTATGTATTGCTAATAACGCACAACTTTCTAAATATTTTCGTGTTAGGTTGTTACTTTATTTATTTATGATTTCATACCTCTACAATTGAAATTTCGTATAAATTCTAAATTAAGTTCTTAAACATAAATCGTTATCTATTACTCTCATCATAGCCATTAATTTTTTTTCGCATAAAGTAAATCATTTGTTAAATTTCATAACGAGTTCAGTAAATGCATAAATAATGCGCTATTGTCAGCTCATAACTACCAGTCATAGCTTACCTAATGTTTTCGATATTTTATGTCACGTGTACTTATAGTTAAGTCATTTGTGCGAGCGACTAATAGAACGCCTAATTTAAATGTTCATCTGAGAATATGACTACGTTTATAAATCCTATAAAATAATTATTAAAAATTGCATTTACCTGCTCCTTTTTTCTTGTAACTTCGTTTGCTTGGTACGAACAGTTGAATAGGGAATAGGATCTTGAAACACGGAGGATAAAAGAAAATATATAATAGTTATATCTAGTTATACTCGTAGATATATGAGATACGAAGATGATAGTGCACTTTTTAATATTGTAATTTTATTCTGTGATGGAAATAAATTCTTAAGTTTTAATCGTGACGTCACCTAATTATTATCCACTGTACAGTATTAAGGCATCATGATGATGTAATTACAGAATTACAGCTTAAAGTAGGTAGTCGTTTAAGGCAACAGGGTAAATGGTTAATCCATTTATAGCTTCAACTCGTCTCGTTAAACCTATCGTTTACCTGGTTGCTATTTTTAGTAATTTGTTCCATCTTCGTTTGTTCATATTTCATTAATATTGTTTAAGAGTTATAGCATTCTAAACTCTATTCCATAAAGACGTAGGTACTCAATATAGGATTACTAACTCTTAGTTTCGTCGTTTAATAAAACTTCGATTAAATCTATCTATCTATATATTAAAACTCTAACGAGTCCATGTCTGTGTCTGTACATTGAATAAATCTTGAAATAAAAACTATCAGGGGATGATGAGTCGATAGAGATTCAGATATTTTTTTTCAAACAAAAAAAACTTTCTGTCCCTACGTACGCGATGGATTCAAAAACTACCTAACCAATTTTAATGAAACATGGTGAAACATGCACTGAATCTTTGAGACGGATCAAATATATTAGACATCCCATTAGTCCCATACGGGATGGAAGTTTGTTTGAATCATATTTGTAGTATAAATCATAAATTTTATTATGTAAAAGTTTCATGGTAGTATTACCAAACAACTTACTTGTATGCGATCAGCATTTAGCTCGTATGTCCTAACCTACCTACTCGGGTTAATTTACATTTTATGGAATGCATAGAACTGCATGTTGACCTTGCACTATTTCATTTATTGGTTTATTCTTTCATGAATAGGCATCGTTGCTCAAACAAACCATTGATTTTCTAAGTTGTTTGGTTTGTAGGTACTTTCAGCTTTAATGCAGTTGATAGGTCGGTTAAGTCGGTTTCTATTCTATCTAATCTACTATCTGTTGAATAGCGACATTAGGGTTCAATTTACTACCTATTGGGAATATTTTTAACTATAATTTAATTGAAGCTAATTTACTCTACTAAAAAACGAGTACTTACACAGATATTGATCCCACTCATCTCTCTGTATTCCACGATCATGTGTAAACTGTATTTTAATTTAAAGGTATTTTGATTTATTTTTTACTTAAAATTACATACCAATTTTGCCTTCAAAGATTTCTACACTGTTATTGCAAAACAGAATATTTGAGATACTGTTGCAAGCTTTTTAAATGTGATGGTCTAATTTTCTAGCTCATGGATGGCGTAAGTTTCAAATCGTCGTGTATAAATTTATAGGTATGTATGTACTCTAAATATTTAATACCACATGCAGACCTAACAAGTTCAATGAACTTATAATTACTTAATAGATTGGCTATAGGCTCAAGTAGCATTTCATTTTGCCAATGCCATTTTGAGTCTTTGCTCTCCTTTCCTCCTACATGGACTAACCAGTAAAAGCGTAACCTGGAAGTAATATGTACGTCAAGACAGACAAGAATTCAGTCTTGCAGCTGAATAATCTATAACTCGTAGTGAGATACTGCAGCAGCATCTAATGCTGAATCACAATAAAATTATATGTAGTTATTCATAATAGTTATGTAAAGAATGAAGTACATACTACAATCTACAACGAAACCTTTTTAACGGAACATCAATTGGAATCTAGCTCTAAATCTTCGTCGGTTGGTGATGTCATCGCCGCGCATATAAAAATTGTTTTGATGTTCAATACTTATAATAGTTATTGTCGTATCGTATAGACTGCCTATCCTAGTCCTCATACAATGTATTACGTGCCATATGCCTCACATTTCACTTAATGCCTCACAATGAAATAATATATGGTGTGGAATATGTAATCCTATACACTTGGGAGCTTTAATAGTGTGATTTTAATCTAAATATAAAATACTTGGTCCTGAATCACATTGAAAGTAAAAATTTAGGCTATTATTAGTTTAAAAAAAGATTTCACCTTTTTAAAAGCTTTTATTTAACTTCACTCGTATGGATCTATGTAGGTATGTAGATATGTATGTATGTCCTGGAATCTTGCAATCAATATTTCACCCACTTCCACTGAAGCTATCGAGCTGAAATTCGGCACACATAATATTTGGTTCCGATGACAATGCACGAAAATAAAATAAAAGTTATAAAAAGCTTTTTTTTAAAAACTTTTTTTAATAATTCAATTTTAAATTCCACCCCTAAGTGGTTTAAACTTGGGGTTCAATGTTTAGATAGTTGTACGGTCTTAACTGCTGGGCCTTCAAATATGAAAAGTTGACACTAGAGTCCTTTTATGTTGCATGCAAACACATAGTAAGGATTTTTTTTTAAATCCACCTGAAGTCTAAAGATAAAGTGGTGAACTTTATGTTGCTCAATGTTGTAAAACCCACTGAAGAGATTTGTATGAAACTTGGTAATCAAAGAGATATAAAAACATATGAAATGCATTTCATCCTGAATATATGCCCCTACCTAGGGATGTATTGCATGCTTAATGTATCTGTGTTAAGTGTGTATTCATCTACATTTCTCGAGCTATATCCATGTAAATTGAAATTTAAGCTATTATGCAAAACCAAATAAATACGCGTTTCACCTATTTTTTAAATTCTACCTAAAATAGTGTATAAAATTTCTCAAAATACAACCATTAAAATTGATAAATCCACTGCTTAATGTTCGAAGCACCAGCACAGCAAACAATAATGTACACACACTTAGTCACTATGTGCAATAAATTTTGATTATGACATAAAATTTTAAACAAAGAAGTTTAAGTATACTCGTTTCATGGAACTGCATCAATTTTATACCAGCGGTAAGATACCTACCTATCGGACTGACGAATATTCTGTTATACAACAAGGCGCGGTCGTTTTAATGTTATGGCCTAATTAGGCTATATCTCAGATTGAATTACTATACGGTGGCGGCCCGGCCTTCGCATTCAGCGATTTGTTATGTATTTCGATCAATGTACTACGAGTAGTTTCATTTTTTTTATTTATAAATGCCTGATCCAATAGTATAGGCTCCTCATTCAGGTTTGCAAAAATTCCAAAGCTTTTGATTACGTCAAAGGCAAAATGCATGCACCTATAACCCGAGAATTAATGTGCAATCTTGCTTCGAGCGTTTTAGCAAGTTAAAGATGGAAATGTTGCATCAGTAACATATTTATGTGAGTCGTGAGCCTTTAGTTTCATTCGAAATATTTTTTCTTACACTCTGGCATCCGTCCAGCGCGACTTGCCATTATTTGCAATGCAGGCATACGCCTCATTTGGCGAGTGGCAGCAGGTCCATTCGCGGACTCCAACACCAAACCGGTTTGACCAGAACACGCGGAATAATAGCGTCGGATAACTCTTGCGTTGGGCAATAATCGTTCTTTGCGTCTGTGAAATAAGGCTGCAATTTACGTATGTATGATTTATAATCCTTAAGCATTATTAAGGCGTCTGGTTGGGCTATTTTTGAGTATCCCTAAACGCTTGTTTAATGTGGTTTTGCCTCGCAATCCGCAACCGTCCTACGCCGGCCCACGCTGCGTGTGCGCCGCAGAACCAGCCTTGAAGGCACTCGGAACCAGAATGTTAAATTAGATATAGTTTTTAGATATCATCAAATAGGTTGCCTGTGTGATAATTAATTTAACAAGAAATTAACTACTTCAACCTCAACGTCCATTCTCAGTGCGTTATAGTGTCTCATTAAAAGTCTGTAGCGTTTGTTACGAAAGTGTACAGGCTCCGAGAGAAAGTGTACCCAAATGTATGGAGCAGCATTGCGCGTCGTTCGCAGCAGGATTGTGCCATCTTCGAGCTCAGCCTCATCGAACGTACGCTAAAATGTCACGCTCACGAGGGTCTCGTGTCGAGTACCAGTTTGATGTGAACACGATAAACTTTGTAATACTCTATCGAAACATGATAAATGGCCAGTGATAAACAATTAAATTCATCTACGTTGTCGTTGCGTAGCGCATAACAAAAACCTATTACAACAGAGATTACTAAACCACAATATATTAGGTGTGTTGCATGGATCTGATGAAAACAGAAATTGATTAGAAATTCTCAGATAATTTGATCAATTCATGGGTTAGATTTAAAACGATACCAGACTCGATTAGTTACAACATTTTAGATTCTAGAGTGGAAGAATTCGCCAACTACGAAATATACGAATAAACAGAATAGTTACTAGCAGAATAAGAAAAAAGGAACAAGCATCGATTCAAATGAGATTGTAATTACCTACCATCTTTCTCTAAAATGCACTTTGTTAGTTTCTCATAATGAAGCATGACAGACATGCTGGTAATCTTTACAAATTGTAAATTTTCGTTTACTGGTCAATTGTATAGAAAACAGCTAATTTTATTAAATAAGACTACTTTACTGAATTAAATTAATATTTCATCTGGAAACCAGAGAAAAAATTGGGAAGGATCAGTGTAAACTGAATTAAGTAAAATCAGTAAAACTTCGTTTTCTAGTTTAAAAAGTCAATAACAACTAACTGCTGATTTCATAAGAACGATTAGTTTAAATTTTAAAGCAAAAAAGAGTTTTCAAGGACTGTAAACAAGATATTTATTTGGTAGTGCCCAAATTCTACTTCATATTCTCTTGAGTTTTTATCAAAATACAATCAATGCAAATACATCATGTAGATGATTTCCATGGCGACAGTCAAGTAAAGATTAAAATACTTGTATTCCTGCTTTTCGACAAAGCATCGTTGAGTCTAAATTATAACCATCTTCCCTGCACGATGGACACAGCTCCCAGCCAGGCCATAAATTAAAAGTTTTGTGAGCCAAACCTAGGGATAATCGTTATGGGTATAGGCCTATTTTAAATAATGATAGTAGCTCGGTTGTCTAATTTTAATTTATATGCCTAATTTAACAAGCATTGTTTTACAGTTGCGTAAACAATTGTAAGCAAATCAAACAATTTAAAAGTTACGATGGAATTATAGTGACAAAATAAATAAAATTCACGCTCTAATATCCACGAAAATTGCCGAAGGTCAATGTCTGCTGCAAAAACAAACCAGTCTTTGAAATCTAATAAATGAGATAAGAGTGAAATTGACCAATTACTTTTTTTCTAAAGTAATTTTTTTATATAGTAGCGAAACGCCAATCAGAAAAAGATTTAAAATTGCAAAGACTTGTTATTTCATTATGTTTTAGTATTTAATAAGTAGTTAAAATTCACATCTTACCAAAAAGTCAACACTTACCTTTTAAATCGTATGTTTAGTCATGTTAATGAACATGTGTAATTAGTTATTTAGACGTAGACCTACCTATTTTCTTACCGTGAAGTATTTCCAACCGCTTGTTAAACAAAGTAAATCCTAAAGTTGACTTAAATTAGTCTTTCAGATAGATCTTAATACCTACTTACTTTGCAAATGTAATGAAGCGTATCATTTTACAAATAAAATCTGTCATGGATCATATCAATATCAATATCTGCGACACCGCGATGTGTGAAACAGACCTGCCCTGTACCGTTAACACTGCATTGCTTGACGAAGCAGGAAGTTAGCAAATGACTGTCAACTAACGAGGTGGCTTAATCATTCTAAGATGTGGAACAGCATTCTCCGTTTATTTTTAAAAAGAAATGTTGTTATGTATATGTAGTAAAAATATTATAATAAATTTTTTTATATAACAACATATCTTGAAAGTTTAAAGTTACTTGCCAACTTCAGTTGTAAAATTAACTGTTAATCAAATTTATTAATTCAGGGGATAATAATAATGTAAAGGAAATTAAGGAATTAGGAGACAGAGGATGAGTCCAGGAACCACACAAGGAACGCATTCACATCGATTCTTCATGGCCAATGTGGTATATAATAATATATATCAAGATTATCAAGTCTCACGTCACGTTATCACGAATATAATTCGCTTAGAACTCAACATTTAGTGAGACAGAGACGCGCGGAAAATATATACACAGTTCATGCAACATGTCATTTTGCAATACCAACATTTCGTAACTTGATCGGATTACTGGCCTAACTACTGGGCGAGACTTTCGTTGCGATAAAAAATTATCAGTAGGTAGGTACTTTAAACAAAATGTGTTAAGTTGTTTTAAAAATTCAAGTTTATTTGTATAATACGGTTGGTATTGCAAATGTTGTGTGAGTGAGAGTTGAGTGACGTCATTATGTAGGCGGTCCTGATTTCCAATATACCCAAGATTTCAGCTCCTTAACAACATTGTAGTGAAGTCCTTATTTGTCTTGCTTTGCTGACCAAATGTCACAATATGTTGAAATTGTATACATACTTTATACTGGCTATATTTATTGTATTACCTACATTTGATATATTAAATGTTGCTAATAATAAATATTATAGTTATTATAGTCCGTAGGACTGATAACTGGTGGGGAAGAAAAGTCCTCACATGTAGACCTAGACATGGAAAAAGGAGCCCAGGTCGCTCTTCAAAAAAGTAGTTGAAGAAGACAGCGGGAAACCGTTGGATCAGAATGCACAGGAACGGTTGGAATGGTGTCATTTAGGAGACGCCTATGTCCAGCTATGGACTTCAAAATGCTGTTAGATGGACGTATGCAATTTTATTTTAATAAAGATATGAAATGTTTTGAGAAGTACTTATAGATATTTAAAAGGCAACACGAATAAGCTTAATGTTTACGAGACGAAGGAGCTTTTTGTGTTTCAAATTCTTCAATATTTATATCATGTAAAAATATAGAGGTAAAGGGTTCCTGATTACTTCGAGACGTGTTGGCCGGCGCAGACGCGGAAGTTAGTCTTTCCTCGGAAATTTCATTTGCCAGAGCGCGCTTTTGTTTACATATGGCCGTTTATGTATACTCAAGTTCGAGGTTATTCACTTGCCGCACCGAATGATTATCGTGTTCAATGCATTTTTAAGTGTCCGCGTCGTCGAACCCGAATACAAGTGATGAGACTGAATCGCTATATATGCGTTAGGATCCTTGGGATTACTAAAATAAGCAGCAATTATAACAGAATGTTCGCATACTTGAAAGGGACCGAAAGCACTGAGTATCACTTCAAAGCAATTTGAGTTGTTTCCAATTATTTTGCAACAGCGCAGCGGAGCAAGGTTAATAGGGACATCTGATGAGGATAAAATATTATGGGTACGCGAACTATGAAAGAGCTCACAATTATTAGATTTAGTAACCGTATTTCGATTTTAATTAATAAGCTAAAAATACAGGTATTATTATATATATTTTGTTATAAAGCTTTGTGTTTTGACTGTATGCATCATCGAATAATGTTGAATGAACATAAGACATTACAGTTGAAATAAAGATTATCACATTACCTACTAACCACGTTTTGGATGTTTACATTTTTGCATCTGTTAATATTGTACTATTAAGTCTAAACATATTTTGTCTAGACGAATATCACATCTATATGACAAACGTATTGTTTAGTAGCCACCGCGTAAATATTCCGTCGATCATTTGATGTACTCTAGTTAACAAGCAATTGTTGAAGTATTCTCCTCGTTTGTTTTGCTTTCAGGGCTTACGTAATAGCGAAATACGTCAGAACGATAATTTTTTGCACTCGACCAATGTCATTCTTGTTAGCTGGCCTACATTGGAACGTTGTCGCGATGTTTTTAAAGGAATCGTTCGATTTGTCATCTAGGCCTGCGCTCTAATGTGTAATGGTCTTGCCAAGGACAATCAATAACGATTGAGGATTACATCTTTGCGGTATGATGGCGAAACGAAAATAAGCCTGGAATATCATTTTATTGTGGACCTTTGAGGCTTGTTAAATTTACTCCGTATCCGTTCTTTTTTATTGGTACCATCATTGAGTTCTACTGAATAGATACATTTGCATGACATAATCCTGAATTAAATTTAGCCGTCAGTTACTATAACCTGAAAATTCATAAGCATACTACTCTGTAAATTGAGGTGAAACAACTCGGATTCTATGTTTTACGGATGGTTTCGTCGGTCGTGAGAAAGATCGGCTACTTGGCGATAAGCAGAGCTTATTTGATAGATTAGATAAGGTTAAGAGATATCCTGTGATAGTGTTATTGACCGTCGTGAGTTATCTCTTAACTGGATATTATTGCGCTGTTAACCGTTAAAATCGGTTATTGCGACAGTGATATTAACGATTTCCCATGTAAATTTATGGTCAATTATAATATAACTTTCTTGCACGTGCTTTAGTAGATTTTTCGATTAGTTTGTGAATGTGCTTGCTTTCCTATGGAAAACACGGTTACTGACCAGTTTTCTTTTGGTGACCTTAAACTATGAGAGTTGTGGGCGCGCCAGTTAGTCTGCTGGGATGGGCGAGGCAACCTACTGAGAGTCACGTTGGCCCAAATTAGGCCATATCATAACTACTTTGATTAGAATATTTATCGAAATGAATAAATTTCTCTTCTCTCTTTGCTTTTGGCACCTTTTCCGTGCTGGAGAGAAGAAAAGTAATTTTATTGATTTCGTCAGATATTCTAACCGAAGAAGTTGTGATATGGCCTAATTTGGGCCATCGTGTTTTCATTTTGACAATATGGCGTCTGTTTATTGCTGTGCTGAATCTTAGTTATTGTCATGTCTTTAGTAACAAGGTTAAGATTAATTCGTTTGTCGTAAGAATCATCAAAATCGCCTAAAGCGTTTGGTCTCTTTCACCATAGAGGAACAAACATAGACTGATAATCACAATAAACCTTCTTTGCGTCGTGCAGTCAAAATCATTATTTTTTCAGCAGTAGGTCGTTTGAACTACTTGTGTTCATTATTAAATAATTAATACGAAAAATCATTGCCTCCAGTGATGACAACTTTCTAAAGACAGTTGTCTAACTCCAGAAGAGTTTAGAGTTTAGTTTTTTACCTGCAAAGTCACGTGAATATATCCCAAGGCGTATGAATTATTCAATAATTGTCGACTTTCAAAACGTGCTGAAAGTTATTCTGAGACAGTTATAGTTAATAATATTTTATGAAATTATCAAAAATCAGGTAACCGAGAAGGTACACTGGTAAGGGTTTTTTTTATTTTTCGAATGAGTTAAATTCGAGACTTAGTTGTAGGCACTCACTGCAAAATGCTCACATATTGAACAAATTACTAAAAGGTTTAATAATTCTGTGTTATGATAAGAAAGTTGTTTTATCTAGGTGAGTAACGTAATTTAATATCGAATAGGCTATAATGATCAATCAGTATACAGTATCAGTTCCGTTTAACTACGATGATATAATTTAGCGAGAAAATAAATTTGCACAGTAGGTAATTTACAAAATCAATCATGTCTAATGGTTATAATTTGCTGTTTCTAAAAATGTCCTATTTTCTAAGCATTAAACTTGTTAATGTTTTTAAATGAGATGCAAAATATTAATTCTGGTCTAGTCTGATTTGGTTACATAATATTATTGTATAATATAAATATCTTTAAACCGGGAAACCCGACGACAAAAACACGACTAATATATGCTGTAATATTTGTAATACATAATTAGTAAACTGCTTATTTCCATTAGGACCTTAAAGAGCCTATGTAATGGTTCCAGGAAAAATACAGACCCCCACAGACGTCCAATGTTCAATTTTGGTCGGAGCAGTTAGTCGATTTCATATTTTAATAAAAAAATAAACTTAAGCAGTGCCCAGAAATGCATGTACAGACATACAGTCCGCAGTGTTAATGTTATTGATATAACGCATTGGTCGCTTAAGTGCCGGTTGCCGGGTAGCTGTTCAGTAGCGAAAGTGTGTCCGCCCCGGCTCGAACCCCTCGCAAGTGGGTGATGTGTCGCGCTTCACTCGGCTCGAGTGCATCTTGCGAGACCGCTCGCTTTCTTGGACTAGCATGGGCAGAAGACCGCGACGACAACGCCCGCACCGCCGGACAAGATTAGTTTTACCAACGAATTTTTTTAAATCTGCGCCTCTTACTTCTAATTGTAGTTTCACACACAATTAGAAGAGTTTTTAATTGTGTGTGAAACTACATATCTTGTACAACTATAATATATAACGATTTAAAGTTAGTTATCAACCATTTTCGCTAATTCTACCGATATCCTTTGCTTGTTTGTATAAGGAGGTACTTTCTTCTCATCGGACCAACTATGTGCTCCAAATATCGGGACAAGTAGTGACGAATCTCGTCAATTTGAGACAACGCGTTTTTATTTTGTACAAAGTAGAGACTGGAAGAGCAACATTCTAAATTCGTCATTTTATCTTTCTTTATCAGGTATCTTGTATGTATACAGATTTTTAAGTGCTCTAGTTTATATTCGTTTTTTCTGTAAGCAAACAATATATTTCAGGTAATGTTTTTTGATCTAAACATTTTTGCAACGAAAAGATTAAAAAAATAGTTTGTCCAGATACACACGGGTAATGTTTAAATTAAGACAGGTAGCCTTGATTACGAAAAAAACTAGCATCAACAATGTACGTTTTGCTCGAAAAGCGAAAAGAAAACTTAGAACATTGAGTAAGTATATGTATGAGTATATATGACTCTCTCTTCAGCCCGCATAGTCCGCATTTTCTTAGTTTTGCGCAAATTTTCACGGAATCTAGCAGGTTTAGGTTCTGCATTACGTTTTCCTGATCGCGACCTTTTCCCCGCAACGAAATCTCCGACGATAGGTACTCTATCATCTGGTGTCGGTTAAAAAAATGTCAGTGGCTATGGTAGAATATTCACGGAAACACCGAACTTACCTAATTGGACGCTGAGCTACTTTGGGAAGCCCCAAGGGTCCTGGTATCATTGACAAACACGATAGTAAAGTGCAATTGCTTATGGGCTTCATGATTACAGATAAACCGCGGAAACGTTTAAATATAATTGAACTCTTAGTGCACCGAAGTCAAACTGCCTTGCATGCATATCTTGTTAATAGATTGACGATTGAACGTTTCACGCGTGAGAATTTATCGTCGGCATAATTGTCAACGATATCTGTATTACTAAAGCACCTGATTATCGAAATAATTTGTCAAGGTTTCATTGTGAAAGGAATCCCTATAGCTCGTTAGCTATAGGTATATAGACAAGTCGTTACTTGTCATTTATGTGGGCCTAGTGTTCGTACAAGAATGAAATAAAAGTAATATAATTATTTACCGTAATCTCCGAAAATATACCAACAGCTGCGTTTGTTGCATATATTATTTTATAAGCTTACTTTTGGCCCTTGAGCCCACTAATTTAGCGATGCGGAACATTCATTAAGAGACTAGATAAGTGAGAATAACGGTTATTAATCATAACGGATTTTTTCTATTTACTTAGTTCGATTTGGAAATACTTTGTGTAAAATCTTATCATTTTATCAATCTATTTTATCTTACCCGCATGAAACCCACATTGCTGACGAAATAGTTTTTAATGTAGTCCTACACTATATGTTACACATTTTACCGAGAAGCTAGTTGACGTCAAGCTATATTATGAAAGCCCTCGTGGTCTTGTTTATTAACTTAACGCATTGTTTTAGTCTTTTCAGAGAACGTGCTTATGCGCTCATACCTGCGATGTTTGTTTACTGAATTGCTTTTGCGATGCAATTTTTCCTCGTAAAGATGCTTCATTGGTTACATCAGCTGCTGAGAATATTTTTATTGTACATTTTTAACTCTTGTATTTTTTTTGTATTTAATTAATGTTAGTTTGCTGTACAAAAGCTCTAGAATGTGTCTATCTGTGTCTGTCCTCAGTTGTGAGGATACCCGTGCTCTGCAGTGGAAAATTAATGTGTTGTAGCTTCTCTTTAAGTAGTGTACCAGATGTATATTTGAGGATTTTTTATATTCTAAATTGCAAATATTTTTGAGTCAACATAATATGGGCAGTAAGATCAATGCAGTGCAAAGCGGCTGTAAACCAAAAGTTAACTTTGACGTCAGCTAATATTCATTTGTGAGTTTTTTTTCGATCAATAGATTCTAAGGTTCATATTGATAATATTATAATTAATAAAGCTGGTATCGTGATTAGCTACATAAATATAACATATCTCTTTGTTTATATTTTTATGGAATATACGAACAAGAATCGCGTGGACTTGAAAATAAAAAACGTTGTACCTTGTATTTAAAATCTACCTATATAAGAGTAGGCTTGCCTTATAGTGACAAAATGTATCAGTAACTGTGGAATGGTCCGTAACCGGTGCTAATATCCTCTGGCGTTGCACCTGCGGCCGCCCCGCGCCGCAACACCCTCGACCGCTACCCGGCTCTGTGTCCGCTGTACTGTGAAATTATAGGCAGTTGGTTCCATCACACTGTGCCTGCCAGGTAGGAGGCCCTTGACATTGTATGAATGACACACAGGTCTGCAATAGTCTGCATATAATTCATGTTAACATTAGTTACTTCGAAATTCACTGTACAGTCAGAATTAAATCTTGCAGTTGCGGTTGAAATGCGTCAATCGTTTACCTTCATATTTAAGGTTACAGCGGCGTTAGATTGAATTTGAATTCTATTAATAATATTTACAATGTTATGTATATGTATATTCTTTTCAAAATAATAAATCTAAAAGTAAAAAATGGCCAAATGTTGTTTTTATTGCACTTGCATCTTAGCTGTACGGGTAGCATACTCATCAATCGCCTTTCACTATATTCATTGCCCACTCAATGGGTTCTTTTCTTACGTCAAAACAACAAATGCAAATAAACCATTCCTAAACAAACCACGTACATCTACAACCATTATCAATCAGTGGACCTCCGTAGCGGAAGATCTCTTTTATCAGGAACTTAAGATCCAAATTCCAGATCGTTTTACTTTTAATCGGCTGTTTAACTATTTCTTTAAATGACTTTGACAAAATTGATAGCACAAGGTCTGTGCGATCAATCGATCCCGAAACTTCCTTCTAATGAATCATTGACATGCTCGTAAAACCTTTTTTTTAAATTTCCACACCAAATTTGTGATTTCTAGGTACGTCACTCTCATTACCTTCGTCACAAGAACCTGATTTAGTAACGTAGTAACGTAGTATGTGATATTTGTGGCTTAAAATGCATTTCCAGTAACATTATTCGTTGCGTGAGCCGCGATGCACCGCATGACTCAACCCTATAAATCCACCGAAATACGAAACCTTATCGATCCGCATTAGCGTTGAGCTACCTACCACTAGGGTGTCATGGTTGCGTGTGAAGAATATTTTATTAGGTTGATTGCAATTTAATCATACGTACATTTATTTTCCTAATTATATTGATGATTAAACTAAACTAAACAAACTGACAATAATTTAAGCGAGCAACTGAAGTCCATTTGAAAAGAGGTTTGACTGATTCGTTGTTGATCGACCGCGGTCACAGGGGGTAACGTCGACATTACATCTGCATTAACATACTACACTACATAGTACAGGCGTGGAGTTAAACAGTAGGCTCTTGTGCCCGCCGCGGCCGGCGCCCGTCTGCCGCGCCGCGCCACGCCACCATCGCTGCCAAATGTCCACTCGTGCCTATTTCTGTTTCTTTTATTGGTTCCATCGACTTGTTATGCACGCTTCGATCCATTTTTAAAGGTTTACATCTTCTGGGATTCAACATTGCTAAAATGTGCGTGTTGTTTATGAATATTAGGTCAATCATTTATGTTTGGCAGGCCGCCACTCAGATGAGTTCACGTTGACTGATTGCGTACCTTCATGCAGACGTCTTCATACTTGAGAATAAACGGGCATTCTTACGATTGTTGCCTCTATCTAACGAAAAAGTTGAAACATTAATTATTCACACACATTAGGTCAAACGATGATTACTTCTAGCAATGCTTATTTTTAAAACGACTATTTTCAGAACTTAACAGATTTCACTTCACTTTATATACTTATTTATATATATAACCAGTAACTAATGTGTCAATATACCAACGGAAAACCTGCATTGGCTCCCATTAGCAAAGTAGGCGATTATGATGTCTGATTTATTCTTGAAATCGCTCCGTACATTTACTTTCCAACACTGCGCTTGCATTTTTCCACGAGAAAGCGGAAACGCGCGTGTCTCGACAATGGATCGAGACTTGCGTTGAGCCACATTCTGCGCTGCTATTGTAAGTATATTATTCTTAGAATCTCTACTGCTACTGGACGAATTCACAATCTAGTGTCTTGTCGTTCCCTGCTCTGACAGTCTTTAGCTTACAGACGTGTTTCGGAAAGGTCATCTTCCGATCGCCTACCGTATTCCCCTTCCGATCTTATACCCTAGGGACAGTAATCCAATCACTCACTACCTCCGTTTCACGAGGGTGAGTGTCGGTTGCTACTCCAACAAGTGCTCGTTAGAAATGTTAGAACAAAAGGTGTTTGTGTGTTATTATAAAAGCGCATTGTACTCTTAATGCCGTTTGATCGTTAGGCACGTTTCGACATACGATACACGCAAGTAAGAAATTAAAATCAATATAAAAGCGCGCAGCAGTTGTCCCCGCGTCGTATGGTGAATAACATGAACTGAATCGATGACAGGATACAGAAACAAGCCCTTTGTATGAACAATGGCTAATAGAATGACAAAAAGGTTTTTTATTTATCATCCAGGTTGCACACAATACACCCACGCCTGTTTTCTGTCTTCCCACGTACTATCGCGATTCTATTGACTTTAAGAGACTCAAATCGAACCTAAATGCCATTGTAGTGTTCTAGTTCGTTTAAAATAAAACATTCCTCTGTAAAGCTCATGCATAATGTGCATACTGGTGTAATTTGATTTATAATATTATGCACACGCAAGTCTGGGAATAAGAATAATACATGTAACCAGTTCGTGTCTTCCCAACAAACAAAATATGCTTATAAAATTAAGTCTATAAGGTCTAAACTCTTATACTTGTTATAAAAGAGCATTCATTATGTCATTGTTCCTTATAATGGCACATTATTAGAAGATTTGGCTAATATTACCTTTATTCTTATAATTTGGCTGGGTAAACGTTAATAAATCCAATTAATACGGCTACAATAAGGGTTCGGAATGTGTTCTTCTTATAGAGGCTAGTTACATTGCCTTTTAGCCGTATAATATTCAAAGTCATATAAAGGCTTTTAATATGGTCAATTATTCTTACAAAAGTAATTCACAAGGTATCTATGATGCTTTTCAACTTATAGGAGCATTTCATAAGACGTCTATCCAACAAACGAATTCTAACTTTTTATATGATCTTAACAAGGATGAAAGCAATCCATATTCTCTTATACAGTGATTATAAAGATATTATTCTCTTTAAGGTTATATTAAAATGCTTTACATAAGTAGATCCGCCATATTACGGAGCGGAATTTGTATTTAAAAAATGGATTCAAAACACTGGAAGAAGTTTAAATGAAGCGGTAGTTAAGAAAAGTAAAAAAAGGTCTACGAAAACATGGTTGTGAGCATTACACCCACCACATCTTCTCCTATGAAACTACAAAATTACCAAGCCGATACCAACGAATCAGCCAGTGGTTCAGTAGAGGATTATTTTATAGAAAATGAGAATGAAAAAAGAAAGCAGTGAGAATGAATATAATTGTAGCGATAGTGATTAAGACATATCATTAAAATATTAATTAAAATCCGGGGTATAAAGAGAAAAAAAAAATTAAATGAAGAGTTGAAGAATATTGATATTCGTAGTGATATCAGAGAATGGGCAGTGAAATTCAACATTTCCCATATCGCTTTAGGTGACTTATTAACCTCCATTGGTACTGGACATTATTGGCATAATGGATTACTTACACAATTACAAAAAAACCTTACAAAACTAGGAAGTGCCATTAAAATAACCTTGAAAAAAATAAATTAAATATAGATGGTTTACCGATACATTAAAGCTCGAATCATCAACTCTGGCCAATACTATGCAAATTACTGAAATTAAAAGTATATCACCTATCGTGGTGGGAATAGGAAAGGAAAGGGAAATGGTCTAAGAGCCGGTGGGAGATCGTCCTTCACCGATCTGATAACCAGATGAGACGTATTTTTTATCAAATATTTTTCATAAACAAATATGCCTATAATTGCTTGCCTATCGAAAAGTGGTCATGGGTATTTTTAATTAAATTAACTTTTATCGATTTTTTTATTTTTTTATTTTTTTATTTTACTGATTGTGAAATAAAATTATCTAAAATTTGAGATAACTTTCGATAAGTTAGGAGTGGTAGTTAGTTAGTGGAGTCACCTATTTTGACTTACCTGTTTACACCTGCTTGCCAGGTAGTTATACACTGAAATGAGTAGGCAAGCATACCTAGGCATATTCTGTGTATTAAAAACTATCAGTGAAATAAATTTCATTTGGTTATCAAAAGTATGAAGGTGATGAAAAAAAAATCGATAAAAGTTAATTTAATTAAAAATAGCCATGAGCACTTTTCGATAGGCAAGCAATTATAGGCATATTTGTTTATAAAAAATATTTGATAAAAAATACGTCTCATCTGGTTATCAGATCGGTGAAGGACGATCTCCCACCGGCTCTTCTACTAAAATCAAAACCTGCCGATTTAAACTTATATTTAATTACTTATTTAATAATTACTATACAATTTTGGCAAAAAATTAAAGTGAATCGTTGCAAAACCTATGTTTTCACGACCTCTCACGAAGTGGTAAAGGGTCGGATATATAAAGTACAATTAAAATATTCCTTTCTTAGAATAAAATGAGTCGACTTCCATGGGCATCGCAAATTATGTAAATTAAGATATTTTCCTTGTAGAAATTTGTCTACACCTGCCAATATGTATACTACCATTGCAATATCTGCGAACAAACATATTATATTATATAGAATTATATTATTTATTGTGTACCTACTACTATTATGTATTATTATAAATTTTATAAATTATGGAAAAAGACTAGCTAGGTACGATTTAGTTTGTGCGCAAGGAACCCTAACGATATGTAAAATGGCGATACCATAAGCAATAAACGTTGCCATTATAAGTCTTCACTCTCATAGACACCTTGTAGAAGATGTGCGAATCGTTTTGCTCTTATAATAGCACTGTTGATCACATGACTAAATAATTAATTACGTTTTAGGCACAAAAACAGCTTAATTTCAAGGGCGGGTTGATCTTACAACACGCAGCGTACCACATTTTACCATGCATTTGAATTCCCATACACTTTTCACTATAAACGAGCACATAAATCACGTAAATAAACTACATAAAATAATAACTTACCATTCACTTTTCAGTAAAATGGTTGACGTTTCTCTTTCTTCGCTAAACTGTTGCGAAAATGTAGGTAAATCTAACAAAAATACTTATAGTAGAATCATAAATAGACGGCTTTAAGGGCCTACGGATTTTTAAGAGCGTTTGATTTGCCGCAATGAGTTTATCTCCCTTGTACCGGACCATAATAAAACACGTATAAGGGTGATCGCCCATATTAACGCTTTCCATATGTTTCTTATAAGTGTATTGGCTTTTTAGGAGCTTTTTTCATGCCATTATAAGTTTAACTTCCTTGTTCCTTGTCATAATATAACACGTATAAGGAAAAAAAGCGGATAATAAAGCAACTTTAAGTAGGGTATAAGGTTATAGTCTTTATAATTTGTGCCCAAACGCACCCTTATTAGCGATAATGCGGCTCTTATAAGAATATTATTTTTGGCAATATAAGCCACAACAAGAGCAATTTTTGTTAGTTGGGTTGTGCTAAAACCAGACCCATCTTACCAGGAACAGGTTGTATGAGAATGAATAACAAAAGGTTTTTCTTGTAAATCTCCAGAGCGTTTAAATTAAGTACCGTCTTCATTTCTTCAGTATGTTATATAACAGGATAAGTGCACGAGCCGATTACGTACCTAATAGAATATTGTCAGTATTATTCAGTAGTTATATTCTTTTTATCTAAGTTTTTACTCTAAGGTTACTTACAAACGATTCCTATATCAATACAAACTATCAGAGCTTTACTCCAGGAAGGAATTATTGTTGCTATTTAATTTTTTTAAGTCGAGTTCTTCGTGGTCATTCGGTACCTGATGTCTTTTTATGATTGAGATTACATACATTACAATTCACAACAGTTGACTCAATTGAGTTATTAGTCATTATAGGTATGGTTTGTATTGTAAGGCGCTGATCTTCAAGTTTATCACAATTTTTATAATTTTAGGAAGTAAAATGTACTATAAATCTGACCCCGCTATGGCTATGATTCACATATCTTCGCAGACGGGATTAGCACGCGCATCCTGCATGCGTTGCATCGCATGGTGACTGCGCCAGTGTGTGGCTTAAATTAATTTTCATACTGACTTGACTGCATACTTACTGCATTTGTCCTTTAAAAAATTTCAATGAGTTTCTACCATAATTATAAAATGTAAATTATAGACGTCGTCCACAATCAACGGTGGCACTATCATGCAATGATGGAGCAATAATCTGTTTGTTAAAGGCCTTTAAATAATTTTAATGTTTTAAGTTTTACTTTATGAGCAGAATTGCCATGAATGTGGGTTTAGGTTGGATACACATAGTATGTGTGTAAATAATAATAATTTAAGGTTGTTTTTTACCAGAAGCAGATTTTTAGAGCGGTCGTTTTCATACATTAATCCGCTTCCGGTGTTTTATCGTCAAATGAAAAGCCCACTCCGATGGCATTTGGGGAAACGCACCTTAAAATGCTCTTGATTCAACGCACAACCATACGCAACAAAACTACATCCGTGGAATAACGCAGACCTAAAATAGAACATGCCTGAAGATAATTGGGAAAAGCTTGAGTTTAGTTATAAGAAGATGTCAAATGATTTACAGTAAATGAATGCCTAAAAGCCTGAAAATGTATTGTTTTTAGTTGGAATAGAAACTAACCATAGTACCACATTACAATCATCAAATTAGATATGATGATAAGTTTTTCGACGTTGCTTGCATTTAAATTACGTACATGCCCACTTTCACGTTTTATGTGTAAGCAAAATGGCAGTCTCAACTTACTGCACGTTTTAGTGTTTATTAAATTAAATTAATTGGTATTTGTATTATTCTAAGGTAGATTTTCGACAGAACAGGTCGATATTTTCGATAATACTGGATATAATAATCTGAAAGAATAAAAACAAACTTTGAAAACAAAATTAAATTTCATGAATATACATATTCAGATATGTATTCTACAAACAGCTATTCATGCGCTGTAATATTATGCATGAATTAAGTCTTTAATATCCGTATTATTACAACATAAGGCATGACTCGTATACATACACAATACTTTCATTCATGCCCGTTAGTGTTATTTATAAAGGTACTATATCTTATTGCAAAATGCATTCTCGCGGATTCGCAACCTCGGTCTCGGTCGGCTACCTACTTCACTCGTCAATATAAATACGGTACACGAAGATTTGTGAGTACTAACTTTCCTTCTCCACACAGCGATGTCGACATCTACCATTGAAGTGCGAAGATTGCGGTGATTTGATTTTATATACTTACGTGAAGTTTAATAGAACAAATATACACAAAGTACACATACTACGTACATTTAATTTTCCAGGAGAAATTGAATGTTTTCCCGGTTGTACCATACATCTTCAGCGTTCATTATAAGACGCATTGCGTTGTTCTCAAGTCCACGTGGACTTCATTTTATACTACAAAAATATGATATAATATTCATATTCAGAAGTATTCGAATAACACTACGTAAACGGTGTCCACTTTCACTCTTACGTATTTTCACTCTTACCACACTATCGGTAAAAGGACACGGTTAGCATAATATATTTTATTACTAGGAGACGCCCGCAGCTTCGCTCGCGTGTTGTTAGTTTTTGCTACTTTTACTCTTCATGAATATTACTGAAAAACTCTACCCAGTAAAACCCTAAGGAACATTCCTTATTTTATAGGTATCCCTCCAGGTTAACCCAAATAAATTGTTTTCACATCTATCTATCTACTAAACAAAAATAAAGTAGTCTAAAATATAACCCGGGGTTATATTTTACACTAACAACTTTACCAAGTAACATCCACATCCGTACCCGGATTTTTACGTTATGCCCGGACAGACAGAAAGTTTCTCTTTAGTTTTAATATAGTATAGTTAGATTATCATCAAGCTGTTTGTGATGCGAAGCGCTTACACAAAAGCGAAACTTTTGAATTTTTTATATAACAAAATGCTTAGTTGTTAGTTTTGTGCGATCTTACTGTTCTTGTAATGCGTTAGCTGATACCTGTAGCTCTGTTTTCCATAGATGTAGAATTTGAAATATCAGCAGCTAATATTAGACTACTCTGTAAGTAACTAGGTAATGAAAAGTCTCAAATCAATCTGAATTTGGTAAACAGGGCCAGGTGCATTTTCGGATGTTAATTAAAATTATAATGGTGATAATGATAAGGTATATTGACGAGTCTGTTGATCTCTTGAGATTGCAGTACCGATTGTGCTGACTGCACTTGCCACCAACACAATCGGTGTTAGCTGCAAGTGCTTCAATGCAATGCAACCCATAGCATCCCAATGCAAGCATGGATTATTTTGGCTTATAACCCAAAATTGTCCTGAAATCTATAACCACAATAAGTTCGCTTATTTGACAACCATGCTGTTAATTTATATCCACTGTACGTGGATATATTGATATGATTCAAGCTCGTTTGGTACGAGATATAAAACCATGTATAAGATGAATCCGTAACTTTACTGTCGCTTTGAATATCGGAAATAATCCGTACGTGAAGTGTAGTGTTACGTATTGAACCGCGTAACTGAATCGGCATGGAAGCTAGGTCGCATCGAAGCGCGGACGGAACGCTAATAAAATTTATGAAATGAATCGATCATTGTTGCTAACACCCGAATGCTTCGCTGACTCAGGGATTTGTTGTACGTATTACTGTCGCTAAACCGATTAGTTTTAATTAAAGTCCACCGGTTGGATTCAACCGCCAAGAATCAGTCAGGGTCAGAGACACGCTCCCGTAATTAAGGGATCCTGACTGTGATTCGTGAGGGTTTCTTAGCAATTGCAAATATTTATTTTACATACGTTTTCATTTAGATACGTCTAAATAGACATATTTTATCTGTAATCTCGTAAGATTGTATTTTTTTTTCATGTGTTTTTTTTCATTCCGCCTGTCCGCCATTCAAACATTCAAAAATTCAAATTTCAGGGTAGTATGTAAGCGAATATTTGAAATAGAATATTAAACTTATTTACTGAAGAAAAACTGACCGCAATATAAACCGGTGTCTTGTTTTTTCAAGAGATTATTTCCTTTGGCCTGCGTGAAAACAACTTTGTCTTCAAATTCGTACACATTATGTATTATGGAATTTTTGAATATATGATACAAAATAACGTATGAGTCATGAGTACACATCAGAGTTTGCCAGTTTAACATTTTGTATGTATCATCGGTATTAACGACCGTGCATAGAGTAGTCCTAACTTACACAACAGTGCTTTCTAGCAGGCGAGAGCTGCTTTCCAATACTTTTACACTTGGATAGCAAGCAACCATGTAAAATATATAAACGGTCCTGTGTTTCATCAGTTCGATGTGGCTACTGACTACACTATGATGTTCGTCAAATCATGTCAATTTTGTCGGAACGAAGCTATTACCGTTTTGAAACAGACAATTAAACTCATTCTAGGGGAATAAGCTAAAAGCAATGCAAAATTATGTCACATACTTCGAATTATGTTTAACAAGTGTTTCGTCATAAATTCAATACATTCTTCATACTTTGAAGCTGAAATTGATTAGGCCATTTTCTTATGGAACCCATATACCAAACCAGTTGTAGCATTAGACAGGTGTCGTGTACTCATATGAGCAATTTTTCATGTGCGTATAATAGCTGTCGCCTTCTTAAATTAGTCGCAGTAAACCGTTCAAACAGTGCAAATGTTTTAATTCCGTCAAGTAATAGATAAATACATTCGATAGAAATTACTATATGGATACAGTCCATAAAAACTCTTAGTATCTCACAATAGGTTAGCATTCAACCTCAGAACTTTCAATTCATGAATTGTTATTGCTCTTCGTACTCATGGCTTCACAATTTTTGTACAGCTATCGAAGCCGCATAAATAGGGTATCATATTCGTTGTTACTTTACATAACGACAATTATACCGATGGTTCGAAGGCTGTAATCTTCTGCAACCTATCACTTACTCAAACCAATTACATTATGTAAAAACTTCTAATCGTCGTGGCGTACGCACTTAAGAGGCTGCACTAATTACATTAATTTGCGTGTCTTAATTAAACCTAAGATTAAATTACAGGGCAGATTACAAGTAGGTATGTGTCCTGAAAAACAGTTATTAAATGTCTGGCGGATAAACCTTGCTTTGAACTGTGAAACAGGTCCTCGAAATTTTTATTTGAGAGTTTTTACACAAGCAGAGTGAGTCACACGGTGACGCAGATTCCGACGAGGGTGCGCTCCTCCCACCCCTTGCCACCCTATGACGTCACAGACACTTGACTCACCGCCACCCGTCTCAATTTTGTCTGTCTAGGTCGGTCTAGGTGTGACTGAGTACATAGAAATGTTGTCTAATACATTTGAGACCCAATTACTATACCCAGGGCATGGCTGTTGATTTTAGTACGAAAAGTTGTACTTAACCTAAGTTACATTTAGTTATTCCACAGGTAATAAGACAGAATTAAAACATAAGAACTATCAACTTGGTATTTTTGTTTTAACTGTCAAAAATAATTTACTTAAACTAAGCAAAAATATATACAAAAGCTTAATAATATCTTAATCTAAGTATGTCACTCAGGTAGTATGGTATGTATGTTAAGCTATGGGATAACCTATTTTGATTAGTAATGTCTTGGTAGTTAAATAACAATTAAGTGAACTGAGTTATGCAGGGTTCATGCATACTCAATGGAGCAATAATTTATTTATTTATTTATTTATTTATTTATTATTATTACATGTAATTTACAGGAAATCCTAAAACACTACATGCACATATACAATTGAAAACAGCTTAAACCTATGATAACATATATAATAATATTACGACAATGATTTAAATGAAAGTAAAGTAGGAGAAATACTTGTTAACAGATTTCGATGAATAAAACATAACACTGAATATTCGCAGATTTCATTATACTGCACTGCTTCTTTTGGCATTATTTATATTTAAATAATGCCATAATCCGCATATGCGTTGATACCGGAAGGTTATATGCTTTTGGACATTCTCTTTTCCTTCCCCCGGCTGCATTACTACCACAGATTAGATAATAGTTACTCTATTCTTTGTGTCTATTAGTATTGACCGTATATGAGTTGTTCGAACATAACAACAGATATGACGCCTTTGCCGTGGCCATTCATTTTGTCTGTTATAGGTATGCCGAAAATTGATGAAAGTCATACTCGTACAATATTATGATGATACCATAGTGATATTTTACTATATAGTTAATAACATAATAATAAAATAACAATTACACATAACATTTATCAGCATTATTTAACAAACAACGGGTAGAGTTTAGCTCGTTCAACAGATTATGACCCTACCAAAAAACACAATTGCCTTTTGATGTATATACGTACGACGACGTTGTGCTAGCTAACGACCTAGGGTTCTAGATGCTTCTCGTGCCTCAAGTATGTTCAGTGAATGGCACCCCACACGACGAGTCGACGAGCACCATATATGCAGCCCAACAGGCTTGTTGAGCGATTGTTGAACGCTCCTTGCTCTTTTAATTGTTACTTTGTTTGCTGTACGGATCCTAAAACTTCCCCTGGTAGTGTTTTTTAATGAATCTCGGTTATGTCACTTTTCTGGAAACTACCAACAACCTCTTATTTACTGGGGATTAACTGACGAGAAGTTGACAGTAAGGGCTTGCCTGTGCATTGAATGAGCCCATTACATTTATCGAGTGAAATTGCTTCATGGTTTTAATTTAAACTACACTTGTGTTACGGAAATGGTCCGTGTTATGCAATTGAACATGGTCCAAAAAATACTTCCGGGACACAGAGATCGCTAAAGTTTATAGGAAACTTAAACTAGATTTTT
The DNA here is from genome assembly GCA_944567765.1 of Carterocephalus palaemon. Classification (NCBI taxonomy): domain Eukaryota; kingdom Metazoa; phylum Arthropoda; class Insecta; order Lepidoptera; family Hesperiidae; genus Carterocephalus; species Carterocephalus palaemon. Next base: position 9,949,403 of record OX155641.1, on the reverse strand, counting down.
TGCGGTCATAATGGCCAGCAGTTTTTGGTGGGGTGGGGCTACCGTATGCCACCTGTGCGTGCAATCCATGCCGGGTAGGTGCGCGGCAACCGGCAACTCGAGACGTTACGTAAGGAAGTAAGAGCACGCGGAGCCTCCTCGGTCAGAAGACAAGTGTCAGAACGTATCACGAGAGGCGTAGTTACTTACGATCGGGATCAGCGCGAGCTAAACATAAACACCGGAAGGTCTTATCGCGTGTCGGTACAACAATGAATAAAGGAAATAATTAATGTATGTTTGTTTGTATGTGTAGGTACAATATATATTATTTTCAATTTGAGTGCTAATTTGTAGACATCACCTATTACTTTAATATTAATTCGAAAACATTAGTATGCTTAGCAATTTAGCAATAATAATAAGGTACATTTATTTCCTTAAGTATAAGCCTGACGAGAAACTACGGTATGATTGAGAATCTCTTGATGTGTTGTCTTATTCATAGTTGATAGATAACTGATTTCGTTATCAATATTGTTATTGCCGTTTGTAGTTATAATGAAACGTCTTTGTCATGATAAATCATGAAAATATTAAATTCATTCATATAATGCATACAGTTGGGTTATATGCAAATAATTTACCATAGCAAATATTGCAATATGTACTTATGTGTGCTTCTCACGAATGGCAAACAATATAATATAGCAATAGATACGAGTAGGATATAAATGTAGCGTTTATTGCGTTAGCTTTTTTGTAACAGTTAACTTCCAACTGCAGCTTTCTGTAATGTTACAATGACACAAACGTTATATACGGCTACTTTCACATCTCGTATCACTCACTTGTAGTTGTGTGGATTGTAAATAATATAAACAAAACTACACTACAGTAAACGTTCGCTCGTGTGGTTCTAAAACCGCTGCAATGTTTTGGCTGTAAACTCTGATTGAGCTTAATAATAAGCGCTGTTATCTTCTAAATTATTCTGTTTATTAATCGATATTCTGAATTCATTAAATATCTCTTGATTGAAAACAAATTAACAAACATTTATATTGAATTTAAAAAAATATACCGTTTTCAAATTTGGTTTTGAACTTGACTAGAACCAATTTGAAGTTGGTGGAATGGAATTGTTACCCTATAGTATAAGAACTAAACCAAAGTAATAAACCTTAGAGGCCTATCAATTTGCATAATGTACCTATATCGTTTGTATGCTCCAGAAAGATAATTGCTGTGGTATTTTACAGAAAAAATGCATTAAGATGAAACAGCTATGTCATGAAGATTGTGTTTGAACTGAAGCACGCGCCAGACGACACTATAACTTGTACCTACCTTGATCGACGGTCATATTACACTACATAAATTACACTTTTTACAACAGTCTATAATGTAATCTTATCACGACGAGCTAGAGCATTGTCGTCAGGATAAACAGATGAGTAATGGGTTGTAATTAGCAAAAGGCCAGGCCGTTCCTTTGACGTGATTCATCTGACGGTCCGATTCATAACGTGAATCCGATCGCCAACGTCGCCGGTGGTTCCGGTGTGACCGAGTCGTGATGTCGGTGCATTCGAGATGAACCGGATATAAAAATAATGTGCGAACTGGGTGGAAGGTCTCAAACAATGGATCATTATATTTATGCAATTGTCGCTCGTAATTTCGCTCAGTTTTCACATATGACTTCTCATGTGTAGTTCTGTATTACGTATTAGATCACTAGTGTAGTCAATACCCCTTGTGATGTTGGGATATTTGAATGGAATACCTTGCTCCACTCTTCTTGGAGATACGTAAAAGGTGATGATAAAAATAAACTTCGCAGGAAATAGTCTGTGCACACGCAAGTAGTATTTGCGAAGCGCAGTGACTTCGTCTCTGCTTAAGGAGGACACTGGATACCAGATCGCTTTAGAATCTGACGTGACGATCAGAAATTAAGACGTGATTTGTCTCTAATTACATTAGGTTTACAATTTTTTACTTCAAGTGAGCTCACTGGATTAAATGAAACACTTAATTAACTTTTGTTGACGAATCGATTCGTTCCCACTGTGGCGTTGTACCTACCTATGACATTGGCATTCAGTTGAGGCGTTCAAATACCTATACGTAACTGGGCTGCAAGGCCACCTGCTCACAGAATAATCACACTTCGCGAGATTGTTGCGCCGCGCCGCGCCTCTTTGTTTTCACTTGTTTTAACAGCATACTCATTCTCCACTTTACGTTGCAGTCATCGTAATCGCTTTCGTATTGTGTAAATTCTGCTGGTAAATGCATTGGTTCCTCGAATTATTCAATCAAGCGAGGGTTCAGATTCGTGTGCATGCGAAATGTATTATTGTAATCAAGTCGGGCAGTGCCGGTGACACATTGAGCAAGAATCTAACAAACTCACACCGAGTTTTTCTTATTCAAATTCAAAATTTTGAATTTGAATTATTTCCACTTAACTATTACTTTTCTCAAATAGAAAAGAACAGTGTTTTTAAAATTTCGAACCAATTCGAATTCATCTACCGCTTTCACGAACGTGAACGAAACTTCAATTTTGAATTTGGAACGCAAGAATCGTTCGAGGAACAACGCGAGGTTACGAGTCGAGAGGAATTAGTGGTCAATCTAGTGTCGAATGTTCTCAAGCATACGATCGACGCGATTCATTGAGGTATGAACGCTACTACAAATTTAGTGATGTGATGATAGCATACATAATTTTCGATTATCGATTGCAAATTAAGTTTTATAAAGAAAATTTAATCGATTTAGTGTCCTTTTGACGGAGTGACGCGATACTACAAAATTAAAAGATGACGCGGCGATGCTCTCATCTTTAATATAATAATAGGTTTATAAAATCGGAAAATTAAAATTTTTTAACGCACATCGGATCTGTGAAAGTTTTTTGTCAAGTAGGAAATTGAGCTGATGATTATCAACGGATCTTCATAGCTAAAAACCATCTGGTTCACGTCAGCATTCAAACAAAAAAAAACCGCATGATAATCGGTCAATTTGTTTTGAAGCTATGATGCTACAGACATACACACAGACAGACACGACAAACTTAACAAAGAACAAGGTTCGGGATCCATTAAGACGATCGGGATCGGTATCAATAAAACCGGATATTCTCCCTTATGAAAAATAGTGTTCTTTATTTCTTCAATTGAACAAAATAAGCACACTTCATAATCAGTTATTATAGACATTTTTACTATGGTACATACAATATTATGTACAACTAAAAGTTTAACTTCCAAACAACCAATCGGACCACTTATACTTACCAACCTACTATTTGCTCAATAGTTTTGCATGGTGCTTAATTGTTTTCAATGCACGTGACCCACCGTTGGCTAACACTTATAAGTTCAATGACACAATTAAAGCCCGTGCCAAATTTTTTATGACATCAGTTGATTCCATAACATATATTTCATTCCGCATAGAGCTAGTTCATGTCGCGTAACGAGACGCTTAGATTTTTGTTTCGTAGTAAAAATTTTCTTTTCAATTTCATCTTGATTACTCAAATTCAAGTCAAGTACCACTCGCAGTGTGTACTTTATACGAGAGAATGACTTATTGATTTTTTCACCGTTGAATTTCTAGGTCTAGGTCAAAGAGAGCAAGCCGATCCTTTTACAATGAAATCACTTTGTGACTTCGACGATTCATGAATGGTTAAACGAACGCATATACATGAGCATGATTTATCAATTTGAATTTGAATATAAAAATGAGCTAATCAAAAGTTTCGGCGCAATCCATCACGTGCAAGTCGATACATCGATAAATATTAGTATTCAATAATTAGCCAAGGTGAGCATAAAGAGTACATGTGTTGGTAACCGCGTCGCCTGTGCTTCGCATACTGATGATGCTCCGAACAGTCCGACCATACTGTGAGCGCATTCCTCGATGGCGCCATCCGCTCACTCGTCCGCGCTTCACCGCTGATGTCTCAGTTTACTACAGTTACTACGCATATTTTTAATGTGAATCAGATGAATACGCACTTTTACAGAAGGTACTAATATAATAATTTGTTGATAAATCCAATAAAATCACGCGTCCCACTAATGTGGCACCATGTCTGTTATGGCATAAAATACCGCGCTACTTTACTTGTAAATACGCGCTTCTTCAGTATTCATCGTTTCATTTCCACTGGACGTAGGAAAGTGCTAGGATTATTATTACAAGTGCGTGCGTTTCTTTTCAACACGCCAAAAATACACTACTTGTAGCTAAGTACCTAAGCATCATTGATCATTTGTCCGTTAGAAAAATGTAAACAATAATTGAGATGAGGATGCATTCACATTTAGTTTTCTTTTGTAAGCAGCAATTTATCAATTCGTTAAAAGATGGATGGTTTGGAAGAATAAGACGAAATTACTGCTTGTTCGCCAGTATATGATTTTACTTTTACTCCTATTATCTGGCATTCAGTGCTTGTTAAAAAGTTTTACGAAGACATGATGAATGTTACACTTCATAATGGGTGAGTTGCGACCGTAAGCATGAGCCATGATATTGCATTTTTCAACTTTAATGGCACCGAGAATAACTAGCATATTAATATTCAGCCATGTTATTCCACTTCCAACGGGGCGGCCTGTGGTCTTTTATCGTCGTGGAAAATGTGCGGAGTTGTCACCAATCCAGTTCTCCCACGTCCAGCCGAGCGCTCTCGCGGTGTTGCACAGCAGGGTTAACGAACCGTGCCACGGCAATATTCCACATGCCATATCATCATCAGAACATATTTTTTCAGACTTTCTCCACGTACATAGTATTTATTATACACTCGTGACTACATTTGAACGAAATAATAAAATGTAATCACCGGGTTCATCCGAGCCGACAGCGAAACTTAAACGTAACGGGCGAGCTTCAATTGACAGTTAACCCGTTAACCGTCGAACGGATGAAGTAAAAAGCTAAATCATAAGTCGTTTCCATTAATTTGATACACGGTTGACATACAATCATTGTTGAATAAGAACCCGTTTGGTCGGTATCACACGCCAACGGTATATCTATAGCTATGTATTATGTTCAGTGTCGACCTACATATTTGTGATGTGTAATATTCTAACTCTTGCAAGACCTACATTTCTTGAATGAAGGCTTTTCGCTTCTTCCTGAATCACTTTAGCGTATTCGACTGAGTAAGAAGACGTTTTAATTTTATTTTTTATAAAGTAGATAAATGAATAGGTAGTTTGAATAGGTATCTGGTTTAGTATCTATGAATCGGAAAACAACAAAGATATGCAGTAGTGGTTTATATTATATCAGTAATGCATGTAAACAGCGCGGCACAGCCGTACAGTGGTAAACAAATATAATCCTAAAATAACATACAATCGCATATTTCTATTATATGAGTTCACTCGCACGATTACGCTTCTTCAGCGGTCCCAGTAAGAGTTCTATAATCGTCTAACAATACCTCGTCGACTATTGTGCCCTAATCAATCACATTATTGCTATCGCCCAGACGACATGCAACTTACACAATGATGAATTGAAACCTAGACATTCTAATAACGTATGTAGCCTCTTTACTATTTATATATTTCATGCGCTATTTCTAAGTTACGATTCGATTTTAACACGAAATTTATACAAGTACGTTCAACAAATATTCTTAGAAGCAATCGTCAGTATTATGTACGAATTACTTTAGAGGAAATTAACTCGAACCGTAGAGGAAAGACAAAGCTCCAACTCAACTTTATTTTAATTTATTATTAGGAAGGACTTTATCCCTAAGCAATCACATGGTCCCGTGAAGTCCTCAAACATAAACAAGCAAAAACAAGAAAATATACCAATCTACTTAAAGCTAAATCTGCCAATGAATTTTAACTCTCCTTTAGTCTTCATAACATGAACCTATAAACATGTTATGGAGACTGAGTAGTTACTCTGAATAAAACAAACTTCTCGAAGAGACTGGTTTTGACTCTCTAACTAAACGAACCCTACTTAATTCGACTAATATTAAATATCAAGTATTTCCGCTATTCTTATTGAATGCCTAAGTAATTAATTAAAAAGTTAATTTTAATTAGTTACGAGACATGAGTCACATAAGCACTATTGTTTTCTCCGTCTTTTGTTTATGCAGTTGTTACTAGCGCGTAATTGCGTGTAATTACATAAGTCTAAAGGCGTTCCAAATATTTCATTCACATTAAATTTCATCTCGTTACAACATCGGCCGCGCTAGGCGATGTGGCCACACGTTCAATTAATGTTATTAGTTTCAACAGCAAAACCCCCATTCGAGCCGTTCGGTACACGAGTGTTTTGTTTAGCTTAACGTTAACACTAACCACACTAATGTGACTCATATTTAACTCTGACCGACTGTCGAATTACTCGTATCACGCACTAGGAGCAAGAAAAGCAATGACTGGCTGTTACAACCACAAGTCTTTACGAGTATGTTGTTTTTAATCTCCGACTAAAACATAGTGTTGTAAGGTTGATGCATTCTATCAATCTTTCTTCACGTTTGTGTATTTGTTTGTCTATGCTACTCTGTTCTATATGTGTTTTTAAAGGCTAATTGCAACTTAACTTTTCTATAATTTTTCTGTAGCGTTTCTCTTTCTAATGGCTCCTGTTCATCGAAATCGTGTTAAAGATTTACGTCCAGATTCAGTCAAGTTCAAATCAGGATGTTCTGAATGGAGGTCAATACAGATTTTTCACCTCGTAATCACTTTGCTAGGGAGTGTGGAGGTTAATAAGTGTCGTTGCACCGCGCACCTCGGCGAGGAGTCAAGGGCGAGCTCGTTGACGGGGCGTCGCATGCGCATCTTTGCACGCAATCCGTTCCCGCGAACCAATCTTTATGGAGCTGTGGGAACCGTGAGTGGATGGATGGTGGGCGGCCACCGGTGCAATTGAAAAATCCTGTGACAACCGCGGGAAAATTGATAAATGGGTCCTATTCCTCGTGATCTAAGTAGACTCATCTAGGGTTTTTAATTTTAACTAAGAAAAGGCTTAACTAAACATTAACTATTGCGAAGGATATTTTCGATTATATGAAAATTTAATGGTTGGTTGTAATACCAATAATTGGTAGCGAGCGATACTAAAAGATAATCTCATCTTCTGTTTAAATAAAATAACTTATTTATTATAGGTGTTTTATTTTACTGTTTAGATTTATTTTTAGTTCTATCTGGTTGCAGCCAACAAAATAAACTTTGTAACGAGTGTACGTTGCACTCTGTTCTCTCGCGGCAGTCAAGGACGATTTAACTGATAAATTAGTTGGCTGTATTTTGATCGAACACTCGAGCTGACGCTTTTGTGTCGAACTCCCAGCCGTTGTAAGTTGTGGGAACCACTAATTAAACTGAAAAGTTATTATACCTTTTATAAATGTTTTATTAATTATTATTTTATTACGTCATTTATAATATTATGAACAAATTATGAAAAAAACCTTTCTTTAAATTCTTTAATTCATTTCTATTCTGATTTATGCGATATATTAGGTTGGGGAAAAAGTTTCTTATTTATTTATTTATTTTATTTAACCTTTTATTGTGTAATACAATATGGCGGACTTAATGCCTAATGGCATTATCTACCAGTCAACCATGGGCGTTGGTGAAAAGATGTAAAAAATAAAATAGTTTCTTCGCATTTTTTATGAAAATTCCAAACTTTTTTTAATATAGTTTATTTACATTTAACTAAAGTATGTAGGTACCATTTTGTTCGATAACTTTTTGCCATCTTGTAGGTAGGGACATGATCCCATTCCTATAGAAATTTTGGGACTTCTGATCAAAATACCGCGACAAGTGGTTTTGGCAGTCCTCTCATGATGTTAACCTGACACTGCCTAAAGAATTTTGAAGAGACCGAAACAGGTGGAAATCTGAAGTTACAAGGTCAGGACTATACGGCGGATGCATTAACACCTCCCAGCCAAACTCTCTTATTTTTTGCTGAGTGGCTAAAGATGTGTGAGGTCTAGCGTTATCATGATGAAAAACCACACCCCTTCTGTTGATTAATTCCGGCCGCTTTCTCTCAACTTCTTGCTTTAATCTCATCAGTTGTTCGCAGTAGAGTTCAGAATCGATGGTCCTGCCTGGTGGTAACAGCTCATAATGAATAATGCCCTTCCAATCCCACCACACACACAGCATCACCTTGTTGCGAGTTAACCCGGGTTTTGCCACAGTCTGTGAAGCCTGACCGGCCTTTGACCACGACCTTTTTCGCACGTTCTTGTCGTAGGTGATCCACTTTTCATCACCAGTTATCAGCTTCTTCAAAAATGGTTCGGTTTCATAACGTCGTAATAAAGAATCACAAATGAGTACACGGTTCATTAGGTTTCTTTCAGTGAGCTCGTGAGGTACCCAAATATCGAGCTTTTTTGTGTACCCAGTTTTTTTCAAATGCGCCAAAACTGTTTTGTGGTCAATTCCCAGTTCTTCAGCTACGTCGTAACTACTGACATGCCGATCTTGCTCCACTTTTTCAAAAATGGCACCCATTTTATCCGTAATTGGGCGACCAGAGCGACGTGCATCTTTGACATCAAAATTTCCGGATTGAAAACGCTTAAACCAAATTTGTGCTACTCTCACAGACACTGCACTAGGTCCATAAACGTCGCAAATTTTTTTCGCGGCTTGCGTTGCATTTTTACCTTTTTTGTAGTAAAATTTTAAAATGTATCGAATTTCTTCATTAGATTCACTCATCTTGGCGGTACGAAAAACAAATGAAAATCACACATTTTCCTAATGTGAATTTGGAATTATGTTCTTTAAAATTTAAACTTTCAATGATACCAAAACCAGCCAGATACAAATAGTATAGCCAAAGATTTTTTATTACAAGTTCCTACATACTATAATGCGAAAAGACTTTTTCCCCAACCTATTAGCTAATTATGATGATGAGGTGAATAATCATAATAAAGAGTAGGCTAGGCATATTAGAAAATCCACTCCTACAATCCGATCTGTTTTAATGAGAAAATTAATATTGCAGTGTTTTCTGCGGGGATAGAATGAATGACGACATTATTTGCAGCACTGCATTGTAAAATCGAGTAGCAGAGCCAGTTATCGCCACTGGTCAGTTTCCCGCTGATGACCTCGTATCGCCGCTTCCTCTCGCGATCACGTCGACCACTGCACATCACTTGCGTCACATGTACCTATTAACAAAACTTTATTTGTCCACAGGATCAATATGAGAACTTAGCCGCCCACACACACAAAGGAATCGAGTTTCTGGACAAATATGGCAATTTCGTGAAGGAGAGGTGCGCGATAGAATTGGAATATGCAGGAAAACTCAGGTGAGTTTATGTTTGTATTGAACTAGATTAGTAGTGGTTCGTTTAATAGTTGTAGGTACGTAGAAATAAAAAGCAATAAAAGTCTCTATATTAAAGTCTCTATAAATAAAAGTCTCTATATTGAGCCGCTTTTTTTTAAGGACTCAGTGTGACCCACGTACAGTGGTAATAGCCCATCTATCTGTTGCCTGTGCGATTTCAGGTTGAATTTCCAGTGGCCCTTTTCCAACCAATAATGCACCTGCTGTTACGGATGGAAACCTGCATTCTTGAGAGTACTCCATGATTCTCGAAGGAATATGAAGTCTTCTTATCCGTATTTGGCACGCGTGGTGGACTATGAACGATTAGGAGGACATGCCGCAACTAGTGACTATCTAACCCGTTCAACTTACAGTAGAGATCAGAGAGTGGTTGGCCTGATTCTTTAGCCAAGCTCACACAATGTTTAGGCTCCCTAAATGTTCAAAAATGAATTTTCGAATTTATTGGTGATTAGATAAATTACGTTTAACGTATAAATATTTTATTTTTACGAAGGATTCTGTTGAAAGGCTTTGCGATTCATGCAAAAGCTTTACTAGAGTCGAGTCGAGAGGGAGAATGTAAAGTGAGTTCAAAGCTTTGCCAAGTTATATTTTATTTTCGGAAGTGCAATAGTCTGAGTACTGATGTCTCATTAAAATTAATTTGGTTCTAAAAACACAATTTGTAACTGTTAAGTATAAATTGTAATAGCACAGTAAATTATCACATTATTAGGTACTTGTGTGTATATATAATGCCCCATACACAATTTTATGATAAGAAATTAAAACAAAAAAATATGTAAACAAAGTAAGTAGGGCAACCAAGTACATATATACCTACTTAACATTTTCGTGCTTAATTGCTTACTTGTTATCATTATTAACTTATTTACATGGTAGAAGTGGTATGCGTAATATTATAATTTTTCGTCATACCCGTTTTCTCGCTCTACGTTCGCGATTATTGACGAGTTTTGAAGTTAATAAAAAGTATAGTTTTATTGACACACTGACTTTTATCTCTATTTCTCGCTTCAGCCCACACTAGTCCACTGATGAACTAGCGACTGGAAATTTAATGTTTCTGTTGGCGATATTTTTTAAGGTGTAACAATTTTTTTAAGTTTTCATTAAATTGATGTCATAAAATAAAGTGTCAACTTTATTTTATGACCAGTTTGAACCAGAATTAATGTAAATACAGAGCAACTGGATTCAGTACTTACTTTAGCCACTCACTCAATTACTTGCCACTTGGTCACCCGCACGAAGACAAACAGACGTATTGTGAAAACATCACGTCATGTATAAGAATCGTTATGAAAAAAGACACACATAACCATGCTGTCATGCAAAAACGCCATTTATAGTTTTATACTCTATTTGAAATAGGGGGCTATTCGAAATTTTTTTACTGTTTTTAACTGTAGCAGCAACGAACATGCAAGTGAAATATTAGTTTTTCGTATTGGGTAGAATGGTAGACGTAGAATGATAGTGATTGACTCACTATATAACATGGCGGAAATAGTTAATGTAAATTAGTTTCATTGGCAGCCGACATGTCTGAATGTAAATTTATTAACTTTTAACAGATTATAAGTTACACAATCATGCGGTAAATATAAAAAACTCGGAAGATTTCTTTGATCCAAGTAGTCTGACTCCGCCTGCTATAGATGTCAACTTGTATCACCAGTTCCGTATGCAAAAATGTTGACTTGTATGTTCACTTTCACTAAACATGCTTTATTAGGTTTGTTGTTGACTAAATAAATATATGCAATTTTAATGATATTACACAATATTTTAATTATGTCACTAATTTATGTTTGGTTTGCTCGTAATATGTTACACGACTATCTTTTGTAGTTTTCTTTGGTGAGTAGACTATTTGTACATATTAATTCGGTTTATTTTCACTAACCGTATTATAATAACAATGTATATGTACTATTTATGTACCTACAAGACTTTCTTTTTATATTAAAAAAAATATGGTAAAGCTCGGATGTATAAAAAAATATTTATTTAAAGAAAACCAACACAACAAAAACAATTTCGTCTAGGACAATTTCTATGTGCCATTATAATTACAGGTGTCGACTGTATGCAAATAAAAGAGAGAGTAAACAGACACTAAGACTACTTAACAAAAATAGAAATGTGTACTTAATACTAACAAAATCTAGGGTAATAAAAATTAAATGCCCGTTAATATGAATAAAACATGTTGACGTATACATAAAGAACATGAATATATAAAAATAATATGTAGCATATTCATACATATTTAGCAATTGAGGAATGAGATTTAGGTTTTCTTATGCCATCTGAGAACAAATCTATATGTACTCGTGTATTCAAACGTTAGGCAGGTCGCGATATTTTCTTACAATCCTTTTTAAAGGCGCATGCTTTCTAAGATTAGATTTACTAGGTCTGCATTAAAATAAAATAATATGGCTACAGGCTCTGACTTTGAGGGAAAAGGAAAATTTATAACCGCTAGAAGCCCATAAAAAACTTTATAACATGCATTTGTTTCTATCTTTAAGTGATGCCATTTTAAAATGAGTTATTCTCTCGTTATATGATTTTAAGTTTTTATCTAACTTACATGAGTAAATCAGATGCCACACAAACATTTTCTGAATACTTTCTAACCTATTTACACATTTTGCCTACACGTCATAGAATGGAATATAATTTCGAAGTATTAATCCAAGATTTTTAAGTCCAATGGTGCAAATGTTATCATAATCACATCACACTAATATTATAAAGGTGAAAGTTTGTGAGTATGTGTGTTTTTATGTTTGTTACTTTCTCACGCTCAATCGGCTGAACCAATTTTGATGGAGCTGACACCCGGGATTAACATATAGGATTTTTACTTTTTATCCCAATGCAGTGTTCATTTTTTATCATTTGGGGATAAAAAAATAATGATAATGTTATTTTGTTGCAGGAGGCTCGTCAAAAATTATCAACCAAAACGAAAAGAAGAAGATGAATATCAGTGAGCAAATGTTTAATATTTGGAACAAATTCTTGAGACGCTTAAATAACAAATTTAAAATCTTACATCATACACATTGAAGTTCTATGACACAAGTCCACCCTTTGTTGAACCCAGTTTAAGGGTTTACAAAAAGATTAAATTAATAAAATAATATTCTTTGAAAACAGCCTAATAATATCTGGATGTTTAACAATAAAATATAATTAAAAAAATGTTTGGATGTAATCATTTACACAATACTATGGCGCTAGGTACACAGCGTGCAAAGCATTCAGACTGCTGCTGCAAGAGCTGGGTGACTTTGCCGGCCAACGGGAAGTGGTCGCGGAGAACCTGCAGTCCAACGTAGTTCGGGAGCTCCACCTGTTGGCCAAGGAGCTGCGTGAGGAGCGAAAGGTAACCAATCAACTCTTAAACTATTCCTATTTCCGATTAAGTATATATTAGGTTAGGTTAGGGTTAGGCTTTTTTGCGAACATAAGGGAACATTATATAAGTAACGGTCCGTCAACATCAACATATTTGAACGATGATCTCAAAGAATGGTGCAAAACTTACCTTTTAATACGGGGACCTGGATTGTACTTTCGATTGGGACATAAGTGGGATTGATGTGTGTAATTTATTATTTAAATGGAGACTCGTATTGTTTAATAACCGTACGAAGTTGTTACAGTTGCCATTCATATTTTTACTAACAACTTGTATGCCTGCACTACACCAGTGCACAGAAAGTTGTAGTTATCCGATTAGCTAATATGATGCAACGTAACCGTATTATTTGAATTGCAAATGCGGATAGCAAGAATATGCATATCCTAAAGATGTATGAGTAAAATGGCGGATGATTATTTGGTTATTTTATGATCGTTTTAGGTCTGACCTAAAATACAATTGAATAAAAAAATTATTTCCTTGTCTGTCGTTTCTACCTTCATGAATTGTCATGAATTGCATAGCATTTTTTAAAGCCTTGCCTCCTATTTCCAGCAACACTTGAACGAGGGCGCGAAGCAGACGGCAGTGCTGAACTCGGCATTAGGGGCACTGGACCGCGCGCGGAGAGCCTACGAGAGGGCCGCCCGCGAGTCGGAGCGGGCCCTCGAGGCCTTTCAGAAAGCCGACGCCGACCTCAATCTCAGGTGTGTTGTGTTCCGCTTCAATTGGGTCGTGCACACTTGTCTTCTTCACCTTGAATTGTCTGCGCCGTCGGGTGCAATGATTCCCTTCTATTAAAGACACGCAATTAATCATAACTGTTGTCAAATGACCACTTTGGTAATGTAACGTCCCACTTTTCTATATATTGACAGTCGAAAGTTTCGTGAGCCGTCAAAGTAGTCGTTTGACAGCGCTTTTCTTTTCGTTTAATTTTGTTTGATGAATAGATATTATTGCAATCTAACTTAGATTACTACTACATAGGCATTGGATATTTATTATATAAAAAACGGGCACGCAGCACCATCCATTTGCTGCCGCCCATGAAAACTGTGACAGACCCTGACTTGAAGTCTCGTCGTTTGATTTCAATAGTTATCACTAAAGTTTGACTTTTCAGTTAAATGTAAAGACTGCTGCAAGACTTCTAAATGCAAGCATCATAATGATTTTCAGGGTGTGTAATGTGTGTGTAGAAATACAATTTAATTTTTTTAAAAGCGCGATCAGGTCTTATAGTACATAATTAGTACTATAAGAGTCTATTCTGCGAGACAAAATAATTATAGTCGATTGATTAGCTTGTGAGGTGCCTACTAACTAGTCCTTATAACGTTCGCCGAGGGGAACAGTGTGAATGGACTCTTAAAGCCACTGTGAGGGCGGATGCTTGTCTCAATCAGTAGTGCGCTCGACTTTGTAATCTGTAAACCTACGGACGATTATACTGGTTCAATATCTCGTATCAGCAACTTAGTGTTGCCTTTGATCTGATTCTGAATATTGATAATCTAAAACACTATAACTGATGAGTTTTTTTGTAAAGGCTTTTGTAATTTACTAGAAAGGTTCATTTTTAAAGGTCTATGTTTGAAATGTGGAGTAGGTAGAAAGGTATTTATTTCTGTTAAATAAATACACGGAAAGAAATTATATAGTGAGTGTAGTATACGGTGTGAAGGGCCCACTTCCTACGCATACATGCATTAATGTACATAGATGCTGCAATTTGTGTATTATCGAAGCAATATAGTTTAATTTATTTCATTTTATTTTGACAGTCAGGTTATTGCTGACAGTTGAGTACCATACACTAGAGAACTTTAACATATCTTTAATTTAAATATTTTATCTGTGATTCCAGTCGAGCCGAGGTCGAAAAACAGAAAGCGAACATGAAACTACGAAGCCAGGCTTGCGAGGACGCCAAGCAAGAGTACACGGACCAGCTGCGGAAGACCAACGATGCCCAGAGACAGCACTACGAACAGAGATTGCCACACGTTTTCAAACAATTACAGGTACTTCGCGAATGGTTCAATTTTTCCACCTTTCATCATAAAATTATTAATTTAGTTGTAGTTGATTGTAACAGGTATTATTTTGCGGAAATCCATTGTTATACAGTTAGGCGTGTGATAATGTATACTTTCCTGCATATAGCACCTCCCTACCTCATAAGAAAGCATGCATATACAACAATGAAAATATACGCCAACACACGCACCACCATCGACACGTGTTTCGTATTCAATCAGTCCAATCTGTCTCCCAGTCTCGCTCCGACAGCGAGTTACGGATATAGGTTGACGGAAGTGGGAGGTTCCAGTAATCTGGACAAGATTACTGGGTCTGATTATATACGCAACGTCTTATGCAAATAACGAATATCTCATTTATGTACACAACAAAAGGGAGAAAAATGAATGATTAATGAAACCCTTACACCAGATGTATACTAGAAACAATTAAGTCGATGTCAGTAGTGAAAATGTCACCAAGGCACAGACAATCCTTCAGCATATTCCAGCATAAATATTCCTTTCAGCTACCAAAGCTAAATAATTTGCATTGCAAGCTATTCAATGCATAATTTCCCTGGCGCTTATGGAGAGGCCTTTGTATGAAAAATATTATGGGCGTCATCACTTGGTGCGCACGTTGCTATCATTGTTGAGTCTCCAAAGCTATTCACGTACTGATTTCCGCATTGTTCGCGACTAGTCGCTTTTTTATTGCGACGGATGCATTATTATATTACTTATACAAATATTTTATTTTTGTACTATTTTTTAAATGTTTCTATACCATAAATGAATTATGTAAATCAGTGTGGAGTGTTATTTTGACCCTACCTTAACGTTTTAATCTCACCTCAAATTTTTATTGCATCACTGCAGCGCATTTGCAGCATTCGCGTCTTTAGTATACTGGTAGAGGCAATTAGGCGCCAAGTGTTGGAAGTTTTTAGGTTACCTCCGATCAGACCTAACGACTGTTCTGTTCCTATATAATAATATCAACTGACATCGTTAGCTTCACGTGTTTCCACACAAAAGCGCTGCAATTTTTTTTGTCATGAGAGGCCTATAAAATTGATGGTAAAATTGTTATGACTGTAGCGGCTAAAGTCTAGCCAGTAGGCTCACACGACCAAGTGCATGTCTATCTGTCATACCCATGTTTTTTTATATTAAAAAGAGGATAACCTAAAATTAATTTGGCATTGTTTAATTCCAAACTGATACTCCACACTAATTTGGTACTCACTATAGTAGTGATAATAGTAATGCTAGGCTAGTGCATTCAATTACGAGAATATTTTTAGTTAACTCAAAGCCCAATCGCCCGTATAAAGTTCGCAACAATTCTGTGGAAATGTCTCCCTAAGTTCGGAGCGCGGCTGCAGTTGGCCCAAAGCCAACTGGGTCAACTGGAAAGCCACAATTTGTAAACTGCGCTATGTATGCACACCTAAAGGGTACGTCTATTGTTTAAATATACACATAGTTTCGTTTTTCTTATAATTTATGATTACCTTGTACATAATATAGGTTTTCTAGAAGAAATCGCCACTGAAGCTATAAAACCACCGTTTGCCCACCAATTTGTGTTTCAATGATCTTGTTCGTTTAATGTATTTTTGTGGTGTACAATAAAGTCTTGAATAACTACAATAAAGTTGGAATGATTTAGTCGCAATCTTCCAAACGTCTGGAACTTTCCGATTTATAATATTAGTATGAAGTAGTTTAGTGGTATTATGCTATGTACGTCTAGTCCACTTGGATCCCACAATTGAAAAACGTTTTTCCCCTGAACACTTAGTATTCCCAAGAGAGTCCGCTGATGGCAGCCATTCTACTTAACCATAAATTTTCCCCCTTATAACCTGCACTATTCAGTCCTTTCGTTCCTATCTGAAGTGATCTCAGACGCGTTGCTGCTCATAAATACTTACTTAGATCGTCTCGTATTCCGGTGCATGTTGATAACCAATACTCCAAACCACAAGCTGCGTCACGCTATTAACATGAGCTATTAAAATCGCACGTGCATATTGCGTTTTCATCATTACATAGCGGTTTTTGAAGCAGAAACCACTCAATAATAGACGAAGCGGTCACGTGGTAAATGTCAATCATTCAAGATTAACAATACATCCGCTATGCAACAGATACACGGCTCCGTAGCGCAATGGGAATGACTGAATCCCAGGCTGTAGGTCCCGGGTTCGTAACCCTTAAGGCGATTTGTTTGGCAGATACTTGTAATTGAAACCTGTCAACCCCAATCCATGGGTACAACGCATAGTGTAGAGATATGAGTGTGCATGATTCTAGCGTCTACACAATGATGACATTGCATTTATGTCATATAGAGCGTCTATTTGATAAAAAAAAGTGTCCCATATTTGTACGTTTACACGATTCCATAAAACATTACGTTCTTCTGGGGGCCTAGACAAGTGGCAAAA
The DNA here is from genome assembly GCA_944567765.1 of Carterocephalus palaemon. Classification (NCBI taxonomy): domain Eukaryota; kingdom Metazoa; phylum Arthropoda; class Insecta; order Lepidoptera; family Hesperiidae; genus Carterocephalus; species Carterocephalus palaemon. The sequence continues at coordinate 9,932,064 of OX155641.1, read as the reverse complement.
ACGCTAGTATTAGTCGTGAGCGAATGTCAATCCCATACATTTGTTAATCTATTCTATTTCTATTCTACTAGCGTTTTGCCACTTGTCTAGGCCCCCTGATCTCTTAATGCCTCTTATGACTTATTTATCATTATGTGACTGCTTTAATTTACACTTAAGATAATAAATAACAATGTTTTGTTTTCGTTTCAGGATCTCGACGAAAAGAGAATAAAGAATATTAAAAACTTCATGGTCAGTTCAGTGCACGTGGAGAAGAAAGTGTTCCCGATCATAATGCAGTGCCTGGAGGGGATGGAACAAGCGGCTAATAGTATTAACGAGAAAGAGGTGAGTGAGGCTTCCTTGTGCTCATTCCTTGGGCTCATTACTGTGTTAATGACGTAACGTGACGTCACCGACTTTCCACATTAGAAGGAGCGATAGCACTTTTACTTGGTTACCTATTACTTTATTAGTGATAGATTGCTTATGTTAATTTGTTATAATGTATGTATGATTGTATGTTTGATGAATACCTATTGGTATTTTGATATGTTCATTTTGCCGGATTATACATATTTCTCCATCAAGTACTTCCTACTCGTCAAAAGTATCATAGCATAGAATGTAAATTTAAACAATGTCAGTAAGGCTCTTAGTGGTTAAGTAATTAGTTTTTCGTTTTACATTGTTTGTTAGCTAGATAGCTAGCTGTTCTTATTCGTTTCCATACACACAGCTCGTGTCAACAAAATATGTCATTTAGAAGCCCTTGGTGCGAATTATCTCCAGCTCCAATTTAAGTTCAAAAATAATGGATACCTATACCGATATACCTATACTAGTGGACGCCCGCAGCTTCGCTCGCGTAGAATTAGACCCATTAACAACGTCTGCCCGCGTTCGGGTTGCCCACTTGACTTCAAAAACGGCCAAAGTTTCATACTAACTTTGCACCCCCGTTTTACCCCCTCAGGGGGTGAATTTTCAAAAATCCTTTCTTAGTGCTCCCCTACGTTATAAAAGGAACCCCTGTGCAAAATTTCAAGTTTCTAGCTCTTATAGTTTAGGCCCTGCGTTGATATGTCAGTCAGTCAGTCAGTCAGTCAGTCAGTCAGTCAGTCAGTCAGTCAGTCAGTCAGTCACCCAGAATTAGAGAGTAGAATTAGAGTAGAATTAGAGTAGAATTAGACCAGAGTAGAATTAGACCCATTAACGACGTCTACCCGTCGAACGACTTCAAAAACGGCAAAGTTTCATACTAACTTTGCACCCCCGTTTTACCCCCTCAGGGGGTGAATTTTCAAAAATCCTTTCTTAGTGCTCCCCTACGTTATAAAAGGAACCCCTGTGCAAAATTTCAAGTTTCTAGCTCTTATAGTTTAGGCCCTGCGTTGATATGTCAGTCAGTCAGTCAGTCAGTCAGTCAGTCAGTCACCTTCTCCTTTTATATAGGTATATAGATTTAAATTATTAAATTGTAAATTAAAAAAAAAAATCCGTTTCAGGACACCCAGTTAGTTATAGAAAGATACAAGTCGGGCTTCCTACCGCCGGACGACGTGAAGTTCGAGACGAGCTCCGGCGCGGACGCCCCGGACGCCGCGCACGCGCACTTCCCGCACAACCACCTGACGGCGGCGCGCGGCACCGTGTCCGGCAGCCGTATCAAAAAGCGCGGCGGATTGCTCTCCATCTTCAGCTCGAATAAGGTGAGGCTCATGTGGTTAGTGGATGGAATGTTCTAGATTGATCTGGGTTATTTTTAGTCATAATCCCCAGTCAAAACCTCTTTTGACTGCAGTAATCAAGCAAAAGTTTTGAAAGTAAGCAGTGTCTTAAATTTCCGCTAAATTGTTTACTTTTAACTTATAGAGCCGGGGATAGAAATATTACTGTTTATTCATAGTGAAAATACATGTGCATGTTTTACCTTGAATTGTAGGAGTTAGAGAGAAAACACATGCAAGCGGTGCGGCGCCAAAACGCTGTTGGCTTTCGCTACCGTTTTCGGCAAAAGAAGAGCAGCAATTCGTTGTCTATCACGTCCATTTGTGCATAGAGTTTCGACATGGATTCGACTTCTATTAAGAAGAAGATAGAAAAGAAAAAACAGCAGATTATACTGTGTTGATATCAGATACCTGATGCGGTGCGATAGCACCGTTTGGATGTGTTTTCGCCCTTATTGATAGTTAGGAATATTATAATGTAAAAGAGTATATTTGTAGTGTGAGTATATTTGTATATTACGTATTGAAATGTACGTATAGTGTCGTAGTTAAACTAGATATAACTAGTTTCTACTAGCTATTTATATTTATATGTACTTACTGTTTTGCTCAATTAGTTTTAGTAATGTGTCTGGGCGTTAAGTGTCGTCAAGTGGTCAGTTTTAAATGTATACCATCTCTAATTAGTGTATGACATATATTATGCATGTCTTTGGAACGCTTTTATCGTTGATATTTTGAAGAATTTATTATTCTAGGGATATTATTTTAAATCTGGGTGCTTTTGGTATGGTTCCCGCAGTCATTTTGTTGAAAAATATATATTTTTATATATTATTTGTTATTCCCTGATCGATCCCTACCTAACCCGGGTTTACATAACAACGAATTCATATTATGGGTGGCGCGGCCGGTGGCTGACGTATGGAAAAAGTAAGTCAACCCGCGGTGGTGGATATTTGAGTTATAAGCATGTTCTGATCAAGCCTCACCCCTCATATACCACTTTATTTTCGTCCGTATTATTTAATTATAATAATTTCTTACTCATTTTTACATAATTTTCATTTTGTTTGTTGGTTATTTCTTATTTTTAAGCTAAATTAGCTTATATTTTAGAGCTTTTGCGTTTGGGTGACTTTAGTTTTAGTTTGCGACTACTCACAAAGTCAGTGGAATCCAGGGGCAGACTGTAATTTTTATGGGTTTTTTTTGTGACAAAATTAATCCATTCAATGTTTTTAATTATGATCACAACTTAATCTTTGTGGGAAATCCGCACGCGTTGGAAATTGCAAAATGTGTGATTTTGGATATCATATCAAGTAATAAACTAGCAACGGCGGTGATCGGTATCAGTGGCAGAAATGAGCCATTTTTTATATGTAGGACAAATGTCACCCATGCGCGCCAGCATCAAGAGTTTATGCACTAATTTGTTATAAAAATTTCGCAAAAAGCTTGGACTCTCCAGTGGATCGGTGTCAGTCCGTCAGCCATTCTGTTCTTTTGTCTAATTTTGTTTGTTTGCCTCCCGGCGCGTCGCCTAACGCTTTGGCCACAGAAGATCATTGAGGCGTGCAACTCGTTCAAGGTTAGTCGCTGTGTGCCCGGCCCCTGTGATAACGGTCATTGTTTACGTGAAGGCGACAAATAAACATAACTGTATTATATTACTAAATATGAATACTTCATGTTGTAGTTTGGGTTGATGTGGGTTTGAAGTTAAACTCCTACTATAAGGGCATAATTTGTTCGTAAAATAACATTTCCAGGTGTACCTTAGAGTTCCAGTTTTATAATTAGCACTGGACCTATGTCAAATGATTTAAATTTGATTATGAGTAACTTTTCAACAATTCTTGCCTTTCTTACTACTATTATTGTCTCATATTGTAGATATTCCTTACGTTTCCCAATTACTGCCATGCAGTTACGTCGTACGTAAACCAGTGAAAGTTATCATAGACAGTGGGCCGCCTCTGGCGTGGGTTGCATTGCTTGGCTCCTTGAAATTGCGACTTCGGTCATGTTCTGAGCACGTTTGATACTTTAATGTCTTCATCTTAAAAATCATTTTACACGGTTAAGGAGTAATTTAATTAAGTTCTATCAATGGGTGTATTGTTCATATAAGTTAAATCATCAAATATAATATTGTAAAATGTTTGTTGTTTATATGCAAGTATTTTCAAAAGCACATCACGTGAATCTAATTACATAAAAAAAAAATCCTTCGATATGGTGTGAAAAAGGTTATGGAAATAAAATATCATCATTTTTTATGAGGTGTATTAATAAAAACACATGTACCGCATTTATTTGAAGTGTGCCACAGTTTTGAGTGTGTTTGCACGTTAAAATTGCATATTTTCTAGTATGTATATTGTAATGTATTTTGCAGAATAACATGTCGATGGATGGAAAGGAGGATTATTCAGACTTACCACCGAACCAGAAGAAAAAGAAACTTCAGGCGAAGGTGCATGAATTGAGTAAACAGGTAAGTCTTGCCTCATTATTTTATCTTATCTATTCTTATCAGGGAAGAATGACTGGCCATGTGGAGTTTGCGTGGATAAAATAAAGTTTCAGTTATAAATATAACATGCTACAATAAATTGAAATTGTTCAAAACGAGTGTATAATATGATCGAATGAACGGAATAAATGACTACATTTCATCAGTACTTGATCAATCTTCAATGTATTTGTTTTCAGGTAGCACAGGAACAAGCAGCCATGGAAGGCCTAATGAAAATGAAAGGTGTATATGAAACTAATCCCACCCTAGGAGATCCAATGACAGTTGAAGGTTTGATTGTTTTTGTTATTATTTATTTGTATGTGTAGTAGGAGAAACCTTTTGAACTGCATACGTTAAAAGCAAGTTCACGTTGATTTATTTATTTGTTAAATGTCTTTTCCCGAATCGCATTTTGTTATGATCTTCCGTCTGAGATTTCTTGGTTGGCTATAACATGCACAATATCACATAAATTAAAAGGTGTTAAGAAAGATCTTTGAGAGCGAGAGGGTCTATCTGTGCCGGCCATTCTCTGGCATTTCCTCTGTTGTTCTGATACGTGTACACAAATAAGATGGTCTCCAATTATGTGGCCCGTACGTCTATTCGTCTTTTTCTCCGTTGGTTGGAGGAAATCATCATGGATTAAAGTGATCCGGACTTCCTGCGTCACTGAGGAAGTGAAGATATCACAGGACCTACAGACTAGAATTTCCTACCCTTTCATCATTTTACCTCCCAAAGTCCGACATATTGCCTATTTAAATTTCCCACTTGGTCTGTATCTTCCGTCTGACTCTCTCTAAATCACAATGCCTCTTAACATTCTTGCGATACTGTCTCATCTCTTGCTCTCAAACTTTTTATTTGTTAGGTTATCCTTTCCAATAATGTCACCTACCGTCTATTCGTCGTTAATAAATATTAATATTAATATTAATTAATATCTTGGACATTCTCACACACGGCCATCTGACCCCAAAGTAGGCGCGAGCCTGTGTTATGGGTGTCAGAGACTGATATACATACATAGATATTTTTAAATACATACATAAATAGATAATATTAACATCCGGACACAGAACAAATACAAGTGTTCGTCACACGAATATTTGTCCTGAGTGGGATTCGAACCCACGACCCTTGGCGCAACAGACAGGGTCACTACCTATTGCGCCAACGGGCCCGTCAGTTGTATTGTTGTCGTGTCGGTCAGGTCAACTGAACGAATGCTGCGAGAAGCTGAAGAAGCTCCGCGCGCAGCTGCGCAAGTTCGAGGAGCTGCTGGGCGAGGCCACGCGCCAGGCCGCCGCGCCGCCGCACCCCGTCGCCCGGACCAACGGCGCGCCGCCGCCGCACGCCGCCAGGTGGGCCCCTGCCTTGCAATCTATAGGAGAAGCTGACTGACTGACTGACTGACTGACTGACATACATATCAACGCAGGGCCTAAACTATAAGGGTTAGAAACTTGAAATTTTGCACAGGGGTTCCTTTTATAACGTAGGGGAGCACTAAGAAAGGATTTTTGAAAATTCATTTTAGGGTCAACTCTCTTGTTAAGAAACAAAGCCGTTCCACTTGCAAACTCTAAATGTAGTATTTCGCTTATAGCTTTTTTATTTATAGTTCTACGACAAAAAGTTACTGAACCAAAGTTGTAGAGAATTTAATTTGCAACAAAAAATTTTGACAATTTTTTTTTATCAGGTTAAGAGATATTTCGTAAAAACCATTTCAACCCCTATTTTCAAGATGGCGGCCGTGGGACAAGGGTGGCGACCCCACAAACATGGTTTTATCTTTATACTGACCCCCCCTACACATCAAAAAAAAAAAATTGCGTCCTCTAAAAAACGCAAGGTTAGGCCTAAAAAATGTAACATTTCAATGGACTATAAATGATTAACCGCGCCAGCAGCATCGGCTCGAACAGCGAGTCACTGTCCCGCTCGGCGTCCGAGTCGTCGGTGAGCACGGGCACGGGCACGGGCACGGGCGCGGGCGGCGGCTCCGTGTGCGGCGCGGGCGGGCGCGCGGCCGGCGGCTCGCCCGAGTCCGGCCTCGGCGGGGAGCTGGCCGCCGCGCACGCCGACCACGCCAACGGCGACCACGACCACGACCACGACCCCGACCACGACCACGACCATGACCACGAATCGGACTTTGACTACTACTACGAGCCGGATCTGCAGCCGCTGGGTTATTGCAAAGCGCTGTACGCGTTTGAAGGTCAGTAATTGAGCTTTGTTTTTATTATGGACTGAGTGCATGTGGGTGGGTGCATACAAATCTGAAGAATATGAACGCAGCTATTATATTGGCACGACAGCAGCTCGTGCATCTTTGCTATATTTGTATTATATTTGCAACAATTCAGTCCATGCACAAGATGGATACAGTAACGGTACGAGCGGTGCATTCATCAGATCTTTACGCGCAGATAGTCTGATTTTTATCATCGTACCGTCCAATTTTTCGGGGAAATATTACTCTTTCTTCTTCGCTTTCTCTTCTCTTTTTAAAATGGCGAAGGGGCTCAAAAATGAACTAGTTACTGGCTGGTTAAAACATAATAAGGAAGGAACCTGGCATTAATGGAGGGCTTTGTACAACTGCTTAGAGGTAAAATGTGTAATTCATCAGTACTAGAGCTGATTACACTGAATGTCCCCGACAAATATGTCTGGGCTCGACGCCACAAATTGTTGGCAGTTCCAGCATGTCGGCTGGCCAGAGTGCAGGAGAGCCCATTGATTAAGGCTCTGACCTTGCTCAACGGCTTAGTGGCTTGGGACCGTGTGGTCGATATATTCTATACACCTATTGCCGTATTTCGCAGGGCAGCAGGAAAGTATCTTGAAACATTTAACAATCTAATTGGATAAATCTGTTAAGATTGTTATGTCTGTGTAAATAAATCTTCTATATAATATAAATGAATCGCAAAATGTGTTGGTAAGCGCATAACTCAACAACGCCTGGACCAATTTGGCCAATTCTTTTTTTTAAATGTTCGTTGAAGTTCAAGGATGGTTTTTACGGCGAGAAAAATTTGAAAATTCATCCCCTAAGGGGGTAAAACGGGGGTGCAAAGTTAGTATGAAGCTTTGCCGTTTTTTAAGTTAGTGAATGTGTAACGCGAGCGAAGCTGCGGGCGTCCACTAGTAAATAAATAAATAAATAATAATATAATACATTACAGCAAACGGCACCGGGTCAACGATGCGCATGGAGTGCGGCGAGCGGCTGCTCGTGCTGGAGACGGACGCGGGCGACGGCTGGACGCGCGTGCGCCGCCAGCTGACGCGCGAGGAGGGCTTCGTGCCCACCACCTACATCGCGACCACGCTCTACGCCGACGCGGACGCCCACCATCCGCACTAGCCGGTACTAGTTCTAGTATAGAGTTCGCCCGGGGCAGTACCACCGCCCGCCACGGTACCTAGTACCATTTCTGCCGTGTAATCATTGTTTTTAAAGCAATTGTGGTCCGGTTGGAAAGGTGCGGATTCCGGTTACACTTCTTTAGAGGCGACCATCTTAGTCCTCAAGGGTAGCAACACATCTGTGACTAACTTAGCACGAGACTCCTACTAACAAGTACTAACTGGACTATTACTAACACCAACTAACAGGACTAACTATCACTAACAGTCCCCAGTCCTCATACCTACTAACGAACTGACCAACTAATGTTCTAATTAACTCTCTCAACTAACTGGACTAACCATCCCAGTCCCTAATGAGTCTTGTTCAAAGTCAGTCACAGTTGTCATGGGCGGCAGCGGATGGGTGGTGCTGCAAGCTCGTTTGCTATCCTGTATCCATAAAAATAAAAAAAGTACTGTATATGTCGACCCGCAGTCTGCTCGTCTAAACATTTCACTATAGTAATACAGCTGTGAAGTAGTAATAGTGTAGCGTACATAGCCCAATGGCTCGCGTCGATTCAATGTAATCGAAAGAGTTAAGCAACGACGGGCGCGGTCGGTTTGTGGATGGGTGACCGCTAGTGGCAAAATTTCATGGACGCTACCGTGCTTCGGAGGGCACGTAAAGCCGTCGGTCCCGGTTGTTTTCAATGGTGGAAACAGTCGTTAAGCCTTGTCGAAGACCTTCGGGTGGCTTGAGAACATTCGACACTGGGTTGGCCACTAACACCTCCACCAATCCGCATTGGAGCAGCGTGGTGGAGTATGCTCTAGACCTCCCGCAGCATAGTCTGTGGGGGAGACCCGTTCCCAGCAGTGGGACGACTATGGGTCGTAGCGAATACAGCTGTTACAGCAAAATTACGGCTATCGAACCCTTGGCTTGGTCTTGACTTGGTGGAATGATTTTTTTATGATCGTGCGATTTAATAAATTAAAGCTCAACGCACACATAGAGCGGGTGAGGACGCGGGCCGTGTTCCTCGTGTGACCGCTATTTGTCGTCTTCACACACTAATTTTTGTAAATATTCCAAAACAAACGCGACCCGCACACGCGCTATTGCGAGTGCCTTTCTTATAGAACCGCGCTATGGCCGCTCCATGTGTATAATGCGCTTAAATATCACTTGATGTAACGGCGAAGGAAGACATCTGAGGAAACCTGCATGCCTGAGAGTTCTGTATAATTTTCTCGGAGGAAATTGAAGTCAATCCGCATGTGGACAGCGTGTATTTCTACTCTGTGGTGGTGGACTAGTCGAGCCCAACAGGGGCACAAAGAAAGGGTTGTGGTGGAAATACGCGCAAGTTTTGACGCAAAATACTCCCCAATCCTCATATCCACTAACGAACTGACCCACTAATGTTCTAATTAAATCTCTCAGCTAACTGGACTAACCCACAAGTCAATAGATACGAGTACGTATTTACTAGGCTTATTTGTGTGTAATCGGTATTGGCTGTAATTTAACTGGTTTTATTCGTGCACGAATTATTTAGCGAATTATTCGCCGAGTGTCTAAACAACTGTTAACGGGTGAACCGTGTTACTTCTACCAGACTTAACCTAACCTAACCTCTACTCTATCTATATATATAAAAGGAGAAGGTGACTGATTGACTGACTGACTGACTGACTGACTGACATATCAACGCAGGGCCTAAACTATAAGGGCTAGAAACTTGAAATTTTGCACAGGGGTTCCTTTTATAATGTAGGGGAGCACTAAGAAAGGATTTCTGAAAATTCACCCCCTAAGGGGGTAAAACGGGGGTGCAAAGTTAGTATGAAACTTTGCCGTTTTTGAAGTCTTTAGACGGGTAGACGTCGTTAATGGGTCTAAGTCTATGCGAGCGAAGCTGCGGGCGTCCACTAGTAGATAATAATATGATACTGAGTACACTGATGTAAGAAATTTGTTTCCAGGAGTGAGGCTGCCTGCGGGCGGGGCCGGCTTCGGAATGTGCAATCACTGTCGTGTCGCTGTCCGCGCATCCAACGTTCTTTGTGGCCTATATATCCTAAAGTATTTTTGCTATAATTTATCGTATGAGAAGTTAGTATTATTTTTTTATTATATCTATACATTGATTGACTTTTTGCCCGGGCCAGCAATGGACGAGATGAAATCATAATAACATTCCATGATCTTATTTATTATGTAGATGTCAGTTTTGTGACGTACATATTTTCATGTATGTCGTGTATTGTAATTTTAAATAGTCGTAACTTTAATTGTAATATTTTTGTAACACATCTAGATCTTCGTTGTGCCAGCCTTTTATGTATTAAGTTTTTTCGTACTTATTATAGTGGTTATAATGTACTTTTGCTTTTACGTGAATCCGCAATTGAGTTATTGAAATTATAGCAAAAATAGGTTAATATTAAATTAATTATGAACTGTATTATATGTAAACAAATTGTCAGATTGAATAATTAAACTGAAGATATTAAGGAGTTACGATTTATGGAATACTGTATCCAATATTACGTCTTGTATTATAGATGCTTACGTTAAATGAATCTTACGTAGTTATTAATGCTAGCTAAATGTCGTAATTAGCCAATGCTATTTTTCTGAATATTTGCAGTATGCAAAAACTTTAATGTATTTATACATAGTGAGATGATGGATGTATGGGAATGCATTTGATTTTTATATAAAATAATAAAAAGTGTATGATGACATGATGATTTCGTGTTTGCTTTTACCCGCTGTCCGGAATTACTTGAACATGCTCTATGTACATACATTGTCAAACAATAATTGAAATAGATTTATTTTCATCAGCGAGCACAGAATTACAAAAAATCCAACATAAATCTTAAAAAAACACAAAGAAAAAAAAACAATAATAAAATAAATGATTGCAAGATTCCAGGACATACATACATACGAGTAAAGTTAAATAAAAGCTTTTAAAAAGAACTAAAATTATTACAAAGGTGCAGATTTCTTTTTTATAAACAGCTGCTGACACCTGTAAAAAGTTGGAGCGCACTCAGCTTATGCGTTGGCATAGGACCTCAGCTGCTGGTTTTCAGTGCGTCCCAGTTGATGTAGTTCGAGCAGTGGTGAAGATTTGTTAATGTACCACAAATATTTTTAGGTATTCTACTTCTTAACTAAATAAATAAATAAAAATTGTCAATTGCTAATGACTAAGATGCTTATTTGCAAGTGTTCTTGTACTTTGAACTTAGTCATTACCGGCGTTTGCGGAGACAGCCTTGGTGCGTCGCTAGTGCGATTACCCCACTTTCGAAGTCCGTGACATGTGGCTTGCACAAGCTCGTCACAGCATTACAACGCGCAAGTGAACGTCCTTATTAACTTAACCGCAATAATGAAACTTATTAACACAAAAAATATTGGCACTTAATCAAACAATTTTTGATCCTAGTCTAAATAATATAAAAGAAGCTGACTGACTGACATATCAACGCAGGGCCTAAACTATAAGGGTTAGAAACTTGAAATTTTGCACAGGGGTTCCTTTTATAACGTAGGGGAGCACTAAGGAAGGATTATTGAAAATTCACCTCCTAAGGGGGTAAAACGGGGGTGCAAAGTTAGTATGTTAGTATGAAACCGTTTTTGAAGTCAAGTGGGCAACCCGAACGCGGGCAGACGTCGTTAATGGGTCTAATTCTACGCGAGCGAAGCTGCGGGCGTCCACTAATTATAATATAGATACACGCAACATATACTTAGGTGTGTTGTATTCTTTGTTTTTTTTTTTTATATTCCGCGACGCCGTGGTCAGACACATACTGTCGAACTTTGGATACCGGGTTTGAATTCCGTTCGAGGAATATTATTATTTCGCAGACAAAAATTTGTATTATATTCATGGACGTAAATAGTGTTGCGAGTGTGGAGTGTCGCTTGTCGGTTTTCGAAACGGTTGAAAAGCGCGGGCGCGATTTCGGCGTGGCTCGTATTAACACGCTCCGTGAATACAGATGATGCAGAGCGAACGACAAAGATAATCGATGTTGTGTGTTGTGTTCGTCTTTCTCTTTTATTTAAATTGTCATCACTGAGCACAGGTCTCCCTCCCAGACAACTGCTGGTCTAGATAAGCATATATAGCATTATCCACCACACTGCTTCAATGCGGATTGGTATAGTTAGATAAGCTTAAAACTTATTATCGGCCTGGCAAAGATCTCTTCACACTTCTTTCACAACTAAGAAAATCTGTATTCTGGAATGTATGCACCACGCTGTTCCAGTGCGGTTCGTCACATAACAGGCCACTGGCTATGGAGGCTTTAGAGTCGCCTTAAGAAATTCCAGCCTGGAACGAACTGCGAGGCGTCCGTTACTCTAGCCATATGGCACCTATCGTAATTTAAGTCTTACATATAGTTAGGACTTCATTCAGCTCCGTAGCAAAATCTACCTACTACGCGGCCGCTTTGTGTCTATTACTTGGCCGTGTTATCTAGGCCATTCATTGTTTTTCAAATCTACATATATAAAAGGAGAAGGTGACTGACTGACTGACTGACTGACTGACTGACTGACTGACTGACTGACATATCAATGCAGGGCCTAAACTATTAGGGTTATAAACTTGAAATTTTGCACAGGGGTTCCTTTTATAACGTAGGGGAGCACTAAGAAAGGATTTTTGAAAATTCATCCCCTAAGGAGGTAAAACGGGGGTGCAAAGTTAGTATGAAACTTTGCCTTTTTTGAAGTCAAGTGTCAACCCGAACGCGAGCAGACGTCGTTAATGGGTCTAATTCTACGCGAGCGAAGCTGCGGGCGTCCACTAGTATGTTAATATATCTGATTAATAATTAAGTAAGGCTGAAATTAAACACGAATAAAATTGTAGTTCAATTTATCAATTGGAACTAATCATATAAATAAGTTTCAGTTTCATAAGCCCAAAGGAAACTGTTAATCGAGGTTAAAAAACTTTGCTGTCTTACGCGAATTAAATTTCATCACAAGTCATTAATATCTACTAAAATTACTAAAACCTTATAAACACATATATTATTAAGTATGACGTAGGTGTAGTTATAGAATCGATAAACCTTGCAAGTCAGTCTTTAGGTTCATTATTCTGCTAGGCTGAATGGGGCCTATATTTTTCTTTCCTCGATAACTTCTAAGCAATACAATATTTTTGTTTCTTTACAGGAACATGGTGTAGGTAACCTTATCAATTAAGTTAGTGAAGTATTACCATAGGTTGCAGCCATTGTATTCTATACCTACGAAAATATATATCATTAACAATAAAATTAGTATTTACATACAAAACCTTCATTTTATAGTCACAGTTTGCATGCAGACGTGCCAATGTTGCGTAGCGCTTCGCTGGCCGAGTGCACCGCCTTCCGCATATTGCCATGCAATAGTTGGATAATAAACTGCACTTAGAACACCTCCAATAAATTTAGACATTCATTACTACTATAGTGGTGTACAGTTTACATCGAGATGCATTGAGCGCGCAATGATTCTGAAGTAAACTAAAAGAGTGACATAGTAGCAGTGCAGCGGTGGCATGAACTCCCGAGATAAAACAAGTTTTGCGGGAACCACGCTATCCCTAGGTCGGTGCTTGCGCAAAATTCTAAATGGTTTTCCTGCTCCGGCTGGGACCGCCGCCTTGTTGTGTAACGCGTGCAATCCTGCAGCATGTAGGCCGGTGTTTCGTGGTAAACGCAACTGTTACTGATACCACCTGATTCTGAGGTTTGTACATTAACTGACATACTATTAAATATTTAAATTTTAATTAAATTACTTATAGGTACTAAAAGAAGAGTAAGAAATTACTTATACTTATTTAATAATCGAATTAAAAAAGCTTTAAAACTATATTTAGTACACGGAGTGTGAATGTGTTAAAAATTACGAATAGAAAGTTATGTAAGTAGGTATATTTTTATACATAAAAAAAAAGAGTTTCTTAATTTTTTATCGGTAAGAAAGCTTAGATATTATATGTTTTCTAAAGCCGTAGCTATCAATTATCTGTGGATTTACTTATTTAATAATCGAATTAAAAAAGCTTTAAAACTATATTTAGTACACGGAGTGTGAATGTGTTAAAAATTACGAATAGAAAGTTATGTAAGTAGGTATATTTTTATACATAAAAAAAAAGAGTTTCTTAATTTTTTATCGGTAAGAAAGCTTAGATATTATATGTTTTCTAAAGCCGTAGCTATCAATTATCTGTGGATTTTGTAGGTAATAAATAATAAAGGTAAACATCAACTAATGTTACTTGCATCGCAAATAAGCACTTGATTAAGACTGAAAATAATATTCTATTATATATACAGGGTTATTGGTAATTCGACGTATTCCCGTTAGGAGGTGATAGGGGTGACTATTTGTGATAATTTTAACCCCCATATGCATTATGCAAAAGTGAACCATTTTCGAGTTATCAAGCTTTTCAGCTTTTTTCAAAATAGGTCAGAAATGCAACATCAAATTCAAAAAAAAAAATTCAAATAATTTATTTCGCTATGAGGTGATTACACACGCTTAACGAAAGTCTAGGTAACTACAAACTACTTAATGCTATTCTAAACTGATTAATATAAAGCAAAGGATGAGCTATTTATCCTTGAATGAATAGCTAATCCTACACAGGTGCCTAACCTGCCTTATGGCTAATTTACAATAATTACCTACCACTAAGCTAAGCTCTAAGTCACGATAGACTATCTACCTGGTCATCGGCTTAAGGAAGAACTTACAATATTCTTATCCTATGCCCTAGTGTAGGCCGAGAGAGAAAAAAGCCGGAGGAAAAAACTCTCGGTACTCTTTTAAAATTCAAATTAATTTTTACAGAAAAATGTACAGTATGACCATGATATGATTAGGACAGACACGAGACAGCCAATCGTGTATGCCAAGAATCACCCCATATGCCACCTGCTTACAATATTTAGTATAATTAATACAAAAGCATAGTGATAGCCTGTCAGAGTTTAATTCAGTCCCATGCCTTCTTATCATCCAAATACTCCTGAATATTATAATAAGCTTTTTGACATAATGTTTGTTTGATGGTTTTTTTAAACCTGTGTAAAGGCAGAGACTGAACCGCAGCCGGGACTTTATTGAATATTAGAATAGACATTCCTATGAAAGAACGACTTTTCTTACTAAGCCGGCATTTAGGAAACGCTAGTTTGTGGCCGTTCCTTAGTGTTACATTGCGTAAGGCATTTAGGTCACTACGACTTACAAACTGATGCCTATTTTTACGAATATACAAAAGATTCTCATAGATGTACTGCGATGCAAAGGTTAGGATGTTTATTTCCTTAAATTTTTCTCTAAGGGAGTCTCTACTTTTCATTTTGTATATATAACGGATAGCCCTTTTCTGCAAAATAAAAATAATATTAGCATCCGCTGCATTACCCCAGAGTAAAATGCCATAGGACATTATACTGTGAAAGTAACTGAAATAGACCAATCTAGCGGTATCGACATCCGCTAAACAGCGTATCCTTTTAACCGCGTAAGCTGCAGAACTTAGTCTATCCGCCAGTCGACAGATATGGGGTCCCCACTGCAACTTCGAATCAATGGTGATTCCAAGGAAAACAGTCGAGCTAACTAAGTTCAGTTTATCACCATTTAGTTCTGGTTGCTTATCTACTTGTTTCACATTAGGTGCTGAAAATTTTATGCAATTGGTTTTATTACTATTCAAGTGAAGGTTATTAACGCTAAACCAATGCACCACTTCAGAGAGAGCATTGTTCACATCGTCATAGTTAGTTTGTTGCCTATTTAATTTGAAAATTAATGAGGTGTCATCCGCAAACAATACAATCTCGTTATTATTCTCTACCATATATGGTAGATCGTTAATATATATTAAAAACAGGAATGGACCCAGAATCGATCCTTGTGGGACCCCCATCTGTACTAAAGACCCAGACGATCTTGTACCGTTTACTTCGACTTTCTGAGTTCTTTCGCTGAGATAAGAAATCAGAAGTTTCAGTGCGGTATTTTTAATGCCATAGTGATTGAGTTTCCTGATTAAGGTTTCATGCTGTACACAATCAAATGCCTTGGATAAATCACAGAATATGCCCAGTGCATCTAGTGAATCCTCCCAAGCATTGATAATATCAGTAAATAGTTCAACTCCCGCATCAGTTGTTGAACGGCCTTTTGTAAAGCCAAACTGTTTGTTATGCAGGAGTTTATTACTTGTAAAGTAGCTAAGAAGTTGCTGAAGAATTACTTTCTCAAATATCTTACTACAAGCCGGTAAAATTGAAATCGGCCTGTAGTTGGTTGGATCTGTACTATTTCCGGACTTGAACAAACGTATCACTTTGCTTTGCTTCATTAGGTCAGGAAACTCTCCACTTATAATACAGTTGTTAAATATTAAAGCTAGGTGGGGTGCTATTACATCTATAATTGTACTTACAAGTTTAACCGATATACCCCATAGATCTGTAGTGTTCTTAATTTCTAATGATTTAAATATTGTTATAATTTCATTGGCGTCTGTGGGTCGGAAAGAGAAATTACCTTTGCATGCATTTACATTTTTCTTAAGCAACGATTCAGCGACGTCGGGAGAAGACCCCAGCGATTTAGTGGTTAAAACTGGAACGTCAGCAAAGTACTTTTCAAATGCTGATGCTATCTGTTTATCGGTTCTAATATAAGAATTGGCAATGAAAAGCTCACTGACACCATCGCGTTTTCTGACTCTTCCAGTTTCCGCATTAATAATATTCCAAGTCATTTTAATTTTATTACAGCTATTTCTAATCTTGTTTCTTATGTGCATTGACTTAGCCGTAGAACAAACTACCTTAAATATTTTAGAGTAATTTCTTACATAGTCGCTAAAAGCTTTACTTGTATTATATGACTTCTCGTGTAAAAGGTCATATAACTTTTGCCTACTTCTAAAGATTCCCGTAGTCGCCCAATCATTGAACGATTTACAATTCTTCGGAGAGATTTTTTTGGCAGTAAATACAGATTTATAGGCGTTATTTATATGAAAACATAATAAACTATATTGCTCATTTACAGTTTCATTAGATGGTATTGTAATCCGGTCTTTCATTATGTTCCTAAACCTCTCCATTCGTTTTTCAGTCACAGGAACGACCACACTGCTCTTACTAACCTGTTTATCCTTATTATACTTAAAAGAAACCAACTGACCACAGTGATCAGATCAGTTATGGATAATACCCGAGTAGACAGGTGTCCCATCTGTGAAAATGTTATCAATACATGTTGCTGTGGTATCTGTTATTCGAGTTGGTTCTAAGAACTGGTTAATAAGATTATTACATTTAAATAAAGATAGAAACTTAACACTTAAAGATGTATTGTCCAATAAATTTATATTAAAATCTCCACACACTATTATGTCCTTGTCTTTTTTTCCTGATACTTTTAATAATAATTGTTCCAAAACTAATTCAAATTCTTCATAACATGCACTAGGTGGTCTATAGATACTAACTATAATACAATGCGTTAGCTCTACACAGGCTATCTCTATAGTTCGTTCATTCATCAAAAATTTATTTAAAAAAAAGTATGAATTAAAATTTATTTTTTTCTTCTGATTTATAAAAACGATTAAACAATGGTTATTTATCAACATTGAAACTACAATTATCGGTCCAACTTTAAAAATGCGAGACGATTAACGATATTACTTCAATATTTTTTTAGATTTTTGTCCACTAAAATGCCTTAAAAACAAAAAAAAATTATATCAAACTTGGCTTGCAGATTATTTTAAAAACATAACCGTTTTCTTAGCTTTCCAACAAGGCATAACAACTATGAACTTATATTAAAAAAAAACTGAGAAAAACCGATCACAAAGGAAGCAAGCGGAAATTTGTATTCGACCTAAACTTAAGGTCGTTCTTTAAAATTTAAAAAAAAGTAATTAAAAACAATGCCCAGTGTAAATAAAACAAAAAATATAAATATAAAATTAAATTTAGAACCAGTAAAAGTTTAGTAATAATAACAATTAATAATAAGTAACAATTTTTACAATACATTTTGTAGTTTAGCCTAATTAAAGTTCATGCTCGAAGGGTCTTCCCCGATTGCGTACGCAAAGTCTCATTATTTTTCTGAGGTGTAACTTAACTACCGAAGTAGTCAAATTATTCTGCATTATGTGCAATAAGCGGTGACAGCCCAGTGGCTATCGAACTCGCCTCTCACTCGAGCGGTCCGGGTTCAAACCCCAGTGGCACGCACCAATGACTTTTCTAAGTTATGTGCGTTTTAAGAAATTAAATGTCACTTGCTATAACGGTGAAGGACACATCGTGAGGAAACCTGCATGCCTGAGAGTTCATCATAACGTTCTCGAAGGTATGTGAAGTCTGCCAATCCGCACTTGGCCAGCGTGGTGGACTAAGGCCTAATCCCTCCCATTCTGAGAGGAGACCCGTGCCCAACAGTGGGACGTCTATGGGTCGCAGCGATGTGCAATATGTGCAAGAATTTATCGATGAACCAATTTTGGTCGCTTACGAATTTTTTTAACAAATGAAATGCTTGAAGACTATGGCTATAAGGCAAAACATGATATACTAGCAAGACGGATGTCATCCAAATGTGATTCGGAATAATTTGAACACTTCGGTAGTTAAGTTACACCTCATAAAAAGAATGAGACTGCGTACGCAATAGGGGAAGTCCCTTCGAGCAAGAACTTTAATTAGGCTAAATTACAAAATGTCTTAATTGTTACTTATTATTAATTGTTATTATTACTAAACTTTTACTGGTTCTAAATTTAATTTTATATTTATATTTTTTGTTTTATTTACATTGGGCATTGTTTAAATTACTTTTTTTGAAATTTTAAAGAACGACCTTAAGTTTAGTTCGAATACAAATTTCCGCCTGCTTCCTTTGTGATCGGTTTTTCTCAGTTTTTTTTTAATATAAGTTCATAGTTGTTATGCCTTGTTGGAAAGCTAAGAAAACGGTTATGTTTTTAAAATAATCTGCAAGCCAAGTTTGATATAATTTTTTTTTGTTTTTAAGGCATTTTAGTGGACAAAAATCTCAAAAAATATTGAAGTAATATCGTTAATCGTCTCGCATTTTTAAAGTTGGACCGATAATTGTAGTTTTAATGTTGATAAATAACCATTGTTTAATCATTTTTATAAATCAGAAGAAAAAAATAGATATTAATTGATACTTTTTTTTTAATAAATTTTTGATGTTGCATTTCTGACCTATTTTGAAAAAAGCTGAAAAGCTTGATAACTCGAAAATGGTTCACTTTTGCATAATGCATATGGGGGTTAAAATTATCACAAATAGTCACCCCTATCACCTCCTAACGGGAATACGTCGAATTACCAATAACCCTGTATATAGAAGCTATAGCTATGTAGGTATCTCAAGATCTAAGGCACAACACATAATAAATACAAAGTACCTACCTAAGCACATGTTATCAAAATTCGTACCTATTTTCGAAATTACCGATTAATCTATGGAAAATCGAACGTCGATTAAAAATAATATCACATCAGTCATGTAATCGTAAATATAAGGTTGTAACGCAAATTACCAGACAACGCTGATAATGCTGAGAACCTCTAACGAACAATATAAAAGTAGGTAGGTACTTACCAGACAGACAGGGGAAGTTATGAAGTGAATCGTCAATCTATTTTTGTTGTTGAAATCAGACGTGCGAAAGTTGTTGCAAGAAACACGAACTACTAGTTACATTATTATTATTTCTACTATTACATTACTGTTGTGAACTTACTATAAGTTAGTACTACTAGACGTAGGTACTCGTATAGAAAGAGAACTTCATATATGGAACAACTAAACATAAGTAATAACCTATTTATTTTTCCCAATATGTAATCTATTGTGGCAATGACAGCACTTCGCGAGATTTTAGGTCGTAGAGCCAAATAGGTTTATTAAATATGAAACCTATTTTATACCATATAGAGTTCGCCCGGGACAGTGCCACCGTCCACCACAATACCTAGTACAATTTCTACCTTTAAAAGGTTTCCCACTCGTAAAAAAACAAACAAAAATGTCCTCAAACTCACTAACGAACTGACCAACTAACGTTCTAAATAACTCTTTTAGGTAACTTCTAACCATCCCAGTCCCTATCATGTCTTGTTCAAAGTCAGTCACACTTATCCATGGGCCGCAGCGGATGGGTGGTGCTGCAAGCTTGTCTGCTACCTTATATCCATGAAAAAAACTTCATAGGCGACGGTAGACTGCAGGCCTTGTACTATCTGTGCTATACTCGTAAGCAGGTAGGTAAAACATACTGCCCTACCTATATTCCTACAAATTTGACCTTCAGAATTTCAGAATATTCAGAGCGGCTTACCTACACATTACACAACCTACATTTGAGAACACTTGCCTCAAACAAGTTTTATGACTTCTCAATATATTGCATTGAGCTGTAAAAGCCGAACCGGCACCGCGACGGCGGTCCTACAAAATGTCCATTGCATAAACCTCATTTGCCAATTTGTATGTGGAGTATATAAATATTGACAAAATATTTACGTCCAATAACTTGTAGGACCCTTACTTTAAGCAATCGTTTAAGCATACAACATTAGATGGTTCTCTTCTATTACGAGTAGGTACTTACATCAATTATGACACTTAATTTGGCCGGAGAAAACTGTCCGTTGTGGATCTTGGGTATAACGATTGACAGACAATGCTGACATGGAATTTGGGTGGGTTGTAGTTGTAGGTAGAAACTGATCGCAAGCATGACGCACCACCTCGTCTCGGGGTTGTTGTCTATAGGTAGGTAAGTACCTAAATATTACACAGATTTTTCATTTTTCTTTGTTGTGTTCTGTGTCTGCGAGTCAGCCATGTAAGCTGCAACCCATAGCCGTCCCACTGCTGAGCTCGGGTCTCCCCCACAGACGCGGAAGGTCTGGAACATACTCCATCACGCCCCTCCAATGCAATGATTGGAGGAGGGGTTAGTGGACAACCCAGTGTCGAATGTTCTCAAGCCACCCTTAGGTTTTCGAAAAGGCTTAGCGATTGTTTAATGTTGTTGTTGTGTTGCTTAACTCTGTCGATTACATAGAATCAACGACTATGGACGCTACTCATGTTCTTTATAAGATTTCAAGTTTATTGGACACATAGTTAAAGATATACCTACAGATATTTCATACGAACCTGACTGGAAAACGCCCATTTACCTGCAAACATAACCCCACAGCTCAGGAAACTAGTAACAAATTTCTTCATTTTGCGATAAACTTTTCCAGTATAAATTGTAACTTGTCCTTATAGTCTAGTCAACAAGTGCCTTTTAGGTCAAAATTTTTGCGCCTTCTCCGAAAATTATGATTGAGGTGTCATTCGATTCGGAATGGCATGTAGATAGTTTTTGAGAAAATTCGAAGCCCGCTCGCAAAAAATGCAATAGTTATAAACAATTAAGTGAAATAAAAAAAGGGGGTTTGGTATTTCGTTAATATCTCAAAAACTATTTGAGAAAATTTAAATTTGAAAAAAGATTCAAAAAGAGGAAGAAATTTCCTAAAAAAAGTCTCGACTCCCAAAATTGTCGGACTAATGTTTATAATGTTCCCAGAGGGTTGAAAATACGCTCGAAAACGGGTACTCCGGCTTACGTAAGCCACGGCCCCATCGGACCTGTAATGAATAAATATTATTTAAACTTATTAAATATGAAAATTAAAAATTGAAAAAATTCAGGCGCCTGTAGGATAGATCAATGAACAATAATCCGTAATCAAAAAATTTTTATCGCGATTTTTCAAAAAGTTATCTATTAATTAATTAACAATTTTTTGTAGCATGAACATTAACATTGCAAGTGCGATAATTGTTAAACTATTAATCTGAGATTTTTTTCCTTTCGTGGAGCTATTTTTCAAAGGTCTTAGAATAGATTCCCGTTGGAAAAATTCAAAAATTGTTAATTTTCGTTTTGTTATTAACAATTTACTGAGGGAAAAAATTATAAAGCTTAATTAAACATTGAAAAAAATTCTTTTTTTGTAATATTATTATTGGTCCATTTTCTTACAATCAGAAGCTACTTAAAAATGATTTTTAATAATTTTTATCTCCTATTGTTTAAAAAATTGTTATAAACAAATGCGTTGTTTATGAGATAATTAAATTTTTTTTTGATATCATAATCTTTGATGATAATTATGATTTTTTTTTAAAAAATCGTTTCTCTAAAAAAATTTTTTATTGCTTAAAAACGCATTTGTTGAATAACAATTTTTTTTTACCACTTATTATGAAAATTAAGGAACCATTTAAAAAAAAAAATCATTGTTTATCTTGATCTTTGATAGTAAAAAAGAAAAATCGATTATTATTTAAATTTTCATTGTTTATTTAATACACAATTTGTTATTAACAAATTTATTATTTCTTTGTATTTTTTTTCTTTTTCTACTTAAAAAAACAAAAACAACCATGTATTATTTTTTGAAAAAAAAAATTGTTTATATTTTTTATTGAACGAAATATAAAAAATTTTTTTTTTTCCAAAAAATAATACATGGTTGTTTTTGTTTTTTTAAGTAGAAAAAGAAAAAAAATACAAAGAAATAATTAATTTGTTAATAACAAATTGTGTATTAAATAAACAATGAAAATTTAAATATAATCGATTTTTCTTTTTTACTATCAAAGATCAAGATAAACAATGATTTTTTTTAAAAAATGGTTCCTTAATTTTCATAATAAGTGGTAAAAAAAAATTGTTATTCAACAAATGCGTTTTTAAGCAATAAAAAATTTTTTTAGAGAAACGATTTTTTTAAAAAATATCATAATTATCATCAAAGATTACGATATCAAAAAAAAAATTTTAATTATCTCATAAACAACGCATTTGTTTATAACAATTTTTTAAACAAAAGGAGATAAAAATTATTAAAAATCATTTTTAAGTAGCTTCTGATCATAAAAAAATGGACCAATAATAATATTACAAAAAAAGAATTTTTTTCAATGTTTAATTAAGCTTTATAATTTTTTCCCTCAGTAAATTGTTAATAACAAAACGAAAATTAACAATTTTTGAATTTTTCCAACGGGAATCTATTCTAAGACCTTTGAAAAATAGCTCCACGAAAGGAAAAAAATCTCAGATTAATAGTTTAACAATTATCGCACTTGCAATGTTAATGTTCATGCTACAAAAAATTGTTAATTAATTAATGGATAACTTTTTGAAAAATCGCGATAAAAATTTTTTGATTACGGATTATTGTTCATTGATCTATCCTACAGGCGCCTGAATTTTTTCAATTTTTAATTTTCATATTTAATAAGTTTAAATAATATTTATTCATTACAGGTCCGATGGGGCCGTGGCTTACGCAAGCCGGAGTACCCGTTTTCGAGCGTATTTTCAACCCTCTGGGAACATTATAAACATTAGTCCGACAATTTTGGGAGTCGAGACTTTTTTTAGGAAATTTCTTCCTCTTTTTGAATCTTTTTTCAAATTTAAATTTTCTCAAATAGTTTTTGAGATATTAACGAAATACCAAACCCCCTTTTTTTATTTCACTTAATTGTTTATAACTATTGCATTTTTTGCGAGCGGGCTTCGAATTTTCTCAAAAACTATCTACATGCCATTCCGAATCGAATGACACCTCAATCATAATTTTCGGAGAAGGCGCAAAAATTTTGACCTAAAAGGCACTTGTTGACTAGACTATTAACGAATATTCTTTCATTTTATTCGAAAACTCGTGATTAATACTTGCGCCAATGAATACTAACGTACTTTCAAGCTGGGTGAAATCTAAAGGTGAAAAATTGATAATACTTAGCTGAAAGCGGCCACAACTCCTGAGGAAAAAATAATATTTTTAATAAAATTTCCGTGAGTCTGAATAATTTCTGAATTTTCACGATGAAAGCCGCTGAGATCATTCTGTATTAGCTTTGAAATATTAAGAGGATTTATCATGTTATTGTGTATCGTGAAATTACTTACTTTGTATGTTTGGTTTGGTTATAATATAAAGAAAGAGAGGATGAGGCATGGGGGAAAGGAAAGTGGAAATGTACTATACACATTTTTCATACAAAACTAGTGTCGCCGATTTGCAGGGTTGAAGAGAGTTAATAGTTTCATTATTTATTTTCTTCATAGTAGATAGAGCCTTTAATCTGAGAGTAGAGTAAGTGCATAAAAAATATTTTCAAAACTCACATCTCATTAAAGTTTGTCAGTTTAGTCTTATCTTTGGATAAGAGAAGAACCCCGAATCATTCATATCAGACGAAACCTAACTCAATCACCGTAAATCAAACATTCGCCAAAGTCAACAAAGGCTTGCTTAAGAATTGAAGGACCAACATTGAAGACCCATATTGTTTAACACCTACAGAACTCATTCAAGTACGATGTAGAGCAGTACCAGAATACCAACTGTTTGTTAAGAAGCGTGCGTGATAGTACATACTTAAAGAGCCTAATGTAGGTAATTATGTATTGCGTTTTGCGATCTACAAAGCCACTTTAAGTTTGTGTAGACTTTAACGACATGAGCTAGAGCATGGAAATAGAGCAATACGTATTCCAAAAGTGGTTTGTAGACCAAGACTCTACCTATAATGGCTGTACGTGTTAACATAATATATTGCATTAGATTTGGGTACCTACTAATCCTTATGTAATACTAACATTTTGGTCTTTACACGGAAAGCTTCGATCAATAATGTACCGAAGACGGAAAGGAATGAAATTGGCTTTTCCACATCCTAGCCAAATGGCGGATTTTACATATTATCTATGTATATTGTCATGTAATTCTTTAACTCACTCTAGTTCTTGCGAGTAGAGCAGATTATCAAAAGGACAGATTCTTGTAGCCAAATTGAAGGTAGGGTCGGCGGCGCATTTCAGCAACTATATCTAACTTTCTGTTTTTTATATGAAAACATAAAATTCGCAATGGCGTAATGGGTTGTAGTAATATTTCTGTGGAAGACTTTCTTTCTGTGTAATTTTTTCTGTTTATGTTAATGTACTTGACGTAATAATTTGACTTATATCAGTGTGATCTGCTTTTCCTCAACTGAGTCTTAAGGCTCCGATCTGCTCCGGTCGACGTCCCTCGGTTTTCGGAGATCACTGCTATGACTACGACAGATTCGGGGTTGCGCAAAGTTGTCATAACAGATGGCAAATGTTAGCACGGAGTAAATGAATTTAATTTTGTATAATACTTTCATACCGGTCGAACGGCAGTCGGCAGTGCTAGCACGACCGTCGGCTCCGGCGCAGCAGTCGCTCCCCGGTCGGCAACCTCGCGAACTAGAGATTTCGAACGTTTGTTTGTGTGACTTGTGGCTTTCGTTCCCATCAAAGGTTGCATTGGAATTTTTGGGAGGCTATTTTTAAGGTTGGTATCACTTACTAATAGCTGAGCACTAAGATTGTTATACATTATTTGCAAAAGGACTATGTTTATTTTAAACATTTATAAGTTGCTACATTTTTGATGGATTTTTGATTATTCGGTGATATAATACTGAGACTGAGGTACTTTGGTATTTTTACAGTATGTACCCATAATTTAATGGTATGTATTATTTATATTTCAAAAATGGGCTATATGAGCCAATGAACCCAGTTGAAATTAAAGTAGAAATCAAGTCCTATTTTGTAGTATGAAAATGAGTTTAACACATAACCTCCAGGATGATAAAAAATAAAAATTTTAATCAACAATATAAAAGAGTTATTGATATAAATCCAGTTATTAAAAAGTAGCAAACGTATACAAATAAAAAAACTTTTGTTTCCAAATTTAGGACCTACAAACGATCACCGTTTCACTTTCTCTCCTTAACAAGGAAATGCTTGAGGCCACACAGGCCGCATAGGTAAATTATTGGCAAATTTCATTAAAATGAAGCCAACAATCTAGACATTAAAATAAAAATTAACAAATACGGTCGTCAGAATTAAGATTTCCTGTTCCGAAACTCCGTATAACGCTTTTTTTGTACTATCCTTTTAACTATAATAATTTATCAGTAAGCTTTAAACTGTGTGCAGGTAGTTCGTCGTCGTACTTTTATTTCTTAAATATGCCTCTATGTTTGGCATTTCTATATTATCTTGATTAGAAATCTGAGATTAAAAGGCCCTAATACATATAAATATATAAAATAAAGGGCTAATGCCGCAAGACATTCGAATTCCACGCAACGTCGGCAAGGCCACACGTGCCCTACCGATGTTTTAATAAGTAAATTATATTCTTCTCGAACTTTCGATCAATTGCAACGTACACGCAAATGAAAACTAGGTAGTATTATCATAACCGAATTAATCAGCGCAGCGGAATCGAGGTAAAAATATTGCGTCGATCATGTTGCGTAAAGCAAACGCGAAAGAACAGGTCCTATTAAGTTGCCGCTCCATTTCAGACGACGTGTGTGTTACTCGGACCGCGTGGAAAGTGGTTTTTATGGGCAATAACTGGCAAAAGTGTCAAACCGTGTGATGATGGAAAGCCACTGCAGGCCATGCCATGAATCCCAACCAGTCGATGCCAAAGATCAAATAAGATTTAGATATCACGGCATTCACTGCATCATTGTCATCACATTTAAATAGGGTTTAGCATAACATTAGTAAGATATTTATGATTGTCTCAAAATTATAATTTGAAGTATAATTCTGAGACTACCTTACATATCGCATAGGTACCTACAGTGAACGCCTGGAGAGTTAGATATCTATTAGTCACTATTAATTATTATTGACAGGCCCGTTGGCGCAATCGGTAGTGACCCTGTCTGTTGCGCCAAAGGTCGTGGGTTCGAATCCCACTCAGGACAAATATTCGTGTGACGAACACTTGTATTTGTTCTGTGTCTGGATGTCAATATTATCTATTTAAGTATGTATTTAAAAATATCTATGTATGTATATCAGTCTCTGACACCCATAACACAGGCTCGCGCCTACTTTGGGGTCAGATGGCCGTGTGTGAGAATGTCCAAGATATTTATTTATTTATTATTTATTTATTTATTTATATTATTCATTTTTATGAATGACAGTTCTTAAATTTTATATCCGTTAGTTACATAATAATATAAACCTGAGAGCTCTAACGAAGTTAAGGGTTAACCTTTGACTACATAGATATGTTACGTGTATGTAAATAAATACATCGCATGCATTATTATCAAATCAGGTAGTATAACCCCAAACATATATAGGTATATGACTATGTGTGTTGGTAAGCTCTTACACAACTCAACTCACTACAGGATATCAAAATTGTGTATGTAATGTAAAAAATATATAATTTGTTTTAATGTAGCTCAAGGCCCTTTTAAACTTTATACAACTTCATTATCTCGGAATTTTATTAATCGTTTCGATTACATCCGTCTATTTTGTAATGCGCAATCACTATTCGCAAGAATAGATATCCACTTCCATCAGCCCATTGACATTCAAACAGTGGGTAAAACTTCGGCAAGAGGAGCCATCTCGCTAAACAAGAGGTTCGACGTTGAACTTTCACCGTTTGTTATATCTGCTGTTTGGATGTCATGTTTCTAATGTCTCTATTGCGTCATTATGTCACACACAAAGCGCCTTGTTATTTCCGACGAGTACCTATATTGTAATTTCGCTATTCAATTTTATCGCACCCACTACATTTAATTTTATGCAAATATTTTGTTATATATATTAGATAGTACACGCAACTAAAACAGCGAAATCGTTTTAGTTAGCAATGGATATCAATATCCACGTTTCAGCTTGTCCTCAAAATAAATCAGGGCATGGTGCTAGTCGCGTAATGGCCATATTGGCGAGTTCACGCACAAATCGCACAATTCAGCAGTTTCGTTCGCCGGGTAATGCCAAGTAGATTCATCTTACGATTCTGACCTTTTCACAGTATGTAGGAAAGCGAATCTCGCAGCATCCGGCAAATGAGTACAAACGGCAACACTTTTGCGCCACGGTAAATTTACTCGCGAGCTTACTTTACAGAACTCATGAATTTTAGGAATGTTTTTCCATTATCTGCGAAGTTTCAAATTTATTTGAATTCCAATTTCACTTCCGAAGAAAAAGAGGGAGAGTGTGTTTTATTTTTCTTTGCTCGTTTTACATCACTTTATAAAAAAAAACTAAGCCCTTTTGAGGTAGATTAATTAGTTTTATTTATGTCCTTCGTTTTAAGATTTGAATAATTGTAAACGTGCATTGAATCAGTGACCAGATTTGATTCATTCCATCATTGAAAAAATAAGAGGTTTTTTTTCAGTTGAATATAAATAAGATTCCTTAAGTATTCAGGTTCAAGCTGCCAAAGTTAATGATACATTTTTAATATTCCCAAACTATTTATTTTTCTCTAGTCGTCTTATAATATGAATTGATTACAAATTAAAAATGGAAAAGCTTTCGGTCCCATTATAATATCTTGATATCTACTGGATAAGTAATAGGAGGCTCTACTACCTAGTTAAATAACCAATATTGCATGAGAAATTTTACTGTAATTGATAGTTTTTATCTGAACTGTTTAGGAGCTCTGAGGACGATTTCGTTTTCCATTTTCCTAGTAAAAATATCTTCTTGATGTATAAGGGGTTGGAAAATAAAATGTTATTGTGTGACTGGAATAGGAAATGCAGGGAAAACGGCGAGACGCATGTTTGTCGGCAAAAGGGATACATTTTGTGTGTGAGTTTTTGGTATAGTCGAATTAATATCGGGTCCTCGGCAGCCTTACTGCTAGCCCAGTGGTTAAAAATCGATTCTCATTTGAGATGGTTCGGGTACAAATAGAAGCGGTACACTACAACAACGATTTTATATTATGAAGACTCCGTGGCACAGTGGTGAGTGAGCCGTTAGGTAGTCAAGTCACCGTGAGTTCCGGGTTCGAATCCCGGCCAGGACAGATATTTGTTTCGCAGATAAATATTTGTACTCGGCTCATGTCGTCGTTTAGGAGGCAGTGGACCTCAAAATGCTGATGGATGGACTCGGGTCATGGATGTTATATTGTTTTGTTTTTTGTGTGTGTCCGGCAACCGCAATACAGGCCTAGGCTTACCGCGGGGTGTGAGAGTGTAGCGCTTATTTATTTAAATTATTTTAAATTTAATGTCACCTTTATGGATTTTTAGTAGGTAAGACAGCGTACGTGACATTATCGCTGTCTGCCGGCCGGGATTTTTATTTTCTATCAATTTGAAGAGATAGGATAATCGCTGTATCAATACCACCTTTTGAAACGAAGGTCCTTAGCGCGGTTTGAGAAAGGAGTTGACAGATAGAAATTGTCACGTAAGTAAAACCGTTGCTGAATCTCAGGATCAGTTACGTAGCAAAAGTCATAATTCTCATTAATGAAATATTACAAATGTCGTATTTGTAATATTTATCGTACCTGTTGAGGCCTGTCTTTAACCGCATTTTAATCTAATACCTGAGGTTGCTCATAAATCTCTTTGCAAACAAGACGGTCATGACTATTCTATGATCTCTAATTCCTATTACAAATACCATTAAATATGTATTGAAGGGAAAGGTGTGCCTAAACCTAAACTCGAATGTTCGTTGTGTTGATAGGTACCTACCATCAAGGGACTTTAATACCTTTTGATTTCAGAGAAACACGGCAACAAGTAAAAAAATAAATTGAATTGAATTGAATTGAATTGAATTGAAAAGTATGAAAACTTCAAATAGATCATTTCTTGTGAATTGCTGGCATACGTACAATTGTCATTGAATTTTTTTGAACATACTCATAGTCGTCTAGATAAATGTTTGTTAGGCAGTTTATGTACTCTTTGCAAAGCAGCGAAGCTAATATACAGAGGCGTTAAGAGTTTATTTAAGAGGCATGTATCTACGATTATTGACCAAAATAAATCTTTATTTTCTTCGCTTTAGCTATAATGTAGTAATTGGGCAGGCTTAACGAAAGTCTGAGAACAATTACATTTTGTACCTAGTAAACTATTTAGTTTACTTAACCCAACGAACCTTAATTTGGTTGGGCAAACTTATCTAGGCGTAAACTAGCCAGACAGCTCGTCACTAAACCCAAGCAAAGTGGTCACTAAAACATATATAAGGATTATAATAATACTCTGTTGTTACGATGATACGACGAAATAGTTACAGACCACTTTAAAGTTGTCGTGCGGCAGACAGGGCTTTTTGGTGGTTACAGCGATGAATGAATATAAGCTTTTCGCTGGAGGAACGTATATTATTACCTACCGATGACTTTGAAAATTTGTTAAATGGCATGCGTTTTATAAAATTAAATAAATGTCACCTGCTGTAACGATTATGGAAAGTACTAACCTGAAGTCTATCAATCCGCAGTGGAAGTATTGACTGTTAGAATGACCCACGTGGGAAAACGTAGATTGCATAGGTAATTAATTACTTACTCCGGGAATATAGGTAGAGGATCGGAAAGAAAATTCTCGCTGATAGGTATAGCACCGTCGTTGTATTGCACGTTTATCCGCATATAAATTAATGCAATTCTAAAGCTACAGATATAAGTGGCAGTGCCGACAGCTATACATTTATTTATTTATGTGCTGTAGATTATTATATTGCATAGTTGATAGTAGATTACACCTCGCACCGCAATAACTATATAAGCACAATGCTCATTAAATGTTACTCCAGTACCTAATAAGAGGTACACTGTTGCTTAAGCTAAAATAGATTAATTAGATTTTTAGTTTACAAATAATAACATACAATACAAAAAATATATAAATCCTACAATACAATTTATAATGTACTTCATCATTATTAGTAGCTAGGACTATGCTTCTTGTGCTTCTTGTGCAACCTTTAAATTGAAAATGTTGGGTAAAAATATCAATGTTTTCTATTCTTCGTCATTTTCTAAATCAAAGTTATAATAAGTAACACAAATAACTGGCATCCCACCAATAAGATTTAGATTTAAATTCACATTGATTTATTTATTACGTATAAGGTATTTTCACCTAGGATATTATTTAACATTTTTTATGAACCGCCGGTTCACAAAGTTGATCCAATTAGTATACTTACCAAATAAATATAATTTACCTTAGCATTATCTTAGCATTGAACCGACAAAACTGATATGTTCCTCTCTTTTTTGAACTACTTTAGATACTCGGCTCAAGTCGGCTCTTGACTAATGTAGGTTTCGTATCTTGAAATTCCTCTCCAATTATTAATTTCAATTCACAAGGCAAGAACTTCTTGCGTCTCGTAAATAAAATCTGTCGGGTTTCCCTTTTATTCTCGATCCTCGATCTATCAGTGTCACGGGAAGTATTGGCATTTCTTACGCCCTTATTTGTGGATCAACTTGCCCGTGTTCTTTGGATAATAATAATTAGCACTTGACTAGCAAACTACTTTAAAAGTTTGCTTCAACTCGGATAGTGTCATCGAGTAGGTCTTACATGTGTCGAGCGAGTATAATATCAACTAACGTCAGAGTCGGCCGTTAGGTTAGAATCGGTGACAATTCGTGATGTCACCGTTCGATTTTGTGAGTACTAAGACTCGTGCCCTGCAATGGCTAAAATTCTTAAAACCAGCTTTTATGGGTTCTTGAAAAAATCAACCCTTGCGAGTATGAGTAGGTATACCTACTCTATTTACTATATCTACTAATCATCATAACAACCCTTTCTTGCCCCACTGTTGGGCAGTCTCAGAATGAAAAACTTACAGGCATGCAGGTTTCCTCACAATGTGTCCTTCATCGATAAACCAAGTAAAATTTAATTTCTCAAATCGCACGTAACTTAGAAAAGCTATTGGTGCGTGCCGCTTGGGCTTGAACCCGGACCTACTGATACAACTACAATACTTACTATACTACTATACTTACTCTATTCAATTCCCACAGGTGTCCTGTTAAATAAATTTCTCGAAATGAGTGATAGTGAAATATATATAGAGGTTTATTCAACCAAGGGGTTTATCAAAAATTTTGTAGACTGTACTAACTCTGATGAGGCTTTACCAAAGGAATGAAATTCTTAGTAGGCCTATCAAGGGAATGGCAGCTGAAGCGAACAGTGTTGTGGTCATCGTGGTATGGCTGGCAGTAATGTCCGCTATACATTTCTGTTCTACCTATGCAATCTCGATCGCGCATTGTCTCACATACGAATAGTTAATGCAAAATGCTAACGACATTTTGAAAAGCACTGTTCATTTCCATAATAAATTGTGATTTCCAAGTTAAATAAAATTATGGAATACATACCTATGAAGGTATAGGTATGGGTAGGTGAAGGTATGGTTTGGATTGTGGCTTAGTTTAGTTTAGGTAGGTAATGGATTTAAAACAACTCAAATATTGTACTTCTATTGTTTGCTGAATTTTTATTTTATGATCCAGTAAAATTCTAGTAAAACCACCTACTTAAGATTGAAAATATATTTAAAAATAATTGTTCAAAATTCTGTATTTACGTATTTATTCATCACACAATACAATATACAATTAAATCAATAATTATAATTAAATTAAATAATAACAAAATTAAATTAATAATACCAAAAATACAAGAGCCTCAAGCTTAACAGCTTTTGGAGTTGAGGCTCTGGCTCTTGAGTCTTGACACACAAACGTTTTGGCAGTATATCTAAAAATTATACATGCATGCAAAATTTCAGGTTAATCGGTAACCGGGAAGGGAATCAAATTTCGGACAAAAATCGGACAGGTTTAACTAAATAAATGCTTGAAAAATTATCGAAATTACCGGTGACCAAAGGGACCTCTAACCACGCTATCGGCCGAATCCGGCCGGGCAACACGTGTAGTGACATATGAATGAGATTAAATCCACGTTTGGTCTCTAGAACGCCATACTTACATAGACTTTTAAACACTTTTTATGTCACACAGTCGGGTTTAGAAAAATTGAATTTAAATTAGGTATAAAAGAACAAAATGGCAGTCATTCATCCCGTGGTCTCAATAGTTTTATGATATTATGATAGGAAAAGATTGGAGAAATTTATCATGTCTGAAAAAAATTCTTATTTTCTTTTGTCTTTTTATCAGTTGGAAAAAGTTCCTAGCAGTTAAAGATTTTCTGTCAGGAATATTTAAATGTGTTATTTGGGGAAAACTCAGCGGAGGCGTCGCTAGTCCCTGGAGTATCTTGTTTAACGCGTGAAAAAATAATAAATTCTCAAGGTCTACGTGGGTTTTGGTAAAATATTTTCGTATTTCTAAATTATTTTTTGTCAATCACAACGATTTGGTACCAAAATTTAATTTAATTTCACATCACGTCAACCTTATTTTGTTTAATCCCGTATTCCTAGCGTGAACGTTGAGTTTGCGTCAAAAAAGCTTTAGCCTCAATAGCGTCTAATTGGCTTTCGTTTTAAGCCGCCATTGTGATGGTAATCAGCGTCTCATTAAACAACACAGGACTTTTGTTCAACTCTTTCTCATATGTTAATTAGATGCAAACAAACCCAGTTACGTAGAATATAGAGACTAAAGATGACTGCATAATATTTAAATTGCACTTGAGGGACGCAGACTATCTAGGCTAATTTTTATTTGCGACGGTTATTATAATGAAAAAAAAATTGTTATGAAATTTACCTTCGCCGGCGCCAACTCTGCAGAACTATTCAAATATTTGCTGTGAGGATGATCGTGTTCACGTAATATCCGCTCGTGTGATGATATTTGCGAGCTTGTTTACCCATTTATTGGCTAGCCAATCTTTGATATCCATGGCCTCATTAGATTACTCGTAACTTTTAATTAGTTTTACTTTTGCTACTTAATAATTAGCATTGAATAAACATCATTTAATGATTGACCCAAAGTACTTAACTTGAACAACTGAAACAGGAAGCTCGCGTCTACTTCGCTTTATCTCGTCAAATCTAGCTCTACAAAAGGTTGAAGTCTAATAAGATTATACAATGTTTGTTTTATGTACATACATAGTTTTATTTTGCTTTGCATATCCTTCCTTACTTGCTAAGTTGAGCAGAAGGCAAGAATAATGCATAGCAGGTGCTTAGAATTCATATGCAATTCATTCAGGAAATGAATTATCAAACTGACTGATATGAAACTTCATTAGCGTTTTTTTATTTGGTTACAACTGGTATTTACATGAAATATTTTTATTGTTTAGTTCCCAGTTCTCTAAATGTGCTATAAGAAAAGCATTAAATATTTCACTAGAATTAATGCAATGAAATAAATGTCGCATGAAATAGTGACATGAAAATAATGACATATTTTTTGTTGTTCTGTATCCGTATTAAACCCATTTACGAAGTAAACTGAGCACGTATCTAATTCTCATATTTCGTATGTGAGATGTAACTCATATTAGTTAGTAAGGGCAATATTAGACATGTGATGTTTATTATGTTTACGCCTAAATTGTACAAATATATTTTTCTTTTATGTGACGTGTGATTTATTTAAATTAAATAACTTTGGGGCATTGGTTCTTTAGGTATTTGGTTCTAAATGTGGTCTTTTGAACTCGGGTACCTAGGTATAATTAGTTTCATACTAGATAATCGGTAATATCGTTTTGACCAAGGTTAGCTAATTGGTGCATACCTAATATTATGTTTAAGTCGCCAGTCGAAAATCTTAATATACCTAATTATCTTAATTAGTCTATGATGTAGACAACAGGTTTATCATTCTTAAAACATTGCGCACTGCCCAAACGTAAGTATATAAGTACCTACTGTATGGACCTTACCACTGCCACTTCGAGGAGACTTGTGCCCGACAGTGGAACAATGAAATAGTTTAGAGAACAGATAAACAAGAAGCACATTGGACTTCAGCACAGCTGATTTATAGTACACTAGTGGACGCCCGCAGCTTCGCTCGCGTAGAATTAGACCCATTAACGACGTCTACCCGTCTAACGACTTCAAAAACGGCAAAGTTTCATACTAACTTTGCACCCCCGTTTTACCCCCTAAGGGGGTGAATTTTCAAAAATCCTTTCTTAGTGCTCCCCTTCGTTATAAAAGGAACCCCTGTGCAAAATTTCAAGTTTCTAACCCTTATAGTTTAGGCCCTGCGTTGATATGTCAGTGAGTCAGTCAGTCAGTCAGTCAGTCAGTCAGTCAGTCAGTCAGTCAGTCACCTTCTCCTTTTATATAATATATAGATATAAATGAAATAAACCTACGCAACTGTAAGCAGCGTGCACCCTTCAGTAATATCACAAATAGCTCATATAAAGTAATTGCAGATAAATAGGGCCGGCTAAGTAAAGTCTATAGGTGTGCGTTTCGTTATACAATAAACCTACCGCTACCTATATTAGCGAACAGGTACAAGTGGTTATTTCTAGGGAATGTTGTTTGCGGTTTGCGTGAAGCTTAGTTTTGCCTTTGGTATTTAGATCTTGACTTGTCATACCGCCTGTTTCTCGATCTAAACATAACCTATTCCGGTATTAGGTAACTTGCGAACAAAATATCTACAAGACCTTGCTAAAACAGATATATTATTTTTAATACAGTTGCTCAAAAAGTGGCGTATTACAGGGACGTATAGCGTTCGGGAAGTGAGCTATTACACACTCGTGCTTTTTCTTTACCATTTCCGAACTCGTGCGTTCTCTTTCCCAACTGTCAAAATAATGTCTATTAAAAAGAAAAAACCAACCACGAAGTTTTTACTAAAAAAAAATTCATAGAAGTTTTTATGATTCATGCAAATATTTCTAAAAAGAAGCTACTAATTTGTTTCAATATCAGATTTAATGTTTTGATTCAATGAGTTAGGTTAGGTTTCACTTCATTTCATCTCATTAAATTTCATGTCAATAAAAAAATTCTACTGAAGACTTGGCTGTATGGGCATAGTTCCTAGTTGCCTACCCAGAATGGGTGAAGAAAACAAAAAAAAATCTCTGCAATACTCTGTATTCTTTTACGGTTGGCGCCATTTTCCAAAAATGTTCTTTGCGAGTTTAGTTTGTGTTTTTATTATTTTATTAAATTGCTTAATTTTTTCGCAACTGTATTAAAAATAGTTCAGTACACGTGCGGAACCGTCATTGTCGGAACTCTTTGCAATGACAGGCTTTCCGCACTTGTAGCGAAATATACTATTTGCGTTTAGGTAGTAGAGCCTATATAGTAATACGATTTAACCTATTTTGTTCCATATACATGATGCAGTGTTGAGAGAGACAGGAGGGAATAGTAGGTAATCTAGGGATTTAGGGATGGTATTTCTTGTTGAATTTAATAAGGTTTTTATTTTTAACTGTCTTCATTTCTGTACGTCTTTAAGTGTTGTCGACGTTAAAATAAAGAGGTAGCAACTTGCTAACCTCATGATGTAGCCGGCAGGAAGGCACTCCATAACATACTCCATATCCAATTAAATTTAATTTACAATTAAAATCTAAATAGGTACCTAACCTTGTAATTGCATTGTAAGAAATAAAACACCTAATGGAAATTTGAACAGATCTTCTTAACAAGGTAAGATGTAATTTAGCAAAGTTTTTATTTCGCGAACTCTCAACTAGATTGCAGTTATCTTATTTCTACGCCTTATAATTAACTTGAAATTACAAAGCAACTTTCTATAAATTAGTAATGATGAAAAATAAGGATAACGAAACTTTTCCGTACTTATTCAACAAGTTCATGTTTTTTCTTACAAATACTTTTTTATTCTGACTGTAAGTATAAAGATACTAAACCAATAAAATGGTTAGTGTGTCATGTGTGTGTGTCAGACACGGGATCCGTACCACCGAGCGATTTTTTAAGGTTACTAGTATGTACTATATTTTTAAGCTATTGCATAGCTTCTATCGCGGGCCTTGAGCGTGGAGACCGAATCCAGAAATTCCGTAACGAAAATAAAACCTATATTCAAACAAATATTTCAACTTCACGCGCACAGAACTTCTGTCATACTCAAAATATGTGAGGCTGTGATAGACAGACAGACAGCGGTGGCATATAATATAGCTTTTCCGTTTGTCACACTTTGGGGACGGAATCCCGAAAACCAACCTTTAAAAGATATAAAATCAAATTGTAATTACCATTTATACTCTCACAAAAGCTTAAATGCGATTTTACGTTCCAGTCGTTTCTGCGATTGCTGACTATTTCAAACAATGCTCGGAATGGAAACTGATTTCCATTTCAGCTGAAATTCTTACCTAAGAAGAGTGCTTAATTTTGCGAGCACGCTTGCTACGGCACTTGCAAGTTATTTATAGAAATAGGTTGTAAAAATTTATGTTGTCAGAAAAACCAGGCAACGAATTGAATGGGTATAAAAATGGCGTGGTTTGTTATTGGAGTAGGAAAGTCGTGGATTTGAACGGTGATGTGACGTAAGCTTTTTTATTGATTTTGTTCGAGAAAGAACAATGTTTACTGTACGAATCCCGCGACGACCGCGACGAAATAACATTAACAGGTGTCTATTGCTATGAGTAGGTACCTGCCTAGTTGTTTTCGAAGTAGGTACTTTATCATTATTTTAAAATGATCATCAATCGCTGCATTAATGATTATTTATGCATTTCAGCAACGATCAATCGTGCATGATGATTCAAAGTTAAAGTATTTTCAGGAATATGCCAAAGAGCAGAGCCGGGCACGGCTACTCTTTTTGAAAATGTTACTCATCGCTGTCGATACCTTTTCTTTTCTTCTCATATCCTTCTCTACAGATAGAAATAAAAAATATATAAATTTCATTGAAAGTAAAATTGAAGTATATTTACAAGCAAATGTAGACGTAGGTAATAGGACAACAAAACAGGGAATTTTAGTGTGGGGACTAGAGTCAACAATATCATAAACTTAATTACTATTTTTTCATGTTTCCTAAGAATAACCACTGTAAAACATTCTGATGATAGGCTTGATCCCATAATAACATTTTTATAGTACTTAATACAAGTTGTACCACAGTGTTTGTATGTTATTTAAAAGTAAATTAACATTGGGATCGAACAAAACATTAGCACGTTAACCGGCAGATTTAACAGCGCCGCACGTACCGAACAGATGCCGCAAAACCAAATCGTGGGGCTGCCTCGGGCTTTTGTTCGGAGCCGCTCGAATTAATTGTAAAACAAAGGACTTATCTTTTAATCTTTATAACTATAACTTGAAGGAAGTTATTTCACCTAATTTAAACAGTGACCGACACGTGATCGAACGATAATAAATATTTACAAGGTAGGTACTAATCTTTAAATAGTATGTAGAACTTAAATTCAAAGTGCTGGTACGTGTACAAGTACTCTCCTTATTAAAATGCAAATAAGGAAACGACCAAAGTCCTCGTATACCTACCTAATTAAGTCAAATACACGTATTTTATAAACAAACTGACTGATGTCCACGGACTATTACATATAATTATTCAGGGCTATTAAATAAAAAATATTTTTACTAATTCGATTGGTAGTACTTTTATGTTCCCGTTCAACAAATTGAGCTTGAGGGGCACAAGATGTCACCCCTGTGCGCCGAGCGGAGTGTTGAATTTTTTAATTTTTTATTCACTATACGTCCAAATAACATGCTATAAAGTGCAAAGTTTATCTAAATTTTAGTATAAATTATAATTATTTGTGGCGGATTTTATTTTATTACGGATGACGTAAAGTAGGGGGTACTTTACGTCATCCGTAATCTATTACTTGAGTGAAGTGCTCAGACAAATAAATAAAGTAAGGTTTTGTGGGCAAGTAATTGAAAACTGTTTCACGTTTTATTACCATTACAAGTCTACGGTCATCATTTAACACTCTAAGGATGTAATACCTACTTAATGGTATCTGCTTAAATCCATGACGAAAATCACTTTTAGATTATGCCTTTACTATACAAGAATGTCTGCGAACAATGTCCTTAAGCTTACACTACATAACCTTCTAGATGATAAAATAATGTGCTCTCTCGCTTAGCTTTCTCGCACAAACTTCATACCGCCTCTGTTAAATTTATTTAATTCGCAAGGCAAAATTTATTTTTAAAAGTCTCGTGTGAAATAATATAAGATGATAGATAGATAGATAGAAATAATTAATGTTGGTTCTGTATTCTAAGTGTATTTTAAGGCAGCCCATCCATAATATTATTATACTATTAATAAATAATTAAATTTACACAGCTCCACCGCTGGTTTACCTACGTTGTTTTTCAAATAATGCCGATGTTCAACAGGCTTTTCGTACATCCAATATCTTGGTGTGAGCAAATAAATTACCTTGCAAAATATTGGTTTGATCGTGGTTTGATCAGTATAGCGATCTTACACCAATTTTTTACTATTACCGAAAATCTATGTTTATGATGTGGAAAAGCTAAATAACGAAGTAATAAGGGAAAATACTCATACATATTATATTGTTATTGTAACAAATACTTTTAAAATCCATTTTAACCTATTCAATTGAGATAATTTACCAAGTAATAAGTACCTACCTATGTAGAAATAAATATTATGACGTTGTAAAAAATCTTATTCAAAAGAAATGTTAATTGTGTTTAGCATTCACTGTCAATTTTACTTGTTTTTGAAGGGTTTCCTCCGTAAATTTATCCGTTTCAAAATTTTAACCGAACCATTGTTACTGGATTCACAATATGACAATTAATAATAACCTCCCTTTTCAGATATCGAGCATGGACGACAGTTCGTGATTTCTTCAAAGCTTCTGTTTTCTAGGAAGCGATGATGATCAGCTGATGTCTCCCAGAAGATTAGGAAACACCAGAACAATGTTTGTCGTGACGATTTTAGTGTTAGTGAGTGCAGTGGGTGCAAACGTGAACTTTACTACTACTACTAGTGAGTTGAATTCGGGTCGAAATTCTAGAATGGCGTGGATGAAAGGACTACTTGATCATCATGAGTGGATTGAACTGCTGAATGGAAACGTGACAGTTTCTTCAGAATGTGAAGCCGATTTGAGGCGGTATGTGACGGCGCTGAACGAGGGTCGACTATGGGCTTCGAAAAGTAAGTTGAACATTGTACCTACTAGATGTAGTAAAATGCTTCTTCAACATAAACTCAAATGAGGAGGGTACGATATGCTATTCTTTATGATTTGGCAAAATGTAAAAAATGTCGTTCTACGGCCAAAGTATTTTTTCTGTTAGGTATATACCTAAGTGTTTATTACAAAATTATATTGCGCAAAAGCAAAAACTGACTTCAACAATCTTATGTTACTCTTCCTTAGTCATTTGAACGACTGCGTTAAATTACTAATAACAAACATGAAATATACAAGCCCAGTAGTTTAGGATGCTGCCATTTGGATCGAGCAATTGGGTGAAAATAAAATTATTTTAATCGCAATTCTCATTTTTCAGAATTCCTTTTACTTACTTTGAGAATGCTTTGAACTATAAAAAATACAGGTATTGCAAAAGTTAGTAATTCCAATTGAAAATCTTTTTTACCCTTTCATAAGGCAGCAAAAACAACCAATATTTAAAACACAAAATCCGTTTCGATCCCTTTGACAGACAAGCGTTATTATTTAAATGCTATTAGTAGTCAGAGGGGAAATATAATTGATGTAATCTAAATATAGCAATGCCCTGAACAGTTTTATGCCTACCTTCATTTTATACCTAGGCTAGATTAGATTCAAAATCATCTACTATTCGCTAATAACTCTGTGCTAATAACGAGCAATTTAAATATTGATTCACTTAATTTTTTTAGACACATACTAATGTACGCCCGCAGCTTCATTCATCCATTCATCACAACACTTTCTTTGTCCCAACAGTGGGACTCGGGTCTCCTCTCAGCATGGAAGGGATTAGGCCTTAGTCCACCACGCTGGCTATGTGCGGATTATTATTATTCGCTGGCGTGGAATTGGATATAACAATAGTTTCGTTTACTTACACCTAGTAGAGTAGTGGAGCCACCATACTCAAAGACACTGCCGCTCGAATTCTGTTTTCATACCGAAAATTATACTCAAAAAAAATTTTTTTTTTAAAAAGCTTTTATAACTTTTATTTTTATTTTCATGCATTTTCATCGGAACCTAATATGTGTGCCAAATTTCAGCTCGATAGCTTCAGTGGAAGTGGGTGAAATATTGATTGCAAGATTCCAGGACATACTCGTACATACCTACATGAATGAATAAAAGCTTTTAAAATATGTTCCCGACGCTATGCTCGTTTATTTGGAAAGTCCCAACTTGGCAAGCATAGATATGATATAATTGAGGTAATTTAAGTATTTAGTAATTATATTATAATAGGTACATAAATCCATCACCATTGAAGGTCTAAACTCTAAAGGTTCAATGTACCGGTGCTACAAATCATGGACATTTTGCATTATATTTCAAAGCATTCCTTATGTAAGTATTCTTGATTTTACACCAGTCATACTTATAAGTATGTAGGTATATATATAATTTACATTAAATAATCATTAATGTCGTGCATACCTAAGTGGTTTGAACCCAGGGTGGATTAAAACTCTTGCTCATTTGCCCTTCTTGCCTACGAGTATTCTTTCTTGACTTAATTGCCCTACTTGCCTCGTCATTCTTGACTTAATTGGATATGAATTTGTAATTTGATAATTTATTTTACTGTACAAGTACCTTTTGTATGGCGTTTGAGTGTCTCGCTGCAAATGAACAGTCGAATACAATTCAAAGTAATGTAGGGCAACCACTGTAATTATGTAATTGGCATCTTCACGGGTAAAGCATTGTAAAGAGAAAGCGTTAGCCGTGGGCCGATTTAATCCATCGTTATTAATATATCTCACGGTGCGTGCGCAATAACTACTTAGTTAAAATAAATTGCAGAAGTTACGGTTACATTACGTTATAATTGCTTAAGTCTACAAAATGAATACGTGCAAATATCTTTCTGATTAACTAATTACGTATCATTATATTGTTAATGGAAATCGTATCTTAAATTCACGTATCGACGGCGCATCGGATCTGATTAAAATTATACATGTAACCAAAAATCAATGAGGGGTAAAGTACATGTGTAACAGCTAGTTTGCATTACTTACCTATTATTGTATTGCTTTCATAGATTCTTGAAATCTGCATGACAATATTTTAGATAGTTGTGGCAACCGTTTGTTAATTGTACAAATTCTGTTAGTTTTGTCTTTTACTTTTAATGAGCCTGCCTACAGTGGTCGGTAATTAAAATCGACGGGCCCGTTGGCGTAATCGGTAGTGACACTGCCTGTTACGCCAACGGTCGTGGGTTCGAATTCCACTCAGGACAAACATTCGTGTGGCGAACATTTGTGTTTTTTCTGTATCTGGATAATAATAATATCTATTTAAGTATGTATTTAAAAATATTATGTATATATATGCATGTTTATCATTCTCTGACACCCATAGTACTGACTCGCGCCTAATTTGGGGTCAGATTGCCGTGTGTGAAGATGTTCATGATATTTATTATTATTAAAAAAAATCTATGTAACCGTCCTAAATGATGTTTGCGTCACGTTACGTAAGGCTGCGTGGAGAGCCCGCAGCCGGCGGGTCGCCACTCCAGCGCAAGTGGGTCGCCAGCATTGCCACTCGCTCCGAAAATGACAAATTAAACCTTTTCTGCCCCTTCAGCACTCGACCGGTACTTGGTTGAAAAAGAAAGACTGAACTCCGGCTTACCAGAAACCAGAGCCCTCCTCCAATTTAACGAAAATATAACGCTGTGCCACATTTTTATAAGTGACTTTCACCAACTTTTGTTAGCTTTGTCTGACACAGATGTGTCAGACAAAGTTCTAGTTCAACAAAAGTTTGTGGACGGTCATGTAAGGGTGGAGCTGTAATGGTATGCACGTTTCATATTCTCTTTTTGAGGAATATAAGATTGCAAACGAGCATGCTGTATTGCACCAAATATATAGGTACGATGCAGCCAATGACAACAGTGACAAGCCCAGAACTAGAATGCAAAGAATCTTGTCAAAAGTCGTTCAATGTTGCGTTTTTGCAATGATTTTACGCGTAAGGACACTATGATGGACGTTTCCAGAAAAGTATTACCGGTAACGGTAACCACACATATTCAATATACGACAGAAATGCTAAGTAACTTGGGTTGATTGTCTAATGCTAAATA
The DNA here is from genome assembly GCA_944567765.1 of Carterocephalus palaemon. Lineage (NCBI taxonomy): Eukaryota > Metazoa > Arthropoda > Insecta > Lepidoptera > Hesperiidae > Carterocephalus > Carterocephalus palaemon. Next base: position 9,889,120 of record OX155641.1, on the reverse strand, counting down.
GAAGCTACATAGGTTTAAAAAAGCAACAGATATAACATCTTCAAATAAACAAAGAAAAATACAAAAAAAAGTGTTACACTTGTGGTCATATTCCGAAACATTGAAATCAAATACGGCTGCATTCTGGTGCAATGTTAGTGTGTAGCAGAATTAAAAGCGAATGCAAAATGTTTCAATAAAAGGCTTGTTCCCATCAACTTCGTATTCGGATTTGTGTTGTAAATACATTTTCATAGCCGCTGTGAGCGCAGCATCGCCAACATCCTTTGTTCAGTATTTCTGTTTGCCTGAACGCCAAGATGAGCTACCTGAAATACTATTACGCTTCATTACCTTGTTTACTAAACTGGCAAGTACTTATTGTTTGTTTAAAATAAACGGCTAAGCCGTTTGTTTTATGTGAGTTTCAGCTGTGGTTTCAGTTTGAATTAGGTAGCTGATTGCCTAGCTGTCGGTTCGATTTCAGGCAATGGCTATTTCTATTTTATTATAGACTCCGTAGACTCCATTTTTTAACTTTATTAGCACAGCTAATTAAAGCAAGAAATATTCCTATGTAATAAGCCACATACGAATACCATAACACCACATATTGATTGTCTGCCGCACATTTTATTCACAAACAGAACTTAAATCCAGATAATCTGCGACCGCGTTTTAACACGCCTGACATAATGTCATATGCAAATACAATCATCGCCTGTGGTCTGCATCAGTTATTTAAAATATAATTTGCATTGAATTTCAGTAATGAAAGCACAATTTGGACAATTGCTTGAGTTTATAAAATGATGCCAGGCACAACTTAATTTTATTTCCTACTTCAAATTCAAATTCAAATGTTTATTGGTCATTAAAAGAAATACAAGGAAAAAACAAAAAAAAAGTGTGTGTGTGTGTGTGTAAGTCACACACGGTAGAAGTGAAACTTCTGAAAAGCTCCTGATTAAAATAAAACTTGAGAGGTGTCAAGGGACACCCAGATGGAACGAAGTTCCTTTCGCGGTGACAAGCGGTACAAGTGGTGCGCGTCCGCCTTCACGCAGCAGTCCAACTGAAAGAACCACCTCAAGCGGCACCACATCCCCTACGGCCCGCCCGCCAGCTTCGCGTTAGCGACTCGGTGACATCTGTGACAAATTTAAAATGGTTAGCACCGTTACTAGTGACATGAAGCAACTTTTATGTAACCACTGCTGCCTAGTACTATAGGTGACATCTGTGACAAAGACCTTATAGACAGATCTGCTACCGGTGACATGAAGCAACCATCACATAATATCTGCTGTCCAGTACTGTCGGTGATATCTGTGACAAAGATCTTATAGCAGCACTGCTACCGGTGACATGAAGCAACCATCACATAATCTCTGCTGTCGGCACATAAGTTCGCCGGCTGAATCCTATACATTTATGTGTTTGTGTCTCTATGGACTTATTTTTTCCGACCGATTCTAAAGAAGTTTCACTTCAAAAAAAAATTAGAACAAAATGACAACTTGAATGTTAATAAAATTCATATTGTTTACTCACAATGATGTATATATTATCTACGATGTCACATCCTTCTAGATTTACACAATGCTGTTTGCTTTCTTGTATCCAGAAACATCATATAAATCTCTACGAATGTAGGTAATATGAGGTATTATTACGGTCAAACTGTACTCTATAATAATTGTTTTTAAAGCAATTGTGGTCCGGTTGAAAAGGTGTGGTTTCCAGTTACACTTCTTCAGAGGCGACCATCTCAGTCCTCTAAGGTAGCAGCAACACATCTATGACTGACTTAAAACGATACCCTTACTAACAATTACTAACTGGACAATTACTAACACCAACTAACAGGACTAACTATCACTAACAGTCCCTAGTCCTCATACCCAATAACGAACTGACCAACTAATGTTCTAATCAACTCTCTCAGCTAACTAGACTAACCATCCCAGTCCCTATTTGAGTCTTTTTCAAAGTCAGTCACAGTTGTCATGGGCGGCAGCGGATGGCTAGTGCTGCAAGCTCGTTTGCTATCTTATATCCATAAAAATACAGATGGGTAATTACAAGAGAAATATTACCTATTCCAAAAAAGAAAGGTAGCCAACCAATTGCTTAAAGCAACCTAAGTACTTGTTGTTAAAATGTTATGATATCTTTTGAACTTATTATTTAGTACCATGATCATATTCCTGCTTTACTGTATAATAATAATAATATGTAGATACAGATGAAAAATAAGGCACTTAGTCACAAGGGCTGAAAGTTGAATTATATCCTTAAAACGTTCTCATTTTTTCGTAATTTGATATTTTTGCGCTGTTTGATATTGTGAATGGCAATCAACTTATTCGGAGTTTGCTGATAAATAAGGTTACTTAAAAAGATACGAATGAAATTATGTTAAATACTTTACCGTTTTCATTCATTTAATTTCTCTTTTGCCATATTGCAATTACAGTAATATTTGCCTGAGTAGGTACTTATTTATTATACAAGCTATATTTGATCCTTTGCTGTTCCGGTTTTTAATAGAATTTTTTACGTTTGGTTTATTTTCTGTGGTTATTGTATTACTTTTTTGTAAGTGTACAGATTGTGGACAAATTTAAAAACAAATTTAATCATTCATAAAAGTTACTTGTTCTCTGTTATAAATATAATTCTGTGAATAACCTATTGGTAGTTTTCGAAAACCTGAGTTCCCAGGCATATAAATAGATCTGAAAATGGTTATATATGCAATTAACAACAAAAGTATACGTTCTTAACGTATACTTTTGTTGTATGTTTTATGGTCACGTGTAAGTACAGTTTTAAAAACGTTCACGTGAATGTTTTTAGGTCATTGACAGTCTTGCTTGTTGCGGTTGATATTTTTATCGCGAGTTACATAACAGAAAATACCACGAATCGTTTCCAAATAGGATACAGCACAGTCATGTTTGACTTAAAATTTTTGAGATGTCATTTACATCATTTTACATATATAATACATAACACTGGTTTCTAAAACACTTTCGAAAGAAATCTACCGTACCTACCTACTACCTACTACCTATTGATAGTTATTATTACATCAGAGCTTCGGAGCCTGTTGCTGATTTAGAACTGGTTTACGCTGTGTATGAATGAACCGATGTAACGACCGACCTAGTTTGAAGGGTGAGCATTATTGAGTGAGTATAAAGCGAGGAGCAGATAAGTGCAGTGGCAGGGTAATGAGGTGTCACTAGAGCGCTGCAACGCCTGGCCGCTGAGTTAGTGGTAATAGTATATTTCGCTACAAGTGCGGAAAGCCTGTCATTGCAAAGAGTTCCGACAAATGTCTACCCGAGCCGAAGGCGAGGGTTGACAGTCGGAACAAGTTGCAATGACGGTTCCGCACGTGTACTGAACAACTATTTTTAATACAGTTGCGAAAAAATTAAGCAATTTAATAAAATAATAAAAACACAAACTAAACTCGCAAAGAACATTTTTGGAAAATGGCGCCAACCGTAAAAGAATACAGAGTATTACAGATATTTTTTTTTGTTTTCTTCATCCATTCTGGGTAGGCAAAGGGAACTATGCCCATACAGCCAAGTCTTCAGTAGAATTTTTTTATTGACATGAAATTTAATGAGATGAAATGAAGTGAAACCTAACCTAACTCATTGAATCAAATCATTAAATCTGATATTAAAACAAATTAGTAGCTTCTTTTTAGAAATATTTGCATGAATCATAAAAACTTCTATGAATTTTTTTTTTTTTAATAACTTCGTGGTTGGTTTTTCTTTTTAATAGACATTATTTTGACAGTTGGGAAAGAGAACGCACGAGTTCGGAAAAGGTAAAGAAAAAGCACGAGTGTGTAATAGCTCACTTCCCGAACGCTATACGTCCCTGTAATATGCCACTTTTTGAGCAACTGTATTAAAATAGTATATTTCGCTACAAGTGCGGAATGCCTGTCATTGCAAAGAGTTCCGACAAATGTCTACCCGAGCCGAAGGCGAGGGTTGACAGTCGGAACAAGTTGCAATGACGGTTCCGCACGTGTACTGAACAACTATTTTTAATACAGTTGCGAAAAAATGAAGCAATTTGATAAAATAATAAAAACACAAACTAAACTCGCAGCGAACATTTTTGGAAAATGGCGCCAACCGTAAAAGAATACAGAGTATTGCAGAGATTTTTTTTTGTTTTCTTCACCCATTCTGGGTAGGCAAAGGGAACTATGCCCATACAGCCAAGTCTTCAGTAGAATTTTTTTATTGACATGAAATTTAATGAGATGAAATGAAATGAAACCTAACCTAATTCATTGAATCAAATCATTAAATCTGATATTGAAACAAATAAGTAGCTTCTTTTTAGAAATATTTGCATGAAACATAAAAACTTCTATGAATTTTTTTTTTCGTGGTTGGTTTTTTCTTTTTAATAGACATTATTTTGACAGTTGGGAAAGAGAACGCACGAGTTCGGAAAAGGTAAAGAAAAAGCACGAGTGTGTAATAGCTCACTTCCCGAACGCTATACGTCCCTGTAATATGCCACTTTTTGAGCAACTGTATTAAAAAATATTTTTCCTGCACGTATTTACGTATTTATCTCAACAGTTATACTATCGACTTTTGAGACTTAATACAAGCGAATTGTAAAGTTTAAAGACATTCTTTCCTTCGATTTTCTTCCTTGTAATTTCATCACATCTGTAATTTATGAATAATTAGTATACAGATAAATCCCAGCTTTATTACTGGTGTAGTTAACTACCGCTATGAATTATAACAACCCTACTTATTTTTTGTGCTTAAAGCAGAAGGCAGTAGAGTAATATAAGTATAATAATGCACATTAAATAAATAAATTATCACTTACTTAAGTAAATATTTCTCGTTGTCCTAGTTACCAAACGTAAATTAATTAATTATAATTAACGTTTTTCAACGTCTTAAAATACAAAACGTTAATAACGTACCTACCAAGATAGGTATACCTACATACAATATACATTCTAATATTCTAAACCTAATCCTCCTCCTTGAACACAACGTTGTGGTCTTCCAATGAGTAAACGATTTTCAAATAGAGAACAATTTTGTAATTGGCATGTCGGAAATCCAGCGGATTTATGCTGTTTTCTGTTTCATCCGTAGAAGCTTATTAATTGACAGATGGATTGTATGGAATGTTTGGATAGATTGTAAATGTGATTTTTACTGGTAAAAAAGGTGTAGTAGTATCTTACTACTTTACTAAAAATAAATACGCAACGCACAGCTACCAATTCGTACGATCTTTGAACATAGAGTCGCATACCTTTATTGTTTTGCGCAAAAAAAATTAACTAATAACAAATCGTGCAACTGGATATATCTAAGATAGGATAGCAGGTTGTGTTAAATGGTATTGGGTAACTCGCAGCGGCCTGTGACATAACCCGCGATGCTGCGCCTCGCCACACACTTGCGCAAAACACACCGCATAATGTGTAAATCGCAAATTTCATAAGTTAATCCGTGAAAGTACCGATTCATTTCACTTAGACCCGTGTGAATCGTATGTTTCGCATCTGTAGGGATTGTACGTAGAGTAGCTGGCCAGCGTAAGAATTTATTAATATTTTTGCTTGAAGTGTTTAAGACCGTTTTTGATATGTTAATATCGTTATTTTATTTAGCACTAAATTTGATACAGCCAGTCTTCTTTGTAATAATAAAGAAGAGTAAAATATTCTTGAATAAAGCAGTAATTGCTTTTTTAAGAAACAGCAGAAGAAGACAGCGAAGAAATATAAAAAAAAAGTATATGGAAATAAATCAGGGCGATGTCAACTTTGAACGTCTGCAAACTGAACAAATGGGTAGGACGTCCAGTGTAAACAGGTCAACTTGGAAATCAGCGGTTGTTGGTTTGCCACGACTATTTGCTAATGGCGTCCTTTTTTCATCCCTTTTTTTAAACCATATTTAAAATAAATTGCACTGTCGTGTTCATCATGTTTAAAATAAATTGCATTATTCTAACCGCTGATAAAAAATTATATTAAATAAATTTATTTCTTCTTCTATCTCTTTCAATGCTGCTTAATGGGCCCGCTTTGCAGATAATTCGATCAATTCTCCATAGTTCATCTGTCAGTGACTGTTGACACGCAGATAATTCATTCAGCCCACATGCGAACCATGTTCGCCGCCAGATTGGATTAAACATCGAGTCTATTGGCTCTGATTGCTTTCATGCTCTGTTAGTAGGTCTAGCTGCATCTCATTCGTTGATATTTTATTAACAGTGAAGTATAGTGACAAAACCTTAGTTAACTTTTAAAAATAAGTCTAAAAGTACCTATACATTCCAAATTTTAAGTCTAAGACAACAATTTACCAAAGTTTGATTTAAAGTTTTATTCGCTATTTGTTTGTTAAAAAAACTCTATTTTATCTAGAAAATTAAATAATGTATGTATAGGTAAGTATGTAAGTTTAACTTTCAGAATAAGTTGGTGTACCAAGCGAAAACAGTGAATTTCGAGATTTCGAGTGTCATTAATATTTCTGTCGTCACGTTCTACTCGAGAATTCCAGGAAACGATTTAGCTGAATCACCCTTTTTTTTTTGCACATTTGAATTTGCATTGGGTGAAATCGGTATAAATCTTCTTGAAGCGGAATTCGATTAGATTGTGAATGAACATACTATATATCTTTTATTTTTGAACCACTGGAAACAAGGGAAAAGCATTTATTAGTAAACCAATCCAATAAAACCCTCGTCGGTGACCTGCCTCAGCACTTTTGGAGATCTTGGGGCTGGTCGATGCACCAGTATTTTCCTGCTCGTTTACTGGGCTCAAGTACATGAATAGAATCACGACAAAGCAAATTAAGATTGGTCGCAGACGTCGCAGTAATGTCAAAGCCAATACTGGAAAATCTATACAACTTAACTTATTATTAAAAGCTTTTATTAAACTTCACTCGTATGTATGTATGTATGTATGTCCTAGAATCTTGCAATCAATATTTCACCCACTTCCACTGAAGCTATTGAGCTGAAATTTATTGTTTCATATTTGGTTCCGATGACAACGCACAAAAATAAAATAAAAAGTTATAAAAAGCTTTCTTTTTTTTTAAATTTATCCGTATAATTATTATAAAACAAATAATCCATACAAACAAATTTTTGAATTGTTAAGATAATTATTTACAAACAAATGATTTGATTTGAATCGCAACCGATTCGTTTAAAATTTGCAACAAACGTTTTTTACATAAATTAATGGAATACCTACGTGTAGTAGGATACCAGATTTTCAACATAATTTATATAAAAGGTAAAAAATTAAATTAATGGTGACATTTTAAAATTATACGATACCGTACGATACATTTATGATATTGTTCTCAAATTGGGTGTGACAGCACTCTTATTTGCTGTCTCCAATACAGGTTCAGCGTTTTTAAATATTCAACCTACAATTGGGTAAAAAGGGGATGAAAGTTTTGACTTAAGTTAAGAGAAGATTAGTCCAGGCATTATGTGAAAGCAATTTATTTGGGTTAACGTGAAGGGGTACCTAGAAAATAAGGAAGGTTCTCCCTAGGGTAGAGTTTTTCCAGTAATGTTCATGAGAATAACTAGCAACAATAAACCAAGCTGCCGCAATGTTTACAACTCCACGCGAGCGAAGCTGCGGGCGTTCCCTAGTAACCACAGAATACATAATAGTACAAGTACTTATAAGTGACGTGATACGTCACGTCAGGTAAATATGAACGGAAAACAAAAAAAATCATTTGACCCAAAAATCTGAATTTCGTTTCAGATAAATGAAAGTACCAGAAGGGGAGAAATATCATGTAAATGAAATGGCATTTCCAGTGTGTACTACAAATTGAGGCGTGCCTCCCGTCGCTCGTATATCGTGGACGCGAAGACAGCTGACGGTTGAAAAGGAAGCTTTCGAGCATTCCACACGTGGCGCAATCGAGGCACCAGCAATAACGGTTGCAGCAAATTGCAGCGTTACCAAACTTAACACACCAATAAGCATATTCCTTCGCATTCATTCGCAGTTTTTTTCCTTGTATTTGCGAAAGAAGTGACTCCGTAATTATTTTTAAATAATTATTCGGATATAAATCTGTTTGCAAAGCAACAAGTAGTGTTTGTGACCTGACACTTAATTGTTGTTGTTTGTGTTATGCGAATGGGACGTGGTAGAAGGCCGGCGGTTATGAAAGGCTAACTTAATAACTCGAGCTCCTTGACAGTGTAACTAATATCTTTGTAGTGGAAAAGTTTATTGCAGATTGCATTTCATCACTAAACTCACAGATTTATCGTCGTAGAGCTGACTGAGAGAAGGCCTAATGTATTAAGTAAATTTCATAACGTAGACATTACAAGTATTTTAAAAAATCTTCATGCAACTAAGAACATCTAATAAACTTTATAATTTAAACGTACATATTTGTTACGAAAACACAATTAGAAATCTCAGCATTATTAAATAATTAAAGATTAATCAATTGTAAAGTCATAAATTATGAGTCATTAATCATAGACGAGCGAAACAACGAACAACAACATCGATAGCACCTCCTCGTAGGCGTAGATTTGAACTTGAACTACATATTTCTGCACTTTCCATATCACGGATCGCGGTATTCTCGTGCATAGTAAAACGTCAACAAAACGCAAAGTGACCGGAAAGTGTGCCAACGGCCGGCCGTGACTCCGCCGCGCGACCCGCTGCAGAGAACGTATTAATTATTGCATTATTCAATTGCAAAAAAACTTGATGGTCTAGTGTAGGTATGTGTAATGTATTTGATTGGGAATTTTCGTCGTTGATCGTATCCATCCTTCCATCCATCAGCCTCTAATAGTCCATTGCTGGACATAAGAATCCCTGCCGGTCCTGTGCCTTTTGAATCCAGCGGTTACCCGCTGACGTATTCAGGTCACCACGTTGAGCCATGTGCTCCGTTTTCCGAGACGACCGAGTCGATCATGCACGCAATATTGTAGTCACTTAGGTACTAGTAGAATGATTGACCTTATTCTATTGAAGAAAGAAATGATGCCTATACCTATCTACAATAAAATGCGGATTGGCACACAAAACTATGAGATTGTAATGAACAATTTTATGAATCCACTTCAAACTCCGAAATATCTTTGTGGAATCTTTTACATGGCTGAGATACCGCGGGGAATGTATCCAGTTTTTTTCATTAGAATATTTCTATACACAAAGGCCGCATAACAGACCCGTACGTATTCCATAAAAAAACGGAATTCACTACCGAAAATTAATAAGATTCTCGGAAAGGTATAAGTAGGTACTCATATGTTTAACTGTTAGTTCCGAAATATTGAAATAGCTCTTATTGGTACCGGTAACTAAGTTTTAAAATAATTACTTTAACTTCTAAATCGTACTAAAATTTTATTTTGTACTACACTAATTTTATTACGTAAAACAGTAAAAAAAAAAAACATTTTTATCTGCCATAGCGCCATCTGCGTCATTTCAGCCTAGTGGACGGTCCTTCGAAGACTGTAGGTACTCGTATATTTCAAGACGAAGTATTTTTTCATTCCTCGTTCCTCGCATTTATTAAATACCATTACAGCTTGCATTATGAATCCATTTCATAATACTGAAACGAGTCCCTTAAAAGCGATTCGGTCAGGTATATTGCACATTAAAATTTCATGAGCCAAGTTTTAAGGAAACCTTCAGATTATGTATATGCTTTGCAAATATGTACTAACTTACAGCTGTTGTGAAACCCGTAATATGCTAATACACCCTTAATAATAGTGTTGTGTTTTGTGTATTGTTTTAAATGTAAATTGACGAAGTATTCATCTAGTCTAAATGTATACTGGGCTTCAATACCTACACGTTAATAAGGGTGAAACACTTATGTTACCGACAAAAATATAAGTGTTGAATAATTTAAAAAATAATATTCACTTCAAAATATAATAATCACGCTTGAATTTCCCCAAAGGGGTAGGCAGAGGTGTGTACAAAAATATGCCAAATCAGGCTGAATGTTATCAATAGCTTAGAATGAATTTTGATTATTTTAATATATAAATATAATCATGGACATTCTGACACACAGCCACCTGACCCCAAACTAGGTAGAGCCTGTGCTATGGGTGTCAGAGACTGATATAAATAATAATATATAGATATTAACATCCAGACACAGAACAAACACAAGTGTTTGTCACACGAATGTTTGTCATGAGTAGGATTCGAACCCATGACCCCTGGCGTAACAGAGAGGATAACTACCGATTGCGCCAACGGGCCAGTCAACAACGACATTTGTACGGATAGTGCTTAGGTCTTAAACCTCATACCTAGTAAAGTAAAAGTAAACTACTTTTTTCTCTACACTAAACCTTGTGACAGTCAGAAACGGGCAATGGAAGCTTCATGTAGACGAAAATAGACTGCGCTACGTTTAAAATTAATGACTAAAAAAAACAGCCAGGTTGGGTACCTGGCGTTTTTTTTGTCTAAGAGTCGCTATTAAGGCTTACGAGGCTGTGTATAAGTAATGATGACAACAGAATAAATTTATTATTTACTCTGTACATTTATTTAAAAATATATTTTGTTTAAATTTGGAATATCTTCTATCACCGTCGTTCGCCGCGTCGTATTATTGTGGATGTACTTTCATATATTATCCTTAAATCACAGAAGAAAAAAGACCTTCGGGTGGCGTGAGAACATTCGACACTGGGTTGGCCACTAACTTCTCCACCAATCCGTATTAGAGCAGCGTGGTGGCGTATGCTCTAGACCTCCCGCAGATGTGTCTGTGGGGGAGACCAGTACCCAGTGGGGACGTCTATGGGTCGCAGCTAAGCTACAGAAAAAAATATGTAATTATATACTTGAGAAGAACGGTTAGCGCCATGATGGATTATTAAAGATAATCGTGAGTCCTCGTCAACGTAGTATTAAAATAGCATTAGATATTTTTCAACTGGCTGGAGCGCGGGCAATATTTCATTTGGTTTAATGAACGTAATAAATCAAGTGAATCGTGCATCGTCACTGGGGAGGGTCGCGATAGCCTTTCACAACCTGCAGGCACGCAGAAAGTATTTTACGCTGTTTATTTATTGTATCCTGTACATAAAACGTCAAACATGAAACTATATAATTTATCTAATTAGTAGGTATATATTTATATATTTTGTTCATGTTCATCGACCTGTGCATTTATATTATAAATTTTTTTCCAACATTAAAAAGTCATTTATACAAGACACCCCTTAATATAGGGGATCCCCAACAATGTAACAATGGTTAAAGTCAACAGTAACTTACTGATCGTAAACAAATGATTGTTATCAAGAAGTTATTGAAACACGCTCTGAAAAGTCTGTCGATTATCTGTAGTTTACTATTAATCTCATTGAGCTGACCTTTTCATTGATAGGTACTCCATGGTAACGCGAACAACATATCTACTAGTGCTTCACTTACGTGCTGCCTGAATTTAATGCACTAATGCGGATAGGCATCGCAGTTAAAATTTGTTTTGCAAATGTCTTCAATCTTTATACGGCAGTGAGGCAGAATAATCACTCCCACTCGCCTTGACCCGTGCAGCTGGAGTGCAGCTGGAAGCAGCTCGGAGCAAATTCACTAAAAGAATGGGGTTCACTCGAAACCTATTTTCCTGCTTAATTAAAAAGAGCCATTAGCTGAGAAATAATGACAAGGTGGGATTCATTGAGCTTACTTTGTGAATGGTGATTATATAACATCTTTTAGGTTAAACTTTTTTCACCTGAAACAGCTCAATGTTCCATTTGGGCAGCTTTGTAATTTTTTTTAGTAATGTGTAGCTCTAGAAGCTTAGTCATAATATGAAACTGAGGTTATTATTAGGAATTGAATAATCTGAAAATAAAAATTTAGATTTATTAAGCAACCAACAAATACCTACAATAAACTCAGTACCATTACAGTACAGCTTCCTTGTGTTGTGCGAAGCCCTTTCGTGCTTCAGATAATTATTGAAAAATTTAATTTAATGTTTAGCATAACTACATGTTTATCCTAAAATGAATTGAAATGAATTGTTAACAACATAAACTTTGATGATAGAAGAATTAAATATATATAAATTTATCTGTGCTTTATTTTTGTTCATCTGTCTGATATATACTAATTCAACCTTATATAAGATTGAATTAGTTATTATTATCACTAATTGCCCTAAATGACTTTAACATTGCATTTGGAGCACTATAATTCGAATGTGCCTGTCTACACTTTCGGCCTAAATTGCATCTCATCTCACGATCTAATCTAATCTACTGATGGTCTATGAACTACGAGTAATTCGGAATTTGTCGTTTCCAGTCCAAGACGCATCGGGGCAGTACAGCACGAACATCCTGTTCGGCAGCGAGTACTGGATGGGCTCGCAGAACGCGTGCCGCGACTTGCAGCTGGCGCAGTACTATGCGCAGACGCCGCCCTTCGCCACCACCTTCTACGTCGCCAAGATCAACCTCACTGTCGACGCGGACCATCTGCCTCAAGTATAGTACTTTCATAGTCAAGCATCTACGCTACCGTTTTAAAAGCTTTTATTTAACTTCACTCGTATGTATTCATTCATGTAAGTATGTATGTATGTCCTGGAATCTTGCAATCAATATTTCACCCACTTCCACTAAAGCTATCGAGCTGAAATTTGGCACACATATTTGATTCCGATGACAATGCATGAAAATAAAAAATAAAGTTATAAAAGCTTTTAAAAAAAATAAAAAAAAATTTACCGTTATTAATCTCATCGTAGTCGCTGACGATCGTCAACAAATACCTCAAGTAGTGTTACCTTCACAAATCTCTCATTATTATCAACAAATAATCAACCCTCCATTTGCTTTTCTTATAAGCAACTCTCTTGTTTACAAAGTTATCTCAGATTTGCTAGAACAATAATATAAATGATTAAATTGAAATTGAAATTAACAATATCATTCTTCTAAATAATGCATAGGAAATCATTACTATGTATACATGGGAAAGTGTGTTTGTTGGTTTGTCTTTCTTCTCCTCCTCAGCGGAATGATGGATCGACATGATTTTGCATAAATGTACGATACGGCGTGAGTGATATAGGCTACCCGGAAAATTGCAAGGTTCCTGTGAAATGGACAAAATCTGGAATAATCGTTCGATTTTTAATCGATTATTTTTGTTGGTTTGTTAGTTGAATTCTGAATCGATTTGATTTTTGTATAGATGTAGAACAGGGCCTGGAGAATAACATAGGCTACATTATCAAGAAAAAACACTGAAATGAAATTGTTCGATCTTTAATCGTTAATTTACAATTGATCAATTTTTAATCGATTGATGGCTATCTCGAATTTTGATTGGCCGATCTGCTGGAACTGCGGGTGAAGCTAGATTTCGATGGTGGTAATGGCTTTACTTATTATTATTTTAAAACATCCCTTGATGGTAGAGTAATTATGCTCATAAAATGATTTGACACGGGTGGAGCCGCGGTGAAAGCTATTATTTGATGAATGACAAATATTCAACAGTAGTGATTATTCAGACAATCAGGCACCTAATAAAAATCACTCTACAGAGAGTTCCAAGAATAGCCTGCTCCTTTAGTGACAAGGCTTTATTACGAACCGAACACTAGGCTTTACGCGCGTATCTGCTTTCCAAAGTGTTCATTCATCTTTTTGAAGGGTTTAGCAGCAGCCGATGCAGAAATTTCCTTTGTATTTTTGAAGCAAAGAAAGAAGTGGGGTGGCTCTTCAACGTTTTGTATTTGGCACTTGCAAAGCAATGAACGATTATATGAAGCATATATTACTAGCGTTTGTATATCTTTTGTTTTTCTGAAGATCCTGGTCAGGATAATGGAACAATCTATTTAAGTGGGCAAACTATATTTTAGGTTTTGAAGTGGGCGAAAAGTGCGAAAAAGTACATACATACATACATACCAATGTAATAAAAGCGCGTGAAATAGGACACTGTCGTTCATTTGGAAAGCGACCCTAAGAATAATACAAAAGCCTGCAGCATAAAATCGGACGTGGCCACAGCTATAGTGAATAAAATGAGTAAAATACGAGTGTATCTTTAGAAAGACTAGTTTGCCCGCGACATCGTCCGCGAGAATTTCCAATTTAAGAAAATAGCGTTCTGAGTGAGTTCAAGGGTCTGACGTCCATTGATTATCTGAATAAAAGTGAAAAAAAAATTGATTGAGCCACTATCAAATTGGGTGGATATTGGTTGGACTTCCTCTAAAAACGATACCAGTACTATCTATCTGGTTTGAAACTTGATGTTTGATCTCTAGGGAACAATTTTCGGGATAAAAATCATGCTATGTGGTCCGTGATATCGTCTGCTTGTGTGCCAAGTATCATTAAAATCTGTATAAGACCCAGAGTTAAGACTCCGCAATGGTCTAAACATTGAACCCCCAATTTAACCCTCTTTGGGATGGACTATAAATGTGAAATACGTATTTCAATTTTCATTGATGTAGATTGACTCACTTTTTTACCCTCTTAAAACATATTTCTAGTACCAGTGGTTTAAGTAGATATCCGATCAGTGATCAGTCAGGATTTAGATAAATACAAAATATACATCTGTTTAATTTATCTAATTGGAATAGATAGAAGTCATTGAAAATAACCATGATACTTACTTTATCTTACTACGTTAATTTTCTCACAAAAATGAACTCAGACAACTTTAAGGCGAAAGTTTTTGCCAGACACGCAAATTATCACGGGGCTCTATTGACTCCAACTTGGTCTATTACGTCATGTCTAACACAGTTTTCAACTTATCCAGTGTAAGGTCAGTTTATTACTTTGCTGATAATGACCAAGCTGTCTTCTATGAAGTTTATGTGAAGCTTACAAATATTAAGTATGTTTTTATAATCTCCCACGCTGATCCAATGCGGATTGGTGGAGAGATTAGTGAAAATCCAGTGTCAAATGTTTTCAAGCCACCCGAAGGTCTTGGACAAAACTTAACGAGTGTTTTTACCAATGAAAACATCCGGGATCGATATCTTAACGAGAAATTTTTGCCACTAGCCACCCATCGACAAAACGACCGCACGTGTTACTTAACTCTGTCGAGCACATAGAATCGACGCGAGCCATTGGGCTATGTACGCTGCAATCATACTACTGAGTGTTTAATCATTTTCAAAGCTAACCTCATTCAATATGTTCTGCAGAGCAGGTTGATGCTGGTAGGGCAGTGCGTGCCGGCGACATGCAGCTCGGAGGCGCTGCAATCGCTGCTGCGAGCCAGCGAGGCGGCGGCGACGCAGCGCGCCTCCGCCGCCGGCATCGCTGCGACCATGCGCACGCTATACGTGCGACCCGTGCCGGGCTCTTACAACCTGTTCCTTGACACCAAGTTTCATATACTCGTGTAAGTACAACATTCGTTCATATACTCCTGTATAAACCTCGTAGCTGTGAACGAAGCGAATGTTGGAGGGGATAGCTCATGGTATATGTAATGCGGAGGACACAATAGGGCTGGCGATCTGCTGAAGAACCGACAACCATTGGAGTAAATAGCTTCCAGTGTGGACGCTGTGTGATAGACAACCTTTTTTTAATCATTGTTTTCTGCTTGCTTACATTCCAATAACAATTTTAACAACCATTAAATGACAATTTTCTCCAACCGGTTTCGAATCACAAGTGTATGACTAAAATGGTCGATTTATGAAAAATGACAATAAGGTACCTGTTCTTAAGATTTAAAAAAGAAGGATTCTCTAAAAATTTTACACACTGTCAAACTGATATAAATATCTAAATATAAATATCTTGGACATTCTTCACACACGGCCATCTGACCCCAAAGTAGGCGCGAGCCTGTGTTATGGGTGTCAGAGACTGATATACATACATAGATATTTTTAAATACATACTTAAATAGATAATATTAACATCCAGACACAGAACAAATACAAGTGTTCGTCACACGAATATTTGTCCTGAGTGGGATTCGAACCCACGACCCCTGGCGTAACAGACAGGGTCACTACCGATTGCGCCAACGGGTATCAAACTGGTCCTAAAAATAGATACCTCCCCTTTTTTATAATCCAAAGAAAATTATTATCTAAAATGAGTATTTAAATTGAAGACGCAGAATTTTCGTTATTTGCGTATAAAAGCGACCTCGGACTTATCCCGAAAGTATGTTATAAACGTCCCAATGCCTGCCACGTACGATATGCTCGTATAATGTTATGTCCTGACCACAAGCTCGCAGGACGAGTATACATAAGCATGTATTCGTATACAACAGCAGTGTAGAGAGCGCACATAACAGAGTTTTAGAAACACAAGGCTAACGTTACTGAAATACTGCCTACTTTTATTGCGACCTTTTGTTGTTATATTAAAACAAGCACGTCGGTTGGTACTGGGAGGAGTGGACGTAAATATTTTAGGATTGTTTGTAAAGGTTTTTAGGTTGTCGCTTAACGAAATTACCGTATCGTACATTTATATCCACTTAAGTAGCAGAGCAGAAAGTTTTATATTAAATTATATCTATATCTATGCATTGATATTGCATATCTTGTCATAATTAAACCTTTTTCGTCAACTTTTACTTGGCTTTAGACCAAAGATTATATTAAGAATCAACGAGTAGGTATATGAAAAGTAACTGAAACTGAATCTTGAAAATAAGAAAGATATGTAAGTGTATAAATAATAATAATAATAATAATAAATCATTTATTGCATGCATCAAGGCCCATAGCATAAATACCTTAAAGACTAACATACATAATAAAGAGCTGTTTGACGAGTAGGTACTTAAACATGCATAATACAGAAATTGATAAATAGTATCTACCTAGCCAGGATATCATTCCCTGCTGATATTGGTAATTACGACTCTAGATTGCGAAAACTGTAAGCATGATTCCTTTGAAAATACGAGTTTATAGGTACTACATTTCCATTCGGGCTCTCTGAAATATAGTGTAAAGTAGAAAAATATAAAAATGTATTTCAAACCTAAGTATTTTTAATTACTCGTAGGTAGCACTAGTTAAATAAATATGAACTTTCTTTACTCTTATTGCCTACTCCTAGCGAAGAGTATGTTCAAGCAGGCTTATTATATAAATTTTACCTGTGTAGTTGTTAAGCTAAGTATAAATAAAACTATTCTGTCGTAGTATTTTAAAATGAGATATGTTTAACATAATCGGTTGTAACATATTATTATTCTAATTCTAACGATATTAAAATTCTAACGATATGTTACAGTCAAATTAACTGATCTAAATCGCCAGGGTCCCTTTTTCCGCCTAACCTAAAAAGCCAATCTATAATCTAACCTAGCTACTTAATAACTTAATTGGCATGTCTACTTTGTTCCTCTTTCAAATATTATAAGTTTGGACTTTATCAGATATAACAACCCTTGCATGTGAGTATATCTTCAGGAATTTTATGTTTTGCCAATTTTTCCAAAAGTGGCCGACTGAGCGACTTATGTATTATTGCAACTGCTTTTGTATAGGAATATATAATACTTTAATATTTTCTTACTTCAAACGAGTAGCTTCGTCATCCGTGGGAGTTTATGATCGATAGGTACTTAACATTTTGTAATGCGTCCTCAAAGCGTTTTCAATGCTCCGAACTTTGGAAAACACTCACCCACTTAGTTAATGGATATACGTAGATATTTTTGTAAAGCGTACGAAATACTTAATGAGTAATTTGGCAAAGCAGACCTTGAGTGTAAATCTTCACTGGAGCTAGAAGTGCTCAACAATGATTAATGATAAGTGGTCGTGTGCGGCAGCCAGTGCACCGCTGCACCGGCGCGCGGCGCTGTCGGTAATTGTATCGTAGAATTGTTGCTGGAAGCGTTGTACATTGCCAATTATTTGTACAAGCGCACTAAAACTCCGGCTATACAATTGTAAAAGCTAAACGTTGTTCGTTTACCAATAAAGCATAAAAATGAATGCAAAAATAGCAAAGCGGATTGCTTGTGTGCAGACAATATTTTTGTTTATTCTAAAACATATAACAACATATCATCACGCCTGTATTTCTCCAAAGGTGTAGGCGGAGGTGTCAAAGTCAATATACTATTGCCATTTTGAAAATCAATCTTGTCAGGAAAATGAGTGTTTCCATGTCTATAATTTTTTTTTTATGACATAAATTAATCATAGCATAAAACTAATGGTACTAAAAATAAACAAATCAAACGTATCTTAGCTTAGTTAAAGTTTGGGTACAATGGAAGTTCTTATGTAACATTTCGAAACCAGAAAAGCATATTTCATGTTGCGGTTGCAAAGTTTCAAAGTCTACGTTCCTGTATTCAACAAATCACCACCAACAGCCAGCTTTTGGGTGGCTTTGTAAATCACAGTTTGCAAAATTTGTACAAGTAGGCACCAAAAGTATGCAAATAAATACCAATATTTTAAGCTTCAAGAATATTGCTGTTAAGCTCTCGTTATCATGAAACAATCTATGAAATAGCGAAAGTAGGTATAATTACGATTTCAGTCAGGCAGGCAACCATACAGGCTTATTTCATATCAACATTGATGTCGGCCGGGCTTCAAAATAGATATTACTTGAATAAACGAATCTTCACTTTTGAATTAGGAACGCAAGAATCAATCAAAAGAAATAATCATCAAAATCAAGACACAAACACTGCTACAGTGCAATTAAAATGAAGAACACAGCTTGGTTTATTATGTACTACCAAATCCTCTTCAGTTTTGGAAGGCGGCTAAAATATAGAAAATTTAACTATGAGTAATAGCTTTATATACAGGAACAATCCAGGTCCATAGGGACAGACTTTGAACTTAAATAGGCTTAAATAGTAAGCCTTGTTAAAGTCTGTCACAGTCTTCATGAGCTGAAGTGGATGGGAGGTGCTGAATGTTTTTTAGCCATCTTAATTCGGAAGTGTTGTCAACCTTAGCGAGTGCGGGGTAGTATGAGGTTCTGAAGTTCTGCAGACCACTCACAATGGCCAGTTCGCAGAGAGAGTAACATAATTAAAGATAAGTACTAATGGCGAATTAATTGTTACAGGTCGGTGATGATAATCGTTGGTCTCTGGATGCTGGTGGCGTCGGGCTACGAGGGCTACCTGGAGCGCCAGCAGCGCGCCCTGGCGGAGAAACGGGACCTAGAGCTCGCGGCACAGAACAACAACCATAAACCACCTGTTGGTACTTTCGTTTAGTATTATACACCTGTCCTAATGTCTCAGTATAAGGATCTGTGCTATAGTTGTCATGGGCGGCAGCGGATGGGTGGTGCTGCAAGCTCGTTTGCTATCTTTTATCCATAAAAAAAAAAATTGGCTGGGAAATGCTCCTTAATAACCACGAATTACTTCCTATTACGATTTATAAAAGACAGACAATTTTAAATCGCTTTGGCACTGTAATTTCGCTTTTAAAAAGTGCTTTCATTTAAAAATGCTATTCTGTTGTAGCTCCTGTTTAATTTGTCACCTTTTACTAAACGACCCGTAAATCCTTTGAGAATCGGGTCGAGGTCTCATGCTACGCTCTAACTGTAATTAAACACCCGACTTTAACCCTGCTCTGGTATCCATGCCTTGATCTCGTAACTACTGCTTACTCGTAGGTAAGGTATTACTACTTTTTCATGCCTTTGAAAAATGTTTGACGAGAACATATTTTTAACGAATGAAACATATAAACATATTACATAAAAAATTACGAAGAATAAATATAAGATACAACACATTTTACTTACATACAAAGGTCAAAGGTATGAAGCAGTGAATTTATTATGCAATACGGTAAACTTGCTTAGAATATGCCTGAATACAGAGGTATTATCTACACGAAGGTACATGAGATAGGTATGTTCCCTATATGTATATATTACTAACATCGACTTTACTTCGGTTTCTAAAATATTTGCCTCAAAGTTATAACGTTGACGTTACGAGTTTGTGACGGTAGAATAACTTGAGTAGACAGGAGAGCAACGCTCAAACATTTGCAAATGTTGAACGTAAGACTCTATTGAATAAATTATTTGGATGCTATGGAAATATTAGACTAAGATGATGTTTCAGTCTTATCGTTTTAATCCGTCAGAATTAATTCAGTACAAACTGAATAATGTCTCCTTGGCATGCATAAGAAACTTTTTTGTGAAAATGTACTTACATGCAGTTCCTCGGTTCCTCCCATGCGCTAAAAGCTAGTGCTAAAATAACAATTATTATACGTACAATTTTACATACATCAGAAAAAGGTCTAGCACACTGGAACAGCCCTAACCGAGTTACATAGATTCTACCACGAGTATACTCCACCACAAACATGTTTTAATATTGTAAACATTGTAGAAAACGGACATTAAACAGGGCCATTTTTATTCCGATGATAGTGACGCATTACATAGCGTGCGTAGCCCAGTGACTGTCGTTGATTCAATATGATCGACAGAGTTAAACAACGACGGGCGCGGTCGGTTTGTGGATGGACTGACCGCTAATGGCAAACATTGCGTGGGTTCTACCGTGATTCGGAGGGCACGTTAAGCCGTCGGTCCCGGTTGTTTTCAATGTAGAGAACAGTTAAGCCTTGTCGAAGACCTTCGGGTGGCTTAAGAACATTCGACATTGGAGCAGCGTGGTGGAGTATGACCTCCCCTCTAGACTGATCTGACTCTAGACCTCCTGCAGATTTTTTTGTGTGTTTGGGCGACCCGTGCCCATCAGTGGCACCTCTATGGGTTGCAGAAGCGGCAGTGACGTACAAACAGGGTTAATATCAGTAGGTAATTTTACAAAGCATAAAAAGAGGATGATAATATTTGGAAATTATAACCAGAGTGCAGGAAAATGTCATAATGCAGTCCATTAGCGGGCGTGAGTGCTGGTAAATATTACATTAGCACTAAAGGGTCGCACATCTCTGCGGCCACATTATGTACGAGTATAAGTGGAAGTAGATATGAAGGGTTACTGGTCGTCGGCAATCCGTTAAGAGTATGTAAGGGCGGTCCCTTGTAACCAAATTGTACCCCCTAGGACCTCTATGCAAATGTCAAGTATTTTTTTCAAGTATTTTGACATTTTGTGTTTATTTGAAGACACGTGCGGTTCGCATCTTCAAAAATACAGCTTAAATTGCTAATACGTAAAATATTTATGGTACTATAAATCTGCTTGCTTCAAATTCATTTAAATGCATAATGAACAACTATAAAATGACTTAATTTTTGTCATACATAAAACTATGTACTATGTAAGTAAGGTGGTTATGGTTGTTAACGTCTTTAATCTCTTCTAACTAAGCTTGCTAGGTATACGAGTACCTAGAAGCTACAACAAATTGCTTCACAACTAGTTCTATAAGTGCAATGGTGGTATCTATACGAATACACATGTGGGTTTTATTAAATCAAAACTTCAAAATGCCT
Organism: Carterocephalus palaemon; assembly: GCA_944567765.1. NCBI lineage: Eukaryota > Metazoa > Arthropoda > Insecta > Lepidoptera > Hesperiidae > Carterocephalus > Carterocephalus palaemon. Next base: position 9,867,568 of record OX155641.1, on the reverse strand, counting down.
CTTTTCTGTTTGCATACTGATTTACGAGTACACTCATTTATTCGGTCAATTTAATTATTTCAGCCAACAATGAACGCTCAATTCGAAATTGAAATTATTCTGAAAGAGTTTAAAATATTTCGTTATAACAGACCGAAACGGCGAGCAGTATTATTTAGCAATCGCTTTTAATTGGTTTGGTATCCCTCTGCAATTCGAGTAGGTACCTACTGGCAAGTAAATTTTCCGTTTCATTATGTATTATTAAACCCAGCCGCCGGCCCTATTCCTCGACGAAAAGTGTTTTCAGGAAAAGCATCCAATTTACTCAGCAGTTTCAATAAAGCGCATGTTACGTGGCGCTGTTGGTCGTCCGAAGCTCGTTGCCTTTTACATTATTCCAGCGCGTTATTCGCGCTTCGGAAATGTTGTTGTTGACGTAAATAGTTTATTTTATTTTCAAGCTCTTTGCTTTTAATATATTTCGTCCCTTACGTTCGCAAGATTAAACCTAATCGTTACTAGAATGTATTTTTAACACATACAAACATATTTGGGTTTCGCATAAGGCTGCATCGCTGCGACCCATAGTCGTCCCACTGCTGAGCACCACAGACACAGCTGCGGGGTCTAGAGCATACTACACCACGCTGCTCCAATGCGGATTGGTGGAGGGGTTAGTGGCCAACCCAGTGTCGAAAGTTCTTAAGCCACCCGAAGGTCTTTGACAAGGCTTAAGGACTATTTCCATCATAGAAAACAACCGGGACCGACAGCTTTACGTACCCTCCGAAGCACGGTAGCGTCAATGAAATTTTGCCACTAGAGATCACCCATCTACAAATCGACCCCGCCCGCTCACTTTGTCGATCACATGCAATCGACACGAGCAATAGGGCTATGGACGCTACTAAGGAGATACTGAGATAGAATATCAACATTATAGTATATTTTGTGTTCACCCATGGACTGTAATGCTAAGTTGCGTAAATTTTCAGCCGAATACATCACAACTTGACGAGAGTGCATCCGATGAGGATTGCAAAGACAAAGAGCTACGGCGAGAGACATGTGGTGAGTATTCAATCTGACATAATCATTCCTTAATAATCACGGGTTTCCAGAATAATAAGGCTTTAGCTTATATTATACTAGTGGACCCCCGCAGCTTCGCTCGCGCAGAATTAGACCTATTAACGACGTCTGCCCGCGTTCGGGTTGCCCACTTGACTTAAAAACGGCAAAGTTTCATACTAACTTTGCACCCGCGTTTTACCCCCTTAGGGGGTGAATTTTCAAAAATCCTTTCTTAGTGCTCCCCTACGCTATAAAAGGAACCCCTGTGCAAAATTTCAAGTTTCTAACTCTTATAGTTTAGGCCCTGCGTTGATATGTCAGTCAGTCAGTCAGTCAGTCAGTCAGTCAGTCAGTCACCTTCTCCTTTTATATATATAGAAGATATACGGTGCCTTTATATCAATTGAGGATTTGAGATTGTCGCAAGGCTTAAACCAAATGTTAAGAGAAAGATCTTCTCAAGAACCAAGACAACTCAAGAACTTCCCATAAGTGCTACCGCATTGAAACTAAGACAACTCAAGAACAAGACAACTCAAGAACTTCCCATAAGTCCTACCGCACTGAACTATTTTTTTTAAATGGATATAAGATAGCAAACGGGCTTGCAGCATCACTTATCCTCTGTCGCCTATGACAACTGTGAATAACTTTGAATCTCTGCAGCATAACGTTGTAAATTAGTGAATTAGTAAGTGATCGTCTGGGTTTTGAACCCTAGACGTGGCCGATCTGCGACATAACAACTAGGCACTCATGATTGTTGAAACCCCAAACTTGTTCAATTATAGTTTCAAGCTAGTGTCGCGGCTGCCGGCGGACCAAGTTGAAGCCGGCTAGATAGCTAGATAGCTAGCGGAAACTCGACGACGCGGTCAGGCAGATGCGGGGAATCACACTAATAAATTTTGTAGTAAAGTCTCATGCATATGAGCACGCATTTGATCACCGTTTTCGTTTCTTTTTTCGTAGGTGGTAGAGCCTATAGGGAACCAAATAGGTTTTATATGAAACCTAATTGGTTCCATATAGAGTTCGCCCGGGGCAGTACCACCGCCCGCCAAGTCAAGTCCTCAAGGGTAGCAACACATTTGTGACTGACTTAGAACGAGACTCGAGACTCCTACTAACAAGTACTAACTGGACTATTACTAACACCAACTAAGAGGACTAACTATCACTAACAGTCCCCAGTCCTCATACCTACTAACGAACTGACCAACTAATGTTCTAATTAACTCTCTCAACTAATTGGACTAACCATCCCAGTCCCTAATTGAGTCTTGTTCAAAGTCAGTCTCAGTTGTCATGGGCGGCAGTGGATCGGTGGTACTGCAAGCTCGTTTGCTATCTTGTATCCATAAACAAGCTCATTTTTATATGCTCTGAAACCGTAAGATCATTCATTCATCTTAGATTATTTCGTCTAGCATTAGGTATAGATTCAGATCAGCTTACGATAAAAATTCATTGTCATCAAAACGCACTAGCGTAATACAATTTCAGCTTGCATGGTTTAAAGTTAATGTGGAGTATGCTCTAGACCTCCCGCAGCTGTCTGTCGGGGAGATCCGTGCCAGAAACGAGGATACAACTCAGCCCACCCTATACATAAATTTACATACCTACGAGTGGAAATTTTGGTAAAAATCACCCCTTGCCTTCGTAAGGGACTCTTACGAATCTAGTAAATATGGGTTTCCGCCCGAAATTCCTTCGGCGGGCTTTGGCGAAAGTGTTTTTATCTAGAAACTTTGGCTGTAAAGATGCAGATAAGATGAAAAAATCCTTGGTATCAGAAACTTCGGAAGTTCATGTAAGCCTTTAGCTGTGTTTTGCTAGTGTTGCATGTCTAAACGTTAGCTTTATTTGTATTTCGTCAAAAAGTTTATTTTTGACTATCAATCCATTCCACTTAGGTCTCAAGCAGAATGTTTCGATTCAATATGTTTAAAGTAGAATTATGAATGAAAGCTTTTTTTAAATAACGCGATAGGTATTAAAAACATTACTTATGTCATGGTCTTCATGTTTTTTATTTTTATATTTTATTTATTGGTTTTATTTCTTTACATGCATATATGCTCTTTAGAATAAGATATTTATAATTTAGGACATAATGTTTAAATTACTTGTTTAACAGGGATATGGTCGGAGCTGCTGCTATCGTTCTCAGTGCTGTCAAACGGGCGCGCCATTCTCAGCACGCAGACGCCCAGCGACGGCGCTCTCACTTGTCTGCATGGCATGAGGTATGAACCTTGAAACTTATTCATACCCCAAAGCGACACAACGCTACAGATGTGGCTACATGTTGCGTGGGTACGGGTTTCGCGGGTGACAATACATGGGTCGTTGCGCGGACGATGTAATTGCGCGCCCGCAGATTGCGCGGGCACGGCTAGATGCACGTCGCGGGTAGGTGGGCGGGTGGTTAGGTTTGACCTCCATCTAGTTAAGAAAAAAATTACCGTCAAAAAAAAACTTTTTTCCGCGGCTCTAACTAGTTGTGTTTCGTATGAACTTAAGTAGTAACACGACGTTGCATACTAGGTACAGCTAAGCATGATCTCGATATAAGTATGAATTATGAGGCGTTGGTTCGCACACAGTTCGGTGCACAGGGGTTCCTTTTATAACGTAGGGGAGCACTAAGAAAGGATTTTTGAAAATTCATCCCGTTCATTCAATTCATTAAGGGGGTAAAACGGGGGTGCAAAGTTAGTATGAAACTTTGCCGTTTTTGAAGTCAAGTGTGCAACCGGAACGCGGGCAGACGTCGTTAATGGGTCTAATTCTACACCAGCGAAGCTGCGGGCGTCCACTAGTCGTGGTATAAAACTCCTTCATCTTCAACTACAATTAAATACGGCTAACTGAATAGCACCTAGTGTAATACAGTTTAATAACAGTATCTACTTAGTAACTAAGCGAATTGTTTTTACGTGTTTTAGGTTCATGTCAGTGATATGGGTGATCATGGTGCACACGTACCTTACAGTGTTCTACATCGCAGACAACAAAACTATGCGGACGGTGACGGAGCGCAACTTTATGTACCAATCCGTCGGCAACGCGTCCTACTGTGTCGACACGTTCTTCTTTATCAGGTAACTGTCGCTACGTGCATTGCAAACTATTCAAATCATGAATAGAAATTTCAAAACTTTGACAGCGTATTTTTAGTGTTTGGACAGATCATGGACTTATTTTCGAGATAATGCGTGACGATTTAATAATAAATTGTTTTATTATGATGGAAAAAATAGCGTAATTATATCAAGTGTTTGATTTTCTTCCAGCGGATTACTCGTCACAATCCTATTCCTGAGAGGGGAGGACAAAAAAGCCAAAATCGCCAGCGACAAGAAAACCCAAGCACTGGATAAGGATGTCAATAAAAACATAAATGGGTACACGAACCCCGCATTATCGGTGTCAGTTATAAGCCAGCAGTCGTTCTACGAGGATTTACTCGACAAGCCAAAGGCGACTGTGTATTCAAAGGAGGACGTGTTCAAAATGACGAAATCCTTTTTCGTATTGCTCTTCTATAGAATAGTGAGGTTGTCGCCCGCCTACGCCTTCGTAATCGGCGTGAATGAGCTCGCTTTACGCTACACGCACGACCACACCGTATTCGAGCCGGCTATCTTCGACCACATCACGTGCGACCATTACTGGTGGCGCAATCTCCTCTACATTAACAACCTGTATCCGCAGAGAGAAATGTGCATGGTCTGGTCTTGGTACATGGCGAACGACACACAATTTTACGTCGTGGGAATCATCTTGTTATTGATTTCAGTCAAGTGAGTGGGCGTTCGAAACATATTTCAATTTCGTTTCTGACTGACTGACATTATCCTCTCATGAATCATTTATATCGACAGGCATACGAAATTCGCGATGATATCGCTGTTCGTGGTGATGGTGAGCTCATGGGCGACTACTATCTACATATCGGTGTGGCACCAGTACAAGGCGCGGATCCAAGAGCCGTTTGAGATGTTCGACCCTCTTTACGATAAGCCCTGGTCTAGAATAGGCCCGTATCTAGTCGGTAAGCTCGTCAAACTTTATTTTATGTTTGGTTTTTGTAGCCAAATTGAGCTCAAGCTCGGTGGCCTATATAAAAGGCGAATGTAATCCTTGAACCGCCGTCGTTTTAACCGTTCAACCGGCCCTTCAATAAGCGCTTGGGTATTTTGGTGAGAACTTGTAAGATATTTTTATTAGTTTGTTTATTTTAACCGATAAAACTGTTTCTAATATTTCATTTATTATGCGTTTTATCTATGTAACTAAATATGAACATTTGTGACGGTAAAGTCTGCTTGTCCACACTTGTCAGCGGGTTCGTCTTGATTATAATTGATGACGATAAGCTCCTTCCAGGTATGATAGTGGGGTGGTACCTGCACCGGACCAAGTGCCAGGTGCGAATGCCGTACTGGCTGGTAGCGCTGGGCTGGCCGACCGCCATCGCCGTGTTCGCGAGCCTCATCTTCGGCATGGTGGACGGCTACTTCGAGGTCTGGCCAACCGCATTCTACGTCAGCGTTGGACACACAGGTAATTGAAATAACACTTAAACTACTCTTACTCACTAACACCACACCAGTTCCGGTAAGCCTAGGCTTGAGTTGCACTTATTTATCTGCGAAATAAATAACTGTTCCGGTCGGTATTCGAACTTGGGCCCCTCGCTTCAGCAGTCAAGGTCACACACCGTCGCGCTACGGTGTAATGTTGTCGTCTTGTACAGATATTTCACAGTCGTCAGGCGACTAGTGTGTTATACTTGTGATTGAGTATGAGTGATGACGTACAATTTTTTATACATGTTTCACATAAAATGGCACATTTCGTTGACATTAGAATCTATTAGAATACGTCAAATATTGACACGAATCTAAGCAAAGTGATAATATACCTATATAGTATGAGATAATATACCTTTTTTGATATGACCTATGAAGTGTTAAAAAAGGTATATAAAAAAATAAATGAAAACATCTGCATCTCGTTGGTCATACGATCACTCTCCGGGAAATTATAACAATTGAATGCCATTAACCTGCATAACCTCCACCAATCCGCATTGGAGCAGCGTGGTGGAGTATGCTCTAGGCCTCCCGCAGCATAGTCTGTGGGGGAGACCCGTGCCCAGCAGTGGGACGTCTATGGTTCGCAGCGAACCTGCATACTCTACTTAGTACACAACAGTGAATTTGTTAAAATCTCAAGTTAAATAATTATACTATAAAAATTTTTTTTTTTTAAAAAGCTTTTATAACTTTTTATTTTTATTTTCATGCATTGTCATCGGAACCTAATATGTGTGCCAAATTTCAGCTCGATAGCTTCAGTGGAGGTGGGTGAAATATTGATTGCAAGATTGCAGGACATACATACATGAATACATACGAGTGAAGTTAAATAAAAGCTTTTAAAAATTGATGAGGACTCATGACCCAGGGTGGGGCGTGGCGCTCGCGTGGGTGTCTATCGCGTGCTGCTGCGGCTACGGCGGGCTGGTGAACTCGCTGCTCTCCTACCGCGGCCTGCTGCCGCTCAGCCGGCTCACCTACTGCGCCTACCTCGTGCACCCCACCGTCATGATGTACACCTCCTTCCTTATGGACGGCCCCATGCATCTGCAGAACTCCATCGTGGTAAGCGTCTGTCCAACTCGGCTCTGGGGCGCGTCCTCATTAGCCACATAGTTCGCGGCTAACTGTTTAAATTGCTTCCAGTTTGCCGTCCTATATTTTAATGAAATGTACATTCCAAACGTAATGAACGCAGTGTACGGCGATTCTCTTCCGACTCATTCAGTGAGGGGTAATGAGACTTAGTCAGTCCCACAGTTTACACGGCCAGTCAATGCCACGCTGACCACCATTGTTTTATCGCACCACAAAGGTAGATATAGGGCTAGACCTAGACAATAAGCCTTACGGTTCTCCACTATCTTCGTGAGATCTCATCAGCATTTACGCAGAAGAGAGAACCTATCCCAGAGTATTTCGCTCGCATTTATTTGGACCGCCAAATGGGTTACTTAGGTTTAATATTAGGGACACACTTATATTTTTAATATTATTAAGACTTAAATCATTTATTTGAATGTTTACGTTAAAGATCTCCTATTTAAATAATAATATATCAACCCGAATTTATAAACCGCAATTAAACTGAATAACTTTCGTGCGGATTCAAAATCAATTTGCGTCAACAACAATTTATTTGATTCGGTAAATTGACTACGCTGGCAAATCAAATGAAAACTGGCTAAAATATTATCGAGGTATTTCAGCGACTCCAATAACAAAGCTCGGATGGAATGGAAGATTATGGTGACTGATTGACTTATTCAAATCTCTTTCAATGTATATAAAATACGAGTAGTATGTCCATCATCAATCCTGATTTTATTTTAATTAATGGCACTTTGAGCTTCAATATTAATCCCAATCTCCCAACTCATATGTACTCGTATGTTGCCACGTCTAAGGGTAGGTAGGCGCTTTATTATAATATTGAGAACTGATGCCTATCCCAAGAGATAATCATAATTGCTTAGCCAATATTAATCTTTCGGTTTTATAAATTTACTCTCACATAAAAATTGAAGTCAAATGATTGCGTGTCAATACCTATATCTAAATACTTGAAACTATGCAAAAACGCGAGATCCACATATCAAATAATAGCCTTTTATTAACATGATGAAGCTCTGGAGCATTGAGACATGTACTGTATGTACTCTTTAGATTGCATCTGCCACTTGCTGAATCAGTAACGGTCACTAAATTGTTAAATGAAAAATTTACGGTAACTTTTTCTATATTTGCGTTACCTACGTCATATTTTAATACGTTATAAAAACGAATTACGAATTTAAATTAGCTAGGCAAAGAACCTTTTCAGCTACAGTTAACGAGGGCGACGTAATAATTTATGAGCTCTGAGAACAATAAATGTTCCAAGATAAAATAAAATGTGATTATTTTGTGAAAAATATTTTTGTTTAGTTGGACAGAATTTGAAATACACTGAAATTAGTAATAGGTTGTTGGACAAAGTATATCATGCAACAAACGTAAATATGATTTACCTGCTACAACTTCATTAACATGTAAATTACGTTTTCGGTCATTAAAACAAAATAAAATCATTTCAGATTCAATGCATGGTTAAACAAATATGTGTTCACTTAATGATTAGATATGACTTATCAACCCAGCACTTCTAATACCGCAAGGACATTTTGCCGTTTTATTTTGCCTCATGTGGACTGGCACAGTAAAGACTGAAAACGATATGAAACTTACAAACAAACATTCAAGGCTCTATTAGTTTCATATCAACAACATAAAACACAAATCTTCTTATGAACCACCAACCAATGTAGTAGTTACCTTACCTTAATGCAAAATCATCAATATTTAATTTTCATGTGAGTATTTTTACAAAAAATCTCTAAATAAATAAATATAATTATTTTTAATTTCCAGCTCACGATATACGCCGGCTATGCTGTGATGGCATTCCTTGCATCGTTCGCCATCTCACTTGCCTTTGAAGCACCAGTTGTCAGGCTACTGAAGATAGTGAGCGGAGGAGATAGGAGGAAAAAGACGCCCTGATTAGATGATACATTTCACGAGATTATGCTTAAGTGAAGAAAGTCAGTAACATTCTCGCAAAACGTCACAGGGGTTTAAGCAGCTAACCGCAATTCGTCGACGATGTCACGCAAAACGTGCAGAGCCTAGGCAATCAAAAACGACTTGGTTCAATCATTTTGCTTGCTTGCTATTTTTATTTCTAGATACGATGCAAATAAATTTAAACTTAAATGTCCTGCGTGATTTCTAATAGATATTTTATGTATTGACTTGACTCGTACATTGCAGTGTGCTAAGGACATTACGAATATTTAGATGTAAAATAAGTGTGACTATCTCAATTACTTCATAATGTGAGAGAAATGTATAATTGTATACCATACCTATCATGCAGCATGTAGTCATCGTAGACCATCGAATCAGTTTGTATTCTTTACATAAAATAGAACTCTAACGACGAATAAATCTTGATAAAAACTATCAGGGGATGATTAGTAGGTAATCGATACAGATTCCGAAAATATTTTTTTCCAATTTATTGTCTGTCGGTCTGTGCGTTCGTCTGTGTTTCTAATTGTCCCTGTGTGCGAGATGGAAAAACTACCGAACTGATTTTAATTAAACTTGGTGGAAACATGTACAACTTCCCTGAGACAGATTAAATATACCTACTGTTCATCCCGAAAAGTAAACAGGTACATCCTGCCTTACAGGATGAAAGCTTGTATTCAGTTTTTCTCAAACATTGTCTGATAAATTTAAAATTTGCAGCAATGGTTGGTTATTGAAAATTAATAGTATACATGTTATTCTGTTTTTTGTAAGATAAAGAAAAAAATTAAATACTTAACTGTAGATCATTTTAATTTTCAAGAGGTGTTAAACCATGGGTGAAATTAAGACGAATGATACATCAATACAAATGTGTGTTCTCCAATACAAATTCGGCGTTTAGGTATATTCAATCCACAAAGGGTTTGCTGGAACTAAAGTGAAGTCATGTAATTATTTATTTACTTAACACGAAAACCTTATGACGGATTTTGATTTGACCATTGGTTGCAAATAAGAAGCTATTCTACTGAAATTTAAAAAATATTCAAACAAACTTCCATCCCATATCCCAAAAGACCTCATGTACCTCCTCATAATTTTCTGGGAACGCCTACAATGTTAAGTTAATACAGTTTTATTAGTATAATAATAATAATAATAAATCCTTTATTTCCCATATACAAAATTATCGATAAAAAAATCATTATTAGTATATATTCAGTTAATACAAGATAGAAGTTTGCAATGCAATGTGCAATGTTCAACATTGCTTAAATTTCAGTAGAACTGCTTCGTATTGTGCAACAAATGTTTACAGTTGAATGAGTAAAAATATAGGATATGTAGGTTCTTTTTATCCCAGAGATTTCCCTAGAAATGGAAGGGCGAAGGACAGAATTCGATCGGTAATGTGGGATTAGGGTGGCAACAAGGTGTAAACGAAACTATTGTATTGTGTAATTCCACGCGAGCGAAGCTGCGGGCGTCCACTAGTTTAAAACTAAATTAATTAATATCTTCGTAACCCAAGCAAACAAATTGATTGATGCGGCGTGCCCAGGCACGGCTAAGCTGCGTCAGTCAAGAACGAGCGGGTAAATGAATTTGTAATCCACCGAAATTGACACAACGATGAGACATTTAATATTTAAAATATTATAAGATGTTACAAGAATTATCGCATATATTTTACAATGAAATTTAAAATTTAGTTACCCGACCTGTAAGTAAAATAACATTTACCTTGACTAATTAGGACAGTGAGCGATTCCTACTTGAGGGACTTCGTAAGCGCAGGTACGAGTACATACTAACTCTGCGAGAACTTTGCAAAACTTTTCGAAGTACTTAACCAAATGTTAGAACTCGAAACCTGCTCATTCTATACTTAGGTGTTTCTTCATACGAGTTACATACTAAGGATATTGTTTATAAACTGTACTGTTTATGAGAAATTATTGGAAAGACTAGACACTAATAGAAAAATGGTTTAATTTTATGGATACTTCTAGCTGTCTTTTTATATCTATCTAAATTTTAGATAAGTATTTACTAGTAAAACATTTAACGAGTCTTTTCTCGTCTGAGCGCGGCATGAAATTATTTGGGGATCCAAAATTTATCTGAGGGACGATCACATTATATCTAATAATTTCCCAAAGGGACAAACGAGGACGACGGAAGTCAATCAAAGATGTAGCGGCAAAATCCATCATGTGCTCAATATTTTGGTACCGCCTTTGTAAGAAAGATAATATTTTGAGCGTGCCTTTTGACCTTTTTATTGACAATTTATCCATTCAACTATACGTCTATCGTCTCTTCTGAATTTATCAAATATATATGAAACAAGAAAAAATGTTATATAACGTATAATCAGGCGTTACAATTTTTTGTGGCGATCTCGATGGTCCTAACCTCAAATTAAATCTCAGAAGTACCTAAAAGCATCATAACTCCAATCGACTCCATCATCCAAGTCGACCTCGCTGACATGCATCTTGTTTTTTATATACATATAAACATTCGGCACCATTTTTAATATAATTAATATAAGTTTAAGAAATAAAGCCTCGATGTTTGTAAAAATGTGAAACTACCTACTTATTTATTCTTACGAAAATTTTATGTTTATCGATTTATGATTGTGAAACCCAATATTAATATGCTAAGTGATATATGTGATATTATTATTATGTAATCGAATACCGACCCTTTCTACGGCTGACCCTGCAACATCCCGACCTTTAGAATAATATAGTGTGTAAATAGGTGTGCACAGTTACCAATTTATGTAAATAGCAAGTTTGTAATAAAGTTATTTAATTCTAGTCTTTAATTATTTGCATTCTTTATGTTTCTCCTATGAGTAATTCTATCCCACATTGTGTTTTCCCGTGAACCCGTGAAGCAACACAATATCGCTAGCAGCATCGCATGAAATCGATTGTTTAAAGCCCACTCTACATTGTCGATGCCAATATATCAGCACCTCTGTTCTCTTTGTCGCTTATTGAACGCGACCCGGTTACAAATTTTATGTTCTGAGTCTTAATATAGCGCCCGTTTTAATTTGCAAACGGTATTAGGCATAAGTTATAGCCGCATAAGTTATAGATACGCTTCAGTTAACCCTTTAAGTTTAAAATATTATAGCGACTTGACAAGTAGATAAAGATTTTTAGATGTCAATATTAGATTTTTTATTACGGGTGGACCAAATACATATGTATGTTCATTACTAATAGATGCTGCAAGTTATGCGATAAGTTAACATATAAAAGCTTGTTGCAAGTGATATCAATCAGCAGGTACAGAAATGAATAAGGTATAATCCGGGTATAATAGAATCTGCACAATTGCAATCCCTATGCAGGAATTTAAATGCAAAATATAACTACCTCTCTAAAAAATCAGAATCTTATTTTAGATGCAAGTTCAAGAATTACAGGATTCCTGATTTAAAAGCTGTTCATTTAAATTGATTTACCGGTTCCAAGCTTCTGACGGTACTGCTGCACGGGCACGGGTCTCCCCCCAGGTAAAATACTGAAATAAATCGTTCGATTTTTCTCAATAATTAACAATCAGTTAGTATTAAATTGATGACTATCTCGGATTATGTTTGGCCGAACTACGGGTGAAGCGTGTTTGTACTCAATCACGCAATTTAAACTACAAGTCTGTAGCATCGGTTGGTTATTAAAATCAATTATATCAAGTTATTTAATGTACCTACTTGTTTATCTACACATGTAAATATCGCGACAAGCGATAATGTATATTTAAGGTAAGGTTAAAGGTTGATAGTAAAAGTTTTAAATGAAAAGTTTATTTAATTCTTTTTAACGCTTTTATATGAAAGCTTGGTTTTCAAAAAGGTTTTGTACTTTTAATTTTAAGTAATCTTCTCACTAATTCAAGTTTGAACTGATTGGCATTGTATTGTAGGTATCTATTTTTAAAAGCTTTTATTTAACTTCACTCGTATGTATGTATGTCCTGGAATCTTGCAATCAATATTTCACCCACTTCCACTGAAGCTATCGAGCTGAAATTTGGCACACATATTAGGTTCCGATGACAATGCAATAATATGGTACTGTCGAACTGATCTGATGATGGAGCCGGAAGATATTAACTGGAACTTCATGATGGAATATCGTATCATAGTCGTGTTTGCACTTGTGGTAAAGTCTCGTAATGAACTTTGACCACGATTAGGTTTCAAGGCCAAGTTATAAAAGCTTTTTAAAAAAAAAATTTTTTTACAGTATAATTATTAATTACATGCTTTAACTAAAACTCTTCTGCACTACCACATTTTTTAAATTAAAATTAGATATTTTTAATTTAACTATAAATAAAATTGATCCATTTCTATATCTTTAGGTTTAATCAGATATTCAATTAATCTTTCCGTCCGCATAATCGTAGCTTACACGAAAGTTTTAATGAAACCTTTCGAGATCAAAAGAGTCTTTCCTGCATGGAAGGATTGAGTTAATCAGTAGTAGATACTCGTACTCTCCAACTTTCTAATTATGCTTAATTTCGTGAAGAGTCGCGCAAATTTCAGCTTGCTTACTCTGTTTAAATGAAAGTTTAAATGGTGATTTTGTAAGCTTCAAAAAGATATTTAATTTAATGATATATGTTCACTTATTAAATAATATTATTTTACCCCTGTCCATTCAATACCAGTTTAAATCACTAACGGCTAGGAGCTGCGGATATTGAATTCATCCTTTTATTAACTTTTTTCGAATGCAGCCAACCGGCTGGTTTAATTAGAACATGTATGTGGCTATAGGTAAAAGGTAAAATAAATCATGTAAAGTATAATAGCATACTTACTCGAAAATATACCTACATAACGAGTGAAGATAGCTTTTCAGATTTAAGAGATATTGATACTACGGATTTGCGGAGATATCCTCAAAATTAATCATTTCTATTGTAGATAAATTTCTTTTTTCTGAATCATAAAATCTCCTTGGATAAGTCCAATAAGTAAAATGATGCAATATGAAATATGGTAATTATGTCTCATAATATAGCTTTCCTAGAATCTTGATATAAGTAGTAGGGGCACAAAGAAGCACCTATCTGCTTTAGTAAGCATAAAAGCAGTTTTATATAGGGTCTAATCTCAGGAGTCAGGGTTGTGAAAACAATTTTATTGAATGTTTATAATTTTTATTCTACATATACGACGTCTACTTGTAATTCGGGGTACGTTGTACGTCTAAGCACTTGCCAACTTCGGAGAAACATGTATCTTTCAGAATTTTCAGGAGCGAAGACGGAGTTGCCGGCCTACAGATTAATCAGAAGAAGAAGATTAGTTTGAATGTTCCTAATTTAGCTCGGATCTGCGAGGGATAATCGATGCGAGATAGCGGAAACTTTATTTACCGCTTGAAGCCGCGGCTTGTGTACCTTCTAATAAACTAGCTGTGGGGTGAGTAAACACCGAACGGTTTTAATTGGATGTTAAAGGTATTAGGTACGTTAGGTATGTACTCGTATCTTGTATTTTATTAATAATTGAAGAGTTTGAATTAATGAAAGAGTTAAGAATTTGAAAATAGGTAAGTCGTAAAAGTCTGTTGTAGATGGTAACTGGTAACAGTAAGATAAAAACGAGTAATGTAAAAACAGGAGCTATGGAATAGCTGAGGACACTTGTAGTTATTTGATTTAAACGCAAATAAACTTACTAACCGCCAAATATTACTCGTCAGAAATGGTACCTACTTGGTATCGTGTGCGGCGAATGACGATGATACTTCCCCGGCCGAACTTTATATGATTCTACCATCAAAGATTTGACCAAATGTGATCCGACTTTTGATTATGTAGTGCAAGAAAACGTTAATACCTATTCAGTACTCCTGAACCCTTCTTGAAAATAGTTCCAGTATACGGTAATGTACCTACTGAGTAATGCCTTTCCATAATGTAGTGGATACTATGATACAAAATATCATCAAAACCTAGTAGGTATTGCCTTCACCTCAATCCACCTGGTTGCCCATGGGCGCGATATTTCATAATTAATTAGATATTAATAGCTAAATCAAAAGGACCAAGTCATCTGTCATAGCTGAAAACCAAATCTCATAATAGATTTATTGTTCGTCGGCCCCAGATGGTGAACGTTCCATTTAATGCCAATAAATCAATTGGAACTTGATCTGTAATTGAAAAGTAATTAACGAGGAAATCGAAAGTTGTGATTTGGATAATTCCCTTTTTAACACGCTCTTATTAGATAAGTAGGTATGTATGTATGTAACAGTTCTTTGAACATGATTTTCACTCACTTGAAAACGTCGGATTATTTTGAAACGAAACGATGACAATGCAATAATATAAAATATTTTTTTTCTTTTAAAATATATATTTAAGTTTGGTTGACTACAAAAGCGTGTTTTTTTTAGTTTTTTTATACGATGTTGTTATTACTAGTAGGAAAAATATAAAATGATGACATATAAGTACGTTACCACCGCTAACTAAGCATCTATTTAAAGTTACTTTGAAATGCGATTATTTATATTAATGTTTTAGTTTATGTTATTTATTATAGTTTGTTTAACTAAATTGAAAATAAATTTCTAAAAGACCCATAAAACAGTTAAAATGAAGTATAATGTGTTTATCCGCAAAATACCAATTTTTCAAACAGAAATACTATACTATACTACTACTACTAAACTATACTACTAAACTATGTATACCTATTTCGAGTTTGTAAAACCATCTTCAAGAATTTACAACATAATTTTCAATATAAGCTTTTTCTTCATTATGTATTTCGTTCCCTTCCTTGTTTCTTTTCTCATTCTTTTTTTATTTTTAATTGATATGTAAATGAGACCAGCCTGTAAAAGAATAAAACTGCCTACAATCACAGGTAAGCTTTGGGGAAAAGGACATTAATTTTTACCTTTCGCACCCGTGCTGAAATTCCCGCTCCGCGTCATCCCATCGATATCAAAACAAGGGTGACCTTGTTCATCTTGTGTAAAAAACTAACAAAAAGAGAAAGTTGAAAGTTATTAAATAAAATTCAGTTATTTAAATCATGCAGTAATACCATAGTCAGGCCGACTTCTGCTATCAAAACTGAAAAGTTTGTTTCTATTTTAACCTTTTTTTATGAATTACTGCTACATTTTACGTTCGAAATTATAAATAACTAGCTGACCCCGCAAACGTTGTTCTGCCATATGAAACGTCGAAGTGACGCGACACTTCATGTAAATGATAATTTATACAAAAATACTAAAATAATGTTTAAAAAACATTTTCCAGTGGACCAAAAATCAAAACCATTCTCGAATCCCCTTGAACACAATTTTCATTAACATCTATCCAGCCGTTTAGGAGGAGTTCACTGTCACACACACGTACACACAAGAAATGTACATATTAAGACTAGAAGACGCAGGCTCGCATACATATGAACTATGGTAGTTTATCATAGTTGCTACCACTTCTAAAACAGATTGAAAACATAGAATGGCTGAAATAAAAATGAAAGTCGGGAAATATAAAGAAAAGTTCAATTTCTCAGTGTCTCTTTAGTTATGAGATTATGTAAATAAATAACTTGACTTCACTTTCTTCCAATTTAACCCTCAGAACTTTCCTCCAATGTAACCCTTTGAGGATTGAGTAGTATACGAAAACGCTGAATTTGTATTAGGCAGGAGAATACACATTGATATACCTATTAACATTCATCCTAAATTCAGGACAAAAGCACCTCTTGAAGTATTAAATTATCTACAATTATTAACATAGGGACAGAGAGACAGACTGATAGCTTTATTCAAGTTTTATTCAATGTCCAGACGCGGACTCAATAGAATTTTATTGTAGATAAAGTCAAATCTATACTTACTACGAAGCAAACAAAGCTTTTCATTCATCCCTACGAGTAAGGAAACTAAGATATCCTAACCTAAGTCTTGAATATTCCCCCTGCAAAAACCAGATTACATCTGTTTGCGTCTTTTGATAAAGGCCGAGGGTGATGTGTTGATGCTGTGGAAACGAGCTCACGTTATGTTTGTACACGAAGCAGATAATGGGAGGCCTCGAGCCGTTTATCTGATGGTCCCTTCGCATGTCATCGGGTGGCGGGCGCCGGGCCGGGTACAAAGAGCGCCCCATTTCGCATAAACCTCTTAAATATTGGTAACATTCGTAACTGGTCGTTCCTTACATATATTCAATTTTCATAGTTTTTTAAACTATTCAAACATACCGACTTTAAAATAGTTCTGTTAATGGTAATAATTTATTTGATTACTAACAGACACCCATTTCCACCTTATGATGTGAAAAGCCACTCCATTCAAATCTGATAATAAAAAGGGAATGGTAGGTAGACTTAGGTACAAAGTCAGACCGAGTATAAAATTAAATGGGTGCTATGTGCATGGGTAAATTGTGCATTCTAGTTAACATTGTCATATGCTTCCCAAACTGAGGACTATTCTACCACAGATGATGTTATATCATCAAATTATGCTATGATATTCCGATATCGCTTTCGATTATTCGCTTCGCTTTATCAGGCTTTATCTTTTAATGCTCCCATCGAGGAATAGGATAGAGGGTGGCTGATACTGATACTGTAATTTCATGAATGTCGTCAAGCGATAAACCGTACCTAATTATCGTAAACATTATATTGCGTATCTGCGTTAATTACTGCGGTTGTTTGTGGAACCTGTGATGGTTTGCCATAAGCTAAGTTGTTGATTAAGCTACAGAACAGCATATTTTATAAATTCTAATATTTTGAATTCATAATTTGATTTTAATTATCGAAATAAATTACAGAAACTGAAATAAATTTCTAGTTAAAAACGAAACCTTCCTTGAAGATAGCTCAGAATATTCGGAAGAGTGTAATTGATAAAGCTTTAGGCCCGTGGCCCTTTTTAACGAATAATAAATGTTGCAGAACTTAACAACCTTTTACAGCATAGATGGTATATGACAGTGTTTCAGGATTCCAATTTTCATGGAATAGTTTTAGGACAGAGAGATTTCTTTAGAGAAGAGAACATGTAGAACTCTTTTGCGAGGTCGTGTCATTATTTTTATTTATAATAATAATATTATGAGCTGGAACATGCGTGTCCCAAAGTTAAATAACTAATTCGTTCCTTAATAGATTATACAGCAGTTAATTCAATGCAGTTAAGATAGCTATGATTAAGTTTCATCTCACGGAATTCTACAACAATGAAGTTAGAACTATCTTCTACTTGACTCCACTTATAGATATTGCGTTTTATTAAACGATCTCTATCTCTCTTTAAAAATAAGTAAGTATCTGTATCTTATTTGAATTTGTGTAACTTTATTCAACTATGAAACTTTATTACAAAAAACATTAACTTCCTTATTAATTAAATACTTTTACAAGACATCCGAAAACATTAACTAATTGTTAATTGTTAATTATTGTTATTTAACAAAAATAGATTGTCAACATTTTAAAATTTCCTAAAGATCCTAAAATATCATTTTCTTTAGATTTAGTTTTGGAACTATGATATTTAAAACTCATGTGACCTCTTTAAAGTTCCTACTCGAGTGGCAGTGATGTCAAGATTTTAATATATTTTATTCCGCTCAAATATATGCTCCCGTTCCGCAGACTCATTATTCCCGGTACCGGAGCAAAAATGTGTTTCATTAAATAGTTGAGTAGGTACATCTTTCCAGTAAAGCGGCAAAGCAATTAGCAAGAACATTGAGCAGAAACTGAGCGGTGTAGCCGATCTTTAAAGAGTTCATTTTCTCAAATTGCTTGCCAGTGGAATTGTTGGGCCAGCTACGAACTGCGGCAGATATGGCGGCGGCGCTTTTACGACGGTAAGTAGTTTAGTTATTTCGTTCGTAGATAATATTTTTGAAGCGCTCAGATCTCGCGATGCTTGTTAATCATAGACTTGTTATTGATATTGTTGATCTATAACTTGTATTTTTGTCTGTTGGTCGCAAGTAGCATATAAAAGCCTGTTGCTTTAAATTCAAGCTGAGCCGTCGTTCCCGATATTTAATTTTAGATAACACTCTAGCCTAGTTGGACCCAGGCCTATAACGAAAAGGTGAAGTGTGAAGTGAATCCTGAAAACTTTCATGCAAGCTTATATATATTTATGGCAGTAACATCAATTGTGATGGTTCTAATTGGAAAAATTCATGATAAGCTACGATGAAGATTTATAGTAAAGCTACATTTAGGTACATAGTTATATTTTTGCTTACATTGAGTACATCGGTAGGTATGAATAATAATTAAAGGTACCTACTGTAGGACTATAATAAGATTTTTTGTTTACCAAATTCTATGAAAATGGTCTTTAAGCTGCCAAAGGGTAAGATTGATCGCTGTTGTGTTCAGAGCTTTTAATACATTATATAAACTTGAGGTTAGCAAGAGTGATATGGCGAATGTCTAAAGCTTGCGTAGAAGTAGATAGAGAAAGCTGAAAGTTCTTAAGGAAATACGTTATAACGTAACTGCTAGCAACATAAAAATGCAGTAAACTTAGCTTTTATTTCTAAAGCTAACGATTTTATCACATTGGCTTAGAGCTTGTTCTCACTCTTTCAATCCATTATTTCACATTCCCGGCGCGATTTTCTAAAATCGAAGATTTTCTAAAAATAGCTGACCGACAAATCGTGCTTACAATCAATTCAAGCAGTCTCTGATTTCTCTATTGATTTTTTTATTTCTTGATAAATTGTATTAATTTCAATTTGCAGGTGGTAGAGCCTATACCGTGCTTCGTAGGGCACGTAAAGCCGTCGGTCCCGGTTGTTTTCAAAGCTGGAAACAGTCGTTAAGCTTTGTCGAAGACCTTCGGGTGGCTTGAGAACATTTGACACTGGGTTGGCCACTAACCCCTCCACCAATCCGCATTGAAGCAGCGTGGTGGAGTATGCTCTAGACCTCCCGTAGCTGTGTCTGTGGGAGAGACCCGTGCCCAGCAGTGGGACGTCTATGGGTCGCAGCAGCAGAGCCTATAGGGACCAAAAAACCAAATAGATTTTATGTTGAACCTATTTTGGTAAATATAGTACATACAGAATGAATGGATAATCCTTGAGCCCCGCACAGAACAGCTCTCCAGCGCTTAGAAAAAAATATCAAAAAAAAAAAAATCCAAGTGATACCCAAAATATGATTTTTTTTAGAAAAACATACGTTATTTTAGCTTCACTTCACATTAATTTACACAACTGCCACAAATTAATGATATTCTTGGCGTTTTTGGTGTCATTTTATTCCTGATAGACTATACTACTAGAAATACATCAAATAATATAAGTATCTGTGATACTTTTTTTATAAAAAAAATAAGAACTTGAATTTTTAACATGAAATTTGATACCAAAATAATTTTGACATAGTTTGAGAGTGTTTCATGTAAAAAAAAAGTATGAAAACGTAAGTGTCCAGCTATTTTAAAAACATGCGCAGTTAATACAGATTAAATAATGGTATAATACATCATTTTATCTAATACTACTACGAAGTTATTGCTATTGAGATGCAAAACGAGTAAATACGACTAAAATTAAAAAGTTAATGTCTTAATACATTTTAATAATAATAAAACATTTCAGGTGTCGCTGCGACCCATAGACGTCCCACTGCTGGGCACGGGTCTCCCCCACAGACACTGCTGCTGCGGGAGGTCCAGAGCATACTCCACCACGCTGCTCCAATGCGGATTGGTGGAGGGGTTAGTGGCCAACCCAGTGTCGAATGTTCTCAAGCCACCCGAAGGTCTTCGACAAGGCTTAACGACTGTTTCCAGCATTGAAAACAACCGGGACCGACGGTTTTACGTGCCCTCCGAAGCACGGTAGCGTCCGTGAAATTTTGCCACTAGCGCTCACCTATCCACAAACCGACCGCGCCCGTCGTTGCTTAACTCTTTCGGTCACATTGAATCGACGCGAGCCATTGGGCTATGGACGCTACATTTCAGGTGTACATTACATCAATCTTTATTCACAACAGGTGTTCAAATTGTCTGCCACCGATTCTAATACACGCTCGACATCTTCTTCTAAAGGCTCTACTAAGAAACCGTGCGTAGAGTCATTCATTTATTTTCGAAGCGGCCTCTTGAACACGGCTGCGTAATTCCTCATTTGAAATTGTTTTCGAGTACACTTCTTCCTTTAGACAGCCCCAGTAAAAAACCCGACAGTTTAAATCTGGAGATCGAGGAGGCCACAGAATAGGACCCAAACGACCAATCCATTTGTTTGGATACGTGGCATTTAAATAAGCCCGGACGTTTGTACCATAATATGCAGGGCAGCCATCATTCTGTAACCAATGGGATTCCATTACCTCCTACGAAACAGTCGTTAAGCCTTGTCGAAGACCTTCGGGTGGCTTGAGAACATTCGACACTGGGTTGGCCACTAACCCCTCCACCAATCCGCATTGGAGCAGCGTGGTGGAGTATGCTCTGGACCTCCCGCAGCAGCAGTGTCTGTGGGGGAGACCCGTGCCCAGCAGTGGGACGTCTATGGGTCGCAGCGACACCTGAAATGTTTTATTATTATTAAAATGTATTAAGACATTAACTTTTTAATTTTAGTCGTATTTACTCGTTTTGCATCTCAATAGCAATAACTTCGTAGTAGTATTAGATAAAATGATGTATTATACCATTATTTAATCTGTATTAACTGCGCATGTTTTTAAAATAGCTGGACACTTACGTTTTCATACTTTTTTTTTACATGAAACACTCTCAAACTATGTCAAAATTATTTTGGTATCAAATTTCATGTTAAAAATTCAAGTTCTTATTTTTTTTATAAAAAAAGTATCACAGATACTTATATTATTTGATGTATTTCTAGTAGTATAGTCTATCAGGAATAAAATGACACCAAAAACGCCAAGAATATCATTAATTTGTGGCAGTTGTGTAAATTAATGTGAAGTGATGCTAAAATAACGTATGTTTTTCTAAAAAAAAACATATTTTGGGTATCACTTGGATTTTTTTTTTTTGATATTTTTTTCTAAGCGCTGGAGAGCTGTTCTGTGCGGGGCTCAAGGATTATCCATTCATTCTGGGACACCCTGTATACTTCGTTCGGGGCAGTACCTACCACAGCCCGCCACGGTAGTTATAACCATTTCTACCGTGTAATAATTGTTTTTAAAGCAATTATGGTCCGGTTGGAAAGGTTTGGTTTCCAGTTACACTTCTTTAGAGGCGACCATTTTAGTTCTCAAGGGTAGACACATCTCTGAAAGACTTAGAACGAGACTATCTAACAAATAGTAACTGGACTATTAATAACACTCTTAGAACTTGTTTCGATTGCTATAATTTTTTTGACCGTGGAACAAAGTATGTTACTTTGTCTCACTCTCAGATGAAACTTACAATTAGGTAGTTGTTGGGCAAAACCTATTTATTGTTTTTGATAATAGTTATATTTTGGAAACCTATTAGTCGCTGGCACTTAGGTACACATTCCATTCCTACTTTTGGGTATAATCTACAACTAAATGACTGATGAATTTCGGGTAAATCTCAGTTGTTATGTGCAGTAATGCATTATCATGATATTAGTGTTTACGCTGTCAATTCCATTCAGCAATATAGTAGACACGCGGATAATTACTGATCATCGATCGAGTGAGCTTCGGCATCAAAACTGTGGCTGTATTGCCCAAACTCGATTCAATTTGGATTTTGTTGCCACGAAATAATTTTCAGTACCAATTTAAACTCCAGTTCGATCGACAACATAACATACTATTCCTACATTGTGTATTTTTGTCAAAAATGTAAAATTTTGTCTTTATTTCCTACCATCTAGTCCTACTCGTACTATACCAATACAAACTGCTATGTGATCTTCAAATCTTATCTTTACTAAGTAATTATAATTTTTTTCTAACATTTTTTATTTATAAATTAAGTGTACTTACCAAATAATATAAATAATAAAATGGAGCAAATGGCGAGAGTAATATATAATGTATTCTCTACCAATTAGCCACTAGGCTAAATAGAGATACATTCAAAATAGCGGTAACATAGGTATTTGAAATGAAATACATATTTTCATATGGATATAAGATAGCAAACGAGCTTGCAGCACATCCATCCTCTATTGTCCATGGCAACTGTAACTGACTTGGAACATGACTCAAATAGGATGGTTGAGAAGTACAATTAAAATAGATAGTACTTAAGAACATTAGTTAGTTAGTTCGTTAGAGGGTATATGCACTGGGGCAGAGACTGTAGCTGAATATTAGTCATGTAACTTGGTACTAGTTAAAAATAGTTAGTGAGAGTCTCGTTCAAAGTTAGTCACAGATGCGTAGCGACCCTTGAGGTATAGGTAAGCTCCCCGATACATTTACCAGCAAAATTTTCATTCGTTAACACGATATGAAAACATACATATTTCTCGAATGTTATTCATAAAAATCGTAATGCAAAATAGTGTATTTATGAACAAAAGACACTAAAATGACGTAGTTATGCTAGATAAAGTTATGGGTTTAACTGTATAAAGAGGCAAGCTGAGAAGTGTAGCGTATCTCGTGCCTCCCAGAGTCCCAGCCAAACGAAAATTCATGTTATTAAGCTACTCTAGTCGTCGCTAGATCTAAATAAGAGCCGTTGAAGTGAGTACTTATTGTTTCTATGGATTACGCCTCAGCCTAACTGCATGGTATGTGTCATAGGTACGTCGGGAAACGCCGGTACGTTGGGAATTTGTTTGAGGAACAAACAAACAGCATTTTTAAAGTAACGTCGTCTTTTTTGTTTTCGTGTCAAAGTTTCCCAAATCCGGATCTTGGCGGCAATGCCAATCTTGTTAATAAAAATAGCACTTAATAGACTCGGCTAAATTGTTCGCGTTCAGCTCAGGCTATGCTTGGCACATTTACTTACGCATTATGGCGTTACAAATACTTGTTAATTTCACTTATTCCATCTTGGTGCAGTTACGTGGACTAAACGCCATGACAGGAGTACGACAGATACACATCTAAGTCTCTGGTAATTCCATGGTACAACATTACTTATGATCCTCCATGACGAGTCCTTCAACGCACCTGGGTTAGTAAACCCCTGAGTTACTAGCTGACTGGCATGTGAGCGAGAGTATGTGAGATATAATTATGATATCTACATATGATTCGCAAAACCAAATTCGACAGGTGCCTGTCACAAACGGTATCAATGTTTCGGATACTGTAGTGGTTTTGAACAAATCATAACGTTATCATATTACTCTTGAACTTGTCTGAGAAGAATTGATAAGGATTTCAAGGATGCCATTCACGGTGTCATGGAAGTAATCCATTAAATTGCGAATTCGTCTCAGCGAAAACAATGAAATACAAAAGATGTTTCGGAGGCAGCATCCTACCTTATTTTACGGTTCACGGGTCGCACTCGAGACATCTCCGGCGCCCTACGTGTTTATTGTGGAGCAAACCCCTGCAATTTAGATTGGGCCACACGGTGTCTTTCATATTATAATATTACCACGAGTAATAAGAACGTAGATGGTTATTAGGAAAAGCGACAGAATAATCCATTCAGGTCCGAATGTACGAACATAATTGGGTAAAATGGTGCGAATGCTTAGAGGACGATTATTAAAGAAATAATAAATTGGGGTGAAACCTAACCATAGGTAATATTGGTACCTACGCGTATTTGTAGATAGTATCAGCTATTATGATTGTGTTCTAAATAATCAATAAGTAAGTTATCAAACGAGTTACTATCTAGTGTCCGGATTATATTTGCTGGTAGGACCCAGTACGCCCAACAACCCCAAATAAAAAGAAGGGAAAAATTCATTAAATAAAATAATTGCCCATTCCTACAGAAATAATCATAAAATATTAATATAAGGGACATTCTGAAAAGATTCTCTTGCCTACTTATATGAAAGTATACGAACCAAGCCTAAACTGGAGCAAACCTATCTTCATTTTCCCAATAAATCAAACTCAGCTATCGAAAAATTCCTTCGTAAAGTAATTTTCTCTGCAATATCGTTTCGTGGCTTATTTTTGTGTTCACCAACGCGTTAGCGAGTGTTTATGCTATATGAACCTTTTATGGTGTTCTAAGAATACCTACCCTTTCATTCGATACTCATTTAAAAAACTGAGAATAAATACTTACATAATATTAGTTTAATCTCACTGCTGAAAAACTCGGTCCTCGGGATCATCGGGAGAATTTAATAGCTTTGTTTGTGCAGATAATGCCACTTTGTTGGCGGCTGAAGATTAATTAATAGCTGAATGGATAGCCAAGAACGCCTTAGAGCAAGTCTTACGCCTAAGTAAACAGAATACTAAACGATACTTAAATTACACGCTAAGCATGTCAATGAGTAAGAACAAAAAACAAAGATACCTACTGTAAGACTGTAACCGAACGAACAGTATGATTCATTCTCAGGTTTCATCCTGACATCACAAATTTTCAATCCACAAGACTCGAGCATTTGCACAAGGCAAAAAAAAATACAGTCAAATAGAGAATCTCCTCCTTTATTTGGAAGGCGGTTAAAAAGAAGTTGATTTATGCATGTGAGCGACATTATTTTATTAAGATTCTGTACCATATGAATATCTATTGTTGCGTTATTCAAGAAAAACTCACAAACCGCAAGTACTTTTTCATTTATCATATTGACGCACTTGGTGTATGTACTTGTGTATGTTGTATTCTCCTACGAAAAGACGCGGTATGAAGGTAATTTTGTAGCATTGTATACAATCTTGGCTTTTCATAAAATTTTGGGTATGTTTTAATATTTTCAGTTGGTTTACAAAAGAGCAATTACAATTTCTTAATTGTTTATTTCCTTAATTGGATTTTGAGCCGTTGTTTGTTAAGGATTGATAGGCAAGTTTCGCTGGCATTCGTGTTCCTTGACCTTGACGAACAAGCTTATACTAGAATTTAGACCTGCAGCCGTGAGTCAAGCCAAGTTCTAGACGACGATCTACTCGGTTTCTACGTTAGGTACCTACGTAGTGACGAGGTACGAATCCCAGATACAGAACCCTTGACTATTCGGTGTTATAACTGGTGTTTTATGTATATTGTTCTTTTCAGTTTTATATCTTTTTGATGGACCCGTTGGCGCAATCAGTAGTGACCCTACCTGTTGCGCTAGAGGTCGTGGGTTCAAATCCCACTCAGGACAAATATTCGTGTGAGGAACACTTGAGTTTGTTCAGTGTCTGAATTTCAATATTATCTATTTAAGTATGTATTTAAAAATATCTATGTATATTTTATATCAGTCTCTGGCACCTATAGTACTACATGATCGCGCCTAATTTGGGGTCAGATGGCCGTGTGTGAATGTCCATGGTATTTATTTATTATTTATCATACGATCATCAGGAATATTGATAAAATCAACTTGTAAAATCGTTTCGATTAATTCGTGAAATATAATCATATTATAATGCTTTATAAGTAAAAGGAAACATCTTGCAGAACCTAATTGCTTAAATTTATTATTAATAAAACTACCAGATTTCATGATAGCGAATGGATCTCAATATAGGCTAAGTAAAGCTAAGCCCAGTTCTAACGTCCTATTAACCTTTACTTTGTATTAGATAATATATTATTTAGGAAGTATAACTTCAAAAATGTGAAAATGGTTGCCAGTTTCGATGAAAGGAAGATCAGTGTTCTCAGATTCGCCTAAAAAGACACATGATTAATTTGAAGTCTTATATTAATTCTTAAGGCAATAATAAATCCTCTTTCTTCCCTTTACCCTCGTGGGAATATGAAACAACCCAGCCTTGTTTCTTGTCTACATCATAATTATAAAGGGAATCTTTGTGTAAAATTTGAAGATTCAATGTCCAAGGGTTGGGGTGGGTTGGGCGTTGAAATGAGTCAGTGAGTTCTTTTATAAATGCCGTATTGACCTAAGTGAAACATAGATTAACACGCCATTTATCGAAACTCGCCTTAATAACGTGAGTCATAAGATTCTTAATATGTTTGTTGGGCTAGTGGTCTTAAGCACGACTACTTAGCTAGAGGTCCTGGTTGGGCAAATATCGATTCCCGGGTCGGGCAACAACTATTGGGTCTTTCTAACTTGAAATGCCCGGTAGCAGCTCGGAGTCTGGATCTGTTCCCGGTGTATGGCAATAGGCTCACCACAGTCACTACATATTACATGAGACTTAAAGATAACTGGTCAAATGAAAATTGGGTGTAATACATACGTTGCAGGCAATTACATGGTGTGTATTATATTCCAATTTAATTCTATCTCGGTTTTTCTGGTGTCAACTAAGTTTTACAAGTTTGCTGATATTAGTTATTACACGAACTCAGTGCAGTAATAATAATCTCATCTAGATATTCCTCCTACTAAGCTGACGCATAAAAAGATTCAATTAGGGGGGCCTGTGAGACCTGATCCTCGGTTTCATCAAAGCCAGAACGCCCGTAACGCTCATCACATAAACTTTTAATAAGTCTGATAATGACGTTTGTACCTACTAACGGTGAGCCTAGGGATGAAAATTCGTTTAATATCCAAAGAAATATTTTATCAAATGATACGTACATATTTTACATAATAAGTTAGGTGTTAATTCTTAGTAGGTAGAGCCTATATTTATAAAACCTCTACCTCAATATAATACCTATATGTATGAACCTAACATTATCCTTTAAGGTCTCCATTTGTCCCACTTTATTGTTTTTATTGTGGTTCAATAAAGTTTAAACAAATAAATTAATAAACCTATACTAACCTATATGTAGGTTATATTTAGATTTCGCCTGGGGCAGTACCTACCACAATTGCATTTTAAGCATTTTTTCTGGTTAGAATGTGTTGTTTCCCATTACACTTTTCTACAGGTGACTTAGACCTCAAAGGTAAGAAATCCTT
The DNA here is from genome assembly GCA_944567765.1 of Carterocephalus palaemon. Lineage (NCBI taxonomy): Eukaryota > Metazoa > Arthropoda > Insecta > Lepidoptera > Hesperiidae > Carterocephalus > Carterocephalus palaemon. The sequence goes on along the minus strand of OX155641.1, from coordinate 9,839,810 downwards.
CTGTGACCGATTTTGAATATCACCTTATGAGTGGTATGCCAAGGAGGGCACCGGATTGGTGGTGTTAGTGATGCACGCAATTATGATATATCCTTAAACATTATTTCAACTAGGATAAGGATGAGTTTCTCTGTTACAGTTTTCAATTAAATAAAGGAACCGAGGAACCTATAACCGAGGAATCTGATATTCCCCTCGGCTCCGTTTTACGATATCAGCACGAAAACGTTTCACTTAGCGATAGGTACTATGAGAGTACATAGGTATTTTCTGTACTTTCATAGCATTTTCCGATCGAGGTGAAAGTCATTGGTACTTCTTGATTTTACTACCTTTTCACGTGTGGAGTTACGAGTATATGGCACCTCGCATCTCCGAAGATTGTGAGCTAATGTAACGTCCATAATTATAAAATAATTTGTTTGTTATATTATAAAATAACATTCTGTAAGTACTGAATTGTATTTTAATGATTCATTTCCAATTTTTATAAACACCGAAATATGTATAGGTAGGTGTATACATACGAATGTTTTACCATTAATTCAACTCTACAGCTTTTGGGACTTTGAATTGAATTGAAATGACTTAATAATATTCGCGTGCAAAACAAAACATAACAATGACATACGTAGCCTTTTTGTTTGGTTGTTATATAGGTAAACAAAACAAATTAATACTGTATAATCTCAATTAACTCCGATTAATTTCACACAAATATTGACCGGATTAGAGCATCACCTACCAGGTCAAATTGTGAATCTAAACCAGTCGGTCCAATCGGACCGATTATAGTGAAATTGTTGTTGCCGGATAAGGAAGGAGATCGTAAATAGACGACGCTTTCAAATCAGTATATAGAAGTAAGTAAAACAGGTTCCCAACATATGCATTTTACAGTAGGTACATATGTTTTATCATATTCACATTTCAAAACTCACATTAGCTTCTTCATTATGTTACTCGTATATAAGTTTTTATACTAGCTAGATACACCGCGTTTAATATCAATGAAAAACTCCAGCAAGGAAAGAGGCACTGAACGCCTACTTAAACTAAAATATTGCTGCATCAGATACGACTCCCCTCGAATGCTATGGCCGACTAACGTTTGCTAACGGCCTCTTCGGAAGTAATGAGGTGTTTGATTTCACCCCCAAAATGCGAGGAAATATCTTCTCACTCTAGATCTAATCTAACGGACATTTTTCCTCTATGAATTATGTAACATTATGCAACTTATTTCTAAAGATCACTTGATTAGGTACCTCAGCACCTAAGGGAGACGTTAGTCAGCAGTGGGCTATAAAAGGTGTTAGATGCTAACTTACATAATAACGTTTGACGAACCGGGTCTCAACGATCTCGTGAATTACAATTAGTGAATTGAAAATTACTTTTAGTGTTCCCTTAATAACAAAGCGTTCCCTGAGTCAAGGTATAGGTACATATTATATATGTATATATATTTTGGATTCAACACAAGTTCTTAACACTGGATTCGTCGGAGAAAAAGTCCAAAATTAGACTATAAATTTTGGGCCTGTGTGTAAAAGTCTCTATCGCGAAGAATCTCTTAACATCGCTAACAATTTTTCTAGACTGCTAAACGACACACTAGTTAATTAGATAAATATTTATTCTTTGGGGAATATCATTGTGAAAATTCCTTAAATAACGCAATCGACTAACTTTAATCGTTATATCAATAATTTTGCGAACAAAAAAATTATGGCAGCATGACTTACATAAAAAGCAAGGTTACAAACATAAATCAGCTATAATCATCTACAAACAATCAAAACCAACAGTGAGTTAAAAAAAATTAAACCAAAATTAAACTTGCGCAAAAAAACCATAATATAAATAATAATATAATAATAATAATACATAATAAAACCCGTTTGATTTTACCTACCTATGTTTAAATTTGGAACGTTTTTTTTTCACGGCAACACACATGGTGATTCCCCTGGTGTCGCACGTTTCCATAGGCGAGACGTATTCCTGTTGGTCTGTCCATGTTACAAAAAAAGGAACTCCTGCTACACTGTTTCTGTTAGTTAATCAGCATGATTAAAACCGTCTTCCATCAAGGCGACGGCAAGGGTACGACATAATTTGCATGAATTCTTAATTTATTACCACATCCTACATTCTGGCTTCCTCTTACATGCGTTTTCGTTGGTTGTGATATTTCGAAAGCTGCTTTAACATGACTTGAACTACATGGGTATTAATTTTCATCGCAATCGTATACCCATCAATAAAAGTTGTAAACCCCTCATTTTGTGAGTAAATTATGATAACATGAACTTGAATATAAACAGAATACAAATCCGTCAAAATTTTATAGGATATTCCTTTAGAAGATACTCGGGATAATTTGAATAATATATATAGGTACTTAGATAAAAGAAGGCGAAAAACAAGCAAACAAGAAAACAACGATGAAAATAATGGGCTCGGGTTTAGCGGAAAACCCAAACATTTTTACTACATTCTAGCACGAGCAAATTTAACATGAACAAGATCTGTTAAATATCCCAGTGAATGGATTCACGTTGGTTTACTCTATATCCGATATATTTTTCAATCATTACATCCGAAATTATACCGAACGATTCGGAAAAAATAATCAACATAATATGTTATATTATATTATACACGCCTGTAATTTATGGGGCTGGCAGAGGTGTGTATACATCCACCTTTCACCAGTTATAGGTGGTGAGCCTATTGCCATACACTGGGCACAAATCCAGATTCCGAGCTTCTGTGAAATCAATGGTTTCATGTTAGAAAAACCCAATAGTTGTTGCACGACCGGGGCTCGACTAGGACCTCTAGAAATATGTAGGTATGAAAGATTTATACCGTTTGATACTGATGCTATTTGATACTACAAAGTGAACTATATAAACCAACTTAAATTGAGCGCAACCAGAATTTGCTCGAGGCCCGTGAAATATTTAAAAGCGACGATTTAATTTAACCAATATCACATTAAAAGTTTATGATGTATTTGTCTTTTGTATTTGCCACAGATGGATAGAATGATCTCGGACGTCTGTTATAAACGATACTTCCTCTCTTAACTCGAACAATCATTAACAATAGTAGTCTTTTAATATTCTTTTGCAGCGGAGAAACGAAGTAGGTACTATCAGTCAGAGTGCCATGGCGGACTAATTTTCTTTGATATCATAATTTACTCCCGATGCTCTAGCTAGCTAAAGACAAAGGCATTTAAACCTTTTACATTCTATTATTAATTAGATGTCCTTTACAAATTAACAGTAGGTAATAATTAATTAATAAGGACGAAAAAATATCTGAAAAAGTTTTTTTGTGTAAATTACCTAATTAATTATATTTATCCCAGTGTTTTGTGTCGGCTCCGGCTTCAATTGGTGCAGATCAGGTATCAGTATACTCCATTCTCAAACAACACAATGACATGTAATCCGAAGGAGTCTAATGTAATTCCATAGTGTAATCTATATATATAAAAGGATAAGGTGACTGACTGACTGACTGACTGACTGACTGACTGACTGACATATCAACGCAGGGCCTAAACTATAAGGGCTAGAAACTTGAAATTTTGCACAGGGGTTCCTTTTATAACGTAGGGGAGCACTAAGAAAGGATTTTTGAAAATTCACCCCCTAAGGGGGTAAAACGGGGGTGCAAAGTTAGTATGAAAATTTGCCGTTTTTGATGTTATTCGAATGAAATTCAGTACCTATGAAGGTTTTTTATTGAGTTTCGAAAATCATCTCTTAAGGGGGTGCAAAGTCGCTGCGACCCATAGACGTCCCACTGTTGGGCACGGGTCTCCTCTCAGAATGGGAGGGATTAGGCCTTAGTCCACCACGCTGGCCAAGTGCGGATTGGCAGACTTCACATACCTTCGAGAACGTTATGATGAACTCTCAGGCATGCAGGTTTCCTCACGATGTGTCCTTCACCGTTATAGCAAGTGACATTTAATTTCTTAAAACGCACATAAGTAACTTAGAAAAGTCATTGGTGCGTGCCACTGGGGTTTGAACCCGGACCGCTCGAATGAGAGGCGAGTTCGATAGCCGCTGGGCTGTCACCGCGGTATTTAGGTCTAATTCCACGCGAGCGAAGCTGCGGGCGTCCACTAGTCCTACTAATATTATAATCTGAAAATTTGTAAGTTTGAATGTTTGGATGTTAAGATATTTGAATGTTTGTTACTCAATCACCAAAAAAACTACAAAACTAATTCAAATCAAAATTATGTAGACGATGACCTTTTGCTTGCATTACTCGAAAGCTGTGCGCTGACTGCAATTCTTTACTTGATTACACTTTTTCCGCGGGCGAGGCTACGGGAAAAAGCTAGTTAATTTAATACATTACCTCGCGAACGGAGCTTTGTAAACCTAATGGTAAGAATTTGAATTTCGCATACCTATATATAAAAGCAATTCAGATAGTTCCTTTATAGGACATGACCTTAATTTAGATAAATTACATAAAGCAGGGTGGAGTTTCAAGACGACGGAAGCACAATTAAATATACTGTGTCAGAAGTAATGTTGTCAGCAGTAAATTTTAAGTTAAGGTTAAATTGTAAATAGACGTGAAATAGGCAGACACTTCCTATAGTTCCTATAATATAAGTAAGTACAGACTTCATGTAGATCAATTACATTATGAAGGGTGGAGTTTCAGGATGACGGAGCTCGCCGTTGTCAGCTATACCTAGATTATAAGTTAAGGGAACTAAGTATTACTTTTACTCGCACTATAAGAAAATGAAAATACGCATGCCAGCGGAATTTTGCGAATTATGATTTCATAAGCTAGTAATTCATTAGTAGTATTTTGACACATGAATGTTCTCATAGATGTACCCTTGCATCGCAGTACATCTATGAGAACATTCATGTGTCAAAATACTACTAATGAATTACTAGCTTATGAAATCATAATTCGCAAAATTCCGCTGGCATGCGTATTTTCATTTTCTTATAGTGCGAGTAAAAGTAATACTTAGTTCCCTTAACTTATAATCTAGGTATAGCTGACAACGGCGAGCTCCGTCATCCTGAAACTCCACCCTTCATAATGTAATTGATCTACATGAAGTCTGTACTTACTTATATTATAGGAACTATAGGAAGTGTCTGCCTATTTCACGTCTATTTACAATTTAACCTTAACTTAAAATTTACTGCTGACAACATTACTTCTGACACAGTATATTTAATTGTGCTTCCGTCGTCTTGAAACTCCACCCTGCTTTATGTAATTTATCTAAATTAAGGTCATGTCCTATAAAGGAACTATCTGAATTGCTTTTATATATAGGTATGCGAAATTCAAATTCTTACCATTAGGTTTACAAAGCTCCGTTCGCGAGGTAATGTATTAAATTAACTAGCTTTTTCCCGTAGCCTCGCCCGCGGAAAAAGTGTAATCAAGTAAAGAATTGCAGTCAGCGCACAGCTTTCGAGTAATGCAAGCAAAAGGTCATCGTCTACATAATTTTGATTTGAATTAGTTTTGTAGTTTTTTTGGTGATTGAGTAACAAACATTCAAATATCTTAACATCCAAACATTCAAACTTACAAATTTTCAGATTATAATATTAGTAGGACTAGTGGACGCCCGCAGCTTCGCTCGCGTGGAATTAGACCTAAATACCGCGGTGACAGCCCAGCGGCTATCGAACTCGCCTCTCATTCGAGCGGTCCGGGTTCAAACCCCAGTGGCACGCACCAATGACTTTTCTAAGTTACTTATGTGCGTTTTAAGAAATTAAATGTCACTTGCTATAACGGTGAAGGACACATCGTGAGGAAACCTGCATGCCTGAGAGTTCATCATAACGTTCTCGAAGGTATGTGAAGTCTGCCAATCCGCACTTGGCCAGCGTGGTGGACTAAGGCCTAATCCCTCCCATTCTGAGAGGAGACCCGTGCCCAACAGTGGGACGTCTATGGGTCGCAGCGACTTTGCACCCCCTTAAGAGATGATTTTCGAAACTCAATAAAAAACCTTCATAGGTACTGAATTTCATTCGAATAACATCAAAAACGGCAAATTTTCATACTAACTTTGCACCCCCGTTTTACCCCCTTAGGGGGTGAATTTTCAAAAATCCTTTCTTAGTGCTCCCCTACGTTATAAAAGGAACCCCTGTGCAAAATTTCAAGTTTCTAGCCCTTATAGTTTAGGCCCTGCGTTGATATGTCAGTCAGTCAGTCAGTCAGTCAGTCAGTCAGTCAGTCACCTTATCCTTTTATATATATAGATTACACTATGGAATTACATTAGACTCCTTCGGATTACATGTCATTGTGTTGTTTGAGAATGGAGTATACTGATACCTGATCTGCACCAATTGAAGCCGGAGCCGACACAAAACACTGGGATAAATATAATTAATTAGGTAATTTACACAAAAAAACTTTTTCAGATATTTTTTCGTCCTTATTAATTAATTATTACCTACTGTTAATTTGTAAAGGACATCTAATTAATAATAGAATGTAAAAGGTTTAAATGCCTTTGTCTTTAGCTAGCTAGAGCATCGGGAGTAAATTATGATATCAAAGAAAATTAGTCCGCCATGGCACTCTGACTGATAGTACCTACTTCGTTTCTCCGCTGCAAAAGAATATTAAAAGACTACTATTGTTAATGATTGTTCGAGTTAAGAGAGGAAGTATCGTTTATAACAGACGTCCGAGATCATTCTATCCATCTGTGGCAAATACAAAAGACAAATACATCATAAACTTTTAATGTGATATTGGTTAAATTAAATCGTCGCTTTTAAATATTTCACGGGCCTCGAGCAAATTCTGGTTGCGCTCAATTTAAGTTGGTTTATATAGTTCACTTTGTAGTATCAAATAGCATCAGTATCAAACGGTATAAATCTTTCATACCTACATATTTCTAGAGGTCCTAGTCGAGCCCCGGTCGTGCAACAACTATTGGGTTTTTCTAACATGAAACCATTGATTTCACAGAAGCTCGGAATCTGGATTTGTGCCCAGTGTATGGCAATAGGCTCACCACCTATAACTGGTGAAAGGTGGATGTATACACACCTCTGCCAGCCCCATAAATTACAGGCGTGTATAATATAATATAACATATTATGTTGATTATTTTTTCCGAATCGTTCGGTATAATTTCGGATGTAATGATTGAAAAATATATCGGATATAGAGTAAACCAACGTGAATCCATTCACTGGGATATTTAACAGATCTTGTTCATGTTAAATTTGCTCGTGCTAGAATGTAGTAAAAATGTTTGGGTTTTCCGCTAAACCCGAGCCCATTATTTTCATCGTTGTTTTCTTGTTTGCTTTCGCCTTCTTTTATCTAAGTACCTATATATATTATTCAAATTATCCCGAGTATCTTCTAAAGGAATATCCTATAAAATTTTGACGGATTTGTATTCTGTTTATATTCAAGTTCATGTTATCATAATTTACTCACAAAATGAGGGGTTTACAACTTTTATTGATGGGTATACGATTGCGATGAAAATTAATACCCATGTAGTTCAAGTCATGTTAAAGCAGCTTTCGAAATATCACAACCAACGAAAACGCATGTAAGAGGAAGCCAGAATGTAGGATGTGGTAATAAATTAAGAATTCATGCAAATTATGTCGTACCCTTGCCGTCGCCTTGATGGAAGACGGTTTTAATCATGCTGATTAACTAACAGAAACAGTGTAGCAGGAGTTCCTTTTTTTGTAACATGGACAGACCAACAGGAATACGTCTCGCCTATGGAAACGTGCGACACCAGGGGAATCACCATGTGTGTTGCCGTGAAAAAAAAACGTTCCAAATTTAAACATAGGTAGGTAAAATCAAACGGGTTTTATTATGTATTATTATTATTATATTATTATTTATATTATGGTTTTTTTGCGCAAGTTTAATTTTGGTTTAATTTTTTTTAACTCACTGTTGGTTTTGATTGTTTGTAGATGATTATAGCTGATTTATGTTTGTAACCTTGCTTTTTATGTAAGTCATGCTGCCATAATTTTTTTGTTCGCAAAATTATTGATATAACGATTAAAGTTAGTCGATTGCGTTATTTAAGGAATTTTCACAATGATATTCCCCAAAGAATAAATATTTATCTAATTAACTAGTGTGTCGTTTAGCAGTCTAGAAAAATTGTTAGCGATGTTAAGAGATTCTTCGCGATAGAGACTTTTACACACAGGCCCAAAATTTATAGTCTAATTTTGGACTTTTTCTCCGACGAATCCAGTGTTAAGAACTTGTGTTGAATCCAAAATATATATACATATATAATATGTACCTATACCTTGACTCAGGGAACGCTTTGTTATTAAGGGAACACTAAAAGTAATTTTCAATTCACTAATTGTAATTCACGAGATCGTTGAGACCCGGTTCGTCAAACGTTATTATGTAAGTTAGCATCTAACACCTTTTATAGCCCACTGCTGACTAACGTCTCCCTTAGGTGCTGAGGTACCTAATCAAGTGATCTTTAGAAATAAGTTGCATAATGTTACATAATTCATAGAGGAAAAATGTCCGTTAGATTAGATCTAGAGTGAGAAGATATTTCCTCGCATTTTGGGGGTGAAATCAAACACCTCATTACTTCCGAAGAGGCCGTTAGCAAACGTTAGTCGGCCATAGCATTCGAGGGGAGTCGTATCTGATGCAGCAATATTTTAGTTTAAGTAGGCGTTCAGTGCCTCTTTCCTTGCTGGAGTTTTTCATTGATATTAAACGCGGTGTATCTAGCTAGTATAAAAACTTATATACGAGTAACATAATGAAGAAGCTAATGTGAGTTTTGAAATGTGAATATGATAAAACATATGTACCTACTGTAAAATGCATATGTTGGGAACCTGTTTTACTTACTTCTATATACTGATTTGAAAGCGTCGTCTATTTACGATCTCCTTCCTTATCCGGCAACAACAATTTCACTATAATCGGTCCGATTGGACCGACTGGTTTAGATTCACAATTTGACCTGGTAGGTGATGCTCTAATCCGGTCAATATTTGTGTGAAATTAATCGGAGTTAATTGAGATTATACAGTATTAATTTGTTTTGTTTACCTATATAACAACCAAACAAAAAGGCTACGTATGTCATTGTTATGTTTTGTTTTGCACGCGAATATTATTAAGTCATTTCAATTCAATTCAAAGTCCCAAAAGCTGTAGAGTTGAATTAATGGTAAAACATTCGTATGTATACACCTACCTATACATATTTCGGTGTTTATAAAAATTGGAAATGAATCATTAAAATACAATTCAGTACTTACAGAATGTTATTTTATAATATAACAAACAAATTATTTTATAATTATGGACGTTACATTAGCTCACAATCTTCGGAGATGCGAGGTGCCATATACTCGTAACTCCACACGTGAAAAGGTAGTAAAATCAAGAAGTACCAATGACTTTCACCTCGATCGGAAAATGCTATGAAAGTACAGAAAATACCTATGTACTCTCATAGTACCTATCGCTAAGTGAAACGTTTTCGTGCTGATATCGTAAAACGGAGCCGAGGGGAATATCAGATTCCTCGGTTATAGGTTCCTCGGTTCCTTTATTTAATTGAAAACTGTAACAGAGAAACTCATCCTTATCCTAGTTGAAATAATGTTTAAGGATATATCATAATTGCGTGCATCACTAACACCACCAATCCGGTGCCCTCCTTGGCATACCACTCATAAGGTGATATTCAAAATCGGTCACAGAAGGATTTCTTACCTTTGAGGTCTAAGTCACCTGTAGAAAAGTGTAATGGGAAACAACACATTCTAACCAGAAAAAATGCTTAAAATGCAATTGTGGTAGGTACTGCCCCAGGCGAAATCTAAATATAACCTACATATAGGTTAGTATAGGTTTATTAATTTATTTGTTTAAACTTTATTGAACCACAATAAAAACAATAAAGTGGGACAAATGGAGACCTTAAAGGATAATGTTAGGTTCATACATATAGGTATTATATTGAGGTAGAGGTTTTATAAATATAGGCTCTACCTACTAAGAATTAACACCTAACTTATTATGTAAAATATGTACGTATCATTTGATAAAATATTTCTTTGGATATTAAACGAATTTTCATCCCTAGGCTCACCGTTAGTAGGTACAAACGTCATTATCAGACTTATTAAAAGTTTATGTGATGAGCGTTACGGGCGTTCTGGCTTTGATGAAACCGAGGATCAGGTCTCACAGGCCCCCCTAATTGAATCTTTTTATGCGTCAGCTTAGTAGGAGGAATATCTAGATGAGATTATTATTACTGCACTGAGTTCGTGTAATAACTAATATCAGCAAACTTGTAAAACTTAGTTGACACCAGAAAAACCGAGATAGAATTAAATTGGAATATAATACACACCATGTAATTGCCTGCAACGTATGTATTACACCCAATTTTCATTTGACCAGTTATCTTTAAGTCTCATGTAATATGTAGTGACTGTGGTGAGCCTATTGCCATACACCGGGAACAGATCCAGACTCCGAGCTGCTACCGGGCATTTCAAGTTAGAAAGACCCAATAGTTGTTGCCCGACCCGGGAATCGATATTTGCCCAACCAGGACCTCTAGCTAAGTAGTCGTGCTTAAGACCACTAGCCCAACAAACATATTAAGAATCTTATGACTCACGTTATTAAGGCGAGTTTCGATAAATGGCGTGTTAATCTATGTTTCACTTAGGTCAATACGGCATTTATAAAAGAACTCACTGACTCATTTCAACGCCCAACCCACCCCAACCCTTGGACATTGAATCTTCAAATTTTACACAAAGATTCCCTTTATAATTATGATGTAGACAAGAAACAAGGCTGGGTTGTTTCATATTCCCACGAGGGTAAAGGGAAGAAAGAGGATTTATTATTGCCTTAAGAATTAATATAAGACTTCAAATTAATCATGTGTCTTTTTAGGCGAATCTGAGAACACTGATCTTCCTTTCATCGAAACTGGCAACCATTTTCACATTTTTGAAGTTATACTTCCTAAATAATATATTATCTAATACAAAGTAAAGGTTAATAGGACGTTAGAACTGGGCTTAGCTTTACTTAGCCTATATTGAGATCCATTCGCTATCATGAAATCTGGTAGTTTTATTAATAATAAATTTAAGCAATTAGGTTCTGCAAGATGTTTCCTTTTACTTATAAAGCATTATAATATGATTATATTTCACGAATTAATCGAAACGATTTTACAAGTTGATTTTATCAATATTCCTGATGATCGTATGATAAATAATAAATAAATACCATGGACATTCACACACGGCCATCTGACCCCAAATTAGGCGCGATCATGTAGTACTATAGGTGCCAGAGACTGATATAAAATATACATAGATATTTTTAATTTCTAATGGTAAGAATTTGAATTTCGCATACCTATATATAAAAGCAATTCAGATAGTTCCTTTATAGGACATGACCTTAATTTAGATAAATTACATAAAGCAGGGTGGAGTTTCAAGACGACGGAAGCACAATTAAATATACTGTGTCAGAAGTAATGTTGTCAGCAGTAAATTTTAAGTTAAGGTTAAATTGTAAATAGACGTGAAATAGGCAGACACTTCCTATAGTTCCTATAATATAAGTAAGTACAGACTTCATGTAGATCAATTACATTATGAAGGGTGGAGTTTCAGGATGACGGAGCTCGCCGTTGTCAGCTATACCTAGATTATAAGTTAAGGGAACTAAGTATTACTTTTACTCGCACTATAAGAAAATGAAAATACGCATGCCAGCGGAATTTTGCGAATTATGATTTCATAAGCTAGTAATTCATTAGTAGTATTTTGACACATGAATGTTCTCATAGATGTACCCTTGCATCGCAGTACATCTATGAGAACATTATGTATATTCGTAAAAATAGGCATCAGTGTGTAAGTCGTAGTGACCTAAATGTCTTACGCAATGTAACACTAAGGAACGGCCACAAATTAGCGTATCCTAAATGCCGGCTTAATAAGAAGAGTCGTTCCTTCATAGGAATGTCTATTCTAATATTCAATAAAGTTCCGGCTGCGGTTCAGTCTCTGCCTTTACACAGGTTTAAAAAAACCATCAAACAAACATTATGTCAAAAAGCTTATTATAATATTCAGGAGTATTTGGATGATAAGAAGGCATGGGACTGAATTAAACTCTGACAGGCTATTACTATGCTTTTGTATTAATTATACTAAATATTGTAAGCAGGTGGCACATGGGGTGATTCTTGGCATACACGATGGGCTGTCTCGTGTCTGTCCTGAACATGTCATGGTCATACTGTACATTTTCTGTACAAATTAACTTGAATTTTAAAAGAGTACCGAGAGTTTTTTCCTCCGGCTTTTTTCTCTCTCGGCCTACACTAGGGCATAGGATAAGAATATTGTAAATTCTTCCTAAAGCCGATGACCAGATAGATAGTCTATCGTGACTTAGAGCTTAGCTTAGTGGTAGGTAATTATTGTAAATTAGCCTTAAGCACCTGTGTAGGATTAGCTATTTATTCAAGGATCAATAGCTCATCCTTTACTTTATATTAATCAGTTTAGAATAGCATTATATCTCTTCTGTTTAAGTAGTTTGTTTGTTCTAGACTTTCGTTAAGCGTGTATAATCACCTCATGGCGAAATAAATTATTTGACTTTGACTTTGACTTTGAAAAATAAATTCCTTAGTATGATTCAATTTATCTAATTTTTGTTAACGAATCTCCTATAACACAATAAGTAGCGTGTAGCCGCGACAGACTCTTTCTAAAATGTCCAATGGAATTGTGTTCAGAAACAACATACATTAGGTCCGGAAGCCACTGTAGTTTGCACGGTCCTGGACGAACGTTAAGCAAACAAGGATTCAGAGTAATGGTAACATTGTGCTATGTTAGTTACTAGTAGGTACAAACTACGATGTATGGTCGTAGCATATTCGCATTGTTTGTAGCAGACTCGACGGAGTTTTCACTTTACCTTCTCTATAGTTTTATTAACTTTTTCTTCCCTATCTATTACCATAAATTTATGTATGTATTTTTGATACAGATTATATCCTGACAGGCAAGCTGACTAGCCAACTGATAGTTATTAGCACGTTATTAGTCACTCCAGAGGAGTCATCAATGTGTTACCATAAAAGGAAGCTTCCGTGAAAGGGAGCTCTATAATGTTATTCTACTTTCAAAATAGGAAGTGTAGACTATCACGTTGGCTCACTTTAGGTACCTTTGAGAATATTATAGAGAACCTACTACTATCACTACCTCCTCCTACTGTAACAACAAAGGGATGGTTATATATTATTTTTAAAAAGACATAATAATATGATGTTTACGCCAAAAATATATATTTCAAGACAGATCACGCTTCGCTTCGGCTTCGCCCCACATGAAACACTCCCTTGTGTATTTCAATCAACTAATACCTACAGTAGAGTAATTAATTCAATACGTTACCCCGCGACGGCTGCTTTGCAGATCTAATTGTGAGTAGACGTACATTTCACGTCGGATATAGGTGAGAGCTGAGGGTGTGAGCTCTTCCTAAAGAACCTTTAGTATATGTTGATACTTTACTAGGTAGTTTCAAAATTTGAAGGCAGTCACTGTAAATAGGCATAGGCAAATGTAGCCCATTTCATGTCATGTAAATGTTAGGTTACCAACTATTACATAAAAGGTGTTATAGATTGTGAATTTTTTCAGAATACAATATATTAAGACAGAACTGAGGTAGACCATATAAGTATTATCTAATTGCAAAAAATATGATGATTTATCGTTCCGTTAATGCCTGAAGGGTGAAAAACCAAGAAACTATTGAACATACATTCTCATTTATAAATACATATTAAGTATTCTCGGGCCTGCAGGTTTCGATATAATGTTTTCATTACCGTTATGCGATTCTTCTCTTCCCTCCAACGACCCCTCTAAGAAATGGGGATAAACACCATCTGGTGCCTACATAGATTTTTACTCGAAATGTAATAAAAAGTTTTAAAACAGTATTGGAATTGGGTATTAATATATCAGAAGGTTAATCGGTGAAGCGAAATATACGAAGCCATCGGTTTCGGCTGTCAGTAGGAAATCATTCCCGGTTATTATCGTAAGGTAACAGTCATTAAATTAAGTTAGGAACCCTCGAATCGCACAAAAACTTCCTACAATCGGGTTAACTGAAGCAGCAGACCTTTTTTGTTGTTACTTGATACTTGTGAAGTATCTTAACCAGCAGTGGCATGCTAATAGGTAGCTGCCATTATAGCTTATCTCATTCTATATCGCGACATCTTTTGCCCATAATATGCCATTGCCAATACAAAACAAAAACAAATTAAATATGCCTATAAAATAAAATAAATAAATCTGCCGAAATGGGGTTTTAATCAGTTTTTAATGCAGACAAAGCAACAGACATTATATTATTTTAACTAAAAATACGGATTGTACTAAGTAATTGTACTTATAATTGTGTACAAATTTTTTACAAAATACAGTTTGTTGACAAAATTCACATCAGCCTTATCTTGTCTGCTCAGTAAATGGAGGTCATAGATCAAGGACGGAATATCTTTAAGATAGTCTCACGCGAGATTTTTCTAGAAAATTATTATAAACGAACAGCTTGTCATCAGTCCCATGTGATGGTGAGCCTATTGCCATACACTACTGGGAATTTTAAGTTAGAAGATTCCAGCAATACTTTGCCCAACCCGGGGTTGGTACCCACGCTTTGCGACCACTAGGCAACGAGGCAGATATAGATATAATCTCGATAGCTCAATCAAGTGGTGATGATGATCATGATACATAATAATACCAGACTAGTGTTGAGCCGAGCGTCTCCATTGGTTCGTGCCTTGACCCTGCTTAATGGCTTCCTCGCATGGGAACTCAGTCCAGATTTGTTTAGTTGTTGGTCTTCTTTATTTCGCAGAACGGCTGTATGTACAGATTGTGAATAATATATAAATGCAATAGGACTCTACCAGTAATATTTATAAATACTTGTATAATTTATGAATAAACTGAATAGACTGAACCCATAGCAAAAATGGTAGTATGTTCTGTCTATTCCTAATTTACTATATATAGCTCACGCTGAAGTCACACGAAATACCAGTATATTTTTCCACACAAAACATGTAATTATTTATCATTTAAAGCCAGCAAGTAAGCTAACACTCATATCGTAGTTGATTCCGGTTTAAAATGGACGTAGAATTGTTCAAATCTATATCGCGATGGACATTACTGTTACTGACAACATGTATAATCCTTGTTTGTGGATACTTTTATAACAAGTATAGCTACTGGAAAAGACGCGGTGTTCCGTATGAGAAGCCGTATCTATTTTTTGGAAACTTGGGATTTGCGATGAGAAGAAGCTTTTGGGAATTCTTCGATGAGTTGAAAGAGAAACATCCAACGGATTACGTGGGAATATTTCTGGCTTGGCGGCCGGCGCTCCTTGTGCAAACTCCGGAACTGGCTCGGCGAGTTCTTGTGATGGATCACGAGCATTTCACTGATAGATTCTTGTATTCTCGGAATTCGGATCCACTTGGTTCACTCAATTTGTTTACTTTAAAGGTAAGTAAGTACTTCACCCTTAAGTTCTTCATCCTTATGCAGATAAATGGCTATGATAATCATTCTTAAACAATTAGGAGATATTTTTTATTA
Source organism: Carterocephalus palaemon (assembly GCA_944567765.1). Lineage (NCBI taxonomy): Eukaryota > Metazoa > Arthropoda > Insecta > Lepidoptera > Hesperiidae > Carterocephalus > Carterocephalus palaemon. The sequence continues at coordinate 9,824,028 of OX155641.1, read as the reverse complement.
AGATGCGTAGCGTAACCTTAGCACCTACGATCAAAAGTCATCGAGGCAATAATGAAGTTAATAGTTGTTGAAGTATGTATGTAAACTAAGCAATATCACTATTAATTTAATAACAACGTTTAAGATAATACAGTCAAACCTGGGTAAGTGAGAACTGGATAAGTGAGAAAACTCTATAAGTGAGAGTAATAGCCAGAACCCGTCATTTTAAGCTCCCAAAACCTCTATTAGCGAGAAACAGGAACCTCTATAAGAGAGAGTCGTTTTTCCCTCATGGACCTCCGTGAGTGAGACTGCTTCTCATCTATACCTCTATAAGCGACAGTCGAGCTTTATTTATTTATATTATTTAGGTGGAATTATAGCTACAATAAAAATACATACATACATAAAATATACACACATACAGTAACAAATGACAAAACAAATTACAAATTTAACATCTGCTATTTTATGACTCATTCTTAACTTTCGTGGAACTTCCTACCATTTTTTTAAGTGTAAATAAGTTCTAAATAAAATAAAATTATATTGTTATTGCTGCGTACCTCTATAAGAGAGAAACGCTACCCATTTGCCTGCATTAGCGAGAAACTCGGGTTAGTGAGAAACCTCTATAAGCGAGAATGAGATTGTGCTCCCTTGAACTCTCGCTTACCCAGGTTTGACTGTACTTAAGTATGATTTATACTGGCCGCTGCATTATTAAATAAATATTAAATAAATAAATATCTTGGACATTCTCACACACGGCCATCTGACCGCAAAGTAGGCGCGAGCCTGTGTTATGGGTGTCAGAGACTGATATACATACATAGATATTTTTAAATACATACTTAAATAGATAATATTGACATCCAGACACAGAACAAATACAAGTGTTCGTCACACGAATATTTGTCCTGAGTGGGATTCGAACCCACGACCTTTGGCGCAACAGACAGGGTCACTACCGATTGCGCCAACGGGCCTGTCGAATTATTATGTCCGTGGTGGTCTGGCCTGACAATTTATTGAACAATTTCAGTCACATATCTCACATCAGTATAGATAGAACCGCAATAGCTGTATTTATTAAAACTTGCAACATTAAAACTTCGACAGTTTTGTAAAGTTCCGCTATATACTCTGGCTGCGCTCCTTTCGATGTAGTCTGGAAACTGATGGCGTGCCAAACACTGAACAGATTTAAAAACCATAGGTAATAAGGCTCTCTTCTTTCTTTGTATTGGTAACCTCTATGGATACTGTCCAAACTCAAGAGGATTCAGAAGTGTGCCAATAGTATAAAACCCTGAAACGGATTTCAGAACCCAATGTGGACAAAGATGCGCCATGACATGTCTCCTATGTTCACGGCGGCTCGCCTCAAGAACTACACAAAACTAATGAACGTAAACGCAGTGGAGTTAGTCAGGAAAATTCGACGCGACTACATCGACGGCAAAAAACCAGTCGACCTTAAGGTATGCACACTCTTAGGTCCTGCATAGGTCGGCAAATGTTTTGAGAATCGTTTACTAGTATCGAATTTGGCTTCAATCCAGTAGTTAATAGTAGATAATCGTACATTTATGGAATGTATTTTGATTTATTTACAACACACAATTTTCATGACTGTTTTAGTGTTAGGTAATGTTAGCATGCAAAATTGCACACATTCAATTTTTTAAATTATAACAATATCGTTCACAGGAACTGTTTTCCATGTACGCGTCAGATACAGTAGCATACACAGCGTTCGGGATACGAGTTAGCGCTCTCAACGACAAAGAATCACCTTTATGGTTTATTACAAGCCATATGGTCAAGTGGAACTTTTGGCGTGGTTTCGAGTTCACTATGATATTCTTTGTCCCGGCTTTGGCAGCACTATTAAAGTATGTTGCTTTTAATCTTTGGCTTGAAGCTATTTTATAACACCTTATAATGGGGCCCTTTGCATGACCCGTGCCTCTCCTCAAGACAGTCGACTTAGTCTTTAGAGCATACTCCGCCTCCCTGTTCCATTATAAATCGTTGGAAAGCTTAGAGTCGCTGAAAAGCCTCTGACAAGGCATATTGTTATTTAAGAATAATTGTTTAATTTAAATAATTAAACTTTAAAATTAAATAATGTAATCGATCAAAATTTACAAGTTTTATACCCGATCATCGGAATTTTTGCAATGTACTTATTACCATAATTATTAATGACTTGGCACTTATAATTATTAGCACCGTGGCTCCGTGGTGTCCCTATTATTTTATTTACCCAGCCTTGGTAGTAATCATATTATTATATTTGTAGTGGACGTACGAACTAGAAAGTATGCGAAAATTCAGATGTGAAAAAACGAAATAATTAATTGATTTCATTAATTTTCGCAGACTCACCTTTTTTTCTGTTGCCGCTACGGAATATATTACGAAAATTTTTTGGAATGTGGTTAATCAACGTAAAAAAATTGGGAGCTCTAACGACATGGATCTCGTTAATTTCTTACTCAAATTAAAAGATAATCTTAAACTTCCTGCTGATACAGGTTCTGGTAAGCTTACATTGATTTCGTATATTTTTAATTAAAAAATAGCGGCCAAGTGCGAGTCGGACTCGCCCATGAAGGGTTCCGTAGAAGCAAGTAACAAAATATAAAAATTCTTGTAGTTCGTTTTTTTTTATTTTTATATTCGAGTTGATTGAATGAACGGTAAATTGCGGTTTACGACTTATGACGTATTAAAAAAACTACTTAAGTACTAAATCTCGTTCAAACCAATTTACGGTGAAAGTTTGCATGGTAATGTCAATCATATATATTTTTTAGTTTTATCATTCTCTTATTTTAGAAGTTACAGGGGGGGACAGATTTTCCCACTTTGGAAGTATCTCTCGCGCAAACTAATCAGTTTAGAAAAAATATATTTTAGAAACCTCAATATAATTTTTAAAGACCTATCCATAAATACCCCACACGTATGGGTTTGATGAAAAAAAAATTGTATTTCAGTTCTAAGTATGGGGAACCCCCAAAATTTATTGTTTTATTTTTATTTTTGTATGAAAATCTTAATGCGGTTCACAGAATACATCTACTAACCAAGTTTCAACAGTATAGTTCTCATAGTTTCGGAAAAAAGTGGCTGTGACTTACGGACGGACAGATAGAGAGACAGACAGACATGACAAATCCATAAGGGTTCCGTTTTTTGCCATTTGGCTACGGAACCCTAAAAAGAATAACTGAAGTTTTGTAACATGTTTTTCTTTATCGAAAAAAAACTACCATATTATACCTTATTATTGAAAATAAACTAGCTTATGTTTATTTTCAGAGTTGGCTGATAACCTTATGCTGGCCCAAGCAGCAGTATTCATACTGGGAGCAATTGAAACATCCTCTACAACACTCTCCTTAACCCTTCATGAATTAGCCTACAATCCTGAAGCACAGGTAGATTAATTTATTAACTGCGATTTTCGACGAATTAATATATAATAAAAGTACCAACAAACACACATTTATTTTATACAGGAAAAGCTCTATATTGAAGTCAAAGACGCTGCGGAAAAGTGTGGAAACATATTGGAGTACGCAGAATTATTGGAATTAAAGTACATGAGTGCTTGCATTAATGGTAAGTTAGGTGGTAGTTTATTTATTTGACTGAATTAGGATTTCATGTTCTGATCCTGGGCCACGTGGGACTTTCTTTAAATAGAGACAGTAAATTTGAGAAACACAACAGTAGGTGAATACATTATTCGATTGCAACTTTGTTACCTCTAGTTTATAATGAAAAAAAATAATTAAACATTCATTTACATTATTCATGCTTAATATTGCCGTATTATTCTGAGAGGACAACAGTGGGACAAAGAAAGGGTTGTGATGATGATGATGATTGCCGTATTTCTGCTGATAAATACACAGTAGTTTTGGAACAATAACAATAAATCCAAATAATAACAAAATAAATAAGTTAGATACATCGACCATACGAGGAGCTTTTTTCTTGCATTAAATACCCACTCTAAATAATAATTTACAAGCAATAAACAAACGGTATAAAGTTCATGGAGTGATTTTATTTTCAGAGACTCTTCGCAAACATCCTCCTGTTCCTTACCTTGATAGAATATGCACTCGAAAATATAAGTTTAACGATATTCTAACCATTGAGAAAGGAGTGCCTGTATTTGTTAATATATTAGCAATTCATTACAATGAGAAAGTTTACCCCGAGCCCGAGAAATATCGACCTGAACGAATGTACGGATCGACTGATAATGATAATTTTGGCTTTAACTTTATTCCTTTCGGCGAGGGACCCCGGTTTTGCATAGGTACGTAAAACATTTAAAAAAAATCCTAAGCTGCAACCCATAGACGTCCCACTGCTGGGCACGGGTCTCCCTCACAGACAAAGCTGCGGGAGGTCTAGGGTATACTCCACCACGCTGCTTCAACGCGGATTGGTGAAGGGGTTAGTGTCGAACCCAGTTCGAATTTTCTCAAGCCACCCGTAGGTCTTCGACAAGGCTTAACGACTGTTTCCATCATTGAAAATAACCGGGACGAAGCACGGTAGCTTCCATGAGATTTTGCCACTTGCGGTCCACATTCTAACACATCCCAAAACATTATATTTATAGCTAATAAAATGCTGCAATTGTTTTAGTCTCAAATGGTCGCCTCTTGAGCTGTCCAACAGGATCGAATCGGACAGTATTTAAAAAAAATCCATACATACATTCATACAAACTTTCATACCGTATCCCTTGGAAACCTCAATATTTTTTTGGGAATTAAGGTAAAAGAAATAACTTTACAATGTTACATCTACATCCGTTCACGGGAGACAAGTACCTAATAGCTTGTTGTTAGTGTCATGGTCCTTGCAAATACAAATCAGTTGTAGAGAATACATCTCATGTTCGTTTACGAATTGCAAAAATATATACCACCTAGACCACAGGGTCTTGGTGGGTAGTGTTAATGTTGTCTGATTATATCATACTGTTTATTTCAGGAAAACGTTATGGATTGATGCAAATACGCGCGGCGCTCGCTCAGATCATCCTGAACTATAGATTGGAACCAGCTGTACCGTACACAGTTAAAATTGACCCCTACAGTGTGATACTGGCTCCTAACAACGGCGGTAGCGTCAAATTTGTTCCACGATAATACTTATTAACTCTCACAATAAAAATATTGTAACTTTTGGCTTCTATTGGACCTCGAAGCCTCGTCGCTGCGAGTCTCTTTAAATGATGATTGGAGCTATTTTTATGGTAGCTAAGTATAGCTGGAATAACGTGTTTTGTTTACCTCTAGACAACTTTTTAGTCAGCTACGTACTCTTCTATTATTATCGTCTCTTATTTACCGATTAGATGTTCTGTTTTTTATTTTTTTATTTGCATTTATGTACACACAGGAGAACAACAGCAGGAAATATAATCTTAATAAATTACAAAGGTAACGCTTATTTCCCTAGACATATCTTATATTTATAATTAATATTTTCGCACTACTTTAATAATATTGATACAGAATGACTTTGAAGGGTTGAAAAAACATCGCTGAAAGTGTTTTACGTTTTTGTGTAAAGCATGTTCCCCGGGCCGACATCAGTTGAAAGAGCTCCGAATGTTCGTTGCTAACTTCATCTGGATATCTAAAATTGGACTCTTCTTTGTTACCCTTCGTATTCGATCTTATCGCAAGTTAATAGAACGTTTAATACTTACTTAAATATAAGTAGACGTAGCTTCGTATAGCAGCGAGCCGAGCCATACGACGATGTGCCGCCGCCGCGTCGCTGAGATAAGCGTAATACGTTTGAAATCATAATTTAGATTAATGTTTACGAAACATTGTATTAAATTATCTCATGAAACTCATGTAAAGGGATCATTTTGATGATTCGCATTTGTCAGTGACCCTTATTACCAAAATTCCGGGTGTGAACTCCGGCTGCAGCCGATTATTTTTTTTCAATCAGCGACATTGTCGTTTCTGTGTAACACATGGTATAGCAATGGCGATGGTGTACAACAAGTTCGGGCAACATTTTGCGTAAAATAATTTTATAAAACAGGCCATATAAATGAGCCATCGCTCTCTATCGCTACATTATAATCTATCAATCAGTGTCGGCAATGGTCCTTCTACTGTTATCATAATCTAAGCTACTCAAGTTCGACTATCGAGAATGTACGAATAGTTTTGGTCTATTACTATCGTCGTCGTCGATAAGAGGGTCGTGCGGGCGAAAAGATTTCCGTAATGGACCGAAACTTGTCAGAGGATCGAGAATTGGAGATAACGAAACCTGAGTAGAGTCGCTTACCTCGTTAAGTGTAGTTGTAATATAACCGACTTATCCCCCTGCTGACAGATGAAACAGGTAAGCGGTGACAGCTCAGTGGCTATTGAACTCGTCTCTCATTCGACTGGATTCAAATCTAAGCGATTTAAGAAATTAAATGTCATCGGCTGTAACTGTGAAGGAAACATCTGAGGAAACCAGCCTGAACGTTCTTCATAATGTTCTCGAAGGCATGCGAAGGCATTCCGAGAAGTGACCCGTGCCTAACATTGGCGGTGCTGGGATAAAAGGGTTGTGTAAGGTGATTGTGGACAGATATCATGGGCATAGTTTTATTGGCCTTTTGCGATACACTGGACACAAATCTAGAGTTGTAGGGACTCTACGTCTACTACTACTAGATCAAATACGCTAGTGGCAAGGACTTATTAAGTTGTAATTATTATTTTATGTTATTGTTATAAAAAGGTAAGGTTAGTTACGACCACAGAACAGATAAAATCTGTTCTGTGGTTACGACCACACGAGTAGTTTATACAGTTTACAGAAACCATTAAGAGTCCATAGAGGAATAATTTATTTGTTTATTCAATTATTCTACAGTTGACATTACAGAAGATTACTACAAATCGCTTACCTACCAAACTTAACGTATATTTCGGTCGTTCTGAGAAACACAGCAGGTGATGGAAAAAATAAGTCCAGGTTCTGATCCCAAGCCAGGACACCACTGAGCAATGTCAGTGCGCGTACCAAAGGTACCACTTACCATCACTAACCTACAGCCAGGAACCGCAAACACTCTATTCCGACGAATATAATAATATGAACTTAGGTACATATATATAGTAGTATTAGTGCTAGCACCGAAAGAAATGTTTCCCTTGATGATATTAAAAAATGCTCCTCCATCTACATCATACATCTCTTCTAACTTCTAGAGAATCTTATCCTAACATTACCTGCAGAAATAGTGTGGGATACACGTAAAGGAATCCCAAGTACCCGTAAAGCTTCCTGTAAAGCAATTTCAGAAATCTTTAGTAATAATGTTAAAGGTAGGTATGTATATTATAGATCCTGTAGGTTAAAATGTATTTTTATAAAAGAAAAGCTTCCAAGTACCTAGTGCAAGTACTTGGAAGCTTAGAATAAGCAATTCGCGCTCATTATAATAAAAGATATAAATAAAAAAATGTCGTCTACATTTTCAGTATGAGTCGCAGCTGTTTTCAACGCCGGCTTTGTTTGTTGCAATATTGATCTAGAGTCGAGAGGAAACGTAAAGTCAGGTCACCAGGCAACCTGTAATAGGCGCACATTCGTACCAAGAATCGATAATATTTTTAAAATAACATTTTTCTACGTTACACTTTCAGATCCAAGCAATGAGAAACATCGCGTCAATGTAATTTAATTTAGGAATATAACAAATTTCATTTACGAGTACCTACAGACATTATATTTATCAGACAATCCATATAACGATAAAATCCATGGAAATGTTTCTCTTTATCGCTCAATAACATAAAGTTTTATTAGCCATCTTCAAGTCTCTATCCGATTCAAAAGGGGTTTGAAGAGGCTCGAATTTCGACTCAGTGTTAATAGAGGTAAAATATTCAGGTCGCCGTCCAAAATGCACCGAGTGTGCCGGTTGTTACAGTTCCGGCGTATCCAGCCAGCCCCGGCTCCCCAGTTGACATCCCGCGCACCTAGGAGACGCCCGCATCGCGCCGCTAACGCGTGGCCGCGCTACACGAATAACGCGTCTGTTCTACGAAAGTTGTAAGATAACCACAAACTAATAAATCCAATAAAATTTATTTATTAATAAAACGTTACCAATTGCAACATACGTATTATTAATTGAATTTTGGAATGTTTCTATAAAAATCTGATCAGGTAAAGGTTTTTAAGTGCACAGCAGCCAGACGCATTGGTGAGTCCGCCAAAATGACATGCCATATTTTTTACTAAACTCAGAAGGTACCTACTTGTCATCTTATGAGAAAATGAATACAATTAAGTATGAAAAAGACTTTCTACTTTACACAATAGAATATTATTTATATAAATTATACTATAATACAATTTAACACAATAAACAAAGAAATGACACAACAACTGGCCTACTGTTGAGCATGATTCATCAAAAGAGGTGTTAGACTACAATCTACCATAATCACCAAGTCCATGTTAACAGACTTCACACGTCTTAGAAATCTCAGTCATGCAGGCTTCCTCACAATGTTTCCTTCACCGATAAAGCAGGTAATTCTTTAAACGCACATATCAAGAAAATTCATCCAACTCTATTGGTCATGCCATGCCTTTGAATCGGTGTGCAAATAATAACATTAAATGAAATAATTATCTTTTACAAAAGCATCCATTAGTTTTATATCTATGGGCCGCGTTATTTACGCTATGAACTGCATTATTTTAGGGCTCAGCCAATTTTTATAGCAAATATTTGAAAAAATATTTTATACCCGGATTACACAAGGCTAGTATTTCAAGCTAGGAAAGCAAGCTAGTGTTAGTAAGCTAGCAAACAAGTCACTCCGGCTTCGTGTAGACAGACCTAGCTTATTTTCTGGGATATTAAGTACCTAAGTAAGAAAACTTGTAAGCTAGCGTCTGAAATAGGTTAATGGAATGGCCTACACAGTTCATACAGCGCGTACTTTAAGGATTATCGTCATTTAGTAAACCGCCCTTAGTCGTTAATGAGTTTACGCTTGGCCGCTGTACGGTACGCCTCTACACGGGCCGCCAGCGCGGCCTCCCGCTGACGTGATTTGTGGTCGGCTTTTGTTTTCGCATATAGAATACACCCTTTTTTAATTCTCCTGTCTTATTGATCCGTTAACCCTTCATACAATAGATACGTTATATTCTGCATTTTTAAGAGTAGAGCACATTTTATACCTGAGATTTCGATGTTTTAAATACCAACCCGTTGTTATAGATACGTTCATCATGATGTGCACTTGTAATCAGTGTATCAATTGTTATTATCTAAAACAAGCTAGGCTGGCTAGCTCTAGCTTCTCCGGTTTTAATTACAAAACAATTATCTTATTATAAAGTCTGTAGCCACGTATAATAAACAGATGTTTGAAGAATATTATAAACACGAAGTAGCACCTAGCACTATATACCGTGATGTTCACGTGCATGAATTGTACCAAAATGAAAGAAATAACGTCACCTCACACACTCACAGTCGCACCCAACGTCACACATTTTCCTTGGTAGAATTCTTTTATCAAGCAATGAAAGGTCTGAAATATGACATAGACATGTACTATATCTGGTTCGTATCTCAAGGGAACCTCCTTATGTTCCTATGAAGCAATTGCATTGAAATTTAATGAATATTCAAATAAACTTTATTTTCCGATAATGCCTACAATGTAAACCCAGTATTTAACTACATAGTTAACATTTGATTCCGTTAATAGGTTTTCACGTTATATCTGAACATTATTTATTTTACTTCACTTTAGTCTCAGAGCTTTCCACCCATTTTAACCCTTTATGGATCGAAAATGCCAAAACGCAGAATTAGTATTGGAGAAAGTTGATGCATTGTATAATAAGTCCGATTACCAGTTTATCATGAATTATTATATGTATAAGTCGCAGATGCTTCAAATAAAAGTACTTACCTATCTCCTCTTAAATATGTCGATTGTCAATACACAATACCTTGATTTTACCTAATATCACACGCACGGCCGCGCGTTCTATTGAAATAAGCAACAAAACAACCTTTTTCATGATAAGGCAGCGAATTGGAATGGAACCTCACTCAATAAACTATACTTATACTCATTTGAATGCTACGTTCCTTCTTGCGAGAAACCGTTGGATTGAAACATGTATCATGAACCTTTTGAATATAATCGTATACTTTTCCAAGATTAACTGTCTCATTAGGAACTTACTTAAATAAATCTGTCCTTTATTATGTCATAACCATCAACGTTCCGAGGTGCTCCCCAGGAATTACCATCTCTCTTGATATACGATAGTATTTATCATCAGTAATTTTAATTTCTAATTTTACGATATGATTGTCCAATTCTTAAAATTGTAATATTTTTTTTAGTTGTTGATGACAGAATGAGACCACATTTAATCTATTCACTGTAGAACCATGGTGTTTTCAGGAAATTTATTCAGACAACCTTCTACACGAAGGAAGTAGAACAAACGATTTAAATGCAAATTGTTCTGATTTCTAGCTGACCAAGCGTATAATTAATTATATTGGTTTTACGACTCGATATTGGTCGATAAGAAGATGACTGATTTGTATAAAATAATTTACAATCAAACGAACTGTGTAAAGATCAATTGAAGTTATTATCGATTATATTAGTGAACGATTTAATCGAAGCGATATTTAAGTATGTATCAGTTTAGGTACATACCAGTTAGGACGGAAAGTATGTTAAGAATTAAGGGCTTTCTATGATCCATTGGTGTACCGAATACCTCAATTTTATTTAGGCAAGTAGTATTTTATTTCACAGACTTCTATAGTCCAGAATGCCCGAGACGCTGAAGACCGCAATAAGTGGAGACGCATCGCAAGGGTTGCATGGGCCTATAATAACAGAGCATCATCGACCACGACCATTCTGTCAAGAGTGAACGACTGAGGAGAGAGAGATTTTATTTCATAAATCGTAGCTTTAATCTTTAATTACGGATTAGATTATAAAACTCGTATTCCAGATAAAGGTAATAAACTTAACTTATTTGAGTGCACCAGTAATTCGTGAGTTCCGTAAGTGACACCCAAGACTGTACCTACCTACTAGGGTGGGCGATACCCAGTAGCAATTTATCATGTACGCTTCGGTGCTTCGAAGAGCACGTAAACCATTCGGTCACGGTTCTTAACATTAGATATCAGTCGTTAAACCTTGACAAAAGGCTTGGAGCATTTTAATACTTCGAGTACCTACCTGGTGCCTTTGTCCAGGACAAAGGCACTCGGTGGGTAGGTAGGTGAGGGAGGGTATGACATCAAATCAGCGGTAGATACCACGCAACCGCTGCTGCCCAAGATATTATCTCTGCTGTGACAAACATCGAATAAAATCCAGAAATGGATTCGAAGTGCTGACACTTCTACACTGTCACTTGTCACACTTCTACACTGACTGGACTGATCCAGTCAGTGTAGAATGTTAATAATAAGCACATTAGGCAGTTGTTCAAATATTTAGCAGGTATGAGGACTATGGGAATGATTATTTATAAGGCACGTTAGTTACAGTAAGTGGACAAGTTTTGTTAGTAACACATTTTTTAGTTGGCAATGGTATTTGGTACCTTGAGTATAGGTGGTTCTGTCCCGGGCGACCAATGAATAGAACTTATTTATGTTCAATGTAGGTAAGGTAATCCTTATATACCTACAGTCATTTAATAAAAAGTTATACAATAAACGAAGATGCCTGTTTAAAAACATATAATTATTGTAAGTTATTCCTGCACAATCTTAGAAAAGTATTGAGAATTCTTAGAAGTTTCTATATAACGAATTAAACGAATTTACGAGGTTATTGTTGTTTATTAATTATTATTTGTTTATATAAATATTAAAAGTAAATATCTCACAATAATCATAATCTTAACTAAAAACTTTATAAGGAGTCAGTTACCTACCTAATTAATTTTACCAACGAGAAAAAATATTTTTAAACTGTTTATAGTTTGAATGGTCAGAACACCACAGCAATTTTAATCCTATCTCATGTTTTTATAAGTACCTTGGTACGCGCAAGTTTAATTTCATCTACAATAACAATTTTAACGTATTGACTGGATCTTGCACTTAGAACACCATCGCAAATCAATAGAAATACACTCAGTTTTTAAATAATAAAACGAAGTGAAATCTAAGAATAGAAATATTAATGACCTCTTAGTCACACGGAGAACGCCCGATGTTTCAATTTCGTTTTGAATAAAGCAAAAGTATAAAATAATCACTAGTAGGTATGTATATCGAGAGAAATAGTAACGATGTTATATAAATTCGCAAAACATCGCCCCTAATTATCCGATAAATCCGATTTATCTTAATGATACGAAACAATAAAACAGAAATAACCTGCAAGGGCAGGGTCCGTCGTATTATTAGTTTTGGCCGCGCCTTGCGGAAAATATTGGGTCTTCGGACACGCGACCCGACGCCGCGGTCCGGTGGGCAGGTGTCATTTTCTTGCAGACAATTGCTAACCGATCTTCACAAAGCCCCGAACGCTTTGAAGTAAGACAAATTACTATAATATTGTTTTATAAAACAATCTTACTTTACTTTTGCTTTTATGCTTTTGAAACTTCAAAAACATAAATTTAAACCCCTGACAGAAAGCTCCGTGTTATTTTCACGTCGACATAAAACTTCTGTAACTTGGAAATCATAAATCTAGTATCATGATACCTACATGATACATGCCAGACCACCGAACACGGAAAAGCTATTCAGACCGAAGTGAACTCAACTATAACCATTGGACATTGCTCTACACTTTGACAGAAATCGAAACACTTATGTAACTTCTTCTGTATCTAATTGTATATTGGTTTCTGCATTTGAAATAGTGAGCGTTTATGGAAATAACTAGTGAAACAAAAGTTTTAATATAAGTGCATACCTACTTATTATATAAAACGTGCATATACATATTTGAATACGAACCACTTGGTTATTTACCTTCTTAACATTGTATGTACCAAAGCAGTACAATGGTACATAATTGTATTTTAGAAATTAATCGAAGGACTAACCTGAGTTAAGGATAACATCGGGGGAAACAATAATAAAATTAGGAAAAATCATCTGACCAGATTTAGTACACTTCAAAAACCTTTTTCATACCATTCATTTTTTATCGTTCAATATGTATCTGCCATTATCTGAGTACATCAGATCTATTTCCAATTTATTACTTTGTATAGCCTGTCTTTTCTGTTGTCTGCCGATATGACAATATTCATTGAAGATATACGTTATGATTAATGTAGATGGGGATATAATGACTCGTGCTGCGAACTCGTCGAGGCTCCTGGATCGGTTCACCAGCACCACGACTGCCGCCAGCAATGTCATCACCGTCGGGAAGTCCAGCTCTAACGGGAACAAACGACCCCCCATTATTATCTACCCAACTGGTAAGATTAAAGTGTTGTACGTATCAATAGGCGAGCAAATGCCAGAGTGTACGACTGCAAATAATACAACCCTTAGACGTCCCACTGCTGGGCACGGGTCTGTCCTATAGCAAACAGCTGCGGGCGGTCTAGACCATACTCCACCACGCTGCTCCAATGCATGTTGATGGTGTGGTTTGTGTTCAAGCTACACAAAGTTGTTTTATGGAAAAAAACATTGTTTTACTACAACCGGGTCCGACGGCTTAGCGAGCCCTCCGAAGCATGGAAGCGCCCATGTAATTTTGCCACTAGGGGGTCATTTAACTTGTGTAGTACTATAATAGTTTCCCAACTACATACTGTTTTAAATTTATTTAGTAAACATTTGCAACCGGCAATTCCAACATAAACACATCCGCGAAATGGGAAATTTTTCACTGATCCCTGAGCGCATCAATGTGGAAACGCTTTTTCTATTTAAATAGTTAATGAGATATGCAAAACGCATACTCTTCTGAATGGATTATCCTTTGTGTTCAGAATTTCATTCATAATCCAGAGCTACAGTAGAATAATATTACTTAAATGGTGAAGAATAAAGATCACTTTAGAAATAGGTAAGCCAAAGTTCTAGAAAATTCATGCAAATAACCAAGATTCCTGGATTACCTACCTAACTAGTTAATTGTTGTCGCTGTTAGATTATGTAGTCGAGAAACAGGTATCATTTTACTTTGGTACAATGCTCAAACAAAAATATTACCCCTCACACAAAAATTATAAAACGGACAAAAGATTCATTCTATTACTTTTTTTTAATCCTAGTTTCCTTTTGTAGGTAAATACTTGATTAATTTCCTCGCCTGCCACAACATTTAAACAATCACCTGAGGTCGACTGGCAGAGTAGGTATGCTTATTGGTATTATTAGCTAGCTACTCACCAATTAGCCACTCCGTATTGTAAGCCCCTCCATCAATCCGGATTGGAGCAACGTGGTGGATATAGACTTCTTGCAGCTGTGTCTGTGTTGTAGGAAGGAAGCTATTGTAATTCTTCTGATTAGAGTAATTCATCAATAATATTTCTTTTAGAGTAATGTACTCGACATTTCTAAACAAAACCAGCACAAAATCAAAACACGAAATGGGGCTGTAGGCTCTACTCAATCATGCGCGCTGATGTAGGTCTACATCACTCCTGTTTCAGACGAATATACACGTCCTTCAGTGTTACAAGTGTTTTAGGTTAATTAGTACGAGCTCACACTAGCCATTTTAGGAATAAATATGTAAAAACTGAGTAATCGTAAGAAGAGTAGATTATGCCATCAACCTGCATAAAGTCAGGCATTCGTATTATTAAACTCTACAGAATTTGAGAAAATTAGTAATTATTCCGGAAAGTATTTTTAAGTTTAACATCGAAGACAATATTGATATATAATATCTATTAACATGTACACAAGAAGTAGATACCATACACCAATATCATAAAGTAAGAATTATTTATCGTCACATACGAAGCAGCGTACCATTACTTATTAAATTTAATCTCGCTCGGCCGCACACTGGACTTATATACTTTACTTAGGTCTCATGCCTCAGGAAAAATGGCATCTAATATGCTACACTCAACATTAAATCTAATGACCCGTACCTAGCCGACATAGTATACAGGGTTATTGGTAATTCGACGTATTCCCGTTAGGAGGTGATAGGGGTGCCTATTTGTGGTAATTTTAACCCCTATATGCATTATGCAAAAGTGAACCATTTTCGAGTTATCAAGCTTTTCAGATTTTTTCAAAATAGGTCAGAAATGCAACATAAAAAATTTATTTAAAAAAAAGTATCAATTAAAATCAATTTTTTTCTTCTGATTTATAAAAACGATTAAACAATGGTTATTTATCAACATTAAAACTACAATTATCGGTCCAACTTTAAAGATGCGAGACGATTAACGATATTACTTCAATATTTTTAGAGATTTTTGTCCACTAAAATGCCTTAAAAACAAAAAAAACTTATATCAAACTTAGTTTGCAGATTAGTTTAAAAACATAACCGTTTTCTTAGCTTTCCAACAAGGCATAACAACTATGAATTTATTTTAAAAAAACTGAGAAAAACCGATCACAAAGGAAGCAGGCGGAAATTTGTATTCGAACTAAACTTAAGGTCGTTCTTTAAAATTTCCAAAAAATTAATTATTAACAATGCCCATTGTAAATAAAACAAAATATATAAATTTAAAATTAAATTTAGAACCAGTAAAAGTTTAGTTATAATAACAATTAATAATAAGTAACAATTAAGACATTTTGTTACTTAGCCTAATTAAAGTTCTTGCTCGAAGGGACTTCCCGTATTACGTACGCAGTCTCATTCTTTTTCTGAGGTGTAAATTAACTACCGAAGTAGTCAAATTATTCTGCAATATGTGCAATATGTGCAAGAATTTATCGATAACCAATTTTGCTCGCTTACGAATTTTTTTTACCAAATGAAATGCTTGAAGGCGTGCCTTTGGCTATAAGGGAAAACATGATATACTAGCAAGACAGATATCCTGCAAATGTGATTCGGAATAATTAGAACACTTCGGTAGTTAATTTACACCTCAGAAAAAGAATGAGACTGCGTACGTAATAGGGGAAGTCCCTTCGAGCAAGAACTTTAATTAGGCTAAGTAACAAAATGTCTTAATTGTTACTTATTATTAATTGTTATTATTACTAAACTTTTACTGGTTCTAAATTTTATTTTAAATTTATATATTTTGTTTTATTTACAATGGGCATTGTTAATAATTAATTTTTCGGAAATTTTAAAGAACGACCTTAAGATTAGTTCGAATACAAATTTCCGCCTGCTTCCTTTGTGATCGGTTTTTCTCAGTTTTTTAAAAATAAATTCATAGTTGTTATGCCTTGTTGGAAAGCTAAGAAAATGGTTATATTTTTAAAATAATCTGCAAGCCAAGTTTGATATAAGTTTTTTTTGTTTTTAAGGCATTTTAGTGGACAAAAATCTCAAAAAATATTGAAGTAATATCTTTAATCGTCTCGCATTTTTAAAGTTGGACCGATAATTGTAGTTTTAATGATGATAAATAACCTTTGTTTAATCGTTTTTATAAATCAGAAGAAAAAAATTGATTTTAATTGATACTTTTTTTTAAATAAATTTTTGATGTTGCATTTCTGACTTATTTTGAAAAACGCTGAAAAGCTTGATAACTCGAAAATGGTTCACTTTTGCATAATGCATATAGGGGTTAAAATTATCACAAATAGTCACCCCTATCACCTCCTAACGGGAATACGTCGAATTACCAATAACCCTGTATAGTAACAAGATTCTGATACATGTCCACAATTTGTTATTCTAAGGACTTGTCATTAAACTCTGACCACACCCTGATCCAAGGAGATTGCAATAAAGAGACTGTTTTGTGATTTACAGGTTTACACTTTACAGGCACACAAATTATTATATCTATTAACAATGTGTTTTTTTGAAACTTGATCAAACGAAATAATATTATGTGGATGCAAGATAAGAAATTATCGATTATTATACGAAACAATATATTTAATTAGCTATTTTAAAAATCAGAGCACTTTAATTTTTTTTATGGAAAACGTCATGTTTTGGTTCGTTTCTTTTTTAGGGTTCCGTACGGTATTCAAAAAATAATTGTAATAAAATTACATTTGAGTTCGGTTATCTACAAAAACGTGATTTTAGATTTTTAGATGATGTTATTAGAGTATGCAATGTACATGTATGTATACTAAACTTGGATTTGATGGACGGATAGATGTACTTTTATCACGTTAAAATGTGTCCCACACAAAAGATGTTATATTGTTTCAGTGACACCCGAATCAATAGTTGTTCCAATCGTGTCCTGCATATTTGGATTTCCACTACTGGCTCTAACGGTGATTTGTTGCCTGAGGAGACGAGCTAAATTGGCAAGGTAATTGATGTTTTCCTACTATCTAATAATAATATCATAACTACTAAAGTTTGTGAAGTGTGACATGGGTGTATTGACTTATAGGGATTGAAATAAAAAATGATGTGTTGGATTAAAACATAGGATAATTTCTATCCAGGTTATGTGTTTCCATGGAATTAAGTTCCACGAATAAGATAATTCCAGTAGTGTATTTTAAGAGGGAGCAACTATACATAATTAAAACTGCCACAATCTCTAATTTAACGTAAGCGAAACTGCATTGTAAACACTTGTTTCGTATAGAATATTTTCGGATTAGTATACAAAGATTAGTATGAAATCATCATTAAAAATTATCATCATACTAAAACCATCACCGGTGTCAACTTAGATGTCTTCTGACCGAACAGGAGACATGAAGCATAGTTGTTGCTGTTGTATACTCTACGCCTATGAAAAGTTTACGGAGAACTCACAGGCATGCAAACTTGCGCACGATTTTTCATTGATTGATGTTGTCGCTTGTCGCTTATTTGACTCACCAAGTATTTTCCATAAAACATGGACTCTCCTTCCTCCTCCATGGCTTTTTCTAAACCTTATGCCAAAGTGAACGTACTCCTTCGACTTCTAGACTGTGTTTTTAGGTGACCTTGTTTACCTAAATCTAAACTTGATTACTTACAAAAAACTTGATTAATGTAACCTAAATGCTATGTTTAACGGCTATGATAGTTATTAATAATTTAATTTTTATAGAAATTTGTATGTAAATAAAAAAAAAATGCTGAAAGGGTTGTATAGGTTGTGTGATAATTGATATACTCAATAGAGTAGAGAAGTATACGGACCAGCATGAAAGTTTATTATGTTCTCCGCACCCCTCGAGTCCACGACTTGTAAAAAGTAGCACTTCGATAAGGTGGACGGACGACCTGAAGATGACGGCAAAATACCACTGGATTCAGAAAACACAGGACGGTCGGAGTTTCGTTTAGGAGGGACCTATTTCCAGCACTGGACCTCAAAAGTCTGGTGGCACCTTTCCCTTCGGATTTCGATCAGAGCTACTTGTCGTTAGCATTACATAGGTACAAAAACGCTGATGCTGCCCTTCTCCTGGATCAGTTTGCCCATGGAAGCTCTGAATGCTCTGGATCCCATTGCCGCCGTTTATGAACTGCAAGAAACGCTTAGTTACTGCTATATAGATATGTAAAATCAATTGTGTTGTGGGACCTAGTGAAACTCTGCAGGTGCTAAGTTTTTTTAATCTTTTATAATTTTAATTTCCTACCACCAGGGAGCGTGCACGAAGACGCAACTGTGAGTTGGATCGCGGCGAGCTGTCAGTCGTGCGACTGTCACCGGTGCGCAGTCGGACGCGCGCCGTCAGCCTGGTGCGGTCACCGCGCGCGCCACCCTCGTTGGAACTCGACACCGTGTTAGAAGAGCGCTCCGACCCCGAGCAGACCACGCTGTCTCAAGTAACACGAGTGAATTTCACTTTCTTCTTCTCTTTCTCTTCTCTTCTTTCTTATAACCAGTTACCTCCCTAGTCGGTGTTAGAGGAATATAGTTTTTTTCTTTTCTTTATAAGCTCATATGACTGAAGTACTATCACACTGATTGTGTCGTCATCGCGCCAGTTCGATTTTCAAAATGCAGGAAGACACTACTGTCATCCCCTGGAAACTTTCCTACCATAAGCATAAACGATCCTCGAAAAGCATCACATGTGGCTAATATCTAGATATAACTTAATAATTATACTTAAACATACTTACAAGTAGTTATTAAGAATAACATAAGTCACTATCACGTACAAATCCTCTTATTTCTATAACATTTTCATTGTGTGCTTACAACTTACAACAATTCTCCGTGTATTTCCGCTCCGCGAGGTCTCTAGAATATATCATTTAAATTTTTTATTAAGTACATCTTTTATTCTTTAGGTTTATGCTTCATGTTTGAGAAAAATTCGTATTTGGCAGATTTAATATGCATATTCATAATGATGATGTTGAACTGCGTAATGTATCCGGCACTGGCAAGACTTAACTAGATAGAAGGAAGATACAAAATTCGGTGAAATTAAATCGAATGTTAAATTCCTTTATATGAACACATTAAAATGAAAACAGTAACTGGCAAAAGGACAACATTTCGCCCATTTATCATAGTATGAATAAGTTTTTACCAATGTAGACATGCCTACTATTATAGAATAAGTAAGCATCATATCAATTAATATCTGCCATAAAATGTTATCTGTATATTAATGATGGAAATTACGTATAAACACGCCTAACAGCGTACGATACCTACAGAGTTTCATAAAAGTATTGTCTTTATCGCCATCATATCGTTTTGTAAGAGGGTTGACGTCTTGTTGTCACTGGAACCAGGTATTTTCGGAGTTATCTTTGTGTTAATTCAAAAGCAAACATATCAAAGTAGTTATCGTTTGCTTAAATTCGTGCTTTCTAAATGTATGTGAATCGAAGACCTTGTGTAATTTATTTATAGAGAAATAAAATATTCCCATTGTTCCTTTGTCTCAATTTCTTACGCATGGTTGTTCCCGTACTGAAATGTTCAAGTCAAATGTTCGCCAATCACCGCAATGTCGCTCTCAATCACAGAATGCAGGCGTTCGTTCCCAACATCCCACTGCCACATCTATACTGTGCCTCTGCTTTGCAGTATTTCTAAGGCTATACCTAGACGAACTGATATAATATCGCCGCTGGAAACCAATACAAAAGATAGAAACACGTGTACAAAGGAACTATTTTATGTATGGTATTTGTTTGCGCTTAATGAACGTCATATACCAAAATATAAAAATATATTGTGGGTAGCTTAAGATAGTAGGTACATTATACATATAGAAACAAAACCTCTCATCATGAATGTGGCAAAAAATTAACAAGAATAAAAGAAAGTATAAGCATCGGGGAATGGCATACTTAAATATTTTTTTTTTTAATACTTAATGCATAAATCTTAGCGCAATAAATTTATTCAAATGGTTTCATTTTCATATTATAGTTTACATGGACGTTAATACAGCGGTATAGACGTTTGTATAGTATGAGCCTTAGCAGTACGTACGTGTAGGTTACATACTCGTAGCATACAACGTTCAGGTTTGATGGTGCTTGTGACATTGTAGGAACAAAAAACCGTTCAATTAACTTGAGCCTAACGAGAATTCTGCCCGATTGTTGAATAGATACTATGAAATACCGGTATTCTGAGCACGGGTAGGAGATAGCACACATATTTGGGAGAGCTTGCCCATTTTCATTAGTTATTAGACGTATGGGAATTTAATGCCTCCTTAGGCTATAAATTCCTTTCGAGGCTTGAAATCATATATTATATTATGAGGCATTATCGTTATGGGCTACGTAAATATTAAAATGATTACATTCGTTTTCTTTACACCTAGTTGCCATCCTCCTCAAAGACAATACCGATATGTTTCGAAACACCAATTTTAAAAGCTTTTATTTAACTTCCCTCGTATGTATGTCCTGGAATCTTGCAATCAATATTTCACCCACTTCCACTGAAGCTATCGAGCTGAAATTTGGCACACATATTTAGGTTCCGATGACAATGCATGAAAATAAAATAAAAAGTTATAAAAGCTTTTTTAAAAAAAAAATATTACAGTATAATTTATTCATTCAACTGTGATCTTTTGTTGTAAATAAGAAGCAATTCTATTGAAATTTACGAAATATTTACTCAAAATTCTATCAGAAGCCTATAATCTTAACACAAAATATAGTATAGTAGAGTATGGTTTTCCATTTGTCTATTCTTCTATACTATCTATACATCTATACTTCTATAATGTAATGTTTTCACACAAAAACTACTGGACCGATTTCAAAAATACTTTCTCCATTAGAAAGCTGCATCTTCACTGAGTGACATAGTCTATGAAATATTACTAGGTGTAAACGAGACTATTGTTATGTCTAATTCCACGCGACCGAAGCTGCGGGCGTCCACTAGTTTCATATAGGTATACTAGTGAACGCCCGCAGCTTCGCTCGCGCAGAATTAGACCCATTAACGACGTCTACCCGTCTAACGACTTCAAAAACGGCAAAGTTTCATACTAACTTTGCACCCCCGTTTTACCCCCTTAGGGGGTGAATTTTCAAAAATCCTTTCTTAGTGCTCCCCTACGTTATAAAAGGAACCCCTGTGCAAAATTTCAAGTTTCTAGCCCTTATAGTTTAGGCCCTGCGTTGATATGTCAGTCAGTCAGTCAGTCAGTCAGTCAGTCAGTCAGTCAGTCAGTCACCTTCTCCTTTTATATATATAGATGTAAGGCTACATACAGGTTAAGTACCTACACAAATCTCGCCATTCTTTCAAGAAAAATGGACCTGACCCGGGTAATTATGGCTATTGTTGTATCTTTCAGGTGGAGATAACACCAGACCGGGAAGTGGGAGCGATCCTGTTCGGCGCTATGGGCGCGGTGGGGGCGGCGGCGGCCACAGCGGCGGCATGCGCGCGCGACAGCTAACGGCGCGACTCGCAGCTCGGGGCGCGCTCGCCGCTCTGGGCCGCGCTCACCAGCCAGCCGCTCGACGACGACGCGGACCCCGACGAAGCCACCGACGACAGCTAGCACACCGACGATCGCTCCGTCGCCGACATCGGCGAGCACATGAAGATGTTTCTCGACATTCCGCTCAGGTTCTAGTGAATTGTCAAGAGAGGCGAAAGACTATCTAATTTTAGCTGTATAAGACTTGTAACCATTGTGGAGTGACGAAACCTAAAAAAGTTGAGTTCTAAATAACAATTGAAAATATTCATTTGACCGATTTCCCTGCATTGCGCTCACCGACCTTGATCAACGGCAACGTCGACGCTAACGACGTTATCGATGATAGCTAGCATACCATTTTGCTCAGGTTCAAGAAATGGGGAGGTAACCTAAGAGGCTAGAAGAATGACGAACTCTGCAATTTTTTTAATTGTAATTTTGAGAATTGTGAATTTCATTCTACTTGTGACAAAATTGTGACTATCAGAAAATGGTGAAAAGGTGTACATACAATCTCATCTCATCAAACATTTTGATTGAAATAAGTAGTTTTGTAAAAATCTAAGTAATTAGCCCATTCGTGATTTACAGGATATCTATTTACAACCTAATGCGGCTTTTAACTGTGCTGTGGTACCAAAATAGATGGACTGGCTGTGCGAACACGCTATGTAGCACTATCGATCGTACGACAGCCGCATAAAGGTGGCAAGATGGTTTCCTCATCCATTTGTGTATTCCATGATTTCATCCTTGTTAAAAGGGAATGTCTCTCCTGCCAGCCTACATAAAACATGAATGTAGTTACATGAATACACTGTTTCATAGGACTGAGCGAACACAGAAAATTGTGACACGTCCTTTGGTTCGTACAGATGCCCTGATAATGTTTTCTTTTCAGACAAAGTCAAAGCTCGTTTGAGGGCGTTTGATATAACAATGTGACAAGCCTAATTATAGTAAGGGAACAATTTGGAAATTTAGATAACGCGAAAATGTTACGCCAAATGTATGATAGATAGCACAAAGAATAGATTGCAAAATATGTATAAGCTAAAGATCATATAAGTTAAAGATAAATTAATTTAAATCATGATTGCATTCAGTAAGAACAAAAGTATCTATTGTAATATTACTTGATGTAGATAGTTATAATATTAGTTATTATAGTTTTAAGTAAGATATATAATTTGTACTAACTAAAGCTGGTAGTGAAGAAAGCTTGTTAGGGCACATGGTTATTAAGGAGCAATCTTAGATTAAAGTGAAGTTTAATCTAAGGGAGCAATTGTGGATTTTTGGATGTGAAATGAATATACTTATTCAATAATGTAGGTATTCAATTTGTATCTAATTATAATATCGTTTCTTGAGTTCTTCATTAATAAATGACCAATTCAGAAATTAGTCCACGAATATTTATACAAATTTAACACGCAGCTACATGATTTACATTTTTATATTACATAGGTATGTTGCACTTTTTGTTTCCTATTCACATATCTGCTAAGTCTGACTGCATGTAGGTACCTACTCTTTATAATTGCATACGTAATACACCGATAAACACTTATGCAAGAATTATAAAAAGTAATTATCAATAATTAACTGAAAGAATTTATTAGTACCTAGTAGTAAGCCTAGTAGGTGCTAGTAGTATCTGGAAAGATCAAAAATAGTAGGTATTACCTGCGTAGATACAGATAGCGCTCGTTATTGAAGCAGTGTGTTGTTGAAGTTGTCATGTCATGTCAATTTTAGGCAACTACTATTAAATTTTGATCGTAACGTATGAATTGAGGTAATGCGTAATATAGGTAGGTATGTATATAGATAGATACTTAGAAGTAGATCTATAATTTAAGTTTGATAACAATGTAAAATAAAAATTGTTACTGTAAGATATCGTGTTTGTAGTAATGTAGGTATTTATAGTTTTCTTTTCTAACAACAGAGTACCTACCTATATGTATAAAAATAAAAATGCTAGGATCTAGAAAGCGAATATTTTAAATGAAGATTCTTCATTCAATAAATGCAATCGTACAATATTTGCCTTTTATATTCTGTTAAATCCAGATACCCACCACTTACTACTACCACAACAAGTGGGTGGCGCGACGGCAGGCAGAGTTGACACTTTTCCTTGGTAAGTAGAATTCACTTTAGTAGGTATCGATCCAGTAAAAGTCAAACAAACCTAGTATCTAGTATATTTAATATTATGTTAAGTACATTGTATTGAATATTTAACATTATATTGTATTGAATGCTACCGATAAAATGTTGTAGCGTATCATTTAAATGTCTTTTCTATAAACGCAAAAATTGCAATACTTACCTATCTACTTACATAAATATTAGGTAAGATTCTGACAAATTAATTAAAGCTGGGTAAAAATACAAGCAAAATTAGACAAACCGTTTTTATAATAATAAGGTAAGATATCCGTACTAATTTTCCGGATAATTGCATTTTTAATAGATGTTTTGTTGGTTTGTCCTGTAATCTTAGATTATTTATACGATTACGTAACTCCTCTAGAGTTACATAGGATACTTTTTATCCCTAAAAGTTGCACGGTTTCCATAAAATGGACAAAACACTGAAATAGTCGATAAATTCATCGATTGATGGCTCTCTCGGATGATTATGCCCTGACTTGAAAGCTGGATCCGCCCCTGGGTGACGTTACTTATTATGATGATGATGATATGATGATGATGATATGCTCGTTTCAGTTGCTGGTTCTAACAGCAACCTTTAATATTAATGCAGACAATACATTCTTAAGGAAATAAGCGCCTATACTCGTCGGATGTAACTAAGGTCGTAAAGCTTAGTGAACCGGCGTCCTGAAGAGTGAACAATTTGCTTGCGTAAAATATTGAAATCTATCTATATAAAAGGAGAAGCTGACTGACTGACTGACTGACATCAACGCAGGGCCTAAACTATAAGGGTTAGAAACTTGAAATTTTGCACAGGGGTTCCTTTTATATCGTAGGCGAGCACTAAGAAAGGATTTTTGAAAATTCACCTCCTAAGGGGGTAAAACGGGGGTGCAAAGTTAGTATGAAACTTTGCCGTTTTTGAAGTCAAGTGGGCAACCCGAACGCGGGCAGACGTCGTTAATGGGTCTAATTCTACGCGAGCGAAGCTGCGGGCGTCCACTAGTACAGTATAAAAGACGTTGCGAAAAAATATTGTTGCAATGTGTTCTATATAATTTTCGTATAAGGAATGCAACAATGCTTATGATAAGATTAAGCAAGTGCATTATGTGTTGTGCATATAACTCTACCGATAACGAGAAAATAGGTAGAGGTACATACACTATACTCTATCTCACTATACACTATACTATATTCCATACATAATAGGTAGATACCAAGTTCCAGTTAAAGTTAAACCGCTGAGCAGCTGAAAAGTCCTTAATCTAAACTCAGTTTTAGGTATTTATATTGCCATTATGTAAATTTACGTACTACAATTATTTATGCATCGATGTAAGTTTAAAGTCTTTGTATTTAGGTAAGTATTCCAAATATCGGGCCTTGATAATGACACACTGCAACTTTCAATATTTCAACAGCTAAATTCGAATGACTTCAATGTAGGGCTTTCACATGAAATACTTTTTGCAACTGCTATGTCCCAACCTTGATTATTATTAACACTATATTAGCAAAACTAAAAGTACGAGTATTGTGTTGACCTAGCTCTGAATGTCGCTATGGTGTTTATGGTTTACTACGATCCATCAGTATTGCTGCAGTCTTGTTGTGTATCAACATTGATAGTTGACCAATACTTTCTTCAATTCTTGAATTCTTGTAGCTACAACACAAGACTAAGTTTTAGCTACGTGTCTTTCTCACTTCAAGTGACGCCACTTCTTAGCCCGCTGCAAAAGTTCCACATAGTCGTAACTATCGTTTTCTTGTATTGTTGCGACTTACCGTTAAGTTTTGATGAGTAATTTAAGATATTATGATGATTTAGTACTAATTTCAAATTATTGACTGGCAAGTTTGTAGACATAACAGATTTTAGACTCTACAGAACCGAAAGAAATTATAAAATAAGTAAATCTAGGAAAAAATGTGCTTTCCCTTACGACGTATGGGTAGGTAGGTACACTAGGTACCTACACTATGTCTAATATCTTTATTTTATGTTATATTCAAACTGTAACGTAACGACTGTGTCTTTACATAGAATATAGCTTTTGAAATAACTTTTTGAGGTTATTAAGTTAGCAATACATTTTAAATAAATTTTGATTTATTAAATGAAACTTTTTTATTAAATTAAGTTGAGCTTTGAACAGCCCAGGATTACTTTCGTTGTCATCGTAAAAAGTAAAATGTATTTGGAGTATCCTACCTAACAACCTACGAGCCCCAACTCAAAGCAGTTTCCCTTACCTCACCGTTAGTATTTAGATTAACTACTAATGTAGGTCATGTTAGTACCTATTAATTATGACATTACATTACAACATTTTGCCACTTCCACATGGGACCTTACCAGTAATATATTCGAAACCTTATAAAGGTCCAGAAAGCACGAAACAGGTAGGTACGATTAATGATCTATCACCAAGGCCGGTCGATCGCCAGGCTAAATTGTACGGAGAGGAGTGCGCACGCACCCAATAATACGCACTGCAGTGCGAATCGCGAACACGCCTATCACGTTAACAGTTCATGCGCTCCACTGACGGGTGGATCCTTTTTAAATTAAAATATATAGACCAGTGCAAGTGACGAAGAAATTGGCTAGTCAATTTATTAATACTTTACTGCAGTTATAATATTATGATAGATCACATAATTATTGAAATGGTAATTTGGTGAATTTCTAGTGTCCATTTGATTTCAATTAATATCTGCGAAACATTTAAAAGTAATCACGTTCAAAAGGTAAGCATAACAACATGACACCTACCCAAATGTGCCCTAACCAACAATGAAAACTAGCCAGTGTAACCCGATTTGTCAACACCCACTAAAAAGTGTCTCATTTTATTGTTGACTATATGATTAGACACATCTTTTTTCCAAAATTATTTTTTAGATGGATTTCATTCCATCAATAAATCGATGTAAAAATTGCTAAATGATTTCAATTTATGAATTATACTTTGCCAAGTCGGGGATCAAACTCTCTTGCGCTGAGCGACCACTAAACTTAGAATGTCTGAAGAATTTCAATTATGTATGTCATATTTTATTACGAGACTTCTATTGCTATTATATTTAAAAAAAAAACTCTTGAACTTAGAACTACCAATAATAAGACTGACTAAGGCTATGACAATGACTATCTCCTCTAGTAAAGCCAAGCAACATTGGAAGACTATAAGGTCTTAGGATGATAGATTATAATCATAATAATATATCAGATTAAGATTGAGCGTTAGTAAATTATGGCCAATTACAAATCGCGATAAAATTAACAGGAGTAATAATCCTTGATATCCTATGTATTTTACCTTTTCAATTAAATCATCTGTAAATAGAACTGACTAAGACTATGACAATGACTATCTCCTCTAGTAAAGTCAAGCAACATTGGAAGACTATAAGGTCGTAGGATGATAGATTATAATCATGATTAAGCGTTACTAAATTATGGCCAATTAAGTACCTAAAAATCGCGATACAAATACAATTAACAGGAGTAATAATACTTGATATCCTATGTATTTACCTTTTCAATTAAATCATCTGTAAATAGAAACCCGTTTAGTAGTAGGTCAGTTATTAGATTTTCACGTAATTGCTTTTCGTGTAGAAGAAATCTGTAGCATGCTGTCTATATTGTTATGAAATTAATTGTTCCGTCGGAGAAGCTGACTGACTGACTGACATATCAACGCAGGGCCTAAACTATAAGGGTTAGAAACTTGAAATTTTGCACAGGGTTTCCTTTTATAACGTAGGGGAGCACTAAGAAAGGATTTTTGAAAATTCACCCCCTGAGGGGGGTAAAACAGGTGTGCAAAGTTAGTATGAAACTTTGCTGTTTTTGAAGTTAGTGAATGTCTAATTCCATGCGAGCGAAGCTGCGGGCGTCCACTAGTTGAACATAAACTTAAAAAGGTGATAATTGCAAATTAAACATCTGCAATACATAACACACTCAAAAACAGCAAAATTAATTAAACATCACCTTATGATAGTTTTAGACGAACTTTTAGCTATCCAGCCAAACTTAATTCTACTGTAGGTACATAAATGTTTTCTAATGTATACCTATAGATGACTTGAATGAATTAAATGGCTGTACATTCTTAAGAATTGGATCTGTTATGACACGAAAGACTTTTAAAACAACAAGATTAAATTTCCCAAGATCATTCCACAATTTTGCCAAGCCTATTTAAAAGACAAAGGCTGAGTCAAGGCCATGAAATTTTTATTCTAATAAAATGATAATGACCTGACTTAAAAAAATACGCGTGGGGCTTTACGTCACAAGAATCGGAACACGTTTCACACATTAACTGCCGTCGACGGCGTGTTGTTAGCTTAAAAGCATTGAATGAAATATTTTTGTAGTGTGTTGTCTACTATCATCATTATCACGTTCAGTGATTTTCACAGACATTTTTTATATGTATTTAAAGAACAGTCAGTAAATAGTTTTTTTTTTTCAGCAATATATTAATATTGATTACCTATGTTACTACTAAATAGTGAATCTGTTTATATACAATTCTTATAATAATTACGAAAAATAGCCGACGGTGAGCACTTAACATCAGGTTATGCCTGTTTGTCCGTCATTGTTATAAAAACAACCCCCACTTTTTACTAACACTATCAATTATAAAATTCTATTTTTGAAACGTATCTTTCTTATCTGTTTCCATTATTAGAAATACCTAGTTAACATGAAATTTTATTTCAGTTAACACAAAAACAAACACATTATTTATTATTCCAACGAACAAACATCTTGAATCCTACATAAGTACCTACTGAGAATCTACGGCCTCAGGTATATTTCCTGAAAATAAGTACCTTTTAAAAAAGCCAACGTCTCCAAACTGATTAGGTACCTACTTTGCCTGTTACCTCCAGGGACAAAGGGCGAGATTACTCAATAGTTACCTAGGTTCGTACTGTGGTTCGTATCTAAATAAGGGTTGCAATATCTCAATACTGATTTCACAAATTTACCTACCAATGATACGTCACACAGTGCAAAATATAGGATCGTAGGGAGATGTTTACTAAAAAACACACCAGCTTCAAAACGCACACCTACCATAATAAGCGTTGTTATTATGTCATACTTATAGGTACCACAGAGGATTTAAATATACAACATTTATCAATATACATACTGTGATTATACGCCTAAAATTATTCTTTAAGAGGCCCATTGCAATATTTTGTCATAATTTCATACATTACAAGCGTTATGTTAAAATGTGACAATTTATAATTTATGTGAACCCATCCATGGAGAGGCCAAGCGAACCTTGACAGAGTCTTTAAATAAATTAATTCGCATGTTTATTGATACAATGACAATTCCTCATCTTAAGTGCCAGCTTGTTAGTATGATTTACACATGTGTATAAAACGTGTGTTGACTTATAAAATAAGTTTAGTATACTAAATAATAAAAATACCTTACATATATCTATAAACTCAGTAGGATGGTCTAACTTAGACTCTAACCTATCCTAGTAAATATTTTATGCAAAACAGAGTAGTCCCACTGTTTGGCACTTCTCTTTACTGCAGCCCAGCTAAGGGAAGTCTAGTCTAGTCTATGTATAGCATACTTACTCCTTTACTCCTTTACGCTGCTCTAATGCGGATTGCTGGACATTAGATACTCCATGAAATTACACCATCGAAAGTCAAATTATGGTACATACTTACATACATACATACATACATACATACCATAGAGGAATGAAGTGATACATACATACATACGTATGTATGAGTGAAGTGTATGAACTCGTATGAGAGAAGTTAAATAAAAGCTTTTAATTAATATAAATACGGTTTAAGAAATTATTTATGTCACATGCTACAACGTTGAACGACAAATCGTGAGGAAACCTGCATGCTTTAGAATTCTTCATAATGTTCTCGCAGGCATGTGAAGTCTACCAATCCGCACTTGGCCAGTGTGGTCGACTAAGGCCTAATCCCTTCCATTCTGAGAGGAGATCCGTGCCCAACAGTGGAACAAAGAAAGGGTTGTGATGATGATGATGATGATGATGAATAATCAAAAAAGTCGTTAGCGCCACATCGTTCTGGTTGTCTCTTCGCTTTGGTCGAGCTAGTCAAGATCACAAGGTTTTTTAACGCCCTTGGTTTCTGCTGTTATTGTTATTTTGCTTTATACATATTATACACATACATAACATAGTTAATTGTATCAGGCGTTACTTTGCGAAAATCCATTGTTATAAAGTACTGCCGTAGAATCAACTTACCGTGAGGATGCCCCGTTTGGGGGCGAAACACCTAGTGTATTCTCATTGTTGTACGAGCATCTATATAATGCTATATGCATGAAAGTACAAACCATCGTGCGTCTTGCTCGCGGATTGTTGCAAAGTATATCAAAACTAACTTTATATACATTACACTTTCAATGGTACTTTATATTAGATAAAACGTGAAATTGGTAAGTACTATTTCATCGTAACCATCCTGCCGGGTTCGTTCTCGGCGCTAACAAAACCGCACGTAACACGTTGTACTTTGTACCCATAGCAACCTTCAAAATAACGAGACCGAGACAATGAATTTTTTATTAAAAATACCCTTGTAAGTATTACAACATAGCATCTGTTTACATAGATACAGTTATGAAACTACTATCTGGCCATAATTTCGCAACTTTTAACCAGTTTTGAAACATACCCCGTACAAGGCCTATACCTAGGGCTGCCATCTCTAAAACCTGCCCCCCAGGACCGGAGGCGTAAGTTCCCCGGATTTTGGAGCTTTCGGCCCGGACATTTCAATACTTTTTTCAACCACTTACAACTTCATTAAAATATATTTTACTCCATACTCGATAAAAAAACAACTTTAATTTTAAGCCTCTTTTGCATGAAATAGTATGTTTAATCGTTCTTGTGACGTCAATTGAGTAATTTTGTTTTATTTTTTTCCCTTAAGTATTAAATAAAAGATAAACAAACCCAATATTATTTATTCAGTTAATAAAATTAAATGAAAATATGTTTAACTTTTTATTTTTTCGTACAATTAAGAATATTTTCTTTAGTTTTAAAAGAACTAGTGATTTTTTATGTTTAGTTCCTACTTCAGTGAGTCTATAGGTATGTACCTATTATTTAGATGCTAAGAAGATTGTTTTTTAATAATAAATAATGTTGAATTTATAAATTATAAACCTTGTTTATTTAATAAAACACAAACCTGATAATTTTAAAAGACTTGTCTTTATTTACATTACAAGAATAGTCCTACCCCGAATGACTAAAACCACGTATAAAGTGATATGTCGTCATTGAAGTACTTTTTATATCCATGGGTGACGATTTCAGGATGTTTAACGTATTGATTTAAAAATAGTAACATAATCCTACATTTTCATAAAACATTTTATTTAAATTCTATATCAGACACTGTTTTTTTGTTTCCTGCGTATAAAAAGGTAACATAGACATGACTGACATACTTCTATTTTATTATCGGCGTAGAAACGGTCATCTATCAGTTTTTACAAGAAAACGTAAAAAAATAAAATATGTGTAAATCTATCTATATATATAAAAAGAGAAGGTGACTGACTGACTGACTGACTGACATATCAACGCAGGGCCTAAACTATAAGGGCTAGAAACTTGAAATTTTGCACAGGGGTTCCTTTTATAACGTAGGGGAGCACTAAGAAAGGATTTTTGAAAATTCACCCCCTAAGGGGGTAAAACGGTGGTGCAAAGTTAGTATGAAACTTTGCCGTTTTTGATGTTATTCGAATGAAATTCAGTACCTATGAAGGTTTTTTATTGAGTTTCGAAAATCATCTCTTAAGGGGGTAAAAGGGGGGTGCAAAGTTACTAGGTATAAAAGTTTTTCGTTTATACCTACATTATTTCAATGAAATTTTGTATTTAGGTTATGTTACGTCTATTTCCACGCGAGCGAAGCTGCGGGCGTCCACTAGTCTATATATATATAAGGAGAAGCTGACTGACTGACTGACTGACTGACGGACTGACTGACTGACATATCAACGCAGGGCCTAAACTATAAGGTTAAAACTTGAAATTTTGCACAGGGGTTCCTTTTATAACGTAGGGGAGCACTAAGAAAGGATTTTTGAAAATTCACCCTCTAAGGGGGTGCAAAGTTAGTATGAAACTTTGGCGTTTTTGAAGTCATGTGGGCAACCCGAACGCGGGCAGACGTCGATAATGGTTCTAATTCTACGCGAGCGAAGCTGCGGGCGTCCACTAGTAGCATTATAAAGCTCTTAAAACTGTTAAAATATTGTAGAAAGAAAATATTTATTATTTGTCATAGAATTATTTCTAGGGCGTGTTGAACACAAATTACGCTCTCCTGAAAACCTCGGTTTTTGACTTGACCTTATGTACGTAGGGACCTTCGATTTATGTATTTGCGAACACATACCATGCTTAAACCTAACCCATAGTTTTTATTTAGGTACCTATATAAATTATTTGGGATCTGATCGAAAACCCGGACTTTTATTTTAGTCCGGGTTTCACCCGGACTAAAATTAAAACCCCGCCCGGACGCTCCCCGGACGCCCTCCAAACTATGACAAATCCGGGGAAACCCGGACGGATGGCAGCCCTACCTATACCTGCTGAGATCAGCCTGGTGGCGTTCTTTGAATATTTTAATGGAATTGCAGTTGTAAGTGGACCAACGGGAAATTGGCGATGGGGTCATTATCTACCTAAAACACTAAATTTTATTGTCTTACGCCTAGAAGTTTAAAAGATGTGATTCTTTAAGCATTATTTTAATAATCCCCTAATTTAAGCACAGAAATTAAAAGTTTATTAAAAGTTATTAAGTAATTATTGTTCTTTTAAAAAACATTGTATACTATTATTATTATTATTTATAGGACGGGGGTGTGGGCAGTTATGCCCACAAGCCACTGCGACCTAAAGAGATCTACGAGTATTTCTATTGTAGCTAGAAAACATTATATATGTACTAACACACCCAATTAATTCAATATTGAAGCATAATTATTACCAAATTATGAATTAAAACTCAAAACGTGTGCAACTACATATTGAATTACAAAATTTCGTGATGTTTAAAAAAGTTTGTGCAAAATTTTTTTAACTTTGTTTTAAAAACATCTAGGTACAGTTCACAGTGATTCAAAAATGTATTTGTTTTGTGTGTGGATGAATATTATCTATTTAAGTATGGATTTAAAACTATCTATGTATATTCTCTAAGACTCATAGTTACTAGCTCGCGCCTAGTTTGGGGTCAGATGGCCGTGTGTGAGAATGTCCAATTGTCCATGATATTTATTTAAATAGCTAGTTACATTATGCACAAAATTTCTGCCTATCGTCATCACTAACCTTATCGCATCAGTTATTGGCCTACATAAATTTTGTAACTACATATTTGGAGTTCACAATGTGTAATAATTATGCTTAACAATAGCTTTGCAGGTTAAAGGCGTGGGTATAAATTTATATACGAGTAGTTATTTTTATTTCATTTATTCGACACACCAGCGCATGATATACAGCACAGTACAATATAATTATTAATTACAGTACGTATACACAAATCATACAGTCGTGTACACACAATCAAAGGTTGTGCTAAACATTCACATAGTGTGTGACGCTCAGAATTTTTAATTTTACATGTTAGTTAAATATTTCAATTTCATTTTTAAACATAAATTAGAATATAATTACATTGATGAGTAAAAACAATGACTTACCTTAGTTAAAATAAATAGAAAATCAATTTATAAGATATACTAATAAATCAAATTTATAAAATTTATAATAGTTACGCATACCAGCAATAATTAGATACGATTTATGGTTAACCTGACGACCTCAAAATATCCACTGGCTATGAATTAGCGAGTGAATAATTTGCATTCCACAGTCGTTGCGATCTAAAGTTATGTTAAGTTCACTTTACTCCACGTAACGTACCTTTATGTCAAAATATCTTGTCCTGGGAATCCAAATGACTTATTTATTGGAGTCACAACACTGGTTGGTACACTACCTATTTTATCAATGACTATCTCGTAAGTCTAGATGTATCATGGGCGAATACTAAGCTAGAGGTCCTGGGTTCGAGTCCCGGGTCGGGCAAAGTTTTTCGGGATTTTCTAACTTGAAATTTCTATTAGTAGCTCGGAGTCTGGATTTGTGCCTGTTGTATGGTAATAAGCTCACCAAGTATTTTATGGGACTTATAAACTTAACTGATGAAAAGTGGGTGTATACCTCTGCCTACCTGTGTTAATTAATATGTGGTTCATATTACTTAGTTGTACATTTTTAATTGAAAGAGACCACGAAGGGCAGAAGAATAAAATAACGCATCTTCAAGTTATGCTAACAAAGTGCAGTGGAATTTATTACCACATACTGAATACTAATCTAATACCGTACCTACGAGCCTTCCTCTGCGTGCAATAGGTACACACGTCATGTGTAAATTATCACTGGGTCAGCCATCGTGCAGGTTATAGCTACTTAATTCTATTGTTAAAATAATATAACTTGCTTTGATGATCTATTTGAATTTCGCCCATGTCGCTGATTCTCGCTGTAGTAGGTTAGGTACCATAAGTGTGTAAGTATATTTTATGTGGATTTATGGTAGCAAAACGAACATGCAGCACCAGTACCACCCCCTTCGCCCGTCCCTAGCAACTGGGACCGACTATGAAGAAGTGTGTAATACTGTGATGATTAGTCCACGTAAAATAAATTACTGGATAATTATTTTCTTCCTTGTACTATAAGGTACTTATTTGATTGAAGAAACTAACGAAGGTCGACCATGCTCGCTTTGCCGTTATCGAAGGTTAGCTAAAAGGCAATATCAGTAATGTACCTACCCTGCCTTAAAGCCTGTTAGAACCCTATTATCTACAAATAAGTAGCTTCAATTTTCTAAGTCTGCGAGTGCTGACACCAAAACTTGTAAAAAAGAAAAACTTGCATATTATGCTTTAATTTCAGACAAGTGAATCCCTCTGTATATTTTGTAAGTGGAAGTGAAGCGCAAAGAAATGGAGTTAATCTTCAGAAGCATGGTTATACCAGACATTCATTAGATATTAAATAATTAAGATTGCCTCAATGGTACCTATAGTGGTCGCAAGCGCGACTGCTAATCTAGAAGTCCTGATTCCGATCACGGGTCGGGCAACAACTATTGGGTTTTTCTAACTTTAAATTCCAAATCAAACAAATGGTATTAGGTACCATTTGTTTGATTTGATTGTACATCAAAATTATGAAATTTGACATGGCCGATTTTTGTTGCCATATTGTACCTATTCAAAAATTGTTTTTCTCCAAAACCTATCAAGTAGGGTATCAAAATAAAGAGCTTCCAAAAATAATATTTTAAAACTTAATAAATTAACAAGTCAATACTATCAACCAAGACAGTTCAAATACATTTTTTTTTTAATTTTTCAACTTATTTATATCTTTTCAGTTCATTTATTATTACAATTAAAAATAACCGGGACTAACGGCGAACCATGGAAGCGCCCTTGAAATTTTGGTCTCTCGGTCGATCACATACGATCGACGCAAGCCATTGGGCTGTGAACGCTTTTTATCA
This sequence comes from Carterocephalus palaemon, assembly GCA_944567765.1. Lineage (NCBI taxonomy): Eukaryota > Metazoa > Arthropoda > Insecta > Lepidoptera > Hesperiidae > Carterocephalus > Carterocephalus palaemon. Next base: position 9,788,114 of record OX155641.1, on the reverse strand, counting down.
CAGAATACAGAAGCTATTACACCAGTACAAAGAATAATAAATATGTATATTTATTATTCTTACCTTTCATGCAGTAGTTTGTCGCCATAATATTATCATTCCTCTGTGCTCTGTGCGATTCCTATACCACTGATCTCTATAAACAGTAATAGTATAGTCAACTATAGTCTATTTAGTATAGTCCAGTAAAAAGAGAAATTGAATTATGTACTAACTATATAAACACTCACTAAAATAAAAATAAAAATAAAAATAAATATTTTTATTTTACGATGTAGTATCTACCTACAATGATTTCGAGGTAGAAATTAGTCATGTGACGGATGGTTGAGTAGGGAGGTACCTACGATTATTTCAGGAAAACAGAACAAAATACAACTTAACGTACGTATTGAATTATAAACCATGGACGAAACAAACCTGATTTGATGTCTTCGGTGTTAATTTACTAAATCAGTTACATACCTACTTTACGTTAAGGCCAGTATAAATTTTTCAATAGAAGGTAATAACGATTAGTTATGGCCAATTTCCGCAATAAATTGGACACTCATCTGTCTATAGGTATACCAACAACTATATCTGATAAACATTGTAATTTGTAGGCCAACTAATCCACTATCGTTTTTTCGTTTAAGAAACCATTTGCACAATAGGTAAGTATATAGTTGTTTTTACTGTTTCGCTGATCTTATCAAATTTAACGGAACCGTTTCGTTCGTAACTTTAGCAAGAATCATAACAAATAATTAATCCATTGGTAGTTAACACTCATGTCTGTGTAGTCCATTTCTCGATCATGGTATTTTTCTTCGAATGGACTTTTGCTGTATGGTCATGGTCCTTTACGGCCTCACCGAACAAAATGATCGTGTAGGTAGACTAATGGTTAATGCTTCGGATCTCGAACATGTTTTTTTTTTCGAATGGACTTTTGCTGTATCTTCATTCAGACCTTTACAACGTCACCAACTAGGGTGGCAAGCTTCAATGAGCTGAAAACCAAAAGGTAAAGGATTACTCCTTCAAGTGTGTGGTCTGCCCCTGGGGTACGGACCTCAGCTTAGGTCAATGCTGTGTTTGTAACTATAGTAGGGTATCGACTAATCACTCGGGGATACCTCGTGTTGGCCGTTCGAAAGTTGTGTCTTCGTCCTCATCGGTGGGGGCTGGAGCATTGTATCATCTTCGACAGTCAGTCTACTAGTTTGTCTATTGGTATTTAGGTGTTCGATAGCCACTGAGCGTAACCGCTGTATGTAGCTGTTGGTAGATGGTAGATCCATCACCCATCTAATCTAGAGCTATAAATAACGAATGCTACAAATATGTATAATTTATTACTAGAAAAATATAATCCATATGCCCAACGCAGGTCAGATTACATACCTATAGCCTTCGATACCAATCATTAGCATTAAGTACCTATAACTATTACATTTGTACTATTGACCTACAAAAGAAGGGAGCTAGTTTTTTTTTGTAGGTTCATGATCCGCACAATATCAGAATAGTAATATGTATACTTATGTACTTATTTAGTAAAACTACGAAAATAAATAACAAAATAAGGTCAGGTACAACACGCCTAGCAAAATGCTTCGCATACAACGTAGGTGGTAACAAGGCTCGTGCATGATCCGTTTGACTGATTAGACCCAGCTCGCCATGAGTGGTCATCTGTATTCTTACAATAAACTAGATGTCTTAGCAAAATACCGGATGACACAGAACACCACTGGAATATCTAATCTGGCTGACTGTTGACTATGACTATGACTTAAATTTAAACAGCAAATATTGAGTTGTGTTGTGTTTATTGTAACCTAATAATTACCAGCATGGATAATCCAGTGAATTAAGTTATCCAAATTCTCCACTAATACAATTTTTGAAGATAAGAAGGCGTTCAATCCTCATCCTTATCCTCCTTCACGCTATTCCAATCATGATTAGATTGCTTTAACAACATAAGAACATAGATGAAAAAGCTACCTATGGAATTATTTCAGACCAATTACGAGTAGGTATATATTAGATAGCGGTGACTTAGCTATCGAACTCGCCTCTCACTCGAGCGGTCCGGATTCAAACCCAAGCGGCACGCACCATTGACTTTTCGTTACGTGCGATTTAAGAAATTAAACGTCACTTGCTGTAACGGTGAAGGTCACATCGTGAGGAAACCTGCATGCCTGAGATTTCTTCATAATGTTTTCGAATGCATGTGAAGTCTGCCAATCCACACTTCGCCAGGCAGCGTGGTGGACTAAGGCCTTATCCCTCCCATTCTTAAAGGAGACCCGTGTCCAACAGTGGGACAAAGAATGGGTTGTAGTGGTACCACGATATAAGAAATAAATATTCCTTTTGTTAGTTTAATGATTAATAACTCAACATTGTTTCAGGAATGAAAATTAGAAAGAAAAACAATGAGAAGGCCTTTAATCTCTGTGATATTTATTGCCGTCTCTATCACAGCAATTAAAGCTTCAAATTTATTTGATTTTTGGACAGATTTGTTTCGTCCCGTACCAAGAAATCCAGAAGAAGGTTTCGTAAAAGATTACACGCCAAAAACTAATGAAGAGTTCAATTTTATTATCATTGGGGCCGGTTCTGCAGGCAACGTCATTGCGAACCGTCTGTCGGAAAACCCTCATTGGAAAGTTTTACTGTTAGAAGCTGGAGGTAACGAAAATTTTTTTTCAGACATTCCGATTTTTGCTCCATTTTTATCATTAACTCCAATGAATTGGGGTTATGAATCAGAACCACAGCATAAGGCATGCAAAGGATTAAGAGGCCACGTATGTTTCATGCCCAGGGGCAAAGTTCTTGGCGGGAGCAGTGTTTTGAATTTTTTAATTTATCAAAGGGGACACCCGGAAGATTATAATGATTGGGCCCGAATGGGCAACGACGGCTGGAGCTATGAGGAAGTTCTTCCCTATTTCAAAAAGTCGGAAAATATAATGATTGATGATTTAAAAAACTCTAGTTACCATGGCAGAGGAGGGTATTTAGATATTGATTATTCGCCATACGAATCGCCACTTGCAACTGCTTTTAAAGAGGCCGGTTTAGAACTTGGATACGAATGGAACGATCCTAACGGAGAGTCTGTAATCGGCTTTTCAAAGCCTCAAGCGACGATGAGAAAAGGCAGAAGATGTAGTACTTCAAAAGCCTTTCTAGAACCGGTACGTTATAGAAAGAATTTAAAGGTATCAAAATTTTCCATAGCTACGAAAATTTTGATTGATCCTAATACTAAAACTGCATATGGTGTAGAGTACATAAAAAGAAACAGGAGGTAAGAAATTTGTTAAATAATTAGTGTGGTAGGTATCATAAATTGTTTAGAGGATATGACTACTACGTTTTTTAGCACAACGATTTTTACTTTACTACAAATTTTTAAACTCATAGGAAAGAGAAACACTAGATATCATTATATCTAGTGTGTTTCTGTGTGTGACCCCATTGGGTCAAATTGAAATATTGGATCAAATTCTAGTTTGGAAACATTTATTTAAAAATCGCGTTGTTAATAACATACTACTTAGTATATATCTATTGTATATAAAAATGTTATGTTGGTTTGTGTACGCTTCAAAAACTCAAAAAGTTCAGCACCGATCGAGCTGAAATTTTAGCATGATATATAATCCGCATCAAGGATTGTTTTTATCTTATTTTTGCATCAGTCTTCATCCCCTAAGGGGGTAAAACGGGGGTGCAAAGTTAGTATGAAACTTTGCCGTTTTTGAAGTCATGTGAGCAAGCCGAACGCGGGCAGACGTCGTTAATGGGTCTAATACTACGCGAGCGAAGCTGCGGGCATCCACTAGTTAATTTTAAATAAGACATAATAAGCTACCTAATTGACGTGTTTCTACTTATCGATTTTGTTATGAACTCATTTATTTGCAGGCGACAAGTTTTAGCTCATAATGAGGTGGTAGTCTCTGCAGGGACTATTGGATCTGCTCAGCTCCTGATGTTATCCGGAATAGGCCCCGAAGACCACTTGAAAGAATTAAACATTGAACCTCTAGTGAACCTCCCCACAGGCTACAATCTCCAGGACCACGTTACGTTTTCTGGCAACGCATTTATCGTTAACGACTCAAGTCTCTGCATTAATGACGTAAGAAAGACTTACAACACTTTTACTTATATTAGATAGTATGCCTGCTATCAAAATTACCGTAGACATAGTTGAGTCACTAGATATAAGTGTTGGGTTCAAGGATTCAAAATCAAAAGACGAACCAAAATATTTTAGGGACACGTAAAAGACAACTGATTATACTCTCTTTCGTGAGGTTTCAAATCCTACCGGACGGCACGCATTAACATTTTTTAGCTTTATGTGTAGTTTTAGGCCATTATATGACACCTGGTTTTAAGGAAAAGAAAAATAGTTTATCTTCTAAGTATTTTCGAAATACCTATAACCTATACTTAGTCCAGTCCGCCAATAGGAATATGGTACGCAATATTCTCTATCATTATCCAGACTACACCTCTCATTCCGACAGAAGATACGTGGTTAACAGAGTGAATGAAAGAATTGTAATATTGTAATGATGATACCGACGATTTTTTATATGTTTGTTACATTTCTATGGCTTCGATTTGGAATAAACATTAAATAATTACTTATGTGATTCTGCTTTGACACTTTTAGATAAAAGCCGCATCTCCAGTTTCTGCCGTGGCTTACCTTGCAGGCACCGGCCCCCTGACGCTACCTGGAGGGGCGGCAGGACTAGCGTTCTCAAGAACCAGGTATGCCGCAGACTTGGCTGAAGGAAGGCCTGACATAGAACTCGTGATGGGCGCAGGCTCGCTAGCTGGAGACTTTTTGGGCATCTTACGATCGTTGCTAGGTATGTTGTCTTCAAAGCTAAACAAAAATACTGAAGACTTGGTGGTGGTGAAGTGAACTACATATAGGTACACTCTTTTCTATTCTATTTATAAGTATATCTGTCCGTTCCCCGCATCGCCAACGCAGGGAATAGGTATTATTGGCGTTGTGTGAGTTTGAACCTAAACTTATGCGATAATTTCTATTCATTTATTTAATTATATTTTCTTAGTTGATGCTTTTCTATTAGTATGCAACTTCTTGCGACCTACCGTTAAAGCTGAAGATATGTCTATGTTAATGTACCGAAAAAGGAAGAAGGAAGGCGTCAGAAAGTTTTGATTTAGACGAATTTAGCATTTTCCAGGTGTGACAGACGAGTGGTATTGGCAGGTTTACAACTCCCTCCCTCCAGAGGAACGACAGCGGAGCTTCGCAATAAATCCGGTGCTCATACGGCCGCGTAGTGTGGGCAGATTGACGCTGAGGAGTGCCCATTATGCTGATCAACCGAAAATACACCCTAATTACTTTGATCATCCTGACGATTTGCAGGCTTTAAAAGAAGGAGTTCGATTGGTTAGTCCTAACTTGTACCTATAATTTATGAGTCGGTTTTGAAAGCGTTAGTAGTTTTACAGTTTCTTGTAAATTAATGAGGAAATTGAATTTATTTAAAATTTAATTAGTTTTTTTCTCTTAGTTTGCGTTTTATAGTTCTTTGGGATTCAACTCGAGAGGTGTGGTCACTCTGTGAGTTTCAAACAGATTCCTACTGTATTTCTCTTTACTGTGATATTTATATATTTATAGTTACTTAAAATGTTTTCGAAGTCATGTCATACCTTCTGACGTCAAAGCAGCTTTGCCAGCGTGCTGGAGGTAAAGCTCAACTGGAGTCCTTAGAGCTCATCATTTATGAACCATGGCCTTATTTTATTAACTTACTCATTCAGAGAGCAAAGCTGTGCTCATTAAAAATCCAATTTTTTTCTTAATCATCAAACTCAACTTTACGGGATAGCATGAGCGAGGAATAGGAGACCCTGACTGCCGCACCGATCGGGGCAGATAATAATTTCACAGATAAATATTTGTACTTAGGTCATGGATGTTAAATTGTTGTGTCCTCGTCTTAGAACAGTGTTAAATAATCTAAGATCATCGTTTATTTATTTTATTTTTATTATGGTCAGATATAGTGGGAAGGTAGGCAGGTAGGTGCTGTGCTGTCATAGAAATTTTTAAATAATAATTCAACGCAAATCGGGTCTATTACTTCCATGAATTCATGTTCAAATTTCCTTTGACAGACTCAAAAAGTAATTGGGACTAGAGCTTTCCAGCGGTTCAAAACGAGGTTGCATAACACTCCGTTCCCGGGCTGCGAACATTTCATTTTTGATTCAGAAGAGTATTGGGATTGTGCTATCATGCAAACATCGATTACCCTAGACCACCAGGTAACTATTGTTATTATCTAGCTGATGAGCTTTGATACATAATAATAAAGCAGGTAAGTAATTATATTTATTAAAAAACAGCTTATATTTACATTAGCTGTATTGGTATTAAGCATTATGTATAGGAATTTTAAGCAAAATTTCCCCTCAATAAATGCTGCATCCCCCTAAAAAGGTCATCACTCTGCAGCATGTGGCTGATTTTCAATAATGGCTGCCAGTCGAAAAATCATTATCAGAGTGGAGGTCGACCCAACAGGGGACCACAAAACCTCAAAAGGCTGGAAAGATCGATCAATATTGGACTTGATATTCCTAAAACATGACAGTAAAAAGTTATGTTGTGCCGATTAGTGAACGAAGGTAGACAATGTAGTGGACCTATAAAGGGTATAAGGTACCTTCTATGCCACCATATACCATGTATGCAATGCACCTATCGAAAAAAAATCAGTTTTATGTTAGAATTATACTTTGCCTGGCCCGGAATCGATCGAGGACTTTTTACTAGCCACTAGACTACTCTCGTTGGTCTAGACCTTGGCAGTTTTTTTCCACTAAGACCCATTTATTTCCCAGGTGGGGACTTGCAAAATGGGACCAGCCAATGACCCCACGGCAGTGGTTTCTCCCAGACTCTCAGTACACGGCGTGGAAAAACTACGAGTAGTCGACGCATCCGTCATACCGCGGATCCCAGCGTCCCACACGCACGCTCCAGTTGTGATGATTGCGGAAAAAGCAGCAGATATTATAAAAGATGATTGGATTTATAATACAAATGCCAACACGTTGTTCTGACAACAAAATGAAACAGCAAAGTAAAGTATATCAAAGCCAAAGAAACTAAAAAAGTAGAGAAATTGATGCAAAGAAATCTATTTATGCAGCTGAGGCATCAAAACCAATAAAGTGATGCAAAAAGGAATTTCTGTAATGGTCTTCGAAAGTAGGTACATAATCATCATCATCAGCCTTTATTGGTCCACTGCTGGACATATGCCTCTCCTAAACGACTCCACTCCGACCGGTCCTGTGCCCTATGAATCCAGCAGTTTCCCGCTGCCTTCTTCAGGTCGTCCGTCCACCTTGTCGAAGCTGTGCTCTTTTTTCCAAGTCGAGGTCTCCATTCGAGGACTTTTCTTCCCCACCGTTTATAAGCCCTGCGAACGACGTGGCCTGCCCATTGGCAGTTCAACGTACTAACTCTGTGAACTATGTCGGTGAGCTTTGTTCGTCTACGGATTTCATCATCTCTGATACGGTCGCGCAGAGAAATACCGAGCACAGCTCTCTCCATAGCGCGCTGAGTGACTCTGAGCTTGTGAAATAGGCCGACGGTAAAGGACCAAGACTCGGATCCGTAATTCATCGCTGGCAACACACATTACTCGAACACTTTCGATTTCGACTTCAGGCACTGGGGTAAATTGGATGTCAAGATATGCTTTAGTTTCTCGAACGCTGCGCAGCCGTGTTGGATTCCGCGAGTGACCTCTTTCTCGAAGTTGGATTTACTTATCTGGACAAATATACGCTCAATTTGCAGATCGAGATCAAAATGCTCAACTGTTTTTATTAACTCAATGTCCAATTAATTTGTCAGTCATATTTTATTGTGTACCTATGTGGAAGAGCAGGCTAGTCACAAACAAGATTAGGTTTAAGCATTTAATAATAAAGGAAACCTTAAAACTTTTTTTTTGTATTTCATATTATATACAATAGTGACACTAAACTCACCAAAATTAAATATTGTCTTTGTTTTAGATTTTCTTTATAGACTGGTCTAGACGAATATACTCGTATATATTATAATTATAGCGTCAGGAACAATAAAAAAAATTAATGGTTGTCTGTAAAGTTGGTTTACGGCTTTACGGACAATAATTTTACGTGATAATGTCATAGGAAATATTAGTAGAAATTTTAGCATTGATTCACAAACTAGATGGCTCGTGCCTTTTTCTGAATCACGCTATCAAGTGTAAAATACGTATCTCAGTACGCCCTAGACTAAAATTGAATGAATATACATAGCTCACTATATAAGTACAGTAGAACCTCGTTAAGTTGAAAACCTCTAGATCTCGAAAAAATGTTTTGTTCCCTTCCCTTCAACAAACACCAAAACCTCCATTACTCGAAATCTCAACTCAACCCTCTATAAGTCGAAATAATCAGTGAGTCCCTCCACTCCAAGCCGTGTTGGTACATATTTATTTTCCCTCCATAACTCGAAAAATTATATGTTACCTCTGTATCTCAAACATAGCAATTTTTTTTATTTTACAACCTCTACAACTCGATTATTTGAGACTCATTAACCTCTATAGGAATTTGCCAACAGTGTAAGCACACCATTGTTTCTTAAAGCAATTTAGGAGTATACAATGAATATAATTATCACGAATTTATGACCCACTTTAACTCGTGTTTGCTTGTTTGGCGTCAGGTGTGTTACGTATGATGAATACGAATACAAATACACTATAATGTTGGTGAAATTATAGTGTATTTCAATTCAGACTAAAATTTAATGAATATGCTTGTTGGCGTAACACTTGGCGGTACGTTTGGCATAACGAGATGACGTCACACTTTTTTGTATGTGTTGGCATCCATCTATTTATAAGAAGTTATCACGTCAAAAAGAAAGAATATATTTCAGAACTAATAACATATTTATTAACTAATACTTAAATGCTATATACACAAATGAAAGGATTTCATTAATCAGCAGAAGGGCCAGTTCTTGTTTTTCTATTAAGTTTCCTGTACAGGAATGATAATCTCTTTTCCAGTTCCTTCCATTTGGTTGGTCTCACTTTTGGCGCACCTGTTTTTGAAAACATTTTCTTCTTTCTCAACAAAATCTGGAATTAAATAATTATTTTTTATGTAATGAGATCTGTCCCCAAAATGGGCCTGTGAAAAGGTCAGTTAATGACGAATAACTGAAGACACTACACTATTATTTTAACTGTAGCATAGTCTTATTGAGCTGTAAACTTACATGATACTCATGACCACTTATGCCCCTGATCCATGATGGTACATTATACAAGGTCTTCACTGGGTGAATATTTCCAGGGCCTAATATATCTATGTAGTCATTCTGCCCATATAATGCTTTACGCTCTGTCCATACATTAGCTGGTCTGAAAACAACATTGATTTGGTTGTACTTACTTTATGATCAATTTAACCCAAAAATTGCACATCATGATCATTGCTACTTTAACAACAATATTACTCCATGAAAATAGTAAAATAAATATTGTATTATTTGAATTAAACACAGTTAAAGTTTATATGAAGAAGGAGTGCAGAAAGCTAACATCTTTATACATATAATAGGCATTAGAAATACATTAAATTAATAAAACAAACATTACAAACACTACATTCTAATGACATCCAAACTCAAATTTTAAATACGAATTATAGTTGAATTTCAAACACAAAGCAACCACTAGTCTTAATAAATTAATCTAGCTACAAAAAGGCATCACAAGATACAAAGACAAATGCACAAGCTTTATGTGACCTACAAAAGACAAAAAATAAAAGGAGTTTGGTCATATAAAAGTTAGTAAAAAAATTAGCCCAGGCCCTGTGGATAACATTATGCAGTACTTTCCTTCATACTAATTATACTACTTCATCAATATCTATGTTCACCTGTATTCTGGTATAGGTAAAGCTTTTCCTTCCATGCGAGGGAGAAGTCCACCGCTCCAAATCTTTTCCTTATATCCATATCTCCTTACAAGTCTAGTCTTATCTGCATGGTACTGCGCTTTTGGTCTAATAAAAATAAAATGATAATATATTTTAAAGAGCAACCTCAAAATATGCAAAGCAAAGAATGCACCTAGTTTTATTAAATTGTTACCTCACTGTATTAATGGCAGGACGCCATAGGGTTCTTAATAAAGTTGAACCTAACCATGCCATTACTTCGGAAACTGAAATGAATTATATGTAAGAATAAGTAAATCGCTTTTTTTTTAAATATTAACAAACCTGTGTTGTGTTCCTACAAAAAATACCTTTACCTATCAACGACTTTCAATAGGTTCAATATTTAATCAATGCCAAGAATGTTAAACTTTTAAACAAAATGTACTCTGTGCTTTTAAAGTAGTAAAGAAATATCTAATAAAGAGTACATATGTATGTGTTTAGGATTATCTTCAAAAAAAATTATACATAACCTACAATTTATTTATTTAGATTTTGACATTTTGACAAAACAACAAGTTTCAATCGAAGTCATTGTCAAATTCAAGCTACAGACTATGTACAATCCCGGTGTTGATTCGATCCGTGGCGGTATTTTTTTTTAATGGATATAACGCTGGCGTGCATGAGCCCCGTGATATAGCGAATCTCTTTAGAAAGCAATTCAAAGTGGAGTCACCCAGCGGTACCGGTATCCAGATGCTCGGTACCATGCACCCTGCCGGGGACGTTAGTGTTAGATTTACCGCTGAGGAGGTTAAGTCAGTGATAGGTCAAATGGTACGAGGTAAGTCCCCTGGCCATGACGGGCTTAGTATCGAGCATCTGAAGTATGCAGGAGTTCACTTGCCGGGAGTCCTCGCTATGTATTTTAATTTATGTATGAGTCACAGCTACCTGCCGGAGGACCTTATGAATACTGTAGTGGTACCAATATTGAAAAATAAGACCGGTGACGTATCCGACGTTGCCAACTACAGACCGATCTCGCTGGCCACAGTCCTGGCTAAGGTGCTGGACAGTCTCCTTGATAAGTACTTGGACAGGCACATCAAGCTCGAAGACTCCCAATTTGGATTTAGAGCAGGTCTTTCTACGGAGAGTGCCATCCTTTGCCTCAAGGAGACTGTGCAGTACTACACAGCTAGAAAGACTCCAGTATATGCCTGCTTTCTGGACCTATCCAAGGCCTTTGACTCCATCCAGTATGATATCTTATGGCAAAAACTTAGGGAAGAGACAGATGTACCCAGCGAGGTCGTGTCAATTTTGAAATATTGGTACCACAACCAACATAATGTAGTGAAGTGGGCGGGCGTGCACTCGGAAGTGTATGGGTTGGAATGCGGGGTGAGGCAGGGGGGGTTGACCTCGCCCCGGCTGTTCAACCTGTACATGAACAGGCTGCTCGCTGAGCTTGGCAGCACCAATATTGGCTGTCATGTAGGGGGTGTGTGCGTAAACAACATCAGTTACGCTGACGATATGGTGTTGCTGAGCCCATCGATCAGTGCCTTGCGCAGATTACTAGCTGCTTGTGAGAGGTACGCAGAAGCTCAGGGACTCCGATACAACTCGAAAAAGAGCGAGCTTCTGGTGTTCAAAGCAGGAAAGAAGGCCTATACAAGTGTTCCGCCCTTGTATCTCGGGGGCACTGCTTTGGGCAGGGTGGCTCGTTTTAAGTATCTGGGTCACTGGGTTTCAGACGACCTAAGTGACGACGTGGATCTGGAGCGAGAGCGCAGGGCGCTGGCCGTGCGCTGCAATATGCTTGCCCGCAGGTTTGCAAGGTGTACTGAACATGTAAAGGTAACCCTTTTTAAGGCGTATTGTCAATCTTTCTACACCTGCAGCCTGTGGGTGAGATATACGCGGCGAGCGTACGACGCCTTGCGAGTCCAGTATAATAACGCGTTCAGGGTGCTGTTCGGGTTGCCACGCCACTGCAGCGCCTCCGGCATGCTCACGGACAGGCACGTAGACGGATTTCATGCCATCATACGGAAGAGGTGCGCGTCTCTGCTGCAGAGGCTGCGAACCAGCTCGAACGGCATCCTGGGCGCGCTGGCGGACCGCTGGGACTCGCCAATACTGCGCCACTGGATACGGCTACACACTGTCTAGGGCTGGCCGTATTCAGTAGGCTATTGTTTTAATTAGTTTAATTTTAATTTTATATATAATTAGGTACCATTATTATTTACTAACATTAGTTTGTAAGATCGTTTAATATCACTAACACCATGGACTATGTCTGAAATAAAAATTTATTATTATTATTATTATTATAACATAGCAAACGAGCTCCCAGCTCCCATCCGACAACTGTAACTGACTTTGAACAAGACATAAGTACTGGGTACAAACAGAGCTTGTTGGTGATTTGTGTTCTGATTGTAGATTGAAATATTTTTAAATTATCTACCTAAGACTACATTATTACCACATACTTAACAATCAATCAATTGTTTAAGTAAATATTCAAAAAATATTTGTTTTTGACTGGTGGAATGTATTTCGAATCCTATCAAGGCAGATTGCGAATAGATCAAGTCAAGAAAATCGAGCGTTCGTGTAGTGGAGCAACACGAAATGAGACTTTATTGGCTAATATTGGGGAAACCTTTCCTCCTGTGTGACTGCCCTTCTATCCGGGCAATCACTCCAGCCAGGGGTGGTCCACGGTCCTCGTGAGTCGTCAGTGACTTCCCCGTAGTTGAGTGTTTTAAAAGTCGTGCTGACACAAGTTTAAAGTTACTAATTCGCGCGACTTTTGGCTGCATCTATTCTATATATTTAATCTGTCGTAGGATTAGGATCCCACAGTATGCCATAATTATTCTGTAAAAGTAGTTTGTAGTTTTGTAGTACCAACCAAAAACCAAAAAGAATAACTAAACAAAATGGCTGGCCTGATATGAAATTTGTATAAATTTTGTGAGAGAATATTTAATTAAATGTATGTATTAGCATTGTTTATAATGTATTTTGTTTTGATTAATTTAGTTACTGAATTAGGAAGTGAAAGTAAAAAATTAACGTAACATTCTTTTATTTTAATGTTTGAGCACATCGTCCCAGTGCGCGCATTTACGTTGTTTGTTTACTTCATGATATAACATCGCTTATTCACTTCAGTTCCGTAAACAACTTGAATTTTCATTAGGTTCTTAAAAACAAATGTGTTTTTATATCATTCTTCTTAGCTAGCTACAGTCGAAGTAATTAAAACACGACTTTGTTTCCAGATACATAAAATATGTCTAAGAGGGATACAAATGATCGCAATGAAAGGAAGTTGGAATCGAGTGATTATGAAAATCTTATTTCACAACATAGCATATTCGAGTCCGCAAAATCTAAGCATCAGGAGTTGCCCAGTTTTCCTGGTTTTTCTAATGCAGAAACACAAACAAAGCCGAGTGACATAAAGAGTGGACAAGGAGCACAAGCGGGACTAGGGGCATGGCATTATAATCCCTGGTGGATGCTTGCTAGCACGTCTCGCAGTGTCCCGTCGCAGGATGATTTCTCGGAAAACAGTGACCAAACGAAAGTGAAGCAAGAACCGAGTGGGGCTGGGACTCCCGACCACGACCCATTACACAACGAGCTCGAGCACTACCAGACCGCGACGCCTCCAGCCGGCCTCGACTCCTTCTGCGACGACTGCTCAGACCCTTTTTGTGACTCCAGTATAGCCATATGCCGCAAGCTCTTTCACTGCCCACACTGTCGTAAAAGTTATCCCACCATTCTAGAATTTAACACTCACTTGACAGGTGTGCATCCCGCACAGAAACCGTTCAGATGTCAAATTTGCTTGGAGCCATTCCACAAGAAATCCCAATTGCGAAGACATTTAGACTCAAATCATACCCGTAAAGATGTGAACAAATGTTCAGTCTGTTCAAAGTACATAAAGGACAAAAGTAACCTGCGCAAGCATATGCAAGTTCACACTGGTAGGGTTCCACAAAAGCAGTTTAAGTGTGACCTGTGCAATAACAAACGTTACATGTCATTGGATAGACTCAATAACCACAAAGTGGTTTGCACTGGTGAGAAGGTATTGAAATATTGCGACATGTGCACAAAAGTATTTGATAATTCCAGATCCTTGAATAGCCACAAGAAAGTACATGCAAGGGAATTGAAGTGTGATAATTGTGGGGAGCAATTGCGCTCATTGGAGCAGTTTACCAACCACAAAATAATGTGTCAAGGCATCACATCAGATGCAGGGAACAGCCAAGGCGGCTCAGCGAGTGTGGCCGCCGCAGCTATGAGCAGATGCTGCACACAGCCAGGGTTATGTGAACATGACAAACCTGCATACTTAAACATCCCAGGCTATGCTACAGGTCGGGCACTGGAGGCAACACTTTCATCTTTAAAGTCTGAGATGAATGGATGAAATTTTCTAATTTAAACTAAAGATAATTAAGTTTAATTGATTTCATTTTTTACAGATTACCAAATAGTTAAATCAATGACAGTTATAATTTTCACAATTGAGAATTTCACAAGACTGATGCAAATATCCCGCCTCACGACTTGCTTTATTATTACCATTTAAATGTAAGCAGTAGGGAGTAAGTTAATACAGTTAGAGTAAGCAGTGTAATGGCTTGAGCATACTTGTAATGAAAACATATTTGAGAACCCCTATATTTTTATGGTCACTTTATTAACATGGGAGAGTACAAGAAATGCTCAAGCTATTCGTGTTTTAATTTCATTACTTAAAATCAAAATGCATGAAAGATGTCAACTAACCAATTTCCCTTACACAAATCAAACCACACTATCATTGTAAATTTTTGAGACAGCAGATACATTATTTATTATTTGAATGTAACAATGCCTTGACTGATTTAGAATAATATTATTAGTGTGCAGTATTACATTAAACATTTTTTATTTTTCTATTTTGGAAAATTATAAGAGCTATATTTTTTTTATAATTTTTAGGACATATTTTTGAGTATAATAAGTTTTATATAATATTAAGTAAGGGGTCACTGGAGGCAGTACTTGAGGCACACTCTATTTTCCAGTGCACTCTTGTACATAACACTCCAAAGACAATTTTAAAAACATAGGACTTCATAGGAGCATATTCATTAGATGTGTTTTGTATATTTCTAAAGACAACCTTTATCTATGGGACTATCTGTTCCATGACATTAGACCTAAGCAACTCTTGAAAGTGCAATGACCATTGGCTTAGCCTGGAGCATGTTAAGGATTTTAAATTTTTTGTTGATTTATTAAACTCAAAATATTTATTCTTGAAGTGTTATACACTGAATATTATCACTAATATCTATAGGATTATTCTTGCAGGTCCTATTACATTTACAAAACAGATTAAAAGAAAATTACTTTCATGTACATAATTTACTTCAATTTGAATAAGAAACCATGTTTTACTCACACTTGCTTTTTTGTAGTCTTCAAGATGTAATAGGATCTATATGCTTAAATGTAAAAACTAATTCATATTTGCAATATATGATGTGTATGTTATGAGGCTATGTGGTAAGCCTTATATTGTACTGAAAGATATGTGCATAGTGCTTTATATTTGGCACATGTAAACCAACATTCTAGAAATTTATTTCTATTTTATTTATTACAGTTGTTTATGAATATTTCTAGTTCGAGGCTTTTATGTTCGTATATTTCATATTTAATTTTAGTTGTTGCTATTTACAATTGTTTAATACATAAACTCGTTTATTTTTATGACCTTTAGGTTTATTAAGAGTAGCAAAGTAACCCGTAATATATAATTAAGTTAGAGTATATTGTTCTTATTTGTTACTTACTAATTTTTATAGGATATTCATTTGGTTATTTGAATATTTCAAATAATACACTGTCTGTTACATACCTACCTTATTATGCTTAAATATGAATGAAAAAAAAATAGACGTATCTATTGAATTTTTAAGGTTAATTGTAATGGAGACAATAAATGCCAAATATTCGCTCAATGTAGCGCAATAGAAGTTATAAGTTTGGGTTTGTTTTGGTCTTAAATTGTCGAGTACATTTACATATTTCTATTATCCCTGATACAAATACATCTCATTATTTAATATATTTTATCACGAATATTATATAGGTACATACATGATAAAGTTAAAATAAAATGATTTTTTTAAGTAAATTTTAATCTGATGATTGAAAGTTCTAGTTCTATTATCACCTCTCCTTTGTAAAATATTAAGGGTGCAGTGTGTATACCTATTTTAAAAAATCTAGGCAGCAATGAGCTTAATAATTATATTTGTTTTATTGTACACCATGACCATACATTATTGTAGTAATTGAACAAGGTTTCTTAAAAAAGTAGTATTATCGGTCTTATCGCTAATCATTAATCATTAATTTCTACTAAACCTTATAGACTACAAATCGACATAAAAAGGTTGGTGCACAATACAAACAAATAATACTATCGGAAAAACTGAAATAAATTCGCAACATCAAATTAAATTATTTAAATGTTGTGTACCTGATGGTTTAGTTAACAATTTCTATTGATTTTATGTATTTTTTAATCAAAAATCGATGTTTATATTGCCTTTTTAAACCATAGCTAATATAAGCTACACACAATCCCACCAATATTTTAAATTGTGTTAAGTCTGAGTTTAAAGGAAACCCTTTATTTTGTAAATTTTTAAATCAAAGACTAATTAATTTTGGTCTCATTGATCAACGTAATTAAGAATAGTTATAAAAATGCAAGCAGCTTCTTTTAGTTTGACTTAGTAAGGATTAAGTTTTTCACTGTTCATCACCTGCAGTTAAGTTGATGAAAATGGTGAACTGAATTTTCGCTTTGATTGTGTGTAAGGTCTATTGATAGTTGGTAATTAATTTGAAAAAATTATACCTTCCCCATCAATTTCATGGTACATGCAAAATGCACACATTTTAATGTTAGTAAATTGCCGCTTAACCAGCACCTAGTACGCTAGTACAAAACATTTAAATTTAAAATCTGATTTTATAGCCATTGTTTTATTAACTGAAAGTAAATGAGAACTGAAATGCGACACAAACGATTAAAATCCCTG
This sequence comes from Carterocephalus palaemon, assembly GCA_944567765.1. NCBI lineage: Eukaryota > Metazoa > Arthropoda > Insecta > Lepidoptera > Hesperiidae > Carterocephalus > Carterocephalus palaemon. The sequence continues at coordinate 9,770,931 of OX155641.1, read as the reverse complement.
TATTTATCATTGTGTATTAATTTTAAATGCACTTAGTTTTAAGAAAAAATGTGTTCATATGAATTTAGTTGTTAATACATAGGATACCTATAGTTTATCTCTATAACGGTAGTAGATATATTAGACTGTAAAACAGTGCAATTTCCGCTAGCTTATGTTGGTCGATATAACATGTACCTTACTTACATTTCCACTTGCATAAACGTCAAATTATGGAATATTACCTTAGATGCGATTGTGTGAACAAGCTGCTACCTCTGTTATCTAGAGTTGGTAATCTGAAATTTGAGCGTGGACTCCATTGTGCCACCGCGTAGCTAGCTAGCATCATGGACTATGATACAATGAGAATAGCATACCTAAGCAAAACCGTCACGAATAAACAAGATACTTTCCGTTTTATTAGCGTTTTCATTTTAGAATAACTCAATATATTTAGAAAATAAATTATGCCTCGATTGTTGTATGATGTCGGTATGTATGCGTTTGCAAAAGCTCTCTCACAGGCCCTTTGCCCTGGCTTGCGGAGGATGGGCGGAGCTTCATATTCGTTTGCCTAAATATCCCATAATCATTAAATACGCACGGCACTGTCTCCCCCACAAACAAATCTGGGCTAGATCTAGAGTGTACTCCACCACGCTGCTTCAATTCGCTATCCCTGAATATGGCCATACCATAATACATGCCATAAAGAATGAAGATGAAATAACTTTCGTTCGTAATGAATATACCATGTGCCTATTAATACAGCTCATAACTCACTATATGAATTTCGATAATCTTTCTTATAAAAACTTAATTGTGAATTATGTAGTTCCGAGTATATAGTAGCAGCTTTACAATTTACAAATATTAATATTTACGGCAAGCTGAGAATAGAAGCCTTATTCTAGATAGCCTAGACCTATAGATAATAAATAATAATAAATATCTTGGACATTCTCACACACGGCCACCTGACCCCAAAGTAGGCGCGAGCCTGTGTTATGGGTGTCAGAGACTGATATACATACATAGATATTTTTAAATACATACTTAAATAGTTAATATTGACATCCAGACACAGAACAAATACAAGTGTTCGTCACACGAATATTTGTCCTGAGTGGGATTCAAACCCACGACCTTTGGCGCAACAGACAGGGTCACTCACTACCGATTGCGCCAACGGGCCTGTCAATAATAAATACTAATCGAATCAGACTGTATAGTATTCTTTTTTTTTTAATCGGACTGGTAGTGCCAGATAATTATTAGCGCGTTCTAACAAACGGAAACATTCCCACTTAATAATTTTATCATTATTTTATTTTATTTTTATAAAATAAGGTGCGTAGTAAATCAAAAGCTCGATATTAAGGAATTACTATTACTATATTAGGAAAAAGAGAAGAATTAGGAATACTATATTTTTTTCTTTTTTTATGGATACAAGATAGAAAACGAGCTTGCAGCACCACCCATCCGCTGCCGCCCATGACAACTGACTGACTTTGAACTAGACTCAATTAGGGACTGGGATGGTTAGTCCAATTAGTTGAGAGTTAATTAGTCAGTTTGTTAGTAGGTATGAGAAATGGGGACTATTAGTGATAGTTAGTCCTGTTAGTTGGTGTTAGTAATAGTCCAATTAGTACTTGTTAGTAGGAGTCTCGTTTTAAATCAGTCACAGATGTGTTGCTACCCTTGAGGACTAATATGGTCGCCTCTAAAGATGTGTAATTGGAAACCACACCTTTCCAACTTGACCATAATTGCTTTAAAAACAATTACTACACGGCAGAAATGGTACAAGGTACCGTGGCGGGAGGTGGTAGGTACTGCCCCGGGCGAACTCTATATGGAACCAATTAGGTTTCATATAAAACCTATTTGAAATGGATGGATATCCTTACTTAATATTGAATATTTTAAATGGATTGATAAGCTTGAAATTGAAACGACAAATTTTCAATTATAAAAATTGTATTTACTATTATTTATTAATGCAATGTAATTATATAACTACCCGCCCTCTTTTAGCTGCAGATTTAACAACCTTCGTCTTCTTCTCTTTCTTCTTTTTCATAATGTTCTCTTTTCTTTTCTTTTGTCTATCTTCTTTCTTTTGTTGAACATTTTGTATTCTGCTATCCCATTGCTTCTTGCTTACCTTTTTCTTTTGTTCCTGAAATAATTATAAAACTATATAAAACAATGTGACTGACAAAGTTCTAAAAAAAATCTGGTCTAATTTACCATGGAAATATGATTTTTGGGCTAATAGTTGCAATATTTATAATGGTACTTTGTGTATGTTGTATATCAACAAAACAATATACTTCAAAATTTAATTCGTATTTGAAATACATATAAGTAGTTTTGTTGACAAAATACACAAAAAGAGAAATCACAGATGTAAAACTCTCCTGTTTTTTTTTAAGAACCTCAGGGAATGTTATTATCTTATATTATAGCCAAGTAAAAAGTCCAGTTGTGTAAGGTCACAAGTACAGTTTACAAGACAGTAACACTGAAAAATGATTGCTTGTAACAAGCTCAGTTAGTGCGGAACATTGAATTTGTTATCTGTTTTGTAAAACTTTGTACTCCTCTATTAAAAAAATGTGCAGACAACAAGTACGAGAATAAATATATTTTATGTATGAAAAGTATATTACTTAATTAAAACATTTTAAATGTAAAACTAATGCTGTTTTAGAGTTCATGAAGTGCCTTTTTTGTTAGATGCATTGAACTTAATAGAAGTCAGATGTTACAAAATTATGATCAAATATTGATTATATTTACTTGTTTCTTGATGGACTTTTTCAAAAGTATAGGATCATCTTTAATTTTCTGTCCTTCTGCCTTCTGTAAAGTATTCTTCCAGAGGATTTTCTCCTTCATTTCCTTCACTTTTTCCGCATCCCCCGTTTCTGCAAGCTGTTGGAACTTTTCTTCTTGTTGCTTGATATTTTCCAGAATTTTCTTTGGATCCTTGCGCTCTTTAGGTTTTTTGTCTGAAATTTTGTGGTGTAAACTGTATTTTCTTACCAATTAAGGCATCACATATCAGTGTGACAGTACAACCAGGACAAGCAGGAGAATAGAGAAGCAAAGTCAACTAAAAAAGGATTCAAACCGGGATTTGTGACAGTCAGATTCACTAACCACTGTCACAAAGTCGATAACGGTCGACAGTTTGTATTTACGTAGTGACAACTTGATATTGCTCTTATTAGAAATATTTCACATGTATAAATTAAAAATCAAGATATTTTCCATCCTACAATAGTGAAAATCGAATGCCATTCATATTATTGTAGTAAGTAGTTCATTGAAAGAAACATAGAAGCAAATTTGTTCAAACAATTGCTGTTTTTTCTACAGCAAACATCAAATATAGACATAACGCTACGAAACACTGTAAGATAGTGAGTTAACTTGGTGGCAAATGTTATAATTACGAATATTATATATATCTCGCATCAAAGGCTTCTTTCTCTTTTAAGCAAACCTTTGTAACTTGTAGTTTCTGCAATAAAGGCTTTATTATATATTTATTATAAAACTCCTGTCAACATAGAAATTAAGCACCCAATATTTTTGGTTATAAACTAGGCAGTTGCTCTATCTCTAACAACCCATCGTAAAAAGCCACCATGCCAGGCCATTACCAGGCACATTTTTATACCTCTACAGTTTGGGTTTGTCATTTTTGGTATGTTAGAAAGAGTTCAACTGGGCAAGTGTGATGTGATGTGTGAGGATAGCTATCAAAAGCTATCAGCTGCTGCGAGTTCCACAAGGTTTAAAAGAATTTTTGTAATTGTAAGACAAGCCAGGGCTTTTTGATTCAATGACTACTCTGCTTCTGTCACATATTTTTTAAAAGCTTAGCTAAGCTACAATCACTTAGTGGGCACTGCTAGGCCTCTTTTCATAACAGAGAAGGCCCAAAAAATGTATTCAATTGCAAACAAAATGAAGTTGGTACTGACCTTGTTTACCAACTTTAGCAAAATCAAATTTTGAAAACACAAGTTTGCCATCAGTATTATAAATAGGCTTTGCCATAGAAACTTTTGGCTTCTTAAAATTCTCGTTTAGGTCATTTTCAATTTTAACAACTTTAATGCTACTTTTATTTATTTGGTCCCTTTCTCTTTTTTTAATTTTTTTGCTAAGTTTACTGGATATACTCTTCTTAGCCAGTTTACTTTTTAAGTTAAAGTTATTTTGTGATTTGATCTTCATAAGTTTTTCTTCGAGTTCCAGAATGCTGCGGGCTCGTTTAGGTAACTCTTTTTGCTCCTGGTCTTTATTATTACTTGTCATTTCAAAATCCTGATTTTCATCATCTGAAAAAATCAATAATCGTATGTAGTATATTGAAAATCATTTCTCTATCAGAAAATGGTACAACAAAATAGTACAACACATTAGAAGCAACTCATATTAGATTTTAAAACAACTTACCTTTTCTGTGTAAGGGTAGAGACTTCACGGAGAAAATATTCTTCAAAAAGTTAATTTCAGTAAGTAGTTCTTTTTTGATTTTTTTAATTTTAATAGGCCTCTTGTTAATGACCATTTTATTGCAGCTTACCAAAAGATTTTATTTTATAGCTCAAAGGGACAAATTTATTCAAATCTTAACGAATTTGAAAAGATCTAGTTCTCCAGTGAAATATTTCAGTTAAATAAAATGTACTCTGCGGTGAAATAATAGCAAAGGTTATTTATTTTTTGTTTCAATTCCACGCGCAATTTCACCTACCAGAGTAAATGTACGTAACGTACTCTGTGCTGTGACCATGACCAGAGTTAGTAGATTAGATATATAAAATGGACTCTGTGGTAGAGTTACCACGCTTTACATCACAACGCAAACCACAGAACAAATATACTCACAAGCAACTAGCTAGTAGCAGTGTTGCCAACAAGATTTTTAAAAATCCGCCAAGTTAGTTGTGTATTTCCGTCAAAAATCCGTTAAATTTTTTATCTGCCAATAAATAACAACCGTTAAATTTCTAAACGTCTATATTAACAGGTTCTTTACAATTTAAATTAAAAATACCATACGTACTTACAACCATTTATATTAACTTATCCCTACTTGTCCTATACTATGTCTGTTTGTCCGTCTATATTATAAAAAAAATAGAAACCTATTTAATTAGCCTTGATTTTTGTAAAAATTAAAAATCTATAATATCGTCGTCACTTTCAGCATCATGCTCTGTTTCCATTGCAGAAATGGCAGAAATCGATGGCTTTGCAATGTTCCAACCATGCATAATACAGCATGAGGCAAAATATAACAGTTTTTACCATTACGTTCTGAGCGGATATTCAAAATTGCACTAACCATATTTTCCTTCATTCTGTTTCTCAGTTTTGATTTCACTCCATTCCTAACACTGAAATTTTAATCACTTTCCACTTCAGCATTTGAATATGGCAAAATTAAAACTGAAAAAGCACAATAATCACAAAATAGTCTTTGAAAGGGTTATTGCCAGTCGCATCATTGTTCTCTTTCACCTCTTACTATTACTGACATTTTTGGATAAAAATATGTAGTTTTTTTTCCTTTAAATATCCCGTCAACCGTTAGAAAGTTTTTTTCCCGTTCTCAACGTACCCAAATCCGTTAGATATGACGGGAAATCCGTTAAGTTGGCAACGCTGGCTAGTAGTACGTAGTATCCCATAATAGTTTGTTCTAGTTAGTAAGTTAGTTAGTTAGTTAAAAAATTACAACGTTTTGTTTCACAGTAAAGTGTAAATGTACACAGTTTTTTTATAGCACACTGTTTAACTATGTTTGTTAAACATTTTTATTTAAATAAACTTACTAGTACATATAACAATAGATATAATACTAGAATAGAGTAATGATACATCTATGCATATAACAGAATTATTCATACATTTGAATAAGATTTTTGTTTGGTTTAATTATTAATCACATTGCCATCTCTTGACATAAAATATAAATAATTAATGTTTACTTACATGTACTAGATGACACTACTTTCCATACATAGTAGCGGTATTTCAAGTTGCCTCCCTCTGGTGTTTTTAACACAGATTAATATAATATTAGGTATAAAACAAAAAGTTTAATGATGTAAAATGTATGTACTCTGTGATCACGCTGATATATAGATCACAGACTAGGTAGAGATACTACGATATAGATTGACACACGAATGAAGTAGAGATACTAAGCATGGTATGATTGACAGATGACCAAAAATATTATGTATGTATAGATGTTTTATTTTAAATCTGCATTATTCACATCACTAGCTTATTAAGATAGCGCGATATTATACATATTCTATTGAGTGCATAGTTCCTCTTATAAAAAAGTGTACACAAGCGGTGACAGCCCAGTGGCTATCGAACTCGCCTCTCACTCGAGTGGTCCGGGTTCAAACCCCAGTGATACGCACCAATGACTTTAGTTATGTGCGATTTAAAATGTCACTCGCTATAACGGTGAAGGACACATCGTGAGGAAACCTACATGCCTGAGAGTTCATCATAACGTTCTCGAAGGTATGTTAAGTCTGTCAATCCGCACTTGGCCAGCGTGGTGGACTAAGGCCTAATCCCTCCCATTCTGCGAGGAGACCCGAGCCTAACAGTGGGACAAAGAAAGGGTTGTGACGACGACACTAGAAAATCACAGCCGAATACAAAAATGATACCTTGATTTCATTAGTTGTAGAGCTTAGAGTTGGTATCCATAGTAATCCATACTAATATTATAGATGTGAAAGTGTGTTTGTTTGTTTGTTTGTCCGGCTTTCACGTCGCAACGAAGCTATTACATGGTATGGTTTTTGTGTGTGGAGATAGTGAGGAGGGTGGAGAGTGACGTAGGCTACTTTTTACCGCGGTAAAACATCCCCATGGGAAGATATCGATGTTTTGTTATTTGCTAGATATTTAGTTCCGGATGTTGTTAATAGATGGCGTTAGTACAATTTAGTTAAGTAATTTTTTTTTTTGACCACGCGGGCGGAGCCGCGGGCAAAAGCTAGTCTCAAATAAGCTGGTAATTTTTATGTATGTTTGAATGTATTAAGAATAAATTTACCATGTTAGTCATAATTATCTGTGCAAGTTAACGTATTAGAAATACATAGAAATATAATTACTTTAAAATTAACCTAAAACTAAAAAACTTTAAAAAATATAAAATAATAATATATTAAGTACAATTAAGATCGTCGAACAACTTGAGTTTGATCTCTAGGCAACTCCAGGTCCGGCAACATTGAGATTTTCTTACTTAAAATTCCCAAATTCAAGTGTAGATCTGTATCGGTGTTATGGGCTCGCCACATTTGGCTTTAACATTACGGGTGAAGTGGGTTGGGTACACAGAACATAATACTCCTAGCGGGTTGGGTATTTAACCACCTATTATCTACCTTTTTTTTCTTGGAATTTGTGTTGCAGCAGGCACGCAAAGAGTATATAAACACTACGTTCAGGCACGTAGCAGTGGTTATAGCCCAGAGGCCATAGCGAACCTTGTGACTTGTGACAAACTCTGACTCTTATGAGCCTTGCAAACTTAACACTAAACACAACATTATTTTACCTTACTACAAAAGGTACGTGGGCAGCTTCAGAGCCTTCAGTTCGCGTTAATAAAGGTGGACCTGCCTTTTCCTCGTAGTTTATTATTTCCATAATTAATCTACCATGTTAGTCATAATTATCTGTGCAAGTATATGTCAAGATTGTCAAGCAATATCAAATAAATGCAGTTTCGTGCGGAATGGAACCGATAGAACTTTAAAAACACACTTTATTCCATTGTAATATATGTTTGCAGTGCTGCTAGATTTACAAAAAACTGAAATTCTTAGATAGTTTAGGATCAATAAGTGTGACGAGAGACACAATGGCTCAGCAAGATATTTCTTGTGGACTAGAATATATTACCACGCCTGATTTGCAATCTTGTTTAACCGAAGCATTACGATGTAATTACTCCTTTATTGTAAGTCCAGTAATTCATCCGCGGTTCCGTAGACACCACATTTGTAATAACAGTTCTGTAGGGGGATTTACACGGTCTGACATGATATTGTCCCCCCAAGATTGGACAAGCAGAATTGTTGCCAAAGTATCTCCATATTTGAATGTTGATTCTCAATCACCGGTAGTTCGTCAAAGACACGAGGATTGTTTAAATGAAGAACTCTTGTACTGCCGTGGTCTCGGTGTTCCTGCTATCATGATATCGTTGCACTCCCGTGAAACACATAACCTTTCGAGATTACTTCTCTCTTATTTTGAAACGAGGTTAGTCGTTTACCGGTTTTCTTTAATCATTTAACATTCAAGTATACTTTATAATCAATTATATATGTTAAAAATGTTTTAGTCACCACCTCTCCCTGGTGTGGGCTTGTGTACCAATGGTATGCCCCAGAACAGTGCGACAGGCGACAGAGGACAGTAATGACAACGAGGATGCATTTAATGAGACCTGGCAGTGGTGGTCCAAATTTCATGAGCGTATGAATTGGGATAAGCGGGTTGGAGTTGTACTTGAGGTGTCTGCAGATCTTCCCTCTAATGAGACACTCAAGAGATGGCTCGGTGAACCTATTAAGGCTATTGTTATTCCAACACATGTGTTTCATAACAATAAAAAAGGGTGAGACTTTATTTGATAAATAAATTAGATCATAGTGATTTTTTTATCAACGAAGACATTTTATTATAAGTTAATGTGAATTTAATAGATTAACCAAGTCATTAATAGACATTTCCCTTCCTATTGATAGATTTTGCTACTATTTAGATATAATTATTTGATATATCAAAAATCTGTTCCTAGTAGTATAATAAATAAATAGATAGGTAATATGGAAAGGCTATAAATCAAATCTTACAGAGAATTAACCCTTTTAATCTCATTCATATTATTATGTCACTACAAGTGTTGCCCGTCCGAACTCGGCCGATAGCGAGAGAGCGATAGAGGTTAAAAAGTAAGACACAATCAAACAGTTATATTGTTGCAATTGTTGGATAAAAATAGAAGAGGCTTACAGATTGCCTATTCATTTTTGTTGAATAATAATAAGCAGTAGCAACAAAATCAGTAGTAGCCAAGAAGTTGTTAACAATCAAACTAAATATAATAGTCAAAATTAGCATTTGCATTTGTAGCTCTTCAATTTACAGATATCCTGTTCTGTCCCGAGCTCACCAGCAGTTTGTTGTCAGCATGGTGGAACATGATGCCCAAGTCATAATTGGTGGAGCGAGAAGGTCTAACATTGAATATTATGTTCAGTACATGTACAGGCTCTGGAAAAGAAAGCCCCAAATAGCTGATGATCCAATGCTATGCTATGCTAAAGGGTGATTTTATTTTTTATAATCAAATATTTACAGGTGCTGCCATGGTCTTCATACCTTCTAACCTACCTTCCAAACTTACCAATCAAGGTTAATTTTAACACCTGCTAACTGGACTGATCATTCCAGTCCCTACATAAGTCTGGTACAGTCTGTCACAGTTTTTATGGGCAACAGTGGATTGGTAGTGCTGCACGCTACTGAGACCAAGCAAGAGAACTATATCAATTGGCTTAAGATATCCAATCAATATATTAAGTATATTAATCTTTTTTATATTTCAGGTGGGAAGACTACTTGCAAACACCACTTCAACCGTTGGCTGACAACTTGGATACACACACCTATAATGTATTTGAGAAAGACCCTGTCAAATACAACCAGTATCAAAAAGCAATTGTGCTAGCATTAACGGATTTGAAAAAAAAACGTGGAGTAAGCATTGAAGAAAATGTACGTAAATTTTTAAACTAATATTATAAATGGGAAAGTGTGTTTGTTTGTTTGTTTGTCCGGCTTTCACGTCGCAACAAAGCTATTATATGATATGGTTTTTGTGTGTGGCGATAGTGAGGAGGGTGGAGAGTGACATAGGCTACTTTTTACCCCGGTAAAACATTCCCATGGGATGATATCGATGTTTTGTTATTTGCTAGATATTTAGTTCCGGATGTTGTTAATAGATGGCGTTAGTAAAGTATCTTTTAATCGTGGAACTGTTACTATTCATCCACCACAAATGTGTCATGTATGATAAACAACTCATTGTTAATTCCCTTTGACCACGCGGGCGGAGCCGCGGGCAAAAGCTAGTTTTTAAATATAAGATGATAATCCTTATCCTTACTTCCTTACTAATATATTATAGGAGGGCTGTTACATTTCGGAGCTTTGCAAATTTTGGTATTTTAAGCGGGCAACATGCTCCGACCCAAATTTTTTATACATACATTTAAACATTCTAAATGTACACTAACTATGCGTATTTCTGGTGACTATTTTGATAGATAGATACATGGATGACTTGCATTATTTAAACGGATGGTTCATTTATTGAACTAGGAATTTTATTTTCAGGTCCCTTCTAAAATTGATGCAGAGTTAAAGTACAAAGATATGGAGAAAGAAGTAAAAGGAAATGATTTTGAGAACAATTTCAATTGCAGAAGTAATGATGCACAAATAAAAGTAGAAGAGCAGATTCCTGAGGATAATGTAGAGCCAATAACTGTTATGGTGTTAGGAGCAGGGAGGGGCCCACTTGTTAGAGCCACATTGAATGCTGCCAATATAACTAAAACAAAAGTTAAGGTCTGTGATTTCATACACATTTTAACTGTAAGGGTCAGCGCTGACGGAGAGGCTGCGAAGGGACTTATTCAATAACTGAACCTATGGCCATACATCAGACAAATTCAAGCTATGAGCGACAAGTTAGAAAACCCAATAGTTGTTTCTTTTTTCGTGTGTTTTTTTTTCCGATAGATTTTTCACCTGTTCTCCTGAACAAGGGCAGGAGATCAGCTAAATGAACTCCCGATTCTGTTCTATACTTTGGTCACTGGTAAATTTCCTACAGGTGGTAGCAGTTGAAAAAAATCCATGTGCAGTGGTAGTGCTGGCTGCACAAGTGCGCGAGGTCTGGCGCGACTGCGACGTGGTTGTCATTCCGGGGGACATGAGACATGTCAATATATCCCCTAAAGCAGATATCATTGTTTCTGAACTATTGGGTATGTAATTTTAAATATGTACATTAAAATTTAAAATAATAAATCCTAATAGTCCAGTCATTTGGTATTTTTATCTGGAAAGTTTTCCGGAGTTTTGAAAATTGGCAATTTTATAGATTTTGACGTGCTCGTACCGAATTTCAACTTTGCCGGTCGCGCCACCATATTGGTGTAAAAAAAAATAGTTTTATAACTCTTCCGACGCATTTTACAGGAAAAATATGTCTATACAAAATAATTGTAGAGTAAATTTCCTACAATTTATGTCATAAACTTTATTTTCCTAAAATCAATAGTTTCGGCGTACGAGCGCCGTAAAGTGTAATGTGGAAATACTCATTTCTACACCACCATGAGGTAGAGAAAGCGGCGCTACCGTGCTCACCCAGTCACAATTGTTATCGTAAGATAACAGTCGTTAAGCAATTTTAGAGGCCTTCCGGAAGCCGATAATCTTGGGGCAAGACCTGAATTGGGGACATACCATTAACAACGCCAGAAACTTGTTTGGTCTAACGTCAATTTCTGGAAATCCCACAATGACGTCATCATTCCTTAATCAGCTCAAATAACGTATTCTCCATAAAGTACTAATATATTCAATGTTTACAGGATCATGGGGTGACAATGAATTGTCGCCAGAATGTCTGGATGGCGCTGCTGGGCTCTTAAAGCCAGAAGGAATTTCTATTCCTTGTGAATACAGCTCATATGTGACACCTATCTCCTCGCCTCGCCTCTGGGCAGCCGCCAAAATAGCGACCGCTGGTAACACGAATTCAAAAGACAAGAATCTCGAAACACTTTGGGTTGTGTACATGCAAAATAAGCATGACATAGCTGGAACAAAGGTATGACATTTATATTTATGTACTAAAAATACGATTAAATTGTACTAGAGGACGCCTGCAGCTTAACTCTTGTGGAAGAATATATTGCTGCGGTTAGGTTTTTGCTGCCTTTCGAGCCAGAGACATACTCAACAATTTCTACCCAGTGACACCCTCAGGACCTACCTTATTTTGAAGGTAATAAAATAGGTTCACGTTATGCCTGGTCAATTATTAATCATGTTTAGACTGGAAATTCAAAAACGCTGAATTATCTTGGGGTTTACATTATAAAGTGCCATAAATTCCAAATCTAGTTACAAATTCATAAATTGTTCGCTCATTTACTCTTTCTCTAATCGCTCATGTACTTTTAATCTTTTACATTTTTACATTCTATTGTTAAATTAGTATACATTATATGTAAAACTAGAATGAGCCTTAACCTTTGAATTCTATAAAGATTTTTTGTGGCAAATTTGAATTCGGTTGAGATATCTATACAGCTTATATTCCTGTAGACCAAATCCGTCGCAAGTGTCGCAACGGGTATTTACGTGATGCCTCGACCAACAAAGTTTTCAAAAAACATTTCTAAGTTCTAACTCCTAAATAAAATGCCCCTGAAATGCAAGGAAATTAACAATGTACAGAAGGAAATCCTCATCAAGAATTCAATAGGAAAAACTAAAACCAGGTCATAGAAATTGATAGGCTCCTGTGTAATTTTCTCTAACAAGGACTCCTATATTTACAGCTTTGTCAGTGATAGTTTTCCTAGTGATTTTACACTTCTGGGAATCAACTGTCAAAATTACTTGATCAAGTTACACAATTGAATACCAGATCTTGGGAAACCTGTTTCTAACATTGTTTTAAGGATTGTGGATATTGTCTGAATAAAATCAGTTTGTCCTTATTTACATTTACTGCAGATCTAAGCTAATAAAATCGAGATTTAATGATAATATATTTTTACTATGGTTTAATATTTTGAAATCCCTAATAAAAAAAGTTTGTGGGCAAATTATAATCCAGTTACCTATTTTATTATTACACCTACCACAATATTGACAGGCCCGTTGGCGCAATCGGTAGTGACCCTGTCTGTTGCGCCAAAGGTCGTGGGTTCGAATCCCACTCAGGACAAATATTCGTGTGACGAACACTTGTATTTGTTCTGTGTCTGGATGTCAATATTATCTATTTAAGTATGTATTTAAAAATATCTATGTATGTATATCAGTCTCTGACACCCATAACACAGGCTCGCGCCTACTTTGGGGTCAGATGGCCGTGTGTGAGAATGTCCAAGATATTTATTATTATTTCAGCGTGTATTCACATTTACCCACCCTGCAAGCGGAATAAAAAATGTTGATGGAGAGAGACTATTCGATTACAGAGGGTTGCCACTGACAGACAACCGCAGATCTGAAACTCTCAGTTGGAAAGTAGACCAAGATAATGTTATGCATGGTTTTGGTGGTTATTTTGATTGCCATTTGTATGGTGGAGAGTCAATCAGCATAGTTCCATCAACACATAGTGCAGGAATGATTTCTTGGTTCCCAGTTTTTATTCCAATAAAGGTATGTTTTGTTAATCAATAGGCTCTCGTTGAGTTTTGAAGCACTTTTATTGATCATAAAAAAGAAAGTGAATAATTTAAATCTGGTTATTCCTTGTTGCAGACTCCACTAAGAGTTCAAAAAGGCGATACTATAACAGCTACTTTTTGGCGCTGTGTGGATTCTCGTAGAGTTTGGTATGAATGGGTAGTTGAAGTAAATAATTGCACTACCCCACTTCACAACCCTAATGGGCGCAGCTCTGAAATGTTACTATAGCTATAGTTTAGTTAAAAAATTTATGTTTTGTCATCCAGTTAGGATGACAAAACATAATATTACAAATAACCACTTTTTAATGTTTAAAAAAAAGTTCTGGCAGGAAGGTAGAAAATACAATCATGGTTTAATATGAATAATATTTTGTTTTCTTCAAAATCATACCAGACTGCATTCATGACCACAGTATATACAAATACATTTTTGGTAATGCATTTAATATCACTAGTTGCAAAAGTTGATGTTCTTAAAATAAAGCTTTTATAGCTATTTTTCTTTTTTCTCATTATATCTATCGCTGCAACCCATAGACATCCCACACCTAGGCACGGGTCTCCCCCACAACTGCCGCGGGAGGTCTAGAGCATAATCTAATACGCTTCTCCAATGCGGATTGGTAGAGGGGTTAGTGGCCAACCCAGTGTCGAATGTTCTCGAGCCGCCCGAAGGTCTTCGACAAGGCTTAACGACTATTTCCAGCGTTGAAAACATTTGCAAAATAATTCCCATTATCATTCAATTTGATGTGTAGAGGTTTATGTCATCACAGTGACATTACGGAATATGAAATTAATAGACCAATTCCAAGTGCCATAGTGGAATTAGCATGCTGTAAGTAAATTCAAGAAACCAAATCATAGTGTACATTATTAAATGCTTAAAAGTATGATAAAATTATACACAATAAATAAAACTTTGAATAAACAGAACACTGTACTTAAAGCATTGCTTTATTATCTAACTAGTTTTTCAATTTATAAAAGTTATAAATATAGTCAATCAATGTACTTTAATCACACTCTTTGGGTATGAAATACTACTATTTTGACTTAATTGTTAAGCTCTTTTAACACTTTTTTTGTCAAGTCTTACAATATTCATCTCTCTGTGGAAGTCATCTATATCTTGTTCCCATCTCTTTTCAAAATATATTCCTGTAAAAAAAGAGTTTCAGGTTTTAATATCAAATAATTGCATAAGCTATTTCCCACACATATGGCAGGTAACACGAACATAGATATATAATGACCTAATACTATAAAAATACAATCATAAATTGAAGTGTAATTTGTGCACAATGTAGAACCTGGCTTAGCAGTAAAAAACTAAATTTAACACCAGATGTCTTGCACACACAAATATTAAACCTAGAATGTGGTATTTTAGTAAATGGGATCAACCACAAATACTTAAATACACTAGGTCTCTAGTCTTTGATCATAGAACACGAAATACTTGAGACCAGAACTAATGTTCCTATTCAAATTGGATGCCATTGATATATATATATCTTTAGCTTTACCATAAGTCTAATTATACGTGTCATATGAGTAAGGTCATATATATTTTTATGGATATTAGATATAAGACAACTGTGACAGAATTTTAATTTGACTCAAATAGGGCCTGGGATGTTATGTTAGGGTTACATAGGGTTTTAATAAAAAAAATAAGTAGGCATGGTGACTGGTAGATTACAATTGCTCTAAAAACAAACAGTTAAAATGTTACTAGGTATTGTTGCAGGCAGTGTAACTGTCACTAAGGAACAAAATTAAAATAAACTAGTAAATAAATTATATAACATTTTTACAATTCTTTCATATTTATACCTTGCATAAACTTAGCATTACGCCCAGTCCTAGTAGCCCATGGTAGGTAATATTTAAGATATAATTGCCGATGCTTAGGTTTTAGCCTTGCAGCACCCCATATGCCTCCTCCAATGCACATTGGAAGTGTTGTTTGAATACCTTCAACCCATTTAACTGTTACCTGAAAAAATATGTATTAAAATTGTAAAATAACAAACTGAAGACAAGTAACTAAAATATTTGGCATCAAGCAACAAATATTGGCTAAAGAAAATCAAGTAGCAAGGTAAATACAGTGGAATCTCAATTACTCTGTCAAGGGGAATGCAAAAGAAAATCGAGTTAATGAGTTTTAAACTTAACAAGAACATATGATTTAACTGCTGAATTCTATATACATATATATTTCGATTTGTAGTCAAATTTGAATAACATTTCAATTTAAGTTTTATAGTAGGTATTTATATACATATTTTTTACAACATGATTAACAGTAAAATAAATACTTTTGACAAGTAACAAACATAGGATTCACAGCTGTGTTACTTAGAAAGTTTAATGAATGTATATTCATTCATTGCACATGTACAAAACAAAAACAATAGATTAGAAGCTGCAAACTGGAACATATTTCAAACATGAATTTATTTATTAACACTAGAAGGGCCGTGCTTCATACTATACCTTCAAAGACCGCAGCCGTCAATTTGACGGCATTAGAGATTCAGTCAGAATAATCATGAAATTAATGCGTATTTTGCTTTAAAATAAAATAAAAACAGTATAAATTCATGTTTTACTTATAATAAACAATTTTAGTACTTAAACTGAGTAACATGTGCATCTTTCATACATTTTCCACAAACAGCTTTTTTACAGATTGTGCAGTTTTCACACGTTCTATTTTTTTTACAATTATGATTTATTTGACATTCTCGCCTCTTACTTATCATTTGTAGTACATCGTTCAATTGTTTCGGAATTACTTTCTTATCTTTGGGCCGCAGCTGAAATAGATTTTTTTTCACATACTCTGCACGTACGTAGATCGCTCACTAGTTGAAGGATAAAATCATGCCGAGATATATTTATTCCTGTTACTTTTCGGTACAGAATCCACGTGTTTATAGCTGCTAAATCTAGTAGGTATATTGTAAAAAACGTGAATGGGCCATCTTCGACTTCCAGCTCTTACGGTGTACCTACTACTTGCGTGCCAGTTGATCGATGATCCACACCTAATTTTGTTTCATTATAAAATTCAACTGTCTAAGGCAGCTTGTTTTATCAATACCTATGCTCACGTTGCGGTGCAGGGTACTCAAATAATTACATTTTTTCCTAGTTTTCCTTGATAGACAGTAAAGTCTCTGTTTTCATTATGAACGTTTCATATATCGTAGTACGAATAGCTCTACAAATTGGCGGTACTTCTCGTCTTGCGAGCCGCATTGTTCCAACATTACTAGTCTTTTCGACCATTCCATTTTTAGCCAATATTAGAGACATGGAAAAGTTGACAGTGGTAATGTTTCGCCCTTTTTTGAAATAGGGTTGTACCAATTTCAAAACCACATAATCGGGTAACGAAATATCACTGGAACGGTTCATGTCTTTTCCTAGATACGGAAATCCTCCACATAGGTACTTACTCTCGACATCTACTAGCAGGTAAAACTTATGCCACATTTATCGGGTTTATTTGCAATATATTGTAAAAACGGACAGCGAGTTTTTGATGGAAATAACTGCCTTCACCTTCATATGCCGTCACTTTGACGGTGTGCGGTCTTAGTAGGTATTTGTAAACGAATCTCATATACTACATATAATTTAATAGGTTTTTATATAGATTTAGGCTATTAATAACAAATTAGGAAATGTCATAAAATATGAAAAGAAACAAAAACATAGTTTGTAAAATATTCAAGAATGAAATCGCCGTGCCGTCAAATTGACGGCCTTGGTCTTTCTAGTGTTAATATTGCTATTTTTTCAGGCAATTTTAAGTAAGAAGTCATTGCATTTTACTAACTACAACTTATGTAGTCTCCTTATTGAAATTCGAGTTATAGAATATAAATATGTACATATTGTCAATACTTTGTAGTAAAATAACATTTTGTATAAGTTACAAAGTTTAAATAATTTGAGAGATTCCAATGTACTTCTATTGCTATCCAAAAGACCTGAGCAAAGGTGTATAAAATTTATTGTTCTTCATAAATGCAACAATTTTTTCCTAGTTTCTTGGGTCGATTTTTGTATGTTCAAGTAGTTCAAATGTAAATGTAATTAATCTGCATAATATAATACAAAAGATGTTACTTCTTACTTCACCCAACATTGTAGTCCTCATAAATAATGCTGCGTGAATCAAATCATGTACTTCCCTATAACGCTGCATAACGTAAGCCAGACTTGGATCAGATATAAATTGTACTGGTAGTCTAGAATCTGCCGTTATGTTATTTTCTTCCATGAAATCTGCGTACACTCGACCTAGTGTATTTTCTGGTAAATTTGACAGATACTTAAAACATACGGTTTCAGAATTTATACGGGGCATCTCTTTTAATATTTCTGCACCTTCGGTCGTCTCGAGCATTTTTTCACGCATATACATCGTGGATTTTTCGCCTGTTACCTCTCCCAAACAAGCTATCATGTCACCCCGATATGGATTTAACAACGAAACTGCGGCTGATCCTATTGATAGCAAAGTCTTCTGGAATTTATTTGTAGGAATGAAATTTCTGTTCAATTCCTCTAAAAAGTTCGTGGGTTTCGGAGGAACATAACAAAGTTTTCTCACAATAATATATGGCCGCATATTTATTATATGTAGTTCGAATTAGTTAAAATTTGTTTTCTTTCGCACTTTAACACTAAAATCACAGATTGTAAACAATACAAATTTGACAATTTATTAATCTAGCTAATTTTTTTTTTTTTGTTGAGATTATAAGTCATGGTATTTACAACCTTGAGCTAGCACAATACACCACAGAACACTAATACTGATATACACCTATTGGGGCCCCCATACGGTACGATTGATCTGACATTAGTTTGTGCATTATTGACATAACATGTAGTGATGTAGCAGTAGCACAGCTAGGGTTGCCAGATGTGTTGGAAAAAAAACCGGACATTTTTTTAATTTTTACTAGTGATAAAATCTTTGGAAAATGTATATAACCTATACTCTACTAAATTTCTTTCTAATAAATCACAATCAAAGGTTAATAATTTAACAGTTTATCTACTTTTTTGCATTCGACGACACTGCTTTTAATAAAAAATCTAAAATCGGCTTTCATATTGTCATTCATAGTACTTAAATCAAAGTGTGAGTTTTGACTAATTAGGCTTACTAGCCTAGTTTCCCTGTACTTCAGACCTGTCCGGTACCTGTCGATCGGTGTCGGCTGAAGTGCTAGTGTTCTTTATTAGACGAATTATCTTGAAAACCGGATAATCTTTAGTCCGTTTTTCCAATATTTCCTTGACCGGACAGACGTGACGAAAACCGTACTGTCCGGTCGAAAACCGGACAACTGGCAACTCTAAGGTCTAAGCACAGCCCTGAATGAAACTGACAGCTGCTGATTATCTGATTATTTTATTTGGTTGTTCACTCACACTGAACATAAATAAAATACGTTTATTACGTTCTTCAACAATATTCTACAGTAATTTAATTTCATTAAATTGTATGTAAAACCCACCATAAGTTGACTCACAGTCACACCTCGGTTGAATATAAAAAATTCAAATGGAAATAGTTGAGGAGCAAAATCCTTTACAAATATCAAGTAATCCCGGTATAACACAAAATAAAACTACTGAACTGCATTCAAATAGCGCTGGAAGACCCAGGAAAAAGTTTGAAGTCAAATTTGCTCCACAGCCAAAGTCCATAATATCACAGTTACTGCAAAAAAGAAGAATAGAATGGGAAAATAAAAAAAACGGAAGAGTTGAGATTGAGTCTATCGTGGAAACGTGTGACATCCCTAAGTATGTGTTTATTTCTAACTTCCAACATTAACAACTTGTACTACTCATACTTTCTCAGAAATCAATATTCATATAGGTATTCTTCCAGTGTATATTGAAAGTTAATGTAAACAGAATCTGGACCCAGCTAAGGAGCTGGGTCCAGATTCTGTTTTGTCTGCTGGGAACAAAAAGGTTTGTTTGTTCTTCAAAACAAAACAAACATTTTAATTGCAGAATCAATAATGATCAAGAATCCAAGAAACATTCCAAGAGTAAAGGGCTGAAGAACTATCATTGTGATCATTCATCGTGTACTTATTCTACAACATCTTCATCAAATATGATAAAACACAAAAGAAGGCACACCTCAGAGAAACCTTACATATTGTGTGATCAGTGCCCTTTTAGGACTAATTTTATTAATTCATTGACAGTTCACAAAAGAATTCACACTGGTGAACGGCCATTTATTTGTGAACATTGTTGTTATCGTTGTAACAGCAGTTCCAACCTTAAGAAACATCACAGACAAAAGCATTTAGAGATCACATAAATGGTATAAGTAATTTTGTATGTAACAACAAAAGCTATCAACTAAAAAGTAAAATAAGGTAGTACTGAATAATATTTATTTAGATAAAATGTATAGGTGTGTATATTTTTTAAGAATATAGGCACCTAAAATTGATTTTATACTAGTATTTTAATTTTTAAGCTATTGCATAGATACTATCGCGGGCCTGGGTCTATAGAAATTCCGTTACAAAAAAACCTTACAACTTACTTGAAAAGTGTCGTGCAAAATTTCAGCCCTCGCATCACCTGCCTCAGTGGGCGCAATTGGCTAGCGCGTTCGGTTGTTAACCGAAAGGTTAGTGGTTCGAGTCCACACTTTTTCTTTAATATATGGTGTGTCGCCTACAATTTATTTAAAATTTTGATTTTGATTTTGAAAATACTGCATAAATAAAATTAATAGATAATTATAATTGCATAAGTTGATAAAAAATGCTATGCAATAGCTTTACCGCGGCAGTCTCCGAGTGCCACACATCTTTTTTTTTCTTAATATAACATCAATTGTACATTAATCTTAAAATTCTGGTAGGAGAGGAACATTGTTAACTTATTTAAAAATAAGTTATGAAGTTGATGATGTATGTATCGATTTCAAAAATTAAAACACTAAAGCCTGAACCAAAAAACTCAGTTTGCTAATCTGTAATAAAAATGTGTTGAATGATATTTCCAAGTATAGTATGTATTTATATCTAGCAAATTATTTGATAACTACTATTGCATGGTATAGCAACATGAACATACATAGTGAAATTCATCCTCCTTGGTAATGAAGTCAATTTATAATAATAAAACTTCCAAGAGTTAGAATAAATAAATATACTTTTTCTCCAAAGCATGATGTAATCTGCTAATACCTACACCTTATACAGTACAAGTTTATAATAATCTATAAGTAGTTGATATAATATATCACACACCCAAAAGGGCTTCTTCTTATAACATGATAGTATAATAAGTCATTTGAGTTTCTGTAGTGGCCAAGTTATATAACAATAGCATTAGTAATACTTGTCAGGTAAAACATTTAAGCATATATCAGTGACAGTGTTCGGTAAAGTCAACTACAACAGATTCTCGCCAGCCAAAGAGGAAGTACCCTGTTGCTGACCCAAGCACAACTGCAGCACATAGCCATGTATTGTATGTCATAAACACCAGCATCAACATGTAGCTTACAAGCACTTGAACACCGTGGAGGAAGGTCTGCCACGCATGCGCTGAACTTAACATTGTGGGGCTGCAATATAAAATTAGTTCTATTAAAGATATATTTAATGTTTTTTATTTAAGTATATTGAAATACTGTCAACTTCTTATAAAATCTGAACCATAAAAAAAATCAAAAGTAAGTACATACATATTTCTTTCAAGCACATGTGGTATTGGCCTGTAAAAAAAATGGCACAATCAATTTTTTATTTAAATAAAAATAAATACTAAACAACTAACATGGTGACAGTAGTGCGTAAGTTTCTTTACCTGGGAAGGCGTTTTTGTTACATTATATTGCTGAATCTAATGATTTAATTAAATTATCTAAATGAAATAAATTCAAAACTATCTGATACTCTCTGAATTTGAGGGGCGATTTGTTCAGTTCATTATATGCATTTCCATAAAAACATATATTAAAGCATTCTAAAGAATAACTATTAATTAAGTATACATAATTATAATTATATACGCTACATTTTAAACATTTGACAAATTAACAGTTTTTATTTATTTGACAATTACTTTACCTGACATTTGTCAGTGGCATTAAAAATACAATATGTTAGTGTTGTACATATACTCACTGAATTACTTGGGGCTCATCTGCAGCACAAACGTTCGCAACATTCTTTTCTGGGGGAGCTACTGCGCAATATTGCAAGCCTGTGTATGTTTTCCATAGCAAATGCTTTCGGTAATATTTTAGACTAAAAAAATATAAAAAGTTCAACCTTTATACTAAAAATATGTCACCTCTATATAATTCAGAACACGATGTTGTGCTCGTTGTCCTGCTCAACACAGACTAAATAGAAACTTTTCCCGTTTTTTCACACACTGAACTTATCTGCTTGTTTCGAATATTTAATCATTGCCTATATCTTTACTTTTTTCATAATATCTAAACATCTTACAAGATTACTGACCAAAATTCTCAAATGGTCCTTACTCATGTTTTATTTTTAAGTTTATTTAAAAAAAAATGACATTCTCTCACACGGCCATCTGACATCCAGACAAAACAAATACAAGTGTTCCTCACACGAATATTTGTCCTGAGTGGGATTCGAACCCACTACCTCTGGCGCAACAGACAGAGTCACTACCGATTGCGCCAACGGACCTGTCAAAATAAGAGTTAAAGTAAGGTTTGTTTTAAATAATTGTTGTCTAGATGGAAAGTTCTGGTTTCGGGTTACACTTCTTTAGAGGCCCATCTTAGTCCTCATGGGTAGCAAAGATACAAAAAGTATCTGACTTAGTAAACCTTCCCCAATACTCATACCTAATAAGAAACTGACTAGCCAATGTTATATTAACTCTCTGCTAACTGAGCTAACTATCGTAGTAGAGATGGTGCTTGCTGGTCATTTGCTATCTTACATTCATTAAAAAAATGCAGAACTAAAAATTATACTGTTAAAAACTTAAATATTAATAATAATTATTTTCATGCATCGTCATCGGAACCAATTTGTGTGCCAAATTTCAGCTCGATAGCTTCAGTGGAAGTGGGTGAAATATTGATTGCAAGATTCCAGGACATACTTATATACGAGTGAAGTTAAAAGCTATTAAAAAAGTTACATACCCTTCATAAAGTATGGCAATGAAGAATATTGCTAAGAAAGATCCAATAAATTCTCCCAAATCTGTGACATCCCACCAAGAAAACAGAATTTTTTCAATGTAACCTCCATGAAACTGTAAAAATAAAGAAACTTACAATGTCAATAATAATAAGGTTAGGTGTTATAATAAAACATCAAATATTTGGAGCCAACCACCAAATGAGATTCATATCACAATGGCTATATATACTGTACTATTAATGTTAGGTTAAAAATGATTTCAAAAATTTTGGCTCCAATACAACTACACAGATCAATCCTTCTTTTTTATGATATATTTGTGAATGTATGTACCATAATGACCAAATATATTCTAAGAAATAATTTAAGTGAAGTACTATAATTATTACTCACAGTCATACTCATAGAACCATGGTCACCATGCTGCATGTGATGGTCATGTGCTTTCATTTCAGGGTTGTCACTTATGTGATGCAATACCTCACTGACATTGGAAACATCCTAAAAACAGATGGAACACACATTAGATAATCCAATTAATTTATATACCATTTTTACCCATTCTTTTTATTGTTATAAGAAACACAGAATTTTTATGGCTGCTATATTTAATGTATTTGCATGTACTTTATCAGACAAATAGTAAGAGTAGTCTATGTGATCAGAAGTTTTCACCTCATAGCCTATTTAATTTAGTACCATTGGCTAAGGCAGGGTATTGATTGAGGTATACACTCAAAGGATTGACAATTACAAGAATTAGACAACAAAACATTTTTAAACATAGTTGATTCTCTTTCTCGTTCTTTTTTTCCGCATCGTTCACCTCCGTCGCTTGTCCTCCATCGGCGGATCTTCCTTTCAAAAAGCAGCGATTTCAGGGCAGGCCTTTTGAGACTACCATTGCGAAATTAAATCGAAGTCGCTGAAGCGGGTGACGTAGGTCTTGCCGGGAGGAGGGCAGCGGACGCACGGCGGACAGGGCGGAGGGTACTTGTATAATGGAATGTGGACAAATGATAAACTTCATTGGGTGCTTTTGTCAGTTAATTCCATGAAAACAATGAAATCCCTGGGATTTTTAGATTTAGCTGTCAAACTTGTTCAGATAAGTAACACAATTTTATAAAAATAAAATTGTGTTACTACAATTTTTTAAAAATAAAATTGTGTTACTTAGTCTTGTACTCGTGGTGGATATTTTTATGAGATCTCCACAAGGTATAGACATAAACTCACTAAACTACGTGAATTAATTTTACAATGCTTACATTTATGTCATCCATCATATGAGAAGTATTCATAATCATAGGCATGTGATGGCTCCCAGGCATGTAGCTCATGTCATGATTGTTATGCATCTCATGGTTATTACCATGCATATGTCCTTCCATCTCGTTGAGTTTCACCTACAAATGTTTAGTAATGTTTTATTACTCCATTTTATCAAGCCAACCATCAGCCTTTCAGGGTCCATTACTGGTAAAAAGCCTCCATCAACCAATGCCACTCCCAATCCAACCTAATCAACCAACAACCCAGTCCTGTGTACTGTGAATCCAATGGTTGCCTGCTGTTTTTTTAGGTTATTGATCCAGACCATCAGAAGGCAGCCAATTAAGGAGAGTCTAGAACAGTGATGGGCAAACTACGGCCCGCGGGCCAACTCCGGCCCGCGAAAGTATTTAATCCGGCCCGCCGAGGGTCCGTCGATATGGATAGTACGAGTATATGGCCCGTTATAATTACGTCGGTCGTAAGGTCGAGAAGAAAAAGTAGATTCTACTTAGTAGAATAATAGATGCATAACCTATAGGTGAAGCTAAACAAAAAAAGCGAAACAGCTTTCGAAAATATTATGGAAAATCAAAAACAATTCCACATGTCTGACACGCCTAACAAGGCAGAGCCTTCGAATAAAAGTTAAATTGATTATTATTTTTTAGGGTAAAAGGTATTTTGTAATAGTAGGGGAGCCCAAGAGGGGATTTTGCGGGATACTCAAGCGCGTAAGTTTAATATACAGTGGGATACCTTGTACCCGGTTAAGTACCTCCACCAAATATGAGCCCCATATATAAATGGGGCCGTCAAGGATAAAGGATCAGATTAGTAAAAAAAAAAATTTTGTCATCAGAAATTCTTGAGCGCGTTAGATTAAGGTAGGGTGAGTTAATTACATGCTAAAAAGTGTATATTCCACTAATCTTACAATTTGAGAGTAACGTAAATAAAGGGGAGGGCTACAACTTTGTAGCCCATATTCCACTAATCTTACAATTTGAGAGTAACTTTGTAGCCCTCCCCTTTCTTTACGTTACTCTCAAATTGTAAGATTAGTGGAATATACACTTTTTAGCATGTAATTAACTCACCCTACCTTAATCTAACGCGCTCAAGAATTTCTGATGACAAATTTTTTTTTTTTACTAATCTGATCCTTTATCCTTGACGGCCCCATTTATATATGGGGCTCATATTTGGTGGAGGTACTTAACCGGGTACAAGGTATCCCACTGTATATTAAACTTACGCGCTTGAGTATCCCGCAAAATCCCCTCTTGGGCTCCCCTACTATAATATTTGTGTTTAATGCTTACAGCTTAATGCTTTTTATAAAATTATATTAAAAGCTTTAACACAAAATGCATTTTTTTCTATAATTCTGGCCCTTCTCTAGAATTTCTAAACCTTTGTGGCCCGCCATTAAAAAAGTTTGCCCACCACTGGTCTAGAATATAGTTGAGAATATTATAATGTAATATTCTTCACATAAATAATCTCTCTGTGAGAGTGAGAGTCTCACAGCTGGACATAGGTTAATTTACAGTGGAGGCAAGATAGAGCATATTAACATAGAGACTTGATTATCCGGATAATTGAGAATCTGTACAGCTGATATAGAGATTCTCGATAATCCGATTATAGATGTTTATTTATTTAAAGGCAGAGTCCGCATAGCTAAATCAGATATAATCGAGTAATTGAGAGAGAGAAAGAGTTGTCTGCGGAAATTTCATATAGGTTATCAGTTATCCGAATTTTCGATTATCCCAATGCCGACTGACAACAATTACTCCGGAT
The DNA here is from genome assembly GCA_944567765.1 of Carterocephalus palaemon. Lineage (NCBI taxonomy): Eukaryota > Metazoa > Arthropoda > Insecta > Lepidoptera > Hesperiidae > Carterocephalus > Carterocephalus palaemon. The sequence continues at coordinate 9,745,055 of OX155641.1, read as the reverse complement.
AATCGAGTCTCTACTGTATATATATATATTTAAAAAAAAAAGTGTGAGAACGTAACATAGAGTAAAAACTTATAATTAAAAAGACCTGATATTAGCAGCTACTGCTTATATAGTATATACATAGACTGACCTATTTAATAAATTATATACACAACACTTACACTACTTTAAATACATTTACTAACCTTGTAGCCTTTTATCAATGCCTGGCTAGCAAAATAAAATGGCAAAGTACCTACATGTTATGAACCATACTAACATTGTGTTATGGATGAATGTTTAATAAACATTGTGAGTAATAACAAAATGAAATTGGTATTAAGTCACATTGCCTTATGAACTTGAATCTGAACTGTCTGTAACTATAATTTTGTAACTATAATTTATAATTTAAAAAATATCATCTAATGCATGAAGGTAAATTCACAAGTATTTTGTTATAGATAGATAGATTAATATATATGTAAAATTGTATGTACTTCAGTGTTTTAATTTGTTTAAAACACACAAATAATGATGTTGTGTAGGAAGTGATAGACAAATTATAAACTTTTGGAATTCAGTAATGTTACATTGAAAGTCATTATGAATTAAATATCATACCCTTTAGTTTTTGGTTACACCACCAACACGTTAAAATTTGAAACAAGAGTTGATCTAAGTTCACGCGTGTACACTTTCACTTTTAATAAGGACAGGCCTTAAAGTACTTTCAATATTTTTTGTTGTTTTGTAATGCAATGTCGTTTACATAATTATTTTGTCATAAACACTGTCACAAAAAGTTCTAAATATTTGCTTCAATTTGGTACCTAATATGTACTTTAAGAAGACATTTATAAATAACAGATATTTGCTATAAAACTATCCTTGCTTATTTATCGCAATTGAATACATCAAATGTAATTAAATATTGTTACAATTTATTTAATTCGAACAGTAACCTATTTTGATTTGACAATAGTGAAGTGAAAGACAGAATAGAATTATAGAAGGATGACATTGACAAGACAGGTTTTTAAGATTTGTCATTCCGCCATAGAAAACATCATGGTGATTCGTTTTCTTTTTCAATATCACGCGCGACTGTTATCTATAAATTGATAAACAGAATCAGATACCAATTAAACAGTCCAAATAGATCCACCTTGTACAGGAAACAGTACCATTTTTACTAAGAGTCATATTACACTGCTTGCAGGGTGTTACCACACAAAGCCCTGCAAATCGGCCCTGCAGGTTGCGTCCACAGACTAGGTAGAGATATTATATTCTGTGGTAGAGATCTTGCGTCGTTTAGGTCACGCCGTTTAATTGAAAGAATTACAACATAAGAACTTTTTAAGAATGACTGAGTCACAGTTTGAAGATTTATTGAAAATGGTGACACCATTAATTGAAAAAAAGAATAAATTGATGAGAGATACTGTAACTTTATTATAAAAATCCTTTAAAATTATTGCACAAACAATACATAGTACAACAAAATGAAAACAAATTAAGACGGCGTATGAAGAAAACCAAACATTTATTGTTGAAAAGTAGAAACCACAGATTAGATATACACCATATTATTAAATACTATACTTATAAATCTGTGAAATCGGCCCGACCGTACCACACAATGCCCTGCTTGCAGGGTTGGAGTGTGGAGATCGTGCGTCGGGCTGGCAGGATGACCCTGGCGCCCTGCGGCAGGGTAAGCAATTAAAAAATCGGCCCTGCTTGCACACACACGATGCGATTGGCAGGGGCACTGCAAGCAGGGCCCTGCAAGCAGAGCCATGCTTGCAGTGCCTGCCGCAGAGGATGTTACCACACAAAGCCCTGCAAGCAGGGTGCGTCCACAGACTAGGTAGAGATATTATGTTCTGTGGTAGAGATCTTGCGTCATTTGAGTCACGCCTCACGCCAATTAATTGAAAATTACAAACTGATGACTTTAAGAACTTTAAAAGAATGAATGAGTCACAGTTTGAAGATTTAATGACAATGGTGACACCAATAATTGAAAAAAAGAATATATTGATGAGAGATGTTGTAACTTTACTATAACTATCCTTTAAAATTATTGCACAAACAATACATAGTACAACAAAATGAAAACAAACTAAGACGGCGTACGAAGAAAACCAAACATTTATTGTTGAAAAGTAGAAACCACAGATTAGATATACACGATATTATTAAATACTATACTTATTAATCTGTAATAGTGGGGACATCGTGCGTCGGGCTGGCAGGATGACCCTGCCACCCTGCGGCAGGCGCATAATAATTATGTTCGCAGGACTACTCTACAGTCTACAGACGGCCGGATTTGGTTGGGGAGCGGACCAAATCCATGGTCCGTTCGTACCAAATCCGGGCGTGTGTTACAGCTATTAGTTTTTTTTTCCTAAATTTTTCATTATTTCGTATTTTTGATTTTAATGATTTTGTTTTTAACGCTATAAATTCGAAGCGATTTTACAGAGAACCTTGGCCTAACTATCTTTAAATTCTATTTCTACGCTACAATTTCTGTGTCGTGCCATGCCGTTCATATAAATTTCATAATTAAAATTAAAAGTTTCATATTATTATATACATTTTTAAAACTACATTTACAATTAAAATAAGAATGAAGAAAATATATGATAGGTATTTATTAATTTAAAATAAATCGTATTTTTCAAGTGTATCAACTCTCGTGAATATTTGCTGCTGGTGTTGCTATCCGTGCAATTGAACTGCTTGATTTTGATTTCGTAATTCAATTCAATGCAAGTTGAAATACGACTTTGCTGTAAACTGAATCCCATGATATCTATGTAAATCTATGTCATCACTTCATATAAATTAAAAATTTACCTCTTTCACACGTTTTCCCATATTATTTTTGTATTATTTCCTTTTTCAGAACAATTAAGTGTGATATGATTTTTATTTAAGTATGACTAGAGACGCTCATCACTCGCTTTACGCTTGGCGGCCATGTCTGAAGCTCGCGGTATCTCGGAGAGTTCGTGTTGTGCTATTCTTTGTTGTATAAAAAATACAGTGGTTTTTGTTCCTGATAGACAATGAATTTATAGGACTAATTAATGACTATGTACTTTTCTATATGTGGAGTGTTTTATAAATTCGAGCAAATCGATAGTATTTGCTGTTGCAGGAGTAACTCCAACATCGTATTTTTAGTTCATCCGCCATATTGGCATTAATATATCTTCGTAAGTCTTTTTTCCTAATTTTTAGCTTTCATCTGAAGTAAATTATTGTAAATTTATGCTATTTCGTTCATTTACTGTTAGGTATAAGATATGTGTAAAAGTAGACAGTGCATGATTCCTTCTTGAGCAATATTTCAACATTTTGTTCTTGGCCTCTATAATAGTAATTTTCACCCATTTCTTTACACTAAGATTCTTAAGCCTTTCACTGGCCTTTAGCAATTCTAATTAAATCAAAATTAGTCATTGTTTTGTATATGCCTACGGTTTTATTTGCGACCAAGTAGTATTTTGTACGCATAATCAGTTTTATAGTGGCTAGGTAATTCCATTAGAAATTGGTTTTTAACTTTGTTATTCTTGCTAAGCATTTTGAATTATTGTGAAAATATATATTAAAATATATTACATTTGTCAACTTTTATTCCATTAATCATCCTGAACCCTAGTTTCCAGTTCAATAAATCCAGTTCGAGGAAAATTCTAGATATCAGCAGACATTCTCCTTTGTCGTAGTATAATAAAAAAACCTTGATTCAGCTTACAAACAATATAATAATATTCTACAGCTAAATAAAACATGTTAATTTTGGCTAAAAATTTAAGTTAAATCTCCACTATCATGGCATTACAAAATTACTAAAGAATACATAAATCACATGTAATAAGCTTTAACCAAATAATGCATGGGCGCTTAGCTATTGAAAGAATGCATGATGCAAGTTCTGTACTCTGAATTTCAAACATGATTTATATGTTGTCCAAACAATATTATGAAATAATGAAGCACAAAAATATTACAAAAGTTAAAATCTTGCAAATAAGATGTTAAAAATTATGTTTCTAAAACTCCAGTTTTCCTATGCAATATCTTCAATGTCCATGACAAGTAGTCGATAAGACAGTAATAATGTTAAATTAATGTTGTTCACACAGTAATAATCATAAATTCTAAACATTGGTAAATAGGCACATACTGATACATAATGTGCATGAAAATTTTATTTGAATATCTCTTAAACAGTACAGTTATAAGATTATTAATTTTCTGCAGCCTTGAGGTGTAGATTCAACTGAGGGGGGTGAATGGATAGTACAATATCAAACTTTAAAAAATCGCCATGTACTGATCATTTAGATAAAAACACATAATGTATTTGGTAATAACTTGGTTGACACTAATGTTGAGAATCCTAGCCTAGTTTTATTAATTTATACAACTTGACACCTATAAAGAGATCTACCAGTATTTTATTTAGTTGCTACATCAAGTATGTGTTGTGCATGGTTGCCTTGAAAGCAGTCTCTATTGAGGATGCTCTGTGCCTGGGACTGACTGGACTGGATTTAATTATATTTTTGATATTGTTTGTTGTTGATATCTGAAAGATTTCAAGAAATTTGTGATCAAAATTTGAGCTTCAGTAGTTTTTAAAAGCTTTTATTTAACTTCACTCGTATGTATCATGTATGTATCTATGTATGTATGTCCTGGAATCTTGCAATCAATATTTCACCCACTTCCACTGAAGCTATCGAGCTGAAATTTGGCACACATAAGTTTCCGATGACAATGCACAAAAATAAAAATAAAGTTATAAAAAGCTTTTTTTAAAACCAAAATTTTTAATATGTAATTTATTAAACATCATCTGTTTCTTCTTTCAAATCTTTAAACAATTTCATCTCTGAATTTATCTAAATAGTTGCATCATACGCTCCTAGATGGCGTTAGTGGTACGTTAAAAATGATAATTACAAACACATACATTATTAATATGTATCATTAAATTTTCACTAAGTAATTTGGAAGGCTTCCATGGGGACACAGATCCAACACCCTTTTCAAAACATTTTAGTTGTGATATGTCACATGTGGTGGATACCACCCTTGATAGACTCCACCTTCAATTGGTTCACCCGAAGGAGGATCCTGCCAGATGTACAGGAATGCAAAGGAATGGAAACTATTCTGTGGTGGATTTAAAGGGACTGATACATGGGCTATGGAGAACTATGACACTTGCCATTCAGATGGTTACATAGCTATAAAGTAGCAGGTGACTCACCACACATTATGGGATACCCAAACATGCTGATGTGCTGGATGAAAAAGGCTGCAACGTGTTTGTGAGTGGCACAGGGTGTCGAGAGGTGTGTAATTTGCACTTTAAATTAGGTGGTTTTACACACTACCAACTCACGACTTATGCAAGTTTCACTTCCACCCTGCAAACATATAGCTCTTATGCTCCACTTTGGACGGCGGGTTAAGGCAGCCCAAAAGCGACTTCCTGGGGTCCACTTTGACCAGCCAGTACAGGCAAGGCTTGATCGAGTCTCAGTGGAACTCTGGCCCATTGGGTCTCTACTCCCCAACAGCTTATTATTGTTATTATCATTAAAATGTTTTGATGTATGTGTTTGTCTGATTAAATAATAAGTATCTTTCTGCACTTTCTATAATATAAATTTTAACTCTGGAAAGTATTTGACTGAAGTGACTACATAGATTTTTAAAAAATTTTTGATGTAATGAATTTTATCAAGCGAACATCATAACATGTTTCAATCTACGATGTGCAAGTATTTTAATATCTTAGTGTGATTTGATTGTTATTAAAAGTATATTATGTTCAGTCATAGTGTGTGTGCCAAGTATAAACTATGTGCCATGTTTCATTCAAATCCATTTTGTATTTTGTGTGATTGAGTAACAAACATTGTTATAGTATTTGTTGTATATAATCATTACCATATTAATGCCAATTTATGCCATCTACTTTGTTAGATAGGATTTAGTTTTTTTGAAGCATTGGTTTGATGTCTTACTGAAAATTATAACTATTAGATGCAGAGATTTTTTTGAAATATGGTTGATTCTAGATGTCTAGATATCTAAAACAAACTAATAACAAATATATTTTTTAATATCTCTAAATATTGTCAACAGAAAAGGTACATTTAATGCTTTCATTATGATATTTTTGCAGTATAGATAGCTACTACTACTACTGTTTGGCATCATCTATGCTGGTTGTTTTTGCACTCAATTTTGCTATCTCATGGATAGTTGCATATTTTAAACTTAAAAGTCGAGTTTTTTATTTGTGACTGATGAAAATGTCATACATTTAAATTCAACAGATTATAACTAACATAATATTTCTTGTAGGAGTATCTAAGACCATTTATAATATTTGAAATAATGTTTTAAATGAGCTGACAATGAATTGATTTAATATCAATTACATTGTAGTAGTAACAGTACAATTGTTTTGGTTTTAATTAGAAATGTATGTTTGCAGGCTTGGAATTTCCTTGGTGTGGTTTAAATAGTGCTGCTGCTCTTTCAATGAAATAACTGCCCTGCAGCTTAATGCATGGTAAGTTTTGTAGTTAGTGAAAGCATAAACTTACTACAGATATATTACCAACATTTTACTATTCTTTAAAATATTTTTTCCAGGAGTTATCTTCACAATTAATGAACGAAGTAAGATTCTACTAGGTGCTTATGCACCAAAACATTTATTATGATAGAAAGGTTTAATGTAATTAGAGGATTTAGCTGATGCCTCTTAGCCAGAAATTGGATGAACCTCTTGTTACAATTGAGGTGAGCTTTAAGTAGTATTTATCATGTACATCCGAAAATTATGATCGAAAACAACATGATAATCCAAATTTTCCAAGCAATTTACTTTTGTCACTTTTGAACTCGTATTACAGTATTTTGTCATTTTGGTAGGTAGATTGCGGACTCTAGCACCATGCAACAGGCAGTCGACCCTCTTGCAACTACGAGTACTGTAAGTTGACTTTAGATTTAATTTTTAATAGTAATTGTTAATAATTCGAATAGATTTTGCCAAGTTTTTCATTATGTGCTTTATTATTTTATTGCCTATATCTATGAGAAACTATAAGAAACAAATTAAATAATATTGCTATACTCAGGAATCAATTTTGTTTGAGATTCCCATCCAAATTATTGTATGAATTATGCCTGAATGTATGTATTATTAGAATTGTATTTAAATTAAGCACACGTATGTGTAACTAGTGGACACCCGCAGCTTCGCTCGCGTTACACATTCACTAACTTCAAAAACGGCAAAGCTTCATACTAACTTTGCACCCCCGTTTTACCCCCTTAGGGGGTGAATTTTCAAATTTTTCTCGCCGTAAAAACCATCCTTGAACTTCAACGAACATTTAAAAAAAAGAATTGTCCAAATTGGTCCAGGCGTTGTTGAGTTATGCGCTTACCAACACATTTTGCGATTCATTTTTATTATATAGATATAATGATACAGTGATATGTTCGATACTTACAGCCGATGGCGGAGCCTGTCAATGGCGCGCCGCCGGAGGAGGGCGCGCGCCGACAGGGGCGGGTCACCAATCAGTTACAATTCCTTCAAAAGAATGTCATCAAGGCAGTATGGAAACACAAATTTGCATGGCCATTTCATCAACCTGTGGATGCAAAAAAATTAAACCTTCCCGTATGTATATGTGTATATTTGCCAAGCATTATTTGCCAAGCATTATTGTAAGCAATAATGCTTACATAACGATATCGCAATGATATACTAATTAAGTTTATGTTTCAGGACTATCATAAAATTATCAAGAAACCCATGGATTTGGGTACAATCAAGAAACGCCTGGAGTCCAACTATTACTATTCTGCTCAAGAATGCATTCAAGACTTCAATACAATGTTTACAAACTGCTATGTCTACAACAAGCCCGGCGAAGATGTCGTCGTCATGGCACAAACATTAGAAAAATTGTTCCTGAATCGGGTAAGTCTTAAGGAACTATTCAAAACCATTGATTTGGCGGCAAACACTATAAAATAAAATTAACATCTGTGTAAAAAGCAGACTGCTCACCACATAGTACTATAACCATTCCCTGACAGAATGGTATACAAAAATTGGAGTGAAGAAAACGATAGGTAAATTGAAGAAAATTAAATTATAAACATGTTTGAGAAAGTAAACTCCTCCTCCTACTGTTGTTTCCTGTAATGTGGCACGTTTCTTTTATAAAACCCTCACACTTAAATGGTAGTGGTGGCAGGGAATGGGTGGTACTGCATACTCGTTTGCTATCTATATATATAAAAGGAGAAGGTGACTGACTGACTGACTGACTGACTGACTGACTGACTGACTGACTGACATATCAACGCAGGGCCTAAACTATAAGGACTAGAAACTTGAAATTTTGCACAGGGGTTCCTTTTATAACGTACGGGAGCACTAAGAAAGGATTTTTGAAAATTCACCCCCTAAGGGGGTAAAACGGGGGTGCAAAGTTAGTATGAAACTTTGCCGTTTTTGAAGTCAAGTGGGCAACGGGCAAACCGAACGTGGGCAGACGTCGTTAATGGGTCTAATTCTACGCGAGCGAAGCTGCGGGCGTCCACTAGTTAACTACAAAAGGCGTATACGATTTACAGATAGCGCAGATGGACAAGGAGGAGAAGGAGATCGAGGCGGCGTCGAACAGCGGGAAGAGCGCAGTGAAGAAGCGGACGAGCGGGGCGCCGGGCGTCGCGAGCGGCGGCACGTCGACGCCGGCCACGCCGGGGGCGCTGCCGCCGCGCGCCACGCCCGTCAAGCCCGCGCCCGCCGCGCCGCTGCCGCCCGCCTTCGTCGGCTCCACCAATACCACTACCACGCCGACGCTCTCTGCGCCCGCCACCACGGCGCCCGCCACGCACACGGGATTGCCGCAGCAGGCATGTGTTTATAATTTTACTAGGCTTCGAACGCGAATGTTTAAAATGTTTGGGGAGTAATATAACAGCGCAGTGGTTTTCACGCCTTTGCCGGCTTGACAGGACGGAAAGGTTCATAATGTTTGGTGTACTTTAAGTGCGTAAACGTGCGCAGTTCGATGCACATATATTATATATAAATTGCTGGAACGTGCGGGCGACAGCCTGCCTTCCTGCTCGCCATCGCCGCTCGTACACATGTACACATAAGTTTAGAGTAGATAGCTTCAGAGGGTACTTTGAGCCGTCGTTATCGGATGTTAAGGCTCTGTCCAATAATCATTATAAATGGGTACATATTGTCTGTGGCAATGCCCTTGAATTCCAATTGCCATTTCTATTGTTTGGTTATTTCCTCGTATAACATATTACGTTGTCGCAGGTTGCGAGTCAACCGTCCAGTTTCCACGTGACGCCGACCCCCGCCGCGCCGGTATCGTCCATACCGGCGGTTCCGCTATCGCAAACCCAGCCCGCTAAGGTCCGTTTTCTCGATGATGGCACTGAACCGCGAGGTGATGTTGTCCCATGGCTCACCACTCTTTTTACTGTGTAGGTAAAAAAGGGAGTGAAAAGAAAAGCCGATACGACGACGCCCATGGGCAGCTCGTTTGAAGGAGGTTACACTACACCCACCATCGACCAGCAGAGCGGGCCCAAGCCGGCGAAAATTTCTACTAGGAGAGAAAGCGGTAGACAAAAAAAGGTATAACACTCTCAAACTTAACTAAAACTTCAAATAAGCGTAATATTTATTAAACAAAATTAAATTTGTTATAATTATTTACATTATAAAAAAATCATTCTTACCAAGAATAATTTGATGCAGACTGGAAGAGTGGGTGAGGACAGTTTTAAAATGGGAGGATTGTCGCCGGGAGTGGCCGGCGCGGGCGCGTCACACCACTCAGTCATGACTCCACAACTGGCTAAAGGAAAAGAAAAGTTATCTGATGCTCTAAAGAGCTGTAATGAAATATTAAAAGAACTGTTCTCTAAGAAACATTCAGTAAGTAGTTAACGTCGATATAAAGCTCAAGTATTATGAGTGTTGTATATGTATGTTAGTTGTCAATTTAACTAGGTACTTATCATAGGCATAGTTTAATAAAAAAAAATTGTTTCTGTTTATTTTTCCGTTAAATAAATTGTTGTTATTGATATTATTCAGAATTATAATCACATGGTCAGAAAAAGTTTCTAAATGTAAACTTGATTTGACAGGGTTATGCGTGGCCATTTTACAAACCAGTAGATGCTGAATTGCTTGGATTACATGATTATTTTGATATTATTAAGAAACCCATGGATCTTGGCACTGTAAAACAGAAGATGGACACAAGAGCGTACAAAACTGCTGCTGAATTTGCTGCCGACGTTCGTTTAATATTCACAAATTGCTATAAGTATAATCCTCCGGATCACGATGTTGTAGCCATGGCTCGAAAACTTCAAGATGTTTTTGAGATGAGGTAAGAAACCTCATATGTGGTTGTTCATAATGACAATTTAAAAAATCTTTGTATTTTATTCTGAATCATACAAAATATGCAACATAAATTACAAACATTTTTTCAGGTATGCAAAGATTCCGGATGAACCTGTGCACCTTGGTGTGCCCCATATGGACAAAGGAAGCTCAGCATCCAGTTCAGAATCAGGTTCTGAATCCGACTCCGAATCAGATGATTCTGAGGAAGAAAGAAATAAAGCTGTTAAACTACTTGAAAAAGAGCTTTTAGCTTTACAAGAAAAAATGAGGAAACTAGTTGAAGAGTCCAATAATAAGAAAAAAGCCAAAAAAAAAGTGAAAGACAAATCAAAGAAACAAATTACAAATAACAGTGCTGTGATCCCCAAAGTGAACACTGTCACTCCGTACGGCGCCAAAGCCAACAACATTGCAGATAATTTAGGTGAGTGTTCGTTTGAATTGCATGCATTTGTATAAATTTCTCACAAAATTGAAATTGCATCTTTCAGCCTTGTTATCCATAAGATTGGTATTTTGTAATTTTTGCACCATATTTTTGTGGGCTATTGTTGTTTTTGCGCCATGGGTTAAACAAGTCAGTAACATCTATCTATGGCAAGCTGGGAAAAGAAGACAAACCAGGCTTGTGTCACCCGTGGCGCCTAGCCGCTTAGATTCTTCCCAGATGCACATGCAAACATACAGTAGGCATACATACACTTTACGATTTCTTATGTGCATTAAAGCAATTTTAATTTTAAATATTTAATCGATAAAGACCCATGTAAATACAGATACATTCATTGTTTAAATATTGAAAATGACATATCTAAAATACAAACTTCGGTCATCTATTCTTCCTACTTAGGGTGTGATTCTTTAAATTCTTTGACAACGTGCGAGCTCACAATTCACGATAGACTATCGCAAAGCTATTAGAGTTACAGCTGGAAGCTCTCCATCACCTACCGTGAAAAAAAGTGTCATCAAACTGCCAAATTGTATAGATTGTTTCGGCTAGTATGTACTTTGATTAGATAAAATTTAAAAAAAAACATTTTTTTTAAACCAATCAAATTTCCATTTTCTTAGGTAAAGAAATAGATTACCATGAAAATCAAGAGAATAATAACCTCCTTCATAAAAAAAATAATAAACCTATTTTAACTATACATATTTTACTAAAACTCATTCAGAATTCCAAAGGAAGTGGTCAAAGACTAATAGATTTAACAGCTTTATTGATTTGTTACGAATAACGGGGAGGCTGTGTTGTGTTGACGATCATAAAACATTTATTGTTTGGACGCACAGCGTCGAGCGGGCAGCGCGGCAAGGCGGGGCGGGCGCGCGGCGCGGCGGGGGGCGTGGGCGGCGTGGGCGGGGGCAAGGGCGGCGTGCGCGGGCCCGCGCCCAAGAAGAAGGGCTCGACGCCCACGGCGCCGCCGCCGCTGCACGCGCCGCCTCATCCCGACACCGACGACGAGGACGTCGCCAAGCCCATGTCCTACGACGAGAAGCGACAACTCTCGCTCGACATCAACAAGCTGCCAGGTGACACCACGCACCCGATCGATACCTGACCCTCCTTACATTTGTGCTGTGTTTGGGCTTTCTTTATTTACTCATCAAATTTAAAAGCATGACAGTGCCATTTTTTAAGTTACAATTTGCTGCAGTTTAACGATTTTTCCCACATTATTATGAATGCAAGGATAATGTTTTCGATCACTAAGATCAAGTTGGTTTTCATTTAGGTGACAAACTCGGCAAAGTAGTCCACATCATACAGAGCAGAGAACCTTCGCTCAGAGACTCCAATCCGGATGAGATTGAAATAGACTTTGAAACGTTGAAACCTTCCACGCTAAGAGAGTTAGAAAACTATGTTGCTTCGTGTCTCCGGAAAAAAACACGTAAGACGTCTTTGTTTTTGTATTGCTTTATGGTGGGTCCTTATCTGCAGAGATATTAACTAAATCATTTAAAAGTAACATCATGTTGATTATATTTCTGCTCTATATATATATATGTATAATGTATAATATATATTATAAATAGACTACTTCCGAGTTTCGGTACAATCAAAATACCATAAATACGTATTATATTGAGTTTCAGTATAGTTTGGTCAACTACATTAGAAAACATTATTTTTGGAAATTGATGTTTTATTTTTTTTTCTTTCTTTTACCGAATTCATAAATTCTGGAAAGAATTCTGCAGATATGGGACTCCGTGCCATGTAGTATTATTTATTTAAATTAATTAGTTACCTTTACTGACTGATGATAACCCTAAAGCTCTTGTTACTTTTTAGATCGTAAAGTTTCCGGAAAATCTAAAGATGAACAAATAGCAGAAAAGAAACAAGAATTAGAAAAGAGATTGCAAGATGTATCTGGGCAATTAGGAGGGACGAATAAAAAGCAACAACCGAAAAAAGGTAATTTATTTTATTTAGTTTGTCATTCTAAATGCTGTAGGAAGAATATATTTAGATACTGAAAAGTGTATGAATACATGAAAAGTGTATTTAGGATAGGGTTTTGGGATAAAACTACAGGGTGAGTAAATGTGGGTTAAGGCGGACTTTGCTCATTGCTCGAAGATTAAAAACGCAATGTATGGACTGGTATTCCATCGGTACTTCTGATATGAGACGGGGCGGCGTGAAAACAGAGGATTGCCGCAAGCCAACGACACAAGAAAATGCATGAATTCCGAAGTTTTTATCTCCCATCATCATCTTCGAAATAGTTTTTTTAAAGCTTTATAATATTACTAGTGGACGCCCGCAGCTTCGCTCGCGTGGAATTAGACATAATAATATATGTTTATTTTACACCCTTACAAAATTTTTACAAACTGAATGCCATATTTATTTATATCTAATCAACAGCCTATAATATAAATTTTATGCTTCTAATTCTGAAAATGACAAAACTTTCATAGAACCTTTCAACCCCCTTTTCAACCCCTTACAACACTTTTTCCAAATAAAAAGTAGCCTATGTCCTTTCTCAGGCTCGACTCTAAACTAAACTATCTGTGTACCAAATTTCATTTAAATCAGTTCAGTAGTTTTGGCGTGAAAGCGACACAGACAGACAGACAGAGTTACTTTCGCATTTATAATATTAGTATGGATTTTAATTTTTTTTTTTTTTATGGAAAAAAAGATAGCAAACGAGCTTGCAGCACCACCCACCCGCTGCCGCCCATGACAACTGTGACTGACTTTGAACAAGACTCAATTAGGGACTGGGATGGTTAGTCCAATTAGTTGAAAGAGTTAATTAGAACATTAGTTGGTCAGTTCGTTAGTAGGTATGAGGACTGGGGACTGTTAGTGATAGTTAGTCCTGTTAGTTGGTGTTAGTAATAGTCCAGTTAGTACTTGTTAGTAGGAGTCTCGTTCTAAGTCAGTCACAGATGTGTTGCTACCCTTGAGGACTAAGATGGTCGCCTCTAAATAAGTGTAACCGGAATCCACACCTTTCCAACCGGACCACAATTGCTTTAAAGACAATTATTACACGGCAGAAATGGTACTAGGTACCGTGGCGGGCGGTGGTACTGCCCCGGGCGAACTCTAACTTTACGCGACTTCTAACTAACTAACGCGAACTCTAACTAACGCGAACTTTAACTGTATTTACAGTACAGACTTAACAAGTCTTTCATAGTAAAATTTTAGTACATACCAAGTACAATAATTAGTGTTGTACCGAAAATCCATATTTCGATGTACTTGAACGGCAATCTAATGAATGGCCCACACGAGACGATTCGAAGTTCAACCTAGTCAAATTGCTAGTGAAAAATGACCGTGGGGCGTCATTGGAATTCATCAAAAAAAATCAGGATAATTTTAAAGTGGATGTTAAAATTATCGTGTTTCTTTATAAGTTTACTTTAGTTATTAATCACAGCTTGAAAATTTTTGCATATAGTAAAAGGATTAAATGCTTCTCAATAATAAAAGTTATTCTTTCGTTCACCGATTTCTTTGCCTCGTGAACCTGGAGGTAATACGATACCCGAAATATCGCATCTATATAATATAATACTGATGATTCGGATTTGTCCACAGAGGGGTGCAAGGAGGGGCTGGGCGGCGGGATGTCGTCGTCATCCAGCTCGTCGGACTCGTCCAACTCGTCCTCCAGCACCGACACCAGCTCCTCCGATACCAGTGACAGCGAAGCAGGTTAGACACCTGACAGACAATGCCTTTAACTCAAACATAAGTTAAAGTTAGCCCACGCAAGTTAGTGATCCCGGTACCCGATGATATGTACCGGCGACGTGTAAATTACGATTTTAGACTTAGACCTTAATAATACTTGCATTTAATTAAGAAAGATCTTAGTAAGATGTAACGAAAGTTATCTCGAGATCTTTTAGGTGTAGGTTATTGGCAAGTTTTCGTAAATTATCGAAAATAAATTTTCCCCCTTTGCCAGTATTTTATTGTATGACTGATTGTGGTAAAAGTATGTTGTGGAAGTATGTTGAATATGATAATGCCGTTTAATACCGTTAATTTATTATTCTAGTCTGAATTGTATCAGTGACAGAATGAATGATCACGAGAAAAGCTGTGGCGGCTAGAATGCGAGTTCAGATGTGGGACATACTGTAGCGAGGACAGCGAGACATGACAGTTATGTATGGACATGATTGTGAGAATCATGGTGCAGAGATCTTTCCTCCATTCAATTTACATTTTAATATTTTATGTTTATTTATTCAAGTTATAGTGTCGTATTATTTATAATCAAAATTTATTTTTGTATGTAAATTGTTCAAAGATTTTTATACAGTTTAACTGCAATTGGACTATTTAAAGTTGAAGATTCAGAAAAAAGCCATAGTTAAAAAAATCTATTAAGTAACGTTTTGTAAGTACTATGTCCACTGAATGTAGTAAGAAGTGTTTGTGGTGTGACTGATGTGACGCGCGTGTGTGCTGCGAAAGTAGTTCAAAATATTATTTTCATTACTGTGATATTGGGAGAGATGGATGTCACCAAAATATTAAGTCATCGTTTATACAAACTACATTGTGAACAGTCGATAAAGGCACAAACGAGATGTAGTTGAGAGGAAGGAGCCAGCTTTTGGTGTTTATGACACTTTGTACTGGTGCCGGTAAGAACATTTTACTTGGTTTGCTTCATAAACCAATAGGAAATATACCTTTTCACATATAAATATTTTTAACTATATCATGTCCTCAAATGCGATGTTATTTCATTTGCATCCTAAAAATTAATCTCCTTTTGCGAACTATCATTGGAAACTTCAGATCTCATGGTACTAATTAGCTTTGAGTGTGAATTAGACGTAAATGTAAAGTGCGTTCGCGTGGACCGCGGTAGATGGCGGTAGGGCGTAGCCGGCGGCGGCGGGGCGGCGGCGCGGGCGCGGCGGCGGTCGTAATGCAAACAATTGTGTAAGGACGGATACCAACTTAGCAAGCAAAATTTATTTCCACTTGTTGCATTCCCTGCGGTACGGTGACACGACGAGGATGTAATTTTGTGACATGTTGTAGTTAAAAATTTAGTCATTGAAAAGGTATTTTTTTTACATTGGTTTTTTAACGCTTCATATTTTATTGCTTGCTCCCGAGAGTTCAAATTGACATGTGATTGAAATTTATAAAAGACGAAAAGATACCTAAAGCTGGCCTCCTTCCTTCACAAATTGTTTGCAAATCTGTTTTAATTATTTACATAATAAAATACTTTATGTATGGGTATACTCAATTGTGTTATTGGTTACTTGGTCCGTATGGATTCAGAATAAGTTAGCATTCTTTTTTATAAGTTCTTTTAGGTAGCTGGATTACTATTAGTTCTTTCCATTGTCAATAGATATATTATATTGTTTTAAACTGTAAGTAAAAAGAAATCATGAAAAGGAGGGAGGACTAATTCCGTGTGTAAAAATTGAATGGTGCTCAGCTTGGATCCTTACATATATGTATATGGCTGATAAAGTTCCCATTCACTTTTTTAACTTATTGCAATTGCAAGATTTATTACACCCAAGTATTATAACAGTAATCACGGCTGATCATATTATGTAATTTTTTATACTCAAATTTTACCAATTTGAACTTTATGAACCCCATCAACAATGTTTGCTAGTAATTTGTCATATTGGTTATGTCAGTTTTATTACAAACATGGACTTAATTTTTTGCATATGACAGAAGTTTTTAAACCAGTTGACGATGTTACGAAAGCCTATGTAAATAATTATGTCATTTTAGGAATAAAATACACAATAAAATAGTATTTGGGAGGATCAGTGTAGCCTTGTATTTTATGTAGCAAACTGTTTTCATGACTATTATTTGTTTCATTGATTAGCCTATACATATTTGAATTACAGCAAAAGCTAAGCCACGTATAATATATGTAGTTGGGAACGTCCTTTTGATCAGTTTCAGTTCATTGCCGTTTTAACACAAATGCATGGCAATGTGAGGCCTTATTATTGTAAAATACCATTTGTTCACATATATATTTATTTTAGACAATATTGTGTTCTTGAAGCATCACCAATTGTGATTATGGGAAATGGCAATTATATATCTGGTTTAAGAACTGCCTTTTTGATTATTTTATTGTTTTACCTATTTTATTTATTGGTAATATTTAAGAGCATGTTATATACTTGATTTAATTGGATTCAATGAGCAGTATTTTAAACTAATTATATATTGACAATTTATTAAACATTCCCAATGACCATCGTAATATGAATCAATTAGATAACATTTCAGATAAAAATTTTACATAGTACAATTTAATTTTATAAGGTTTAAATAAATCTCTGATTGAAACAGAAGTAGCCGAAGCTATTGGAATAATCTTATGAAATGTTGTTCTGTTGAAATTAGACAAAAACATAATAGTCAATAAACATAATTATTGTAATCAGTCGAATGAAGACTTCACATGGAACAAACATACTATGATTGAATATTAAACATTACATCCCCTTAAGTTTTCAATTTCATGAGATAGGTCCAATAGACACTTGGCTATTGTTTTATGTATGTGCTGTTGTCTCCTTGGCCATCTATGGTCACTGAAGATACGAACAAATTTCTTACTGTACACTTAGAGAGCATAAAATGTATAAACAAATACATTTATAGAGATTATAAACTGGAGTGTTGAAAGTTTTATTTTTTAAATAATATAATTTGCTTGAAAGGACATTCAATGTGTAGGTGTTTCTTGTAAGTTAAAAGTTTAAGTAAATATATTTGGTTAATGTAGATTCGAAAGCAAGTAAAAAAGAACACTTTGTATGATACAGTTTTTATAGGTTTTATTATTTAAAGAACCCTCATGACTTAATTGATTAGATGTAAGATTGAGTGGTAATGAACTTTGTATATATTCAATATATAACAAATTTAAGTAAAATTTTAAGTAACATGTTTTGATTTTTATTTATTTGTCAACTATGAGATCTGATGTTCTAAAATTTCTAACCACTAGAACTGTAAGGGTGTGGGCACGTACTTACCGGCACTAGACTCGGTGACAATTCAAAAGCATTTTAGTCATAATCATAACATGCAATTGGGGAAATAAATTTTTCATTTTGAACCATTAAGTAACGATATATTTTAAAGCACAGTTTTCCGATGTCAAGGGACAAAAGAAAAAATAGTGGGTATGTATAACATTTAAACCATTTTTACTTACTTCGTTCAATTTAGAAATATTTTACTCAATCTTTATTAATTTGGTCTCATTACAGGTGCGACCACTGGCAAGCCAAAAAAAAAGGTGAAGAAGCAAGCGCATCACCAATCCCTGCAGAGTGTAATTTTTTTTATCCGATATTCATTAAAATATATTCGTTTTCGAGATGTGTAAATATTGCATAGTGGCTTATCTGATTGCAGAAACCGATAGCGGCTCCCGCGCCGGCGCTCGCTCCGCCGGCCGCCGCGGCCGCGTCCCCGCCGCCCGCCCAGCCGCCGCCCGCGCCCGACCCGCCCGCCGCCGCGCCGCCCGCCGCGCCGGCGCACCCCCCACCGGCCCCCGCGCCCGCGCCCGCCCCCGCGCCCGTCCCCGCCCCCGCCCCCGCCGCCGCCCTCCCGCCGCCCGCCGACCTGCCGGACTCCTCTGAGCCACCTCCGCAGCGGGACGCCGAACCGCCCCGGCCGCCGGAGCCACTGGTCAAGCTCGAGTCGCGCAACGGCCTCGACAAGGTGGACGCGTCGCAGTACATCATCGATCCGATCGAACGCTCGCTGGCCAGCCTCGAGCGCAGCCTGCAGGCCGACGTGCCGATGGACGCGAGCGTCGCCGACACGGACTCGTCGATGCGCCTCGACGACTTCTCGCTCCCGAAGCCCCCCGGCATGCCGGATGCGGCGCACCACAACCTGATGGCGCACCTCGGCGAGCTGACCGAGATGACGCAAGTCGCGGACCAAATAAAGAACGAAATGTACGTCGCCCCTCACAACGGCTACGTGGACAAGAACCCGCAACACGAGCGGGAGCTGCTGCGAGCGGAGGTGACCCCCGGCCCGCCGCCCATGTCCATCTTCGATCCCGTGTACTCGGCGCCGCAACCGCACACCGCGCAGGCGCACCCCGGCGTGACGAGCGCACCGTGCCCGATGCCCCAGGTTGTTAAAAAGGAGGACATCAAGCCCTTACTCACTCCGAAACCCATAGAGGATCTCATGGGAGTGCCCAATATAGTCACGAATAATATTACCGACAGAGGAGTCAAGTACGAAATGGATAAAAAAGCTGAGGACGCGAAGAATTCAAATTTTGCTCAAGCGTTCAAACTGAAACAGGAACAGAATTTAAAAAACGCTAGCTCGTGGTCGTCGTTAGCTCAAGCTGGTAGTCCGCAAAGTATACCAAACATCAGCACTAACAATCAAATTAAGCCGAAGCCCGTAATGGATAGTTTTCAAGTAAGTATCTTTTCGTGCCTGAATATTTTATAAGATTTATATCGAAAATAATAGGAATTTGAAAGTCGACATTCAGCATGTCAGCATTTTCAGATTTAATTATGCGAGCAATTCGAATTTCAAATAAATTTATTCGAAAGCCATGTTAATCGATACGCTAGTCTCGCTATTGGTTGCTTAGCTCGTGTGGCAGGCACTCACTTATCTGGCTTTTATCCTTCCGATTTGACGCAAGTGCTTCAATGTGTAGTCCTCCTTTTCCTCCACCTCCACGTAAGTCCAAAGCGTGCAGCAAGATTAGCCGTAGATTGAGTTGGTACGGCTCCCACTACCGCCTTCAATTCGTCGTTATCGACAATGTTTACCGGCCCACCGCGAGGCTTGTTCCTTAACTCGAAATTTAAAGATTTAAAACGTTTGAAAAAATAATGGACTGTGTTTATGCAAGCAGTGTTATGCTCGTCGTACACGTCTTTAATGTTTCGTGTTGTTTGCGCAGCAGTATTCACTTAGGAACTCATATTCGAAAATTGTACGGATATCCATGGCGCCAAAAACTACCACAATTTCACAAATACGAAAAATTATGTAACTAAAAATTTACTGAATTTGAAATTAAAAAAACACGGCTTACGCATAAAATTTATTTGAATTTGGAATTGCGCCCCAATCCACAGATAATTAAAATGCTGGTGTAATAAAATTATTATTACCTACTAAGTATTATTATAATATCTGATTAATATTTGTCAATTGTATAATATGTAATTAAATATATTTTTTTTTACAAATTCAGCACTGTAAGATATGATTTATAGATTAAAATTCATGTTTATAGGTTTTCAAGAGGCAAGCGCGCGAGAAGATTGATCGGCAGAGAGCTCTTATTGAGCAGCAAGAGTTGAGGAAAAAGGAACAAGCCGAGAGAGAGAGGCAGCGGCAAGAAGCTGAACGCAGACATCCTGAAGAAGAGAAACTAAGGTATAATATTTATTGGTACCAACTATTTCTAAACAAATGTAAAAACGTCGGCATAACAGTTACAAAAGTAGCAGGTTAGATAACCAGATTCATAGTTTGGTATCGACTAACTTGGGTTAATTCCTATCGATATCTACATTTATTCGTTTGTTTGCGAGTGGCGAACGGCCTGCGTTTACACTGACGTCAATTCTGTTCTATAGCATTTAGTCAGTAATATGTGTTTAGGCTAGAGGCCCTCGTGCACTAAGCACAGCACACGCTCAGCCAGAATTTATAATAGAGAGTAATTAAGAGGATATGAGTCGACACTTTTTCCATACAAACGTAGTCCCCTGTTTCCTCCTAGGATAAAGAAGTTACAGAATAAAAAAAATACCATACGATTTATACGTACCTCTGCCATGCCTGTACGTTTTGTTTTTTTTTTCATAATTTGCTTAATAGAAGAGAAAAAAAATCTTAAAATCAAAAAAATCGACTTTTTTTACATACATTTTCAAACATCAAGCAAACTGGTAATTACTAACATATCCCAAAAAACCCTGTTAGACCCTGTTCTACATTTTAACTGAAAGAAATATTGAAATCGGTCTAGATTTCGAGGAGGAAACAGGGGATTACGAAAGGACGATTTTCTTAATTTTACGTAGGTAAAATCAGTTCGAGACTGCACTTCTCTCTATCGCACGCTAAGGGGTAAGGTCGGGCATCAGCGCGACGGCAATATTTTTGTTAAAAACCTATTCTTCAAAAGTGACGGTCGACTGGTGTGCTCTTAATATGAAAGTGTGTATGTCAGGGTCGCGGGTCCGGCAGCGCACGCGCACGTGCACGTGCGCAAGGCGGAGAGTGTGGAGGCGGCGTCGCCGAGCGTGTCGCCTGTGGCGCGGGTGTCGCCCGTGGCGCGCGCCTCGCCGCCCGCCGCCGACAAGCCCGCCGCCTCGGAACGGGAGCGGCTGCGCCAGCGCGAACAGGAGCGCCGCCGACGGGAAGCGGTAGGTTTATAATAAACTAGTGGACGCCCGCAGCTTCGCTCGCGTAGAATTAGACCCATTAACGACGTCTACCCGTCTAAAGACTTCAAAAACGGCAAAGTTTCATACTAACTTTGCACCCCCGTTTTACCCCCTTAGGGGGTGAATTTTCAGAAATCCTTTCTTAGTGCTCCCCTACATTATAAAAGGAACCCCTGTGCAAAATTTCAAGTTTCTAGCCCTTATAGTTTAGGCCCTGCGTTGATATGTCAGTCAGTCAGTCAGTCAGTCAGTCACCTTCTCCTTTTATATACAGTAGAATCCACATATAACGACTTCGCTTATAACGACTAACCGCTTTTAACGACGAGAATGTTTACTCAAGTTAGGTTTCATAGTTATGTACTGAGAAAATGTAACCGTTTAGTGCGACTCCGGTTTAAGCGACCAACTGCTTATAGCGACCATTTTTTATGATAATACGTCCGGTTAAAACGACGCGCAATGTTTTGTTTACACAACCTACGCACCAATATCTCGGCGCCCCAACTTCACCCCGCCCCGCGTGCATCCTTAGTGGCGTGCGTAAATCATAGTTAGTGTTTGTCACTTGTTATGACAAGTTCTTAAAGCTCGACAAAATGAGTTCTGTGAAGCGAAAGTATTTTACAACGTGTTTTGAAAGTTGAAGAAAAAAGTGCAATATTATTCCGATTAGAAGCCGGTGAATCAAATGCAACCAACGCAAAGGAGTTTGGCGTATCTCATTCTACAATTTCAACAATAAAGAAGAATAAATATAAGATCGAGCCGCTGTTTAGTGCTAATGTTTTGAAATGCAAACGTGTAAGGTGTTTTAAGAACCATTAAAATGAAGCTTTATGTGATTCCTACAAAATGTTGTTTTATTTACCTAAATAAGAAAATCAAACTTTCCCAATTATAATAAATATGTATTCGTAAGTTAAGTACATGGAATATTTCTTAAGTACATACATACATATGTATTCTGTATGTACTTAAGAAATAATCCGTTTTGTACGTCATCCGGTTAGTACGACATAGTATCGCCGGTCCCTTGAAGGTCGTTATATCCGGATTCTACTGTATATAGATACCTAAACCCCAGCATTAGGCCTGTGTGGTAAGGGAAACACACAGAAAACAACACACTTTATACATCTATGAACTTCTATCACTTACTTTTACATGTTGATTTTAATTGATGGGTCTACAAACTTATTTCCTTTTTTTTCCAGATGGCTGGGCAGATAGACATGAATATGCAGAGTGATCTAATGGCAGCATTTGAGGAGTCATTGTAACGTGTGAGAACAATAATAATAATTGTAAATATGAATATATATATAAATCTTATTTCAATGCAATCTAAATAGAATGTGGTGGTTAGTATGACACCAGGTGACTTCGTGATCGTTTGTGTGTGAAATCGTTGACTAACATGTGGTTAAGTGCTGTGAATAGATATACTTTATAATTTTAAATTAAACTGTTGTACCATCAATCTTGACTTAGTGTTCGCGTGCTATGGATGAGGGGTTGCATTTTAAAGTGTATTATATAAGTTTGTATACAAAATATTATTGTAAACTCTCTTTACAATTGTAAGCCTATATATTTATATTTTGTTCTAGAAACGTCTTCTACCTTCCATACTTGTTTTATAGTACGTAACAATAGCAATGTAGTACTTGAATTAAAAAAATAAACAAAAAAGTTTTTATTTTATATAATTGATAAATAGACGAATCAATTGAAACCATGAAATCTGTTATTGTTCACGCAGTTCGCATTGCATAGTGGCTTGATCGCAAATTCACTTTGTGAGATATCATGGATGACACGGTAGTTTATCCTTCCATCGGCCAAAATGCAATGAGCTATAGGCGTGCGTTATGTATTTAATAGTAAATGGAATTCTGTTACGTGTTCGATTTTCGATGAATATTGCTTAATGTTAGTAGATTTTTTATCAATCTGTCATCGGAAACAGATCAAATGTCATACATTTGATTTGAAATATATTTATTTTATATTCCAATGTGTCTTTTTATGTTTTGTAGTTAGATAACTCCAGTGGAAAATGTAAAAAAGTATTATCAAAATTAAATCTACTCTAAGTTGTAGTATGATAATACAATACTACCCAAAACAAAACGATGTATATTGTTAAGCAAATTTTAATTTCAGTCATTTACTCAACTCGCAATCGAAATGTAGATATAAAGTAAAATATATTGACATTCCATATTGTATTATGTTGTTTAAATTGAACCAATATGGCCAGAAGTACCGACACAATCACTTTTTTACAGTAAGTCAATTAAGGATCTTTATTCGGTTTAATTAACTATATTTTTAAACTTAGTCTAAACTTATATTAGGTACTTGTCTTTGATCAAACATGAATATATTTTTATATACATCATAACTATCAGAAATTACATATCATTTTGATACATGAAATTATAGACAATTTCTAGTGTTTTATGTATGTAACATAAAATACTCATCCTAATAAATTTTAACTTTTCGAATTTTTTTAAAGTAAAATGGCGACATGTCTGGCCGATATTTTTCATTCAATCATATTATATTCTAGAGCCAGTTACGTCAAAAGATGTAAGTGGTGGATTATTCTGATAGAAAAGAAAAAGGAGGATAGCCATTTTGGTACCCATGTCAAATCAAATCAAATATCAAATCAAATAATTTATTTGTCATAAATTGTCCAATCAAGATGAATCACGCACTATTGGATAGCTCTTCTCAAGTGTATAAAAAAATACTATGACGGTATGTCCGAAATAGCTGTCCGTTTTGAAATATACGCTTCAGAAGATACTGGATTTTTAGCTCCAAACTAGCTGACCCGGCAAACGTTGTTTTGCCATATAAATAATTTTTACTGAATATTTTGGGAGAACTTCATGTAAGTGTGTGGACTACAACTACCACTACCCCTACCTATCACGCACCGGCGCCATCTACTTAAAATATTGGTTTGTAGTACATGCTATGTATCAGAGATGGCGCTGTATGTGAAAAAAGATTTTCCCGCTTTTCTGTTTAAATTTTTCCTGAATTTTCTTTGCTATAAACCTCACGGAGCCCGAGACCTTTCCAACGAATGCAAAACCGTTGAAATCGGTTCGTGCGTTCTGGAGTTATAGCGTCAGGAAGGAAAACCCGACTTATTTTTATATAGTAGAGAAATAGATAAAGATTTATATCTCCAGTTTACCTTTACCGATTGTGATTACTTTTGCGCAGATTTTAAGTTTGAAAATATCCTATTTCCAATTTGCACTTGGCCAGGGTGGTGGACTAAGGCATAATCCCTCGCATTCTGAAAGGAGACCCGTGCTCAACAGTGGGACAAAGAAATGTTTGTGGTGATGTGGTTAAATAAAATATTTAATTTTATTTATTTCTTATACAATACTTTTGTTATGTATTATTTAATAGAGCGCGTTCACTCTTAAAGATGATCATCGTAATAGATCGAAACTAATGTGTAACCGCCATAACAATAAATGTCAGAAGTATTATAGATCAATATGAGTTAAAGCTTTTACTGGACCCTCTGTAACGGATGACACCAATTTTATACTGATTGCACAGACACAGGATTATTTAACAGTCTGCCAGGTACTGGAATTCAATAATATCCATACTTCCATACTTAATATTATAAATGTGAAAGTGTATTTGTTTGTTTGTCCGGCTTTCACATCGCAACGAAACTATTATATGGTATGGTTTTTGTGTGTGGAAATAGTGAGGAGGGTGGAGAGTGACGTAGGCTACTTTTTACCGCGGTTAAACATCCCCATGCCATGGGTAGATCGATGTTTTATTTGCTAGATATTTAGTTCCGGATGTTGTTAATAGATGGCGTTGGGGTTCAATGCCCAGAATCTTTACAATTTATCCCCAAATGGAGACGTATAATATCGTCTACAGTAGCGTATTAAAATAGTGCTCTGTTCTATGTCTCAAGCCGTGTATGGCTGGATACACTTCAAAAGAAAAATTCACACCCATTTAGAAAACTAATCACACTTATATGTGTTCTCCACGTTAGTATTGCATGTACACGTAAGCATGATCGGTGGATGCTGCATCTATCTTCACCAGCACACTTCTATTGAAGTTAGCTTACAGCTCCAGTAAGTCAGTTTAAGTACACATTATCTGCGGTCAGCATTAACTCTGGTTCCTCTAAGTATCTTTTAATCGTGAAACTATCACTATTCATCCACTACAAATGTGTCATTATGATAAACAACTCATTGGTAATTCCCTTTGACCACGCGGGCGAAGCCGCGGGTAAAAGCTAGTCAAGAAATAAAACAAAGTATATTCATAATACATTTATTTGCATTGGTTACGCTCTCCGTATTCCGCTGTAAAATAAAACAATCAGAATTTGATGGAATAATAATAATAAAATATCACATTCCTCGATTTCACTGTACAACTAAATTATACTACAGATAAGCACTTATATATTATAACAATATATGTATAGATTTAAATAAAGTGTGTGTGGACCGATGTATTTAGGAGGCGGCGGAGTCCCACTCGATGAGGTAGGCGGGGGGCAGGTCGGGGGCGAGGCGTCGCGCGAGGACCCGGAAGGTCTGTCCGGCGCGGAAGTACGACTGCACGCGGGACTTGAGCGCGGAGAGTTGTCGCGCGTCCTCGCCGGGCGCGCCCGCCTTGTGCGGACTCAGCTGCAGGCTCTTCACGCTGCAGTTGTTGGCGCCACCGCTCGTGTTCCGCCGCGCGTTCTCGTAGTAATTCTTCTCCTGCCGCTGCCGCAGCCGGCGGCCGGGCAGCTTGCCGCCGGGGAGCTCGTGCGCGGCCGGCGGCGTCACGTCCCCGTTGTCCGCGCCCGGCGGGCCGGCCTTGGACTCGTCTGCTAGTGGACATGATTTGTTTAGCTGTAAAATAACGTTTTACTGATTAACAACACGTCCATAGCCATAGCGTCCATAGCCCAATGGCTCGGTTCGATTCAATGTGATCGAAAGAGTTAAGCAACGACGGGCCCGGTCAGTTTGTGGATGGGTGACCGCTAGTGGCAAAAATTTCATGGACGCTACCGTGCTTCGGAGGGCACGTAAAGCTCGTCGGTCCCGGTTGTTTTCAATGTTGGAAACAGTCGTTAAGCCTTGTTGAAGACCTTCGGGTGGCTTGAGAACATTCGACACTGGGTTGGCCACTAACCCCTCCACCAATCCGCATTGGAGCAGCGTGGTGGAGTATGCTCTAGACCTCCCGCAGCTGCGTCTGTGGGGGAGACCCGTGCCCAGCAGTGGGACGTCTATGGGTCGCAGCGGATTAACAACATTAGTCTTGCTTACTATAGATTTACATAGTCGACGATCTTGTTTAGTAGTTTTATACGCTTACCAACACGTTCGAATATTTATCTGCCCAGACTGGGATTCGAACCCCGGATCTGCGGTTCGGCAGTCAGTTGTGTATTTGATCAAGCCTTTTATTGTATAATACGACTAATGACAATTCTCACCTGCAACTGTAAGTACTTTCTCGGTCTTCTGTATTTCCTTCTTTTGACTTCACCATTTGGGCCTATTACAATATCCTTTTCACTAAGTTTTCGTTTGGTGGGCCTTACCATAGGGCCCATTAGAGGGTTCAGCTGGATCGGTAGCGACAGCCGGTAGTTGCAGCTCTGTTTGCCATTTTGTTTACTATACGCATTTGATGCTGAGAACGTTTTAGACGAGTATGAATTTTGCATTAAAAAAGGGTTGTTTTTCCCTTGAAAGTCTTTTAGCGGTGGTATTATAGCGTCTAATGTGCCTCTGCTGGAAGTCTCATCTCCCGACGACTCCATTTCGTGGTTAAAATTGCTATTGTATGGGGGTAAACTGTCCATATGTTGCAGCGATAAAATTTTGGAATGTTCAATGATGTTCTTAGTGGATAACTTAGACACTTCCAAGTTCATAGTGGCTATCCTAGTCGAATGTGTATTAATATTAATGTTACAAGATTCACTTTTATCATCGCTAATATCATCACTAATATGTTTGGATAATTTATCTAATTTAACTGAACAAGGTATGAGTGAGGTGTCCAGGGATGGCACAGAGGGATTATCACAAGTAGATTTAGCTTCATTGGTTTCTCTTTCGTTTATTTCTGTAATATTTTCTATATTATCTTTGGCTTCAGCCTTTCTGGCGGTGGATGTGCATGCGGTGGGCGAGTGGGGTTGATCTCTTTCCGTAGACTTCACGGATTCGTAGGAACTAGTGGAGTCGTTTTCCGAGTTAGCGTTGTTGTTCAGGTTTTCGTGAAACCGTCTGCCCATCATTAAATTCACCCAGTGACCATCTACAGGCACTATCATACGCTGTTTATGATTTTTATAGGAACTTTCGTCGTTGTTACTACTAGAGGGTTGGGAGCTGAAACAGAAAACAGTATAATTAGAACTGTGAAGCAAGAAAACATAATTATAACATACCATCACGCATGTTTTCTCCCGAAGAGGTAGACAGAAATGTGTTGTGTAAAAAACCCTTTTGTCACCAGTTATGTTATGAGTGCCTAGTGGACGCCCGCAGCTTCGCTCGCGTAGAATTAAATTTTATTTAATTAAAAATTAACCCATTAACGACGTCTGCCCACGTTCGGGTTGCCCATTTGACTTCAAAAACGTCAAAGTTTCATACTAACTTTGCACCCCCGTTTTACCCCCTTAGGGGATTAATTTTCAAAAATCGTTTCTTTGTGCTCCCCTACGTTATAAAACCCTTTTGCAAAATTTCAACATTCTAACGCTTATAGTTAAGACCCTGCGTTGATATGTCAGTCAGTCAGTCAGTCAGTTTCTTCTTTTATATATATAGATTATGTCTCATATACTCGTAATATAGGGAAAACTCTTAAAATCCAGATACATAAAAAAGTTCTACTATTATTGTTAACCCTGTATTCTAATTATTATTTGCGATGTGGATGTCAAGTCTTTGTTTAATATTTTAACACTGGGAATTTGGGGGTTTGTTATTTTTATATATATTATTTATTTAACCAACCTGTCGTCTCCCGATGAAACGGTCTGTGGCGAAGGCGCTCGCGACAGAAACCGTAGCCGGGGCGCATACTCTCTTACTATTTCATCAGTCAGCGGAAAACCTTTCTTCACCTGAAAAAAAAAAAAAACTAGTCAGAAGTAAACTTTTATCACAAAATCCTAAGAAAGGCGATTAAATCGGGATTTTATCTAATGTGTTACTAATATCCCTGGAATGGAAGGAAAATTGGTCAGTTCGTTTGTAGGTGAGGACTATTATAATGACAGGGACTGTTATTGATAGTATTGTTAGTAAGTGGTAATGATTAAAACTAACTAAACTCTCGTAAATAGTACAGCAGCCGAGTGACGTAGGTAGACCGTGGTAGTATATCCCTGAGCGGAACATAACGGACTTGATGTAATAATATCTCTATTGCTATACATTTTTTGTACTGCAGCATATGATTTACTAGTGGACGCCCGCAGCTTCGCTCGCATGGAATTAGACATAATAATAGATTAAAAACTATGCCCTTCCTCAGGCTCTAGACTATCTGAGTAACAAATTTCATTTAAATCGGTTTGGCCAAAACTACTTTTGGTGTGAAAGCGAGACAGACAGAGTTACTTTCGCATTTATAATATTAGTATGGAAGTATGGATTATCAAATTCCACTAAATCAAATTTAAGCTATATTTGTGACAAATAGATTTACCTACACATATAAAAAAATAATTAGACGTGTGGCACTCGGAGACTGCTGCGGTAAAGCTATTGCATAGCATTTTTTATCAACTTATGCAGTTATAATTATTTATTGATTTTATTTATGTAGTATTTTTTTTCCTTTGTTTTTGATTGAGATTGCGGGGCGAAGAGGTGGAGTAACGCTATCGGCGTTACTGCACAGGCGAGTTACTGAACTAAAGAGACAAGCGTGATATTTCAAAAAGTCATTAAAAGTTCTGCTATTCATCGATAGATGGCAATATCACCGCTATGCCGGTCGGAGTGGGGGTGTTAGGTTATTTTCGTTACGGAATTTCTGGATTCGGCCTCCACGCTCAAGGCCCGCGATAGAAGCTATGCAATAGCTTAAAAATTATGTTATGATTAGAATAAGATAATTATTAATTGTAATATAAACTGATGTTTAAAATTTAAGGACCCCGAAAGATAACATCGGTGGGTTGACATAATAATATGATAACTAATAAAATAAAATAAAAACCACAAAGGATAACATGAAAAAAAGGCTCGGGCCCGCACTCGAGTCGCGAAATATTAGTGTAACGCACCTGGTAGCGTCCATAGCCCAATGGCTCGAGTCGATTCACTGTGATCGAAAGAGTTAAGCAACGACGGGCGCGGTCGGTTTGTGGATGGGTGACCGCTAGTGGCAAAATTTCATGGACGCTAAGGACGTAAAGCCCGTCCCGGTTGTTTTCAATGGTGGAAACAGTCGTTAAGCCTTGTCGAAGACCTTCGGGTGGCTTGAGAACATTCGACACTGGGTTGGCCACTAACCCCTCCACCAATCCGCATTGGAGCAGCGTGGTGGAGTATGCTCTAGACCTCCCGCAGCAGTGTCTGTGGGGGAGACCCGTGCCCAACAGTGGGACGTCTATGGGTCGCAGCGCACCTGGTCGAGCGCGGCCAGCTGCAGCGGCGGCGGCGGCGGCCGCCTCAGCCGCAGCCCCCAGATGGTGGCGCGCTTCTTCATCTCGCGCCCGCACTTGAATCGCTTGCGCGACGACGTCAGCGCCGTCAGGATCCGCTCGCGACGCTCGTTCACCGGCGTCCGCCACATCTGACATGGTATCAGTAACTGATGTTAGTAGTAGGCAAGGTAAAGCGGTCTTCCCTGTAGGTCGGTAGTAGCTCGGGACCAGAATAATTCTACGGTATCCTCTGCCTACGACAGCCAACTAAAAGGATGGAGGGTAGGGTGTGCGGCCGCACGTTTTTTTAATTTTTTTATGGATACAGGATAGCAAACGAGCTTGCTGCACCACCCATCCGCTGCCGCCCATGACAACTGTGACTGACTTTGAACAAGACTCAATTAGGGACTGGGATGGTTAGTCCAATTAGTTGAGAAAGTTAATTAGAACATTAGTTGGTCAGTTCGTTAGTAGGTATGAGGACTGGGGACTGTTAGTGATAGTTAGTCCTGTTAGTTGGTGTTAGTAATAGTCCAGTTAGTACTTGTTAGTAGGAGTCTCGTTCTAAGTCAGTCACAGATGTGTTGCTACCCTTGAGGACTAAGATGGTCGCCTCTAAAAAAGTGTAACCGGAATCCACACCTTTCCAACCGGACCACAATTGCTTTAAAAACAATTATTACACGGCAGAAATGGTACTGGGTACCGTGGCGGGCGGTGGTACTGCCCGTCCGAAACACATAGGTGTTTGTAGTCGTCCGCCTCTCATTAGGAACCAACAGTACACAGGGTGGCAACAGCATATGTCAACTGGACATTCATACAATACTATTTATTTATTTATTCAGACAGAGACAATTCATAATTTGAAAGATCGTAAACAGTATATTATAGTATTATATGTGTCGCCAATATTTACGAATTATTATTTATTTTATATATGAACACAAAAATAACAAGATAGTAAACGTAATCTTTGAAGTTGTGTTGGGATTATAGCTTAAAAATGCTTTGTGTGGCTGTGGTCAGTTTGCTGGTGTGACCACAAAACTATCAGTTTACATATCATCTATTCCTACGTATAAATATTTAAGTAATAAAACACAAGATGTAATAGTCGATAAGATCTAGATCGATTTCAAGCAACGGGCGCGGGCGGTTTGTGGATGGGTGACCGCTAGTACCAAAATTTCATAGGCGCTACCGTGCTTCGGAGGGCACGTTAAGCTGTCGGTCCCGGTTGTTTTCAATGGTGAAAACAATCGCTAAGCCTTGTCGAAGACCTTCGGGTGGCTTGAGAACATTCGACACTGGGTGGGCCACTAACCCCTCCACCAATCCGCATTGGAGCAGCGTGGTGGAGTATGCTCTAAATCTCCTGCAGATTTGACTGTGTAAGAGACTCGTGCCCAGCAGTGGGACTTCTATGGGTTGCAGCAGCAAATTGCACAAGAATTGTACACATACTTCACTTTGAATGACATACTTCTATTTTTTTGTTCCAAAGTTAACACAAATTCAAATTAGGGGCAAAAAATTCAAATGAAGCCTCAAAATGTTTATATTTTTCTTGGTCCCTTTGAAATCTTTTTGTGCATTAAAATCACCTTTTAATATTACTCTATATCTATAAATGTAATTATTATTTATTGGAAAAGCATCTAGAAGTTATAGATTAATTTATCCTGCATACTCTGCCGCATAAAGCCGGCGTACAAATATTTGGTATTTTACGAGACAAACATGCGACCATGCTGAAAAACTGGAGGAAGACAAACATACAAAGAACATCAAACAATATATATAAAAAAATGTAATTGACTACTGGAACGCCGACATGCACACTACTCGACTACTACTAAACAAGACACGAGCAAACAAGCCACCTACCTTCTCGGGCAACTGCAGCGCATGCCAGTTGTCCATAATGTACGGCATTACTATCGTGTCGAGATCGAAGTAGTTCGGAGCGTTGTACAGAGTAAGGTTGAACAGAGCGAGGTGCGCCAGGTCGATCCAACAGAGCTCGAGCCGCCGAAGGTACTCTGCGCCGCCGTTACAGTTTGTGCACGCGTAAATGTATAATCTGAAAACAAACTCAAAGTCAAACTTTATGGCAGATCAGGAGTTATCACCATACATCGCGTCACAAGTTTCGTAGTCCAATTTTTATACAAATCGCGATAAAGCCTACATTTGTTTAAATAACCCTATACCATCTAGATTGTACATTATGTACCATTTGGACTGCTCGTGCTTTGAAGTACGCTGCGACCCATAGACGTCCCACTGCTGGGCACGGGTCTCCCCCACAGACGCAGCTGCCGGGAGGTCTAGAGCATACTCCACCACGCTGCTCCAATGCGGATTGGTGGAGGGGTTAGTGGCCAACCCAGTGTCGAATGTTCTCAAGCCACCCGAAGGTCTTCGACAAGGCTTAACGACTGTTTCCAACATTGAAAACAACCGGGACCGACGGCTTTACGTGCCCCCCGAAGCACGGTAGCGTCCATGAAATTTTGCCACTAGCGGTCACCCATCCACAAACCGACCGCGCCCGTCGTTGCTTAACTCATTCGATCACATTGAATCGACCTGAGCCATTGGGCTATGGACGTTACACTACTTTGAAGTACGCTCCAGCTGAAAGGCTAGCTGGACCCTGGGAAAGCGCCTCTCGTTCCGGCAATAGCCGAAAATTTAATACGCCGCAGCATACCGCTCGTATATTAGGCTTGACGAGAGTTTAGCGTATAGTAGGTATGTCATAACTGCGTGCACGCACTGGTGAAAGTATGGTATCGTGCGGCATTGATTGTAATTAAAATGAATTTGACGCAGAACAATTAAATCATCAATCAAACGAAATCAATCAATCGAAATCTAATAGCAATAGCTATAAGAATATCGGAATGATTCATTTTTGTACAGAACATTACAAATTATTAGAAAATCATCATCTTGTGCAAGATTACTTAATATCATCATGTAATACAGTACCCTACCCCACATTTTACTTTAAAAGCGAAACGGGTAAAATTTTATTGCACTCAAAATTTGGACTAAACGTACGTACGCGGTACTATTAGATTGTACTTACTTATCGCCAGCATAAAGTGGATACTGTAAACTTTGCACGCATTTTTGGTGAAAGCTGCGGGAACATCTACAACATGATATGATCTGAAAACAATATTACTTGTCAGTGCGTCTGAAGGTGATTGCTTGAGCCAAAGCACGATAACATGACACTTGCGTTTCCGTGTGTAAAGATAACATTCAATGATCAAATTAGCTGTAAGGATTTAATACTCTGGTATTTTGAGAGGGCTTCTCTCATAATACCCCATTGTCTGGGGCTTAGATACACCATTGTACTTATATCAAACTGATTAATTGGAAACGACGCTGGGCTCTCAGTATAATATTAGATAGGGTTGTTAGAAAATAACCATAAAAACACGACAATGTTGTAATGATAAGTACCCCAGTCTTAAATCAATAAAATTGTCTGGGCGACGTGGTCGACGACAGCGTCGGACAGTTAACATTATTTCAAGGGACGAATACCTATGTGGAAAACAGTTCTCGAATGGTAACTTTAAGTAGGTACGGTACAGCTTTAAAAAAGGTACATAGGCCACGTCAAGGTCTAGACACGTGAAAATTACAGGGATCAAAATGTTATATGAGATTTTTATGGTTTTATAGAGATCGATGGAATTATAAATAATAAATAATAATAATAAATAAATATCTTGGACATGTCACACACGGCCATCTGACCCCAAAGTAGGCGCGAGCCTGTGTTATGGGTGTCAGAGACTGATATACATACATAGATATTTTTAAATACATACTTAAATAGATAATATTGACATTGAATTAATGATTAACATTCTTTTTACTCAAGAGATTGATAAAAAATTCTAATGACATGTTTGGCGCTGACGATCATTACGATGTACAGAATTAATCGCAATGTTTGTATCGCTTATTGGAGCACATTAAGAAATTTTCAAAAACGACAAAATAGCAAAAATCACATATACCTGTCCCAAATGTTCTGTCGTTTTTCCGCAGTAACAAAGATCTTCTGAGGCAGTAGACGAAGTTGTGGAAGCGGTCTGAAATAGTATTCCCTATTATATACGCAAAAATATTCTTAAGGAAAATAATAATGCTCTGGTAAGAATACCAGACGTATAAGAATATACGGATGATTTTCGACAACAGCTATGAAAGTAAAACATCATTATTTTTTTTTTACTTTTTAATTTTTTAACCAGTTTCCGCATAATATTTTATACTTTTTTGTCTGATGATTTTATACATAAGAACAAAATTTGACAAATCAAGTTGGCTAAGTTTGACCAAGATTAAAACAGAAATTAGTTTCCATAGCCGGTGTCGAAATTTTATCGAATGTGGGCTAAATATGTGCAACTCAATGCATGAATTAAGTTTAATTCTACTCATATTTAAACTGAATGTGCCAAAACCAAGTAAGCGTATAGGGCGTTCCATTTAGTCCTCAAAAATGCAGCATTTTTATAACAAAATTCAAATCACTTTTAGATATATAAAAGGATGCTTTTTAAACCTTATCAACACTTCATCACTCATCATGCTTCACATAAAATTTTGCCAAGGAAGTAAGTACAAACATTCCTTCACCAGTGAATATTTGACTAAATATGTTTTCATACAACGATCCCACTACTGTCAGGTAATGTAGAAAGTTTTCTGAATATTATATAATTATCAATAATCCAGAAATTTGTACCTATAATGATTGGTATTGCATATAGTAAACACATAATATGTTTGTGAATCCACCAACTACCATAATTTCAAATCAAAAGTTTAAAAATCGCCTGTGGTAACGAAGTGCTTATTATCCGAGGCCCAAGTTTATGTGTACACTAAAAATTTTATCAATCCTGCTATGAAAACCGTTACTGAGAAGTGCAAAATTTAATGAAAGATTTAAATAAATTTTGAATTTAAATGCAACCAGTTCATTTGGGCTAGTGCTCGCTAATATGACCGCTCTATACATAGCTGTTGTGATTTTTATTATAAACTGCGGCTTGAACGATGATTAGAGCAATTCCCTAAAATTAGTATATCGAACTGTGCGTAGAACAAAACGGTCATTAATTTTGGCTTTACATTATCCCATTAACGAAAGGCTTCATTCAACTTTCTCACTCACAATCCCACCACTGACTCTGTGTTCCATGAATTAAAAGACACTCACGTCGCAAGGAGGAGTCAGGTCCTGCTGATGTCTCCGCTGACCCTTGAACCTGAACAGGTCTGACCGCTTTAGCGCCCTGTTCTCTGCGGCCGCTACCCTGTATCTCTGGTCCACGCACCTCTTGCAATGCCACGATGCACCTGCAAATACACCTCTAATGTAAACATTATGTATGCGTTTTTTCGTCTCATTTATTTATCTCAATCACTTAGATCCGTATAAATTAAACCAAACTCAAGTTTGAGAAGTGACTTGGTTAAAGATTTTAACTGTCTCACGTATGGTCTTGGGGACTGATAAGCGTAATCGTTTGGTTAATAATACAGATCTTAATCTCTGGTAAAGTAAACCACCCTTAATACTCATATTCTGAGTAGATCGAAGAAGAGAATAATAAATGAAGTGAGTGATAGTTATCCCGGCATCGACGGGTCGGGATGGTATAATATGTTGTTATACCCGTAACAGGACTGAGCTTTGGTAATGTCAGCACAGATGATTTAAGCCCGAATAAATACTTATGTCGAGCTCCCACTCAGAGGCTGAATCGGAGGCCTATACTAAGAGTTCAGAATTGAGTCCTTTCGGTGGTGACACTATTCGCGCTAACATGCAGTATCCATATTTATTCTTCTGTGATCGAAGCGTTATGTGGTGTCAAGGGCTCACCGTTGATCCAGGCGTCGACGGGCGGCGTGTGGCACTTGGCGTGGTACCCGCGGCCGCACAGGTCGCACGCAATAATCGCGTTGGCGGCGGGGCTGGCTGCGGGGCCCTCGCGCCGCTTGCACACCACGCACATGATTCGCCCGTCGTCCGCGGGCGGCGCGCTGAGCAACTTGAGCGTGCCCACCGGCGCCCACGAGTGCGTGCCATCCCCAAACTTGACCAGGCACCGCGCCACCCCGGTGCCCACCTCACACGAGTCGTTGTCATTGCTCGTGCTCAACTCCACTATTGTCCCTGGGGAGCGAGGGGTTAGATGACATTTGAAGTAGTGAAAAATGTTACTGCACTTGAGCAGTGGTAGACGTCGCTGGGCTCGACCTCTCTCCTGACATGGTTCTTATCCCCAAAGGCACGCACCAATTACTTTTCTATGTAACGTCCAACTTTAAGCGATGAATGTAAACATAGTAAGTTATGTCTGCGAGTTTTACTTCGTTTTTCTGAAGGGAGACCCGTGCTCGGCAATGGACCATTGAAAGCTCTGCTAACTACCACGTGACTCATTTCTACAAATACTATCGCGACAATGTTGCACTATTACATGGAACCTTTACCGCATCTATTTTTTTACGTAAATTTTACGGTATTTACGAGTCCAGTGTTGTATCGGATCGTAATGGAAAATTGTACTGCCGTCGTCGTTGCAAGTTAAGTAATTTAGATATAAATACGTACCTAATAACATTAATAATAATTCTTGTAACTATAAAATTTAATTTTCGATGTCAGCGTATTAACTAATGGCTAGCATTAATTAATATTGTTTTAGTAAAACATACGAACCTAAATAATACCGTCCATCCTTGTTAGGCACGAGTACGTCGTCGCCACAGTGGAAGGGGTTGGCGTTAGTCTTGTCCGTGTTGGTCGTGGAGTCTGGCATCGCATCCTGTGTCTCTTCTTCTTTCTGCTCATTCTTCTTAGCGCATGGCGTGATCGTCTTGTCAAAGTCGCTCAGGAGCACATCGATCAGAGACAACTGGGTGGAAACCACTATGGAGAAAAGCGTTGACTGTTACGTGCCAGTACACATTTAAGTGAAGTTTCGATTCTATTAGGTATTCGATGCACACAGATACTAACAGTTACATTGAAGATTATTAATTTACTATGTTTTTATGCTAACATTGCAACAAAAAAGAAATGTGTAATGAATATCGACTAATCGAAATTTTAATATCAAATTGAAACCTTGTCACCTAATGTATGCTAGCTATTCGTATATCATTGAATAACTAGTGTTTGAATAATAATGGTAAGTGTCATCATAATATAATAACATAGTTGTTGTTTAGGATATAATATCCTATAGCTATATTATAGCTTTAATGTACTCGTAATACAATGATATTAAAACTGAGGTATTTGATGTTTTGTGACCACACAATTAAGGATAACATTACAAATACTGTTATTGACGCTAATTTGGTGATACATATTATATAGGTATATTTTAAGATAATAACCGAATTACAATATTTTGGAACTGAGGCTTGGTACCGGTGGACTGATAAAACACAAAGTGTGAATGCATCTATGAAAATATTATGTATATGTAGTATGTATGTATGTATGTCAAGACCATTGGAACTTTAAAGTGCTAGAATGAAGAATGGAAAACAGAAGTTAATATATTTTTTTTAAATGAAAGCTTTCCAAGTTAACAACTAATAGGACAACTTATAAAATGAAGTACATTTTAGTGGAAGTAAAATTTCATACAAATTACATTGAAAATTACTTAAATATATTATAGTTGCTCAAGTAAAAAGTAAGAGTTCTTTTTATTTGATATATCAATTACAGAAACCTACAATGGTAAAACACACACTTAACCAGTTTAAGTATCATCATTGTAACATTGTATTGTGTATTCATATTAATTAGATCGTCCACAATGTAAGGGCAAACTTTAGGAGTTATTTTAATGTTTCTAAATAAAGCTGGAAAGTAAAACACACTGTATTTTTTCATAAAAAATTAATTAAATAATAATTATACCGATTAAACTTCTTACTTTTTGTTTCATCATAATCAATTACTTGGTTTTGAATTGACCCTGCCAAGCCATTTTCATTGTTATTGTTTATATTAATCTTCTTTTTGTTTCAGAATTTCATATAGTGATAATGCCTATGAAAAAATTAAATATAGCAATTTTAAAACAAAAAAAAATATTTCATGCAAATATTTTATTACGTGTATGAGAACATGACAATGGGGCACATTTATTCAAATTGAAACTTAATACTATTATGGAAAAATTTATAGATACATTTATACATATCTATAAATCTACTATATAAAAATAAGTCGGGTTTTCCTTCCTGACGCTATAACTCCAGAACGCACGAACCGATTTCCACGGTTTTGCATTCGTTGGAAAGGTCTCGGGCTCCGTGAGGTTTATAGCAAAGATAATTCAGGAAAAATTTCAACAGAAAAGCGGGAAAATCTTTTTTCACATACAGCGCCATCTCTGATACATAGCATGTACTACAAACCAATATTTTAAGTAGATGGCGCCGGTGCGTGATAGGTAGTGGTAGGGGTAGTGGTAGATGTAGGAGTAGTGGTAGGGGTAGTGTTAGTGTTAGGGGTAGTGGTAGGGGTAGTGTTAGTGGTAGGGGTAGTGTTAGTGGTAGGGGTAGTGGTATTGGTAGTGGTTGTGGTAGGGGTAGTGGTAGGAGTAGTGGTTAGGGTAGTGGTAGGGGTAGTGGTAATGGTAGGGGTAGTGGTAGTAGTAGTGGTATTGGTAGTGGTAGTTGTAGTCCACACACTTACATGAAGTTCTCCCAAAATATTCAGTAAAAATTATTTATATGGCAAAACAACGTTTGCCGGGTCAGCTAGTGTATTTATAAATTGTATTTATGTATGTATGTAATATTATACAGCTTTTTGCTTTTTGAGTTCTTAATGGGATATTTATTGGTCTGTGATTTTTTTTGGCAGTTTTATAGTAGTTTTACTAAGTTACTTTGGGGGCACAGGATTGACTTTTACAGGTTAAACGTCCAATGACATGAATAACTTAGGTATCTTTAGTTTACCTAAAGATTAGATACATATTTTTAATGTATGTGATAAATTTTAATCGTGTTTTTTATATTTATATAGAAGACCTAAATAAGAACAACTGCGTTCACAAGAAATCAGACAATGCTAGATTAAAATGTGTGTTGTAATATTTTACAAATACCAACATATCCTAGACTTGTAACAGAAGGCCATAGACATCAAAAATCATGGTGGTATCACTTCACGAAAATATATTAAGTTTAGTCTTATCTAATGCCCACAAAACATTGTTTAGTAAAAACCAGATCTGTGTTTTCTACATTCCTTCAAACTATCTCAATTATTGCCAGTTTATTGGTTGGTCAGACCTAGACATCCATCAGCTATGCAACCTTTTCTGTTATGTTAGTAGTTTGTTATATAGTTCTGTTATGTTATAAAAAAAAAATGTTATGTTTTGTCCGTTTTGTCAGAACTGAAGTATAATTAAAGAGGCAAGTTAATTAATATTGAACATTGCTTCTATTAGGCTGTTGACTAACTAGAAAAATAGCTAGCTTGTAGCTGACTCGCTAGCTTCCATATATTTTATATGATCAGCCACAAACTGTATACACAGTATTATACACTCTGTATGTGGAGTTTCTTGCCAGCAATTTCTGCCAGCTGCCAATCCACTGGCTGATTCACTGTGTCATTATAATACAAAAAACTATAGACCAGGTCATCTAGTTTTCTTCTCAAGAGATTACAGTCAACTACATAATATATCCTTAATAGTCTTTAAATCAATCTTGAATATTCATTTATCAGGCCATGGTGTAAGCTGAATATTAATCCATTTTATCTAAACACTGTAATAAAAACTGCATTCAACCAATATAAAAAAATCTACTAAAATGCAACACAGACATATCTCTTCTGGGCATGGGTCTCTTCTACAGACAAGTATGTGGGAGGTCCAGAGCATACTTCACCACCCTGCTCCAATTCAGATTGGTGGAAGGGTTAGTGGCTAACCCAATGTCGAATGTACTCAAGCCACCCGAAGATCTTCGACGAGGCTTAATTATTGTTTTCACCATTGAAAACAACCAGGACCAACTGCTTAACTTGCCCTCTGAAGCACAATTGTGCCCATGAAATTTTACCACTAGCGGTCATCCGTCCACAAACCAACCCTGATCAATGTTTAACTCTATTGATCACGATGAGAGACATTGAGCTTGCTACATTCAACTAATATGAAACTAGTATGGTACATTTAAACTTCTAAAATTATGTTATTCAGATAAGCAAGGCCATTACTTTTTAACCAACACCTGGCCTATTTCTTAAGAAAATTCACAAATTAATACTCACATTTAGAAAAATTCCATTGAGGATAGCAAATGTACAAAAATACATAAAATAATCATTAGCTTAATAATAATAATGATACAGAAAACGGTTATCTAAATTTAGATGAGCAAAATGTAGATTAATTTATATAACTTGCATGGCCAATTTTTTATGTGAGACCTGTCTCTTGTAATAGTAGTGAGTGGGATTCAAAATCAATTATCTTCAAAATAATATCACATAGTTTATGTCTTTTAAATTAGTATACAACTAACTCAGATATCAAGCATTTTAAAGCTAATTCTTACTAATTCTAAATTGAGTATGATTAAAAGTATATTATAATATGAATAAGGGATAGGTCTTTTCCTTCAAAATAAGTATCTAGTTTGCTGATTTTAAAAATCAATCTACATTATTGCAGAAGGCTTACAAGAATCAAATTAAACTTAATACTATTTGTAAGTATCACTACACTGTATTTAATTTGAGATCTTTGACAACTTTTTAATCAATTATTAAAAATAAATTAATCGCGTTTATTAATGAGACATAATCAGTGTCAATCAGATTACTATAAATATTAACGAAGTTTACTAGGACAACAGTAAATTAATGTAAAAACTGAAAATATCCTGTGAGTATTGAGTCCGTAATGTGAACAATACAGCATAAATTTTGTAGTTTGTATATATAAATGCCTTAGAGTACCTAAGTAGAAAGTTAAGATGTACCAATTATTAATTCTTTTTATACTGTGTACTTTAAACGCTGGGTGAAATCATGGAACGAAAATCTTTTGATACAAACGGCTTCAAAACATACGTGACATTAATTAGCTTTTTAGAAACTTACCAGCGTTGATGTCCATGTCAATTTGCTTTTAATCTGAATAATAATCGAGGCACTGAAGAAGATATTCACATTTGTATTTCATACTGAAAGAACAAACACTAAAGCATTGGCGCTATTGCGGCCATTAAAGAAGTCAAACGTTTCACAGTTTTCCCGCGGTAACAATCTTAAAACTTACAAATGTTAACTGAACATCAGTGTAACTTTTGACTAATATAGGTTAAAACCAGTTTTGCTAAATAAAATTGATTGCTATACATAATTAACAC
This sequence comes from Carterocephalus palaemon, assembly GCA_944567765.1. Classification (NCBI taxonomy): domain Eukaryota; kingdom Metazoa; phylum Arthropoda; class Insecta; order Lepidoptera; family Hesperiidae; genus Carterocephalus; species Carterocephalus palaemon. Next base: position 9,703,407 of record OX155641.1, on the reverse strand, counting down.
TACAATTTCAAAATTTTGCTTAAAGAAAATTACAAGTAGATAGCCCTATGATACGAAGTCCCTTCTTGGGTGGTAGAATATAAATTGTGGTTGGTTGGTTGGAGTTGGAGACTATGAGACACAGACAAACAAGAAGACAGACATTCTACACAAACGAGGTAATTGCGTAATGGCGCCTGTACACTCTCGCGCGAGTGCTCTCGCGATGTCTTGTCGAGAGCACTCGCGCGAGAGGTCGAGGGACGAGCGCGACCCTGTACACACTCGTTTATTCAGTACAGCAGAGGAACGCCGAGGAGATGGACGCGTTACAAGTTACGGCAGCTGTTACCCTATGCGCTATCAGTTATTATAATTACGTGCACATATATCATACGAAGTTAAGTTCTGCTTCGTTATTCCACATATTGCATATCTAAGGCAACAAAACGTCCGTACAGTTAGAAAGCTTGCGCTCAACTGAATGCCGCGAGAATGTACAGTGACGCACTCGCAACAACTCGCGAGGGTAAGCGAGGCCCTTTGACTCGCGCTCAAAAACCGACTCGGAATGGAGAGCCCACGAGGGACTGCGAGGCTTCGCGAGATATAGCGAGTGTACCCTGTACACTCTCGCGCTCGCCCAGCCTCGCTGTCCCTCGACGAGAGTGTACAGGCGGCATAAAATTTTTCATGTAGTATGGACTTGCGATGCGCTGAAGGTACGAAGTAGGTACGTAGTATCCCTTATTATTTTGTGTACGTAGTACTACACCACAAACATAAAGAGCCCCACACAAAGCCCTGCTTGCAGTGCCCCTGCCAATCGTATCGTGTGTGTGCTTGCAGGGCCGATTTTTTAATTGATTACCATGCAGCCCGACGCACGATCTCCCCACTCCAACCCTGCAAGCAGGGCAATGTGTGGTACGGTCGGGCCGATTTCACAGATTTATAAGTATAGTATTTAATAATATGGTGTATATCTAATCTGTGGTTTCTACTTTTCAACAATAAATGTTTGGTTTTCTTCGTATGCCGTCGTTATTTTGTTTTCAATTTGTTGTACTATGTATTGTTTGTCCAATAATTTTAAAGGATAGTTTTATTAAAGTTACAGTATCTCTCATCAATATATTCTTTTTTTCAATTAATGGTGTCACCATTGTCAATCAATCTTCAAACTGTAACTTATTCATTCTTTTAAAGTTCATAAAGTCATCAGATTGTAATTCTTTCAATATATTGGCGTGACTCAAACGACGCAAGATCTCTACCACAGAACATAATATCTCTACCTAGTTTGTGGACGCAACCTGCAGGGCTGATTTGCAGGGCTTTGTGTGGTAACACCCTCTGCGGCAGGCCCTGCAAGCAGTGCCCCTGCCAATCGTATCGTGTGTGGGCTTGCAGGGCCGATTATAGTTAATAGTTTTTAATAGTTAGTGCGTCGGGCTGGCAGGATGACCCTGCACGCACGATCTCCCCACTCCAACCCTGCAAGCAGGGCAATGTGTGGTACGGTTGGGCCGGTTTTTCCTCCACATTTAAGAATACATAACTATTTTTTATTTTTTTACTTTAATTAAACGTTTAATCGGACAGTATAGACTTTAAGAGTCTACTATGAGCCAGGGGGCGGTTTTTTAGGCGGTTAATGGGTAGAGTTGACGCCATATTGTAGAGCCAATCGGCTTCAAATCACGTGACCTTATTTCCCATCCTCTTTTCTGTTATCAATGTATCCAGTGCACCACATGACATTGACATGTCAGTGTCTGTCATTGGCTTGTCATCTGTCTGAACTGACCTAATTTTCAGCGTTGCCAGAATGTAACTTTTGTTACATTTTACGTTACTTTTGACCCTCTCATGTAACTTCCATGTAACACGACTCAAAATGTAACTTTTACGTTACTTTTAGGACTTATTAAAATATTTAAATATTTTCCAGCAAATAATAAATAATCGTGAAATGGAACGCATTCAATAAAGTTTTTGGTTTTTGTTCCCTTGATTTTTAGTTTTAGTTTTTTTGTAATAAAGTGTCATATTATAGTATTAGTGTTGTTTTCCACATAAAATATGGAAATGTAACTTTTGTCGTGAAAATGTAACTTTTTGAGGTGTCTCATGTTACATTTGACTATCTGCCACTGGCAACACTGCTAATTTTATTTTTGTCGTTTGTTTGGAGAAATTGTGATAGAAAGTTGGTTATCATTTTATTTTCTCTGAGTTTTGTTTTTCTCAAAACGGAATTCTATTTGTTTGAACATTGTGAACAAATGTGTTATTTTATTGTTCATTCTGTTGAGGTAATACCTCAGTGCTTGCATTGATGGGGAACTCAGGTTTGAAACAGCACTATGAAACCGCGTCAAAGACTGGCGTCTTGCAAATATCAAATCAGAAATTAAAGGAAATACCCGTTGAAGTTTTGAACTTAGCGGATCACTTACGAAATTTGGATGTGTCGAAGAATAAAATAACTTCGTTACCAGATGATATGTGTAGATTTAAGCTTATAAAACAACTCAATTTAAGTTCAAACTCAATTGAAACTTTGCCAGCAACGATTGTGGATTTAAGAAAACTGGAGCTACTCAACATTTCCAACAATAATATATCACAACTTCCACCAGCATTTGGCAATTTGGGTAATTTAAAACAAGTGTATATAAACAACAATAAACTTAAACAGTTCCCAGCACAATTACTTGGTCTTACAAATCTGGAAGTAATTGAGCTCTCTAATAATAAAATAACTGTAGTGCCTTGTGGTATGGCAAACTTGTATGCTGCAGAGTTAAATTTGAGCCAGAATGAGATTTCTAATCTTGGAGACTTGCATCAGGCACCAAGACTAAAAATTTTGAGATTAGAAGAGAATTGCTTAAGTCTAGAAGCTATCACTCCAGACTTGCTGAGAGAATCTAAAATCCATACCATTAATTTAGATGGCAATTTGTTTGAACCAAAGCAGTTAGCATCGCTGGAAGGTTACAATGAGTATACAGAAAGGTATACTGCTATGAAGAAGAAGATGTTTTAACCCGATATTCCTAAATACCTGTTTGCACAAATTCTTATTATATGTGGAACTCTGTTTTGATACGTAGATTTAAAGGTTTCTAGAAAAATTAAGGGTAAAGTCAACTAAGTTGATGATGATGATAACCTGTTGCAAAAATGCCTCTCTTATAAATATTAGATGACTGTGTTGGACGAGCATTGCTTATGAAATGGTTTGAAAAAATATAGATCAAAGTTATTAAAAACCCCTACTACTCTCAACCCAATTAAATTTTACAAATTATAAAATATTATCAAATAGAGCAAAATGAAAGCCATGAAAAGGTCATTATGGCATCTCAATTGTGGTTTAACTGCATTTTCATGATTAATAAGGTTACATTTAATTGTTGAGATTGGGATCCTAATCTGAAAAATAAAATGACTTTTTAAGCATTGCACAAACTACATTATTAAGCACACATAAATAATATCACAAATTTGTAAATATTTGTAACTTTTCTTGCAAGTCATATAATATTTGTTATATAATACTTCATAATAACAGAATTGATGTTGTTATTTATTCATTCATTATTTATTTGAATAAAGAATTACTATTTTGATAATGTTTACTTACTTTACTTTTCTCAACAGTATATATTATTATGAATGTTTATATAGTTTGTGAGAAACATTTAAAAAGAAAACTTGGTACTGGTACCTAGGAAATACTTAAGATATTGTGTTTTATTTTACTAGGTGGTAGGGATGAAATGAATGTTCTTGTACCTCCAAGCACCACACCACATTGCATTTTTCTCCATAATATTCTTAGGAACTGTCTTGATTCCTTTTTGAACCATTATTGAATGGGGTGGCAAACTGTGGTTCTCCAATTTAGTTAAATAATCGACAACTTTTTTAAATGTTTAGTCTGTTGAGCGCCAACGGGCCCGTCAAACTTACGTACGTAGGTACTTAGACAAATAAAGTTATAAGACATTACATATAGGTACCTAATTTCACGCCTGTTTCTCACTGAGGTAGGCGGAGTCAATGGAGTTCCACTCGCTTCCATCTATTTTAAAAGCTTTTTCATTAGGATCTTAATACATGCTCGCCGACTCGAGGGATAAAAGTAAATGTCGACCTGTAATTTGATCGATGTATATTCGCCTAGGTCTACTTACTACTGCTACTTACTTACCTTTACTTTACCATTAACGACTTTGCCATTCCACTCATACTCCTCATAAAATATACATGTTTCGTAACTTCATTTTTAAAAGCTTTTATTTAACTTCACTCGTATGTACCTACATACTTATATACATTATTAATGTATGTAAGTATGTCCTGGAATCTTGCAATCAATATTTCACCCACTTCCACTGAAGCTATCGAGCTGAAATTTAGCACACATATTTGGTTCCGATGACAATGCATGAAAATAAAAAAAAAGTTTTAAAAAGCTTTTTAAAAAAAATATATTTTTTAACGGTATAATTATTCATACTCTCCCATTTATCTTAGTCTCCTTTTCTTATTTTTGGATACTACGTCATCTTTATTAGCAACTAGTGGACGCCCGCAGCTTCGCTCGCGTTACACATTCACTAACTTCAAAAACGGCAAAGCTTCATACTAACTTTGCACCCCCGTTTTACCCCCTTAGGGGATGAATTTTCAAATTTTTCTCGCCGTAAAAACCATCCTTGAACTTCAACCAACATTTAAAAAAAAGAATTGGCCAAATTGGTCCAGGCGTTGTTGAGTTATAATAATAATAATAAAATTTTATTTCAGACTATAAAAGGTCCATAGATTGGGTTAGTAAAATTCCTAAAACTATGTTAGTTATACTTAATTTTAATTTTAATGGTTAGTAAAAACAAACTCTTAGCCTATGTTAGTACACTTATTAACTAGGTTATAACAATCTAACGCCTATTTGGGTGCATGTGAACCCCATTCCATGTCCGCCAGATAGGATTATCCAATTTGTACACCAACGTGCCCAGAAGGGTGTTGGTACTCAGCATTAGCCGCCTCATCATAGATGCCACGCGCCTGCGGATGACTGCGTAGAAATCATCCACGCACACCTCCGCAAACATGGCTGACGCACTACAATGACGCGGCTTCCCCAAAACTGCCCTTAGCACGTTGTTGTACTGCACTCGAAGGGCTGTAGGCCCGCTGCGTATAGTCCGCCCACAGACTGCACGTGTAAAAGGTTTGGCAGTATGCTCTGAAAAGAGTTAATTTAACCTGCTTATTAGTATATAGTAGTTATGCGCTTACCAACACATTTTGCGATTCATTTTTATAATATAGAAGATTGACGGAGTGACACGCGTCCAGCGAAACATGATTAGTCATAACGTCACGAGTCACACCAGCGATTCAAAAACAGAGGCCTGGGCCCGCCGACCGAGCGATACCAAAGTTAAAAAAACCGAATTCATAAGTAGTAATTCGTTTGTGGGTACGGGGCACAGGTCCCTTCCACAATTTTCTAGCATGTCAAATAATGTCAATATACCTCGTTATTAGGTCCGAAACACGGGGCTATTGTGAATTTCTGAGGCCGGCTGTACTAAGCGTAGATCAACTTATCGGCTGTTATCGTACAGACAGGAGTAGTCGATGCTCTGTTCTTACGATGCAAGCAATGTGTATTGAGTGTCCGAGACACTGATTCAGTTGTTGTTATACTCTAGAGATTGGTGGATGCCGTCCGCGTCCGCAATAAATCGCAGTGTCGTGTTATTGCTTGCGTGTGTCACTGTTCAACTTTTTAATGTATTGTATCTAGAACTGTGTTCAATTAGAATAAAACGTAAGTATTCATTGTTTTCATTTATTACACTTTTTAAGTACCTAGGTACCTACAGGAATATAATAGTAATGAGTCAAAATTAGTTTGATTTGCAATTTTTAATTTAAATGAAAACAATGCAAAGTTTTAATAAACATTGTAGGTACCTAGCTCCCTGAATTTGTTTTAATTACGTATTTAGATTATTATTATGTAGCAGTACAGCAGGTACCTGGTACCTATATAATGTCTATGTCTATTTTCGGGAAGGAAGAAAATAGGTAAGTATCTGAAATAAGTATCTATCTCTATATTTCCATAAATAATATACATATTGTGCATCTGTGCCTTAAATAAGATAGCTGAATTACGAAGATCCATTAAACTGAGAGGAACTGCTAGGTAGTAAACAAGCATAATCTGTGTTCGTGTTTGTGAATGAATATTGATGATTCTTTGAATCATTCCTTATTACAGAGTAGATCCGCTATATATTTAAAGAAATAATTCCCCTATAAAAAGTAATACGCTTAATAAGGGTAGTAAACTATGTATTCTTCGTGTTGTCTTGTGTGTGCGTACTTATTTGAAGTTAGTAATTGAACTGAAGTAGCAGTTAGCCAGTGTCTTCTCTACGAGTACAGAGTACCTACTCATTATATAATAAAACGCTTCAGATCCCGAAAGTTTTCTGTCAGGCATTTTCTATGGATTTTTTAATGATCCACCTGGTAATTTATTTTTTCTATGGGAAGCCGAACAGGCACGCTCCTCAAATCGAGAAGATCCAAACATCTTAATATGAACATATCTTTACTTTTAGGAGTTTTAGGTAATAAGTTGAAGGTGCTAACTGTTTCACTAGAGACTGACACACTTCGTCATTCTTGTCCTAAAGTCTCATAACTGTATGAGGCTTTAGGTACTAGACTAGGTACTCAGTAAAAGTAGCTTCTTCTATGAATGCTCAATTCGTATCTAGTTGGATTTACTCATTATTGCATTGGCAACACACAGCTCATACACAGTTATATAATTAACACTATTTTTAATCCCCAACAATAATAAAAACCTAAATAAAATAGGTTTGTTTCTCATTGTCTTTTTCAAAGGACTTGCGCTTTACTGGCCTCATGGCATTGTGTGTTGTCACCCAGGTCACTCTGCCTTACCCTGAACCTCAACAAAGCCAAATATAGAAAATAAATACAATAGGTGTAAAACCCTTTTCCCGCCCAACAACACAGGGACGGGTTGGCTGGAAAACAGCGCTGCGTAGGACCTGCAGGCCTACGTCAGTTGAAGCTGAGCCAACTCATGTTGCCACCTATATTGTTGTTTGTAGTACCTATTGCTAATAATGTGTAATAAATATCATTTTTTTTATTAGGTACTTGTACTTATTTCCTTCGTCAAAGGCGTAATTCCTCCAGAATTCTCAGAATTTAAATTTTCTTTGCACCCATACCTTTTTTTTTGTGTAACGAGTGGGAAACCTTGAAAAGGTAACCGGACGTCGTGGGAGCGACGCCGGGTTATGTGGGTCTTTCACCCACTAATCCGGCGCTACAGGAGGGCTCCGGGATCTCTTGTAGAACGCGCCGGTCCCCTCCGGCGCTGCGCCCAAGGCGGGCTCTTCCCGGTTTACACAACGCTGTAATACAGCCACAAACAGCGTCGTCTTTCCCGGGATCACATGGTGGACGATTCGAGCTCCCACTCTCACCGCTCGCGACCCTAGAACACCTATACCTAGTACTTAACTTACCTTGTTGTGTTAAATAATGCAACGTCTTCCTCTGAGTATCTATTTATAGCAAAAATAAGGAAGTCATATGAAACCTTTACCACGTATTTTTCATTTTCCAGTTAAAATGTTGGTATCTCAATGATCATAAAGATTTTTATCTGTAAGACATTTCTTTCAAGTTTTATGACGACATCTGTTATAAACTAAGTAGTACTTATGTACCTACTTATTAGTACCTACTTACCTACTTAAACCCTTGGTATTTATCAGTCCTTACTAAACGTATATAAAAAATGGAGAATCTACGATGAGAAAATATAATTGAATCTTGTTCTTCGTAGTACAAACAGGAGGATGAAGTCGAGTCAAATCTATTAATAAATTTAAGTACCTGAACAGATTTTATGTACATTTAGTACAGTCATTTGGTTGAAAAAATAGGGGTTACCTGGAAAGTTTTCCAGGAGTTTTGAAAATTGGCAATTTTATAGATTTTGACGTGCTCGTACCGAATTGCAGCTTTGCCACCTCGTATCTTTGAAACTCGCGCCGCCATATTGGTTTAAAAAAAATAATAAAATAATAATAATTTTTTTTTTTAAATAACTCCTTTCCGACGCATTTTAAAGGAAAAACATATCTACACAAAATAATTGTAGAGTAAATTTCCTATTCGGAATTTCTCCATAACTCAATTATTAACACCTACCTATATACCTCACGCACAATATGATCTTTGCATCAACAGAATTTCAGGAATTTTCCTTGGATATCGAACCTTTTATCAGGACTTTACAAACCTATAATGGGTTATCGGATGTTGCTCAATCAGAAATTCACGTTAGAATCTCATACACTATGCGTAGTGCATAAGCTGACTTGATTAGATTAATAAGTATATGTATGTATATAACAGTGGGTATGTATGTATGTAATGTACTAAGTAGATATTTTTATAGCGGATAATCATCCGTAATATCCATATTATGTATAAAACGGTACTAACAAATTGATTTTATAACCATTGAATGTTTACATTTCAGTTTCTTAACCAAAACATAGAAATGTGTAGGTATACCTACCTACGTATACATCAATCGACTTACATCACTAGCAACTTTTTATACACGAATCAAGAGGAATAAATTTTTTAATACAGTTGCTCAAAAAGTGGCGTATTACAGGGACGTATAGCGTTCGGGAAGTGAGCTATTACACACTCGTGCTTTTTCTTTACCTTTTCCGAACTCGTGCGTTCTCTTTCCCAACTGTCAAAATAATGTCTATTAAAAAGAAAAAACCAACCACGAAGTTTTTACTAAAAAAAAATTCATAGAAGTTTTTTATGATTCATGCAAATATTTCTAAAAAGAAGCTACTAATTTGTTTCAATATCAGATTTAATGATTTGATTCAATGAGTTAGGTAAGGTTTCACTTCATTTCATCTCATTAAATTTCATGTCAATAAAAAAATTCTACTGAAGACTTGGCTGTATGGGCATAGTTCCCTTTGCCTACCCAGAATGGGTGAAGAAAACAAAAAAAAAATCTCTGCAATACCCTGTATTCTTTTACGGTTGGCGCCATTTTCCAAAAATGTTCTTTGCGAGTTTAGTTTGTGTTTTTATTATTTTATTAAATTGCTTCATTTTTTCGCAACTGTATTAAAAATAGTTGTTCAGTACACGTGCGGAACCGTCCTTGCAACTTGTTCCGACTGTCAACCCTCGCCTTCGGCTCGGGTAGACATTTGTCGGAACTCTTTGCAATGACAGGCTTTCCGCACTTGTAGCGAAATATACTATTTCAGGTCATACCACAGAACAGCCGTGATTATGCGTTGACACGATAGGTTAGTTCAGTTAGTTCAGATATTTGATACCTACTGCAGTAGGCACGATAAATTGCTTACTAATTCAATGATTAGACCATTCAGCATAAATTGACTTTAATCAAACATGTTCTATTTCCATTGTTGAGTTACTATATTACTTGCGAGTTGTGTTTATTGATTACATCATGTGTAATCATGGTATAGAAGCTATTATCTACTGTAGGGGAATTGCGTAAAAGCATAAAAACTTGCAATTGCCCCGTTAGAAGATAGAAACAATTTGAAACATAAAAAAATATTTAATGATCATGGTTGACAGTGTTCACATAGATCGGAGTTCGATAAGTTCGATAAAAAAATAGAATTCATAGTTAATATATTAGGATGACTCCGACAGCGTTTGCATGATCATTCAAACAAATTTTTGAAGACATAACATGTCGCCAAAAATTGGCCATGTTTATTTTTATAATTTTGATATACCCAGTGCCACCCTCAGAATTAAGACGAATCTACTCGTAACGACACCTCTAAAGCTAAAATCTATCAAGCCGTTTAGGCTACAGAGCGTGCCAAAGAAATATACCTACGTATGTATGTATATTTATTTATATATACATACATACATACATTCTAAAAACATAACAGTCCTTCTGGCGCTGTCGGGTTATTAAATGTAAATAGAATATAATTTCGTGTCTATGCCATTAATCGTAGAGTTCCTTTGATTGGAGCCAAGCTCGAGCTGAAGTAGGTCATATTTAGCAAAATTTATTTAATAAAATAATTAACACATTAAATTCAAGTCAAATCAGGAGGATTTTATTGAAGGATGACCCAAACCCCGAACATACGAGTAAAAACTGTTACAAACATTGTTATTGTTGTTACGCTAGTAGAATATAGGTAGATATGTATTTATATCTTTTTTTAGTTACTAATGTTAGCTAACTAACCCTAGCTAACCCGTTTAATATTACATATTTGTTTTAGGGATGAAACACTACCTAACAGACTCATAATGGCTGCCTTCAATGTTATAGTGGGCTGCGTGATGGCCCTTCTCATTATACTGTTCACAATCAGTTCTATTGCCAGATATTACATAAAGGTAAGATTAATCAAAATATTATTTAGCTAGAAATATATTTATTTCGTTATCACTCACACAACTCAAGAAGGCCAAAAGTCAGACTGGACGATCTGTCGCGGGTGTCATGGGCGGCAGTGGATAAGTGGTGCTGTATGCTCGTTTGCTATCTTATAAAAAAATCTATGTAATGTCATCTAGAATGAAAAAGCATGTCTAGTAGGTATACCAAATTTTTAATGCTAAGAATAATAAGCTGGCCGGCATTTGGTAAAAATGAAATTGAAATCCATGTATTTTTTAAGAAACCAGTAGTTGAGTAGGATAGTGCGGCAATTGGTCTCAACTGATATTTATTACGCTCGATTGGAGACCTGACCTGAGCACTATCTTTATGACTCGAATAATTCGATTTGCAAATTTATTGACCGACCTTATTAAATCACGATAGTTCTGATTATAGACAGAAAGTATAACTTCGGCAAGGCGATTCTAAATGTATATATTATTATCTACTATTGTAATGTTCCGATTCCATACGCTATTTAGAACTTCTAACTTGATTTTTGTGGAATTAGACAAAATGATTTACCTATTATATGTATATGGATGAAGCGAATGGAGCGAAAAATCCGGGGACATAATTCAAAGTTTGGAAAAAGCCAAAGCCAGTAGCCCTCCGTTCCGATTAGAATCAACGAGTGTTATAACCTACATATTACTTTATGAAACCTTTGGTTTTAAATAGCAAAGGCTAGGTAATAGTAAAGGCTTTGGTTTTAAATTCCATTGAATCTTGAATTTATCAATGAGCCTAAAAAATATAGGAAGGACAAATAAAAAGGACAGGCTTTAGATTTGGAATTAGATTCTTAGCTCAAGACAAAAGCAAAATATCAGCTCTGGAATGTAAAATTGTGTCAGTGAGGTCACATATGCAACGAAAGAAACTTTTTCTCCTCTTTCGCGGCTCTGTGGGCGTTCGGCGATTTCGGATGTACCTAACGCCGAGGTAGGCCACCTAGTGGAGTGGGTGAAAATCCCAAATAACCCAGCGTCGTCGCGTGGCTCCCACGTGGCCCGGACACCGACCTACCTTTTAAAGATTTCCCAATCGTTAAATAACAAAAAAGATGCTTAAGTTATGCTGGAACATGGATAATAGACACGCATATGGCTCACATGAAAGTAATTTAGTGTAAAATTGATAAACCGTAAGTAAGAATTAGGTATTAACTATGATTTATTACCAATCATGAACATGTCTTGGTTGTAGTTCACGGTCTTCATTTTGGTGTCGCTAATATTCGCAACTGCGCCGCTGCCGCTCATGTTGCTTAGACCTTTTGATCCAAAGAATGCATTGTAAGTATATAAGATTTTATATAAGTATTCGTTATCCAATATATTACATCTAACATCTTAACATCTTAATAATAATAAGTAGGTAGTAAGATTATGTACCTACTAGATATATGTTATTTAATATGCTTGTGTCATTTTTTCAGCAGCAGATACACATAATCTATATATATAAAAGGAGAAGGTGACTGACTGACTGACTGACTGACTGACTGACTGACTGACTGACATATCAACGCAGGGCCTAAACTATAAGGGTTAGAAACTTGAAATTTTGCACAGGGGTTCCTTTTATAACGTAGGTGAGCACTAAGAAAGGATTTTTGAAAATTCATCCTAAGGGGGTAAAACGGGGGTGCAAAGTTAATATGAAACTTTGCCGTTTTTGAAGTCATGTGGGCAACGCAACCCGAACGCGGGCAGACGTCGTTAATGGGTCTAATTCTACGCTAGCGAAGCTGCGGGCGTCCACTAGTTAATACTAAATACTTAAATCTATGACCAAATTTAGACTAGATTTTACATTGACAAGATTACACAATGTCACAGAATACTTGATAGTACAAGAAAATCTTTGAAATAAAAATATCTTTACTAGTATCTAGTGGTAGCTTTAATAACGCGATCTGCAACTGAGCCACAGAATACTTAATTGACTAAGACTAACGACCTACACAATCTTCATCGCAAATTTTTGACTCAAAACATTTAAAAAAACTCACTGCAAGTGCATTTTTAAACTTAATACTAGTAACTCATTCGTTATTATTGGGCTATTGGTAAGCTATGGAAGTACAAGGTTAAAGACAGAGAATATCTTGGAAACTAGACCTTACTAAAGTGGTAATGGAGGTGGATATTTTGTTTCCAAAAAAAATTATTTCAATCTTTTCTTTGTATTTTCTATGCTATTCATAATAAGTAATCATTTTTTTAATTAATAGACACTTGCTTGTGTCTTGGTTTTATCTCGCCTGACCACCCCCCTTAAGAAAATACTGGCTATGCCCATGTATGTCTACGTACCAGTACCTAGTAAATATTTTGGTTCTACGAGTATCATCGTGCTAGTACAGGATTGATAAATTTCGTAAGTAGGTACTTATATGAGATCATTATAGAGAATATACCTATCTTTGCTGTCCTACTAATTACCAAAAAGACTTACAAATCACGTACGAATTTGTCCCAGAATACCCGCGGCGCTACTGAGGCTCTCTGCGAGAGCTCTCGGCATACGGTGGACGGTGCGGGGGCTGGAGAACGTTGACGATTCTCGGGGCGCCGTCATCCTGTTGAACCACCAGAGCAGTTTGGACCTGTACGGTAAGTTCATAATTGCTGGCATTGATCGTACTTGTTAAGCAACGTTGGGCGCGGAGACCGCTAGTGGCCGTGTTTCGGAAGCCATGTGTTTACCTACAAGACTTTTTTAGGCCATCGGGAGGTTTGCGAACATTTGACACTAGGTTCGCCACTAACCCCATCACCAATCCAAATTGGACCAGTGCGAGCGTGGTGGAGAGCTCCGTCTGCTCTTAGCTGCGGGTGGAAGACCTGTAGGTTGAGGATTTGTCTTATTATGTGTAAAAAGGTTGTATATACATGCATCATGGTAAAAGAGTGATAACGGCATTTGGTTAAATCACTAGAGCAGTTTTAAACTTTGGACTAGTTGTAAAATAAAATAAAAAAATAATATTAAGTACATAATAAATAATTAATTTAATTTTGTTAGTAAAATTATTTTTATTACACAATGATAATTAATTAAGCAACAATAATAAGGCGACGAGATAATCTTTGTCATTGTAGCGGCCAGCAGAGTCCTAAGCAATAGGAGCTTCATTGCACCATAAGAATTACAACGATAATTTTAATCTTATGTTGTGTAGACGTAGATAAACGCTTGTCACGTTAATTATGTCGCCTGAACGAGGATTCACTGTTTGTGAGCTCATAATTTCACTGCAATTATGAGCTAACATTAACAGTGTACCTACCTACATAGATATATTTGAAGGGTACAGGTACCTAGATTTTAATATTGGGGCCATTGGGGGACGATAGCTAGAATTCCTAAAGTGTGAGATATCTAATTACATACTTTAGAAACTTTGTGTATCTAATCTTGTTATTTGTAAAGTTACTGTTTGTCTAGCTATATTTAAATCGAATACAAATTATAACAACCATAATTGACTCGTATCAAAATTCAATTCTCTGATTTTCCGGTTATAACTCAATCTATTCACAACGATATCAATACCTACCGTTGTGGTACTTTACTTACCAACCTAAAAGTAAAATTGCTTGTTGTAGGTACCTATTCATAGTTAAGAGGTTTGGTGAGAACAGTGAGACGAAGTAACTTAAATCTATTCACTTTTGTTTGAAGTGAAAGCGAAACCGGTTTGACTTCTGAAAAGGTATAACAGGTAGTTAAAGGATAGAGTTGGAATTTAGAGGTAGTTTAGGTATCTAATTGATTTTTGGTGTACCTTCTTAAGCAAGAACTTTGTCGGACTTAGGTAGAAAAGCTGATAAAACTTTATAAAAAATCTGTTGTTCCGTTGCCCTATTACATAGCCTAATACCAGCTGGTGCTGTGAAAACCTTCAGTATTTCCTATAATTTTTATTTTGACGATGTTTAGGTTAAGTTTAGTAATTATACCTACTCTTGTAGCACAGTTACATATATTATGACTTGTAGACATAACGTCAGCAGGGCTGCCAATGAGAGCCCTTTTTGCGCTTATTTAAATAAACAGACTTATTTATATAAACTTATTATATATATAAACTTATTATAGACTTACTTATATAAACAAAAATAAACAGCTTAAGTTTAATAGGTACTAAACTCTTACACTAGAATTTAAATCTATTAGCTGATATTGTTCTTTCCCTTTTTAAGCACCTTCATATTAGGTAATAGTTGAGGCATGAATTTCATATGGGGCAGGAATAACATTATTAAATATCTCTTAGAGTAGGTAGTACTTACCCTACACATTTTATACTTATTTACTAAGTCGGTAAAATAACTATGTAATAAAATTGTTGGGTAACCAACATAGTATATTAGAATAGAAATAGGTACATATACCTATATGTACTTCAAGATGCATTTAAAAATGTTAGTCTTCTTGTCCCATGTTTTAGTCTTACCCCACCACACTGCACTTAGTTCCTGTGAAAATGACTTAGGGAGAAACTATATGATTCACTGTCTATCTTTTTGTATATTACGATCTTTTCTTACCATTGCTGTCCCAGTACTGGCGGTGCTATGGCCGTTGATGGAGCGTTGTACGGTGGTGTCGAAGCGCTCTCTGCAGTACATGGTGCCGTTCGGGACAGCGGCTTGGATGTGGGGCACCGTGTTCATAGACCGCGGGGCTTCTTCGGCCCGCTCCGTGCTCAACAAGCAGACGGAAGCCGTCAGGGATCACAAGGTATCCATGCAGCAAGGTATATTACTGGACATAGGCCTGCTCTAATCTGAGCTAACCAACCCGATCCTGTGCCTGAATCCAGCTGTTTCTTAGCGTCTTATTCAGTTCGCGCCCAGTTCGTTTACCGAGGCCTTGACTTCGGTCGAGAACTTTTCTAGCATATGTAGATAGAGGAGCAGGCTTAGCTCTCTCTATTCCACGCTTAGCGACAGTTTGCGGTCGATGCCGACGGTAAAGGACCAAGTCTCGAACAAGCGCTCCTGATTGCACTCTTTTCGTATATAATGTAATCGCCGCAGGTGACAAGGTTTTCATAATAGGTATTCCGTGATTGGTTATTATGGTGGTCTTGGTTTAATTAATCCCAATGTGCCCACCTAGCATCTGTACAACAAAGTTATTCGTATGTATGGGGATTTTGGGAAGTAGGTATTTATTTATTTATACATAACCTTTAAGGCCTTAAGCCTACAACTATTTCGTTAACCTGAGTCGATATGGAAAATTTGCTGTTATTATTATATTATTTACTTTCGTAATTCATATCGTAGTCGCTTGTAGGAATTTCCAGGCCTTCAGTTGTTAAAGGAGAGCCAGGAGTGGATCGCTGTACCACTAATGACATGCATTGTATCCAATTCAGCTAAAAATGGTCTGAAAAGTAAGCCTACTTAATTCAATGAGTCAGTAATAAGTCACCAAGCATTACTTAAGCCTCCTTATGGACCGTATGTCGGGTCTCGGCCAACTCACGGACTGGTAAGGTGAGCCTAACGATGTCAAAGTCAATATTACGTTAGTTAGTGTGTATGCGACCAACGTATTTTCCTGTGGGCGTTCATCCTGCGACCTTCGTAGGTACCTACATTTACGTCATTTTAAATGACGCGTTGCGTTTATCTTCTCCTGGTATCTAATGAGTGCAAAGTGTATTGTTGGTTATCACTGGTAAACAATAAACATTTTGTTTTCTAATGATATCTACAGGAATAACTAGTACCAAGGGTACCTAGGCTGTAACGTGCAACTTTATGGGTGAACTTGTGTATGAATGATTAAAATATATATTTTTTTAAGTACCTACCTAACCCCCGAATAGACACAAAAGAAACCCTTAAAGTAAATAAGCATTCTCTCGGTTTTTTAACTTTATTAGAAGAACCTATTAATAATTTTAAGATGAGCGTCACTGCGTCGGGCACAGCCGATAATTGTGCTACAGTAAGTACTCTTGAGTGAGAACATAATTATTCTTCAAGGTAAAAATATTTAACATACATTTACTTAGTAAGCAAATAAAGGCGTACAATTTGACGTGACCTGACCTCTTTCTTTAGCATACAGTAATATGAAATAAACAATGTGCACAATCTTCAAGACAAGACGTCAGTAGATATAGTTGATGTGATGTTTTCGATGCCTGCTGATATCAAATTATGAAGATCCGTACCTAATCTACACGTAAATATTTTGATTATTAAATGTAAATTTTTCTTTGTTATTTTTTAAAAGCTTTTATTTAACTTCACTCGTATGTATCTATGTATGTATGTATCTATGTCCTGGAATCTTGCAATCAATATTTCACCCACTTCCACTGAAGCTATCGAGCTGAAATTTGGCACACATATTTGGTTCCGATGACAATGCACGAAACGAAACTAAAAAAAAAAGTTAAAATTCGCTTTCTTTTTTTTAAATTTTTTAATAATTATATTTCATTATCAAACCTTATAGGTTAACTGTAATAAGAGTTTAAAGACAACGGCGCAGTGAAAGATACATTAGATTTACTTTCACCACAGAGTAAGGAAGATCATCAGTAGGATCCCTAATACTCGTCGTGTGACATCAGACATAAAGGACTAGAGCTAGGAACTAACTAAACGCTTTAAACATATTCCTCGGCTTGGAATTGATCCTTGAGCCCTCACTAGAAAGGCTCAACTTGGCCAGGGTTAAGCTTATTCTTTCTCTTTGTTCATTCCCTAAGTATGTAATCATCATCCCATGGGTTGCATACCAATCATTCCTATTATAAGTCACAGTTCAGACATCAACATTTGGACTTAAACCACCAGGGTTCCAAAAGGCATATAGGTAGATCGGCGGACTCCATGCCTTTTGTAACCCTGTTTCTTCGCGAGCTGCCTAATATGTGACATTTAATTCCAATAAAAACATAAGTCAAGTAGGTGGTTCAATTCTTACCACTAGGCTTTCAACGCTTCAAGTTTAGTTTACTAGTTAGCTAGTTAATTTATTAGGTAAGGCTAGTTTATTAAGTTTATTCTTAATCAGTTTTAAAGGTTTTCTGTCGGCCTTTTATAGTCCACGGCTAGACATAGGCCTCCCGCAATCCACGCACGCCACTCCTGTCGTTTCTGTGTCTTGTCTTCTGAACTGTAGGCACATAACACTTAACAGTACAAGCTGTAGGGCTATAGGCTAGTACTGTACCCATTGATGTTATAACTACTGTACCTAATGACGCACAAATATTTGTAGTGAAATAGTGACCTATGACCATTGCATGTTTAAACATACACAGGCCACTAAGATCAACACAGGAAGTTGACTTATTTAATGTGTCCAAAGTTGAAAGGAAAACCATTGTTATTACAATCAAGTCAATAATGCATTGGAATGAGTAATCGTGTATTTGCCGACCGAGATGCAATGGTAGTGGCACGGACGGAAATTTATTTCGTTAATAACGATTTTTTTTGTAATCCTGTACAATTCTTAATATACTGTTTAAGTCAGTATAATATGAAATATCTTCGGCGATACGTACATACAACAGTAATAAGCACTGTGAAATTGTTGTATATGCAAAGCATGTTAAATTGTACAATATTTTCATTTTATCTGATTTTGTGCTTCTAATGTAAAATTTCACTATACAGTTGTAGTATGTACCTACCTATTGGGTAAACAATCAACAACGGCGTCGCGTCGGTAACCGTCAAAAAAAAGAAATGTGTGTAGTATGTAAGTGTTACACTATAGGTACTTATATATTTTTATTTTGCTCTTTCCTACTAGAAGGTTAACACGTCATGCATAATATGATCCATATTCTACCATGTTATTGCCCGCTGTATGTAACCAGTTTAGATTGTTATATAATTGAAAGGAGCGATGAACTTAATTGAATACTTCTTTCATACCAGTAGGGCGGATAAACGCATTCATTTGTCGTTCAAATTAGTGTCAGTATGTGTGACAAATGTCTCTGGCATAAGGCTACTTAAGTCTTCGATGGTCGAGGTCATTCTAACGGTGAGATATATCTGCCACAACATAACCGTTTTTTTTTAAACGTTTTATATTACCTGCATTTTCCAGCGCAAGCTATTGCTGTTCCCCGAAGGCACGAGACACTCTGGCGAAAAGCTGCTGCCATTCCGGAAGGGAGCCTTTCACGTAGCCATGGACGCGGGCGCGCCCATACAGCCCATCGTCGTATCCAGATACCAATTTTTGGACTCTAAACGACATCGTTTTGGCTCAGGTTGGTAGTAGTTGAATGTAGTCCATATATTACTTTCTTCGCGGTAGTTAGCCCCCATTTAGTTACGTATGATACCTAGGTACTATGTTTTAAGATGGCACTTTCATATTACTGACATCAAAGCAATTAGAATTCTAATCATATCTCATATACTAGTAAATCTTTGTTCCTTATCTATTGAGTATTGACTAACAATCGAGTTCTAATGAAACATCACGCTTTATTTCGAAAATTACGTTTTTAATGCAACCTCACTCTCCATCAGTTTGTTCTCATACACGACGCACCTTAAAAAGTACCTTAAATGTACAGAGTAGTACCAAACGTAGATTATAACGTACCTACAATCGGTAGTGACCCTGCCTGTTGCGCTAGGGGTCGTGGGTTCGAACCCCACTCAGGCAGGACAAACATTCGTGTGACGAATTGTGTTTGTTCTGTGTCTGGATGTTAATGTTATCTAATATAAGAATGTATTTAAAATTATCTACATCTATGTATGTATATCAGTCTGTGACACCCATAGTACAGGCTCGCGCCTAGTTTGGGGTCAAGGCCGTGTGTGAAAATGTCAATGATTTATTTATATATTATTAATTTATTTAATTAAGATAAATACATTATTATCGTATTTTGACTAGGTACATATAAATGTAAGTCCCCATATCTACCTAATACCACATAGTGGGAAAGATTGCAGTAGTAGATGTAAGCGGTCGAGTATTATCATCATTTGGGGGACATTGATAAGAGGCTGCGATATGACCTTAAATAACACTCTACGAGGGAAATATTGTGTTTGCTTATGCCATTTTTGCTTATGCCATATCACGCCCTAACATCGGCTCTATTGTTAAAGTACCTACCAAGTGCGAGCAGCTGAGGGATCTTAGTCAAGAATAGAAAAAGTAAATTAATAAAAATTTCTTATGAATAACCCGTTTAGTGTAAATAACTTTGTTTATCTTTTTAGGTGAGATCATCATAACGATTCTGCCGTTGATCGAGACTGAGGGTCTGCAGAAGGACAGCATCGCTTCGCTGATGGAGAGCGCGCAGAGCAAGATGCAGCAAGAGTTCTCGCGAACTTCGGCAGAAACAGCTCAGAGACGTATACGCGAATAGTCATGTAAGGGGTATGTAGATAATTTCAACTCTAAATTATTGCCCGTGTATTAATTTTTAATCTCTAGTAGGTATGTAATGTTTGTATCTTAATGAGAAATAAAGATCTTTAGTAAAGTGCGCAGTTGATGCCGGTCTCTTTTAACGTTGAACATGGTAAAATATACTGTAAATAAAAATAGTCGCAGTTCTCCTGAACGGTTCAACTGGCAAACGATTCGATAATAATATCTGTATTATTGAATGAAAACTATTTGTTTCAACATTACAGTCTATACTATATATGATAATGTTAAATCCAAGAATACGACTTAAACACGGCAGCTGTGCTGCAGTGATATGAAAGAGTCCAGTAGTTACTATACTGCAGAACAGATCTGTTCAGCAGCGCGGGTAGAATACCAGCTGGCTTCCAGCTGGATTTCTTATTCCGGGAAAAGATAGGGCGTTCTTTAGTTAATTGATACATTGGCCGACTGTTCCGGCATCTCAGATCACAAGTAAATCTCGTAAGAACGTTTTGATAATATCTGAATATTTTTTCATAATGAGCAAATTTGACATTATTATTTTACTTTATTTCAGGTAATAAATTATTTACAAGTTTACGGGGCTGTGATAAATACAAATGTTTGTGATACATACATTTATAATATGTTGTAACAAAACATGTAACTATACAATACTTATATTAAATTATAATATAAAAGTATTTTTGGTGTTTAATTAAAAACCATTTTGTCAATTTGTTTTATTAAAAGATATCATCACAATTTGAAATATATGGAAATATAGCCCAATTACATATAGTCTAAATAGATTATGTTGCATAAAATTACAGTTTATCACGACACTCTTTATATAAAGAATTCAAGATTATACACTTACATGCTACGTTTAGACAAAGATTAAAAATAATACTTTTTACACACTGAACTGAAATATGTAGTATTTGTCTTCTATTGATGGTAAAAAATACGAAGTTTATTTTTCAATAAATATTTCAACCACCAATTTTTTTTAAATATAAATCTTTTAACTAAGCAATTCATATAATAATGATGTAGTTCGATTATGATCGTTCTACTTCAAAAAGTTCTTTCGATCCTTTAATGCATTAAAAAAATATTATAACTATAAATAATGGTGATGATTAAAAATGGTTCAAGCACCAGTGCTAAAATATTTGGTAAGTAGTTATCACTATTATAAGGCGAAGTGTTATGGCTTCAGTACACGAGTTAACATAAATCGAAGAACTTATTACAATTTACTAAACTTAATAAAAAATGTACACCTTAAATAAACACGAATACTGGACAGTAATTAATGAAGAGATGAGAGCAATACGATCAAATAAATCTATAGTTATGAAATGATTAAGCTTTGGTTATTTTGTGATGGCACTCCCAAATTGACCAAACAACTGTATTTTTATTTACATGTCAATTATATTCAATTTAAAATTAAATTTTACTTCTAACCAACACGCTTGAAGCTCGATACAATGAATTCGTTTCATCGGATTGTATTAAAAACAATGTAGGTAATTTGTTTTATAAATGCTTAGTTTATTAAATACAACGTAGTTTTTAAAGCAGTTTGCTTTCACTACTTTAAAAATACTAGTTGGTTTGTCAACTCGATGAGTTGGATAACCCGTTTATTGAAGGGTTCCCGCTAAGTCACTCTCCCTTGAGTGACACTGTACCTCAATAGGACAAAAATTCCACTCGAGTGCTAGTGCTGTGACACAAGGGTTAGACTAAACTAGTTTATTTATTTATTTATTTTAAGTTTGTTTAGTCACATTCGTGGGTAAAACTGTGACTGAACAGGAACCAAAGGAATAAGTTATGAATTTATTTGTCACTGTGACCAAACACAAAAATGTATTCCTTTTGTGTTAGGTACACCTGTAACACTGTGCGACTTTTATTTTCTGATTAGTTTTAATTATTTATTTCATGGTTTGGCCTGGATAAAAATGTTGCACTGTGTCACACTGTAACTCATATTTTAAATGAGTATGAAACATGTATGTGTGAATCAGAGGAACCAACCCTCATTGAATCCGTTAGTAGCCGTAGGTTGATGTTCTAGCGAAAAATTTCAAACTAAATGCTAGTTAGTACAGTTTGACAAAACATTAAATATGCGTTTAGTGATGTGGGAATCCACTAAATTGAAACAAGTATAAAAACATATCTTCGCGGAAAATATTTACATAATAAAGTAGTACGAAGTAGGTATATGCATTTGCAGTTTAACAAGTTCTGATTATCATAATAATAATAGTTTGAATAGATAAGTTACATTCATCACCCACTCACCGAGTTCTTAGTTACATTAGTTGTATGGTTTTTCCATTCTCGACCTCGAAGGACGGTTTTTCCTGAAACTCCCACCCTGAAACCCTCAGGGAGAAGGAGATTCAAGTTCCCCAGCAAAAATGGTATTACCTAAGAATTTTGATAAGATGGTACTGGTGTGGATCGCGGCTTGTTTTTGCATAATGTGTATATTTATATCAGAATTTAGTCTATTGCAGTATCTGTGTAAGCTTTTGGCTATGACTCCAGTTCCTCCTATAACAATTGGGATCACTGTGGCTTGCATTTTCCATAATCTTGTTATTTCCGTTCTAAGCAGATGGTATTTACTTAGTTTTTCAATTTCTTTTGCGCCAATGTTATAGTCAGAAGGGATACTAATATCTATTAAATATGCGTGATTTTCCTGTTTATTAATGTAAATGATATCTGGTCTATTGTGTGTAACTGTTATATCTGTTTGAACCGGCATCTCCCACATTAGCTTAGCTGTATCATTTTCAATCACTTGCGGCTGCAGAAGATATTCTTTCCACCACAAGTGATTGACTTGAAATTTGTGTTTTTTGGCTAAAGTCCAGTGTACATATTGAACATTAGTTACTATTATATATTAAATTATAGATTAATATTATATTATAATTAACAAAGGGTTACTGTAATTTAAAAAAAGTTACTACACTACCAGTAATACATTATATAAATACACGATTTAGAATAATATTGATAAAAACGATGTTTAAGATACAAAATATATCTTATCAAAAGTATGTTTAAGGTCATCAAAGTTTTTTTTTAATAATATTAAACTCCTAAGTAGGTATTGATAAGTAGTACAGTTGCTGACCGGACCACCATCTAAAATTGTTTTGGTGGTACTGTTGACTTGACTTCGTTATAATAAACATTTCCGTGGTACAGTTATCATAATATGGAAAAAATTAATTTTCTCAAATCAAGCTAACTTTCCCACTGAAAAATGTTACACATAAATATCTTTCATTCAATAAATTATTCTGTTTCAAATATGATAGTACCTATCAAATATTTTCACATCGACTATCGTATTGTGCTTCGATAGGACTTGCACTCATGTTCTCAACTTTCTGAATAAAGCTAGGGGCTCCGGAGTTACTGAACCCTTGGGCTTGGCACAATTGTTGTGATCAATCTAGACCAAGTATCCACTTTATTATAGGCATTATGAAAAATATTTTTTTTTGAACAGCAGGCAGTTTTTTTATTCACTCATCTTAATTTTAGTCGAAAATATATTAACAGTGGTCCGAGGTCAGTCAATCATCTAAAGAGGTCGTAAAGAGGTCAGTCAAATATTTTTCTATAGTCCAGTCAACTAGGTATACCACCGAATGAAATTTCGACGGTGGTTCGGTTTACAAGACTAACTCAATTGTACCACGGGCATGAAGCGTAAAAAATTACTTTAGATTTTCGATTTGAAAAAATTAAAAACTTGTCTCTTAGAACAGTTGGTACAAGACCTGAAAATAAGTAATTCGGAAATAGATTACAAACTTTTATTTACAAGAGAATGCTAGCCCAATGACACATAGCTTAAAAAACTAATACTTACTTCTCTTTACGAAGTACTAAAAATACTTGAATACAAATTTTAGGTAGTAGTAGTACTACTATTAGTAGTGAATACTACTAAAAGTACAAGTATAAATTTAAGTAATATTCACTCACATACAATATACATTAATAGAAAAACAAAAAAATATAAGTACAAGAATTTCATGATAATGAAATTAAACATGCCTAATATAGGTACATCTTTCTAAGGTTAAGTTTCAAATGAGTTATTCGAAATTGTATGAGCATATTTAAATCACTATCACTATAAACTTATCACAGGAAACCTGGCACACCACGGTTATTGCAAATATACTTAGCATACATCAAGGACTATCTGTGTTTGAATCTCTCGGATAAACCGATTTTGTTTATTTTAGCTGAGATTCTAAGAGATTTGCTGTATGTTTCAGCAAATCTCTTAGAATCTTCCAATGAACCCAATTAACTCAATTAATGAGTTTCAGGTAAAGGTGATAATGATCTGAAAAAATATTCAACTGTTTAGGTTTCAAAATTGAAACTTGAACTTCTTTGTTCACATACCTAGAACTTGGTGCCTATCAAACGGACACTGACCACAAAAGCTAATAATAATAATATGGTATAATACTCTTCACGGTTGCTGTTCTGAAGTTGTAACTTATAATATTTTATTGCGCACCTTGGTTGTGCAATTTTATTGCATTTTGTAACATACATCACTTAAAATTCAGGTAGCTTCGAAAGCGGAATACACAATTTTTTAAAGAAAAAGCTAAAACAGCTAAGTCCGTCGTCAAATCACATATATATGGGAATAAGTGTAGACTCACTTTTGGTTTAAATTTAAATTCGATTGTGTATTAATGTAACCAGTTTGTGGTTACGTTGCTTTATGTGGTTTTGAGTGATGAACATGGAGAACAGAAACTAATTTAAATGCAAGGGGGCAAGCTCCCGTTAAAAGTGAAATTGGATTAAGTACAAGTAAGCGAACACTTAACATACAATTGTAATGCTACACAAACACTACTCATCGACAAACGAGCCGATTGCTTTGTATTCGAGACAGTACATTAGTGTGCAACATTGCATCACCCGCCTGTTGCATTGCTCTTTACCGCTTTACATAGTATGAGTAATTGTATAGACTATGAAGGGCTACCTACGCAATGTTGCTTCGACAAATAAACATATTTTATCGATTTCATAGCTGTTGTCAAAGCATCGTACGCATATTTATGTTTAAACAAATTCGGTTACACTTTTTAACTACCTACTTAAAATACCTATGCACTTTTCTAACGAAATATGTTTTTTTCCGAAATATTTAAATCAGGAAATGTAGCAAATTATGTAAATGACATAGGTACTAAATGTAATGCCAAGTTGACTTAAGCATACCTATAATCCATAAATAAAATACATCCACAAATAGTATTTGATACAATATATGTAACACATAATAATTATCGTGTGTATACTATTTTGCTTTAAAGTGTGGCATGGCAACCTTAATAAGTTCACTTATTTATTGTATTGTATTCATATGCAAGAGTAATTCTAATATGTTCAAGATGTGGTATTCCCTCGGTTTATAACCATTCATGAGTAATCGCGTTACTTTAGCTTCGCTCTTAATTAATTTAAAGTCGTTAATATTTTGTTGTTCAAAAATATTGCACTAATGCCTCTAGTTTAAAATTTCTTATAGCGACTAAACCATAACCTACAATATAAGTGATAATTATTTTGGTTTTTAGTATTTAATGTGTCATTTATTCTTAAACCATGAAATGGATTAAATACGAGTATATGAATTATTGGAATGTCTCTATGGTTGTAAGCTTTTCAGTCAGTTATACTTACTAACTAGTACACACATAATTTTATTATAAAAACCTAGGCAAATTTTTTTCAAGTCTTAAAATAATAATTAAGTTTTGAATGAGTACAAAAGGTCTGTTAAAGTTATATAAAATATACACACTTTACATAAAAAAAGTATGTACTAATAAAATGTTTGAACGCCAAGAACCATTCTTTGCAGGAACTTTTTCATTTATCATACTTTATTTCCTGGTTTTCACTGGTAAGAATAGGCATATAACATACATAATACTTTATTTTAGAAATAAATATATATAGAAATAATAATACTTTATTTAAAATAGATAATGATGATCCACAGCGTCTATTTTAAAATCATCTAATATATGTACTAAATTACATGTGAAGGACACAATTAACGTGCCATGTTTACAATTATTTTAATACATATATCGAATGTATGTGTGAATATAAAATATATATTTTGCAAGTTTTTATACGTTTGACATAATAATATGCAAACAGTTTAGCATTAAAAAAATTTATAAAATACTTCCGAGTGTCATCACTTATCACATTACTTCAATACTACTTTGGTAAGCATATTTACCATGTGACTAGGTCAGTCGGTGGTCGCAAGCGGGTAATTTGGTGGGAGGGCGCTCAAGACTTCTTTGGACAGCTCCTTGTAAGTCATCTCCATTTGATTCCTTACCTTCGTTATGAGATCTGGGACATCCTCCATCTTGAGGCCCACGGTCGGGACTGGGTCTAGGCATTGGATTATCGCGTGACCTGGAATTATAAATACCAACCAAGTGAGCTGTAGTTTGCATAGATCCGACTACGTGTCAGATGCTATACGAATACGATCGCTATTATAACTAACTAAATATCTTGGACAATCTCACACACGGCCATCTGACCCCAAAGTAGGCGCGCATAAATATTTTTAAATACATACTTAAATAGATAATATTGACATCCAGACACAGAACAAATACAAGTGTTCGTCACACGAATATTTGTCCTGAGTGGGATTCGAACCCACGACCTTTGGCGCAACAGACAGGGTCACTACCGATTGCGCCAACGGGCATTATGCTGCCAATGCTTCACTTAAATTAAAGAGAGAAGCATGACAGCAATAGCTATCGTATTCGTCAGTCACTCGAGGTCTGGTGTTGTTTAAAAAAAAAGGACTTAAATTAAAAAAAAAATAGGGTTGATTTTTCCGGGTTTCTGAATAACGTGCTACAGCGTCGAAAAGATCAAACTAATAAGTTTTCCTATCATGTTTCTGTGTGTACTATATATTCATATACAAACTGTATAAAAAAAAAATTGCACACATTATCCCTGAGTTATGCAAGTTAATATTATATCTCTCGCGTCATATTCTCTGCTGTCTTAAAGAACATTAAGAACAAGAAACATGAGGCCAGAAATGCCCTCAATACTTATATGATAGAATGCAAGAGTTCAATTTCAGTGTTAAACTTACCTTTATTGAATATGTATTTCTTCCTGTTTATAAAGTAGTAAGGGGAGAATACCACAGGTATGATGGGTACTTGTGCTGCAACGGCTATATTAAAGGCGCCTTTCTTGAAAGGCAGCAGGGTCGTGAAGTCTTTATTTCTCGTACCCTCTGGGAAAATCCAGATTTTCACCTGAAATTCAACAGAAGTACTTAATTCCAAATAAGTTCCATTATTTGAAAATATATTTAACGCCTCCATTTTTATATTAACTATTGGAAATGCTGAGATCTATCTTTCATATGTTTTTACTGTAAAATTAATATTTTTTTGCTGTCCAAATTTATAACAATTTAAACATAGGTCGTTCAGACATCTACAGACATTTAGATTCAATTACAAAAAAATTGAGGTTCGTTTTTTGTTTGCATTAGCAAATTATAATCAAAATAATTTTGAATCTTCACATCCAACTTTAGTATAGAATAGAACATCTCCATTTATTTTAATAAAATGCAATTATCCTTTAATTACGCGAGGCAATCACATGACTTTAATTTACACAAATTAATGATACCACAGTTAATTAATTATGCGTTTTGAATAAAAACAATCGGAACGTATTATACTTTTTGGGAATATTCTGGTAGGTTTAAAATTAAGACAAAATTAAAATAATGGATAATACATTATTCAACAGTTTAATACGTTTTTGGCGCGACTATTTAGTATTTATAATTAGAAGCAATAGTTATCTGGTTATTGGTGAAGTTTATATTTTTTTATTTGATAATAATATATTGATTAAGTTAATCCTTGGATTTTGTCTCAGAGAATGCTGATTTAATTCTTAATTCTCTTCTTCTTCTATTGGAGCTTGTGGAGACATTTTCAATCGATCAATAGCGTTAAGAAGCAAGCAAGAAGAAACATTTCTTGAGTACTTCATAAGACACATTAAGCCTTTGGTCACGGTTTGTTATCTTAAGATTACAATTATTGATATATCTTGAGATCGATTGTGACGTAGCTGATAAAATGGGTTGGCCACTAACCCTCCCGCCATTCCGCACTGGAGCAGCGTGATGAAGCGACTTGAGAAGGCCTGGAGTATCCAGGCCTTCTCAAGTCAAACGCTGCTCATTGTCAGAACACTAGGGACAAGATGTTGAAAATGACACAAGAGGCGTGGCATTAGCGCATTTCTAACGAGCGGGGATGATTTCTTAGTTACTTTCTTTTTACCCAACTGCGCGACGCCAATGAGGGTACCTATTGTGTTTATCAGTCTATGTATGTATGTATATATGTTTGTTACTTTAAGGCAATCTAGAGACCAAATTCGTAAGGAGATTTTGAAAATTCTTACGTCAAACGACTCATCTTAACCATGCGAGTGTCACTAAAGACAAGACAGTAACCAAGATTCAACACAGCGACAACCGGACACCAATTGTACAAAAAATCAAGCATGTTCTCAAGCCACCCGAAGGTCTTCGACGAGGCTTAACGACTGTTTTCACCATTGAAAACAATCGGGACCGACGACTTACCGTGCCCTCAGAAGCACGGTAACGCCCATGAAATTGTGCTATTAGCGGTCACTCATCCACAAATCGACCGCGCCCGTCGTGCTCACTCTGTCGATCACATTGAATCGACGCGAGCCATTGGACTATGGACGCTAATTTTCCTACTTATATAATTTGTTTTGCAGTCGGTTTTTTATTAAATATGCAACTTGTAGATAAGTAGGTAGGTACTATTGATTTCTCTTTCCGGTTACCTTGTTCTTGACCATCACTTCGGAAGTACTGTTGAGCTGCTTATACGCGTCCTTGGAGTTGTTTCGGTCGATAAATACGACCCCCGCGAGGTACGCCGCAAGCCCGAACGGCCACACGTAGAATATCTCCTTCCTCGCTACCGCTGTCATTTTGCCAGCGACGTGCCAAATGTTGAATAAGCCTGGAAACAGGGTTGGAAATTATCAAGATAATTATGATCATTATCCATACTATATACTTACTATAATATTATAAATGTGAAAGTGTGTTTGTTTGTTTGTCCGGCTTTCACGTCGCAACGAAGCTATTATATGGTATGGTTTTTGGTGTGTGGAAATAGTGAGGAGGGTGGAGAGTGACGTAGGCTACTTTTTACCGCGGTAAAACATCCTCATGGGAAGATATCGATGTTTTGTTATTTGCTAGATATTTAGTTCCGGATGTTGTTAATAGATGGCGTTGTCATGTATCATAAACAACTCATTGTTAATTCCCTTTGACCACGGCGGGCGGAGCCGCGGGTAAAAGCTAGTTTGTTATAATTCTTTTATTACAAAATCAAAAAACTTCTTGTTCTTTTATATTTTTTTTACGTTTATTAAAATCACAGACAAAATCAACAAAACTAATCGCTGCTGCGATTTAGTGCACAAAACTAATAGAAATAGACAATAGGTTAATTTAAATAAAAATTAAACCAAAATAAAATCAGTTTTACTACCTACATACTTTATTAATCTTATTGATTTTAGAAATAAGTATTTTTATTTATCATCATTAGTTATTACTAATTATTAATACTTTATTAAAATAATCAAAGGGATATTATCACCTTAATCATCTGATTTGTTTACATTATTATCATTGACAAGTATCAGTACGTAATTATCGCGATAATTATCAACATAATTATCTCGTGCAACCCGGCCTGGAAACCAATATAATAGTTTCGTGGTACAGCACGTAGTTACGTCGATCTAAAATATCTTCCGCATAATACTCTAACATTGACCTGAGATTTTGAATACTTTGAACCAATTCAGTGTAAGACATAAACAAAGTAAATTTCTAGACAGCTTCTCCTTTATTTTATAGATTTCATCATCATTATCTTCTATTATATCAATGCTACTTGTGAACTAATAATGAGGGTCCCGGGTCCCTTGGGAAATGGGATGAAAGTTTGTTTAAATATTTCTTAAATTTCAATAGAATTGCTTCTTATTTGCAACAAATATTTACAGTTGAGTGAAATTCCCTAGGAATTCAGTTCGTAGATCAGAATACGTTCGGGAGTGCCTTTGGTCGCAACAGGGTGTAAATTAAACTATTGTTATGTCTAATAATACGCGAGCGAAGCTGCGGACGTAGGTAAAACTGTGATTCTCCAGCATATAAGCTAACATATATAACATTTAGCAAATCCATTGCACTATTGCTGTATGAAGCAAGGATAAACATTAGTATATTGTCAAGTTCAAACAACATTTTAGCAAGGTTTCATCAATTTAAAATTATAAGTTGTCAAGGTTGCAGATACATGATGTATATATTATCTGCAACCTTGCAAGATTATAGTTTAGAATAATATTAGTTACAGCTAACAAACAAAATCTCATAAGTATGTTATCTAAGGGAAGTGTCTAACAGGTGGGGGTTGGTTATGCTAAGGGGATACTAGTATTCTTTTATCATTCGCCGCAACCCCTAATCATTATAAAATCATTGAAAATTAAGATTTAATAATTACAATTAACTATCTTAGAAACTATTAATTTCCGGCAAAAATATTTATGGGGGCAGTATACTGCACTATCCCCTAGAATCACCCCCACCCCTCACCTCCCAAATCAGGAACCCTAGATCTATATAATTATATAGTTTTACCTTGTTTTCAAGTTCAGTTCAGATACAGTAGTTTAAACTGTATAATATATACACACATATATTGAGATGTCAAAATCATATCATGTCATGGTATCTTATAAAAAAAATTATAAACTCAGCTTCAGCATCTTTATTCATTTTTCATTTTTATCATTATTTTGGTACCATTACATTTTACATGCTTATTATGTATACAAGGTAGCTCAACTAATGTCTGCAGAGATACGATTTCAAGACCTGTAATGATTTATGAAAAGAGATTACATACCAAGGATATCAATGGATGATTGATGGTTCGATACAATAACTGCACCTCTGTCCTCTGCTAGCACTCTCCCATTTCTTAGATGCCATTTCACTTCTATGATATTTGTTATATTCTTAATAATTTGGGTTGGCACTCTGAAATAAAAATAGATATTTACTATACATACTTTGAATGTTGGGGCCTCGGGAAGTTAAATGTGAAGTTATTTTTTAAAGGATTAAATTGAGAAACATAAATTGGTAATCAAAGTAACAAGTAAGTATTGGATGGTTCTAATTTACTATCAAGGAAATGTTATACGGTTGCTTTAATACGCTTACATAAATCATTGAGCAGTAGCAGTGAGTTAACCAAGTGTGACAAAACCAAACCACACTTGTTGCTTACTATTTTATTTACTGAGGTATTACTGTTTTCAAATATAAATACATTTCTATTATATTGCCCTTACTGATGTAAGTACATCAATATACTATTGATGAACATTTATTATTACAGGGATATTTAATAATATTTAGGAACATTTGAGAGGTTTATCCAATTTATTGGTTCAGTTTTAATTTTATTTCTGTGAAAGCTATAATTTCCAAGTTAAATATGGAGTACATAGGGATAGAAGGAATAAAAAATACTTACAGGATGTTTTTTACGTTTCTTGGATTGAACACGGAAAATGGTATCGAAATCAATCCTATAATCGAAGTCCAAATGTAAAATATTAGAAATTTAGACTGAAATTTTACATAATTTGGTGTCTCAGAAAACAATTGTTTCAGAACGTAGGTTGTTAAACATATCATCAGTATGTAAACTATTTTGTCCCACATATTTAATTAAAGCAAACTGTCCAACAAATTAAAAAAATTGAAGATGCGCCCGTATTTATCTTAATCACATCAAAGCACAATTAGTTAGTTAACTTATTTTCTTCATATCCTCACTTATATATATTTAGGTGTTAGTATTATCAAGCAGTTAAGCAATGTTTATTCATATTTTCTTTATTTATTAGATCTAAAACGTATGTTGACTAGAATAAAAATAAAAAATACAACCAACCAACCGACGCACAACACAAAGATGGCCTTTAAAATTAATCGGTCGGTATGTATAACTATGTTGTATGTCGCATCGCACGGGAGGGGAAGGGCTGCCATTGGCTGGTCTGGCTGGTAGTGTCTATTTTTGACATTGACTTTGATATATCGTTTTGTCACATTGACACTATAGAATAAAAAAAAACTGCGAGCAAAGGCTTACTGGTGTAGAAGTTATAGTAATATATATTATCTTTCCGATCGTAACGTACGTATTTATTATGTAATATCTTGGAATGATTATGTATTGAATTTTGATCAAAGATTTATAAGCCCTTCCTATGAGATCCTGCCTGTAGTGGAGAAATTCCAGTGTTTATTTAATTATTCTATTACATACCTATCCATAACAACTGACCCATTCCCAGCCAAGATGATAGTCAAGCCATATAATAACATAACGAATGAAAGTGAATACCACTTTACTGTACCTACCCATTATTGGGTGTATTTACAAATATCACATATTAATATAATAGGTATGTAATGTAGCAAATTTCCTGACTCGGGTTAACTGTACCTACAAAACAAGCATCACTAGGAATTTAATTACTACAATTCAATTCTTATTTACGAGTATGTTATGATTGAATTAAAGTTTTCTTACTAAACTATACATGAGTGATCGAAAATTGCATGCAAGCTAGGTGCAGAGATATTGTGACTGTGACCATGTTTAATATAGTTATGGAATGGATCAAGATCAGAATACAGAACAAAACCAACCAAGTGTATAAATGGACATTCGAATAATTGCAAAGTTATATTGCCAGACACCAGAGAGAAATGTGATAATAACTATAAAATTCTTACATTGCCCAGTCATTTTTTTTACAATGTAACTACCTAATGCCAGTCACATTGGGCCTTCGATCAATAATGTACCTACTTATTGATCGAAGCATTGGGCAAAATAAATGTAAAGTACCTTTGTCTTTTTATTTATTTGACAGTGTTGAGTGAAAAGGATTTCAAGACGCGGAAAACTTCTGAGGAAATCTGCATGCCGAAGCGTTCATCATAATGGTTTAGAAGGCATGTGAAGTCTGCCAACCGGCACTTGGCTAGCTTGATGGACTATGGCCTAACACCTATTCTGAGAGGAAAACAGTGTGGCAATGAAAGGGATTGTGGTGGTGCTGTTGTTTTATTTGTCAAAAATACGATAGGTATCAACTGGATAGTGCTAACGATTGTAAATAGGTATCTTAACGAAATTGGATGGAAAAAATTCTCTATCTCCAAATAATCCTATTAGACACCGATTTTACTGCTATATCTCATCTCCTACAGCTGTTTTGCAACCCTCATATCGTGTATCTGTGATCGTGAATCAGATGGAATAATTCGATGTTCCATGATTTAAATTGTGAATAATGTAATCCTACTGGATCTTCTTAATTGGATTTTCAAAGGTCAGAAGGACATCGCTCTACGTCCTTGTGGAATTAATTTCAGCAAAGTCTATGTATTCTAATGAAATCGAACTCAAATATTCTAATGAAATCGAATTCACTAAAATATATTTCAACGAATTATGGACGCGGTCAACTTTATTTGTGAAACAGAATTGCAATCCTTTTAAAGTAAAGTAATTATTAAAAAGTCTTTTAAGATAAATAAATACCTACCTACCAAAGAACCTACAACCCACACTCCCCTCATAAGAGACGTAATATACTTAGATATTATGTATAATATAAGTACCTACCTAAATAATGTTGATACGAGAAGTCTGTGACTGTCACAGTCCAATCCACATCCTTTAAAGGGCACTGACCGGAGCGGTTTATTATTATATCCGTACCTACATAAGTACCTGCTAGCTTCTATAATTTTGAGTCTTGAGGCTTGAGGCCCATCATTGTAGTATACATATTATTGCATAATGTGGGCTGAAATCTGGAATGTACGTAGGTATCATATCTTTAGAATAATATGAGCTTACCTGCTAGTTTACTTAATTATTGTGGTAAGTAGTGATAAATGTTTATTATTGAAACGATTTTTTGGTGAAGTAGGTACGTGAATCTTACGAGGTCGCATATTGCGAGGTTACTGTGAGCTGAAACTTTTTGTATATTCATTATTCTGAGGCGAGGTTTTGTCTGTCCTAGATGTTTCTTCATTCTGCATCTGCATACAAAATACTATCTGGTCAGACACTACGCGTTCAAATGATAGATTCTATTGGTCATTGAACCACTTTAAATACGTTATCCTTAATTAGGTAGTCCCATTTTGATTGAATTGGTCGCACCCACATTATCCCAAAATAATTATAGGTTGACCAGGCAATGATTTAGTATAGGTACTTTGAGGCAGTGAAACCTACGCATTACCTAAGCAACAGCACTGGGATGATATTGTATGAATTCATTATGAGAAAGGCTTTAAGCTTCCTATATTAGAATGGCTTAGAGGAGGAAGAAAAGGTTTTACAAGAAATTACACACATTTTAATTACGTAAATGCCAACGTGTCCTTGAATACAAAAGTATAATATAAGGCTAGTGTTAGTGCGCGTAGAGATACTTCCACAGTATAACAATACATACTACATATTCGTTTCCTCTGTGATAGTACAATAAGTTTATTGATCTTTTGTGCCAGTTTTAATTAATGTAGAGTTGAATGCATAAAATAGCGCATTGTCATTTTATGTTGATATATATTTCGTAAGTAGTTTAGTAGGTTCGTAGACATTAACTTCAATTGTGTTTCATTTTTACAGATGGAACACAATTTCAGTAATAGTACATTATGATACAAGTGCGGTAAGTTGAAAATTACAGCCGAGGCGATATTGTTAGCCCGATCCGTAGGCGAGGGCTACAAGAAAGCAGAGGCTGTAATTATCAAAGCGCACGTGTGACATACGACGTTTTATAACATATTTGCGAGGAAATAAATTAATAAATTCATCATTACTTGATGACATTTTCAAATAAAAACAATGCAACGAAAAGAAAAAGCGCGCGGAATAATTTTTACTTGTTCACAAAACGATGTGCGCGCATCAGCACTTTTTTTTTAAGGCAAAGATACAAAAACAGCCAGTATTACTAATAAAGTAAATTAATATTTTTTTGTTTTTGATACAGATAAATTATTGTAATTTATTGTCAAAATTAATTAAATTAAAGAATTAATTGTTTATTTTTTATATTTTATCTCCCAAAGTTAGTTTTATTCATAACATTTTGACCACTTTTCTGACATAAAAACTCTTTGCTAAGATTGAAAAAAGTATCGTTCGTTTTAGACCAGTGATTCCCAAAGTGGTCTATATCGACCCCTAGGGGTCTATGACAACCTGCAAGGGGTCTACGTCAGCGAAAAAAAATTTGGGGGTCCATGAAATGAAAATGGGGGTCCACGATAGTGGATCTCAACACATACACTGATAGTACCTATTTACTTACATCATACTATCTTATAATATCAAAACATATACATTATTTATACAACCCTTACAAAATTGACGCCAAATGTTGATAATTTATTATTAAAGCATCAGGTTCATCCTTTTCACTAAAAATATTGACTTATTGCTTATGTTATTTTATTTATAGTTTATTTTATGTTTATTTAATGCTACGTATATTTTACATAACAGATACAAAATTTTATTTTGAGTAGTTTTAATTTAAATTCAATTAATAAATGTATAAATTAACAGTTAGAAATCGTCATGATCGTAGAATAATGTCGGTTTTGAAAAAAGTACGAAAATCACTTTTTACCATATTTGGTTAATACAATGTCTAAATATTATAACTACATT
The DNA here is from genome assembly GCA_944567765.1 of Carterocephalus palaemon. Taxonomy (NCBI): domain Eukaryota; kingdom Metazoa; phylum Arthropoda; class Insecta; order Lepidoptera; family Hesperiidae; genus Carterocephalus; species Carterocephalus palaemon. The sequence continues at coordinate 9,667,401 of OX155641.1, read as the reverse complement.
AAAAAAAAATTATATGTAATTTAGTTTTCTAGATAATCAGTCGTAAAATGACGGATTTGATAATGCTCTCATAGTAAAATGACGCTTATGTATATTCGTCAATATACGACGCGCGGGAATCTCCCGCCGTCCCTGCCGCCCCCGACGAATCGGCACAACCGCCTCTATTCGTCGGACTCGCCTCGCGTTGCACCGGATTAGACTTTTCTTAAACAATTACACTAGTTTATCTTTGTTTACCTGTTTTTCAATTATTTTGTGTCTAGTCTTTTTACGTACCATGTTAAAAAGTGTGCCACAGTGAAATCAGGACGATCAAAGCTTGTGGAAGAAACAAGCAAATATGCAGAAATTACGAATTTTACTCATGAAGAGTACATTGATGAGGAGGACTGCATACCAGGGACTCCAGGTAAGTTATTGAATTATGTATTATCATTTGATATTTTTTAATTCTTATATTTATACAAAATTTTGCGAAGTGAATAATTAAAGCGTCGGTTCTGACTATCTGTCGGTTTTTTACGGAAAATTATAAATCAATTTAAAATTTAACTAGCATAAAAATAATATTTGCTATGTGATATTACAGTTATTCTGTTGAGTTGTGTCACATTTAGCAAGATTAAAATTTTACAGTCGTTAGTAACTATACTACATTTTTGTACGGATATGATAGTGACGCGTGATCACACCCGACGATGTTCTGCGGACTCGTTTCTTGATCTAACGGTCGTATGTAACCATCCCACGTTGTTCTTAGAACTAAATTCACATCCGCCTTTTTTCTATTGAGAAACAACGATTATTTGTAAATATTTTATATATTTTTCTATAAAAAAATAATGTTAACTGAGTAATAATTTACCGGTATGAATAAAATGAAGTAAATACGAGTATTACTATTTTTATACCCACCCATTATTTTATTGTGAATCGTCTCATGGTTGTTAGTAAACGTATAATATTCCGATATAACGCTCCGATATTAATAATTTATATATTTTTCACATATTTGTTTGTTTGCTTGCAACCCATAGTGAGCCACTGTAGGCTCGGGTCTCCTCTCAGGATTGGAAGAGTACAGGCCATAGTCTACCACGCTGGCCAGTTGCGGATTGGTGGACTCCACACGCCTTTGAGAACAGGCATGCAGGTTTCCTGACGATGTTTTTCTTCACTGTTAGAGCGTGATATTGAAATGTTTCAAACGCACGCAAGGCAGTGCGTGTCTCTGGGATTTGAACCCGCACTCTCCCGAGTAAGAGGCCGAATTCTTTGCCACTGGGCTATCAACGCTCCAATATATCCAGTATTTTTCACATAATAAACAGATATCTTTTCAGAATGCCAATCGCCATTACCCCCAGGAGCACGCAACGTGATAGTTAAGATGAAAGACATTTATGAGGACGTCTTTTCAGACGACGTACACAGAACAAGAGATATCAGAAAATCAACAGATGAAAATATGAAAGCGAACATACCGTCACCTCCTTGTTCTCATAGAGAAGATCCTTGTATGGCCGTGTATCAAAATGCATCCTCACCATATTTACTCTCGTCAGAAAATCAGCATCGTGTCGAGTTCTTAAATATCAGCTCAGCTTTAACAACATACCTCTACCTTGATATCAGATCTTCTATCAGACCTTTCCCTCAACCGATTACCTCGGCTGTTGACAACAACGGACAAACGCCTATGCCATCACCAGCAAATTCCCATGGTTAAGTATGTAACGATTTTTTTGTCCCACTCACGATGGTGCAGACTAGAGCAACTGTCCATCAATCAGCACAACTGTGTCGTCATGTCAGTCGTCTCCAGCGCCTCTTATTCGATGTAGAGGTAAAAAACGTGTCCGAAATTATGATGATTGGGAAGAAGTTAAGATGAATGCAGGACTAGAATACTCCTCCAAAAGGGGCGTTATTGTTCCAGCAAAAAGTATACGTAGGCCTTGCACGTGTAGATATAAATGTTACACTTGACTTTTTACCGTCATATTTATCCCAAGCCGTCTGAATTAACCTTTCACTAATCGAATATGTACTTAAAAAAACATGGTTTTACAAACTTACTAGAATACTCCTCGTATTCTAGTCCTGCATTCATTAAGCGCTTTCTCTTAACTTCTTCCCAATCATCATAATTTCGGACACGTTTTTTACCTCTACATCAAATAAGAGGCGCTGGAGACGACTGACATGACGACATAGTTGTGCTGATTGGTGGACAGTTTCTATAGTCTGCACCATCGTAAGTGGGACAAAAAAAATCGTTACATACTTCACCATGGGTTTTTGCTGGTGATGGCATAGGCGTTGGTCCGTTGTTGTCAACAGCCGAGGTAATCGGTTGAGGGAAACGTGACAGATCTGATATCAAGGTAGAGGTATTCAAAGGGGCTGAGCTGATATTTAAGAACTCGACACCATGCTGATTTTCTGACGAGAGTAAATATGGTGAGGATGCATTTTGATACACGGCCATACAAGGATCTTCTCTACGAACACAAGGAGGTGACGGTATGTTCGGGTTCATACGGTAAGGTTGGAACCTTACACAAAGCTTATGTGCGTCCAATTCCAATCAGCAATGATAAATATAAAGATCTTATTAGTCTTTGCGACTCCTCAACAATACCCATCAAATACCATACATTTTTCAGAAGTTTAACTCATGGACGTAATGCTTCTGATGATAACATTGAATCTGACTGAATAATTGTGCAATAGAATTGTTTTATACTTTAGATAAGATTAATATTAATTTCTAGTTATACAATACATACTTAATTGTTACTATTTTGATCTCAGAAGTTGATAATAGAACTTTGCTTATATTAAATGATTCGTGTTTCGGTTTTAGATTAGTAATTTACCAACAAAAAATTAATAAGGTCCAAATAGCTTCAACATTATTGGTAAACCCTCATCTGGATGGTGGAGGTTGGTCACTTACTAAATGAAATATCTGGAAGCACTTTACTATTTTTATTCTACAATCCACAATTGAGTATACATTTCACTTCACTTCTTGTAGTACTTTACACCTTGCTTGTTCTTGTAATACTGACTATCACATATAAAAACATTTTTACTTATACAATCTCCGAAAGTTCTCACTAGCGTGATTCACAATTTTGAATTTGGATTTACTAGCGCCATCTAGTACGCCAATATAAAACTAACATACCGCTCACCAAGGACATATGTTGATATGTCCTTACTAAAGTTTACACAAATCAAATAACAATTTTAATTACATCCTACCCTAGCCACAGCAAAACATATTCTCTACCTTAAACCTTTACAATAAATTGAATCACAAAATAAATTTATCTTAACTTAAAAATACATATTTTACCAAACCAAGACTACAAATTACTTCTTTTAAAACATTGACTTAACTAAGTAATAGGTAAAATACACAATTTTGAGGTAGGTCTCTTAATAACTGAAACCTTAGTACGAAGTGTGACTACTCGAGTAAGCCCGTCCTGTCCAGGATGTTTCTCAATAATTCTGCCGAGTAGCCATTTAGCTGGAGGTAAGTCGTCCTCCTTAACTAACACTACATCCCCCTCGTTTGGCTCAGAAATATGATGCGACCACCTGTATCTCTGAAAGAGCGTTGCCAAGTATTCCCTTGACCAGCGACGCCAGAATTGTTGCATCATACGCTGCACTAATTGCCATCTCTTCAGACTCGAGATGGAAACTGTTTCAAAATTGTGATTGTCCTAACCTGCCGCTCACCCTCAATATATTTGAACTATCAACAAACGGAGTCAAACTATGTAACGTGTTTTTCCTTTGAACCGTTTTTGTATTTCTTAAACTTAACAGCTTTTCTTGAAAATATCTTTGTTGGCATTAACTTATGCAGATATATCCAAAACAATTTCAATTCCTTCCAATTCAATTCCAAAGCTAATTTAAATAACTTTCCATCTACCATCCGGATATAAACTACGGCAGCGTATGCCATTTTTGATGCATCGCAAAAACCATGCAAATCGACTTGTTTGTCGCTACTCTTCACACCCAACCATCGCGGTATCATCATTTGCGACAAATTTAACAATTCGCTTCGGTAAGTACACCACTCGTCGTATATTGTTTGTGGGACTTCTTGATCCCACCCAATCCCAATCATCCACAGCTTCTGAATACAAATTTTCGCTAAAATCACTACAGGTGCAACCCATCCCAATGGATCGAATAATCTTGCAATGTCAGATATCAATCTTCTTTTAGTTAATGGTTCTTGAAGTGGTAGCAGTTTCACTGAGTACTGGAAGGCGTCATCTCTTCGGTTCCAGGTAAGTCCTAGCGTTTTAAATACTTCATCTTGTTTTATTTTCAATTTTAAACTATCTTCCCCTTCCTTTCCTGCCTTCATCCTTTCCAGTAAATCCTTACTATTGCTCGACCACTTCTGCAGCTCAAATCCCCCTTTAGATAGTAATTCATTCATTTGCTTATATATTTCCATTCCTTCTTCTACCGTTTCACATCCTGTCATTAAGTCATCAACGTAGAAATCTCTCATTAGAATTTCAGCTGCAAGAGGATGTTGTTGTCCTTCGTCTACTGCCAATTGTTGCATGGATCTAACTGCTAAGAATGGCGCCGAAGCTGTTCCAAATGTGACTGTAAGTAACTCGTAATCCTTGAGTTCTGCGTCTCGGCTTTCCCTCCACAATATTCGCTGAAATGCAGTATGCTTATCTGCTACTCGAACCTGTCTGTACATCTTGACAACGTCCGAAATAAGACAGATGGGATGCATTCTCCATTGCAGTAGCAGGTGTCTCAGCTCTGGCTGCAACCTAGGTCCTATCATAAGATCATCGTTTAATGATTTCCCGTTCTTTCCCTTACAAGATGCATCAAAGACTACGCGAATCTTGGAAGTATCTTTATCATTTCTGATGACAGCATGATGTGGTAGGTATACTGTGTGAGGATGGTCTCTTTCAGCTGCAGGCACTAATTTCATATGACCAAGCTTGCTGTATTCATTAATAACTTCTCCATATTGCTGTTTAAATTGCTGATTCCTATCCAACTTACTTTCAAGCGCATGAAAACGTTTCAGAGCTACACCCCTAGAATCACCATATTTGCAGCTAGGATCTTCACTTCGAAATGGTAAGTTCACAATATAACGTCTAGTTTCATCCCTAGCTGTTGTAGCTGTGAAGATTTTTTCGCACTTTATCTCTTCCTCTGTAAGTTTGATATTTTTATTAGTTTCCGGTTCTGATTCTATTTCCCAGAATCTTTTAAGAATTTCATCTTCATTTGTGTAAGCATGCATGACAGCAATGCTTTTCCCAGTATTTCTTTCAGAATCAACGGTTCCTGAAAGAATCCATCCCAAAGTGGTACGTTGCGCTATCGTTAAACCACCTGGGCCCGTTTTTATCCCATCTTGCAAAATCCTAGAGTACACATCCGCCCCTAATAACATATCCACTTTATTAGGTGTGTGATATTTAGGATCTGCCAACTCTAACCCATTTATTTCCACCCAATCCAGCACTATGGTTTTCCTTGCAAGTAAGAATGACGTTACAGATTTAATAACGTACGCTTTAACCAATAACTCAACCGCTGGATCAACCCTAGATTGTATTTTTATTTCAACCATCGACCTTGCTTCTGCAAATTCTGTACCGTTGCCTCAGTTACAAATGATGCCTGAGAGCCTTGATCCAAGAATGCTCTCAACGTATACCTGGACCCATTTTTCGAAACAGCTTTCACCAGAGCCGTTGCTAACAATACTTGATTGTTAGTTTCACCCTTCGAAAAACAAGCAACAACATCACGTTGCTCCTGAGACCCAATAACTGTAACCACCTGATCAGTCGAACGCCGGTCGTTCGACTGCCCTACTTCTCGATCATTGCTAACACCCATTTCACCCGTAGAGTGCAATAGATCGTGATGCCTACGCTTACAAAAACGGCATAAAGTTTTTATTTTGCAAAACCGTACAGAGTGATTATTCCCCAAACAATTATAACACAATTTTTCATCCTGGACAAACTTACGCCGAACGGTCACATCTTCCTTAGCAAAGTGAAAACATTTATTTAACTTGTGATCTTTATTACAAAATGGACAGCGTACACTAGCTGTCATCTGTAAAGTAGTAGCAGCAACATTGTGTTTAACATTAAATCTATTAACATTTGAATTTGCTCCCTTAAAATTAGATTTCGTATCTATAAATTCTAAAGCCCGATATCGACTGACAATAAAATCTTTGAATTGCTTTAGTGTAGGCAAAGCATCGGATTCATTCTCACTGGTTACTTTGAATTCCCACTGCCTTTTACTCTCTGGATCTAATTTCAAAGTAATAATGTGAATGATTAAAATATCCCACGACTCTACGCTAATACCTACATTCTCTAAAGCATCCAAGCAATCAGTTGTAGTGTCTATTAACTCTTTCAAAGCATTGGCTGATTCCTGGTTCCCTAAGTTCCTTTGACCCAAAAGTCTACCTAAGATGCAATTTGACAGGTACCTCTTATTGTTATATCTAGATACTAACTGTGCCCAACATCTTTCATAGTTAGCATCTGAAATAGGTATCTGTCTTAGCAACTGCTCCGCTTCCCCACTGAGGCAACCCTTAAGATAGTGCAACTTTTGGACATTATCCAAGGATTCGTTCCTATGAATCACAGATAGGAACAAATCTCGGAAGGATGGCCACTCCGTGTATTTCCCCGAAAATGTAGGAATCGTTATCCTTGGAAGCTTGACACTGGAGGCCACTTTGCCCACGCTATCTGACCTAGGTTCCCCAACAGAGGACCTTAAACTATTAATAGAAGTTTTCAAAATCCCCTTTAATTCTATAAATAGCTCCTCCGTTTGGTCAAACAACTCTTCCTTTATATATTTTGAATCAGCCAATTCTTTTACACTACATTGTTCTATTATTAAATTATGATTATCATTAAATTTATTCCAATAACTTTCTAATGTCTCTAATCTGGTTTCAATGTATTCTAAAGTTAATCTTTCCCTAGGTGACTTTTTAAAATTAACTTTAGCCTTACTAATCCTCAAGTGCAAGTCATTTTGCACTTTCAATAACCTTTCGACAGACATATTGAAATAAATTTTTTCAAGTTCAAAATTATTCTATGTTCCAAAATATTTCCTAAAAATTTACAAGTCTAAAAATTTAAATTGAAATTAGACTATGTCTAAACACACATCCACAAAATTAGAAGTCCCAGAATATACAAATTTGTACTAAGTTAAAATTCTTCCGAAATTTTTCTAAGTTAAATCCACGTCATACTGTTAAACAATGTTACGTCACTCACGGATCACGTCACTTTACTTCCCTTCGGCTGGTCCACTGGATTCCTGGTCCTGTACCCCGGCCTGGTCCACTCCTGGTCCTGTACCCTGGCCTCCTCTCCTTGGCACCGATCCTCTCATCAGCTCCACAGGGCTCCACTCCTGAGATCCTGGGTACTCCTGGGGTCCACGACTGCTCACCAGCTCACGACGCACTCAAAACTTTAGCCACTATCCGGCTCGAAGGACCATGGTAAACCCTCATCTGGATGGTGGAGGTTGGTCACTTACTAAATGAAATATCTGGAAGCACTTTACTATTTTTATTCTACAATCCACAATTGAGTATACATTTCACTTCACTTCTTGTAGTACTTTACACCTTGCTTGTTCTTGTAATACTGACTATCACATATAAAAACATTTTTACTTATACAATCTCCGAAAGTTCTCACTAGCGTGATTCACAATTTTGAATTTGGATTTACTAGCGCCATCTAGTACGCCAATATAAAACTAACAATTATAGTCTTTTTAGTCTATGTAGTACAAAAATAATGCTTGTGATATTTACTTAATTTAAGTTTAATGTTTACTATAGTCAATAAAAAAGGATACGAACAAAATTAAATAGTCTGTATTTCATTCAAGATACCCTATCATCTTTTACCCCAACCTACGATATCAACTTTCTTTACTTACCGACCACCTGCCTACCTACTTACTCATGGTCAAAATAGAATACATAATGACAGAAACATATCCGACAAAATATTCCTCAGTAAGTCCATAGAACATTGTCATTATGTAACATCCGTCATTTTTTGAACAGTAACTTTCCGAGGAACAATGTCGGATAATACTATGCGACTGTGATGACTCCAAAGTAAAATGAAGCATGTGATTTTTCTAGAAAGCGGTATAATTATAAGTGGTTATTTTTATTCCGTATTAAAAGAAACCCTATTATTCACTTGTATGCCATTTTTCATAATTATAGATGTAGAATTAATAAAGTTATGTCAAAAAAACTAGCATGATTATTTCAAATGGCTGCCCTGTAAAGTTTGATAAATGTTAGATCCGTCACTATTCTACGACTATGACGAAATTTACAGGAAATCAATATCAGGTAAGTAGGGGGTCTACCCAACACGGAAAAACATGCCAAGGGGTCTACGACACAAAAAAGTTTGGGGAACTCTGTTTTAGACGAAGCATCTTGATAAACCGTGACCTTTTTAAAAAGAAATCATTACATTACCGCACAAGTGCGTTTTACTTTACATTACCGCACAAGTGCGGTAATGAGATACATTACGATATTGAAATTGGTGTAATAAGAGACGAGCAAATGTGTTATAATAGTATATTTCATTACAAGTGCGGAAAGCCTGTCATTGCAAAGAGTTCCGACAAATGTCTACCCGAGCCGAAGGCGAGGGTTGACAGTCGGAACAAGTTGCAATGACGGTTCCGCACGTGTACTGAACAACTATTTTTAATACAGTTGCGAAAAAATGAAGCAATTTAATAAAATAATAAAAACACAAACTAAACTCGCAAAGAACATTTTTAGAAAATGGCGCCAACCGTAAAAGAATACAGAGTATTGCAGAGATTATTTTTGTTTTCTTCACCCATTCTGGGTAGGCAAAGGGAACTATGCCCATACAGCCAAGTCTTCAGTAGAATTTTTTTATTGACATGAAATTTAATGAGATGAAATGAAATGAAACCTAACCTAACTCATTGAATCAAATCATTAAATCTGATATTGAAACAAATTAGTAGCTTCTTTTTAGAAATATTTGCATGAATCATAAAAACTTCTATGAATTTTTTTTTAGTAAAAACTTCGTGGTTGGTTTTTTCTTTTTAATAGACATTATTTTGACAGTTGGGAAAGAGAACGCACGAGTTCGGAAAAGGTAAATAAAAAGCACGAGTGTGTAATAGCTCACTTCCCGAACGCTATACGTCCCTGTAATATGCCACTTTTTGAGCAACTGTATTAAAAAATAAGTTACATACCTACTATAAAATAATGATACTGGGTATAGTGGCGGGTGGGGTGGTACTGCCCCGGTCGAACTCTATACAAAATCTAAAAATAGGCTGTAGGTACCCCTTATGTATAGGTTCCATACTAATATAGGCTCTACCAGGTAAAAAACTCACTTGAAGAAAGGTGTAGGTTTAACCCAAGTGGCACACTCAAATTCGAATTTGTATTCGAAGGCATCAATCTCTATTGTTAATAGGAGACCTACTCGGTGATAGGGACTTGCAATTAAAAATAAGAATCAACAAATTCAATTCACAAACACCGATGCTACAGGTTAATGAACACTACGAATACATAGAACCAAATACTATTAAACATCAAAATCACGATATGGATTCATAGCAATCCATATTAATATACTTACTTGTTTACTAAGGTCTCTTGTCCTTTACTCTTAATTTTTTCTTGAAATTTATTTGGGACCACCTCTAAAGTATGTAATATCAAACACAAAAAGTATTAATCATCACTAATTTGATTCATTAAGGCAGAGAAATCATATTTTTTAACACACATACACAAAAAAAGACATACCTATCTACTGTCGAATTGAGAACCTCCTTTTCTTTCGGATGTCGGTTAAAATAAATATTAAATAGTACCTACCTTAAATAAAAACACAAGTATAAGGTAAAACGGTTTCTAGGTAAAAATAAAACGTGATAGAAGTCTCCTTAACAGTCGTGTGAGGTTAGTTATTTGCTAGAGCGCAAAACACTTCCTTGGAGAGTTTTTTGTATTTGGTCTCCATAAGGTCTCTAACGCGATCCATTAGTTGCGGGACGTCGTCTCTGCTGAGACCTTTTGTCGGGATTTCTTCTAAGCATTGGATTACTACGTGTCCTGAAACAATTACGAGTGTGTAATATAGTATTAGGTACACGGTCCCACGGCTTACAAAATTTTATGCCTTCGAGTTATGTGTACGTTTTCGGTTCAAAATGCAAGTAAGCAAGCAGTGGAATAAGCAGGTTCATATTTTTCTTATTTATTTTGAAAAAATAGGGTTCTTCTTAGGGTTTACGTTCAAATCCCTTCGAGGTGCATCAGTGAAATTTCTATGTAACGAATATATTAATTTTATTTAATTCAGATAGTCCATAATTGTGTTAGAACGGTCTTATCTCCTATGTTAATATACATGAAACTTAACAAATCTAACTAACTCAAGTAATCTATATATAAAAGGAGAAGCTGACTGACTGACTGACTGACTGACTGACTGACTGACTGACATATCAACGCAGTGCCTAACCTATAAGGGTTAGAAACTTGAAATTTTGCACAGGGTTTCCTTTTATAACGTAGGGGAGCACTAAGAAAGGGCAGTACCACCGCCCGCCACGGTACCTAGTACCATTTCTGCCGTGTAATAATTGTTTTTAAAGCAATTGTGGTCCGGTTGGAAAGGTGTGGATTCCGGTTACACTTCTTTAGAGGCGACCATCTTAGTCCTCAAGGGTAGCAGCACATCTGTGACTGACTTAGAACGAGACTCCTACTAACAAGTACTAACTGGACTATTACTAACACCAACTAACAGGACTAACTATCACTAACAGTCCCTAGTCCTCATACCTACTAACGAACTGACCAACTAATGTTCTAATTAACTTTCTCAACTAATTGGACTAACCATCCCAGTCCCTAATTGAGTCTTGTTCAAAGTCAGTCACATTTGTCATGGGTGGCAGCGGATGGGTGGTGCTGCAAGCTCGTTTGCTATCCTGTATCCATAAAAAAAAAGGATTTTTGAAAATTCACCCCCGAAGGGGGTAAAACTGGGGTGCAAGGTTAGCCGTTTTTGAAGTCAAGTGGGCAACTGACATTTACTAACGGGGCCGAAAGAGGCCGTTACAGCATTCAACCAGCACGTGCAAAACATGTCCTTAGGCCTATGGTACTCATGTTTTCAGAAATGGTTTGACCGAATGAAAAAGTGTTAAAAATGTTATGGAAAAGCAGTAAAATATTTAATTTACATGTTAATTGTTTTATTAATAAGATACGCAAAACATCTGAATAATTGTGGTATAGGTACATTTCAGTGCGACTAGACAATTCAAACGGTAGGTTGGTTTTCAGGAGGCTGTTGGAGCTATCCCCACTCAACGCATCTCCAAAGGTTACACGTTTTCTATAAAATATATACTTATGCTTTTAATCAATAAGATTAGGTACGCTTACTGTGACAATGAAGATATCTATGTGAAAGGTCCTACCTGAGAGTCCTGTAATGTTCTCTGAGGTATGTGAAGTCTGCCAATCAGTACTTGACCTGTGGACTATGACTCTGGCGACCGGCGTTCAATAGTTGACCAATAAAAGGGCTGTAGACAAGACAATTTATTACCTTTCTTAAAAATATTCTTTTTAGCGTTGATGAAGTAGTAGGGCGAGAATACGACCGGTATGATGGGCACCTGGGCAGTAACTGCCATGCTGAATGCACCCTTTTTGAACGGTAGCAATGTCGTGTAGTCTTTATTCCTAGTTCCTTCAGGAAATAACCATATCTTTGTCTGGAAGATTCCAAAATAATAATTAGATAAGTATACATTACCTTTTACATATGAAGCCTTTGCTATTATTTTAATTATTGAGTAGTATTATCGATCGTGGAGTCACTACTCTACTACATATCACCAATTTTGTTATTAGTGATGTTGTTGTTAGACGTCCCTGTAGCAGGATAAAGATGGGAGTTCCATCTTCTATTGAATTAGTATAGTAACAATAGAATATTCGGCAGACGCTGGCTACTACTACTCGTCTTATAAATAAGTACAGAGTACAGACAAAAGTGGTACATGCCTAGAGTGCTAAATTTGCATGAAACGGCTAGGGCGTGAAGTGCTGCGATTTCAATATCTTGGCTTGGGGCCACTTGGGGGACTGAATCCTCTTTAACGAGTCTGCCTTTTATTCCGCACTGTCTATTGGACATAGTAATGCTAATACGTACCTACACCTAATGCGAAAATATATGGGGACTCTAGTTTTACTACTAGTCTACCATTGGTTTAAAATATTAAAACTATAGCCTTCGACTGCAAGCTACACCAAAGATCGAACGGCAGATCATAATAAAATTGTTTTGTCTATTTTAAGGTCACCCGGACACTATCTCTCTATACTATCTACATCTGTATAAAAATCACATCGATCCATTATTCCTTTGAGTTGGATAAGACTGACAAACTAACAGTCAAGCTGGCAAATGTTACAATTAGGTACATACGTACATACATAGATACTACATGACAAATCAACACGCCTTTTTGAAGCCTATACCTAATGTTGATTATTGACTGTAAAGATCGTTCAGCAGGTATTCAGGGTTCAGTACATCAACAACATAATATTTTTTAATTCTTATTAACAACTTTTTTTAGTTTTTTGCACAAAGACCAGAAACCATATTAAGAGCATAAAACTATGGTGACTTAGGTAATTAAGTTCTACCTTGTTTTTAATCATAACTTCCGAAGTTATTTTGAGCTGTTTATAGGCACCTGTTGCGTCTTTCCGGTCAATGAATACAACTCCAGCCAGGTACGCCGCCAATCCAAATGGCCATATGTAAAATATCTCCTTCTTGGCAATCACTGACAGCTTACCGACTACAGCCCAAATATTAAACATTCCTGTAAACATTCAAATATTAACGTATTAATGACAAAAAAATTAATAAAATAACATTTTAATTCCATTAACAATGAATATGAAACCACAATATTTACAAAGAATATTTCATTAACTAGCATTTAAATATCATATTGGATTGGATTTACAGGCTTAATACAGTGAGATGCAAATAATCACAAATACCTAACCTTTGTTGTATTACATACATGTGTGGTAGGTACCTACTTAATTTCAATACATAATAAAAATTAACATTTTAAATAAATTGAATTAACAGCATTTTTAATGCATGTTAATACAAAAACTCATTGCCTTTATATTTATAATTTATTATTACTTTGTTATTAATATGCATTACATTATTAAAACAGGTTATTATGTACATCAGTGATATGTAATATGAGTAGTTTAATTTTAATGATACTACTTATTAATGTAGGCAAGTTATGAAAATGGATACCAATTCCAGTGGAATATAAATTAACTAGTGGACGCCCGCAGCTTCGCTCGCGTGGAATTAGACATTCACAAACTTCAAAAACGGCAAAGTTTCATACTAACTTTGCACCCCCGTCTTACCCCTTTAGGGTGTGAATTTTCAAAAATCCTTTCTTAGTGCTCCCCTACGTTACGAAAGGAACCCCTGAGCAATATTTCAAGTTTCTAACCCTTATAGTTTAGGCCCCGCGTTGATATGTCAGTCAGTCAGTCAGTCTTGTCGCAGTGAACGCCGTGCCCGCCGCGAGCACATTCACTCCTGAAGATGATCATCGTAATAGATCGAAACTAGTCGGACTATTTTCGACTTAAATCACACGTGAGTAAGCCGGTAACTTCAACTATGAAGTCAGTCAGTCAGTCAGCTTCTCCTTTTATATATATAGATAGTAAATTATTGTTTCCTTTAACTTTGCTAGGTTAGGCCCAACCCTGAGATTTTGAGTAGATCGTTATTTTACCTAAAATGTCAAGAGAAGACTGATGATTTGAAACTATGACTGCGCCGTGATCAGCTGCTAATATATCTCCATTTCTTAGGTCCCATTTCAAATCGTAAACCTTTGTAATATGCTTCAGTATTCCTGCAGCTATACTGAAATAGAAGTTTAACAGAAAAATGAATTTATGATAGCAAATGAGTATGTTGTCATCCAGCCGCTGAAACCCATGACCAACTCTGAACAAGATACAGAGAGTGCTAGGAGACTTAGTCCAGTTTGTAATAATTGTTATTAGGAACATTAGGTCTGTTGGTGACGTCCCTGTAGCTCGGGACCAGAATAGTGCTACGGTAGTCCCTGCCTGTCGTAAAAGGCGACTAAATGGGGACTTCTGGGGTTGCGGGCGGTGAGAGGCGGATCTCGAACCGTCCATCTAGTGACCCCGGGAAAGACGACGCTGTTTGTGGCTGCATAGCGTTGTGTAAACCGGGAAGAGCACGTCTTGGGCGCAGCGCTGGAGGGCGCCGGCGCGTTCTACAAGAGATCCTGGAGCCCTCCTGTAGCGCCGGAGTAGGCCATCAAGTGGGTTTTAGTGGGTGAAAGACCCACATAACCCGGCGTCGCTCCCACGACGTCCGGGTATCTTTTTAAGGTTTCCCACTCGTTAAACAAAAAAAAGGTCAGTCGGTGAGTTGGTGAGTTAGTAGTGTGACTGCTTAAATGACTAGGTAAAGGATAATGGTTGATGTTCGTTATAGTCCCGTTAATGAAAATTGTTCGTGAGAGTCTCGTTTCAAATCAAAACAAAAACCAATTTGTTGCTTCCCTTGAGAACTACTCTTAGATTGCCGCCTTCAGAAAAGTGTAACTACCACACTTTGCAGAATATGTTCATATGAACATATTCTATATTAGAGAAGTACCTATAGGTACTTCTCTAATAAAGGTTTCAGATAGGGTCTAGTATTAAGATAATAATGTAACAAGTAAAATATTATCCTTTTTTTTTATTTGAACTGAATTTATGAAGTTATTCATCGAAATTTATCCTCCCTGAAAATCAAACATACCTACTTAAATATTTCTCGGACAATATCCGATACAACGAGACGACAAATAAGCAGTGGTTCAAAGTGTCTGGGAGCTTTGAGTTCACATCGGAAACTGTTTCAACAAACATCCGCAGTTCCATTTTGTTCCTGTTCTTTGATTCGAGCCCTATAGCCATTTAAAACCTTTGTTTCGTTGGACTTATGTTTTTCATGTGGTTGTACCTACTGCTGTATGTGTTATCTCTATTTGACAAGAAATGCAATTAAGTAACCGTCATTCTTCGATCAATAGTACATTATTGATCGAAGCCGTCATTGAAGAAACTACGCGACTAAACGATCTCAAGAGATCAATCAATCGATCTAAAAGATCTCTCATATTTACACCGGGCACAAATCCAGGCACGGAGCTACTACAGGGAAATTCAAGGAAGGAAAACCCAAAAGTTGTTGCTCCTGGATCGAACACAGGACCTCTAGCTTAGCAGTCACTTTTACACAGTCACTATTATTGTAATTGTATTATGTGTGCGAAATTACGTATCTATTTGTACGTAACTTACGATACGGAACCCTAGTGTGTGAGTTGACAGTTAACAAAAACTGGTGGCTTGCCGTAATCATTTATCATCATCAATCAACTTGGTGATGCCATTCCCTCCAAATACTAGTATGTAAGTATATGAAATTAAAAAAATTGTGGAACTTAACAGTTTATAAAGCGTACCTACCCATCAACCTACCCACCTACCTGCCCACTCGTATTTCGTATATAAATCATGTACGACTACATAACTACAAGAATCAATTAGCCCTCCTCCGTATTCGACTCCTAAGAATGTATTTCATCACCTCATCATTTTATTGTAGGGTAGATATTAATTAGCTAGGTATGTATCCTTCGATCAATAATGTTATGTATCACAACATTTCATATTGAAATTACCCTGCATGCATTGAGCTTTAGTATAAATCTGTCGAGTAGGTATCTGCTTACCTAATCTTTTGTAATACAATAATACCTAATACCGTGATTGAAAGATTTTTGTAAACATTTTTAATCCGCCTAATTTTTTATCCGTCTGATAACTAAATTCCAATTATTATTATTCATATCATTAGATTATTGTACCTACCTTCTATATCCGTAGTTGATATCAAGATAGATAAGCACTAAAACATGGAAGCAGGTAGACGACCTCGTTAAACTCCAAAGAAGCACATAGAGTGGATTTTTTATACTAAAATTTTCGTCTCACTCTTAGCCACAAATGTCAAATATATCAAAGGAAATATCCAACTTTAACTGGCTAGGTATATTGAGTATTTATGACCTCGAAGAGGCAATTATTGGAGCATATTTTTTGGTTCGCTATGATACTTCTAATGCTTAAGGTACAAGTACGAATATTAAATGTCTTTGTAATACTCGTAGCTATCTATGACTTGCTAAAAGTCGCAATTCTTTAAATTCAAGATGGAATAAAATAAATTCGGATAGTTAAACAAGGTCTTCACCTTAGTGTACATATCACAACTCAAACTCAACTGTACACCACCTTTAAGAATGTGCACCTATCTTCAATTGATAGGTGACTATATACTTTATGTTCTTTGAAAAGTTAGTAACTTGGCACTCTAATGAAAGTTGGTAAAAACATGCATTGAATCCCTGAGAAAGATTTTTTTTACTATTCATCCCGAAAAGTAAAGAGGATCTCATGGAATACAGGATGAAAGTGTATATGGAATTTTTTCTAAAACATTATCTAAAATTTTATATATACAAACTGTTTCTCCGTTTTTATGTATACATAATTTTTTTTTAAATAATTTTAATTTTTCAAGAGGCGTTCCTGGGAAACCATGTGTTTTTGTCCTGGATTTAAGATGAATTTGTGTTCATCAATATAGAGAACACAATTATTGATATTAAATTCAGTATTTCGGCGTTTCAGCGTTTTTTTATATTCAATCCACAAAGGGTTTGAATTGGGGAGAAAATTATAATTAAAAAGTGAAGTCAATTAATTATTGTTTAGAAATGTGTTATTTCTTAAACCTGTTGACGAATTTTGATCAACTTAATACTATATTTTGAGTTAACGTTGTAGAAGTTCCCGGAAAATAATGGGTCCCTTGGGATATGGAATTTGAATAGAATTGTTTCATATTTGCAACAAACGTTTACAGTAATGAATAATAATAATAATTATGTGGTGTAATGTAAACGCAACATAGGTATCGGTGTTGTCTTTGAGGAGGATGATAACTAGGCGTAAACGAAAGTAATGATACATGAGCGAAGTTGCGGGCTACGAGTACCATTATATATACCAGTACACATTGGCGTCCATATGGCTAGTCTGGTAGACTAAGTAGCCTCATCCAGCTCTTGAGTATACTAATTCAAATCAAATGCTCGCCGACTGCTGCTGACGAGGTAGATTCACATGGCTGAAAGCCGATTGGCTTGTGAAACCCCGTCCTAAGAAAAATCACACTACACTACACACAGTCATATTATTGGATGGGCTAACCCATCCAATATTATGACTGTGTGCCAAAAAATTATGACTGTGCGACAAAGCCTAACCAACCTAAGTTGGTTGGGCTTTGCTCACAACTAGGCAAACTAGGCATGCCTATTCAATGCATACCAGCGTCCTCGTCAGGTTTGGCTCACTTCTGCTTATCTTATTAGTAGTTATTTGGTATGCTACCTTAAGTACCTTAGGTACCTTTAGGTATGCTAGGACCACTTGTTCGCTACAATATTTTTCATTTTGTCAAATACCTATACTCTATACATAGTAAACTTTGAAATAACGACATTAAGACATATTGAACATGTATGTACAATGGCCCAAAAATGTTTTAAAAAATCATTTTGTTTGAATAATTTAGTAGGTAGGTATAGTAACAACAAGTGTAGTAGGTAGTGTAGTAGTAGTGTCTTTGAGCTTAAAACTAGTATTCTCTTTTTATTTTATGAATTACTTTATTATATTTTATCATTTAAGATATGCGACTTAAAGAGTAGAGTAGCTTAAAATTACAGGAATAAACTTACGCTGCATTCTTTACGTTCTTCGGTCTCAATAGGAATAAAGGCCATATTATAAATGCAAGGCCTGAACTTAGGAGGTAGAATATAGCAAAATTTGAATAATACTTGATTTTGCCCCATTCCTTTGAAAATATATTTTTTAACACAAAACCAATAACAGTCAAAACTATAAATATCACTACTGTGTCCCACATTTCTACGCGATAGTTAACGATTAGTTTTGTCTACTATCTAACTAATTACGCACTGAGTTATCCTATCTGTAAATAATGAATCAGCCTCTACTGTGTTGATAAGCTGTATTAAAGAATTTACCTATTATTACCTACCTATCTAGGTACTTATTTATCTTAGTATCTATTTATCTATTATCTAAGTATGAATAAATTTTTCAATGGTGCAGCTATGAAAGAATAATACGTCAGTGTTTACGTGATTCTCGTGAATTGGGGTAAGATTAAGAAGAGAGAATTAATAGCACGCGAAACGTATATTGTGTAGTAGGTTATATTTGCATCGTCCCTGTAGCTCGGGACCAGAATAGTGCTACGGTAGCCCCTGCCTGTCGTAAAAGGTGACTAAAAGGGGGCTTCTGGGGTCGCGGGCGGTGAGAGTGGGAGCTCGAATCGTCCAACATGTGACCCCGGGAAAGACGACGCTGTTTGTGGCTGTACAGCGTTGTGTAAACCGGGAAGAGCCCGTCTTGGGCGCAGCGCCGGAGGGGACCGGCGCGTTCTACGAGAGATCCCGGAACCCTCCTGTAGCGCCGGAGTAGGCCACCGAGCGGGTTTTAGTGGGTGAAAGTCCCACATAACCCGGCGTCGCTCCCACGACGTACGGGTACCTTTTCAAGGTTTCCCGCTCGTTAAGCAAAAAAAAAAAAAGGTTATATTTGCATACGAAAGTACGTGTTCTTTTTAGCAAAATCTTAGGCTAGATGAGGCTACACTAAACCTAGGCTTTAGTTTCATCAAGAGCCGTAGGTACGCTGGAAGAGGGCATAGTTACTTAATGTTGGTTGATTAAATGTATGCCGTTCGTTCAAGAGGAATTAAATACAACACAGCTATCAAAGAGTACGAGTATATAATCAATATATACGATTTTTTTAAAAATGAGAAACAGAACATCTAAAATTTGCGTAATTAAATTACCCACTTACATTCGTTTACGATACGAGTGTGAAAATTTGTGATAACAGTAGTAATACTTTTGTTTACTCTCTGATTTCCGAAACATTTCAAAGTATGCTCAGGAGGTCCTGTAAATGTATTATGGACCTTCGTTTTCTTGTAAGAAAAGGACGAAATTATGATTATCGGTTCGATAGGCGCATGTGTGGTTCGGTCCACGTACTCGTAATTGGGTGAAGCGAAAGATAAAATTTTATTTTCGCAATTGCTTCAGGACTGGGGAATAAAAAGAATAGGCATTAATGATGATTAGAATCGATGAGGTCATATTACATTTTATTTTATAGAGCAAAAGTTATTTGATTGTCATACTATATTTAGTTATGTTTATTGTAATAAGTATACCTTATACTCGCCTAGAATGATAAGTTATCAATATTCATATAAGAGGTAATAAGGCAGTATTAGGGCTTGGCTGGTTGTATTCATTTTCAATGAATTTTCTCGAATCAATAAAACTCTAGGATTCTGTTCAGGTTGATTGGTAGATACTCGTATATTAAAGGTATAACAGCGTGGAATTTTGCATTATCGCATAATAATCATCCAACGAACAATGACTTTTTTACATACTTATTTCGGTATAAACATAAATCTCGTAAAGTAATATTTATTGAATTCTGTGTAAGGTCATATTTTACTTTTGAAGATTAATCCGTGTTTAACCTTCACTATGAGTTTGAAGCGGTAATGTATAAGCAATTTATTTTTATTTTTAATAGACGTAAAAAAAGACCGAATAAAGTATTATTCATTTCTTTTTAATATGTATGGTTTGTGTATAACGCGATTTCTACGCCAATAATGAATCGATTTTGATGATTCTTTTTATGTTGTGTTTGGTAGAACCTCAGAAAACAGGGACAAGGGTAGAACATACTTCAGGCGGGGTCAATTTTCTTTCAAAATTCGAGCTTTTAAATTTTTTTTAGCATTGGGTAATGGGTATGTTGTTTGAACTTGTGTCATGAATTACGAAAACTTAGCGCCTCTTGTGATGAAGACAGTTGTCTAACTCCAGAAGAGTTGAGGGAACAAGATTCATTATTGTATGAAACTTTTCTCGCTGGTAGATAGCGGTGAACAGTTGTGTCACACGAGAGCAATTTTTTAACTACAGCAGTTATATTACAAAGTGAAATACTTGTATAATGCTAACACTCTAAGGATACAATATCTGTAAATACAAAAGTACAAAAATTTTCCAATATAATTATGTATATTAAGTAAAAGAATGATGTTCATCATTCTTTTACACTATGGGTCAAATTTGGGTAAAATATTTGCTAAAACAAGTTATTATGAATAATTTTATAACATATCTCAATGTTACGTATTTAATGGCTTTATTTTTATACCACTATTTCATCACATGGAATGGACAAGTATAGCCCAATAAATCAAAACAAATACCTCCTCCTAACAATCAGATATCAAAATTTAAAACGTAAAATCTATTTTCGTCTTGTTCTTGTATCTTATGTTTATTCATACGTTAATACCCGTTTTTATAATTACTAGCAGTATCATAATTACAATATTAATAACATAATTACATATAACGAATCTTCCTTAGGGAGCTATTCAATGGCTTCGTGGAACACACTCACCGCCGATTCTGGGCTCGTAAAACGTGTACCTCTAAGTTTATTTTTTACCGACTATGAGCTTGCGCATAAGACCGACGACGGTAAAGGACCACGTCTTGAATCCATATATCACTGGCGACACATACTGCTCGAATATTTTCGTCTTCAGGCACTGAGGTATTTTCGATGTGAAGATGTGTCGCGAATGCTACCCAGCTGGATTCTTGGAGTGACCTCTATCTCGAAGTTGGACTAACTCAACTGGACCACTTGTCCCAGGTAAATATACTCGTCAACAACATAGAGAGCAACAATTACAACCGGTATAGGTTTGACAGTATCTAAACTTTTAATCGTCACTGGTGTAAATCATACATACACTTAAAACGATAGGTACTAATAATATTATTCTTTAACATTCGTTTTACCTGTTCTATTATGTACTCGTATTATGTAATTTTACTACCAATTAAGATTAATTAATTTGGTAATTACTCGTACATGCAGGGATATGTTCCTTTCCTTCTGTGATTGACCGTCATAAAACGTTATTAGCAATAATTTTCTTTTGGCCATGGACGTTTTTTATTTTTTCATCTCTTCCATACTGATCGTTAATTGTCAAGAAAATAATGTGGTGACCAAATATCAATATCCTCAGCTCTTTAGAGATCATGTTTATCGAGACTTAAGTGATAAGGGCATGGAAATGTTCTTCGCTATTAATATACGTGCGTACTCCTTTAATAGTTTAGTTTTATCTGCAAGTATAAATACTTATATATTTTTGCCGGCCTTTCTGCTTTTCCACTGAGAGTTGTAGATGGAGTCAAGCAATCTACGACATATACAGCACTAACCAATATACAGTGCTCAACTTTTTAACCTATAGTCTTCCTATAGTAGTTATAGATAGATATACCTACCTGTACCATCGATATGCTTAAAAGCGCAATATTTAAGGATCAATTTACAACTGCACAAAAAACCATATCAATAAATAAAAAAAAACGACTACCTTATGCAGAAAACATATTTAACTTTGAAATAATCGTCGAAAAGCGGGAAATGAATTCGGAAAAAGAAAGACAGTCTAAAGACGTATGTGGCAGTCCCAATACCCGTTCCTTTTTCCATTCGAGACCTCGATATGAATTGGCGTCATTAATATATGTGTGCAGTATGTATGTATACGCTTCCCTTGGAAATATACGTAAGGTAAAAAATAAGAGTTATTCATTACAACTAAATTTATTCCGGAAGTGTATAGCTACACATACTGACATTTATAATGTCGGAAAAGCTGGCTAACCCACCCAATTATGGTGACCATCTTAAAGGTGACAAAGACTTCGCTGTTTCTGTTTCAGACCCATCGTGTGGTGAAAAGAAAGGTGAATGTATTCCGCGAGCGAGTTGCGTGGAGAAGAAGATGCTATATATTTCACGGTCGTGCTACAAGAGGGACTTAGTTTGCTGTTACGATGATACAATAGTGCACCCCGACGTGTGGCTGCCTGCTACAACAACGGCCAATACGACAAATACCTAAATATTATACAGTACACACCTTAAATAATTATGCAATGGGGAACACACATTATTTCTTATGATTTAAACTTTATTTTTTATAAATCGGAAAAGGCGGATTCGGTCAGTTTCAATTAATAAGCATTGGCTGCATAAAGGTTACGATAAATTCTGTAGTTAATTTTGAATTTTGATTCACTTCAGAGCACCGAACTACCACAACATTATGTATGATTCGACGCCTATTCTGCCATAATTGTGGAAAGAATGATCCATTTTTATACCTACGCTAAAAATTAAAGAAAAATTGTTGCAGTTATCCAAGTTATAGTCCTTAAGACTCGTGAAATCTTTTTGTAGGTAGGTACTTAATTAGACTTCAGACTGGTCTACGTAGGATAAAGATTCGTATTTTATACTTAATTGTCTACGTAGTAAAGTAGGTATACCTAACAGAAAAAGTTTTCATATTTATTTCTCTAGAAAACTCTCCAAGGATGTAGGTTATGATCTAAATTAAAAAGTACTTAGACCTATCTTTTCTCTTTCACGCTTCTCACTAAACCGTTCTCCAATTCGCTGATGGGCAATAGTTTAGAAAGTTTGGCAAAGAAAACAACTTCCTATTGCCAGCTGGTGTCGGTATTCAATCCCACTAATGGTCCCTCCAGGGACTTGCTCGAGATATTAATTAATAATGAACATGAGACCAGCTATCTTTCTGATTTCATCATATCCATTAATTTACAGGGTATCCCATCAATCAATTAGTTCGTAACATAAGTCACAAATCCAATTGGAATATCATATCGCTTATGAATAGCATCATCGTGGCGGTTTTGTGTTATTGCCACTTACATAATTACTAAACTTTGATTAGTAACCGTTATAATTTCATATTGTTAAGTCTCAGAATACAGTTGGTTGGTTCTGTATTCTGAGAGTTAAGTATTTGATTTTTTGAATCAAAAACTACAAAGAAATTAAAAGGTGTTACAGAATAACATATTTGTACCCAACCATTTTTTAACCGATTTCAAGAGGAGAAGGTTATCAATACGTTTCAATACGTGTCAAAGATTCAGATCTTTTTGTTTTGTTTTGTAAGAGTATTAATCTCGTTCTAGGTAGAGCGTCGGTTTTTATAAACGGATTTTGATAATGATTTATCTAATGAAAACGGGCTATGGACGAGATAGTCCCGTATATATTTCGAGAAAAATTCTACCCCAGAGTAGCAAAATGCAAAATAAGTGAAGCAAACGCATGTATATCACATTGTATAGGTATTGTATAAAATACTTTATTTTGAAATATAGGTAAGTACAGGTAACATACACTTAACACAACTTATCTGAAAGCGCCTGAATGATTTTTGTAACATAATAAATAATTGGAAACAAAAAACATTTAAAAATTTGGAATTAATAAAATGCTTGCGCCTAGCAATGTTACATACCACAAAGGCCTAGCAGTAAATCAGCCTATACGGACATGGCCGTTACATCCAGAATGATCTACGAATCTTTTCGATCATGTTTATTTGGGTCAAGTCCCTGGAAATGGCGACGTGTGAAAACTGCTTCCCTCCGATTTCTGTCCCGCTGTAACTACTAAGCAAATATTAAAGTTCCGAGAGGTCACAGAATCTCATTACAGTTTTGTAGACTTATCGAAATTGAATTTAGATTTACAATCACTGGCTTCTGTCCTCCGATTGTAGATAGCCGCCCTCAAGATACGGGTGTGTTCGAGTTGAATCGATGTTTATTTCTGTCGGTTACGCAAGTATACCAGATTTAATGGATAAAAACGTCTAGTACGACTCGGAACTCTCACATGTAGGTTTATGAATTGTGAAGACCAAGACTGAGTTTAAGAATTGAGGTCGCATCCCGGGAGTAAATGAAATTTTAATTATTTAGACCACATTTTTGACGGTTGAGCAATTTCCTTGAATTTTATTTTAGCTGGAACCGGGTCAGCAAAATAGTTTTTAGTTTTGTTTGAAAGGCGCAAACCAACCAAATCAAATTCGGTTCATCCCTCAGTACAATTACCTTTCCGTTTGGGTAATATGATGCTGTAGACACACAGATGCACACATCAAACTTATAACACCTTTCTTTTTTGTATGGAATTAAAAATACCATCAAATCAACATTATTTTCAGTTGTAGGAGATTCGGCTTTACAACAAAAAAAATTAACTCATTTACGACGAGAAATAAGTAAGTATTATTTATTATTATTAGTATTTATTGTAGAAATAAGTAGGTAAGAAGAATCGTGAGTCTGACGCTTTCAGTTCCTAATCTATTATCGTTCCGCGTACTTATACTCTTCAGTAGTTAAACATTCCACATGAGAGTACGTGTGATATTCCACCTCTTTCCACTTTATAAGAAAGTATACAAAAAATCATTTAGAAATTTGGAACGTTGAGAATGGTAGTGAACTGGTAGAAAATGCCGTATGGCATTATGTAAGCTCTTTGTATACCATAGGCATCAACTTAAATAAAATAAAAAATAAAGCATACTAAATTGGAAAATTTGGACCATGTAAGAGTAACTTGAATTCCCTACTTTCTTGCCACGCAGTTGTTATATGTATATATCCAGAACCAGAGTATATCCCATTACATTGAACAACAATGTACATGCATATTACAAAGGGTTGTCGCCTCCGTTAATCCGTCTAACAAAAGCCTGTTTTGTTATTGTTGCTAACTTGAGACTTTGGAAACGGCATGCCGTGTCTACATAGGTTCTGACTTAGCTCTATGTGTTATTTATTACCTACATTTTGCTTCTAATCTATATACATATATATAAAAGGAGAAGGTGACTGACTGACTGACTGACTGACTGACTGACTGACTGACTGACTGACTGACATATCAACGCAGGGCCTAAACTATAAGGGCTAGAAACTTGAAATTTTGCACAGGGGTTCCTTTTATAATGTAGGGGAGCACTAAGAAAGGATTTCTGAAAATTCACCCCCTAAGGGGGTAAAACGGGGGTGCAAAGTTAGTATGAATTTTTGCCGTTTTTGAAGTCTTTAGACGGGTAGACGTCGTTAATGGGTCTTTCTACGCCAGCGAAGCTGCGGGCGTCCACTAGTCGTTTTATATTTCCCCAGTGGTAAGATTATCTACCATGAATACGATTTGCCACCGATACACATTGAATGCCCCCGTAAACAAATTTTGGGTACCTACTAGTTTGAAAGGCAGCTAACATGCTCTCAAATCTATATTAGTGTGTTAGGTTTTCCTAACACTTATGTAAGGTTTTCGTAACACTTATCCTAGTATAGGTAGATTTATAATAATCATTGTTGACTGCTACAGTAAAATTGTTGAAATCACATTTTTCATTTTAATCTTCTTTACCTTTATAGTCTAATCTTAATTGAGTTAAACAGTTATATACGCTTTCAATTCATTTCATTTAGCCAGTTTGTGCCTGCATAACATCACTCACAAAACGTAAGAGACGCCGTAAATATATTCTTTGCTAGCAAAAACCTGCAAGATAAACAAAATTTGGGCGGAGCACTACCACTTGCCGCCGCCGAATATTCTTTAAAAGATTTCTTTACCCCTCGAGTTTTTTGGTAGGTAATGTTATTAAGTTAATGTGATACTCTCTTTCAATTTACGACGGTGAATAATATAATGTACATATTACGTACGACGGACAGCATACGTCGTTTAATAATGACTATGTAATGGTTTTGGATAAGCGATTATGGATCATAAGCTAGATGGGGTTCGATCTCATTCAACTTGAAAGGTCACTCGAGGAACTCAAGTAGTGAAATACATATATATGAAATATATGTACTTTCAAAAACTTAAGATAAGAATTGTTGTTTGTGAGCTGCAGCAGATTATTGTAGGTCAGACACGAAGAAATTATCGAAATGTTTCAAAAAGTACTTGGAACTCTAGATATGATGAAACCTTTGAATGGATAACGAAAAAGAATCTAGTACTTATTACATACGTTTTAAAAGCTCTTTGTCGATCCTGTAATAGCACAAACATGTGTCAGAATCAAATTTCTAGTTGTTGTTTTTGATGTTATTTGACAGAGTTAAATAAATTTTAAATTTAAAAATTGCTACTATGCATCTCTTTACCATCTGGAAGATTAATTTGAAAGTAGGCAATGACAACGCTTTATTAAAAATTACAATTCAACGCCACTGAGTGCTTGTGTAAACGTCGCAAAATATGCGCATTTTTAAAGCGCAAGCCTACACGTCACTGTTCTGTTATTCTTTTATTCCGCTTGAAGAAAAATTCATGAAGGTTCATATTTATTCATGGGGGATGCCGCATCGACTATGAAGGAACGGCCATATCCTATAATACGTGAACACTTGGCTCATACATTAGCTAGAATCATGTGGATGAATACTACAGAATGTCACCATGCACACTGCGTGGTAGTGGTTTGGGCCGCCGCCGTGAGATATACCTATCAATGTATTTTTCATAACAAGGTATTTGCAGCAGCAAACGTTTGAATGTTTTGTTAGTTACGGATCGTGTTATTGAAATGATGATTGATAGACACAATTACCATATCGTAGGTATATGAACTCCACCAATCCGCATTAGGTCAGCGTGGTGGACTATGCTCTAGACTTAACGCAGATTTATCGGTGAGGAAGGTCCGAGTCCAGCTGTAGGAAGTCTATGGGTTGCAGCAGTATCAGCAGCAGCAGCATGGCTATGAACGATAAGAATACTCATGAACAACCTTTCTCAGGACTTTAGGCAATTACGTAATTAAGGACGGCAAATACATTAAGTTACTGACCCACGATGGATGGTGGGTGGATTGCTTATGAAACTTTTTATCCGAGATGAAACGTTAAGTTATGCGTACTTATCACTGGACCCAGGATCTGAATAGCGTTACGATATACCGTGCCTGTTGAAAGAGGTGACTGAAAGGGAAAAGTGGGCTTATGGGGTTGCTGTAAAAGTAGGAGCTCGAACCGTCCAATTAGTGATGTATTTTATAGGTAAGAAAACGTCGGAATCTCTTAGGTATCGGTAAAGGTAACTTCACGTCTCTTCTTGACGTGTCTGTCACAGTAGCAGCGCTGGAGACACCTGTTCCTTCTAATAGAGATCCTAGAGAACTCAAGCTGCGCTGAAAAGGCCAATTCATTTATTGGGTGTATTCAAACAATCTGGTTACTCTCCTTGATACATTTGTAAGGATTTCTCGTCAGTTGTTGTAGTAGTCGCAAAAACGACTAGAGGTCCTGGGTTCGATCACCGGGCAGTAACTATTTGGGTTTTCTTAACTTGAAATGCCCGGTAGCAACTCACAGTCTGGATTTGTGCCTGGTGTATGGCAATAGGCTCAGCACCTACATTAAATGACCTAGATCACATATTATAATATGTGACCTATTATAATATGGGGTGAAAAGTCGTTGTACTACAACACACTTCTGCCTACCCCTTCGGGGAAGTACAGGCGTTATGTATGTTAAAAAGACGACGAAAACTCAAGTGCCTCCTCGTATAATAAGTTATTTATGAAGAAGTCTTCCAGAATTGGTCGAGTTGTCTGGCGTGTACCAAACGACGCGGCAACGAGGCGATGTGACTTCATATGACGTACGTGACAGGCCAATGCAGGAAACGGATTTCGTTGATAAAACATGACAAGGACTCTCCAGAAAAAGCCTCTTGCTAATGTCCCACAATCTCCTTTGCTGGTGGAAAATATGTACGTGAGCTCACTTGGATGATCAGTATCAGTTGTTCGTTTCACATTCAAGTTTTTTAAGGCGTCTAGGACTGTATAACTTTTCATTCTAATCTGCAACCCAGCATACGCCACCACGCTGGTTCAATGCGACTTTTCATTCTAATCAAAATATTCTTTCATCTAATCGGCAAAACCAATGTTATAATTATAATTATAAAATCGAGTCCCATTTATATTATTATGTAGTACTCAAATTAGAAAGGCCGTGGTGCTCCACAAAGTACTTTTAGTCTAGAGTCGACCGAACGACGAATATCATCTATCGCTTGATTTTTAATACCTGAATACATATTATTAAACAAGCTTATGGCTACGCTGACCGAGGAATTTATTATTTAGATAAAAGCGTTTTGTATACCTTTCATATCCAGCCTTCCTCGTATACCTATTGATCTGATATTGTGAGTCTGATATTATGCACACTGCTTTTGTTATGGTTTCTTATTGGCTTATTTTTGGTGTTATGATGCTTGATAAGAAAATAACAAGTCATTAAGAGTCATTACGGGGCTCGATTGCGTAGAGCTGCTGATTCTTAAATGTCAGCATGGATTGTTAACGATCGTTATGTAAGTGATACGCTAATGATTTCAAATTTCAACAATTGAATACTGTCATCACAAATTTTGACGCCGCTGTGTGAAATGCCCGCAGAATGGTCGTCATAATGAGATAATAATTGCTTTCTTACAGCTGGAAGCTGAACATTATGGTTTTGCAAGATTTTCAGTGGCTGCTAGAAGGTTTGATGCTTTTTAAATGTCATCTTATACCACCACCGTGATTTTATTTTAATTTGAGATTAAAGTATCTTTATTAAGATTCATGGTAGTTTAGCTGGATTATTCATCCTGTTGACTAATTCACGTTCAGTGCAGTTCAGACTAAATTAATATATCAGGTAGGTAAGTAAGTATGCAACTTTTTATATACTGTATTATTATAAAAATGTATTCTTTGATTTCATTTTCCTTAATTTTCATTTATTTTATTTAATTTACATTAGTTTCACTTATGGTTTTCTTTGTTGTTGTTTAATAGTTTACTTCTCACCTCACGTCATTTCTTCTACGTTATTTCTTCTAACTTCAATGTAATTTCATTTGAATAATTATTGAATCATATTATAATCTAGTTATACCTATATTTAGAAATAATAAATGAAAAAGTTTCTACAGTATAAATAGCTTAGGTAGGTAAGGCAATTTTGACCTGACCTATTCGTTGCACAGTAACAGTGGCGCTGAAATATTTTTTAATCTTAGGTAATCCAATAGCGTCCATGGCCCAATGGCTCGCGTCAATTCAATGTGATCGAAAAGAGTTTAGCAACGACAGGCGCGGTCGGTTTGTGGATGGGTGACCGTTAGACCAAAACTTCATGGACGCTACCGTACTTCGGAGTGCACGTAAAACCGTCGGTCCCTGTTGTTTTCAATGATGGAAACAGCCGTTAAGCCTTGTTGAAGACCTTCGGGTGGCTTAAGAACATTCGACACTGGGTTGGCCATTAACCCCTCCATCAATCTGCATTGGAGCAGCGTGGTGGAGTATGCTCTAGACCACCCGCAGTTGTGTCAGTGGGTGAGATCCGTGCCCAGCAGTGGGACGTCTATGGGTCGCAGCGAGCGTATTATAAAAATATTTGATAATTTTATTTGCATAGCATAAGGGTGGAATGGTTATACTGGCGTTACAACCTGGTGTGATGACGAGTAGTTCACAAAATAAAAATCTGAACTGACCCTGAACTTGAGCTGTATACCAATGACCGGTGCAAATTGAAGAAAAATAATCAGCTCAGCGAGCACAGAGAAGGCTTAAGCTTTTAAATAAACCTAACGGGCGGATAGCTTCCCGCCCTTTATCAGCGCCCACCAGCCGCCCTAAACAAATTCACCGAAATTGAATTTATCTTATATAAAATGTTTTGATTGTAGGCAGTTTCTTCGGTTTGCCGTGTTTAAATTGGGAAAACGGATTAGTATGAAAGCAATGGAGTGTCTGTTTCATTGACGTTGGCGATTTTGTCGGAACCGTTATATAGATTAAAGCGATTAATAGCTTAGATTAATAATTAAAAGTTTAATTGCTGGAATCTGGGAGACATAGAAAATCAATTTTCCGTCTTTTGCACAGGTTAAAATAGTTTGTCAGCGCGTCGACACGTTCCATTCGTTCTTGATTTCCTCATAAACACTCACTAAACGTTAGAATAGTCACTAACCGTTAGTAGCTCAGTATAACTATGTATCATGGAAAATCTGATGGGTCTCATGTGAAATTGTTTTAATTTTTCGTCATTCTTACCTTGAAATGAAGACTTGCCCTCGTCGGGATTTTCAACAGCCGATAACATTAAATCCGAAACTCTCACCTCAATCACCAATCCATCTATTCAATCTCTCCTCCATCACCAATCTTGACCCCAGTTAAGCGTTTATCAACTTAATTAGCGTATGCAATTAACTTGTAATTATTAGCTAAAAGATCAGTTGTATATGTAGGTAATATATGGAAAAGTCTATCTAAATATAGGCATATTAAATGTTTAGTATGGAAGTGTAATTATTTTTATTGGGAGTCAACCATTTCATCCAACTTTATTAGTCATCCAAATTCCACCAGAGTGACCAGATCTTTGTAACGGCACATATCAAATCAAGAAGTTCGTAGAGTACGTAGACATGAAGTAAACACTACAAACTTATATCATTAGGTTTTATGTACAAACTGAGTTCAACGTCCCTCGGGTCAAGTAGATATTGGCACATTATTGTATACATTGGCAACTAGTAGATGTTTCAACTTGGTCTTGGCAAAATCTTGCTTAACTTAAATCAATAGATTAGTTACGTGTGTCTCGGGTATGGTGCTGTACAACTCATCGTAAGCGAAAAGATTATAAGTAATATTTACCAAAATATAGCTTATTTTGCTATCTATCTACTTAACGTACTCGTATTGTGCATCATTAATTACGTTTTCATATTAAATGTAGTAGTTGGTAGTGGAAGTTCGTAAATCTACTTGATTTGCCTAAATACTATTATATATATTATATAAATATATTATATACTTCTGTTATACAGGAATTGTGCCTTAAATTCGTACAAGTAGATCAGTTTTACCCAGAGTAAGGCGTGTAATCGTCATTACTTATGAATCGCATTTTTCCGGTTGAAAGTTAGAATTCAACAATGTTCTGACTCGGTAATTCAGTGTCCAGTAACATGTGAAATATTTAACCCGAAGCTCGCTGAAAGCACGTACCCACGCTAAAACGGCCGCGGCTTTTTACACAGTAATAAATGTTGCTTCGGTTCAGCATTTTAAAGTGTGACGTCAACAATTTGCGTATTATTGCACCAAATATTACCGCATTTTGCGATGTATTGTGACTTTTGTTGGTGAATGGATTAAGCTGGTTTCTTGGCATTAGTATTGCAGATTGTAGCAATATTAGTCCTGTTTAGAAAAGTGCCTGTTTATTATTTTATTCGGTCCACCAACACAAGATATACATACATTTTCATTAATTAAATAAGGACATCATACAATCGTGTTCCTGAAATTACGGGTTAAAACATCATGCTGAGGATCATTATGAACAATAAAACTTCATAAAAATAAGCTAATTAAAATATAAAAAACCCGAGTTATAAAAAGACAGTGGATATTAATATTACTTCTAAATTGAGACTCCGTTATGATTTAAAGTGTTTAATATATATAGATTTTTAGTTAAAATTATTTAATCGCTCATGCAGAAACTCAGGGATTCATTAAATACATTAAACCTCTTTCTAAATAAGAGAAGCGTAGGTGCTACGCGTCCACCTGCAACCCAAATCTAACTCATAGGTCGTAATAAATTAATTAAATTAATTAGCGAAAGCAAACGACTGGCCGGATCGTAATTTATGTTAAGTAGCCATATTCATTTACGGCATGAAGTGTGAAGCGGTTACGGTTTTTTATCAGCCTTGAAAAAGTTTTCTTTTTCCACCAAATTTTAATATTGTATGTATTCCGATACTGCATAAAAATAATATGATGCTCAATCAGCGACAGGTCATCATTTTTAGGGTTCCGTTTTTTGCCAATTGAGTAGATAATGGTTCGACACTGGGTTGGATTTAACCGCTTCAACAATCCGTATTGGAGCAGCGTGGTGGAGTATGCTCTAGACATCCCGCAGATGTATCTGTGGGGAAGACCCGTGCCCAGCAGTGATGCAGCATAGCATGAAGTATATTAATTGCGTGGATGATAATGAACACATGATTGTCATTCATTATCTATATCATTGCTACATGACTTACAACAATGCAAAACTCGTTTGAATTAAATATAGGGAAAATGTATGATATAATACAAAACTGTTTTGATTTTCTCTTCCACATATGTAGGTAATTTCTCTAGGTTCAGATTTTATTGGTTGGAGGAGACTCTGGGACAGTCTGTTGAAATAAATATACAGTAGAAAAATGATGAGAGTAAATTTTTACGATGCGCGCGCACACCGAAACGATACCAACAGGATGAAGTTAGCTATTATAGTCAACATTGTCAAAAAATGGTTTTACAGTGTACTTTCAATTGTCAAAGTCTGCGGGCTCATTCCGGTGATTTTTTGTGATATTTAAATAAACTTTATTTAACTAGATAATGCGTTATAATAAAATTTTCAATGTATTAAATACCTTGTATCGCCTAGTTTTCACCTCGAACATTATTTATTTTCAGTTGTTCTTCTTGTGACAACGTCAATGTCATGGTGATTGAACTAAGACATCGACAGTGCAGGTTGTTCTTGCAAAGGTTATACAAAGAAGTATAACTTCTAACGCGTGTACATAAGTAGGTACACACAATTTTTTTTTTAAGAACTTGCACCTAATTTTAACTATCATTAACTGACATAGCTTCGAAATAAACAAAAAAAGCGATGCTATAATCCATGGGGTCCCACTGTTGGGTACGGATTCCTCACAGCCTAAAGCATACTTTACCATATTTGCTCCAATGCGGATTAAGGTGCCCTCTGAAGCGCAGAAGTACCTCTGAAATGTTTCCACAAGCGATTCCCATCCACTATACATACGGACCACGCCCGACTGTGCCTCAATGGATACTTATCTATGAGTACGTACGTACGCACGTATCTATGAGTGCTACAATCTACTTTTAAACAATTTTCAGAACATCATTATCGACATAACCACAATTTAGCGGCACCGTCACCCCGTAGGCAAGGTCGATTATAAGTACAGGTGTATTTTGTTAGCTCCAGTGAATATTATCAAAAGGACGATGGACGCAACTAAATAAATTGAGAGGAAGTGGAGCCTTAATGGCAGCTGCTCGCGCCACCGCGTCGTCTCGCCGATGTCGGGTCAACTTTACGAGCGAGAAATAGAGCGTATTAGAAATTAATTATTGGTCGGTTTTACAGTGAGGAAAATAAAAGGAAGGAAAAAAAAGGAAAATAAAATAAGGTAATTACATACTTCGTGCATTATTATTTGGGCCGGGAAAATAGACAATCATTGGAAGAGAAGAGTTTGAATTGAAACCCAAGTCGCAGGCGAGCACTTTATTAATAGGAGTCCAGCCTCTTTTCTCATGGCATGGCTTTCTAGAATAATATAGCCTATATGGGCTTGGCTACTAATCAGTAGGCAGTAAAAAAATGTCATGAAATTAACGCTTTTAGATAATTACTAACAGACATACAGTATTTTAAGTTAGAAGAAATAGTTGTTGCCCGACCCGGGGACAGGAACCTAGTACCTCGAGCTTACGAATCGCCCTTGCGACCAGTAGATCACAAGACCAACGAGGCAGTATCTATATTGCGAGGAACTATAAATGGAACTTTCATTATATCTAATACACGCAACCGAACTAGTCCACTAGTTAAATATAATATGCATTAATGCCAGCCACACGGTCAAATTTAAAATAATTCAGTCGGAAACCTTTACAATAAAATACGAAAAGCGTTGAAGGGAAATCCATACTTCCATACTAATATTATAAATACGAAAGTAACTCTGTCTGTCTGTCTGTGTGGCTTTCACGCCAAAACTACTGAATCGATTTAAATGAAATTTGGTACACAGATAGTCTAGCTAGAGCCTGAGAAAGGACATAGGCTACTTTTTATTTGGAAAAAGGGGGGGTTGAAAAGGGGGTTGAAAGGTTCTATGAAAGTTTTGCCATTTTCAGAACTAGAAGCATAAAATTTATGTTATAGGCTGTTGATTAGATATAAATAAATATGGCATTAAAATTTGCCATATTTATTTACAAAATTTGTAAAAATTTTGTAAATTTGTAAAAATTTTGTAAGGGTGTAAAATAAACATAAATTATTTTGTCTAATTCCACACGAGCAAAGCTGCGGGCGTCCACTAGTTTTAATATAAATTTAAAGTTCGGCTAGATAGCTTTACAATTTAACTAATGTTGGTCTGCTAACCTCTAACTAATTTAATGATAAAGTTTAAAGATTAATTCAATACCAATGAAAATGTTAATAAAGCACGAATGAATTTCAAAAGCAAACAAATAATAAGTACATTTTTTTGCAATAGGTACCTACAATATCTATATCGATTGGAATCGATTTTGACAAATGAGAAATCCTTGAATTTGTCTCGACGCTGCGAGTGACATGGGAGAGTAACGACATGAAAAAGGCGGGCAAATCGAAACATTGGTCGGGAGGTTTTGTATAGCAAAGACCTTTGCTGATACTCGATAAAAGGACAGAAGCTGAAACTTCCCAAGACAGTCCGCATGCCACCACATTCACTCCTCACCTCACTTACTCACACCTCAAACAGACCCTAACATTTTGTTAGGGTCAGTTTTTAGGCAGTGACCGCTCGTCGGTCTTTTCTATTTTAGTAGTCCATTTAGTAATAGTTAATTCTGATAGGATTAGTTTGTTCTTTAAATCATTTACGTGATGTCTTAAATTCAAATGGTTATTTTAAATGTACTAATTTGCACGTGTGAAGCTTGATAAAAATATTTTGGTTTGACTCATGGATAATTGCAGAAGTAGGGTCAAATATTCCAAAACCAGATAGGTATTGTGGCATTTTTTGTCACAGTTCAATTTCAGAAAATCAACAATACAAGTTGTATGTATCTAACTATAAAATCACTGTAAATTTGTATTTCAAATACCATAACCACTTCCAGTCACAGCTATTCTGTAATAATTCCCTGTTTCAATGGTCGAAATTTTGGCTAGCACACTTTTGAAGTGAAATTTCAGCTTTTCACGGCGGCGGACTGTCCCCGGAACTTTTCCCGCTCGCAGCGCAAACAGATTCTACTACTCTTCCAATAAATTATTCTAAGGCTTCTAAGGATTGTTCTCGCCTTTATATCAGAGCGTCTGGCAGCCACTGAGTTAAATATACGCAGCTTTCAGAACCAGTTTTTAGGATAGCTTTAGTTTCAAATGGCAATTAGCACAGGTGCGGCCATGGCTTGTTTAGAATTGCAAACGCGAGTGCTCGAGCGCTTGGATTAATGAAAATCTCGGAAAAGGAATTGTTTTTGTGCTTTTTCCATACCATTATGTTACATTTTCTGTTTTCTACAATTAAAACACCTGTATTACAGACATCAGAGACAACCTTGTGCATAGGTGGAGACCCTTATGCAAATATTAACCATTTTCGAGAAATGTGACATTTTTTTTTAAAACACTGTGGTACGCAACTTCATAAATTAGTTAAAAAAAACAAATGCCTGATTCCATGAAAGCATGAAATATCTTTTTAATTATTTTTATCTACTTGATTACATTCCAATACTCATTTAACAAGCATAAAATGAAAATAATCTTCAATAGATTTTAAATCAGAGTTTCACAACTCTCAAATGTTTATAAATTTAAAGAAGATTGTATGACTCATATAAGGGGTCATTGAGGTAGCAAATGACCTTCCCCTACATGTGTTTAATGACTTACCAGTAACACTGCATGTTTAAATAAATGATTTATTTGTCGGCTGTTGGCACAGAACAGATCTGTGGTTTTAATCATGATTAGGTACACTACACATAGCTCACATAGTAATTATATCATAATTGTTTTGTAGGACAATTAATAAGGTCATTGTAATTCTGAATAATCTAATTAACTAAATCTTAACCTAGTGTATTGTATTTTAATTATAATAATTACTCATAAAAGATTCTAAAGCGTGACTACATAATTAGGTAGCCGTGTGACGAATTTATATTTAGTATTTATAATTTTTTCTTCTGTGATCGAAGGTATATTTACAAGATAGTAGATACGGAATAAAACCTTGGATTTATTTTTTTCACCTTTATGTAAGTTTAACAAAAGGAGATTTCCAGTGAATTGCGTTTTGATCCCTGAAACATGGTTGGGATTTTTTAAAATAATTTACGTACATCATTTGGATCGTGTGGAAGTGATGGATAGAATTATTCTTTTCCTTGTATCAATGCAGCTGAATCCAGCGCAATAACTTTACATAGCTGATCTTAATTGGCGGAAGTTAAGTCGGACCTTGAAGTTTAAGTAACATATCATTTTGATATTACTAACAAGTAGGTACACAATTTATGAAAAGCAAAACAAAATTCAATTGAAGCACTTTAGATTTAAATTTAAATTATGTGGGACAAGGCTTTTTTATTTCTTATCATCATGATTTTCACATACTTCATAAAAAACTACACCAACGTATTCAAAAAGATTAAATTCAATTTATATTTCTCAATCTTTCACATCAGTTGCATGTTGATTATGATAATATGGCCCTTTCCGATACTGAACGGGAGAACTGTGAAAAATGCCATGTAGGTTTGTGCGATTAAATAATTTTGAAAATGTGAAACAGTTTTTGAAAGCCAATCGTTTTTTTTTTCAGGTTGTGGTCGAGAATACTAAAGCATACCACAAAGTTGTGGGGGGTAACATGGGAGCTTCGGAACGGAGGAGTATTGGCCAAGGATCGGGGTGCAGTGATTGTTGCGAACCACCAATCCACTTTAGATATTATCGGTGCGTTGTGCATTTGGCTACTAATAAATAGATATTATCTGGCGATGAAGACCATCAATACTGCCAACCTAAGAATAATTCTTGAATACTAAAAGTATTTGTATTATATTTAATAGTTTAGAGTCTGTTATTCTGAGTGCATTTGTCTGTTGCTAAATTATTTTATTTTACCGACCTTCGTATATAATTTTTCATGCTTGTATTTTTAATTATTTCACAAATTAATTTACAAGTTGAATAGAGCTTGGTAGTCACGGAATAAACGAATCGTGAGCAAGCCATAAAATACGGAATGTTAGCATAAATTACGAGGAGAGGTTGGGTTACGATCAGAATTTAAAAAAAATCTTACTATTGTGCTCGTTTTCTCTCAAAAAAAAATGTTCTCGTTAAACATCTACATATAATAAATTAAAAAAAATTTACAGGTACGTTTAATATGTGGGAAACCGCTGACAAAGTAACAGCTATAGCTAAGAAGGAACTTTTCTATGCTTGGCCAATGGGTCTCGGAGCGTATCTTGGGGGGGCAGTATTCTTAAACAGGAAGAACCCAAAGAATGCGTACATGCAGTTAAAAACAACAGCTGATGTTATGGTTAAAGAAAAGGTAGGTCCTAAACGAAATTACTTTAGACTACTATCCTACTTCTATCCTATATTTAATTTACTTTATAAGAATCCCAGGAAAATAATGTCTGTGCTATCATGAAAGATGGAGACCGATAAGATTTAGATGGGAGCTTGCTAGTTTGTCTATAGGAAAGCTTTATTAAAATTTAAAATACATATTTTCCAAGGTATAACAATAAATTTTCCACCAAATGACTTTTAGGACCGATATCAGTAGGTATATGTCCTAAAAGTCATTTCAAGTCCTGTATGGTGACTTACCACGAAGCGAAGTGAAGTTATACTTTTCTAGAGGCGACCAGTGTCCTCAAGCATCAGGTAGCAACACATCTGACCGAATTAGCACGGGACACTTACAAACAATTACTAAATGCACTGTAACTTACACTAACTAACATGACTAAATAGGTATTAACTTTTTTATAGTCCTCATACGCATGTTGAGCTGACCAAATTCCTAATGTCCCTTTTAAAATCCTAACGGTCTGGACTAATTACTACTGGTCTTCTTCATGGAGTATAAATATATTCTTTGAGCTGAAAGCCGTTTCACTACAAACAGGCCACGTGCCCACTACCGCAAGCCTTTCTTTGCCCCCCTGAATGGGAGGGGTTAAATAACCAACCGTTAACCTGATTTTCCGAAGTTTTTAGGCCGCCCGAAGGGCTCAGCATGGCTTAACCTCTATTATCTAGTGCTTTGGTGGGAACGTTTTAATCCAGTATCACCGTCGGTCCCGTTTGTTAAAGCAATCCAACCTACGAATATATCCACCGTGAATCTTAAACCTAACTAACCAAATAAAGGCCTAACCTAACTTATTATTTCCACAGACCAAAATTTGGATATTTCCTGAAGGAACTAGAAACTTCGACTACACGAAGTTTCTGCCGTTCAAAAAAGGTGCATTCACAATAGCGGTGACTGCACAGACGCCCATCATCCCAGTCGTCTTTTCACCGTACTACTTTATAGACCGGGAAAATTATACGATAACTAAAGGTAAATAGTTATGTAGTAGAAAAACATGCGTCATAAAGTATTAGTTTAAAGATTTAAATTTTAACACAATCTCAAAAAATTAAACTATCTACTGTCAAGATTGGTGGTACTTCAACACTCAACTACTGCAACACCGGAAGAGGATTTTTTTTTTCTTTTATTTAGGGCCTGCATGCTGGCAAAGTACGAGCCTTTTGTAGAACTATTACACATGCCGGTTTCCTGAAGATGTTTTCCTTCACCATCACATTTGACAATCATTGTACGTTCTACTGGTAATTGACCCGGAATCTCTTGCTCGAATCACCGCTGTTTATAAGATAATTTTATATCAAACTAGCTAACCCCGCGAACTTTGTTCCGCGCAGGAAATAAATGAGTATATTTTTGATTTTATTTTTATTAGCATAGTACATAATATAAATAAAACAAATTAATTATTTTAATGATTCTTTATTGACCATTTATTTATATATTACCTTGTGATAGACGACATTTCTCGTTTTATTTTCATGCGCAAGATCAAATAATGCAGATGATCTTAAATTAATGTTAATAAATTATTAATTTGACTTAATCTGGAGCGTTAAATGTGCGTTCGTGTTTTCCAGATGGTTGTTTATCCGCTCTGATCACCACTTTGTAGTCCTCATTTGTCATGCGTTCCAAAGCACTCTTGAACAACCTGACCAACGCATGAAGTTCATGAAGTATTTGCTGCAGATCTTGTTTAATTGCTCTTTTCATTGCTGAATCTCTTGACGTCGATCATGTTGCCCATGCAGTATTTGTAAAAAAATATTTTGTGCATCTTCGAGAGGTTGTAATGATCCGATTCAATGGTAAATCTGTCTGTCCTTGTATCTACAAAATCAAAAGCAAAGTCAGTATTACTGATTTATAAATATATTTTTTATAATTTGCATACATAACATAGTAATAATTATAGTATGTTAATGTTCTACTTTATTCTTTGTAAGTACAAAAATTAAATAAATTAATACATGCCTTTAATGTCGGATTAAATCCTCGTTCTTCCATAATGACTACCCCAAATCAGGTCATTTGGAAACAACTATTATATTTTCGAATATTTGCTAGAAAATGTCGTGATTCTGGTGTTTCGCCAAGGAACCATGAATGTAATGGTTCAGGTGGCGGACAGTAATCAGTTCTGAAATCGTATTGAAACGCTGCTCGATTCGAATCAGTACTTGATAAATTTCTTCTTGTTCTTCTAAAATTATCTAGTTCTTGATCTCTGAGCTTTGATCCACGATTTCGCATTGCCAACCTAGCCGTTTCAGTGGCTGCCTCGTTTTGCTCTTGTGATTGAGAAGCACGAAGTCGCCATACTAACGCGGCGCTCTTCACGTGCCCTTTGATTCGCAATGTTTCGAATCCTAGGTGGATTACGGCTTTGTCGGAAAAGAATTGATTGTCTTGGTCGCGGCATGGTATTGTTAATGATAATATCGACACAATAAGCTAATAAAAACTCGAAACAAACATTTAAAATGTACTCTGTAAAACAAACACATCAACTGGTCGACTTCAAAAATTCCAAATTGTCAAAGTATCAACTGTCACTAAAAAATAAAATAAAACGGAACGGTGTAAAAAGTATCCTATAGCAGTGCCCCAGTTCTAAGGTACCTCCCGACAAATTTTCAGCCAAATCGGTTCGGCCATTCTTGAGTTATAAATGGTGTAACTAACACGACTTTCTTTTATATATATAGATCAGATCTTTCAGAGAAATCACTATAAATGTTTTAGGTAAGTCGGTGTGTTACAGTCAATTCAATGAAATATTTTGTTATTCAGGTCGAGTGATTGTCCAATGCTTAGAGGAAGTATCCACAGTTGGTTTAACGATTGATGACGTGCCGGAACTCACGGAGCGTGTCAGGAGGGCAATGCTGGCAGCTTACAGGGAGCTGTCTAACGAAGTTTTGACGACACGTACCTAAGCTATCTAAGCTACAATTAGGTACTTCACGTAGATAGAGAAGTAAGAATCACAGATATGTAACTACTAGTAGACGCCCGTAGCTTCACTTGTGTGGATTAGAGATATAGGTAACGAAAGTTTCGTTAGTTCCTGTTCTTCTCACGGAAATATCCGGAAAAACTCTACCCATTGAAGTTTAAATAGAAATATTAACGGGATAAAAGTCTATCCATTCGTTCATGTAATTCAAACTTAGTGTACATACTACTACATAATAACAATATCGTTTAAAAATAAACTAAAAACACGCTTTTGTAGATAAATAAACTAAAATGAATTAATTCGACCTTTTGAAGTAGGAGATTACATACTACTTACCACCTAATAAAAGCGTGTTAAAAATAAACCTACCTATCTTAGATGTATTTTGTAAACCTTAATTAAAACAAATAATTTAAATAAATACTGTCTAAGTGTCTTAATGGCGATTGGTACGCTAGAGGTCTTGGGTTCGTTCCGCGGTCAGGAAACAACTATTTCATCTAACTTGAAATGCCCGGTAGCAGCTCTGTGCCTGGATTTGTTCCCGTAGTATGACAATAACCTCACCAATAAGACCTAAACTGATGAAATGTGGGTTCAATACACATCCTGCCCCTTCGGATAAATACAATCGTGATGTTATGTTATAATTAAATTGAATTAAAAACATCGATCATGATCCCAACAACCCGTCCCTTCTACAAAAACCCTCCCTCTAACCTAACCCTGTTGAGACCCATATACCTAATATTGATGACATTAGCGTTATTTTAGTGACATAAATTTAAATAATTAGTTAGTTTATAACATAGAACAGTACATAAAGATAATACCAGTACTATAAATTTGTATACAAAGATTAGCTTCAGACTGTGATCAGTACTGATAACTTTTCACTATGGGAATTTCATGAAATGGGTACCTGAGAATTGTATCAGGCACGTTGTATGTTGTTTTGCATGATATTTTCTCTAAGTGTGTTATAAAATACATTATCGGGCAAAGGTAAATAATCTCGCGCCCGCCCGTCTTCATCCTAAACGGGAATATAATTTTAAAGGAAAATTATGTGTCAGCAAGGAAAATAGGTATTTTGTTACTAAGTTGTATAGCCTGTATGGAACCTATATACACAGTGCCTATGTATAGCATTTGTATAGAGTTTGCTACTATCACCGCCCGCCACGGTATCTACTATCTACCGGTGCGGTTTCCGGTTACACTTAGGTAAGTGTATTTAGATAGAAGCAACCATAATAGTCTTCAAAGCTAGTAACACACCTATGACCGTCTTAGAACGAACTACTACTAACTGTACATACTATTAATAACAACAACTAACAACTAGTAACTATAATTATTTCTTATGTTTTGAATTACCATCGTTATCTTTAAGTAATAATAAATTTAATAAATACCGTAAAAACGCTCCTACTCATCACCCT
The DNA here is from genome assembly GCA_944567765.1 of Carterocephalus palaemon. Lineage (NCBI taxonomy): Eukaryota > Metazoa > Arthropoda > Insecta > Lepidoptera > Hesperiidae > Carterocephalus > Carterocephalus palaemon. Next base: position 9,625,019 of record OX155641.1, on the reverse strand, counting down.
AACCGTTTTTACATACCCATTCTTTTGATAAAAGAAATGAAATATTATTGCAGTGGGTAAGATTTTTTGTAAGCAAATTGTGGTACAAATTACATGTAACACAAAAGAGTTTTTAGCACCTAATTTATCTAAAAATGTTTTATGTTAACATTTCGGTTTAGGATAGCAATAATAATAAATATTTTATTCTTATATTGTACGAGTTTCATAAAATTGCTTGTGCTACCTACTGCTAAGTGTTTATCACATTAATTATACCGTTAAAATTGTATGTTGTATGTGTGCCAAATTTCAGCTGGATAGCTTCATTGGAAGTGGGTGAAATATTGATTACAAGATTCCTGGACATACATACATACATACATACATATACATACAGTTAGGTACATAAAAGCTTTTAAAAATATGGAAAGATTTGGAAAGCGCTGAAAAAAGCTGGACAACATTCATTCAATCAAGGGTCCCTGGTTTCCGAGGGTCTTCAATTTAATGTTGCCGCAGGTTTTGTCGTGATCGAGTGCCCAGCCTGGGGGCTGGCAGCCAAGTTCCCGAAACGAACCTAATTGGATAAGATTCAAATCGAAAAATAGAGTGAAGTTAGCTTGTAGTTACTAAAATATTTACAATAATATGGCTTTATTGGTGGAGGGGACCAATCCGCATTGGAGCAGCGTGGTGGAGTATGCTCTAGACCTCCCGCAGCATAGTCTGTGGGGGAGACTCGTGCTCAGTAGTGGGACATCTATGGGTCGCAGCGATGGCTTTATTCGGTTGTATTATTGATTTTACAAAGTTAATAAGAAATAATTAGTACCTACCTATCGAATGAAAACTCTCAAGATGAAATTTTTTTAATAAGCTTTTAGAAAAATCTATGTGCCGAATTGTGCTGGTTTTATGGTAAGTATGGTAGCAAGTTCGTTTGTCAGTCTAATTGAACAGACTAGGCTCTAGTCACTAGGGGCTACATTTCAATCGCAATAGTCCAGTTGATAATAGCACCCAACTTATTGCTACTAAAAATAGCCTATAGCTATAGTACTAAGGTAAAGGTTAATTCGCTGCGACCCATAGACGTCCCACTGCGGGTCTCCCCCACAGACACAGCTGCGGGAGGTCTAGAGCATACTCCACCAAGCTGCTGCAATGCGGATTGGTAGAGGGGTTAGTGGCCAACCCAGTGTCGAATGTTCTCAAGCCACCCGAAGGTCTTCGACAAGGTTTAACGATTGTTTCCACCGTTGAAAACAACCGGGAACGACGGCTTTACGTCCCCTCCGTAACACGGTAGCGTCCATGAAATTTTGCCACTAGCGGTCACCCATCCACAAACCGACCGCGCCCGTCGTTGCTTAACTCTTTCGATGACATTGAATTGACACGAGCCATTGGGCTATGGACGCTACAAGGTTAATTATGACTATTTTTAAAGAAAACAATCTACCTATTTTGGATAAAAAGTTAATTTTCGATATGTGAATTAGCAAGAGTAATATTGTATAAACACAAAATCTCAAATGTTTAATATTAAATCTTGTCATGATCTAATAGGACAATATTTAACGTATCCTTCCGAAGTAGATTCGACTTGCCATGCTCGCTACCGAAACCAAAAGTTAACGAGACTTAATGTCACCTACTTAATGATATCATTCAGATAATAATTAGTTTTAGGAGTAGGTAATTCTCTACGAGTATCTACAGATTTAGCCCAGTTACACGTTATACATTCGAATACTGTTTGGTAATGTACTTTGATTTGCTTTTCTCCGATCCTATTGTGTGTATAAGAACTCTTACGTTGGCAACAATACAGAATTGTAAGACATTTCCAACTGAGAATGCGCCCCTACGTAACGGTACTCTTGAACACACGGATTCCACACGGAATCGAACTTTCGTAATGGCCAGCCTCGTTCCCCCTGCATTGCACGTACTACCTACATGCTGTTTTGTTTCCATTGTTTTAAACTGATAAATAAGTTTGTAAGTTCTTTGAAAACTTCATTCTAGATAGTGGGATAGTAGTGAATGCCTACAATATAATAATATCTGAGTGGTTAACTACATAAACATAATAATACATTAACAAGTAGCCATGTCCTTCCTCAGGCTCTAGACTATCTGTGTACCAAATTTCATTTAAATCGGTTCAGTAGTTTTGGCGTGAAAGCGAGACAGAGTAACTTTCGCATTTATAATATTAGTATGGATTGTAAACACTCAGATGTCATAGTTAGGTACGCCCTAATGACTATAAAGGATGGATGTGTGATATTTCAGACCAAATGGGTTATTTACTAGTAATAATCTTGCCAACGTTTAAGAAAACTTCATATTAGGTAGGTATATTTAACAACCATTTCAGGTAAAATTTTGATGTGAGCATGTATTACAGACCATTTATTTCTTGTTTAAATTTGATCAAACACGTTAATATGTAACGTGAATTTTTTTCTAAAAAATACATCAGGACAATGTTTTCAGTGCAGTGTACAGAGAATAAAAGTCTTAGTTTTGTCACGGTAAGAAATAATCATACATGTCGGGGTCGATATCATTGAATGGAGACTATCGGTAAAATTTTTTTGGGATACTTGAGATAGCATATCTATTTGTAATATATAGGTAGGTATTTAATGTAGCGTATAAAGTAAATTTTATACCTTTTACTGGTCTAAAACCTATCCAGATCGCATACCATATAATAAAAGTCCCTACTAGTATTTATTATTTCATATTTAAGCTAGCAATCTAACAGTCATCTTTCATGCCAACAATAAAAAACGAACCGACGACGATTTTTTGCATAAAAAAGTTTATAGGATTCAGGGTCATAGTGTGATTGGTAACAGCATTTTTTATGAGCCACCGGCCCTTGTTGAACTTAACTACCCGCAAGGAGGTATAGCAAACAAAATAAATGTGACCCCAAATTTTATCTGTCACCTACCAGTAAACAACAAGATATGAAAGGAATATTTTGGGAAGTGAAACTTTTACGTAACAGAAAGAGTTTTAGTATTAAAAAAGTTTTCCGTATTTTTTTCTCTATTCTTAACATCGTTTGACGTAATGACTGTTCATTTGGAGATATTGTATAGTAAAATAAATCAATTTTATTAATATTAATTTAAACATAAAAATTTTAACAGTTTCATCCACACTGAATCTACTCATGGCCACCGTGCATTTTTCGCGGTCTTTTTTACCTGGTCTTCTGTGGAATGAGCTTCTGACTGAGGTATACCCTTCGAGCTACGACATGGAGCGCTTCAAAGAGTGTGAAACGCTTCCTTCAAGGCAGGGAACGCACTTGTGATACCCCTGGTGTCGCACGTGTCCATAGACGACAGTGACCACTTATTATCAGGTTGTACGTCTATATTATAAAAAATATTTTTTTTTCATATTTTTAATTTTGCTATGTAAAATTTGTATACTTCATACGTAAATCAAGCAACGAAAAGTCCTGCTTTCGGCAGTAGGAATTTCTTCGCTGTACTGCTGCTTTGCGGAGCAATAAAAAAAAATTGATTGATGGAAAGCAGTAAAAAGGCCCAGCAACCCAAAAACGAGAATTTTAGTCGGATTAGCAAAGTGAATTCATATTAGGCCTCAGCGAATCTACTTGTAAGTAAATCTAACTGTACCTATTCGTACTCAAGTCGCGCATGGACTTTATTACGGTTTTCTGAAAATGTGTGAGTCCAAAATGTAACTTACGATTTCTGTGAGCGTTCTGTTTACCGACGTGCGGGCTTTAAGCACGGTTGAACTTTAGTAGATCTTCATGCAACTTTCACTGTTAATCACGGAGTTCCCTAACGAAATGTTTCTCTACATACGAGAACTTTGGATGTACGCGTGAATGTAGGGAGGAATGGTGAGGTTAAGAAATTAATAGTTACTTTTTCTAACTTATAGTTATTTACAACAAATATTATTCCAAATACTGCCTGCCTCGTTGGTCTCGTGTTAAACTAGAGGTTCTGTGTTCGATCCCCGGATCGGGCAACAACTATTAGGTTTTTCTAGCTTGAAATGCCCGGTAGCAGCTCGGAGTCTAGATTTGTGCCCGGTGTATGGTTATAGGCTCACCGTCTATTACATGGAACCTAAAAACATAACTGGTAAAAAGTTGTTGAACTACACACCTTTAGGTAGGCACCCCTTCGGGGAAATAAAGGCGTGATGTTATTTATATTTATTTTAATTTTTATAAGAGCCCTCAGACATGTTTACAGACTGTAGATTTTTTTTCTCACCAATTAAGAATATTACCTATTATTTTTTACCTTTTATTTGAATACAATGCCCGACGAACCATATAATAAATAATAAAAAAAATATCTAGGTATAAACTCCTATTCGCAGTCCACTAGGAAACCATAGACGAAATTTTTCCACAATTTCCAGGTGCACGGGAAAAACGAACGACGTAATCGAACCGGATCATCACGGATCCATCAGTGGATAGCGGATGTGGATGGAATTTCAGTCTTCGGTGAGTCGTGTAACAATAGGTACAGCTCCCAAAAGCATCATCCCGTATAATTGTATAGACTTTTGCCAATCTTGCCTTTTTTAAGCGCAGCTAGCTTATTGTTACACCGTTCTCTATACGGAACGGCAAATACTGTGTTTTGAATAGGTTTACCTATAAAATAGGAGCTATATATAGTAGGAATAATCCACCACGCTGCTAAAATGCGGATTGGTGGAGGGGTTAGTGGCCAACCCAGTGTCTCAATTGTTCTCAAGCCACTCCAAGGTCTTCGATAAGGCTTAACGATTGTTTTTCACATTGAAAACAACCGGAACCGACGGCTTAACGTGCCCTTCGAAGCACGGTAGCGCCCATGAAGTTTTGCCACTAATGGTCACCCATCTACAAAACGAGTGCGCCCGTCGGTACTTAACTTTGTTGATCACATTTAAACAACGTTAGCCATTGGGCTGTGGACGCTACACGCGAGCTATTTGGCTGTGGACGCTACACGCTAGCCATTTGGCTGTGGACGCTACACGCGAGCCATTAGGCTGTGGACGCTACACGCGAGCCATTAGGCTGTGGACGCTACACGCGAGCCATTGGGCTGTGGACGCTACACGCGAGCCATTGAGCTCACCAACGCGCCAAGGAATTGTTGAATGACACAAATATCATAAAATTTGTCTTATTAGGCAAAATGTCGTAAAGAGTCCATTTCCGCAGCAATTACACGACAAATGAAATTTTATTATCCGCTAAGGCCCACGCCATTTGCGAAAATTGTAATTGGATTATTATCTTATGTCCATTAGTCAAATGAAACGAAATTGAATTGCAAAATAAACCTTTGAATAAGAATTACGTGAGGTATAATTAACTATCTGCTGCCTGCGTCTTCGCCCGCGTGCAATTTATAGTAGGTATATACTAAAAAAAAATATCCCAAGGGAACACACTAACGGAAAAAGATTTTAAATGTTAATCCAGGGTCTCAGCCAATTTTGATATAATTTGGTATGGATCATATATATATATATATACCAAATTATATCAAAATTGGTCCAGCCGTTTGATCGTGAAGAAGTAACAAACACACACACTCACATACTTTCGCCTTTATAAAATTAGCGTGATGTGATAAGACTCCTGTGTTGAGAATGATTGCATATTAATTGTAATAAACTCGTGCCTAAGTAGAATATTCTAAATGTGTCTAGTTAGAAGGAAAGTAAAAAAATGCAATATTTGATAAATTTTGAACCAATTCGTAAAACTCCTCAAATTTCATAAAATGTTTCACTGTCATATGCTACAATTTTGATATACAACATGCGACAGTATGTGGTAAAACACGACACACGACGATACAATCAGTTCCCTCTTGGTCATGTTTTTTATCCAATCCCCCTTTTATTAATTAACTCTTAGCTACGGTGACATTCAGTGCCGGGCTATCAATATTGTTCACGTTAAATCTCGGACCAACGCATGTGTTTTTAAGGATTTAGGTTGCATAGTCCGCAGGTGAGAAGCCTTTAATAATTTAGGTAAATGGTAAATATTTAATATGAACCTTTTAGGTGTTAGAACAAATTTGAAATTAAACTTAACTATGACAAGATTTCGTTATGAACACTTATAAATAGTAAAGAAGATAAGAATAACAATAAAATAGTTTAAAAGTAATACTAATAATAAAGTGGACCTAGCGATAAGTACTGATCTTTAACTGAATTGACAGCATCATAATAAATCACTACAGGGCTTTACTGACTACTAAACGTAAAAATTTCTGCAAGCTATTTATGAGTTGATTAATGATAAATTTAATAAGTATTTTCAAATTTAAAATTCTCATTTATATAGCCCAGCACATACAATACCTGCCGCAATTTGAACCACCAACCTTTTGTGGCCAACGAAACACCAATTCGTTTCGAGATTTTACTGTGTCTAAAATATTGGTGGATATTCGACGAAGCAAAGCCAAAGAAAACAAAAAATAGTTTCACCCCAGTGCGTGTGGTAGATGCGAATTGATTTACTTTGATATCAAATGTATTTGCCAATGGATGGATACCAAGTGAAAGGTTATGTAAGTGTAGATAAAATAACGATATAAAAATATCAAAAAATCGACTTCAAAACTAAAAAGTCAGAAATAATAGTAATCCGTTTTTTGGACACAAGTATCTTCCACAGGCATACCTGTTTAGAGCATAGTTAGTTCATCACACTACTCCAATGCGGATTGACCTGTTTATTCAAGTAATGTTTTTCAGTCAGGCCAGCAGCATATCAACATGAAAGTAGGCCGGACATCAAAATATTACATGAAGAAATAGTAATAATAGTATTATTAAGTATAATAGTATAAATAATACTTATTTATACTCTTGGGGGTAGATTTTTTTATGTAATTTAAATGATTAATAAATAATTCCTTTAAATAATAATTGTTATAACTTTGCCACTTACCAATTTTACTTTCGCCACCAGCCTGGGATGACTGTCAGAAAATGCCCCTTTACACTGTCCGCCAATTTTAATATTTGTTGGTGTGCTGCCGCTTCCGTAGTTCTCTTGAATTTTTCTACTTTCTACAGTCCAATCTGTGCTAAAAAAAAATTATAGGTTCAATAACTGTCACTACCAGTTCGTATTCCATCTGAAGCCTTTATTGATTTTGTATTCATAATGTATTCATAACACTAACTGCGTGGCAACTATCGTTATCACAAAAACAACTTATTTCTTCTAATAAGGCTTGGCAGCAAATCTAAATACTTCTCAAGTATAATTTGTTTATTTACATTAAACACATTTTTTTACGATAATTCTATAGTTATCAGGTAATTAAAGATGTGTGTGTACTGGGCACTTGTTAATACAAGAATTGAATTAAGAATAGCTACATGTCTGTTAGCAACTTTATCACCATGCGAAATGGCTTACAGCTCTTGAGCGCTCATATCTTGATAAACCCACGTAAAATATTACCTCTAAGTACACAGATTATTACAGAAACACCTGAACATTTCAAAGTCAAAAGCTTTATAAATTCTTTAACGTGAGGACTTATATACTGCTTATGTAAGAAGACGTACTTAAGTAAAACTTAATGGGATCACCATTTATTTGAAAATGTCGTTATTATTTAGCGTTATTATTTTGGTTCAATGTAAGAATGTAAGAAAAATACCAATAAAATATAGGTTAAAAACTGCCTTCTTCAAGGTATTTGGTTTTCGTTTGTTAATTTAAAATCCATCTTATTGAAGATGGATTTTAAATTAACATTACGCGTCATGACATCTTTGAACACACGTAGAATCTTGTGTTCAATGAAATATCGAAAGCTATATATATATAAGAATTTATTTATAATATATATATATATATAGAATCTATATCTATATAGAAAGATTCGATACCTAATGAAAATAAAATGACATGTTTTCCTCATAGGTTGGCCGTGTTGATATTAAAAGCTTAAAGTTTTTTATTTGGTGCTAACTAATATCCTTTCTATGCATCTATTCTATTCTATTTTACTCCTTTGTGAGACGAAGACGCCGGCTTGTCGCAGAGTATCAGACATGAAAGTCATCGTATGCTCTACGAGTAGGTACGTGCAATATTATTTAGGTAAATCCATTGTTCGAGAATATTCGAGGGGATTTTGATAAATATGATAAATGGCTTCAGATACCTACTAAAGCTAAATCTTCATCGTAAAGCGCGCTGTGAATGATTTATTTCGTTATCTCCTTAAGCTTGGACAGAATTGTGATATTCTGTCCATATTCGAATCATTTAGAGCTTCATTTAATTTCTCACATCAATTTATCATTAAATTAATCACTACCAATATTAATCCGACTGGTTAACCAGTATATTAATTAAAGTTAGTATACCAGTTAGTATATTAATTATAAACTTAAGAATAAGTGTAGCAATAGGTATCGATATCTATTAACATTTTTAATATACCTTCCCAGAATTGATTTTCTGCAAATAAATCAAAGCCAATTTTGAATAAAGTTGTATATCAATGAAATATATATCTTGAATCAGGCTAACGGACGCGAGACTTGATGCAGAGATAAATAAAACAACTGTATTACATTTACATCATTCAATGATTCTTTATTTACACAGTGATGGAAAATACAACCGAACATTTAGATCACAGAAAAGTAAAGTAACTGAGATCATTTTACAAAGCTTACAGAGTTAGATTAATTTCTAACAGTCTAATTAATTAACATCTGAGTAATGTTACCCAGCGTCTCAAGATAAATTAATTCCACAAGGAATCTAATTAGTACATATTTTAAGTTCAAAAACGATGTCGAATAAAGTTTTGAACATCAACGATTTGCTAAAAGATTTAACATTATTTTTTATTACAATATAATAAAACTATTTTATTAAACTATACAACAAGTTAAGACAACAATGGTGACTTAAACGAATTTTAATTCTATGCAGTCAAATCTTTGACCAAGGCCTATGTGTTATAAATAGCCTTAATTTAATAAAGGGAATATGTACTTTAAATAAAATTAATTTCGAGAGTTCGTCTTGGGAAATCGTGAAAAGTAAACTACTTACTGCGAGGCATGAGCTTTGATTAAAGGGCGAAAAGGTTGTAAAAAGTTCATTCAATGTTAAATTTAATAGACAATAGAATTATTAATTTTGCCGTCATTACTAAAAAATGTTGGTGTGGGTAATACAGTTTGCTATGTTAACATCAATATTGAGTCTTTAAGTGATAGATCTCTCATCTAGACCGCTCTCACTTCCATCCAAGCATTTATGACTGCGTTTTGAGTAAACCTTGTAAGTCTTGTAACAGTGGCAATATCAAGGAAACCGGCTGGCCTGAGATTTATGATCTCTGCTGATCCGTACTTGGCCAGGGTTAGCCCTTTTCACTATTTGAGGCCGTAGACCAATTTTCTTTTTTTATGGATACAGGATAGCAAACGAGCTTGCAGCACCACCCATCCGCTGCCGCTCATGACAACTGTGACTGACTTTGAATAAGACTCAAGTAGGGACTGAGGTGGTTAGTCCAATTAGTTGAGAAAGTTAATTAGAACATTAATTGGTCAGTTCGTTAGTAGGTATGATGACTGGGGACTGTTAGTGATAGTTAGTCCTGTTAGTTGGTGTTAGTAATAGTCCAGTTAGTACTTGTTAGTAGGAGTCTCGTTCTAAGTCAGTCACAGATGTGTTGCTACCCTTGAGGACTAAGATGGTTGCCTCTAAAGAAGTGTAACCGGAATCCACACCATTATTAGGTTTTATTACACGAGCATAAAATAGGGTTGGTAAGCCAAAATAAAAATTTATATTTTGTCAACATTTCAATACATATTAACATTTTCTGCGGCAGAAAAGAAGCGATACTTCATGTGTCATTATTTTTGCCAAGTCTAAATAAGCTTGCATTTGAACATCAGCCAAGAGACATTCGGAAACAGCAGTTACGGGAGCAGTGATGTTCTTTAAAAGATGGCGATTTAAAAATCATCTTAACAACTTTTGTTTGCCATTGCGTCTCATCAAGGTAAGACATTAATTTGCATCTCGTGCTTACAATTAAACTAATTTCTAAAGTATTCTAATGTAGCAACTATATCTAAATTAACTTATATCATCTCTATGATAATTATTTAATTGGCAGTGCTGCAGTATCGGTTCTATAATCTAAATAGTCTGTTAATTACTTGTATAAATGACGGATGAAATTTAGGTACTTACTTATTATTTATATAGCTACTATAATGAAATTAAATATCAGATTTTAATCTAGTATTTACACAACAATTACCTTTGGCATCCACTATCACTGGACAAGAGCCATAAAATGTTTCTGAAAGTATTTCACTAAGTGTGGTATCTTTTTCTTTCATTCAGACGCCTACCTATAAACTCTTTGTAATTGCATTTTATCATTTTTATTGTGATATGTAAAATAAGATCAACATTAGTAGTAACTTTAATATCCAATTACTATTTGTACCTAATGTAATGCAGTGTAATAAAATTTGTAATAGCAGTGCGTCTGGTTGATTAAAAGTGGTCAGATTTCAAGCGAGAAATAATATACAGCAAGCCTTACAAATAATTCGTGTAAATATATTAAACTTCTATAGGGCTGGTAAAAACTTTATCAAGTTTTATTGAACAAACGTAGGTAAAGTGATATTTTCGTTATCCTCTGTGAGTGTTATATTATCAGTAGATATATAATTATAATTTGTAAATATTTTTTTACCAAGACCAAATGAGTAAAAATCAATAAATTTGACAACCAATTTTAGTAACAACATGACGTCTAGAGAATACCATCTTCACAACTCGTGATAACTCAAAAACACAGAGAGAACTTTTAGAGGTTTAATAATGAATGTCATCCATGTTCCATTACTCTGAACATCAGTCATCTAATTATATAAGAACACTTTATTTCTTACTTATATATATCTTGTACAAGGAAAATTCTATAGCGACAATAGCTTAGAGTTCTACATTAATACGGGATTCATCGACAAAAGTTTTCAAAGTTGGCCTTGCGGGCTCAGATGTGTTCATCCTGTACATCTGCCAAAAGAAAAAGAACATTCATTTAGTTGTTAATATAAGCACTTAAATATACGGACTCTGTGTAAATAACAAAATAACGTCAAATAAAGTAAGGATTGTGAGCAAAATAACGAATAATGGGTAACATGCCATTACATTACACAAACACGCTTAGCAAGTGTCATATTGGTTTGCAATCATATTTTAATAGGTAATTATTTCTGATGTAATTGTTTTAAGAAAATTTAAATTTTTAATTTATATTTTCCAGCGTACGGACTGTTTACGAACATCTTTTTTCACTCTGAGAGATTCATTCATTTGTGGGCTTGTATTGGATAGTTAAACAAATGATAAGTAATAAATTTCAATATCTCGTAAATCGTCGTTATAAAGCCCCATGAAATGTCCATAATCATCAACAATTATTACAAATATAAATGTATTAACACATTATACTGAACAATCGACAATATACTTTGAACAATCAGGAAATTCTGATGATCATTCTATAAACTAAACATGTGTTCAAAACATTTGCTCAAAATTTCTAATTGATGTGACTTTAAAATAATTTGCAGGCACCGCTGAACATTGGAGGCTGTTCCATTTCCGGACTGTTCAAACTTCACGTATAAGCTTACATTTAAAGTACGAGTATCTACACAGATTTACGTCAACTTAACTGCCGAACAAAATATAGGAAGCGGACGAAGAATTAAAATTAACAGAAGAAACATTCATGCAAGGAAATCTCGTTACTCAGAATTTGTTGCTTCTGGTTAAACTAGAGAATAATTTTGGTACAATTTATCACAATCTGTGAATTAATGAAGTACTTGGTTCAGCTTTTAAGTGGGTGTCAAAGTCATCGTGCGTATATTTCACGCTGTTATCCGATACACGGCCTGAGAGCGGAGCTGGCCCGCCGCCAAACTTTTTCTTAATTACGAATATCAAGGCCACTGCGAAAACTGGCGTTGGTAATAAAATTCTGCTCCATAGACAATCTGATAATGTTTTATGATTGAATCAATGCAAGGTAATGACTGCGAATGTGGACCGTAAATACAATAGAACTGATGTCATATTCAGCCTTTTACGTTTATAGAATTTACTTGGAGCGTATTCCGTTACGTACTCAATATCGATATTGAGTTCATTCATAAATTATAATGTTTTGGATAGGCTGATCTTGCGATAAGACATGATTTTGTCGAGAGACAATTGTGCTAGATCTGATTGCCTTTCTTGTTAGTTGGAAGGAAGCTATCTTATTTGGATAACTAGTACCTACGACATGAGGCTGGGATGGATGCTATCGTGTCGAAGTACAAATATTTACATGGATAGGGAGGTGTCGCGACATTTAGTAGGTATAGTGCATAAGGGTACATGCGATCGGACACAACACAAAACAACGGACTACTGGGTGGAAACTCCAACTAGTACTTACATCACGGTGCCAGCGTAAACTAAACCACGGATATCAATTTCAATTGTTTCTTTTTTATAATGAATATAATTAAAAGCCAATTTTAATTTAATCAATTGTATTTAACAGACTAACATAATGTGTAATTAATATGAATTTACGTTCGACAAATTAACGAGATTTGACTGCATGAATTATTTAATTAATTATATAAAAAAAACTACTCCTAAAAATGTTTAATTAATAAGTAGTTAAATAATTGTAGGTATAAAATTAAATTAATGTGATTAATTAATAAGTATAACAACTAAATTTCACACATTCTGGCAAACTTTTTTCTAAGACTATCTACTAATATAAAAAGTGCCAATTAAATGTAAACGTGTCGAAATAGAAGACATCAGTGTTAACAATAACATTTCATTATATCTAAAAAAGCACAGAGACATATCGTTGTAGCGACGCTTAACTCTACAATAAAGTAGAGCTCTGTAGAGCTCAAACGGTGTATCTTAGGAGAGAGAGTACAGCTATCGAGAGATTTATTATTAAGTTTACAATCGAATAGAAACAAATAGTATTGCTAAGAGTACCGCTAAGTCAGTCTAGTGGGATTTAAGGTTAATATATTATGTACAATAGAACACGTTAGACAATACAACACGTGCAAACATACAATCAATGTGAGGTAGAATTTAGATTTAGATCGGGTGACAGGGCACGGGGCGTGGGGCGGGTATTCGATAGCCACAATCATGATAACTTAGGGTGTACTGGACATATATTTATGTTAGCCATCCTTAACCTTACCTTGCAAATAATAAAGTCTAATATTCACCTATGGGTATTTTTTTATTGTTGTAAATAATCACGTGCCGATAATATGTATGTATGTAATTGATGTACTTAGGTAAATGATATCGACAGGCATTCTAAAAGAATCATATTTGTCTCATTAATAAAATCAGCGTTCGAATTTAAACCGTGAATTTACCAGGTCAGACTTTTAACTATGGATTTTTACTTCTACGATATTACTTTGTAATATTCCGATACGCTTAATACTGACAGTAATACGATATAGTAATTAATGCGATATTATATCTTACAGTAAACAAAACCTTATTAACTTAAGATAAATGACATCTTCTGCTCGGTGGCAGAAAAAATGTAATGAAGCGTATACGTAACAAATACCGCAACAGTAGCCCATATTCACCCCAGCCCCGTTGCCCGCAAATAAAAATATTGACTACAGTAGACACTGCATTAAATTTCACACGACACATATCACAAAGTGTAAAGAGTAAACTATTTGATTAACCTATAATTACAGGTAGGGTAGCATATATAATGCGATGTATATTGACATATGTTAAATGACATTGGACAGTACATTTTATGCATTTTCTGGTAGGCTGGTGGCAGTGGCTTGACAATGAATAACATTTAACCTACTCAATAGATTAGTATCGGGATTTTCAGTAAAACAATCGTATTTACGCTACATGTAAATGGATGTCTAGAATTTATATTATTAAAAATGCAATAACATGGTAACCAATTTTCGTATAGTTAAGTTACAATTTCAATTGTTAACCTTAAATAAAATTTTATATTATACTACCACAACGTAACATGAATTTCACTCTCTTAAAACCTATCATCGAGTTATTATCTTAATAATTTTAATTAAATCTCTATAAATAACCGTAACAATTAACGCTTATTTTTAACTAACAGGCCAGGAAGAGGTAACTAACTAACTTATCCGTTTTTATTTATCCATTTGGGTTCAATATAAACGCGAATATAAACGAACGCCTGCGAGAGGTGAAAGACAGGTTGACTAAGGAAAGGGGTTTCGTCAATGAAAAATTAAATTTCTCGTGACACATTTATGATTACCATTTTGACGCTCGGAGGAGGGGGAGGAGGGAGGTTAAGTATCGCAGAGAATTGAGGAGAACGTAGTCAATTGGTAATGACAAAAAAAATTTAATCACCTTAAATATCAAGTAAATAATGATGAACAAATCCTTCGCACTTGCAAATTATATTATTAATTTCAGGCTCTCTATGATTTCATTAACCTAAATGTATCGCTAACGTAGGTGTAGCGCAGAATATCCAGTTTTCATTAGGCTGTGACGTTATTGCTAAACGATTGGCGGTTGATTTTATGGGCCTAGAAATGAGCGGTCGGTAAGATGTATCCGTCCTATTATGGTCTACAAATCTGCTATTCCAATTGAGATCACTATGGTTGGTAAGCATGTGTGTAGTACCTGTGGGCAAAATAATGTGGGAAAAATAATCTATACATAAAAACTTCTCAACATAAAATCTATCTAATATTACCGCTCTGTGCTTTTATTTGTTTGAAAGTACCTATATGGTGGATAAATTTAAATTTACTGTGTGCGTTTGCCAAGTCACTCTATTTATTAAATAAATAAATGCAATATTAATATGGTTACCAAAAAATATTAACTAACAAGGTATCAATGTATGACAAAGTGGTTGGATAGCTGCTCCCATATATAATTAGGTACTGAATGAACCGACTTGGTTTTCATTCGTTTTTACAACTTTTTACGACAGAATTTTTTACATGTAATATTTTTTGATGGGATAATAATCATATACTTAGTATTGTGAGGGATACAATCTCGACAGCCTTGACATGACATAAAAAGTAGATATAGGTAAAAATTACTGAATTTCATATTATTATTATCACTAGATTTTTAATTCATGAAATCAAAATTATAAGAACCAAATAATATAATATAATCCCTATTAATTTGATTATTTGAATAGATATTAATGGAGTAAAATTTCCATTTAAAATGTAACGGTTTTCAGAAGATAATTTTAATGTGTGGTTTCATTGATATGTGTAATTCATATGCACACATTTTAATTTAATATCATTATTTAAGTAAGAACCGAAAAAAACAAACTGCTGAAAACTGAAATTTGAACTTGCGTTCAGACTCCATCATAAACTTTCAACTGCAGAATCCCTTGTTGGGTTACGAGCTCAATAGAATCACAAAATGGATTCTAATCTAAGTAATAGATCGGTGAATATCCTTTAGATGGAACCAGATCCTTTGTCAAATTCGCTGAGTGTAAGGTTTGAGTTTTTTATTGCATTACTGATTCCGAAGTATTTAAGACTTAAGAGAGTTTTGTTCAGCAGTTGTTTAGGGTGCAGTTTATTGTTGTACGACATACCTTATAATATGATTTTTTTTATGTTTGTAATTTCTCAGTTTGGCTAAAGTAACCCTAATGAAGGATAGAATGAAAATATAATAACATCGTTCGATTACAGAACTGCAGAACGTGCTCCTACTAGTATTGTGGGGGTCATTCGTTCGGGGTTATTCAACGTCAATATAGGTATAATGGAAATTATATGAGTAAATATATTTGGTAGCACAGAGAAATGATAATTAATCATTAAACTTATGTAAGTCACTAATAAGATTTTTATTAAGTCTGTCCCGTAGCCTGAAATTATTATTTATTGTTATTATTATATTTTTTCCTTTTAAATTATTACGAAAATCGGAAGTTCATGACCTCGAGGTGTAAGATAACCTAACTGCAATATTTTATTCATAATTTACAAGGGTTACACGACACATCCATGACGTATTAAACATTCAGTGAACATCAAGATATGAGTACATACTCAATAAGTACATTTTTGGTCATCAATATAGGTACTATCATAGCTCGCACGTCGCAGGTTTTCTTAGCACACAAAAAAATTGAGTTTTGTAAAATATAGTCTAGTCAATAAAATGTTCTTTCCTTGATGGTTTCCAAAACCTTTCTGGAAATGAAAACTGATTAAAGAAAGGGATTTGCGCCCGCAGCCGCAGGCCGCAGTGCCTCGTGAAACAGGCTCCAGGTAGGTAACATTCGAACGAAAGTTTATACGTTTTCGAATTTCGTTCCAGATTTAGATTCAGTTGTACCTATACGCTGATGGATTTGGCATGAGATTGGATTCTGTTATTGCGCTATTACAATAGCATTTCTATTCCGTAAACACAATTAACTACGGCGCCAATGCTCAACTGGCAAGTAAGACAAACTTTGTTGATTTATGAACAATATCAACCCGTTAGCGAGGGTGAGTAGATTACGACATATATTTTGAGACGCGAATGAACGAAAATTGAGATATTTCGTGAAAAATGGGATAGGTACTCACTCCATGGGTTTCGGCGACCAAAGCTAGCTCTATGGGATTAATGTAAGAAAATTAATTCAAAAATAGATTTATATTTGCACATTATTTACCTTCGCTAATAAATAAATAGGCGAAGGATAAGCCTAGAAATTCACCGCAGGAATTTGCAAGTTAATTATAACCTGTTCTCCGATGCTTCTAATTACTGAGATAATGTTAAGTTAACCATGTTATGAAATTATTGAACAACTTGATGGGACTTAATAGATCGTTATTTTAAAGTTATTATTTTTTAATTTAGTAGGTATTAGCACTCATTATATTTTAAGGCGGATAAATTGTTTTAATTTGTTCTTTAGTTATTTAAATTGGGTGTCATGTTGTTTTTGAATGTGTTTATTCCAAGGAAATTGGGATTTTGCTTATTCATTAAATAACTTAGTCACAGATAAAATTATTTGAAGAATGTCACATTAAGCAAAAAACATGTTATTGAATATAACCTAAATTTCCTATATTGGAGTATCCGTACCACTCATTCCAACAATGCATTTTATTTTAAGTTATTTTGTTTCGCATAAACTGAGGGTATATTTGCAATACTATTTTTATAAGAATAAAATTATAAACTTTGAGGGATAATTGTTTCTGAGGTGAAGTCTAGGTCAGACATGAGAATGAGGAACAGAAAAATGTAGACAATGACAACAAGGCAAGGTGGCACTGTTAAACAATATTTCCTAAAGTATATTTTATCAGTGCTATCAGTGCTATTTTATTTTCATAGTAGTAAGTAACTTACAGCTAAATCTAGTAAAAGTCAAGGAGACGGAGGATCGGAAGGAGTTAGTAAGAAGAATACAGAAGTGCTGGAAACGGAGCTGGAGGTAACATTATTGGCGCTCGAAATAAAAGGGGAAACTTAGTTTATGTTTAGGGCGTTAGTGCATGAGAAAAAATATTTGAACTAACTTCAAACAAAGGCCCGATGTAGGTCTTCGACAGTGGTAATTTGAAAACAAGATGTAACTGGAATCATGGAGGAGAAATGTCAGAAATTATGGGTAACTTTCGGAGAAAATAGTCAGAGACAGGGCCTTCTAGGTAATTTGGACTTAGACAGAAACGGAACTTTAGGTAAATTTCGGTGAAGGCAGAGTCAGAGTTGGGGTCCTATAGGTAACTCTCGGAAAAGTCAAGGTCGGAGACTGAGGCGCGGGAGGAGCGCGTGTAGTTGGTGGAGGTGCCGTAGTCGGAGGTGGCAGTGGCCAGGTCGGCGAGCACGGCACCCGTACCTTGCGTCACGCCGTCCGCCGCCGCTGCCTCGCGCTCCACCAGTTTCTGCTTCAGCACTCGTATCCGCTCCTCCTTCTGTGGAGCGACAAGTTTATAAGAAAACATCATCATAGTATGATTGCTATAACAAGTTGGTAGGTTACAACCCGTTGCCCGTTGTAGGCAACGGTTCTTTTCTGTCAACTGGCCTGGGTCTACTACACTGCTTCTGTGCGGAGTTGGCAGCTCGAGTGTTAAAATATATGTAAGCCGCCCTATGCTGAGAGAGCTGCCTGTTCAGCATTCGCCTCTGACAGATAGCAAATAAATAGCAACCGTTGGGAAAACAAGTTGGTGAAAGGGTAAAATGTATTAATCTCTGCCTTTCGGGAACATACAGTAGCATTATTATTTTGTTGTGTTTTGATGTTCTTTACTTAATTTAATTTATTTATAGATCTAGACAGGACTACACAATCGATCTCCTCTCAGATTGATTAGGACACACACGTACTACCTACACTAATCTGCAGATAACATTTAATAGTGAATAGAATTCTTCGATCATAAATTATTTTTTCATAAAAACCACCCCTATTCTTCGTGAAACCTTTACGCCTCTCTATTACTATTGAGATATTATTTTTCACAAGGAAAAAAGCCTACTCAATCTCAAAATAAAGTATAATAACCTCTTATGATAACAACAACAAATGTCAATGGGATTCATTCATTCAGAAACGATTGCGGTTGCGGTGTTGAGTGAAAGATATTTATTATTCTTAATAGGTATACATTCATATTCTCAATATTATTAAGATCTTTTTTGGTTTTGGGTCTGCCGTTGATTCGTATGTCAGGTTATTGCGTTATATTGTTGTATAAATGACAAAATTTTGAAATCTGTAGGTATCTAGTAGACATAATTACTCGTATATCTACTCATCATTGACATCTCTTCTCCGTTAAAGAGTTATTGTAAAAGGCTTTAAAAAAAATCAATAATTTTAGGCAAATTAATTCACACTGTAAATAATATAATATTCACTAGGTAAACCAGGCATTACCGCAAGTATAGGTAGTGTTAGCTTTGTGTCGTCGTGTCGTCTTTGTTAAAATTAAAGTGAATATTGAAATGATTATTTTAAACTGATAATGTTAATTTTCAATTTTATAAATGTGAATAAGTTGACTTGTCTTGCTACTAATCTTTAATTTCTTACAGTAGGATACAAACGCCATTTTGGTAATTCGATTTTATTGCTAACGAATTTCGTGTACTTGTGAACTGATGTAGGTACTAGGTAAGTCTGAAGGGCGGAGGAAACATATTGGGAAATGCATGTCTGTCTGAGAGTGGTCCGTAACGACCTCAAAAGCGTGTGAAATCTGTCAATGTGCACTTGGACAGTTTGGCACACTATGGCCACATTGGCTACCCTCCCATTCCGAGAGAAGATTCTATCCCAACATTGGGACTAAGGAAGTGTTATAATGATAATGATTGCTAGTAAGTACAGAGTAAACAAATAGTTATAATTCTATATTATATAAAACAGGTAAGTTGATTATAACATGGGGCAATACTAACACTTATAGCCCAAGAGCCCACGACGGCCAGACCTTCGTTATTTTATAAAAGTTGAAAGTTTCTCTGTTCATGTCTCCTATAAGAATATATAATTTTTTTTACCTGTAATCATACTTTTTTTTAATATTTTTATGATTTAATATCATAAAAATATTACTAATATTTTTTACTCTATACAACATGGGTATGAACGTAATAAAATTATTTTTTATTAGATATCTTAAAAAATAGTAATCGACTAAGCATTCGCGCTCGCACCTACAGTGGACTTTCGATGTGTCTGGCAAGATGTAAAAACCATGAAAACTGTCCGGCTATTGAGGTACCATCTTTTTATAGGTCCCCAAGTAACATATATAAAATTTAGCTTTATATAACGAAAGTATAATTGTAATTTATCAAAGTTTAGGGGTGTCTGGCAGGGGGTAGCAACTGTCATAAGTGTCCGGCAATGGATAACGAGATTTCTAAAGTTATCCCGAAGAAAATATAAAAAAATAGAGCTTTATAGTCTAACGAATTTTAAGTACTTTTTTTACACCTTTACTACCTGTTATCTGCCCAGGTAACCACAACCCAAACTCTATAGTCGCTGGTTGTTCTTATATGTATAGGAGACATGTACAGAGAAACTTTCAACTTTTATAAAATAACGAAGGTCTGGCCGTCGTGGGCTCTTGCTCTATTACTATTCTAATTTTCTATTTCCGATGTTCCGATATTCCGGAAACCGATATATCTAGTGAATGCGACAGAAAATGTGTACTTTATGTTTTATTTAAAAGTGTTAGTCGTACCCACGCGTAGTCGCCCATCTTGCTATGAATGTGGATTAAACCGACAAATAGCATAGCGTTCATACTTCACTTCCATGCTGTGGCTGGTAATATGTTAGGTCTAAACAATACAAAACTGCCAAATTATTTGATTAATGAAACGCCTGTGTGAAATTGACGGGTCGGGGCCAGTCCCAAAACTGGCAATTTAAACTTTCTACTTGCGATACAGGACCCAAATATAAAATAGCCAAATTTCCCAAGCGACGTGTTCATCAAAATTTCATCACATTATTACAATAAGGGAAAAGTTGTTAGAACCCTAGTAACCCCTAGTATTTTTTTTATTGAATTAGATAGCAAACTAGGATGCAGCACAACCCATCCTTTGTCGCTTATTGAAACTGTCCGACTCTGAACAAGACTTAATACACTGTGATGTTTAGTCCAGTTAGCAATATTAATAAGAACATTAGTTTACTTCGTTAGTTCATTAGTAAATATGAGGCAGGAGCTGTTAGTGATAGTTAGTCCTGTTATCTGTTATAAGTCAGTTCCAAGGCACCTCTAAAGAGATCAGACATCCCACTCTTATATGGCGTGGGCGCTGCTATTTGCTACTGACTCGCCTGTTTTTTAACGAAAAGGTTCTGGTCCCAGTACCAATGGCCTGTTCCTTTTAGTTCCTAGTAACACGTTATTCAAAAAATAATAAAATATACAATACTATTTATAACTACTACACTAAATATTTGTTTCTATTGTTGCTTTAGAATGGGAAAAGTAGTGAAGCCTTTGAAGTTTATCTTTGTTGTTTGATTCATCCCTCAGTGACGCACGGACACGGAACCGTCCCACATTGAAAGCGAGAGATTGACAATTCCATTAATCAGTCTGGGCACGCGCCCGTAGTGTGGCTAACGCTTGCTATACCTGTGTGATAACCATTATCTTCCTTCGATCTTTTTTGCGGGGCTTAGACACAGAGTTAATAATAAATAATAATAAATAAGACGAACTTAAACATTTCACTGTTGGTTGTCGTATGTTGTTTGGCTTATAAAAATCACAGCTTATTATGGTGGTATAATAAACGAATGTTACCTACGAATACATACCGTGTTCGGTGAAAGTTTGTTATGAAATTGAAACAGCCGCCAAAAATAAACAATGTAAAAACTCAAAAGCAATGTAAATATGTATGTCGAAAATCTAATTAATTAAGATTATTTTATATATGCCTTAAAAATTACTGATTTATTTACTCCAAAATTCGACCAATCCCTGAACATTTCCTTAATTACCTAGTTTTTTTTTTCAATTCTAACAACATGTGTAGTTAGTTAGTAGTATGATCTGGGAGTAATGATAACTAGGGTACTCACAATAGCCTAATACTAAAATAGCAAATACCAAGATTAAGTATATATATCTTACCTTGACTTATATCCCCGCTAACTATACCAAGACTGTTGAAACTTTGAAATAATTTTATTTTTAATGAAATTGGCGACAAATAATGGGCCTAACAGACACTGTAACTTCTATAATAAAAAGTTTTTCAATAAAGCACTGAATTGCTAAAATTGTAGTTTTAAAAGTATCTTCATAAAACTGTCACCAAAAATGGTGATTGATAAGATCAGAGCTTATTGATACGAATGGTATGAAACGTATAAAACTCGTAGTATTTTACGAGACTAAGTCTGAAGATGGCTAATAGGTTCATTACGAGCGGTACGTATATATGTATGTCAACCTACCTTGGCAGATTTTACGGGTATACAGACGGATTTTAACATAATTATGATTGCGGTCGTGTGGTGTGTTCCGTGTGGTGGTGCAGCTCCTCATGAAATTTCTATTTCAATTGATAACATTTGCTCAAATAATACTACATAATACTGTATAATACTAGGACTTACATTTCTCTCAAGTTTTACGTTTATGTAATTAATACTTTTTGGTTGCTAATTTAACATTTTTTATTTTTATTCCAGGTACCTAAGCCACATTATAAAGACCGATTAGGTACATAATTTCACCAATTCAGATAAACTATTCAATACAAGTACGAACAGATATGAAGATTAGGGAAAACCATTAAGATTAGCCCTACATATATGAAACATTGGGTACGCAAACCTAATCGCTCATTGATTAAAGTGAGGTTGTAAGAAAGCCAGCATGTTGTCTGCGTAATACCACATTGTTCTAATGTGAGCTCGAAAGGCGAGGAAGAACGCCACATTATCTGTGCTAAGGAGATTGTTCCGTAAAATGCGTTGATACGTCGGGGTAATTACGAGCCGGCTTGATCAAGTCTTGTTCCCATGTTCGTTCATTTATTTGTGTGGGGTTCAAGGAAACGGTAATTATTATCCGTCAAAAGGAAAAGGTATCCTGCTTTTATGCCTACCTAATATATTTACAGCTGGATTAAATTAACTGAATATATCACAAAACATCAAGCAAACGTAAGATAGTAAATATTAAGGAGCAGTTAATTAAGTGTACAAGATTTTCCCTGGATATGGTTGAAATAATTTAAGTAAGTAAATTAGGTAAATGCTGGCTTGTTTGTGGGCGGCAAGAGTGCGAGCTAAAACCGTCCATCCAGTGAGCCCGAGAATGATGACGTTGTGAACGCTGTAGTTAGATGCTGGCGTTTTCGATGTTTCGACTGAGACGAGCTTGTCATGGGCATAGCGCGGGGGCAGATGATGCGATGATCAAAAGTGTGAAAATGATATTTCATACTTTTGATCATCGCATCATCTATTAAAATGTCTATTCACATGTTTTTTTTTTTTGGCATTACAGTATAGTTACGGCTTTTCTGAATGCATCAAAATTTTGTGGCTTATATACATTCATGTCATTAATCAGCTTTAAAATTACATACCAATTAGGACATACTGCATCACCATCTGCAGAATTGTAGTATTTAGTCGTACAAATCATTGAAAAATGTTTCAAATTTAAAATTTTCGTCAGATAAGATCTTTACCTCGCTCAGTATCTCCCTCGTACTCTTTAAGCCAAGATAACTTAGTTTTTAGCTGGAGTTGCGAAATATTTTTGCGTGCTTAGAATTTTCCGAACCAGTGGACAAATTTAATCACGGAATGGCGGAGAACTTTAACCGAATACCTCTTTAAAATGTATGTTAGCCACAATCTAAGATAAACTGCAAAGACCGCCGTAAAATTCTGTTCTCATCTGCAATGCGTCCATGGAAAGGTTGCAGTCTAACCACGCAACAGGTAAATTAAAAAATAATACCATATATATCCATATTTAAAAAGTTAAATTAAATACATCCAAATACCTGTGCAATAAGTTTCTGCAGCTCTTCATTCTCCTTGACGAGCTCCCGATACCGCTCCTCGTCGGCCGGGGCGGAGCCCGAGCCCGACCCGCGGCCGCTCTCAGCGCGCTCTGTCGGGTGCCGGATCACTTCTATCACCTGAAGCAAAGTATTCATTGGTAACATTTGTTCGCTGAGCAAGGGCGCTCGCTAAATTAATAATTAATATAAGTAACTAGTGGACGCCCGCAGCTTCGCTCGCGTTACGCTTCATACTAACTTTGCACCCCCGTTTTACCCCCTTAGGGGATGAATTTTCAAATTTTTCTCGCCGTAAAAACCATCCTTGAACTTCAACGAACATTTTAAAAAAAGAATTGTCCAAATCGGTCCAGGCGTTGTTGAGTTATGCGCTTACCAACACATTTTGCGATTCATTTTTATTATATAGATAGAAGAAATGTATTTTATTATCAGAAAAATGTTTGTTCAACTTACTTAACGTATCTTGTTCTTATTCATGGGATCACCACTCATACTTATTATGTATCTCTTACTTATGTACATTATCTATGTTTCCCTTATACTACTACAATTTTAGTTTACTTTATCGGTAACCCGACACGGACATAATGGATCAGAATAGAAATGTGTAGGTATAGGTCTACTTTAAAGTGTGTTACCTTGCAGGTGACCAGTAACCACCAGTGACAAGATAAAAGTAAATATTCCACGATGTCAACGCAGCACAATCGATAGGTAATAACTATTCGGGATACGGGCTACAGCAAAAAAATCAGCACTATTTTATAGTCACCAATTCAGTCTATTCCTACGTCATATCACATCGACAAACCTAAGGAAGCAAACTCCAGTTAGCATCTTCTCGCAACTTAGTCAACAAATCATGTTTTCTAAATTATGACCCGTTCTGAATAGCGTTGGAAACTGTGTCACCCAAACTGCTGCATCTTCTAGTTGGATAGTAGGTACATTACAATGAATAGTGTGTCAGTGATAAATGACTAAAACAACATCCTTATTGAGCTCTACTCTAGAATGCACGTGGAAATGCGAATATAAATTAATGAATGATATTTTACTTGTCCCAAAATATAGTGTTTCTGAAAATACTTTTTTGTTTACAATTTTTGTCCGTGTGACTTTGGGGCGCCTTAGTTTGGTAAGAACTTCCACTACTTACTGAGCACCCCGACACAAAAAGGGGAATTATAAATTTGACTTAGGCTGAAACGTAGGTAAAGTGGTGATATTAATGGGAGTAGCTAATAAAACATGAAAATTACTACCATTTAAATATTAAAATTGCTTCAACAAAATACTGTTGTCACAATGATGCACCATATTTTAATTTGATCAGCATTAAATTTAATTGCTTCATCAAAATATAGGTAGATGTTTAAAAATAAACGTGATTGGTATTCATAATTATACGGTTAAAAGGTGAATTAATTGGAACATCATTGTATTCTCGTTAAAGTTTTATTGCAATACACGTACATCGGGATATTTTATAAAATTGTTCAAGTGTAAGTAAAATTGTGAAAATCAAGTGTTTATTGCATTGCTATGTACATGATTAAGAGGAATTACAAAAATGTTATGCATTTTTAATCTTTGTTCCTTCGCTTTTCCCAAATAAAGGTCCTTTTAATCTAGACATAAGACGTTGGTAATATTTCTTGAAAAGTGTATTTCAGGAGTGCCTCGTTTGACCTTCCGACCCTGCCTCTTCGCAGAACATTATACTGATGTACGCCTGTCGTTACCGGTCTCCAAAGATACTGCAGATACTTGGTATTACACACAATGAATGGAGAATGTTACGGAACGGATGTAATTTAAATTTATAACATGAATGCAATGAAAAGTAGTGCTTTGATATAACTGTTTCAAACGGGCGCTTTTTTTTGTATAGAAGTAAAAAAGATAAGGTAGATTGTAGCAGCAATCAATACGCCCCACTTGGCTCTGTAAGCCTCGAATGTCAAGGGACTTAATCAGTAATACTACGTGGATGCCGCTTCAGTTCGATATTATATAAAAGGCGCCAGGTGGCATACGATTATTAAGGTTAACAAGGTAATCTCTGTGTATGAGTATTATCACAAGAATATTACAATTTACACAATAAAAGTGATTATGATAACATGGGAGAGACTTTGGTCTGTTATTCGATGTGTATGGGTTCAAATTGCAGGCTTTTTTGTTAAATTTTGCACTTAAAGCAATTAAATATACCTTATTTTTCCATTTTATGGAAAACAACTTGAGGGAACCTGCATGCCTGAATGTTCTCAAGTCGATTCAAGTCCGACTCATCTACGATATAAACCTTTTGTGCCAGACAAGCAAGCCGAGCTTATATAGTGTACTGGTTGGAGTGGAGCAAGGCGAAAAATTCTATATCGCGAAATAAGTACATAATTTCCCAAAGTATCAATCTTATTTCCCCTTTTCCTAACGCCAATACTATGGACTCAAATTATATCACTATCGACTCCTCGAGAGAGTTAGATAAAACACACAGGCATAAACACAGGGCATAAAGGACGAAGGAAATAATATTATGTCGCATCATAAATTCATTGGCCAACAAAACCGATATTGTATTAATCCGAAGGGACTTGTAGCTTGCTGGAATTAATGTTGCCAATTTGCTATCAGACTTAGTAATGTTACCGAAACATTTATTCTATACGTGGCTTTAAACAATATTTTTATGTAGCTACCTACCGCTTTTGGCCAGTGATATTTTATTTATTATATTTATTAGATACAGACATGACATATATTAATACTGCATTACTCAATCGATACAGTAGGCGTTGATGGGAATATATTTAGATCAGAATCCCATAATATGCGCAAACTATGTGAAGCGGATGATACCATGCATGGGTCATAGAAATGAAACCTTTATAAATTCTTTATTCTATGATTATTGGTTACTAAATACAAATATTCAATGGCTGCAATTAAATTCAATATTCAACTCACATGATAAAAATGTTAAGTGTATATATCTTAAGACGCTCCTAGCTCTAGGTATCATGGCTCACGTTGATCCTACTTAATCGATCGAGTTAAGTACGTCGGGCGGGGTTAGTATGTGGACGTACCACTAGTGGCACAATTTTATGGGTGTAGAGTACGGTTCCAGTTGGTTTCAGTTGTAAATCAAAATGGTGTCACCTAGTAAAAACATTTTGATTGACTGAAAGACTTTAGAAATTTCTACACTTGGGTGGGATATGTGACTAAACGCTCCACAAATCCGCATTGGAGCATCGTGGTGTAGTAGGTATTATGTATGGAGTGGTACTTTTAATACCTACTGTGGCTTTTGTTACTGTGCATATATAGTTTTTCTGTATATCAGTATCATTATAATTAACAATGTATAAATTTAGTGTGTCATCATCTCATTCGTTCAATCTGGGTCAGTTTTGGTCGATGCAGTGAATTTTGGTTTTAATTATCGTCATGAGCAATCTCCTTGGCAATGATCCAAAAATGAAGGATTTGGCCATAAATAGATAGTTGAAATCTAAGCTGCTTTTAAAGTGCACTCAAAAGGTCGTTAATATGGTAAATTGTGCAGTTAGTTAGTTAGTTAGTTATATGAAACATGAAGGCACATGGCGCGAATGTTTTGCATCAAGAATTTACATTATTAAGCACTGGTTCGAATATACGTATACAGAACCTCGCAAAACCACAGGCGAGCTAGTTAAACAGATGAAAGTCTTGAGTTACGTTTCAAATGGTACGTTTTCATTAATAAGTATTGTTAAAGCTTTAATCAGAATGTTGAATCATAAATGGAATTAATTGAGAGAAAAGCTCTCCGAGTAAACCCACTTCAAAATGGGGTACACGTTAGATTTCGCTGTCGCAACAATGTTTGAATAAATTAATTACCTACATAGAACGTTGCGGTAATGATTTAGTCAGCATACAATTCTATTGCATTCAAGCTAAAAACAATAATCGAGAATGTGGAATTACATCAATAACTTCATGAATGTAATGTAAATTGTAGTAACGTTAAAGAGCCTCAGTCGTAAATTTGACTTGACCATGGACAAACCTAAACCATACCGAGGAGACAGCAGAACGATGGTCAATAACATGAAACCGAAGGCAGCCTAGTGTCTTGCTGGCTCGTGATAATAAAGCATACTGACACTGAGAAAAATAAATCGACCCTGACTGCCGATGTTGAACTGCGGGGTTCTGGGTTCGGATCCGGGGCAGATATTTATTTCAGAAATAAATATTTTTATTGAGCTATGGACATTAATTTGTTGTGTTTTCTTTGTGTGTCTACCACCGCCATCGCCACAGGTTACGAAGACTACAGATTTAGGCCTACCGCTGGGGTGTGAGTGTGTTAGCGTTTGAATATAAAACAAACTTACCTTGGGAACAAATATGAGTGCCATACTGAGAAAGCAGCAGAAGACGATGGCCAAGGAGACGAAGGCGAAGGCGGCGTCTTGCTGGCTCGCGATCACGAAGGTGACCGGCGCGGTTATCAAGCAGAGCACCACCACGTTGTAGATGCTCATGCCGACGTAGCGAGAGTCGTTGATTTGCCGCACTTTCACCGACCGCGTCTCGTAAGCGAGGAACAGCCCGAAGATCAGGACCAGCCCCTTGTAACCGTACATCACACCTGCAAGAGGCAACATAATTACACTATCACTATGCATATAGCGGCATATGTATATAGCGGTGACAGACAAGTTGATTATATATAATCAACTTGTGGTTTTATGTGTTAACATACTGTGGTTTTTACACGAGAGAAGAAGTACTCAGGTAAATTACTTTCAGATAGGTTTTCAGCAGCAAAGTTTGTCAAGAATGCTCTCAAGGATTAATTGTGAGAAAATCAGATTTCTGAAAATTTTTAGGAATGTTCTAGAAGGCGTGCAATTTGGCGTGCGTGAAGGACAATTTGCATTTGTCCAGCACGGTGGGCTATGACTTCTCCCTATATATAAGTTACTCTATGGCTATAGTAAAACGCGGTTGGAGGTTGACAACTAACCGAATTTGTTATATATGTATATTATTGTATATAGACAGGCAGGTAAAACTACAGATAAATAAAACCGTTTAAAAATAGTTACTACGTATAACGTAAAACATAAGTGTTACAAGACCACATATTTTGATATCATTTCAACACCCCCACTCTATCAAAATGTAATTTTGAAATTATAGAATGCATCATCAATACCTTGATGATGCTTTCTATAATTTAACGACATCGAATTCATTGGTATTTCTTTACACGCCATATAAATATATTAGCTCAAATTATCTTATATTAGGCTGAAATGTTTTCATAACGCTAAGCAACTTTGATAGCATGAAAAACATAACAGGATTTCCTAATGACGTCCTGTTTATGTTAAACATTGGGTAGATAATGTTGACATTTTCGATGTAAGATCGAATCATCCCAGTAAAAGCTCCCAAAATCGAGAGGAGTATTTTTTCCATCCCTACGAATATATCAATTTGCTTTTCACTCGAGGGGATTCGGAAAATCTAGATTGTGCCATTTCACAAAAAGTGACTCTCCTTTTATACGAGGAATTACGTTCGGTTTTTTTACATAACACGTATTTGTATAGGTATTTGACAAATATTTACTGTACATATTCGAACGTAAAGTTTAAGTAAACATTTATTTTTCTTCAACTATTTTCAAAACAGGCTAACAATTGAAAAGTAAATAAATAAATCAATTCATGTAGTGTGTGACGGTAGTATATAGTGTGTGACGGTAAATGTTGTTACTTTGATATAAAAAAACAATTTTTATGAGGATTTTGACTAGAGATTAGGTACAATTTTCCTCGCAAAAATTGCCCCAAATAAGATGCGATGTTTTACGGCCAGGGACGAATTATAAATCTGCTGTATTATTTACGGACTAAATTATTTTATACTGGAACTCATCTTTTATAATTACATCCGGGCACCAAAAAAGTCTTGTAACTTTTTTTTTTATAAATCATAGGAGAGTGGTTTCGTAACTTTTATATTCCTCCAAGCTAAAATATATTTGGAGACCCAACTTGGTTATGAGGTTAATTAAGATTAATTCTTGCAATTAGTGAAGAATGAAATGTTACCTCCTTGTTTTTATAAAGTGTAATAAATTAAGCTAATTTTGAATAAATAATAAATAAAGATTTGGCGCAAATTAAGTGTATAAACGGCTATTAATAATTTTTTGTTATGTAACTAAAATATTTGTTACACATTTTAATATCATTATTTGTACATAGCTCACATAAAAGTAGATTTGTATTATAGATAGTTTTTTATTGAAATTTAAGTAAGGTTTGTTATTCAAACTAAAAAATGAATGAACGTGAAAAAAAGTACAATAATTTATAAAGTGCTTCGTATAAACGGAACTGGATTGATATTTTTCATATCCAATATCCTAAATAAACGAACATGCAATAAATTATGATCTCAGTCATATTGCATATTTTGTTCAACTTCTACTGCGGTATTCGGAAGAATAAAATATATGTTTCTGTCATGGAAATACATGGATAGCTATTTTTCATTAGATATGAATCAGTAACAAGTAAAACTAGTATTAAAGCTCGATCTAGATTCAATCAATTGTCTAGTTTAAGGTTTCAATCATTCCTCAGTTTGTCGCCTTGGTCACTATTATAGTATTATTCTTGCTCTGCTCCAGTAAACCAGGTTTAGACAATTATATTTAAATAACCATCCTCAGAAGCACTGGTTGTATTGCCTTTCACTTTTATTTTTGATTAGAACTTTGTGTTTCCAATGCGAATCTTTGTTTGTACTTATTGTAAAGCTCACATTGCTTTTACTACTAGTAGTAGGTAGACACGCATCTACTTGTTTGGCATTACCACGCGACTTAAATAAGAATGTAAGTGTTCAACTTAACAAATCAAAAGTTGTACAGTGTTTTACAGGGAGCACATAAGCGTATGTGCTTTGGTAAAGGCTATGTCCAGCACTAATTTAGGCTGAAGCGAGTTAGAGACCGTATGGACACGTGTGTTATATTTAAGTAACGAAATAAACTGTAACTGTAAGTAACGAAAAAAATAACTGTGGTTGGTACACAGAATAGATAAAAGAGGTTGGTACACTACATCACCACACTACACCTCTTTGGATTGGCTGATTTCAAATGCCTTTGAGAACATAATGTAGAATTCTCAGACATGAAGGTGGCATCACAATGTTTTCTTTACCGATTACAGATAGCAGGTGACATTTTTAATATTTAAAATCACTTATACATAAATTAGAAAACTCATTTGCTTGCCGCTTGTATTTAAATCCACGCCTCGATACGATCACGATAGCAACAGGGCTAACTTACCAAGCCAAACAGTATTGTGTTCACTCTCGCAATGCTCCAACTCGGGGCGAATGTGGACATCGTCGTCGTGGTGCCGCGGAGCCTCGAGCGAGAAGATCTCCACCCGCCGCTGCATCGGGTCGCGCATTTGCCACGCCGTCAGCAGCGTCACGTCCAGTATAAGAAGACCCCCGACCATCGTATACAGCTTCCAACCGTGCATGCGTTTCTAGACAACAATTGGAAATCAGCAGTCGTTCTAAATCACAATACTGGCTGAGTGTGTCCACTTTTCTTTCCCAGTTCTGCAGCTCTATGTCTCATTGTATGTATTTCTTTTATATATTGTATCTCTTTTCTACTTTTTGACGTGATAACGTCTTATAAATCGATGAACGCCAAGTGTTACGCCAGGCGTATTCATTCAATTTTAGTCTGTAACCCATAGCAATAGAGCTACCTAGTTTACTAGGGCGTACTGACTGATATATTAATGTATTTTACACATTACAGTTGATAGCGAGATACAGAAAAAGGCACAGAGCCATCTAGTTTAAGTATTGTGAATCAATGCTACAATTTCTAATAATATTATTTCTTATGACGTTATCACGTAAAATGATCGTCCATAAACCGACTTTACAGACAACCATTATTTTTTTTGCTTTATTTTAGCAATACTTTGTTGTGTATTACAGGAGGATACACTTTTCAATTTTCATGTCGGCTTTTGCTTCAATTCAAAGTACGCAGGTTAGTTAATAGGCAACCAGTTGGTAAAACCATTCGAGGTAATTGACATAATATTATTACAAAATAAAATT
This sequence comes from Carterocephalus palaemon, assembly GCA_944567765.1. NCBI lineage: Eukaryota > Metazoa > Arthropoda > Insecta > Lepidoptera > Hesperiidae > Carterocephalus > Carterocephalus palaemon. The sequence goes on along the minus strand of OX155641.1, from coordinate 9,593,092 downwards.
GTGAAGCTTTAACATATTATTATTCTCGGCTACATCCGACTTTTCGTAGGCTCGATAATCAAACCGATTATTCCGATAATTTATTATGTGACCGAAGTACATGTCCGGAACTTTGCGACCCGGTGGCTATCGCGTATCACTATTAAGTATTATTATAAACTACTAAGTATTACTATAGGTATACGTTAGCACAGACATGGAATGTTCAACATTTAGTTCAGCACTAACTTTGTATTTGGCTGACTGTTATTGTGATTTGTAGGACGTGTGCATTTTCATTACAATGTTAGATTTTTCACATACAATAAAAGTTCTTTCACCGTAGCGGGAAGCCTCAACAAACTAAGCGAGCAGCCCTAGGCACAAACCACATGAGTTACGCGGTGCGGATATTGTGTCAGCGATTTATGCACAGCGAATATCGTTTCAAATAGGAAACGCGAATGAGATGCGTCTGTTTTCTAGACAAGATAAACGGGCGAAGTGTACAGTGTTGTACTCCAACACCAACAGTTCGCAAAGCATACCTAGCAGATAAACATTTACACAAATTAAAAAGGCAAAACACGTTTTTTTAAGTAAGCATGTCAGCGTCTAACGAAAATACGACTACAGGGTTACTAGTAGTTCTTCGGCTTCTAATGAAAATACCAATTTCACTCCCCCAGTAGTAGTTAGCTGTAGTCATATTCTTATGACTAGTGGACGCTCGCAGCTTCGCTCGCGTAGAATTAGACCCATTAACGACGTCTACCCGTCTAACGACTTCAAAAACGGCAAAGTTTCATACTAACTTTGCACCCCCGTTTTACCCCCTTAGGGGGTGAATTTTCAAAAATCCTTTCTTAGTGCTCCCCTACGTTGTAAAAGGAACCCCTGTGCAAAATTTCAAGTTTCTAGCCCTTATGGTTTAGGTCCTGCGTTGATATGTCAGTCAGTCAGTCAGTCAGTCAGTCAGTCAGTCACCTTCTCCTTTTATATATATAGATAAAAATTATTAAAAAAAATATGTAGTTCTTACTTTTGTTTCTGGCTTAGGTTTTGTTGTGTGTCTGTGCACGCGCCACACTTTGGTGAACATAGCGCCATATGCCATCGAGAAGCCAGTTGCTAGGAGCCAGGCCCGCGCCGCGCAGAGCCCTGGGAAGTGCTGGGGCTCCACCCATCTCCCGTCCACTCCAAGCACCACGGCCGCGCCGAAGCACACGCAGCAGCCACACAGCATCACAGTATTGCAGGCTGGGTGCGACCACTGGATTACGCTGTCGAGGGTAATCAAAGGGGGTAAGAATGAGGGTTACCCATTTTGCAGATTTTGGTATGTAATAGGATAATTTATTTCACTGGTACACTGGTACATAATAATTTTAAGCCGTGAAGTCTATCTATCTATCAATGTAACATTTTGGCACGTGGTTTTTGACGCAATCGTAAGCCCATGTTGCACGGGTATCCTCCACAGCTACGCACAGCTACTCAAAGACTAGAGCATGCTCCACCACGCTGCTTCACTGCAGATAGGTAGAGAGGTTTGTGGCCCACCCAGTGTCGAATATTCTTAAGCCAGCCAAAGGGCTTCGACATGGTTTAACTATTGTTTTTACATGTGAAAGCCACAGCATTGCATCGGAACTGACAGATTATTAGATGGATATCGACAGATTGACGAGTGACTGATATAAGTATTGGTAAACAGCGCCCTCATGGCTCCCTCATACATTTCTGGTTTACTTATACAAGCATACACGTAAAATGAAAATGTTTATGGGCGACTGGACTTTAACGACTGCTGCGATATCCGCCAGCAATAACAAAGAAATTCTTGGATTCCAGACACCGACAGCCACAGCCCAGTGTTATGTAAGCTATAACTTCGTGGAAATAACAGGCAGGATTTTTCATTTTCAGCTCGAACCGATACTCGTATTGTTTTACTGCGGCACCTTTGCTTCTATTGCTACTCTCTGTTGAGTAAATTGTACTGTTAAGTATCAGTCTTAATTTTGTAAAAGGAACAATGTTACACTAAATACCAACTCATAACTGGTGAAAAGTGGGTGTATTACAATACACTGCCTTTCCCCAATCGGGTTTTGGGGAAATTTGGTGAAAAATACAGGCGTAACGTTACGTTATGTTATGTTTTTTTTTTTTAAGTTAGGCATCCTAACAACATTTCAAAAATTATTTTACGAATTAATCACATTAATGGTGTTGTGTGCTTCAGTGAAAATGTCACTTATAAGGAAGCACAACGTACATAGAGACATAAATTATGATACATATTCCACATGATAGACAAAATAAACGCTCTTTATAATTATGTCTGTCGAAATAATAGTGATGTGAAGTTATCAACACTCGAGAATAACGACACAAAGGCTCTTTACCGTCTATGGCGGTGCAAGATGTTGAAGACTATGAGGCCGATTGCGGCGATGACTCCGGCGATACAAAGAGCCGTCATACACGCGAAGAGGGGCAGCGATACCGTCCGCAGTTCGTTCACAACCACAGTCCGGTCTGGAGGTACCTTGCCACCTGGAAAAATTAGTATTTTAGAACTCCGTACACTCAAAGACATTTGTTATAGCTACAACCCTTAGACCTCCCACTGTTGGGTGCAGAGCTCCCCCGATGCAAAGACAGCTGCGGGAGATCTAGAGTTTACTCCACGAATTTTGTCGTCGTCTAATTTTCTCAATCCATCTGAAGGCCTTCGATAAGGCTCAACGATTGTTTTTACCATTAAAACATCCGGGATCGACGGCTTGACGTGCCCTCCACCACCCACGGTAGTGCTCAAATTAAATGGATTAAGCCAAAGGCGGTTATCGACCATTGGCTAACACCAGTATTTATGAATATTTTTGTAATTCTCGGAGTACTGCCTATTCAGGTGTCTAAGCGAACATAGACATATATCAAAGTTACACTGTCTATGTGGACATACGGATAAACAAACCGTGCTCTCATGCCAAGCGGCGCATAGCATCGCATTAGCCTGCCGCAAGAGCCAAGGTTGACGTCATCACCTACTGTGATTGATGTTGATTGACGAATGTTGCGGCCAGTGGTAAACACACCTGCAGCTGGTATTCATTAATTTAATTGTATCCTGATAATACATTGAAGAATTGTTAACGAGTCGGTTAATTTATACTCGTATTCCGACTAGCTGACCGGGCAAACGTTGTTTTGCCAATCATAATTGAAGGATATTATTAAAAATAAAAATCGCGATGGGAAAATAGGGGTTGATCGTAGAGGGTTGAAAATTCCGGGTTGTATGTATTTTCTAATGCTATATCATAAAAAAATAAAAACAAAAAATTTCGTCTACAAATTAAAAAAAAAAAAATTTTGGGGTGGACTACCCTTAACATTTAGGGGATGAAAAATAGATGTTAGTCGATTCTCAGACCTACTGAATACGCATATAAAATTTGGTAAAAGTCGGTAAAGCCGTTTCGGAGGAGTACTGCAACAAACATTGTGACACGGAAATTTTATATATTAGATGTATGTAGTTATCCATTTAATAACATAACTTACATACATACACAGATACATACGAGTGAAGTTAAATAAAAGCTTTTAAAAAGATGCTGGATTAATATATAGATGTAGGCTAAACTGGACGAAAATGCCATTATGTATGTATGTATGCCAGGGCATGTATAATGTATATTATGCAAGCCCCATGTATAATACAAGGTACCTATAACAAAAACTTAAGTAAATAAATACATTACTCGAAATAAAATAAGTAATAATAAAGCAAAGTAGGTATTGATGATAAAGTTTATATTAAAAAAGCGAAAAGTAAATAAATAAAAGTAAAAGTACGCGACTGGAATTGCTGTGAAAAATATTCTTACCTAGTTTTTTACTAAATAAAATAAACGCTACACACTCACACCCCCGCGGTAGGGCTAGGCCTGTATTGCGGGTGGTGGACACACAGAAAACAACATAATGTAATGACCAGAGTACAAATATTTATCTGCGAAATAGATATCGGCCCCGGCCGGGATTCGAACCCGGGACCCACGGTTCGGCAGTCAGTGTCTTTCACCACCGCGCAACGGAAACGTCAATAAATAAAAGCTGGCTCAGTATGCACAGTTGAAAATCCTGATTGATCCTGCTGTGCTCCTTAGTATGTGTGTAACACATACACTGAATTATTACACCCAAACTAGGTAGGTTCCTACAACGATTACAACAATAATTTATATGTCGACAAGCTTAGTATCAGTTGAGAAGGAGTTGCTGCTGCTGCAACCCATAGACGTGCTTTTGGTCTCCCCCAAAGACAAATCTGCGGAAGGTCTAGCTAGAGCATACTCCACCATACTAATCCAATACTACTACCACGTAGGTAATACTACTAACACGTAGGTGGATGGGTTAGTTAGAAGGAGTCTTTAATTTAAGCGAAAAATACAAAATAAAAAAAAATCAATAAGGTAATCACATTTTAGCCTGTACAGTAAAATTACACTAATAACGACAGGTGTGGCTTCCCTTATAACATGGATGTTGAAATTACAATGCAACAAAAATAATGATGCTATCACGCCTGCGGTCTAATAGGCGAGCTCTCGTCATTTAACTACGAGCGGTAATATCCCGTAAAGGTAACAGATGAGCAGAGCAGTACTCAGTGTCCAATTCCTGAAAATATTTGATGCAGACGGTTTCACAATGTTTTTAACAAGGTCTTAAATAGTGTTTGAAATTGTTGAATCTTAAGCTTTATACTTTTGACTTGTTCGTAGATGTCAATGATTTAATAATTCCGTTTGTGCAAGCGCTCCAAAGCATAGGAAGAGATGCAAGAACTTTTCATGCCCTCATGGATGATCCCATGAACATTCTTCGTCGGTATTTTGGAATGAGCTTCAACAGTTGGTTGAAAGATAAACTTAGTTTGCAACAGCTTAGCTATTTTAATGAACAGTCAAGTCGAACTAACCAGCTGATTTACGTTTCCGTCCCTCCGTCACGTAAGTCGCCTTGCTTGTTATGCCTCGCTAGCTTCACAGGCCCAGCCATTAGTGCAGTAAAACCACTCCATTTAGCTGTTCGTAATTGTAAGTGTGTGTGATGTAGATTAAGTATTAGCTAGGTTGGCTTTAAAAAAACTTTAATATGGGGATATACGCACATATTAAAAGGTTATGTCGCTTTTATTATTTCTTTAATACATTACTGGAATAACATGGGCCGTGCCGTACTTCTCAGTCTCTTGTGAAGGATAGTAGGAATAAACTTGTGTCTGAAGTTGAGAACTCTCTGGAGCGAGTCTCAGAATGGGGACGACTAAATTTAGTCCAGTTTAACCCTTCGAATACACAAATTTGCGCTTATAAAACAGCATAACTTAATTCCACCAAACTCATTCAACTATCGCACTATACGCCGAGGTCTGAAGTTTCATCCACACCGAATCGACTCCTGTCCTTCCTTCAACCACCGTGCGTTTCTCGCGGTCTTTTTTACGACGAACTGGTGTGGAATGAGCTTCCGACTGAGGTTTTCCCTTCGAGCTACGACATGGAGCGCTTCAAAAAGAGTGTGAAACGCTTCCTTCAAGGCAGGCAACGCATCTGTGATAGCCCTGGTGTCGCACGTGTCCATAGACGCCTGTGGCCACTTGCCATCAGGTGGCCCGTATGTCTGTTTGTCCGTCTATATTATATTTAAAAAAAAACTACAATCTACAACATGAATCTCCTTTAATATAAGAATAGTTTAGTTACTAACTACCTAACACAGATTTGTGGACAGTACGTAGTAAAAGAGCATAATCAATTAAACACTATAACTGTTTTATTTTCAAAAAAGGAATTACTTTAGTACCTATGCAATAAAGAGTATAATACTTTATCTATTGTATTATATTATTAACGTTGAATAAAATTTTGTTTTATTGATTACGACATACCTAGATAGAGTGCCATACACCAGGAAGATTGATGTGCCCTCAGATTACAGAGAAATAATGTACCTAGTGTGATTTTTTACATTTGAGTAAGCAGTAATGTAACAGTTTATGTGGGCTAGGCTACAGACCTAAGTGTTATGTGATATAAGCTGTTGCAAAAGGTAAAAATAAAATGAAAATCTCTACTTTAAGTATTTGAATTCAAGAAGTTTCCATCCTGTGATTATTGAAATTGAAGTGAATGACCTAGTTCTATTTGAACTAAAAATCTCATGCCGGAGAATCCCGCATTATGATCTAAAATATGCACCTATATAATATGGACTTAATATCAATCTACTGGCCGCAAGATTAATAGCACCAATAAATTGCAAATGGGTGAAGCAAGTATTCGCAACTAGCCTAAGTTTCAAGGCCCGAAGGCCTCTGAAAAGGGTTAGCCATCTAATCATAACAACCAGAGCTTGGGTATAAATCGTAGGCGGTCCCATCCATCCTAAAATGAAGCGTGATCGGCATTCAATAATCTTGATTACCTCTTGATTACTAAAACAATGGCGACGCTACTCTGCTTAGCATGCATGTGACTCTTGACTTGATTGAATAAGAAGTTGCGTACAAGCGAACGTTTCGACTAAACGTCTAAGTTGTGAGCATACTTTGATATTTTGTTTGCTGTTTGTTGTTTGCTCAATTCTACATAGAAACAAAGCGTAAGTAAATACGTTATAATTTATTCGCCCAAGGGATTCATTATTTTGCAACATAGGCAGAACCAGTCAGACGGTATCTCTTGAACATTCGATTTTTTTTAATTTTAGCTTTTCAATTTATTTCCTTAATTTCTTTTTTTGGGGTCTTGGGGTTTTCAATTTATTTCTTTAATTTCTTTTTTGGGGTCTTGGGGTTTCCAATTTATTTCCTTAATTTCTTTTTTTGGGGTCTTTGGGTTTTCACATTACTGACTGTGACTGACTTAGAACGAGACTCCTACTAACAAGTATTAACTGGACTGTTATTACACCAACTTACAGGACTAACTATCACTAACAGTCCCCAGTCCTCATACCTACTAACGAACTGACCAACTAATGCTCTAATTAACTCTCTCAACTAATTGGACTAACCATCCCAGTCCCTAATTGAGTCTTGATCAAAGTCAGTCACAGTTTGTCATGGGCGGCAGCGGATGGGTGGTGTTGCAAGCTCGTTTGCTATCTTGTATCCATAAAAAATAATTACTGTTTTTTGGTGTAAATGAGTGTTTGAATAACAACATTGAATAAAAATATACAAAGAAGGAAAAACTAAATGTTCATGAATTATACCTTTAGATTCATATAATAACATCACAAAAAATGTTTCCCTTTGCTCTGTTGATCAACATTTTTACTCTCCTTATTACATTTTCTATATGGGATATAATTTTAATTTGCCGTAGTACTGTCAGCTACGGCTGTATCGCCCAGGGCGGTTCTCTCGGTAATACATATTTAGAATTCTCCCTGCTTTGTTGTCCGTTTCTATTACAAAATAAAACGGTAATGTTACTTTGTAAAACCATCTCAGTCATAATAAATTAAACTGAAAAATGATATAAAATTAACTGAAATTATTTAATGGCACATTAAAAATGTCAGTACATTTATATGAATTGCTGTAGATTAAACATGCATATATAATATGTGTATGTATGTATAGCAATGTATGGAATACGTACCTTATTAATATACGATACATAATAATATTGTAAATACACAACCCTACCTATAATTTCACCTACTCGTATGTTCAACATTATACGTTAGATAGGCATTCATTATTGTTTAAGTACTAAATTGGGTGCATTACATACTTAGAGGTAGGCGCTTTGGAGAAAAACATGAGTGACATTATTTTATGTAATTAATATTTGCTTTTATTTAATTCAACATTAATTTTACCTTTTTGGATAGGTATCCTTGACGTGAGAAAATTACCGTGATCATCGCTGTATGGGGACAACAAACCAACCACTCTTTATCAAATCATGACATGACTCACTTCTTAAAATACGAGTACATACTCGAAGAATTCTAATGTGTTTTCAGTGAATCTGTCATGACTTTGAGACCATTGATAAAATATTTGTTTTATTCTTATTATCTCGATCTTTTTTGTAGTTTACAGTATTAATTATGGTTAGTGTATATCTATTTTTGTACAGATATATCTCACGTTAATTAATTTTCATAAAACCTCATCGCCATTGAAAAGTTTTAATCACCGCGATAAAGCCAATACTCACGAAAACAAGATAAATGCGAGTTGAAATGAGTTCCTGGCACATTAACTACAAATTAAAGAATAATGTGCTAGAAAGTGTCCTGACTTATTAATGGCAGCGATGCTTAAACAAATTTACTCTTGAAATAATAACAATGATAGATAGCAGCCCATATCTACAGGGAGAGATAAATGGGCCGAAATATGTATTAATTCTCTTCTAATGGTTTATGAAAGGTTATTGACCTTTTACTAACTTTTAATACTTTTGTAAGTATGTACTTAAGTGAACTAGAAGTTTGAATGTTTATTGATTGTAGTTTGTTGAATTAGCAAATTTGTAAAGAAATATAAAAACAACTACCTAATATGAAATTAGCTAAACGCATCAAACTATCTATAGATAGTTGGTAATTAATTTTTGCGAGATTATTTGTTGAAATTCAAGAAGAATAAATATCTAAATTAATAATAACCTAATATTAAGAATTCTCATTTAACATCGAAATTCAATTCGCAAAGGTCAGCCTTTTGGAAGGCGAATTGCTTTTCGTTGTTCAACTGTTAAGTTAGGTTTAATTATTAATTTTCTCAGAAGTGATGAGATCCCTGGCACACCTTTGCAACGTTTTTATAAATATTGAGAGTTACACAACTACAGGAGAAACGAGACAGTGTAGTTAATTATATCATGTATTACTTTGCGAAAACCTTTTCTTAGAAAGCATGCACATCTAACAATGGAAATACCATAATCATACGCTCCACCACATGTTATTCGCCCCAAACGGAGCATCATCAAGGTAAGTTGACTCTGCGACGGTTAGTGGCAAAACTAAAGTTCCTATGTAGCTGGCAGTGGAATGCATGAAAGAATCGCTTTGTTTGCGGGTTGTAGAACTAACTTTATCTATCTAGAAGATTGATGAATGTGGCAGAAGTGAAAGAAAGGTCGTAGCAAGTGGAAGAAAAGAATAAGAATAAGATTTTTTTATTGAATAAACATTAGGTACAGTGCTTTTATAACTAGTGATCGGTACACACTTTTAAGCCACTTTTATCACTCTTCTATATCTATGGTAGTTTTTAAAATGTATATTAAATATATTAGGTATTGGTTGCGTGTTAAAAGGTTGTCCTTTTCATCTTAGCTCAGTCATTTAATCAATTTTAATAATGATTGCTTGCAATGTCTTATACTCGTAGTTATGTCTTATATTGTCTTATAGTTTATAGTTATTAGTTTATAAATGCCCAGTTTGCTATTTGCGTGGTTGAATAGGAAATAGGTGATTTTGTGATTGTGCTTCTGTATTGTGTCTGTTCGAGACAAGATTGTCTATGCCTACCCCGTTAGGAACAAGTCGTGAATATATATCTATGTATTTAATTAAGCCAAGCAGTTGTCATTATGACATGCTTGTGAACGTCATTTTTAAAACGTCTTATTTTCTACGAGTATGCTCGAGATTTGTTTTAACGATTGTATTTTAACTTCAATAACTGATATAGGTACTTAGGTAAGTAGCTTAAATAACAACATCGTTTAAAAAAAAACGTATTAATTTTTTTAACTTACGATAACCAAAGTAAAATGTAGATTTTTTTCAAATTATTGCGTCGTCATCGGTCCTTGATAAGTGCGCAAAGTTTCAAATTAATCCGTCCTTTTGATAGGAGTGAAAATCACGTTCAAAGTTCAAAGTTTTAAAATACATTAAAATACATACCAAGCAATTGTAAGCGTGTTACAAATCTAGACATTTGGTCGGTTTACTTGCACTTAACGGCTTCAATTAAACCCGTAATGGTAAATCAATAGAAAAGATGAACATTAAAATGTATAGCCCGTTTGGCTAATCTCCATTCGATTCGCGCAAATTACTTTGGAAGCAGAAAAGGGTTCCAATCGGTATTGTAACGGGCGCCCCACTGACACAATTAGCTATTTATGGACTAATAACATCAAGATTGTTGGTGAACCTCACAGAAAATGAGATCATGTATAGGTACTGCAAGAAACATAGATATAAGAAGTTGTAAAAAAGCAGATCTGAAGCCTCAAAAAGGTTACAAATTGGAAAACCAGCACGTCATGTTATTTTGTTCTAAATCTAAAGAACAAAATCATCGGCAAGAACCGCGAATTTTTCAGACTGTCTGAAAAATTCGCGGTTGAATTCTTGAAAATTTTCCTTTGCTGCCTACTAAATTTAAATAGTTGTAGGTACGTTTGTTTCAGTTCCGATGATTACTTATTAAATTAATTGTATAATGATTTTGATCTGATTGACTCCAGATGACGGAACTAATCAACGGTCTGTCTTGGATAAATACCTACCACGGTGATTCCTTCCTACGTCTCTGATTTTAACAGTTTATAAAGTTGGATAGTACGTATCCAAATTAAGACCAGAAAAGGACGTTCATTTCAATGTTTTCACGTGCTCGGGAACACTGAAAGCGGACTGCGGGAGATCGTCACCAATCCCGCTGATGCAGTCGGAATTTCAATTTTTACGTTGAAAAATTCCACTCTTGCGACTTGCAACCTTACATCGGAAACGGAAATGAGAAGCATTGACCTTTGGTACCTACTAGCAAAGAATTTAAGTCTCAAAGTAAGTGGATACCTTATGTTTAGTTACAGAATAAAATAAGTCTGGGTAGACTTGGAATCGGTAAAATCGGTGAATTAGTAACATGAAATTTTATTTCTATATATTGTTTTTATTATCAACTACAACCCTTTCTTTGTCCCACTGTTGGGCATGGCATCCCAATCCTGTCAGAATCGGAAGGATTAGGCCTTAGTCCACCACGCTGGCCAAGACTTCACATGACTTCGAGAATATTATGAAGTACTCTTAGGCATGCAGGTTTCCTCACGATGTGTCCGTTACACCGTTAAATCAATTGACATTTAATATTTTAAATCGCCTTAACATAGAAAAGTCATTGGTGCGCGCAGATTGGGTTTGAACCCGGACCGCCTGTCGGGCTGTCACGTCTTAATATTTTTTTATTAGATTTCACAATCATCATAGCTTTATACATTTTAAATCGAAAACGAACAATCTAATATATAAAATTCTCGTGTCACAGTTTTAGTTACCATACTCCTCCGAAACGGCTTGATCGATTCTCATGAAATTTTGTGTGCATAATCAATATAGTGGCTGAAATTGTATTATTGAGTATTTGAGTGGTTTATCGATTTTTTTGTTAGTATAATTTTACAGAGTAATTAATTAGCATAACTTAAATAAATAATTTCTTGTACACACATTATTTAAAATATTTTGTCCCCTTTAGCTAGGGACAGTGTTAAATATTCAATTAAAAATAGTAGCTTAATAATGAATATATCGTTCAGTCATTAAAATCCTTTGTTTTACCATCCCCGCCAGCATTGAGAGATTTCGACCGTATTAATATTAATGAACGCCTCAAATAGCAACACTAATTTGATACAAGGCTTCCAAGAACGAGAAATCCTCTTGAATTATGAAAATCAACGCAATTAACCATTACAACGAGAACGTTGGTACCCGTATCTCGCTTCTCTCTCAATTTCCAATTTTTATACGCAACGGTCTCAATATTACAAAGCAGAAGATTTACGCGATTCTTCACTATAATTTCGGGAATATCATACTTAAAAAAGTGATTTCTATTTCAAACATATACAGCTGCAGGTTTTATGGCCGTTTCGCTACAGTTTTACAGCTAGTGATATAATAGCTTAAAAGGTAAGTACTTAATTGCTAATTTGTGCATGTTTGGGGTACGATATACGTTCACTTCTCGACTGTAAGAGGCTGTAATAATAACCCCCATGACCTATGACCATGGATCATAGAGACAAGCCATGAGAAACGGCCATATTTGTGTCATAATATTGTGTTTTTTTGAGAAGGAGGGTACATATTTTAACGTTTCAGTAAAGATCTACGAGTAAATCTACGGTGAAACGGTTTCTAACGTAACCTTTGCATCAGATAAAATATTATGCAAATAGCAGGCGATATTGGTACGGTTTGGGTATGATAGTCATGCTAGCATGTCAATACTTGATTCCAAACGTTTCAAACATCCGAATGCGAGCTTACGTACGAATATTCAACGCAAGCAAATATTAATGCAGTCTTCACCCAAGTGTAAATGTTGGTCTATCGTCTCAATTTTATTTAACATTTTACTGGATTTTCAAAGCATTTTTGTAGGTAATGTCAAGTACAATATATAAAACATAGTGTAGAATGATATGTTTTATTGTATTTTTCATGTATGTTGTATACTACAAGGACCTCCTTGGTAAGCTGCACTTCTGAATATGTCGCCATACTCAGAAATGCAGCATAGAATACTTTGTTATACATTGCATACATAGGTAGCTGTAACCCATATCCACATCCCACTGCTAGGCATGGGTCTCCCCCACAGATATATCTGCGGGAGGTCTAGAGCATACTCCGCCACGCTGCTCCAATACGGATTGGTGGAGGGGTAATAGCCAACCCAGTGTCGAATGTTCTCAAGCCACCTGAAGGTCTTCAGGAAGGTTTTCACCATTGAAAACAACCGGGTCCGAAAGCTTAACGTGCCCTTCGAAGTGCGGGAGTGCCCATGAAATTTTGCCACTAGCGGTCACCTATCCTCATGACGACCACGCCCGTCGTTGCTTAACTCTGTCGATCACATTGAATCGACACGGGCCATTGGGTTATCTATAGACGCTATATAACCATGACCTAAATGGGTAATTTAACTAAATGTAGCCCAGTTGTACGCAGTTATATAGCACTATGATTGTGTTATGTGGCATCATAATATTATTATGATTAGTATAAGCTTCAGTAGCTATTTTAACTAACCATAATGCTAATAAAATAATAGAATTACCAACTTCGTGTGACACTATAACAATCTGTCAATTATGGTCAGATACTTCAGTCTATCCCAAATAAAATCATTGCTTCTGTGTGTCAACACAGAATACATAATAGTACAAGTGTCAATTGCAAAATACACTGAAAATAAGTTTTGCAACAAGAAAACCCCGTACTCACCAACCCATCGTTCCTTATCGAGCCACGTCAGGTTGTCGGCCTGAGTGTCGTAGTAGCCGAGCTTCACGTAATGGTTGTCCACCATCTGTTCTATCTGAGTCAGCGCTATTCTGTCTCCCTGGGAGGAGAACGCAACCAATCCCTAGAAGGAATAAAACATATTATTTGCGATCGATTCAAGCTTATTTAATTAATATTTATCTTAACATTTTATACTGATTTATATAAATATCAGTATAAAATGTGCTTATTATTCTGGTTATTAGTCATTTATGATATTTCAATACTCACTTAGTATAAGCTGTGTTAAAATTTACTTTTGAAATTGCCTTTTCTAAAAATATCTCTGCATATTTATAATATGGAAATTTAGTTTAGTAGGTATAAGATGAACATTTTTTTAATAACGCACGTTTACTTAATGAGAAAATTCCAACAATTTTGTACAATGTGAATTAAACACTGGGATAGTGCTGGTTGGAGAATCTACTTTTTAAACCAACAGTCAACAAAAATCTCGTCCACTTACTAAGTAATAATGTGAAGCTGGCAGTTCTAACAATCTTAATGAAGCCATAAAATGTATTATTTTCATGTATATGAGCAAGAAGGGTCATAATTATATTTTGTCTCGAAATTCAACCTGCAAAGTCATTAAGGTAACGAGCAAAGTCTAAAATTTCATAAATTTATGTTGAAAAGCGTTATTTTTACGAATAATGGAATAATGAAACTGACCACCAAAATTTCTTTTACTTACAGATACTCCCAGAAATGACGTGGAATTTATTGCTTCGTATATGTCATCAGCAATTTTTTTGTTTGTGTACGTGAAGTTTTTCAGGCTTAGTCCACTTTTTTCCAGCTTTTCCATCGTTTTATTGAAAGCTGAAATTACAAATGGGGTATATATTTTGTTCAGAGTTTCAAAGCAACATTTTTACTACGTAATTTATTTACCAATGAAACCAATTTCGTAGTCACTCCAAAATGCTTTCTTTATTTTGACAAAACAAATAATCCACTTATTGGCATGACGCCCAATAGGTCCGGCTAGTGAGATTTCGTTTTAAGAAAAGTTTCTGAAAACTATTTCAGTAAATAATAGTAATTGTATAATTGTAATTATATTATTAATGGAGACCCGTGCCCAGCAGTGGGACGTTTATGGGTCGGAGCGAGCGATATAATTTTAATTCAGTCCCTTTATTGACATTCAGGAGTAACAGCATGGTACAATAATACCCAATTAGGAAAGAGACGAGACGTTAATCTTATTTCAGTATAAGAATCGATTCAATGTGACGGGCGCGGTCGGTTTTTGGATGGGTGATCGCTAGTGGCAAAATTTCATTTGCGCTACCATTATTCGGAGGGGAAGCCGTCGACCCGGTTGTTTTCAATGGTTAAAACAATGGTTAAGCATTGTGAAAACCTTCGGGTGGCTTCAGAACATTCAACACTGGGTTGGCCACTAACCCCTCCATCAATCCGCATTCGAGCAGCGTGGCGGAGTATGCTCTAGACATCCCACAGATTTGCCTAGCAGTGCGACGTCTATGGCTTGCAGCCTATTGCACACTTGCCATTGCACATAAATCGATATTAATAAATTAATTACTGATTCGAGTAATTTAATAACTATTGAATTAATTTTGCAGCACGAAAAGTTACAATGCAACTTTGTTATTAAAAGTAATTAAATAATAATGTGATTAAAAAATTTGTAGAAACACATTTCTGTTAAAAAAGTTTGACAAAGAAGTTGAATTATATTTTGACGCAGTTGTAGGAAATAGTGTGGGTACATGTTGACACAGTTGACATGTTGGTACAGAATGTTAAAATACTAATTTATTTAAAAAAAGTGTTTGTTACCCGAATTACCCGACTGTTATAGTACGTTTATATCTAAATGTTACCGTAAGTTTTCGCCGCGTAACTTCTTTTATCAGACTGACGTTTAACGAAACGAAAACAAAGGAACAACAAAAAGGGGAAATTCCCTTTGATAACCGCGAAAAAATAAACAATTTGAATGACAACAAATCGCTACCTTCTCTGAGGAAGACGGGACATTCATGAGAATTGTTTTGCGTGACGCGGTAACAAATTTCTAAACAACGCTTTACCGGGTTTTTCTTTTGATGTGAAAGATAAAATCAAGTGCAATTTTTCAGAACGCCATTCAATTATTTTGACATGAATGGAACACTTGTCAATAATTATGATTGAATGATTTAAATATAAGTAGTTATAAGATTAAAACAAAGTTTTGATTTTAATGTTGGTTGGTACAAATGGCAAACTTAAAATCTCTACCATCTAGGTAACCAATAGCTTAGATTCTGACGAAAATCTTTATAATTTTGTTTTATATTCTATTTTACATAGAGCGCTTCAAAAAGAATGTGAAACTCTTCCTTCAAGGCAGGACACGTACCTGTGGTACCCCTGGTCTCGCACGTGTCCATAGACGACGGTGACCACTTACCATCAGGTTGTATGTATACCTACGGTATGTCTGTTTGTCCCGTCTATATTATAAAAATAAAACTACACATAAATAAATTAATTGTTTTTGTAACGGAGCGCTATTTATTTGTATTAACATTGTTTAAAAATTGTTTGTTTGTTTGTTTTGATTTTGATTGTTTTGAAATACAAGAGTCGTATGAGCACACGATTTAAATTTTTTGTACACAATAAATTGAGCAAAAGGTTTGACACAAGACGTAATATTTTATGAAACAACCTTCACTCGGAACGGCACTTCAGTGAAATTGTTTTGCATGACGATGTAGTTCTTTTTTTGAAGGTTGAAGGCATTTATTTGAGGGTCCAAGTAAGTATATAATACAGATTTCTTGTTTATTACGAAATACGGGTAAAACGGTAAAACTTCGAGAGGCGTTAACTGGGTTATTGAAATTTTTTAAAAATCAGGCAAGGGCGTATCGAGATAGCCTAGTCTAGAGCCTATCGAACTCGTCTCTAGTCACAACGCTCTAGCTAGACTAAACTCATAAGGCGATTTTGATGATTCTTACGTCAATCGATTCGTTTTAACCTTGTTAAAATGTTATTATTGCAATCGGTATAATTTATTTGGAAGTCTCTAAGCTCTTGACAGCTTCTTACCTAGTGCGACCGCCCATACCGCGTCGTAGGCGAGAGGGGCCTCTTGGTACCCTTCAGGATACCTTTCGCGCTCGATGTCGTAGCCAGCTTCCCGCAGAGCTTCGTTCAGTCGAGATCTAGACAAAATTAATATCCTTAAATTTCAAGTCATGCCGGAGGCTATGTAAAACAATCAATGAAAAGGCTCATTAAAGTGAAAAGTTACTGTAAACTGTTGAATGTAAAGGTGCAGTAAGTGTAAAAATACAACGAGTTATTTGAAAACAGAAGTGCGCATAGTATAAGTACGAGCTTTTGAACTTTGTTTGCTTTTCGCAGGCAACTCGAATAAAAAAATGCGCAGTAAAATGTTATATTTTCATTAAAATCCATTATTGAAGAATGTTAACATTGGACAAACATTTCATAATGAAAGATGATCTTCCAGCCATATTCACTCGTCTAACACAATACCAGTTACACTTAACACGTTTCAAGCTATTCTATTCGAAATATTTGTCGGCAAAAAAGAGTTTATTGTTGTTCCAGCGATGAGGATTTGTTCCAGTTCGTTGAACGTGAACGTTTACCGCCTGTATCTGAAAATGTATTGTCAGGAAGGGCAAATGGGATAAATGGTGTTTAAAGTAATGAGACGTTATCTTTAATGTTTAGAGACTTTTTTATATAACTTTACTAAATATACCTATGTTAGGCACTCGGTTCGGAAATACAACCGCTTTAATATTTGATGAGTTAGCTCGTGAATTTTAGTCTAATGGCTGTTAATGTTTGCTCACTAATATTTTAGCGATTCAATATAGGTTTTTGGAGTACGTATGAGTAGTTAGTTATGGTTTGGATAGGTACATTCAAATACTATTGCTGACAGATTGTATTACTCAGTATATTTCAATATACTTATATCTGCCTAATCAAAACTTTTTATATCAATAAAAATACCAATATCATATCTATAAAAGACCTTGCTTTCAAGGTAACATCAGACCACTACACTTTATAAATATAGCATTAAGCTATGAATGTAACGCAGTTTTCTATTGTTTTGCATGATGATGTGTGCCAAAATTACGCGCAGTAGCAAATTTACATTAAAAACAGATTTATACTTTACCTGAAGTCCTCAGAAGTCATACCGGAGATTGTGGTTTGGTTTGAGTTCTGATTCCACATGAGAGCTTCCGTTGTCAAATGGCCTTCGGCTGCTTCGCGCATCTGCTCTGCTGTGCATTCGATTCCTTCTCGTTCAAGATTCGTTTCAAACCAGTTGTCTTCGTACCAACCTGGTCAATAAACAAAATATTTTATAATGTAGAATGTAATGGTGATTTTGTGAAGGTTTTCATTGTTTTTTCGCGCCAAAAATAAAAAACCTGCTTAGAAAGACTCATTTTGGCAATTGTTGATTTTAGTTCCAGTTGAAGATTATGTCTGTACCTAATCTTCAAGGTGGCCATTCGACAAGGTGGACGGACGACTTGAAGAAGGCAACGGAAAACCGCTGGATTCAGAAGGAACAAGACCGCGGAGTGGCGTCGTATATTTGGTAGATAAAAATTTAACCAATTTCATCAAACGGAAACAAATGCCATTTAATGAAAATTAAATGAATGTGAAGCTGTGTGATAATTTAAGCTATTCACTTGGCTAATTCGTCAGTTCTTTAGTTAAGCCGTTTTTTTTATTAATAGTATATAATATAGGTATATAAATGTATATATTATTAATTAATATTAGCCCAACAAGCAAGCACCGTTTCGAGAGATAACAAAATTATTTTTTTAGTTAGACAGTTTCCTTACTAGTCAGCCTAACATAAAGGAAAGTTACTCGTACGTATTATTCCAGCTATGTAGGTATTCCAGCTAGTTCATAACAGATGCAAGCGGATAAAATTTCGGATGGGACGCAGACGTGACTGCCGGGTTTTATAGCGAGGACGTGGGTATAACAGAGTTGCAGTAGCACCGCATAATGCACGTACTCGTAGATACCATTATTCCGTATTTCCAAAAGTAGATCGCCGTAACTGTGAAGCTGATTCCAACATCGCCACAGCAGATCATCGACCTATTACTAAGAACAGGTCGCCATACAAGAAGAGGTAGCCATACTCCACAATACTGGAGAAAAGCGGATTGGCAATTCTTACAAGACGTCGAGAATATTATTAAGATCTTTCAGAATTCATGAATTCTTTATAGCAGTCATCTGAAATACCGGGACTCATATATTATAAAAATGTTTTCTAGTTCCTTTTCACACTAAACATATAAAACAAATAGTCCTGACTGATCACTGATTGATTGGTCATATATCAACGGTCAGCATAATACGCTGGTCTTAGAAATGTAAAAATGTAGTCTGTAGATTCCCCTCATGATGTAGGTATCCAGTATGTAAGGATTTTGCTGAATTTCATTTCAATACTATGAATTGGGGGCTTTAAGCTTTGCTCGTTCCCTAATTGCCTAATGCCTAAAAGCTACGTTTTTGGTTTCACGAAGTAGGTCGGACTCTCGCATTCATTCGCAATACATAGTGAAGTATGGCAGTAGGCACCTCTATTAATTTGGTTCTCTATGCTTCTACCAAACTCAACGCGAACAAATCTCAAATGTGATAGATGTTTATGTAAATACTTACACGTATTAAGTGTTTGTACGCATTTATAAAACGCTCTTCACTCTTGACCCACCCTAGGGCGAATGGCGCGGGATGCAAATAACTCGGATGATGGAACCAAATAACTTGTCAAAAGCGTATAAAACCCCTTGCGGTACTCCGTCGTGTAATCTAATATGACTCCTTTCGGACCGCCAAATTACTACATACATTTTTCCTATATTTAGATCATTTTGTCCACTTAAGCCGCCTTTTACTCTTGTAACTAGAGATAACCGTAAGACGTATGTTAAGGATCGTTGCAAATGTGTCATCTAAAGTTCAAGAGAACAAAAGTTTTTATAAGAACTTAGTTAGAAAATGATTTAAAATCATCACTCAGAGATCATATACCACAATATCAGAGGTAAATGGAAAAATATATACCTTACTTCATTGTATTTTCTCTCTGTAAACCGAGATAGCGCGTGGCGTTCGAAACATTTATTGGTTTACCACACTTTTACTTACAAGTACAATTATGGTAAAGTTGCAGCAGTTAAATGTATGGCTCATAACTACGATAATGCTGACTGTATTATCAAAAAGATCACAGATTACTATATGTATGATTTTTTTGCTGGACGCATGCATTGTACCAATTTTGTATTCACTAACGTGATAGACAATTTATTAGATTATAGACTTTTTCAAATGGGATTCGCTCTAATGATGTAGAGACTTGTTATTAATATATTTTGATAATAATTCGGCAGATGCTTATATAATTTTTTCACAAGAATTAAGAACGATTTGAACGTTATTTGTTCTTTCAAGACAGTCGTCAACCTGTTTCTTTTTAAAAGAATTTAAGAGCATTAAGAGCCTTTTAAGGAGAACTTTAAATAGGACTGTAAGCATATCATAAAACAACCCTTTTCCTTTTATAATATTAAACTTAAGATTAAAATCAAGCTCCAGTAAATAATAAAGAACGAGTGAATAATTAAAAACATTGTTAATTAACACTTGAAACTTCCTAGAATTAGTTATCCTCTTTAGTTTTATACAACCAAGCAAAAGTGTATCGGATCTAATAAACAAACATAAACTATTGAAACTTTCCTGTTACATCGCGTAGCAATTTGCTTTCAGAATTGGAATCTGCATGTGTCAATGAGGAGTTAATAGCAACCAATTAGCTACTTACCACTCTCGGTTGAAGATAAGTGTTTTGGTATTCTGGCATTGCAACGTATGCTGTATCCGGCATAGTTATGGTGGTTATTCAACTATTTACACATTTTGAAATTATCGGATTAGGCATTTATAAATATGTATGTGAAATGTTGTTTTGGGCAAGTTTATAGAGCTTAATAAAGTTTTATGGCGGAAGAGAAAATATTCCCGGAGCCTTTATTAAGGCCAACGGGGCGTCGACAACCTGCCGAACTTGAGTTGACATGCCAAATCGTGGCAATACGCCAAATCGCCGTACTAAGTAAAACCAAGAGAAAAAGTATCAAGTTAATACCCTGTTCCCAGTGAGCATTAGACCATGCAGAGTACGTACTTACTTACGTACCAAACAGTGTATGTAAACAATAGTACCTCTGGCAAACCGAACATCTTATCACCAAAGGCAGCGAGGTAACATAAAGCAGTCTTTCAAGTAGTTGCGCCGTTAATTTAATTTACCACCAAACTTTGACAAGCATTACTGGTTATGGCCACTACTTGAGTTATTATTGTTCCTCTCTCTTTCACAAACATCAACAATATTCTAGACAAAGTGGTTCAACTTTAAGTTCTGGGGCAGTGTATTCTTGGAAAAGTGTTTACCGATACATCAGTTTTAAATGTATCAATCTTATGTACCTAACTACAACTTACGTTGTTTCGTTGATTTTTAAATTCTGTTTATGGGTGAGTTAAATATGCAGAAAAAAGGAAATGAGAGTAAAAATACGAATAGAAATAAAAAATTAAGTATATATATTTCATCATTTTAAATTTGTGGGAAAACGTGATTACAATTACAGGTAATGTAACCTTCGCAATACATAACACAAACATACACGTTGTTGACATCACGCTTTTTTTTTACCAGCCATGTTTATGTCCCATGTGGTGTTGCCATCTTACGACTAATATCACTTTAAATTAATTTCAGTTTTTTTTTTCAGTCATATCTGTGGAAGATTTAGGTAGAAATAATTGCTTTTTTAAATAGTTCAAAGTTGCACATTTTAACCACGGCTGCAATTTTATGCATGCGTTCTGATTTAATTGAATGAGATAAAAAGCACAGAAAAAATCTATTCACATCCAACCTCTTGAGAACCCTACACTATCTGAAAGTAGGTACGAGTATATGATCTGAAAATGGCACACCAAATCCAAACAAATTTGTGCAGCTTATATTTAGTTTAACACTGAATAGTATGAAGGAACATATTATGTCCCTCTTTTTTACTTGATAAATCAATGATTGCAGGAGGCAAGAAGTTCACCGGGTCATCTATTTAGTTCCTAATAAATAAATTACAGGCATATTATATACCTAATACTTGGCATTTAGCCAAGTGAGGCATTTTATTACACAATCCAAAACATGTTTAATAAATCTATGCTTATTTTCTTCTAAAATATGGCTTACTACTTTTCACTATCTACATTCCTTTAAAGAAGTTGGCCAACTGAGCCAACCGCAATTTATTTTATGTTATCTCACACTGAGAAAGTTGGTGAGGTTGTTTACTGTTTAAGGAAGTGTGTGCATATCCTTAAATTATGATACCGTTCATATTTACACGATTATGGGCTTTGTAGCTTCGAAAAGTGGCGATACATAAATTGATGAGGTAACAACTTTACCCAAATTCAAGCATTTAACGTGCAAACGTATGTAGTTTAATACTAAACATAGACACAGAGTTGAGAAAACAATATGTACCCGCATAATAAAACACTTACAAGTGGAGTATCTATGTCACTATGTAAAATTATAGGTAAGGTAGACAAAAAAGAAAAACAAGTTACGTAAATATTACAACTAATACAAATTTAAACATTTGGCTTGTCCATGGGAACGGCTGCACATATCTTTAACTTCTTGTTGAACTAGATAAAAACTGCTGCGCCATGTACGTATAGAATGTGACATAGTACCTACGTTATATGAGATTACATGGGACGCATACGGAGTGGGAATGTTAAAGGAATTATTTTGCCCGCGGTCGGAAGTGGGATAACACTTAAGGGCTGATTTTCAATCGTCAGATAAAACGTCTGATAACTACCAAACGAATAAAGTTATTCGACTGTTTATATAACTGATAATGGGCTATCTATTTTTCAATTTCATTTAACTAACGAACACTATCCGACGGATTATTTAACTGTTAGCAACGCTCACTTATGGGACTTGATATAAACATATTGCATTTACGTTAACGTGCATTTACAACTGTCAAAAATATCCATAACAACGTACAAACGTAAAATTTAGAAATATCAATATGTGCACAGTTTATCATCGAATGTAACTAGGTTAGGTTAAATAGTATCACTTGAATAACATTTTAACTGTCTTTTTAGGGGCAGATAAGTTTATTCCACTAGTAAATTTATTCTTCGAATAAATACTGTCTGACACTTTATCTGAGGTTTCAAAAATCGGCTCTTAGTAGATATAATTTGTAACATTATGTGCTAATCGGCTATAAGATAAATTCATCATTATTTCCGTACGAAATTACGTACTTACATACTAATGTTATGATTACAATATTTACTACTAAGACTGAATAAATAATTCCTACGGTGAACTAAAATACATAAAATATGATCGATAATAATAACGTTCCGTCACTCGTAAAGATATTATTTGTGCGGTGCTGTGATATTACTGACTCAGGTTCTACTACTAACAGCAAATTCAAATTAATAATCGGATAATTTTTAAAACTCACCTTGCTCAATATGCTTATCTTTAAAAATATTTAATTTTAGAAGCCTTTACTCACAGAAATCGCTTTAGATTTTTTCTATAGTAATTTATCTCGTCACCGCGCACCTCTCCAACTCAAGCGGACAGAAATAATAATAAAAATAAGTACCTACAAGCGGCGAGGGTGTAATTTTTCCTGCCGTTAGTATCTCGGAACAAATTCCATTTTCCTCATTTCGTACTCGTATTAGAAAACACTATCCATATCGCCAATCGATTACACAATTTCCTATGCTCTATTTTTCAACGCTTAACAATTGAAGAGTTTGTCTCCAGACTAAATAACTCTAGTTCACGCTTAACATAAAATGCATTGTCATTGGAATTGAACGGACGTAGTAATGTGTAAAATTTCAGTTCGGCAAAATAAGAGGAAGTGGTCTAATTCATTTGTCGGTCAATACGCACTTGGTGGTCCAATTCAGCTTGCAATATTTAACCCCAATTAAATAGCATTGCGAGATATAAAATATCTCGTATACCTACATACATTTTAAATATAAAAATATAATATTTAAAATGTATTTACCTATACGAGATATAAAACTAATTGCAAGTTGAATTGACTGTGTTTTGTATAGATTGTTCTATGGTCAAAAATATATGTACCTATTGGTTTAAATTTTGCTGTCACAGTCCGGTAGCTGGCAAAGCTCCAATGGGATTACAGAATATTTTGAAAAATCGTACACGCCTGATTCTCTCCATGTTCTCAATTCATGTGAAAACTAACCTAATGTGAAGTAAGGTTTTTAGGTTTAGTAGAGTGTATTGAAAGAGAGCATGCAAAGAAAAAAAAAAAAACATAGCAGAGCTTCAAAGTCTTGTAACTCCCGTCAATTGTACGTGATCGATCGAGTTGGGCACCGTGTGGCTCAGTAGGATGGGTGACTGCTAGTGGCCAAATCTCATGGAGGCTTCCGTGGTTCGGAGAGTATGTTAACCTATGAATCTAGATTGTTTTCAAATGTAAAACAATAAAAAAGTCAATGACCTTGTAGAAGACCTTCATGTCCTCAAGTCACCTACATTCGACACTGGGATGGCAAATATTTCCTTCACCAATCCGTAATGGATCAGCGTGGTCGAATCTAGACCACCCTTAACTATGGCTCTACTTTAGACCTCTGTCAGTTGTTGAATAGTGGAAACCCGTCCCTAACAGTTGGACGCCTTTGAAATTAAGCCTAGTTTACCTTACTATGGACAATGTGCATGAAATACAATTATTTTTTGGACTAAGCTTATACGAAGGAAATTATTTCCCTAACAACTCAGAAGCCATAAAGCCATAAAAATGTACGTCAAAGATGAAAGGACGCGGCCTTTGTATACCTATTATTATTCATTTGATTAATCGCTGCGTGATTAGTGAAACGTAAAAAATACCTTCGGAAAAATGATTGCTAGTGCTCTGTGAAACAGAAAGAAAGAGAAGTAAAATTTTTACTGATTTCTAAGGTTACACCGTGGTTACATCGTTACTCGTTTTTAACCGACGCGACGGCGCGACGCAACAAAGGGTACCTATTCTGTTTATCAGTCTATGTATGTATGTATGATTGTTCGATGGCGGTCTAGAAACCAAAAATTTTCAACGCCACAATCAAAAAACAAATGACATTGTAACTGACCAGTTCCGGAAACTTTGTGCTCAGTATGCCCCGCGAACTTCAACGGGTATAGTTTTTCCGGTTATTGCTTTGAAGAATAATGAAATAAAAAATCTTACAAACTTCTCTCGTATCTCATCGGTGTGTACTTATTTGTCAGGATAAAAACTATCCCATAACTATCTCAGAGTTTTAATGCATGAGTATCATCGCAGTTCGTGAGTTCGCCCGGGGCAGTACCACCGCCCGCCACGGTACCTAGTACCATTTCTGCCGTGTAATAATTGTTTTTAAAGCAATTGTGGTCCGGTTGGAAAGGTGTGGATTCCGGTTACACTTCTTTAGAGGCGACCATCTTAGTCCTCAAGGGTAGCAACACATCTGTGACTGACTTAGAACGAGACTCCTACTAACAAGTACTAACTGGACTATTACTAACACCAACTAACAGGACTAACTATTACTAACAGTCCCCAGTCCTCATACCTACTAACGAACTGACCAACTAATGTTCTAATTAACTTTCTCAACTAATTGGACTAACCGTCCCAGTCCCTAATTGAGTCTTGTTCAAAGTCAGTCACAGTTGTCATGGGCGGCAGCGGATGGGTGGTGCTGCAAGCTCGTTTGCTATCCTGTATCCATAAAAAAAAAAAAAAAATCGGATGACCGTTATTGCAGTGCATAAATTACGAACAAACAAAAGTTGATTTAAATCGTAACGTATGTGAATATATTTTTTCAATATTTTTGCATGGAATCAGTTCAGACTGTCGTCCCGTACTCTAGCCTAGATTCAGGCGTGTCGACTCGCAGCTTGAATAGACGTCGTTTAGTCCTATTGTATCATTCATCTGTACCGAAGAATGTTTGCCGATTATGCGACTTCCGACATGTATATAAAATTTCTTTGGAGAACTTTCCCCGCAGCTACATCACAGGTAGGTATGCTTTGTATTGCGTTGGGTAAGCTAGAAGTATTCCATCAAATAGTTGTCAACTCATTCGTCTGTGACTTTCGAACTAAAACGCGTGGGCACACAAAACTACAAACAAACTATATAAACTATATCTAACAAAATACGCGTAAGCACATAAGCAAAGATGTGAGATAGAGGTATAAACAATTGACGTTTAGTTATCTTTGCCTACCCCCTTTAGATATCAAAAAAAGCGGTACAAAAGCGTACGAAAGCCTATTTTCGTAAAAGTAACAAAAGGCTACTTTGATAACATTACGCCACCAAAATAATTTTAATGAATTTGATCTGAGAGACAATCTCCATACCTAACGACCCCACAAATGTTCCCGCTCCCAATTCCGGTTCATGAATATACATATCCCATTTTATGGCGCCCGCTTCCAGGGTAACGATTACGAAGATAATGATAAAACATCAAATCGATACATTGAAGGCTTGTAGTTACCTGATCTGCATGCAATAATGTATTGTTTCCTTAGCGTTGGATTTTATACCTAGATGATTTTCATGCATGATAGATTTTTTAAATATAGTTATCAATTATTGCTGAATGCACTACCATTAACACTATGAACTAATCGATATTAACATAAGCGATCAGCGATATATCGCCCGCGATAAATCGATAGACTTTAAAGTATAAAGTACTTTAAAGTCTATCGATTTATTGAAATAAGTGATTTTCCAGCCCAGACTACTATTTGCTAATATAAACAAAATATTAATATAACATCACGCCTGTATATTTAGGCAGAGGTGCGTATACACCTAGTATAGAGTAATAAATCTATGGTATACACTCACTTTCACCAGTTATGTTAAGGTCCCATGTGATAGGGGTGAAACCATTGCCAAATACCGGGCCGACTCCGAGCTGCTACCGGGCATTTCAAGTTAGAAAAACCCAATAGTTGTTTCCCGACTAGGGGATGTAACCCAGGACCTCTAGCTTAGCAGTCGCGGTTACGAACACAAGACAGTTAATACAAAGAAATCGTAACGGGAGCAACCATTTGAGGGAGCAACCAACTGCAACCTTGATACCACCTTTGAATGAAAAGCGATAGAAAATTTAGGAATTTTGACAACTGAAAAAAAAAGGTAACGATCAAAAAGGATTTTTTAAAACACACAGGTTC
This sequence comes from Carterocephalus palaemon, assembly GCA_944567765.1. Classification (NCBI taxonomy): domain Eukaryota; kingdom Metazoa; phylum Arthropoda; class Insecta; order Lepidoptera; family Hesperiidae; genus Carterocephalus; species Carterocephalus palaemon. Next base: position 9,566,310 of record OX155641.1, on the reverse strand, counting down.
GAATGAGTGCGTCATTTTATTCTAGGTTTATGCCAGTGCGACGAATTTAAACTTTGTTTAGCAAATTAAATAGGTCACGACTGCCACTTCCCCGGGTCACTTAGCGAGTCGCTCAGAAAGCTGTCAGTCACACTTTCTATTGTTTATTTTTATTCAGCGTAAAGAAAACGTTTATGATAAATGGAAATCTGAATAATTTTGTGAGTAAGGGCAGTAACAGATTAAGAATTTACTTCGAAGCAAAATTTTGCTTTTGAATGAAATTACAATTGCTTAATGTGTAGTTAGTTTACATGAAAAAATGTATACCTACACTCGTAACAACTATTTTGAGTATTGGCGTGATTTAATATGACCTTTTTAGTATATTTACTTTATTGAAGTGAGAGTTTTAGTAGGTAGAAGTCCAGTAATACCAAAACATTTACTTCACCCAAATTACCATCTTATTTATTGATACATACCTATAATCTATCACGGTAATGATTATCTATCATTGCCAACCAATTTAAAGCTAGTCGACCAATTTATTCAATTAACTTTGTGTTGTTCTTAACAAACCTTGTGGTCCTAGTTTAGAATTTATGTTTCTCGACACTAATTAGACCAGTTCCCCTTTAAACCGCCTATTTTACAAGCTGGGACCGTCGTATTTGCGGCCAAAGGGAGAGAAACGAGTATTGCTGTCGCATTATTTCTTCCTAATCCCAACTTATTTCTCACAATATACAATGTTTTCCCATGCCCGGCTGAATTTAATGGATTCAGCTAAGACTTTTATGTTTTCGTTTCGATATTAAGGTATTAAGATATTATTTACCAGTGTATTCGCTACTTGTCTACACCAACCTATAATCTATGAGTAATTTCATTTGAATGTCCCCAAAATGACATCGACAAAAGGAGCAAAATATTAAAATAAAAACTAGTCACATCATAAAAAACGAGACTCTAACCTTTCACATTAATATGGTGGGATTTTATAAAGCATGATTCAACCACAAAGGCTTCAAAGTTTTAAATTTCCACTTTGTCCAGAGTTGTAAAAGTTTTTGACACCGACTGTACGAACGGTGGCTGGAGTATTTCCTCCTCATACCGGTAATTGTGTTATCGCTATGCAGCTATGGTGAGTTTTGATCCCACTCGTTTCGATTTTATGTTCTTTTTTTTCCACCAATTAGTCTTCAACAACCTTCGTTCCACTCGTAGGTCGATGTAATAACAATTTTCCACATTGATTTGATTACTACTGTCCATATCGAGTTCATGGCCGGTGGTAACGTAACAAATACAATTTCAGACTAAAAGTGTTAGTTTTTGCAATTTCCATTTATCTTTGCCAGTTTAATGTTTCGAAACATAACGATTTTTAGAAATGTTATTTTAGGAATGATACTCAATATGCTTAAAAGAGTTTTGTTATAACTTTTCAAATTGCGGAAACTCCAAATGCTGCTCTTTTATTATTTTCTTCAAATCCTTCAATGTTTCTGTATACTTTAAACTGAGAAACTCGATGAGCGGAAATTTCTATCTCGCTTGAGTATTTGGACCTGGGAACTCATTATTGCCTGGAAAATAATAGGCGAGGGTACGCTAGCATTTTATCTACCTATCTACATATAAATCATTCATTAATTTATAAGAAAGGATATTAACCCTTTAGTTAGTCATTTATTGTCTAACGTGATATAAGGAAATTCGACGAACATGATTATAACGTGGAACATTGAATTACATTGGCGAACTAACGGCCAGTTCGGTGGACAATTTCCTTTAGAAACTAGCCTTCTATAGATTAAAGTGAAGTAGTGTACACTTACCAATAAAAAACCAAACGTAGGATTTTCCGTACAGCTTGTGTTTGTAGACCTCGCATAGAACGCGCCTAGCCGCCACTACGTAGAAGAGTCCTACGATGACTCGCGCGTCCTGTCTCCGCAGATTTCTGACTGCGTCAGCAGGGTCCGACAGAAACGACTGGCGTGTCACAATCTCGATGCCCGACTTCTTGCAGTGTGCTTCTAAGTCTTCTACGGTCTGTTAACAACGAATTTTGACTTTACTTAATTGATATTACACTTGTATAATATCAGACGGATTAGGCACTTTATATAAATAGAACAATAGATCAATAACGATGATAATACTTTCCTTTAATATTGGTGAAAAAAGAGTGAGATGTGTATGTACATAACGGTGAGCATTGATTTCCATGGTGGTATGGAGGTCCACGGCCGTGGATCAAAGCCAAGTACCTATAGGCAGCAACGACGGCAGTCTGTATCTGTAGACGTACCATTTCGAGCCACTTTTGACTCTACTCTCAAGAACTATTAGACTACCGAAAACAGCTAGCATTCCAAATTTCATGACAAATTTATAGTTTTTGAGTTATTTATGTTCCAAAAAGTGCTATTTTTTTATATATACTCACCACGTGTCATCAATATTTGGTTTTTGCACCCATTAGCAGACCTAAAACTTGAAATTTAGTCTCCAAATTTAGCAATAAATTTTTAATTATATGGTATATTTTTGGGTGGCTCTGGTACCTACTTGGTATTCGTTTTTGTTCAGATACACCTGAAGAAGTAGGCAGAGGTGTGTATGTGTACACACCTACATTTCACCAGTTATGGTTAAGTCCCATGTAATGTGGATATACAGGTCTTATTTTCATCTGCTGTAGGGTATCAGCTGGTGGACGCTCAGATCTCCTCAAAAAAGATATGTTTAGGAAGCACAAAATACGTGCTACCTCCTATTTTTAGGATCTTTCCCAATTTACACATTTTACAAATCCCCAGAAAAAGCTTTTAAACCAAACATAAGTATCTCGGTACTATACGGGGGATATCTCATTAACTTTTTTTAATGAAGTCTCTAAGCCAGTAATGTTGACCCACATAAACACAAGAACTTGAGAGACAGAGTCTTTATTTGGTGAACGTCGTTACTTGGTCTTTATATTATTTTATACGGCCCGAAGACAAAAAGCGAGTGCTTTTACCGCGTTCGCTTTTCACGGAATACTATCAGCGTACATAATATTTTAGTACCGACATTATAGTAACAAAATAACAGGGGGAAGAACTCTTCAAGCTCACTTGTACAGAAAAACTGGAGCCGCTCTAATTACATTGAAGCGAGCGTAAAAGCCTCGATTCCGCCATTCACTACAGGCATATATGCAGTTCTCAATTCTTGTACCCTACATGGGTAGGTATAATTGCACACAGTTCTAAAGGAGACCACTATCTACGATTTCATTGAATTTAATAAAATTGGCTTTTCAATTTCAAAGAAACAAATGTACGTTTTTATTTATTTCACGGTTATTCACGCGTGAGCCAATTAAATGATTTCATGTATATTTTTATTTTAGAACTAGTGGACGCCCGCAGCTTCGCTCGCGTGGAATTAGACATAATAATATATGTTTATTTTACACCCTTACAAAATATTTACAAACTTTGAATGCCATATTTATTTATATCTAATCAACAGCCTATAATATAAATTTTATGGTTCTAGTTCTGAAAATGACAAAACTTTCATAGAACATTTCAACCCCCTTTTCAACCCCTTTCAACCCTTTTTTCCAAATAAAAAGTAGCCTATGTCCTTTCTCAGGCTCTAGACTATCTGTGTACCAAATTTCATTTAAATCGGTTCAGTAGTTTTGGCGTGAAAGCGACACAGACAGACAGAGTTACTTTCGCATTTATAATATTAGTAAGGATTTCTATATATCAGTTTTTTCATTAATACATATAACTCGATATAAGATATTATAAAATGATAAATAAAGTGTTTTTCAATTCGGAACAAATGCTTTTAACTACATTATATACCTACAATAAAACGTAGGCAAGTGAGTACTAATCAAAATATGCTTTTTGTTCTGTTATAATAACTCATTTTGTATTCCAGTGAAGTTCCTACCTTGGAACTTTGTTCGGATGGATTAAACCAGATCCAATTGTACACACTAAGTTAAAGTAGAGCTATGGACTTAGTGCGAAATAGGGGAAAATATACTTTGTAAGCAAGTTAAGAGCTGGTAGCTCGACTCGGGAGAGCGATTATTTTCTCTTTATAGCCATTGTTACATAGAACGTTAGCTCAGCTTGGGGTGACCAGAAATCTAATTCGTGTTTAGCTAAGGCGCGATTGAGTCCTTTGTAGTGAACATAATTTTGAATTATATCAATGGCATCGCCCAGCACAACGCGAATATGTAAATACATAGCATTCTATGTATCTACACTTATTATACTTATTACCTTTAATACGTCGGTTATATCGAGCAAGAGTACGGACAAATTATAAATCTAGATACAGACTTTCACGTAACAATATACCCCGGTTTAGATTCGCCAAGGCTAGATAGAAAGCGGTGGTATTGGTAATTTATTAGCCCGGGACACGATCTCATATTCGATTTAAAAATAGCTGTTCGCGATTGGTTCGAATACCAGTTCAAAATGGATTTCGCTGAACTGTCGGAGGCCAATCATAAATATTGTTTGTCAATCGGCAGACGGAACGCTTAGCGTGTCAAACCCCACTCGATGTCGATACGTAGGCGGGATGATAAGTAACTAGCCTCTGCTATTTAAAAAGTTAAAATTAAAAAAATATATATGTCATTTTTAAATTCGTATCTCTGGCCACCTGTGTTCAAAATTTGAATTTGGTGGCGTGAAAATTTTATTGAATTTTTGTCATTTGAAAAAAAATTTCGTCAACTGTTTTCAAAATGGATAAAATTGAAAAAAGAGCGGTGATAAAGTTTCTTCTTATGTAGGGCATGAAGGGGAAAGATATCTATGACGAGTTAAATAATGTTTTGGGTGAATGTGCTCCTTCTTATGCCACAGTAAAATCCTGGGTGGCTGAGTTTAAACGCGGTCGTACATGTGTCCAAGATGAAGCCCGCCCCGGACGTCCAAAAAGCGTCACGACTCCGGAAATGGTCGTGAAAGTACATGATATAGTTTTAGCAGATCGACGATTGAAGTTATCTGAAATAGCTGACACTACAGGTATCTCAAAAGAACGGGTACATCATATCCTAAGTGAGGAATTAAATATGAAAAAGTTATCGGCCCGTTGGGTGCCGCGATTGCTTACGCACGATCAAAAAAGGATTCGGGTGCAAAACTCAAAAGAATGTCTGGACCGTTTTCAGAGTAGTAAGGCCGATTTTTTATGTCAATTTGTAACAACAGATGAAACATGGGTTCATCATTACACGCCAGAATCAAAAATTCAATCAAAACAGTGGACTCAATCGGGATGCCTGGCTCCAAAAAAAGCCGTGGCTGTAAAGTCGGCTGGAAAAGTGATGGCTTCCGTCTTTTGGGATGCAGATGATCTTGATGATAGATTACCTTCCTAAAGGTCAAATAATTAATGGAGAATACTACGCTAATCTTCTAGATAAGCTTCATCAATTAATTCAGCAAAAACGACCAGGTTTGGCGAAAAAAAAAAACATCTTCCACCACGACAACGCTAGGGTTCACACATGTGTTAAAGCTATGGCAAAAATCAACGAATTTAAGTATGATTTGCTGCCCCACCCACCTTATTCGCCTGATCTAGTGCCATCAGACTTCCACTTATTCTCTAAGCTCAAAACTTTTTTGGGCGGACAGAAATTTGCCACAAATGATGAAGTCATAGCCGCTGTAGAGGAGTATTTTACAGGCCTCGAAAGAAATAATTTTATGGAAGGCATTACTGCTTTAGAACGAAGATGGAATAAGTGCGTAGAGGTTCACGGAGACTATGTCGAAAAATAAAATTAATTTTATCACGGAAAGTTAAGTGTTTCCTTATTAGGCTAGTTACTTATCATCCCGCCCTCGTATTAACAGTATTCAACGGCCGATCGAACGGCTTTTGACACGCGAGGGGTGCGACCTACTCTGTACTGGTTTACATGGTGTCAGCGATATCATGCCGTGATAAAGCTGATAATAGCCCTATTGAATGATACGAGTACGAGTGTATCTATATACTCGTAGTTGCTACAGAAACTTAAAGACTTTATGGTATATATTGACTGACCGCCTTATATTAAATAAAAGTTTTCCTATTTGTCTTACCTCTTGAAAGCTCTGTTAATTTTTTTTACCTTATGAAACAGAATGAGAGCAACAAAAAATTATAGCATTCGAATATGCACGAATAAAACCTACTCGTACTAAGTTTCCCTAAACTGACAAAAAAACCATTTAAAATAGACCAGCACACTGATTCAGAATTTTGCCTGTTGAAGGAAAACATTATTTTTACTAGGCTCACCAATTATTACATGGAAACTAAACATATCTGGCGAAAACTGGTTGTTTTACACATTTCTGCCACCCCTTAGGGGAAATACATGCGTAAAGTTATGAGATGTGAGTGAGTATCCAATGAGTATACCTACATTTAATCAAGTCATTAAACAAGACAGATTAAGCATTTCTTGCAATAATACCATCAAGGGCGGACCAAACAACTAGAATGCGGACAGCACTGCAGAGGTATTTCAATTCACAAATTACTTTCAAGTTACATTCGAGAAACCGAATTCTATTGGAGAAGAAAAATAGAACAGAAGGAGTGAATAATAAAGTGGCTGTAAAACGGAGACGCTTTATTTGCACGGGGACGCTCCGCTATCCCAGACACGCCTGGAGAGAGAGGCAATCAATGGGAAGATGGTGTAAAATTACTTTCCAATTAAATTGCATACAACTATCTATGCTATAATGTTACGCAAAAATTTAACCTATATTAAATGGCTTCTAGCTAATTATTATGCTATTAAATGGCTTCATGGTGCTTATCATATTTTATAGTTTGGATACCTACATTTTTGGAGGGTGACATATTGATCACAAGTTGATTAAAGGCGAATTATATTTAACCAGTAGTGCTTATAAAAACTTTATTAAAAAAACTTATAGTTAGTCATTTCGGCTACGGTATGGAGAAAATACTTTTTAATTAATCAACAGAATTTCGGATTATTCCAATCGAAAATAATTCAAAAGTTACGAGTTGAATCACAAAGTGTAAGCCTTAAAGGTGCAATCAGTCTCTTTAATTTACAATAAAACACACCCACAATTCTGCAAAATTAAATTATGGATATGAACACTTACGGATATGAACACTTCCTCGGCTTGCTGTAGAATGGCTATCCGGGACCATCCAAACTTCTGCATAAGTTTGATTCTCGTTGGGTTATGGACAGTAGCCGATGGATGCGTCCGGAATAGTGTCGGGAACCGCGCTCGGTCCGACAACGCTGGCGACGACGCTCCGTAGCACAACTGTAATATAACGTGGTATAATATCATGTCTGATTTGTTGGGCTTCTGGGCGTAGGCGCGACTGCTAAGCTAGAGGTCTTGGGTTCGATACCAGGATCGGACAGGTTTTTAAAAGCTTTTATTTAACTTCACTTCTTAACGTATGTAGGTATGTATGTATATGTATGTCCTGGAATCTTGCAATCAATATTTCACCGTGATTTCACCGACTTCCATTGAAGCTATCGAGCTGAAATTTGGCTCACATATTTGGTTCCGATGACAATGTACGAAAATAAAAAAAAAGTTATAAAAAGCTTTTTTTAAAAATAAATATTTAACGGTACCTATTTTTTTTCTAACATGACTTTCAAGTTTTAGGGTTGACTTGGATTTATCTAAATATTAGGTTTACACACCTCTGAGTACCCAATCGGGGAAATACAGAATACATAATAATCGCATTAATATAATTTATGCATGAGAAGGTTGCCAATCAACACTAGGCCAGCACTTGGTCAATAATGTAGGAAATTACTCAAAGGAAACTGCAGTTATTTTAATTAGGTACGTGGAGGTGGTAGGTATAAAGCTTTAAAATTGAAAACATTCAAAGCAAATCAATATAAGTAATCGGTTTAAAGTCATCACATAGAAGCCTTTAGAAACGAACTCCAAGTAGGTATTAGCGGCGCGAAGTTAAATACTACTTAGTAGCGTATAGCTCAGGTCAGCAGAATAAGTTTTAATGCAAACCAGGTAGGGTATTGAAATGCTTTTTTTTAAATAACCGTCGAAAAAGAAACGCCTTTAAATTTATTTCTGTTTGGAGGTTTCATGATATGTACAATTAATGTCACGTTATTCTACTAAAAGTACGAGAGTAACGTCTCCATCTCCTTCCTTCCTAGGTTTAGAAGTGGAAAAATCCCAGAAGAAGACTAAGTGTTTTTCTTGTATTATGTATCTTACGTAAAATCACATCTGTATTTCCTTGAAGGGGTAGGTTAGGTTAGGTTAGTTTTCACCAGTTATGTTTAAGTAGTAACTGACCATTACATTTGGTTATATTATGTAACAACAACAGTTTTCACCTTCTAGCTACGTCTAGGATTTTCAAGTTAGAAAAACCTATATAATATAACTTCTCCCAACCCGGCAATCGAACCCAGAACCTCCAGCTTAGCAGTCGCGGTTGCGATAAGTAGACTAATTAGGCAGTATTATAAAACAAGCATAAAATATCCCAGATATTCGAATTGGCCGCGCTCGCTGATAACGGAGAGAGCCAGGTCAAAGTATGCAACTATTGAATTATGGTCCACATAAAAACTATAGGATAATTCAAAAAAATTTTGCATTTGCAAATTGCGCATTTTTTCCATCCATTAATTAAGATAATGGAACGAGCTCCATTTACCTAATAAAATAGGGTCAATCGTTCTTCAGGTTTTATCATAAATTGGTACAAAATGGTACAATTTCTAAAACATCAAAAGCAAAAAACATCACATTTACATTATAGACAATAAGAAGAACAACCTCTGTTTAGCAAGCTTAGCATACTACAAGGCGCCTTGTTATGCAGTAACATGACCAGAATACCTACTCTCTATACGGCTTACTTCCTATAAGTCATATTAATTTTGATAGTTAACATTTACATTTGTTGTGCCGAGTGATTGATTCAAATTTGAGTGTGCGGAACCTATGCTACGGCGTAGAGAATGTTTCGATGTCTACGCCGCAACAAAGGTTGTAAGCAGTGAGAAGCGAGAAGGGAGTGAGAAGCGACATGAGTGATATGCAAGTAGTTATTTAGAGTCTGTCTTGGAAAAAGCTATTACAATCAAAGAAATTTTAATTTTGATTTTATTATAATAGCACATATTAATGTAATAATACAACAGCTGGCAATTATTCCGCCATTTATGATGCATACGAGTATGTACGGTGTACCGAAAAAACCGAATATCTTTTTTACCCGCCATCAAATTGTTTTATACTTTGGTGTACTTTCCACATTCTCTATAGGGGGTAGACTAAAGGTGGGGGTAGACTAAACTAAAATAAGACACATAATAAATACAATTTTTTTGTATTTATTATGTGTTTTATTTTAGTTACAAAATTTTTGTATTTATTATGTGTTTTATTTTAGTTATGATTATTATTATTGTGTATCAGTAAACTTATTTGCATTTGAATCGATTACTACTACTTTCTGTCCATAATTGATTATTGTGGTATAATTAAGCCTTAATCAGTCAAAAAAAAAGCCATGGGTAAGTAAGAACGTACACTGGCATTATATTTGTCATATAATCTTCGGTTCATAAGATGTCTTAAGACACTAAAGTTGGCTTTGAAGTCTTTACTAAATAATACAACTAACGTTCTCCCAAAGTATATCATAGTGACATTGTTTCTCAAATTGAGTTAGGTAATATTCCTTTTGTCATTCAAATTACGTCTTTACCGAAATAAATCTAACAAGCTTTTGAAGTTTAGAGTTCTCAAGTCCATTGTTAAACAGAAAGCCATCGGTTAGACATTGTGCTATTGAAATATTATCTTTGTAATTGTATTTCTAGAGTCAAGTTCAAAAAGATACCAGGAAAAGGAAATTCGGGGTTTCCGTTGTGTTTCCCGTTCTCTCGTTCATTTTGTTTCAAGCAAAAATTAATGATGAAGTAACTTTTAAGATCATAAAATTGGTCGTGACGCCATAAAATATATATATATATATATATTATAATTACGTCTTAGAAATGAATGCAGACATACTGACGTCTTCATCTTATAAGCATGTATAAAAAGTCGCGGACTTTTTACCATACCATGCGGGAGAATTCAAGAGTGCCTTGCCTAACTAAACCTACTAAATTATACAACAGTATGTATTATTTATGATGAAGCCTACAGCTAGACGATGTTGTTGTTGACCATAATATACTATGGAAATACATATGAGTGACGAATGGAACAGCGGGAAAAAATATTGATCGTTAAATGGTGTTAATGGCAGGCATCAGTCTAGTGGGCTTAGCGTTGGCATAACACGATGGCGTGATGCCAAACAGGTCGGCGAACGTAGTCCTTATTGTTGAGACGTGGTTTTCTAAACACAATTGTCAATCCACATACTTAGGTACTATAGATAAAGGCCAGGGTTGACCACCTATGGCTATTTACAAGACTTTTTGTTAAATTATTTCGTATGAATAGCGAAATAGTAAAGCACTTAATTATTTAACCAACAATAGAATTTAAAAAAAAAAAAACAGTTTTTGCATTTGGTAGCCTAATTCCAAGACAAGATAGTTTGATTTTAACAATTTTAGGTACATTGTTAAAATCAAACTATGGATAAAAAAGTAGCGAATCATTAATTATGTAACAATAATGTTTAAAGGCAAAACAAATAAACAATACGTAAATTAGGAGAGATTCTTTCATAATAGTGTCAAATTTTAAATCTATTACCTTTAAAAGCTTGGAATAATTTATACAGGCACATGATTACATTACTAAGAAATGTTACTTACAACCATCAAATTCCACATCTTAGCAGCCTCAGCGACGGTCGTGCACACAGTTGAACAGCCAGCCAGCAACAGTAACTTTTGTGGCGGGTTGTACAATAAGTTGTACATAACACTGGCACCCAAGCCCGGTTCGCACTGTTGAACAAAAAAATACAATTAAAAATAATTAAAGAGGAAATTTACAATTTTTAAACCCAGCATTACATTGTATATAAAGCCTAATTTCAGTTTATCTGGAAAGTATCGAAAATTGACATTTACATGGGCAGACTCAAAGGCAATGCTTGTTATTCATAATCCAACAAGTTATTTCGTTGGGGATATGAATCTTTCAGAAGGGTTGTTCAGCAAATTGTTCATGCCACTGACCTCAAGCCGGGCTCACGTCGGCAACGAGATGGAAAATCAGAACCAATTGGATAATGCGATTAAAGACTCGTTTTAACACGAATGTGCTACTCCGTGACCCGCATAAATCGAAACATCAAGACTTGTTCGAGGTTCACTGGATTTAATTTAAATTAAAATTAAATAGCTATGCGATTTCAAACTTTTTATATAATATTATGGTTTATTATATATCTTTATACATATACATATATATTTCTTGTATACGTGTGTATGTCATTGAACTCCTCCTAAACGGCTGGATGGTAGTTGATGAAATTTATCGTGTGTGTCCAAGGAGATTCAAGAATGGTTTAGATTCACAATTTGGTCCACTGGAAAATGTTTTTTAAACACTATTTTAGTATTTTTATTTTTAAACGTCGTTCATTGACGTGAAGCGTCGCGTCACTTTGACATTTCATATATCAGAACAACGTTTGCGGGGTCAGCTAGTTTATACATATGTATAAATGTAATCAAATTCAAGTCTTTAATGACGCTACGCTAATACGCGAAAAATTTATGTTTTCTTAAAAAAAAACAACAATTACCTATAATTTAAATAAATGTATTAATTACGAAGCCTGGTCTGTTGATGTATCGATAGTGAAGGTGCTTCGGGTGCTACCGGCTATTGAATGCATAATCGCCGGCCGCTTGAGGCATAATTTATTTTTACTTTCGTGCTACGGAGGGCACGTTAAGCCAGGTTTTTATCGCAGGATGTCAGTCGTTAAGCAGTCAGAGGCTTTTGGACGGCCTAAAAACATCCAATAATTGGCTTAACAACTACGCTCTAAAGCAGCATGGTGGAGTACACACCAGACCTCGCCAGTTGTGAGTAGAAGCGCATATTACATGCAGATATTTGAAAGATGTTTATTCCATTATTATTCAATGCCTATCAAGTTATCATAAAATTGTGTTTTTATTGAGTTATAAGCTGATAAGGAAAACATGATTCCATTTTAACAGTTGATAAGTAAGCCTTATTATCCGATAGCAGTTGAGATTTGCAGCGAGTTCTAACAAGCATCTCTAATTAGAACGCAGTGTAGCTTCTGTTAAGTAATAAGGCAATGCACGTAGTCAGGTACCTAATACTAATGAGCCTAGTGATTAGCATCAAAAGGCTGTACTCGAAACAGGCAACTACTAGAGCAAAAGATTCAATGGTTTTTTGATTTAACTGATTTTACTGTTACAAAGGGAACAAGATAAAATAAATACAAAGTAAAATTGTGTTTAAACATTATCGAAAACAAAATATCTTATCTATGTAGATAAAAATAAGTAATTAATAATTAATGATATAATATGTGTATTTATTGTTTTTTGGTATATTACGTATTTTATATCGAAGGGAAAGGAACCTTTTACGCACCCCTTTGGGGAAATCTATTTGTGATGTGTTGTTATTTGGACGAGTGTAGTAAATACTTATTGAAAGTAGTAAAGAATTTCAGCTACAAATTCTTTTGCAGATAGAATTTTGAACAAGCAAATATTTATTGAACTATCACCTTTATGTGTATATCTTAATGCAGTATGACTAACGTACAAATGAAGCAGAATACAATACAAATTTAGCATGCAGTATGTAAGCCCATTGAGGTTTACGGCATGCTCTGTAGCTACGTCTACATAAAAATAAGACGTGAATAAAGGTGAAATAGAACGAATAAAAACGTAATCTATTCCTGCATTGAAATCGATAAATTGGGAAATCACTTCCAACCGGCTCGGAAATTCCTTCCAATAGAATTTTCTTCCATGAGCCATTCATAAATTTTCAATAATTGAATCTACCGTCACCTCCACCCTCTAGTTGTAATAAAACAAGTCCATGATTTTAGTTCTTAAGAATTTATGGATAGCTCTTAGGTATATTAATAACAAAATACGTTTAATTTTCACCAGTTTAATACCATAATTAAAGATATACCTACCATTAGTGTCTTTATGTTGCTTAAATATATTTTTTCTAGTTTCCTTCAACATTTTATAGTAATTAAGTTTGTGTAATTAATAGTAATTATTAATAATTTATAGCAATCTCTCTGTCAGAGTGCACAAACTAAATGGATTATCTTGACGGCCATTGGAACTTTACGAACATTAGTTTGATTGATTCCAATTGATATTCAGCGCGTTTCGGATGTAGAATGTTAGGTAGGTATGTACTTACGAGTATGTTGCTTAATTGAATTCTTTTAAGCTTAGAGCTCAATTACAGCTAAACAAGATTAAAAAATTGAAAATATGTATTTTGTTACGGAACGGTTTGTTTTTGTAAGTACATTTTTAGGGCCGGTACCCACAGCTCCACTGATCATACACAAATATTGAAATGAGCATATTTTAGATTTCATCACGATTGAATTAAAGTTAGAAATATGATTTATGTAAATTCAATTCAAACATTATGAGACTGATATTCAATTAGATGGAGCTTCTCTCAAAGCAAGCGCGATATGAGTGGATACAATTACCATATCAAAACAGTGGACCGGAGCAGTCGTCGAGATAATTTTGAATCATTGGTGTGTGCTCAGTGAGTTTAGGCTTTTCTCTGATGAATACTATTGTTTGCAAAGGAAATACAGTGCTGTTATCAAAGTGAAAATTTATTGTTAGTAACAAAGAGGGTAAACAACAACAATTAAGTATTGTCAAAGTTGGAATATATAATCTAGATATAGAATATATATACTACTACTAGTAGCTTTCCCAAATTCGCAACTGTATTAATCATGGGAATGTCCAAGGTCGTTAACCTACGGGTGTCATTTTTGGACTGAATCTACTTATTGTAGTTAACCTATTAAGAGATGGAGTCAATAGTTTTGTAAAGAGAAGCTTAAAAACAATGCATACCTTGCTGTCGTTACTGTGAAGCAGTAGCTTGAATCCAGAGAGTAAATCTGAGCGGGCATTGACATCTTCTAGGGCGAGCTCGGCCGCGGGCATGCAGGCCTGTCCGCCCTGCCAGCCGCCCTCGCCCTCCATGGGAAAGATCCCGCCTATGTGGAGATCATTGTCTTGTTTCCCTTCGCTGTACCCGCTTAAGGCGCTGAGCCACAGCAGGAACAGCGCCCGCGCGCGACGCCCGCCCCTCCCCCTGGAACCCCACACACGCGACACACACACAAAACACTTGGCAACCACGAATAATTGCACTATAGCTTTTACTAACAACGACTTAACATGGCAATATATTGTACTAGTTCGCAATAATAATCTAAGCACGTAACACGCGGCGCATTTTAATTTGACTAGGGGACGCTTTGAAAAATAGGAGTTCGAGCGCGCCCGCGGCATCGCGGCGCCTTGGTAGAGTTGAGTTATCACCCGTAGAGATTGTAAGCATAGCCTAATAAGCGTGAAGTTTTCTATGAGATGTGGCGTGGAGTGGCGGGAGCGCCCCGCCGCGGCCGGCGCTGGCCCCGCGCCGCGCGGGCGTGTCGCTCGCGGCGGGGACATGCTGTCATTGTGCACTCCTAGCATTTTCCATCATTTGCCCTGTAACAAACAAACAAGTATTGACATTGGTAGATGTACATAGGTGTAGTAACACAACCCCCTACGGTACCTAGTAGGTACCATTTCTATCGTGTAATAATTGTTTTAAAGCAGTTGTGGTCCGGTTTAAGGTGTGGTTTCCGGTTACACTTCACACTTCTTTTTTAGAGATCATCTTAGTTCTCAAGGGTAGCAACGCACCTGTGACTGACTTGTAAAGACAATCTTACTGACAATTACTAACTGGACTAACTCCAACTAACAGGACTAACTATTGCTTACAATCTCTGGGCCCAGTCCTCATGCCCACTAAGGAATTTAAATGTGTACGTGTAGGTACACGTAAAAATGCACTAGGTATATTCTAAGTAACTCTTGTTGCATGTAAATACAGCCATTTTACACAAAACCCAACGGTATCAAGACATCACATGGAAGGTAGGTACTACACTACCACAGCCGATCAGAAATGGAAAATGGAAACGCACTATTCTACTTGTCAATTTCCCCTGGTGCGAAGGTAAATAAATAAATAGCAATTAAAAACACAATTGACAATGGTAAGAATTTATTATAGACTGATTTAAACTGAGAATCAATACCATAATTGAGAACACTCCACAATAATTGGACTTTAAACGCATGCGGTGCGAATGGTTGACGAGAGCGAAGGGAAATTAAATTTACTAGGTATACTTAGTGGTATATTTTTCCAGTATCGCTTGTGGGTTTAGTATTGATGGTGTACTTAAAAGTAGGTATTGTTCATTGCTACGCGCTACACTTGGTTGTAATTCATGAACTAAGATAAGGCAGGTTATAAGGCGACTGCAAAACGTATTTATCATGCCTATGAAAACATGATCATAAATAGTAAAAATTATTTCTATCTACTTTCTTTGTTATCTATCGGATACTTCGAAAGCACTCTCAGTAGGTATATATTTAAATGTCCGGATATAAAGACACATGATACACTCTATTCTCGATCAAAAAATCCAGGTCTTCTGGTCAGCGTAATCAAATTCTTCTGCCAGCATAACTTTTTTCGATGCGAGAGTATGAGAGCCATCCCAAGCCCTTAAATGCAGTTTTCTGTGTAATCTACATAAAGTCCAATTAAAAGTTAGCAACTTCTAACTTAGTAATGCTCCTGTAATGGAACAAAGAACAGCGTTTTCCAGGCTGAATACGAATAACGAAGTTAGCTGAGTTGTTATTAGGCTAAGACTTTGTTTTACTGCACTTATCTTTTTTAAGGAATGAGCTGAAGGGTTATTTTAATCAAGCATTCTTTTAAATTCTCATATAAGTACTGCAATTTAGTATCGGAATGTAAACTTTTTCCTCAACGGAATGATTGATTGACGTAGATAGTTAGTTATACAAAAAGTCTTTCCTGTTCCAGCGCCCCACTCTTTTACAATCAAATATTATAATTAAAAGCACATAGTTTACACTTCAGCCCAGAAATAGAGACAACTTGAACGATCCATAATTTATTTTTGGTTTTTACGTGCATTTATAAAAGCGTGTTTTAACTTAATTTATTTTAATCAAACGAGTACTTTTTACTTTTGGAACGAAGTTCCTTATCGCGTGTTGCGAAAGGGGGCTAGACGGAAAAAATTAAGACTAAAAGTTCTGACACTATTTGGTGGTAGAACCTATGTACGGTATGCTTGCTGCTTGTTTTGAATAGCTAGGTGGTAGAACCTATTTACGGTGCGCTTGCTGTTTCATTTTGAATATCTAGGTGGTTGTACATAATAAATAATAAAAACGAAAATTACAATAACTTATATTAAGTTTTACTTAAATCGCGCGTAAAGGTTACACGCACACACTTTTTTGATTTCTGTGTGTTATTTTTTGGTTAAAGGTATGTTATACATATTATCTATTCATTATAAAAATGCATAAAGTACCTATTTGGAAACATTGTAAAGGACTTATGATTTATTAGAACTATTCTAATAAGCAATAACTCTCACTACAAAAGTTGACAAGTTTAACAACCACAGTAGGAATTTAATAAAATGGTAAGTTTAAAAGTCGTAGTTGTTGACGTAAAAATGCGGTAGAAGTTTTGTATTGAAAATTGAACAAGAAATGTTGGCTCCCTTCCGACCGCCTGACTGACATCAACATGGGCTATTTCACTAAATTATTTAAACCACTACAAGATTGACTACGTACGGCGTTCTTGGCAACAGTAGAAAGATTTGAAATTGAATTTGTATTTCTGGTACGATCCACTCTAATGCCTGAACGATATATGGTCAAGAGTATTCAAATGGTAAAGTCTGTTAGTGTTCAGAACCTGATGAAATTTTCAATTTTTCACTCTGGATTACGAGTATGTTGTACGTGTAAAATATTTGCAATATTGACAAAAAATATTAAAGGTTGTCTATGATTTGCAATAAACTGTTTTGAATTAAAGCAAATCAACTTAGATCTGCTGTTTCGGTAATAATCAATGAGCTAAATCTCGTATTTCAAATTGTATATACGTTGCCTCATAATGTGCACATACCTACTCTGACAGTCCTGACACAGGTATTTAATGTTAGTTACTGCGTCCTGATTAATATTAGAATTATTTGTTGCTGGTACAGTAAAATATCTACATTGTATTTTATGTCTTCACTTATATTCCACATGTCAATAATAATCATATTCTTTAATGTATACAGGACCTTAAGTTTGTGTTTACTCCAGCACTTTGTGGTTGAAAATACGAACACGAAGTCTTTGCACGACTTCCTCTTCACGCTCACGCCCCGCCGTGGTGGCATCGGGTGTTGTCGACTCAACGCCTCAACTGCCTCTATTTTAGTATCTCATTGAGCTTTCTACTACAGTAGGCACTTCCATTCTAGTGAGGGGACTACTGAATCAGCTTGCATATCTTCAATTTCTACAGATTCAAATTTATTTTTGCATTACTATGAAGATAAAATAGTAGGTAGATGTAATAAAAATAAAAAAGTAAAAAAATATCCTCACGATGTGTCCTTTACCGTTATAGCAAGTGACATTTAATTTCTTAAATCGCACATAACTTAGAAAGTCATTGGTGCGTGCCGCTGGGGTTTGAACCCGGACCGCTCGAGTGAGAGGCGAGTTCGATAGCCACTGGGCTGTCACCGCTTCATTTTCTGACACATCACATAATATTCAATGTTCAAAGTGAATTTTAAAATTTTATATTACTTAGTATAATAATAGGCTAACAATACTCCATTAATAATATCACTATCTATCTCGTGGAAAACAGTCGTTAGGGTAAGAGCCTAAGAGCTACACACCGCGATGGCCTATAACAACTCTTGGTACTTAACGGTTATTGCATAATATTAAGGAAAGTGGTAGTAAAGGGCTAGTTCATCATCCTTTAAGGCAGAATTATCTTGTGACCACAATAGACTATTTCCGTGGAGCAATTTAGATCATGATTATTATTTTTGGTGTTGGTAACTTTATCGTTGCATAAAATTATGAACTCTCTAGTTTTTTTTTTGGATATAGGATAACAAACGAGCTTGCATTCCACATATCTGCTGCCGCCCAGCATATTAAAATACGATAACTACAATTATTTAAGTACTTTAATTTTATTGCTCTAATACCTCGAAAGCTTTGCCCATAGCTTACTTAGGTACTTAATCTCTAAAAAAGTGTTCTTATTCCATTCACCGCCTCTCAGGATTATTCTTCGAATAAATCCTTCTTAGAGAGTGTCAACGTTTTGAAAAGAATGTATTTGTATACCCGGAATTCATCAGTGCCGGTGGCTCCTTATGCACAAATAAGGATAAAATAATTCAGGAGTTTGTATAATAAGGCTTTTTCATTAAGTAATAAATACTTCCACATACCTACATGTGGAATTCGATACATGAATCATTATGGCAGCGCGATCATTGCATTACGACCCATAAACATTGTATACAGCTTACGCAATACGCGTATCATAAAGGAATTATGAAGCTGTTTGTATAAACGATCAATCAGTAACAATCGCCAGTGTGAGGTGACTTATGTTAGGTGTTTACTCAACCATAGCGCTGGCTTTAACTCCACCGAACATGTCATATCCGTGATTTATAGTTTCCTGTTAAAAGAAGTATCACTTCGGCCATAAGCGTAATAAAATAAAGACATTAGAGAGACGCTTGACGAATTTTGAGTATTATGTCGAAGTAATTGAAAACTGAACGTAAGTGTGCACACTAGAAATTAAACGTTTGTCACTAAGAAAATATACTGCTGACATAGACTTACAGCTACTAGCTCCATTGTGCCAGGGTAAAACTTATCGAATCGGCGATGAATTACCTCTAAGAATTGCACTAAAATACCTTCGCTGCGACCCATAGACGTTCCACTGCTGGGCACGGGTCTCCCCCACAGACATTGCTGCGGGAGGTCTAGAGCATACTCCACCACGCTGCTTCAATGCGGATTGGTGGAGGTACCAAAATACCTTACTTCAAAGTATATAAACGCTGAAATTACAAAAATGTGTCTGTCGCCATTGAAAACTTTTCGGGTTGATTTTGACCGTATTATTTGTAAGGCGTTGTTGCAACCACATATATCTGTTAATATTAATAAAAGTATGATTTATATTTTTTGTATGGAAACAAAAAATTTATTACATATTTACAAAAATAAATATCGACGTATAAAATACAGTAGGTAGAAAATCTACTATATTGATAGAGTGATATACGTCGGATATGCGAAAATATTATCTGAGTTCTTATTCTTTAAAGCTCCGAAACTGTAGCCTGTAATGTAGTTCAGTCCCTTTGGGATTTCAATATTACCTGCAGTACAAAATGAGCTTATTCAACAGAAGATACGAGTTCTCGTGCTGTTGGTTTTCCAGTTTATAGGTACCAACTTATTTATTCCTTTGGTCATTGAAACTACCAAACGGAGTAAAAATTGATATATTAAAATCAATAAAGGTTCCTGCAGTACACAAAACGCATGAACAAAACACGTCATATTTTGACCACATAACTTGAATACATTAAATCCCCGTGTATTATCTTTCCTTTTTTGTGTGTGTTTTGTAGGACGCGGCTGGTGCACTTATTTTTAGAAATGTATTGTTCTCAATCTATTTGAATTTGGGTTCTCTAACCAAAGGAAGAAGTTAATATATTTTCTTACAATTGGGTAACCGCCTCTGCAGGACACAATCATGTGAACAAACACTCAAAAATTCTTAGAATTTTCAAATCTGCTAGCGAGCAAAATTATGTGTGTAGCTGTAGATGGTACACCATCTCTAAAGGTTTTCAGTTTAGGAGGCAAGCTGCTGTTGTAGGTGGATAAAGCATCGCCATCATTACAACAGATGAGGTTTTTTACAACACGAAGTTATCGAAAACACGATGGGCTCAAAGGAATAAAAAATCTTTGTCGTTCTTTCTCGTTGGTTTTGTGCAATTGATTCTGTCATTCATAAACGCTTTTAATCATTCACAAAACCGCACTAAAGCTCCGGGAATCACACGTAATAAGGATACTGACTAGTGTACTACATATAGGTAATAGTGTGTTTGGTTTGCTGGTACCTATACAAATACTCAGTGCGACTACATATATTCCAGAGTTTCAGCTCACACCAGCTAAGATTGACAATAAATATTTAAATTTGGTTGTTATCACACTCCGAAACTTAAACTTATATTTAATGCATGGAAATAACGTCGTAGAAACGGTTGTTCACGGCTCTTGTTTGAGGTGAACCTCAGGAGGACAAACTCTGAACTGTGTAGCTCGATCCCTTTGATTTTCTGGTGTTTGTTTTCTATTCCGAAAGTTTCAAGTTTGAGTGTAACTGAAACCTTATTTAGTTCTGAAAGTATTTAAACTTTTAATTATGTGGTTTTACTCTAAGGCTCGGCTTACTTTTACTTAAGGATTATAAGGCATTCAAGCGGCAATTTACAACAACAAGCAACAATTTTTTGAAAATTCTGAAATGCTGACATAATTTGATGCAAGTCATATCATCATACGAATTAAATTAGATGCGGACGTACACTAGTTAATACTAAAGGTAAAACAATCGTTAAAACATATTCACTTCAGTGTCGCTTTCGTTGTTGTTTATTTTAATTAATCGATAACTGAGCAGCGTGATGGATTCTGGCAGCAGTGTATTAAACAGTTTATCGTTCAATGAAAAATAATAATTATTCTATTTCTATAACGGATCCTTGTGAAGCAAGGTAACATCCTCTAACGGGTCATTTTACCCTTCACTGGACTATAGAGGCTAACGCAATCAGTACCAATTTTGCACAAATGTCGCTGAAATCACATAAAAAGTCTTGTGTAAGGATCTGTAGAGTCCGCTGTTCTGAACATTAAGAGTTGAATACACTGACTTGTATTAGAAAAAGCCGATTTTGAATTGGAGGATTGAAGAGTTAACAGGAACACTGGGGAATGCGGTGATTGACAATAGTTTAGTTAGTTTATCTATCTGAACAAAAACATAAAATCATGTAAATATATTCAGTCTTCCAAGCTGCTTTTCCGAAAATAGATGTGAGATGTAAACTATACCCTTTTTTCCCTAATCTGAGATGAATACCAAGTATCAGAGTCATTTCACACATCACACCTTTAAGAATTATCTTCAATTGATACGTGATTATATTTTATGTTCTTTGATATTAGAATG
Organism: Carterocephalus palaemon; assembly: GCA_944567765.1. Taxonomy (NCBI): domain Eukaryota; kingdom Metazoa; phylum Arthropoda; class Insecta; order Lepidoptera; family Hesperiidae; genus Carterocephalus; species Carterocephalus palaemon. Next base: position 9,544,816 of record OX155641.1, on the reverse strand, counting down.
TTCTTGCTGTTTTCAGGAGTCTTGCTAGTAATCCAGAATTGCATGGGTGTTAGTGTGATAGTAGTCGTCATCGTTTGAACATGACTTTGACCCACGGCCGTGGGTTTCGATATTTATTTTGTGTCCTTGCTTTGAATATGTACTGTTGTGATTAATTACAGTAGGTAAAACAGTTATGAATATTGAAAGAAAAACGTTGTTCTATTTGTTTTTTGCACTTCTATAGGGAATAGTGGAGTATTACTTTAGAAAGCAATAGAAGACTTTAGGAGAAAACCTGACTGTACCATCAATATTACCTATACCTAATGACAAATAAAGATTGAATTTGAATTTGAATTTGAATAAATTAACGAAATCAAATTGCTGGAAAGTGGTTCTGACATTCCGCAGAAGAATAAAGAAACAAGTTTAAAATACATATTTAAAAATAATGATTATGTGGAGGTAAGATGGGAGATGAAAAAAAATGTTTCTCATCATTTAATACACGTAAATAATTAAAATATTTCAATATTTTTCAATGTAGAGACACGCTAAATTTACACATAATAATTAATATTGATTAAATGTTTGGAAAGTAAAAGTGCTCTTAATGGAAAACCCTCAAGAGCAAATTTCGATGAGCCTTCACAGAAGCGGCTGGTTCGAAGGGCTGTATGCTACAAGATAAAATATTTTTGCTGTTATTAAAAGTATTTTCTTTAATATCCGATGTTCTTGTAAAGTATGCTGGAATATTAAATCGAAGCTTGGATAAGTGTCTTACTTTTATTAGCACAACCGATACTTAAAAATATGTTATACCTGCTCCAGAGATAGACCATTGGTCTGAGGTGTATTTTTAGAACCTTTAAGTATTATTAACACTATTATTAGCCCAGTCATTTTAGGCATTTTAAACCCCAATCTGTGGAATAATTCCTAGAGAACTGAATTTTTGTACACCTTTATTACGGCGTTGTAATGATGATGTGAAAAATCGACATTAATATCATACCGGCTAAAAAAGTTATCAAGGTCAAAAGGTCACGAAAATCCATTTTTCGCTAATATCTCGCGACCTATTACTCGGAGGTCAATAGAGGTCATTATAAAAATTGTTTGTCGTGAAATTATCTACTTAAAATGACTTGCATTTTTCTGAAAAATTAACCGTTTTCGGAGTAGAGCGCTGAGAAAGCGATTAGAATGCACTCGCATACGGCTTCACGTCATTGAACGACGGGTAAAAATAAAAATACTAAAATCGTGTTTAAAAACATTATCCAGTGGAGCAAATTGTGAATCTAAACCATTCTCGAAACCCCTTGAACACACACAAAAAATTTAATCAACATCTATCCAGCCGTTTAGAAGTAGTTCACTGTCATACATACGTACAAAAGAAATGTATAAATTAAGATTAGAATGTTGAAGAGTTTGTGTGTTCGGTTGAACACACTAATCTCAGGAACTACTGGTTTGGATTGAAAAAATATTTTTGGGTTGGATAGTTAGTTGACTGGTAACTTTGGAGGTAATACGCCAGCATTTTGATAGGTATCCAGAGATCACGGAACAGAGCGCGGCAAAATTTTTTACTGCAAATGGCTTTTTCGGTTATTATCAATATAGAGTAGCGAGACGGGAGGTAACGCCTGCCTGTCACGAGTGTGACGCACCTGAGGATACCGTGCGCCATACCCTCAATGAGTGCGCTGCTTGCCCAACGTCACACGCTAGCGGCATATGTAGGCTTTTTCGCTACTGCTATTGGTTGCTCCCGTGGCGCTTCATCTTAAATGTTGATGGTGCCGCTAGTCTAAGTATTCTGATACTCAGCGAATCCCATATACCTGTCTGCATCCTCATTAAGCCGGACAGGTTGCAGACCTTTTCAGTCTTCTAATGGTAACAATCTAACGGTCCGTGTCAACGCAAGTCTACGCCTGATCTACACAAAAGCTACTTAATTCATTGGAAAAAAGCTCATGTGGGTGCGCCTTGAAGTCCCAAGTCATATAGACACAATCCATGCTATTATTTTCAACAACGGCACTTATCTCACATAGACACTCGGTAAACTCGATTAAGTTATCCGTCGAGTCTGTAGGCATAAAATATATGCTGAGAAGATGATAAACGACCTATCTTTAAGCACTACTTTGATCGCTACAAGACGTACACTATTGCACTGTATCACTGATACTGAAGTGAACAGATTTTTCCTCCACAGGATCGCCACTCCACCATGTGGCCTCCCACGCAGCACTCCAGCCGATGTATCCTTTGCAGAGGCGCAAGTTATTGCAAAGTTGTTAGCAATAGTTACGCTATATATAAGGATCCGCGTCTATCTATAAGTATAAAAGGAGAAGCTGACTGACTGACTGACTGATTGACTGACATATCAACGCAGGGCCTAAACTATAAGGGTTAGAAACTTGAAATTTTGCACAGGGGTTCCTTTTATAACGAAGGGGAGCACTAAGAAAGGATTTTTGGAAATCCATCCCCTAAGGGGGTAAAACGGGGGTGCAAAGTTAGTATGAAACTTTGCCGTTTTTGAAGTTAAGTGGGCAACCCGAACGCGGTGGGTCTAATTCTACGCGACCGAAGCTGCAGGCGTCCACTAGTATACTATAAGGAGGCCAGAGGGCCAGAAGTCATCCTTTAGAAACATATCATTATGTTTTGAAACATATATCTTATATGCATCATAATCTTTAACTAACTTCGCGCTATCTAACGGGCGAACTATTTTCCGGAAGACTGCTTGCTGTGAGACGGACATTTAATTACGAGTACCTATAACTTTCTCGTTAAGTCTGTTTTTTTTTTTAAATCATTGTAATTATCAATTATCCACCACAAGGATAACCTTTAAAATTAAATTTTAGAACTTTTTTTTCTTCTTTTTCTCTTCTTCCTTAAGATTGGATTAGATGGACGGATAGATGGACTTTTACCCCGTTAATACCTCTTCTATTTGAACTTTAATGGGTAGAGTTTTTCCGGTTATTTCCTTCAGGACTTTATAGTTCCTTATAAACGAAACATTTGTTATATCTATATCACGCAAGCAAAGCGTAAACTTTAACAGTGACTGAACTATGAAAAAACGTTGACGTTTCCTCTCAGTCGATTATTCCATTTAATAATAATATTTATGAAAGGATTTTTCCTGAAAATCCAGCCCTCATACAAGGGACTCACCGTTATTTTCATTTCCATTATCCCCTTATTGTAATATTTTCCTGGAATCCCAGCGGGCGAATGCTGTTGACTGTGGTAAGCAAATTATGTGCTTTGGGAATATATGATGCAGGTTATTAGAAAAATGACAGATTGGGTTTGTAACATAACATCTCACCCGAATTTATCCGAATGGGTTGGCATAGTTTTTTAATACACCAAGTTATGTTTCGACCACAACACTTTCTTTGTCCCACTGTTTGGCACTCTCGCAATGAGAGGGGTTCGGCCTTAGTCCACCACGCCAGCCAAGCGTGGATTGGTAAAATTTCCTTAAAATTGATTTTCTCCTTTTTGTTACCGTCTGTATTGGATATCATCCCAATTAGCCCAGTTACGCTACTAGAGGCTTTACAAATTTTCGGATGACTTGTGCTACAGTAAATTACGACAGCATAAACCAATTTATGGAAGGTCAAACAAATTTCATGAGAGCCAACACGTCTACGTCAAAATTCTTTATTGCTTTCAATTCAGTAAGTTACGAGTACCTACACAGGAGTTTCGCTGGTTTTTAGTTCAACCGAGGGCTAATAGGGCTACGACTATGTAGAAAGCATATGCCTATATGCGTGTACGAGAACGCGCACGAGTGTGCGTCTCGAATCTAGTTGATTTCTTACATAAATCCTTCGTACCTACGTAATATTTTGGTTAGGTAACACCAATGACCAAAAACTATTTTAATTCTCAATTTCTTCGTACTTCAATCATACCACAATCATACTCTGAGTGTATTTTGTCCCTTTCGGACTAATGAACATTAGGGTGGTTTATATCCAGGGCAATCCATTATATTGACTGAGTGATTAACATGCTCTAAGGATTATTCCGTCATACATGGATTTGACCTGGCGTTTATAAATTCCGTACGTGATCTCATTCTATTTATGAACATTCTACGCTCTTGATGTGTAGTGTAGGCATAAATGAGTAAGGTTTCATTTTCTCTGGAGGGGAGAGTGCTCTGACAGCTGGCAAGAAAACTGTAAACCTTGAACGAGACTTATGAGTCTTGATCAAGGTATGTCACAGTTTTAATGGGTGACAGCTCGAGGCTTGCATGCTATCCTTTGGTAGGCAACGCATCTATCAATAAAAAACTAATATACATACAGCTTCGCTCGCGTGGAATTAGACATTCACTTACTTCAAAAACGGCATAGTTTCATACTAACTTTGCACCCCCGTTTTACCCCACTAGGGGGTGAATTTTCAAAAATCCTTTCTTAGTGCTCCCCTACGTTATAAAAGGAACCCCTGTGCAAAATTTCAAGTTTCTAACCCTTATAGTTTAGGCCCTGCGTTGATATGTCAGTCAGTCAGTCAGTCAGTCAGTCAGTCAGTCAGTCAGTCAGTCAGTCAGTCAGTCAGTCAGTCACCTTCTCCTTTTATATATATAGATTTTCTCGATTCCATTTATTTTTGACTCTCGAAAATTAATAAAGACTAGAGCGATGGCTTCGTTTAATGGCGATAAGCGCACACAAAATCTGACTCTTGCAATTCAATTACGTTTCTAGTGTTCTATTTTGCGATTGCAACAGCGCAGCGATTTAAATATAATCGATAATCATTGACAAGACACGAACATCGTCTGTTATATTTTTCTGTCAATTTTATCATTTTGTAAGCAGTAAATGTTGAGCATTTATCATTAGCTCAATGTCTATCATTATTATAACTCGACGTATCTCGAATAAACGCCAAAAGCATTTTAATGGGCCTAACGAGCATACAATACCTAACTTTTTACTTGTATTGGTGCAAACTCACATTTTGCAATTTTATTAAAAACTATTTAACGAAAACCTTTATTTTCGTTATATCAAAATTCATCTACTTTTCTTAACCGATTGGTTAATAAAAGTTGTCATAACGTGAGAAATGCAAATACGATTCTTATTCGCGTTGCAAATATTGTTCGTCTGATCACGAATTCTAAATGCCATTTGAAAAGACCCATTACGGATCATCGACCTGCCGTATTCAACTTAGATTGTATCAATTTTCCTCTCAAGAACTTCACCGAATATAATATGTCTGGAAATCGCGATACTCCTGACAGTTATTATATTATTAAATGAAGAAAAATTTCGCGTCTTTATATATTGAATACGGGGTGTCATATTTACAATGTGTCATTTTAGATGGTAGAACCTATAGGGAGCCAAATAGGTTTATTGATACCTATTTTGTTCCATATAGAGTATTGTCTAACAGTCCTCTGTCCATAATGTTGGACCAACCATCACTCTTTTCAATGTCAGTCACAGTTGTCATGAGCAGCAGCAAGCTCGTTTGCTATCTTATGTCTACAAAAAAATCCAAATATTGAACTTTACGCCTTTTCTGTGTTAACAAAGATCCAATTAATTTTAAAATGTGTTTGTAATACACGCTATAATAGTATAGTATTATAGTACTATAGTATATGGTATACTACATAGTATTATAGTATATACTATAATGGACATGGAGATATTGAAGCAGTTGACAACCTCGATAAGATGTTTCCTTAACAAAGAAAACGGTAGTTAGTTCGGTCGGCGTCGAAAGGAAAAGCAATTAGCTCGAATGCAAATAGGGAAATGTATTGTGGTGTGTTCAACACATTTGCATGGAAGGCGGCGACGCGGGAGGTCGGAATTCCGAAGGACGGCGTGTTCTCCCTTGTATAAGTTCCGACAACTTCCTTCGTGGAGTTGAAAAAATATTTTTATTTACGTTCTTTTAATACTGACACTTTTCATTGGGTGTATTCTAAGAACTTTACGATCACTCGCTGGTCAGTCGCAGTTTATTCACACTGTCAAGTGGAATTGTCTAATTAACCTGCCTATTCTAAGATTTATTAACCAACCCTGGATCTCTTGAGGTAATTTCGTTCAAGCTTTATTGAGTGTGGTGTGGAAATAAATCACCTCTACCTTTTTTGCTTCTCTTTCTATCTACGCACAGCCAATCTGGCACATCTACTTATATATTTATTTATATACTCTTTATTATACTCTACTACTATCTACTACTACTACTATTACTATTATTTATTGTACCAGTATAAACAAGAGAAAAAAATATTAAGACCCTTAAGTAGAAAATCTAGCAAATTAGGGTTCATTTAATATATTTTTTTAAACAGTTTTATTTTACCCTATTTCTTTATTTCTTTATTTGGGTCAAATCTAGTAATTGAAATTAGACCCACTTGCTGTTGACGGATTTATCTGAAATTTGGTATGCACTTTTATTACAAAATACTTAGAGAGTTGAAAAAAATAATCACTAAGCTTCATAATATTTCCGAGAATGTAATTATTTCAAATACACATTTATTTTATTTTTACTCGCTAAAAAAATCTTTGAAAAAATCGCAATATAAGATATCACTCATACTAATATTTGAAATCTAATTAAATCTAATATTTATGAAAGCTAAATAACGTAAAGTTAAAATAAAATTTTGTAATATAAGTTATCACTCAATATTTAATGATTTATTTTCAAAAGTTTTTGCAAACGCTACATTTTCACGCCAACCAAGCTCTGTCTCTGTTATATAATGGTGAATAAACAGTGATCGCTGAGGCTCGCTGCATACAGCCGAACACACACACGTGCCGAAAACAAATAGATAACGATAAGACAAATACATATTATAAGAACAAACGAAGAAGGGAAGGAGGTAAGGAAAGCATGTCAAGGTTATGTTTGAAGGTAATATATTTTCAATTGAGTTATGAAGGAATTCCGAGACGGGGTATTACAAATGGGAAAACAACACAACAGTTACAGAAAAATATTAAGAATAGAAGGTGGATGTGTAGAGGGAGCGATTGTGAGCTTGATGAATGAATTTAAACAATATTGTTACAGACAAGGAGGGGCGAGCGGGCGCTTGAATTCAAAAACACACAGTAGAGAAGTGATAAGATAAGAAGTATATGTGATAGACGGTTGGATAGATATGAGAGGATTTGTACCTATATAGGGTTCTGTTTGACACCTTTTTGTACGGAACCCTAAGAACCAGTAGGTATTGAAATGTTGAACGAAAACCTTATCTAGTATCCGTACGTATATACTATGTTTTTGAATGTTGTAATTTACAGTTTCTCTTTTGCAGCTACAACTACTGGAGTAGTAAGTGGATAGGATTAATAAACATATTCTATGCAAAATCTGCCGTTGGTTGCCGCTGGTCCAGTTCAAATAATTACGTCATAGTTCAAAAGAAAAGCGAACAAAACGAGAAATATGCGACTTTGTAGGTCAAAACTGTTTAATATAGCACGGACACAGAGGGATGGGAGGTAAACTAATTTGGCACAAGTTCAAACTAAAGGATCGTCGTCGAACCTAAAATCCTTACAGAGCTTACAGACGGGCTATGAACTACTGTGAAGCTATTATATCTGTTCGCAAAATCTTGTTTGGATAAGCATATGAAAGGTACTAATAGAACGTAAGCCAGAGTTCTTATTTCTGACTTTTGAGTGTTAGTTTATTATTTTTGTAGGGCCTGTATTTTGAATTGTAACTACTTGAACGGTATTTTTTTTCTCTGTGATATAAAATCTCTTTGGAATAAAAAAATAATCATCGAAATCCATACTAAAATACGGCTACATACACAAAGCTTGCTACATTGCTACTCTTATTATGTTTGTTTACTACTCTTAGGCGTAGAAATTTTTTCATGAAATTTATATGTACTCAATCTGTTAATAAACGACGAAGCTGTATACATTTAAAAAATTACAAAATAGTGAACATCTTCGTCGAAGAAAAAGGAGAAGGAAGATCTCCTTTTTCTTGAAGTCGGTAAAAAAATTGATATAGTACAAAGCAGTATTAAAACCAAGGAGCAAGTAAGATGAGTCTCTCGACATAACTTAATCAAACTACCCGCCTGAGCTTCTAAGTATTCAATATCCAACAAAGTTAGCTGCCGAAGCCTCTTGTAAACGAATCCTTTCATACTAAATAAAATTCATCCCAAATTATTTGTAACAGATACATAGGTATTTCGCGAAACCGAATTTCACCACCTTTTGTTATAAATTTTTTTTTTCGCTGCAACCCATAGACGTCCCACTGCTGGGCACGGGTCTCCCCCACAAACACTGCTGTGGGAGGTCTAGAGCATACTCCACCACGCTGCTCCAATGCGGATTGGTGGATATATATCCACAGCAAACTATAATATTAACTATATATACATACATATATACTTAAATTGCAATTTTTGTGAAGAAGGAGAGGGGGCAGAGGGGATTGGACATGGCGGCAGTTACACCAACCAATCAAAACGGTCCCGCGGTTCCGTTTTACATAATTTTGACTTTTTACATAGAGTTATGATTTCCACTCTTTTTTACATAGAGTTATGATTTCCAATGTCATGATTAGGTATAACATCAAAAGACTAGATTGATTGTTACATAACAATCTATTTTAATTTACATTACCGTATTGTTTATCCGACTGGGATGGATGAAGCTTCATTTTCGTTAAGTCGTGATTTGTTTCTCATGACTTCGAAGAACATCATAATATTATGAATATACTAGTGAACGCCCGCAGCTTCGCTCGCGTAGAATTAGACCCATTAACGACGTCTACCCGCGTTCAGGTTGCCCACTTGACTTAAAAAATGGAAAAGTTTCATACTAACTTTGCACCCCCGTTTTACCCCCTTAGGGGATAAATTTTCAAAAATCCTTTCTTAGTGCTCTCCTCCATTATAAAAGGAACCCCTGTACAAAATCTCAAGTTTCTAACCCTTATAGTTTTTAGGCCCTGCGTTGATATGTTAGTCAGTCAGTCAGTCAGGTTCTCCTTTTATATATTATATAGATGTATATCCCACAAAACCTTTATGGCTAAGGCTAGTCACTTCAAATTATTTCCCTTTCCCTGTTGTATCACTAGTAATGGATTTTCAAAGTAAGGTTACCGAAAGGAAACAGATAAAGGACATTTAATTTCCTTCCCCCGATGTCATAAAGAATAAAATAAAATATAAACGTCCACGGCCCGGGAAGGATAGAAAAGGATGATTCAATAATTCAAAATGTGTATCAATAAGTTGAATTGGTAGCGAATTTTCTGTTACGGATGAAGCCACTGAGTCCAATGTATCCCTTTAAGTCCCAAATTGAGTATCTAATCTTGTTTAACATGTTGTTGAAATGGAGAGAACGGAATTTAGGTTATGAATTTTGTATTAGTATGCTATGATTATAATTAAGGGAGAGGCCCGTGGGATCAATGGAACATTATTCATTCAGTTATGTATTAACTGAATGAGTGAGAGATGAGAAACGTATTGAACATCATATTACATTGTTCTTAACAAATGCAGATATCATTTGAGAATTAACATTGTTAAAAAATTAAAGACGATGTTCACTTCACATATATCTTAATATTTCAGAGTTATGCAAAGCGATGCGTTCAATCGAATCATCGTTCAGTTCGTCCAAGTCTTCTGAGAGAACCAACACTTCATCCCGTTTCCTCTGAGCCCCAACTGTAGGAGGTCCCGGTGGAATATTTGTAATTTTGCAGCAAACTTTCGTACCTTCATCGCATCCCGGAACTATGGCGTCGTAATAGTAATGACTTAGACAGTGCCGTATTTGAACGCATATACCACCACGCGCCCAGCAAGTAGCTTTAGTTGTTCCTAAAAAATAAGAGTTGACGCACATTAGAATTTTTGCTAGCAAGATCTTTCGTCTTATTCCATGCTAAGAAATGTAGGAAATGACGCTCGTTACAGGGCACGACGACGTCCAACATTTATGTTTGTAGTAAATAAAGACACAAAGTTAGTCACACACTTAGACAAAAACATGCAGACTATTCGCCGACAAATTAGTTAAGCGCATTGCTTCCTCTTTGACAGAACTCATAGAAGTTATCTCTTCGGATTGCATTGCACGGGTTGTAAAACAACATGTGGCTTATGTGTTACCCAACAGCAGGGTCTGCTAATACCAGCTAATACCTACTCATGATTTCGGCCATATTTCCCAATTAAATTATTTTAATTAAATAAAATGTAGGTACTTTTTACTGATATCAAAAAATACTACTAACATAAGACGTGATGTAAACGGTCGCCGCCCACTATGACAACCTGTTTTGTCGATTGACAATGGCCGTGCGGCTACGACTCATTGAAAATAAAAATCTTACAAACCTAATGTTATCCTTTTACTACTCCCTGGTAAAAATATATCCTTGTATGTTTCTGGCAAACGTTGTACTTCATGTGTAAAAGGCTTATAGATGTAATTACCAGATACAACTGTTACTAGAAAGTAACTGAAGACTGATGAAAATGAAAAAATCATTTTCATATTAAAAACAAAATTAACATTACTTACCTACCATGGAATTTATTAAAGGTACTGTTGAATTTATGATTGCCTTTTACGATTTCTTGCTCAATCTACGTTTGATAATAAATCCTTTTGGTAATTGAAAAACAGGGAGGCAGATGATTTATAAAATCGTAATGGCATTTGAGCTTGCGGCGCAAAAACTTTTTTCAATCATCCTTAAGATTGGTAAATTTTTATTAGGTATATTTTGCTTTATTTACTTACCTACCATTACATAACAAATATTCTCGTTGTCATTATTATTTTGATTTTAAACTAGTCATTCAATTTGTGTCATAAATAATTAGATTTTAGGCAGGTATTACAATAGTAGAGGATCCCGCTATACAACGACCTTCACCGAGATGTTTATTTAATAAAACGTATTTTATATTCAATTTAATATGTCAATAAATATAGTACATACGGGTTGGCTAACTAATTTCAGTCCAGGATATGATTAATTAATAATTTAAAAAAAAATTTTTTTTAAACATTTCACCGGTTTGATTATTAGACAAATTCTATACCAATCGAAAGTATGAAGCCCACAGATTATGCAAACGTTAGGTTGGCTATTCTTTTCCGGTCACAACTCTCGAGTAGCCAGGTATAAACAGGTAAATCGATCGATATCGCATTTTGCACCGGTCTGATTATTGAATTAAAATTAAATGAAATTGAAGATTATTCCATTATGAACACGGTGGTATAGGGTTGACTGCGAAAAATCAGTCCCGAATTCCAGTTGTCGAATTTTCAAAAGCGAGATATTGCTGCGAGTGAATGTGTGCGACTGAGAGGTCCCAACCAATCATCCCATGCGATAGAAGAGGACACAGCATAGCAGCTGTTTAAAGTCCGCCCATAATAAAGGAAAAGTAAAACCTTTTCAGCTATTTTCGAAAAATTCGACAACTGGAATTCGGGACTGATTTTTTGCAGTCAACCCTATACCACCGTGTTCATAATGGAATAATCTTCAATTTCATTTAATTTTAATTCAATAATCAGACCGGTGCAAAATGCGATATCGATCGATTTACCTGTTTATACCTGGCTACTCGAGAGTTGTGACCGGAAAAGAATAGCCAACCTAACGTTTGCATAATCTGTGGGCTTCATACTTTCGATTGGTATAGAATTTGTCTAATAATCAAACCGGTGAAATGTTTAAAAAAAATTTTTTTTTAAATTATTAATTAATCATATCCTGGACTGAAATTAGTTAACCAACCCATATGTACTATATTTATTGACATATTAAATTGAATATAAAATACGTTTTATTAAATAAACATCTCGGTGAAGGTCGTTGTATAGTGGGATCTTAGACTACAATTTGTCAAAAATTACTTTAATCGCATTGTTAGCTTAACAGTGGAACAAAGAAAAAGAGTTGTATTGGCGGTAACTAATTTGAGACATTTGTCAGGTATGGAAAAAATTATGTATTATATTATTTTATATTATTATTAGACAATTATTATTATTAAACAAACAAAACGGAAGAAGTTTATATGATGATGACTTTATTATCTCTCAAGACCAACGAATTTTTCCCTTTTTTCTTGCTCTTCTTCAACTTCTGGATCTTGACGCCTTCTCCGCCGAATTCTTTTTGCAAAGGCCATGGAAATCCTATATTTTCTATACCTTTATCTTTCCAATCGCGCACTTGATATCGATTCCACGCAAAACAACAAACGTTCAGCCTGCTTTTGCACCCCGGCACTTCAGTCACATACTTGTGACCGATGCAAAGTTTGTGGTTTACGCAAATCCCTCCAAGTGCCCAACACGGCGTGGATATAAGCGACCCTGGGTACATAGACAATTGTTATATAATATAGCTACCGTATATTCGTACATAAATTACGTTAACAAAGCAAATGTCCCAGTTTAAACTCGGAGACAAACTAGGGATGTATCTTGTATCTGGAATAAAGACCGAGAACAAACAGAAATCTCAGCTGACGAAATCTATGCCTACAAACTGTAAAACGGTATATCTTGGTTCATGGTACGATACTATAAAGCAGTATTCTTCAGTCTTTAGGGGAAATAAACACTACTCGTAACGCATTCTTACACAAAAATATTGTTTCTCAACAGCGGATATGAATTCAGGGAACGAGTTGCGGTTGACACAGCAAAATGGCACGTAGTTATTCTATAGTAATGTATATCGGGGTTTCCTTATATGAAACGCCACATTTCACGCGAACGTGATACCACGGTGATATTGATACTTCACTTATCAATATACCGCAAGTTTATCTCGAGCAGTCGAACTTATCGTATAATTCGCAAAATTAACCTTACCTATTCAGAGACTGAAGTAATAAATCAATTACATAATGTAATCACTAACATTACTATCGATTTATTAATTCCTAGCGCCGTTGTGTCTAAACTAACCATTTATAAAGAAGGTAATTGTATTGTGCCTTAACAAAAATGGTTTTTCAATGAAATAAATACTGAAGTTATCCTTTAAATCATATTTGAAAATTTCATGTAAGTTTTATTAATGACTACGGGGAGATTCCCCCACATTTTTAATTCGCTTAATTGTTACAAATTAATCCTTACGCCTAGATGACAACGAAGCCAGAGCGGTATGGTAAGCAAGTAACTCTGCGCGTAAATCTTCGTAATCTTCATCCGCAGATAAATCCAAATTTGCGTCATTCGTTAACGAAGATATGAGTCTGCCGCCAAAGTCGCCTTCACTTGCAGAATCCTCGCTACTCTTCTGCGTTGCATGTACACCGGAATATAAAAACAACAGTAGTATATAGTGAAACATTTCCACCGGATTGCCCTTACGCCAGTAGAATGATTCTGCTGAACTTTATGATCGCTGCATTTTAGAGCCGTTTTATTGATGTAAAATGCATAAATTTCTACGATAAGCGGACTCCACTAGCGGATTTGTGCCGTGCCGAATAAATATGAATTCTGTTTCAGAGACCGCTTTTTATGAGGTAAATGTAAGACCTAGGTAAATTATCAGTTCACAGTGAGTGAGCTGTGCGTTCAAGTGAGTTCAAACTGGAAAGTGTTTGTAATATTTATTATGCCGATTGAAAGTATTCATTTATTTATCTATATATATAAAAGGAGAAGGTGACTGACTGACTGAATGAATGACTGACTGACTGACTGACTGACTGACTGACATATCAACGCAGGGCCTAAACTATAAGGGCTAGAAACTTGAAATTTTGCACAGGGGTTCCTTTTATAACGTAGGGGAGCACTAAGAAAGGATTTTTGAAAATTCACCCCCTAAGGGGGTAAAAGGGGGGTGCAAATTTAGTATGAAACTTTGCCGTTTTTGAAGTCGTTAGACGGGTAGACGTCGTTAATGGGTTTAATTCTACGCGAGCGAAGCTGCGGGCGTTCACTAGTTTATAATAAATAGGCGGACTTAATGTCTTATGGCATTTTATACCAGTCAAAAAGCGAGCGAGTACCTACTTAAATTACCAAAATATCTATTATTATAATGTATAAAAATATCCATTACATTCGGTTAATAGAATATGTGAGTGGATCAAGTTCGACGTTATTTTGGGACGTGGTATGTCATCCTACTGAATTATTGAGTTGGCAGTAGTGGAATCACTCGGGTTCAATATATGCGGACCGGACGTCACAACCTGCCGTGAAAGGTTTTTTTGAAGCCTTCCGCATTCAAAGGGACACAAAGGTTTTTTCCGTTAAATTCATAGTATTATCTACCTATTGTCAGTTATCACACATTCTTCACAAAACCTATGTGTAGTATAAAATTATTATTATTGACTATTAAATTATAATAAATATAATTGGAGTTTTATTGTGAGTATAGTTTGATGTTAATTGGACTGGCACCGATAATAATTCTAAAATCAATCATACAATATCATTGTAGGTACCAACCCTTTGAGGTCAACTCCACCACGCTGCTCTAATGCGGATTGTTAAATAGGTATTTAAAAATCATTTTAAGGTTTTTTTATTTTATTTTTCGTATGTATCGTTGGTCAAAAACCATTCTCACAAATTTTCTTGCTTATATGATTTGCTTTGCAGTCGGGTTTTGATGTATTTTTTATCATGCAACTTGTCTATATTATTTACTATTGCTCCGTGTCCCAAAAATGACTTCTACGCGAAATTTTTCGTAAACGGTACACAAATTGAAATCTATATGACAGAAGTATTTAAAGGACACGTTTATCTTTCCATACAACTTGGGCCATGAGATGTACCTCGGGAAAAAAAATTGACTTTTGGAGAAAAAAATGCGTTATTTTATTAAAAAAATAAATTAGATTTTTTACTGCATTTGTACCACCTAAAATTAACTTTAAAAGATAATTTATGAATTGCAACACTGCAAGTTATGGCAATCTAATTCAATCTATCATAACATTGCGTTTCGGTTGTTACTAAATCTGTAATTACTCTATACCCATTTATAAATACCAATAAGCGCATTGTATTAATAAACTACCTTAAGAAACAGAATCATAGTATCCTATATTGATTTAAATATTCTATTAATTACCATTAAAGGCTAATTTTTTCTTGAAATCGTTTTTAAACTAGTAATAATTTGTAAATTGAATACAGGTTATTAGATCTATAATGTGTGACTGACGTCTGTCACTAAAACTGAAGTTGGCAAATGACATAAACAGGGCAGAGTAGTTACCACGTAGTATCCCTTATTAGTTTGTGGTTACTACTATGTGAAGTTTTGTGGTACCAAATGTTGTATTTTTTATTATTTTATTACAAGCTAACTATAAGGATTCTAGAAATAATTGATCGACCATTAGTTTTAGTATATTGTAAGGAATTTTTACCAATACTTTGTACCTCGGTACATCGTTTGGCCCAAAATTGATCGTCTCCTTTATTATATACGAGTTAATAAAAAATCTGGAAATCCCGAATAATTAAAAAAAATCTCTGTGATTACCAATATCTACAAACTGGTAGGTACCAGGTATGTATGGCACTGAGGAGGTCGATGCGATGTCTTCGTCGTATCTTCCAGTAATTGTAGAGACGTGAGGCAGCAAGACGCCAGCCCTTTGTCAACGTTTGTAATTTCAACGCTCCCAAAGCTCTTTGTTTAGCATATTCTTAGCGAACGTTTCACTGCAGGCAAAACAAAAGTGATAAACTGCTATAGGTAGGAGAGAGGTAAGGTTGATACTTAATGTTTGTAGATGTTGAATACTACACAACGTTGCCACCCATTTTGATGTAGATACTTATCTCGGGTGACAACAGTGACAACATAGTGGATGATAATTAGCCTCTCATTTGAGAGATTTTTGGAAATTATGCGCGTCTCAAGAAATTGTACATCAAATACTACCATGCTGAGATGCTTAAGGAAAACACTGCGAGGAAATCTATCAGTTGGTCAGTTTTCACTTAAATCAAATAAATAGAAACAAACAGACATACTAGATCAAGGATGGGCAACACGCGGCCCGCGGGCCGCATGTTCCGAATGTGGCCAAATTTCTCATTAAAAATTTCAAGTAAATTCGTTTTTCTGTTATCTTGCATTAAAATTTGTAAATGAAATCATTACTTTTTTTTTAAGTTTAATTTTTTTTTAATTCTAATTATTATAAATGAGTTTCGTAAATTATTAGTAAGAGTTACCTAATATGTGTGCGGCCTGCCAATAAAAATATATATTCAAATTGGCCCATTGATTAAAAGGTTGCTCACCCTTGTACAAGATATAATAAATTTGAAAAAATATTTTCAGAAGCAATATGGATTACTTATTATCTTCATCGTATAGATTATTGTGAACAAACTACCAAAATATATTCACAATCAACCCTATCACCTGTAAATTAAGGCGCCTAGTGGTGCAAAATGACCTTGAGAATCGGTGCACACATTCTCACAAACGACAACAGCGCCTCTAACGGAAAACCTCAGAACTACCTTACAGAGCATACAATGACATGTCATGAGGTACTGTATTAATCGCCTGTATAACCCGCGCAGATAGAGAATAGATCTGAAAATGGCACTTAAAATACAAGCACAACACACAACACAAGCAAGGGTACTTAAAACACTGGATTGTAAAATTTGCCTTTATTAATTGTGACATTTCAGAATCAGATTATAAAAATAAAGAACAATAGGATGGGAATGGTATCAAAGGTTTTATAAACCGCTTGGTCCAGCAGTGTCCTGGTCATCTGTACCCATTACTGGTTCAATTCCCTCCATGAATTGGTTAAAATCTTCCATGGACTGGTCAATTGTAAAATTTGCCTTTATTAATTGTGACATTTCAGAATCAGATTATAAAAATAAAGAACAATAGGATGGGAATGGTATCAAAGGTTTTATAAACCGCTTGGTCCAGCAGTGTCCTGGTCATCTGTACCCATTACTGGTTCAATTCCCTCCATGAATTGGTTAAAATCTTCCATGGACTGGTCACTTTCACAGTCCTGGTCTTCAGAGTCGTCACTTTCATCTTCGGTGTTGCTGTTCAATTACATCACAAAATGTCAACGTTCGTAACAAAAACTTAACGAAAATAAATAACAATCAAATGTAACGCAAACAAAAACAACAATATCAACGAAAACAACAATTACTCGGAGTGCGTCAAGTAGCTTAGAAAGCGAATCCCGACTGATTATTTGTTTGCAGCTCGTACTTCACTGTGTGAGTATAGACAGCGATAGAGAGTGAGCGAGAACGCATGCGAGAGGACGCCATTTTCAAATCTATTCTCTATCTGCGCGGCTTATACGGGGAAGTGTTTCAGTAGATGGCGTTTATTTTAAGTAATAATTGACCTAACAAAAAATTTATAGGAAGGTACGACAACGTAATGAAATTAGATTTATGCAATTTTTTTAGTTACTTAAAATAATAACAAAAAAAAAGTCATAAAAAAATAAAGAAAAAATTGAAAAAGAAAGGAAGTGGAATTTGAACCCGAGTCTCTAGAGCGAGATTCTTACTCACTGCTAATGTCTATAATTTCCCCGTTATTGATATTATCTTTGGATTCTCTTTTCCTGTAATAAATACATATTATGACATATATAAATATTATTAGCTTTTTATTTCATTTGCATAAAATAATAACAAAAAAAAAGTCATAAAAAATAAAGAAAAAATTGAAAAAGATAGGAAGTGTAACTGGGATTTGAACCCGAGTCTCTGGAGCGAGATTCTTACTCGCCGCAAACTCCAATTACGCCATTTACAGCTATACGATTAGGGTTGAAAAACTGTGTACGTATCTATCTTTTTGTACTCTGCAGGATTGCATAGAACAATGAAATTAATAAATGTTTGACAAAATTTAAATCTTTACGTCATTCATGTGTGTGACGTTTGCTTTATATGAACACTTTTGATTTATTTCCCATGTTTATTTACAAAATAGGAGTCCGTTTACGCCCTTCTAACTTAAAAAAATACTTATAACGTTAAATTATTTATATAAATTAACCTAATGTAATAACCAATCAATAAAAGTAATGAAATAACGTTGGAATCTTGCAGAAATTTTGCGGCAGAAAGCGCGACACGCCCGTCTAGCAAGAGGCCTCAGCCGCGACTGTCGGTACACGGCGTTTACACACACATGCTCGCGAGTTATGTTCTAAAACACTGCGCAAATGAGAACAAGGGTTTTTTGGAAATTCTACAAAATGGATTTAAAAAGTGGTATAACTGATATATTGTATTTATTGTGATGAAAAATATATGTTAAATTGAAAAAAAAAACACGTATTTTAGAAGGGATTTGATTGTTTAGAAGATTATTTTAGAGGTATCTTCGTGATTTTTTTCTATCGAGTCAACATTAATGTATTATGTTTTGAAGGCCGTAGCAATCTAACATATATCCCCAAGAATACCATATATTTTTTTTATTTGATTCTCTGCAATGGTTCGTGTGATATCTTGTTTATAAAACTCGCGTTTAGCCTCTGTAGTCCTCTTAACAGACCGCTATTATTAATAGGTGCATTTTACAAGCTGGTACGCACAAATTATTAAAGGGTGTTTGCATCTCAGCCACCAGATCCTGTGATTAATGATCTTCAAGACGTTCGACGACGTAAACAAGAAAGTTTCACTTAAATCGGTTACACTGAAACGCCCCTAATTGCCGCCGAGTCAATTTTGACAGCCGATTGTAGCGTTAAGACAAATGGTTACGTCCGCAAAACAATAAATAGATTAAGACGAGGTTTCGTCGATATTAGATAATAGAATTCTAAAAAAAAAAACATATTTTATGTATTCACAGCAAGCTTCCTTTCGTCCGTCACGTCTTCAATAGGTATACGAGTAGGTACGTAGTTTCTCTATATTGCAAGTGGCCCCGAACGGAACACATCAGAAGGAGGACGGCGAGCTCGTAAATTACGTAACTTATAAACAAAAACAATTTAATTGGTCGTGATGGATTTGTCATTCAGATTCCGTTTTGCTGACCAACTCACTGTACACTGTAAAAGACAATAGCAAAATTTCATTAAAAAAAATCTGATGACCAGAGGGTATTCAGCTTTTTTGCACAAAAAATTAATTAATTGTGGAATTTTTTGCACCCAATAAAAATAATAACCTGATAAAAATGGTAATATTTTTCTGAAAATAAAAATTGTTTGCAGATAGAAAATAATAATTACCACTCATTTACGAGAACTTATAAGACAAAGCTGAATTATATTGCAAACATAGTCCTGAGGGGTTTCTTAATTGTTGATATCACGGGACAACACTGAATGGGTACAATATGTATTCGTGTATGAGTTCGAGCTGCAAGGATTCCCAGGAGACTCGTAGAACAACAACAGGATTATGCAATAACTTCTGTTACTCTGATTGTCAAAATTAAATGTAAACACTGCAGTAGAAGTGTCACAAGTGCGCTCGTGGTCGTGCAGCTGGAATAGGCATGATGACAGATTTTGAAATTGCCTTCTGTAATGTAGGTACACATCCAATATTTCGAAAAAAAAAGCATTATTTCAGCAATAAATTGAGTTTTAACGCAAATTATTGCAGTTTTTCCTATCTACTTAAAATTAGCGCGAAAACGCCCGTAGGCACTGAGTTAAATATACCATAATATATCAATGCCCGTAGGTGTCATGGCGTCCGCATAAACGTCACGCCTAGATATTATAACAGAAGATGCCGCTGTATTTACTTATAAATACCCAAGTGACAGGGGAATTTTCACTTAACCGTGAAGTCATCCGCTCTGATTGGCGTTTCAGTTAACATGGCCGATTGCTGTATTTTATAATTTTATTTTAGTGAAAATCTCATTAATCTCAATGTTTTTATTAAGACTTGACAATTTTTTAGGAATATTCAGCATACTTGTTACTCTAAAACCATTTATTCTTCATTTTTTTAAACTTTTTATCGTGCCTATTATTAGTCGATAGTGATAAGGCGCTATCAGCCCAGCGTTAATCCAATCGAGGGGATGAGAACCACCGCAAGCCAAATAAACTAATTTGAGTCATTGAACTAATTATAAATTTGTATAGCGTAATAGATCTGTTATAAATTACATTAAACGAATCGTCAACGCTGACTAGCTATTGAAATTAGGTTCAAATACATTTTAGTTCTATTTCATCACCACGATCTCTTCTATGTTATTTCGCTGTTTTTATTAAATTAAAAATCTACTGCAAAAACATATACCTTCATTTTGCATACCTTTAGTACATTAAACCTTTCCATTACACTATATTGCTTACTAGTGGACGCCCGCAGCTTCGCTCGCGTTACACATTCACTAACTTCAAAAACGGCAAAGCTTCATACTAACTTTGCACCCCTGTTTTACCCCCTTAGGGGATGAATTTTCAAATTTTTCTCGCCGTAAAAACCATCCTTGAACTTCAACGAACATTTTAAAAAAAAAATTGGCCAAATTGGTCCAGGCGTTGTTGAGTTATGCGCTTACCAACACATTTTGCGATTTATTTTTATAATATAGATTACGTTTAAAACATTTTACTTTACGCTGTATTTTTATCTGGTATTAATGCGACAATAGCGCGCAGAAAACTGGACGTTTCAGGGGAAATGTGAACTGGTGTACTTACTGTGTAAGTAGCATCGAACAATTTGATGGGTGATCCCTTTTTTTTTTTTGTTATCCGAGGGGTAAACCTTTTAAAGGTACCCGAACATCGTGGGAGCGACGCCGGGTAGAAAACATTGCTTAAGCTACGTCAGTCCAGGTTATTTTTTAAAGATAACAAACATTGATCCATCTCGGAGGCTTTCGGGTGCACTAAAAATTTACGACAAACGAGTCAGCCACAAACCCGTCCGCCACCTTACACATCGGCAGCGTCGTGCAATATGCTCTGCCTTCTCATTTGTGAGAACAGACCTGTAGTGTAGTCGGATAATATGATTTAATGGGTTGAAGCCAGCGCAAACGAATATTAGTAATTTTAGGGCTATCTAAAATTTAAAGCTGCTGTCAGCCATTAAGCTTTATGCTATCGATGATTTTTTTTTTCTGCTCACCCTTTTGCTAAATTATAAGTATTGAAAGTCTTCCCACTACAATATAACTATTACAATAATATAGTACATTCAGGACTTGAGGACTCAGATGGAAGCCTCTAGAATAGGGTAACCGGGGCAACCACATTAACCTATACCTGACTAGTGCCTAGCCGATCGCTTTCAGCACATCCAAGAAGAGGCTTAAAACGACTATCCGAGTAATACTAGCGAGGAAAAAGTACGGAAATGATCTTGATAAATTGCCACTAGCGGTCATTCATCCCGAGACCAACTGTGCTCGGGGGTACTTAATCTATGTTCTACGATTCTTAGACATCGTATCTCTGGAACTTTTAACTGTGTTGATTAAGTTTTGGCTATGGATATGTTACTGTAAATTTGTAAATACCCTTAGATTACAATAATTGAAATGAAAAATTGTTCTATGTTCGATTGTGATTTAAGTTACAAATAACGGACAAGGCAGATATACAATAAAGCATGTTAATGAAATTGTAATAAGTAATATGGGCAACTTTATAGCTACACATTTCCCTTTGGGACGAACAAACACGCATTTTGGTTTAATACCCGTTACAAGTGCCAATAAACAGGTTTACGCGGCTAACGGATTGTCATTGATGACACTCCAAAGTATTGGATCCGACGCGGTCGGTTCAGTGTGAATTTTTAATTGCCACCCTCAACTTGCGCCCTGCAATCTGAACGCGTGAAATATTTATGTACAGCTTAACTAACCTGTGTGCATAATAATGAACAGTCTGAGCACGTTGGAACATTCTGTTAAGTCAAATACCTTAGCGCGCAGGATTACGGCGGGTTGCTAATACTCGTAGAACGGTGCATAAGATATAAGAGAATAATTATTACTCATCAACGTCTTTTAGCACCTTTTAGCTCCTCCGTAGCTCGAATAAGATTTTTTGGATATCTTAACAATTTATCTGTTCCGCACTATTTAAAAAAAATTACTAGTGGACGCCCAGCTTTGCTTGCGTAGAATAAGACAAACCTGTTGTAGGTTTTTATATACAGGGTGTGGAGGAGCGTGTAAATAGCTCCTCCAAGCGGGAGGGAAGAAACTATGGTTAATCTTATGATGGCTGCGGAGCGTTGCGGTGCGGTACAATACACAAAGTAAATCATAAATAGATATGCACATCAAACGACTTACCAGTCTCACACGTAGCTGAAAATGTTCGTCCTCAGTCGACACAGACAAGTCCAGCCGCGCGGCGGTATGGTGAAAAATGGCACTCACAAAAAATGTTTTAAATGTTAATAGCGGTTACACAATTTAGCGAAGCGGTTAAAACAAATATCAAGGAGCGGTGATGCGGTCCAGGGAAAAGTTGTTCACCACTCTTTTGGAATATTTTGACACTATATTTGCAGAGAAAAATTTTGAAGTCCTTCTTGACATTGTTTTCTTCTTTTGAAATTCTCTTTGCCAGTAGAGGCGCGGCAGAGGTCGATTAACGGCATAACTATTAAACAAACCTTGTGTATTGCACGCGCAACCATGCTCCCCGGCTTTGGAAGTTCGGAGAACTTACAAAAGAAAGAAAAAAAAAATAAACGAAATGTAAGTTAAGCGGTGTAAGCTATGCGGTGTAAGATCAAGGGACATAATGATCCTTGAAATCTCAATTTAATATTAAAGGGAAAACTATATTATAATAAACTAATGGAAGATATAAAAAAAATAAAAAATATTATAAGTTGGTATTATTGTGTAGGTATGGGATAAAGCTTAACAACAGGTCGTTTAAACGTGCCACTTTGCGTTTTAATTAATGCAACTCTAACTACACCATCACTACCAGGATAAACTTCCTGGATAATACCTAATGGCCAACGTAACGGTGGTATGTCATCTTGGTCAATTAGAACTACAGTTCCAACACGAACTGGATTGTCAGGCGTACACCATTTTTGCCTGACTTGTAGCGTTTGCAAATATTCAGACCTCCACCTTTTCCAATATGACTGTACTAGAACGTCTAACAATTTTTTGCGGTCGATTAAATTAACACGTTCATCAGAAAGATCATTTGCGGGAAAATATTGAATGGGAGTCGACATCAAAAAATGAGCGGGTGTCAACACCTCAGGTTGAGGGTCGGATGACAACAAAACACCTGAGATATATTTTATGCGGTTACTATAAGTATTAATAACTTTTACTAAGCGGGACATTAAAACAGCGGCGCATAACTCTAATCGAGCAAGCGTAGTAATTTTAACAGGCGAAACTTTAGATTTGAAACACAAGAGTCTCACAATGATATTTCCGACCTCGTCAGTTATATGTAAATAAATAACACAACCATAAGCTTTGAGGCTTGCATCACAAAATGCAACTATATTCGCCCTACAGTTATTAGAAAAACCAATATGGCGCGGTATTTTTATTTCCTATAATAATGGTAATTCTTTAACGAGCAATGAAAAAGATCTTATTATGTCCTCTGGAGGCGTATCGTCCCAATCCACTTTACTAATCCACAGATCTTTGACAAGCAATTTCGCATATACTATTACTGGAGATACCAGGCCCAAAACATCAAAAAGTCGAGCGACAAAGGAAAGTATAGTGCGTTTCGTACATTTATTGTCACTACAAGAAGTAGACAACTGAAATACGTCTTCCTCTTGAAACCAAGTTAGACCTAATATCTTCAGGTTGCTACTAGAATCACCAGAGAAATTAACTGGAGCGCGGTGTGGACGTGGCAAGCAATCAAAAAACTCGGAAGAATTGCTGGCCCACTTAACCAGATCAAAACATCCGAATTTAAACAAAGAAATTATCTCGTTAGCAAAGCTTAGAACGCTGTTCCGATCAGACACTGACGTCACCAAATCGTCCATATATAGACTATTCGACTGGATGACAGAAGCTGCATCAGGAAAAGGAGAACATTCATCTGATGCTAACTGGCGTACAGTACGCATTGCCACAAATGGACTGGACTTACGACCTAAAGGAACGCGGTTAAATTGAAAAGAAAAACGAAATAATATTTTTAAATATTTGCGATGTGACTCTGGAACTCCTATTTGTAAGTACATCTGTTTAATGTCTGCGGTTAATGCAATTGGAAATAAACGAAAATCTAATAAAAGTAAGAAGAGATCAGCTTGTAGGTTAGGCCCTGAATGTAAAATATCATTAAGTGACAACCCTGTGTGTGTTTTAGCACTTGCGTCCAACCCTACTCGCAACTTAGTCGTTGTTTCAACTTGCCGTATGACGGCGTGATGCGGGATATAGTAACCATCATCACTATCTGCAGAAAGTACTTCGGATAAGTAACCATTATTTATATAGTCGTTGATGACTTGGTTGTAATCATTGCGTAAAGCGGTAGTTTGTTTAGACTTACGTTCCAACGCAAGAAAACGGCGGTGTGCCACTGCGCGAGAACTACCGAGGTCAGCGGGATTGCGACTAAATGGAAGGGCTACGCAGTATCGTCCATCACTGTCGCGAACAACAGAAGTCGTGAACAAATTTTCACATTCGGTTTCATCAGGTGAAAGAAATCGTTTATTAGGGACTTCTTCCAATTCCCAGAAATTAAGGAGACCAGACTCCTGACCACTCAATGTGATCGCGGTAAAAGAAGCGGGTTGACTATTGTTATTATCAACAAACGACGAAGGAAAGTCTCCCATTAAAATGTAACCAAAAGTAGTCAAAAAAGCGGGCGGAAGTGACGATGAACTATTAGGTTCATATTTTTTACCCAAATAAATATAGGGAAATAATTGGGCACCAATGACCATGTCAATGTTACCAGGGGTATTCCATGTGAGGTCCGCTAAAGGTACCCTATTATAATATTCAAAATTGCGAGCATCAATATCAAAAGCTGGCAATTTGTCTGTTATGTTATCAACAACTAACGCGTGAATATGATATTTTTGCGGTGAAACGCGTGACTCAATTGTCAAATTAACGTAACCATGAATAGGACGAGACGATAAACCTACGCCCTTAAGAGAAGAATTATAAAGCGGAATTACAGTTAAGTTGAGTAAATTACAACAATCTAATGTAATCAAATTATTTTGTGAACCATTATCCAATAACAGACGAATGACGTTCCTTTCATTACTTTTATTATATGCATAAACTTGCGCGGTCGATAAAAGTATGGTTGTTCGAGATTTACAATTATCGAGTGATACCATAGTAGCGGGCGACAAACTATCACTTGCAGTGATCGAATGCACTGGAGCAGAATTCATTGAATTAGCGCCCATATCAGTGTGAACATATGGTTCAGTATTCAAAGAGGTCGTCTTCTCTTTACCACCGACTTCACGTGAGCATGCGTCTAATTGTACCGATGAAGTATTCGAACTCCTTTGTAAATTATTAAAATGTAAAAGTGAGTGATGTCTCTTTTGACAATAATGGCAGACATTACGTGAATTGCAATTCAAAACTGAATGCGATGAGCTTAAACAATTAATGCAACAATTCTTTGATTTTACAAACTCATAACGCTCTTTAGGCGAATCTAGATTTTTAAACTTGTTACAATTAAAAAGCAAATGTTCGGTACTATTACACATGACACAAAGTGCGGTTTTAGAATATCGCGTATTTTGTTGAACAGTGAAAGTCAGAGATTTACGAGTATTGGAATCTGACTTTTGATGGTTATAACGAGATTGAGAAAAGCTATTACAGTTACTTGATCGTTCTAATATTTTTACTTGATCTTGCACAAATGACACAAGTTCTTTGCAGCTAGGTATTTCCGAAGAGCGAACAGACAACTCAAAAGACTGCACTGTTTGTAAATCTAACTTTTTTATAGCCAAATTGAATAGAATGAAATCTGTTAAATCGGGAATATCTAACTGTTTCAAGGCGGCAATGGAAGCGGAGTACTTTTCGATAAAACTATTTAAACTGTTAACTGTCTGCGTGCAATTCTTTAATTCTAATATATTATTTAAATAAAAAGTACCTAATGACCGTTTGTCTTGGTATTTTTTAACTAAACTGTTCCAAATGATGTGATAAGTTTCACCAGTTGGTACGATACCAGCAACCATTTGCTGCGCACCATGCGTCAGTCTACCTATCAGATACTGCACACGCTGCGAGTCAGACAGCTGCTGGTTGTTGTGAATATTAGCCTTAAACGACTCATAGAATACGGGCCAATTCTCAGGCTTACCATCGAAAGCGGGAATAACGATAGGCGGCAATTTTACAATGTTTTTCACTGGTTGTGATGGCGTGATGGTAAGTGTAGAATTAGCTTGATTAGCGGAATTTATATTATTGCGGACACGTTTTACACGAGTATATGCGTCGTCAAACGAAATTAAACCTTTAAAATCAGGCTCAGCTTCGGGATTTAAAACTAAATTTAAATCGTTTATATTGTCAATAATAGACATGAACTCATGGCGCATTTCATCGATCATTTCCGATTCTGCCATGAAATTTTCCGTTGACCGCGTATCTGCAGTAACAACTACTTTTTTAGATAGATCACACAATTTAGTGACCCTTTGTAAAATGATCTCAGCTTTAGCTTGATTTAATTTTATTTTGTAAGTGTCCATTTTGAATTGGACAAGCAAACCTACCAAAGCTAAGAAAATTACCAAAAATATTTACGGGGAATGCGGGGAGTATAAATACTGATTCAATAATCCGGCTCGAAGGACCAAATAATAATATATAGAGGAGCGTGTAAATAGCTCCTCCAAGCGGGAGGGAAGAAACTATGGTTAATCTTATGATGGCTGCGGAGCGTTGCGGTGCGGTACAATACACAAAGTAAATCATAAATAGATATGCACATCAAACGACTTACCAGTCTCACACGTAGCTGAAAATGTTCGTCCTCAGTCGACACAGACAAGTCCAGCCGCGCGGCGGTATGGTGAAAAATGGCACTCACAAAAAATGTTTTAAATGTTAATAGCGGTTACACAATTTAGCGAAGCGGTTAAAACAAATATCAAGGAGCGGTGATGCGGTCCAGGGAAAAGTTGTTCACCACTCTTTTGGAATATTTTGACACTATATTTGCAGAGAAAAATTTTGAAGTCCTTCTTGACATTGTTTTCTTCTTTTGAAATTCTCTTTGCCAGTAGAGGCGCGGCAGAGGTCGATTAACGGCATAACTACAACAACATAACTACTAACCTTGGCATAACTACAAACCTTGTGTATTGCACGCGCAACCAGGGTGATTGGAAGGTCGGTGCAAAGCTTTAAGCCACAGATAGTAGAGACAATTTAGAACCATTTAAGCCATGGTTGTCTTAGACGAAGTCTGACTATTTTTTTTTTACGAATATTTATGTTATTTTTACAAAACATGCCATTATTTTACAAATTTCGGCTAAGTACAGCCAAATTTAATGACAATTAAATTGTTATTAATTTTATTTAATTAAAAATAATATTTAATGTGTGAGTAAGTAAGTGTTTTTTTTTTGTTTAACGAGTGGGAAACCTTGAAAAGATACCCAGACGTCGTGGGAGCGACGCCGGGTTATGTGGGACTTTCACCCACTAAAACCCACTCGGTGGCCTACTCCGGCGCTACACTGTGCAGCCACAAACAGCGTCGTCTTTCCCGGGGTCACATGTTGGACGATTCGAGCTCCCACTCTCATGAAATTAAGACCTACAAACCAATTTAAGGGAGAAAGGAGACGATCAATTTTGGGCCGAACGATGTACCGAGGTACAAAGTATTGGTAAAAATTCCTTACAATATACTAAAACTAATGGTCGATCAATTATTTTTAGAATCCTTATAGTTAGCTTGTAATAAAATAATAAAAAATACAACATTTCGTACCACAAAACTTCACATAGTAGTAACCACAAACTAATAAGGGATACTACGTGGTAACTACTCTGCACTGTTTATGTCATTGGCCAACTTCAGTTTTAGTGACAGCCGTCAGTCACACATTATAGGTCTATTAACCTGTATTCAATTTACAAATTATTACTAGTTTAAAAACGATTTCAAGAAAAAATTAGCCTTTAATGGTAATTAATAGAATATTTAAATCAATATAGGATACTATGATTCTGTTTCCTAGGGTAGTTTATTAATACAATGCGCTTATTGTATATTTTATAAATGGGTATAGAGTAATTACAGATTTAGTAACAACCGAAACGCAATGTTATGATAGATTGAATTAGATTGCCATAACTTGCAGTGTTGCAATACATAAATTATCTTTTAAAGTTAATTTTAGGTGGTACAAATGCAGTAAAAAATCTAATTTATTTTTTTAATAAAATAACGCATTTTTTTCTCCAAAAATCAATTTTTTTTCCCGAGGTACATCTCATGGCCCAAGTTGTATGGAAAGATAAACGTGTCCTTTGAATTTTTGGGCAGAGTAATTATAACAACATTTTCAATTCAATTATTTATTTTTGGTGTTCAAAATGATCGCCGTTATTTCTAATACAAGCACGGGCCCGTTTTCTCACTTGTGTTGTTACGTTTAGCATCATTTCCTGCTTAATTGTGTCAAATGCAGTATTAATTCTTTCAATTAACTCTTCTCTAGTGTTTATTTAAATATTAGTATACACCAGTTCCTTGGCTCGACCCCACACGAAAAAGTCCACAGGAGTCAAATCTGGTGACCGAGCGGGCCAAGGGATAGGTCCATCCCTGCCGATCCAGCTATTGGGAAAGCTATTATTTAAATGTTCTCTTACAATTAATGTCCAATGAGCTGGACAGCCGTCTTGCTGGAAGATAACTTCGCGATCTGTTTGGAATATCTGGGCACCGGATTCCTCTACAAGCCTCGGTAAATCATTTTGTAGGAAGTTTAAATAATTATCGTCATTTAAATTTAATTTTGACAATGTTGACTATAGCTAACTTCATCCTGCTGGTTTTTCGTTTCGGTGTGCGCGCGCATCGTAAAAATTTACTCTCATCATTTTTCTCTAACGCGCCAAAAGAAGTATAACTTCAAAAACACGTGCAGGAGCACAAAGCTAGGGCCGCTAAGGCTACTGACTGGACACTGTTTACCAAAAAAGATCAAAACTGACACAAAAAAGTTGTAATAATTAATTACAATTTAATTGTCATTAAATTTGGCTGTACTTAGCCGAAATTTGTAAAATAATGGCATTTTTTGTAAAAATAACATAAATATTCGTAAAAAAAAAATAGTCAGACTTCGTCTAAGACAACAATGGCTTAAATGGTTCTAAATTGTCTCTACTAGCTGTGGCTTAAAGCTTTGCACCGACCTTCCAATCACCCTGTATAATATTGACGGACAAAGAGACATACGGGCCATCTGATGGTACATGCTCACCGTCGTCTATGGATACGTGCGACACCAGGGGTATCACAGGTGCTTTGTCTGCCTTGAAGGGAGCGTGTTATCATCATCATCATCACTACATATTAAAAAACAATGCTGCTTCCCGCTGTCTGTATGTCCCTATAATGCTTAGATCGCGATAGTTAGAAGTTAAAGCTGGTAAAGTTTTTTGATCTAAAATTTAACGACACAAAATTAAATTAGTGATATTCAATCGGGTGGAAAAAACATGTAACTAAGCAGGTTTTAAAATATAACGATATTTGGGAAGCATTTGACCTGCAAACACTTAGTAGAGTATCTTTTGGTGCAAACACACAGGTTACTGGGTGTCCGTGACAACGAATTCGCTGAGACAGCTGATGCAAAATGTGTGGTTAATAGTGCCGTATAACCTGTTTTAAGGTAAGCACTTATTTTAGCAAAAATATATGTACGTTAAAATAAATTAACGGTGCATGCTCGGTGCTTGTAAGGATGAGACATTTTGTAATAAGATATTAAAGCAACTGGTACAGAAAATGGCAATTACGTACAATATAATAACATTTTATATAAAACTAGTTAAATTTGAAAAAAAAAAACAAGTCAAAAAACATTTCCAAGTTACCCGAATAGATTTTAAATTTAAACTAACGTAGCATGCCAAACACCAATCCTCAATATAGCAGCCTGGTGGAGTATGCTCTAGACCTCAAGCAGCTGTGTCTGTGGGAGAGACCTTGCCCAGCATTGGGACGTCTATGGGTTGTACTCGTAGAACAGCCTGCCAACCTAAAGGTACTTGCCGTAACGACCTCGCCGTGGCATGCCACATTTTGTAGTGACATGACAAATGAAGGAATCAGTTTTCACCTCTTAAAAACACGGACTTGAAGTCCATAATAAACCTTTTTATTTTATTCTCTTACATTGTTATCAGATTGTGATCAAAAGCCAGGAAGCTTGTGCGAGAAACTTAGAAGTTTTTACGACCGCCAAATGGATAGGTGAAGTTAAAAGGCTTGTAAGATTAAAATAGAAAACTATAAAATGGAACTGAAAATGTATGTAAATAGTAAAAGCTCGGGTTGGATCGTAAAATGCTCGTCACGAATCCAGTTCAGCGTTACTAAGTCGAACAGAAAATTGACGGATTAACTTCTGCGGGGACTTGATTAATTTTTGATCCGTGATTTAATTGGTTACCTATTTGGTGTTGGAACTTAATTGCATGAAATTATAAATATGCAGTGTAGGTTATATTATATACATTTTATAAACTCGATAACGCAGATTGTCTAGGTTTGAATCCAGGTCAGGTCAGATAATTATGCTTGTTTGGTTTGTTTTTTGTTGGTCCATGTTGGAGGTTATCGAAGTTTTTCATCATGCGCTATTATGTATTTACGCAGATGCATAGTTCTGTGGTTATAACGAGCGGCTCATATTTTGATTAAATCTGAGAATAATTACTGCTACCCAACAATTTTATTAAATCCCCAAAAATTTTTTTATAACCGAATTGAAAATAGGCGTTTGCATAAATGAAATTTTGATATCGACGGATTTTCATTCAAGTTTTTTCAAGTGTAATATCGAATTTAATGCACCAATCTCACCATTATTGTCAAAATCTATTTCCGTTCGAGTTTACTGCGTGTAAAGCGCGTTCCAGTCGCAACCTGTCATAGATATACGAGTGAATTTATGTCGCACGCCGCAGAGGGATTTCAATGATCAAACATACCTACTCATAGCTAGGTTTACCTTCCAGTGGAGCGTCATGAAAAGATTTATGATTCGTTTGTCGGTACTTAATAGCTTGGCGGACTAGTGGCCACATGTTCCGATCCGAACTATGTGTAATTTTAAAAGATTTCAGATTTAGATTCATTATTTTAAAAGCTTCTATTTGACTTCACTCGTATGTATCCATGTATGTATGTCCTGGAATTTTGCAATCAATATTTCACCCACTTCCACTAAAGCTATCGAGCTGAAATTTGGCACACATATTAGGTTCCGATGACAATGCATGAAAATAAAAAAAGTTGTAAAAGCTATTTAAAAAAAATATATTTTACATTAAGTAAGTTATTTCATGATTTGTTTTCAAATAATATTAATGAGGAAATCATTTAATATGGCTCAGAGTGTATGGCACATAACATTCTTCTCAGAAGTATGTTGTGACCGGTGAAAAACTGTTTTCTTTTTAGATTGTAAAAGTTTCAACAAGAAGTCCTCTAAGGGATGCTTTAGAGGACTTTTACATGAACCAAGACCAAACCAACTAGGGCCGTTATAAATACATATTAATAGTATAAAAAAAATATCAAAGT
Source organism: Carterocephalus palaemon (assembly GCA_944567765.1). Lineage (NCBI taxonomy): Eukaryota > Metazoa > Arthropoda > Insecta > Lepidoptera > Hesperiidae > Carterocephalus > Carterocephalus palaemon. The sequence goes on along the minus strand of OX155641.1, from coordinate 9,512,919 downwards.
TTAAATTATTTAAACAGATAGACATACTACGTAGGTAGGCCTGCTATCATTATTTCAAGACAATTTAACTGTGAGTCTGACACGCGTAAGCCATTAAGTCCACGTAGTTTATTCGAAGACCCAAAACTTTTCTCCAACCAACATCGCAGCACGGAACTTAAGTGGTAAAGATCATTAACATCCCTCAACTCTTAAATAGATTTATGTTACTTATGAATTTAGTAGTAGTAGCACTTATTTTAAGAGTGTGAGAACGTCTCGCGCAAATGAAAAATAATGGTGTTTGCTCGAGAACGGATGATGACGAGAGAGCGATAAGTATAAAATTATGTTTCATTTATTTGCCCTAAAATTCCACTCATCTTCTCGTAATCTTAAGATCTTCACTGACTCAATTTGATAATAACAGCAGAGGTTGTGAATTTGCGATAGTTCTATTAGTAAATTCGTTGCGGCTTGAAATAATAATAGATATAAAAATGTATGAATAAAAGTAAAAATATTTATAAGTATTACAAGGTTTGTCTCAAAATAAAACATTATAAATAATTATATTATTACTACACAAAAAAAGTGAAATGTAATAAGTAACTCGAAAGAATTTATGTCATGTGTATGAAAATGGCGGATCACACAGGTGTCACGAAGATTAATAAGATCCCTAAAGTGTATTGTAATACTATAGCTTCGTCACGTAATACCTTCCCTAATTGGACGTATTATTCGTAATGTCTGCGCTGCCATAAATCGTTTTATCCTAAACGCTTGCGACGTATCTATTACTTATGGTGGAACCACATGATGAGGGTAATGTCGGTGGCTGTTAATCTCAGTATTTAGTCTCATGCTTTCTATAGAATTGAGGTATCTGGAAATAGACAGGGCACTATTTCTCGTCGTAACAAGGTTAATCCTTCAAGTAAAAATAGCAATATAGTGACTGCGGTTTTGCGATGAGATTTCATCGAAAATTACTACAAACTATCTATCAATTCATTGCGTTGATGATCGGATAATTTGATTAGTTGATTCGGTCGCGCATCGGTCGTATATATCGCATGCCTTGACATCATATTTAGTGTCAAAGACCAAAGGATATACCTTTGGTGTATTGTGCATTGTTTTTTAATGAGATAGTATGGAGAAATTTATTTATTTATTTTGATTTGTAACACCACTATGTATTAGATCCTACTAATTATAAAATGTGAATGTTTGTATATTTTTCAAAAGTGTTTGAAAGAGTTTTTGAAAGCGAAAAGTATACGAGAACACAGTTCAGTTTCAGTGTTCTAATTTGATTACAACTACAGAAATTCACAGTTTTCATAACTAACAAGACAAATAAAAGAATAAAAATAAAAATGCCTTTTTTATAACAATAACAACAATAACATCTAATGTACGAGTACACATAAAATCTATACAACAAAGAGACTTTAAATATAAATTTTTTTATTACTGAATCCCTCTTCGGGCTATTAAAGGCCTCCTAATACTGAAGAGCTGAAATTTACTCGTAAATATAGTGTAACACATAAAACAGCCCTACCCAAAACTTACAAAGGAACATGCCAATTAGAATGGGAAGGTTGCTAATCTCTTTGGACAAAGCCCGTGTAAGGTTTATAGACCTCTATTTTCAAGTTATTTTGTTTAGTCATTAATTTTACATACTTCTTGCTTTGTCCTATTTAGATCAACATTGAAACTATACTAATAGTTTATTCTACGCTGTAATATGTTAAACACACGTCACATTTATAAAATAATTTTATCATTGGTTATGGTTATGACCTAAACAATTAAATTTACTGATAATTTATTTTTATCTTTAAATCATCCCTACAAAAAAGATATTAATAAACATCAATTAATACACCCACATGACTATACTGTGGTACTATGACTATGACAAAATAAACGTTTCACCTGGATCTGGCTTATCAAACTTTGTTGGACAGGTGATCCGCATTGAAATCGCATTCGGCGTTAAACATCACTTTTAAAATGTTCGTGAAGAGTAGCGGTGATGGAGAGCAGTATAACAATGCAAGACGTAGAAATAATATGTATCGTAATCACTCGTTAAATAACACGGCGCGATTCATTTATATTTGAAGATAATCTTCACCCTGTTAGCAGATTCTCTCTTCAAGAAGCGTAGGGTTGGCAGCATCAAAAGAAAGATCATTATCAGTATTTGGTTATACCTATTCGTGAAGGCAAATATTTTAATTCAAATTTGACTCGAATATTAAATTTGAATTAGAATCAAAATTATGTTTAAGCACTCACAATAATTTTCTATAACTTGCAAGCATAGGTGAATTTAAAATACTCTTTAAAATGATTTGGACGTAATTATATTATTAGTAGAAAGGTCCTCAAGAGGAGACTATATCTGGAAATCGGTGTAACAGGTGCCCTCCGACTAGGTGAACCAATTACCTGGAGAGAAGATGGATAACACTGGATCTACTGAGTAGCTCTAGTGGCGCCGGTTATGGAAAACATTTAAATAAGTGGAAATTTTGCATTAAATGCTTACATACAATTTAATATGACAGAGAAATATCATAAAAATACAAAAAAAAAATCATTCATTCTCCCTCGTACTTCTGTGTCTCGTCGTTATTTCTATGACGCAGCCCTAAACGCAGCGAGTATCATTTGTCTTGCAAAACAATTCGCATTCAACTGTCAAATTTGATACTCAGCCATTGAGTTAAATAAAAATACTATCCCGAGGAAACGCCTGTTTATTATCCTGACTCAACAATGTGCTTTTTGTTCTAGACAGAAAAAAAAAGAATGTTTCTACTCGTAGTCATTGCATTTTCTCATTCCTAAATTTTGCTTAGATTAAAGTATAGCTACAACCCACAGACATCCCACTGTTGGGCACGGGTATCCCCCATAGATACAGCTGCGGGAGGTCTAGAGCATTCCACTACGCTGCCCAATGCGGATTGGTGATGTTGGTGGCCGACCCAGTGTCGAATATTCTAAAGCCTCCCGAAGGTCCTTGACATTATATTATAGCGTTCATATAGTCGATGTGATCGACCAAGTTAAGCAACGATAAAAGCATGTTTAGGATAAAAAATTAAATCTCCTTAGTAAATAGCCTGCCGTGTCTCTTGGAGACTTGATATTATTACTTAAGTAATTGTAAAAACAAATAAGACAAATACTTCTATATCCTCATGATTTCAAGAATTATGTTAAACCTTCTCGGATATAGCAACTTTAAATAACAGCCCATTTTATTGTTTGTAAATGTGTAAAACTTGGCATGAAAATATCGTGGGCCTGTGAAAAACACGTCATATTTCTGGCCATAATTATATTGTCACTATTAAGATCCTGAAGGCATGTAATAATATTATTTCTATTAAAGTACTTTGCCGTGTCCCAGACGTCGTATATTGTAGGGCAAGGAGTAATAACAAAAATTTTACGACCGGACTTTTGAATTACGAAGAGAAAGTAGTCTGGATAATGTAACTGGAGACTTCAAGATCGTAGCGGCTCTTATCAACCGTACTTACTCGGTGCGGTCCCAAAGTTTCAGCTCCATTTAACCCCGGGGTTTCCAATAACAAGAATTTCACTATTATGTTTGACGTTCTCATCTAGGAAATTCGAAAGTTTAATTAGTTCGACGCGCGATACTTAAGTTAGGTATATACTACGTATGCCGAAGTCGTATGGAATCAGTATGCATGGCTCGCGCACACGACTCGGTCCTCGCGAGGCGTCCAAGCGTGGTGATTGCGTTACCTGTCACACTAGGCTTAATTAATAACGGTTCTCCGATGCTACAGAATGGACATAGTAATACCATTATGTATTCTGTGGTAATACCGAATGGCAGCATTTTCATGTGCCATCCAGACTAGTTTAACGTATCTAATACCATGATCGGTCGTCATTAGGTTATCAGGATTTCAACGAATTAATTTCATTGATCATATTACCTATATAACTACAAAAACCTAAAACCAATATCATCGTCATCCTATATATGTATTATCTTCAACCTCTGAAGACCTTAGCTTAAAAATGCAGTGTCATAAAATCTGAATCAAAGTATCAAAAATAAAATATTAGAGGCAGTTGAAATAGGTGCAATAAGAATTATACCGAATTAACAAACATTAAAAAAATAAAGTCAAATAAAATTACATTTTTAAACCTTGTTAAAATGCAACGAGGCCTTAATACAGGTTTCTTACAAGAATCAAAACGTAGGCGTTAATAAGATTATTTAATGAACTCATGCTACGAGTATGTGCGGAAATCCGTTGAATGCAATGAGATTAACGTCGGACGATGTTTGGCTTGTTATGTTATATGCTAATGAATGAAATTTAACATGCCTGAATTATGAAAGGAACTGTAGATACATATTAAATATCTCTGATATTTTTTATTTCATATACTTTAACTGTTAGGAATAGATTCAGATTTTCATTTTGCGGTGCTATTGGTTAGACACAACATAAATTTCATTTAACATTAGTATTATTTATCTCTCTAAAGTGGGAAAGCTACTCCAATAAAATAATAACTAAGACTCCAAAGTTACAAATAAAATGAGGATATTAAAATAAAAATATTTTTTTTTTAAAAAGCTTTTACAACTTTTTTTTATATTTTCGTGCATTGTCATCGGAGCCAAATATTTGTGCCAAATTTCAGCTCGATAGTTTCAGTGGAAGTGGGTGAAATATTGATTGCAAGATTCCAGGACATACATACATACATACATACATACATACATACATACATACATACATACATACATACATACGAGTGAAGTTATTCGTTTATTCACGTAATATTTTTCAGTCAAGCCGGCAATTTATTTCATATCAACATGAAAGTTTTCGTAACATCAAAATAAAATAAACGAATCAATCCGCATTGGAGCAGTGTGGTAGAGTATGCTCTCTACCTCCCTCAACGATGACTGTGGGTGGGACCTATTATACCCTAGCAAACGAATTACTAATATTTTTTACTTTTTTTTAACTTTTAGGTCGGTTTCTCTGATATTATATATTAGATTGAGTTATACCTATAGTTTTTATATGAGGACTTCAATGCTATAACAATGTTACGAACATCGTTATAACAAATAAACAAGTTTTAGTAACAGGCAGCCTAAAGTTGCTCACCGTAGCACATGATCGATTCGTGTAGCGAACGCCTCGCTTGCCATTCCATCATATTAGGACGCGAGTGTTTGCTCAATACATAAACAACAGTTACGTATGAGGAACTCCACGATGTTGTGAAATTGCTTCCTGTTAAGTTAAGTACGTATCCAGGGCTTTTAACGAGAGTGGCATCCATTTTTAAAACCTCGAATCTTAACAATATTTTAAAATACAGCGTGACTGGTAAATCATTTGACATATTATCTAGGTACATGAGAACATGGTAATATGTAGATCATACTTATACATAACACAAAAAATATACTGTTTAAATGCTTAGTAGTCTACATAAGACGCTATTACGAAATAAAACTATTAAACAAGCAATTTTTAGTGAAACTAAAACTAGTTTATATTTTAGTTAGTTACAAGTTTTAGTCAAACTGAAGCAGCGCTGAAATTATACTTGCGTATTGAATCAAAATATAAATTATCTTCTTCACTTTTGAAGAAATGTATGTAAAAGGCTGCACTTTAATTTAGTTTGATTTTTTTTGATTCGGTTAAATTAGATGCTGAATTCCAATTAATAAATAAATCATGTGAATATAGTTTGTGACACATTAGGTCCATATCTCAACCATTAGATCAACACTTGTGACGTCATGTGATAAAACAATGGCCAAGAGCCTCTTGCTACGAGTATCGATCATGCTCTTCGGTGTAAATTGATGGCGGGAAATTTTATTATAATGTCTTTGCTATCTCAATTTTAATTGGATTTTCCTTTTTATATGTTGTACAAGGGAAGGCAATACCCACACTAATACAGTTCAGGCAAGGTTCAAACTAAAATAAAAGTTAGAGATTCAAGGTAGGTACGTTGTATTCACTAATAAGTTTCAACAAAGATTTTGTATTTGCAATGCATTAGTTTTCAGTGTTTATGAGCATTCAGAGTTTTTGAAGGTAAGATAAAATGTTATAATAATGTGAAATAATCAAACAATACTTTCGTCAACCATGTTTTCTTATTAATTATGGTTTAATCACGATCAAATGTATGTTATTTGATCGTTTAGACACACTGGTCTTATAAGAACGCTGAAAGATAATGTACTTAATCTTTGTAATTCGTTTAAAACTGTGTCAAAACTTCATGCGTTTTTTATAGAATACATAAAAAAGGTCGTCTTTCGTGAAGCGTTTCATATATCTATGACTATCTGGCAGTATTCTTTGCGAAGCAGCAAGACATCATTTAGCTTTAAACAATATGAATTCGGGAGCCTTTGTAGCAGGGATGAAAGTCAGATGAGCCTTTGTGCCTCCCTCGACAGGACTCCAAAGTGTTGCACCACTCAGGTACTTGGAGCTATGCACTTACGTTTAGGTCCGGTACATTTTATTTATTTATTCAGATAAAAACAATTACCAATCTGAAAGATCGTAAACAGCAGTAATAGTGCGTGCGTAAATAGGTGCATGCGTACGGGCTAGTGTGTGCCATATCAAATTATGTATTAAAAATTAGTAATTCAGTCTCGAAATACGTTATTTTTTTAGCAAATACTCAATAACTTAAGATTTGCATTGATACGACGTAAGAGGATATATTATATTAATGCTTTTACTAACTTTATTATAAACCAGAGTAACAAGATGTTTGTAATGGTATTTTGGAAGTGCACAGGTAGCTCCGGTGTTTTTTGGTATATATCGACCGGGCGACGCGATTTTGTATCACCATAAGGTTTGATGTATGCGTAGTAGGATTAGAATACATTACTTTGATTATTGCACGTTGCGTTTTTTCCACTCGGAGAAAACTAGTTTTGCCAGCTCCACACCAGGCTGCTAAGCAGTAAGACAAAACGGATTGAACCAAAGAATAATAAGCTCTCATTAGTGTATATATATGAATAACAGGTCTTATTATTTTAAATATATAAAATTAAACTATGCAATATACATACAGTTTGTCCCTTCTAGGTCATTAACCAATCTATTTGAACTTCAAGGTGTTTCGCACTTTTAGTTTGGGTTAACTTGGTACTGGAGTAGGATGTTTCGGTTTAAAGATCTTTATTTTCTCATTAAGATACAAAATATCACTTACATGAGAAAAAATAATTAAATTATAAGGTAGAAATACATGGGCCCAGTGTGGGTAGTTTTGCTTAACTTTATAATTTATACATTATCAAAAATATCAAGAACGAATACAGCCAAACATGAGGGTGGGTAAAAATTTCTGCACGTGCCTCATATGGAATAGGTTGTGGTCCAAGTTAGTAGCGGGCTAAATATTATATTAATTAAATTAAGTTTGTATTTAAAATGTAACTATGTAACTTTTTTTTAAACAAATTGAGAGTAGGCGCATCTCTGACATCTCTAGGAATAGTATTATAAAGTTGTGCCCCCGCAAATTTCAATGAGGTTTGCCCGAATTTCGTACGTGATCGGGTCAATGTAAGATTATGTGCACGACGGGATGAGTATTTTGCAGTAGCCCCTTTTGTAGTGAATGTGATGTGGGAGTGTACAAGTTTGTGGATTATTTTGTAAATAAGTATGCATGTATTATATATGTATAATTGGTGAATATTCATAATATTTGTTTGTTTGTATATAGTTTTGGAGGTGAATGTTTCATTAATTTTACACCGATGAGCAGTAATTGAGAAGGTTTCCGATGGTAAGGAGGTTGACCTGGCGGTAAAGGTCATTTATACAGATAATACGTAAATAACGTCGGACCAAGGACACTACCTTGTGTAACGCCATATGACAGGTTTGTCTGAACTCACGTAATTGTTGATTTTAACCCGCTGTTTACGACCGCAGTCATAAATTTCGGAAGAGCTCAACTACAATTCCGCGTAGCAGTATCCAAAGGCTTTAGAGAGATAAAAAATATACCTATTGTTTTTTTTTTTATCTTTCATTAGTTCCTTTGAGTTATAGATTTTTTATATGAACACATTCGTCTCCTTAACGACTCCAACCCTAAAAATCAAGATTTGTCTCAGCTAGTGGTCAGTAATGACTTGGTCATCTAATGATTTTAATATTAATACATATCGCAAACTAATACATATAATAAAACTGGAAGTTTGGTTTTATTTATCTGCACAGTTCTACAAAATACTGGCTAGTCTTGCACCAACAACTCTCTCTTTCGGTCCCAAGTTACATGACGGACTGAAACACTTGCTTGAGGGCAGTTCTACGAGTACCTAACATCACCTATCCGTCTTCCAGACATTTCTTGCCTAAACCGAATGAGTTTAACCATCATGGCTTAAAGGTGAAAATGAAATGAAATTAAAAATAATGTTTGATTTTTATGATTATTTTAGTCAGACAGTTAAACTCAAAAAATAAAATCAAAATAAATCATTTTGTAACGATTTAAGTCAATGGTGTATGGTATAGAAAAAATTTTGAAGTATGATTCTTATTTGACTAAAATACTTAAAGCAAAACACAAGAATAAGGGAATGGAGAATGTAGTTATTAATTATTCAATTGATGATTATGTATAACCACTCCAGTTTGAACTCCCGCTCTCCTCCAATGAGCAGAATGCAATAAGTAACATCATAACGTCATTCTAAATTCAAAATGGCGGACGTTACTAAATGGCGATTTATAATTTTTACAGCAACCCCTATGATATGGGTATGAAATAAAAAAGCTCAATGAGCAGAATGCAATAAGTAAAGTAAGGTCATTCTAAATTCAAAATGGCGGACGTTACAAAATGGCGATTTATAATTTTTACAGCAACCTATATGATATGGATATCAAATGAAAAAGCTCGATAAGCAGAACACGATAAGTAAATAAAGTAAAGTCATTCTAAATTCAATATGGCGGACGTTGCAAAATGACGATTTGCCAAGCACCCAATGTTAAGGTGAGTACGTGCCAAGGGCTGAATGGTGTGGGGAAGATGTCATGCCGCTAACGTACAATCTCAGGAGACCGGGGGATCCTGTTTTAATTACCCTTACTTCTCTACACGGAACTCTGGGGAGGTGGACCACTCTTCAAACGTCCCAAGTACCAAACACCCAATGTTAAATATCATATTTCTTCTAAGATTTTAAAAGACTAAAAAGTAGAAAATAATATTATAAAGTAAAAAATATTTTTTAATAAAAAGCTTTTATTAAACAAATAAAAATGTACTAAAAAGTAAAAAATAAGTTGTGGCTAAAATTTACTTAGACTGAAAATAACAGAGCTATAAATTTTGTGTTTTAAAGGTATTTCAACCAAAATATATCTTTGACATAGGTATTTCTTCACGGTATTTCTATATTCATATTACTATAAATAAAACCCCACGCTTTTTCACAATGATGAACATTTATTTCTTATTTACACTACTCTTAATCCAAAATTAACTTTTATTTTCTGTTTTTTAGTTGGTTTTTTTTAAAAGCGTGTTGTTTTAGTTTTTTTAAACTATTAATTTATTATTTGGTAGCTCAGGATTGTACTACTCTATGCAACACCGCAAGATTAGTGTTGTAGGTAGTTCCTATAAGTACTCTAAATGTATATATTAAAAATTTGTTACATAAGAATCACTCAGACAAATCTGATTGGACGTAAACATTAACAACGTTGACCTATTTATAAAGTTGTGCCCAAAAATTTTGACTCAATTTTGTAAAATAACAAGACAGACAATTATTTAGTAGCACGCAACCTCTATTAAATTTTATGATGGCTCGAGGGTGTTAGGGTACACATTTTACGTATTCAACCTATATATGTCTATAATATGTTCACTTTCACTTAATTTATTGTAAAATTAATCTTGTAAATCGGTTTTTTGGTACTTCGACACACCTTCATTCACGCATATAGCACTGTCCTTTCTATGGCTACTGTGAACTACCTATACCCCTATATAATAATAAACAAAATACTTACTTGAAATAAACATGAGCAAGAAAATAATCTTTTCAAAATAAAGATTTCCATGATTAAACATAAATCTATCTATATATATAAAAGAAGCTGACTGACTGACTGACTTACTGACTGACTGACTGACATATCAACGCAGGGCCTAAACTATAAGGGTTAGAAACTTGAAATTTTGCGCAGAGGTTCCTTTTATAACGTAGGGGAGCATTAAGAAAGGATTTTTGAAAATTCACCCCTTAAGGGGGTAAAACGGGGGTGCAAAGTTAGTATGAAACTTTGCCGTTTGAAGTCAACTGGGCAACCCGAACGCGGGCAGACGTCGTTAATGGGTCTAATTCTACGCGAGCGAAGCTGCGGGCGTCCACTAGTTTTCTTATAAAATAGTGTACTGGTCGGACCACGATGAGACAAGTGAAACAACAGAATGCTGAGTAAATACTGATTTATTATAATGATTGCTTATTCTATAGGTTGTTACATGATATTATAGTAGGTAAGTATGTAGGGGTTTTATACAGTACAATAGCGCACAAAATTAGTGTCGTGTGAAACGAGTTTAAACAAAATTATTGGTAGGTACCAAACATAAAAATAATGAGCAAAAATGACTCGTATCTTAATTAGGTACTTGAATTTTTATGTTAAAAGATACGAAAGAAGATTTGAACAGACTTCTCCAAATTAATTCACAATGGCATTAATAATTTTGGAACCAATTCAGTTCTTTTCTCGATTATAAATTGACGATCATTTGATGTCAGAATAGATAACGTTCATTTGTGCTTCCAACGAATAATGTCTGTCTATAAGGAAGCAATTACTATTATTTACCCGATCCTATTGATCTTGATAGAATTTTAATTCGATATCACAGTACTCAGTTTAAAAGGGATGGGGTTAGTCCTGCTTGATGGGAAATATAATATGGTAAATAATAAAACTTGTTAATTACAAATTTTTTATGCTTTATATTTAAGATCAAATATTTTGCAGCCAAAGCCAGCGGAAAGTCTAAATAGAGATAAGCTTGTATTATATTAGATCTCTAATATATCCTGGCTACCCTAGTTTGCCAGGGAGCAAGATCGCATGTCTAGCCCTTTCAACCAAATACAAGATTGTGTAACGCAAATCTCTTATTCTCGAGATATTAAGCGGATAATGATTATTGTCCAACACATAGTGTCCACAAAATTGGACTTACATTCATGTACGGAATACTTGTGGTTTGAAACAAATTCTTTACTGTCGACTTTGTAAGCGACTTTCTGTGCGTAATTGGTAGTTGCGGTTGTAAAAGCTATGCGAATGCTTTTTCTAGACATATTTTATGAATGCAAAACGTAATTACGCCCGGGAAAGTTATTTAAAGAAATGCAGCGGAAATTATATGAAAGAGCATTACTATAGGTAATGTAAGGAATTTGTTTTATTTTATTCACAATTCATAAGAATTACAAAATATATCTAAGCAACACTTTGACTGCTAAAAACGTTCCTTGAAAACTGGTTGAGTCGTAATCGACACGCTAAATTCAGCAATTCATCCCTCCTCATGATTGAAAATATGAGTTCTCGTCGTTGCTCGAACAATTTTGCCTTTATGCCCTGATTGAGGCCGTATTTTTACTCCTTCAACGGAAAGTTGATCGAATACATCAATGCCATCTCGCTGGGTAAATATTTGAAATTGAGTCCTAAGCACGTTGGATTAAATTCTCGCAATCCATTCAATTTTAGTCTGTAACACATAGCAATGGAACAATCGGTTGCACTAATTATAGTAGGTACATGAAAATGACTCCGGCCATTATAATCAGCTTGTTGCGTAATCTTTTATAGGGCTATGAAAATTGGTGTCAGAAACTCCAACGTAAGAAGAGATTACGTTGGCTAAATTTAGTGGCCAAAATCAGTTTGTATTGTACTGAATTGTTGGTGAGAAATGCGTTGTTACCCTTGAGGACTAAGATGGTCGCCACTAGTACTCACTATAAATAAATATTTTAAAAACAACAATAAATTATACGAATGAATGGGTGTGACAGTGGTAGATACTTTGTAGTATTTACTAATACCTTTTCTGTACACATCAGTTTCTTCATATTACTTCATTCTTTTCATCATTTTTATCTTTGTTTATTTCTTATATTGATATACATACTTTATATGTTTCTTTACCATTTTATGGTAATTTATTTGGCTGCAATTGAATTGTAAATTAGTTAGTATTTATAGATGTCCTTTTACTTGTTAATTAGTTTTGGTTATGTATTCTAAATCTTATGTACTTACTATTAAATTTTTAGGTAATTCTCACTTGTAGGATGTTTGTAACTTTAAACATTATTTTGTAACATCCTTGTATAACTCTCTCTTTAGTATTTAATGATTTCTATTTATTTTCTTGGAACATTTAATATTGTGATTAGTATTTGATACATGACTTATGTCACAGTAGTAATGTCTTGATATAGGTTCTAAATTTACGTAGATTATATAGAGATATTATATAAAATTTAGCTGTTTTGTATTAGGCCATATAGGAATTCAAATTCAAATTTTGAATTAAAAAAGGAAGAATGCGGTGTGGAACATGATCGATCATTCTACAGGGCTACGTTCTTTTACCTCGCCCGACGACGCTCGATGACATTATCCGCGTTCTAAAACCATCGGGTGATCGCTCGACGATCACTAGTAGCCGTTCGTAAATGTCGCCCGACGACGCACCGGTCACCCCACGAAATAGGTGGGTGAAAGTCACCCTGACGTTTTAACATATTGTCAACTGTCTTTATAGCTTCTATTTTGACATTTGGCACTTCTTAAAGATAAACATTTTTAGATTTTTCAGGATAATAATATTAATTTAAGTTTTCATTCGCGCTAAAACAGTGTTTCGTGTAAATATATTAATCTATCTTCATTATATTCATCGTTGAATCGAATCAAAATGGAAACAATGAATATTGTTACTCAAAATGGCCAGTTAATATTACGACGATCAAGACCGGTTGTACCTTTTGTAATCTCTTCGATAATTCAATATGTATTGTGTTTTTGTAATTACTTTGTGTGTACAATAAAGTGTATTCTATGTATTTTAGACTAAACGGATGGATTTTAATAAAACTGTGATGATATATAACGTGGTTTTAATTTTGTTACATCTTAATGAAAAATGTAAAAAAGTCAAAAAGTATGCATTTATACATGCATGCATTGTATGGAACTCAAGACCCTGGAATAGGAAATAGGGTACTTTTTATCCTGAAGGACACATTAAATAAATAGCTTTAAATTTAATATATGGCAGTATAAATTACCCTGTGATTTTTATGTTTGTAATAAGTACATGGGGTACACTGTACATAATAAAATCTAATTTTCAAAATGGAAACAATTTCATTCAGATTATTGTTTATTCAATGAAGTGTTCTTCACTCAGGTACATCAATTAAAGTCACATTTTAGTACATTCTGGCATCCAATTGAGCTAAAATTTGACATAGCTATGTAACTTCGGTCAATATGATACCATGGACCTGGCCTGCACATGGAGCCAAAATAATTCTTCAAAACAATCAAAACTCCTCAACTACAACACTCCATTATATACCTACCTTTATAATTCTAAAAACTAGAAACTGAATGAAAAACAGTTCTTAGGGTAAACCCCTCTGAGAAAATTGTGTTGCAGCTATTTCATCTCGCAATATTCCAATCAACTTCTACATTGCTTGTGTCACTGTTGTCTTAGGTCTGGTGGAGATGAAGCATGCCCTCATCAACATACTCTTGAATATTGAGATCAGTATGGCTCAGGCTAATGTTGTGAAGGACACAACAATAGTAAAGGCACCAAAACAATTCTGACGATCTGGCGATCCATTTGGCAGCATATAACTGGTCTTCTTTTATGAATTTAGGTTCATTCTACGAAAAAAGGGTTCTACAATTCAATCGAAACGACTATTGTACCTAATGTAAATGACAATAATGTGTAAATGACAATAATGTCTATTTTGACAGTGATAATTATGCAATGTCGTTCGAAAACGTCGGATGACGAACGTCGCTCCACCGTCGCTCGGCTTGGTGTGAACGCCCGTCGTCGGGCGAGGTAAAAGAACGTAGCCCAGAGGGCTATTCTACAGAGACCTTTTGAAAAGAAATCACTCTTGAGGGAAGAAAAAGCTTCCGGGACCTGCTGAACGATCCCGTGCTGAATACTTCGTACGTGAGCTTCCGAGACCTGCTGAACGGTCTCGTGCTGTTATACTTCGTGCGTGGTTTGTGTGCTGTTTGCACGCCCGCACCTCACCGCCTGCCGTTCGCTGCTCAATCAAGAAGAGCGTGTTGCAGTGTCGCTGCTTGCGCGGCCGTGCATCGGAGCTTCTGAACGTCTGTGTCTGTGCCTTCCCTTAAGTGACTCTTTATTACTAAATTTATATCTTCCACTACAAATCTTATAACCACCGAGTGAGTAATAATATACATCCTCTTTATTTAAAAAAAAAAAAAACTGTAGTGTTATAAGAGAGAGAAGCTAAACTGTAGTGTTATAAAGAAAGAGCTAGAGGAATTTAAATAATAAGAATTTTAAATAAAGAGGATGTATATTATTACTCACTCGGTGGTTATAAGATTTGTAGTGGAAGATATAAATTTATTACAATATCGCGTTACCACATCTGATAGTGTGGCTACACTATCGGATGGTTAGCACAAAACGACAGACTTGCTTACCATACAACGTAGAAGCGGTATCTTAGAAGTCAGTACCTGAAACAGTAAAAAAAAAATAAGATAGAAGACATATCAATTTTATCATTATATTCATTATAGCTTTATCATATTACTCGTATATCATATTATTTCATTCCCAGAGCAATCCGAAACACCATTGTAAATAAATAATCATTTATCTTTGATTTCATCATATTTAAGCTTAGGTACGTCAAAACGAATTATTGTAATTCACTGCTGCATACCAAAAAAACAAACAAATAACATACTTGTTTTGTAATAAAGGTCTATTGAATGTTGTCAGTTTCAATGTTTCAATAGACATATTTCACACCGCAGTAAGTATTACCACATTTTAGAAAATCATCGAAATGTACAGAACAGTTACAGATTCATTCATCACAAATCGAGCGTTAATTTCGGAAAGTAAAAAATAACAGTCGATTTAACACAAGTCTACAGCGGGTCATTTATTCAAGGTGTGCGAGGTTTATTGCATTGGAAAGCGGATGAAAGCGCGAAAGACAATTGTAAATTGTTTTCAGGAAATCAGCGGTGTTTCTATTAATTAATTATTTACAGAACAGTAGGTATAGGAACTAATAGTCATCCTCATCACCAGGCTTTAGTGGTCCACTGATGGACATAGGCATCTCCTAAACGATGCCACTCCGCTCTCTAACTATAACGGACATAATAGTATTAAGTAGTATAAAACAATTGTATGTATAAGTAATTAATGTTTAAGTGTCTTGGTGGCTGATTTAGACTTAAAATGAGCTGCATTGATGCTGACGTGCCCAACATGTGACAGGACCTTCTGCCAAAGTTGGGTATGACCGTCACCAACGAGCGCACCATCGAAGAGCTGAATAACCAAGCTCCTTTAATAAATAACCAAAAGACATTCTCCGAAGCCGAAACTGGTCAGGAAGATCATCATCAAGGCTCTTTATTTTGGGAGCTCAATTAAACTTCGAACATGCACTGTTTTGGCAATATTGGAAGTTGTAGGTACTCCAATTTTAGAAGTAAAGTTCGATACCACGGCACGGGTACCACCGAAAATAATCAATAGATTATTAAAAGGTCATATTTGGTTCCGATTATATTTGCGCATTTCTTTGTTCTGAACCACATTAAGTTTTTAATAACAAATTAAAAAGAGCACAATAAAATTTATATTATACATATTCGCTAATTTATTTTATTTGTCATTGAATAATATTTATTTAAAAATCTCTTAAAATAAAATGAAATAACATATCTGAGTCCATTTATAACTCGCTTTTACTAACTTACAATGTAACATTAACAAAAATAAACAAAGTCCAAGTTGAAGTTATCGAATTTTCGTTTTGTAAATTTGCAAACTTTTGTAATACTGATGATAATACAAGAATTTTGTGCCATGTTAAATATCTTTACTATTTTACGAATAAAGATTAAAATGAATCTAAAAGCAAAAATATTTATGGAATCATCAACCAAGTTTTCTTCGAAATAAAAACAACGTTGGACGTTTTATCAAATCGTAGCAATCCTACCGATATGTTTGCGTGTTGCTTATATACCTAAGCTGTGAATTCCCTCAACAATGTTTTGCACTTAGGGAAGAACAGGGCTGATTGACTATTTAACATTAATTTCAATATTATTCTTCGTATGAAATCTGAAATTAAAATAATAAATTAATAAATTAATTTTAATCATTTCAGATTTGTATTTAAAATTTATATCTGAAATGATCTATTAAAATTTTAGGTTCAGATATCAAAGATAAAATAAGCCACAATTTTAGACACATTTATATACCCTAGCATACACATATATAGTTCTATACACCGATAAAGTATGAACCAGTTAGATTGATAAGAACTTACGCTTTTGAGGATATCTATGAGGTATTATAGTTAGCATATTCCTGTTAGTTTATTCTTATATTCCTGTTAGTATACTTTTATATGTGTCTGTTAGATAGCGCAAATATCTCATTATTATTAGGTTTTCTTCTCATTTTGTTTTCCTATTGAATTAAGATAAATAAACATTAACCTTTATAATCAACTTACCCTGGTCTCCCCTGTGATACTGAATGAAATTGGCAAGTGCAAGTGGGACTTGCATACTGGAATTTCCGCGCTGAACAAAATGAATATCTGGTGTAATTTTCCATTTCACAGTAAACAACGAACTCAAATACATTTAAGCTAAGTTCTCTATTTATTATACTCATGATTTTATCGTAAGCCTAGTGTGTAATGCAATTTTAAAAGGGTTACAATGTTTATTTTTGAATTGAATTGTTTAGTTTCTCTACCAATTCGCCTCTTGCTCTAGAACTCCCTCAGCTGTGGCTATGGGTGAGCCCGTGCCCAGTGGGATGCTTATCGGTTAGCTAATTAAAAAATTGCTAATCTCTTCGGACAAAGCCCTCGTATAGTTATGATGGAACTTTACGTACAGGTAAGTTTGTTTAATCATTAATTATAATAAAATCATTTATTGCAAGCAATACTTAATTAAAATCATTTATTGCAAGCAATACATAATTAAAATCATTTTATTGCAGCCTTAACTTATTTATTTTTTATTAGTAAGTCAAAATTACATAAATTTATCCGTTAATTTATCCATGTAAGACTTGTGTAGACACAAATTATTTCCATTTATCTTTGTAGGTGAAAACAAATTTTGTAAATGCTTAAAATAATATATTCCTGCCCGGGGGGTTAAACCCAAGACATAGGCACAGGTATGCAGTGAATATAACACACAAGGCGATCGAAATTCTCTGTTTTCAGCTACTCTGCTAAGTTGAGCACATCTATTATGTATGGACCCGCGTGATCTCTGAACGGATGGCAAAACCACAGCAACTAAAACTTAGTGGTCGACGAACTTCGACGAACTTCGACCGTTTTCATGAAACGCTAACATACCTTTGACGTAGGTTTGTTTATCAAGAATATTGACATTTATGTAGTATATATGGGTAAGTAATAAAATTGAATTAGACGTAAAATAATGTATTATTTATTTATAAAAAGCTTTCCCCGCCCTCAAAGGATGGCTTAAAATATACATAATAGTCTTTCTCAACGGCAATCTATACCAAAGATAACCACTTATCAAATTCGATCAATATATAAAAATTCCCATAGTTAACTATCGATTATAAATCGAACGATAATTTTTGCGTCTATTTCAAGGGAACCATGCAATTTTCTGTGATAAAAAGAAGCCTATGTTAATCTCCAGGCATGTGCCAATAGTAGGCAGTATGTAGATTCTATCATACATACTGCCTACTATTTCACTTTGATATTCAACTATGTAATTGAAACGGTTTCGCTGCCAGCGTAAATTTTTAACATAGAGTACTTATTTTAAATGCAAACTGAACGTCCTTGGAAAGCATTTCCTAAAGCCGAAGCAGGGAGACACCAATGCATCTAGACAATAAACTTGCTTCTAATGTGAAGGTCACTTGTATCGATTAAAATTTGTAAGGTTTTGGCGTGAACAAAGTGAACTTGAATAATAAACCGTCATACTGCTAACAGCAGAGGAGCAGCGAAGTGATAGTGCTATCCGACCGATTGACTTATTTAATTTGCTGAAAATTAATAGGATAACAATACATAAAAAAAACTCTTAGTAATTTTTTAAAAGTAAACAAACATTGATATAATATCTTATCTATATCAGTGTCTGCAATTAGTTGGATGTTCTGGGTGATATACGGACCAATTCTCGGTAACGACGCAAACCCCAATTATTTACTGACGCCATCGATTTGACGAAGCGCTATCTTGTATTTCATCTACGCCAACAGTGCTGATTCAGCTGGCAAATAATACAGATGATATATTTACATACATAGTTCTCTTTGTATGTATAGTAAAGTTGATTAAGACTAACCCATTCAGCAAGACTACTTACTACTTACTTATAAATATATGTTAAGATATCTACACTTTTTTTTTCTAATTACATTTTCGTATACCCGACACCATTCTTTACACCAATAATACACATTGATCCCTTTCTTTGTCCCACTGTTGGGTACGGGTCTCCTCTCAGAATGGGAGGATTATGCCTTAGTCAACCACGCTGGCTAAGTGCGTATTAGCAGACTTCACATACCTTCGAGAACATTATGAAGAACTTTCAGGCATGCAGGTTTCCTCCGATGTGTCCTTCACCGTTATAGCAAGTGACATTTAATTTCATAAATACATATAAATACATACACATATAGATAGTAAAGGCAAAAACACATCCAAGCGATGCGGCGCCATGACGCAGAAATCGACTTTCTGCTCCCAAACAACTCCTATGGGCGTCTCCTGCCGATTTCGGCATTGGGCGCCGAAACACAAAAATCACATACAAGGCGTCGCTGCGATGCGCGTGGTCACGGCGATCTCGGTCGCGAGAGGTGCAGTTGACAATTCGTGCATGGAATTACGACATGGAGAGGCAACGATTTGCGAGCAGCAAGCTTTCTTTTATTAAGAAGAAGAAAGAAAGAACAAAAATGGCAGTTTATACTGTGTAGACATGAAATTGATGACGTTTGCAGTTATAGCGCGCCGCATAAATTGGCGGCGTGACATGGACGCCGCCAAGTTATGCGGTGCGGCGCTGAGTTACCGAAATTGGCGTTCTACTTCCTTGGATGTCCACCGATGCTATGCCCGCCGCACCGCTTGGATGTGTTATCGCCCTAACTGTTCACCATTAAGATGCTTTGATTCTTTAACTTTTATTTTTATTATTATATATTATATCTAATTATTTATTATTATATCTATGTATGTATATTTTATATAAACTTTTATTACTATTTATCCACCCATTCTGTAATATTTACAGGTATACTGCTGGCCATAGACCCCTAATTCGCGGCACTCTAACCCAGTTGCATGCTCTCTGAATTCAACGGTTTTCTCCTGTGTTAATTCACTTATTTAATAGCACCCTATATTTATGATCTCCATTTGAGAACTCGTTATTTCATCAGTTCATCGAATGATTAGGTCTGCCCATTGCTAGTTAAAGTTAACCTCAGGTGGGATTCAAGCCCACGACCTCCATTTACTGGTAGGACTTATAGTATGTCTGTTCGTTTTCTTATTTTCATGTTTAATTCAATTCAATTTCAATTCAATTCGTTGTTTCGGTAACGAGTAAGTAAAAAGCGTTGTAAATCTTGTATCTATAAAGTCTTGTTTTCAGTGTAACAGAAAACTCTTTAAACTATGGGTTACTGAGTCGACAATGTGGTTACATTAATCACCGCTGGACAATTAAGAATAGTATAAAGAAATATAGTTACCCTGAAAGGGGCTGTCTGCTTGGGATTGTTATCTTGATAGGTAATTTACCATACCCACTGTCACTTAGAACTCCTTTAAATAGTGAGGTTAGCGTTATAGATAACATCAACACCTGCCACGGACGCTAAGGGTGTAAAACAATCATAATCTATCATTGATAACCATTGTATTGGACTATGATTTTACGTGTACATGGGCTTAATTGTTCTTACAATTATCGTTAGGATTATTTGCTAATTTAACCATTTAAGTTTATTTGATTTGTCTAGGCGGTTTAATTGTTATTGTACAATAAATATTATTATTTAGGAATATAAATATAAGGGGTTTAAAACACGTAGGTATGTAACAGTTATACTACTTATTTTTTCGAATAACGATTCGTACGTTATTCGAAAAAATAAGTAGTCCGATTCTACATACGATTGTACGATATGTCAAAAGAATAAATAAAATACTTAATTTAATTTTTGGTACAACGCTGGTTTGCATTTACATTTTTGGGCGGTCTCAAAGATTCCTAATGGCCATTTACTTTCGGTTAAGTAAACTTTGTGATGCTTTACAAATTTCGCTATAAGGTAAAATGAGCAAACCAATTATTGCTCTGAATAAATTTTCCCTAACCTATTAAGAAGACTGTACTCTCCCGATTGGTAGGTCCCCCTTTACAGCCTGTTAACAAAATGTTAAATTGCATCTGCGCTATGATTATTCGATAGACCCAGCAATTATTATATTGTAGTTGATTTGTGGTTTTGTAGACTTTACATACCTTCGAGAACTTTATGGAGAACTTTCATGTATGCAGAATTTCCTAACGAAATTAGAAAAAAAGAATTAAAATGTTTATTGAATGTGACATTTCATGCTAAATCGAATATACATAACTATATAACCGTATCGCAAGGCAACGGCCGCTACGAGCGTAGCAGTTTGCTACGAGTATTTTGTATCAAATTGACACTATTGAAATGAGCTTTGTGTATTCGATACGTTTCTGCATACGTATCTCAGAACAATGAGAACTTTATAAATAAAACAGTAGGGATCCGGCAGCTCGACAAAAATGGACCTAACGAAAGGTTGTATAATTAGAGAATATTAGAGCATTAGGAAAAAGTAATATTTTTTTTTAATTTATGCAGTTATATAATTTACTATTCTCGACAATTTTAATTGTTCATTACTAAAACTGTTTCAAAAATTCTATAACTGCATTTTTCATACGAACATAATCTAATATTAAAGTTACTCATGAGGCTGTCCTCAAATACTACTACACTTCTTTACTACTACTACTTTTCAACTGGCTCGTTATGTTATTTGGCATGGTATTTTCTTTTAAACTCGTAGAATTAAATCGATTTTTTTTGGTTAATTAAATTCCTTATTAACGTGTATTTTAAGACAATTAATAAATACAAATAATTACTATATACAACTAAAGTTAAATGATATCATAATGTTTCCCTTGTAGTATGGATATGAGTACCTAGCATTTATGGTAGTACTCTTATATTTTAAAAGCTTTTATTTAACTTCACTCGTATGTATTCATTCATGTATGTCCTGGAATCTTGCAATCAATATTTCACCCACTTCCACTGAAGCTATCGAGCTGAAATTTGGCACACATATTAGGTTCCGATGACAATGCATGAAAATAAAAAAAAAGTTATAAAAGCTTTTTAAAAAAAAATTTTTTAGAGTATAATTTATTGTTAGTCAGTTACTTGCAAACATTCCCTTTGTTTTGAATGAAACTTTTTGTCATGGCAAAAGTAATAAAACGGCCGTCAAACTTCATGAAACGCCAAAACGGAAAATAGATATAAATGGAATACTCGCTCTATTTCTAACATTTCTTTTAAAAACGTTTACGTCACGTGTCGTTTCCGTTCACAGTGTTATTTATTTATTGAATAAATATAAGTTTCAACGCTTTTGATATTTTGAACAAAAATGAGTTTTTAAACAAAATATTTTATGAAAAATATAAATCTGAAACAACGACTAAGAATGAGACATCTAGTCCTTTTTTGTGAATTTAATTCAGCAAATAAGCTTGAAGCACCACCAATCTACTTCCGCCCATGACAAGTTTTGAACAACACTCAAACAGACTGGGATGGTTAGTAATCAGTAATCAGTAATCATTAATCAGTATGTTTATTGTCAAATAACAGGTACAAAATACAGATGTTATGTCTTAAAGATATTGCGCTCTGTTATATACCCCGAGGGGTGTACAATATTTAATTAATTAATCATTATATTTTATTTATTTTACAAGTTGTGGTATGTGTATTATATCATTAAATTCCTTACATAATATAAATGTCTAATATTATTTTTATTTAAATTCCAGGTAATGCTTTCGCCTTACAGTTCTTGAGGAAACATTAATCTTTTTGTCAAAATACTGAGGATATTTAAACACTAATAAACATATTTCCTTGATATACAATGAGGGCAGCGGCAAAATATTGTTTTTTATAAAAATCGGTTTGCAGCTATCCATATTGTGCATATTACATATAGCCCGTACACATTTTTTTTTGGATTCTAAAGGCCCGAATGGCATCTGAAGAGTTTCCCCATATAATTATACCATAGCTAAGTACGGATGCTACGTAGCCATGGTATGCACACCATCCAGCTAATTAACTTAATCTGGCATAGTTGGTTGGTTCGCTCCCATTCCGAGAAGAGACCCGAACCCAACAGTGGGACATCACAATAACCCAACAGCGGGTTATAGTTATGGTGGGACCAGTGGTGTTGACCAACCCCTAATTGGCCAATAGAAACAAGGACAAGTGAGCAAGTCTACGGACTAGAGTCATTTACTGCTATATACATCACATGCTTCATATACCTACCGACAAAATCTTCATTAAATATTGTTTAATATAATGTACCAAATATTTAAAAAAAAATTATTAACTTGTGTCACATTCAAAGGCTGTATTGTTAACGTAATTTACGTTTGCGATATACACTTAGGTCAAAAAATATAATAGGACATAAGTTCGTATATCGTTCAAACTATGGAAATGTAATTTTCACTAACTGAAGCATACAAATACCAATTCAACAGATGGCCATTGCGTGTCGGGCGGTGGCTGCATAAATTACTGTAGTAGTAGTACAGTAGGTTACACTAAAAGTTCAAATTTACTAAACTAAAACACCTACCTAATCTACCTATAGTTGTAAGCCAAGTTGCTTTTAAACGCTTACATAAAAGAATGCAAATTTTTTAGTAAATTTATCTTTAGTGCATGTTTGATTACGCTTAATGTATAAGTATAACATCGAAATTATCGTTCAACTGTTGTGTTTTTTTTTTGTGTTTTTAGATACTTATAATGCACTTGGCAATTCATTTAAAACATAAGCAATTAATATATATTTGGAATTTCACAAAGTGAATAAGGCTAGAACAAAACAAAGTATTCTTAAAACATAGAGAATTTAAAAAATATTTCTCAAAAGCACAATGCGTATTTTATTAGCTTTCCTGTGCAGAGCCCCGGCAAAGCTTATTTGTTGACAGTCGTGCAAATACCAAACGTACTCGTAGGTATTTCCGTTAAATACAAGTTAGTAGTAGAGTAAACGTACTGCTAAAATAGTACAAAATTAAATCATAATTGTTCTCAGGAATAGAATTAAAAATAGAAGGTTATAATTATTATTCATATTAAGGTAATCAGGATAGGGTTAAGCAACGACGGACGCGGTTGGTTTGTGGGTGAGTGACCGCTAGTGGCAACATTTTATGGACGCTTTCGTGCCTCGGAGGGCATGTTAAGTCGTCGGTACCAGTTGTTTTCAATGGTGGAAATAATCTTTAAGCTTTGTCGAAGTCCTTCCGGTGACTTGAAGACATTTGACACTGGGTTGGACACTAACCCTTCCACAAATCTGCATTTGAACAAGGTGGTGGAGTTTACTCTAGACCTCCCGCAGAAGTTAATATAACTACAACATTGACTTTTCTAATTTATGTGCGATAAGAAATAACATGTCACCTCCTGTTACGGTAAAGCAAAACATCATGAGGAAACCTGCATGTATGAGAGTTCTCCATAAAATACTCGAGGCATGTGAAGTCTGCCAATCCGCACTTGGTTAGCGTGGTGGACTATGGCCTAACACTTCCTATTCCGAGTGGAGAGCCAAGTCCAACAATGGAATAGTAAATGAGTTATAGTTGTAGTGATTACATATTTAAGTGTAGTCAATAAAAGGCTCACAGCAAAACTGTTAGTAGGTAGGTACTAAAGATTTTGAAATGACCGCAACAAAGACAGAATTTAGGTTAGTCCGCGAGCCCAGTCTAAACTTGGAGCAACCACGAGGGAGCCGACATTCCAATTTAACTTAGATCCATATTTTTGTTCAACCTATTTGGGCAGTCACCTGATTTAAAACTTGGCCTTTCAGTCCGATAGCCTCCAATTGATGCGATTTGATAATAATCGATCAGATTTACAGAAAATAAAGCAACCCGTCTTATATAATCCAGATTTTATGAGTATGTTCGACGGCTTCACATTCTATAACAAAGTAGCAGACAAGAAAATTGTACAAGTACTGGCCAATACAAAAATAATCATTGTTGTTGCAACAACGTTGACAACGTGTTGAAGAGAAGTCTCTGAATTCTTCCGAAGCCTTTCATGCAAAATACAGTTACAATTGCGGTGGGGATTCCAAGTTTGGAACGCTTTCCAGATGCCCACCTATTGCAGACATTCTACACGTAGATCTCCTGACAAAGGAAACCGTTTTTGTAGTTTTTAAACAGTCATTCATCAAGTTCTACAATTAATGACGCGGCAAATGCGACGATCACATTCGTTTGACCGCTCACACACAATACCCTAGACTTAAATTGAACTGGTTTAAGTTTAGCGGATTACATACCCTCATACACTGTTTAATTTTAGTTCTTATGTTATACATAAATCTTGTATATCTTTTCATTTCGATTTTACAAGGACAAAAATTTGATTTAATTGTATGATTTGTTTATCACAGTCAGGATAAGGATAGCTTTTAAGTAATTAAGTGACGTATTCAATATGGAGTGCTTTTGTACAAATCGAATGTTATAGTGATTGTGTTTATTCTATGTAAAAACTACTGTTTACTGATTTGTACGCTTGCTGCAATCCCAGAACCCCCTTTTTAGTCGCCTATTATGTCAATCTATAATCTAATTCGAATATTGATACTAATGAAACGAAGTTATTTTCAACGGGTAAATTTTTTTCATTTAATACTCGTACATCCAATGAATATAATCGCTTCAATCTTTTTCGTAAGATGAAGAAAATGCACACTTATTCAAAAGACGGGGCAAGGAAATATCTCGCGAGATAAGTCGGGCAACCATCTGCATCTTAGCTTTAAAAGATGCCTCAAATTTTAATCACGAAATGGCGGCCATAAAACTAAAAACATACATACGGTTGAAAAAAAACACACACTATGCCTATGGTAAATCACTTTTGTTTGTGAATACGAAAGCTGAAGAATAGTGCACTTAAAAGAATTGCTTAATATTTTAGACATGCAGTACGTATTCGCTTGACGTCTGATTATTCGTCCCCTCTTGCAGCGGTACTTTTTAATGAATTCATTCATGGGGATTGAACATTTCTTTGTCATTTGAGAGCTACCTTCACATAACAGTGACTTGCTAAGTACCTACTGCATTTTCATCTAGTACTTTAATCTCCGATACATGTTAGGGAAAACATGTAACTATTTGATCTTGTAGTAGGTACCTTGCTTATTTTTGCAGTGAATTTTATTGCTTTTTATCTTTCTTGTTACACTAAAAATACCTATATCATCAACGTTTTCAAAATTGGTAAATCACCCAACCAATACCAACTTCGATTGGGATAAATTGTCCCAATTGCATTTGGTTGGGTGACCTTAAATTGATTAATGATAGTCGTGATTTCTAACCGGAATACAACATCGTAACATTTTATAAGGTTTTTTTAATGTGTAAAAACTACTTTTAAAAAGTATTTCTTAATAGTTCTAGCCCTAGCTTAGCTATATCACTTATACAAACGTGATTCGTTGATCGATATATTTAAATTTAAATTGGCAATCATATAGATAGAGTTTGAGTTGTAAAATCATAAAATTGTGCGAAAATATAACGATCTACTTGCTACTCCGATGGATTATACCTACGATTGCCCACCGACACCTATACTGCTCAAATTGCGCAGTTAATCGCACGCTCCATTAGACCAAACTGTGCACTTCCTCGTATCATGCACACATCATGATTAATCAGTACAGCTTGATCGCGGCAATTCATGGCAACTAGTGCATGGAGCTATTGGCTTTGCAGCCTTTGCTTCGCCGTTCTATTAATCCATTCATCGTCCCTTTAAATCTACTAGTAACTGCAAGGGATAAAGGATCAATAATAGTTTCTTGTTCGTGTATAACAATTTTATGTTCTTATCGGGAGATTATTGGTTACTTGTATTACATTACCTGGTTCTAAGACGTTATCTAAGAATATTGTTAGCATTAGCATGTCTGATTTAATCTAGAATAATAGGAGGTATATAATTAGAATATTTATTTTTATTTTAATACTCTAATTTTCTACTAATTAAACAGTCTACCACATTGTTAGTTCTGGAAAAATACGTGCACAGTAAAGGGTATTTTAATATTCTCTCTGAAATCTCGACTGATAAAGAATTGAAAGACAAGAAAATTATAACATGAACTTTGCTTACATTTTCAATGAAAACGGAACTGAATGAAACATGATTTAAAAATGCACAAATGCAAAAATGCAAGCACATGATACAACTATTTACTATGGAACATATTTCCGAAATCAAAAGTACTCTATGTGCTAATCTAGGTTATCATCTACCTTACAATGTGCCAAGTGTCATCCAAATGAAACACCCAAACATCAAAATATCCAAAAACCTAACAACCAAACTTACTAAATTTCCCATCTATACATTTATAGATAATATTACATAGTAGGATCGAAAGGTCACTCGTGATGGCAAAATAATTACAGTACCGACAAACTACCTAGCGCAAATATACTTTTGATCACAAATGTCGTTTCTAATTATATATACCTATACAATGTACGCCTGTGTATATCGATATACGTAAATTGTAAATACGATAACCACCACCCTACCTACCACCTACCCCACATTCTTGTACTAGTAGTTACTTCGTCGGAAAACTTTGATCTCATTTTAACGCTCGAATCAATCTACTAATGATGGTGATTTAGGTAGAATTTTTGACAGAATTAAGAATTTGAAGGTATATTCTTGAAACTAATATTTAACTTATTCTTAAACTAAAGTCTACCTCGGTGTTTTTTTATATTAATAATCGGGCGATAACCTTGTATGATTGCACAATCTATTACTTAACCTATTTTAAGTGAGCGACGCGTTTGTGTCTAATTTCTGGTAGCGAAAAGAACATTTTTACAAGCGCGCCATGTAAATCAACGTATGACTAGATATCATTTAATTTTAGGTTTGTAGGTGGTAGAGTCTATATTTAAGAAATGTATATAAGTTCTATAGTAGTTCGCCCGGGGCCACCACCCTTTTTATTCAGAGAATTCGTGGGAGAACGACAAAGATAGCCTGTTGAAGGCATAAATGTAATAAATTATATATAGGATGAAAATCCCATTTAACCACAAAGACAAGTTCGTTTGTGTATCCATCCGTGTAATACTTACGTTCTTTGTCGAGTTGATTAAGTCTGCGGTAAACGAGTGTGTACATAAGTGTTCACGAAATGTTGTAAGAGGGCAGTTATAGCTTAACATGGTGTAGTTGATATAAGTATATAATATTTAGTAATGTAATCGTGTTTATACAAAATACCTATACCTACTATTTTTCAGACAATATTTTAGAAGAATTTAAATTTTGGGTAGGTAAATTGAACTCATCTAAAACTTATTAAAAGTAAGGTTCTGACATTTATGATGTAGTTAGTCAAGCACGTGATATGCACATGCTTATGTTATAAATAAAAGTTAAGCCGTCATAGTAAAAACACACGTATATGTATTTAAGTATGTGTGTATATATACAGAAAGGTGAGCATTTTCAGGGTAGTATGGGGAGATCCCAGATCGATTCAATGTGATCGAAAGAGTTATGCAACGACAGGCGCGGTCGGCTTGTAGATGGGTGACCGCTAGTAGAAAAAAAATCATAGACGCTACTTGCTCCGGAGGGCACGTAAAGCCGTCGGTTCCGGTTGTTTTCAATGGTGGAAACAGTCGTTAACAGCCTTGTCGAAGACCTTCGGGTGGCTTGAGAACATACGACACTGGGTTGGCCACTAACTAACACAATCCGCATTGTAGTAGCGTGGTGGAGTATGCTCTTAACCTCCCACAGTCTGTGGGAGAGACCGGTGCCTAGTGGGACGTCTGAAGGACGTGTTACAATTAAATAGAATCCCAATAAATTTAAATCGACAATGTTATCCAATTAAAAAAACCTACTAAGCTTTGCAAACATAAATTCACTCCATAAAGATATATATTAGCGACAAAGTCACCATGGATTACGTTATTTTTATGTTCATGTTATCCAAAAACTTCGGTATCCTTAGGGAAAAGATACGACATATCTTCTTAGTTGTTTCCTTATCCCCCGCTTTTTTGTGTTGTCACGAAAATATAGTCCTGTTATGGAATTTCATTTATTGAGTAGAAACATTGCGAGCTATAATAATGGGTTATTAGGTAAGTACAACAAATATACGTTGTTTGGTTAGGTTACTTTGTTAAGGTTTACCTTTGTTTTTAAGTGCTTACTGTGCCAACTGATGGGGAAGAAAACTAAGCACATGGATTGCCGAGGAAGACAGCAGGAAACCCTTTTTTGTCCCAGTATTGGGCACGGGTCTCTTCTCAGAATAAGAGGGATTAGGCCTTAGTCCACCACGCTGGCCAAGTGCCGATTGCCAGACTGCCCATGAGAACATTGTGAAGAACTCTTAGGCATGCAGGTTTCTTTACGATGTGTCCTTCACCGTCACAGCAAGTGAAATTTAATTACTTAAATTACACATAACTTAGGAAACTCATTAGTGCGTGCCGCCTGGGTTTGAACCCGGACCGCTCGAGTGAATCTTGAGGAAACCTGCATGCCTGAGCAGCAGCAGCCAATTAGCACTTAGTCAGCGTGGTGGACTAAGGCTACCCTATCATTACAAAAGGGTACCCATACCCAAATGTGGGACAAGGAAAGGGTTGTGTAGATGGTCATCCACTATTGAACCTGTAAAGGTGGAGAATGGATGATAGCGATTAAAATCATACGAATTTTCATGCCTCGTTTAAAGCCCTAGAGCGCAGCAGTAAACTGTTGTTATCTTTTAATTCCAGCAGAATATTACACGTAATTAGTCGGTATATTGCTAGCAGAATTATTCTTGTTTGTAACAGTTTTGTCTGCTAAAAGCCATATTAAATTAACTCGAAAACGAATAGATTGAACGGTTCTTACGTTCAACTGTTTGAGGACTCCATGGTGAATGACGCCGACGGCCGGAGAGGGGGTCCCGGGTTTGAATCTCATCCCGGACAGATATTTATTTCATAGATATATTTTAGTACTTGGGTCATGGTGTGTGTGTATGTATGTGTGTGTTAGTGCGTGCGCGCGTGTGTATAGTAATGATAAAGGGGTACGTAATGGAAAAATTAGTTTAATTTTTTTAGTTTACCTCAGTAGTCACCCTTGTAGGGTATGAAATCATAATCAGTTTCAAACGAATAAATGGTAAGAAGTAGGCATATTCACCGAGCAAGTAAAGGTCTTTTGCGGTGTCTCTAAAACGAATGACTCGGAAAAAGCACGTTCACGCCACTTCAAAATCTATTCCGTGACAAATTAGCTGCCAAGTTGCAGTTCAACTCAACCACAAATGGTATAGTCTATCTCTTGAATTAAATACATTGTTTCAAAGGGTGATAATAAAGTCTTACATTGTTTTATGTCTTCAATGTTTGTTCACTAAATATAGATCTCAGAAGATCTATGTAATTCCTCTGAGATAAAGACTGATAATAATGATCGGATTGATCAGGAATATTTATTACCTACCTTGTAGGTATGTATAAAGTCCGGCAAAGGAGGAGTACTGGTTAAAATATTTTCCACTTAATTAACGCTGTGCCCACGTCTAAATGTATTTCATTTTATGATCAGTCAGATAAGTATATGTATAAATGTAATATCTACTATTAAAAATTCTTTTTAAACTACACTATTAGGTACACAAGTATACAATTAAAGTATTTAATTCTAGTCTTTACTTTAAAATCAGTAAACAATTAAAAGAGACACAGACTGTTTGGTTATAACAGCAAGTAACTAAACATCCATGTTTATGAATCTAACGCACTGAACTTAAATAATTATGTCATAAAGAAAAGTAAGTCGGCAAATTCAGTGGGTCAATATCAGTACCTGCAAAGTTAATTTTCCAAGAAACACGAGACGTAACAGCTTCGTTGGCACTACAATTGTGTATTTTATTGAACGATTTATTATTTTTGTGAATGCAGGCCCAGTAGTGGGACGTCTATATCTGGCAGGGTAATTAAGATCATTTATTAGTCAGTTCGTTAGTAGGTAAGAGGACTGGGCAGGGACTATTTGATACAGTTCTGTTATTTGATGTTAGTCATAGTCCTGTGAGTAATTCTTATAAGAATTGTTAAAAGTCAGTCAAAGATGCGTCGCTTTACGATTGACTTGGTCGCCTCAAGAGAAGTGTAAACGGAAACCTCTCCGTTTCAACCGTTCAATCGGAACAAAATTGGTTCAAAAACAATTCATTATTACAAGGTACAAATGGTGCTAGGTAGGTAAGGTTCCGTGGCAGGCGGTGGTACTGCCCGAGGCATACTGTGAAACAAGCAATATTAACAACATTATTTAGGTACTTGATAAGTAAGTCAATTTTGATTACTTTTATTTACTTTTATATAAAACTGAATTATGAATGAAAATGTATGTTGCTGTCTCCTCAAACACTGTGTAGGCCTGACTGCGTGTGAGAGAATTACTAGTAATGAAGCACGCAAGATCGCATGACTTGATATTCTGATATTGGTGTTTTGTTGCTACAAGAAGCTTGCTTTTTAACTTGTATTCTTAATTATCGGTCAAATAGTTTGATTGAAATTCAATGCACCATTTGTGAAAATCTCTATGATAAACTTCTTTTGTATTTTTTATATATTAGTAGTTAATTATTTGTTATTTATAATCTGCGTCTTACTGCCAATAAATAAATAATCTGAATCTGAACTATTTTACGAAGACCTTGTAGCTTAGGATCAGAATTTAGTTCAGTCAATAATTAAATAAGTTTGAAGGTCACCTCCAGTTTCATTGTGACTACTACCGTCATTGACTCATTAGTTAGCTATTAAAAGGCACACGATGTCTAAAAAGAAACTGTATTGCTAAAATTAACTGTTAAACCACAATTTAGTCCTTGAATTATATGGACCGGTGCGTGCTTCTTGATTGTTACCACAAAACTTGGAGTTTTGCCTTAATGTAGCACAATATTTAGACCAACGGTTATTTAAGTAAGGCAACAGTTTAGTCAATTAAATATCAACAATAAATTTGTACATCCCCATAATATAATAATAATAAACCACCAATTAATAAGTAAACGTTTGATCATATCCCAATAATTGTAATTCTTCTTTTATTTGAAAGGTCGTAGTTATCATAATATGGTAGTTCCTCTATAAATCTATATATATAAAAGGAGAAGGTGACTGACTGACTGACTGACTGACTGACTGACTGACTGACTGACTGACTGACTGACTGACATATCAACGCAGGGCCTAAACTATAAGGGCTAGAAACTTGAAATTTTGCACAGGGGTTCCTTTTATAACGTAGGGGAGCACTAAGAAAGGATTTTTGAAAATTCACCCCCTAAGGGGGTAAAAAGGGGGTTCAAAGTTAGTATGAAACATTGCCGTTTTTGAAGTCGTTAGACGGGTAGACGTCGTTAATGGGTCTAATTCTACGCTAGCGAAGCTGCGGGCGTCCACTAGTTCCACTATAAAATCAATAATATATGCACAATATATACTCTCTCTATCCACGAAGTACAGTATCTCTGCCCTGCGTCGCTGTCAAAGCAAAATAAAACCGTTTGAGTCAAATTACAGGTGACATCTCATCCTGATATGCTATTAATGTGACTGGATATTGTAAGTGTGTATGGCAATAAATGAAAATTAAATTGAAATTAAAACTTATAAAGACTAACATAACTTAAGTTTTGTAATAAAACAACAAGACTTTCAAATGAATATTTATATTTATTCTTTTTTTGTGTATGTTTTATAAATATAAAGCAACAGTAAGTTGCTTAGTTAAAAAAACTTGTATGAACATTTACATTTTCTGACTTCTCTTCTTGTAAACACAGAATATCCTAAAAAAAGTGCGTGTGTACAAAGTACACGTGTCAGAAGTGAAATTTCTTTGGCTAAATATTCAAATAATTAATACACTTTTTTAAGCATTTTTATTTACAAACGTTATATAAGAATTTAATATGGATATCGCTATACAGTCATACAACAATCTCAACATTATTCAGTTATTCTCGAAAAATTCTCTTTTAAGAACGCATTCCTAGGATGAAATCTTTGAAATTCCAACATTTTACAAGCTTTATAAAAGGAGAGCCACCTTGTACCTACGGATAAAAGGTTATTACACAAAACAAAGTATTATTATATGTAATAATTATCATATGAACCCAAAATAATAAGTGAAATAACTAGGTTTAAGTATATTTTTATATAGATATGTTTAACTTTCATTCTCATAAACAGATTTGCTTTATAAGAAGGTTAATCAATATCATGAATCTGATTCAGTATTATTATTTTTTAACTTTTAATCTAGTCAAAGAACTGGAAAAATCTTTTTTCACTTAATATCTCTACCTTGACGGCAAATGTATACATATATAAAAACAGCTAGCTTTCATGGAGCGAGGGAAAACTTTTTCTACTGTAAGAGCGTCCAACAGAGAACATCTCAATGGCATAATGGCAACAGCGTGGTTTAAAAGTTTCGCGTCTAAACTATTCTTATTTCATAATGGGTTAAACATGGCCGCCTTTGAAATTTTCCTTACATTAAGTACTTATAATATGTTGGTGAATGGTAAATGCAATTTGCAGCGTTTAGATGAAAATATATTCGCAAGAATTAGCACACGTGTTGTGTTTGAGTTTAATGCGTATTAAAATATTTTCTCATTACGAATAACATGCAAAGATTGGCGAGCATTCATTTTTATCACGCTTTTATTAGCTTAGTATGCATATATGTATGTATGTACCTATGTATGATGTACAACAAAGTGACATCGATTTACTTAATGTCACGTTTTGGTCCAAACCGATGATTTTTTATAATAAATAAAACGCGTAATGTAAGTGAAGTATCCTGTCGGTGATGTACAACAAAGTGACACTGTAAATCCCTTTCGGTCCAAACCAATGATTTTTTATAACAATTAGAACGCGTAATGTTAGTGATGTAACCTGTCCACTGACAGGTTACATCAACGTGTACAACAAATTGACATTCTAAGTAAATCCCTTTCGTTCCAAATCTTAAAACTCGTCGATCAATATTCACCAGAGAGAGGCTATTACCAGAATTGCTTAGAGATAAGAACTTCGAAACTGCTATTTGCACTTGAACGGCTTTTGCAAACTTAGCTTACAAAGACACCGATTAAACTTACAAATTTTAAGTGACTATATCACTCTTGATACTTGGCTCTCACCACACTTGCTAACTATCACACATCAAAGTACATAAGTCACGCTAACCCTTCCCTAACTTCCTGTGAACTCAGTTTGAGTGACCTTTAATTTAACTTTATAAGGATTAATGATTGTAAGATTTAATTTATTGACTTAATTCAATCAAGTTATATTATCTTAGGTATTTTGTTATCATTTTATAGTATGTGACTGGTTATTCTTCAGAAGCGAACTGCCAGTTACAGAAATATGACGCTAAATTTTACAGGTAAAATAATATGTATTCCTATAAAAATCCACTACTAACTGGAATCGTCCCGTATCGAGCTTGTTTGAATTTCCGTTCTGTCATGTGATATATAAGAGATCGAGTCGAATTTATAGCGTCCATATTACACGAAATTTGGCGTACCTCTGCCTACCCGTTAGTGGAAATACATGTGATATTGAGTTTTATGTTAATCATAAATTCATGATCATTAAAGTTAGGTCCTATATATGCATGTAGCAACAATTTTATAGTTATTTATCATTATTTCGCAACCAGTATGCAGCCCACTCAACACTTTAAAGTATTATAGATAAAGATTGCCATCTCGTAGATACCTATCATCTAGTGCCTGTTTTTAGCTAGATAAAATATTTAAAGAACAAAAGGTATCAGATATCTTCACACTTTATTATTTCAATGATGAATGCGATCCTTTCTGCTTTCAATTCCACCACAAACTAATGCAACGTGAAAAAGTTTTTAGCGAGTTCAAATAAAGTTAAATTTGCATACGTTTACTATTCCATATAAAGTTCGCCCGGAGCAGTACCACCGCCCGCCACAGTACCTAGTAACATTTCTACCGTCTGATATTTTTTAACCAATTGTGATCCCGCTGGAAGGCGGTGTTTTCCGGTTACACTTCTTTAGAGGCGATCATCTTAGTCCTCAAGCAAGGGTAGCAACACGTCTGTGAGTGTATTGGAACGAGACTCTTACTAACAATTATTAACTGAACTGTTACTAACACTAAATAATACTAGACTAACTATCACTAACAACAGTTGGGTTGGAGAACCGTCCATACTTAGACCTACATTCCATATTATTATTTTGTGTATTTACTCAGAACTCACTACGAGGATAAAGTTTTAGAAAGAACACAATGAACTCTAGCCTCTCCAGAGCTCAAGACTCATTCTTTCGCCAGACTTTTAGAAATCAATATTGACATATAGCTAAATATCACTTAAATTTATGAGATATTAAACCCAAAGACATGAAACATTATCAGAAAATGATGTAGGTACCTAATGGTACGATAATATTCTCTAAGTAAGTCCCTCAAGAATACATCTTGACGTTACCAGAGATTGCTCGCTAGAAATAATGAGGACTGCAACTGCTATCTCAAGATAGTTTAAGAATATTAAATATCAAAATGAGTCAATGACAGTTTAGTCTTCAACAAATTATACTCTATAGATGATGAGAAATTGATATTATTGAATTAACTTATCTTTATAATAGCTCTCCGCAGAATTTTATCTAATGCTAGCTGATGCTCGCGAGTTCGTGTCTTCATGTTACACATTTACAACTTTGCTCAAGAAATGGTCTAAACAAAGATAGACTTTCAGAGATATACAGATTTTTCATTTCGGTTAGGGTTATCCTTTGCATGTTTACGTGTTTTTTTTTAATTCAATGATTTCTTGAATTCTCAGCTCCTGTTTGGTACCTTCATAAGTGTAGGTGTGATCATTCATTTTTATGCATACGTAACATTTTTGCTATCTTTCTTTAATGTCAATTTACGTGTATCAAGTTAGATGCATATTAGCCTCATAGTCCACTTATCTTTAGCCTTGATTCTGTAAGACAAAGCTTCACACAAGCTTGGCACCATTTGCTTTTTCCTACTGAAACTTAAGCCACTGTGAAAACAGCTAACGTTAACCTAAAATCTCCTCATATATTTCCTCTTTAGTCTACCTACTAGATAAAGATAAGCAAGAGTGATGATACATAATTCATAGTTAAGCCTTGAAGGCAGAACCCGCTCTAACATAAACAGGTACGTAACCATCCGAACAATAATTCTGGCCATGAAATGTGGAGGAAAAAGGGAAAGGATTTTGTTTGTTACGAGTAAAACATCGGTCTCGAGGACCGTGAATTATTGTGCCATTTGCTGGCGAGACTGCGTCCAATGCGAAGTCCGGTTCTACTGAAAAGAAAAATTCGTGTACGCGTTAATACAAAACAGGAAACGAAGGTATTTTCTTCTCAGTTCTTTTCGAAGGATGTTTTACACTATTCTTGAAGCACTTAATGTAGTAGGTGTAGTAGTATGTAGGTAGGTATGAAATTTACTCATTGGACATACGTAAAACTTTCACCATCCCCAAGGGCTGATTGGTGGAAAATACCACATGGCATTAAGAATAACCCTTTGTTCCAATTTATGTACGAAAACCTTAAAGAAATAAAAAAATAAACCTGTGCGAATCGTACATGAGACGTCATGATTAAATGTAGTGTAGCCAAACCTAAATGGATAGGCAGAAGTATCGAATATTGAGTACTCTCAATATTCGTGAAAAATACCCCGTAAACACAGGGTTTCTTGTTTAGCAGTAAAACATAAACATGTATAAAATTTCTGTTTTTCACTGTTTTATATAAACCAGATAAAAAAACACTGAAATGTCAAAACAATCAAAAACTCTTAATAATGGAACTTTTAAAACAACTCAAGATCGGAAACCAATTATTTTTTGCTTACAGATTTGGGTAGAGAACTATAAGTAGAGAGGGACGCATATTTTGGTTTGCGGGAAACGTAAAACTATATCATTTATGTAATAAGTATCTACATAACAAGAACACTAGAACTTATTTGATTTTAATTTACCTGGGTTACTTCAATTATGTAATTAACCTAGCGCTAGTGAAAGCGCAAAACGATCTAATATGTAGCAGGTATACGTACGCAGCAAATAATATGATAGTTGACTTATCAAATTATTCCGTCACGTAAATTAATAGCAAAAATCAAACATCAGTGGTGTAACCTGAAAAACGAGGGCGATGGGAGAATTGGGAGAGCCTCGTTCACGTCACAGCGACGCAGCAGTAAACATGATAATTGTAATTTAACGCCGGCCCGGCGACCCTCACCTAGGGTTGTGACTTTGATTTAAATTTACCGATGTGTTACTTGACTTTACTTTGTGCTATCGAAGAAATCCATTACCTTTTATTGGTAGGTCAAATATTTTCACGGTATCTTAGTTTCTGTCGTGATGGCATACTAGGTTTCACGGCAAGCCAAGTAATATCTAATTTTTCTGTAATGCTTTATTGTTTATTGTCTAACTAATTTTTATGTAATGTTGTTTGTTAAGTTGATCACAATATGATCTATGGATATGTACGTCATACCATGAACTTTACTAGTAGTGATGACAGACGTTTCAGGATTTATAGGAAGTTTGGATGTTTGGAACAAGCAAAATCCACCACCTGGATCCTTAACCTCAAAACTGAGAATCTCTATTAACCTGTGGAGATGCTATAAACTGATGCTAATAATAATAAAGAAAGCGGATAACTTATTCACAGAAGCACCTACTTAATTCTCGTTTCTAATTGTACCCATATCAAAATTACGTCGAAAACATTTCGGAGTAAATTAATATGGCGAAATTCGGTATCGAGCGAAATTTCTCAATTAAACAAGTGACAACCCTAGAGACACTCACTGTTTGCAGCAGACTTGTCAACCGTGAACCAGTCAGAACCCTATAAAATAGCACGAAACTTAATTAAAACGTTCCGAAGCTGTATCGGATGCCTAATAATATTATCGTCGCGTATAAACTCTTTTATTTTCCTTGAGATTAATCACGATTCAGCAAATCATTATGAACCAGCGATGTTTGAATATTCAAAAATTAAACTTTATTGAATACGAGATTAAAATCTGCGGGGGTATCTGGCAGCGAAAATTCTCAGCGTGATTTGATTGAGGACATTGGGGTAACTTTTTGTTAACTCTACCGGCGGCGGCTCGCCTGCCAAACAAATTTTATACAACAGACAACATAGCTGAAATGTGATGAATTTCAAATGAAGCAAAAGGGTGGTATGAAATACATGTAAACTGCTTACATACTTTAAGTTGCTAACATTTAACAATGCTGTTGGACCTGACTTGTCGCTGTGTATCTATCGCGAAAAACATGTTCCATGCTTGGAGCCAGGTCATCTCTGATAAACGTACACAGAATACGTGTTATGATTAATCATTATAGGCCATAGCTTGTGTGTCTTTAAATCAGTCCAAAACACGTTTTTTTTTTATTAAAACAATATTTTCCTGATAGAAGAAATGAAATAATTTAATCCCGTCAATTTGATTAATTTTAAATACCATTTTCTATTTTTTATAAGCCTGGCGGGATCGGCGTCGTTTCAAATAATATCGGAAAATTCGCTAATGAACGTAGTCTTCGCTAAACATCAACTTGAGCCGATGAACTTGTTTAACTTCGATTAATTGGTAGTAGGCAGGTATCTTAATTAGTTGCTTTTCTTTCGAAACTTTCCGGATTTACGTGCAGCCTGCAAAACAACAACGTCTGTGTTGGGAGCACCCTAACTCATCCCGGAGTCGAACTTGAGTTTATATTAAAAATGTTCGTTCCTCCCTTGAGGTTTCTCAGTTTTTATTTTGTTTCAGAATATTTTTCATATCGTTTAAAAATTTAGAATGCATAATTCATTTTATTGTAAAAGTGGTACGATTTGGTAGTTAATTTTTTTTTATTATAATAATGTTCCGTCATCTCGTCCCAGTATATGTAGACATGTAGTATGTACACACTGTAGTACTACGTCCTCACATACTTGAAAGATATTAAAAATATAAATGTAAAAATATGTCTACAAGAAAATGTACAAATGGGACCAGATAGGAATACGCCTGGAAAGGCAAAAGAGGATGCTAAATAATTTAAGCCGACGGACCGTCACCGATATAAGTAAGCTACAACATGATGATGTCATTGTTTTTTATTTTATACGATTTCGCCACGTAATATGGTCATGTCTCCTAGAGTTTTCACGAGAGGAAAACCATTACACGTACATACGACCATACATTGTTTTGTACAGTGACAAAACATCTACGAATGTTCTTTCACGCGAGGTTAGCCGGTAGTGATATATGTATACACCAGGGTTGTTGCGAATATCAGCATCAGCATCAGCATCAGCGGATTATCAGCATTGGTTTCAACATCAGCATCAGCATCAGCATCCGCATTAATCGATGCTGATTTTATTGCTGATATTCCAGTCGTGACATGACCGTTGAAGGCGGGGCTTAGCTATGACGGCGTGGGTTTTTGACCATTCAAAGATCGTAAAATTGTCAGTCGTTCTTCGAGCGAACACCAAAGGCATCACTGATGCGTTGCCGGCCAAGAAAGAGAGAAGAAAAAGAAAGAAAGATCTGGCTCTCAAGCCCCCAGCTGGAACACGACGAGTCGTTTGGCGGCTGACTCATGCTCAAGGGTGGTAGCTATCCAGGCAAACCCCATGGAGAAATAATAATGGTAATCCCTCCGGGGCCCTACCACCACATTTACGAAGATTTATTGTTTTTGATAGTTAAAAGTCACAGTATTATTATCTATAATTTCCCTTTTATTTAAAACTAGTGGACTCCCGCAGCTTCGCTCGCGTAGAATTAGACCCATTATCGACGTCTGCCCGCGTTCGGGTTGCCCACTTGACTTCAAAAACGGCAAAGTAGAGGGGATCTCCCCTAACTCCGAATTCCCTCAGCGCAGGAGCGCCTACAGCGCCGAAGCTTTGCCGTCTGTCTGACGGCAAAGTTTCATACTAACTTTGCACCCCCGTTCTACCCCCTTAGGGGGTGAATTTTCAAAAATCCTTTCATAGTGCTCCCCTACGCTATAAAAGGAACCCCTGTGCAAAATTTCATGTTTCTAACCTTATAGTTTAGGCCCTGCGTTGATATGTCAATCAGTCAGTCAGTCAGCTTCTCCTTTTATATATATGTATATAGATATATGAGATAAGCAAATTTATTTTATTAGACTAACTAACTAAATAATTAAACTTACTTACTAACATTTTTTATAAATCAGGTGATAGGTTTTCATTTTCACGTGAGGACTGTATAGAATCCGTGCAAACCTTACTGAAGTCATAAAACTCCTTTTTTTTATCATTTCTAGGGTGAAAATTAGTAAATGCTGAATTTGTTTTGGAGAAAATAATATCTTCATCTAATTATAATCAAATACGATACGAAAACATACGATTATTCCAAACGAGCGTTTTGTAAAATTGAAAATATTTACATTATTTCGTGTACATTGTACAAAAAAACTGGTAAACACGTATTCTTTTAATTTTTGTAAGGAATGTTTGTTGCAAATTTGAAATGAAATGGTTGAGATTAAAAAAAAAATCCATACTAACTTTCGATCTATATCCCATAGAAACCTCTTTATTTTCTGAGAATAAAAATAGCCTATATGTTAACCAGGACTATGAGTAATAACTATACAAAGTTACATCCTAATCCATCCATGGGTTTTCTTGTGATGCCCGGACAGACAGACAGACAGACAATATTTTCAAAAATCACATTTCTGAGTTCTAAAGCGTTATTACAATGCCCCTGAATTGAAATTTTGAAAAAAAAATCAATGTACAGAAAAAGTTGCTCTTCAGATTTAAGTAGGTAGGTATATAGATATAGATGCATAATAAAGTTATCACTTTTACCAACAACTTCATAGTTTCAATTTCATGTTTAAATAAAATCAGCATCAGCATCAGCATCAGCTGATATTAATTTAAAAAATCAGCATCAGCATCAGCATCAGCTGATATTGAAAAAACCTACATCAGCAACAACCCTGGTATACACTCTTGCAGTTTTCTTCAGCACTTTCTGCGAGTTACGAAAGTTGACTGCGTTCTTAGAGCTTTCACGAGAGGTTGGCCGTATAACTTCA
This sequence comes from Carterocephalus palaemon, assembly GCA_944567765.1. Taxonomy (NCBI): domain Eukaryota; kingdom Metazoa; phylum Arthropoda; class Insecta; order Lepidoptera; family Hesperiidae; genus Carterocephalus; species Carterocephalus palaemon. The sequence goes on along the minus strand of OX155641.1, from coordinate 9,471,754 downwards.
AATCAATGGTAGTCGTAAACAAGTTTAAATTCCTTGTGATTTCACGAGAGGTTACGTTAGGCTAGGTTAGGTTAGGCTCGAAGCGCTCGTAAATTACGTAACTTAAAAACAAAAACAACTTAATTGGTCGTGTAAATAGTTTAGTTGCTATTTGTTCATTTGTTCATATAACTATGTCTCTGTTTTCACTTTATTTTTATCCTCGTCTGCTTAGTTTATTTTGTAGTAGTTGGATTTTTACGTGTTTTTGGTTGTAAATGCCGGACGCGCGAGCCCCCCACAACTCACTCCATGATTTCTTGGCTTGCGGCAAAATAGCTCGCCTTAAATTATGTAGTAAATAACTACGCCTACGTATATGTTTTCTGTTTTTAATTTATGCGTTTTATGTAAGGATCATCATCATAGTGATCTATCTACCTTCATTTAGTCAAACCGAATGGTTTGACTAAATTAAGGTCTGCGAAATATGTTATGATTAGTGTTATGGTATTTGACCCTGTTAAGTAACAGAGTTTTGATTTTGACTTATTAGTTTAAAACGTAACAAATAATCATGTTCATAATTTGTGGATTTGCAGACTTTACATGTGTTTGAGAACATTATAGTGAACAACGATGTTTTCTGATACTCAGTACTAAACAAGTCATCGTCGGGTAATCTGGAGTTGAATCCCGGGCCCCTTTATCAGTATCATTGAAGCCAGTAATACGAGTCTAAAAAGGCGTCAAATATTGCACTAGGTAGTTGAGTGTAATTTCTAGTTATTGAACGAGACTCACGATTTCCTTCCCGATATGAATACCGATAGCTTCGCGTTGCCGCGTTAAGTGTCGGCGTCCTATCAGATGAAGGAGGGTTAAATCCTTATCCATCTGTAAAATAGCTCGTTCACGCATTGTGTGTATAACACAATAAAAATAACTTCGTGTTCACCGAAATTCAGCATAGCTACCGAGTTATGCCGATTTCTTTAAAAGGTATCTTTAAAAAATTATACTGTGAAACAAAAAATTAAAATTAGCCTTTGTCTTTGCCTTTTAATGTAGCAGCAGGTAGGTAGATATTTAGTAAAATTTGAAAATTTTGTATTACAAACAACTGCCACAATTTCGCCAACGTATGTAAGTAGAATATGGCGTACATTCTACTTAAAATTTAAAAAATATATAATTTTTTATTAAATTTACTACTGGAAATTGCGATTGACAACTCGTCGTCGCCGAAAATATGGCACTGGAAGTACTAGTGGAACAACTACTGGAAGTAGATACTTAGTTTCCAAGATGGCGGCTACAAATAAAACGTTGATGTTCATAATGTAGTGTTTCATAAGAATATGTTTAGTGAAATATGTAGTTGTTCATATAAAATAAACCATTCTAATGCCACTACAAATTAGGATAGGCGACTTTTATTCGGGGAAGGCAGCTTTCTAGCTTTGCTTAAACATTTGAACCCTCGCAGTTCGAACATTGTCGAAGCCTTTGGAATCCGTAAATAAGCTTTTACATTTTGTATACACTTTGTTACAAGTGTCGAGGGGCATTTTATTGTACAGTCAGTGTTATTAAATTCCAACACGTCATTTTCTCTCTTGCACGCGTAAACATTAGTTCATTACTAATTTTTACGCATCCAAGTTCATCTTTCATGTTTTACTAGCTTTTACCCGCGGCTCCGCCCGCGTGGTCAAAGGGAATTAACAATGGCTTGTTTATCATACATGACACATTTGTGGTGGATGAATAGTGACTGTTCCACGATTAAAAGATACTTAGAGGAACCAGAGGTAATGCTGACCGCAGATAGGTAAAGTGTACGTACACTGACATACTGGAGCTTTAAGCTAACTTCAATAGAAGTGTGCTGGTGAAGATTGATGCAGGATCCACCGATCCTGCTTACGTGTACAGGCAATACTAACGTAGAGAGCACATATATGTGTGATTTGTTTTCCAAATAGGTGTGATTTTTCTTTTGAAGTGTTTCCAGCCATACACGGCTTGGGACACTGAACAGAGCACTATTTTAATACGCTACTGTAGAAGATATTATATGTCTTTTCATTTGGGGATAGAATGCTAGACATAGATATAATAAAAGATTCTGGGCATTGGAACATGTGGCTTCAGAGGACACAGGTGTGTCCTCTGAAGCCGAGAAGCTCTCGAGAACGTGAGCTTTTACAAGATTAATCACCTTTTAATAACCCTTTGAAATACTTCTCAACAATTAAGTAGATCCTACGTTGTGTCATAAAGTTATTATTACTATGTCTAAAATTATATAATATACTTCAATAAAAAAATTAATTATGGTCGTATTATAAAGGTAGATCAAATAATTATGTAAACTTCCTACTTTTTTAGGTAATTTTACTTTGAAATCTTCGAAAAATAAAGTTTCCGTCAAAGAACTATAAGTAGCATCAGCGTATTCACTTCGCTACCGATTTAATTATGCAAACCTTGTATTGATTGTCTCCAAGAATAACACTCAGTGGTAAACTCTGACAGCGGCCTCCTACCTGCATCTACCTGGCATTACTTGAACCGAACTAGATGTCTAGTGATTACCTAACTGATTTATATAACACTAAAATTTATCAAACAACTTGTTACTTATTTCTAAAAGAACTCCTGGCCCATCCTAGCCATTACATGAGGCTATACTCGTAGGTACTCGTCTAGGTTATCCTGGAACTGGAACACAGTATTGTACAAATAATCAATGTACTCGTAGCAATGTAGGTACCTACCTAAGTTATAATATATATACTCGTACCTACATATTATATTATCCATAAAAAAGTAAGTATAAAATTACAACCCGGTACGTAGTATTGGTAGTAAAATATAATAAAGGTACATACCTCTTTAAAATAGAACATATTATTATTAAAAAATATCAAATAAAATATAGTTGGCGGCCACAATTATGTTTCGGCTTAACAAACCCTGTCTCTTTATTTATATCCACCCAAGCCGTGTTTATGCTTTTTAATGTACCTATTTGTACACATTTTTAATTACTCAAATCTACCATTGTTGTGGCGTTATTCGTAACTTTTATACCGGCTGTAATAACTTTGGATCACGCATAACTTGAAATGGGTCATTGTATTCTACTTGACATCACAAAAATGGGGAAATACGTCAGTATGGATATTTTACAGTGCTGTTGTCTTATGTAAATTGCAGTAGGTATTTGTGTTGTTATTAAGATGACAGTCCTGCACCAATACGAATTGGAGCAGCGTGGTGGAATATGTTCTAGACTTCACTCTGCTGTGTGTGTGTGTGAAAACAATTATTACCGAAAACATACACCATAAAAATACCTTCAATAATATTGTACTAGGTAGGTAAGGTATATTTTCACTTGAGAAATTATTATCGACATTTGAAATATTAAGTCAATTAAGTAGGTACATAAAATTTAATGCTTCGAAAAAGTTCGAAACAAAACGTATCAGCATCAGAAAAGCAAAGCTTAACAAAATTAAAGTTTTTGAAACTAGGCGACAAAAATAGTGTTGAAAAACTCAAAAACAGTTCGGGAACTATGAGGGTTTATAACAAATTAACGCATTATGATTTCTGTTCAAGTTTACTACGTGATTGTAGTTAGGCAAGTGTTTTTTAAAACTTTGTTGTATTTGAATAGTTATTATACGACAAACGAGCCTGCTTGACATAGCATTTGTGGTAATGCATAATTTTGCCTAACTTTCTCTTATAAAATTCAATATAATAATAATAATACTCTTTATTGTACACCAAATTATAGGGTTACTAAGAAAATAAAGTATATAAATATAAGTATAATATAATAACTAAAGCAATCTTAACACTCTTTTGTAGTACGGAAAATTGTAAGAGAAATATAATTTTTTGAATGAATAAATAGATGCCTACCTTTGCATTATAAATTGTTATTAACTCGTCACATTTGTGTCTAATGCGAATAATTTGTGGCAATACAATACGTTATTTTATGTTTAGTTTAATTTTTCAACACAGAAAATATGTATATCGAACCGAAAATGAAAGTTTTATCCCCCTGGCGGTTTTACTTTATAGTGAGGCAAATTCCATCATACTTTACGATAGTAAATACTAGTAGTGACCTTATGTATGTGATTATTATGTATAAGAGTGTCCCAAAAAGTGGCCCCAAAAGTTATATTGGCATACAAAGGATCTTATACATGGTACCTATATGGAAAATAATTAAACTTAGAGCTGTTGAGCAGTCTCCCAAAAGTCTCCAACGTAAGTTCGAAACTATAAACATACAAAATGATATAGAAGATAAGCATGTCATTCCCACTGTCCTTTCATACGTTAAAGACCAGTCAACATCCTTTCACAAGCTCTCTACACATGGGGATCGTAGAGAAGATTGTGGATGGAAAGGGATCTCACAATAACCTCTGTCTATGCCTATAGGGCATATTCAAAAGCGCGTGACGTGGATCTCATTACTTATAGGTACTCTAAACTAAAGGTTTTAGGTACTCTAAACTGCCTTCTCCAACACATTGCAAGAATTTTCACACATAAAATACATATTTTTAAATTTTTTAATGGATACAGATATTTGTATAATTTTTTTATTGTTTCAGTAATTTTCTCAATTTAAACTTCGAAATAAGTAAATGGATTAAGAGACTTCATCCATTGATAGAAAATTGAGTAAGAGACAAAAGTATCAATTTCAGCCACTGGGCTAACAGTTTGACGACAAGTTAATATGTTGTGTAAAATGTTTTCATAATGTAAATGTTAACGTAGCTACGTGCTAAAGTATCATAACTTTTAATATCATCCATTACGTCCGAATTCCGAGAAAGTTATCATCCAGGTGGGTATTATATAACCTTATTAACCAGTTCCAAAAGCAACGTGTATCGACGTTTCCAACGGTATTATCCATAAACTCAGTTCAGATCAGGTCAGTTGGTTTGTTTTTGAAAATAATAAGGATAAACATTACCCACAAAAAAGTAAGAATGAGCGTCATAATGTTGAAGATTGCTCTTTGTATTTGATGCACCACACCAAGAAGGTAACGAAGCTACTGCAAAAGCGACCTGTAAGATACGTCTAGAAACTTTGCTATCTCCAAAGTAGTCCGAGATGTCTTAACACAGAGTAACTTCTCAGTTCAGTTAATATTCGGTTAGTTCACGTGTCAACGCTAGATAACCAAGCGCCTAAATATTAAGTTATTTTCAAATTTATGGTGAGTATTAAGTTCAGGTAGGTAACTCATATTTCTGAAAAATTAGGTGGTATTCTGGAATAAAATAAATAAAAAAATAACAAAATAAAAAAGCCTAATGTTAGTATATTGCATATACATATACTTTAGTATACATTCGTATATATTTTTTCCTGGGATATACAATATAGACTCCCTTTGGGTGTCTCTATCGTCTTCCATGACTCTGTCATCTCCTGGGGTCAGCTAGTGTTTCCTAGCTCTTCCCCTGGTCCACCTACTCATTTACCTTTTCGCGTTTTCTGAACCGCCCACTGTCGGTATATCAGTATAGCCAGAGGAGGTTAGTACGTATCAGTAAGAAGTACCCTTAGATTATTAATATAATCTAAGGAAGTACCTATAATTTCACTCTTTCATTTTCAATAAATAACTACATATATGAGAACAAACATACAAAAAAGGAAGGTAAGTTACTTGCTGAGATTGGTCTGTCAACTAAAAGACATTAGGTTTCAAATAAATAAAAAAATATAACAAAGGAATAGCGAAATGCATTCACGTAGCCTTGCCGTTCATCAATAGTTTCAGGGAAATCAATTATTACCAGTCGGAAAGCACTAAACGTACTAAAATTAAAGTGAGAATGTTATTAGCAACCAAAAGGCTTTGATAAGTATTTTAAACTTTCAACAAGTACCTACACAGGCGGATCAAGGGGCTAGGTCCTCCACCCCCTATTTCCCGGCACTACACCCGAGATTCGTCCTGCCCTCCGTACACATAGCTGGTGTATTATTCCTTATTTAATATACAATCCTTTGGTAAGTAGATGAAAACCTTCTGAGCCGGTCTGGAATGGTTTTTTTTCAAAACATTGATATTTTGCTCTAATAATAATTATTAAGTAATAAGTAGTAGATAAGGCTTTCGCTACTAGCCTTACTATTATCAACTACAAAGATTAATACGACGAAGGCTTTCTCGAGTCATCCTCAATGAGTTTTTAAACTCCTATTATTGAGGAATTCAGATTTTTATCGGTTACTTTATTTTCTATGTTAGCACAGCGTTTCAATTCATAGTAAGCTCGTTATCAACACATCACTTCAAGTATGCCGCAAGGTAGAATTTTTCGTCCTCACTATTTTTGATCAAATATAATTTTCACGTTTTCACATCACGTTTGTATTATGACAATGTATAAATGTATCTAATACATGACTATATAATTATTTCTTTAAATCATCTAGATTTAAAGAAATAAATTTATACAAATGTCATGTAAAAATACCGCCTTTCTATGAATTGAGAAATTTTACGTCAATTAGCTAAACTTAACATACGTTTACCACCGTTGAGAATAATCATTCAGTTGTGTGTAAAATCCACAAATATACAAAGAAGTAGGTATGTAAATATCAATAATGGCAACTTGATAGATATTTATTATGCCGGCAGTCATTCAAAAATGATATTGAGGTTTCTAATATAATTTTTTTACTAAATTTTTGCGGGGTATATACAATAACTATTTAATTTATACAAGTGAAAAATGGGTCTATTACCTATGTACTCGCCTATTATGCCTACCCCTTATTTCGAGGAAATGTGCTGATGTTGTTATGCCTACCTAATATAAGAATATCCATCACGAAAAAAATCCCTTGAACTAAAATAATTTATTTTGTTCACATCAAAAAAAAAGTTCTCAATAATTTTATATGGGTTAGTGTATCAACTTGGTCAATTTCAGTGAATCGTCACATAAATAATACATGATTGCATCGGTAACAAGTTCATCATTAGTTAGGAGTAAAAACATTGGCGCCCAACGTGGGCTCTGGATTGTTTTATATTAAGCTAATATATTATAACTACTTCTAATAATTAATCACCTGCTATACCTTTATTATGCTCTGATTTTCATGGTTTCTGCTCTACACTGTTCGAAAAATATCGATTCACGACGAATCCAGCATGTCGGCCGCCCTCTAGGGCAGACGGGTCTTCTCACTCTATATACACATAGGACACAACACGTCACGCGAGATATCAAAACGGTTTCCCGCCACTAGTATATTAACGCTGCTTTGCACCACAAAAAGATTTAAAATTAAATTAGTACGAACACAAAAATAACAGTTTTTAATACAATTTTCTAATGCGATGTTCAACTCAAGATATGATTGGAAAACAGACTTAAAGTTTAATTTTGTAATAAACCGTAAGCCGGATGATAATACCGACCTTCCGCGCTTGCTCGACCCGACTGACTGAGTTTCCCACATTTTCCCGGCGCAAGCCTTCACCCCTTGTAATCGAGCACGTTCGCGAGTATATATATCTCTACTTAGATTTGTATACAACACCTTTATTGAATTACATGGTAGATGATGATTAGTGTTCTTAAATTAAAATTTTATCTTTTTATGAAACAAATTTTCATGAGCATTCCTTCTCCATATAAAATTATAACAATAAATGAAATGAAATTCTCAGAGAATTATCATTTCATATGTGTTATGGATAGTAGATGAATATTAAAGATTAATAAAGAAAAGGTTATAACAAGTTGGTAATTTAAAAGTAAATCCCCATTTTATGTTACATATCAGTACAAGTATCCAAGAAATTTGTCTATGCTCGATCAATGACACACTAAAGAGGGCCATTCATTATCATACGTGTATGCCGGTACAATGGGGCGAGGCAGAAGAAGGACATAACACACCAGTATTGTTGTGTATCAGTACTGTTTTGTACCAAATTTAGTCGAATGATGATGTTTTTAAGACTTAAAATATTAAACTTGTAAGTAAAAAACCTGTTGACGGATTTTGACTTTAGTTTATTACGTAGGTGTATTTTGGGCTAATATTCTATTAAAATAACTTGATTGCATGCCCAATTGTATTCCTGAAAAATAATTTATCCTTGGAGATAGATTCTTTGAATATTACTTAAATTTCAAAATAAATACTTCATAATTATTTGCTTCATCTTTTTAAATTTGTAATTTCTACCTATATGGATGAAGTTTGAAGAACAACTAGGTGTTAATGAAACTAATGTTATGTCTTAATCCAGCGTAAATATTTGCGAAGCTGCTCGCTTAAACAAGTCAGAGGAAAAACATAAATTCAGGTCCTAATTTTTGTCTATTTTCTTTATATGTATTTCAATAAAATCAGATAAACCCCTGTTATTCATAATACCAAAAAATGGTGGCATGCAGCACGGCACTGAAAATAAAACCCGCTCAAGTAGGATCGGCCGTCTCGTAGTTATGTCGCCAAGTTACTGAAATACCTGCGCGGCGGCCTGCAAGCGTTGAGATGGATCTTCTCCTTGCAAGATGCATACACACCCCATGTCACAAAATTCACAAGCCTGCATAGTGATTCGGACGGCAAGGCGGACTCCTATGCAAGACTGTGAATGGGCTCCTTTATGCCAATAACACCCAAATCCCATTAAAAAAAATTCATCATACTGTTTTTACTTTAGTTGTTTTTTAGTTATTTATCATACCGTACTCACACAGTAAAGATCTTTCATTTCTTAGACCACTAAAGACGATGCAAAGCGCGTTGGTATAGAAAATAAAGCGTCAGATAAAGACACCCAAAGAACGAATTTGACGACACTCAAAGAGATAATTTGAGCAACGCCACCATTATAATATAATAATAAATATTATGGTCACTCTCGGCCATCGGACCCAAAACAAGGCGACAGCCTTTACTATGGGTGTTTGATAATGTATTAAAAATATCTATTTAAATAGATATTTTTAAAAATACATACATAAATAGACATTATTAAAATCCAGACACAGTCAAGCGTTCGTCTTACAAATATTTCTCCTGAGTGAGATTTGAACCCACGACCCCTGGCATAAGAGACAGGGTCACTACCTTAGATACTCACTATGTACCGATTGTGACAACGGCAGTATTCAGATTCTGTTTTCAATGAACGCAACGCACAATAAGTGTCAATGTCAGTTAGACAGCAGTGCGAGAGACAGTGAGTGAGAGTGCCGTAAATCGTCTATTAATCCAATCCAACATTTTGATTCAACAACAACAAGATTTCAAGACAACTTGTTATGCATTGCATTTATTAGTCGTGTATTGACTGAATATTATTTTGTTGTGATAAATAAAGTTTAAACAGTGTTCCATAATAATATTATTCAATAAGCTTGATATGGCTCAAGCTGAAGATACTGAACTGCGAGATTTGGTGATAGAAGCGTTAGAAAAGAACGGATCCCTTGCAAAAATTCGCGCACTGTTGCGAGCTAATATTTTTTTGGCTTTCGAGGACGAGTGTCAGGATATTAAACAAAATGTAGCCTTAGACAACATAATTAAATCTACCAGAAGGCGTGTTGTCGCTGTGTATCATTCACGAATTTTTAGAATTTTGCAACTTGAAAAACACATTGTTTGTATACGTGTCAGAATCTCGTCAAGGGAAGGAGTACCGCTATGAGGGTAAGAAAGTCATTGCTGATAAGTTAAACTTATCTCACTCTGACAAAGAACCGATTTTGGTCAGTCTTGTCAAGAGGGCAGTTAAACAGTATCAAACTAATTATCTAACGCAAAATGAATCTTGTAAATCTAAAATTGAGAAACATTGTGCTAGTAAATATAGAGATGATGAGAATTGTACGTATATAGTTCATGAAGATAGTACTGGTACTAGCCAATCACATTCAGATAATTCTTCTGATGAAAAAAACAAATTGCACTTAAGACTACCATTAGATAACTCTGATACAGATACATCAAGTGATTCTGCAAAGGACAAAACAAGTTCAGAGTACATTGCAAATGAGCATATTCTAGAAGCACATGACAAACACAACTTGAAGCAACACAGAATTGCTGAAGAAATTCAACACAGCAACAATACCAAGGATTTAAAAGAGGCAATTGATAACTTTTCAGAACAAAATATAGGTAACAATAGCAGTAGTGAGTCAACATCATACTTAGAGCCCTTTAACCCATTGGATAAGTTGATGCTTAACACAACAGGATTGCCAATTATAGGGGAAAGTAATGAAGGTAATACAGCAGAATCTGTTATACAACAGATGTCTAATGTAGACATCACATCTCCTGTTTCTATAGGTAGTGTATCTGTAGCTTCTCTGAAAAAAGATATATATACTGATAGAAGTACCAGTAATAGTCTTAAAAACCCACAACAATCCCCTAAACATGAAGGTGAATCAGCAGATTATAGTTATGACTTCATGCCATCCTCAGCATCTTCCAAAAAAGATTCAATATATAAGCATAGACCTCAAGAGCATATTGTAGAAGACATCAAATTAAGTCATAATTCTTCAACTGAAAGTCAAAATCAGAATTCAAATAGTTCACGCAGTTCAATCTCTCTATCCGATGTTGCTGATTTGATTAATGAAAACCTTAGTTACAAAAGGCAAAAAAAGAATAATAGCCGGTCAGATAATAGTAGTAGTAAGTCTCGTTCACTAGGGCATCGTAAATTTAATGATGTAAATTTTAATGCCTTCCAGTCAAAGCATATTAGCGATGATTCTGGTGACTTCTCTGATTCTCCAATACCATCATTGTCTAATCTCAGTCTTGACATACATAGTGATTAGAGCTACAAAACAATCTCATCAGTCCCATATTTTGTCTTTTTAATCAGCAAAAACTTTGAGGAGTTTTAACCCTAAAAGTCAGTTAGTAGTAGTAGTTAGTAGTAATGATTGATTAATCATCACAATATTTTGTAAACAGTAGCTTAGATTCTGAAATTTATGAAAAATATTCCAAGTAGACTTACGTAAGATTTTATAATACTTTTTAGTAACCTAGACACATATCCACCAATTACCGCCTGGATTATGACTTTATGGAAATATGTAAATTGTGATGTTGAAATCTTCCTCGATATTTGATTTATTATTCATATTCCACTTTTCAAAATAAACATCTTAAAACAAAAAACTAACTATTTAGTAGATGTACAAAAAATAAAAATAAATTTCTTAGTGTAAATTAAATAAAGTGGCCTTTATTTAGTAGAGATATTTCATTTATCAGATAAATTTCTATATAATTACAGTAAGATGATGTATTTATATACAAAGAATAATTTGTACATCTTAAAGAGCCTGTTTGTTAATCAAGTTCCTAAATCATTGTGGCTCTATACACTGCCCATTTGCATTATTTTGTGATTGTACTTCTCTAGATAAATGTATTGTTCATGGTATCTTAGCATTTCCATATTAAGAAAAATACATAAATTACAACATTTTAAATGTACATCTAACACTATCTATGAGTGCTTTAGGTGACAATTATAAATACAATTATTTTTACCAATCAGTGACCACTAGTAATTAACACTTAAATAAGTGCTAGTTTTACCTAGAAATAAGGTTATTGAAAAAACCTTGGGTGTATTTGTAATATAATTAATGATGTCAATTACCTTAGTCTTAAGGTATATATTAAGCAGAAAAATTGCAAAAGGTACAAATTAAGATATTCAGATATCCCTTTTAAGGCGAGCACTACCATTTAGCTCAAAGCCAAAAGAAAAAATTGATGATGGTTAAAAAAGAAAACATTTAATCAATGTATTACTATATACTTATGTAATAACTCTCAATACAACAGTATTTGAATTCTACCTATTAGTACGTAGTTAAATTTTAAAATCACGCATAAAAGTCACCAAAATTTAATTTTTGTTCATTATTTTAAAAAAACAGTAAAAATCAGTTTAAATTTCATTAAAATGTTTACCGAATAAATATTGAGTTATGCATAGGTGAATTATCTAAAAATAAACTATTATGTTTTTCCCCAGCCTAGTCAACTTTCATGAGCTCAGAAACAACCAAGCTGTGTTTGTACAATACCTTTTGGTGGGCAAATGTGCAGTTGTGTAAGTCAAATCGAAGAGAATTAAAAAGCAGATATTCAAAAACTTGACACTGGAAAATGCGCAAGTCTTGCGAGTCCAATTCCCGTATAAGAACCTCTTCTTACAAGATAAAAATAAAACTTTAATAATGTTCCATTCAGAACAAGTATAAATGATTTTAGTAATGAAAGTACGTACCTACTAGTCAGTAGCCCATTGAAGAAACTTATGAATGGATAAAAAGCCATTTAAATTATAACCATGCTTAGTTAAAATTCTGAATAGTTATTGTAACTAATTTTCAATTACAGTCACTGTAACTTTATTTCAATTAAAAAAATTGCAATGAATATGAGTAGGTACCTACCTAAATTTCGTCCTTCGTACATAATCAGTGAAATATTGTCTTTCAGAGTTATGTTTCTGATATGGAAATTTTGCATTTATTACGTTAGAATAAGGAAAATATTGTAGTTTGTATAGTTTACTACATTAATATTTCAGATGTGTTGTTTTAATAATTATGAACGAAATTATGATTAAGTATGTATTTATGATTCAGGCACTCATATCGCTTATCTTGTTCAATCACATACAACAATGTACGAGACATTGTAAGAAGTTACATTCTTCTGTATCAATTTTACTGAGTGTAAAAATATATTGGTCAAGAAGACAGGATGAGCAAAATTATTAAGTTTTTTTAATAAATTGTAATAAGACTTAAATTATAAGATACTTACTCCATAGAGTAATATTGCTCAACATATTGCATTTATTCTAACTATGACACAAGATTTTGATGATAATCATGTAATGTAGTCTATGTATTTGGTAGTCAGATTTAGAATGTTGTATAAAGTAGTTTTAGTTAACCTAATGTTTGTACCTACCTACATGGTGTGTTTTTATTCGTGTGTGTGTGTGTGTCTGTAATGTAAACCTTCAGGGTGAAATTTAATCTAAGCCTTCAGGAATATGGAATTGTCCTGTAATCACAATAATTATTAACATAAGACTTGTGTGACTGGAGCTGTGACAAAGCATAAATACCTATTCTTTGTCTAATAAACCTGACAATTAAAAAAAAATGCCTGCAAATATGGAGGAATTTCTTCAATTAAGACATTGAATAATGAAGTGAATATTGATCAATGTTTGAATATTGATGATTAAAATCTGTTTATTTGTTTACATCTTTCTTGACTAGGCTTTTGATTCCATCCAGTATCTTGTAGGCGTAATTTGATGACTTTATATTGATTTAGATTAACTTTTGTCTATGGATACAAATTTTTAGGCATGAGTGGAGTCAAATAGGTTCTATGTGATTTTTTTTTATTTACTTAAAATTGCAGGTACGAAAATTACTTTAAAATATCAGTCACGACGTCCTGAGTCATTGCATTTAGGAGTGAATTTTTCGATGGTTTGATAAAATTGTTAAGTTGGTATTCGTTTTTTACACTCCAGAATGATATACCTAAATTAAAATTGTGAATATCATATAAACTGCAAACAATATAGAATAATTACATTGGATTGCCAGGTTTTATATTGTTTGCTTCCCAAACATTAATGAAGTTCCAGATTATTTCGCAAAGATGGTGCCTTATTTGTCAATTGCAAAACAGTATATCAATGGTTCCTCTTAAATTCAGTCAGTGATGATTCTAGTCCTATGTAAAATACAACTGGGTCCGTCCAAACTGCTCCATTGTCATGTCTTTTTGAGGTGTTAATATTATGAAAACAAGATTAGTAATAGAACCATGAAAGTTACTAGAATAGATACTTTTCAATAAATATTTTGCTGATACATACTGTTTTATTTATTTTTTATACATAATATTATCACATCGTTGTAATCAAAATACTACCTTTATGGCTACCTATACAAAATACGCAGAATCTTGTAGGTAGTGCGTGGTAAATAAAATGTACAGCAGCGTGTTTTTGACGTGATAATGTCTTATAAATCGAGGAAGGCCTACACTGGGAAAAAAGTACGACGTCACCCTCCTGTTGTGCCATCGCGTAACTCACGAACCAAGCTTATTCATTCAATTAAATTAAATTAAATTTTAGTACATGAAAATGACACTAGCCTAAAAGCATTTCCATAATTATGTATTCTACAATAAGTCTCAACTGCGTTTCAGAATACAATTTTGCAGCGCCGGCTTTTTTATTTTTATTTTTTATTTTATTTTATCTAGTGAGCAACCGTTGAATGAGTTCAGTCATAGATGGCGGTACCGATATTTTTGCGTGGCCTACTTTGTTTACGGCTACTGAAATTTACAGTGGGATTCCAACAAGACAATAAGTTGTTCCAATCTTTAATTTATTGTTTAAAGCATTTGGTATGTATCTTAATTAGCTTTATTTTATTTATCAGTCAGATAGGCTTTTTTCTTATGACATTATCATGTAAAATTAACGACTTTTACAGACTTTACAGAGAACCATTAAATTTTTTAATCGTTTTTAAATAATATTCAACTTGCTGCTTCGTTCGTCTGCCTGTTTAATGTACGTATCACTCTAGCATATATTAAAACAAGCTATTTATATGTAATCAGTGTTTATTTTCACAATTTTTGTAAAGCATAGATTGTAGATATCACCATTCAGTTATGCACACAAGTCAATCCATACCGAACGCTGTAAGATATAGTTACAAATTTCTATACAAAAGTAACGCTATACTGTTTATGGCATAATAGCAGTTAGTGTAATCACATAGAAAAAAATTATATTAAACATTTTTATTTACACTTTAATATTTTTATTAGGTACATGAGTTTTAGTATGAAAATGGTATAAAAATTACACTTCCATATTAAATATAATTACATACAATGTCACAGTAATACAAACGCGATCGTAACCTACATTATGAAAAATTTAACAATAGTAAAAGCCATCATGCTCCTTATAAACAGTAACAGGTCAACACTGTTCCAGTTTATGTTATCAAAATGTATACGTTATTGGAGAACATATCGCTCGAGGCACTGATTGTGGAATACTTCGTAAATCATAAAGCTAAGTATATTAAATTTTTTTAACTTCCACGTTAAAAATTTCATATAATAATTCTTTGCAATTAAGTAATTAAAAGATCTGCTACTCATGCTTATTATATTTGCTGTAAGCAAAAATATGCAGAGTAAAACCTTTCGCTGTGGGAGATGTGTTTGAGAAAGAACCAATAACGGTGTCCCTACACTGTTAGTTGTTTGAGGGTCTTATCTGGCTTGTGCCTACGTACGTACCTACATACGTACGTACCTACATACGTACGTACCTACATACGTACGTACCTACGTAGTATTAGGTAGGTGAGAATTCTTACTGGCACAATTTAGATTCAACCGTCAAGCGTAACCGACCATGAAAGGCAACAGTGAGATAGAGCACCTAAGTATAATAATATTAACAAAATAGTGTTCTAATTATATATTCGAAATCAATCTTACATAAATATAAATAATGTACATATGGCAAATATTTGGCTTTGTATTTTAAATAGTTAACGTGCGACTGCAGTATAAATGCAGGGTCAATATTTTTAGTATCAAACTACCCACATTATTTTTAACATTCGTTTTATAGCAAAGGAAATATGGAACATAGTGCAGTGACCTATGAGGTCGTTTGAAGTAACATATAAATATAAATACTGAAGTGAATTTAAAGCTCATTGCCCATAGAGCTGTCGTGCGTGAGATTCGAGTCCATGCTGGCGTTGTCGGAGTCCTGGCTTTGGTTCCCGCTGTAGTTTGCCGCTTCTTGTAACCTCATCAGCATGTTCAACTGTAGACAAAATAAGTTTAGTACACGTTATGTATTCAATACCCACACACTTGTAGCGTCCATAGCCCAATCGCTCGCTTTGATTCAATGTGATCGAAAGAGTTAAGCAACGACGGGCGCGGTCGGTTTGTGGATGGGTGACCGCTAGTGGCAAAAATTCATGGACGCTACCGTGCTTCGGAGGGCACGCAAAGCCGTCGTTCCCGGTTGTTTTCTGGATGTGGAAACAATCGTTAAACCTTGTCGAAGACCTTCGGGTGGCTTGAGAACATTCGACACTGGGTTGGCAACTAACCCCTCCACCAATCCGCATTGGAGCAGCGTGGTGGAGTATGCTCTAGACCTCCCGCAGAAGTGTCTGCGGGGGAGACCCGTGCCCAGCAGTGGGACGTCTATGGGTCGCAGCGAAGCTTCAAAAACAAATATGTATTACCAAAGGATCTTGATTCTGTGTGGTGTTAGCATCTTGGTTTGATTCGTCAATGCCGATGTCCTCCACGGTAATGGCGCGCAGTGTCTGAAAAAATAATTTATGCTGGTAAGTAGGTATAATATTTTTTAATACAGTTGCTCAAAAAGTGGCATATTACAGGGACGTATAGCGTTCGGGAAGTGAGCTATTACACACTCGTGCTTTTTCTTTACATTTTCCGAACTCGTGCGTTCTCTTTCCCAACTGTCAAAATAATGTCTATTATAAAGAAAAAACCAACCACGAAAAAAAAAATTCATAGAAGTTTTTATGTTTCATGCAAATATTTCTAAAAAGAAGCTACTAATTTGTTTCAATATCAGATTTAATGATTTGATTCAATGAATTAGGTTAGGTTTCATTTCATTTCATCTCATTAAATTTCATGTCAATAAAAAAATTCTACTGAAGACTTGGCTGTATGGGCATAGTTCCCTTTGCCTACCCAGAATGGGTGAAGAAAACAAAAAAAAAACTCTGCAATACTCTGTATTCTTTTACGGTTGGCGCCATTTTCCAAAAATGTTCGCTGCGAGTTTAGTTTGTGTTTTTTATTATTTTATCAAATTGCTTCATTTTTTCGCAACTGTATTAAAAATAGTCGTTCAGTACACGTGCGGAACCGTCATTGCAACTTGTTCCCACTGTCAACCCTCGCCTTCGGCTCGGGTAGACATTTGTCGGAACTCTTTGCAATGACAGGCTTTCCGCACTTGTAGCGAAATATACTATTTTATACAAGTAAATAAGTACCTACTGAAACTAGAACACAAGTGTCTGCGTTTAGATAATATATTCAGACACACAACACGTAGGTATGCGTTGATACATTTGTGGTCTATTTTGAACGCTGCAAATTATCAAGATTCAAATCGCTCGGTGGATAGTGTGAACAGATAGATAATGGCTAGGCTAGGATCGCCGCTGACCTATAGGCACAGAGAACATTTTACATACTGAAACCTATAGGTGAGATAGCTATAGGTTTCAGTATGTAAAATGTTCATAGGTGTTCATAGGTGAGATAGCTATAGGTTTCAGTATGTAAAATGTTCTCTGTATACTGTATGTAACCTGTATGTAACCTATAGGTGAGATAGCTATAGGTTTCAGTATGTAAAATGTTCTCTGTATACTGTATGTAACCTGTATGTAACCTATAGGTGAGATAGCTATAGGTTTCAGTATGTAAAATGTTCTCTGTATACTGTATGTAACCTGTATGTAACCTATAGGTGAGATAGCTATAGGTTTCAGTATGTAAAATGTTCATAGGTGTTCATAGGTGAGATAGCTATAGGTTTCAGTATGTAAAATGTTCTCTGTATACTGTATGTAACCTGTATGTAACCTTTAAGTGAGATAGCTATAGGTTTCAGTATGTAAAATGTTCTCTGTGCCTATAGGTCGGCGGCGATCCTAGCCTAGCCATCATCTATCTGTTCACACTATCCACCGAGCAATTTGAATCATTATGTGTGTCATCTTATATATGAAGTAAAAAGAGGTAAATTCATTAGCTTCATAGTATTCAGGGTTCGCAAATTGCACATTTCGTTGACGTTAGAATTCGTATCATGCTGACAAGAAACAACCACATTTGTGCCACTTTTAAAGCGCATATGACCCATCTTCATTTTTTCTCTTACCGACTGGCCTATATCAGATGCTAACGTCAATGATTACCTACATTTCCATTTTCAAATATTGAATCTTAAGCCTTTTGAGTTCCACTGCTGGGCATAGGCAATCTAAACTCTCTAAAACTCCTAAACGACACCACTCCAACCATTCCTGTGCCTTCTGAATCAACGGTTTACCATTAGTTTTTTTTTTTTTTAATACTGAACACTGAAGTTAATCTATCTACCTTTTTTTTATGGATACAAGATAGCAAACGAGCTTGCAGCACCACCCATCCGCTGCCACCCATGACAACTGTGACTGACTTTGAACAAGACTCAATTAGGGACTGGGATGGTTAGTCCAATTAGTTGAGAGAGTTAATTAGAACATTAGTTGGTCAGTTCGTTAGTAGGTATGAGGACTGGGGACTGTTAGTGATAGTTAGTCCTGTTAGTTGGTGTTAGTAATAGTCCAGTTAGTACTTGTTAGTAGGAGTCTAATTCTCTCATTCTAAGTCAGTCACAAATGTGTTGCTACCCTTGAGAACTAAGATGGTCGCCTCTAAAAAAGTGTAACCGGAAACCACACCTTTCCAACCGAGCCATAATTGCTTTAAAAACAATTATTACACGGCAGAAATGGTACTAGGTACCGTGACGGGCGGTGGTACTGGCCCGGGCGAACTCTATATGGAACCAATTAGGTTTTTTTTTTTTATAGTATAGACGGACAAACAGACATACGGGCCACCTGATGGTAAGTGGTCACCGTCGTCTATGGACACGTGCAACACCAGGGGTATCACAGGTGCGTTGGCTGCCTTGAAGGAAACGTTTCACACTCAAGGAAGCCAAGGGAAAGCCTCAGCCGGAAGCTCATTCCACAGAAGACCAGTTCGCCGTAAAAATGACCGCGAGAAACGCACGGTTTCATATAAAACCTATTTGGCTCCCTATAGGCTCTACCTAAGCTAGGGTAGCCGCTGACGTGCGGGGAGAGAGCGCAAACGCAACTGACATGGGAATGGTTCGGCTCCCGCCACGGGTAGGTGGTCTTGACGTGGTGCAGCGGGTCTCCGGCCGCGTGCCGCCGCCGCCCGTACAGCGCGACGCCCTCGCGCACCGCCTCCGACGCGTACGGCACTATGCTGTAGTTCCACACGTCCGCGAACCACGCCTGCGAATACATTATGGCTGTTATAAAACAAATACAATACAAAATCCATACTAATATTATAAATGTGAAAGTGTGTTTGTTTGTTTGTCCGGCTTTCACGTCGCAACGAAGCTGTTATATGGTATGGTTTTTGTGTGTGGAGATAGTGAGGAGGGTGGAGAGTGACGTAGGCTACTTTTTACCGCGGTAAAACATCCCCATGGGAAGATATTGATTTTTTGTTATTTGCTAGATATTTAGTTCCGGATGTTGCTAATAGATAAAATTAATTTGCAAGTTCTAACCTTAGTATCTTTTGATCGTGGAACTGTTAGTGACAGTTCCACGATCAAATTCATCCACCAAAAATGTGTCATGTATGATAAACAACTCAATGTTAATTCCCTTTGACCACGCGAGCGGAGCCGCGGGCAAAAGCTAGTATATACATACTTTTAGATTTAGTATACACTGCGTTAGTGTCTTCCCAATATTGACCAACAGTTTATTCGACTTTTTTTAATCAGAAAGGAAGAGCTTTGTCGCTAAAAAAAATTATGCTGCCCTGGTTATAACAATTCAGAAATGAAAAAAATCTTTAAAAAAAAATTCACTGTCCTACTACACTACCAGAGACTTTAATTAGTTGTGTCTGATTTAAGTAACTAAATGTCACCTGCAGTAAAGGTGAGGAAACTATATCCATACGAATCACCAAAAGAACTAGGTATCAACTAATTTCGATTTGATACCCTGAAACTCCTATATTAAAAATTTTCGAAGTAAATTGTTTCAAACAAGCTTTATAATAATGGAAGCAGCAGAAGTTAATCACAGATACTATGAAACATATAAGCTGCCTAAATCCTGCCTACCAATCAGTTTGAATTGAACATGAATTGTAATGAGATAATATTTAAATTTATAACATCAAAGTAAGCAATTTACATACAATACAAATGCCTATTGAGGCAAAACGTTATTTAATTAATTGCCGCACGGTGATTCAAGGCCAGAAACAGCCAAATATTTTTGATTGTAACCTCAACTACTAACTGAGTCAAATGAGATCATGTCAGCTCAGCTATTTATAAATAGGCCCCTTGTTCAACGGAAAATGTCACCCACGCTGTACTCAAGTGGGACAATTAACCTGTAATGGCATCGTGTAAGGACCACAAATCAGAGTCAACATTGTCACCCAGATTCTTCGTCCAATTCAGTGTAATTTTATTACACTTCTCTCTGTCTTCAAATTACTAAATCTAATTGGATACTTTGGAAAACGAGCATAACGAAGGAAGTACATAGAATGCTTGGAACAAGAAGAATTGATCACTAACGAACAGTAATACAGTCAATTATGGAACACAGTAGGTACAAAACTTCTTGATTCAGAAGTTCAATATGATCGGGTGGAATTACAACAATTAGGGGAATTACCGTCAATTATATACCATATCGCTGCGACCCATAGACGTCCCACTGCTGGGCACGGGTCTCCCCCACAGACGCAGCTACGGGAGGTCTAGAGCATACTCCACCACGCTGCTCCAATGCGGATTGGTGGAGGGGTTAGTGGCCAAGCCAGTGTCGAATGTTCTTAAGCCACCCGAAGGTCTTCGACAAGGCTTAACGACTGTTTCCAACATTGAAAACAACCGGGACCGACGGCTTTACGTGCCCTCCGAAGCACGGTAGCGTCCATGAAATTTTGCCACTAGCGGTCACCCATCCACAAACCGACCGGGCCCGTCGTTGCTTAACTCTTTCGATTACATTGAATCGAACCGAGCCATTGGGCTATGGACGCTACACGGTTTTGTGTACAAAGTTGACAATACCTACTCGCATATGAGCACATACTACTCGCATACTCACTCTGCCCCGGTCGCAGTTCCATAGTGTTTTGTTAGCTGTAGTTACCTGACTAGCTTCCAAGTCCATGGGGCAGGCCAGGAAGAGCCGCGGCCCGACGGTGACGTCACTGGAGGAGTGCGCCTCGAGGAAGGAGTTGAGCGCTGCCCACACTCCCGGCAGCCACTCTAACACCGCCGCTAGCGCCGGCTCGCGGCGACCCAGCCTTAGTTCCAGAGAGAACAGCTTTCGCCGGAGATACCTGGAGAACAGTTCATCGTCAGACTAGTTGCAGAATATATATATTGAACTAGTGGACGCCCGCAGCTTCGCTCGCGTGGAATTAGACATTCACTAACTTCAAAAACGGCAAAGTTTCATACCAACTTTGCACCCCCGTTTTACCCCCTTAGGGGGTGAATTTTCAAAAATCCTTTCTTAGTGCTCCCCTACGCTATAAAAGGAACCCCTGTGCAAAATTTCAAGTTTCTTACTCTTATAGTTTAGGCCCTGCGTTGATATGTCAGTCAGTCAGTCAGTCAGTCAGTCAGTCAGTCAGTAAGTCAGTAAGTCAGTCAGTCAGTCACCTTCTCGTTTTATATATATAGATACCTAGTTGAAGAGTTTTATCAGTGAAAGAGACGATTGAAGATACAGATTTCAAGTATGGCACTTTCTTTATTACCTAGCCAAGAATCCTTTAACGGGTTCCATGTGATTAGCAGTCAGCAGCCACCTGAAGTTATGATGCAGCTGAAGATTGGTAGTGTTGCACGTTGCTTGGGACATGGTTCCTGTAAAATGACTAAGGAAATAAATAACTGCTTATGAATTAAGTGGGAACAGAACCTCGTTCTGTTCTGAAGTGGGCGCGAGGTCAGTTATTTTTTTTATTAATAATTAAAGATATGACTATGTTTAGAGGATAAACTAAGAATAACGTAGGTATATAAAACACACTAAAATCTTACGTTTTTGTGGCGCATGTCAATAAACGCATGGGTGACTTCACACTTCAAACGCATTCTCTAAGTGATCGATCGGCCGTATGCGGCCACGCAACACATGCAGTATGTTGTTTACCGGTCGCTGAAGGTATCATAGCGTGACATTTTGTTAGAGCTTGTTTGCCAGTCAAACCTCAAAGACAAAACATTTGATATGTTTTATGACAAAAATATTTAATTGTTTGTTCGAACTTACCAATGATGACAGGCATGCTCCGGTTGTCGGGCGGCAGCAGTCCGGCGAACGCGTCCCCCAGCGCGGAGGCGTGCTGCAGGTTGTCCAGCACCAGCACGGACGGCAGCGCGGCCTCCTCGCCCGCCGCCGCCGCGCTGCACTGCTCCGCTGTGTTCGCGAGGTACGCGCGCAGCTCGTTGCACGACTTGCGGTCAACGCTGTATCATACAATTTATTAACGTTTTTTTCAATAGGTTTCCTTGCTTTTCTTTATTTTGTGTTAATTATTTTTATTGAAGACACTCAGGTTTTCAGATCGCTGACTTTCCCTATTCTGAGAGAAAACGCAACTTATCATTAACATTACAAGTTGGCGTTTCCTACATTTATATATTGTGTAGATCAGTGTAGGTACAAGTATACGAGATTCTCCAGACTATGGATTAACAGTTGATAAACCATAGTTCCAGCCACTTACTTCAATTGAATCAACCTTTCGTATATTTCGCTATACACAAATTAAACCGTGTAAGTTTAAAGTAAGTTTGTATATGACATGTGTGCTACGCGATTTCTTCACCAATAATGATTCTTTTTGTTTTTGGTAGAACCACGGACTCTTAGGGTAAAACATACTTTAATACCCATACCATATAAATTTCAAGAAAATTATTATTCTACCTTTAAGAGTAGTATTTTTGTTACTAAGTCACTCACTTGAAGGTAGCGACGGCCTCGGCGGGGTTGCCGCGCCTCTGCGTCCGCTGCACGTAGAACTCCGCCAGCTTGGCCGCGAGGTAGGACTTGCCCGTGCCGCTCGGCCCGCACAGTATCACGCGGCGGTGCTCTGTCAGTAATGATACGTATCTGGAACATATTTTCACGTTAATTTTCACGTTAATACGTATAGTAAGAATTAATTAAATTAAATGTGTTTATTTTGTAGCTGTATCAGTATAATAAAATTGAATTATTACTTGTATTTAGATTATTGGTAAAAAATATATAAGTATATAAAAAAAAAAATGTAACATTAGTTTAATTTTTTTTTTGTTTTAATAGGGAGGTGAGATGTATTGCGTCATAAGGTAGCTGTAAGATGTACCTAATATATAAGGATGAATTCAATTACAATAAACAGTATTCCAAAAGCACTCGTTGTTTCAATTAGTCTGAAGCGCCAACCTCACAATCTAGTCGTACCTCTACTTTAGCGGTTATAGCCCAATGGCGATCGATCGTATGTGTTCGACAGAGTTAAGCAGCGCGGTCTATTTGTGGATGTGTGACCACTAGTGACCAAGTTTCATGGGCGCTATCGTACCTTGGAGGGCACGTTAACCCGTCGGT
Organism: Carterocephalus palaemon; assembly: GCA_944567765.1. Classification (NCBI taxonomy): domain Eukaryota; kingdom Metazoa; phylum Arthropoda; class Insecta; order Lepidoptera; family Hesperiidae; genus Carterocephalus; species Carterocephalus palaemon. The sequence continues at coordinate 9,448,130 of OX155641.1, read as the reverse complement.
CCAGATTGTTTACAGGTAAAGCTAATCGTCGAAGACCTTCGGGTGCTTTAAGGACATTCGACACTGGGTTAGCATTGGCCACTAACACCTCCACAAACCGCATTGGAGCGATGGAGTATACACCAGTATAGGTACCGCTGTGACTGCGGAGAAATCCATGCGCAACAATGGTTAGCAAGTACTACTGCTGACAAATTTTATTTAATTCATTCAAATATTTTATTGTAGTCAGTAAAAAGACTCAACGTTAACAAATATGAAATTATAGAAACCTATTACTTACTTTTATTTTAGTAGTAATAAGTATTAGTTAAAACCTTACCTATAAACTATATTTTTTGGTATAAGGCTGTCGAACGCCAAGCTTCCAACTCCTTGCAGGCAGATGTACAAAGTGTTCACGGTGCCAATAATATAACCACATGGCAATAACTCCGGGAAACAAATCTCAGGTCCTCTCGTCGCTTCTCCCAAGTGGTACGACGTTATCGAATCCGTATTTAACCCCAGATTTGTTCCAGGATCTATCCTCGATAGGTAGTCCTTAAATGTTTTCCTAACTATATAATCTAAATTCTGCCAAGTAGTCTTGCCAGATATATACGTGTACGCAATAGTGAACTCATTGCAATTTATTGTCGAATCACTATTGTAAACGTTTTTATATGAATTACTATGTGTAGATTTATTGCTTTTAAGGCTATTCGTGTTGGACTTATTAATAGATTGAGGATAGTCTTGAGTCTCGATCTCAGGGCTGTGATTCTGGGACATGCGCGGGGAGTCGAAACTCGGCTGCTTGTCGAAGTGATTATTATAAGCGCTGGCCGATTGCTTCGCATAAAATCTGCATTCGGATTCAGTCAGTGTGTCTTGGACTTCCTCAAAGTATCTTTGGAATGTTTCCGGCTGTCCCAGATACACTGCTATAGCTATTTTCTTTCCATCTGTCGTATCCCCTTGACTGTCGGCCACGCCTATAACAAGAGACATACCTACGTTAAGAAGTCAATCAAGGTTAACATAATGCAGCGGTGATAAAGTAGGTTCACTTGGATAATTTTGATCTGATCAAAGCGTCTTAGATGCGTTGACCAATCGAACTAACTTCACTAGACATCTATTTGGACCAATTCCAACTTTTCATAGCTACTCAACTATAGATATTATGGATGTCAGGATGGCTTTAGATTAAACGTTAGAAGTATGTTAAGTATAGTAGCAATATATTAAACTTTTGATCAAAGAAACTCTATCATAGTTATAGGTATCACTATGCGGGCCGGCATGAAAGTCTATCTCTGACCATGAATCAGAAGTCGAAATTAATGTACTGGGGTCAAACGTAAACGCTGATTGGTTCGCCAGCTTTATTCGGTATGTCCCCCGCACTGATACCCCATGCGCAACTATCCCCTCCAGATTTCGTTCATTGCTAAACTTTCGTGCCGCGAATGTGTCGAACCAGACTTGGACAGTATCATCGCAGTGTTATCGTCAGATAAAGAAAGCAACACTTACCGATATCAGAATAGCTTTCCCCTATCGCCAGCTCGCGTGTTTTGGGCGGTGGCAACACCGTATTGATATCATAATCGCCGCTTATCCGCTCCCCCGCACTAAGGCCGTTCGTAAATATGTCACCGGCTCCATTCAGGGCGCCGAGCAACGCTTCGCTGTTCTCGTTCAGGTCACACGCCGCTTTGTTCCCGTAGATTGGCTCGACAATGTTCGATTTCGGCGAGCCTTTATTCGCGAAATCCATCGTCGGCGTAGACGTTATGCAATTAAAGTCCAAATCGAGCGATGCCTGAAATTAAATTTATATGTTAAAAGGCACTCTCTTTAAATTTGTGAAATTGTGCATTTGGCGTCGCACTGCGGTCCATTTTTATGTTTATTGGTTCTCAAATAAATGCCATCATTTTCTGGTGTATTGGATGGAAACCTTTAGTGCCCTTTGGAGGGAGAGGCAGCATCATATAATTAATTATTTATCATTTATTTATTTAATTATTTATTTCATTATCATCTCAACGGGATATTTATAAGCCGTATTCATGATATTAATATATGAGTTGATCATAAAAAAATACTGAATCAGAACATAGATCATAATCATGGTAGATACCTACTAATATCAATCAAAACAAAAAAAATAGACTGTAGTTGATTAATACATTAAATGAAAGAAACACATGTGTCCAATATACCTGGTGCATGGTGGCTTGGTCTGCCAAACTAAACCGCCTCGGGTCTTCCACAGCGGAGCCGCCAGTCCCTAGGGAACTTTGACTCCCGGCCAGCGACCGCGACGTTACTAGCCTCTGGAGTCGCTCGTTATTTTGTTTTAGATTCAACATCTCGTTCTAAAATCAAGCTCCAAGTTAAGGAAGAAATTTTAAATTTCTGAATTTCGAACAAGTTTATTCGGAAAACAGGAAAAGCGAAATACGGTAATTAAGAAATTAACCAATCAACTTTTAGTTAAAGCATCGCACTTCTGTACAATTTGAGCTCGTTAAAAATGCTAAGCGGATCGCATTTATAATGATCTGGACATAATTTTCGTCATATTTCAACACACCCGGGAAAAGTTTCAGCAAAATATGAAGTAATTAACTTAGTTGAAAATGAAATAGGAAAATAACCTCACCCTCATTTTGATGACCGTGTCCTTTAGGCTCTCCAACTGATGCGCCGAACTAAGCGCCTCCAACCGTATATCTGTTAGCACCAAATCTTTTTCCCGCAATTGCCTCTTCAGTTCGTCGACTAAAACCGACTCGTCTTTCTCTGCAACAACAACCAGGTGTCACTCAACAGACTTGTTTATATTGCCGTTCTTAATATGGAGCTTGTAAATTAGCTTGCATTTGCATATTCATGAATTTGGAGAGACCTAAAGTATGCGCCTGCCTAGAGCTAGCTTTCTCTAGCAACATAATTCAGCCTTTGTTTGTTGGGTTAGTGAACTTGTCTTTGACAAGCTGCATCGTCAGTATATTTGCGAGACCTTTGCCTTACCTTTGGTTTGATCTTCAGTCTTTGCCGCGGGGCATGTCGTCTTGTCTTTTGAGGTGTCAGCGAGAGCCTCGTGGGAATGTTCCAGACTGTTCTCGTTGCTTCCCTCTCGTATCGTGTGCGGGTCGTCGTAGTGATGTGAGCCCGACGAGCTGTCTTGAGATGATAGCTGCCCGAGGGATGAATGCTTTGCGGTTTTCGAAATCTTTGCGTTCCGCGAGAAAGCTTTTGTGAACGATGACCGGAGCTAAAATGAAAATGTTTTGTTGAATTCACGTGTAGATACCTACTAAATATTGAAAACAATATTTCTTTAGTATGTGATGCGCTTAGAATTTGTTCTTGAAAGTTTCAACTATTTTTCGTTCAAAGTCAAATCAAATAAGACAACAAACTATAGGTAATCGTTTGCTTGTATTCCATCCTATCAGTGTAATCAATGCATCGAGAATCTGAATTCGTGTACTCTTTTTTTGATCATCCGAATACGGGGTAACGACCAAGTGTAATTACACCAAAACAAAACTTAATGCTTAATTTAGATGCGATAAATGAAAGTCATTACAATTTTAAATATCTCTTACTACGGTACGAATTACGTTTCTAAATTAGTCATGTGTTAGTCTTACTCCGCCTCACTAAATTTGATTTATTTGGATCTATGCTTAGAAATATAAAGTGTAGCGTTCAAAGCCCAATGGCTCGCGTCGAACTTTTGTGATCGACCGAGTTAAGCAAAGACGGGCGCGGTCGGATTGTGGATGGGTGACCGCTAGTGGCAAAATTTCATAGACGCTACCGTGCTTCGGAGGGCACGTTGTTTTAATGGTAAAACAATCGCGAAGCTGTGTCTATGGGCCCAAAGTAAGACATCTATAGGTAGCTAAGGTACAAAGGGCGTTGACTTACCCATCCCTTCTTCTTGTGCTTCTTGTCGTGCGGCGCCGAGGAGCCGCTGCTGAGGCTGTTGATGCTAGACACGCTGTCCGTGGACAGGTGGCGGGTGATCGCGCCGTTACCCGTCTGCGCCAGGCGCTGCGGTGACCCCTGCTGCGTCTGCGTGCTTGGCTCCTGGACCACAGATTAATAATTTACTAAGCTTTCTAAAGTGTGGTTTCTCTTGTGGTGTGCACGAAAGTGTAGCTCTAAACGAATTGCTGTGCATGGGGACATATAATACTGCTGGCGAATGCATCAGCGCAAAAATATTATCCAGAAAACGTGGAAACAGTTCATGTGTGAAAATGTATTCATATAGTCTCAGAGACCGCCTTATGGATAAGTGTAGTACCTACCTAGAAAACAACTTTCCTACTGAAAAAGGTAGGTAAGTGATTTCACAAGAGTACAAACATCTTGAAAGTGGAACGAGATGAAATCTATTGATGGTCAATTTGATGCAAACGATGTCAGTATACAAGCCTGATAATTTGTTGCGCTCAGTCAGAATGCGAGTGCACTCGTAACCGCCTTTCATACTTGATTCTTTATGACCCTGTGCAGGCATTGAGTGTCGATTTATAGCAACGTTATGTGAAGAAATTGAGTTGTTAGAACATTAGAAATTGTGACCGAATGAACTAAATTATAGGTCTCTGTTCTGTTATAATCATTTAATATTGTTATTGAATAATCATCATTAAATCTTCAATGTCAGTTTCTGTTGATTATATTGGACCCTTTCTAAACTGTAGGTCAACTCTTTTATATTTTAACAACGCGTAGGTATGTACATGCATAATAAACGAAAAATCCCGGATCTCCAGAAAATACCAAGAAGCGTTATCCACGTCTTTAGGTTATCAGCTAAAATATATTTAATTTATGGCTACCCCATCGTATCAAGTGGAGGGTCAAGGTTAGGGATTGTATGAGGTAACTATTTTGATAGATGACATTTGTGTTATTCTTAAAGAGTGGAACTTGAAACTGCTAAATGTATATAGATGGAAGGCTTATTTGGAGCACTCAACCATAGAATAAAGAGTCGCTCCGCTAGCGACTCTTTATTCTATGACTCAACGACCACTAGTATTAATATTAAGATAAGAGAAAAACAATATTGTTTCGATGGTAGAGCCTAAATGGAGCCTTAATCTAAAGGTTATACCTACATGGAGGAATCTATAGTCTTGCCGGGACAAACTTCATCGTCATCTCATATATGAGTCTCCATTGAAGGTGATTCACGGATGTCATTGGCGACATTGGATAGCTGGTGCTAGATGCTCGATTTTTATTTGTATTCATATTGTAACAATAATTAAAAGCAAAATACAAAAAAACCGACTGAATAACAAATTAAATAAGTAGGTAGTAAAATTAGGGAGTTCACAAATTTAAATCGTTAAATAATAATATTTATTATTAATTCTTATTATCATTAACTGTTATTTAAAATAAAAAATTATAAAACGAACCATAAAATCATTTTTAAATACCTATTCAACGATATCCCACCTGTTTAACATAGTTGGTCACTTTTTTAAACGGTTTTATTTAGCTGTTTATTTCTATAACGGTTTTATTTAGTTGTTTTTTTCTATAAGTCTTTTTGTTTTCATTTTGGCGTCTGGTTGCCGCTTTGGTGAATCTTGGTTACTTGGTGTCTTTAGTGACACTCGCAAGGTTAAGACGAATCGTAAGAATCATAAAAATCGTCTTACGTGTTTACATACAGTGTAATCAAAACGCTTTATAAGGTACCTCCGTAGATGCTCCCATTTATGTAAGCATCGCCAGTGTCTAACATGACTTGCGTAATGATTGATGGGCGACCCACTTATCATTATTATAATCACAAGGTATTACAATAACAAACAATGTTCCAATTTGCGCGGCAATATATGCAGGTAATGTTTAGTGGGAAAACAATCCTACTGAACAATGATAAATCGAAGCAAGTAGTTAGGAACCTACGGAAAAATTATTTAATTCATACAGATATCATACAGGTAGGTTATTTTAAACTTACTTAAAATAAGAACTCCAATCTATCATAATAGCACATTGAAGGAACCATTACGATATTATGATTCCATAGAAAACAGAATTATAAGCAGATAGAGGCAAACTTACCTATATCACTTTTACTTCTAGTCGGCAACTCGGTGAAAATGTTTGTTGAGAAAATTGTTTGCACTGTGTATTAACTTTGCCTTCTGTTTCTATGTGTTCACTAACTGTCTACCAGTTAGTGAACTCGTGGTTGAATTGCCCGCCTGGGTTTTAAACAATTTGTATCGTTTCGTCAACAATCGTCTATACACCAACAGGATGTAAGTGCATCCAATAGAACCTCTTAATATTAATTAAAGACATTTTTAACCTTGAACCCTCAAAATAAGTCCTCCCGCGTTAAATATTAGGTATAGGTAAAGGTAATGCGCTGATATTAGATCATCAATAAGACAATCGATCACCATGACTCGGGTATTTGAGAGGGTTTAATAATGAGACGGAAGCCTTTATCTTATACATACTACTAATTTTCGTTTTCGTTGCCTAGTAGTGCACTCTGAACCTTTAGGTAGGTACGTGTCTCTTAGATTGACAAAAGTTTAGAACTGGCCATAGGATTTGGTTGGCTGAGGTATGACTCACTCACTCACTCACCATCTATTAATAGTGCAGTTATGTTGTATTCATTCCCCATAAACGTATATCACTGTACCAGTAACTCAGTTTTTTCACTGCTGTCTGAATTGTGTGTTCGCTCAGCATTGCTGACGAAACTGTTTTCTTCTTTTTGATGGACATTCATATGACACATGAGTGGCTGTTCTCGGATCTCGTATGTACATTTATGATTTAAATGCCAACGGAACATGCGTATTTTGTAGGATAACGAGTTGAACGTGTAAGCATTTCTTAATGCATATACCTATTCTAAGTATCTCAGTTTTATAATCGTCGTACGAATAAATGGCGGGTACTTTTTTGACCCTTCCTAAAATTAGTTCCTCCTATTCTTTCTACAAGGAAATAGATTGTGACATCCTATAAGTAAACTTATGCTTTAAAAAAAGCACTACATGTGAATTCGGGAAGGTGGCGGACCAATGCGGAATTATCGCTCCCTGAAACAACCACGCTCAACGCTTGTGGAGGTTTCTAGAATTTCTATATGAACGCAATGGCACATCATTACCACTCGCGACTCCCTGTGTGCAATTATACTTTCATTTTAGTCGTAGCTTTGCTTACCGGTCCCGTGACGTTGACGCCATCAGCCCGGATGCCCATGGACTGCATATGAGCTGTGGTGAGCCCTGCCTGGATGGACTGCTTGCGGAGCAGCTCGATCGTCTGCCGCAGGTCCGTCAGCTCAGAGTCCTGTTACAAGGGATAATTTTCTTCAAATGTTTATAGGAAAATAATACTTGGCGTTATACGTTAATACCTGAAAGCCGCCAAGACATGTTGCGTTAAGTTGTGATTACGACAGTCGTGATTACCATCCAATATCCCACGTCTCACGAGAAATAGGAAATCTATGTTAGTCTTTAAGGTATTAATGTTTAGGGCTTTGTTGTCTAAAATAAATGATATATTATTATTATTATTATATAGGTACATTAAGTACCTACTGGCTGATAACCGGACTAGTGGCCTTTTTTTATCTATATCTCTCCCGACAAGGAACAATTGATTGCGGTTGCAAATGCAAGAGATAGGTTTTCGTGATCATGTAAATGTAAGAGGGGTTTATTTCTTATTTTAATAAAAGAAACATGCTAATATGTTTATTGATTAGATCTATTACTGAGCATTAATTTTATATAGCTGTGTTTCGTTCATTAGTGGGTGTCATTGTTCATATCATTCACCTTGCAATCGAAACTAGGTTAAAGTTAAATTACATTGGTAGGCTCCTATCTACTTGTAAAAGTTAAGTGTAGTGAAAGTTAAGTCAGTTATCATATACGATTGAATTGATGGATTATCTAATCGCCATTAACTCCAAATGTCCGCCTCATCTCTCTCCTATTGAAGCTGTTTTACAACTTTATGTTGTAAGCAATTTATTCGCAATAAAATGTGAGCATTTACTTTGGGTAGATAGAACTAACAGGTGACTAACATTACCTATGTGTTGTGTTTTATTAAAAGGTCATTCAAAATGTAAATTCTCGGGAAAGGCAAAAGTTCTTAGACTAGAGTAGAATCGATTAGAATAATAACCTAACCTAACTACATATATGTTTTTTATTTTTTATAAATGTAAACTAAATATAGTAATACAATATTATTTTTTACAAAACTGTTCTATAAAAATATTTAAGAAGGCCAGTATGTAAAATGTATTCGTTATATAAAATGTACTCTGTGATGTATTCTGTGGGCCAGACTGACGGTACGACCGACCTGACAAATTGTTGTCATGTTGAAATATTTTTTGTTTTCATAAAAATCTATGATGTATGAAACCAGTTATACGCTATCAAATGTAAGCATCTACGATCTACGAGTACTCATGTATATTATACGAGAGGAAGAGGTGTCACATATGATGAAACTGTTAAAAATTCCCGACGCTTCGTGTAACTTGAAGATAAAATAAAAATATGACAGCTTCTAAGTATAAAGTTAATTAGACTTTCTCAGTGATTAAAGTAACCTCGTTAAGTCAAAGCGCATTCGTTCCAGTTGCACCTACCTAGTATGCACTGGAAAACTGTAACAAGCTTTGCTTATCTTGTCAGGAAATGTATATAGCTAATTAATATGGAAGTAAAGAGGCAGGGATTATACTATTTATCTGCTTAGGTCTTCATAAATTTTAAACCCTGCTTGAGTGTTGAGCATTATTGAATATACCTGAATACCTACGTATAAAATACCGAAATATATATAATTTAATATAAAAAATAAAATTTCTTAATGACTTATTCAAGGCACGAGATAAGTTTCTCGACTAAGTTCATATATTATTACTAGATACTCCGGAAACGGCTCAAATTGATACATGTTTGCATTTAGCAATAATAAACAAGTCTAGTAAACTGAGCGTTTGACTCGAGTTTGATGTGTGATTATGGTTTCAGATAAAGCCACAAAATTAATAACAATAAATACTTACATTAATACACCTAAAATAATTCTGTAAAACCAATGAATAAATTCAAACAAAAAGTATTGAATAACTAACTTTAACGTTACGTTACTTTGTTACCTTGCTTGAAAAAAAATTCGATTATTCAAAATTAAAATAATATTTTGAAACAATTGTTGTATGCAGTCCTATAAATCAATATAAATCTAGGGACGAACGGCCTTTAGGTACCAAATAATAATACTTACCTAGTAATAAATCATTTATTTCTGACATTGTTGTTTCTATATTGTGTCATTATACATATAGGGCTAATAAATAATGTAAGCACATTAAATTAAAATTTAACGCTTCTATTTTGTAATAGCGATCTTAAGTTGTCTACAGCTTGCGACGCGAAAGTCTAGCGCTGAACGAAATCCGGAGAGGATAGTTGCGCATGAGGTATCAGTGCGGGGGACATAAAACGGCTAGCGAACCCGATATCAATTCCGACCTTTGCGCATTCAAGGTCAGCGCTAGACTTTGATGCAGGCTTCTGTGCCTAAGAGTGTGTAATCATGCATGAGCGTATGCCATCTGACATCTTTATTAGTTTTTATGCTGCTCATTACATATACCATTAGATACTCCACAGGAAGCCGATTACTCTAAACGACTTTTGGTGTCAATCAATGTAGAGAAACGAATTGTAACAGCTTTCATCTTTTTTTACAACATAATCAACGGAACCGTATGTGTGTATAAGTATCTTGTTAAGTTATATTATACAGGAGGTATTTTAAATGTAACATGCTAGCAATGTATGTCTGTCTTTTTGTCGTAGTTAATGAAGCGCTTAAGCCCTGCGGCTTGCCGATCGTTAACATTAATCAACGTCAGGTGGCGTTCGGATGCGTGGCGTGACAAGCGCTGCCGTGATTAAATGCTATGTGACCCTATGGTCAACCTTTCTACTCTCGTTGTACCCATACTCTAAATTGAATCCACAGCTCTCTTAGGCTTTTGAACCACTGAAACGAAGAGTTAAATGCAAAGGGCACTCCCCATCACAGATCTATAGATAAAAGAAGTAAAATATCAATATCCATTATTCATTTTAGTGTGGTGTCTATAGTATGATGATCGACGGAGTAAGAAACAAACGGCGTGATCGGTTTATGGATGGGTGACCGCTCACCACTAGTGGCAAAATTTCATGGGCGCTAACGTGCTTCGGAGGGCACGTTAAGCCGTCGGTCCTGATTGTTTTCAATTGTGAAAACAATGGCCTGGTCGAAGATTTTCGGGTACTTGAGTTGAGAACATTCGTCACTGGGTTGGCCACTAACCCCTCCACCAATCTGTATTTGTAGCAAAGTATGCTGTAGACTACACCTCCCGCAACTTTGTCTGTGTGTGTGTGATGTTAGCATGTACTAATTACCTACGTGAAAAACCATGCAGAAAAATAAAAATGTTTTAGGCCTTTAATGCCTCCGCCCGCCTTTGTAACATGTATGTATGTATACACAACATATACAATGTATAACAACATAAGTATGTATCTACAACTAAAAAATATAAACGTATACTTAGTTGGATTACGACAGTATGTTAAGCGGCACACATTATCCAGTAACCCTGCTGAAGTGAACCCACCTTTCTCTCTGCGGTCGCGGTGAGCTGTTGAAGCCGCTGCGTCATGTTCGATAAGCTCTGTTCGAAAGCTGACACCACGTGTGCCTAAAACAAGGGAAAAAAAAATTATGCACTTGCTTGTAATAACCAGTTAGATTACTTAATTACTTCTTCGGTTTATAATCGTAAAGTTCGTAACAAACCTCAGTACCAAACGAACCACCGATTAAAAGAAATGTTTCTTAATACTAATGCAAGCGGATTTTTACTTCAGCGATATCTATTGTTTATTAATGGATTTCCGCAATGAAATGCTTGAGACTATGATTGTAATGGGTACCTACTAACTGACACAGACTTGTCTTTGACTTGTCTCAGACCAGAATTAGATTTAACAAAAAATCTTAGCTGTTCAAAAAGTGATATCATAAAAAAATAGTAATGTTCTTTTAACGCAGATATTCCAGGGATAGTGTCGAAAGATCTCGGCGGCTTTACATCAACAAAGACTCCGTCGGGAAGTGTGCGACGGATTGTTTATAAATATTGCGTGCTTTTCATAAAAAACTCGTCAACAAACATTGTTTCGAAACCAAACCACAGAATAAATGTACTATTATCTAGAGGTACTTACCAAACCAAACGCTCTACAATCAATTAATGCTTATGTATGTATGTATACCTACCTACTTTATAAGATTTTGTGAAACAGCAATTAAAAATACTAACATTAATCTGTCTCTAATACTAGCCATAAAGGCAAGTGCTATAATTGTGTCTTGTTCTACGTGTCCATATGCAATTTAATTAAAAAATTAATTAGCATGTAAAATACTGTGAGAAATATTAAATCGATTGCATATTAAATTGTTTTTATTTCTCTTCACCTTCATTAACGGTCGAATTTGTATAGTTGATTTCCATTTAATTTACATTAATTACATTGCTTTCCGTTAGATTTAGTAACTTAAGTTGCTGAGCAATTTATTCACGACTGAGTATTCATATTTGTTGCAGATTTACTTTTTATGAATGGGAACATCGAAGCTAAGATTAGAAAATATAGTGAATTACAGAACGATCACTTTTCTAATTTCTTATTGTACACCTAATGTAGGTAGATAACATAAGTTGCAACAAAGAAATTAGAAAACTACAAAACCATTTAATAGTTTTACATCACATGTTTATTAGTCATTTTATTGTAAACGCAAAACATATGAGTATGTAGGTAAACATAAAATATCTTGAAAATTGATTTTATAAATCACTATTAATTAAAAACCTGCTTACTAATTTGTCCAACAAACTCGCGAAGTGAGTCTATTAATAAGTAGGCGTGGTGTAGACTGTAGAGTAGGTAGGTACCACAGTGATTTAATAGAAACACGTTCATCTGGTTAACATATTTGTATAGGATTGTCTGGAATCGAACGCAATTTGGATGTTTGCACATCCAAATTGCGTTCGACATTAACATATTTATTAACACTGGATATTGTACAGGAAGCATCGCGGTAGATAGAATTTTAATCAAAATTCTTCAATTTAACAGTATTCAATCACTAAATAAGTACAAGTATCCTTACACTCAGATGATATTATCTAGGTACTCATGGTATATAACATTTGCCATATTATTAACTATGCTTCTGAACTTAAAATGATAAAAACACGACATACTGGCCGTTCCTCAAATACTATTGTTACTACATGGACTTATTCCATGAAAACAACAGTGTAATAAACAAAAATTTATTATTCTTTAAAGTAATAAAAGATCAAATTAATTATGTATGTGTGTAAAAAATAATGTCAAATCCATCCAAGAACTGTTACTTTGACAAAATTTTGACACTGGTTTCAAAGAATGAACTGTTACAAGTTTCTTATAAATAACATGATAATAATGTTTGTATCTGTGCCGCAGTTGTGTGAAAACTTACTTAAGTGGTCTGTTTGTCCGTCTATATTAAATTATAAAAAATAAAATAAGATAAAAAAGCGCTGGTTTTCAGTGTAGGCCAACAGCAAGGGTGGATTGGTCAATTCACACTCATGTTAAAAAAAAATGCAACAAATTAAAAAAATTAGAAAACACTTGAAAATTGAGCTGTAAAATGACAAATAATTAAAAAAAAAGAACAAAAAAAGATGATATTTAACTTATACCAGGTATATATATGCCTGTAACCTCCTTGATACCGCCGCTAATACCCACAACGTATGCTTTATGAATATATATATACAATTACATACATATACAATTTTATCGACGTAGACCTAGCGGCGGCGGCACCCAGTCAGAGGAAAACCCAAAATCCTACCGTGCCCAATGCATTTCTGCTACGGTACATTAATAAGGTTTTTTTAGAATACCATTCGTCACACTATTTTGAATATTGTTTCTGCTATGGCCAAGTATGTGCTATACGTACCTACGTAAAAGAAAACAATGATGGTTCACGCAGTAATTACATTATTACGTACTAGCCGGTACTACCTTTTAATGAGTTTCTCGTTCCTCCTCTAACCCGTATGTACCTACTGGAACGTTGACAGCTAAATTACTTGCGTCAAATTTAAACGAAAGCTTGCTTCCAACCAGCATCCTCTTAAGTTTTTATGATAGTTTTATTAAAAGCATGCTTGTCGTAGATTCTAACAGACAGTATTAGCAATTCCCGCTAATTTCTTTAACCTATAATTAAAATACTAAGTGATTGCTAGTCAAACAACCTACCGGTAAGAAATCTACTTGTAGATAAATGCCAATATCAAAGTACGATGTAAAATTGTAAATACGATTATTGTTTCGTGGCTTTATGTTACTGAACATATTATAAACTGATTTTAATAACCAGCTACATAAAATGCACTACATAGATGCGAGTCATGTGTTTTAAATTAGGGTTCGTAAATTCTACAATTCGAAGTTTATTTAGTAAGAGTAAAGAGAACTCCGTTGCTCCCTCAACGCGGTAATAGAATAATGTCGTACATTAAGCAATTCCCGTCATAAGGTTAAGGATAAACATGCGAGCAGTGAAAGTGACTCATGGAAATGTACTGAACCCTGGGCGTGGGCTAGCCAGTGGACCCTTTGTTTGCACGTCACGGGAACACTCAGCGAAATTAAAGAGGGGTCATCGGGTTCAACGGTCATGATCCTTATCGAAACACCACGTAGGTAAAATATTACCAGTAGCCTGAAAATATGAACGCATTTGCATGTTACAGTACCTGCCAAATTATAAACAACACAGTCGTCAACGAAAGGCAAAATAAAACGCTTCTTTTCTTTGCTTCGGTATTTCCTACCTTTATGTAGCTTAACATACGAGTAGGTAATTAGTAAATTTTAATATGACATGTGAAAATGTTTTATGTAGTTAATGGAAATGAATGCTGCTAATGGATATCACCACCTTAAGTTATATATATTGAAATATCATCCCCCGGGGTATCCCCGATTAGGTGGACTGGATCTGATGACGTGCGCTGCCCAATTAAAAAGTGTGGATGCGTGGATAAAAACTGCCTGTTGAAAAATTCAAACTTAGTCGTTTGTTAAATACATTAAACTTAATCCGATGATTAATAATAAAGATTATTATGATATATCTAACACTACTACCGAGCATTTAACCAGCGCACCTTTCAAACTGACCAAACTCAGTAGGTAGGATAGATATAGCCAAACCACGTTTTAATTCCCCATAGCAATAAACTTTAAACGGCGCATTTCAAGTACTCGTAAACCAATTTCACCAGTTAAAATAAAATTACATGCATCGTTTATTGTTCTTTAATAGTGCCGGGGCTCATTAAATGAATAGCTAATTTCGTAATAAAGTAATTCACCTGCGCGTGCGCATGCCATTTAACCAATTATGGCGTCTTGACCATTGATAGATCCGATACGAGACACAAGCCACCTTTTGCACGTGCCTAAGTAAGAAATGATCTGATACACCTGTAATTCTCGTTCTAACTGGGTCCCGTTGGAAAGTACTAGTTTTCTATTTTTATTTCTGTCGGCGGTGTCGTTTTTATATCACGCATAATATGCGTATGATCATTTTTATCGCATTTTACATTAAATTAACTGCAACCTGCTGATTCCTAAAAGCGTTTCATACACTTACATGCATGGATCCGTACCCCATAGTTTGAGGACCGTTATGTATTTGCGCAAGTATTAATTACTTCCCTAACATTGGTCGCTTCTTCTTCCATCTTTGGCAAGAAGGAAATACGTCGGATATTATCTGGGAGTGCATAAAATGTGAGAAATGTATGGAACCTTAAGAGGCAAGTAGCTCAACAGGTGGAAGCTAATTTTGCTATAATTATTTTAATCCACAGCTGTAGAAACAGCCGCACTTCGAGAATTCAGAGGCTATCAAATAGGCAGTTGCAGAGCATATGATCGCAGCACCAGCCATTTTAATGATAGCGCATTAAAAGATATAATGAACGTATTTCATTAGCTCTTTATAAAAATCTCAAAGATTGCGGCTTAGGAAATGACTTTGTAATCGAGGCTAACTACAACTATAGTACAGAAGGATTAATTAAATATGTACGAGATGGTACGAGTATGTGCGGTAGAGAAGCAAAGGCGATCTGCTAATAAACATAACATTGCTGTCATAATACCTAGTTAAGATTGAGTTTTATTTGATAGATTAAAAAAGATTGACTGTACACCAAATATGTACGCAGCAAAATTTGGACAAAAGTAGGAGAAAATCAGAATAATACCTAAGCTTTGTGATAATTTTTAATATAACTACAGCCTCGTTTCGGAATGTTTGTTACCCATTTCTTTACAACAAAAGTACAGATTACCAAGTAATACAATAGAATTAACTGATATCTTCCCGTCGATTACGTTTCGCAGCCGTCTAGGGACACAAAGAACACGTAACGCGGTGAAGTAAGAACGCAACTGTCTGATTAGGAGTACATTAGTAGTGCGTTGCCCTCTAACATTTACTATATTATGGACGTCACGCATCGCGTGGATACTGTACCTTCGTATCCCGGTGGAATATATTAATCATGGGAATCAACTTTAATACCTGATCATTACAGGTTTTTCTAAGGAAATTATCCTTTACTTATTTAATTTAGTAGACTCAGAGATTTAGTTCGTGTTTGTTTGTAACTACTAAGTTTCAATTAAATCTTTTCGGCAGTTTTTGAGTTTATCGTGCACGTATACACAAACAGACACATAGACTGACATACAGTAAATATAAAAAATTTGGATTATGTCTGGATTACTTATTAACCCCTGATAGTTTTTTTTTAAAGATTTATTCAATTTACAGACGCGGGCTCGTATGTGTTATATTATCTTAGTATTAATATGTCAATCAAAAACTTTGTAAGTACCCCTTTTTACGGAAATTACGTGGGGGTGTATGAAATTTGGCACAGTTCAAGTTTATACGCAGAAGGAGCGCAGAAAGCGACATTTCTATATAAAGTGCATTAAAAATAGATTAAATTAATATTAGAAAACATTTCGCACACTTCTGTTTTGACTTGGCTTGGCTTATTTAATAGTTGGTTACCTGAATGTCACTTTGAACTTTGGTTTGGATTAAGTCCATGATTAAAGAGATAGTTATAGTCTTAAAAAAACGAGATATAACTTGCACTAATAGGTATACTGCTGTAGCGTTAGTTGGTACTACAGTAAAAGTAAAAGCTTCAAGCTGGAAGCTCTTACTTGTAGCGCGTACCGCGTAGGAAGGATAACTTGCACTCACATACTAATCAGGTATTGTGTTTCGGTGTTGAAATCGTACAGCACTAACGTATTTGGAGTTTTATGTAGGGCTGACTTCAATAAAACTTTACGTGACGTCCATAAAAGTCACACTTTTATGTCACATAATGTAACAGTCGCCCACTTCACACATAAAATGTATCTATACTTTACTTCACATCTATATTATAAATAACTATACTGTAAAAAAAATTTTTTTTTAAAAAGCTTTTATAACTTGACCTTGAAACCTAATCGTGGTCAAAGTTCATTACAAGACTTTACCACAAGTGCAAACACGACTATGATACGATATTCCATCATGAAGTTCCAGTTAATATCTTCCGGCCCCATCATCAGATCAGTTTGACAGTACCATATTATTGCATTGTCATCGGAACCTAATATGTGTGCCAAATGTCAGCTCGATAGCTTCAGTGGAAGTGGGTGAAATATTGATTGCAAGATTCCAGGACATACATGAATGAATGAATACATACGAGTGAAGTTAAGTAAAAGCTTTTAAAAAATGAATCGCAAAATGTGTTGGTAAGCGCATAACTCAACAACGCCTGGACCAATTTGGCCAATTCTTTTTTTTAAATGTTCGTTGAAGTTCAAGGATGGTTTTTACGGCGAAAAAAATTTGAAAATTCATCCCCTAAGGGGGTAAAACGGGGGTGCAAAGTTAGTATGAAGCTTTGCCGTTTTTGAAGTTAGTGAATGTGTAACGCGAGCGAAGCTGCGGGCGTCCACTAGTTATTTATATAGGCGCACTTCAAATCGTGGAACAAATTATTTTTTTAACAAACAATAATATTTTATTGTTAATACAAAGCGTATTTTCCGTAAAGTATTTTTAGCTCATATACAGAATTATAGGTTTTGGTTAACCGATTGTGCGTAACTACTCGCTACTATTTAATCTAATCACTGAAAGATTGGTTGAGATTCTCAAAAGTATATACATACTATCATTACCAGCAGCTTGCAGCTACGAACTGTAACACAATCTCGTGAAATAATATTCTCACAAAGTATATATCCCTACGAGAAAACACTTCAGACGGATGCGTGTCTGTGGAAAGTGTGCCATGCTTCGCGGCTCACCACCGAAGCGGACAATACGAGTATCATAACTAAAACTGGCGTAATGCCTAGGTCAATGCATTGAACCCTATAAAAATTATACCTTGGGTTTTGTTGGGTTCACGTATACCTTATACGTGCACGAGTATTTAGTTTGTAATTTGAAAGTCAATTTTTAGATCTATTAACTAAAACTGGCGTAAGGCCTAGTTCAATGCATTGAACCCTATAAAAATTATACCTTGGGTTTTGTTGGGTTCACGTATACCTTATACGTGCACGAGTATTTAGTTTGTAATTTGAAAGTCAATTTTTAGATCTAATAACTAAAACTGGCGTAAGGCCTAGGTCAATGCATTGAACCCTATAAAAATTATACCTTGGGTTTTGTTGGGTTCATGTATACCTTATACGTGCAGGAGTATTTAGTTTGTAATTTGTAAGTCAATTTTTAGATCAATTAACTGAAACTGGCGTAAGGAGGTCAATGCGTTGATTCCTATAAAAATTATACCTTGGATTTGTGTACAGATATACGTGCACGAGTATTTAATCACCAGATCACTAAACCAACGAGGTACCTAGAATTTATTCTAATTATATCTACATATTTGATTGTCTCTAAAGTGTTTACAAAATAGGTTTAGGGTAGGTAGGTTTATTTTTAGAGTATGTTATATTAATTAATGTATACTAAGCTTGAATTAGATAGATAGAACTTTATTTCTTTAATACCTCTATTTGAACGTCAATAGATAGGTTTTCCGGTCCTTCAAAAGGTCAGGAACTACATATAAACGAAACTTTTGTTATAGCTAAACTACGCAAAAGAAACTGCGGGCGTCCACTAGTGATAAATATATATATAAGACAAACATGAAAATTTAAAGGCATATTATTATCTATATATTAAAAAAACATATTAATGGGCTCAAATTTTCACTGAGTTGGTGAATATTATGCACCTGTCGAAACCGGCCTTTATAGTCGTGGGAATCAACATTTCTAAACAGCATCTAAATCACTACGATCGGTGAATCGAACTTCTGAACAAAATTAAGTTAACGTCTGACAGACCTTTCTTTTTTGGTAGCCAGGTAATATTTTTTTTTTCTAAGCGTACGCTTGGTCGGGTTACACCACATTTTTAGACCTGTCAACTCGAAAGAAAATAAATGCTTAAAAGCTGGTCGTATGATGCATGTTAAAAAATAAAAACCATGAGTTATTATTAGGTATAAGTCACAAAGTGTGTAAAGTTGTAATTTATTGTCACATCGGGTTTAATTTTTTTTATAATAATTGTTTAATGTTAAGCCATTTATCAGAAAATATATTTGCTTTATTAAATTATTATTATTGAACTGACAAATAGAACATCGAAACGCACCCCGATGGTAAAACATCAAGTAATTAATATCGAAGCTATTATTATTCTCCCCTAAAATTGCCTTAATTGTGCTCCATAAAACTTGTGTGTACACCCACCACCTGACTAAGCCGGAAGATAACGCAGGCAGGTTCATATAAAGTTTATACAAACATTTTATAAGTATGTCCTTTGTAACAATGTACTTGATAAAAAGTTATTTCCTTATTGGTAAAAAGTCTAACGGATACTATGCACCTTGTTCTAACTACTTGCTTTGACATAATCAATTAGGTTTTTTTTTGTAGCGGAAGTTATATAAGTGCCTATATTAATCTTCAATGTACGAATATGATAACTTGTATGTAGAGCAACTGTCTGTATACTCTAGCAACGCTACTACAACACAAAAAAATAAATTAAAAAACTTACCTCCTCGAGAATCGGGCAGCTCTTGTAACGCGATTTCTTGATAGCTAACTCCCACCACGGTATGGGTGGTTTTGCGCGCAGAATCGTCTGGCAACCCACTTTTGGATCTTGCGACTCGTACAGGGTCCCTAATGTTCTAGAAGATTCTATTGTTTGTGCCTCTTCTGCGGGAATTCCAGTAATACACTCACAACATTTATGCGGTCTTTTCACCAGTGGCACAGATTTATAGTCAACACTAAACGAGTGTCTGTAGCTAAGTCGCTTAGAAAATCCGTTGTTTTCGCTCACAGATCTCTTGAATATATTCCTATTATATTGTAATGGCATTCTTGGTATTTGCTGAACTTGATTAAAAATATTTGGTTCCTCATTTAAATCCGGATGATCAGACAGTGGTGTATTAGGTTCAGAGTGATAGCCAATTTTATTTCGATGGAGACTCCCATAGTACGCATTTTCTTTGAAGCTCGGCTTAACGTCAATAAATTTTGGACGCCGCATGTTTAAGGTAGCATATTTCTGCGGTGATTTGTGAAACCTCGATTTGTTCGGTAGATCTTTCAATACGTCTTCCGTGTCGGTAGACGGTATTGTGGAATTGTCACTGTAACTCGATATGGGCCTATCGTTATCGGTGAGGTATGCCGAGGATTCTGAACAGTTGTCTCTATCGCTGTGGCTCTTTCTATAGTCGACCGAAGATCCCGTAGTGTCCGTTCGCACGGAATGTTGCTCTATACCATCCTGGCAAGTTACGTGCAGCTCATACGATTGCCGGTCACCGTTAGTTAAGCTTGTTAGACTATTTTTTTCATCCAATATCAATTCCGGATCCCTTGATAATTCCAAGCTTTTCAAACGTCTCCGCGGTTTCGTGTCTATGGAATCGTAATGAACTTCATTCCTACCATTAAAGTAATTTACTGGCGAATTACTATTCGATTGCGGTGGCGTAACTTTGGCATAGATGGGCTCGGTGAAGCTTAGTCGTGACGGTTTGCTCGGCGAAATATTTCTTGGTTCATTATTATCTATGTATTGCACTCCACAACTGGCGTCTAGAAAATTACTGTTTGAGGGCCTTTGTAGCGTGAAGTATTCAGAATGCCTCTGAGGTAGATTTGAAATATGATTTGGTTCGACTAAATTTCTTATCTTGATTCGGCTTCTAGGAGCACGGATAGTTGCAAATCCATCGTGGATAGGCGAACCATTATAGATTTGCGACGTCGTTACTGCCATACTTAATGCACCTTGATAAATTCTGCTGCATTTGAATAATTAAAAATAATACACTTTTTTGCAGCAAATTTCTTCATGTTTAAACATAATTTCCACTAAGTATTATTTGAACTGAAATAATGCATTTACTTAACACATTTGGCCTTGTTCGGTAGACTTGATATTTACTGGTTCATCGTTACAGAAATAGTATCAGAAAGAATTTCTAAATATGGATTCAAGTGTGCCTACCCTTTTAGTACCTTCGATTACAGTTGAAGGAAAAAACACGACTTATGAAATTATGTTCGTCTAGAGTACGATCGTAGATAAATTTAAATGCTCTCAACCAAAACACTTGACTCCAATCTGAACCAGATTGCCGAGGAAGACAATTTTAGATTAATGAATGGACCAGAAAATGATAAACAACAAAAGTAAAAAGGCTACAGTATTCAGATTTCCTTTTCGCACTGTGCAAGTCATAATGATTATATTACAATAAGTATATGATTATCTACTTTCTATTCAGTACACGCACTCTATCCGGGCCATGTACTCGTAAGTGATTGTAATTATTTTTATCTCCGAATGATTGTCGCTATTATTGCACTGAGAACCCACACATCCGGTGTTTAATCACAACAAATCAATTGTCTTGTTTTTGTAACGCACTAAATATAGGCTACAGCAAAAGTGTGCTGCTAAATAGATCAAGTAATACTGATAATATTTGTAATCTTAGGAAATCCAATAATCAAATCCAAATCAGACACGATAATCCATACTAATATTATAAATGTGAAAGTGTGTTTGTTTATTTATTTATTTGTTTGTTTGTTTATTTGTCCGGCTTTCACGTCGCAACGAAGCTATTAAATGGTATGGTTTTTGTGTGTGGAGATAATGAGGAGGGTGGAGAGTGACGTAGGCTACTTTTTATCCCGGTAAAACATCCCCATGGGAAGATATTGATGTTTTGTTATTTGCTAGATATTTAGTTCCGGTAGTTGTTAATAGATGGCGTTAGTAAAATTCATTTGCAAGTTCTGAATCACGCTAACAAATGATACATGTAAATTAATTAAGTCATAGGCAACTAATAAATTGAATTGAATTTTGAATTCGCGCTGGATAAATTGTTGTTTTGGTTTAAAATTAATATGGTAAAGGACATCCGCTTTGATTTTGGTTTTGGTTCGCTTATTGAATTGGTTTTGTCGACTGTTGTTGTTTTGGCTTAAAATAATAATAATATAATAATATAAGTCTACTCCATGGAACTCTCAGAAAAAAATCAGTCTCACAACAAATATGAGGGTTTATCTGTACAATGACATGAATGCTGGAAACTATGCTGAAACACTCTTGAAAATTGAGGATGGGCGTTTCTGGAAACTGATGCCGAGGGCTGTGTGACACTAACGGTAAATTTTTGTATCTTATTACAGAGTAATTCAGAACTGATTGCAAGTGTTTACCCAGGTTTATAAAACAATATAATATGAAGATCAATATCTATGTCAAAGGGGGATTCTACCACCTAAAAACGATATTGTAAATAAAATAAATTCACACATATTGAGTGAAGTAGCAGGAGATACGACGAAATATTTATCAATAGACACAGTAATGGACACAGAACAGACTGGTGTACCACAGATGTGTAATGTATGATAAAAAAGTCATTGTTAATTCCCTTTGACCACGCGGGCGGAGCCGCGGGCAAAAGCTAGTTTTATGTAAAGTAAATAAAAGTACAAAAACGTGTCTACATAATTATGAAACATCATCCCCCTTCTAAAATAAGTTACTTGTCATGGTTCAGTTTAGAAGGAATAGACGGTAAATATATATATAAATATAACAGTTTTAACATTTTATAAACCTCTGATTCATAATTAAAAATAATGAGTTTTGAGTCATTAACCTCTCATGCATAAGACTTTACATTTATAACTTACAACTGCTTGCTAAATCAGACTTAACAATTTGAGTCTAAATTATAGCTTAAGTTTTAGCATTAAAACATAACAACAGTTTCCTAACATTGGTTAGCCGTCTTTCATGTCAAGGTCTTCACTGATAAATCGTGTCTGATGTTTTGCGATGGTTTTTATAAATTTTATTAATAAAAATAAATTCTCAATCGAAAGTCAAATAGCTGCTATTCCTTACAATTGTATAAGATTTTTAAATGCATTAGATTTAAAAATACTATTAGTAAGCGCTAAGCAGTAACTTCGAAGTTTAGTTAAGTGTGTAGGTACAGATACCGTCCTTACGCTTATTGCATTATTCATATATTGAACAGACAGACAAAGACAGTAGCCGTTTATAAATGCATTGTTCGTAAAACCATAACGCATATTTTTTTCTTCGATGAAAATAACTGAGTTAGCGAAAAGGTAAAGAATTAAATAATTCGCATAAGCCATAATATGGGATTATCTGCATACATAATATTTTGACCACTGACAAAAAAATCTAAACTCTGAACTCCATGACTACTCATATTTTTGAAAAAAGCTAACACTAACATTAACTGTATATTATGTATATTCCACCAATGGTCCCATACACTTATTAAAAGTGACACCACTGAATATATTTTGATAATTGATTTAAGTTACAAATCCATGACGAAAAGCGCATTCAAAGCTTGTTTTCGGCACATTTCTTTTTTCTTACTTGACCTTAAAAATAATCGTAACTTGGGTGTTCTATGGTCTTTTCTACTGAACAGTTTCTGTTATAAGGCTACAAAACAAAACTAAATAACCGCTACTGTTTGCTATGGACGCAGAAGTTTTGAGTCCGTCAAGTCGTTATACGGGTTAAATCATAAATTATTTGTGAGCCCTAATAATCGTACGAAGACGGAGGGGAGACCCGAGCAGACCTTCATCGGTCCTTCTGTTAAAACTGTTCTCAAAGTGTTATAAAAGTTTTGATTCAAATCAATAAGTCCAAGATTGACCGGATTTAATGCTAAATGCTCATAGCATTATATCCGCTAAGTACTGAATTATTGGTATTTAAAAGAGCCAAATATATTAAAAAAAATTAAATATTCATCAGCCTTTCGAGGTCCACGGCTGGACATAGGCCTCCCTCAATCTACCCCACTTCTCCCGATCAGAGTGCCGCCATAAGCCAATTTCATAGCGGGCAAAGTCAACAACAACTAGTTTTTTTTATAGGTATATACCTAACCATAGATCACTTCAAATACCAAAATTATGGATGCTAACTAAATTGTGATTTGTGAACACGAATAGAATCTAAATCATAAGCAGATTACACTTTCCTTAACTTGATATCACGAAAAAAGCAATCAACTTTTTGACTATTTTATTCTGAGACTTCGTGGCCTGTGGCACAGATATCTTCAACATTCGAAAAGTAATGTAGGTTACATGTTCCGAACTTTGAGAAGCCCTGCAGTTCATGCTAGAGAGGGACATAAGCAATGTTTATATACCCGTATTCTTCCCTCCTATGCACGAGTATGCTCCGGTGCCCGTATCAACGACCTGTGCGTTTGCCTTTATAGAGACCGATAGTAAGTTATTCTGTAATATTTTAATTTCTCAGTCATTTCGTAACCTTTTAACGGACCTTGCTCTTGGGTTGATTGTAGATAAATAAATGTTGCGAAAACTATCTTTCTCACCATCAAAAAACGGCAGAACGGGCTACACAAAACAAAGTATTATTTATTATTTACGAAAGTACTGTCAAAAGTGCGTAAGGGATACAATACAATTAATAGATACTTAGGCTACGCTAGAAACAGGAAATAAGGAGCACATGTGACCGTATTGCAAGTGCCGCGATCGCGACCCCAAAAACGGTTTCTATTCGTGTCAAGTCAACTCGACTATCAAATTTTTTTATTGTTTGCATCACCAAAGATACTGTGACCAAAGCAGCAGCAACCCAACCCGGTATAACATACTAGCCTCATATTAAAGACGAGCTATCTTATTAAAATAATGAGATGAAATTTGATTTAGATAAAATATGATGTTTTAACTTTATAACTTTTTTCCGAAGTGCGTTTTTCTGATATTCAGGTCTCATACTTCTCCTTGATCTAAATCAGGCATTATTAATAGCTTGTTATGAATAATAAAAAAGAAAAAATACAATTAGAAGAAAAAACTTGGTACATAATATGAACAATAACATTCATTTTGTTATAAATGTTATTGTTTGCCAAGATCACAAGCTCTTGATGCTAAACGATAAAAATAATCTGATATATAAAAAGAATTGGTCAACTCTAAACTAAACAACTCTGCTTAACAACTAAAAAAGCTAAGCTAATCTGCAACCATGTAACCTGCAACTATGGACATCTACTAATTTATTATACATTTCAATGACAACAAAACAGAAGGCTTTTTTTTAAATAATTAAGTTTCTAACAGACTAGTATTAACAGAAATACTAATATTTGGTCATGGCCGCATTCACGATACAATATTCGACAGGTCGTCAAACGTCAGTCTCGCAGCAGCAAGAGCCTTCACGCTTCTGAAGCACACTAATGGTTTATTGACAAGCGATATTGTTGCTTAAAATAATATGACACACTTAAAACGATTGTAGACATATGGATTAATTCAGGCCAATAATGAATAAAATTGATACAATATAATTTGAATTCAGGTTACGCCACTTGTTACACCGATGCTGTTAGGGTTTCCAAATCTATATATATAAAAGGAGAAGGTGACTGACTGACTGACTGACTGACATATCAACGCAGGGCCTAAAATATAAGAGTTAGAAACTTGAAATTTTGCACAGGGGTTCCTTTTATAACGAAGGGGAGCACTAAGAAAGGATTTTTGAAAATGCAACCCCTAAAGGGGTAAAACGGGGGTGCAATGTTAGTATGAAACTTTTCCATTTTTGAAGTCAAATGGGCAACCCGAACGCGGACAGACGTCGTTAATGGGTCTAATTCTACGCGAGCGAAGCTGCGGGCGTCCACTAGTATATGTATATATTATTGTACTATATTTCGGGTCTGCGTACTATATACTATTAAAGAAATATATACCTAGAACGTAAAAATACTTTATTTAGTCGAAAAAATGTTGGCATCAGTTGGCTTATGTGAGAAAAGATCAATAGTAAAATTCCTAAGAAGACTAGATCTATAATAGTTTGAACAAAATGTTAGGATAATTTATGGTACTTATTTTATACAAAAAGACGTTAATATGAAATAATTTTGAATTCAGCGGGTTCTCAAATTATATTTGAGAAATGAAATGTTTGCATGGTACTACATTATTCGTGTATCAAAATAATTAATAATTGTAACTCTAGACTTTCACATTGAAATTATCTGAGTAATAGAAGTAGGTAAGCAAACTAATTAAGTGGCCAAATTTTTAGTTGCTAATTTATTTCAATCCAATGATGATTGTTAATAAAAAATCAACCGAAGAAAAGTTCGTGAACAAAACAAAATGAAAACAATAATTTATAGCGCCTACTTTTTCGGCCAACTTCAAAACGACATATTATTCGCCACGGCAGTGGCATTCTGATTAGAAAGTAGTTAAATAATTTTATGAAACATTTGGGCTATTCTTTTACGCTCACATTTCCATTTTGTTATTTGTTTGTTCTTGTGCTGAAAAGCTAAACGGTCTTCCCTTTGATTAGAGTACATAAACTTTTTGATAAATCATTTACGATGAAGCAATCGATTGTGCTACAAAAACAACTTGCCTTTAATAAGTATTATGAATGCAAAAGTATAGAAATATTTGTCAGCTTCGCATTAGGCCGATTACGAACGACCTACCTAGTACCACAGTACCTATATTATCATTAACCAGTCACCCATCTCAAAAGTTCATGTTTAACATCCCATAAAAGTAATTAATAGCCATCAAGTTCAGTTGAATAAAGATAAAGACATATAAATCAATCGTTTACACAGATAACAATTGAGAATCAAAATTTACATAATTTACTGTTGTGTATTCTGGGCACACATTCCCATAATTGTGAATAAATCTAAGCAAATTAAAATAAGTCGCAGGAAGGACCATGATGATCTAATAAGACCGACATGAGAATCACACGTGTCCTTATAACGATTAAACAACGATGTGGATAAATGTTTATCATTGGAATTTTTATTTGTCGTCAATATGACGTCATTCTTACTGGTTAGTAACGGTAAGGCAGAGAATATGATATAAAAACAAAATACCTAAACGCTTTTGCACCACAAGATCTTAGGTATAATCTATCTTCTATATAATAAAAATGAATCGCAAAATGTGTTGGTAAGCGCATAACTCAACAACGCCTGGACCGATTTGGACAATTCTTTTTTTAAAATGTTCGTTGAAGTTCAAGGATGGTTTTTACGGCGAGAAAAATTTGAAAATTCATCCCCTAAGGGGGTAAAACGGGGGTGCAAAGTTAGTATGAAGCTTTGCCGTTTTTGAAGTTAGTGAATGTGTAACGCGAGCGAAGCTGCGGGCGTCCACTAGTAAAGAATAAAACAAATAACTATAAGCTAACCTCGGACTCGAACTTGAATTTATCGGATAAACGCAGAAACTTAACACATAATTTTAAAAAAAATTACACTTAGGTGCTTGCCGTACATTATCTGTCAAACAAATTTACGCTCTCCAGCTTGATATAGATTCGCATCACTCATGGTCGTCATAGTGTCAACGCGCCAGATAGAAAGATAATCAACGAGACAGAAATGAAAACTTCATAAAATATCAAAGCATTGTCCATTTTTATTTTATGCATTTAGAAAATAAAGTAGAATGCAGAATTTCCTTTTCGTAAAAGGTTAATGCAAGTGTAAAACTAAACGACTTTTGCAAAAGTAAAAGGCCCAGCAAAGTCGGGCATCGTCTGAGGCTCAAAGCATCTGTCGTGCACATGGTTGGGCCAAAGCGCACTTCATGGGATATTCGATACGAACGTGAGGTGAACATGGCGTCATGTGCGTCAGCTTATAAATTAAAATTCGGTCAAGGAGTACAGAGTGCTCCCCTTTTATTCAATCTTGCACAAGACGCTTTTGGCAGGTCGATCGGGAAAAAATAATTTAATCATACAATTGAACTGAATGCCATCGAGGAATTTATAGTTGTACCAAATTCTACTGGTAACAATTTGGCGTTATCACGACGCCTATTAGCATAATCATTCGATTTCTATACAATATGGGCGCCGTGGTCCAACAACCGAAATGCTAGCGAACCGGAACGATCTGTTAGGCATTCATATTGTATTAGGTATTGCATAGCAAATTATGGTTGTACGACATGGGAATGAATTCCGCAGACGTCGTTCATAAACAAGCTGTAATCCACATGGGTTGGGCATTGTTCACTGAGACCGAACGACCTATACGGGACGTATTACATTTTTGTATAAGTTCTACGTTCTAAGGGCAGCCACGTGACGTTTAACCTCTGTCTCTATTGTCATGCTAATGCTCAAGTAAGTAATCAACCGCGACGGATTATGCAGAGGTAGGTACTTACTTATAGACAGAATTCTGAATTTCTATATATATAGCAAATACGCCGGTATTAGTATAATTTTGAATTCCAAATCATAAATAACCTTAAACGAATGAGTTCCATAGCAAATTATTATTATGAAAATATTGATAGTAATATAGCAATAATAATACCCTGTTGACTATAGAAATATCTTGAAAATAATAGTTAGTACCAGTAACCCGTAATACCTTTGCAGCAATTAATATTTCTAGGTGACATGCAATGATGACTAAATGCCTAGCGTGTAAATTGTTATCACAATACATACTTGTATTGAGGAGCTGATTAAACAAACAGCAATTTAGATAGGTTATGCAAATTAAATGCAAGCAAAATGCGAACCCGGACCGGTGGACGTCCGCGTCGTTAACTGTTTTTATGTTGACTAAGGACCACCTCACGTGTGTAAACATAAGGAAAATAATAATGTCCACTCGACTGCATTATATTTGATCCCGGCTTAAAGTCTTATTACGTGAGTGCTACTGACTTCCTGGCTAGATAGAGCATGATCCTGCCTTGTATAGCTTTCTTCCCGCTTCGACTCGAGCGGGATGATACAATGAGTAAAGCACTCAGGACATCCGTACCTACATCGCGTGTTTACTCCCAAACCAGTTGAGCTAACACAAAGGACTTTCTGGAACGAACCATTCTGTAAAGAGTTCCCCGTACCGGTTTCAAACAGTTGCGTTTTTGTAACCTTAGGATTTGACCGCTAAGTTAAATAGAAGCTTCTGGCTACTTTTTAATCTAATGTGATGGATGATTTTTTTCATTGAAGATAATGCAGACATTTTAAAACTTTTCAATATATGATAGTAGTTATAACAATGGTATAAAATAATCTGGTTGATATTAAAAAAAAATGGGGACAAGTTCAAGCAACTTGAATGAGTCGAACGGGTAGCGGAAAATGTCAGGTTTAAGATGTTCAGCGTAAAAACGAAGTTACTCCTGCGAAGGTCGTTGGCAGTGACGCAATAGTTGCTGGACGTGTTCGGTATCGTACTGTACAATCATTGATAAATCCTCGAGAGGCCGAACGGTCAAGAGTGCCTCATTGCGTAATGCCAGTATAATCGCTAAAATACGCACCCCGTTTGATCATAAGAATATAGCGGCAATTATTAACTTAGAAACAGTCATATAGAATCTAAATAATGAAAGAATGGACACTGTAATAAGCAGAAAAATCGACGATATTTATAAACCAAAGTATGTGAAAAAGTCATGGTTAGTAATAAATCACACATAGAATTAATTAATTGTCCACAAATAAACCATATTGTCGTATAACGTATTAAAACTCTTTTGCTAAGTAATTAACACAATATTGTCATTTTAATTGATATAGTCAATCATATATTATTATTAGGTATATTTATTTATAATTTATTATACCTTTATATTTATATTTTAAATTACCTACTAAACTTAAATTACTATCAACTAGCATCGCATCAGTTGTGAACGTTGATCGTTGACTTGAGGCTATATAATATAGGTTAGACAAATTGATTGCAAAGACTGACCACGTAATTTATTAACAGAAAAGCTAAAAGCATATAATAATTGTCAATAGAAACAACCTCAAGTACAATTTAAAAGCCATAAGCAATTTGTTAGCAACATAGTTACGAACTATTTGTTAGCAACATAGTTATTGCCTAGTTGAAACTGAGATTTATATAACCGATTGAAACTATTGATATAGTATAGATATTAACGAAATATTTATCCGACGTTCGAGTTCATAGATATATTTTATTAAAATTAATATCACCTATCACAAAGTTGGTTTCCGAAAATATTAAATAGATACCTAAGTGTTTAAGGTAAATTTAATAAGTGTATTTAATTTCGACAATTAGACAACCTATTTTCGAAATTACTTACGAGTCACGGAAGTGATGATTTAGCGGACGGATTTCTTTTCGATTTCATGATAAAATGTATGAATGTCGATATTGTGCGGATCTACCCGGTACTTAGGCTTGATAATAAGTTCCACGTGTCATGAAAAATTGTTACCATCCCGTACAACAAACTGTTCCGTTACACAACCTATGCTTATAAAACCGATAAAGGATGGACTTTATTAGGCATCAATTAAATTTCTTACTCGAGCTCCTTCCTGTTAGCGTGTTTCTTTTCCGACACGATATTTTTATGGTTCCTTTGAAAACTCACGAAGTCATGAGACTACTTGCTTTTAATGTTTTAACTTTCATCCGAATCAAATGATGCTCTCTCATAGTTCAATGCTGAGAAAATTGATAGTGCGTAACTGCTTATTACATTGGATAACATGCTGCCTAATACTAGTGGTGACTAAGTTATCAATGGCTTTCTAGGCATTAGCTAAATTGCTCTGAAAATCGCGTTGTTTTTATGGGAAAGTGTGTTTATTGGTTTGTCCTTCTTCTCCGCCGTGATGATCGTGATTTTTTGCATAGATGTAGTTTATAGCTAGGAGACTGATATTTTTATCCCGCAAGGTTCGCGTGAAATGGACAAACCACTGAAATAATCGTTTTTATTGACTTTTAATCCATAAATAACTACCAATTAATTTTTAATCTATTGATCGCTCTCTCGGATTAAGACTATGATCGGCCGAACTGCGGGTGAAGCAATATTTTGATAAGTGGTAATTTTTGGTGTAGCTGGCCGTTGATAAGGCTATTCTTTTATATTATTCTAAGGATGTTTAAAAATAATATAAAAGAATAGCCTTATGATGTAAGAGTATTCCTAGTTTTACCCTTTAAACAGTGAACGAGAGTGTACCGCGTTTTTTATCCCTCTTTCTTTATTACTACATGTGTCAGGCGTGAAACACCTTAAATATTTTATTCACATTTTACGAGTTCGTTGTCTTTGTTCTATAAACAAGTGAACACTGTTTTTTGTACGAGACCAAAAAGGGATTAATCTTAAAAGGTTACTGTTGACTTGAAAGCTCGTAAAGAAAGAAGGCACGTACCAATCTGTACGAAAATTTTTAAATTTCGTACAGATTGGTACGTGCCTTCTTTCTTTAAAACTAGTATAGTATAATAGTTACGAAGAAAGTCATTGATCTGAACTATCTTGCAGTAGTGGGTATAGAAATACAGATATAACACAATAAAATATCCTTTGTCTATAAAAAATACCTTCTCTTACTGGCGTCATTTCGGTGCTGAATCCAGTGTTCTATGTTCAATGGGTGATCGATGCACCTTCTTTCGGAGTTGTGTTTAAAATTAATGACATTCGAGTCGATTGTTAAGTTTAAGAGTGACCTAAGACGTTTAAGAGTGACCTAACTAATAGTTTCGTGTCTAACCCAAACACAATCGGATAATAGAATTTCAGAGGCACAGGCCAGCACCAGTTTGACGTTATTACAACATGCAAACAAGTTATAAATGCAGAGAGTACTTTGTTCATGAATATGAGATAAATTTACTAGGCCATTTAGCTTATTGAAGGTATATATATAATGCAGGGGCGCTAAAGATCTGTGGCCCGTCTCCGTACGAATTAACCTCAATTGAGACTCTCGAGGCCCGTTCGTTGATTGAACGCAGTATTCAAACTGCGAGTAAACGAATAACATCTTTTGATTATTTATGAATTTACTTGAAAATAAAAAATACCAAAAATAAATTTGGTTTTATCATTGAAGTTGCATCGCAAATTTAAGCAGGGATGAGATGTAGCAATTCGCACAACAGAAATAAGAATTTAAAAAAGATGTTTAAAGGTACCTATTAAAAGTAAATACTCTTGTAGGATAGAACGATCTATCGAAGTATCTACCTTATCTAAGTAAGTATCTATCTTATTCTAGTACTTATGTAGTTCAGGAGTGTCCCATGACACATAATAATTATTACCGAGTGCTTTGGTTGTATCTTTCTTTATCGATAAGGATAAAAACGTCGCATCGAAGATAGTTTATCACTCAAGTTATTTGATAAAAATAGAACACATGAATTCTCTGAGCAAAAATGATAGGCATGTAACAAATAATAGTTAAAATAATCGATGGAAAAAGATAAGATTGATATAGGAGATGATGGCGTATTGATAAGCATGTCAATAAACTGGATTATAAACTTTTGCCCTAAAAACCATCGAAAAGTAGGATATACTTCATTCAAAAGCTAGATAGGTAATACCACTATTAGGATGTAATTATACCAAGCGTGACTGTTGATTGCCTAACAGAAAACAGTCCCTTTGGACATACGGGTTTGATCTAACACTGTCTGAATTTCCTATCATTAATATCTAGATCCAATTTACTATTTTTCTATAACGATCGGGTTAAATTGCGGGCATTGATATAGAATTGCTCGGTTTGTAATGTAATAAGTATAATTATGTACAGTGATCCAGGCATTGCTGACATAAATAGCAACCAAATACCATTTACGCTGCAAATCCTGAAGAAACTGAATACCTGAGAAAACTCAATCCAATGTCAATTTATGCAATCTATAGAAGTCAAATAAGATTTAAATTCAGAAGGTACAATGATGTAACCTTTGACAGTTAAAAACAGATAAAAAAAAGGTCGTCATCGAAGGAAGGAAAATCTATTGCTGTAGAACTGCTTTTTATCATAGGTCTTCCTTGAAAAAGCTTAGACGAACCGCGTTGAGCTGCTGCTTGTTATTCATACATTAAGATATCGTTAAATCTGGTTCTGCTTATACAAAACAAGTAGTTAATTATGATGCGGATGGCGGTGGTAACAACTCCATATCACCACATAATGTATTAAGTACACTAATTACTAATTATAACCAGCATCTTAGCCAAGAAAAATATAAGCTGAATTGTTTTTATCAGGGGAAAGCTTATAAGGGAAATGGTTGTATCTATAAAACACATCAAACGCGACGATATCAAATATTAGTCCAAATAAAACCAGATACACTCATTAACAGTTCTAAGTGATCGCGTAGCTTTTGATGTTAATTTTGAAACTACCTACTTCACCTTTTAAGCATCTGCGAATTTTTATTATTCTGTTAGAAAAAGCAAAAGGTCAGAACATGGTTGGATGTTTAAAACGCATTATTATGAAGAAATTAGATCAGAAACGGTTCTACTTCTTAACGCTTCTCTGTCTTGGTAGCAACATCGTTTCCTGTGATTTTAACAATAATATGACTTGACATGTATATAATTATGAGTGTTTTATTTAAATCTGCCTCTTCTCCTTTGCTTAACAATAACTACTGTACAATAAGAGACATTGAATAAGGCCCAGTAAGGGTCTGCAGAATCAACTAAAGGGACGCATAAAAAAGGGAAATGTACCTGCCCCTTAAAGTTAGGGAAGGTAACATTGCCCAGTAATGCAGAGTTAAAAATAGGAAGAAGCTAAAATATTTTTGTGTTTGTTTTTAATTTAACATTTCCTCAGATGTTAAGATAAACAAGGTTGAGTGAGATAACGATGTCAGTTACATATATTTGATGATAAAAATCGCAAGATGAACTTCAAGCCAACAAAATAACAACACGGAAAGTCCTAAACAACAGAACAACAGACTAAATCAAACATGTAGTTCTCCTATGAACATCGAGCAGCATTCATAAACAGTAAGAACCAAGTACCGCTTTAAGGCATAAGGACACAGAATTTCACTGACACTAATAACTGGTCACATTTATCACAATTAAATTCACTACAAACAGCTTGAGTTTGTTTATTATTAGCGAAGAAACGCGCACAAATAGCAAGCGACGCGCGCACGTCCGCTCTGCGTCGAGTTTTAATACACACTGCATCATAATAAGCAAAGTATACTGGCCCAACAGGCTCAACGCCGGTCGCGGAGTACGATAGTAAATTGAGTATAAACGAACGAAATGAACGAACACACTATGTATAATATTGCTCACGGAACTCGACACTACACCATTGCTACACTGACCGATCGCCAATCAAAGAGAAACGGACTATTGATTTCATGGAAGCAATTTATTTTGGGGTGCCTTTGGACAATACTGCCTATTGAACTCTGGAACCAATAAAAGACCATACAGCAATTAATTAAAGAGAATGCAGGGTATGCATTGGACTAAGAGTTTCAATCACCGTTGAAAAAGATATGAAAATAATAATTTAATAAACGATAACGAAGATGGAACAGTTTGACAGGCGGGTCACCCACATTAACCCGTCAATGTTCATTGTAAATAATAAATGGTGTGATTTTGAGTGTATTAATACCTAATCACCAGTTTAATTTCACTTAGATACCTACGTAACTAATACTTCAGTTTTCTAATGACAGAATAATAAAAAAATATTACCCAAATTTACCAATAGAATTTTTTACTTAACGAAATCAAAAATGAAAAAATTGGGTGTTCTAAACAATATAAGTAGGTGGTAGGTACCTACTTCAGTACTGCCGATTCAATAGAGCCTAAATGTTACACCTAAATATACAATCGCTGTCCACATTGCCTGGATACCATGTAGGTACAGTACATGTACCAACCAATAACTCTCTTTGTTTTTATACAGAAACTAGTTATGGCCGCAAACGTTGTTCTGCCATATGAAATGTCAAAGTGACACGACGCTTCACGTCAATGAACGACGGTTAAAAATAAAAATACTAAAATAGTGTTTAAAAATACATTTTCCATTGGACCATATTGTGAATCTAAATAACCATTCTCGAATCAGAATTCCTCTTGAACACACACAAAAAATTTCATCAACATCTATTCAGCTGTTTAGGAGGAGTTCACTGTCGTACACACGTACACAATAAATATATATTTAAGATATTAAGATCAGACACTCTACTTAAAAAAAAATTCTGATGTTAACTAAATATTGTGTAGGTAAGTTAACTACTACTAGTACTATTACTACTAATTAGTCAACCTTTCTATGATTAAACTTATTGTCTGTTAAACGGGTTAACATACACGAAACACTTGTTGCGCAAGTGCGGCAGGCACTTTTGAGGATTTATAGGCCACGGCTCGTATTACACTTGATAACGTCTCTCCGCACACGCGGCACAGAACACGACCAATTTTTTGTTTGAGTCCCGCAAACAAAACACGCGACAACAGGTTTATTAAAACAACGAAACAAAGTAGGGTATCGCACTGATATAGCTGTAAAGTTTTGACAATAGAGAGGCTACAAATCTTTCGAGAACAAAAAATTAAGCGCAATTACTTGTCCTTAGTGTAAAAGTATTGTCAGGTAAACGAGTTTCTAGTTAAGATGTAACCGCTGGAGTCAGGATTTTGATAAATTGAATAGTGAATCATCACTTAGCGTGGTCACGACACTAGTGTGTTGTGGAAGGTAGCTTAATGAAACATGACAGGGAATTAAGTTAGTTTCCCGGCATTACAGGCTAGCTAACAGTCTTCCTTTGTTACTTTTGGCAGGGCGCCAGCGTTAGACCGCAGCGGTATACGCTGCCAAATACTATTGTAAAACCTTTAAGCAAACCTTGTTTACCCCGCTAAACGAAACACAACAATAGCACCATAGAAGAAAATCTTTAACCACTGGAAAATAATTCAGGTGCAAAGAATAGTTTTGGAGGCATGGTATTACATTATTTGTAAAATTTTCCATAATTTTTTTGTATGCCATAAAAGTTTGTTTGGCGATATAAATAAAAGTGATTATAAAATGTATATGAAAAAAAAATCATTTTGTTGTTTGCCAAGTTGTTTTTAGTGATATAAATAAAACTATAACACGAATTCTTTCTCGCAAACATTTCCGATGAAGAAATTAAGTTAAATATTATTGGTGTTTTTTCTAATGATGTTAATCTACTGTTATGTATATAATAGGCTGATGATATCCACTATCCACGGCGTGATCCATCCATCCATCCATCAGCCATATTGGGTCCACTACTTGACATAGGCCTCTCTCAATCGTCGCCACTCCTCCCGATCCTGCGCCCTCTGAATCCAACGGTTTCTCGCTGTCTTCTTCAGGTCGTCAGTCCACCTCGTCGGAGGGCGGATGTGATATGTATTTAATTTAAAACAATACTTAGAGCTAGATGAATCGTTATTCTTATCAATGTTGTAGGTACTCCTATATCACTATCTATGTGCAAACAAAGAGATTAAATTACAGATTACATGGTGATATAATTTGTACATGTATCTACACTTATATCATCCTGGCGAATTTACAATCGCCAGTATTACCATAGTATAAAGACTCTTTATTCTATGGTATTACTGTTATGCTTACCTATGCGTGTATGATGCTTTAGTACTCATAGTATACGAAAAACTCCAATTTCATTGATATAAACATCTCTGTTTTGTTTGATTGGTTGTGTGGGATAAAAAAAAATCAAAATGCAGTAGGTTTAAGTAAATCATGGACAAGTTCATTCTACAACCACCATGAAACAAGTACAAACTTCTTAAACATCTTCAAAACGTACATTTAATTGTGAAACGGATCAAATATATTGTGAATATACCACGACAAAAAGACTTGGAATAATTTTGGCACAGTGTTACATTGTTAGTGTTCTAACTTTAATGTCCAATGTACTTTATTTGGCCAAACCCACGTTGTACCAATTCATAATAAATAAAACCGTTTAAAAAGCGAAAGGTTTTCAACTACTTAGAAGCACTCATTTTATACATCCTATGATGTATAAAATGAGGGATAATACAAAATCAGGATTACATGTAATAATTGTTTTTAAAGCAATTATGGTCCGGTTGGAAAGGTGTGGATAGCTGTACCACAATGAGCTACCTGTGTACTCAAGTACAACAGTGGTTTCCGGTTACACTTCTTTAGAGGCGACCATCTTAGTCCTCAAGGGTAGCAACACATCTGTGACTGACTTAGAACGAGACTTCTACTAACAAGTACTAACTGGACTATTACTAACACCAACTAACAGGACTAATTATCACTAACAGCCCCCAGTCCTCATATCTACTAACGAACTGACCAACTAATGTTCTAATTAACTCTCTCAACTAATTGGACTAACCATCCCGGTCCCTAATTGAGTCTTGTTCAAAGTCAGTCACAGTTGTCATGGGCGGCAGCGGATGGGTGGTGCTGCAAGCTCGTTTGCTATCTTGTATCCATAAAAAAAAAAAACATTACAATAAAATTACATTTTCCATAGGGAAAATTAATAAGGCCCATCGACATAAATTTATCTCACGTTTATATTAAGTTACCTATGATATGATTAATATTTACTTAGATTTAGATATAACAATATACATAATCCCTGTAGAAATTTAAAATCTGAGCTACCTATTCAAAAACGGTCACCGACCTTGGAAATTGTAAGATAGGTAAAATTATATACGCACCGCGCAAGCTTCAGTATCTAAAAGAACTAATTAGTGCTTCAATCCCTTGACAATAATGCGCTATGCCTCTGTGAACCAACGTGCGCGTTTCGGCACCATCTGTATCTAATGCACTGTAAACAATGAGATTTAGACACAAAAACGATAGTCTTACCGACAGCGAATAGATACAAGGGGACTGTCGCAACTTCGCTCGCGAGGAGTTAGTAGACATTGCTGCAGCGGTTTATTTCTGACCAACGATCACATTAAAAAATTATGTTGATCCCAATTTAAGAATAATAGAGGATTAAAGCCCAGTTTGAGGATAATAGCATACATATTTCGTCCAGTACCATATCTTGATTTTTTTTATTTTCCCATTTTTTTTGTCTTTTTTTTCATCCAAAAGTTTTGAAATTAAAGTAGCCTAAAACCTAACCCGGAGTAACAGTAACAACACAACTAATATACATCCAAATCCATCCACTGGTTTTTACGAGATCTCGGACAGACAGACAGACAGACAGACATACAAATAAACATACAGACAGACAGGCAGACAGACAAATCATTTGAAAATCAAAAATCACTATTTTGATTTTTAACTCGTTATTATAATACCCCCGAATAATTTTTTTTTTTAAATAATTTATGCATTTGACTTGGACTAAGAAAAGTTTCGCTTTCGTTCTAGCACAACAAACAACACAACATCATTAAGGCTGTATTTATCCCGAAGGAGAGAGGAGAAGAGAGGAGGAGATATAGGTGTGCAATAGGTACCTAAACAGACAGGTCACCAGTTCTGTCGAGTTAAAAATTAATTACTTTTGACCAGTTTTAATTCCAGTTCCGACCCCGACAGTGTCTGTCACCAGTCAGTGGTAATACAATGGCCTAAATGCATTGCTTTACAATGAAAATGAATGACTAAAATTTACTGCTTGTAATTCAAATCAGAACACTTCATGCATTGTTTATTGAAAAGCATTTCCTTATTTCTAAATAAAGACCTATCCACAAATAATAAAATACAAGTAGATATATGTACTTACTACCTAGATATATGGTGAGGTAATAATATGGTGGATTATATCGATTGTTCTAATTTACTGAATGAGATTAGTAGTGTACCTGCAATACAACATTATGTCATCATCGATTGATCATCACTAGAACAAGCGCAAAGTTCTTTTCTCGTATGACCAAAACGTTATGTAACTGCAAGTGTGAAACAGGTAGTTATTCCGCTCTTGTGAAAAAAAAAAAATACTAGAATATATGTACTACATCAGACCATCACCACCCTGATTAAAATATCGGCTAGTGATAAAAATTTGTGTAATTTATGCCAATGCGAATATCAAAAGTCGTATCGGTATAATTCATTAATCGCCCGGCATAGTCATAAAACACGAGTTACCCAAGTATATATATGATAAACTATTAAGGAGGCGTAATTTGAACACTAAATTTGTTAGTCGATATCCTGATCGACACACACCACTCACATTGTCGGCCGAATTCAAACCTATGCCAGGTATTGTTTCAATATCCCACCCCGCGCACATTTTACCCCATTCATAAGCTATGCTAGAAAACTGAAAATAGACTCTCGCTTTCAGGTTCACTTTGTTTCGTAACGCTTCCTATTTGGAGTCATGAAACACGAGTTACCCAAATATGTATATATGATAAACTATTAAGGAGGCGTAATTTGAACACTAAATTTGTTAGTCGATATCCTGATCGACACACACCACACACATTGTCGGCCGAATTCATGGCATATTATTAAGTACACCGCTACCAAATGTAGGAACAATTTGCCACTACCACTGCGTAGTCTACAAACAGATACCATGTAATCCAAGTAAAATGCATGTCATGTTTCGAACTGGCAGACTTCAAATCCCGGAAAGCGAGCGCCAGCGCCACGCCGTTCACATAAATCATTTCTAAATACGGGCAAGCGTTGCTTTATCATACCGCTGCCCTCAAAGGTTAGTCGACCAGGCTAAAACGTGGACATCCGTGGGTCTCGGACTGTCCTACGTAGGTCGGCGGAGTCGCAGTTGGCGTTTGGCATACATACCCAACACCCGATATGGTATCGAAACGACCGCATGTCTCACGGCCGTGTGACTCGACCGACCCCCCGCTCCTATGCTATTATCTGATCCCTCGACGGCGACACTTCAACTCGACTTCGACTTCGACTTCGATATCCGGAAAACTAACTGTTCGTGTGTTTTATCGCCGGCTTACCGCAGAAGTAAATAGAACAACGCTTATAAATTATAAAGTTCTGTTGAAACCGCACATCCGTTCATTCAGGTGTGGTCTAATAAGTACGAGTTTTGTTTTGATAACACCCAAAATACAAGTAGTATAGTATGAATAATTATTTAAAAATGGCTGACTTCACAACGACTGCCCCCAGTAATTATAGTAGGTTAATAGTATTTAATCCTATTGAAGTTGATCCTTTTATTCCACATTCATATTTACTTATTCATACCGCTTAAATCGTATTGAAGATATTAGCGATGGAGCATGTACCGTAAATGGTATTTATACATATAAGTATTAATTACTAAGCATTATTAGTTAGTTTACTGTGTCCAAACTTCATAAATCGACGACAGCGAACCCTGGTTGTCACCGCCTTTCTATCTTTCTTTCTGCTATTAATTAAATAACTGTTACGCACTGCCAATTAGAAAGCATCATTATCTACCTACCTTAATTACTAGTTTTATTAATTTAATATTAAAATGACTGTGTGTTAAGGAACACATCATTATTAATCATTTATTAATTTATAGACTTATTTCTAATATTATTAATTCATTATTTTAATTGTTAGATTATTGTTAGATGACCTTTGGTGAGACTTTGTATTGACTCAGATTTTCCCAATATAAGCGCATGTTTCGAGTAGGCGGAGCAGTGATCTGTGTGAAACCTAGACGAGTAAGGGGTTACTCTGCCCAAGTACACATACCAGCGTTTAACAGTTAGTTAATTGCAGCCATACATTCAATCGTTTAATTAATATCTCAGAAGTGGGATACGTAAATGTCTAAGTGTCTGGGCCATATCGTGACGGTTTTGGTAAACGTACAGAATTGAAGAAAAACTTGTGAGACCCACTGATGCGGAGGTTGGAAATATTTTAAAAAAAGGGGTAAGTCAAAAAAAAAAAAGTTTAAAGTGTTACTTACGAAATATATGTGTTAAAACTTAATACTAAATAGGATTGACAGATTTTATAACCAATGACTTAATAATTTAATAGAAAATACTTTACTGCGTGAATGTATCAAATATTTCTTGAACCTACGTCTGTAGTGTGCTGTGTGACCAAGTTCAACTATGAAAATAATACCTTTAAGACGGCTGTGTGAATTCTAGTGAGTTGGCTGTGTGATCCATTTATATAAATCATAAGACGACTGTGTGAATATTATTGCGGCGGCTGTGTGATCAAGTCCATTGATATTCCTAAGGAAAAGGAATAAACTGTGTGTAATAGCTAAAAGAGACCTGACAATCATATTATAAATGAAAGTAGGAAGTATATGCAATTGTTAATCCGAAAACAACATTTTTATGTATGATCAACTCCATTAATATTCTTAAGAAAAAGGAATAAACTGTGTGTCATAGTTAATAGACACTTGCTAAATCATGTTCAATATTAAAATGAAAATAGGAAAATTATTCAATCGTTAATACGAAAACAAAATTTCTATGTGATCAAGTTCAGATAATAATGTTAGTATTTTATATTGTATTGTGAAGGTACTGCCGTGGTTTTGTTTTGTTTTAGTGTGTCATCTCCACTACACTGACTGAGGGTAGCGTGGGCCGCCGCGGGTCGCGGCTACAGCAGGATGGCCGAATGTTACGCACTGCCAATTAGAAAGCATCATTATCTACCTACCTTAATTACTAGTTTTATTAATTTAATATTAAAATGACTGTGTGTTAAGGAACACATCATTATTAATCATTTATTAATTTATAGACTTATTTCTAATATTATTAATTCATTATTTTAATTGTTAGATTATTGTTAGATGACCTTTGGTGAGACTTTGTATTGACTCAGATTTTCCCAATATAAGCGCATGTTTCGAGTAGGCGGAGCAGTGATCTGTGTGAAACCTAGACGAGTAAGGGGTTACTCTGCCCAAGTACACATACCAGCGTTTAACAGTTAGTTAATTGCAGCCATACATTCAATCGTTTAATT
This sequence comes from Carterocephalus palaemon, assembly GCA_944567765.1. Lineage (NCBI taxonomy): Eukaryota > Metazoa > Arthropoda > Insecta > Lepidoptera > Hesperiidae > Carterocephalus > Carterocephalus palaemon. The sequence continues at coordinate 9,406,355 of OX155641.1, read as the reverse complement.
AATATAACGTAAGGTGATGTTAAAATACTCGTCAAGGCCTATAATGCAAAAAAAGTGCGTGCGTACAAAGTACACATGTCAGAAGTGAAACTTCTTTGGCTAAATATTCAAATATACTACACAAAAAAAAAAATCATTTGAAATTCTTGTTGTTTTATTGCAAAACTTAAGTTATGTTAGTCTTTATTCTATTATTATTTAGTTATTTCACTTCAAAAATATATAGAATTTTCAGTTCCTAAAATAATAGCGTAAAAAAAACACTAGCGCAGATTTATAATATCGGTACGGAAACTATGAGCAGCATGGTTTAGCGCACTTCGCTATAAAATAGTAGGCATTTCATAGGTTCGCATTGTTTATTGATACGATTCATTGTAATATGATAGCTTCCGAGACGCCCAACAATCATTTTGTCAACTGTAATATAATATTCCCATGTACTGGTTGCTGGATGTGGCTATATTGAGCTTCGTGAAAGGCGTGTTGTCTGCGTGTTCTACCGGCTTCACGTTATACTCTGTATAAATACGCGATGTGAAGCCAACTTTACTTACTTTTACAACGAAATATTACTTGAGGTTGAGGTTATATATTACAATAAAAAGCAAGTTCGTTTTCAAAGAAATCTTTGTATTATTATATTAATAAATAATGTACAAATGAAATCATATAAGGTACTATTTCTATGCTGCACTTCCTTATGCAAGTTGTAGATAATGAGACCTTCCATAGATGGATATCTAACAATAAACACTAATAAAAATGAAAGAACGTGGCATTCGCACTCAACACGTTTTAATGATATCCTTATAAGTACTCAGTTGTAATAGGTAGTCATTTTCTTGTTTGACAGCATGTTTAGATCCAACTCATTAGCGACCTACTGCAGTGAACAAGTCTTTTCTTAGCACTGTGAAAGTCTGGATGTTCACTGACAAGACTGCACTGATCGTCTTCAAAATGCTTATTGGAAGGGTAGACACCTCATTTGAGCACCGTAAGGAGTTGGTACGCAGAATTTGATCGAGGCCGTATTTTTCAGCATGATTAAATTCGTGAAGGTCGGCACTCAACTGCGATCACTGAGGAAAGTGTAGTCCGGCAACTAGTTTAAAATGTAATCGAGAGTAGGTACTTTGAATAATATATATCTTTATATAATTACTTTTCAAATTACACGAACAAATTATGCGTAAAAACGCCTTTTATATATATAACTTTACACGTAAATTATTTTATTATTGAGATAAAACTTTCATTGTACAGTAAGTTAAGTCTTTTTCTACGTAAATCTCACGTAACTTGGTGAAACATCATGTCAAACTTGATAGAGACGTATTACTATGAGCCTGAACATGACCTACCTACCTATTTTGGCCCCTTGGGTATTCTACAGATTCCAGTGATTAAGGGCCAGGTCAAGGTTCTTCAAAAACTTTATCGTTCTTAAACAGATAATATATAATTGAAGTAACATTTCGAATCAATCGCAGAATCATCATCGAAATGTAGCAGTAGGAAGCAGGTGGTATTTAAATGGTTGAACAGATTTTCTTGGATCATAATAGCTAAGAAAAATATACATTCTAGAATCAATAGCAGGGGCAAAGAGTAGATACTTATACGTGTGCTTGTCCTGTAAACTATGTCAGCCGTATCAGGGCGTGAACATTACGTGCTTACATTTCTCGCTGTAAGTCTACACCTTCTCCATAATATCGGTATCCTATTACTGGCAGTTAGTGGTGACCTAACTATTTACCTGGTCAAGAACTAGGTAGAACGTTGAAGACAATATAATCCTATGAATACTCATAAAAGGTGAACATTGAACAATCATTTGCATAAAATTCTAACACACATCTCAGGAAAAAAAAAGACTATTTTATGCTATTGAACATCAAATTTAATGAATACACGAAGTAAATAGTATACACGAAGTAATTATAATTATAATATCTTACAAAAAGGTTAAAGGGGATGTCGTCAAATACATCTCTAGATTTAATTATTATTTTATTATTAGCAATATATTCGATATCGATCCGATAAATAAATAAACGCTACACAGTCACACCCCCGCGCTAGGCATAGGCTTGTGTTGCGAGTAACAGAAAAAAACCGGTCAAGTGCGAGTCGGACTCGCGCACTAAGGGTTACGTACTATCTATACAGACTACTATTACGTACGATCTATACAGACGGCTAAAAAATCACATCTATTGTATGTATATAATAAGAATATAAAAAATTTAAGGGGGGCTTACATTATTACATGAGATATAGCCAGGTGATAGACCGACAGAAGGATGGTCGGCGAAGTCTTAGTAATCCCGTTTTACTTTGGGTACGCAACCGTAACAACACTATTTTAACATTAATGAAAGGAGTACAAATATTTATCTGCGAAATAAAAATCTGCTCCGGCCGGGATTCAAACCCGCGGTTCGGTAATCGGGTCACTTATCAACGCCCCACGGAGTCGTCAATTCTCGATCACCGATCATCATGAATCATCGATCTTCACTAACACTTTCCCTGTATGTATTAATACCCACATAACTCTGTAATGTTCATATTTCATAATAATTAAAGTCTATTTTCCTTTTATGAGATGATCGTGCCCATAAGACTCATGAAATAATGACATTCCATTCAATTACAATGATGATATGTATTTACAACACTCGTTGGGTATATAAGTGATAGGTCGGCGTTTTCAACAGCGAACAGATTTAAAATCGAGAAACCTGGGAGGCACCTACAGATCCTAAAAGATCTGACTGCATACTGATCAATAATTAGTTGTAAGGAAAGCCCTGCATTCTATCTATCACTAAAGGGCTCAATGTAGTTACTTAAAATTCTGAACTAAACATTTCCCGTTCCATTGACTTTCTTTTCCGTCCATTAAATTCTCTGCTCTCCTGATAATTGTTTTCCGTTTATTTTAAAGGCAAACGGAAGTTATCAAACCATAAGTTACCCGATAAGCTGATTAGTTCATTTATGGAGAAAATTAGTTTAGTACCTGTAACTAGAAAAGAGTGATAGAAAATACTTACATTAGTCGTGAGCTGAGTAGTAAGGGTGTGTACTTTTTCCTTTGCGTCAGCGAGTTCTCTTCGTAATTTTCGTACCTGCACAACATTTGTTTAGAGTTAAATAGTGGTATTTGGGTCTAGCTTAGAGTAACTTTCTGGCCGATTATTTTGCTCTAAATAATAAAGAATGGCACATAATCGGCTTACCGATATAAAAATAATACAGACATCTGGTATCGGAGTGTGTCACAAATAATTTTCTAGAGGTTATGCTATTTATTTATTCTCTTCAGTGCGAAATATACTATCGTAGCGTAGGAACGCTTCCGTGCGGGCAGTGGGCCTTTATTAAACGATCCTGTTAAAGTTTTCTCTCCCTTTAGTTTATACAAGAAAAGTTATGCAACGTCGGACTTGATCGGTATGTGTATGGATGACCACTAGTGGCAAATTTCATAGACGCTAAAGAAATCGTTCGTACGTAAAACAATCGTTAAGCATTATCGAAGGCCTTCGGATGGCTTGAGATCATTCGACACAGGGTTGACCACTAAGCCCTCCACCAATCTGCATTAGTGTAGCGTTGTGGAGTGTGGGCAGTGCGATTCAACGGGAACAATCCTGCTCTAACTAAGCCTATCTCAGATGTATCTATGGAAGAGACCCGTGCCCAACAGTGGGACACATACAGGATGTAGTTTAGTAAGGTACTCACTTCATGAGCTTGTCGCTCTTCGGATCCCGCGCCGGCCGCCAACGACGAGGCGGTTGACACCAGCGAAGCGGTGGACCCATGAACTGTATAGAAATACACGAATTAATTTCGTGTAACATAACATCTACCTACCAACAACGACTTTGATACCATCTACCATCGCCTATTTCAATAATTTTACTATCCACGTGGTGACAGATAAGGTAAAAGATTTCTATTTTAAAAGATTATCGACTCCAAATATTAGCGCGGCACGTTTAAATCCAACGGCCGTTAACATTTAGATTCAAGGTTATAGATATCACTCATAGATGGCGCTAGATGTAATTTTAAAATTGTATGCTTCAATTTTTCATGGAATAATATTCTAAGCCAGTGGTGCGCAAACTTTATAATGGCGGGCCACAAAGGTTTAGAAATTCTAGAGGAGGGCCAGAATTATAGAAAAAATGCATTTTGTGTTAAAGCTTTTAATATAATTTTATAAAACATTACAGCATTAAACACAAATATTACAAAATACCTTTTACCCTAAAAAATAATAATCAATTTAACTTTTATTCGAAGGCCTTGTTAGGCGTGTGAGACATGTGGAATTGGTTTTTGTTTTTCCACATTATAAATAAATATCTTGTAACAACTTTTTTTTTTTTGCTGTTTTACCTCCACCTTTACCTTTGTACAAACATGATTATACTATTCTTAAATATTAACAGAAATCATTTATCTTAGAATTTATCTATATTTTTATATGTTTGTTAAATACTAAAATAATCTACTCGGTTTCACAATAAATTATTGATTGAAAAACTCGACTGAAAAAAGTTGTTCAGCTCATTTGGAAAATAAATTGGGGCCAGGGGGCCTCCCACTCCTTTGTTGCTCGAGGCCTCCACACCTCTAAATCCGGCCCTGCCCGTATTACGCAACATATGAACTACGCGGCTAGTTTAACTTCACCTATAGGTTATGCATCTATTATTCTACTAAGTAGAATCTACTTTTTCTTCTCGACCGTCAAAACGTAATTATAACGGGCCATATACTATCCATGTCGACGGACCCTCGGCGGGCCGGATTAAATACTTTCGCGGGCCGGAGTTGGCCCGCGGGCCGTAGTTTGCCCATCACTGTTCTAAGCGATGTATGAATAAAATTAGATTTACCATCGTCATTCTTCTTGGGGTAGTGGTGCGAGTGGCGTGGCGTGTGCATCACGTTGGCGGGCTGGTGCGTGGGGCTGAGCGCCGAGCGCGGCGACGGCGACGGCGGCTCTGACACGCCGTAATTCAGACCTGGACCAAAGAAGAAAACGGATTTATCTCTGTCTACGACCCATAGACGTCCCACTGCTGGGCACTGGTCTCCCCCACAGACACAGGTGCGGGAGGTCTAGAGCATACTCCACCACGCTGCTCCAATGCGGATTGGTGGATGGGTTAGGGGCCTACCTATAGATAGTCTATCGTGACTTAGAGCTTAGCTTAGTGGTAGGTAATTATTGTAAATTAATCCTAAGGCAAGTTAGGCACCTGTGTAGGATTAGGTATTCATTCAATAATCAATAGCTAATCCTTTGCCTTATATAGATCAGTTAGTAGTTTAAGTAGTTTTTAGTTAGGTACCTAGACTTTCGTTAAGCGTGTCTAATCACCTCATAGCGAAATAAATTATTTGATTTTTTTTTTTTTTTTTTACCCAGTGTCGAATGTTCTTAAGCCACCCGAAGGTCTTCGACAAGGCTTAACGACTGTTTCCATCATTGAAAATAACCGGGACCGATGGTTTTACGTGCCCTCCGAAGCACGGTAGCGTCCATGAAATTTTGCCACTAGCGGTCACCCATCCACAAACTGGCCGCGCCCGTCGTTGCTTAATTCTTTCGACCACATTGAATCGACGCGAGCCATTGGGCTATGAACGCTAACACCCGCATGACTAAAAGCCAAGATCTTCAGTGGTACCAGCGTAATTTTTATAGCTTATTATTAGCGAAAGGTTATTTAGAGCCGGATTAAGTCGAACCAAACTTAGTACAAGGTAGGTGAACTAGGTGGTCAAGAAATCTTTCTTGGCTTGTGCTCTTAATATTCGCACCTACAAAATTGTTATATTACCTTGCCCTCCTGGTCCGTACTGCACTGGTAAACAATAATACGGTTCATAGTCACTCTCCGACGACCTCTGCAGCATTGACGGATACAGCTTTTCGGATTTGGTAGACCTGCAACGATCAACTTTACATAATAAATTTATTCCTACAAAAAGTTGAAAACCTGGCACAGAGTATAGCTGAGTGACGACAAAAGCCTATTTATTTACAAAATCCAGTGTTATTAAATAAAATAAATAATAACCACGGCGCGACTTACAAGAACAAACCTGAATTGCTTTGCTTTAAAATTTTGACATGTATGAGTTTTATAAACTTTTTTTACAAGTAGTTAGCATAAGTAAATGGAGCTGTATATGCTTAATATTACTAAATATTATATGTGATAAAATAATTATGCACGAGAATTGTTAGGTTAATGGAGTAATAATTTTAAAGTACAAGCCGTGCCATGTTTAAAACATGCAAAAGTCAAATATTTAATAAAGCGTGCCACCTCGAAGCCAAAACATGAATAAATTTTCAACCTTGTGTGGCATACCTTGGAAAAGTCCTATCTCTGAGGTAGCTAAAATTAATCAACAATAAGGGATTTACATTATGTTACAATATAGAAAGATAAATCTAATAAACATAGTAAATGAATACATAACATACAAGACAAGATAAAAGTTAGCTACAGATGGTAGACAATGCACGTGAATAGGTATGGCTTATAAGCACAGTGAAAGAACCAATCCCGTGGAGATGTGATAACTATTCTAAATTTAGGTGGAGCCTGTAAAATGAACACAGAGTAAAAATAACCCAAATGTACATAACTCAAACCGAGACGTAAACCCACCTAATGCTGTTGCTTCGGTTTAGTCTGGAGCCCTGCGCGTCTCGGTGCATGATGAGCTTATTGTGTGTGAGTGAGCTGCGGTGATGTGAGTTAGGGGATGAAGTGTGGTTGTGCGTCTGCGCCGAGTGCAGCGACGTGAGAGACTCCATCGATTCCCCCTCAGACAGGCGTCCGCTTGCCGAGTATGTGTTGCTGAAAGGGGCAAAAGAGATGAGGGTTCATGCTGGCCAGCTGTTATTTACTTCGAACTCAAATTAATAAAAAAAAAACAAAAACTACAACTGGCCATTTGGAAAAGGAATGCAAAAGCGTGTGACATAAATGAAATAGATTTGTGTGAAACACTTTGTGTTAATATCTCGCAGTAACGCAAAACTGGAGGCGATCACACAAAATGCACACACATTTAGTGAGCGTACACAAAATGATAAAGGAATGATACATGGTGATGGTCGATACTGTACAAACATTAATAGGGTTTCAATTTTGCATGAAATACAGTTATGATAAACACGGCAGTCACTTGTAAGATAGTTAGTGAATATTTGTATTTGTATACCTGTGTCTCAGCCATGGCGCGTAAGGTATTCCATAGTCTGACTTCACCTCAGAGTATGTCTGAGTATCGGATAAACTTCCATCGCTGATCTTTATTCCTCCTCTGGGAGTGATTCTGAAAAAAATAATTTGTTTAACTCTAACAAGAACTAACATTTTACAAGATCTGCTCGTTTAGTTTTAAAATGGAAAACAATGTTCTTCAGAATCAGTTGTAGACATTACTTTTAAAAGGTAGTCTAATTATTAAGGATTGCTTACATACCGAGCTCCGAAATCTACTTGGATAAAAATAAACCGATAAAATGTTATTTCTTTAACATAAAATAATTTATCACTTTATTTATAATTTGTTCGTTCTACCATTTCCAAGCTAGGTCTGGATATGACTGAGTTCAATTGATTCCCATGAGCCTGTCCTGTTGATATGCCTGTTTGTACTCCATACTCACTTTTAAGATAAGACTATTTACATACTTGACACGCACGTTTCGATAGCCAAACATGATGAATATTTGATAGCCAAAATACCTTTATATAGTTCGGCGTCTTAATATCGGCATTTTATAATCTTGGTGCGAACCTAACAAATTCAGAACTAAAAAGCTATCAAGCAACCGTTATTAACCGTTATTTTAATCTGACTAAACTTTTGTAGTAGGTACTTACCTAGTAATTGTAGTGAACTCACTTACTTTAGTACAATGAAAACCGTTTTTCTTTGGATATTTGCATATCTAGTTAAATTCAAATTCTAGTTAGTTCCTAATAAAGGAATTTAAATTACAATTATTTAGGATAGGAATGAATATTTAATTAAGATTGAACTTTTAACAACCAACCTAATAAAGGAATTCTTAACAATTATTTCTTGCCGCAAATCCATTTAAATTTTAAAACACCATACAGTTCTGTCCTTCAACTTCAAACGACTGAGCAATTCAAGAGACCGCAAAATTGTTTAATTGATTATGTCAACCACACGACATTGCTGTATTGCTCGTGACCTTTCGTTGCGTGACTTTGTACGTTAATATCTGCTTGCATTTATTCGGTTAATACAAATAATAATAATAATAATAATATGATTAAAGTCAGGAATTTTGGTGTTTTGGACTACCAAATTGGTTAGGTACTTTCGAAAGGTATTCATTTAAAATGTATCTACATTCTTAATTTTTTTATGAAGGAGAAAAGATAATGTCGGAATTTGTAATGAGATAATGTCGGACTTATATTGATGAATTATATACCTATTACTAGTGGACGCCCGCAGCTTTGCTCGCGTGGAATTAGGCATAATAATAGATTCTTCTTAACGCGTTAACTTAAGCTCCAAAAGTTTGTAATGAATCCGTAAATCTGTTATCCCCTATGTTTATTTTACATTTTATTTTATTTTACATTTATATTTTAAAGGGTAACTTTTTTTAAAAGTTAGGGTAAATTTTTACAAACTTTGAATGCCATATTTATTTATATCTAATCAACAGCCTAAAAATGTTATGCTTCTAGTTCTGAAAATGAAAATACTTTCATATTACCTTTCATACCCCTTTTCAACCCTGTACAAAACTTTTTTCCAATTAAAAAGTAGCCTATGTCCTTTCTAAGGCTCTAGACTATCTGTGTACCAAATTTCATTTAAATCGGTTAAATAGTTTTGGCGTGAAAGCGACACAGACAGACAGGAGTTACTTTCGCATTTATAATATTAGTATGGATGTATGGATTATTTTTTTATGAATAAGAAGGGGTTGTAGTATACTAATAGTATTGATACCTATGATGGTGGAAGAGCGCAGCAAACTCGTGCGTGCCCGGCTTGGGCAGGGACTGCGAGCCGAGCAGGCGCTCGCGCACCGACGCCGACAGCTGCGCGGCGGCCGTGCCTCCCAGGGAAAACGACTTCGGCCCAATACCATTTTCTAATAATAATAATAAATAATAATAATAATATAGCCTTTTATTCAGATCAGTATTTCATACATAGAGTCGTTACATACGTAAACAATTTAGATTTTTTAAATTTTTTGTCCCTAATATAATATTTGATTTTTGTTTGTATTTTTTTGAAGATCTGTTTGCCAGTCGGCAAGAGGAAGACCGCAAAAAAGGTGGGATGACGATATCAGACTAGTGGCAGGTGTGACATTGAATAGAGTGGCTGAAGACAGACATGAGTGGAAAAGGTTAGAGGAGGCCTTTGCCGACTGGCAAACCATTTTCTAAACAACAGTAAAATCGGTTATGGATAAATCTTTACTTCTTCATTTATACATACACCAAGTAAGTGTACACACTAATGCTCCTCCTATACGCCACCGTCGGTAGATCAAATTTTAGTGCAACAAAAATTGTATTGTTAAATAAGGACATAAATAGTGATGTGGAGTAGGTAGGACTAACAACAAGGGTCCCTGTAGCTCGGGACCAGAATACGAGCTACGGTCTCCCCTACCTGTCGTAAGAGGCGACTAAAAGGGGCTTTCGGGGTTACGGGCGGCTAGAGTGGGAGCTCAAACCGCCCACCCAGTAGCCCCGAGCAGGACGACGGTATGTGTGGCCGCATACCGTCGTAACAAGGGCAGATCAGGGATGGGGCAGCACCTCCCAAGCAGAGCCCAAATGAAGGGCACCGCGCTAAGAGGACTCCGGTTGCGTTCCATTGGAGATCCCGGAGTCCTCCACATAGCGCCGAGGAAGGCCACCGAAGGTTTTAGTGCGGAAAAAATCCCACATAACCCTGTGTTGCTCCCACGGCACCGGGTACCTTTTGAAGGTTTCCCCCTCGACAACAAAAAAAAAAAGGACTAACAACAGGGCACTTAAAATATCACTTAAGTCTCTCTCTCTTTAAATTTACAATGGTTTAAGGTTACACAACTAACAACGGTTTCGAGTAAACAACATAGTTTCAACTTAGTAAATCATACTGGAAATATGTACTACAAGATATATTTAAAAATTTAAGTCTTGAGTTAGATTTACTTACAGAACAGATAAAGGAGGTTAGAAAGGCCATCGAGTCAGTTTTGAAACAAAACCACTGTCGCCAGTTACCCACACTTAGATACACGTTATTATTACCTTTACATAAAATATTCATCAGCCATTGGTCAAATTGCACGAGAATCGCAACTTTTAAAAACTAACCTTAGCAATAAATCAATAAGGATACTTTTTGCTCGCGTCAAGCTGTAGAATTGTGCAAGTTTTGACCTTGTCGACACTTAATGTTGCCAGTAAGTGTTTTGCACAAATTTCGTGCAATAATAAGATTTTAGAGGTTCTTCATAGGATTCATAATGAAACTCGTGATCTGTCCGATTGTCGAATGAATAATTTATTTGTAAAATCACCTATTTATATTTACATTTTCTTTCATACATACTACACTATTTAAAACACTATTTTGACGACCGCGTATATGTTTCATATTAACAACGTAGGTAACTGGTAACTGGTTCGAAGGTATGAGGTATCCGTGTGAGGTATTCTTGAGGTATTCGGAGGTATTCGGAGGTAAGGTAACTGGTAGGTACTGAACCACTACAAGATTAGTAAAATAGTGTACAGTACTCCCAAATTAATAATGCGCATAGAAATCTTCGTTACTGTTCGGCAAAGGTCGTATTCCCCGAGCGTCGGAAAACGATATGTGTATAGAGTGGTTAAGTGCATTTTCTTAAAAATGGTTTTCAAACACAGGTTTACATAAAAATCTAATCATTATAATCTCAGTTCAAAAGTATTTACAGCACTGATCATTCCAGAATAATATTAAAATTACAAATAATTAATCAGAATCAAGGAGGATCTCTATTCCTGACATCCTAGATTCATCAGAACTTTCATTATGCTCTTGTTCATTTACACTTTCCCCACTGCTATCACCCGTGTAAATAATCATTTCATCGGAAAAACTATCGATTCTTGGGTCAAATTTTCTATATTCATCTTCGCATTTAACAGCGTGATCACAAACTTTTTTCCATTCTTCTGATCCTATATTATTGATTTTTTCTAATATAGCATCTTTAACTGACTTGACAGTCATTGCAATATTTTTTTTTGGCTACGTGATGCTTTATTTGGGACCAAATATTTTCAATGGGGTTAAAATCGGGATGATATGGTGGCAATCGTATAATTTTATGCCCATGTTCCTCCATTATACGGTCTATGGCGAATTCTGTATATTCTGTATATTCTGTATGTTATTTTACAAAATAAACTATTTCAATTTGAGTAAGATAATTAAAGTTGAAATTAAATTCACCTTTGAAAACAAAACCAAGAAGGGTGTGTAATAGCAGCTCTTTAAAATTCACCAGTATATAAAGACGACTGACGGACCTTTGACTGACCGGCGACAGCCGCCGACCAACCGAATTGTTTTCAATTTTTTCACATGATTTGACATATGACTTTGACTCCTGTTTCTTTCGAACAAGGTGCAAAATGCAAGTGCATTGTTGAGGGCTTTCTCCGATTCAATGATTCGGGTGTTTCCGGGAATACGACAATTAGCGAAGATTTGCATGCGCATTATTAATTTGGGAGTACTGTATATTTTATTTTACTGTATTATTTATTTATTTATTTAACCTTTATTGAGCCAAAAGATGCCTAACGGCGGTGAAATTAATAAATAAAAGTTAAGAAACAAAATTTACTGCATATTTGAGAAAATTGATCGTGCAATTTTATATGTTATTTACTGGTAACCCAACTAGAGATGTAAACATATTTATCGATAAATATATTTTGAAACTTGTTTAGAGTTATGTAGGTACCTATAATGCTACATCCGCATAAATGACTCTTTTAAAACTAACACTGAAAACATATGCAACTTGAGTTTTGCTTCCTTTAGGTGTTGCGCCTGTTCCATACATCTTATTAACATGCATTTTTTTTATTATCTTCACATGAAAAATTACATTATAATTATTTATTTTATTAAAAAGTTTCAGAGTGAGTGTACGTACTTAAATAAATACACAGGTACAGTTTTAATATATACAGTTGCGCGACGAATGTACTTGTGCAGAGCAAAGATGGGGACTCTTTTGTATTCGAATTTTTTACAATAAATTAATGCAATCTTATATTTAAATTATTTTTCTTTAATAGCTTTGGTAAAGTCTGTAATATGCTTCTCAGTAGAATATAATACAATCTGATGATAAGTAATGTTGCTAAATAATTGAGTTCCGACAAAGTTGCGCAAAATCGAGTACAGTTGTTCCAAAGTGGTACATTGTTTTTTAGGGATCCAAATTTTCTACCCGTTACATTTATCCAATGCTGGTTATTAGGATCCTTTGGAAACCTAAAATAAATACATAATATAAATTAGTACTAAATTACTTATTTAGTACTACACCTACTCCTTGAAATTAAGTATTTACACCTGAAACTACTTTAATTACGTACTCAAGATCAAGACTTATCGAAAAATTTATCTTATACTTTCACAACACTATCTCGCTGCGAACGAACTCGACAGAACATCGTGACGTCATCGCATTCTGTAGGACAGAATACATTGCGCACGAACTATGTGTTCACGTGGATTACTTGCGTACTTTACCGGCAATTATTTTTCGTGCAGCTCTTCGCACCACCGCAGTCCGAAAGCGACTAAAAGTATGCACGCGTGATTTCAGTTGAAGTATGATTGTTTAATCATACTTGTTGGCGCGCCTGTCACGCCCACATTTCCATTCTATCCTCCTTTATCTGTTCTGTGGATTTACCCCACTTCACTAATATTGTAATTAAAATATGCATATGCAAGCACATCATACACGCCGTGCCACGATTTTATCACTATAATTTCTATAAGTACGGTCCGATGAAACTACTAATACAAAGTATTCATTAATGATGCTCAATTCAAATGACCTTTATTCATAAGAATGAGAAATTCGTATGTATCAAAATACGAGTATAGGCAAAATACGAATCATGCAATACTTTCAAGTTAATGCTAGAATGAAACTTACTATGTATTTGTAAATCCTGCGTGCAGGTCTGAGTTCCGCCAGACACTTTGACCTTTGTCCGAGGAACAGCGGACACTTGAGCTGTTCTACCACCTAAAATGAATGAAATTAATGGAATGAATGATGGTTATATACAAATGTTGGTTAGTACTATTTACTGAACTTAACTTTGATTTAGTCTGGTTATATTGTATTTACACATAGTAAGACGTAAAATTTTATTCTGTAGGATAGGTACATATTTAATCGTATTTTCACTATTTGATTCTATAGTATTTCCTGTAGCTTTATAAATAAATACTATAATTAATATAATAGACATGAGAACATTGTCATGCGATAGGTACCCGTATATAGTAGTGTTAAAAAATGAAGAATATGTACCTTTTTTGTAATTCGTTATTTTATCCCATGCAATGAAAGATCTGAGCAGTAAATAAGCTGGATAGTATTTGAGCGTTTGATTAACTTAACTATTCCAAGACATGCGGATTTTTTTTAAATTTTATAGGCAGTACTTGCCTGAGTAAAGAAAATTGTCGCTTTAGAATAACACAATACATATTTAGAAGCCATCGACAAAATAAGTGGTGTAAATTATTAATTACCTTCATATCTTGTACTTCTTGTTATGATGACCAAGTAACTATAGGCTATGGTAAAATATGGTCTGCTTGTTACCTTCGGACCAATTACCGGACCAACCTTTATACTGTCTTATAAATACATTACGGACGGGTACTGCCTCTATGGTAAAGCGATCGCAAGCGTGCCTGCTAAACTGAAGAACCTGGGTTCGACCCCTGGGATGAGCTATGGAAGGATTTTTCGAACCTGAAATTCTCACTATTTGCTCGGAGTTTAGTACTCGGCGTGTAGGTTTGACCACGTACCTAATATATCTGCAAAGTTAGTGTAGTTCTCACCTCATCGGCGAAATATAGTCATGTTGTGGTAAGAGATTTAAGCCGGACTAACCGTGATTGTGTTGCGGGGGACCGTTGGCCGGCGGCGGAGGCGGCTGGACCCCATTCTGCCTCTTCACGTAGCCGAAGCTTTGGGGGACCTTCGCCTTGCCGGAGGACGCGCTGCCGTTGCCGCTGGCCACACTCGATGGCCGAGACGAGGACCCACTTGGGGATTGCAGCTGGAACAGCAAAATATTAGCTCAGTTATATATAATACTAGTGGACGCCCAGCAGCTTCGCTCGCGTGGAATTAGACGTAACATAACATAAATACAAAATTTCATTGAAATAATGTAGGTATATACGAAAAACTTTTATACCTACTAACTTTGCACCCCCATTTTACCCCCCCTTAAGAGATGATTTTCGAAACTCAATAAAAATCCTTCATAGGTACTGAATTTCATTCGAATAACATCAAAAACGGCAAAGTTTCATACTAACTTTGCACCCCCGATTTACCCCCTTAGGGGGTGAATTTTCAAAAATCCTTTCTTAGTGCTGTTACAAAAGGAACCCCTGTGCAAAATTTCAAGTTTCTAGCCCTTATAGTATAGGCCCTGCGTTGATATGGTCAGTCAGTCAGTCAGTCAGTCAGTCAGTCAGTCAGTCAGTCAGTCAGTCAGTCAGTCACCTTCTCCTTTTATATATATAGATTTTTACACTTACTTGTGTTATGCGATCAAATTCGAATGTTTTACATTGAAAAAATACAACGTAGGTGTATTCTGTGATTCGAACCTACGACCTTTCCATAGATACTGGGAGTGCTCTAGCCAACTGCGCCGCTGTGGTCCGCCCCACCAACAGCGAATTACTATCTTACTACTTAGACTAATATAATATTTAGTCAC
The DNA here is from genome assembly GCA_944567765.1 of Carterocephalus palaemon. NCBI lineage: Eukaryota > Metazoa > Arthropoda > Insecta > Lepidoptera > Hesperiidae > Carterocephalus > Carterocephalus palaemon. The sequence continues at coordinate 9,391,242 of OX155641.1, read as the reverse complement.
TAGAGTTCGATTCAGAGGAAGATGGCGCTGAGGTGAGCATTTTAGTATCTTACGTAAGCCGGTTTGTGCCCTTAAAGATCGGGTATAATGTATATTATCGATTTTATCAATTAATTAGTGACAATGAGTAGACCAGACCATGGTGATTGATAGTATTGGTTGAGTTATGGTACAGAAAAAATTGTGGCCGGTCAGTTCAAGTCATTAAAATTTAGAATAATATGATGTCTATATTTATTAGTACGTATAAGTGAAGTTATTAAGTACATATTTACCTGTGCTCCACTTCTTGAAGAGTGCTGATTTGATGGATTCGGTGCTGCATACTGAAAATAGATAATTAAACTGGATTAAAAAGACTTATTTAAGTATTTATACTTGGATGTAGTAGACATTAAGCATGACCTAGCCGAAATAAGTTTTACAAGAAAGTAAACAGTCTGTAGTCGGTAGATATTATTGCACCAATCCAGTTCCTTATGAAGCTCATATTCTGATATACGGCAAAATTAAGGAAAAGGCTGCTTTGCAAAGTCTTCTAGTCCGTAATTGGCCAGCGGGGCGTACTATGGCCTTAACCCTCCCATTCCGAGACCCATGTCTAACAGATAATCGAAGTGTTGTGATGATACTCGTATGATAGGTAGAACCCATAGAGGTCCCTCTAGCATACTCCACTAGTAGTCAGCCATCCATAAACCGATCGCGCCCGCCGTTTAAATCAGTCGATCACCGATGATCGACATGGTCTAAGAACTACACGCTACATGACTCGTATAATATTCATACCTGAGGATGTGGTGCGATTCCCAGTTGCTGCGCAGCGGTTAGTTTCTCCCGCTTGTGGTGCTGTGGGGAATGGTGGCCGGCGCGCCTCTCTCCTTTGCGGCCGTGTGACGGGCTGGGCGGCGCGGGCGCCGGCTGGTTCTGTGGAAACACCAATTGTTTTATATATCATATTGGAACAACGACTCCCCATAAAAAAAAATACCTTAGTGGAAGCCGATTCCACCAGTCCTATGCTATGTGTCCTATGATTGGTGGATATCAAACGCATCCATTACAATATAGCACATCTTTAGTAGAAAGGCAGCCTTAGGCTCGGCCAAACCAACTCTAGTTTGCCTTTACAGATCACTGTGGATCAAGGTGCAGCTGTGTGTTATTAGGCTTAATTATGGTTCGCTGGGCTTTATATTAATTGATAAGTACCAATTTTCGATTATTATAAGGTCCAACGTTGCCCCTACTCATTGAACACTACGTTACTCCCTCGCACTACTGCCACTAGAGTTAAGAACAACAGATATTTGAGCCAATATGAATTTTCATATGGGCTCAAATATCTGTTGTTCTTAATTGTTTTAATTAATTTTAGTTATTTAACCGTTAATAACAACAGATATTTGAGCCAATATGAATTTTCATATTGGCTCAAATATCTGTTGTTATTAACGGTTAAATAACTAAAATGCTTTCTAGTTAGAACAAGCATTATTTTATCTGTGATAGATAATCTCACCAATATTAAATTTCTTTCGGAGTCATGAATCTTTCTCACATATTCTACAAATCATTTAACTTTAGAATCATGGAAATAAGGTTGAGACTAACATAACTCCAAAAATAGATTTACCTTTATTGAGCTTCGCTCGCGTAGAATTAGACCCATTAACGACGTCTACCCGTCTAACGACTTCAAAAACGGCAAATTTTCATACTAACTTTGCACCCCCGTTTTACCCCCTTAGGGGGTGAATATTCAAAAATCCTTTCTTAGTGCTCCCCTACGTTATAAAAGGAACCCCTGTGCAAAATTTCAAGTTTCTAGCCCTTATGGTTTAGGCCCTGCGTTGATATGTCAGTCAGTCAGTCAGTCAGTCAGTCAGTCAGTCAGTTACCTTCTCCTTTTATATATATAGATATAACCCACAGTAGGTATAATGATATACCTTTCCTAATCATTCATCTGATATAACTTTCACAGCAATGGGTAGGTAATAAAACCACGTTTGTTACAAAAACAGCTTTGTGAGTCGAATACTTTACAGTACAGCGAGTAATTAGTGCGATATTGCCCAGCAAAGCTTTGTATTGCACACCAGAATCACCTATGTTCGCGCGATATTAAATGTCTGATGCGGTTTGTTGCGAACGCAAAGTGGGAACGCTAAACTAGGCCAATTAAAGTTTGCTCTTCAATAATATCTATTTTCAGAGTATTTGTATCAACGTTTCCTGATAGAATAATTATGGCAATGTACAAAGTCAGTTACTGTTAGCGAGATACATGTAGCTACAAGAACTCGTAGATTAAGTATGTACGAGTATTTTATGTAAGTACTGAGAACTTACTTCTACACGAAGTAGATATTTCCAATGTAGAATTGTTGTCAACCAAAAAGTATAAATCTACTCCAAAAGAGTACCTACACAACGTCTTTCTCTCGTATAATTATCAACGGTGAAGTACTTCGGGCGAGTCAGTATACTTCTATCCATGTGTTGTCCTGCCGCAGCGCGGACGGTTGCTCAGCTCAGTCTGCTGTCTACACTCTGCTTTGCTGCGCGTGCACTCCTCCAATTTGCAAGCTACGCCACTCCTCGCGCTGCAGCATGCTGCTCGTATGATTAGTCATGTAAATGTGGTATATATTTACCAAGGGTGGAGCGCCCACTCCAGGCGAGTCCGTGTACTTCTTCCAGGTGGTGTCCTGCCGCGGCGTCGCCGGCGGCTGCCGCTCAGTCTGCTGCCCGCAGTCCGCCTTGCTGCGCGTGCGTCCCACCACTCTGTACACTACGCCACTCCCACCTTCCATTGCCCTGTTGCGAGCGCCACCGCGTCTAGAAATAATATTTATTTACAACTCAATTTTCATTAAATATAAGAGTGCGCCTGGCAAATGACAATCTTGATAAAAGCCCATAAATATTTATTTATTTAAATAATTATTGTAATCAATACCTAGAGCATAAAATATTAATCAATTGTAAATTGGACAAGTGTGTATTTATTGAAAGCATAATAAAATAAATTAGTCATTGTTACAACTGCTTGATTGGGTTCACGAAATGAAATCCAGAAAACATTTTATGCATTGTCTATCAATAATACCTCTGTCGTTTAAAATACCAAAGCAAGTACTAAGTAATCTCATCACTACAGGGTAATCTACTGTTGTACAAGGCCGCCGACCGATCGTTAGGTAATAATAGAAAATGCAGCAATGCATGGCGCCAACCTAAATTAAATATTAAGATCGACATCGGTAAGCACTGGCAGTACTCACACAGCCCAACAAACAGCCGATTTTGTTCCATATAGGTTTAATGTAAAAACTATTTGGTTCCCTATAGGCTCTACCACCTAACATGTACGATGCGCGTATAGGTACATGGGGAGGCAAAATTTTAAGTGACATAAACATACGCAGTTTTAGTCATTTGTGATATCTGGTGCGGCAAAAATTCAAAATGATCAAGCAAGTGATCAAGAACTTAGCCCACTCAATTTTCCTTGCATGACTAGTTAGTAAACAACATGGATTTAATTTGACTAGAAATTGAAGTCAACTGCAGTCCAAACTCATGAATTAAACATGTTCTAATCTCCTCACAATTGCCAATATCATTCAATTTGGTGAAACCATTTGGTACTCAAATGAGACCACTTTATTCATTGTTATCAGTTTCCATTGAATTTTCACAGGCTGTTGAGTAGAAGTAGGTAATGCTAAACTAGTTCGCGATAATCTAATCTAATGATATGCACAGATTTTAATGATTAGAAACAGGGCTTATCAAAATGTAAACTAGGCTATAAATTTAGAAAACTAGGATATTGACAGTTTCATGCGTAGGATAATAATATTATCTATATTATTATTATAAAAGAGGAAAGATTTGTTTGTAATGTTTTCACACAAAAACTACTGGACCGATTTCAAAAAATTTTTCACCATGAGAAAGCTGCATCTTCACTGTGGGACATAGGCTATATAATATTAGTAGGTGTAAACCTAACTATTGTTATGTCTAGTCTACTCATAGTACAGACTCGGCCTAGTTTGGGGTTAGATGGCCGTGTGTGAGGATGTCCATCATATTTATTAATATATTTATATTGTCTTTCAAAAATAACTATACATCCTACTATATACTAAACTTAAGCGCGCTAGCATATTAAAGTATTAACGAACTGGTACAGAGCGGAGGGTAAGGGTTTGTCCTTCAGCGGTAAGAACAGCGAGGGGCGAACCCCATCCAGATGAGTCAGACCTACTCACAAATCATATAAATGGGCAATACATAAATGTGTAAACAAAAATCCAAGTATAGGTACGTCTAATGTTTCAAACGAATAGACAAACAAATATAAATAGATTCTCCCTGTTATTATTTAATTTGAAGTTGGCGTCAGTCTTGGTGATAGTGATTTTATAATCGGTTTGCTCTCTAACATTATGCTCCGTTCTATTGTAGGTGTAGTGTATGTGATCTATACATAATCTGTTAAACATGACGTTGTCTCGAGCACACGGGAGTGAGGTAAACAGTCACGTATTAGCCACGGGCGAGAACGGACGTTTACTGCGCACTGGTGTGGTAACGAGCCAATTAACGTACCCTTTATGACAAGGGTGACACGGAGCACTACAGTAGGTATAATTTAAACAGTCAAGAACTGGATTAGTGTGGCATCACTAGGAATATACCCACGAAACAATGTTAAGCAATATTGAAAGAGTTTAAAGAAATAGTTCAATATTCTTTTAAAAGATTATTGATAGAATTTAATTAACATCAAATCTAAAAAGCATTAATGCGATTGCTTTTACCCGAATGATTTTAAATTTGCAATCCATAAGCTTTCATTAATTCTTCAGGCCTGTCGCTTACGCTAAGTTAATTTAATTTTCTTTCTTTGCAGTATTATTGCAGTATCCTCAAAGGCCTTTTAAGTAGAGTAGTAGCTGTTCTATTTCCTACCATTCACCTACTTAATGATGATAATTGATCTCAATAGTGATTGCATCTTGATATTAAATTAAGTAATTTATAAAAAATTAAAGCAGTAGGCGTGTATAGCAACATCTTATTCTATCTTTGTAGCAATCATGTTCATTCAGTGTCCATTTTTGCTGCAGTCTCTATATTGGGTTATGGACGTTATTGGTCTTTATTTAAAGCATGTACATCGATAACTTCGTCGTTTATTAACCGATTTTTTTTTTGTGTTTGCTAGAACATACCTCACAGGTGATCCCATTTACATTTCATGAAAAAAGTCTAGCCCTTTGAGTAGTAAACAAGCATAATGTTAGTAATAGTTTCGTTAATTGCCTAAAATAATAAACTAAGACTAAAAAGACTTTAAAAGATGTTATTGTTCAATTTATTCTTTTTTCAACTGAAGAGATCTAGAGGCCCGGAGTAAGCTTCTTGATTCTAGTGCTGACTTTGGAGAAAGTTAGAGTTCAAAGGCCGTTAAAAGGTTTACGGCGTAATATTTTTCATTATAATAAACTAAGATCTACGATTTTACAGACGTAAGTTCTACGATTTTACTTAAACATAACGTGGACGCAACTCGGTCACCCATCCAAGTAGTAGCCGAAGACGACGAAGCTGAACTTTTTCAGTGTGATAACAAGTTGCATTATTTTAAATAAAGAAACAAAAAAACCGACTACAAAACAAGTGATACAAGTATGTAAATTTGCGTGAATGGTTTGTAACCAACTTAAATCGTTATATCCTGAAATGTTATTCTAATTAAAAATGAAAATAGGTTATAATATTACGATTCTACGATACACGAATTACTTAATATAATCGATTTTTAAGTTTTCACTTTGACAATATGGCGTTTGGTTGTCACTGTGGTGGATCGTGGGTATTACTGAACTGACACTGGCAAGGTTAAGACGAATCGTTTGACGTAAGAATCGTCAAAATCGCCTTACGCGTTTGGTCTTTAAAACGCTTTAAAGGAACAAACATACATACATAGACTGATAAACACAATACCCTTCTTTGCGTCGCGCAGTCGGATAAAAAGGACATGCCGACCTGTTGTCATTCATATTTACTTAATTCAAAAACGGATACTTAGATGGACGAATTCAATTCATGAAAATCTTAAGAGCACTTATTCACGCACGAGCCTAAACGTTATGTTTACACCCCTTGTGTTACGTGTCTCGTGACAGTGCGTTTTGTGCACGTATCTAGTTCAGTGGTATAAAAGTGTTTGCAAGCGTGGTACAAAAGATTGGAGAGAGGGTCCTTTACAGGGGTGGAAACAAAGCCGACTGATACTGGCTGATAAAAAGCCCTAGGCGAGCAAGCAACATGTTGTTTCGACCCACTTTTTGGTGGTTTGAACGAAACTCGGTATAGTTTAATAAGCTCCTACAGTATAATTTTTCAATGTGAAATAAATGAGTAATACCCACTATCGATTAAGTTCATGACACCTGCTACAAAAATATATACCAGGATGTACCAAACTTGGATTAGATACGTCGCACCGCCGTGGTACCTACTTCCTTTGGCAAACAGCAAAGGTTCAAACACAATTAATTACACAACAACACAAATTCAAGTAATTTTCAAGTATCAAAGAAATATCAACTCTAATGTTATTGAAAGTTGAATACATAAGTACCTACTCAAAGTAAAGAAACAAGATCGTAAAGAAGATACCGCAGTAATTCCCAAAGGTACCTATCTAAATTTACCTCTCTATATCTTTTGAAGATAAGACTGTGGCGATTCATTCAAATCCAGTGATCTTAACCATCACAGAAGATAACTTCTACAGAAGTCTCCTTGGTAGAAGGAATTGTAAGGAAAAATAAAACTAAATTAAGAATTGGAAATCTATGTTGATATAAAGAATAATGTACAAATAACGATTATAAAAACATATAGTTTATAAAGAACCATTCATGAATCTTATCATTTGATTAATTGATCTTCAGAGCAAAGTTCTTCAGATATAGGTACCTAACCTAGAAATCAATTCACAACACTTCCACTAATTGATGCAACGGAAGCTTGAAAAACACCGACGTTTTGAGACAATTTACAGAAATAGGTCAGCTGGTCATCTAGATTTCACTTGCTAACGAGCAACCTCACCTAGAAGTTTTTTTTTTTTTTAATAAAACTTAAACTAGGTAACCGAGGATTGGCATGGATAAAAATTCTTAACGAGTTGCCAATTTCACCTCGCTCCCGGTTGAATATTTGAAGCCCAATTGAAATAGGTAACAAACTCAAATTTTATAGGAAACAACAGCTGAACTACTTACAGCGGGACATCGCCTTTGAAGTCTCGCAAAATTCTGTTTGTTCGGTACGGCTACACTGTCTAGACGTGTCTGATTACGGTATTGTAAAATATTTTATGTACCTAATAAATCAATGAAAACTTGTTTAATCATCAGTTAAAAATACAGTAAACATTACAGATTTCACTCCAAATCGTTTACTTACCAAGCTGAATATATATTTCGGCCGTTCTGCGAAATACAGAAGGTGAAGAATTTTATAAGCTTTTTTATTCCTTTTAAAGCAATAAGAAAGATGGTTGCAAATAATAATTGGGCACATAATTAATAGATTTACTAAAATATTAACAAGAATACTTAGATGAAATAGAGAAAAGTGCAATTACTGGCAGTTACTGGTTTATAATAACTATCTTGTGGATAATATAGCGTAGTTATGCATATATTTCAATACGATGATTTATAAGTATACTGCTGACCGTAGCATAGCAGCGAAACCTATAAGCTCTTCTGTAAGTCAAGAGTAGCTTAACAATCAAATTTACTATACGATAGCAAAGATAGCTACATCATGCCTCAATGGAGACTGACCTAGTCTAGCGAACTAATTTACTTATTCGACGTCTGGAAACCAGATTAATTCTAACTTTAGCTTTAACTCTAACTTTGCATTCAAAACTAACCATGGACGGGAACGTGAAACTTAGTATTATGAAACTTCTGTTAACATACAAATTTGCAGTGGCCTTAAATTAAATAGGCCGAGATCAATTAATTATTATATCAATTACACTCGTATCTATCTATGATCAAATTCAGTTTTTTAGTTAGCATCCACCTTTAAGTAGAGCTTTAGCGGCAGCATAGCAGTCTATTTACAGCATATTATAGCACAAAGCAACCTATAATCTCCATAGACGAAGGTTTTAAGTAGCAACTTTTGATTATTTTTTTAATATTAAGATACTCGTATGTGAAGTAAAATGTCCAAAATAGCCGCCACCGCCGGTGCTTAATTTGTGCCGTAGTTTAGGAAAAAATTTAAGCATGAACCACTTTCCAACAATTTACCAAATCGTGCTACATAATTATCGTATGCGAGAATGAGTGTATTCACTGTGCTCATTAATCAGTTCTTATTGCACTCATTCCAGTTCAATGAAGCCTTGTTTACTAACAGTTGTTTTTGTTTTAAGTCGGGTAATGGGATCAATTTCGTTATTCATGTCAAAGAACCCTACTGTTTGAAAAAAGGTATTAAATCTGTAATCAGGCTTAAAATGTCTTTATGTGGACTTACAAATTATAAGGGTAAAGAATTATCATAGGTTAAAATATATAAACAATACATATCCAAGACCAGCGTCCTCTACATCTTGTGATCGTCATACAATACTATACGGCTTGTGTACGAAAGATGAAACTAAAAACCGAAGGTCTATGTTTTGCCTTCAGGGGGTTCCGATAGGATCTGCTTTCTCGAACCATTTCAGGTCAAAGATTTATAACTCCTGATAACTTTCGTCTTGGCTTAAAAGAAAAGGGTGAATAGGCATCTTATAAACGACGATCCATCGCTATCCATATAAAAATAATACGCGGACTGAATAGTAAAAGTGTCGTTACAACATTTTCTCTTAATTTTTTCCGTCTAGCCCCCCTTCGCAACGCGCGATATGTAACTTCGTTCCAAAAAATGTTACTAATCTAGAACAGGTTATTTTGGGTCACGATAGAAATTTTTCGAGTGTAAATGAGTCAAAGTGATTGCTTGGGCAGGAAATTGAAATATTTTTTTGTTGTCTTCATCTAGTTACATACCTACATAACATAGTGACACTATTTATTCAATTGCACATGTACCGAGCAGCATTGCGTATTTGAGTGTATCATTTCGGTTCTGAAGTTAACCCGCATTGGAATATTGCTCCATGAACTACAAAAACCGTTAATAATGTATGGTGGTCAAATTTGGCTTTACTTCGGAACCAAAATGATACATTAAATAATGCAATGCTATAGGTACGGCATGTGCGCATATTAAAAAAAATGTCACTGTTTATGTTATAACTAGTTTAAAACAACAAATAATGATTTTTATTTAAATTTCCCGCCAGAGCGAGAAGAGCGAGTTCCGTTCTTAAGATCCTACGTTTACATACTTCCTCGTTTCCTAGCTCAGTGTCAGTTGTGTATAGAATAAGGTAAAGGTGGTTTGAAACAAACCCACGTACATTTCCTGCTTCAAAGGCGGCTTAAACAAACTGTGACAGATTGAAGTCTGCTGGAGCAAATGTTTGTGAAATGTTGCTTTAGTCTAGAACAGTTTGGATTTTACAGTTATAATGCTTAACAGTTTATTTTTTTAAATACAAGACTCAGTGAACAGGTTCATGTGCACTCTAGGCACAATCAAACCACAGAGTAGACATACAAACTATACTACACGAAAACCAAAGTAAACTGTCAATATGTGAGCATTTCACGTATGCACTCTACGATACACAATATCGTAAGATACGCCGCATGCTGTACCCCTTCGAGTAGCGTAGGGATGCAGCGCAAATGCGGATTACCGAACATAGATTTTTGGGTTTATTTTCAGACTTAACCAGTTATCCAGCGCTGCGGTCGCTGCTGCGGATTTGGAATTGGGCTGTATAGCCACCGGCGTAAATGTAGTGTACAGCCCTTACCTTAAAATAAAGTATGTATTTAAAACATCTGATAAGATGATAAAGGGCTTTGATGATGAACGATCAGATAAAAACTAATAATTTTAGATAGTTATCTTGCTTAGAAGCTTTTTGGTTTGAGAGTAGGTACCTGAACGATATATGCTTTAAAAAAACAATTGTATATAGGTACAATGGCTTCTTACTGATATTCCTACCACATTTACTAAATACAGAGTTAAGGAATTATCATAGAAAAATATCATAATTTGCTGGTTTTTAATATTGTGTCAACCCTGTCTTTTCGCTTTGGGCGTAATCCCCACGTCTTGCGCATTTTGTTATACGAAACATTGGCATCTTAATGAAACCTCAGCGCCTCGAGCCCCCACTAATGATGACGGATCCCTGAAAGGAACTGACTACCACACTCCTCATTATCTATGAACTGAGCATCCTAGCCATTATTCTTTCCCAAGCCTTCCCATTATATTTATTAAGTGATGAATGAGTCATTGCTTTCAGTAGGACGTAAAACTGTTTATTTAACACAATAGCCAAAAGCATTAATATAATACTACACATAAAATATTTCATTTCTTTTCGTTATCATATTAGAGTGCAGTTAATAGAGAAAAGTAAGACATATAAAGGGTAAGTATTAAAGTAAATGGCTAGACGCAATTACAACAGGAAGCAGCTGCACAGCGAGTAAAAATTAAGTTGAATTCAAATCGAGACGTTATGAAGTGTCGGCAATGTTGTATTCTTTATTGAAACATTGAAATGGACCATGCATATACAAAAATATACGCTTAGTAATAGTCGTACTATTATTCTGTGGTAATAGTAAAGTTTTTTAAGTTTTAATTGAGATGTACCTGGGCTATATGAGATATTATGAAACATAGTAACAAATTCCTTTGTTACATTTTACGAAAAGCGGATACGAACATCAATCACTCTACAATCAGGAAGCAAGTTTTAAGTAACCTAACTCTATTTGATTCAGTCGTGTACACATTTCAAATTCCAATATTGAGTTGTCCAACATCGACATGTAAAAGCTTCAATTTGTTTCATTCAGCTCTGTAAAAGCTTTTATTATAATTTTGGTCAATATGTACTCTTCCAGATATATTCTGGCTGAAATTATTTACTCATTCAAACTTAGAGAATACTGTTGGTTGAGTTGAGCTCGTTTCAAAACGCAAACAGTTCCAAAAACTAAAATAGAAATTGGTTTCGCAAGAACTTACTGCATAAATCCCCCGCATGATCCGCAATTCCGCATACCTTAAATTTATCCTCAGAATGGCTAATGACTCAATAATAATCAAATAGTAATCAATAAGTACCAATTTCATACAAAATATGTTATTACTATAATTAGATTTGAATTATTTCTTTCAGCCAGTATGATTGAAGTAGGTAAAAAATATATTTGTGAGTAAATTACTTAGTAATTACTATTTGGGTACTGACTATTGAGTGAAAGACGCTTACTAGCTTACTAGTTTTAAATTCTCAATCAGTAACAGAGTATGAATAAATTCAATTTAAAAGCAAGCGAACTTCTAGTTTATACTCTATAGCTTATGCAACAATACGTTTTGTTATCATTGTGCTGAAGTTTAGCTCACTGGGTTGGAATTAATAGATATAGGTAAATGTAGGCAAAGAACTACAAACATTATTAAAGTTGAGAAACTAGAAAACTGATATTCAATACAGCTGAAAGATACTAGATCAGAATAACACATTAAACAAAACAGAATAACTTTCGAACTGAATGGGTATTCACGTTGTTATCAAAGTAATAGAAGGTGGTTCAGGGGCTTATTTTGATTTTGTAAAAAATAGAGCCCCGGTCGATCTATTTAAACTATAACTGTAGGTATATTTCCAAACTATAATAGCATTTAGATAAAATTAGCTACATAACGACGGTTAGCTAAATACATTCTTTCTGAAAAGGTTAACTTGTTACACAAAATTTCCTATGGAAGTGATGGCATACGGTGGAAACATTCAGTTATTTCGTTGTGTTTATTTGGTGATACATATAATAATGGCAAATGGCACATTTCATGGACATCAGAATATTTTTGAACACGTCAGGTACTGATGCTAATTAAACTACGCAAAAATTGGTGTTTATTTGGTGATACATATAATAATGGCAAATGGCACATTTCATGGACATCAGAATATTTTTGAACACGTCAGGTACTGATGCTAATTAAACTACGCAAAAGGTGAAACAATTTAATCAGATCTAGTGTGCTTTCAGAGCTCATATCTATCTAACGTGAAATATCTATATTTCCAAATACATATATCCTTTTTTTACACTTTATAAATCGATGTAAATATCCAAGCAAATTCAAATGGAGTTATTCTTTAAGTTCACTTCTAATAACTGCATAGTTCAAAATTGTTTAGTGGTATCAGATTGTGACTCAGTAAATTGTATCAGTTTTGTTATGTCCATGCGTCCAATAGAAAGCTATTTCAATGTCCGTGATAGAATTCCGAGATACTTCGATATATCGAAGGACTGAGAGAGGAGTAATAACAGCTTATGTCTGGCTCAGTAAACTGCTATGGTTGGTTTCTATTTTCTTTTGCACATGGAATAAGCTCTGTAAAATGAACTATTTGTACAAAACAGTTTCGCCAACATTAATAAGTAGTTGCTGTACACAACTGTAAAGTCACCACACAATGATGAACTAATGAAGAACTGCTGTTGAGATTAGGGTATCGCACCTGTGTATCGGAATATTTGTAGGTTGCCTAGTAAATATTATTAAGCAATTATCAAGATAAATATAAAATTATGAACATTAAATTCGAAACATAAACTAACATTTCATTCTCCTACACGATTATCTTTTCATGATTGTCTGGTTAGCCGGTAAAGCTCCTGAACTTTGATGTATGTGGTTCAGTAAAGATAAAAAAGTGGAATCAAGTGAATTATTAAAAAGAAAATAACATTTTGAACATCTGTAAATCAGAAATGAGTTCTATTTCCACAAACTTCCGTACGTTTTTCTTGTTAGAATATGTACCTTCACCTGCAGAGATACATCCGGAAAAATGCACAAAATGCACAAGTTGCACTGCACGCCTGATTACAGCGCGGCTTCAAAACTTGAAAGCGAATGAGAACAGTGGAGTACTTCATGGAATAAGAGATTTCTTTTTGACTGCAATAACGAGAACTGTAAGTGGACATGGAAATAACAATTCATTATATTTTCTCTACAAAGAACTTTTTCATAACCTACCTATGATTTACGATTTTAACTATTTCAGTTATTTAAAGTTTCAATCATGTTACTTGAAACGTAAATAATTAACAATTTACCATAAACATAAAGTGGGTGTCACAAGATTTTATGGTATCCTTTGTTTATTCTGCATATCTAGTAGAAGTCAGAGAGTGTAGCGTACTCATATAGTGAAAATGGCTTTCCGTCGGAAGCGGAAGAAAAAGCCTGACATGAATCTGAAGATAAAAGCACTTAAACGCGGGTACTTTTAAATAGTTTCATCTTGACCTAGTAGTTAGACAAGTAAACATAAATCTGCTCCTTTATTATTAACTAGCTGACCCGGCAAACGTTGTTTTGCCATATAAATAATTTTTACTGAATATTTTGGGAGAACTTCATGTAAGTGTGTGGACTACAACTACCACTACCAATACCACTACACCTACTACTACCACTACCCCTACCACTAACACTACCCCTACCACTACCCCTACCACTACCCCTACCACTACCCCTACTCCTACCACTACCCCTACCTCTACCACTACCATTACCAATACCACTACCCCTACCCCTACCACTAACACTACACCTACCAATACCCCTACCACTACCCCTACCACTACCCCTACCTCTACCACTACCCCTACCACTACCCCTACCCCTACCATTACCAATACCACTACCACTACCCCTACCACTACCACTACCCCTACCACTACACCTACCACTAACACTACCCCTACCACTACCACTACCCCTACATCTACCCCTACCACTACCTATCACGCACCGGCGCCATCTACTTAAAATATTGGTTTGTAGTACATGCTATGTATCAGAGATGGCGCTGTATGTGAAAAAAGATTTTTCCCGCTTTTCTGTTGAAATTTTTCCTGAATTTTCTTTGCTATAAACCTCACCGAGCCCGAGACCTTTCCAACGAATGCAAAACCGTGGAAATCGGTTCGTGCGTTCTGGAGTTATAGCGTCAGGAAGGAAAACCCGACTTATTTTTATATAGTAGATTACATAGCTGTCATTATACGTCAATTACATTTTGTTATTCCATAGTCATTTGCGTTTTGTTATTCCGAGTCTGATTCTTTTTTGTTATACCACGTTTTATAGTGACTGACGTTTCATGTCAAGTCACACGGGAACGCTGTCGAACGGGATAAAAAGTATCCTATGTCCGTCTCCTGGCTCTAAGCTAACTCCCTACCAATTTTCAGCCAAATCTGTTCTGCCGTTCTTGAGTTATAAGTGGTGTAACTAACACGACTTTCTTTTATATATATAGATTTTAGATATTATAGGACAGGATACTTTTAGACTGTATTATTATTTATTATACAGCGTAAATTTGAATATGTGTACTTTATGAGATATTTAAGTATTAACCTTGCCCTACGTGTTAATCATACCCCAAAACACTAGAATGTTACTTTTCAGAACGTATACTCCACGTATACTATACGTATAACATAATCTCCACAAATTTTTAAACTTGTATTCGTATTTGTATTGGCCCGAGTTTTCTGCTAAAGGATATTTATCTGTTTAAAATATAATACAAGCTTTGTGGTGAATCCGTGTAAGTTTACGCTTTTTTACGTTTAACCAAATAAATTATGTAGCTATGAGTCAGCATTCTGTCATGGAACCAATGGAATAGGGTTTTTATAAAGGAAGGGTAGGCCACAAAAGGTGAATAATGAACATTTATGTATGCAGATCCAGATTAACTCAAATATCCTCAATGAGTTATCTTTATTAAGGTTAAGGTGACTAAGTACCTATACTACATTATTTATATTTATATTTTTTCATTTATTAGGCTCAGTATTAGGTTTCATCTGAATTTAATATTAACCTATGCAATACATCTATAAGCAAGGTTGTGAAAATAGTCAAAAATTACAATTTATGTTTTTAAAATTTAAATAAACGATAAAACATATGATGTTTCCCGCATTATTGGTACCTAAAATGTCAATAGAGGTAAAATGTCATAATATGATGCCAATGTAAAATGTCACACAAAGAATTTAGTCATTAATGTTCAATGTTGAGAGGCTTTATATCAATTCATTATTTACGACTAGATAGGTATAGGACACACTACACCTGTGAGATAAAAGAAAATAATTTGTATTCAATAGGTAGTACAACAATTTTATTTCAGTGGAACGAGCGGGAGATGGTCGCTTCTGCAATATCCGGCCTAGTGTTCCCATTCCATTCCGCAGGATTATAAAATGGACATTTTTCCTAGTTTCTACGTAAGGGTTGTCTTTGCTTGCTCGGAAATTCAAACGAACGTGTAAAGAAATGTAAAAAGGAATAAGTATATACACATCATAATGAGCTGAGGTATGGAAAAATCTATTATCTTTTCTTCAAAGAGTTAGTGTTTCCTTAAAACTCTTCAAAACATGTTTATCTGCAACTGAAGCTAAAGTAGTCTAATAGACCATACATTTCTTCAAATTATTGCATTTGCAATTTCCTAGTAAATTGCGTAGTTTGAAATGAAAGGCGTTGTTGGAATGCAAGTACATAATAGGTGTGACATATTAAAATAACACCCGCAAGGCATCGCCCGCTCTACATCCGCCTATTGTAGGCCAGACAGAATTTAAACAAGCATAGCGCACGGTGAAGTTATTCTACCAAGACATGCATTATTTTTACAACACATTGCTTAAGATGAACTGCAGGTGGACCAGAATGTAGATCATATTTACATACAAAATGAGTTCTCCGTTACTGCAATAAGTCCAAAAAAGATCATTATCACAACATTAATTCACCCAATGCTCAAAAGACATAGGTACACATACCTATTTACACTGAGTTAAATCATATATATCAATGCCTATTTACGTACCAATTAGCGAAAATGCGGCAAAAATTCCATACAGTGAAAGATAAACAAATACATAAGATTGCAACAGTCCCACAAAACGTTAAACAAACCTACCAACCGCAACGCTGAGACACAAAGATTGTGTGTGCACACATGTCAGCTATGCGAGAATACTTCTACGTTTCAGCAATCAACGGACATTGATCGAGGGAGCACAAGGCATCAAGCTCTCCAATAAAACAATCGAATTCATGATTCACAACAGTCCTACGCACACAACCGCACTCCCTTCCTAACCACACGTCCATACGCACATACCCTTGAGCAAATTAAGTAAGTTAGGTAAGTTAAGTAGTCCATACTTGGGGAAGTGGACGAATATTTTTATTATTAGCCACAACGTTTATACCCGACCTTGTTTTGTATACATCGATGCCCTACAACACGCTTAGCGTGAACCTACGACTCGGTTCCTTCGTGTTGCTAACATGTTAGCAGGGGGACATTATTGAAGTAAGTATGTACTCGTCAGAGAAATTAGACGAATGTTAAAGGTTTACTACAAACATTTATGCGGAATATTAATGTCTTTAAATACACTTACTTAAAATATAATCACAACGGTATTTATCATATCAAAATACCCTCCGATTTCGTTAGCAAGTCCTAGGCTAAAAATTAAAAAATTAGTGCTATGAATGGAGTAATTGGTACTTAATCTTGAACAACATTGGTATTTTAACTGAGAAAGAGGATCATAGTCGTAGCGGGGGTTAGTGATTCGCCCTATACTAAGCAATAAACCCTAACGGTTGCCATTCGCAGACATGTACCAAAAATTCATCCGTAATTTTTTCAGTACTTATGTAATTATGTCTAATATTACTTGTTATAAGTTAAGGAAACATACTATACGTTTTAGTTTGAATTTTAATGTTAAATTTTATGACATTCAGATCATAAGAGTAATAAATAACATAATAAATTATGTTTGGGTGAATTTTCAATTATAATAAAGAAAACTATGCGATATTGTACAGAGACTGGCTACCACATGTCACTAATAGGATACATTGACTTCGCAATAGCCAGATGCTTACAAGGTTAATGCCTTTTGGGTAATAACATAACCACTTTAATTATGTACCAACGGGTTCATTAAGTTCATTGGAATATCTGTATGTATAGATAAAACAAAATAGTATTATTAAAATAGCTTACCAAAACATTATCTTCTTAAACTGCGGATTGTTAACATTAAAGTTTCCTTACAGTAAACAACTAATCGTTACTTCAAAATACACGACTACCGCGAAAGCAAAAGACACGTAGCAAGGCAACACTGATTCATACATCGAACGTAAATTATTGTTATAGCGTAAATTTAAATTTTTAGCAAACGGATTCAGTCACAACTCGAATTCCCGCTCTCCTCGAATCGAGCGACAGAAGGCACAACGCATATGGTCCACTACAACGGCTAGAATAACACTTAGAACCTAACACCAAGTGAGCTTCGATCAGTTGAGTTCAGGTTCGAGCCGGGCGGCGAAGGCCTGGCAGTCTTTGTTAAGCGCGGTCCGGGGCCGCGACGCCAGCTGTGATCGGCATGCTCGAGCGAGCGTGCGTCTGGCGTTGGAGCGATCGATGCCCGGTAACAGATTTACATTTTCCGCGGAGGAATCGGGAAAGTTTGTCACATGCACTGAAAAGCGCGGGCGGCAGTACGGCGCGCCCGCACGCCCGTAGTGCGCGGCGCCGAGTGCCGCCCGCCCTGCCGCTGCCGCCGGCCGCAGCGCCGTACACGCGCACCGGACCACCCGACACTTTACATAATCACTTAAATCGACTGTATCGATACTATTGATATTGACATCCCGATAACTTAAGCCTTCCTAGTCCAACTTGAAACCAAATATGACAAAATTGTAAATATACCATTGGGTCATAATTTTATTTTCTACACTTTGTCTCAAATCGACTTGAGGCTAAACTTACACATCGATTGACAAACATGGAAAAACATGTAAGCAACACCGACTCCCGACAGCTGCAGAAAGATAGATCCACATTTTAATTACACTGAAATTTCGATTTTATATTGCGATCATTAAGGTCCCAAATGGTACGTTACTGTTAGGGGTGGTTAGGGTCGAGGCGTGGTAAATAGTAGTGCGCGGGGAAGGGACGGCGTGAGACGTAGGAGTATCGATTTTGGCTACCGCGCCCTCACCCCTAGCGGTGTGACGGTGTGAGTGCGCTCCACGAGTCCTCATCGGGAGATGGTCGACGAAACATCGCGCGTGTTCATATTAACAAATGCTTTGTTCACACCACGCCTCACTAACCAGTCAAACACCACCTTTGTCATTGCCAATTTCCTTGACTGACTCTCCGCAAATATCACCACAATGATTCTTTCGAATAAACACTACGATTTTGTATGGAAAACCTCGAATGCTAGAACTCTCAAACTACTATTACCTACTAATTTTTAATTAATACGATAATACGATAAATACTTTATCTAAAGCCAGAGGAAAGGCACAAATACGATAGTATATTATATTTATCAATTCCAATACAATGAAATACTTTGCGGTATTTTTACGGAATTATTAAAATCTATAAGATATTTTATGCACCCAATAATCTATACTAATATTATAAAGAGGAAAGATTTGATTGTTTGTTTGTTTGTTTGCATCGAATAGGCTTCAAAACTACTGAACCGATTTGAAAAATTCTTTCACTGTTGGAAAGCTACACTATCCCCGGGTGTTATAGGCTAAATTTTGTTTTGAAAAAAAATAGGGTTCCGTAAGATATTTGGGTTTTTCGGACACAAGGTGTAAAAAATCAACCAGAAAAGTCACTTATTTTGCGTACGCTGCCTAAACTATAAAAGAGAGAACCATAAAATGTTCTAATTAATTGTAGATCTTATAAATATCTATAAAAAAGTCCGCGACACACTATACCTGTCTATGTCGAGTGAGGCACAACAACCATTTTTTTATCTTGAATTTTTTTTGGACTACATTTAGAGTTTATGTAGATAATATTTGGTCTTTGAATGATTAAAATTGGACGTTTGGTTTTGAAGTGTGTGTGTGTCTGTCTGTCTGTCTGTCTGTTTCGCTTTCACGCCAAAACTACTGAACCGATTTAAATGAATTTTGGTACACAGTCTAGAGCCTGACAAAGGACATAGACACTTTTTAATTGGAAAAAAGTGTTGTAATGGGTTTAAAAGGGAGATGAATGGTTGTATGAAAGTATTGTCATTTTCAGAACTAGAAGCATAAAACTTAAATTTTAGGCTGTTGATGAGGTATTGTATAAGGTCCTTACTAATCCTATCCTACTAATATTATAAAGGGGAAAGTTTGTAAGTATGTATGTATGTATGGATGGATGTGTGTTACTTTTTCACGTAAAAAGTACTGAATGGATTTTAATGAAACTTTACAATAATATAGCTTATACATCAGAATAACACACAGGCTAAAATTTATAAAGATATTGTGTGAATTGTCCAAAATATGACGATAAGTGTCAAGTAGGTAAGTAGGAAAAATCTGCGAGCTATTCTGGCGTGCGCTGCCAAAACTACTGGACCGATTTCAAAAATTCTTTCACCATTAGAAAGCTGCATCTTCACTGAGTGACATAGGCTATATAATATTACTAGGCGTAAACGAAACTATTGTTATAATTTATATATGTAAAATAAAGTCGTGTTAAATTTTTTTTTTTTAGTAACCTGACGCAAATAGGGTTTATGTGTGTGTATTATAATTTTGATTTTTATATAAAATACCCGTGCGAAGCCGGGGCGGACCACTAGTATGATATAAATTGAAATTAAAAACGTTTTAAAGAACAATTTAATAAATTGCATATTATTATTTCAATAGCATGTATGGAAGTATTAGTAGGACTGAATATCGCAACAACCACTTGTGGATTAAGTTCAGACCTGCATGCATTTAAAGGATGCATTTAAAGGATTTCTATGTAATATATTTTAACGACAAAATATGTTTCGAGAATGCTTACCGTAGAACTGTAAGATGCACTGCATCCGGCTTTGGCATGTCTTAGTTTATAATATTTTTTTATAATCTCTAGCCTTGTCTAGTACCTATCTATATATATAAAAGGAGAAGGTGACTGACTGACTGACTGACTGACTGACTGACTGACTGACTGACTGACTGACTGACTGACATATCAACGCAGGGCCTAAACTATAAGGGCTAGAAACTTGAAATTTTGCACAGGGGTTCCTTTTATAACGTAGGGGAGCACTAAGAAAGGATTTTTGAAAATTCATCCCCTAAGGGGGTAAAACGGGGGTGCAAAGTTAGTATGAAACTTTGCCGGTTTTAGAGTTAAGTGGGCAACCTGAACGCGGGCAGTCGTCGTTAATGGGTCTAATTCTACGCGAGCGAAGCTGCGGGCGGCCACTAGTCTAATATAAAAGTAGAAGCTGATTAACTGACTGACTGACTGACTGACTGACTGATATATCAACGCAGGGCCTAAACTATAAGGGTTAGAAACTTGAAATTTTGCATAGGGGTTCCTTTTATAACGAAGGGGAGCACTAAGGAAGGATTTTTGAAAATTCACCCCTAAGGGGGTAAAACGGGGGTGCAAAGTTAGTATGAAACTTTGCCGTTTTTGAAGTCAAGTGAGCAACCCGAACGCGGGCAGACGTCGCTAATGGGTCTAATTCTACGCGAGCGAAGCTGCGGGCGTCCACTAGTCTAATATATAATGATAATAAAAAAAATACTTAATTTAAGCATAAATTAATTATATTACTTTTGGATGATTTCACTTTATAAAATTGAAAGTGAGCTGAGCAATATTATTACAAACCTAAGAAAGCAAGTCTTGAAAATATTGCTCTGAATTTAATTAATATACTTTACATACCTATTTAATTTTATTTTTCATGGAAATGAATGCAAGTGTCGCTTACTCACTAATTATTGATTATAAGAGAAGAACCGATTCCTCTACAATTCAACTCTCTAGGTATAATTTATATCTTACACCCACTACAAAAATGTACAGCGATTAAACGGCATAAACCCCATCATAGCAGTGCGTCACATTGCCCGTAGGGAGCCTTTTAATTTAAACTCTCAGGAAAGCTTTAACAATATGAGCAGTCTCTCGATTTTGTACGTCGAAAATTGTTTTGAGTACCTGCACAACATTTTCCTATAGATATGCTTAGTTTTATCTGTATCAGAGATAGGTGAAAAAAAAGGGGAACATACCTGTCATCAAGTTGCTGGAATTGCGATGGTTGTTGGTAATTCATCCGGCGACCATATAGCGAAGCGCCACCTTCCGACATGTATCCATCCATCAAATCATTATTTCGCCCGCAATCCATTTCATTAACATTTATCCTCCTCAGACAATCTCCATCAGACATGTATCCAGATGCAACTTCGAGTTCGCAATAATCAGGGTTAGAGAACCCAGGACCATAATTTATACGATCGCGCATACCCACATTTTCTCTGCCGAAATTAGCTTTTACTGTATTAGCATGATGAGGATAACCTGGAATGTTTTTCTGTGTTATACCCGAAGTCCTCATGGGTAACGTTAAGTGACTATTATAACCTCGAAGTAAAGGCCTCATTGGCATAACGTTCATTAATGGGTTTTCATCTTCGCCTAGAGAGTTGTCACGACAGTGCGAAGGCGTGCTTGATCGACTGTCATTGTTCTTATTCATTTCTGTTAATGTCTTGTTGTGTTCAAAGGGAGGCTTGTGCCCATGTGCACTGTGTCCTGGTTTTCTTTGTGCGGCTTCTTTTTCAGATATTTCTGCTTCATTAATTACATCGTTAATGTAAGTGGTGTTCATGTCTAATCTTTTAGATAGCAAATTATTCGATTTAGACGCTTCAGATCCAGATTCACTGGACGGTCTATAAATGACGCTTCCATCACTAGAATTTGATTGCTGTCCAGTCGTACTGTGAGTAGAATTAGAATGAGAACTTTCCGACATTTGTGAAGTCGGATTTTGATTTCCAGTAGCTACAACAGGCATTGGAGAAACAGCCAAAGTTTGTTTTTGAGAGATTTCTTTGCTTAAATTTGACTGTTCTCTAGTAAACGGATGAGCACTAACATTATTTGTAGAATTTAAACTAGAATTGCTCTGTATTGGACTTAATTGACTATTTGTACTCTTATTTATAATATGTCTATCATCTTTTGAAATTTTGGTGGTTCCTTTAACAGCGGCAGTTGGTTTAGGAATTCCCGTGTGATTTGGCTGTTGCGATCCTGGTGATAGCTGTGACTGAGATTGTGACTGATTAAGTAAATTTTTAGTCTGAACATTGAAATGATCATTTGCTTTATCTGGGTTGTCTGTTCGCGGTTCGCTTAGTTTCATCTGGCTTCCTGATAATTTTACCATTTTTGACTCAACTTTGGATTTACTACTTCTCGGATGGTCATCTATCATATTTAATTTAGTATTGCTAACTGACTTTGGGGCAGCCAGTTTTGATTCTTTATCTCTAGCTGGAAGCTTTGGACTATTTCTTGTTTTCTCATTATTATTTGCCTTGATACTACCTCTGCCTAAATTAGACGATGAATCTTTAAAAGGTTTTGAGTTAACTAATTTAGGTTTTACATTTTTTCCTGTTTTATCCTTAGTTAAGGTATCATTTTGTTGCCTTATACTTTTAGGACCTATTAAATTAGATGATTTGATATGTGCATTCGTTGCATTTGAAGATTCATTAAGGCTTAGACTAGAATCAGATCTTTCACTTTTAGCTGATGAAAATCCACTGGAGGAACTTGTGCGCTTAGACACCGCAGTACTTTTACTATTCTGCTTTTCGCTACTTATCTTGTCTTTATTAAACAGTTTTAATTTATCTAACATAGAATGTTTAGTTGGAGTTCCATTATGATTTGTTGATGATTGTGAGTGTTGTTGAGGAGTAGATATTAACGCTGAAGGAATTTTACTACCAGGTGCTAATAATGATGAATTCGGTCGGGATCTGTAGAGAGAAACAAAAAGCAATCGATATAACTACTCTATCTATACTATATTTCTAATTTCTATGAAACTATTTCTCTACAACATGCATTTTAAGAGATAAACATTAACGGACTGTTTTAATTCATTTTCTGGCAAATAAATGAAAAAACAATATTATAATTACCGAGTTATAATAACAAAACAAACTAAAATATTATTTATGGTTTATGATTCAACTAAAAACTATATTAAAAGTAACTAAATTATGAAATTATAGATAAATCATAATGTTTAATACTCTACGTTGTACAAAAGGTAATTACGAGTACATACCCTGATGATGACGCCGGCGCTCGTGGTATAAAGCTGACCGCACCTTGGCCCAAAGGGCTTGTTGAACGACTAGAGCTCGCGGACAGACCAGTCTTGCCACCTACAGTAAAAAAATATGTTATAATAAATTAATAATTAATAATAATAAAATTTTAATTATAATAGTGCCATATTTGTTTTCCATTCGCATATTATCCCACTTATACTAAATATATAACGAATACGAACCAATCAAATACAATTTATTAAAACACAACACGGGTGGCCGGATCTGCGCTTGCGAAAGACTGATCGGCATATCAAAAACATATAGGACCTATACTCATTCCAATCTGCCATCCCAGTTTATTGTGAGCTCTGGTACCCCTCACAGTGCTTTAGAATTGGTTGATTTTATACAAAGATTACCGATTGCTATAGCTCTAACATGTCCGGCTAACTATATCGCTGTACACATCAAATACTCACGTAATAATAATGTACTTACGTCAAACATGCAAGCACGTGTACAAATGTACCCCAAATAAGGGCGCAATAATAAAACAACGGTAACCACAGCAATGGACAGTATTGATTTTAAGTTTGTATTTTAGTACTTGTTAAATATTTTGCTAAACATTCCAAATTACCGTTGAAACGTAAAGCTATCGATAAATTAATTAGAAAGGTTAGTATCGTCCACATGGACTGATCGATTAGATATTTTGGGTCCATTATATCATAAGAAGTTAACCTATTTTAGCTATAGAATATTTTTTATTCAAACTCAATTCAGAAATTTACAATGCGAAAGAAAGTGTAGCAAATCTCTATACCTATAAAAGGCTTATTAGTTAGGAATAAGGGCGTACGTGTTAATACCAGTACTATAACAGTGAGTCCAATTAAAATATCAAAATGTTTCATTGAACAATAATAATTCGAAACTTAGTTAAGGCATAAATTAAATCAGGGGTAGCAGGAACATAATAAATTACGACGAAATTACGCACAATGTTTGCGTACTAATTTCCAATAATTGTATACTAATTGCTAATTGTAAATCAATTGCAGCTTTGTACCATATTCATAACAATGATGAATGAAAGGATGCAGAATATAATTTTCATTAGGTTATCATTTTGGTACAGTTTTGGCGAAATATCCGCGTTTCAATGGCATTGTTTTACGAGAATGTACTTGCGAAAATGTATTTACCCAGTTAAAAAGGTTTGTTATGAAAGTGCATCTTCAATATGTTACAATTAGTAATATCACGGACTACTATGGTAATAGTATTAAATTAAAATAACAAATGTTTTAAATTTCACTTACATCAATATTGCTAGCATCATCTGAATAATTTTGAATCTATTACATATCTCCAAGCGACTACATCAGATTTATTCGATCCATCTCAACACAACCCATTCTTTGTCCCACTGTTGGGCACGGGTCCCCTCTAGTTATGGACTCCTACAAGTATATTCCAAAATTGGCGTGGTGGTAAGTAACTCGACTGCTGAGCTGAACGAATCATAGAGGTCTCAGGTTAAAATCCCGACCGAAGCAAATATTTAATTCGCAAATATAACTTTTCATTCGACTCATAGATGTATTGTGTTATTTCTGTAAGAGTCCGCCCGCAACATACTCGTACACAGATAATCACAATGGGTGTGAACGTAATAATTCAGCGTTCAGTGCAAGACATAATTAGATTTGACCATTGAAAAATTATATTAAGTATAATAGCACCTAAAAGGTGCCGTTTTAAAGCTGTCATGAAACTGTCTGACGTCAGCGGCATGAACGTAGCAATTTAAATCAAGAGCAAACAGCATCCGTTCGCTCGCGATGATCCATCACTTAAGCGATCATCCATTTGTCTTTACTTTTAAACGAACTACTATCGTAGGTTAGGTACGTATACCAAATGTATGCTAGCTGAGTGTAATGTTGCAATATATTCAAGAATTATAATAGGTTCTTGGATGTCTTGGCTGTTGTGACTGTACATGTTCCACTAGGGCTGTGAGTTGAAATTGAAACAGAATTGACTGACCTGATCCTTTCTTTAAGATCAGTAACGACTAAAACCAAGATAATATGAGCTATTTTTAAAAAATACATGTATTTGATTGGGTGCATAATTATTATGTGTATATTGTAGGTAAGTAATAAGTATACGCTTTGGCCTACCGCCCGTGCGCCCGTAGCAAATTTCCTGTCTCGGGTGTAGTGGAAGAAATTTCTTTTATAAGCTCGTAAAAATTCTCGATTAAGCTGATACACTCTATACATAATGGTTAAGGACGTTAAGCGGGATCCTTCTACTTTTTGGCATTACATTAATTCCAAGCGCAAAAAATGTAAAAGGCATATTGTAAGTAATGGCAAACCAGTTACTGATGCTGAAGGTGCACACTTATTGGCTCAGTATTTTAAGTCTGTGTACACAAGTCGTGCGCCAAACCTCAATAGTAAAAACGCAATGCCCTTTGCAAATGCATCTAGTAGGAATATTCATATAGACTGCATTCATCTGGAAGAGGTTGAACTAGCCCTTAGATCCCTCAAACCGAAAAAGTCAGCCGGACCGGATGGTATTCCACCTTACGTAGTCAAAGATTGCCGGGCTGTATTCGCGAAACCGCTGCAACACATATACAATATGTGCATCGACTCGTGCAGGTATCCTGAAGTGTGGAAAACGTCACGTGTTGTCCCAGTCCCCAAGAATAATTTCGGGTTAGAGGCAAGTAATTTTAGACCGATAGCAGTACTATCTGTATTTAGCAAATTATTCGAATTTATCTTACACAAATTGATTAGTGTTCAAGTGGAGTGTCAACTCTCCTCTGCACAGCATGGATTTCGAGTCGGACACTCTACCACCAGCAATTTGTTATCTTTTTATACGTATGCCATTGAAGCAGTGGACCGTGGCTATCAAGTAGACACTGTCTACCTTGATTTCCAAAAAGCTTTTGACACGGTAGACAATGACGTTCTTCTCCGCAAATTTGCAGCTGCTGGATTTTCTCCTACACTACTTCGATTCTTCTCCTGCTACCTCCGAAACCGGAGGCAGTATGTGCAGTATAATGGATACGTCTCAGACCCCTACTATACTTTTTCTGGTATTACCCAGGGTTCAAATCTTGGACCCTTGGAATTTTTGATTTTTGTAAATGATTTGCCTAATACAGTTAGATATGCTCGTTGTCTGTTATTTGCAGATGACTTGAAATTGTTCTTGAGGATTGAGAAGCCATCGGATTGTGACCTCTTGCAAATAGATATCAATAATGTCATGGAATGGAGCGAGAAGAACCGGCTTATGTTCAACAAAACAAAGTGCTCTGTAGTATCGTTTACGACAGCTATTAATCCATCTCAGTACAAATACAGGTTAGGTAGAGATGTCATTAATAGGCAATCTTCTGTGAATGATTTAGGAGTCCTGATGACTTCTAACTTAAGTTTTGCCAACCATATTTGTACAATGTCTACACGGGCCTACAGATCATTAGGATTTGTGTTACGGCAGGCAAAAGACCTTGAGAGTGTTGCGGCGATCAAAATTTTATATAACAGCTTCGTAAGAAGCACGTTAGAAAATAATGCAGTTATCTGGAGTCCACATGAAGAAAAATATATACTCATGGTGGAGAAACTCCAAAAAAAGTTTTTAAGATGGCTATATTTTAAGAAGTATGGCTACTTCGTAGGGTTTCCTACTATCTATCCCAGCTTATTCCTATTAGGAATGCTAGGATACGAATCCCTCGAAGTCAGGCGGAAAGTCACCCTGATGGAGTATTTCTTCCGTCTGATTAGAGGCGAGATTACGAACCCATCAGTGTTAGAATTAATATCATTTTTCGTTCCTAGCCGATGCAATGTCAGGCCAAGCAAGCAAAAATTGTTTTCGCTATCTGGATACAGGCTAGTGATGACCCGAGCGTCTCCGTTGGTTCGTGCCTTGACCCTGCTTAATGGCCTCCTGGCATGGGATCTGAGTCTGGATTTGTTTTGTTGTTCGTCTGCTGTATTTCGCAGAACGGCCAGTAAATACGTACAAATTATGAATATCATATAAATGCATTAGGAATATCTCCCTGTAATATTTATATATACTTGTAAATAAACTGAATAAACTGAATAAATCATTAATTTATATATACTTATAAATATAAAAATAGGCATGGGATCTGAGTCTGGATTTGTTTTGTTGTTCGTCTGCTGTATTTCGCAGAACGGCCAGTAAATACGTACAAATTATGAATATCATATAAATGCATTAGGAATATCTCCCTGTAATATTTATATATACTTGTAAATAAACTGAATAAACTGAATAAATCATTAATTTATATATACTTATAAATATAAAAATGTCGTTTAAAATATATTATTGTCTCAGATTACCTGAGATTGTTGTATTATTAAAATATTCTGTATCGACGTGTAAGAGCTTTGCTGTTCAGTCTCACTAAGAACAAACAGAAATACAGTTAAGTATGTTTCAAGAGTCCCGGATGACTGCTGGCTGATTCATCAGTGCTTAATCGAAATCGCTAAAGAATGTCGATGAATGACCTACATTAAGAATATAGCAACAGGCTTCTTAATCTGAGGCAACAGGAATCTCTAACTTGTAACCACAAGTAAAAACTAGTATGTAGTTTTTAGGAAGTAGGTCCTATTTTATTTTTAAAGCGTACCAATATTGCGTAGGTATATCCTAGATTTTATTAAAGACGGATCTCTAGGAGTTAGGCCCATAATCCACCTCTGTCCAGTTAAGGCTTGGTTAGGTTTATTTTGTAGCGATTATTGAATCCACGTATCAGATGTTTGAATAAGTAAGCATTTATAAGTCTTGGTAGACTGTGCTAATAATATGCAAACACTTTGAAATTTCTATAAACATACAGGCATTGCACTCAGGATGTTTACGGACTCGTTCAGTCCCATGCAGTGTAAGAAAAAAACAATATCAGTTCTATCATCCTTATGGATATATCTAAAAAAGAAACCGAGGGCTTATCTCAGTGGTATAAATAGTCTTGATAGCTTTGAAAACTGTGATAAAATATAAGTATTCTTAATTTATTTTGAATTCAAATGTTGATTGATTAGAATTAGCATATTTTTAAGCTTAATAGGAACCGTAAATCGTAAGTGTGGTCTCTTTATGAAATTAATGATACATTCAAAATTTAACTAACATTGTAACATTGTAATGTTAGCTGATATATAATATAATGTATAATTCAACTATTAAAAAGCGCCCATAATTTATCTACCTATAAACGAGTATAATATTTTTAAAATCATAAAACTTTAAATCTACAAACTATTTCAAAATAATAATAAACTAAAACGAACTTACTTGCTTGAAACTTAAGATTACTTCTCACTAATTGTACTCGTACTAAAGCTTATCGACAATTTAAATTGAATACAAGTTTTATCTCAAGAACACGACGACACCACTTTATCATCAGAACCAATATTATTTAAGCGAGCGTTCGCGCCTTGCAGTGCACGCCGACTGGCAGTGCACATGTCCACATTCCCGAGCTAGTGTGGTCTCAAGATAATCCATGAGAATCATAACAATCAACTGCAAGTGCCGTCTTTATTGAGAGCAACATTGATAAAACAAAAGTGTGAGTGATAACTTCTAGCTATTATTTAATTAAACGTTTGATTTCATGTATTAATTCGTTGCCGGGTTAGGTACCTTATACAGGAAGTAATTTTGTTAAGTACTTGGCCACAATATAGGAAGGGAATCTCTATATATATATAATATGTATATATGTATATTGTGACTTGGCTTTCTTGATTATACACACTTGGATTTAACGATTTTGAGCCAGAAAGATGTTATGTCAATGTGTCTTTATTTCAACCAAGCATTAATCTACTTTGCTACGGTCCGCGAACAAACATGTATGATGTATGACGGTTAATCGCAAGTCACTTTGCGATTAACCGTCGTCGTAGAGTCTACTTACCCTGAGGATGCCTTGTTTTGGGGAGAAACACGTGTTGGTTTGTGTGTTGGTGTGTGTATTCATTGATTGCGTGTGGGAGGGAGGGAGGTGCTGCGTGCATGAAGGTATACATACACCATCATACATTTTTGTTCGCGGACTATAGCAAAGTAGATTAATGCTTGGTTGTATTATTGGAGTTCCGCAAAGTAACGCCTGATACAATTAATTGTCTTTATTTCATTGTGATCAGATTATCATTTATACGTTGATACAAGAGCCAAAGAGTTGTTGCCACTGAGCGTTTAGATAACGTTATTATACGATTAAGTTCCATTAATAACTTTTAGAGATAGATGATGCCATAATATTGACAACCGTGAACATGCAAGCAAGCATGCAGCATGCGACAGGGATGGTTTGTATGTATTAGGATTAGGGTCCACGATTAATTTACAAAGTATGAAATAAAATTTAAATTATTTTGTTATTTTTAATTATATTAATTTTAATTGGGTAACCTTCGAAGTATAATAATCTGATGATGGAGCCCTATAAAGTGGACTCTAAGATAGCTAATTTAACCATCTTCCAAGGATCGTAGCGTGATGAAAATTGGCAGCTGTATGTACTTCTGAGACAAATACAATAATTGGTACTGTCGAGCTGATCTGATGATGGAGCCGGAAGATATTAACTACTATGAAGTGGAATCTAAGATAGCTAATTTAACCATCTTCCAAGGATCGTAGCGTAATGAAAATTGGCAGCTGTATGTGGTTCTGATAACAATACAATAATATGGTACTGTCAAACTGATCTGATGATGGAGCCGGAAGATATTAACTGGAACTTCATGATGGAATATCGTATCATAGTCGTGTTTGCACTTGTGGTAAGGTCTTGGAATGAACTTTGACCACGATTATGTTAGGTTAGACTTCTTTTTTAGTTGGATTTTTTATAAAAGCGTGTTTTTTTAGTTTTTTTAAATTATTAATTTATTTGAGTTATGTGTGATTAAAGAAATGAAATGTCTGCTGTGACAGCGAAGACAAATATCGTGAGGTAACCTGAGAGGTTTCCATAATGTTCTCGAAGTCATGTGCAGTCTACCAATTCGCTCTTGACGAGAGGAGATAAGCCCAGCAGTGGGACAAAGAACGAGTTGTGGTGGAATGCTTACCGTGGCCAGGGGTGGCAGGCAAGGGCCGCTTATCCGGGGGGGCGCGGCGCACCGCCGCCGCCGACGCCGGCAGAGGAATGGACGTCTGCAGGACCGACACCTGTCTGTGGACAAAGGACACAAATCGTCATTTTACTTGTTTATTTACGGCCGAAAATAATAACCTATCTTTGGATTGGTTTTGCGAAATTATTTTAAGAAAATAAGACAACAATATTTATAATTTATTTCGGCTACAAAATTCTTGACAGCAGTAGACAGCAGTAGATGACAAACTAATATTCTAATTTACTCTCTCTACCAACTGGACCTATTTCTAGTTCCTATTCGAGTCATGTACAAAATCAGTCAAAGTTGTCATGGGCGGCAGCGGATGGGAGCAAGACTTTTGCTATCTTTATATACATAAAAAAACATGACAGAACAACCTAGTACAGTCTTTAGTTATTAATTACAAACTGGTTCATATTCCTTAATACACTTTTTGATTTTATTTAAAAATAATTACATATTGACAGAATTATTCATTTCTGTAAAAATCCTTTATTCACGTCACTGGGATATCACGGAATCAATAATCTACTATTATAAAGTTTTTACAATTATTTGTGTAGGTAACAATACCCTGTTGCTGGGTAATCTAAAAAGTAACTGAAGCCTGGAAAGATAGAAACTTTAATAGATAGGTAATAATTTTGCAAGTAGCAGTAGGCATACGCAATAAGATAGGGTTACGCTTATTGCAGCATAAAAAGATATTATTGTCGGTCTTGCTTTAAAAGCTAAAGCCTAATAGCGAAACACTATATTCCTTAACTAACCTAAGGAAAAATTTGTTTTTTTTTTTCACTTTTCTTAGTGAATTCGTGTTCCAGAGGACACGGTTGTAATCATAATTTATGATATGTACAGACATCCGAAACTGGATTGGTCTTAATCTCTCTATTTTCTTATGCTATACTAGTTGACATAAAATTGTAATCAATAGATACGTCGTTCGATGAGCCTGAAACCGAAAATGGATTGGTCATCATTAAGTTATTAACTTATTAGTCATTGTTTTCAATTACTTAAGGATCCATCCACTCCATGGCACAATTTGTGAGGAGTTTATTCTACTAGTAATATTTCTAGTGCTAAGTAGAGACGAGAGTACTTTATTACTATTTACCCAGTACTAAATTATTAAAGATTTATGTATTAGACTAGTGGACGCCCGCAGCTTCGCTCGCGTGGAATTAAACTATCACTAACTTCAAAAACGGCAAAGTTTCATACTAACTTTGCACCCCCGTTTTACCCCCTTAGGGGGTGAATTTTCAAAAATCCTTTCTTAGTGCTCCCCTACGTTATAAAAGGAACCCCTGTGCAAAATTTCAAGTTTCTAGCCCTTATAGTTTAGGCCATGCGTTGATATGTCAGTCAGTCAGTCAGTCAGTCAGTCAGTCAGTCAGTCAGTCAGTCAGTCAGTCAGTCACCTTCTCCTTTTATATATATAGATTTCGCTCATAACAATTAAAATTCCATGTTTTAGTAACTGCGCCGGAAACTTCCACTTCAATTGAATTGCTCTTCAATACGGCGACGTAACGAGCTGTTTTTCGTGCATCGTCAAAGATAAAATCAAATGTTTTAGTTCATTACTAACGTTTAGACCAAGATAGAAGTTAATTACGAAAAATACTGAAATTTCATAAGTATTAAAATTTCAATCACAAATATTATCTAATCATCAATAATTAAAGAGGTACGAAAAAATAGGTAGGTTGGTAAGTCAATATGTTTAGTGTTCAGAAATTTACTCTATGCTTTTATTAATTGGGCCTTAAAAAAAGTTCAAATACCAGAAAACACCAATGTAAAAGGCAAACATTGGATACGTGAAATCTTTAACTAGATATTTATCATAATATTACATTCCTCTTTGCTGAAGACATTGATTAACAGATTTCTTTATGATGCACGTTCATTTTCTATACACTTCGACTTTTTTATTCATAATTCTATAAAAATCTCCCTTACAAGTAGGTATATCAGCAACATAATTTCGCCGTCTCCTTGCAAAGTAGGTACCTAACATAGCATCGGTCGTGACCACGATTTCCTAATAAACCACCGGGTAGGAAGCTGCATAGTCTGAGTTATGACTTACAACCCGCAATATATCGTACTTACTACCTGGTTTGTTAAAGTAATAATATATGTAGCTGATTTATTTTACCATAAAACATTTTTTTTTTCAAGGTAAAATTAATTTGATTTCATACCACTATAAGTTTAAAAATGTCATAGTAAAATGAGTATTGGTGGTTGAAAGTATATACCTATACTAAAGTGTAAATTGAACTTAAACTTTTCTTAAAGATAGATTTTAAAGATAATTACATAAATCCTAACAATTATGATGAGATGACTCCTTTGTCGTAAGTGTATAACTGGCCATTGCCATGCATGTAACTCCTAGAGCTCAGCTCTAATAATGCGTTTGAGGAATCAATTTCAAAAGTGCATCCAATTTTGAATAGTGCTGCTACTCAACAGAAGATGGCGCTGTCAAGCACTCTTAAAATTCTTTTCTAACAACTTTTGCCTTTTGCTAGACGATTCAGGACGATTAATTGACAATTAATCTTAATAGAACGTTCAAAAGACAGCTACAAGACAAGTCGATAAGTCTTAATGTGAGAATAAGTGTGCGAGCTATGGGATTTTTTTTATTGCGGGTTATTGATTTAATAAATTATATCTACCGTTAAAAAATTTTTTTTTAAAAAAAGCTTTTTAAAACTTTTTTTTTATTTTCATGCATTGTTATCGGAACCAAATATGGTCAAAGTTCATTACAAGACTTTACCACAAGTGCAAACACGACTATGATACGATATTCCATCATGAAGTTCTAGTTAATATCTCCCGGCTCCATCATCAGATCAGTTCGATAGTACCATATTATTGCATTGTCATCGGAACCTAATATGTGTGCCAAATTTCAGCTCGATAGCTTCAGTGGAAGTGGGTGAAATATTGATTGCAAGATTCCAGGACATACATACATAGATACATACGAGTGAAGTTAAATAAAAGCTTTTAAAAATGGCTTCACATTTATGAAAAATCATGGGGACTAGTTATTTTGTACAAAGTACATGTAAAGAATAACTTAATAAAATTATCGTAACTATTTTTGTTTTACATGAAAAGTTAAAAGCTCAGCAGTGGCGGTATAAAAGGCGTATGAGATAAATTTGACCTAATTATGAAATTGCAAGGCATTTACGAAGGTTTTATTTTCGGGTTTGCGGGCCCAAGTGATCAAGCGATCGATGCTCTTCGGCGGACTATGATCTAAACAATAAACATCTGTCGTATGCGCACGTATGCGTGCGCAGCGTTGTCATTATGTCATTTCGGAATAGGGTTGGCACTATTCCCTTTTATTTCTTACTGATTTCGAATTAGTGTCCACGCAATTATCTATACTAATATTACAAAAAGGAAACGTTTGTTTGTAATATTTTCACACAAAAAACTACTAGACCGATTTGAAAAATCCTTTCATTCGAATAGTGAAAGGTGAAGCTGCATCTTCACTGAGTGACATAGGCTATATAATATTACTAGGTGTATACGAAACTATTATTATGTTTAATTCCACGTGAGCAAAGCTGCGGGCGTCCACTAGTTGGTTATATTATAGTATTAAATAAATAAATAAACGCTACACACCCACACCCCCGTGGTAGGCCTATGTTGGAGGTGGCAGACACACACAGAATTTGCAATACACTTGGACACAATTGCCCACAATTTAACATCATGGCCTGAGATTAAATATTTACTTGCGAAACAAATATCTGCCCCAGCCGAGCTTCGAAACCATACCCGCGGTTCGGCAGTCAGGGTCGTACACCACTACGCCAAGGAGTCGTCAAGGTCATAATTAGGTATTGTCACGGAACCAGTAGAACCTATAGTTAGTTTCCATAATATAACTTATTTATAAAGGTTTATTATTTAATTCTAAGTTTTCCCTCTACAATTGACAACCCTAATTGACAGACCGCTTTATGCTTTACGCTTTACGTAATAGATACACGACACGCGTATTGACTACAAGCGTACGACCATATCGATTTACTTGTGCGCTGGCGCAACCATGAATACTTAATCATAAACATTGTGATGACTGCTCGATAACCGGCAAGCCAAAAATTTTCAAGTCTTAAGGAATGAGTCGAAATATCAGTAGGTACAACATAAAAAAGTACGCTTAGTGCCTTTGTCTATAATTTATTTTTGTTTAATGTCAAGAATGGAAGCTCCAACCACCCAGATCCCAGACCGAATAGTGATACGGCGACGCATTTTAAGCCAAAGCGAACGGCGCCTTTTATCAAAGATACCGGAGCGTAAAAAAATCGTGGAACGTGGAAATCCCATAAAACCCGAAAAAAACAATAACATTACTCTAATGAGTTGCAGGCATCATATGAAAGTAAAACTTCAGCACTGCATGACATTACCATCAAACAACTAAAATTTCTCACTAATATAAAATGACATTCGCCTTCCGTTGTAGTAACGTGTGACGCAGCTGTCCGTTCTGTGCTGGGTTGGGAAATAGTCTCGTCAACCCCAGTCGTCATGTCATTAATGGCCGAAAATTCGGAATATGTACCCTGCTATTTCAATGGTAGAGCTCGACGTGATTTGACGTGAAGTGACTACATGTTCTGCGTGCAGTTTCTCTGGTCTACATACCTAACATGTTTATTACGATGGCAATAGAAGCTTTATAGCTAAAAATCACTTAAACGCACCAATACTAAACTTCCTTCCTTCCTTTGAACCATCGAACTTAGTTGTTCGATGGTTCAAAAATACGAATATATTAACCGAAATGATACACCCTCAGAATGAAAGCATTCCCATCGAATATCGTATCAACACTATATTGGATTTAAGGCCCCAATATTACCAATAAAGCGCTTTATTGGCCTTAAAAGCCTGTATGTTAGCAATATGAACACATCCACCCCGATATCTTGCGTAACCTGATTCCACACTGCTGTTCAGTACCTAATAAAGTTAGAGACATATAAATCGTGTCACCCATCCATGAGTTTTGGATGTTATGAAGGTATTTTAATTAATCGCGTCATTGAAATTACTCAAGGAATACTGTATCAGAACGTCTTTATATATCTGTATCATCCCAAAAGTTTCATTTTTCCACGGGCTGGTTGGATGGGTTAAGGCCACCTGGCTACGTGCTATCAAAGTCAAAGTCAAATCATTTATTTTACTTCACTATAAGGTGATTGGGCACGCTTAACGAAAGTCTAGGTAACTACTAAAAAAAGGAGATTGGATCAGATTGGTGCCACTAGCACAGATTTAAACCTGGACCCCATTATCGAGGGCGAGGCCAAATTTCAGCCACGGGGCAATCACTCACTGCTTGTCTATAATATTCTTAACCTACCTGTGATGTCTGGCATCATTATTGTAAAATGAAATTGCCATTTATTATTATTGCATTAGCTTATAGCATGGCCTTTAAAAAAATCCAAGCCCTTAAAAAATATGCATGCCTAATACCACTTTTCCCGCACACATTAAAACAAAAGCCGTACCTTCATGCTACTGACAAGTTACTGCCTTACTTTAGTCTGCTGTTGAAGTAGTATATAGTATATAGTAGTCGGATTATGGAAAGTCTTAATCACTTTAAAGCACTCTCCTTAGATGTTTAACACGACAGCGACGAATAATGCTCCTTAAAAGGCGAAACAAGAAAGCCATACAAGGCTCTAGCTTCATTGTTTATCTGCGTAGCTCTAGCGAGATGTTGCTTGAGATCAAAGATTATTGGTACATTTTACGATATTGACGATACGCGCTCGACTACTCAGCTCGTAAAGAAGCGAACATCGATTTACTCGTATAGTGAACTCGTTGGTATTTTTAGACGAACTTAAGTAAACTAGACGCTCTTAATTTTGCTGTAACAAGCTTAGTGTGCTTATGTGCGTGTTAGCTACAAATTACGACATCACTCACTTGAAGGTCTAAAGTAACACGCAAAAACCATTCAGAAATAAAAATATAATATAGTTATTTGCGTATTCCACTAGTACTTACCGCAAATCCCTCCACCAATCCAAACTGGATAATTGTGGTGAATTGAAATCTGTTATTATCAGGAGACACCCTTCACGAATTTGGCAGGATTTCAGAAAGTTAATTGTAAATACGTACCTTCTGACTTCAGGCGAGGTAGGAAGACTTCTACATTTCCTGCTTTTGCTGTGATGCCGGGTGTTCCCGTGGCCCGAGTTAGCGTTGCCCATTGTTAAATGGCTGTTTAATTATCTACGTATTACACTTCGTATACATTTTGCGCACACCACATCACACATTCACTATGAATTCAAGTTTACGACACTAATGCTACTTATGCAGCGCACTTCACGAGATGAATCCTAGATTCCAAATAATTGTGAAAAGTCATTATATAGCGTTCTACCCACATTTTCCATTTTTCTACCAACGCGTTTCAAGGCAACATGTACATAGGTTTTATACCTATATAGTATTATAATAAGACGGTATAGCTAAATTTTAAGAAGGAAGAAGTAAGCTACGAGTATGTAAGGGTGACAAACACTTCGAGTATTTATTTGTCAAGAAAGCATTGTAACGACAGGCCTTTGCGACAATCGCGTCTGTAAACTTGATCTTTCTCTGTACAGTTTTTCTATTATACAAATGTGAATGTGACCTAGCAGGTACGTAAGTACGTACCCGCGTACGTACTTCCGTAGGTAATAGGTATATTTGTATCTGAAGTACTAGTCAAACTATTAGACAAATTCCTAGTTGGAGTCCGAATATTCCATCTATTCACAGTCACCGGCCCGATAGTATCGATATCCGATAAGCACATTGTAGTGGGTACAGAACAGTCGAGCTCCACAAATGCCATTCCCCATCACTTCAAGCTTCAAGCAGGGCTGGCATTTTAAAGGTCAGATCGTTTTAGATGGTAAACCAAGTATGGTTACTATCTATCAGACCAATTATCTACAAAGTTGCTTTAAAGCTTGTTAAATAAAAGAACGATCATCAGACGACACAATTATTATTAAATGTGCGACACGCGACAATCCGAAAAAATGTCAAACAATTGTTACAAGACTTACTAATAAAATTATATTTTGAAACTATTCGCTATCAAAATACCTGAGTATTTAGTATGAACTGTAAGCTTGCACCTACTTAATAATTCGTAACATGAAATAAAAAGTATTCACGCAGGAAATTATCATGTAGGTTACATAGTAAAGGATACAAATTATCATGCTCGTGTTTGTCGATGGTAGCCTGCTGCATGCATGAAAGTAATAGTTCCGCCTTGGATAGCCTTTAAATCCACGTTTGCATTATTTTTGTTGAAACATAATTAATTAAAACCAGTATCACCAGAATTTTGAAATCTTAACTACGAGAGCTGCTTTTTAATTTAAGAATAAGTAACCAAAAGGGTAACTTACTGATTATTATCACTCTAAAGCTAAGAATGATAAAAGTTGAGTCGCTGCAAAAGTGCTTCGATAAAATTATAAGAACGTTAAAGAGCTCTCAGGAAATCCAGGCCGAGAGTACCTTTTTTAATCGGCCATGCACAACGAGGTGAACGATCGTGATCCAAATAATCCATATGGTTATGTAAGTGTAGCTACCTATGAAAGGACCGAAATGGTTCAACTAATGCCCAGATTAGGGAAAGACTTGAGTCAACAAATCCGTGCCGCTTAACTAGTTCAGTCTTGTGTACAAAGGATTTGCGAGTATACTGGAATGGTGAACTGATTCAGAGAAACAAAAATAAAATTTTTGTCTTCCTAGATAGTTTTCAAGTTTTACTATCCAAATTATAAATGGTCGATATAATAAGCTATCGACGTAACGTGTTCGATCTCATGAGCTTAAAAATCTATCTTCATCTCTTAAAAAAGATATCTTAAAAATACGATATTAAAAACTATACAACTCACCATTAATTTCTAATGTCGTTTATAACCTATAATATACGGTAAAAAAAAATCAAAAGGATGCTTGCTACACATCTTAGAAAACGCATATTAGGATGTTGCCAAAATCAAAACAAAGATTATTAAAACGTGACGTTAAACAATTAAATTGATTTTAGAACTGTTTAAATACCCTAAGCGATTGGGCATTTATCTCTCTCTCTCTCGTATCTGTTCCCACTTTCCCAGAATCAAGGACAATGGAATAAGCTTAATAATTACTACGAACGTCGCAAGCTTTAAGTTCATTACACTCGCTATTACATATATACTAAAATATATGTGTAGAAATTTATTAAACTAATTATACTAATCATGTGCTTTTTACGACTGGAACGGCTAATGGTATGGAGACAATACTCAGGCACTAATTTCCATAATTTAAATCAAACAAAGAACATTATTCTTTGTTGTACGGAATACATCTACGCCCCGGTAATATTACTAATCATTGAAAACTTACAAAAATATTCAATATTTCAATGTCAGCTCACAATTCTTGCATGTTTTTTTTTATGTTTGTGTTTTTATATGAAAATTCTGATTTTTTCAAAGGATTTTATGTATGTAAGAGTAGATATATAATACATAACTTTTTTTTTTGAGTAGATGGAAGGAAACGTGGCAAGGATTTATAGTTTACATTCTACGCGAGAATAACAACAGGTACGTAGAAGAAAATGAAAAAATACCTTTGTTCGGACAAAGCAGACTCGTAAATCGTAATCAAGAATTACACGGACAAGAAATCCTAGAACTAGAAATTGCGCTAAATGACGGCATAAACGGCTCTCCATAATTCATGAGGGCCTCACCTAAGGCCTGACATGCCACCTATGTGAATATAAATAGAATCCTAAAACCCACTTCACATAATGACAATGGGTGAATCGCTTGAAGGATCTCGTGAGATGTCAAGTGTCACTCGTGGGGTAAATCTAGATTTGTGTGATCCATTGCAGAATGGTGCGGTTAAATATAGGCTCTGTGGTTTCACTGATTTCGCGAATTGGGTGACATCATTGTTCCGTTAGCAGATTCTTTAGATACGAACACGTAACTAATGGCATATTTCGTAGGATTTCAAAATATGTATCCGACAACATGCCTTGCGGACCTGCGGTTGCTGGCGAATGTGAGAGTCGGTGTAGGTATTTGCAAAGGCCAGAAATTGTATAATAGACTTAGGTCCATTGATTACAAAGGGAATGGTCAAAAAAACTGATTTAAATAAAATTAATTACTTTACTATTAAGTAAGTAAAGTAATTTATATTTATTTATGCTCACAAAAGCTAGGCAGATCGTTTTGTTTTTCATAGACTGGAGCAGTCTTTTCTTGTCCTATTTAAATGAGGTTAATTGTAAAGCAACGGCATTGTTTTAAGGACGCCTTCATAAAGATGAACCTAAGCGATTAATATTATCTCTTAAATCACAAATCTATACATAAATCCTAGGCGGTATCCCCGCAAATGGATTAATAATGACTAGTGGTCAGCGCTTGGTCAAAATTCGAACATATGTATTTCAATTTTTTTTCTTTTTTTAAGTTTGAACATTATTAAAGTTTGATTGCCAGCATATAAATATAACTATAAAGACGCTATCAAAACCAATGTTCATTGAAATTCGTGTGAAAAATAATATGCCATCGTACCCAGTCCAGGTATTAAAATTGTTGTGTGTCAAACCAATGGTAGTATATTATGTAATTTTTCTTTTAATAATTTAATGTATGATATGAAAATGTTAGCTTTCTACACTCCTCAATATAACAACCAAACAACTTCCACGTAATTTTAGTAAAAAGGGGTACAACGTTTCTTCTTCATGTATTAATATTATGATAGATATAGACTCGTGGAGTAAGCTTCTAAAAGTGTCAGACGCCTACGGCTAGAGAATTGCTTTTCGTAGAACCCAACCGACAGGCTACACAGTGCGAGTATCTATACATAGATGCACGTTTTATGTTAATTTATGGATGAAGCTGTCGATATAGGATTAGATATTGCTTCGGCTATCTGAGCTACCGTGTTGAGCAATCATCTAGGAATAAGCTAGAAATTAGCTTTCTCGCTTATGAAAGATGTCTACAGAAAAAAGACTGTACATAATTGATGTGTCTGCAATTCGAGCGTTTTTGATTTCAGACTCGATTGATTTGAAATATTGATTCTTACTGGCTACCTCATCATAATAATGATAATAATAAAATAAATAAAATAAAAATAAAAAGCCTTTTATTTCACGCCAATTCGAATTAAAAAAATACAAAACATTTTGAGGTATTACAATAATAATAATATTTTTTAAATAATGATAATAATAATGATGCAAAAGTGAGTTGAATGCACTTTTATTGGTAATATTCTTTGTTGAATAATTACAAACTAAGAATACAGAAATAATTGACCAATTAAAAAGTAGTCGTTGAGTTTTATATAAACATTTATGATGCTGCAGACATTTTCAGCAGTTTCTGATCCCTAAATAGAAACTGGCTGCAAAGTCAAAGTCAAAGTCAAAGTCAAATAATTTATTTCGCTATGAGGTGATTAGACACGCTTAACGAAAGTCTAGGTACCTAACTAAAAACTACTTAAACTACTAACTGATCTATATAAGGCAAAGGATTAGCTATTGATTATTGAATGAATAGCTAATCCTACACAGGTGTCTAACTTGCCTTAAGATAAATTTACAATAATTACCTACCACTAAGCTAAGCTCTAAGTCACGATAGACTATATATATGGTCATCGGCTTTAGGAAGAATTTACAATATTCTTATCCTATGCCCTAGTGTAGGCCGAGAGAGAAAAAAGCCGGAGGAAAAAACTCTCGGTACTCTTTTAAAATTCAAATTAATTTTTAGAGAAAAATTTACATAATGACCATGACATGATTAAGTCAGACACGAGACAGCCAATCGTGTATGCCAAGAATCACCCCATATGCCACCTGCTTACAATTTTTAGTATAATTAATACAGAAGCATAGTGATAGCCTGTCAGAGTTTAATTCAGTCCCATGCCTTTATATCATCCAAATACTCCTGAATATTATAATAAGCTTTTCGACATAATGTTTGTTTGATGGTTTTTTTAAACCTTTGTAAAGGCAGAGACTGAACCGCAGCCGGGACTTTATTGAATATTAGAATAGACATTCCTATGAAGGAACGACTTTTCTTACTAAGCCGGCATTTAGGAAACGCTAATTTGTGGCCGTTCCTTAGTGTTACATTGCGTAAGGCATTTAGGTCACTACGACTTACAAACTGATGCCTATTTTTACGAATATACATAATATTCTCATAGATGTACTGCGATGCAAGGGTTAGGATGTTTATTTCCTTAAATTTTTCTCTAAGGGAGTCTCTACTTTTCATTTTGTATATATAACGGATAGCCCTCTTCTGCAAAATAAAAATAATATTAGCATCAGCTGCATTACCCCAGAGTAAAATGCCATAGGACATTACACTGTGAAAGTAACTAAAATATACCAATTTAGCGGTATCGACATCCGCCAAACAGCGTATCCTTTTAACCGCGTAAGCTGCAGAACTTAGTCTATCCGCCAGTCGACAGATATGGGGTCCCCACTGCAACTTCGCATCAATGGTGATTCCAAGGAAAACAGTCGAGCTAACTAAGTTCAGTTTTTCACCATTCAGTTCCGGCCTTCAGCTGCCTTTGCAATCTTTCGTTTATATTCATAATAAGATAATAACTCAGGTATAAGCCTTTGTTTGTAAATCAAAATTGTGCAATGCATTATCATGGTTCTCTTAGACTGAGAAGTACACACTAAAATTCAACAACATAAATGTTTGCTAACAGCGGATTAAAAACTTCTCACTTCTTAGAAAATACTTACTTTATTACAATACTAGTGGGACATAACAATAGTTTCGTTTATACTTAGTAATAATATATAGCTCTCAGTGAACATGTAGCTTTCTATTGGTGAAAGAATTTTTGAAATCGGTTCAGTCGTTTTTGTGTGAAAACATTACAAACAAATGTTTCCCCTGTATAATATTAGTATAGATAGATAGTCACACTGTTGGGCACGGGTCTCCTCTCAGAATGAAAGGGATTAGGCCTTAGTCCACCACGCTGGCCAAGTGCGGATTGGCAGACTTCACATGCATTGGAGAACATTATGATGAACTCTCAGGCATGTAGGTTTCCTCACGATGTGTCCTTCACCGTTATAGCAAGTGACATTTAATTTCTTAAATCGCACATAACTTAGAAAAGTCATTGGTGCGTGCCGCTGGGGTTTGAACCCAGACCGCTCAAGTGATAGGCGAGTTCGATAGCCACTGGGCTGTCACTGCTAGTATAGATAGTATTTGCCTTAAAGTAGATTAAATATCTACTTTACTCAAATAATGCCTAAAATCGTTAGTGTGATAATTTAAAAGGTAAATCACAACATTGTTCTACAGTATGTATTTATTGATTAATATCAGTAGGTACCTATTTGCCTTAACCATTCTGCTAACACCAGTACATATTTTATGTGCAAAAAAAAGGTGTAAAATTTACACTAATTAATTTACACTGTAAATTATACTTAATAATGCTGTGCCATTGTTTAAACATTTTTGGATCATTCACGATATTTCATTCGAAGTGTATAAGAGCAAATTAATTAAGCCGCTACACGCCGTGGCAAACTGTACGTTTGTTTGTCCAACAGGGAGGCGTGAGGGAAACAGAGCGAAAAATGACTCAAGTTATGAAAGGTTCGAGTTTATATTCTGTCTTAGTCAAGTGGTGCGGGTGCTC
Source organism: Carterocephalus palaemon (assembly GCA_944567765.1). Lineage (NCBI taxonomy): Eukaryota > Metazoa > Arthropoda > Insecta > Lepidoptera > Hesperiidae > Carterocephalus > Carterocephalus palaemon. Next base: position 9,347,656 of record OX155641.1, on the reverse strand, counting down.
CAATATGTTGAGGTTAATAGGATTTCAAATTAAAGAACGAAATGTGGCTCCTATTGAGTTTTTTTAAGATTAATAATATGTACATATTCACGTAGAATAATAACGTGGTACAACAACCTAAGCTTGTAGTTCATATCATACCAGAGGCCAACAAACTGAAACTAAATATATAAATGTGATTTTGCTAACACAAAAAGATACCTAATCGTAATCACGATTTTTAGTAAATTTTGCAAGATTAATATAGGTAAGATGTCACTTTCTTAGAAGGTAGTAAGGAGACTTTTCAATTAGTGAATTTACACATTACACACACATTTTTTTTTACACAGTGTATAAAAAGAAACATAAGACATACACAAAGAAATACATAAGAAATACCAACAGAGTAAAGTAAACTTTAAGCCTCAGGAACAAAAACGAAATCTTCTTATCTTTGAATATTCAAGACAAATTTTAAACGGGAATATAAAATGTCTTCAAGTATTTATTTGGAAAGAACTCATTAAAACTATAATGACTTATACATAACGATTGATTGAGTCACTTCCATATTTTGACATCTCAGGCATATAACACACTTTTCTTTTACAACTCAACGTATTAAAGATCGTCTACAGATAATCTAAGTAGCTAAAATACCTGATACTTGTGATTTCATAAATTTTTCAAACCATAAAAGATCATTTTAAAACAATAAAATTCACGTTGAAATCTTTTAAATTGGGCCAAACGTTGCAAAGCTAAATCCTCTTTCATTATCCCAGATCCGTTAGCAGTGTTAGGTAGTCCTTTGTGTGAAATTCCAATCGTAAAAAAATCGCACAGTCACCATAATGTGAGGAAATTGCGTTACAGGCAAACCACATAAACAGTCCCTATATGGGTTTAAAATTTTGCCTATAGGTATTATATTATCTTTTATATGGTTACGATGATTTTTAGAATTTTTTTGCAGATTTCTCGATCAGCGTATCAGCCTAGCGATACATCAGAGAGAAAATGTTACCAGCACTTTTGACACCATACCTACCACAGGTAGGTACCAAACGTTTCACATTTTTTTTAGTTTTAGATTTAGATTTAATTTTAATTCGTTTTTGAAAAATGTATAGTGGTCGACGTTTTTCAGCCTTCTTTGATTTGGTCCTGCCACGCTCCGCCACGCCGAGTCAAGCAACGTCGCGCGAGGTCGGTTTGTGGATGAGGTTAAACCGCCGTCCCGGTAGTTTTTAATCATAAACAATCATTATGCCTTGTCGAAGACCTCCGAGTAGCTTGAGATCATTTCACACTATGCCTTCCACCAATCCACATTGGAGCACCGTGGTGGTATACTCTAGGCTTCCCGCAGCTGTAGCTATAGGAGAGGCCCGTACCCAATAGTGACGTATATGGGTTGTAGCATAGCGACAATAACACATGGTTAATCTAAGGTTTTAATTTATTTTATTTAATCTAGTAAATTAGTCAAATGGACAGTGTAATGTCCAAATGGATTTGACACGTCGTGTTCTCAAATCCCAATACATTTTCATTAGAGAACCCCGTACCTGTTGGGAGCGCGAGCTCATGACACTAAGTCAGATTTATCTCCCTCCCCTCTGCTTGCAGCCATCAACCCAAGACAAAGAGGAATTTTTATACGTTTCTCAAATGGAATGTTTGAATTTTGCATGCTTTCATTTGGTAAATTCGAATCCCTTTTTATTAAAATCTCATGATAATTTCCGGTCACTATTAATTCGTTAAATATTATTCCATTTGGTAAGAGGCAAAAACTTGGCCATTATGAAGCTCTGTTTTCTAATACACATATTTAGAACGTAAATCATTTATTAATTAATTAATCCAAACTATTTTACGATTTAAATAACATATGCGTAATTATTAATTAGTTAAACGAAATAACACGCCTACTGTCTTAAATCTCACAGTTATTTTCTTTAAGTATAACAAAAACTTCAATAAGTGACGGTAGGTTACAGTAAAGTTGTATTGTTGGTATTTAAAAGTTGAAATTATGATGATGCCGTAATACTCGCATAAGTGCTCATTTAAAATTCCCAAAAAGGGGGTCCCGATTCTACTGCTATGGGTATTATCGATTATTTCGTGTGAACTATTGTTATGCCGGAGACGGGGGCGCAGAATCTCTAGGGTGGCGCCCCTCCCTCGGATTCCACAAACGAAACCGAACTAGCGAACATACTCCCGTGCCCTTCGTTTAACTTACTTTTTGTTGGTTCTAAAACGTTACAAAATGAATAGCGACATTATTTGTTGCTTCGGTTTGACCATAAAAAAGGTAACGCGGTTAATAAGATATCGTGGCCCTCGTAAAAATTGCGGTGGTTTGTTTAAGCTATCTTACATTGACATGTTTATTTTTAGAATCCTTATGGTTTCAAAAGAATAAACTTTTATGGTATTGCTTTTGTAAGTTTAAGGACTACACCCTTGATGGATGCATATTGCATATTGCAGCCCTTTAAACACATTTGGTCGCTGAAAACTTCGTACCAGTTGTTTCATTTTAATTTATTAAAGCATTTATTGAGTACATAATGGTCACTATTTTATTTATTAGTATTATTATTACAATTTTCAACAACGGGAAGACCGGGGAAGAATAATGAAACAAAGAAAGTGGTGGAAAATGCTAATCAGATTCCGTCATACATTACACAAAAGATATACATAAAATAAAAATATTGCTGAAATATTTATTTCGTGATAGATAACAAACACACAAAATATTTTTCCCTTTTAGGAACAACATAGGTACAAATTACAATTCTCAAAGCAAAATACGAAATGCAGCTGCACGAATATCCTTTGTTCCTATCCTGCACTACCTTATCTCACAAAATGGCTTTTCTGCTCCTACAGGTACTAATTTTAAACGTACATTTTTAACATTATTCCTCGGGGAAATGATTTGCATTGGAGCTAAAGTTACGTTCAGAATTTACAAAAACTAGTTACCTAGAACACCATGAAATTAGTTTCATGAACGAATACGTATACATATAATTAAGTTTTACCAATTCTGAAGCTAGAAGACTCAGGTGAAACTTTCTGTCGCCTTCGCGTTTTCCTTCAATTAAATTATGACAAAATCATTAATCTTTGCTACTCTACTCAAAACAAAATAAAGATTGAATCGACTTTGGAATTCGTCCCTAGAACTTTGAAATCGTAGTATCAACTTAATAGAAGTTTCATGTTTATCACAAAATAAAAAACAAATAAGAAAACCCTCGCAGGACCCTAGAACCAACAAATCTACACAGATTAATACCGTACGGTAAAGAAACCATGTTAAAAAAAGCCAACTCTCAGTGGATTGGACGTCGTCTGTGTCATCTCATTATTTTAATTGAATCAGTTATTGAAACTTAAGCCATATAAAAGTTCACCATATTTTCTGTTTTATAAGCCCTCACATTATGAAGCATAACTTAACTTAAACATAAGAAGACGGTTACACCGTGAGCCAGTTGAAACAATTTTACTCAAATACCAACATTTAAAAATAAAGTACATTATAACGTCGTCGCTTAGCATTAAAATAAGCAAAAACCTCACTTAGAAATTCGTTCCCTTGTTGCATTGCAGTGGACTGCAGTACGTACGCCCACGTATTCGCACCCACAAACTGGTTTCGCTCAATAAATGTATATATCCGAAGCTGTTTAACATAGGACAGATACCCAACGATTTCTTGAAATCACAAATTCCAATGAACGCATTCCATAAAGTTAGGAACAGCGATCCAGATTTAATCAACATAATTTAATCTAAGTATCCATAATTTTAGCAGGTTTTCAAAATTGTATTAATAAATACGGAGTTTTTAAGTTCGTATTATCGAAAAGCTTAGCTGGTAAGGTTAATCAATAATTTTTTAACGTGTCCAATAATTATAGCACATAAAACTTCTTTAGAATCGTGTGTGTTTATGGAGATAGACAACCGGATATATTCTATTTTTCTTAACTTACAAGTAACCAGATAGAAAGCGTTGACAAGTGGCGGAGATGAGAAGTGACGACTGACACTTGTATATCAATTAACTAAGCGGTAATCAGAATATGTGATGGAAGACATGTTCTGATTACTGATGCAAACTCTTTGGGATGATGTAATTTATTGATTAGGCAGCTTATCATAATATCCTTCTGTTTACTTCTTTTATCGAGACCCACGGCCGGTCAAACCAATATCTAATAAATTGAAATTATAATTTTACCTAGATAATCCATTTATTTTAATAAATAAAGTTAATTAAAATTTTCTGTTTAGTGTACAGATAGCGTGAAAGATTTTGGTAGATATGGAATCTTTCCCCTATGGCCATTACATTCGTAAGGAATAAACTCAAATTGATATTATTATTTATTTATCTCATTTTGTTATGTTTTACCACGGCTTCGTACCAATACGTCCTCGAGAGGTACCTAGGCACAGTGCCGATCACATAACGGGAAGTAAATTGAATCAACCACTTGTGGGTAACCAAGAATTTGCATGAATCGATTTACAACTATAGAATAGCATCTGGGATCTAATAATATTAATACTATCTGCACTTTGAATAAGAACTCAATAAAAAAATCTTTTTTTACTCTTTATTTATTTATTTACTATCTTTTTTTTTGAGTTATTGTATCTAAAATTTGCTGTGCCTACTTGCAAGCCTGAAATTAATTTAATAATAATTTGAGATCATAATATGAAAAAATGAAGAAAGATACATTCTTAATTTCAATCTCAAAAACTTTAAATCTTTTTATTTACATACTTATTCATATTTCTATTTTCAAAATGTCTGCTTCGAAAATACATACATATTGTTGTATTAACTAAGTCTTCAATTATCAATTGCCTTTACCACCACAAAACAGCATAAACTTACGACGCAAGTAGGTACCCACCTAAATATGACCTAATTAGTACCTACTATGTAATCAATTCAGAAAAAAGCTCAGAATATTACATAATTGATTTAAAAATAAAAATTATCCTTGGCTAAGTCTTTACCTACATGTGAGCTATTAGCAAAAAGAAAGTGTTACTTTAAATTTAAAGTCACGACTAGATACTAATCTCATACGAACATTTCGGTTGGCCAGTAGGTACTTGGTTGTTCAAACGAATTTATCGCCTAACACGTCAACCCTGTGAAATATTACTAACTAGCAATGATTAAATACGACTGACAGAACATTTATGTACCCAGAATAGATAAGAATCTTCTAAATCTCATTACATCTGCATAAAGGCAAATGACTTGAGCACGACCGTATTATTGCTGGAATGATAAATGGTGTATTTCTAAATGTTTTATTGAGTAATCTTATAAAGTACTTACCTACAGATTAACAAAATTACAATAACTCGCATGGAAAAAGTTTGCGTTCAAAATATATCTAGTATTTTCTTGTTTCTTCCCAATGTAAAATATATTTTAATTGATAATAACAGAATATAATTTATCACTCACCCAGGCCACAAAGAAATATAGTGTATTTTACAAGCTATCTATTTCTATGAAACCGCAGTTGCAAGATCAACATTGTCATAACCGCTAAGCTATTTTAAGCTAGTAGTAATCTGTGCCTGGAGTGCCAAGCCAACACACATCGATAGTTTGATGTTCAATTAAAAGCGATAAATAATCAATGTTGGCTTATCCGTGCGACAACGACCCGTGCACCACAGCGGCATGGAACAAGTTATCCAGGTCTACGCCCCCGCCTTCGTTGACGCTCCAAAATAAAAATGCGAAAATTGGAAACTTAAATCATAACTTAATCTTAACTACTTAAATCACACTGAAACTAACTAACACATGAAAATTGGAAAACTCTATACGAACTTAGAACTAGATAATTAAGTTATATAATTAATATATTTTTACACATTTTTTTTTTATATAAAAAAATATACATTTCGCATACGCGAACATCCACCAGCCACCCTGGAAATCACATATTTAGTACTAAAATATAACTATTTTAATAAGGAAATAAAACTGAATCTAATTCTTTCTAGGTCTACCTACTAATTAATTTGGACAGCTTTTTTGCCAGATCTGAAATCGGATCTGCAAGTATTATATTGCATTGCCCATAGACTTTAAATCAAAATTAAGGCCATTTCTTTCCGCTGCGTTCTGAGCACATTCCATCAAAGACCTTCAGATTTTTATTATACCTTGAAAAAATTCACTGCAAGTGAAATTTGAACCCGCGGCCTTCCCATACGGATAGGTAGGGACTGGATGGTAGCCTAGTCGACATGCTAAGACGCTAAGCTTGGTTGGACGGAGGCTCAGTTGGTTAGAGCACTCCCAGTACCTTTGTGGAAGGGTCGTGGGTTCGAATTCAAATGCGGTATTTAATTTGCGAAGTACATATATAGTATTTATATGCTAAGCTTGTTATGTTGCATCTTACAGCATAATGTCCGTGTTCAATAGACGGCCTGTTCTATAATGCAATTAATGGATAACATTCATAATTTATCCTCAACAGCTCTGTCGTAGGCGGCAGTCAAGATAACCGGGTCTTCGCCCGCTCACACGCAAAACCTGCATAGCATGGCGTAGCACCGCGATCCTATCGATATTCGCAAGAATTGAACTAAGGGAATGAGACGAATTCCGTGATTTCGTCTCCCTCGTCTATCAACTTTATCTGAGTACCTACTTATTTAAACTATCATAGATAATAAGGTAAACGGGTAGGTACCTATTATGTATACGAGTAGCTACAGTAGATTTATATATAATTTTGAATATACATGAAGGTACAAGAACTTCGAACCAATATATCATGCACTACAGGAGCATGAAGTGGCTAAGGTTGTTCGCGGGTTGTAGGAAAGTATAATTAATTATATACCTATATTATCCATACTTCCATACAAAACTATAAATGCGAAAGTAACTCTGTCTGTCTCGCTTTCACGCCAAAACTACTGAACCGATTTAAATGAAATTTAGTAAGTAGTAAAACTAGAGCCTGAGAAAGAACATACTTTTAAATTGGAAAAAAGGGTTGTAAAGGGTTGAAAAGGGGAATAAAAGGTTGTATGAAAGTATTGTCATTTTCAGAACTAGAAGCATAACATTTATATTTTAGGCTGTTGATTAGATATAAACAAATATGGCACTTTCAATAAACATAGGGGATAACACATTTACGGATTCATTACAAATTTGTGGAGCTAAAGTTAACGCGTTAAGAAGAATCTATTATTATTTCTAATTCCACGCGAGCGAAGCTGCGGGCATCCACTAGTACTTACCTTATAATAGACCTACAACTAGATAGTGGCCAATTTATTTAACCTGTTATTAAATAAACTACGAAGATTGACAGCGTCTGATATCATGATGATTATTTATGATAATTAACAATTCAAAATCAGTTTACATAAAATAATAAAACAAATTAATTATTTGATTATTCCCAAGCCAGCTATTGTGTTTTACTTTTATAATATAACAAACACACACTTCATTAATTTAACTAGAGTGTAAACTGAATATAATCACATAATGAGATCAGCTATGCCCGAAATTAAACAACATTCTAATTAACTATCTATCATCTAAATGTGAAGTGCAAAAATCAAGTTTGAAGCAGACATTATTTATAGGCTATAGACTGGTATACGTACAGACAGACGTACAGACAATAGAAATAGAAATAAACAGAACAATACATTTTGAATTTCGATTATTTTTACCTTTGAAAATTAATACTAACATTTATTAATTCAAGACTACAAAAAATCCTTCTCAAGCCTGATGTCTATGAGTTACGATAGAGTGCAGTTTTATGTCAGGTCTGGGTCGTTCTATTTTGATTTCTCAGTACGAGAATCTAATATATAAAATTCTCGTGTCAAAGTTTTCGTTGCCATACTCCTCCGAAACGGCTTGACCGATTTTGATGAAATTTTTTGTGCTTATCCGGTATCTATGAGAATCGGCCAACATCTATTTTTCATCCCCCTAAATGTTAGGGGTAGTCCACCCCTAAATTTATTTTTTTATTTTTTAGACAAAATTTTTAATTTATATTTTTTTATGATACAACATACAAAAATACATACAATCCTCAATTTTCACCCTTCTACGATCAACCCTTATTTTTCCATCGCGACTTTTATTTTTAATAAGGAATGATTGGCAAAACAACGTTTGCCCGGTCAGCTAGTACGAGTATAAAATTATAACCTGCAGTAATCTTTACGATTCGGTGGTTGTATTTCAATATTTAATTGTTTGTACTCATATGTGTAATGTATATGGTAACATTTCCTACATATGTAGTTAGCAGAACACGCTAGATCAGTAGAATCTCCAAGAGGTAACTCTATGCGTATATGACTCTTACTACATATCACACTAAAGAATTAACGATACATACCCGCATTATAGTGTAATGTGCTTGTTATCTCTGGCTCAAAATAAACGCAATCTCGACTAGTGGCTGTCAAAAAAGTCGAAGACTCGCAAGATAAATTACTCTGTACACGCATAAAATCCTTGTACGAATAATCCTAAGTTTAACCAGTTCTCATATATACGTGGATAATACGATGAGCTCGATCAGACGCCTTTAATCCGTGCAGGTTCGTGTCAAGTCGCCGAGTCTGACATGAATCACACGCTCGTGTAAACAAAACGACTAGACACTCGAATTAACTCCGTGTGCTGTACGAAATAAACAGAAAAAGCACATTTCCACACTATTCGTATAGTAAGATGCACAATTCTGCAAGACTAAAATGTAATAATGAAAATGAACCGCAAAAGAAACAGGAAAAAATGTCTGAAAACTGAACCCAAAGATGAACTTGAAAGCTATCGAGTCTTGAAACAAAAATAATGTACCTATGTAATTATTGATTGAAGAAAACGAGTCTGTGACTTAACGTATAATTTTCTTCTTAATTAATTCTTACTACTCAATTTCATTATCAATGGTACTAACGTCCATGGTACTTATCTGAAAATAACAACATCATAATTTCACGCCCGTATGCCGAAGGGGTAGGCAGAGGTGTGTATACAATACATCCACTTGTCACCAGTAATGTTTAGGTCCCATGTAATACTCGTGGGTAGTGAGCCTATTGTCATACATCGGGCACAAATCCAGACACCGAGCCGCTACCGGGATTTTCAAGTTAGAAAAACCCAATAGTTGTTGCCCGACCCGGGGATCGAACCCAAGATCTCTAGCTTAGCAGTCGCGGTTACGACCACTAGACCATCGAGGCAGTCACCATGAGATTAAACAACCAACGTAAGTAGATAATTGGTAATAACATGCTACCTAGTACCTACCCAAAACTTTATCAATCCGTATCTTTAATATAACTTATTACTGATAAAACGTGTCAAAACTATATCTACTAACCACTAAACTAGACAAACAAAATGCAACAAAAATTATAAAGTAAACCATACATTTCACGTTCAATAAACTAAAGAGTTGCCTTGAAATACGTTACACCAAGTCAATCCAAGTTTATCTCGGAGTACCTAATCCATTTAAATAACCATAAGCGTTTCAAAATCCTTCATTAAGTCAATTTAAACTTGTTTAGCGCTTACACGGGCAATAAATACTTGAAACTTCTTACGAGTCACACCAAAACAATAGTTCACAAAACACGATACACTCGCGAGGAGCGCGCGACGTGGGCGCAGCGAGCGTGCTTGCGCGAGCATTGCGTCCGCGCGATAGACGGATACCATTCGAAAGGGCCTACTCCCCTTCCGAATCTGTACGCGGGATGCAGAATGCTAATACTTGCAGGGCTGGGAAGGGAAGGCTGGCTGGGCCAGTGTGCACGGCCCTAGAACAGCTCCGGTTTTAGTAAGTGCGCACTAGGCTGTCGCTATTCGCTAGGTTTGTTCCTGCTCTTACTGCTCGGATTAGGTAATGTCGATGTTTACTGGAGTTATCGAAAGTCAGTATTATCTAAATATAAATCTTAGTCCGCATAAATATGATTTTTCGAAAATAGCGTTTAGCATGATACTGCATGATGTCGTAACCTTTCTCAATTCTAATTTATTATATTAATAAAAGGAAATTCGTGTAAAAATCATGGGCCATCTTATATAGTATCCACAATGATAACATGCACTTTAAAATTACCAAGCTAAATTATTTATTTTTTATATAATTTTATATACCTTACTAAGTTTTAATAGCGGTGACAGCCCAGCGGCTATCGAACTCGCCTCTCACTCGAGCGGTCCGGGTTCAAACCCCAGTGGCACGCACCAATGACTTTTCTAAGTTATGTGCGTTTTAAGAAATTAAATGTCACTTGCTATAACGGTGAAGGACACATCGTGAGGAAACCTGCATGCCTGAGAGTTCATCATAACGTTCTCGAAGGTATGTGAAGTCTGCCAATCCGCACTTGGCCAGCGTGGTGGACTAAGGCCTAATCCCTCCCATTCTGAGAGGAGACCCGTGCCCAACAGTGGGACGTCTATGGGTCGCAGCGACTAAGTTTTAATAAAATTAGGCAAACATGTTTCTACAAAAATGCAACGCGAGACCAAGTTTTTTGGAGACAAACTTTGCACAATAAATTTTAATACAGTCCAAACAAAAGCGATATATTTTCATGATATGAAATCGTATCTCTATAATTGTTTTGGCAACCCTAGATAGTATGAAAAACTGACGGCACGGGTGCCATCTGCGACGAGGAGCCCTTGCATTAGCGGGATGACATTATGCACTCACAGAAGGGCTCACACTGCTTATCTCGTTATATCACTTTGCCCCCGCTGCCACGCTGCTGTCGTGCGATATTCAGGATGTAGGAGCTATTGCCACATAGAATACCTACATATTTTCGTCTAATTATATGAGCAGGCACCTTTTCTCAATTCTCTTATTTACAAATGATTTTACATATAAATTGCTTTAAAGCTCAATGCTACAAAGCTAGTACGTTGAGGTAGCTAGATCCAACAAAATTACACTCGGCGACTGCGTCTAAGCTTAGCTCAAGACTTCTAATGAAATTTACTTAATTCATCTCTCATTCGCAGTAACAAGCAATGAAGCAAGTACCTAAATCTCCTTGCCCTCACCTCTGGCCGAGCGGTAAAATAATTTAACCAACGAACGGTAAACAACCGCCTGCTGATACAAAGATTTGGTTTCCGCGCCCGTTTTACGGCCAGTTATGTCTCTGCCGCTGGGAAAGGGTCGAGAATTTATTGTGAATGTTTAAACAAAACCAACAGGGACGCAATATTTATTTATTTACTGTTTTCAAATAATTTAAGAATATGTTTGACGGGCAATCAGTCCAAACACCGAGTACCTACCCGCAGCAACAGAGATGGTCTGTCCCAGTCCTTTGAATCTTTCATGTTGCTACCAAGGCATACTGAATCGTACCGTAGTTGTCTAAAAATCTAACCGTAATCACAATTATATTATAACAAACACTTACCGCAGCTAGCCGCAGTACCGCACAGAAGAAGTTCTTATAATATTTTAATTTGTCTGATTCAAACTTTAATAATACATAATTTGAAATTATTATTCAACATTCGTGGTTAGTTCTTGCATGACAATAACATTCAATAGCGTAGGAAGAGGGTGTGTACGGATCGTCCCTATCCTTGCATCACTATCAATTCATACCATACTTATCGATAAAGTTATTCATATCCATTATAGATGATATAGAATGGATATTATTATAATTTACTTTTGTAATTCAACTCAGCGGGAAAAATGTGTTGCGTGTGCTGTCTAATAGAATTACGTGTAATATGTAGATATCTATCTACTATGTTATTGTCAATTAATTTTAAATTTCTTATAAAAATAAACTCAAGTTTCAGTGCTTTCTAAACATTTAAAACAGCTAGTAAAACAATTTTTTTTTTTATTCCTTAGGCAAAGGATTATATTTTCTCTCATCTGTGATCAAATCGCATTGGATCATGTACGAGTAGGTGCTGCACAGTGAACGTACTTCAATCTACAGCGTATTATTGAATTAAATTTTAGTAAATACGACTCGACTTGGACTTGAATGAAATTGAATTGAAAACTAACAAATCCAAATTAAATCTATCAGTTTTTGAACTCACTATATCTAAGAACAAAGTAAGGAATAAAAACAAAGCAAAAAAACGCCATAGACCGCTTTCATCTTTCGCGACGTAAAATTGGATTCGTGCCATTTTCTTCCCACTATAAAACGTACAATTTAGAAGTATATTACAGTTTTGTACAAATATTTGTTATTGTAATTTGTTTACGATTAATATTTATTTAAATTGGTTTGGTTTGGTTTGGTCTGTTTACACGATTAAAATATATACGATTGGTTAAAATTTCTTTAAAACTATTAATGCACCCTGAAAAATATGTCGAGTTATTGTCTAAAACGATAAGAATATAAGAAGATGTTTTTATCAATCGCAGAGTAGATAAAAAATATATAAATTTACATCATGTTATTCATACTTTACAATATAAGTAAGTGCTAGTGCACTTAGTAAGTACTAAAGTAATCTGAATAATATGCAGACTGGTAACAATTAGATACACCAAACGATTACATCACTAGAGTAACTTCTCCTTTACAGTCCGTTTACTTATAGGGTAATAAGTTACACGTAGTATTTATTAATACCATGGGTAAAAAATAATGAACCAGAGATGTAAAAAAGTATGGGGACATATACGGGCAGAAGTATGGGGGCGTTGGCTTTTATCTGATATGCTGAGTAACAATGGGGAAAATATAGAGAAAGGAATAATGGTTGGCTTGTGACTGCAGCCTGGTGCAATGCAGATGTCACATCCACACGATAGCAAAAAATTTAAGTTGTTATCTCGGTAATCAACGATGCAATGAGCAAAAGATCAAGATCGAAGCAATGAGATCAAACATGCCAATGGTTCTGGGTCAAATCATTAGAAAGGAATTTGTTAATGTGAATAAATTTACAACTGCTACTAATTTCCAATAAAACTATAGAGACGTGATAGCCTCCTTTTTTAAGAGTTAGTAAACAAATAAGCAATGCGGAAATGCTTATGTATACCGTCTACTAATTCCTCTCTTGCTTGTTAGCCAGATTAAACTATTCGTGGAAGTTCTAAAAGTATTCCCTGATTTATATCCGAACCCGCATGGATGAGTTACCGTCGTCGTCCGAAAGTTTAAAATCGACAAACCAAAAGTTCAGACAAAAATATCAATTTGCGTCTTATGTTTACATGGGGTATATTTAATTTTACTTAATTTGACTTGAATTATTTGAGTTTTTTTTTATACAGTCAATGATATTTTATTAATAAATACACACGAACGAACTGAGCCAACTGAACGATAAGAAATAATACTGTTATTATGTCAAAAAGGTAAGCAATTTTCATACGTGGACCGGTTAATATTTGGTAGGCGGAAGTTCCTGTGCACCTCACAACCTCAAGTACACTTTCGAGAATCAACGAGGAGCGGATTAAACGAAGCATTGGACTCATAACGCCTAATTTACGAGCACATAAAAAGTGCAGTTTAATAAGTGGAATTTTCATCAGAGCCCTTCGAACGCTTGCCCAGACGGTCGTAAAACCTTGAGGCTTGTTCATAGAAAATTATTTGAATACCTACATGAGTTATTACGATATATATTATGACATGCTTCTAATTATTTCAGAGAATATTATGCAATGGTAGATATCGTTGTAAAAATATTATCTTATTCTAGAGTTATTTGAATAATTTTTCCACCAGCCAGCAACCGTGGCCCGACCTAGATTTGCGATGACAATGCAAACTCATAAAGCCGTTGTACTAAAAGAAGCCTCGTTCCCGAGATCCCGATATTATTAATGTAAAAGAACTCGAATTTTACTCAGATTTGTTTGGAGGACAAAAATGGAGGATTGAAACCGTTTAAACTCGAAGTGTAAACAAATGGAGACAGCGTGGCTGGCATAATAGATAAAGCCTCCGCCAGTGTCGAATCACGTTTTAGTAAACGAGATCTGCAATATATTTATAGGATTGAATACTTTACTTTGAGTATTATAATAATGCCAAAGATTGTGTACGGAATCTCTGAAATTATCAACCGGATTTGGAAAAATAAATTTTTGCATTTAAGTAGTCCAAGTTTGTTATTCGATGTTTTTTAGAAAAGGCATCGATTTTTAAACACATCTACTACACTACACATATCTTCTAACATTTTGTTACTTACCCGTTAGTTATCTCGGGTTAAAGACAGGTTTCAAGTTACACTTGGCGTAATGTTTTTGGTAACAGTGTGGGGCGACGAAAAGAGTTCTCTTCCAGCTGATTTGTAACCGTGAAACATGTATAAGTAACTTGAAACAACATCCTGTTTCGGGTATTACTTCCGATTTTTTAGGAATCTATAGCTGAAGAGTTTGTTTGGAACGCGCTGATCTAAGAAACTACTGGTTCGAATCGAAAAATCATGTAAAACAGAATTGTTTCTCTTTAAAAGTTTTAAAAATAAGTCCGCCACAGCATATGCCTATCTTTCAAGGATCACCCAAAAAAAATACACCTTTCTTACCCTTATGATATGTGATTTATGTGCAGGAAGGAAATTTAAGAACATTCTTAGATGATGGATGATGTTATCAAGTTACATTGCACTTTCGGTAACGACGACATACTCATAGGGTTAGGTTAGACCAAACAGGCATCTTTGACATATATTATTTTTACAATGCAAAGTATCCTGTTGGGATAAACTTTATTATAGATAGGAAAAGGTCATGGAAAGTATCTTCATCAGATGATGTAATTCTTTCTTAATTCTTTCTTCAAAGATGTAACAAATTCCTTTATACATAAATTTATACAATTGAACAGGTTTTACTTATGTTATAAAAGTTTATGGAGGCTAAACCAAAATAATGCTTATTAACATGCTTATATTAGGTCCACTTGTATGTAACTCACAATGTAAGGGAATCTAAGATAGCTAATTTGACCATTTTCCAAGGATCGTAGCGTAATGAAAATTGGCAGCTGTATGTACTTCTGAAACACATACAATAATATGGTACTGTCGAACTGATCTGATGATGGAGCCGGAAGATATTAGCTACTTTAAAGTGGAATCTAAGATAGCTAATTTGACCATTTTCCAAGGATCGTAGCGTAATGAAAATTGGCAGCTGTATGTAGTTCTGATGACAATACAATAATATGGTACTGTCGAACTGATCTGATGATGGAGCCGGAAGATATTAACTGGAACTTCATGATGGAATATCGTAACATAGTCGTGTTTGCACTTGTGGTAAGGTCTTGTAATGAACTTTGACCATGATTAGGTTTCAAGGTCTGATGATGAAGCCGGAAGATAGGCACTGGCATTCCATGATGGAATATCGTATCCTAATCGTGTTTGCACTTGTGGTAAAGTCTTGTAATGAACTTTGACCACGATTAGGTTTCAAGGTCTCATGACTTCTTTTTTAGTTGAATTTTTTATAAAAGCGTGTTTTTTTAGTTTTTAAACTATTACTTTTTTTTCTACTTTTGGTTAGTATAATTAATCGTAAACAACATACAATAGGTACAAATAGAAGAAAGACCTAAAGATTTCAGTGATATTTATCTAATTTACTAGTATGTAGTGTATTGTAACATATAATTTTCAATATTAACGATCGTATCTGGCTGCGGGCTATCGCGCGAGGCAGTCTCGCCGTCCGTACAAGGCGGTCCCTCCCGTTAAGGAAGGTGGTTCCATCCTCCCAACCCATTGTAAGACAGCATCGGTTGTTCACCTATGAGAAAAACTGGCGGAATTCTAAAACCGAACTGGATGCATTTGCCTTGAAGTCGCCGCGCGTCTCCTTCGAAATCGGGAATGAGATAAGATGAAATTTTGTTCAAACGGGTTTGGTTGTTTATAGTTATCATTTAATAAAGTTTTTATTTTCATTTGATTTGGACGTTTGAGAATTCTACGCTTTCAGTGTGTGATAATCTAAGTTTCAGTGTACCGTACCCTTAGTCGTACCTACATATATGGTTTGTCTTGAACATGGTTCCGATTAAAGCTCTAACTTCAATCCTCCTTCGGTATTTATTTGTAAGACATCACTACGCCTCGTCGGTGGGCTGTTTTTTGAGACAGACATTCGAGCCCGCATCGTCCGACCGGGCATTCAGTCAATCCAAGTGTTTTCGAGTCATGGTTCATTGAGAATTTAGATTATGATAATTATGGATATACATATATATACGAGAATACAGGCGTTTGTTGGACAACACCTTAAAACAACACAGACCAGATTGTCAGCTCAAAACAAAAATCATTAGACCTCTTCAAATAAATCGACACCTGCAAGGAAGAACATCGTAACTCACTTTTTGATGAATTTGAGTTACAATCATATTCTTTATTAAAAAAAAAAGCTCTATTTTTTGCACTCACTCCCATATCTGAATTATTTCAAATTATGATTTTAGCCAGTATTAAAGCATTGTAAGTCAACGTTTACAGAAAATGATAAAAATGTATATTTAGTTACTTATTGATAATTTGCCAGTAATTGATAATATTACTAAGAAAAAATTGCAATACGAGATACCCTCTTGTCTTTCGCAAGATGTTGTTCACGTTAAACAATTTCTTGCATTTCTTTCATTGCAATCTTAGTTACAATGTTTTCATTCTCAAACGAAGATTAATATTTTCGATTCAAAAATTGTAACATTTTAAAAGATAGCGATAAACACCGAGCCAAGCACTCTGATTCTGTTATAGCAGCTTGTTTCGACTTACAAAAGATCTTGAATACTCCACAGTCGGAAGTATCTCTGTTTTATTATAAAAGAAAACTTGCTACATATAATTTTACGATCTATGATATGGGCACCATCCATCCATCCATCCATCAGCCTTTCAGAGTCCACTGCTGGACATAGGCCTCCCTTAATCGGTGCCACTCCTCCCGATCCATTGCCTTCTGAGTCCAGCGATTTCCCGCTGACTTTTTCAGGTCATCAGTCCATCTGGTTTGAGGGCGGCCTGTGCTCCGTTTCCCGAGCCGTGGATTCCACTCGAGGACCATTCTAACCTATCGGTTGTCCGTCCTACGAGCGACGTGGCCTGCCCATTGCCATTTCAGCGTGCTTACTCGACGAGCTATGTCGGTAGCCCTCGTTCGTCTACGGATTTAATCGTTTCGAATCCGGTCTCGTAGCGAAATACCGAGCATAGCTCTTTCCATAGCACGCTGAGCGACTTGGGGCTTGCAAATGAGGCCGACGGTAAAGGACCACGTCTCGGATCCATATGTCATCACTGGCAACACACCCTGTTCGAAAACTTTCGTCTTCAGGCACTGAGGTAATCTCGATGAAAAGATATGTCGTAGCTTCCCGAACGCTGCCCAGCCGAGCTGGATTCTTCGAGTGACCTCTTTCTCGAAGTTGGACTTACCCATCTGGACCACTTGTCCCAGGTAAATATACTCGTCAACAACTTCGAGTGCAGCGCCATCAACAACAACTGGTATAGGTTTGACATGCACATTGGACATGATCTTAGTCTTGTCCATTTTCATCTTCAAACCCACCCATTGTGAGGCACTGTTGAGGTCCCCTAGCATAGAGTTGAGGTCGTCCAGCGATTCTGCCAAGATAACTATATCATCGGCAAATCGAAGGTGTGTGAGGCGTTAGCCATTGACGTTGATGTCCTTTCCACTCCATCAGCTTAAACACGCCTTCCAATGCAGCGGTGAAAAGCTTCGGGGAGATAACATCCCCTTGCCTAACACCTCTCTGCAATTGAGTGGGGTTCGTGCTTCTGTCGTGTACTCGGACTGTCATTGTGGCGGCTTCATATTATATCCACTTCAAGACGGTGCCAGATTGACTATAGGTACATCGAGGTACCTATAGTCAATCTGGCACCGCTGCAGATACGCCAACACCGCCCAGGTCTCGATAGAATCGAAGGCTTTCTCATAGTCCACAAACGCGACACACAACGGCTGGTTATACTCCTCGGTCTTCTGTATAACCTGCCGCAGTGTCTGTATGTGGTCCATGGTGCTGTAGCCTTTTCGGAAACCGGCTTGTTCGGGAGGCTGGAAGTCGTCAAGCCTGCGCGCAATGCGATTAGTAAGGACTCTCGAAAACAACTTGTAGACGTGGCTCAGGAGCGCAATGGGCCTGTAGTTCTTAAGAAGGGTTTTGTCGCCCTTCTTGAAGAACAACACAACCTCGCTCGCGCGCCACGCCTCCGGGGTGGTTCCGCTATTGATGACAGAATCGAACAGCTTCTGGAGCGCCACTAGGATAGGTTTCCCGCCAGCTCTTAGCAGCTCTGCTGTGATTCCCATCACCCGGTGCTTTGTTGTTTTTCAGTTGTTTGAGAGCCTCCCTAATCTCGTACAGGCTGACGTCCGGGATATCTTCGGTATAGTGCCGGGTTAATCTAGCTCGCTTATCGTGAGCGCCAGCTGGAGCTGGGGCTTGCAAGGAAGTGTACAGTTGTCCGTAATACTTCTCAATTTCTATCAAAACTTCAGGTTTGGACGAGACTATGGTACCGGAATCTGTCTTCCTTGTTAACTGGCTGTGCCCAATGCATTGATCTCGAGCAAACACTTTGGAATTAATAATTAATAATTAAATTATTTCACTTGTTTTACTTTTATGGTAACTTCAAATCAAATTAAAATACATGTTGCGCATTGTATGTCAGACTTACAATTTTTTTTTTCTATGAAGCAAACATAGGCGTACAATTTTGAATTGTAAATCTGAGTTACAATGTCATTATTAAAAGTTTATAACGTGTAAACTCATTGTAACTCATAAAAGGTAGTAAAATGAACGTAGTAATAGCATATTAATCATACAGTTATATAAATTATCCCTTTTTGACTACAACTTTCTAATGTGAATGGCGTTAGGACATAACAGAACTGACTAAGAATTTTTTTAAACTTTAACGCGCTCTCCTGTAAAGTTACTAAAAATGAGTTACGATGTTCTTCCTTGCAGGTGTCGAAATACAAAGGCACGTGCGATTAACGTCCATTGAAGCGGGTGCTCGACAAACAATGGCTTGTTAGCCCTTTGTCACGACTGGCGACCGTTCGGGTCGGCGTGACACTCGCGCTGTCTCGGCATGGAAGCTTTGACCCGAAAGTACCTAGGTATGTTGTAATGCAACTGTTATAAGCATATTAGTATCTTCCTACTAGGTACTACAAAGTTTACCTCGGTAGATAACGTAACGATGGACCAGATGAACTTTGACCCTATAATAAAGCGGAAATTTGAAACTTTGCTGTCTAGGTTCCTATAGTCAAAATCATTTTAATATGGGATAATAATATAATATTATGAGACTGCTTCAAAGTATTCGTTCGATACTCCGAAAAAATGATTATGATATCTTGATATTTAGTTAGAGATTAGTTAGCTATCCACTGAATTAATCTTTTCTCTGTCATATAAATATCATGACATGAGTGATGCAGTGATGCTAAATAGTTGCGCTGCATCATGTTCTGAGGTTCTGAGATTGAAAGTCAAAAATTAGGTAAGTAGGTATATTAGGAAAGCATTAATGGGAGATAGTACCTTACTTAATAGACAACGTTTGACCTTTGCCTTTGCTGAAAAGTTGTTATTGTCCTATAATTTTGCTACAGTGATGTAGATAAAGTATTCAATCTTTTTAATTACATTGTCAGCAACACAATCAATTAAATCAATCTACTTTTCAATAAAAATCCCCATGGCGATGAACAAAAAAAACCCTATGTTTATACACGTGTAGAACTCAAATGATTCGTAAGCTTAATATTACATTTAGCTTTCAAATATAATATGTAAAACCTATCACGACTTAACCGCTGGCGCATGGTGTGTGGATGTCACGATTCTTTGCGCCTATTGTAGTACCAAATCGTTCACGACGTTAACCCACGGCTGCCGGTCATCGCTTCCCGGTGACTTACAATAATTCATTACCAATACATTTTGTATTTTGTACCTAACAGAATTTTTATAAAATTAACTATTGCTTAACTTGCCTAAGACATCCCTTCTGTAAGGCGCCTCACAAAATTTTCTTATCACGATAGCGTGATGATGATAGATATTAAAAGATTTTGGCATAACAGCCTAGTGGCTATCGAACCCGCCTCTCACTCGGGGGTTGAGGTTCAAATCCAAGTAACAGTAAGCAAACTAATACGCCTGAAAGATCTTCTAAATGCTCTCGAAGGCATGTGAATTTTGCCAAAGCGAACATGGCTAGCCTGGTGGACCATATCCTAACTCCTCCAATTCCAAGAGGACCTGAGCCCAACAGTGGGACAGAGCTGTAGTGGTCGGTCGTGGAAGCTGCGTTAGCTCTCCAAACCCCTTTGTTTACTAACATAGAACGTGAGTAAAAGCGATGACGAGCAGCAACTCGGCAACACGCCAATAGAAGGCGCTTCTCCCAAAAATAGAATGTCGCTAGTCGCGGGCACTAAACGAGAGTTATGGCCACTGCGGTGGGCATTTCCGATCTTCCGTTTTGGGCTCACACATGAACTGCGCATACTTAACAACCGCTTGTATGCGCTTTAATGAATTTCTAACGTAATTCAAGCTGTTTTAGTCAGGTTGGCAGGCGTTTGTGCAGCGTTATGTTCATACGCAGCATGTACGCAATATTGGGATGAGATATAGATCATAGGGGTAGTAATTTGGCGTGCCTTGTTGCAACCCCCCAATAACGATAACGGCCGACACAGAGAACTAATTTCTCTGAGTAGGAAGCTCCAATTTTTTTGGGCCTATAGTATAAATGTGACAGAAAAGTCCCTACTTATCCATAGATACACATTTCTTTGACTAATATCTTTGGTTGAAATGGTCACACGCACAGGTCACCCGCCTAAAGTCAAAGGTCACACAGGCCAAACGACCGCTGGCACTTAAGTCCTGGAATTCATTTATTACCATGTAGGAAAGTTTAAGTTGATATTAAATTGAATTGAATGTCTTTGAGTCGATAGTTGGGGACAGAACTTATTCATAATACAACAGTAACATGCAAGCTACATCTACCTACATGAATAAATGCAAGGATCAGGTCTAGAAGGCATCAGCGCTCTTATATGGAACAACGTGCATCGAATCCTGTGGCATTTAATTTGGTCGCGTTAAAAGAGGAATAAACTTGGAAAGCTCTGCTATTTATAAATTCTGTCAGGGCTGCAAGTGTTCTTACCGTTGATTTTATTAATAGTTTATGTTTAATTAAAAGTAAATGTATACCACGCTGTTTAAGTGCAAATCGGTATGAACATTTACAATTTACTATCATAGGTAAAAAATGCTGCTTCAATTAGTTACCTAATATGGTTATGAATAATAAATAACTATGATAAAAATAAGAAACTTTGTATATTCCGAGGTTCTTACGAGTGGCAGCTAAGCCTTGGGTCCCGGGTTCGAATCTCAGCCGGAGAAAATATTAGTTACACATGAATACTAATTGTACTTGGGTCATGGCAATGCCAATTCATGCCATGATGGCATGAATATATGGGCCCTACCGCCATCCGCTACCTACACAGTGAACCCTAGTCCTAGTGCAGGGTTGTGAGTGTAGGTAAGCATTTATGTTTACGTTTATGTTCATTTGGTTGGTAGCCCTAGTGTGACTAATCGCGCGTCAGCCGGCGCGTGCGGCGACTCCTCGTTACGTCTCGAGCAGCGATCCGTTCCGCGTTATAAATGAAATAATATTAATAACGCTTCAAAGTAACCATCACACTTTACACGCTTACCTACGCTTCGTGAGATTTCGTGAGCGATGTGCCATCACACTTCGTAAGGTTGAGTTGTTTTTTTAGGATGAGTAATTTCTGCCAACTCATAGCAATAGGTGCCAAGTAGGTACCTAAGGTTTAGGAGTTTAGAAAAGATAAACTAACTAATAGGATTTTTCTTTAAAACCGCAGACGTATCTAACAAATTCAAATTAAAATAATAAACAAAATAGATAGGTACCCTCCATCGGATTTGGAAGTTCACTACTGGGCATAGGCCTCTCTTAATCGGCGTCACTTTACTCTGGCTCTCATAGGAGGAAATGGCCGTAGTATTTGAAAGTTGGTGACCGCAGAAGATGATAATATAACACAGGAAGATTTCGCTGCCCATCTCCTGGATTGTCCACCAATTCGTCGCCTTTTACGACTCCCCGGGAATTAGATACCTGATGAAATGTTTAGTTTGTTTTTTAACCTAACATAACTTTAAATAGATAACTATGTTATGATAAAGAATACTTACTAATATTTTAAAATACCTAGATATCTATATAATAAAAATGAATCGCAAAATGTGTTGGTAAGCGCATAACTCAACAACGCCTGGACCGATTTGGCCAATTCTTTTTTTAAATGTTCGTTGAAGTTCAAGGATGGTTTTTACGGCGAGAAAAATTTGAAAATTCATCCCCTAAGGGGGTAAAACGGGGGTGCAAAGTTAGTATGAAGCTTTGCCGTTTTTGAAGTTAGTGAATGTGTAACGCGAGCGAAGCTGCGGGCGTCCACTAGTTTTCAATAATAATGTAACCTAGAAAGAACTTAATAACACAATCTCGATAAGGCGCCATCTATGACGTACAGAATGAACCATTTGATCTACATTAACACTGAACTCGTAAAGAGTTCTGAACACTACCGTTAGATGGCGTAGAAGTTACAAATATACTTTTGCGATTTCAGTCAAACACGCGGATAAATAAGACAGATAAATCTTTTAAAGCGAGACATTACTTACCTATTTGCAGCTAATGTCGTCATTTCGACGTTGTTACCGCACGCTGTTAAAATTTCATCGCAACTGCTGCCACCTGTTATCCGCTGCACAGAACTTATACCGACGTCCTCGCTTGAACTTTTGTTCGGGCCATGGCCGGTAGGTGGCGTGATTCTCTGCTTAATGGCTTGCTTGTGGCGACTCAACGCAAAAAATAGCGCCAGGACCGCTTTAAGTTTTGCGTCCCGAATATCCACAGCCGTTACTTGTTCTAATCCCTGGACTTTTTGCGCATGGAGAAAATCCAAACAGCACTGTACGTTTTCCAACTGCAAAGAAAGAAAACATTGATCTGTGAATAAAACCATCTTCAAATTATAAATAAATTAATAGTTTAAAAAAACTAAAAAAACACGCTTTTATAAAAAATCCAACTAAAAAAGAAGACATGAGACCTTGAAACCTAATCGTGGTCAAAGTTCATTACAAGACTTTACCACAAGTGCAAACACGACTATGATACGATATTCCATCATGGATTGCCAGTGCCTATCTTCCGGCTTCATCATCAGACTTTGAAACCTAATCGTGGTCAAAGTTCATTACAAGACCTTACCACAAGTGCAAACACGTCTATGATACGATATTCCATCATGAAGTTCCAGTTAATATTTTCCGGCTCCATCATCAGACCTTGAAACCTAATCGTGGTCAAAGTTCATTACAAGACCTTACCACAAGTGCAAACACGACTATGATACCTTATTCCATCATGAAGTTCCAGTTAATATCTTCCGGCTCCATCATCAGATCAGCTCGACAGTACCATATTATTGAATGTGTCTCAGAAGTACATACAGCTGCCAATTTTCATTACGCTACGATCCTTGGAAGATGGTTAAATTAGCTCTCAAAGATTCCACTTTAAAGTAGCTAATATCTTCCGGCTCCATCATCAGATCAGCTCGACAGTACCATATTATTGAATACGTTTTAGAAGTACATACAGCTGCCAATTTTCATTACGCTACGATCCTTGGAAGATGGTTAAATTAGCTCTCAAAGATTCCACCTTAAAGTAGCTAATATCTTCCGGCTCCATCATCAGATCAGCTCGACAGTACCATATTATTGAATACGTTTTAGAAGTACATACAGCTGCCAATTTTCATTACGCTACGATCCTTGGAAGATGGTTAAATTAGCTCTCAAAGATTCCACTTTAAAGTAGCTAATATCTTCCGGCTCCATCATCAGATCAGCTCGACAGTACCATATTATTGAATACGTTTTAGAAGTACATACAGCTGCCAATTTTCATTACGCTACGATCCTTGGAAGATGGTTAAATTAGCTCTCAAAGATTCCCTTACATTGTGAGTTACATACAAGTGGACCTAATAAAAGCATGTTAATAATTAACATTTACCTGAAACCTTAGACTAATTTATTGGTCATAAAGATGATAGATATATTTTATTTAAACATCAGATACTATTGTCTATGCATAATGCCATGCGAAACCGGGGATACGTTACGCACCGCAACCCTTAACTCCTTATAATTACTGATCAGATATTTCCTTTGATAAATTAAAAACGAAAAAAAATACAATTGTACACACATAAATAATACGTAACTAAAATGTAGTTTACGATTGCGATACGAGTTACAGCACATTAGTGATATTCTTGATCCATGCACGGCGCCAGCCCTTACAAGGCTCGTCTCCTGATCTCATAGGTCACTGCCGCCGCTTGCATCCCAACCGGATTTTTGACTCCCATGTCCCAACCCAACTTAAGGCAACAGGAAAACTGGGTAAATAACTCAACCAATCGGCATTTCTTGCTTAGCCCTTGTATTTATAGACTTAGTTATTTGAATCTCTTACCATATTATTACAGACTTCACTGAAATGGTGATCTAGTGATCAGTGATCACTATAGCTCTGTCGGTAATCATCGAAGAAAAGGGCAGTCTGATGATAGTGACAGCCCCTTAAAAATGTTTTTCCAGTGGATTCATCTTAAGAAAGCAGCTATTGTTGATTTTTTCTATCACTACCGATGAATCGTAACACAAAATAGAACCTTGCGGATGCCTTTAATAAGGCAGACCTATATGTAAAGATACCCTTTTTGTCTTAACGCATGTAAGAAACCAAAACATCTGTTCTTGTTTTGTATAAACGCACGCCCGCCCGCAGCCATTCTTGGTAAGTACCATGTATAAACATGTACAGTCAGCAATATAAGCTGACAGGGAAAATCCCACTGAAAACTTTAGTACGTGTAGAAACAGTTAACAACAGTTAAGCGTACATTAAAGTGATTACCTACACGATTAATTAAAAGTATCAGTAAAATAAGAAACATAGTAGTCAATCATAAAAAAGTATATTATGCGAATATACAAGCAATAAAGATGTTTACTGTTTGTATTCAATTAGTTCTGACAGAGTACGGACATGATACGGGTGCTGAATTTTTTGTTGTAAATATATAATCTTAATGTAAAATCCTATATATAATCCTTATAAATTTGTAATATGTATGTACCTACAATATAAATAGCGGCCAGTGTGTGTGATTCCCAAAAGGAAAGAATAAAATTCAGCATGTTGTAGGTGCTGTGTTGTGGACGCTGTGATGTCCAAATTTTACTAATAATTTAACCACTTCTATGGATGGAAATTAATGTGGAAATGAGAAACAATGTGGTTTAAATAATATATTTAAATGTCTATGGTAGTTTATAGTCCCCTAATAATTTGGGACAGTAGAAAAATTATAATCCAAAGAAGATAATTGATGACATGGGTAAACGGCAACATAGGAAAATATCGAATTTAGGGAGCTGTCCAGTTTAGTTATAAATGGGTCCAGTTGAACCTGAACGTGATTTTCTTGTGTTCGCCGCTTCAGTGCAACTTTTTTCCCCTTGTTTCCCATAGTTCACTGGGAGTCTCCAAAGGCACTCATTCCACGGTTAAAACTACGCAACAATGCATGCGCAAACCCACCGAACCGTGGCGCCCGCGCATTTAGATACATCCAGATGTGGATGAAATTTCAATCTTCGCGAGTGATACGTTGGTGGAACGTGTTATTTTTTTATCCTTACGCTGTTTGTCCACCGCAATAAACCATATTCGAATCTAACCGAACATTACGACCCGGTGACGGCGACCGTTTGTCCACCGCGACTCAGTAATTCAGTTTGTTCCAGCTGTTACGGTGCGACGGCAGGATGTGGACCAGAACAAAATTTCAATGATTAAAGCACAAAGTGACTTGTATTGCTTGCACATCGTCCTGTCACAATCTCGAGCCGTCGCGCTGTTCTACTCGAAATCTCGGCGGCCACTATGACGGCGCGGCGGTCGGGCGACAGACGTTCGTGCGGTGGACAAGCGGTCTACGAGCATTACGATACGAGTAGGTATCGCTACTTCGGCGTCGTCATCATTTCGTTCCTGTTGATGCCCGCCGCGCCGGTATAAAATCCATCCATCGGTCCATCGTGCACATCATAGATTTAACTAGATAAATCTATGGTGCACATATTCTTTTTCTTTTTTCGGAATCGGTATTTTCGGAATCTGTATCGATTATTTATTAACCACTGATAGATTTTTTAAAGATTTATTTTAAAAAATGTACAGATGCGGAGAGTTTTAGTATATGTAATGTACCTACACATGTTTTTTAAAATCTAGACCAACTAATACATGAAATTCCTATAACTAATTTAGGTTTGCATGGTCGAACCCCGACTGGATTAAAATAAGATTCGTTGCTGACTGGCAAGTTAGTCTCTAATAAGATTCCCCAATTCCCAAAATTCGCTAGTCGTCGAAACTTGCTATTGGGTTGTGCTTTGACGAAGAACACTTGACACTAGGCAAACCTAAAAGCGCCTTACCTAATAATAATATAAAATTAAGGGTAGGACTATACCATATAACAAATAGATGAATATAATTTTTTTATTGAAGCTACTCGTAAATTTCTGCGACATTATTACTTCATTGTTTTCTTAATTTATTGACAATAAAGGTTCAACGTGTTGACATTGAGTAAATTGAGACGTAACCTATACTTAATTAAAAACAATTAGGTCTCTACAACCTTGAATTGGCGTCAGTTCGCGAGTCTGCGTCGTTTGACTGTCGCAAACTCGTAAGGAAGGATGTAGCATGGCCGCGGTGTGATATTATACGACATTAAAATATACACAGGTCCAAATTATGCAACAGCCATGCCAAGTAGCTACTTTAAACTTTTCATTATACTACTTAAGTAAGCGCATGCAATATACATTAGTAGGTACTTCCATTGCAGTGGAAAAAGGGTCAAAAACTGTGCGAAAAGATTAATAGATAACTGACATGAATATAGACGAATTTGTCTCGTGAGATACTAACCGTCGGTCGGTACTACTATGTAGTCGGGAGTGATATTACAATCACGATAATCTATCAATTATCGATAGCTCGAGCATGCTTTATTGATGAAGGAAAGCAAACCGTATTGATAAATACTATCCAACTTATTAAATAAAATGTATGAGCGACCCAGTGAAAGGTTCCGTAGAAATTAGCTGCAACCCATAGGCGTCCCACTGCTGCACGGGTCTCCCCCACAAACAAATCTGCGGGAGGTCTAGAGCATACTCCACAGCATACTCCATCACGCTGCTCCAATGCGGATTGGTGGAGGGGTTAGTGGCCAACCCAGTGTCGACTGTTCTCAAGTCACCCGAATACCGAGATTCTAATAAACACAATTAGGTACCGCGCCCGCCGTTGCTTAACTCTTTCGAGCACGTTGAATCGACGTGAGCCATTGGGCTATGGACGCTACAATTAGTAGCCATTAATCTTACTTAACGCCACCTAGTTTTGCTCCCGGAGAAGAATTAAATTTAACTGGAAAATTCTAACTCCAGTGAGAGTAACATGGGTATTATTAGGTATACGGTAGTGATTACTATTTTGTAGGTCAAGCGATTTAGAAACGGCTACATTGTTAACGTCTTACGACGGTGACGAATTGGTACATTAAGAGGAATTTCATTTTACTGTGATGTACATTTAGCATTAACAGCTAGGAATCTGGGAGCACGGCATTGCCTTAGTCAAGTCTAGCAAAGACAAAGACGTAATAATATCTTTCTCGAAGCCTTTTTAGCATACTGTTATTTTTAAGGGATCTTAATTTTTAATATTTACATTGAACATTATGTCTACCGTAGGTAGGTATCACGATATCCACGATGCCTTCCCATCAGTACTGGGAAGGCTCTAACCCATCGCGGTCCTACCACCAGTGGTGAAATTTTTCAAGGCATTATAGTATCTGTGATCTTTAAAGATCTCATTAAACGTGACACCATATTGTATAGTATAGGTAGGTTCTTAATTTACTACTGCTAGTAATATATGACCTCAGATTGAATTTCTTAGTCATTTTCTTTCTTTCGTTCCTTCGTTGGTTGGTACTTGGTACTATGTAAGTACGTAAAAGTACGTGTATGTGTTTTCGAGACCGTTCACAGAATGTCTTTTAGTTACTTTTTGTAATTTTCTATAACAGAATTAACAAAGAGGCAAGCAAGAGTACAGAAGCTATTAAGGTATTTATGATAAAGAAATCAATCACTGTCGCACTTGACCTTCTTTAGTATTTTTTTAAACTTAATTCTGGATTATTTTTATATGTATACCTGGGTCCCTGGGTATTAAATTACTGGGAGTCTGATGAATACGAATTGTGATTGTGACCATAACAAAATATAAATCGACCGTATCAATATTAAGGCACGTGCAATCTGAACCGAGGACTAGAAAGGCGAAACCTTCGCCCTTAATGGCCCAATTTCATTTGAATGTAAACTAACAATGCGGTGAACAGTTTTTGCACGGAATTATTTTGAATACGTAAGTCCTTCCCCGTCCTTCAGCCATTTGAGGTTATTTACTCGACATAGGCCTCTCCTAAACGACGCCATTTCGCCCTGTCCTAGGCCTTCTGAATCCAGCAGTATACTGGACCGTTTTTTTCATGTCGTCAGCCGTCGCGCTGCTACGCCTGGTTTTTCGAATGTTTGAATGTTATGTATATTTATTTTGCATGCTCTGTAATTGGCTTAATAGATTTTAGGTTTAGGCGTTTCGATAGACTCGTCTCAATTGTAAGAGTGTTAATGGATAAATAAAAATTATTAAAGTTTACGTTAAAGTTTCAAAATAATGAGTTTAATCAAGAGCTTGCAAAAAATACTTCTGTTTACAGAAAACTTAAAAAATTAAATTAATATATGTATTATTGAAAATAAACAAAAAACATGACTTTGTAAACTGCGAAAAAGTTTTCTAACTTACATAGAATAGAAACAAGTTGCAAAATCAATAATTATAATTATGTAGGTAACCTATGATTTTATTTTTTATTTAATTTAAATCATCATAGTTGACATTGTCAACTTCACAAAGGTAGGCATCTACATTAACATATTATATAAACGAATGATTAATTAATTTTTTATTTATTTATTTTGTTTATCCTAGCTTGTTAGTTACCTCTCTCTATAAAATTTAGGGTAGTCGTAGCTAAAATATGTTATTTCCTTGCCTCACTTTTACCTCAAATGTTTCCTAATAGATACCGACATCATAGGTCGTTCGAGGGCGTACAATATGCCTACTTACAATAGACAACTAGTTATTATGTCCGGAGTCTGTGCGAGTATCGCGTGACCGTCGCTCGTGACACTCTTAACATTGTTCCGTTAAATTGATATCTGCTGCTGATTTATTACAGCTTTTTATGAAAGTACCAAGTGGCGAGAAAGAGAAGGAAAAGCACACTTAATCTCTTTTACTTAACTGTTAAATGTTTACCTGCCTTGTTATCACAGCCCTAGTACCTACCAGAAAAATCTATTTTCTAGTTATAAGCTCGTATACTTCATGAGCCAAAACACGAGGCTAGTTACCATCAGTCTTCTTCTTCTTCTTCTCCCTGGCTTTTTCCCACTAGTTACCATCAGTAGGTACTAAAAATCGATTCTCCAGGTACCTATCTAAGTCTAAATAGATGTAAATTGCAACAAACAAAAAAAGGAGACGATCAATTTTGGGCCAAACGATGTACCGAGGTACAAAGTATTGGTAAAAATTCCTTACAACATACTAAAACTAATGGTCGATCAATTATTTTTAGAATCCTTATAGTTAGCTTGTAATAAAATAATAAAAAATACAACATTTGGTACCACAAAACTTCACATAGTAGTAACCACAAACTAATAAGGGATACTACGTGGTAACTACTCTGCCCTGTTTATGTCATTTGCCAACTTCAGTTTTAGTGACAGACGTCAGTCACACATTATAGATCTATTAACCTGTATTCAATTTACAAATTATTACTAGTTTAAAAACGATTTCAAGAAAAAATTTGCCTTTAATGGTAATTAATAGAATATTTAAATCAATATAGGATACTATGATTCTGTTTCTTATGGTAGTTTATTAATACAATGCGCTTATTGTATATTTTATAAATGGGTATAGAGTAATAACAGATTTAGTAACAACCGAAACGCAATGTTATGATAGATTGAATTAGATTGCCATAATTTGCAGTGTTGCAATACATAAATTATCTTTTAAAGTTAATTTTAGGTGGTACAAATGCAGTAAAAAATCAAATTTATTTTTTTAATAAAATAACGCATTTTTTTCTCCAAAAATCAATTTTTTTTCCCGAGGTACATCTCATGGCCCAAGTTGTATGGAAAGATAAACGTGTCCTTTAATAATATACCTAGGTATTCCTCAAATGCAGTAACAGAATTATGCGCTTGTAACGCAAATGTTACAACATTTTCTCTGTTACGGCTATCCTTAAACACGTGTCTTGCTTATTAAAATTTTACCGCGCAAAGCGGCGCTTATTAGGGCCATTTATTGGTAGGTGCGAAACGGTTGCGTGTACACAGATAAGCAAGCGTCTGGAGCTCTATTTTTGAATCGCTCGCTATGCGTCGAGCGAGCGCGAGTGTAACACTATTTCATTAAACTGAAACTATGATAGAAACAAGTTCACATAGTTAGGTCTTTCGCTCGTCCTGCCAGACCAGTGATTGTTATCACTTGTTGCATTCTAGTGATTATAAAAAACTGAACTATTTCAACATTTGTAACACATGAATCTCATTTTGCTTTTTGATAAAATAATAAAGAGAATGTAAAAAAATTAAATATGTATTGTCAATTGATGCTGTCGATTAATATATTATGACGCGTAATTAGGTAAGTACGATCTGTTTAGTTAAGTCTATCGCTTGTTCCGGTAGACTAGTGTTTTAAACCACTCGTTGCATTCAAATAACTCAGAAATACGGAATAGCTGCTATCGATCGCTGTAAATTTTCGTTCGACTTTGGCGAGCGATTCAAAAATAAAATAGACCGAGCTGCCGCAGGACAAAACCTCGACACACATGAGCCGGTGCGCCGTGACCTAAGCCCGAATAACGGGATGCACTTGACTTTCAGCTTATTTAATTTATAGGTTTCGAAATCACTAGCGATAAAGTACAATGTTACACAATCATGTCATGCACATTGCACTTTTAATTACTTACTTATTCACTTCATCATTTTTCAATGAATATGAACTTAATTTCTCATAACTTGTTTTCAGACTACATTCACATAGAAAGTAATCTATACTTAGTAAAAAAATATTTTTAGTCCGGATTTATGTTGCGTTCTTGCGTTATTACAATATTATTCTCAATGCTTTTCCTATAGATAGGTGACCGTTTTAATAAAACAAACTCAGGTCGATAGACATCAGGATCAGTTGACCCGTCCCCAACAGTAAATTGTTGGTTCCCGCGTATATTTATTATACATTTTAATGTATCACAGCGGTGACAGCCCAGTGGCTATCGAACTCGAATTTCACGCAAGCGGTCCGGGTTCAAACCCAAGCGGCATGCCTGACACGGCGCACCAATGACTTTTCTGAGTCATGTGCCATTTAAGATATTAAATGTAATTGCTGTAACGGTGAAGGACACATTTTGAGGAAACCTACACGCCTGAGAGTTCTTCATAATTTTCTCAAAGGCATGCAAAGTCTGCCAAACCGCACTTGGCCAGCGCGGCAGCGTGGTGGACTAAGGCCTAATCCCTCAAATTGTGAGAGGAGACCCGTGTCCAACAGTGGGACAGTGAAAGGGTTGTGGTGGTGATGGTATTTATAACTGAATCCTATTACAGTAGAGTCAGCAGCTATCAGCAGGCACCGTTATCCGTGGCAGACTCAGGTCCACAAATTTTTGTGGGAGTTAAAATGAGTTACATGAGTTTCATCATCGTTATCGTTAAGTCTTACTCGTAATGCTCATTTATGGCTTTCTCTGTCTGCCGTATTCTTGCTTCGCTTCCCAGTCATAAATCTGTTGTACAGTACTCCCAAATTAATAATGCGCATGCAAATCTTCGCTAATTGTCGTATTCCCGGAAACACCCGAATCATTGAATCGGAGAAAGCCCTCAACAATGCACTTGCATTTTGCACCTTGTTCGAAAGAAACAGGAGTCAAAGTCATATGTCAAATCATGTGAAAAAATTGAAAACAATTCGGTTGGTCGGCGGCTGTCGCCGGTCAGTCAAAGGTCCGTCAGTCGTCTTTATATACTGGTGAATTTTAAAGAGCTGCTATTACACACCCTTCTTGGTTTTGTTTTCAAAGGTGAATTTAATTTCAACTTTAATTATCTTACTCAAATTGAAATAGTTTATTTTGTAAAATAACATACAGAATATACAGAATATACAGAATTCGCCATAGACCGTATAATGGAGGAACATGGGCATAAAATTATACGATTGCCACCATATCATCCCGATTTTAACCCCATTGAAAATATTTGGTCCCAAATAAAGCATCACGTAGCCAAAAAAAATATTGCAATGACTGTCAAGTCAGTTAAAGATGCTATATTAGAAAAAATCAATAATATAGGATCAGAAGAATGGAAAAAAGTTTGTGATCACGCTGTTAAATGCGAAGATGAATATAGAAAATTTGACCCAAGAATCGATAGTTTTTCCGATGAAATGATTATTTACACGGGTGATAGCAGTGGGGAAAGTGTAAATGAACAAGAGCATAATGAAAGTTCTGATGAATCTAGGATGTCAGGAATAGAGATCCTCCTTGATTCTGATTAATTATTTGTAATTTTAATATTATTCTGGAATGATCAGTGCTGTAAATACTTTTGAACTGAGATTATAATGATTAGATTTTAATGTAAACCTGTGTTTGAAAACCATTTTTAAGAAAATGCACTTAACCACTCTATACACATATCGTTTTCCGACGCTCGGGGAATACGACCTTTGCCGAACAGTAACGAAGATTTCTATGCGCATTATTAATTTGGGAGTACTGTACGCTTGTTGGACGCAACAAATTAGCCCACTTTTATTTCGACTACGTTGCCCACTACTTTTGATTTTACAGGACAGCTTGTGAACAGCTTAAATTATGTTGAACTCTGACTTTAATTGCCGGCAATAATACAGTA
This sequence comes from Carterocephalus palaemon, assembly GCA_944567765.1. Lineage (NCBI taxonomy): Eukaryota > Metazoa > Arthropoda > Insecta > Lepidoptera > Hesperiidae > Carterocephalus > Carterocephalus palaemon. Next base: position 9,314,170 of record OX155641.1, on the reverse strand, counting down.
GAGAGAGAGGAATAAAAGCTAGAGGTCTTGGGTTCGATCCCCGGGCATCAACCTATTGGATTTTTCTAACTTGAAATGCCCGGTAGCAGCTAGGAGTCTGGATTTGTGCCCGGTGTATGGCATCTATTACATGAGATATATATCTATATATAAACATAGTTACATCACTGCCTGCCCCTTCAAGGAAATAAAGGCGTGATGTTATGTTATGTTATAATGATAATATAATTTTCATGTTACATACAAATATGAAAATATTCATAATACATATTAAACTTGTAGCATTTAGGACAAATAATTTCTTAATTCGTTTTGTTTGTAGTTTAAGATAGGTAGGCTTAATTTTTTATTCGAGTAATAAATTCGATTCATTATTATTGTTTTTTGAACTATTTGTTGAAATAAACGAATCGAATCGAATATTTGATTTTTTAAAACTTTTAATGAGTTTTTGTATTAATAAATAAACCAGTTGAGGATGCAATGATCTGTTAAGAAAATAATAAAAATAATATTGTCAGAACTATAATAAACCATGTCTCGCACAGATATTACCAAAACCTTGTGACCTTAATTTCCTCAAAGGTGTGGTAGAGGTTCTCGACGGCCGGAACAAATCACGAATTAAGTGACTTTTTGTTTTGTGTAACAATTTTTTATATTGTAATACGTAGATAAGTGAGTTATTGAGGTTGGCGATAAATAAATAAATAAATATTTGCATGTACGTATATTTTTATTCCTCTCATTTGTGTGCCAGTGCCAAGCGCCAATGACTTTTTAAATTATGTGCGATTTAAGAAATTAAATGCTGCAACGGTGAAGGAAAACATCGAGAGGAACCCTCCTGAATAAGAGTTCTCCATAATATCACAGTACATATCATTCCTCTGTGATAATATCCTCGATAATATGTGAAGTCTGCCAATTCGCACTTGGCTACCGTGTACTATAGCCCATTCCGAGTAGAGAAAGGGTTATGGTAGTAGATATATGGTGTAAAATAATTACCGGCCAGTGCCAAGCCAAGTGCGAGTCGGACTCGCGCACTAAGTGTTCCGTAAAAAATATATTTGTAATAAATAGAATACTATAAAGTTGTCACAGTTATTTTAAACACGGAATACTTACCTTGAACGTAGCAGTGCTTACTATTTTTTGGTGCGGTTTACCATGGTCGCGAACCCAGCGCAACAACCCTATCTACCAAGTACCTAATAGGTAGATTCAATTTCTACTTCGGAAAGTTCAAAAATAAAACGATACAAATTGTATGTACATTATACTTTATGTGCAAATATAAAAAGAACGAAGGAACTAAATCCGAAACTTGGCATCGGATCGTAGAGAAATTGGTTAAAAAATTGGCAAACAATAACCAAATGTTTTTAATTGACCTTCTCCGGAAATCGGAAACAATGCAACTGAATTTTCCGCTATCGGTAGTTCGTCGCCTTGTATAAATTGTATCGAAACTCGGCGCATCTATTGGGGATTTTGAATTTTGTTACTTGGCAGCATTGATATATGTATATATGATATTTAACTCAGTGCTTGGCAGGTTTAAGTAACTAACTAATAGGTAAAATAAAAGGATGTAGTTTATTTAGTATTATATAAAAATCAAAATTATAATACAGACACATAAACCCTATTTGCGTCAGGTTAGTAAAAAAATAAAAATTTAACACGACTTTATTTTACATATATATAGATTATACCAATAGTTTCGTTTACGCCTAGTAATATTATATAGCCTATGTCACTCAGTGAAGATGCAGCTTTCTAATGGTGAAAGAATATTTTAAATCGGTCCAGTAGTTTTGGCAGCGCACGCCAGAATAGCTCGCAGATGGTAGATTTTTTCCTACTTACCTACTTGACACTTATCGTCATATTTTGGACAATTCACACAATATCTTTATAAATTTTAACCTGTGTGTTATTCTGATGTACCTATAAGCTATATTATTGTAAAGTTTCATTAAAATCCATTCAGTACTTTTTACGTGAAAAAGTAACACACATCCATCCATACATACATACATACTTACAAACTTTCCCCTTTATAATATTAGTAGGATAGGATTAGTAAGGATTACACCTTATCAACAGCCTAAAATTTAAGTTTTATGCTTCTAGTTCTGAAAATGACAATACTTTCATACAACCTTTCATCTCCCTTTTCAACCCATTAGGTACAACACTTTTTTCCAATTAAAAAGTGTCTATGTCCTTTGTCAGGCTCTATACTGTGTACCAAATTTCATTTAAATCGGTTCAGTAGTTTTGGCGTAAAAGCGAAACAGACAGACAGACAGACAGACACTTCAAAACCAAACGTCCAATTTTAATCATTCAAAGATCAAATATTATCTACATAAACTGTAAATGTAGTCCAAAAAAAATTCAAGATAAAAAAATGGTTGTTGTGCCTCACTCGACATAGATAGGTATCTATAGTGTGTCGCGGACTTTTTTATAGATATTTATAAGATCTACAATTAATTAGAACATTTTATGGTCCTATCTTTTATAGTTTAGGCAGCGTAAGCAAAATAAGTATCTTTTCTGGTTGATTTTTTACACCTTGTGTCCGAAAAACCCAAATATCTTACGGAACCCTATTTTTTTCCAAAATAAAATTTAGCCTATGTCACCCGGGGATAGTGTAGCTTTCCAACAGTGAAAGAATTTTTCAAATCGGTTCAGTAGTTTTGAAGCCTATTCGATGCAAACAAACAAACAAACAATCAAATCTTTCCTCTTTATAATATTAGTATAGACAAATGGATGCCCGCAGCTGCGCTTCGATCTGAATAAGTAGTTTATAAAAATAGTTGCGTTTACCACGAATTCTATAATTATTTTTAATCATTCAACTGTAATAGAATTGCTTCTTATTATTATGTGTTGCAACACATTATTTGATCAGGTTTCAATAAAATCGATTCGGTAATTTTTGATTCCATCGCGCACATAGACAGACAATAAATTAAAAAAAAAAACAGATTCTATCGATTACTTATCAATTAGGTACTCAATGTACACTTTAAAATAATAAAATATGTAATTGTGTATAGATTAGCGATGGCCGATAGAAAACGATAAAAAACTATCGAATTAATCGATAATTCCGGTTATTCGAATATATTCAACAGGCGTCGGTAGATAGTTCGATAGGTAGCTCTATAGGACCGCGCGGAATATCCTAATCGAATACCTACCGACCGTGTCGCGTCGATAGTATTCATTCGAACCGAACGGTGTTCGAATTATTTCGATATACATATTAGATCTTATACGCTTGCCAAAATTCGATTAACTAGTTATTCGATTGTGCCTGTATTACTTTATTGTTTAGAGATTTGAATAGTAGATTAGTGAGCAAAGTTTTTCGTTTGGGTTTTTGTGATGAATACGATATTAACTAGTCTTATAAAGATCGTTTAAGTATCTACCTACACGCTGCTGCTACTACAGGCTGCAGCGATATTTTCGAGACGAATCCTTTAAGTTTTGGTAAAAATTGGAATTTATGACTGAAGCAAGGATGAAATATAATTTCAATGGAATGAATCAATTAACTGGCATGCCACATGCTCCCGAACAAGGTAGGTACGTACAAAAAAAATCTAAGCTACGACCCATAGACGTCTCATAGCTGGGCACGGGTCTCCCCCACAGACAAATCTGCTCTGCTCTTCTCAAGCCACGCGAATACCGATATTATAATAAACACAATTAGGAGCGGAGTACTTACTTATTATATCTTCGATATTAACAGTTACATATACATAATATTCTTATTTATGCATTAAATAACGGCGGTTTACCTCACAAGAAGCAGAGCGTCAATTGATGTGATTTCAAACAGTATGGCAAGCAATATTAGGTTACAATAATTGTACGACTGATTGATGTTTGATAATAAACATAATAACTTCATGTAGCGCGACTTGTCAGTGAGTGATTTAATAGCATCGTTTCGTTGCTTATCAATGCTATTACTAGTTAGAAGATAAACAAATTGAGCCATTCATTGTTGCTAATTTGATCTCTGATTGATATCATAATGGATTTCTGTTTGTCATTTTATAGCGATAAACTGGTTATCAAAGAACTTCACCGTGCAATGGATAATCATAGCACGGACTACGCTTACTCTATGATCATAGTATTCATAGTAGGTATATAAATAAATAGGTACCTAGTAGTAACTAACTGACATGGAAAATTATAAGGAATTTTAATATAATTACTATAGAAAACAGCAACATACAACAATTCATATCTATACCGTTGTATTAGCTAACCGTTATCCGAAGCCATAAAACAATAATAACTTAATTAATAGTTTAAAAAAACTAAAAAAACACACTTTTATAAAAAATCCAACTAAAAAAGAAATCATGAGACCTTGAAACCTAATCGTGGTCAAATTTGATTACAAGACTTTACCACAAGTGCAAACATGACTATGATACGATATTCCATCATGAAGTTCCAGTTAATATCTTCCGGCTTCATCATCAGACCTTGAAACCTAATCGTGGTCAAAGTTCATTACAAGACCTTACCACAAGTGCAAACACGACTATGATACCTTATTCCATCATGAAGTTCCAGTTAATATCTTCCGGCTCCATCATCAGATCAGCTCGACAGTACCATATTATTGAATACGTTTCAGAAGTACATACAGCTGCCAATTTTCATTACGCTACGATCCTTGGAAGATGGTAAAATTAGCTCTCAAAGATTCCACTTTAAAGTAGCTAATATCTTCCGGCTCCATCATCAGATCAGCTCGACAGTACCATATTATTGAATACGTTTCAGAAGTACATACAGCTGCCAATTTTCATTACGCTACGATCCTTGGAAGATGGTTAAATTAGCTCTCAAAGATTCCACTTTAAAGTAGCTAATATCTTCCGGCTCCATCATCAGATCAGCTCGACAGTACCATATTATTGAATACGTTTCAGAAGTACATACAGCTGCCAATTTTCATTACGCTACGATCCTTGGAAGATGGTTAAATTAGCTCTCAAAGATTCCACTTTAAAGTAGCTAATATCTTCCGGCTCCATCATCAGATCAGCTCGACAGTACCATATTATTGAATACGTTTCAGAAGTACATACAGCTGCCAATTTTCATTACGCTACGATCCTTGGAAGATGGTTAAATTAGCTCTCAAAGATTCCCTTACATTGTGAGTTACATACAAGTGGACCTAATAAAAGTATGTTAAAAATAGTACCTACCTATACTCTACACACAACCGATCATTGATGGCATACAAAATTTACATGACCTTGATTGACAAGTTCAAGTTCAGACATCGACGTTTGTATAGCCAAATACCTAAAAAATAATTATCTTTTTTTTTGCTTTATTATTATTATTATTTTTATTTATTGGCTTTGCTTTATTTGTGAGATTTAAAATGTTAATGTAGTAAAGTGAAGTAATGGTACCTTATTCGCAATCTTCAAGATTTGCTTTGAATTAAGCAAAATATTTAAAATGTTACCTATTGAAATAAAAGTATGGAAAGAAAATAAGCGTTAAAAATTTAAAGAATGTTTTCATAAGACCTACTTTGACATTTAAAAATGTCTGGAACCTAGTTAATCTTACTAAACTTATGTAACGTTATATAATTGTGAGTATCATTCAAATTGCAGACCATACCTTTAAAATGCTCCGTCGAAATTACCGCTCTGTTGCTTTGCCTGCCTTGAAGGGGGCGTTTCACATTCTTTTTGACATGTATCTCGAAGGAAAAACTTCAGTCGGAAGTCGATTCGATGTAGATGAAACTTCAGACTTCGGCGTGTAGTGCGATTGTTGAATGTATAAATTGTACAATGGAACTTTTAAGCCCAAAATCAGAAAACAACAACCACCTTCAATTCTATGGGAAATAGAAAACTCATAACAGAACTCGCATTATCTCATCTCATCTTAAGATAAAATCTCTAGGCCATTGTTAATACATGCCAAGGCTTGGACTAACCGTTAATTCAGCGCACAAAAGGCAATAGCATATTCAATATACTGGCTGTGGACTTATGATTGGTTTCGCGATAGGATTTCTGAAGACGTGACAATTGTGTCGGGCCAGGCCAACGTGCCGTGAGTGCCGTGACCTTATAAGTAAGGATTTTTCTTTAGTATTTTAACTCATTTTAAAGAATGAAAAGAGATGAATCGTCGGAAGTATTTAGGTTGGCAATAGTAATGCTGAGACGTGACGTGGCAATGTGATGAAAAGGCGCCCCGCCGAGTGTTGTGACCTTATTACTTGTAGTTCTGGATTACTTTTGAGTTAAGCATAACTTTAACATGGTTTTCACAAAAATATATGAATTATGTAACTTATCATTTGTAGTTTCTATAGAAAAGTTTTTGTAAATACACATTATAATTACGGTGATTCTAGATTCGAAAATTAAAAGCAGTAGTTAGTTGAACGTCTCAGGTTCGAAGTATATGAAATATGAGCCATGAATGTAATAGAAATTCAACCTACAGTTTGTTAAGCGAGACAATTTTGTGCCGGAGACGGGACACCAACGCATCGTGAGTGGACAGATCTAGTCATCCTCAGTCGTCATCAATGAACTGAAAAGTCATTTAACTGACCTGTTTAATATTATAAGTTCATTTTCACTATTGGACATGTATCTAAGTTACGTTCATATACCAAAGTAGCTCATTGGCAAGTTGTCAGTCCAGAAATAAAAAATAATTTATCTGGACTCTTAAATGACACTTCATAAATTGTTACAATTTAGTTTTTGTTGATGTGAAACATCTATAGCCGCACGTAAACCCGATTTCTGGCGTGGCGACGCATGCCGTCGCGACGCGTCGCCACGCTATATGATGGTATATAAGTATACAGTCGTTAAGCCATCTCTCTCGCTACACTGAGCTCGGCTATGTGAACTTGGCACCCGACTTTCTAAAATGTAATATTTTTTTGGTTTTCTTGGTAGATAAAGGTAGGTAGTGGATTGTAGTAAAGTTAATTTTGTTTGTAGTAAAACAAAAAAAAAAAAATTGTCAAGAAAAAAAAATGTATCCCCCCAAATAAAAAAATTAATCTTTTTCCGGCTGATTCTTATAGAGAATCGTAAGTAGAGGATTGTAGTGCAATTTTTTTCATTTTTAGCACAATAGAATAATTACTAAAAATAAAATAAAAAAATATATTTTTATTTCCATATAAAAAAAATATTAATATTTTTAAATAGTTACTAAGAACGATTCAAATGGATAAAGGACCTCCGCTGAGGTTTGTAGTTTAACGAATTTTGAAGAAATCGGTTAAGTTTGAGAAAATACATACTTTCGACGGATTTTGTCTGAATTTCTCCCGATCTGTGACATTTACGACTACTACAAACGATGGAAATGGTCAAGGGACCTCCGCTGAGGTTTGTAGTGGACGAATTTTCGTTTCTAGTTTAACGAATTTTGAAGAAACCGGTGAAGTTTGAGAAAATACATACTTTCGACGGATTTTGTCTTAATTTCTCCCGATCTGTGACATGTACGACTACTACAAACGATGGAAATGGTCAAGGGACCTCCGCTGAGGTTTGTAGTGGACGAATTTTCGTTTGTACTTTAACAAATTTTGAAAAAATCGGTGAAGTTTGAGAAAATACATACTTTCGACGGATTTTGTCTGAATTTCTCCCGATCTGTGACATTTACGACTACTACAAACGATGGAAATGGTCAAGGGACCTCCGCTGAGGTTTGTAGTGGACGAATTTTCGTTTGTACTTTAACAAATTTTTAAAAAATCGGTGAAGTTTGAGAAAATATATACTTTCGACGGATTTTGTCTGAATTTCTCCCGATCTGTGACATTTACGACTACTACAAACGATGAAAATTGTCAAGGGATCTCCGCTGAGGTTTGTAGTGGACGAATTTTCGTTTATAGTTTAACGAATTTTGAAGAAACCAGTGAAGTTTGAGAAAATACATACTTTCGACGGATTTTGTCTGAATTTCTCCCGATCTGTGACATTTACGACTACTACAAACGATGGAAATGCTCAAGGGACCTCCGCTGAGGTTTGTAGTGGACGAATTTTCGTTTGTACTTTAACAAATTTTGAAGAAACCGGTGATGTTTGAGAAAATACATACTTTCGACGGATTTTGTCTGAATTTCTCCCGATCTGTGACATTTACAACTACTACAAACGATGAAAATGGTCAAGGGACCTCCGCTGAGGTTTGTAGTGGACGAATTTTCGTTTGTAGTTTAACGAATTTTGAAGAAACCGGTGAAGTTTGAGAAAATACATACTTTCGACGGATTTTGTCTGAATTTCTCCCGATCTGTGACATTTACAACTACTACAAACGATGAAAATGGTCAGGGGACCTCCGCTGAGGTTTGTAGTGGACGAATTTTCGTTTGTACTTTAACAAATTTTGAAAAAATCGGTGAAGTTTGAGAAAATACATACTTTCGACGGATTTTGTCTGAATTTCTCCCGATCTGTGACATTTACGACTACTACAAACGATGGAAATGGTCAAGGGACCTCCGCTGAGGTTTGTAGTGGACGAATTTTCGTTTGTACTTTAACAAATTTTGAAAAAATCGGTGAAGTTTGAGAAAATATATACTTTCGACGGATTTTGTCTGAATTTCTCCCGATCTGTGACATTTACGACTACTACAAACGATGAAAATGGTCAAGGGATCTCCGCTGAGGTTTGTAGTGGACGAATTTTCGTTTATAGTTTAACGAATTTTGAAGAAACCAGTGAAGTTTGAGAAAATACATACTTTCGACGGATTTTGTCTGAATTTCTCCCGATCTGTGACATTTACGACTACTACAAACGATGGAAATGCTCAAGGGACCTCCGCTGAGGTTTGTAGTGGACGAATTTTCGTTTGTACTTTAACAAATTTTGAAGAAACCGGTGATGTTTGAGAAAATACATACTTTCGACGGATTTTGTCTGAATTTCTCCCGATCTGTGACATTTACAACTACTACAAACGATGAAAATGGTCAAGGGACCTCCGCTGAGGTTTGTAGTGGACGAATTTTCGTTTGTAGTTTAACGAATTTTGAAGAAACCGGTGAAGTTTGAGAAAATACATACTTTCGACGGATTTTGTCTGAATTTCTCCCGATCTGTGACATTTACAACTACTACAAACGATGAAAATGGTCAAGGGACCTCCGCTGAGGTTTGTAGTGGACGAATTTTCGTTTGTACTTTAACAAATTTTGAAAAAATCGGTGAAGTTTGAGAAAATACATACTTTCGACGGATTTTGTCTGAATTTCTCCCGATCTGTGACATTTACGACTACTACAAACGATGGAAATGGTCAAGGGACCTCCGCTGAGGTTTGTAGTGGACGAATTTTCGTTTGTACTTTAACAAATTTTGAAAAAATCGGTGAAGTTTGAGAAAATATATACTTTCGACGGATTTTGTCTGAATTTCTCCCGATCTGTGACATTTACGACTACTACAAACGATGAAAATGGTCAAGGGATCTCCGCTGAGGTTTGTAGTGGACGAATTTTCGTTTATAGTTTAACGAATTTTGAAGAAACCAGTGAAGTTTGAGAAAATACATACTTTCGACGGATTTTGTCTGAATTTCTCCCGATCTGTGACATTTACGACTACTACAAACGATGGAAATGGTCAAGGGACCTCCGCTGAGGTTTGTAGTGGACGAATTTTCGTTTGTAGTTTAACGAATTTTGAAGAAACCGGTGATGTTTGAGAAAATACATACTTTCGACGGATTTTGTCTGAATTTCTCCCGATCTGTGACATGTACGACTACTACAAACGATGGAAATGGTCAAGGGACCTCCGCTGAGGTTTGTAGTGGACGAATTTTCGTTTGTACTTTAACAAATTTTGAAAAAACCGGTGAAGTTTGAGAAAATACATACTTTCGACGGATTTTGTCTGAATTTCTCCCGATCTGTGACATTTACGCCTACTACAAACGATGGAAATGGTCAAGGGACATCCGCTGAGGTTTGTAGTATAACTAGTTTGTTTGTAGTTGTAATATAACTATAAATTAATAGTTTAAAAAAACTAAAAAAACACACTTTTATAAAAAATCCAACTAAAAAAGAAATCATGAGACCTTGAAACAAACGAAAATTCGTCCACTACAAACCTCAGCGGAGGTCCCTTGACCATTTCCATCGTTTGTAGTAGTCGTACATGTCACAGATCGGGAGAAATTCAGACAAAATCCGTCGAAAGTATGTATTTTCTCAAACTTCACCGGTTTCTTCAAAATTCGTTAAACTACAAACGAAAATTCGTCCACTACAAACCTCAGCGGAGGTCCCTTGACCATTTCCATCGTTTGTAGTAGTCGTAAATGTCACAGATCGGGAGAAATTTAGACAAAATCCGTCGAAAGTATGTATTTTCTCAAACTTCACCGGTTTCTTCAAAATTCGTTAAACTACAAACGAAAATTCGTCCACTACAAACCTCAGCGGAGGTCCCTTGACCATTTTCATCGTTTGTAGTAGTTGTAAATGTCACAGATCGGGAGAAATTCAGATAAAATCCGTCGAAAGTATGTATTTTCTCAAACTTCACCGATTTTTTCAAAATTTGTTAAAGTACAAACGAAAATTCGTCCACTACAAACCTCAGCGGAGGTCCCTTGACCATTTCCATCGTTTGTAGTAGTCGTACATGTCACAGATCGGGAGAAATTCAGACAAAATCCGTCGAAAGTATGTATTTTCTCAAACATCACCGGTTTCTTCAAAATTTGTTAAAGTACAAACGAAAATTCGTCCACTACAAACCTCAGCGGAGGTCCCTTGACCATTTCCATCGTTTGTAGTAGTCGTAAATGTCACAGATCGGGAGAAATTCAGACAAAATCCGTCGAAAGTATGTATTTTCTCAAACTTCACCGGTTTCTTCAAAATTCGTTAAACTACAAACGAAAATTCGTCCACTACAAACCTCAGCGGAGGTCCCTTGACCATTTCCATCGTTTGTAGTAGTCGTAAATGTCACAGATCGGGAGAAATTCAGACAAAATCCGTCGAAAGTATGTATTTTCTCAAACTTCACTGGTTTCTTCAAAATTCGTTAAACTATAAACGAAAATTCGTCCACTACAAACCTCAGCGGAGATCCCTTGACCATTTTCATCGTTTGTAGTAGTCGTAAATGTCACAGATCGGGAGAAATTCAGACAAAATCCGTCGAAAGTATATATTTTCTCAAACTTCACCGATTTTTTCAAAATTTGTTAAAGTACAAACGAAAATTCGTCCACTACAAACCTCAGCGGAGGTCCCTTGACCATTTCCATCGTTTGTAGTAGTCGTAAATGTCACAGATCGGGAGAAATTCAGACAAAATCCGTCGAAAGTATGTATTTTCTCAAACTTCACCGATTTTTTCAAAATTTGTTAAAGTACAAACGAAAATTCGTCCACTACAAACCTCAGCGGAGGTCCCTTGACCATTTCCATCGTTTGTAGTAGTCGTAAATGTCACAGATCGGGAGAAATTCAGACAAAATCCGTCGAAAGTATGTATTTTCTCAAACTTCACCGATTTTTTCAAAATTTGTTAAAGTACAAACGAAAATTCGTCCACTACAAACCTCAGCGGAGGTCCCTTGACCATTTCCATCGTTTGTAGTAGTCGTACATGTCACAGATCGGGAGAAATTAAGACAAAATCCGTCGAAAGTATGTATTTTCTCAAACTTCACCGGTTTCTTCAAAATTCGTTAAACTACAAACGAAAATTCGTCCACTACAAACCTCAGCGGAGGTCCCTTGACCATTTCCATCGTTTGTAGTAGTCGTAAATGTCACAGATCGGGAGAAATTCAGACAAAATCCGTCGAAAGTATGTATTTTCTCAAACTTCACCGGTTTCTTCAAAATTTGTTAAACTACAAACCTCAGCGGAGGTCCTTTATCCATTTGAATCGTTCTTAGTAACTATTTAAAAATATTAATATTTTTTTTATATGGAAATAAAAATATATTTTTTTATTTTATTTTTAGTAATTATTCTATTGTGCTAAAAATGAAAAAAATTGCACTACAATCCTCTACTTACGATTCTCTATAAGAATCAGCCGGAAAAAGATTAATTTTTTTATTTGGGGGATACATTTTTTTTTCTTGACAATTTTTTTTTTTTGTTTTACTACAAACAAAATTAACTTTACTACAATCCACTACCTACCTTTATCTACCAAGAAAACCAAAAAAATATTACATTTTAGAAAGTCGGGTGCCAAGTTCACATAGCCACTGAGCTCGGATACCTATAGTGTATACTCCATAGTGTTTTTTTGTTATTGTTTTTTTTTTGTTCTTTTTTTCTTATATGTTTTAGTTCCTGTCATAATCTGTACTTTTGTGCATATTACTTGTACAAAATAATTTCGACGTTTCACATCTGCCAGGCGTCCCGTGACGGCTCACATTTTTTTCTTAGTATTAATTGTTAGATTAGATTATCTTGCATGCAGCCACTGAGTTGTGGTAACATATATACAGGGTGGAAAGATCGAATGCCACATGGATGGCAACTACCATAAATATTGTAAACAGCACATTCTGTTTAAAGGAGACATTCCTTTATTTTCAAAAACAATAAATTTTGCATTTATGGATTTATGAAAAATCACCTGCCTCAGTCGGGACTCGAACCGGTCAAATGTGACAAAAAATAAAGTGACGTATTTTATGATGCAGATTGAAAGGGTTACTGATAGGGTTTAGTTTTCTCTAAATAACAAATTCAATCAAAATAACGGAAGGCCATGAAAACTAACAAGTACCTTTTAATTTTGTTTTCACCCGTCACGTGAAAACCCGATGCGTACACGTGAAACTAAATAAAATAATCAAGTGAGATTCTCTTTTAACGTTTGGTGCAGGTAGTGAAGAACAGGGTTGTTATGGTTCACATATTTAATTGTGAAGGACAACTGAATACAGTAAAATACCTCTAAATCCTGGGACCTATTGCGAAATGCGTTAAATTCTCTCCCCGAAGAAGACTATAATTTCATATAAGTCACTATAATTTTCCAACAAGACGGTACACCAGCACATAGCAGCAGGTTATCGACTACATATTTAAATAACCATTTCCAGACATGGATCGGTACAAACGGGAATATTAAATGGCCGGCCAGATTTCCGGATCTAACACCATTGGACTACTTTTTGTGGGGATATGTGAAGGATGTTATTTATAAAGGAACGACGAAAGTGTAGGCAATTTAAAAATCGTCCATGCAGCTATTACTAATATTCATTCAATTCACTGCCACGAGCTACGAGAAGTCAATTCCTCAAAAGATTAAATTAATGCATACGAGAAAACGGAGCTCATTTTGAACAGTTAGCAAGGTTTAAGTAAGTTTATTATATGAATATTGTTTTCTTTTGTGTGTTTTAATTGTTGGTTTCCAATTTTAATGGCCTTCCGTTTATTTTGATTGTATTTGTTATTTAGAGAAAACTAAACCCTATCAGTAACCCTTTCAATCTGCATCATAAAATACGTCACTTTATTTTTTGTCACATTTGACCGGTTCGAGTCCCGACTGAGGCAGGTGATTTTTCATAAATCCATAAATGCAGAATTTATTGTTTTTGAAAATAAAGGAATGTCTCCTTTAAACAGAATGTGCTATTTACAATATTTATGGTAGTTGCCATCCATGTGGCATTCGATCTTTCCACCCTGTATATCAATGCATGCAGCTAACAGTGTCATCCTGTTTAATCCATTCTGGCGGAAAGAGACAATTCGCAAGAAATGTTTTGAGCTCGACTTCGTCGCCATTTAACAATGCTTATCGTTGGTAAGCGCATAACTCAACAACGCCTGGACCAATATGGCCAATTCTTTTTTTTAAATGTTCGTTGAAGTTCAAGGATGGTTTTTACGGCGAGAAAAATTTGAAAATTCATCCCCTAAGGGGGTAAAACGGGGGTGCAAAGTTAGTATGAAGCTTTGCCGTTTTTGAAGTCAGTGAATGTGTAACGCGAGCGAAGCTGCGGGCGTCCACTAGTAAAAGATAAAATATACATAGATACAAGAAATGTTTTATGTCTACTATATGCTGACTGAAAATAAGATGGTTAAAAAGAGTAAGAAATCATTTATCAGAATATTTAAGTAGTAATAACATTTTTAAAAAGTTGTATCTTTTATCTAAACCGAATTTTTACTACCTATTAATTTTCGAACTTTTAATGGTTTATTTTCACTTTTGCTACATGGCAAAAAGGTTATTAAAATATTTAATTTAAAAAAATCGATACATAGCGAAGTTGGACCGCAGTCATGATAATACTCATGATTCAAAATGTACCTACCTAAGGATTCAAAGATTTCAGATTTCTGTACCCACAATCCTCTATGACAATCGACAACCTAAAACCTTAACCACAAGTTCTATTTTTAGTTCAACATATATGTGTTCATCGAAAAACGAGGTAATTCAGCTAAACTCAGCTATATCTAACATTATTATTGCTTGTTACCCTTTAATTCTCAGAACTGTTTCTAGGCAACCTCTACATGCGTCCAGCAAAAACACGTTATTGACAATGAGATTGTTATGAGCAATTCGTTGAGTAAGATCGACTGGGTTCTGAGTCATGTTTTCCATACAGAATGCTGCGAGGATCTAGGTCCCTTTCATTAGCATGAATGTAATGAAACTGGAATCATATGGTAGGATAACTGTAAACTAAATCGAGGAAAATCACACGTTTCTAAAAATAGCAACGGTTCTAAGCTTACGCATGAGGTATACTTAATGGACCTTGATTAAGAAATTAATTCAGAAATTATTTTGAACGTTTTAAGTAGAATCGACTCAACGGACATATTATTATTCATTATATTTAGGATACTTATGAAAAGGATATATAGATGTACATATTGTTAAAATATTTTTATTTCCATAATGAATTTACTAATATCTTCTTATATATAATATTTCCATGTCACAATGTTTGTTGCAGTACTCCTCCGAAACGGCTTTACCGATTTTTATGAAATTTTATATGCTTATTCAGTAGGTCTGAGAATCGACTAACATCTATTTTTCATCCCCCTAAATGTTAAGGGTAGTCCCTCCCTAATTTTTTTTTTTTAATTTTTAGATAAATTTTTTTTTTTTTTATGATACAGCATTAGAAAATACATACAACCCTAAATTTTCAACCCTCTACGATCAACCCCTATTTTTCCATCGCGATTTTTATTTTTAATAATTTCCTACTTTTATTGAACGCTTTCGATTATAAGTAATGGTAGTGGTAGTGGTTGTGGTAGTAGTAGTGGTAGGGGTAGTGGTAGGGGTAGTGGTAGTGGTAGGGGTATATTTATATGGCAAAACAACGTTTGCCGGATCAGCTAGTTATTTATAATAATGGAAGGAGGAAGCTCTTCATACGCCAACCAATCAACCAAAAAATAAGTATGTTAATAATGTCAGCAAATCTAAAAGCTGTTGACCCAATTACACTAGTTCCACACTAGTTCAGTATACTAGCAAAAAATTTGTGTGTAAAGAAGATTAATTACAGCAGAGAGACATGTTTGACAATTATAAAATACGAATATGAATACATTATGTACATGTGTGATGGAACAGTAACCACAGCTCCCCGACATTAAATATTAAATCAGAAGCTTGACAGTTCGAGGCGACAAAGTGTGCGGCTACAGCCTACCTACCTAGGGCTGCCAAAAATTGGGTCCTCCTACTTTAACACAAATATAGGCAGTTAATTATTGACTCGAGTAATGTCATATAATAACATCACCCACCCACCTATGCCTTTCCCAAAACGTTATAATAATGACACGGAAATATAACATTAGCTACGTGTACTCAATAACATCCTACCAGTTAAAAATTCTTTAAAAAAGCTATTACATACTTAGGTATGTAAATTTATGACAATTCATGGTTTAAAAACCTGAAACTATAAATCTATGACTTGGTATGAATTCAATTAGGACTATACCAAATAGGTAAGTAGGTATATTTTTCATAGCAATTTCAATTTCTGGAAAACTACATCTGACAGTCTTTCGACTGGCGCCTGACACGACGACGAGCGACAACCACAACAAAAAATACAATGTAAATATTTTTTAAAACTGCACTCGCACTTTTCGGTCGCTAATAAATGCAATTAGAATATTCATTTGAATTCTTCGCTTACTGGATCAAAATTATAATTTCATTATTTACATATAATATATATGTATATATATTTCAACAGTATATATTATATTACATTATTACTAATAATGAATAAAAATTTAAAAAATCTGTCAAAGAATGACAAAAATTTCTCTGAATATTTGAGGTGATAGTAATTTCTGAACTTGACTTTTGTTTTGTCTATTGTATTTATTTATTTTTAGAGGAAATTTATTGTGTGATTTTCTGATAGGTATGTATGTCTAGTGTAGGTTAAGTTACGTTAGGTCGTGGTTAGGTTAGGTAAGTAATTACCTAATTACCTTTTATTAAAATAACGACCTACTGACTTTTGTTTGTTTCTTATTTAGAGTACCTAATTACTACTAACTGAATTCCCTGCACTAAGCATTTACCTTGTCATTTTACCCTAGTACTACCCAATACATGTCGTAAGTTAGGTAAGTATGTCATGTACCTACATACCTACAAATCACTCAAGGTGACTTTTTCCATTGATTAGCCAAAAATAATCACGAGCACTAATTGTCACTCTCATTCGTAAATCAATGCTCTCATAAATCAAATATGGACGTGCGTTCACGAAATTAACGGAACCGGTACTCGATGGATCCGACTGATTATTTAGGCAGATAATAAAGCTGTTCATTTGCGTATTTGCCTACGCGATTTGAATAAAAACAGTTAAACTGACCTGCTTTTTCAAAATCTCCACTTATTTTGCACAGTTCCCATTCACGACACAAAAACAAAACACTTATCACTTATCAGTATCACTCACTGTCAGCTGTTTTTTAAAATGCGTTGTGTTTTATTTTTTTATACACAAACATTATCGTACGTCGCGTCACAAGATACGGTCGCGGTTGTGAGACTTGCGAGCTTCAAGCCAACAACACAGCCATCACAAGACGCAGCGTGCGTCCGAATGCCTGGCCTACTGCCTACCTACTACACTACCTACACTTCAGTATGTACCTCAGTGCCTACAAATGAATTAACGCGGCGCGGAATCCGGCGTTCTGACGATATGAACATCAAGCAACTGGTGCTGAAGTGAAGAAACTCTATGTACAGAGATACATTAGCCTCTCCAGATCAGATGGCTGGACCATCTGACAAATTGATACGTAGAATAGATGCACATTTTTAGAAATTGATTCTTCAAGACTTCAAATGATCCTTTCAAAAGGAAGAATGCACAAATTACATCCGCTTACTAATTATATTTAACGGCACTGTGACGCGGTGGTGAGGTAAGTGATCCTGACTGTCGAACTGCGGGTAGCAGGTTTGAATCCCGGCCTGAGCAGATATTTATTTCGCAGATAAATATTTTTGCTCAGGACATTAATTTTAAATTTTGTTATCTTCTGTAACGATTAGTGTGTCATTGGTTTCCTGTGTGTGTCATTCGACCACCAACCCCCAAACACAGGCATCCTATAGGCCGCTATACTGTGCCTACTATCAGGTTGAGTATGGAAACAATTTGGCATTAGGTAATGGATACGTACTTCCCGTTGATCACAAACATTACAAATTAAAATCATGAAAATATGAGCCAAGAGAGTATCCAATCATTACAAAAATATTATTGTTTGAATTTTTTCAATAAAAAAAGCCTACGAGCACTTAGCGACGTTCATTCTTAGCCTGAAATAATACTCAACTTGATTTACCTAAAAAATTAAATTGATGGACTTGTATTTTGTAGGACTTGTAAGTAACAATAATAAATGAATAACCGCAAAGACTAACAATAGTGCACTTGTATGAGCTGGTACTGGATCAGATTAGATGGTTATCGGAGGCTGTGTCCGGGTAGGCCACGTCACGGCCGATAATCGTTTGCGGGAGAAATGAGCTTTCCTTACGATACGCGAATATGCTTTCTTTTTAACTTCCAACTGTGTATATTATTAAACGAGTACGGAATTTTCAGCTTTTCTTGATAGCGTTAACGAGTAAAATGATTATCAAGTTCCAGTAGCAGCAATGGTAGTATCAGGGTAGTATTGTATCTATGATAATACGAGTACTTAGTAATAAAATGAGAACGTTGACCATGCAGTCGATACTAACGGGACACTAAAAAGCAAATGCAAAAAATGTACCTATTTACACTTTTAATTTTCAGCCAGGGTTCAATGCATGGTTCGATGTGAATTTTTTACTTCTTTACTGTCGAAATTTTTTAATGTATTGAAGTTAGATATTTAATTAAGATAGCTTGCAATGTTGATTTATTTATTTATTTATTTATAAATGCTTTATTATACCTATATGGGTATATATATATAGGTACCATATCTGGTTACCATATCTGGTAACAAAAAAAAAACGATTTAACTAACAACTTTTTTTTTATTATTTAATTTTCTACTTTCTCGTAGCACTTTTGACAGAGCGATCGCGGTCGTCATGTGGTATAATTGCAGTGTCCAGGTGTTATGCCTCACGAGCAATCGCCACTTGTCTCGGTTGGTAGTGAAGTGGTAGGTACACTTATTTAAATGACCACCAACTTCCGACTTGATAATATGGTCTGTCCATCGCATGGGCAACCTTCCTTGCGGCTTGATGCCTTCTACCTTGTCCGGAACGACAAGCCGTTCGATGGAGTCATTCCCTCGCCGCGAGACCATACAAGATGTAAGGTACAAAAATTAAATATACTCTTATATGTATAGCATGCTACACTACAACCCATAGACGCTCTCTCCCACAGACGCTGGGGCAGGTCTGAAGCATACTCCACCACTCAGTGTAGAATGTTCTCAGGCCACGCGAAGATCTTCGACAAGACAATTGTAAAAAATGCGAACACATACGATACCATTGGCCTATGAATGCTACTATTATTAATGAACTTATATATAATAGTTACGCAGTTTTTAATCCGTTGAGAAATGTCCTGTTTATTTTCAATAACTTGTGGTTAACAAACAACTAATCCGTTTGTTTGTCAGTTAACAGTCACGTCCGTTAACGACTCGTCTCGAATGTTTGGCAAAAAGTATTTGAAACATTTAATTTTTTGCTCTCACCTCATAAAAAGCGTGTTCCCGGGATACCGTTACCAAAATCTCTTAGGGAAGTCATTAAATTAATAATGAAAGCTTTAATTAAATTAAATGTTTTATTATTGTTAATTTTTTTTCCTAATTAACTGTTTCTATTGGTATTGTATTTTAAAATTTCCAGGTAATAAGAATTATTTAATTCAGTCGGCCATCGGACACGTGTAGACTCCAATCGTGCGGGGTTTGCGGAGCGAGGGAGGGGGACAAGCCGTACCGAACTACCAAACACTCGTTCGGTTCTTTCAGGTCGGATGTCACATTCGAGTTACACATTGTCGTTGCACTAACAAGTATGGAACAGGCTAACTAACTAATATTCAAAAATGGTGACATCCTTGCTGCCTTGACAGTATTTCGACAGACATCAAAGGTGGTGGTCCAATCAGGTCCAATAGTTTCCGCTGTAAGTATATAGTCCTTATTACAATCGTTTACCCTTCTATTATTGTTGTACCTACTGCATGGATGTTTTACAGATTTTCATCGCATTAACCAAACAGAAGTGAGTCACCCCAAAGAAAAGTTTTGCTATAGCTGGATTGAAATTGAGATCCAGACTTAAAGTAAATTTTGTCATGAATCACTGTGTAAGATAATAAATATCATGGACATTTTAACACATGGCCATCTGATGCTAGCCTGTACTATGGGTGTCAGAGACTGATATACATACATAGATGTAAAAAATGCAAATACATTCTTATATAGATAATAATATTAACATCTAGACACAGGACAAACACAAGTGTTGTTCACACGAATGATTGTCCTGAGTGGGATTCGAACCCACGACCCCTGGCGCAACAGGCAGGCAGGGTCACTACCGATTGCGCCAACGGCCCTGTCGGATATGCGACATGGAAATTACATAGAAATAGATAATATTAACTTTCTTCAAATCTACATAATTAATACAGTTTTTTTGGGAATATCCTGAATGTTAAATGGTGTGAAACTTTTTAAGGCTACCATTATACGCAAAGCCCGCAAAATTCTTTTTCTGTATTAACTTTCAGAAATTACTTAATGGAAAGATATTAAAAATACAGGCTTACTGAGCTGCGGTGGATTGAATCTTTATCAACTGAACTATAACCACCCAATCTAAGTACATAATAATATATTGAATTGGGATCTCTCATCACCTGTGTAGGCCTGGATGCGTAAGTAGGTATACGAGTACATCACCATACAGCCACATTATGAGGCAGTGGATAAGCCAACATATAGTTTCCCTAAAGCTTCGTCTAGTTTTTCGAGCGCTGTTAACTTAATATAACATCACGCCTGTATCTCCCCGAAGGGGATGGCGTGTATACACCCACTTTTCAGCAGTTAAGTATGTATAGGTCTCATGTAATAGGTAGCGAGTTGGCGAACCTTTTGCCACACACAATCACAATTCTAGACTCCTGAACCCTAGAGAGCTGTTGTTCATGACTTTGACCGTATATTTTTTTTTTTAGCGCTGGGAAATGCATTTACGCATCCTGCATCCTACGAAGCAGGTATGTGGGACTCGCCGGCTTGGCCGGAATACCCACTAAAACCCAGCGACACCTTCAGCGTCAATATGAGGCGTCACGGGATCGCAAAAGCATTACTACCGTTGACCGTATACCTACAACGGTTTGTATAATTTGGGAAATGCCTGTACAAATATGTTCATTGAGCAAATACCCATTGAACAAAGCGGAACAATAGAACAATCAAGAAAATTAAATGTGTTTTAGTTCAGTAACATGTTCCACCCGTTCCCACAAGTTCCTGTTGCTACACTTCCCTCAACACATGCTCAAACAATACACCACTTCCTACCGCACGAAACAAACACGGTTTGTTACCTAGTCATAAATTAGTGTAACAATATCGTTAACTCGATTGCTTTATTGAGTGTTGAAACATCAAGTGTATAATTTCAATGCCATTCTTTAATTGTAATTGTTGTAATGTATTAAAAGGAATAACGGCACAAAATGGAATAAAAATATGTTTAACCAATTTACAGCTCTTTTATTATAATACTTATTGAGATCTTAAAATACTAGCTTTAAGACCTAGGAACCTAATCCAGGTCATTGCTTTGTCAAGCATTTTTATAACACAACTACACCGTCGTTCCGTTAAACGAGTAAAGATTTTTAACGCAGACAAATAGACATAATATTGACCACCTGATAGTGAGTAGACACCATCGCCTATGGGCACGTGCGTTACCACTGATAATGCGATAATGTTAGCAACAATACCTACTGACTGAGTTCAGATAAACTGGAGAGGAGACCATTATAAGTTGGTAGCTCACGTTAATAACGTCTACCGTTGATTAAAAAGCATTCCTTGATTAACCTCAGGAGAGCCAGGAGTGCCTATTAATTGATCACTTAACATCGCAAGAGATAAGTCAACGCAAGAGGAGGTTCATTAGCACATTGAAAAGGTTCAGGTCAGAGAAACCACAGAAAAGGGCTAATCGGACATAAAAAAAGGGGCCAATAAATGAATGGTTGGGGTTCGCACGTTTGTTCCATGCGCTGACCCCAGGATGTGGTGAGGGTGGTGCATGGCCTCTTCACCGCAAGCATCGCGTTACTGGGATGTTTGATATCCCTATGGGCTATGGTCTGCGATTATACTGTCGCCAATAAGTAAGCTTGATTGTCCATATAATAATAAATATATATGGACCATATATTTGTATGGATGATTGAAAAATTGATCTGAGAGCTGGCACAAATCTTAAATTGATATTATAATGTTTGGTGGTGTTTGTGCTTATACAATACAGCACTAGCGGACGCCCGCAGCTTCGCTCGCGTGGAATTAGGCATAACAATAGATTCGTTTACACCTATAATATTATATAGCCTATGTCACTCAGTGAAGATACAGCATTCTAATGGTGAAAGAATTTTTGTAATCGGTCCAGTAGGTTTTGTGTAAAAACATTACAAACAAATCTTTCCTCTATATAATAGATATTAGTATAGAAGTATAGATTAAAAAAGTATAATTTATCACTCAAGATCGATCACATTGACCTATAAGCTAGTTATTGGGCTTTTAATGATTAATATGAATGGATGAACGAACAAAATCAGTGTCATAAAAAATGAAGACCTGTCTGAAATACAAAAAAAAATCTATAAACCCTGCGGTTTCTTACTTTCTCATTGAAAGTGCCGGAAACCAACCACGAATGCACTGCAATATTTGGGTTTGTGGGCTATTCTATCCCATAAACGTACACCCTGGCATGCCTATTGTGACCAGCTAAGCGGTTCACACGTTTTTATTGTGCCCTACGAGTATGGGGTTAAAGGCTACAATGGCTTGCCTGTTTTGGGCAGTGTATCATGGATGCGTTCGATACCGTACATCCATGTAAGGATCGGGGGACGCGCTAGCGCTGCATGTGTAGGTACCTGCTCGAATGATTTGTGATCAGATAGCTATTTTGAGCTAACGAAATATTCCTACCGCTTTCATTTTTGTCTGTGTTCAATAATAAACAAAATGTTCTGGATATTTGGATCCGTTTTGTTTTGACGTTTACAAGATTGATTTTCTTGACTTTTGTGGAAACGATGAAGGCTTGAGTAATTTTAACGAACGGATTACGAACTTGAGATATGATTAAACCATCATAAGGGTACAGATGATTCATTACTCATTACGAATTCTATAAACATATTCGGGCTATCTTAGTGCTTATCTGAGGCGTATTGGGGTTATAAACTATGTCATGAGTTTCGGAGAAATTCCATTGCACTCATGCATGCATGTTATTCGTTTAACTGATTCCTACAAGTATGCAGTGCACTTTATTTTGAATAGCTTGTTTGTTATAATATTTAGGACTTAGATAGTCATCGCATCGTATTCAACGCTCGAAGGTTATAAATGATCAAGTTTTCTTGAAAGGGTTTGCCTTCTTCGATATGGAAGTACATAGTGAGAGTTAAGTTCAAGGCAGGTAAATCTATTATAAAAGCAAAATGTAACAAAACGACTTGTTACGTTGAGCTGAGCTGAGTATGTTATGTATCAAACTATCAGCGGGTGAATCCCAATGAACAAAAAGTTTACTTGACCTATCTGTGTAGATAGTAGCACTTAAGTGAGAAGCAAGTTAAGCAAGCGGCTCGACGCTTTAATCGGTGATATCACCTACATGCTGACTGTAATCTTACTAATTGTACGCACACTGCACACTGCACGCCTGTCTGCAAGATATAACCCTTGAGTTAACGCATTCTATCGCTAATTAGTCGTACAATGCAGCACGTGCACTGTATGAAAGCTAGAAGTGCGGCTTTCTTCCTTTGCAGCTTTGGCGGAAACTAAATCCCATTTGAAAGTTCCACATACCAAGCAAAATAATATAACTATTGTTAGCTCTATTTTTGAATAGACGATATTATGTTTAAAGTATAATTATATGTGGACTTAAAATTTTAGTTGACAGGAAATTTCAGAGTTAGATTTTCAAATGAGCGAAGCGAGTAATAATTTTCTTGGTGCAGTAATTAAGGATAATCAAACGAAACAGAGATTTTATAATGTGTGTGCAATAAATGTGGAAAACAATAAATATCATGGATAGGTGAAGTGGAATACCTTCAGTAGCGCTGATTTTCAGAGCAGCCTGTTGGTTGGTCGTTCAGTCAGGCGAGAAAAACTTAATTGTATTGTTTTCCTTACTTGTACTTACGAATTGTTCGGCCAGATTCGGCCACTCTGTTGGCGTTTTACGCCAACAGAGTGGCATCTTGTTAACGGTTGTTGAAGTTGAAAACATGGCATTTCTATAACAATATTTATAGCAATAGATTTCAAAGTAACGCCTGATACAATCAACAACATTACATACATTACACATACATACATTTGTCTGCAGGGGGTAATGTTTCCAATGTGCAACGTGGCACCTTCCCAGTGGCGCCATCGTCGGTACAGTCTCACGCCAGCTCACCACTCGACGTGCAGCATAATATAGTCTTCTGTTAACTAGTAACTCACATTGGCCAAGACCAGTCCGTCGGCGCAGTCCCGCGCCATCCCATCGCCCGTCGTGCCGGCCCGACGGCGCATATCTAGGTGTGCTTTCTATAAGTTGACTAACCCAGAACAGTAAAGAACTCACCATTTGTTGTGGGTTGCGTGGCTTCCGATGGGCACGAGGCACCTTTAGCCCCGTGACGCCTTCGAGTACATCGGCCAGGAGCAGTCCGTCGGCGCAGTCCCGTGCCAGCCCGCCGCCCGACGTGCCGACCCGGCGACGGGACCGCGCCCGTTCCAGGTAGTGGTTCGCCCAGTCCGTGTAGATCTGATGAAAGAAGAACAGCTTAAACTTACAAGAAATCCTTGTATTCTATTATGTTGCAAGAGGGATGATTTAGAACTTTGTTTAACTGTACCAACATCAACCAATCAATCATTTATGTCTATGGATTTTGATGATTATTTTTATTATTGAAAGTTCAAAGAAAAAAGTTCAACCGCATTATTATGCAACGTTTCGTGTTCATTGTTAGCGTTTCTTGTAGCGTCAGTATTTCTGTATTAATTTTAATGATTTTTTTTTTATTTGAAAGATCTCACCACAGACTAGGAACTCTAGTATGCTCTCGACCAAAAGAAAGTAGTAATATAATAGTAATATCAAACCCTATTTTATTCCTTACCTAAAAATGTTTCTTTCTTTTCAGTTCACTTTGTTGCGCGGTGTACCACGAACCTCTCCACACACCAATAAATATTCAGATTGATATTAAATTGTTTCAATAATAATAGGTACTTCGAATAAGACATTGCAATAAAAAGTAAAAAATACAAGTAAGTTCACTTGGAAGTCAGTAATAAAACATGTCAAATCACTTTATAAGGCGGTATTATTGACTGGGAATCTGTTGAGTCACAAAGAGCTTAAGATAAGGTTTTGATGGTCGTTCGTAGTATGCGAAATTGCCACTAAAAGTTTAACGGGGATTAAGGAGTAGCTCGTATGAATAACAAACACGATCCGATCATGAATAATTACAACGGACAAAGCTTTTCGTTTCGGTCTAGGTCAACAGTAATTTAGGTGAAATGGTGTGTGGCTTGAGAACATCCTACACTGGGTTGGCCACTAACCCCTTCACCAATCCGCATTGGAGCAGCGTGGTGGAGTATGCTCTAGACGTCCCCATTTGTGGGGGAGAACAGTACAGTGGGACTATGTTGTAGCTTACTAATTGCTTACGATTTGGGGCAAATCTTGGAGGAACAATTTCAACAACAATTAAGAACTTTTACTCTACAAAGTTTAAATTATACAATGTTGTTCAGTTCTGATACATTTTCATTTACCATCGACTATGCTTAGTCTAAACGGGAAACTTTTTCATATGCGCTGCCGATGTTCATCAATTTATAAGACGTTATCACGTCAAAATTGGCACAAAATATCATATTTACATTTAACTGCCATACCTTTTATAAATTTCGTCATTTCATAGTTTATTTTATATTGATAAAAGCAATATTTTCAAATGTTTTACTAACAGAAACTTAAATATAAAATTCCCTTGCCTCATAGTCATATCACAAAAGTCATTACAGTACTTGTTTAAGGGATAAGAAAGAGCCCACCCAGTCCCACCGCAAGTATGCTTACTCAGGAACTGATTCACTGAAGTAAAATGTTCGGTGATCCTCTACAGCCTTTCTCGATGACAAAGTAAGACGTAGTACTTTGGGATTATTGATGCTTCATTGTTATTTATTTATGGATAGCGTTGAATGCGTTTTTCATGTAAAAAATTTTTTAATAAGCTTCCATCTTCTTCAGTGTACCTAGTGTGTTGTTCATATCATTGTGTGTTGATAAAGAGGTACTTATTATAGCCACTCGCTAGAAACAGACCTCTCAGGCCTATTCTCTAAATCCAGTCGGCTTTTTCAGGTCCAACTAGCTAGTAAGTGAACGACCGTTTTCTGCATAATTAACCAAATATCTGGCACGAAAATGTATCTATCAGCTCAGCACCGTCACTTTGAAGTTATGTATGCAGTATGCTGTACCAGTGACGAAGCTGTGAGTGAGTTCTCAAAAGGATTATTCATATTCGAATCAATTTGCCGGAGAATGGGGACAAGTGGCGAAGGCGCGCCAGAGCGACGCGTCGTCGACCCTGGAGGCACTCAGACGCGTGAATAAACCTAGACTCATCTCACTCACTAATGGATTCTGGACAAACGACCGCTAATTCCAATTCCACTTACCCCATTATCGTGTTGCCACACGTGAAATTGATATTTCCACTTTATTGGATAACCAGCCGTAATTAACGGTGTAAATGTCAGGTGTTGCACCATTCAGGCTCGTATCGCTCATCATCAGTCAAAAATTACGGGTTTCGTCGTGTGAGTAAGAAAAGTTTCTTGCAAGTTACTGCAACCCAGATCTTGTTAAACACCTCAATTTCGCTCACAAGCATTTTTCTGATGACTCCTTATCTAAGCTGAAGATAGTCTTTCATGCCGTACGGGTGGTTTCGGATTGGATTTTCAGATGAATTGTATTTAGAGCTAATTCACTCGCGTTACTTCATATATTCAATAACCAATCTATTATTACTATCCTACTATTCCTATTGGAATCCTAGTAGGTATACTTGCATAAGTGTGTGTCCTTTTTATCACCTAAAATAAAGAGAATAGATATCGAGAATACGCTTCCATGGGCCATCGTAATTTACGTCCGTGACAAACTTCAGAGAGGAAAGTAACAAGTGTATGGAATTATAACAGTTTACTAAATTTCGATACGAAATTTAGAGAATTATGTATTTTGTGCAGTGTACCTAACTCCTGCATATAATTGGTGTACCCCTTAGATACCACCATAACACGTCATTTGACTTGAGACTATTAGGCCAAAGGTATTATTCAATGGCTGCGTGTCAAGCCACGGCCAAAAATTAGTGAGTTAAAGCGGGATTGATTGCCATCGTATAAAAGAATTGGTCCTTAAAAAAGTACGTGACAGCAAGTGGTTTATGTGGAAAGGTAATCAGTGTTCATTTTGACCGATAAACTGCGAAAGGATAATGTCATCACCTGCTCTGCTCGGTTTCCCACTGTGTCGTGATGGCATAAGTCGTCGTATCGTAATTACGCACTACACAACACTACAAGTCGAAGTCGTAAAAATAAATTAGTGAAATTTTTAGGACCTTGAAAAAATGTTAACTGTAAATGATGTTGACTTTCACACATTGTAAGTACTTACGCAGTTCACGGCGGCCCCTTGTTCTTAAGGACGGTTAATTATGAAGGACAGGCAGATGTAGATGACATTATAATTTTTGACTAATATACTCTGGCATGGTAAGGTTGTACATACTTCCCAACATTTTGTTACATTTAATTCATTAAGATTGTTTAGATTTCTTTAGGTATTTATTGTTTAGTATTGGACTGACAAAATTAAACAGTACAAAACAAGGAAGAAAAGTTTTTATTCCTTAACAAAATAATTTACTTTTAAAACAACAAATTACAAAATAATAAAAAAACCCTTGTCCGCACTAACTGCATTCAGTCTCTCTTCCCGCGAATCTTTTGCTCTCGATACAAAAATGCGCGGCAAACCGATGCCGCGCTCTGATTGGTCCTAATCATAGATGGAGGACCACAGAGTACGGCCCGTTCCCTTTATGCGTTCGAAGAATAAAATAAGAGAAGAGTGTTCATGTTCATTAAAACAGTTTAATTTTTCTTGAGATGTAAACAATTCTTTTTGATGATTCAAGTTACCTATGTCAAGAAATGACATTTCATTTAGGTACTAATTTCAGATCTGTGTATACTCCTCCTCAATAATGTGAATAAAATGGTAGATACTTAGATAGCTATAGTTTAGGAAGTTAAGGGGCTCGAAATGTTACGGAGCAAGGTTGCTGTTGAGTGTTGATCTTGGCCGATACCACCCGATACACTAAACACATCAGTCCGACTATAATACCAGTCCATAGAATATGCAAATCGAATCAAGATATGTAGTCATTATAATATTGATAATTTAAAAGATCATGTTCGTCTTTGAGATAAGTTCAAACGACTCACTCCGTCTCAATTCGTCGCTGTATCTTCGATATCACAGGACTATTTATTCAAATCGGTTATGAATAGCTTTCGATTGTAATAAATCTCGTAAGTCGGACACTTTTATCGCCTTAGAGGTAGATGATGAGAATGTCTTATATCCGCTCTTATAAAAATCAGTCGGTTCACTCTGTCTTGATTGTACTCATAAAAATCTTCTCTATGTTGAGATGTAAAAGACAGATTATTATAAATATACACACATTAGTATGTGCGTAAAATATGGTGTGGCTCTAGCTTCATATATTATAACTATTAGATATAAAATTGACGACTTTTTTATATACTGAAACCGAAAAATGTTATAAGCTTCCATAATGTTTTCTTTATTTATTTGTATAAATAGTTTATATATTTGAGTCTTTAAACTATCATATTAGAAAAAGTACTTATCTTTCAACGCTATTTAAGCAAAAGTATACTCTATATGTAGGTATGTACTATACAATAATAAGTATGTAGGTACGTTATAATAATAAGTACATTTAAATATGTAGTTTAAAAATTTGTAGATTACAAACACAGATCGCGTCTTAATCATCTTCAATTTATTGAAAGTTTACTAAATGTCTCTCATATTGACCTTATTCCGATATTACAAGCAGGGAATAGGGACCCGAGGGCTCTACAGTGTTAAATTGCACGGACATTTTAATTTAGCTCAATCTTTACAGTAGTTTGCGAACAAATTAACTTCGAGTATACCTCTTAGGATGGACTGCTCCATAGAGTAAGTGACTGATCTGCGGCGCTTCGGTCGTTGACCCTGAATGTAGAATCGAATCCGGGTCTTATAACCAACCATGGATGATACTGATTCGGCACATAGGTACCGTATTTATAGGTATATGTATGAGGCCATTTTATGGATTTAAGATAGCAAAGCAGAACCAGCACAACCTATGACATCTGTGACTAACCTTAAATAAGCCTCATAAAGTGACCTTACCGTGCGATGGTCTAGGCCAGTAGAAATGAGAACTTAAGAGCCGGGAGTGTTAGTGACAATTAGTCCTGTTAGTTGGTGTTAGTAATAATCCAGTTAGTAGTTGGCCCGGAAACGTAAAAAGCAAGGAAGGAGTGGAAGACGATATTATCTCGTAACTGTTATCTGACTATTACAACTTAGTGCAAACTATATCAGCAGTCAGGTATCCTATACCGAAAATGTTCAACTTTGATATTCAAATAAGGATATTTTTGTATTGAAGATACCTTTTTAATGCATGGGTTAAAGAAGAAAAAAAAAGAAGACCGACAAGTAGAGTTATAATTACAAAGCTAATTCGCAGGTGTTTTCAGATTTAAAAAGATTGCCTAAACGAAATGCCTTGGGCGGAAATCGGAAATCGAATTTTATGGAACAGTTAAACGTCAATTTTGGTTTCGTTTAGTACCGATTGAATGTTTTAAAATTATATACGGTCGATTTTATTGGCAATATTAGCACGAAGAGGCATAATATCTTATACGACAGTGTCGCCTAAATGCTTGCATGCGCTCATAAACTTTGTTTTATTGCAAGTGTGTAATTTTACAGATTTCAAAATGCCAGTGCCAGTTTCGAATATAATTTAATTAAATTGAATCGTTTCGGCGCATGAGAATCAATTGATGCCCAAGTGGCTAAATGTTCTCGAACCTTCTAGGTACCCTATCCTTATTTTGAGTGTATTGACAACCTTTGGTCTAGTGGCCGTAATCGCGACTGCTTAGCTAGGGGTTCCCTAGCCGGGGCTCCTGGGTTCGATCCCCGGGTCAACAACTATCGGGTTATTCTAACTTGGAATGCCCGGTAGCAGCTTGGAGTCTGGATTTGGGCCCGTTGGATGGCAATAGGGTCACCACCTAAACTCGCCATTACATGGGACCTAAGCATAACTGGTGATACTTACGAGTAAGTGGGTGTACTTAGGTGTAATTCCCCTGCCTACCGCTTCGGAGAAACACAGGCGTTATTTATGTATGTTATGTTTTTGAATCATTTATAGGATTTTAATTTAATAAGTAGGTACAAATATTCCTTCAACAAAACAATGTTTTAGTTCTTGTATCCTTATTGACGTTAACAATAAGCTTAGCTCAGTTCGATTTGAATAAGTATTTGTCTGCGTAAGTTCATCGATTTTTAATTAAACCATTAATAATATTCAGGATGTAGGCACTCGGACTAAAAATGAACAATTCGCAGAACTATTAGAAACACGTCTTGCGGTCCGTAAAGCATGATATAATTATAGAAATTACTTCAAGCACAGCAATTGGTCCAATCTAGACTAATGGCAACATCCAATGAAGTCATCTTCAATTTCTTGACCCCGTGTTTGACGTGGACGAGATTGGTTCTAACAATATATGTAAATTTAGTAACGAGTGTAGGAATAATTAGGCTGTCAAGACAGGCACAGACCAACAGACCTATTTCAATTAGTTTCACTTTGGTTTAATTTGCACATGGCCCAGTGAACAATATTTGCAGCTAAAATAGCGTCATCTTTTTTAAATCGTTGGATTACGTTCTCATGTGTGGTCTAAACCTTGGCCTTCTACTTAAAGCAATGGCCATCTATTCTAATTTATTGAAGACAGTGTAAGTATTTTTTATTTGGTGCTGTCTGTATTAATCTCTGTTACTATTATTTACTACTAAATACTAATCCGATTAAATCTGACGCGAGAATATACTATCTTAATTCAGATAATTAATGGACTACAGGAAGGGTATATTAATGCTCGTATTTTGTCTTTGATTTCATAATTAATGTACGATTTAAATAAAATTGGAAAATTTATTCATTAAGGTTATATGTAAATATAATACATTTATTGAAAACATCTGTAAGAAGTCATCTTTTCTCTGTTATTTCTCTATAGTTACTTTTTAAGTATGTACTCAAAACTCAATAGGTCGCGTTACTCGTGTTACGCGTATTATTGAACTACGACGTAATTGAACTCAGCTTATTGAAATGTAGGTATTAAATGTTTGTAACCACGTCCAAAACTGCATCCATTATAGTTCTATAATTAGGTTTTACATCAACGATCTAAATGTGAAATCAGGTTAAACAGCAGAAACAGTGGCACGATAGGTAGGCCTGGGAGCTGGGACTACAGTCCCACTTTACAAAGTGCGGAAGCTAAATGGGGTCGTGAGCTTTTAATATCGTTGGGCGGATGGCGCTGGCGGCCCCTGGCCCCGGTTGCACCATGGCGGTTTCTGTGCTTATTCTACTGTGATTAGAACATGATTATAACATTATGATTTAAAATCAAAACTGTATGAAATATCATTACAATGGACTTCATACATAATATCGTCATATCATAATAAACAAAAATATCGACGTTTGCAGTCGGATCATTTGTCATCAATCAACCTCAATTAAATTGAAAAACATTTTAACTTCATTATTTGGTGTCGGTATAGATAACGACATAAAGAAAGAACATTGAGATTTTTATACAGAAAACACTGCTACTCTTCAAAAAGAGACAATGATTTACTTGACAAAGCGTTTTCTGAATAGATCTAGTTTCAAAGGGATTGAAGATTCTACGAGATTTTCTGCAACCTTTTCAAAGCGCATGTAAGGAAATAAACAATCTATTTTTGTCTTCCGCAGTGGAACTCTTACTTTGTAACATTGTTTGGGTTAACATACCAATGCGGGTTAAAAGGTTCCCTTGGCCCAGTTATATTATTAACCCTCACGAGCGGACTGCGAAATTTTCCAGGAACAAAGCGATGAAAATTATATGCGTAAAATGTAAATATTTTGACAGGGCAGCGCAGTGTTATTATAGCTGCCCGTATGCGGCGGCTTCCCCAGAAACTGGTTACATTTCATTAGATGGTAGAGCCTACAGGGAACAAAAATATGTTTTAAATGAAACCTACTTTGTTCTTTAGAGAGTTCGCTCGGGGCAGTACCACCGCCCGCCAGGGTAACTAGAATCATTTCTACCGTGTAGTAATTGTTTTTAAAACATTTTTCCGGTTTGAAAAGTGTGGTTTCCGGTCACCTTCTTTAGAGGCGACCTTCTTAGCCCCAGTCCTCATACCTACTAACGAACTAACCAACTAATGTTCTAATTTATTTTCTGAGTTAACTGGACTAACCACCCCAGTCCCTATTTGAGTCTTGTTCAAAGTCAGTCACAGTTGTCATGGGCGGCAGCGGATGGGTGGTGATAGTTGGATCCCTGGGTCGAGCAAAGTACCTATTATTGGGTTTTTCTAAATTGATAATCCTAGTTGCAGCTCTAAATCTAGATTATGATTGTATAGCAGTAGGCTCTTTAGTGGACACACTTAAACATTAATTTCCTAAGAATATGACTAATTTTAAAATGTTTTACCTGGACAATGGAGCGTGTCTGGCGCGTGACATCGTCGGTCGAGCCCTGGATAGAGCGCGGGGCACGGATGCACGTAGGAATCATTGTCACAAAGTCATATTATTTATCACAATTAACTTCAAACATTGTCTTTTTGAATTATTTATCTTCCTGCGGCAACTCATTTAGAACTCTGGTAGCACTCGGTGTAGTAAATTGAGTGTACAATGACATTATTTAATTGAAATTGTTTCATTTGTTTAATCCTGGTTTATATTAGGGCAACTTGAGGTCTCTTGGTTTATCTTAGTAAATGGACAAGACTTTCATTTTATTTTACTACGATTTTAAGTACATGTGTATTTGTAAACTTTAACATTGCCTTTGTGCCAACACATATTGCCATCTAGCGAGGAGCGGCGGAAACAATAGACGCGTAAGAAATTAGTAAGTAAGAAAAAATAAGAAAAGTAGTGTAATATACTGTATAATATAATATAATATAATATAATATATGTGTAGTATACTGTCTAACTAATATTTGTGTATTGTACCTCGACTTTGATCACATCTGCACATTGTATAGTGAAATTATTTATGTTTACAATAATATAAATATACAAATTCAGGTAGTTCATAATTAATTTTACCTAAACAAAACAACCATGCCACAATCTTTCATCTCAAAACACTATAGAAACAATGTCAATTCTTCTTCCTCGAATCAGTATGTTTGGCTGCCTGTCAGAAAGTCTGACAAAACCGACTTATTCAGGCCACGCCGAGCCCTAGACGTTGAGGAAAACAGATGACTTGCGAGGAGCGAGGGTGAGCGTGTGTCACGGACGGCCATGAATGAATGGGTGCGTCTGTAGTGCGATAAAGTCTTCTGGGAATATTTACTCTAGCTCGGCGCCTAAACCCACGCGTCGCGGCGAGACTGCTGCGTCACGCAACAATCGGCGATATGGGTACTAGAATAGACCTCCCCAGTTCATTTTACATAATTCAGATTCAGATTCATTTATTTTTCATTACATGGTATTTTGTATACGCTTAATGAACGTCATAACATTTTTTATCTACCGCCGGTTCACAAAATTGATGCTACCGAGAAGAACACGGCAAGAAACTCGATAGTTACTCTTTTCAAAATTTTCAATTTTCATAATTCTTCTATTAACTAACATTACATTATTATTGAACAAGTGGAGCTGGGGATACATAACACCAAGCATTTCTATCGTTCAAGTAGTCATTAATTTTATAGAAAGCTTTAATATGGAGGTTTGTTTAATGTAAGATTTTAATTTATTCTCTAACATTTCCGGGTATTTTATTGTAGAAGCGAATTCAGTTCACCATAAAAGATTTTGACAATCAATTTATCCTTATTTCTTGTACTAAAGTTATGTACACTGCTTTTTTTGTCAAAAAAAAATAACATTTTTTCGTACATAAGTATGTAGATACATAATATTTTCATAAATATATTGGCATGGGACAGTTAAAATATTTGTAGACTTAAACAGTTCTCGCAGGGATTCACGCTTTAGTAGACCGTAGATTTTATATTAGTATGTGGAGTAATTAGTCACACAGCGTTAAGAAGTCAAGATGGAGAACTTGGTTTATGGGACGAACGGAGCTGTACTATTTACTCGTAGTTTCGTCCCTTGTGTACGCAAGTAGGTAGCTTATGGTATACGGGCATCATTGCACTAGTTCTTAGTTTCAGCAGTAATAGCTCTTAGTTACAGCAGGTCGTTGTTAATTTAATGTCACATAGGATATTTTTAGTTTACGTTGTGAGTTTAGTATATAATATCGCTGATGAAAATGCTAAAATTTTCATTTGGGCGAAACTTGCAGTTTCTATACCTAAGTTAGAATGAAATATACGAACAAGCTAAAGGGATTAGTATGATCAAGTCCGTGTTTTGTGTATAAGGAACCTATTGATTGAATTTGCATAATAGCATTGGCGTGTAGGCGCCTCGAGCGATTATATTGAAATGAAATAGTGTGTTCTTACTCCGCTTGAAACAATGACAATACCATTTTCTTTGTTTGTGGGAGGGCCTGTAGTGTATCATTATGCCTTTAAACTTTGTTCTAACCACGTCTACACATGGGAAGGTAAAGCCTCTTCCATAAGGTCGGGTGAGTTGAAATTATTAAAAATGGATTAAGCATTTAAAAGAAATAACCGATTACTTCATGCCTCATCCTCAGGCTCATATCAATGGGTCGGTGACCGCTAGCGTCAAACATTTTTTGAACGGTTGTTGGATCTATAATTTCGAATACATAAGTAGTATTCTTCTGTCGGATTGTTATTTTAAGCTAGAAACGAAAACCTTCGTGTATCCTAAATATCTCTGACTCTCAGATTGGCCACTTGCTACCAGTGTAGAGATAAAGTTGTGGCCTTCTCATTTGTAAGTAGAGATCCGTGCTCAGCGTGGGCCGCGCCGCCGCCGGTAGGCCGTAATACATTGCATTTGCATAGTTAGCCATGCCCTGGTACTATAGCTCAACCAGCCTATGGTGGTATGATATAAATTGATATTGTACTATATATGATATCTACACTAGATACACTGTAGGTACACTATTAAACAAATTAAGTAGAGGAGATATTCAAATGTTTCATTTCAATTTAATTTACCATTAAAAAATTAAAATTACAATCCGACAGATTTTTATAATATTACCTAATAATAATTATAATTTATCATTAGGTTATAGTATACAATACGATATTATATATAATTAAAAATTTTATCTACACAATATGCTACAACCCATTTATGGCACTAGTCTCTCCCAAAGCCGTCTGCGAGAGGTCTCGATTGGGTTAGTGGCCAACCCACTCTCGACTGTTCTCAAGCCACCCGAAGGACTTTGACAAGACTTAACGATTGTTTACAATTGAAAACAACTGCGATTGACGGCTTAATGGGCCTCCCGAATCAGGGAAGCTCCCATTCCAGCAATTGACGCACTAGCGGCCGGTCAACCATCCACAAACCGACCGCGCTTGACGTTGCTTAACTCGGTCAATCACATATGATCGTCGCGAGTAGCTATGAACGCTTCAATATAAACTACGCAACAAATGAGTGTAATTCTAAAAACATTAAAACATAGTAAGGTAGGTATATATATATATACCTGCATCTTTTTTGACATTTATAGATCTCAGGAAAAGATATTCAGAGTACAATTTAACACTCGATACGGTATAGGTTATAAGTCACAAAGCTCACGTTACGTGTGGAAAGTACCTACGTAATAAACAGTTCATTCCTTGACGCGTGGGTTTACAAGCAATATCGCTTGCAACACTAAGCTAAGCCTAATTAAACTCATTGCTGTCATAATACTAATCCGTTAACGAGTCATATCTATATATATAAAAGGAGAAGGTGACTGACTGACTGACTGACTGACTGACTGACTGACTGACTGACTGACTGACATATCAACGCAGGGCCTAAACTATAAGGGCTAGAAACTTGAAATTTTGCACAGGGGTTCCTTTTATAACGTAGGGGAGCACTAAGAAAGGATTTTTGAAAATTCACCCCCTAAGGGGGTAAAACGGGGGTGCAAAGTTAGTATGAAACTTTGCCGTTTTTGAAGTCGTTAGACGGGTAGACGTCGTTAATGGGTCTAATTCTACGCGAGCGAAGCTGCGGGCGTCCACTAGTACAATATGTATATTAATGCAATGAACAATGATCATAAAACTGGATAGGGTTTTATGATACTAATGAAACAGAAAATGATAAAAAAACTTATTTGTAAGCCAAAGATGTAAAGAGCAAATATCATCATTTGAAATTCCTTCAAATTTCAAAAACTTAATATCATATATCCGCCCAGCTATTTTTGCGAAATGAATAACATTAGGTACCATAGATAAATTATACGTATAATTTATATTGTGTTTTTACCTTGCTTGCTTTAAGATAGTGTAATGTGCGAACATTTCGCAATTTCAGTAAGTATGACCTGCTTAGTAATCAGCATTTACCTATCGTCTTTTTTGTGCAAACATTTTCCATGGTCATTAGTAGTTTGCTGGTGAAAATCCTGGCTATATCTGTGATAAAAAATAAAAACAGCCACGAGCGGAGAGGAAAGTGCACATGTTTTTAGCTTTACGTTTTGAAGTCAAGTCATAGACGTAGCCACAGAATACATAATGTACGTAGCGTCGTCGAATATCGTTAACAAGTCGCTACGAACGAAGCTACTGGCCCTATGACGTTTTAGGTTAATGTAGTAAATTAACTTCAGATACAACATTGAACCCATGACATAAGTTACAGTCATGTTTTCACTGATTTGTTTTTAACGTAATTCTTACACATAAAACCACATTCTAAAATAGATCTTCGTAAACATAAACATAATGCTTTAGGAAAACCGCCGTAAACCCACATTGCGATTGGTATCCGTAAATACGGAATTTCGTAAATGCTAAACATATCACTATTTAAAGATATTGAAAGACTTTTTACTATTGGTTCTATATAGGTATTGAGTTAATTTTAAACTCAAGAAATTATTTTATGCCCCAAGAGGAAATATTCTACTACTAATTAGTACGGATTATAATTAGTATAAGTAAGCTACAATAGATGTTTTTTGATGATTTAGATCACAGTGGCTTATGGACTTAACCCACACCCCCTCCCTCTAACTAATAATAAGGATAAATGTTAGTCTCTTTAAATAATATCAGATATATTAGGTTATAAAATTACTTTTACGACAACCATTGTTAATGTGCAAACAATTTTTCACAAAATTAATTTCAATTTTGTAATGTTTCCACGTGTTAAATCTGACAGGGAAAATAATTTAGAAATTATTTAACATCCTCAATACAGCGTCACGAGTTCGAGCGGTGCGTATCGTACGGCGGAATATGACGTCCGTATCGGATCCGGTGTTTATTTACACTCTTGTCAAAAGTTCGACACACGGCGTGTATTTATAGAAGGCGCGGAAGGTGCGTCCGGCCAACGACCTATTGTGACATAATCATAAAACACGACCGTTTACAATTTGAAATAAAGCACCTCTTAGAACATAGTAGATCAACGGGCAGATAGTAATGACGTAAAAGGATTTACGGCCGTCTATCGTGTGTTATTGCTTCTAATACGTCACGAGTAGACGTAATTGTTCCGGTTATAATGTTAACAGATCCATTTCTAAAACGTATGACACTAATGGGTGGTGAAGATAATGATCGTTGAGATTTGGTTTTAAATATGTACGTCATAAAAGTAAATGTATACTTAAATTTAACATCGATTCAATACAACACTATCTATCATTGCTTTAATTAATAAAACTGCAATTTTACAACCAAAAGATATACACCCATTCTATACATATACTCGTATAAACTTTAATCTGCACTTTATCTTGCTCTCGCTTCCATTTAGTTATAAAAATCTAAGAATGGTCAATTCCTAATCGATTATTAATATTATCGATATTTAATTTTAGTTTTCAGCTATTTATAGTTTATTTCGCTATTATATATATTTTTTAGACTACGTAAGCCTTCTTACGTGGCCATAACCTAAGCAAAACTTCAAATGTTTCGTTATTGGGCCATATGATAAAAGGATTTATCGGCCTTGGTCATACATTATGTGGAGCGCAGATGTGCTAAGTTATACGAGTTGAGTGCACTTTCCAAGTACCTACTCGATCACTGACATCCAATGCAGATTATATTCGTGGTTTTCACCCTTTATTATGATTTTGCTATCAAAGGATAGTGTTGAGAAAACGATTTTATAAAGTGTATTGTACTATTCCATAAGAGTAGGTACCTACGCGCAGTTGATCATTCAGTACATACAGCATACTTTTTAGGTTTTCTACCTAAATTGTGAAAAATCCTCTATTTGTATGGGGAACTAGATGGGATCAAGCAACAATACGAAGTATAAAAGTAACCTTAAAAAAACAACGGTCGGTGAAGTCGGTGATACAGAACGGAACCCCACGTGTACGTCTCGCACTTTACCTGATTTTTTAAATCCTCAACAACGCTTTGAACAAAAATAAAACATCAATACTTCAATACTCCACATACATATTGTTTTTCGTTTTTGTTTTAAGTGCACGGTGCTCAGTTTATAGATAAGACCCTCGACGATCATTTGCCCTTACAACGGTATTCATGTTTACTGTTTCGTCAATTTTGAAGCCTTATTGGTGTCGTTCCGTTATTTAATCGTACATCGTCCTTACTGTCCATCTGGCCAAGTTAATAAATCACCAAGTTATGTTTTATAGATGAAAAACAGCAAAACGTCAAATGGCAATTATTTTAAATAAGTTTTAAAGTTAAAAGATATTCTTATACTGGTTTTTGTAATGCATCATTATTTTTTTTTAAATCGGTTAATCAACTTTGACTGTAAACTTATAGTTACCTACTATTGTTAGTAAAAAAGGTGAATTCAGCCGTCGCGTCTGTACGGTTATCGGGAAGTTTCAGAATAAAATTAGACGAAATCGCAATTGTGGACATTTATCAACAATGTTTACCAACTGTACGTTGTATTCATTTTGTTTCTATGAAATACTGTTTTAACAAATATTCCAAAAATTAACAAAAAATTATAAGAATTCAAGAAATGCTCGTAACATGGTGATCACTGATTTTTATTATTATCTAGGTACTACATATTTAGTTACTAGTTCTCTTCACAAAAAAGAATTAGGCCGGGCAAGTTTCAAATTCTGATTACATATTTGCCACAGTCAAAGAAACTGAGCATAGCAATTAAATAAGAAGGTGGAGATGTACTTTATAAAAATTGCGTTAAAATAATATAATAAAATCGATATATATAAAAATGTTATGTTGGTTTGTGTACGTTTCAAAAACTCAAAAAGTTCTGCACCGATCGAGCTGAAATTTTTGCATGAATAATCCGCATCAAGGATTGTTTTTAGCTAATTTTTGCATCTGTCAAAAAGTGTCTGTGCAAAGTTAGTATGACACTTTGCCGTTTTTGAAGTCAAGTTGGCAACCCGAACGCGGGCAGAAGTCGTAATCTAATTCTACGCGAGCGAAGCTGCGGGAATCCACTAGTATTTAATAAAAACTAATCCTGTGTATTCCTTTCGTGACATTGTGTACTACCTTGTGTATTGTATTGTAATTATACGCTGCTGCCCTACTTTTTTTATCTCCTTAAGTATAGTTTGCTGTCTGCAAGAGATCGCTCATAGCGATATGACCGCCAATATTTTCACATAGGTGTTTTATATAGCAGGCCCGTTGGCGCAATCGGTAGTGACCCTGTCTGTTGCGCCAAAGGTCGTGGGTTCGAATCCCACTCAGGACAAATATTCGTGTGACGAACACTTGTATTTGTTCTGTGTCTGGATGTCAATATTATCTATTTAAGTATGTATTTAAAAATATCTATGTATGTATATCAGTCTCTGACACCCATAACACAGGCTCGGGCCTACTTTGGGGTCAGATGGCCGTGTGTGAGAATGTCCAAGATATTTATTATTTATTATTATTTATTTATCCCTGTATTAACTCCTTTGCGGTTTCAATCGAGAGTTCGTTAAATTTTGGGTTACTTATTATTACTTATATACTAATCACTTCGATTAAATCGTTCACATAATTACAATCGAACATTACTATGCTCGTTTGATTGTAAAAAATGTGCTATTCTTCTGAATTGCCTACCGAAATAACCAAGATGTAGGTAAACGAGTAGTCGCCGAGTAACGGCGCATTTGTCAACGTTTTGCTTCGGTTTTGTTTGAAGTGGACTATCTTCGTCCAGTTTCGTCGCGAACGGAAACTCCACTCTCAATATAGCTCGAAGTTTTCTTTGCTTTATGATGGTTTATGTTTTATTTACTCGTTAATAAACGAAAATAAACAGATTTTAGATCAACCTCAGGCTCAATTTAAAATCTACAAATTGTCAATGTAAAGCATGTAAAGTAACGTCAAGTGCAGTTGGGATTTGAGTGGCAGACCCCTTTTCCTTTTCTTTACTTTGCAACGCAATTGACTCCTTGTGAGTCTATTTGTTATCAGACTTCAAATCTGAGTCTGTTATTGATAAAAAAAATAAGGAATTCTCTACCAAAGCTAGGAAGTGCAGTGCATCAGGGTGTTGATTTTAGATAATTGATGATTGATTGATCTCGAAACAAATTGTACTTATGTATTGAATTTTATAACAAAGTGTTAAGTTATGAGAAGGTAATATTATGATTTCAGTTGAAGTTGCAATTCCATTTAAATTTCCATCGTGCTTACGGCTTTAGGTCATCTAAATTAACAAAAAGCAATACCCTGTAATCTACTTACTGCTAACAGTATCTGAATATTGTTTACTGATAGATTTACTTGTAAATCTCTTTCTACCGTATATATAATTGTATACGAACGAGTTTGTATATAATTAAATGCATGCTTCTCGCAAGAAGTCGTCGATATCGCAAATCCATTTGCAAGGCAGAGAGCACAGCAGCACGTCGTTACAATAAATCCTTGAGTGCACTTCCAACCTACCGTTTGTAATTTATTATAAAAGACCATTCGACCCGATTAAATCGTGTGTTTCACAGCCGGCTGCCAGCGACAGCAGACAGGTAGATGTACATAATATATTATGTTCTTTAAAAACAATATCAGAGGAAATCCGTATGTATGGCTTTGTACAAAAGAAGTTGATGTTTCCTTCATAGTATTCACCGCAGCACCGATCACAGCCTAATAAAGTATTATGTATTCGCAAATGATACTAATCAAAAGGCACATATTTGATAAGATTTAGTGTGCCACTTTAAGAGTGCAAAGAACATATCTGCCTGTTTTTTACACATAATATACGTTGCGTTGCATACACGTATTCTCCACTAGATTATGACACTCAAAGCAATGACACATTAATTAATTAATCTATGATATAATACTTAACTTCGTTTCTTAACATGACATTTTGTCAAATGAAAAAAGTAGCATAACCAAACCAAGGCAGTATTCCAGTTCCATCAAGAATATGCTCATAAAGAGACCTGAGCTGGGCCCTTTTATTCTATTCTATAATTGCAATATTGAGTATTGTTTTTGTGAATTTTTTTATAGCTTTTTTATATTCGTGGTTATTTTATTGCTAGTTTTGTATACAAATAAATGTTCATTTCTTCAATTATTCATTAATTCTAAGTTCAAAGTATCGCTGAGGTAAGTTGTCGCTTGACCGCTATTATGAAGGCAATAATTGCCGGATAACCCTTTCTTGAACTGTGGCTTCGCATTTTCAGATTAATCTTACAATAATGAATACTCGTTTTGATTGTTATCGCATTTTATTAAGACGAAGGTATTTCCCCCTGTAATTAATAACAACTTAAACTTTTCCAGACATCCATTCAGTACATTCCATACTTATGGTGTTTAATTAGTGAATCAAAACATATTAACGCTGACAGGTCATGAAAATAGTGTGACAAAAACATACTGATTCGGAGAACTGAGATCTGGGTGTGAGTAACACGAGTTATGTGTAGGTACAAGAGATGTTGAAGCGAAATCAAATTTATAATCATGCATGGGTCATTGTATTGTAGAGCAATTAGTAAACCATAATAATATACATAAATAAAGTACCTACGTAGTTACGACGTATGAAATATAAAATGTGTGCTGTGATTTTTGTAAATAATATTTTTTGTTGTTCAAAAAGGGTGTTTAGGGCATATCAATCAAATTACTTGAACGACTACCTAATTACTAATTACCATGGAGGTATCTAATGTAGTCCGTGGCGTTAACAACTCTATTGGCAATTTGGTTTTGACAAATTGATTAGGTTGGAGGATTCTAAAAATATTCTTTTAAGCTTCAGTCTATAAAGGTATAATAATATATATTATATAAGGTATATATAATGATTAATATGCTCGTAACTTGAGTTGTTATGATGAGCTGGTTGTAGGTTGTAGATAAATCACTTCTAATTTTATATCAACCAACACCACTTAACTCTTGCATGAAATCAAAAAGATTTAGGCGCGAAACTTGTCTATGAACATTGATACTTAAATGTAGCGATGGCCAGATATTCAATATTATTTGGTCTGCTAATAAATTCACTTTTAAACTTTATACTGTTTGAATCCATTAGTCAGCGCGACAACGTAAATTTGGCGGCAATTTATATTGCGCGGTCCATCACAAATACGCGCCGACGCCCGAAGCACGTGCGCGCGCGGCTCTGACTAAAGTCAACTAAAGTGACTAACCAGCTCAACCGAAGCATTTCCAATGAAAGCTCTCAACCACTGGAGCGGGACGGACTAAATCTAAACGTGAAAATCAGCATTGCGAAGCTTATGCTGAAAATGTAGTGCTGATAAAACGGAAGCGATTGTTATCTCAATAAGCCCGCTTGGAGCGGTTAATAGTTAGTGAGGATTCGTTTATGACGTGACTAATTTGAATAAAATTATACAAGTAACTCAATATTTGATGGATTTTTCTAGACAAGTTTTAAATATCATTTGCAAATAGTAAACAGTACCTACTCTCAAAGGTCTCAATCACCCACGAAGATCACTTAATATGGTAGAAGAATACAAAGTGTTATTAAATTAGACTAATTTCTTATTTTAGGTACCAACTATTACTGACTACATAAAAAAATTGTTACATATTAAACCTGTATTTTAATTAAAAATCAATTGTTCACTCCGCCACGCTCCATGTAACAGTTATCTTTCTTTCACATCACCTCATCATACACCGACGTGTCATGAGGCTTAGCGCTTAAAAGAGGGCTTTTGTTGCAGGACAAGGCCTTACGTCCGGGAACGACACTTGACCTACCATAGGGCTTTTTTAGACCCTTTGTGTACGGAATAAAGGAAGCGTGGATCCGTTTTCGGGCATATCTAAAAAATCGATGAATACCACCGTGTTATTATCATAAATTTTGTGTCGCTGTATCTCGTCACATTTATTTTGAACGCTGGAATCTGATTTGGAACATCTAAACTCGCTCTCGTAGATATGTTTTAATGTTTGATTAGAAACGTTTCATCTTAAACTATACTATTTTTAGGAAGCAGAAGTCGGTTAATTTGTTACTATTACTGATTTTTATTACCTTACGGATTCAGGTCAAACAAATTATTACTTATTAATACCTAAACATAAGAAAGACATTGTTTCATTGTCTTCTCTCTAAGGCGTACGATATTTAGTGATCTAAAATATAGTCTATCAATTTATGGATTCTACAGTTGGTATATTACGTGATTAATGTCATACATATTTTTTATCCTTATCCTTACTAATATAATTAACGGGAAAGTGTGTTTGTTGGTTTATTCTTCTCCGTTTCAACGGAATGATGAATTGTAATATCTCGAGTGGATAACTTGAAGAAGACAGTGACAAACTGTCGAGCAGAGGTGCAGCATTGGAAAGAGTGGCTTTGAATGACCAAATGGAGGTAAGAAATCACTTTATCGCCTTCAAATAGAAAAATATATAACACAGACACAGTCGTGTAAAACTGCTAATAATAAGTGTAACATTGTAATACGAGTAGATGATGGAAGTGACTATTGACGACGGCCACATAAACTGCGTTTGATATATTATCTCACAAAAACCTTACACAGTGTTCTGCTTTATGGAAGCTATAAATCTCAATAATTATGTGTCCTCGCCGTTTGGCTAAGATCTGA
Organism: Carterocephalus palaemon; assembly: GCA_944567765.1. Classification (NCBI taxonomy): domain Eukaryota; kingdom Metazoa; phylum Arthropoda; class Insecta; order Lepidoptera; family Hesperiidae; genus Carterocephalus; species Carterocephalus palaemon. The sequence continues at coordinate 9,269,515 of OX155641.1, read as the reverse complement.
TTTAATAAGATGATAATTTACTAAAATAACATCAGGACCGACTGCATGGTACTCGACTCGTACATATGTCATCGTTTTTGCCTAATCTGTCATTCGGTACTGGCAATAAATATTTTTTTAATTTTTAGTATAGTAGCTGGAGTTTGTTATAACAGATGATATTGATTAAAATAACTACATGGTTATACTGATCATTGGTAGAATAATTTAAGATAAATGAATAGATTGACAAGTTTTCTTATTAAGACTCCGAGTTTTACTACACTTCCGACAGTTTCGAGTTCTTGGTCCAGTTTATTCGATTATTGCCAAAACGTACACCTAATTACCAATTATTACACACGTCGGTGTACGAGAAAATTGTGGTTTAAGTTCCAAAGCTGACTCTACCATTCAAAATCTATTTATATCCATTTGAAAACATAAATAACTAAAGCTGAAGTCCTTTACTGATTCAAACAATGTTGTGTAACTGTGTCTAGTCAACATCCATAGACAGACACTAGAAACCACAGAAAAACTACAACAATCTATATATATAAAAGGAGAAGCTGACTGACTGACTGACATATCAGCACAGGGGTTCCTTTTATAACGTAGGGGGGCACTAAGAAATAATTTTTGAAAATTCACCCCCTAAGCGGGTAAAACGGGGGTGCAAAGTTAGTATGAAACTGCCGTTTTTGAAGTTAGTGAATGTCTAATTCCACGCGAGCGAAGCTGCGGGCGTCCACTAGTATTATATACCAGTCGCGGATGCAGGTAGGTTTACAAGCGTGCCAGGTTTCCGGGCCCGCAGGTGTTTCTATTTCCAAACGCTCGGTTGTCAGCAAGCGCCTGTTGACGCGACGCTCCACTTCAATGAACCTAGCCCGCCCTACGTTGTGTTTGTAGTTAGATCTAGAGAAATTGATACTTATGATTTTTTTTGTCGTACTAACATTAAACCTTGGCAAAAAATGCAATTTGATCAGAACGGCAGACAAAGAAGCATTAATTTTATTTAAATACTAACGAATTCGATTTGTAAGAGATTAATATTCATATTTCTAACGAAATAATAGATATATTGTTATGTACAAGATAGAATGTTTGGCAATTTTTGGCTGAAGCTGTCGAATTGGCTAAGCCATTTTCTTTAAGATTTAATTGTTGTAAGTCATGTACTTTATAACAAAATTATGATAATTATCAAGAATTTGTAGGTGGTAGATACGTGTAGCATATAGGAAACCTAATAGGTTCAATATGAAAACTATTTTGTTCCATATAGAGTTCGCCCGGGCAGTACCACCGCCCGCTACGGTACCTAGTATCATTTCTACAGTGCAATAATTGTTTTTAAAGCAAATGTAGTCCGGTCGGTTTCCGGTTACACTTCTTTAGAGGCGACCATCTTAGTCCTCAAGGGTAGCAACACAACTGTGACTGACTCTGAGCGAGACTCTTACTAATAGTTACTAACTGGACTATTACCAACACCAACTAATTATCAATAACAGTCCCTAGTCCTCATACACACTAACCAACTAACGAACTAATGTTCTAATTAACTCTCTCAGTTTTGCTGTCTTTTATGGATAATCATAAAAAGAAAGAATATTGCTAAGATAACTCGCCGATCGGTGTAACATTCCATGATCATTACATAAATTCACGATGATATTAAATATCAAGACTAGTCGTAATGACGTACGACGCCAATATTATAAATAGATGGTCTTATTTTTTATTAACGACTGTACTTTATATGATAAATTCGGCTTTATAGCCGACGTGGATTGGTCGCGATTAAAGTTAAAACGCCATGTAACTAGGTTTACGGTTGCATAATATTTACTAACACAGAGTACACTTTTAATCGCTTTTAGTCTTAGCTTCAGCTTTTAGGTTTATGGGCGTCGCATTTGTGCAATAGCTAATAGCTCGCGTGGTTAATACATTTTTCAAACAATATCTCTTTTTTTTTTTAAATTGGTTTGTAATTAGATCAGTTTCAATGTTTATTTCCATAACGAGACAAAACGAAGTTCTTTTCAGATTGTTAAGTTTATCCACGTAATGTTTTAAAGTCGGTCTGATATCATCTAATATATAAAATTTCCGTGTCACAATGTTTGTTGCAGTACTCCTCCGAAACGGCTTTACCGATTTTTACCAAATTTTATATGCGTATTCAGTAGGTCTGAGAATCGACTAACATCTATTTTTCATCCCCCTAAATGTTAAGGGTAGTCCATCCCAAATTTTTTTTTTTTAATTGTTAGATACATTTTTATTTTTGTATTTTTTTATGATACAACATTAGAAAATACATACAACCCTGAATTTTCAACCCTCTACGATCAACCAAAAATTATTTATATGGCAAAACAACGTTTGCCGGGTCAGCTGGTATTGATATAGAATAAACTGTCGGCCAGACTTAAAAATGTTATGTAAATAAAAGAACCAATTCGCATAGGAGCAGGGTGACCTGTGCCCAAGCAAATTTACTATTATTTCCTACTTTTTAATTTCTATGTTAATCTATATATATAAAAGGAGAAGGTGACTGACTGACTGACTGACTGACTGACTGACTGACTGACTGACTGACTGACTGACTGACTGACTGACTGACTGACTGACTGACTGACTGACTGACTGACTGACTGACTGACTGACTGACTGACTGACTGACTGACTGACTGGCTGACATATCAACGCAGGGCCTAAACTATAAGGGCTAGAAACTTGAAATTTTGCACAGGGGTTCCTTTTATAACGTAGGGGAGCACTAAGAAAGAATTTTTGAAAATTCATCCCCTAAGGGGGTAAAACGGGGGTGCAAATTTAGTATGAAACTTTGCCGTTTTTGAAGTCAAGTGGGCAACCCGAACGCGGGCAGACGTCGTTAATGGGTCTAATTCTACCCGAGCGAAGCTGCGGGCGTCCACTAGTTTTTTAATATTTTGATAAATGATTTTCAATAAAATATTAAATTATTACTATTTAAAACATAAAAAAACGCTAATCCGACCAGGATTTCAACCCGGGACCCTGCGGTCCGGCAGTTAGATTCACTAATCGCCACAGAGTCGTACATTGTAATCAAGTATACACTTTGTCATAAACTAAGTTTTTTAAACAACGGTACCGGATTAAACAAATATAAAACATATCCCAGTGTGTGTAATTTTATTTATATCAAAAATATGTATTCATAATGGCTGTGAAAAGGACGTTTGTAAAAGTAAAACGAGTAGCAAATGTAACACGTCAGCCCGCATTAGGGCAGCGCGGTGGGTCTGGCTCCAAAACTGCTCATTCAGACAGTTCTGGTTTATTTTTCCTGATATATTTTATTTTGTTTATTTGAACTGTGTTAAGATTAAATGTAAAACTATGAATATATCTCTGATTAAAGAAAAATAAAACAAAAGGTGACATCTCGTAGAAATTGCTACCTACCTACGTAATGTGTAACAATTAAAGTTATTGTTAACTAGTGGACGCCCGCAGCTTCGCTCGCGTTACACATTCACTAACTTCAAAAACGGCAAAGCTTCATACTAACTTTGCACCCCCGTTTTACCCCCTTAGGGGATGAATTTTCAAATTTTTCTCGCCGTAAAAACCATCCTTGAACTTCAAGGAACATTTTAAAAAAATAATTGGCCAAATTCGTCCAGGCGTTTTTGAGTTATGCGCTTACCAACACATTTTGCGATTCATTTTTATTATATAGATTGTAACGGTAAGGATTATAAAGGAATATTCATATATTTTTCTTTATTTCGCTTGACTTTACGCAAATAAAATAACAAACTACTCTACTTGGCGCGCTTCTGTTTTCTGTTTCATTAGGTGAATAATTTTATGATAATTATGTGTTTAGATTATATGATAACATCAATTGAGAATAGTGTCATTAGTGTCCTTGCAAAAATGTAAATTGTGATTGTTTTTAAAGGAATACGAAATTTGACATAATTGGGAGAGAAACAGAAGGGGAAGGGCAAAGAGAAAAAAGCCACATTCATCTTTGTTTTATCACAGTTTTGCCACAATTAACAATAAAGCGTCTATGTATATAAGACCACGCAGTTTATCTTTATATCAAACTTAAAAAGTAAACCATTAGAATGCCTATTATTAAGTAATTCAAGATGAATTGGAACGCAAAAATGGAAACTTAAAAAGCTGAGCTGAGCTAAAAAATAATAATTCCTACTTTTCAGTGTTAAATGAGTGAATGAATGATTCATTAGAGTAATGGTTTAGGTTTGGTACCCATGGGAAGATTAATGAATAAAATAAAATAAATAAAGATAAAACGTTAACATTATTAAGATGTTACTTATTAGATTACACTCTTTTTATCAATAACGATGCACTTCTGATTAAATGTGAATCCCTGTACAAATATTTCTTCAGTAAAACCAAATTGAAGTTTGTTTAGGTTTAGGGTATCTTATTTGTCCAATTGTCCATCCTCTTGCCCCTGTTATTTATTTAGTTTGATACTACGTTATTTATAGCTATAATATTATTTTTATTTATAATTTATAGCTATTTAATGTATGTTTTATTGGTTTAGCTAGATAATAAATTGATCTTAAAAATATCTAAAAACTAATGTATGAAGTTCGTTTATAATATAGAACAAGTTCTAATATTTTGATCATATTACAATCATGTCAAAGCAAATTCTTACAAAAGTATATTCTAACAAGATTTCGATATAAGAATACACTCAATCGAATAATATGTAATCGAAATAATCCGCAAGGTGGCTAACCAATAGCTGAATAGCGTACCCGCGGTGACGCGTCTCGAAACTTCTCGATTTGTTGTCTGGAAATTCACGCTTTATTTTTTAGGGACGCTCATTCACGCCGTCTGGAAGATACCCCGCATCCAATAACGGGCAATAGATCCTATATTCCACGTCAACATGGACGTCTCATCACTTATTTATAGTTAGTAAATAGTAATAGATAAATGTTGGATGACCAAGATATGAATAGAACAAAGGAGACGATCAATTTTGGGCCAAACGATGTACCGAGGTACAAAGTATTGGTAAAAATTCCTTACAATATACTAAAACTAATGGTCGATCAATTATTTTTAGAATCTTTATAGTTAGCTTGTAATAAAATAATAAAAAATACAACATTTCGTACCACAAAACTTCACATAGTAGTAACCACGAACTAATAAGGGATACTACGTAGTAACTACTCTGCACTGTTTATGTCATTTGCCAACTTCAGTTTTAGTGACAGACGTCAGTCACACATTAAAGGTCTATTAACCTGAATTCAATTTACAAATTATTATTACTAGTTTAAAAACGATTTCAAGAAAAAATTAGCCTTTAATGGTAATTAATAGAATATTTAAATCAATATAGGATACTATGATTCTGTTTCTTAAGGTAGTTTATTAATACAATGCGCTTATTGTATATTTTATATATGGGTATAGAGTAATTACAATGTTATGATAGATTGAATTATATTGCCATAACTTGCAGTGTTGCAATACATAAATTATCTTTTAAAGTTAATTTTAGGTGGTACAAATGCAGTAAAAAATCTAATTTATTTTTTTTATAAAATAACGCAATTTTTTTTTCCAAAAATAAATTTTTGTATCCTAGGTACATCTCATGGCCCAAGTTGTATGGAAAGATAAACGTGTCCTTTGGAAAGTCATAATTTTACAATTTGTCATTTATTAATGCCGATGTCTTAATTTTTACAAACACGTAAGATTATTTTAAATGTTAGTATGGTCATAGCTATGAACTGAATTTCCAATTACCTCAAAGTTCCCACTTCCGTATTAGTAATAAAAGCTTTTTGAAGCTAAGCTCCCGAATACCTACCTACTTAGAGAGCCGCGGTGACTAATCCACTGACTCACTCTCCTAGAGACTGAATTAACTCTACGCAAATACGCCGAAACGATCACGCCTATTAGGTACTCTGTACTCTGAGGCAATAATGCCATTACAACAGTGTAATTTAGACGCATATTTATCAGATTTGAATGTCTATGCTAATATAATTATTATATTTATGTCTATTAGGGTATGTTTTCAAAGAGTATTTTCAAAGAGTATTTAGAGGGCTATTGTACGAATATTTACGCACACTTACAAACTATTTTCCGAATGCTGTTAAATAATAATAATAATAATAATAAATATCTTGGACATTTTCACACACGGCCATCTGACCCCAAAGTAGGCGCGAGCCTGTGTTATGGGTGTCAGAGACTGATATACATACATAGATATTTTTAAATACATACTTAAATAGATAATATTGACATCCAGACACAGAACAAATACAAGTGTTCGTCACACGAATATTTGTCCTGAGTGGGATTCGAACCCACGACCTTTGGCGCAACAGACAGGGTCACTACCGATTGCGCCAACGAGCCTGTTAAGTTAGAATGATTTCAAACTCCAGTTTTCTTCAAAGTTAATTACTAATTTATAATTGGAGTTTCAAAATGAAACAATCAAAGATCTTGGCCAGTAGGTTTAAGAGGGTAGAGTTAGAAATTGTACCATTGATTCACAAAACTTAAACTAGATGGCGCTGTGCCTTTTTCTGAATCACGCTATCGACTGCTCTGTGTTAAATTTCTCAGTACGCCTTAGTAAACTAGCTCTATTGCTATGAGTTACAGACTAAAAATGAATGAATACGCTTGACGTAACACTTGGCGGTACGTTTGGTGATAGTAGTTGGGTACCCGCCAAGGGCACTACGTTTGGTGATACGGGTGGCGATTTTGGCGAAACATTTGGCGGTATGTATGGTATTGTGTAGGCGTTGATCGATTTATAAGACGTTATGACGTCAAATTTTTTTTATTTTAAGTAATATGTACATGCCTATGTAATAAGTAACATGTACCTACATATTCCTTATTATGAGTAGGTAGTTTAATAAAGGTACAGGTTTTCATAAAAGATTGAATACAAACTTCTTTACAATCCGTCCCGTTTTTACATGATTGAGTACTATTGTCTATAGTATAGAATAGTTTATATCTAAAAGCGACTGTAGTTTATAAGTTCAGCGACAGTAGTGAGGATGCAAAAAATAGGACAAAACCCTGCACTCCTTCAGATCAAAGCTTCACAAACATGGACATAAAGACTCCTACGAGATTAACTTCAGTAAGCGCCATTTTGACTGCTACGTAACAGACAAGAGAAACATATGTACCTACATGAAAATAACCAATCTATTTTAAAACACGTTGCAATGAGCATTGTAAGTTTTCTATTTGTAAAGGCGCAAGTCATTTGTCTCGATTATAAGGACGGAACTATTGCATAGGCCTTATAAAGCTGCCGTATCTAATTTTTATTGGTTTTATTGTCACCTAAAGACACAATGCTTCCAACGGAAGGTTTTCTTTGAAAGTATACACAATGACAGAGCTACACAATGTTGAAACTAATTTGTTTTCCACTCGCGAGTTTGCTTGCGTCAAATCCTGTGTTTTGTGCGATTAACAAATAATGATGAATATTTTCACCATTGTGTCAATAAGATCGAAAGCATTAACGGATTTTATTTATTTAATAAGTAAAAATAAAAATGGTAACTTGGGCTTTTTTTTACAGATTATTTTTAATAACTGCATTGTTTTTATACCGAATCACTAGAGAACATGTATATTTTCCGGGAAGTAAAGTAGCCCAAATGTTAATCCAGATTATGAATAATAACTTTGCTAAGTTTCACCTAAAACCGTCAACATAACATAACAGACAGATAGACATACAGACGGGCAATATTTTCGTAAAATACATTTTTGAGTTCTTACTCGTTATTATAATGCACCTGAATTGAAATTAAAAGTAAAAGTTTATCTTCAGTTTTATAGTATAGATAGATAGATAATTATGGCTTACATTAATATAACGCATATAAAGCATAATATGACGTCCAAGCGATAATAATATACTTATTTCCCTACACTGTCGCCCTCCACCCACGCATCCAACAGCACGTGTCTCCAAAGAATACGTCCCACTTTATACTGCTAAACCTAATTTATTTTTCATTTCATTCAATTATGGGACCAACAAAGACCCTACATAATCGAATTGCCGCAATCACAAAGCAATAAATCAAAATAATGTTGTGTACCCGAAACAATTAAGCTCTAATGGGAGAGGCGTAACACTCTAGTGTACTTGTAGGTGCCGTAATTTTAAAGAAGATAGCAAAGTATAGTAAACGAACCATAATAAATAGATAATGGATTAGAAATAAACCGATTCAAATATTTTAATTACACGTTATCTGCGTATTTACATATATACATTAACTAGTAAAATATCTTTATATAAATTATTTATTAAACTTCCATTTTAAATTGAATTAACTCCTGTTTAGTTGGTTAGTCGACACCGATTAGTATAATCATAGAGTAAGGGTATAATATAATATTTGGAAAATTCATGTTTTGATCTCAGAGTGACATCTAGTTTTATATAAGCACCTAAAATCCTTAAAGTGTGGTGTAAGGGTGCCAAGAAATTCCCACAGACAATAAATTTTGCTTCTTGTGTTGTGGTAAGACAAAATGTAATTAAGTTATGGCAGTAAATTACACCGTTTTGCTCGGTTCGCAATTTTAAGTAACTAACGCTTCCTAGAGGTTTACTAATATAAATTACTCTACATACTTAATACAACAAAATTGTTTATCAGTCATATTACTCATATTAATGGGAACATTTAACTTATTTTATTTATTTATAGTATTTTGTTATACTAGAACGAGCTACCAGTAGGTACTAGCGAGCCGCTCGACTTATCCTTTCGAATGTTTTCTGCTATCATAGGTTTTCTAATTTTATATCTGTATGTGAAACAATTAATGTCTGAATTGGTATTATATGCTACTACTACTCCTTTTGCCCGCGACTTCGTTTACGTGAATTTTAAAATTAAAGAAAATAACATATGTATATTACCTACTCGAAAAATAACATTTCCAAGCTGAAAGAGAAAGTGTTGTTTCTTGTGTTGTTATTGTGTGGAAAGTGTTTTCATTGTTATCAAGTAAACGCTCTGAAACAATAAACATACAAAAAATCCCTAGGGAACAAAATATTATTTCAAGGATGAAAAGTATTTTATATATTACCTATCTACTCGTTTACCAAGATTCATTCAAAATAGTTCATAGATTTTTGCGAGATTGAGTTTACTCCCTTATTTTAACCACTTAGGGGTGGAATTCAATAAAATTATTTCTTAGTATTTGCATGCATTATAAAATGAATCTGGTGTCAATAATCTACATTTCAAGACCCAGTACTATTAAGGCTATGCAGCAGTTTAAACATTGAACCACCAATTTATACCTCTCAGTGGAATTTAAAAAAAAATAGCTAGAATTTTTAACCCCCTTTTGGGTGTAGTTTAAAGAAAGATGAAATACATATCTTTATTTTCAACAAATAGCTTCAATATCAATTTTTATTTTTGTAGCTAGAGAAATTACTAAGTTTCAAACAAATATTAACCCTCTTTTTAACCCTATTTTTGGGTGGAGTGTAAAAAAATTGAAATACGTATTTATTGTTTTTAAATTAAAAGCTCAAAAGTCAATTTTCATGTATGAATTAATTATTAATCTTGAGTTTCATACCAACCTTAACCTTTTTAACCACTTAAAGGGTAGAATTTCCAAAAAAACTTCTGGAGCTCTACGATATAAGGTTCTAGGTTTAGCCGTTTTGGCTGGGCGTTGAAAGGTCAGTCAGTCAGTCAATAAGGATAAAGAGTTTTATATTCTTAAACCTCGAACTTTTACGGAAGCTGTAGGGACGGAAGCTCTGCAAAATGGAGACGGATGTCAGCCGTCGGACGTTTGGATTTTTTTTTCAACCAAAAGTATCTTTAACTTTTTCTACGAAGATAAATTTGTGTTGAAGAAAGGCGATGATAAAAGCGTTTTGGCAGCTCTATTCGGTTAAAAATGGTTTTTCCATCCATCATTTTGTTGAATTCTGCTCCAAATATCTTATTTAAGTAAATTAGATAAATAAATTAAATTTTACGTAGGTAAGCTATTGCGTAAAATGAGGATTTTTTAGAAGAGGTAAATAAACTTTGTTTTCTAAAAAAATATTAATATAATGTTTGATGTATTTTTGGATCTTCGACTCTCCCATTGGGGGCTTAAAGAATATACTCTCTCTTTAAATTAAAAGAAAGTATAGCCAAGAATGCCTATCCTATTTTCAAATCAAAATGATATTGCCGAGGAATCCTTTAGAGGGGGCCGCGTAGTTTGAATTAGTTAAAGTTTTCATTCAAAGCACGATCGGCAACGGTAAGCCAATTAAATGGCGCAATTTGTAATGAACCGTTAATGAGACGCGCGCCGACTGCAAACAAATAGATTTTGAAATAATATTTTGTATATGGATCGTGCAATTATGATATATGTATATGTATAATTAATAAATAACAATTCACACTAAAGGCAAATGTCGTTTATGGACACGTGCGACACGTTATCGCTATCACAGATGTAATCGTTTAAAAAAAAAGTCGCTATTGAAGATAACCGAAATAATATGAGAATTAAAAAAAAATGTTTTAAATTATTGCATTGTCATCCTACAATTACACTGTCTACAAAATAAGGTGAATATAACAGTTTTGTATGAGCTAGTGTACTTATGTGTTGTGTGTAGTTATAGCTTTTTATATGGATTTAAGATAGCAAACAAGCTTGCAGCACCACCCATCGGCAGCCGCCCATGACACCTGTGACTGATTTTGAACAAGACTCAAGTAGGGATTAGTATATTGGTTATTCAAGTAAGTTATTCCAGAGACAGTTAAATAATAAGAAAATTTGTACCTACATAAATGACCTATCTTAATTAATAATTTACAGACTACCGAATATTCGAATACCACAGGTTTGCAATTCAGTCAGTCTGTTTGTGTATGCTCTAATATTATTACTGACCCGTAGCGTCCTCTCGGGACATTCGTAACCCAAACATGGCGCCTATTACCCATAACTCAATTACCAGTTGAAATAAATTTTAATTAAAACCGGCACCTCTGTCCATACCAATTGATACGTGGAAATTTGGTAAACAAGTCAGCGAAATGACGGGATAGCGACAGGACACGTCTTGTGTAAAGGGTATGGTGACATCGTGTGACAAGAGTGTGAACTTTTCTTTATAGAAAAGGAATTTATTATATGTGAGGAGTTATAACATAAATTAACCTTATAAACAAAATTATGGAATTAGTGGATGGATATAAAAGAGAAGTCATCCCGAATGCCCTCAGGGCACTCGACAAACCGCAGACGAACTATGACTTTTTCTAAAACTTGCATGCCTTATTTAAAAAAGGAAAACAGGGGTTTGAATAGCATACCAGTAAAAAACTACGGTACAACAGCAGAGTAATTCATTCAATCATCAAAATCTTATAAATACATATTTTTAAACGTCTGCAAAGTTGAGACATTCAATGCCAACCTAAAGAACGGAATTCGATTTTGTATGACAATTATTTTGTATGACAACTGATCCTGATCCTGTTTTTCTATCGTGTTTGTCTATCGTGTTGCCCAAATAAATATGGACCCCGATTAACAATCATTTTGTTAGCAGCTGGGATAAATTTAAATTGAAACGGACAACGAACGTCGCCTCTTAATTGACACGTCGGGTTACTGGACCGTGTTGTAGAAATACGATATCATACGTTCACTAATTGCAACGTGACAATCTGCATAGCTTGCTTACAACGTATGCACTCGAATGTTGTATCAACATTATGTCGCTTCAAGTAACTAGGTTCTTTAGGGTAAAACAAAGTGAATGTTAACTCAGGTTATTTCTCGAGGTGCATTATGACTTATCTATCACAGTACATATAAGAAAAAGCGGACGCCCACAAGCTTCGCTTGCGTGGATTAGATAAACAAAAGATTCATTTATAGTTCCTGTCCTCCTCAAGGAAATAAAAGTCCATCCATCCATCCAATCCTAGCTTAATATACATACATCTAAACATATCATACATCTTGACATATAGATATACATCTAAAAATAAACCTACCTATCTTAAACCTATTTAGTAAACCTTTAAGAGACAAACGAATGTTTAAAATAAATTCTGCCTCATTAGTTTGGTGATCTAGTGGTGGCACCGGGTCGGGCAACAACAATTTCTACTAACTTGCCCTTGCCTTGCTACAATGACATAGCATTAAGACGACACACATTTTAGGAGCGCTTGCCATTCCGACTTGCTTTACTAATTACAATATTTAGGGAAATATTTAGGGCAAGTTAAACCTCATAGTTAAACCTAATTCTATACAGCCTAAACTATTTCTCATGAATGTAGCTATCTAGTACAAAAATATTTTTTTAAAATGGGACTGGTACCTACTTACCTTACCTACCATAGATTAGCGCGTTTAAACAAATAAAAAAAAATCTCTTCCGCTTTATAATATTTGTACAGATCTATTAAAGCACACGCTAAAACGGTGAAGGAAAGTATTGTCAAGAAAATAAAAATTTACCTACTTTAATCTACGAATTCCATTGTAAAGAAGCACGCAAGCCTTTCAAGGGTCTGAGTCAAAATGTTCGCACAGGTTTATTTTTGAAGCTGTGAATTTAAGTCAGCGAATCGTAGGCGGTTTTTTTGTGGGAAGAGAGACCCGTAGCACAGAGGAATAATATGTCCGTAGACGGTAAACTATAACGAACGAAATATTTCACCACGACCCTATCTTTGTCCACACTTTGTCTCCTCTCGGAATGAGAGGTAGGCCTTAGTCTATCACGCTGGTCAAGGTGCGGGTTGGCAGACTTCGCATGCCTTCGATAACATTATGGAGAACCCTCAGGCATGCAGGCTCATTACGGCAGATGACATTCAAATTAATAAATCGCAGATAACTCATAAAAGACGTAGGTGTGTTCCGTTTGGTTTTTAACTCGAGTGAGAGGCGAATTCGATAGCCACTGGGACACACAGAACTAGACATTAATTACTTCAAATATTAAAACTTGTAAATATGTAGTTCAGTAGTATGAAAGTGGCGCCATCTGTCGTCGAATAGTAAAATTATGTTATGTGCAACATTTTGGCGTGAGGTTTCCGTTATTTTAATTTGTTGTAGGGTTTTAAAGGATAATAATTGTTTTTAAAAGGAATTGTGGTCCGGTTGGAAAGGTGTGGTCTCCGGTTACACACATTAAACGCGACCATCTTAGAACGAGACTCCTAACTAGACTAACACCAGCTAACATGACTAACAATATCACTAACATTCCCTGCCCCAGTCCTCATACCTCCTACCTAACTGACCAAATAGTGTTCTTATTGTCTGCTAACTGGCATTACCCAATACCCTAGTCCCCACTCTAGTCTTGTTCAAAGTCACAGGTGTCATGGGCGGCAGCAAACGGGTGGTGCTGCAAGCTCATTTTTTATCTTAAATGCATAAAAAAAGGAATGAGTGCGGAAAGGAAATTAAGGAAAGGAAAAAATATGGAAACACCTTTTTCATAAAAGGTTCTATGACGGAGACAGAGTTCAGTGAACTGCGGAATCTACCTAATTTACATTGAATTAGGAAGTGGATGTTTGTTGAAATACAGTGAACCTACACTCACATTCAACGTTCAAATTGCACAACACAATTGTGTTGAAATAAGCATGAAAACAATCAAGACTAGCAATAATTACTTCTACGTAGTCATTAACTGTCAAGCTCAGACTGTGAGGCGTGACTGTGATCAGAGAAAAACATTTAATTGTAGCTCTGAGTTTACAAGTATCGTTAACGCATACATATTATTTCCAAAAATATTGTTAGGTATAGTCGCTATTAAGTTGTTTGAATAAAAATTCATGGACATACTCGTACCTACGTTATCTATGTCGCAATAACTGGATACAAATATTGTATTGGCTTCATGTAGCCGCAGGCCGTCAATGACGAATACACTACTACTACGATTTGCCTGCCAATTGCATTTTATTTATTGTAGCTGCCAAAAATGCCAATAAATAATATGCAGTCGACATGCATTTGTACGAACTTTAAAACATTAGATTACCGTCTCTGAGAATGCTATCGATTTGGAGTTCACGTGAACCGTTAAATTGTCGCAAGAAGCGACTAAAGTACGATACCAATGGTGTCGGATTACGACAGGTGGCGGACTGCGGCGAGTGAGTTGGCAAATTTATAGTGAATTATTATGTGTTAAGGATTATGGTTCCTTCAGTATAACAGTACGACAGTCACTGCACGAAATAATTGTGTCTATGGTAAATACAATAAAGTTCTTACGCTTTACTAGACTGCTTTGGTTTGGTCTCAATCAATTCCCACCACTACCTTGCCCACACTCGCGTCGATTCTATGTGATTCACAAAGTAAACAAACAGCGACTGGTGCGATCAGTTTGTGGATGGGTGACCGCTAGTGGTAAAATTTCATGGGCGCTTCCGTGCTTTGGAGGGCACGTTAGGCCGTCGGTCCCGGTTGTTTCCGGTGGTAAAAACAATCGTTAAGTCTTGTCGAAGACCTTGGGTGGCTTCAGAACATTGCTTTTGCTTTTCATGCAATAAAGTATTAGACACTAGGCTAGCCACTAAGCCCTCCACCAATCCGCATTGGAGCAGCGTGATGGAGTATGATAGACCTCCCGCAGCTGCGTCTGTGGGGGAGACCTGTGCCCAATAGTTGGACGTCTGTGGGTAGCTACATGTGCTTTCCGCACTGGAGCAGCGTAGTGGTGGTGGAGCAGCTTCATGCCCTCTAAATTATGAGTGCCTGCGAGTGGGATGAGACTCGTGCCCTGGCAGTGGGATGCGAATGGATTGTCATTTCATTAAATGTCATTTTATTAAAGAGTCATTTCATTAAAGAGCAATCTATTGCCACATTTTGAAATAACTGAACGATGGAAAAAAAGGTGTCTACCTTTTATTTTGACGCTATCCCCCCACATAACATACACAACTAATCATAATTATTTGCAGTCTCATTAAAACAACAGCCTGAACAGTCGTCCCCTAACGTCGCAGACCGCTTAAAGTTTTTCGTAATCATTCCGTGGATCGCTTCCCGCACAATGATATGAGCAGTCTCATTATTTTGCGGAATGTTTTCTAACATGTTTGCTGTGATGATAAACAGACGGTCCAACTTGATATATGTTTATAACTCATGCCGGGTTGAACATAGGCCATTACTCATTAACTTAATCTTGATAATATAGTACGTATTTATTTTTATTTGCATGTATTTCTTTAGATACTACATTTATTCTAAATTATATTAAATGTTTTTATGCAAGTACCTGTTTAAAATTTAATATTAGATAATTTTATAGTGTTCGTTCTTATTTTGCTTATTGTATGATTTATTTTGGGAAATAGTGAATAGTTTGAGTGTTTTATTCTGTAAAAAAGAGCGGAAAGAGGAGCGAACTAAAAATTTCAGTCACTTCCTTATTCCATTCATCATTTATCGGCATATAACAAAATAATATTTCTATGCATGCATTTTGTTCTCGGTAATGTTAGAATAACAACGGACATTTGCACAGGTCCCCTTGTAAACGGTTTGGATGGAAGACCGGGTTTTAATATCACATCGGGTGCATGCATTAAAGAGGTACTCGCTAACCGGCGGTGCGGAAAAACCAGAAACTAATTTTCACTGAGCAATACAAATAACCACGGAGGTAAATGACGTGAGCCATTGGAGCCAAAACATGCGTAAATGCGGTTGATTTTGCTTTCAATTTCGACAACTACTCGTATATTTTTGATGCGTACGCTTTGTATTTTTAGCGGCGTAGAATTTTTGACTACGTCGTTCATAATTTAGACTAGGTACGAGTATGAACGACGTTGAAAAGAGCATGCCATGTTTGAATAAGAATAGGAATTTATGTACATATCTCGATTCATACGTGCATCGACTTGCAACGAAAATTAATAAAATAAGGTTACTAAAACTTAAATGTAAGCTTTGGACTGAGGTTCAGAAGAATAAGTCCTTACTGTTCGACGTAGTTCTTTTGATCCCACTGTTAGAATTTGTTCTTATAAAATTCGTCCACTGACCACCACCACATAATGGTCCACCACCGGAGATAACTTTACATCTAACTCACTGAAGTGTAATCCATAACGCTACCAATGAGGATTAGTTAGGAGTAAGTAGACTCCCCCGAAGCTTAGCGACTGATAACTACCGATTAAAAGAGACAATTTTCAGTGCTTAGAGCAAAGAAGTTGTTTAACTTTGTCGTCAACAAGGTTATTAAATTGCGTATTAAAAAGTATAGGTAAATATTTGATGGAAAACATTGAAACTAGTTTAGTAACTGGCGAGAACTTTGTAAATAAAATCTCCCCGTTTAAAGTAAATTACTTATGTCGTGTCTACTACTGCTATTTCATCCAATAAACGAGTGCAAGAAAAAAATCGAGATAGATACGAGACGAGATAATTTCGTCGAAGCCACTAAAACCATGAGTCACAAAATAATGGTAGCAGAGATGCGACCACCGCTGACGTTCCGGTTATTAAAACGTCCGTTGCAGTGTTGCACATTCCGATGCGATTCGGGTCCGGGCACGCGAGCCCACCTGTCCACAATCCGAACATGCCTGCGGTAAATTATTCGCTCTTGTCTCTCGGTTTAACACGCTCAGAATAAATAACACGACCAGAAGAGCCTTGACGATTGAATATCTAAAGTTTAATGCCTACGAAAGATAATTTAAATAATTATTCTTTACAAAGAAAAAGTTGTACCAGAGAAGAAGGTACAATGTACATATTAACGTACTTACTTTGCACAGACCTAGATATATTCTCATGTACCGAAGGAAAATTTTAAGGTCAGCAGGTCTACATATCGAGTCTATGAAAGCAGCTGTGTTGCATTTAAAATAATAATTTTATTATGATTCTAGAAATTAAGATTAATATTTTATACTAGTGGACGCCCGCAGCTTCGCTCGCGTGGAATTAGACATAATAATATATGTTTATGTTTACACCCTTACAAAATTTTCACAAACTTTGAATGCCATATTTATTTATATCTAATCAACAGCCTATAATATAAATTTTATGCTTCTAGTTCTGAAAATGACAAAACTTTCATAGAACCTTTCAACCCCCTTTTCAACCCCTTACTACACTTTTTTCCAAATAAAAAGTAGCCTATGTCCTTTCTCAGGCTCTAGACTATCTGTGTACCAAATTTCATTTAAATCGGTTCAGTAGTTTTGGCGTGAAAGCGACACAGACAGACAGACAGACAGAGTTACTTTCGCATTTATAATATTAGTATGGATAAACTCTATTTCGCATTTGTGTTTGGTTTGTAAACTGAGAACAAAATGCTGATATAAATATACATTTTGAATTTCTTTTTGTATTTGGTAAGTATTTATATAAAAAGCAATGATTTCCGTAAAAATATTTTGAAATTTATTCAGAAGAATTCAGAATTTAAAAATACCTGTATCAGGGACACAGAATGATTTTTGTACTAAATTACCTACGATGGAATACGGGCTCACTGCATTACAGCAACTAAGGTACAAGTACATTATATGATTTAAACAAAAAAATAACAAACTACGATACTAAAAATACGAACGATACGAGGAATACTAAATCAATTTATTTTTCTTACAGGAATGACTTTAAAAAAATGTAATTATAAGTTTTAATAATCTCTCTCAGAAGCTCAGATAATCTATGTACGAATGACGTCACGATTGTGCACAAACACTGCAATCGCTCATCAAACAGCATTGGTATCGTTTTTGTATGCTCAAACATGTAACTGATATAGCATAAAATAATTATTTGAACACTGACAATAAATGAAATTTTGTATTATTTTGAGGCTGTAACACATAATCTATATATATATTATAAAAGGAGAAGCTGACTTACTGACTGACTGACTGACTGACTGACTGACTGACTAACATATCAACGCAGGGCCTAAACTGAAAGGGTTAGAAACTTGAAATTTTGCACAGGGGTTCCTTTTATAACGTAGGGGAGCACTAAGAAAGGATTTTTGAAAATTCATCCCCTAAGGGGGTAAAACGGGGGTGCAAAGTTAGTATGAAACTTTGCCGTTTTTGAAGTTAGTGTATGTCTATTTCCACGCGAGCGATGCTGCGGGCGTCCACTAGTTAGGTATAACAACGGTGAAGAAATTCACTATAGGGAAACCTACACGTATCTATGGGTAAGTCTGGCTTTGTGCCCGACTAAACATAACTAGTGAAAAGTGTATACAAACCTTTGCCTACTCCTTCGGGAAGCTGACTGACTGACTGACCGACTGACTGACTGACTGACTGACTGACTGACTGACTGACTGACTGACTGACTGACTGACTGACTGACTGACTGACTGACTGACATATCAACGCAGGGCCTAAACAATGGGTTAGAAACTTGAAATTTTGCACTAGTACGTGCGTGCACTAGTAGGTACCTACTATAATAAAACTGAAGAGGAAGATTTTCTGTACATTAAATATCATTTCAAAATTTCAATTCATCTTTATAATAACGAGTTTGAAAATGTGTATCTCGAAAATATTTTCTGTCAAAAATATTGTTAAGTTTCATTAGGTACAGTTTGTTCAGTAATGTCGGTGATTAAAATAGGTAGCAACTATAAGCTAAACTAACGTAGTCTAAATCCATGCGAGCAAAGTTGTGGGCATCCCCTAGTAGTTCTATAAAATATTTAACCTCATAATATTTTTTTTATTCATATTCTTACTTCCATTGTATGTAAGTCACATAATATGCAAATATGTTTTATCGTTAGTCAGACTGATCATTTTGTCTCAATAAAACTAATAATAAAAAAGTTAATATATGGCCATTGATTCGTTCCGTCTGGATAAACGTATTCAATATAACTTATTCAATCTTACATTGAAAAATATATCGTGTACAAACATCAGTTATTCTTGTCAATGAGTCTCGTGCATTGATATTCTGCCTATCCACCGGCCGAGCAAATCCAAAACAATAGAATCACAATTTTTATGTAGGTACCTATACAAAGTACTAAACGGTCATGCACTGATTAATAATAGATCAATAGTTAAGAGCATATACCTAATACAGGCTTAAATTACTCATGTTGTATTAATAGAACTAAATTATTCCAAGCAAATAGCATTTAAATGGTTACTTACTTATAGGCTTGTAGTTAGTAGGTATTTATAGACTTGAGATTTTTAGATTTGGCAGGTCCAAGAAATCGCCACATTGTCATGTTTAAGTTCTCAAAGTACCTATTCTATTTATTATATAGCATCAAAATAGACAATAGCTGCTATAGTAAACAGATATTTGCAAACTTTCAGCACTATAAACACGTGACTGCCACTGTTCAGAAGATCATAGTTAAGTTATGGATATGATATCAACAAACAAAACTAAATATGAATTATTCATATTATCCAACAATCAAAGTCACCACTTCAGCACGAAAATTTAAATACAAAAGGTGTTTATAATCTACTTGCAGCATATGCTGTCAGAAGCAGAACACCTTAGACATGCCCACTTTGCCCCCTCTTTTGAATTCCTTTTCGAAGGCCCCTTCATCCGATACTCCCCCTCCTTCCGCACCCCAACTACTTCCTTTGTATAATTAGGCAGCTAATAAGTTCCTCTGAGAAATATTCAGTGAACTGAGCAAGACTTCTGAATGAAACTGTCGATACTGATTACAGACTGCGCTGGAAAATCCGTTGGGGAAAGTGGGGAATATAGGGATCCGTGCCAAAAAAAAACGACCAATATTTTTTTATTTTATTTAATTACCTACGATATATATTAACCATCTTTGATCCTAGCAGCACGTAAAGCTTAAAATCATTACAAAGATACACATTAAAAACTTTTCATAATGGCTATCAATAATACAATGTGTCTCAACAGTACCCGGTACTAATTCCGATAGATTAATTAACCAATAGTTATACTACTGCTGATATATGGAGGTATAAAAGGTAGTAAGGTAATATAACATTACGTACGGAACCATCTTATCTTGGTTGTGTCCTGCCTTGTCGGGCTTTTACTAAGCTTCGGCCATAGTACCAGTATTTTAAACCTCTTTTAGCTCAGAGAAGTCTTAATGCTATTAACTTGTTAGCTCTTAGGCTATTTGACTCGTATGGCTCTTACCTTTCAAGAACGAGAGAACGTATTTCGTATTCATAGATTCAGTCTTTCGACGTGGTAAGTCTAAGCTATTTATTTTATTGGAAAATTTACTTTTGATTCTGAATCACAAAGGAATATATACTTGATAGCATAATACTTAGGTTCGTTTGTTTGATCACAACACAAACGATCACGTTCAGCTCAGTAACGCTATGAAAATAGGAATTAATTATGATGTTATTATTATTATTATGTTATTAATCACAAAGGAATATATATACTTGATATCACAATACTTAGGTTCGTTTGTTTGATCACAACACGTGATCACGTTCAGCTCAGTAACGCTATGAAAATAGGTATTAATTATGATGTTATTATTATTATTAATATGTTATTAATTATGAGTGCATTTTTGGCAACTAATAATCGAGTTTAAAAAAATGAAAGAGTGAAACAAAAGATCCTATACAGTTTTTAGTCACTCCAGGCGGTATACTATACTATGCAAAAAATCACATCGACCTCTCTGTTGAAGGACGAGAAGGACAAACCAACAAACACACTCGCTGCGACCCATAGACGTCCCACTGCTGGGCACGGGTCTCCCCCACAGACACTTCTGCGGGAGGTCTAGAGCATACTCCACCACGCTGCTCCAATGCGGATTGGTGGAGGGGTTAGTGGCCAACCCAGTGTCGAATGTTTTCAAGCCACCCGAAGGTCTTCGACAAGGCTTAACGACTGTTTCCAGCATTGAAAACAACCGGGACCGACGGCTTTACGTGCCCTCCGAAGCACGGTAGCGTCCATGAAATTTTTGCCACTAGCGGTCACCCATCCACAAACCGACCGCGCCCGTCGTTGCTTAACATCTTGATCACATTGATTCGATGCGAGCCATTGGGCTATGGACGAAATGATTTCAATAATTCAATTTATATATACCATAGATCTCAATTCGCTTTCATTCTCCTAACTTACTCATCAATCAGAGCACTAAACATGCTATAAAAATAAGAAATGGTTTAGTTTTCCATTCAGTATAGGTAGGGTGAATAACTAATAGAACGAAAAACAATATTCGGCGACCAATAGGGGAGTGATAGGTCTATGTTATCATCAATATTATATTCCATGCCACTCTTCGAGATGAGCAAACTCTACTAATGACAGATCGAAAAATAGACATGTAGAATAGGGGAGACTTCCGCCCCCAAATTAGTGCAGTGGTCAATTTGTCAGTACATTATTGAACATGAACTATCGCTTTGTATTGTTATTTTACTGCACACCCTTTCGTACGTTTCACATTTGGGACCAAACAGAAACAGAACAATTGCCATAACATAATTTCATGTCGAATGGATTGGGCAGAGGTGCAAGTGTACATTCACTATTCACCAGTTATGTTTAGGTTCCACGTCAGCCTATTGCCATACATAGCTCATTATTCTAGACTGCGAGCTACGGCTAGTAATTTCAAGTTAGAAAAGCCCAATAATGCTTTGATCGAACCGAAGATCGAAGCCAGGCTTAGCAGTTGCGCCTGCACTAGACCAAGAGTGAATCAAATAGCTGTAGCCCTTGACTAATAATTGATCTGATCTGAGTTTTTTGCTCCGGCTTTTTTCTCTCTCGGCCTACACTAGGGCATAGGATAAGAATATTGTAAATTGTTCCTAAAGCTGATGACCAGATAATCTATCGTGACTTAGAGCTTAGCTTAGTGGTAGGTAATTATTGTAAATTAGCCATAAGGCAGGTTAGGCACCTGTGTAGGATTAGCTATTCATTCAAGGATCAATAGCTCATCCTTTGCTTTATATTAATCAGTTTAGAATAGTATTATATCTCTTCTCTTTAAGTAGTTTGTAGTTACCTAGACTTTCGTTAAGCGTGTGTAATCACCTCATAGCGAAATAAATTATTTGAATTTGAATTTGAATTTGAATCTGAAGACACATCAAAAATGGTATCTACAACTATGAATATAGACACTCACGAATCGTTCAGTAATAAAATAATGACAACCTTTCTCCCATTTTTTTTAAATTAAAATGTTAATAGGATAATTAATTGTATCAGGTGTTACTTTGCGGAACTCCATTATTACAAACCAAGAATTAATCTACTTTGCAACAATCCGCGAACAAAAACGTATGGTGATGTATGTATACTTTCATGCACGCAGCACCTCCCTCCCTCCCACGCAGGAAAACATGCACATGCGATAAATGAATACACACACCAACATACACACACCAACACGTGTTTCGCCCCAAAACAAGGCATCCTCAGGGTAAGTAGACTCTACGATGCACGCGATGGTTAATCGCGTGCTGCGTGGGAGGGAGGGAGGTGCTGCGTGCATGAAAGTATACATACATCACCATACGTTTTTGTTCGCGGATTGTTGCAAAGTAGATTAATTCTTGGTTTGTTAATAGGAATTAGACAACGAACCTGTAGCCTCGAATACCTACGACTGAGCAAAGAACTGAACGTGTATTGAGTCCCATAATTTTTTGTCTTCCGTGAAGTTGTGAGTGAGTCTAGCACAGGTTGGTACAGACAGACCTGGTATATCGTCGTGGCGTGACGTCATACAAAGTTGTAAATATATGAGACAGGAGCAAATGTTGCATTCCCCATGATATCAAACTTGTCTGTCCAGCTTCCAAGGCAGCTCAACAGGTGTCGCCGGCCCGGGTCCCAGTATCGCCGTTTGGAGATATTTCGATTAATCCGTAGGTAGCACATACGAGTACCTACATAGGTACCTAGAATACCTACATCGCCGTTTGGAGATATTTCGATTAATCCGTAGGTAGCACATACGAGTACCTACATAGGTACCTAGAATACCTACATCGCCGTTTGGAGATATTTCGATTAATCCGTAGGTAGCACATACGAGTACCTACATAGGTACCTAGAATACCTACATCGCCGTTTGGAGATATTTCGATTAATCCGTAGGTAGCACATACGAGTACCTACATAGGTACCTAGAATACCTACATCGCCGTTTGGAGATATTTCGATTAATCCGTAGGTAGCACATACGAGTACATACATAGGTACCTAGAATACCTACATCGCCGTTTGGAGATATTTCGATTAATCCGTAGGTAGCACATACGAGTACCTACATAGGTACCTAGTATACCTACATCGCCGTTTGGAGATATTTCGATTAATCCGTAGGTAGCACATACGAGTACCTACATAGGTACCTAGTATACCTACATCGCCGTTTGGAGATATTTCGATTAATCCGTAGGTAGCACATACGAGTACCTACATAGGTACCTAGAATACCTACATCGCCGTTTGGAGATATTTCGATTAATCCGTAGGTAGCACATACGAGTACCTACATAGGTACCTAGAATACCTACATCGCCGTTTGGAGATATTTCGATTAATCCGTAGGTAGCACATACGAGTACCTACATAGGTACCTAGAATACCTACATCGCCGTTTGGAGATATTTCGATTAATCCGTAGGTAGCACATACGAGTACCTACATAGGTACCTAGAATACCTACATCGCCGTTTGCAGATATTTCGATTAATCCGTAGGTAGCACATACGAGTACCTACATAGGTACCTAGAATACCTACATCGCCGTTTGGAGATATTTCGATTAATCCGTAGGTACCTAGCACATACGAGTACCTACATAGGTACCTAGAATACCTACATCGCCGTTTGGAGATATTTCGATTAATCCGTAGGTACCTAGCACATACGAGTACCTACATAGGTACCTAGAATACCTACATCGCCGTTTGGAGATATTTCGATTAATCCGTAGGTACCTAGCACATACGAGTACCTACATAGGTACCTAGAATACCTACATCGCCGTTTGGCGATATTTCAGAATAGAAAGGAGGATACGGGCTCCCAGAACCATACTGATTCAAGGTTTAATCTTAAGTGTTTTTGGTTAGTAAGCACGAGCTGGATAATATTCGTCAACGGAGGCCAAGAGAAAAGATTTTGGAGATATAAATTATTTATCGTATAGTGTACATAAATTTATTTTGTACCAACGCTGATAACTGGATTCCTTGCATTGAAACACAATAATGCACACGTAAAAGATCTCTTAGCGATGAACAAATTTATGTATATTTTTTGGTTATTTGGAGTTGAACCTGTGTAATGCTATAATGCTGTTAACATTTTGGATAAATTCGATGGTATGCTTATCTCAAAAACTGAAATTTTAGATCTAGGTGTGCGAATACGTTAGTTTAAAAGGTTTCTGCGACAGATAAATCTACTTTTAATTTTACTGTTCCAAAAATTGTTAATGAATTAAATTTTGAAGCTGCCTCTTAATTATCAAATTGCATATTTGCCGATGCTTCGTTTTAAAACATTTTGTAGTTGTATAATAACGTAAATTTCTAAGTATTTCGTTTGGTTGACTTGATTATTTAATGGATCAAACGATTGATAATTCATTCCTTAATATAAATTTAGTTTAATTACCACAATGTTCTACCATTTTTGATTGATGTATCACACAGTGATCGCATACGACCACATCAAACTAAGTGATATCAGTAAAAATTGCTTTACAGAAAAGCCTCAATTTAATTATTTTAAGTTATCAATGCTTTATATTCCATGCCTTTTTATTTTCAAAAAAAGCCGCTCACAATATTTCTTTCTTTTTTAACTGGCTTCATAATTATTATTATAGGTTTTATCAATTCAGCTGTATTTTTCTTTACTGCCTACTTAACTATGGGATGTCTTTATTTAAAGTGTAAGTTTCTCAACTTCTTTTTAAAATGAAACTTTTTGTTTTTGAATATTTAGCATTATTTTGAATAATTATACAGGTTTAACTTATTCCATACCTATTTTATTAAGCTTCTGGGACAGTTGACCCTTTTGTTTTCACAAAATTTGTTCTATTTCATGTGTCATAATACTCGCCAGCAAATCTGGCAAGCATGGTGACTGGTGACAGGCGTCACACACACTCGGGTTCAATTTCTCATACATATTCAAAGCGCCAGGGGAAGCAAACCTTCAGGGCGGCTCTAATGAACCTTTTGAGGGTTGATGTACATTTGTAACTTAGATAGATACATATAGCAAATTATTTCATTTCTATAGAGCTGTATAATTGTTATACGTTGGTACCGACTTCAACTTTTTACGAAATTTAAACCTTGAAGGTTTCTGTATAATCATCCAACATATGTATAATACGTAAATTACTGTATGCAACTAAATTAGTTCAATTAAAATTTTATTTGGATACAGATCCTTATATTCTATGGGTTATCTATAGGAATATAGATATTAGTACCGTTTTTGTCAAGTTGTCGAAAACATTATAAACTATTCAACCGTAAACATTTCCATAGCTAGTAATAAAAAATCGGCAGACTAACAGAGGAAAATACTGCTGTTTTATCTTTATGTAATAGATAGTTTTATTATTGTAATAGATACATCTATTTTATGACTTGGTCTAGGTAATACACGTCATGTAATATAATTAAAAAGTTAAATTAGGTATCTAATTACATAAGACAACAAAAAGGTCGTAGGCCGATCCAATAGTAAGTATTAGACATTATTTTCCTCATCCAACATCCCCAAATTCGACCAAAAGCATAAAGCAATAAACGAATTAGATTCTCCGTTACACTCACATAACAGGTTATCTACATTCTCAATCTTCCACCGTTTTTCCGCGTCGAGAAGCAACACACGGCAAAGGAAACGGATGAAGGAAATTCGGGGGTGGCGAGCCGACTAATACACGGATAATATTGGAGCTACGATATTGAAGGCGAAATAAAGGTAGGTACGTCACGTTTTTAGACCAAATACATTTAATAGTGTACATTTAACAATGTATGATTATTCTTTCATACCACCGCATTAAACCAAATTTGTGTTATGGGTATACACACAAAACAGGATAATTTAACAATAAGGACCCGAGTGAAAATATTTATCCGAAGAATATATAATATATATCCGCCCGGCCGGGAAACGGACCTGGGACCCGCAGTTCAGGGGTCTTTGACCATGCGCCATACTTCACGAACTACAATACTTCCTCTATCCCCATATTTACTGTGCAAGGGCATGGTGAAATACGGATAGGCTTTCTAAAATCGGCTGGCGTTTCACTAGTCTTTTTTTCATGTTACAGTTGACTGTTGTTTATGGTGCTTCAAAAACAATTAAACGGGACTTTGAAGACAGGAATCGCACTTTCCCTTTTCTCTTTTTTTCTTTTGCCTTTTCTCTTTTGCGTTTAATGTTCTCATCGGCGACGGCAAGTATTTACAGCCATGTTACAAAGAAAAGCTTGAATATAAAAAACTTATAAACCATAATGTAAATTGTGAAAATTTCTTGCTTTGCTGTATAACACAATGTACAAAACGATGTTCGGCAAATGTAGAGCGATACGCTAAAATTCACAAAAAACGTAACCAATGTATACAGATCAAGACCATACAGTAGGCACCCATGTATGTTACGAGTACCTATAAGCTAATCTGAAAGAGGCACTTCAGTTGTTCAGCTGTTCAGTTGACGACACAGTTCGAAAACGTATTATTTCTATTTAACAATAATAAGTCGCACCACGAGCGATTCAAAAATGGAGGTCTTGAAATGAACATTTGAAATACCTCGCCCATGCGGAACGCCTATCGGAAATGAGCGGCATACCTATTTGCGTTTCACGGGTCATTGTGCATGTTTGGCAGTAAGCATCAAAAGGGATAATTTGAAAATTAATTGCATTTCAACAAATAATTCAGAAACATGCAACAAAGGCATATGTATCACCAGGACCTGAGTACTTAACTGAAATGTATGGTAGAATGAAAACTGGAAGTAAATTGATTTTAAGTTAAGTTTTCAGTTTGTGCTAAAAATAACTGCTCTCATTTGTAATTATGATGATTGTATCTATCCGATTTAGGTCTTAAGTGTTTATATGAGTTTATGTAATCAACAAAATATCTATATATATAAACGAGTGGACGCCCGCAGCTTCGCTCGCTTAGAATTAGACCCATTAACGACGTCTGCCCGCGTTCGGGTTGCCCACTTGACTTCAAAAATGGCAAAGTTTCATACTAACTTTGCACCCCCGTTTTACCCCCTTAGTGGGTGAATTTTCAAAAATCCTTTCTTAGTGCTCCCCTAAGTTATAAAAGGAACCCCTGTGCAAAATTTCAAGTTTCTAACCCTTATAGTTTAGGCCCTGCGTTGATATGTCAGTCAGTCAGTCAGTCAGTCACTGACGGGTCTAATTCTACGCGAGCGAACCTGCTGGGCATCCTCTAGTTAAGTATAAGCTCAATACGCTAGCCCTATTCAATTCAATTTGATTCTAATTAATAAATCTTCTGATAAGAATCTAAATAACATTAATATTTTTTTTGTATTTAATATCTAAAAAAATACATTCTGTTCTAAGGCGCTTTTTAGTTTCGGATGTATTCGAAAAATGTAAGTAAACAGCTTTGCTTGCTCGCCGACGAAATCACCTGGGGACGCGTTTAAATTGAAATTTTCATTTCTTCTAAAAACAGCCCACTTTCTCCCCTGTTCCCGACGAGGATTTGCATGCACAATTTCTCCCTTACTGTTTAATACATTTGTAAGCTTTCCGCAACAGAACCGAAAAGAAAAAAATTAGTAAAACATTTTTTTAATAACAAGAATTAATGGTTTATTTAAATAGTTAAATGAAGTAAAATGTAATTTTTCGAAATTTGATAGATTCAGACAATATCGACATTAGGAGACTAAAGCTTCACTGAAACCAATTGCGACTCACCTCAATAGTAGTTTTCCCAGATTCCTGCCATTTCATAAGGTGTTCGCCCTTGAGAGACCATCCAGGGGCATAACTGATAAGGCCCGCGCCCCCCGCGCCCCCCGCGCCGGCCGGCCTGCTCCCTGCGGCCTCGTTCTGCTCGGTTTTCGACTTCTTAGGGCTCGTCTGAAGCCGGAAAAAACTCCGTCCGTGAATCTTGCAACTTTTCGAGGGGGAAAAGAAAAATGAGCTCTTTTTCGGTGATTTTTCTTGCTCTTCGCTCGATTTAGACGCACATGCGACTGCTTCTTCGACTTGAGCATCCTGAGTGTCAAACGATTGGTCAACGGCGCTGCTGCCGCTCGGCTTAGGGCCCGAGTTT
Source organism: Carterocephalus palaemon (assembly GCA_944567765.1). Lineage (NCBI taxonomy): Eukaryota > Metazoa > Arthropoda > Insecta > Lepidoptera > Hesperiidae > Carterocephalus > Carterocephalus palaemon. The sequence continues at coordinate 9,241,019 of OX155641.1, read as the reverse complement.
TCATCGGCAACGAAGAGCAATGTGCGTTGCACGAATGGTGTTGCCTTATTGTAAAATTCGTAAGGTTCGGGCACTTTGAAACTAGCTGGTATAGTTGTGCGATGCGACTTAGAAAATCTGCGCTCCATGTATTTTCTTGCCATGACAATTCATCAACAGTTATTCAAAGAAGCTTTGAGGGTATCGATATTTATAAAAGTCATTTTGTTCTACTTTGTTTCTACGTGAAAGTATAGTATGTGAAGTGAATAATGTTTATTTAGTTTCAAGCGAGATTTCATTGGCGATATCATTGAATAACGTTCAAAACGATAAACATTCCATATATTTAATCAAAGTGTACCTACATGGCGAGTGGACACAGGTAGTACAACAATTTTAGTTGAGTTTTATTATATTTCTAGATTTCATAATAATTATCATCGATTTTAAAGTCATTTTATTAAGTTTGCTGAAACGCTCGCTATGATGTTGCAATTTTCACGCGGAGGCTTTCTTCGATCGATCGTTGTGCGTGAGTAAACAGTGCCACCCTCACCTTTTGCTTGCAAATTTGCAAAATCAGTCACTTCAACCCTTCAATGAACGTAACAAGGTTAATTTTGAGATATCTGTGCTGATTATGGTCTTTTATAAGAAGGTAAAATTAGAAGTATTGTTCAAAAACGGTGATTTAGTGACGACCAGTGTATCTTGGGTTCAAGTAAGAGGCTGTACTTGGCAGCCTTCACTTGTAAGGGTATGTTACATGAAGATATATTAAGTTTAGATGTGTGAACAGGAGGTTGAACATATCGAGCTAACGACGGATAATAGAGCACTATGTTGAGTTGCAACCATTTCAACTCTTAATAAATAAGGCAGTTAAGGAATTATACTATAAATAACACTAAAACTCGTTTACTTTACTATTGTAGCGTAAAAAACAAGCTAGTATTATCCAGTTACTATAGAGTTTTCATAATAAAGTAATTAACCGTAATAATCTATATATATAAAAGGAGAAGGTGACTGACTGACTGACTGACTGACTGACTGACTGACTGACTGACTGACATATCAACGCAGGGCCTAAACTATAAGAGTTAGAAACTTGAAATTTTGCACAGGGGTTCCTTTTATAGCGTAGGGGAGCACTAAGAAAGGATTTTTGAAAATTCACCCCCTAAGGGGGTAAAACGGGGGTGCAAAGTTAGTATGAAACTTTGCCGTTTTTTAAGTCAAGTGGGCAACCCGAACGCGGGCAGACGTCGTTAATAGGTCTAATTCTACGCGAGCGAAGCTGCGGGCGTCCACTAGTATTAAATATAGTAGTAGCGTCCTTACCCCAATAGGTCGCGTTCATTCAATATGTTACAGAGTTACGCAACGACTTTGTGGAGTATGCTCTAGATCTCCCACAAATCTGCGGTCCAGACCCGTGCCCAGCAGTGAGACGACTATGGGTTGCAACCACAGAACAGATAAAGGAGGTTAGAATGGAAATGTGGGCGTGACAGGCGCGCCAACAAGTATGATTAAACAATCATACTTCAACTGAAATCACGCGTGCATACTTTTAGTCGCTTTCGGACTGCGGTGGTGCGAAGAGCTGCACGAAAAATATACATTGCCGGTAAAGTACGCAAGTAATCCACGTGAACACATAGTTCGTGCGCAATGTATTCTGTCCTACAGAATGCGATGACGTCACGATGTTCTGTCGAGTTCGTTCGCAGCGAGATAGTGTTGTGAAAGTATAAGATAAATTTTTCGATAAGTCTTGATCTTGAGTACGTAATTAAAGTAGTTTCAGGTGTAAATACTTAATTTCAAGGAGTAGGTGTAGTACTAAATAAGTAATTTAGTACTAATTTATATTATGTATTTATTTTAGGTTTCCAAAGGATCCTAATAACCAGCATTGGATAAATGTAACGGGTAGAAAATTTGGATCCCTAAAAAACAATGTACCACTTTGGAACAACTGTACTCGATTTTGCGTAACTTTGTCGGAACTCAATTATTTAGCAACATTAGTTATCATCAGATTGTATTATATTCTACTGAGAAGCATATTACAGACTTTACCAAAGCTATTAAAGAAAAATAATTTAAATATAAGATTGCATTAATTTATTGTAAAAAATTCGATCTTTGCTTTGCACAAGTACATTCGTCGCGCAACTGTATATATTAAAACTGTACCTGTGTATTTATTTAAGTACGTACACTCACTCTGAAACTTTTTAATAAAATAAATAATTATAACGTAATTTTTCATGTGAAGATAATAAAAAAAATGCATGTTAATAAGATGATGGAACAGGCGCAACACCTAAAGGAAGCAAAACTCAAGTTGCATATGTTTTCAGTGTTACTTTTAAAAGAGTCATTTAAGCGGATGTAGCATTATAGGTACCTACATAACTCTAAACAAGTTTCAAAATATATTTATCGATAAATATGTTTACATCTCTAGTTGGGTTACCAGTAAATAACATATAAAATTGCACGATCAATTTTCTCAAATATGCAGTAAATTTTGTTTCTTAACTTTTATTTATTAATTTCACCGCCGTTAGGCATCTTTTGGCTCAATAAAGGTTAAATAAATAAATAAATAATACAGTAAAATAAAATATACTCTATTTTACTAATCTTGTAGTGGTTCAGTACCTTACCTCCGAATACCTCCGAATACCTCAAGAATACCTCACACGGATACCAGTTACCAGTTACCTACGTTGTTAATATGAAACATATACGCGGTCGTCAAAATAGTGTTTTAAATAGTGTAGTATGTATGAAAGAAAATGTAAATATAAATAGGTGATTTTACAAATAAATTATTCATTCGACAATCGGACAGATCACGAGTTTCATTATGAATCCTATGAAGAACCTCTAAAATCTTATTATTGCACGAAATTTGTGCAAAACACTTACTGGCAACATTAAGTGTCGACAAGGTCAAAACTTGCACAATTCTACAGCTTGACGCGAGCAAAAAGTATCCTTATTGATTTGATTCTAAGGTTAGTTTTTAAAAGTAGCGATTCTCGTGCAATTTGACCAATGGCTGATGAATATTTTATGTAAAGGTAATAATAACGTGTATCTAAGTGTGGGTAACTGGCGACAGTGGTTTTGTTTCAAAACTGACTCGATGGCCTTTCTAACCTCCTTTATCTGTTCTGTGGTTGCAACTTAGCTTAGATTATATTAAATGTATTATAACAGATGAATTAGGATCTGTAAAGCGCAGCAAATGCATGGGACCTATTATAAGAGTATATGTTTAGTGATATAACAGCCGGGCTTAAAGGCGATTGACCGCCTGTGCAACGTAGATAATCGACTCACGATTCCAATACGGAAACTCGTATAGGGCAGTTTCGACAATGTGTCGCTTCGATGGAGCCGTTCTGAATGTGTTCGATTTGAGTTCCTCCCCACATAACAATGTATTTTTTATAGTACTATATAACATACAGTAAAAGAAGTTACCAAAGTAAGCTTAGTAACATTTTTATTTTTTCGACGATTTAGCAAAGCGCAACTGCTAAGCTAGAGGTCGTGTGTTCGATCTTTAGTAATGTCATCCGTGTTATTAGGTTTTACTAGCTTGATATGCCCGGTAGCAGCTTGGAGTCTGGATTTGTGCCCGGGGGGACCTAAACATAACTGGTAAAAAGTAGGTGTAGGTACTATTAAGGTTATGTAAAATGTTATTTATATGTTATGTTAAATGTTATATTGAATTTGCTTAATCAACTAACAATTATCACGATTTGCGTGCATTCCTCTTTTCTTTCTTTTGTAAGCAATAAGCAACAAAAGAGTACGGATTTCTGATTCTAGGAAATAAATGGCCTCTGTCTAATATCTGGCCTTACGTTCCTTGTAGCATTATTTGCTTTCTACTTGCGGCATCCAACTGACGGCGAAGCATAGGTAGCATTTTAATACCTACCCATATTCTCTTCGAACGCTCTGCGGTAACTCAATCAGAAATTGTAAATTCACCTATCAATGTCAAAGAAATGAACCCCAAAAATATCCTACGGTTCATCCTAATGGTAGGTCTTTGGGATCAGGTTTAAAATAATAGGGGCTAGCTAAAATTGATCTTCTAGGTCGCAATGGCTAATGGGCTGAATCCATATTAATTAATCCTTCTTAATAATAAGAATAGATAACACTGGTCATGATTCAAATTAACCTCTATAGACATTCACCTCAATATTAGTTGCGTAATAGGAACAAACGCAATCCACGTGACAAAACTACCCACTGAGCAATAACTCACAGTAATAATTAAAACATCTCATCCCCGGGTTGATAGAGTCATGGTGGTTGACGCCAGATAATCCCGGACTTGGCAATAATTACACAATTGCCCTGCGTCCAGCGGTGCCATTTGCATTTTAATCACGTGTTGATTTAAGGCAATGACTGTGTACGCATACATTACATAAACGGACAGGGAACGTATGTGCTAGCAATTTATGCAGTATTAAATATAATAACTCAAGGCATTTCATTGAAAACCACAATTTCTGCTAGAGTTAAGATGTATCTCACATTTTATGTTGAGGAAAAGATCCATTCTCATCCTCTCTCATAATCTTTTTTAATAGATTTTACCCCAATCAAACAAGCAGATGGTAGGAATGGTAGTATGCAATGGTGACCATTACATATGAACTAGCGAAGCAACATAAGATAGGTCGACTATGCATCGCTGGCTTGGATTTACAGCACTTATTGCGCCTTGCTTGGAATGAGAAAAGTTAATGGCCAACAAAAATATGTTGGAACTAATATGTTATCTGAAGACAAACATAGACAAGACTTAATGAAAATAAGTGGGTGCCCCCCAAAGCCCGTCCTGTTGGACGTCTCGGAGCAACTCTTTGCTCTATAGTATTTGCTCCTCTAAGGCAGCATTATGGACTTTGGATGCCCTCCGAGTGCGGTCTTCCCAAGTGGACTGACGACAAAGCACAGGGTCTGTAGGAGATCGAGCGTCGGAGCGCGAGCGAGGAGAGGAGCGTCGATTAAGAGAGGTCTATGTCCTGTGGATCCTAATTATAAGTGACTGATGGATATAATAAATGAATGGAGTGTTGGATGAAACGGATGGCAGGTCAGCAGCGGACATTATCTTTAACAACGATTTAATGGAGACGCGCGATCGAAACATTCCATAAACAATATAATCTCTTGAATTTTCATAAGATTTACCCCACATACCCACTCTGGTAGCAATAACGCACACCCGTGTGGTTAAGCGCAACGCCGCATTAACTTATGACAGTTATTCCTTCTCACATCTCCTAAGGGAACATGGAACTTAATTCGGTTTTGTTTCACACCGAGCCTTAATTAAGAGCTGTGCATAATTAAGAGTTCCCGTATGATACGCGATTATACAATATAAAACAAATTTAGTATTAAAGGCCACATAGATATAACTAGAAATATGCGTAGATGTTGCGTAATTTTAGTACGTTCTGTGTTTGTGTTGATCGTCATTTATCGACGAGAAACGATCAAGACGCTGTACGTCGCTGTACAGTTGATTATTACAATTTTGTATTACAGTAATTATTTTCATTTGTTTTTACAGTAAATCTATTTCTTATTTTGCTATACCGGTATAATATACAGTAGTACCAAAAAGGAAAGGAAAGCTGCCTTTTATGAGGACAAGCTTAACGATCAGATGTTTGTAAAAATGTTAACATTCTATTGCAGCATCAAAGAAACTTTCAGCTCGTATTTCCTGTGTATTTCCGAATACAATGATAGTTTTTAAAATAAACTTGCGGGTAGATTGTCAAGTTCGCGGCGGACGTATGGGGTGCGTGTCTATTTCTGATGTCGCAGTATGTAGTTATACCACCATTATTCTATTTTTTTTTCCACTGAGATCTACCAAACGGTCGTTGAACTTCCTAAGAAGGATTACTTGTCAATGATGCGTAGACGATTGAATGTAAAATAAGATGTTGGGAAGGGTTGGCTTGAAAAGTTTAAAAGCTGACTAATAGTCAACAATACATTCAGATTTAAACAGTATTTAAATGTAGAACTAGGTTCCGTACAAAAAGGTTGCCCAACGGAATCTTATTATTAGGCCTTCGCTGTGGCTGTCCGTCTGTCATCGCTCATATGAACTGGATTGTGAATTCTCCAATGGATTACCATTATTAGAATGCATGGCATCATTACGAATACAGTAGCAGTATTTAATCGTAACTCCACCACCACCATGGTTCCGACGCAAGGTCAACTGTTACTGAACAGACATTGATTACATAGATAATAAACTACGATTTGATATTTTAAATGTATGATTTAAGTAACGATTGAAATGAAGTATTCAGGAGTTGCGAGCATTAAGAGTATTATGCTCATAGGCAAAGTTCATATTTATCTAAATTAATAATAGTAATCCTATTTGATTTGAAATATTACTGATTTAGCCAGAATTAAAATTATAATACCGATTAATTTCCGGGTACAGGATGCGATAGGAAACAGCCAAAATTGAATTATGTAGACGCGCCCTAGTAAGAATTCCTAAAAAAAATATACTTATCGAGATAATCGGTTTAAATTCAACGATATCGTATCGTGAAGTACATCAAGTGAAGTGTATGAGACGCTTTGAGGCTTCGCACATGTCATCTCCAATTCGTCATGTCATCGAAATGTAATAATTTCCCCTTCGATAGCGGTCGGTTCAGAAAGCTATTTACAAGGGACACGGAGGGGGCGATTTGTAAGAAAAGCAAGAAATTCGACTGGGAATAGCGCGGATCAAATGACTTCTTGAATATTACGTATCTACCGGCTTGTTTCTATTTTGGACCGCCTATTGAATTTTTTGGTTCGTTTGCTCTCCTATAAAATAAGATGGTTCAGCAGTCTGTGATTAGAGCCTTGTTTACTGAAATTACAAGGCATTCGATGCAAACAAGGCTCTTTTAATCACAGATTTATGAAGTCTCCTAAAACACTGAAGACACGCAAACGTGAAACTCAAATGTACATACACAACACTGGTATCTTCTTTTCGATTGGAAAGATTATTCTTTATTTAAATGCTGAGAATATTCCGAGTTATTTAATATGATACTGACAATGGTGACCGATCCTATAACATTACGGAGTAGGTATTCCTGTTCGAAGTACTAAGTATTCGTTTTTATCTTTAGGTATTGATGAACATCAAAATAACAGCAGATTTTGAGATGTTATCATATAGCAAGCAGGCTAATCTACGCAATAGGAATAAAATTAAATAACGTTAGACACAGCGAAAACCTTGCAACTTATTTCAAGGAACTAACAACTGTTTGTAAGATTTCGTAACGTGCTAGTTTGAGAAATATTTGTACCCTAAGGACACTTAGGCTCCATTCATACTAAAATCACGTAATAAACGTAAATTGTTTGTGGAATAAAACATAACTAATATTAAAAATACTAAAATATCCGTCGCCAATTCAATAAGCTAGGTATTTTACTTAAAATTACAATGAAGTCTCGTGTACAATGACCACCTTAAATTCTATTATAGAATCATACTTAATATATTTTTACAGTGTCTATGAGCACCTACCAAATTGCCTATTGTGATGACAATGCTTAAATAGCCAGGTGATAAAGTCTTTTGTACTGTTGTACTAAAATACAATATTAACCTTATTACCATTCATTCTATGCTCCATGAATTGAAGGCCGCCCAAGGAGACCAACAAACTAAATATCACCTTTATATGCGCTACGGTTCCTAAAGGACGGGACGATTTATTAGGCAATTTATCTGGTTATAGAAACTCCTTATGATTGTAAGCTTTTTAACAGATACCATTTTAGTACTTCGCATTCGAAAACCTTTGTTGTTCTTGTTAAAAAATTAATGTTTGTCATATTAGCTTTTTTTGTAAGTAATTATTAATTAGACAATTATTAGACATTAACATTTAAACCTTCGAAACAATTTCCACATAGTGTGGCTGATTTAACATCGAGAGCAATGATCAACGCTCAGGCATGCCCGTTTTGCCGTAAGAGCAGAATGCAGATTTCATTTAATAGCTTCAAAAGTTCTGGTGTGGACCTGGAGTTTGAACCTAAAACCTATCATGTGAGAATTGGAACTAATACGAGAAACTACTAGCTAAGTTAGCACCCAGTGGGTACCGAACATTTAGTAAAATTAAATTGTCATATCACAAAACCTTTTAAGGTTCTAACCTTTAAGGTTTAAAATTGTAAAATAAAATAAAAACCAGGCGTTATTTACCGTATTAATTTAATCTTCAGAGTTTGTCCGCTTTAGCCTGATAAATTGAGCAAAGATAAGTCGATGCCAAGTATGGGGCTACCCAGTACAAAGGCTATGGGACGTTATCGGATTCATTCTAAATATCTATAGATTTAATGAATCGTGGTATCCCTTTCTGGCCGACGCAGCATCCGGACTATTCGGGACTCGTAACGATTGCCGCTCCCCAGAAAAGTTATAGTTGTATACATCCTGTAATTTAAAATAAATTACGCCTAGCCTTGTTTGTTCTCTCGTTAATTGATTCGGAAGTTAATCTTGATGGTTCACAATGCAGAAATTGGTTAAAAAAATCTAATATCAATATTGCGACAGAAGGGTTCTCCATTAGGTATATTATTTAAATAACTTTTTCAAATATTTTAATGGAATGTGCATGTAATATGTGCGACAAAATTACCTTGGGTAGAACTACCCTGGGTAAACTCTAAAATAGAACCAATGAAGTTTCCATTTACCTAAAAAATATTATAACCGTTCGAAAATAAAATGTCAACAGCATAATAGAAAACCACTTTAAATCAACAAATACGTAAGAACAACCCAACCCGTGCTTATTGCTCCAGGCGAGCAAAGCAAACATAATTAAATTAATAAATAAAATTATTGTTCGTAATTCGGTGCGGGTTGCGTGTTACGGGGATTAGGTCGCAGACGTTGGGAGTGGGGAGTGGGGACGTGGGGATTAATCGCCTCTGACATGTTCCTGATGGAACCTTCTCGCCACGCGTGCACTGAATCACGGCTTACATTGATTTGTAAATTGTATCCCGTATGGTATATATTATCCAGCAGTGGGACGTCTATGGATCGCAGCAAAAAAATGGTATATGTTTTATTTGAAGTCTGCAGAATTGCCATGAATGTGGGCTTGGTTGTACATGCACATTTTCTCTGTGTGCATTAAACAATTTTGAAATTTGTGGTTTTCATATATCTATACTAATATTATAAAGATAGGCAACATACTGTCGCAATGTATGAGTATTACTTTCGTTTGCAGAGTTCTTCGATTTAAACCTTAACGTTTCCTGTTAAACTGTTAATGTATTCCTAATAAACAACATAACTTCGAAGCTAGTCTGCTGAAATATATACATTTGAAACGGAGGGTAAGTTACCCATCCCCTGAAAACTTTCTGCGTTCGCATGTAAACCAAACACAATTTATACAACAAATTAGTCATTTCTGAATGAACTTCGCCAATTTTATTACAAACGGCAGTTGAAAACTGAGCAGAGGGGTGAGAATAAACTTTGCACGATACTTTATGGTTTCGGACGCAATCGTAACATAAATCAAAGTACTCGTATGTATGAACTGCGTGGAAAATTTTATATCCTGAAAGTAAACAGTAAGATAACCGAAGGTAAACAGCTTACAAAAACCTAAGCTTGCAACTCAATAGCGTCCCACTATAGGGCGGTATCTTCTCACAACAGAGACGGTCTAGAGCCTACTCCATAACGCTGGTCCAGTTTGGATTGGTGAAGGTTAAACATCTTATCATGTTATATTTTATCGTTACAAAATATTAGCCGGCAATGCTATTATATAGCTCCTCAAGATTTATGTTCATTAATAGATATCGCCAATGAAATAACGCAACTTCACGAATATGTGCTGAACTTCAAGTCATATATTAACTACTCATAGCACTGTAATTCTAGCATAACTACGATTGTTTGTATACCAAACAAAAATGCTTTAATCTGTTACCGCGCCGTTCGCACAAGGGCTTTCACGGAACCGACGCTACGCTGATCACAACAGTCCGCGAGTGAATTCGCCGGTACGCGGTTGGTAAACAAATCGGCGAAACACGTCGCGTAACGGTTCCCGCCTAAACGCGGAGGCTTCGCCGCGGGCGGGCGTTCGTTGAGCGCGCGGCACGCGACTGCGGGGCGGATCGATGCCGCCCTGTCGCTGTCCCGCGGGGATGCGGATGCATGAATCCTCCTGGATGTGACAGGATGATAGTTGCAGAGCGCACGCGGTTATTGTTTTTTTTTTTAGTCAGAGGGTTTTTTTTGGCAAAGTTCTATACCTACCCAACTCTCTTACTTTCTGCTCTGCTCTAATTAGAGAGTCCACAAAAGCTACATTCCTAAACTTTTTTTTGTTATTGCGGTTTGATTGTTGTAAAATAAAATATTGCATGTTTTACGGCCTTACGTCCAGAAGTTTTCGACAGTTGTAACTTGGTCATAACACTTTAGCGTTCACGCTCGTGAGATAACTTAGCGATCGTAATCAGAAAAAATCAGCATATCGTCCACAGAATAATCAATTAGTTATATAAAAATTAACAAACACTATAATCAAATTCCAAAGATATACATAATATATTTAAAAAAAAAACAAAGTGCACTAAACATAAGTACATTCAGTACCACTACATCTACAAACGCGCACAAATTGAATAACTCAGAGAAGATCCACGTATTCGGATCTGAATTACGACGGGCCATCTATTTGAGGTGACTGTCCCTTTGAAAAGTGTATTGAGTTACTCAAGTAGAGTTTGAATAAAGAAGATTTTTCCCTTTCCACTTACGTGAGGGTAATTCTTGTGTGATTGTAAATCGCGTCATTCTAGATAACATGTAACTTTCCGGTACCTTTGAAGGAGTAAGAGGGTATAAATATACAAGCTACATAATATTCGTTATATTATTTCTCGACATTTTTTTCTGGTACAAAATTGTTCTTACTTAATATTGCTTTCTATTTCGATACCAATCATATTTTTTAAAAAACGACGTAGATAAGTTGCTTTAATTTGAGCTGAATAACTTGTTCTGTGTTGTTTTTCTTTTACTTTAGATAAGTACAGTCGGTAAATTGTTTTGTTTATACTAATATTAATAAAACGATTGTTATTTTTATCAAATCATAAATCAAAAAGATTTTGTATAGTGGCCATCATACACTTTTTAATTCTTAAGCATATTTTAACTCAAGCTGCTGCTATCATCAGCATTTGTAACTCAATTTCCACCAAAATTTAGCGAAGATTTAATTTTAATCACGACTGTGATACGCGAGGAACCAACACCTGTAGGAAAACAAAAACTCGTACGAAACCGACGTAAACTTTGTTTTACTAAACAATCCTTTGAGTATCCCCCACGAGAAAGGGAGACGTGAAGCGGCTTTACTGAAATATTTCCGTACTCCACACGAGTATGGTGAAATATTGTAGTTTCAAATGTTAAAAGGAAAACGCTGAAAGGCACAAAAGTGTTAGATATTCAGTTTAGCAGAGGATATATGCATACGTTTGAAAAACAAAAACTTTAGCGTTGCGTAGATCCCCTTTTTTTATTTTAATTGCAAACAAGTGTCTTTGGTTAACGCTACTTAACACAAAATTATTGTACATACAAGTAAAAACATACCTAATTTCTTGGATGTAATTCACTTTGTATAAGTACATTTATATCATTAAATGAACAATGAAAATTCAACTTAGCGAAGTCACATGAGCTGCAAAATTAAAATTCAAATAAAAAATTTAATAACATGAAATACATAATACGATAACAGCTTTTAATAAGCTCACTTCTGAGTGTTCTCAACTCAGAATGACCCGGTGAACAATAATGGCTGGAAACCCATCTTTCAGGCAATTTTAATTTTTCTTTCATGCATTCTTCGCCTTTTTAATATTTTTCTATAACTCATATAGAAGTAGTAGCAAATGTTTAGTATACTTACTTTGCTGATGAAGTTAATAAGAAATTAAATAAATTAATAAATTAATTAAATCTATATTCTATTCTATTCTATATGAGCGCCACGGTATCGCACGGAGCCTCGGCGCGGCGTAGAGGCATCGTTTGACTGATTGGGCCATTTTTAGCCCGTGGCAAGGGGGGCTGCCCGGAATAGCACGATCATACTAATTATCGCCCCTGTCATCCGTCACTATGGCAGGGGGATCTAGATAAATTCTGGGGTAATTTATTTGAAATCTCACGCCGCGGTGAATATTGTGCAATGATATGATCGCTCGCTCTAATTTCATCACGAAGTTTTTTCAATAAAGTACCTACTCTATTTCCTTTATATATGTAAACAAAAGCACGTAACTTAATATGTACGCAAAGATATAATAATATGAATTATGTTTATACAAATAATTTCATTATTGAATGTATTAATTATAGGTAAGTACCATTAGATCATGAATATGCATATGGATTGTTTGATTATCGCGTGAACGTTCCTTATGATAATTGGTTGCATGCTTGCTACAACCCATAGACGTCTCTATGTTGAGCACGGGTCTCCCCACACAGACACGCTGTGCGAGGTCCAGGGAATACTCTGCCACGTTGCTCTAATGCGGCTGGGTGGGGAGGGGTTAGTGGCCAACCCAGTGCTGAATGGTCTCAAGCCACCCGAAGGTATTCAACAACGCTTAACAACAACGATTGTTTTCAATTATGTGTTACATTCATCGTTGAAGTTACCGGCTTACTCACGTGTGATTTAAGTCGGAAATAGGCCGACTAGTTTCGATCTATTACGATGATCATCTTCAGGAGTGAACGCGGTGCTCGCGGCAGGCACGGCGTACAGTGATACTACACTATGTGTTACATACATTACATACATTTTAATTCATAATAATTATGCTCTCCAAGCATACTGCCCTACAGGAAGACTAAAATTTGTACTTTATTTCAAGATTATGTCCTGTATAAGCTCTAACAGATATCGAAAAGCCGGCTTACCTACTAAAAGCAATTCGATTTAATAATCCTTTGTCTAACATTATTATTTAAAGTTTGAGATTATTGGAAGTATAAAAATTTTTTGAAATAAGAAGTGGTTTGATTCTTCATATCATTGGTACGTTAAGTATAAGAATGAAAAAGTTTTGTATTTATTTTTCTATGTCGCATGAAATTCTGAATTGGTCCAATTTCCAGGGGAGATCAAGAGATCCCTTGGCACCGTAATACGTTATGTCTTATCTTAAGAACCAACACGGAAGTACACTTACAAAGAAGTAAGCGTAAAATATATATTGTCACCCCATTAAGGCGTAAAACAACGGGTGTCTTCCATGACGGCTATAATTCAAGCCTAAAGAAAATAATTTATGGCTACTAATCCCTGCAACGAAAATAAACCCAACAGGATATGGACAGTTTACTGGCCCTTATATGAGCAGTAAAGTTTTGAGTAAAGTGAAGTAATTAGATAAGATTAATTACTGCGTGAAACGCTCTTCGTCTTTGGTAAAATAAATAATTAACTTTGTCTTAAATGATCGATGACATAGCTGCAAAGGGATCTGCTGGCTAAAGTGGCGAGAAATTCTTGTGCTTTGCTTAATACTTAAACGATCTGTGATTAAAGCTATTGGCATCGATTTGGTTGGAAGAGGTTTATGTACAAGATTGGTGTCTTTTTCTTTGTTAAAAAAATATTTTTAATTTGTTAATTATCTTCAAAAATACCAGACGATTCCCTAAATATCGAGTCGAATGAAATGCTTTCCAAAACCATTGATCTGTGATCGACAAAGGCCGTTGAGGTCTGAGGTGTCGCTCAGCGGGAGGCGAGCCTACTCACTTAAAGGGTGGCGTTTAATAATGCACTCAGTTTGCTTTGCGTATTTGCGTAGAGGGGGCTACACTCATACTTTATTAAACTTGGGAGATGGAGAAGATGAGAAGATATTCGCCACGTGTGATCTAGCACGAGCAGTCGTATGTTTACGGGTAGTGGGTGATATATGAACCCGTTTCCGGTTAAACACACGTTTGATCCACAATTCTTCGTATCTTTCGAAACCGAACCGAAACATTGTCGATAAATATAGGGGCCGCGCTAGGACATTTACGAAATTACACAGCTAAAGATATCTTCTAACTTTCAGCTTTCGAAGCCATATTTCTATTCGTACCTAATATATATTTCAGGACAATGATATTTTAACAATGTTGTACGTAAAACGATGCTGAATACATCTGTTTTTGCAAGGGAGGGCGAGTTACGGATGCACCCTCGCTCAATCGAGAAATAGGCTCTTTAGGGGCCAAGATTTGGCCGGAAGGAGACGTGATGATGCCATAGAATTTTAAACAAATAGTAATGTAATAGTAATTACATTGTCATCATATTTAAACATGGATACACAAAGTGTCTGTATTAAAAGAGTTTTATGAATGTAAATTAAAAGTTTTTACGCGAATTACTGCCATGGACATAAATAGAAACCACATGTTATGGCGTGGAAATATAATTTGGCAACACTCCCGTCGAAAATTAGATGCGGGCACTGTTAAATTTGCCATAAATTGTTGTAACGTTTTAAACGTGCATGGTAACACCTACCTACATTAGTTCAAACATTCACATATGTAGTACGTAGGCAGTGAAGCGTAATAAGAACTTGTATGTAAAATGTTTTTTATTTTTTATTATACATAAAGGGAACAAACACGCAGCTTGTAGATGATACTGTAATCTTTACAATGGGTTAATGACTTTATATAATTTCCGAAATATAGAGCATATGCCATTGTTACCAGAATGTTACTATTACATGGACTGTTAATGTGGTTATTTTCCTTACTATTAAGTAACATTCTATCCTATTATATCCTATTAATCTATATAATAAAAATGAATCGCAAAATGTGTTGGTAAGCGCATAACTCAACAACGACTGGACCAATTTGGCCAATTCTTTTTTTTTTAATTTGAAAATTCATCCCCTAAGGGGGTAAAACGGGGGTGCAAAGTTAGTATGAAGCTTTGCCGTTTTTGAAGTCAGTGAATGTGTAACGCGAGCGAAGCTGCGGGCGTCCACTAGTATTATAAATGTGAAAGGATTTTTGGATGTTTGTTATTCAAACACGCAAAAACTAGAAAACGGATTTGGATGAAACTTGGCACATAGGTAGATGATACACTAGATCAGCACATAGGATACTTTTTATCTCGTAAATATGTTCCTTTGGGATGTTTTGCACGTGTATTAGAAAGCTATCTGGCACAACGTCAACAGTTGGCGCTGCCACTAAATCTTAACTTGATTACACTGTTTAAAATGATAGAATTATGATGCAACTTAGCACAGGAGCAGACGATATTCTAGAAGCATATTCTTAATCTTTTCGTTAATACTCCTTTTTTTTGGCGGCCTTCGAATAAATTTAAAGAGGAGATATAAGCAAAAATACAGCGCGCATTTGGTGTAGGCCATCCTGATTCTTTTTTCTTATGTTTGGCTCTTTTTTACTTTATCACGTGTATTCTGTGGATCAGAACGTCAATTTTAATTCAAAAACATAACGACCGTTTGTTTATTTTTCTGCGGACGATGTTGCGAGAAAAAATTGTAGCTTAGTAAAAGTTTAACATGGTAAAATCTACAAATTATTTGTGCATTTTCGTGTATTTCATGTCGCTTCGACAGCATGTCTGCGGCGGCGGTAATCGAGTTACGAGCGCCGCGCCCCGGCCTGCGGGCCCTCTTTGATTTGGCCCTGACTAGGAAACGGTCGCTCTGCAAGCCATACCGTTACCGACACCTAAACATAAATGTACAGTTATACTTTACTTGAATACAATTTCAAAAATAATCTCAACAAATACAAAACTAAACTACCATTGCCAATATTACTAAACACTTTATACTAGTTTAGCCGCCGCTGATGCTTGATTTGTGCTACTTGGTACAATATTTTTGTATGAATTTAATATACCAAACGAGCATGCAGAATGCATCCACTGCCGCCCATGACATCTGTTACAAACGGTGTTAATAAGAACATTAGTTAGTTCGTTAGTAGGTATGATTAGTGGGATGGAGACTATAAGCACGGACTACACACTTCTTACTCTATGCTATAAGTAATAGTAAGTAAATAGTAGTAGTTATCTAAAGGCCTTTGGGCGGCCCAAAAACTTCCGACAGTCGGATTGGCCGCTAACCCCTCAGTCCAAAATGGAACCGTGCCCTGCAGTTGGACGCTAAAGTGTAGCAGAAAAACAGCATACACGTAAGTGACTTTTCGAAGCTGAGTTAACAGGTCTGCTCGTTGACTAGGAGTGCCCTTGAGAGTGCGCGGTCCTTGAGTGACACGCTATACCTACGTGCTAATTTCGCACAAAAAGGCACAGACCACTACATGGATATTTCTATTTTTAAATAATTTTTGAGTAAGTTTGTATGCATATTACTGAATATTTTATTTTAGCAATAAAGAAGAGTGTATCCTTTATGTATTCTTTAAAATGTCCAATATTAATTTAAAAAAAAATACAATATGGTGCCGGAAAAATAATATAAAATTATTGAAAAAAACATGCAACCCAACTGCGTAAACTGAAAAACTTTTTATTTTATTTTTATTGATCATGGTCTTATCTCAATCAAATACTATGATTTTAATTTTACTATCGAATGATGCCTCAGTTAATGAATTTAGTAAGTTTGAAAAAGTTTTTTAGTTTACGGTAATAAGAAGTACGTAGGTAGGTACGTATTATAAGGTAGATAGATACCTACTTCATCGTTTCCAGGCCAAATAATTGTAGTAAATGAAAATCCCTTCTACAATGCAATGCTACATGTTTGTTAACCAAAACAACGGATCTTCATTCTCATTGATTAGCAATTACGAAAAAGGTAATTTTCAATTTAAATTGAGTGACATTTTTACGCAAACCGAGCACAAAAGCCTTTATGTGAAGCACACTCCAGAAGAAGGTCCTTACGCGGGTCAAGTGTTTATTTCTCGCACCAAGCTTGTCTTTAAATTATACAAGCTGTTGCCCGCAACTTTATCCGCGTAAAAATTTGCCTAACACTCGTCGGTTATGCAGATTCGTACTATTTAAATAATTTAGAGAACCAGATTAATCTATCCGCAAACTGACAACTTTTACGTCAACTTTCATTTCGTTATAATTAGTACAGTTTTTAATATTACATTGACATGGAATTAAATATCGGGATAGACCATGGTCCGCCACGCTGTCCAAGTACGGATTTTGGAGTAGCAGGTAACAGCTAAAAAATACACAGTCTCATATTTCTCTTACACAAGTACTTAATTCAACATAAAAATGTACCACCGGAATTGTTCAAAGCGGTATTCTACGAGTATATACCATACCTATCGTGAAAGTCTATGCAGTCCTACGTGTATACCTACTGTATAAAATACAGTGCTTATCGATTCACCTCATGCGGACTCAGTAATCAGGCTTGAGATTCTCACCGGTCGCCTGCATCGAATGTGATTTGCGTACCGATTGCACATTAAATTACAAATGAGACCACGAATGCATTCTGACACCTACTCATTTGACCGTTACAGTTTGCTTACCAATCTTAATGACAATGGATGGTCAGTAATCCATTCGTGATTGATCGTTAATCTATTTCATATAAGGGAAGTCGGTCTTCAAAATTTATTGAAACTGCAATCACGTCATTAGATCTAGATGTGCATAAGTCATAGATCTAACTAGAGATGTTGAAACAAAACCGTTTAAAACTAGAGCAATGTAATCTTACGTTCATGTACGAACGATGCAATAGGTATACTCGTAATTCAATGCTATATGAATGCAGCAAGTTCGTACGAACATTATTTTAGAAACAATTCAGCGGAAAGTTTTGTCAATAATACTGTCGTCGCGTAATACGAGTATGTAATCTCCTTATGCTTAATCACAGTGTTAGTAAAGAAGATTTAGATAGTAAGGTTGGTTAAACATTAAAAAAATGGCTATACAAGAAATATTGAAAAAAATCGTACTTTTCATTAACCCGTGTTCGATCGTATGTAGTCTTGCTATAGAATCATATCATGCTTTAGAGTTATATAATTGCTTGCTTGCCATACGTTATCATAGGAAATAGGAACTGAATCAACGTGATACACTTGTGATTTATACATATAATAAAACTGTAGAATAAATCTTGTATTGTCTGTACATTGTATGACTAAGCTTTTCATGTGTGTGAAAATCTCAATACTGCTTGTTCTCCAATACAAATTCAGAGATTTAATTCAATCCACAAAGGGGAGGAAAGTTATAACTAAAGTGAAACAAGTTTAGATAACATGAAAACCTGTTGACCAACTTAACACTGTATTTTGAGGTACGCCTACAATATTAGGCCTTCCCTGAAAGTAATGAGATATGGGACAGAAAGGGATATGGGACAGACTTTCGTTTGAATATTTCTTAAATTTCAGTAGAATTGCTTCAAGTGTTTATAGTTTAATGAATTAAAGTATGTGGTGTAAACGAAACTAATGTTATGTTTAATACCACTCGAGCGAAGCTGCGGGGACCACGCCACTAGTTCTTAGAATAGTTCTTAGTTAGCGTAGTGGTCTCGGCCATTTCACCAACAAGGTAGTCAAGTAGTAGTAGGTTATATGGATCTAGACAATATCGTTTTACAAAACAATACAATCAGTATCCATGGTTTTACGAGTAGGTCCTAGTTACGAGTGCTAAAAATTTTACACACCGTCTCAACTTCCGGCGTTTCAACTGCGTGTCATTAAACGCCTCGGAAGAGTTTTAAAACTTTGAAGTGCGTTATAAAATGCATTCCGTCACAACACGAATTGTTTAGAATGAAAGTAAAATGTAATTTGAAATGCAATGTGTGATACCTTACTTAGAACTCGTCCCGGGATGAATGTAAAGGCAAGTCATGGTTGCATTTGAAATAATAATTAAAATTCAATATCAAAATATACATACATACCTACTAACATAGTTTTGTAAGAATATTGTTACTAACATTTATGGAACTACGTTACCTGATTCAATAAATACATTAATAGTATAATTAGAGCAAAGATTTTCCTGGAGAAGCGAAAAGAACGTTTGCTTATCTACTAGAAACAGCCATGTAATAAAATGGTATATTTTGTTAAAAAATTATACGAAACTATTAGAACGAATATAGAAGGCGGCAGGACAAGCTAAATCGAACTGATTTTGTTCTTAGTACCTACCTATGTAGATTCAACGACTATGTCATTCGATTCGACTTTTATAAGATTTTCTACAACGCTCGATCTCATATCGGCTTTTACTTGTATAGTATACTGTACTGAACACAAGAGTACAAGAAAGAAAAAACAAATTAAGGGTCGTGTCCAAGATAATGCAGATAAGAGGATCACGGTAATTACGGACTAGTCTTTGAAGTGCATTTATGACCTCTTCTGTGGACTTTCCATCCTGTCTGTACCAGAATTCCTATTTTATATATTGCTTTCGCCAATCGTAGATTTGTCTGAATTTCGACCTAGTATAATTCAAAAGGCAATTTTTGGTACACAGAAATTGTTCAGGTGACAGAAGATAACATGCGCACATACATTTTGCGGAAAAATGGTTTTAAGTAGATGGTTTTTGTTTTGACAAAGGAAAATCCATCAAACACCAAAATTCATTCAGTTACACTTTGCGTAACAAGCGGTCGTTAAGTGAAAACATAGAATAAAATTTTTCTTTGTAGAATCGGTATATAAATTTTAGCTGAATAACTAAAATTTTAATATTGTAGGTTGTTTTACGAAAGAATAGGCTAAAGGATTTTTAAGTACCTAATATTAATAGCTGTAGCAAATAAACAACCCTAACATACGCCTAACTACCTAATAAACGATACATAAAGCACTTGCGCCACACCGTTCGTTATTTTCGCTAAATGGGGCCCATTTGGAAATTAACTGCACGATTGCTCCCGAATAATGCGCTTCTGTCGGGCGATATATTCAGGAAAGCACTAAGCAAATAAAGGAGTTGTGTTGTACAGCACCATCTATGGTAGCACTCAATGAAATGGTAGCACTCAAGTAAGAAATAGCGACACCTTCCGAATAGCGGCTGAACTATTACTAGTAAGAACAAACACTAGTGTACGAAATGAAATTGTAGCTGCTGTGATTTAAGCTATGAAATTAAATCGTTTAATACGTAATTATTAAATCATTATGAAGTTTATTTTGTTGAGAAAGTATATTTTCGTGTTAAAACTATAAGCAACATTCAAACATATTGTTGCTACTGAATAACAGATGGCGCCAGTCGAAAAGTATTAGTCTATTAGATTTTAGTATACCGTCGATGATTTATTGTATTGTATTGTATTGTATTAATAATCATTTTACTGTGAACCTTTAATATCTAATTTAGTAGAGGGATTATTAATGAGAATTACGGAAATAGTCATACTGCTAATAGGTAGGTAGGTATAAGTTTTTCAAGCTCGAGTTGGCTAGGAAGTGCAAGTAACCACCTATTGAGAATCTGTTTGGAGTAATCTATACTTAAGTACAATAATACTAACCACACTAATAAATATTACCTACCTTGAACCGTGTTATTAACAGATTTTACTATACGTAGGTACTAAATTCAAGTGGAACCTTTGTAAGAAAGATATAACGTAAACCATACATACATAACGTCATGTCTGAAATTGCCCGAAGCGTAGACAGAGGTTATTTCACTCTCTAGGAAGGTTCCATATAAATAGGAGCTAAACACCTGGCACAACACACAATACTACTACTATGAGTTTCAAATTAGAAAAGCCCAACAATAGGTACTTTGTCTGACCCGGGGATCGAACCCAGATACAATTCTTTAGCCAGCTAACCTAATAAATAAAAAACATAATATGTATGTACATATATACATATGCTCACCTGTATTTGCTCCGTAGCTTTTTTCGCAATTTCAGCATCTATAATGGTGATGTCTAAACTGGAAGCACTTTTTTTCGCCACCTCACTAAACGAGGCCGCATTCACATAATACGCTGATGCCTTATCACTCGTTTCTAAAGGTGAATTAGGAGATAGTATGCCGCTATCCGTATCACTAACGTTCACAGATTTTCTAGCAACTCCTTCCGCAACTGGTGATTTCAGGGGAATTTTTGATCTGTCATGGACAGTTGATTTGGAAGGAACTTTGGACTGACGTATCGATTCTTCCGGCTTAAATCCCGTGTTGGGGTCAAATATAACATAATTGTCTTTATCACATCTTACTTTGTTATTAATCGTCACTGTATATTTTTTGTTCGGGCTTAAATTAAGGAATGGATCTTCAGTATCTATAGGGCTTTCTGGTATTATAGACTGTATTTTAGGAGATATTTTAGGCACCGTTTTACCATCAATAGTTCGCCGTATTACCGTGTCATTGGTAAATTTTAGCCTAACGTATTCATTTGAAATAGTTCTTCGAATAGGTGACGATAGGAGAGGAGAAGGCTTACTTTCTTGTGAATTGCCTTTTGTTTGAAAGAAATTCATTTTTGGTTTATCCATTGGTCTTGTTTGCGGAAATGGTAACTTTAATTTTGAAGAAACTTTTTTCTTTGCAATATTGGTACTTATTTCGATGTTCTTATCTTGTAAAGTACTTCTATATACAGGTAATACACTTGATTTATCGTGTAATTTAGGTACTTCTTTTGGTAATTTAGGGCTAGTTTTAACGATATCTAATGATTTGTTGAGCTTCCGGATCGGTGCCGGAGTTTTCAAAATTCTCTCCTTAGGTTTCTTAATGATAACTTTTCCAGATGTAGTTGCCTTAGTTTTATCATCAACAGATGTCGATACTTGAGTTTTAATAAATGTTTTGCTACGATCACTCCCCAAGCGGACATTTTGATTAGCAACTACAATATCCTCCTCCAAGGAATTTTGTAATATACTGTCAATTATAATGTCAATATCACTAGATTCAGAATTACTTTGAGATGATCTATTTTCATTAATAATACACGATATTCGTTGTTCTACTTCTTCTAAATCAGACTTATCATCGTCAATACTCCTAGAAGTGCCACTTCCGGAGTCAGATGGTGTTTGTGCTTCAAAGATTGCTTCGTGTATTAGAACAGTTTGCGTTGATGAATTCTCGGGACAGGAAGATCTCCTTCTCTTCACAGTTCCCGTAGCTGCAGATGGGGAGTCCCAGTCGAGGCTTTGGACTGCACTATGATCAACACATTTTTTTGAACGTCTTGGGCTTGTCATTATTATATCATTACATCGTTATAACATTTTTACTGAAACATGTTTTTGTTACTCGTGATCAATTTACGTATTTGTTGGAACAGCGTTCGAATGACAACACATTTGTTAGGGTAGGAAAGGGTGTATTTAGCTACATGTACGAGTACATACAGTTGTGTTCATTTGTAGAATCGGACACGAACATGCTGGCGGGCTCGATTGTTATCTAATTACGGAGTTGATGTCGATGCCACATGAGGCCAAAGGGTAGGTATGAACTCAGTGTTGATAGCTGTACATAATGCATTCATGTTTATTTAACTACTATAAATAACTATGTACCTACTTATTTCTAAAGTAATGCCAGTGTCAACTGTAATTATAAAATAAAAGTTGTAAATTAAGGAATGGCCGGGGAGTATGTAATTAGTTATATTTTATAGGTCACAGTAAGGTAATATAAGTTAGACTCACATATAAAGGTACATGCAAACTAAAGAAGAGTTTGATATCTACTAAATAAAGCCCCCTAGTAAGGTCGGCGTCGGGACCGGAAGTTAGTTTTTACCATCCGGTCTTGCCGCCTGGTCGATGTCCTCTTATCTATCACCTCTACAAAAAGCTTCCTAAGTCGTTAGAAATATTTTCTGTTGAATAGACTTTTTTTACATTTTCAAGTACCTACAAAATAATAGGTTCATTAATTTGATACAAGTACCTACACAACATATTATTAAAGATATAGTGGAGCTGGAGATACCTAGCAAGTAAACTGATAGTAGGTACCTTACTGTGACAGAAAATCCTGGCGTAAGGTTTAACGGTAGGTAGCTACTTATCGACTGCTAACTACTAACTTACTAACTTAAAATGTTCTATGAACAGTAACCGCTCTCAGGGACTGCATGTGCTCTGCATCTTCACTTGAAAGTAGCTTAGCAGCAGATTTGATTTAAAAGTCCTTATTTTGTCGTTGCCAATCCTCAAATTATAAGTGTGTATTTTTACAATTTCAAGATTAATTCGGTTTCAGTGTCAAAGTACTTGAGTATTTTGCTAAAATTCATACATAAGTATTGCTTCTCATATTGCGCCACATTTCATTTCCCGTTTCAGCCAGCAACAAATAAAGCGAACGAACAAAGATTAACTTGGTCGACGCAAGTAAGAGCGAAGTTGGATAGAGATTTTGACAAATTGCCCCCAAGTGTCCCGCTGTAGGTAACCTAATTACCCAAAAGTAAGTGCAATAAATAACTCTACCGAGGGTCCCGGTTTCTTGCACTTTAGTCAATTAGGAGATAGTTATAGCGCGGCGTGGAACTTTCACGCCAAGTTTATACGTACTCTAAACCGCAATTTGCGTTATTTCATGTACCAAAATACGGCTAAAAATTATAAAAACCGCGATCGATGGCTTTACGTTGCCTCCGAAGCAACTATCTACATATCGATCATTGATCACGATTGATAGATTCTGCTAAGGTTGACTGTAACTGAAACTATTAGCCCTGTTAGGCACGCAATAGAGGAGGTGTTCGGCTAAAGTTCATTATATTAACTGCAATCATTATATTAATTTTGTATTAACTTAAGTAAATTAAGTATTAATTTATATTAACTTAAAGCATGTTAAACGAAAGCAATCATACGGCCAAGATGGCCAAACATTCCGTTCGGACGAAAAAAGAGGATATTTCATTTTGAAAACTAAGATAAATATATACTTAATGTTTATCGTATCTAGGCAAGTAGTTCTAATAAATATCTGTATTGTCTGAAGTAAACTGTATAGATATTAAGGCTCTTTCGTGCGGAATGATCATCCTCCGAAAAGGGTTATGGGTTACAACATTTTCCATCGTTACATTTCTAGTCCCTGGTGAAGGAAAACAGAAACTTTAACTGCCGGCTTCGCCGACGTCCGTTTAAGTGATTTACAGGCGCTCTGCGACTGTGACCCGTCCGTGAATACAGCCTCCGAGCCTCCGAAGCGTGGTATGTTTCCACGGGTATAGCCGGCACGGGAATTCAGAAAAATTTCAACGCTAGCTTAATAGTGTTCCAGTGTAGACTACGGTATTACGAATGACAAAGCCGAGAGCGTGTATCAATCGGCTTCAAGGTAGTTTGGTAAAGGGAATAGAAATCAACTCCGAAAAGATGAAAGTTTTATTACCGACTGACAGCAAACGGAGTACAGCTTAGTGTTTATATGTACCTATATTCGATTACAATGATATTGGACACATGTCTATGAACTCCTCCTACGTTTTAGTTTTTTCAAACGGGTCATTAGATTCAGAGCATTATAAAACATGTTTGACGACTCCGTGACGCGGTGGTGAGTAGCCTTGCTGTCGAACCGCGGTCAGAGTTCGAATCGAGTTCTCGTAAAAGTTAATATTTATACTTGGCTCATGGATTTTAAATTGTGTTGTTTTCTGTGTGTCCGCCACTCGCAATACAGGCATACTGTGTTGGTGTGAGTGTGTAACGTGTTCTCTTTTCAAATATTGAAGAATTAAAATGTGACAAAAATCATCTAGGTACATCTTACTCACTATTTTTTAGTTTTCTTGAAACCGCGCCCGGGCCTCTTCATGTAATGAAATTTCATCAATTTCTATTTTTTTTTTTCATTATATGTATATTCGACTCCTAGCTATCTTCACATAAAATGTATCATTATCGTTAAAGCTCCCTTGCTTACAGACTCTTAAAAGGGGTAACTCTGTATTCCTTTCCAAAGACGCGGATAAGCTTACTGCCTCTTATTTGAAATAACGAAAAGGGACAGCCAAATTTAGTGTCAAATTCAAAATTTGAAGCACCCACCCCGACAATATCCGGCTAAATAGGTCAGGAAGGCGAAGTTTACGTCCCAATTTAGCATTAGGGAAACCGAAACGCAGTAAAATCTACGGTGTAGGGCTGGAATTAGAAAATTATACGGAGACTTCGAGAGTTACTGAGTAGCCTTAAATTTTACAGACGCGTTCATGGAAATTTAAAAAAAAACTTGTTGTACATCCAGGGAAAAATTTGGGGCGGCTCTGGAGTTGCCGCAAAGTTACGGTTAACTCAATTTGACTTTTTACAATTGACAGTAAGTTTGTCTTCTGATTTCGTTACTTTTATCCCTCTCTTTGTCTATACAACATCTCCCTTACAGAAACCGTACATTTTACGGTTAGAAAAGTAGCCTATATCTCAACCTGTATACCACCCTATACCATACCCACTCTACAGCTCAAGAACTAATTCTACGCGTTTACAAATCGACCCAACTTTCAATTTTTTATTAGTAACACAGTTTTAAAGTCAAATTATTTAAAGACGCACTAGGCAACTCAATCAACTCTTAAGAAATCAGTAATTTGCTGATCTGCCTAAACCTAATGTTTATAATCTATATCAATAGGACTTTTCTTTTCCTACCTTTTCAGACACCTTGCTCGTCGATTTGCAAAAGAATAACGAACGAACTTCAATAACGCTTTAATACGTCCACAAACAAACAAAGTACCACCCTTTTCGCGGCTAATAAAACCAACTAATGATTTTTGCACAATTGGGGGCGAGGGGGGAATGCATTGGTGTTTAGGCGCGGCAATATTGTCAGAAAAGAAATATTATTTGCGATAGTGATGGGAGATGTGTTAAATTAAATGTGCGATAGTATTTATCGAATATTGTGTTGAGTGAACTGAGAATTCATTTGTATATCTTAATCTAATTCAAAGGAACATTTGAAGTATAAATTTTAAACACTTTTTATTTGTTATTACTTCAATAAATATTGTAATATCCGCATAACAAGTATCATGGTATTATTATATTAATGATTTGATGAGGTTGATAAAAATCATTATGTAGGTTCTCAGTTTACAAAAAAAATCATTTTATATATATTTTTTAAATTCCAGGAATGATCTGTATATTTTGTTTGCAATCTCGCGAGATAGATTATAATCTAATGGTATTTACAATATAACGGTGACATGTCTATTATTGGTTGTGCAAGCCTCTATATATTACAAAATAGGTACATAATTTGAATTTTATAAAATAAGTATTTGATAAAGTTCAAAATAAACAATATGAATTCAACTCGTCCTTTGATCACGTCGTCTCAGTCATCATATGTTGCAATATTTCTCAACAAACAAAAAATATCGGATATTGTTTCATCGTAATATAACTCAAGGCCATCCCTATCTGCATTGGTATCACAGGGGTTACACCCCAGCCGGCGGGTGCATTCCTGCACTTGTCTTCAAATTGTGCACGCATAAGAACATGGGGCCACGTGGGGCGTGCTGCTTGACGAGCGACGTGTTTAACTCCGACTGTCGGAGTAACGAAACAGTAACCCGAATCAGAGATTTTGAAGGAAAAAGAAATCCAGGATAAACCTGTAATTTAGGATGTAATTTGGTGAAGTTGTTACTTTTACTCCGGGTTACGTTTAAGCTACTTCAATTACCGAAAAATATTGAGGTTCTCTAGGGATACGATATGATATAGTTTGTATGGACTTTTTGTTAAATCTCGTCAGATTCATTTTAAATTTGCAACAAACGTTCCATACATAAATCATTGGAATACGTGTATACTTTTAATAAAATTTATATAAAAGGAAAAAGAGGCAAATGAATGGAGAATTGTTTTCAAATTGGGAGTGACAGCACTTTAATTTGTGGTCTCCAGTGTAAATACGGCGTTTTTAAATTTGCAACCTACAAAGGGTTGAAAACTCAATGAAAGTCTCGACTAAAGTGAAGAAAAGTATTGTTTACCCAGGCATAATGTGAAATCAATTTCTTCGTGTTATAAATAAGGAAGGTTCCCTAGGGTTTCACATAGTTTTTCCAGTAACAATAAAACAAGCTGCTTCAATGCTACTTGAGTGAAGCTGCGGGCATCTCCTAGTGTATAATATGTTTTGAACTAGTCTACCAAGCTTACAACGTCATTCTATATGTGTTTGTTTTAAGTTATGGGTCTATAGATAAAAAAAATCTAATTTAAAAATATCCTACTAGTTTTCAAAATGTGTTGTAGAATTAAAACGATGTCTACATAGTTTTAATTTCTTCGTTAACCGTCCTATAGCTCAGCCGTCCTACTGCCAGCACTTAAACAGAACAAATGCACAGTGCATCGTGTGGGGGAATTTTCGATTAAATATTTAGATGAGATTTTTCGTGATCCATTTATCATGCTCTAATTGTGTAGGGGTTGACGCTTCCACTCTAATGGAATGGTGTTTGTAGTTTCCTTCAAGATCTGTTAATCCTTTGATATGATAATGTAATAAGAAAATGCTATATCCACACCCTTCGAATTTGAATTGAGATAAGTATCTCTGTCTTTTGACTGCCATGGCAGTACGAGTATACATGTATTTTAAACAGATTATCAAACGGGTATTCAGTGTTCTTAAGTGCTCATTATACCATTTGAATTATCATAATATATTATGTAGGTAGATATATATAAGTAGGTAACAGATATTCATACATAATTAAATAAATATAATTCTGATTGAGATATTATCAGCTAGTTTAAATGGTCGTAAAGGTCTTGGCTAGCTAGAGGTTCTGGGTTCTATACCTAGTTTGATTAAAGTATTATTCGGTTTTTCTAATTTGAAATTCTCAGTCGTAGCTCGGAGTCTAGACTATATATTTGGGTCACATTGCGAGCTAAACATAACTAGTGAAAAGTGGGCATACTACACACCTATGCCTACTACATTGGGGAAATACAGGCGTGATGTTATGTTTTAAGTTATCTTACTAAGTAGTTTTAGTTCTATGTTATGATATCTATTTTGACTCCTGTTCAAGGCCCGTCAATGGGCGGCAGCGGATGGGTGGTGCTGCATGCTCGTATCAACGGTGTTAGTCAGTGATGAAGATGAAAAATAACTTTAAATAAATAACTAAGAAACTTTTTAAGTATCAATTTAATCTAATAGAAACTGGGTGGATATTTAGAAAGAAGTGAATGAAATATGAAATACACATTTAATATTTTTCTTTTTCCGTTTGGAATATAATGAAAGACTCAGCAAACACGAAGTAATACGTGATTCCTAACCCGTATTAAATTTACATCAAACGGAAGAAACAGAGGTTAATTTCATAGAGGCGGTGAACGAGGCGACGAAATCAAATTTGTACAAAACCGCCCCATAATTATTTTTTCTCTCCCCGCCTCACCATTCCATTACTGAGGGATCTGCTTGTACAGTCAGAGTCAAATATATTTTCTTAAGCTATAAACTGAAAGAGTGACATATCGATTTATAGCTTAAGAAAATAATGTTACCCACTGAGGGTAGCACTGCACAATAACACATAATAATTAGTTTACAAAATTTAATATTTGATTGTTTATTAATTATTAACACATTATTACCTATTAACCATTTATTTATTTATACATTACTAGCAGACTCCGCAAACGTTGTTCTGTCATATGAAATGTCAAATTGACGCGACGCTACACGTCAATGAACGACGGGTAAAAATTAAAAATACTAAAATCGTGTTTAAAAAACATTTTCCAGTCGAGCAAATTGTGAATCTAAACCATTCTCGAATCCCCTTGAACACACACAAAAAAATTCATCAACATCTACCCAGTCGTTTAGGAGGAGTTCACTGTCATACGTGCACAAGAAATATATATATTAAGATGTATGGATAAGAGTTGAGGAAAAGAATGACTAAATACATATTTCATTACTTCAATTTTTACCCACGTTATCAAACGCTGGTTACTCCTTATTTGTCCATTTAAGATAAGGTCGCCAATCACTTTTGATTTTCTTAAAGATAATCAATCAAAATATCAATTATGATAATAACTTTGTGTTTCGTTCACCACCCACAACTATCACTAAAACTTTTTTTAAAGTTTTGATTGACCCTCATTCCTACCGAAAGGGATGGGAAGTAAACCTCACAACTAAGCAATCTTTACAAGTAATTTCCAAACATGATTTAAAATGATTTCACTGAGATGTTATGGTATGGTATGCTGCTGACTGTACATTGTGTCGATGCCGTAAAACACCGTAAAAGCGAATTTTCTCATATACATACTGGTTTATTGCTTTCTTTTTAACTGTTTCTTATTTAACTTGAGAACGTATTTTTACTTTGCCATTAAGCCTTTCTTCGACGTTAAATTGTGTGGTGTAGAAAACTTACTGAAGTCTAATAACTCTCGCGGGTGCTACTACTACTATTACTAGTATCGCGGGATACTAACAGTAATACTACAAAACTAAATAACAAATGAAGTTTGTTAAATCTGGTTCAAAGCTTAAAGCAACATGAAACGAATACCATGAACTTGAAATGATTTAATTTTCTGGGCCAGTTTTTCCCTTCTAATATTTTTATTCATTGTGTTTGGTATTCAAGAGAATATTATTTCTGGTATTTAAGGCCATAGTCTAGATATGATAACCAATTCTGCATTGTCAATCTTCAGCTTCATAGAAAAAACTTTTCGTTTCAATAAATTAACATGTGAACATAGATTTAAAGAAAGAATTATCAGTGAAACAATTAGCTATCTGAGTAGATCGTATCTAATAATTATATGCCTGTGGCTGACTTGAAGATATATGCGATACATTTTTGTACTTACCTATACCTATCACCTTTTTTTTATGGATATAAGATAGCAAACGAGCTTGCAGCACCACCCATCCGTTTTGGTTCCCTATAGGCTCTAACACCTAGTATACCTCATTAGTTCTAAGGTTTAGTAACACTTTTTTATCTTACTATTCACATTGCATATAAGTAAAAAGCAGTTTTAATTTCAGTAAACACAGATTTTTGCAACAACCAACTCGGAAGCGATCCCTTACTGCCGCCCCATAATCCCTCTGCTATGAACCTCGTTCCTATTTATATGCAGATTCCATGACCGACCATAAGTTATCCGTTCAAGCCACCGGATCATTCTCGTAATGACGCTCGGATAAACGGAAAAAGTACTTTGGAAAAGGGTGTTGTTCTACACATGCAACTTTGTCGAATTAAGCGATGAGCAAGAGTCAGCAGTGCAGAATTAATTAATGCGAGGCGACATTTGGTTTTATTATTAAATATGTTTGGGGGATTGACAGATTAATTACATTTGTGGAATACCTAAACATGTTTGTGTGTTTATCTCATATGGAAAAAAAAGTTTATCATATTTCTTAATTTAATTAAAATTTCTAATTTCAATAAAATATTAAAGTGAGAATTATTTTTACCTATAACAATTCCAAAGGCAATTTTTTGAATAGATCAACTTCTCATATACATATTATGTTTTATCTCCATTTAATTAAACAGTTAAAGATGTGAAACGATTCAATAAAGCAAATTCTAACGCTAACATTTAGCTTCTTGAGATGGTAAAATCTGATTAAATTAGGCGATATAATGTAGGGGAGCGAGTTTGGGCGAAAATAATGAAAATATTGCCAGGAGAGATCACAAGTAGGCGGATTACGATACTAATTAAACAACCCCCTTGTTAAAAGAATTGTTTTAAAGAATGAAATAAGCTTTATCTATGTAGCTCCGTCTTGGCTATGTACCGTTAAATATTAACCATGAAGAAAACATAATAAAAGGTAATGTTAAATTGTATTCTAACACCGTGGGTAACCGATGAATTTTGTTGGTAAGTAAATTACGAAATCACACATTAATATTTTTCTGAATGTTATTTACTATTAAAAGTAGATTGATTTAATTAATCCCACGATAACTGTTAATTTACAACACCAGTAGCTGGAGTAGGCTGAAGTTCAGACTGGCAGCTGGTCAACGTAAGCCTATTGTAACTCAACGAGAATTAACCGTGATCCGAAATGACCGGTGCCCGAAAGGTTATAAATCAAGATACAAAGCGCCCAGATTATGGAACACGTTACTTCATTTCGAAGGCGATGTGTAAGGCGGAATGGTTGACAAAGATTGTACATTACTTAAGATTATCTTAGTGAGAGTGTGTAAGTAAGTTATAAGGTGTTCTAAGTTACTACAGGTAAGTAATATTACTTTAATGTACGTCTGCCGTATACGAAACTTACGTAGTTGCCTTATGATAATTCTGATTAGTAACCTAAACGTTTAATAACTTTAGCCTATTTCAATAACAACATTTTGAAGTACCGTTAATGTAGCAAGGTCGTATACTTACGAAGATCAACTAAGGCTGACCGTTTACCTCTAGAGGTACGGTTAAAACTCAACACCTAGGTGTCCTTTAAATCGGTATCAGAATAGTGCTACGGTGGCCAACGATAACAGGGAGCTTTTGATCGCAGCCGGCAAGAGTGGGAGCCCTAACCTTTCATCCAGGGACGCAGAGAAAGTCGATGCTTAAGTCATGCGGACCCTGTATTGGGCCCAGCGTTGGAGGGCAACAGAGCGATCTAATAGAGATCCCAGATTACTCCTCATGCGCTGAGGTTAGGGCTGCCATCCGTCCGGGTTTCCCCGGATTTGTCATAGTTTGGAGGGCGTCCGGGGAGCGTCCGGGCGGGGTTTTAATTTTAGTCCGGGTGAAACCCGGACTAAAATAAAAGTCCGGGTTTTCGATCAGATCCCAGATAATTTATGTACCTAAATAAAAACTATGGGTTAGTTAGGTTTAAGCATGGCATGTGTTCGCAAATACATAAATCGACGGTCCCTACGTACATAAGGTCAAGTCAAAAACCGAGGTTTTCAGGAGAGCGTAATTTGTGTTCAACACGCCCTAGAAATAATTCTATGACAAATAATAAATATTTTCTTTCTACAATATTTTAACAGTTTTAAGCATTGAGTTAAATATACTAGAGAAGCAAACCTCATCAGAATGCCTCAAATATAGCGTAACCACTTTTTAAACGCGACGACGTAGCTTTGAAATCACTAAACATTTGAATGTAAACATATATATGTCTCACTTACACAAGTCACAATAACAATACCGTCGCGTAGATTAGACAAAGATCGCAATATTAACATGCAATTACGGGAATCGGCGCGACAGGGTTGCCTACCCACGCGAAGTTTTACCCAATTTTTTTAAGCCATAGAAAAGTTTTAATACTAAATTAAATTAACTTTAAAATATTTGAATTACATATGTAAATAGAATTTTGATGATCTGAAATTAATGAAATCATACTCCGCTTTATAACATAAGTTTTGTATACAATTGCCTTTTACTCTTTTTTGTAAGTTTGAGTAAATAATTTCCTTTCGTAATACAATCTTATTTTAAAATATTTGCAAATTATGGAATCTATACTAATATTATAAAGAGGAAAAATTTGTTTGTAATGTTAAAACACAGAAACTACTGGACTGATTTCAAAAAAATCTTTCACCATTAGAAAGCTGCATCTTTACGTTCTGACATAGGCTATATAATAATATTATACATTTGTGTTTTTGAATGTATGTTTGTAATGTTTTCACACAAAAACTGCTGGACCGATTTCGAAAATTCATTCACCATTAAAAAGCTGCACCTTCACTGAGTAACATATATTACATTTAAAAAAAAATAGGGATCCTTAATAAAAATGCAATAATATTACCCAAGGTGTGAAAATTACCTAAAATATTCTTTACATCGCGTGCGCTGCGAAAACTATTGATGATAGAATAAAATAATGTACTACGACTTAGCAGATCACATCATTATTTACAAAAAGTCGCGATACCATATGTCCAACTACTGTAGTTATTCCACTATAACTACTTTTTTACATTTTAAAAGTTGATAACAGTGCCGACAATAATCAAACCATTATTATTCATAACTTTGAATTAATCATTATCCCATTAAATATTATTATATTAAAGACCGTTTCAATACCTGTTAAATACTTATTAAATTATTAAAATCCGAATAACGAATAAAAAGATATAACGAATTTAAAATGTCAATCTAAAGAAAATAATGCAATAATAAAATAATACGGTGTGGGTGGCGCCGCGCAGCCGCGTATTACTTAAAAGATGAATAGAATTGATGAATTGCTTCATATTAGCAACAAATGTTTACAGTTGAATTAATTAATTAAAATGTAGGATATGTAGGTACATTTCATCTCGGAGGGTGGCAACTAGGTGTAAACGAAACTATTGTTATGTCTAATTCCACGCGAGCGAAGCTGCGGGCGTCCACTAGTTTGCCACCACTAAAAGGGAATGATCAACTAGTATTGAGGATATGTGATCTCCCGGGTGTATCGCAAATTCTTTTAATATTTTGTAAGTAGCCATCTGTCTCTTTTCTCAATAATTGAATTATTTCCACCCACTTATCACGGCGTGCTGCATCTTTAGGTACACTGCAACGTTGTTATTATTAAAAAAAAAAATATATTCACTTATTCCATAATTTAAAATTCTCCCAGAATTGTGGGGATCTAAAACTAAGTTTTTAGTGGTCACACTGAACCTATATTTCAAAATTTTACAATTTATTTATTTTATTGCGTTTTTACGTTGATGTAAACACAGAAATAATAAAATTACGTGTGGAAAGTAATTCTAGTGGACTTATTAAGTTTTTGTGATCTTGAATCGCACATTTACACTGTGCATTTGCCCATTTTGAAAATATTTTCTGTCAGTTCAACTCGGCCGGCGTCACACAGAGCACTGAACTGACGTGAGCTACGCATACGCCAGTTGGCGTATGGCCTGTGGCAAGGCATAAGCGCGGTGATTGCTAATCTAGTGGTAACATATATATCAATGGTTTTAAGAGCTTTATAATGCTATTTACACATATTTTATTTTTTTACGTTTTCTTGTAAAAACTGATAGATGACAGTTTCTACGCCGATAATAAAATAGAAGTATGTCAGTCATGTCTATGTTACCTTTTTATACGCAGGAAACAAAAAAACAGTGTCTGATATAGAATTTAAATAAAATGTTTTATGAAAATGTAGGATTATGTTACTATTTTTAAATCAATACGTTAAACATCCTGAAATCGTCACCCATGGATATAAAAAGTACTTCAATGAAGACATATCACTTTATACGTGGTTTTAGTCATTCGGGGTAGGACTATTCTTGTAATGTAAATAAAGACAAGTCTTTTAAAATTATCAGGTTTGTGTTTTATTAAATAAACAAGGTTTATAATTTATAAATTCAACATTATTTATTATTAAAAAACAATCTTCTTAGCATCCAAATAATAGGTACATACCTATAGACTCACTGAAGTAGGAACTAAACATAAAAAATCACTAGTTCTTTTAAAACTAAAGAAAATATTCTTAATTGTACGAAAAAATAAAAAGTTAAACATGTTTTCATTTAATTTTATTAACTGAATAACTAATATTGGGTTTGTTTATCTTTTATTTAATACCTAAGGGAAAAAAATAAAGCAAAATTACTCAATTGACGTCACAAGAACGATTAAACATACTATTTCATGCAAAAGAGGCTTAAAATTAAAGTTTTTTTTTTATCGAGTACTAGTGGACGCCCGCAGCTTCGCTCGCGTAGAATTAGACCCATTAACGACGTCTACCCGTCTAAAGACTTCAAAAACGGCAAAGTTTCATACTAACTTTGCACCCCCGTTTTACCGGTGAATTTTCAGAAATCCTTCCTTAGTGCTCCCCTACATTATAAAAGGAACCCCTGTGCAAAATTTCAAGTTTCTAGCCCTTATAGTTTAGGCCCTGCGTTGATATGTCAGTCAGTCAGTCAGTCAGTCAGTCAGTCAGTCAGTCATCTTCTCCTTTTATATATATATAGATGGAGTAAAATATATTTTAATGAAGTTGTAAGTGGTTGAAAAAAGTATTGAAATGTCCGGGCCGAAAGCTCCAAAATCCGGGGAACTTACGCCTCCGGTCCTGGGGGGCAGGTTTTAGAGATGGCAGCCCTAGCTGAGGTAGGCCACAGAGGGGGTTCTAGTGAAATTTAAAGTTTCACACTCATTAAACTCAAGTCTGTTCTGTGTCAAGTCAACAGGTTTGACGCTTGGTCTGCGTGTCCAGTAGCTGACGGTCTATAAATTAACGGACATTAAACCACCAATCGTTTACCGCAAACCGCTCATTCACCTGTCCACTGAACTGAAAACAAAGTAGCGGGGTGGTTACAAAATAAACACTTTTATCATGCTTTTATCGCAGTGAGGGGAGCAACAAACGTAGTTTTATCTGGTTTAATATTGAGATACATAAGTTGGTACACATAATGAAAGATAGTACGTAATAAATGGTTGTGCCCAAGAGAGTACAAAGCAGATACGTAGGTACTACCTAGCTAATATGCGATTTCGCTGCGACCCATAGACGTCCCACTGTTGGGTACGGGTCTCCTCTCAGAATGGGAGGGATTAGGCCTTAGTCCACCACGCTGGCCAAGTGCGGATTGGCAGACTTCACATACCTTCGAGAACGTTATGATGAACTCTCAGGCATGCAGGTTTCCTCACGATGTGTCCTACACCGTTATAGCAAGTGACATTTAATTTCTTAAAACGCACATAACTTAGAAAAGTCATTGGTGCGTGCCACTGGGGTTTGAACCCGGACCGCACGAGTGAGAGGCGAGTTCCATAGCCGCTGGGCTGTCACATATGCGATTTGATTTACATCAAAGGATATTCTAGTCTTGTGGTATAAGTACATCACTAGTTTTAATTACTCGCTTAAATCAGTTTAGAGAGACTAAATCTATATATATAAAAGGAAAAGCTGACTGACTGACTGTCTGACTGACTGACTGACTGACTGACTGACATATCAACGCAGGGCCTAAACTATAAGGGCTAGAAACTTTAAATTTTGCACAGGGGTTCCTTTTATAACGTAAGAGAGGTACGACTAAGAAAGGATTTTTGAAAATTCATCCCCTAAGGGGGTAAAACGTCCACTAGTAGAATAATAATCGTATACGGATGCATCCAAGCCACAGTCTTTTTATTATCATTTCCTAATTGCAGATTCGTTACTATGTTTCAAAATAAAGGCAACGTACAACATATTAACCTAGAGACCTAGACGATGTTCCAATAGCGAAAAATCTTTCTTAAAATAATGTGAAATTATGATTTATGGCTTTATAATAGCGATTTACTAGATACTCAGTTACTAAACCAGACGGTCGAACTAGTTATTCCCGAGAGCTGAATAATTAGAGATTCAGGCGGGGTAAAGCCCATTTTAGAGCATATTTCGAGTTATATTTATATTCAAGATAAAATAATTTAAAAAGATAATTTATGATTTTTTTCAATCTAGGTAAGTATTTTTTAGCATAGATTTATAGTTTCGTATAAGTACTTCCAACGCAAAAAAATGGTTTCAGCTACTTTTGGTTAAAGTATATAAAATTAAGAGATTATACCTACAATACTCAAAAATATGTTATCTAGATATTTATTTACCCTGAATATGTACTCATATGTTGTTTTATACTCGTAGTAAACAAATGATATCTACCATTATCTCAATACATTTTATAACGGTTTTATTTTAAAAGACCTAAACCAAGTTTTCGTTTACGAAGAGACGATAAGCGTAAAGAATGTACAGAATGTTAATTACATTTACAAGCAATGTTGTTTGAATCGTAAATCAATTAAGGAGACTACGATCGCTTTAACAAAATTTTAACATATAATTAAATTTTATCAGAGTTCAGAGATGTGAGCTCAATTAATTGAATATTCTATCTGAGTAAAATTTGAGACTGGGTAAAACGCTACTGCAGTAATAGAACATAATATAACATCACGCCTGTATTTCCCTGAAAGGGTAGGCAGAGTTGTTGTTGTAGTACGCCCACTTTTCACCAGTTATGTTTAGGTGGTGTAATCGGTGGTGAGCCTATTGCCATTACACACACAAATCCAGACTCCGGGCTGCTACCGGGTATTTCAAGATAGAAAAACCTAATAGTTGCTGCCCGACTCGGGGATCGACCCCAGGATCTCTAGCTTAGCAGTCACGCTTGCGACCAATAGTCTACTAAACTAGAGGTAGATTTTTAACCCACGACGCAAAAGAGGGTTATAATTTTGTGTGTATGTCTGTGACATCGTAGCTCCTAAACGAATGGACCGCAGTTTTTTTTTTAATTTTAAGCTGACGCGATCGAGATGGTTTTTAGCTATAATTTAAGAAAATCTGGTTAGGCGTTTTATGGTCATCAGCTCTTTATAGTATTCTTAGACGCATAATAGATATTTAATTCAGTAAGTTAAGTAATTATATATCAGTATTAGGGTCCGCGAGTAAAAATAAAATTAAAAATTTTAAGTAACACAGCACTTCCCGACACAAAAAAATATATCTAAAAGTAAAAAAAAAATTATCACGGTCTTTTGACTTAATTAAAATAACTTATTATGTATTATTTTTAAGATGAGCGTCGCCACACCAGGAGACCGTTTAGTCAAGAAGTATTTTAATTAGTTATATCATAGAGTAAGGACCAAAGTTATATCTACATAGGTAGGTAAAGCATATAGAATATACCGACTACTATGGTCCTCCGGTGACGCTCATCAAAAATATTAACAGGTTCTTTTAATTTAATTTTTTACTTTCTGTAACTTTCGTTCATTTGAGAATTTAGTGATAGCTAAATCTCTTCAAGTCGAAGACTGCGTGCTCATTGCCAATTAAAAAATTGGGGTATTACCGTATATATTTAGTATTTACGATTGTAGAGACAACGCGTGCGAGGGTGAGTTATAATTTATGATCGTCCTTGATTTTAACCCCGTTCTTGCTCACTAAACTTCCCTAGTTTTGGTTTCACTACCTTACGAAGTTACTAATTTATGATCGCAGTTCACCAGGTGTGGTTACGCTCTAGTTATTGTTGTTACTTCTGTGAACTAAAAGGCTTGGAACGGGAGGTGCGGAATTTTCGATTATACTATCTACGATGTTACATCCTTCGAGATTAATGTAGTGTCGCTATCTTGTATTCACAAACATCAAACCTCCTTTTCAGTGGCGAAAAAAAAAGCACGACCAACTGCAGCCCTATGTCAGAATTCTGCTCATTAGTTTTTTGTGTGTGGAAAATCCACAGAATAGATATAGATATAAAGAAGGGAAATTTAATTAATTAATTAATTTATTTATTTATTGACAAGAACTTACCACTAACATTACAGGTCCAATAAATAATTGTAGACTAATAAATAAAGACAAGTGATTCTCAGATAAGAAGAAAAATAAGGCATCTTACAAATCGTCTTCGTAGGAGTCTTCCTTCTGATGTAGGCGAAATCGGAGGTTTCGAAGTAAATAGTGGTATATGAAGAAAAGCTAGTTCCTATCCCTGCGAAACGAAGTAAATGAAATTAGCAGGGCGCCAGATCTGGACCTATTATCTAGACACCTGCCATAGTTAAATATTCTATTGTTTTTGCGGAGTGTGCTAAAACGTTGTCGTCGTGAAGGAGAATCCTGCTTCGAAAGAGGGTTCGTAGCAATGCATGCGAAGGCGTTTCTAGTCTTCGGTCAAAGTGTGTGGAATCCATCTGGTGCAAAGCTTCCTGAAAACGTTCATGAAATATTTTTTTAGTTAAGGGCTCTACGGATATAACATCTCGTATTATTACAGTCAAACTGCATTCGGTGAGTTTGTTTAAACATCTATTTTAATTTCGACTTCAGCTAGTTACACACTTTGTTGGACACCTCTGATTTATTTTTTTATATATCAGGATACCCTAAAAAGATCAGAACTTCAGAAAAGTGATTATCCTCCAAGGTGTCTCGGACATCTTGGAAGGTAATCTTAAGGGCATACTTACGTAGAACTAGATATGATTTATCACTAACGGATGAATTAGAAAGCATAGACGACAAACAAACGTTCATTGTTAGATATGCATATAGAAGATGGAAAGAGTACTTTGTAGTGTAAAATTATAAGTGTAAGGTACTCGTAATTAAAGAAATGAGGATCATAATGATGAAAACCTCCATCGATACACAATTTACATAAATACAAACAATAGACGAAAATATATTGTTTTACCAACTATTAAAAGTCGATCTATTAATTATTAACGAAATCGCTCCCCTATCCCTCAACACAAACCATTATACTAACATTATGCGATCGGAACATCAACATGCACTCAGACATCAAAGCTGAAATATTCCTCAAATTAGAGCATTGGCATTCAATTGCTCCTGGCTGATATCGTACCCGTTCTAACAGCGAAGGAAACATCGTGAGGAAACCTGCACGCCTGAGAGTTCTCCATAATTTTCTCAAAGGCATGTGAAGTCTGCTAATCCGCACTTGGCCAGCGTGGTGGACTAAAGCCCAACCCCTTCCATTCCGAGTGAAGCCCCTTCTCAAAAGCGGATCAGTGAAAGTGAAAGAGTGGTGGTGGGAATAGAGTTGTAGCCCTACGGAATTTCCAATAAGACTCCTTGAATACACATGAATCAAAATACTAAAATGTGATAGCGGAACAAATACAATTAAATAATCTGTTATTTTTAAAACTCCGCATAATGAAAGTTTTAAGTAAAACCTTTTTGAAAGCAAATCGCTTACATATGCTTGTCAGGTTCATCGGCAATTTCATTTGGAGAACGGTGCCAGACCCGAGGGGTCTAGACAGTTCTGTTGGCCGGCAGACCGGTCGGAAATGCACGGAAACCTTTTATTTTATTGCCCTCTTCAAACGATTTTTCCGAGCCTATTATAACGGTAAGCAAGCACGTTCCAATTTAATGTTTCTTGATAACTTTCCCTACTTGTGAAAGTATTTTGGAAATACCCAAATTCTTACCGTATTTAAATATACATTTCGATATATGAACAGCTTTATATAACTCTGTTGAAAGTAAAAATCTGAACTGCAATTATTATGATCGTTAGACCTTATACCGTTCAGTCTGTCTAGTTAAGTCTACGTAACATTACTGTTCTTAAACTAGCGTTCATAATACGAAAGTATGCCATGCTATACTTACATACCCATCGCTCTTCGTATAGTCGCCATTTGAGATATTGCAATATTTAGTTGCATAGATTCGTGGTACAGTAAAATCAAATAGTTTGGTATCACGCACGTCTGATCACTAACGTTGCGACTGTTCGTTAGAGAGTACCGGAGACAATTCAATTATTTAGCCGAAGGTAACTTACTCATTGAATTCAATTTTTTTATTTGAGTAGTACTAATACTTAATACTTAACAAGAATATAGGTACACTAGCATTATTATTAACAAGGGCTAAGTTAACGTTTTGAGATAGACCGTATGCTAAATACGATTATTTAGCATACGGTCCAGCGTAAAGGCTAGGAGTAACATCCCACAA
This sequence comes from Carterocephalus palaemon, assembly GCA_944567765.1. NCBI lineage: Eukaryota > Metazoa > Arthropoda > Insecta > Lepidoptera > Hesperiidae > Carterocephalus > Carterocephalus palaemon. The sequence goes on along the minus strand of OX155641.1, from coordinate 9,200,253 downwards.
ACGACTGGTACTAAAGACTGAATGTCGTTACCCTCTGGCCAAGATACTAATTTGAATCTGCTAGCCAAGCCAACTGGGTACAGACACAATTCCGATAGATACATGATATACACTATTCATTAACGCACACGTACAATGCAACTACATGACAGAGTTTAAAGTACTTTAAGAAAATATTTTACAACATCACAGAGTACCTAACCCCTAAGTAATATGCCTGCTTGACTCAAAAGAGTCATAGAAGCTTTTTTTTTGTAATAAACATAGGCACCGTAAGTAAGCGATAAAAGTCACAGATGAGACGTGCCCTGGGGATAGATAAACTGCGAGAACAATTTGTTTAATCAAAAACAAATGCACCGTGTAGGGTTGTCAGATCTTTAGATTGGGCTTTACATATTTAACTCTGCAGTGTGTGCAAAGACGGTATTTGGCTACATTCGTAATAACGATATCCGTAGACAAACAAAAAATTTGGTGACGTAGTTTAAGACGTAGACGAAGGGTTAGCGATGTGAAGTGTCAGCGGGCAGACCACATCACTCGACGTTCTGATAGCCGATGGGAAAGTCGTCGAGTGGAGACCACTACTCGGAAAATGAAGTGTTGGCCGCCCTCGGATGAAGTGGACTGATGTCCTGAACAAGACAGTGGGAAACTGCTAGATAGAATATAGCACAGACTTGAGAGGATTGGCGTCGATTGAGAGAGACCTATGTTCAACTGTACACCAGTGACGAATGTATGGGCTTTAGTATTTATGCCCTTTTCCAAGCTTTTTTTGTTATTGTCAGCCTAGTAAAAATGTTTGTAAATTGACTTCGATGTTTGGTTTTCTATTTATCCATTGAGCAACCCTATCCTGCCCCACCCAGCTAACTTGTAACGTGACACTCTTGTTTTTGTTTCGTCATCTCGCCGAATGAGATTTATTTTGTTTCATCCGCCCGTTATTAACAGTAACAATCTGTGACGCATTCGCATAGAACGAAAATTTTCAAATTGGTCACACCTTTTATAATACATAGCATAGCCATTCGAATGTTGAACTTCATCGCAGATGTATTTGAAATAATGTCATAGCTTATCTCCCAAGGACTGATATGATACATTTTCAGAGTAACACTATTTATAATGAAAATTAACTTTAAATATCAAGTCCTCATACCCACTAACGAACTGGCCAGATAATGTTCTAATTATCTCTCTCAGCTAACTAGACTAACCATCCCAATCCCTATTTGAGTCTTGTTCAAAGTCAGTCACAGTTGTCATGGGCGGCAGCGGTTGGATGTTGCTGCAAGCTTGTTTGCTATCTTATATCCATTAAAAAAATTTGGATAATGGTTGAGATTAGTTAAACTATTAAAATATCAAACTGGGTTTATCTACGGATGGATAGGTCTCCAAACCATCTGCGAGCATGATAAAATTGGTCACATTATTATTTTATGATTTTATGATTATTGCAGGAGCATTTTTTTTATTAAACAGGATTGCGGTAGAATTAATAAAATCATGATTGCAAGAGATGGCAATGTAATACTAGTTCTGTGTGATAAGAAGCAGAGATAGACAAAGCAGAGAATAAAAATTGAATTAACACACCAACGTTTTCATAATGCTTAAAGATACGTTTTTCTATCTCCTACCACAAAAAGTACGGATTGTTAGACAGAAAATGGGACCCATTGATCACGAAACCGGTCCATCAATTAATTGAACAAACATTTTGATGAACGTGCATTTGTTTCCTACGCGAAACACGCAAATCCTACAGCAGTGAGCTGTAGCACGGTAGCCGTAGCTGATCTACGAAAATACTGGGAAGTTTTATTCGAAACATGGTTTGGTTCACAAATACCACATACGTATAGTTAATTAAATCAATCTCATTTGATCTTTCCAATATAACGAATATCGATACCAATGTTACACGGGTTTACTATTGTAGGTAGCGTTATAGCGTTATTATTATTTGAATGGTTTAATTTGTTACATGTTGGTAACTTAACATTTTCTTTTCTGACATGCATATACTCAATACTCAAAATTTTGTTTAATCCTCTTTTTCTTATTGAATGCACTTAGTCCTAATTTTACTATTTCTATTAATCAATAAGTGCAGGTATATAGTTAATGTTCATTAAATAATTATGAGTGAATTATGGCATTTATTTTCTGCATTCTGTTACAAAATACATCCAAAATGTATCCAATGAGAAGGATGTCTTACGTCGTTCTAGCCTTTATAAGCCGACAGAAATATTTATGTTCTGATCACGTTTCCGGTCCCATTTCCGTCAAATAATAGTTATATCTTTATCCAATTTACGTCTGGTCATTCGTAGAGAGTTAACTAGTTTTATGTGGATTGTGTATTGTACTCGTAGTACGAAGAACTATTGATACGAGTTCATACAAAGAATAACATATAGATAGAGGATAAGATTGTTTCGATCAACATCTCTACTTCCAACTTAATTACCATAGTATAACATCAAGTCGTATTTCCCCAAAGTGGTGGGGTGTGTAACTACCGAATACCACCACCACCACCTCACATCTGAGCCTTTGCCATGCGCCGGTGTACGCCGGGCACAATTCCAAAGTTCGAGCTTCTATTAGGAATTTGTCCTCTTATTCCAAAAACGTTTGACCCAACATTTGACCCAACTATCATTATCTCTGCGAAAAGAGAGCCAATGTGTTCGACTCAGTTTCATAAGGGAGCAAAATATTGTCACATAGTTTTGTTATTCGACGCACGGCGTTTCGGTCACGTCTCCAATAATTTCACACTGACTCATCCTCGCCTGCTACAATTTTCACTTGAGAATATCAAATAATCCATATTAAATTTTCATACACTCTGTATGCAAACGTGTACACCGGCGGTGGTCCAATAAATTGTATTGAAATAGAATTCCGATGTGAATTGTGGATTGAGTACAAAAAAAGTAGGCAAAAAATAGCTAGAGCAGATGAGGCTGGGAAAATAAATCTTTTGGTAGAATTTTTAGTATAAATACGTAATATTTTTGTCTAAAGTTAAGAGATAATGGAAAGGATAATAGCAAAACAGTAAGTTAAAAGTCTTTGAGAGCAAACAAGCTTTTGCCGTATTTATTTGACGTTCATGGACACCTGTTACCTACATAAGATTAGGCTTGGAAATAATCTTCTTTACGTGATAAATACTCGCATGTTGAAAAGTATTATTTTGCCGAGATTATTGTTCCTGATGTTTTCATAATATTGGCACTAGATACTTAATCACATATAACAAACTTATCTAGCAAAAAAAAAATTATATGTGTTTTTGGCCTTGAAGGTTCTTCCTTCCAAACCTTCAAGTCCAAAGGCACATCACAGAATCAGATAGACATAAAGCCACCCACTAAAATACTTAAGCTAATTATCACCTATATCGCTACATATTATTTCGAATGCAATTTAATGAAATAAGAGACAAAACGAATAGCACAATGTCCTGTCGGCGGAAATCGATAACCTTCCTTACAATGCCACACAAACAACAACTAGAGCTTCGCTTCGAAATAGAGACATTCAATGGTTTCCAGACAAATAGTTTTGGCATGGAAATGTCCTGTAATGCATGCGCGCATGTCTCAATTTGTAATAACAGCATTTATGTTACTGTGTACATACAGTATACCAATGTTATAACAAACACGTTTTAAAGAAACAACCCATAATGTTTTACGAGGCTACTTATATAAGTATGTAGTTATATTTTCTTTCCGTTTCAGTGAAACCGCTGATCCTTCTTCTAACAAGTTGAAAGAGAGGTTTTTGACGGCACCAACGCTCTACTAACTTATAGATCTGCTCAAAATATTACGTAGATTAAGGGATAAGGTTTTGTAGTCAAGCCCCTTAGTTGGATATGAATGAAGACTTCAAACAATTTCTTGTACACATGTGTCTTAGAGGAATCTATTTTACTTAAATAATTAAAACAACTTTTATTAACCATTGCAGTATTTATTCGGGTTCGTTCTTAGAACATTGTCCAACCGTAGAGATACCTGCCCCTTTATAGTACCTTGCCTTCGCTTATAAAAATGCCTATTTTTGTACTTACAAAGAATAAAGTAGAACATTAACATACTATAATTATTACTATGTTATGTATGCGAATTATAAAAAAAATATTTATAAATCAGTAATACTGACTTTGCTTTTGATTTTGTAGATACAAGGACAGACAGATTTACCATTGAATCGGATCATTACAACCTCTCGAAGATGCACAAAATATTTTTTTACAATTATACTGCATGGGCAACATGATCGACGTCAAGAGATTCAGCAATGAAAAGAGCAATTAAACAATATCTGCAGCAAATACTTCATGAACTTCATGCGTTGGTCAGTTTGTTCAAGAGTGCTTTGGAGCGCATGACAAATGAGGACTACAAAGTGGTGATCAGAGCGGATAAACAACCATTTGGAAAACACGAACGCACATTTAACGCTCCAGATTAAGTCAAATTAATAATTTATTAACATTAATTTAAGATCATCTGCATTATTTGATCTAGCGCATGAAAATAAAACGAGAAATGTCGTCTATCACAAGGTAATACAAAAATAAATGGTCAATAAAGAATCATTAAAATAATTAGTTTGTTTTATTTATATTATGTACTATGCTAATAAAAATAAAATCAAAAATATACTCATTTATTTCCTGCGCGGAACAAAGTTCGCGGGGTTAGCTAGTTAATAATATAAGCCTATTAAAAGCTATAAAGTGTTTTGTCACTACTGTCAATTCTAAATTGAGTTTGAATAAAGAAGACAAAACACTCTATAAGTGAAATAGGTTTATTAATTAGCTATGATTGGGTGAGTCTTTAACCTAGCCACGTAACTGTGTAATAATAACATTAATTTATAATTAACGGTTATCTTTACCTGAAGTTATGGTAACAGTCTCACGCAAAATATTTCGCCCTCCCTTTAATAATTTTTCACATCGTTTAAAACCCCAAATTACTTGTTCGAAGGACATGTTTACGGTTTTAATTAATATTTTGTTTTCATGGCACGTAAAGATTTGATCAGTAAATAAATTTTCGCTTAACAAGTGACAGTAAAGAACTTGGCTGTGTAAAACGCTGACACATTAACCCGATGAGTCACAGTTCAAAGCCGGCGATCCATCACATCAGGTAGGTAATTCTATAACCCTTAGGTGCAATACGTTAATTACTTTTTATTTTCCCACAAGTCCCGATTCAAGTTTATATTTTTACGGATATAAGATAGCTGAGCTAACGAACATGTAGGATTACCTTCCCGCTACCGCTATTGAGAACTGTGACAGGCCTCGCCTTTATCAAGGCTATCGTTACAGTTCAGTACTGTTCACAGGCAATAGAGTCAAACGATCATGTTGCATAATTACCATGTGGAATGTAATTATTTCTTAGCTTCGTACTTAATATTGTAAATCGATTAGTATAAGCCTGCCCGTCTGCAGGCAGTTGCCAACCCTCACTGGAGCAGCGTGGTGCAGTATTATTTAGGACTTCTCATTTCTTGAAAGAGGCCCTTTCCTTGGATTGGAATGTTAATGGGTTGCAGGTCGCAGTAATTAATTGTACTTTGTAGTCTAAGTACTACTACTAGTAATAAGTACTTATCTTTTTAAGTAACAAATCGTAACATACTATTAACTCCATGTTACTAATAGTATTTATTTATACTATAGGTACTAAGATGTTTCACAAATATTGTTACGTATAGCAAAATTAGTTTTAAAATGGAGACTACACATGGTTATAAAAGTAAGAGTTCATTACAGCACTCTGTCGCATCGTGTACGGTCTGCGCCGCACCTCCCTTTATGGTCCATTAAAGTTAAGAAACTTTGTTCGTACGTCTAAACACAACGCTAATCCTCATTTTCTACGATTGCAAACATAATATAATGTTTGGAGGTACAGTGGTAGCACCTACTTTATTTGAATGATACTAGTGACAAAACTGGCTTCCGAAGGCACAGGACCGGTCGGAGTGGTGTGGTTTAGGAGAGGCCTATATCCAGCAGTGGACCTCAAAAGGCTGAAGGGTGGATGACTTAACAAACCTCTAACTAATAAACCACATAATTACCTGTGCTGAAATTATATTGTTACACATAACACATAAAGTTAAATAAATTAACAAGAGGAAGTAAAACGTTATAATAGCGTTAGTAAGAACCATACAATTAAAATATAAAGTAGGTTATAGACCTACCTACCGGTCTACCTATATAAAAAGTTATTTCATTAACCCTCTACGACTTCATATTTATTAATGAAATCCTATAAAGTCAGCCGAACTCACATCGAAGAGTACCATAAAACAAATAATATTATCCCCAAAAGGTTCCCGGAATATTACAGTAGCACAAACGAAACGCGGAAAACTCGAATCAAGAAATATGACACATAAGTATTGCCGCCTTCGGACGCTGTTCCAACATTTATCGGAAATATAAATCCAATAAATCTATTAATATTGCGTATGTTCAAATATTTTTTTCAATACTCTACTTATTTTCAGTTCAATATTTTTATACTATACCAATATATAAATCCATTATGTTTAGAATCCTCTCAAAACTCACATCGCACACATAAACATTTCACACTCGATACTTTTAAATTGCACACGCGGCGACATAAACTTTAGGGCACACTTTATGTGTACATGTTTATGTACGTAGTTGTAATTACTGTGCGCGCCGACAGAGGTCGTGGCGCGGTGGGCGCGCGAGGCGTACTGCCGCCCTGCGAGTACGTCGGAAAAGCGAGTTTCCTGCAGCCTCCACCCCGCCTTACCGTCCCCGGATGCGCACTTGCATTTCTTTCAACGTGTCTTCAAGTAATACGAGTCGGTATTTAACTCCTAACCTATTTGCGGAGGCTTGTTAAACGGGCTCGTTTATTCAACTATTTTCTTTTCTTACAAATATAGAAGTAGGTTACAGCAAATATTTCGTTTCGATTAGTTCAAAAATATACTCTGTCGCATAACTTTTATGTTTCTCAACTCGATCATGGTATCTGAACGGGGTCTCTTGACTCTGGTCGCTAATAAAATAAACTTAATGTTTCTGGTAATATTAATAATTTTCATCTTAAAACCTGAATACAGCTGAAGTCAGCCATAGACTAGCAACATTTTAAAGGGTTCCTGCTTGAAATTCCAGAAAATGACGTTTGTACTCCGGAGACTGCTTTGGCAGTGCTAATACTTAATAGTAGATTAGTTGTAGCTGAACGACGGGACCCGGAAGTTTTATAGGGAAAGTTTCATTAAATAACACTACAGTTTACAGACCTACATGAAACTTCCTAACTAGGCCTATAATACCTCTACAAGCCTACATGCCGCCTCATAGGATTCCTATTTTTATGGTCAGGAAGTTTATTTTTAATTTTATGGACAGATTACAAATCAAAATGTACATAATAATAAATATATTAGATAATATTAACATTCAGATAAGACCAAACACAAGTGTTCGTAACCACGACTGCTAAGCTAGATGGCCTGGGTTCGATCCCCGGGTCAGGCAACAACTTTTGGGTTATTCTAACTTGTAATGCCGGGTAGCAGCTCAGAGTCTGGATTTGTACGAACCAGGCAGTCTTATTTTTTCATTTTCTTACAAAATACAGAAAAACGGAGAAACACGTATTCGATTAAATTAAATAACGAACCTTTGCTGCAAAGTTCAAATTAATCAGAAAATGTTTGAGAAAAAAGTCCGTATACTCTCATCCTATATTCCAGGAGAACCTCTATACTTTTCGGGATGAACAGTGTATTGATCCGTCTCAGGAAAGTAATGTATGTTTTTACCTAGTTTCATCAAAATCGTTTCGGTAGTTTTTGATTCCATCGCGCACATAGGGACAGACAGACAGACAATAAATTCGAAAAAAATTTTTTCGGAATCTGTATCGATTACATATCTCTATAGCTTTTTCAAGATATATTTAAATCTAACGAAGTGGTTTCGTTAGAGTTGTTCGTATAGATTGGTGTTGTTACTGTGTTTTGTTAAAGAGGGTTCCGCAAGAGGCGTTATGTTCGCCCCAGATTTCAGATTATGTTGCCAGCTTCCTGGATCGAGGCGGCTTCATGCATATCGCTTCCGGATAATATCACGTTAGACATACATTGTTATGTATCCATATTTTGAAACACTTATGGACCAGCGACTAGAATTAATCACAATATAATGTGAAAGTAGTAAAACGTAATTGTATAGTTATTATGTGATTGTTTGAAGAAGCACACACGGATTATGTGTAATAATACTTATTCTTATTTAATGTTTAGTCGATAAATGGAATGAATTACTGCATAGTATGTTGAGTATACCGATGTTGACTACGGTAAAAAGGAAATAAATGTACCGGTAACCAAGGTGTTCGTAGTTCTAAGACGGCAGCGATCGGTCACGCAAACTTCCTTATCCTGCTGGCAACTCAAAGTGGAAGATAGCTTTTTGATCTGTACCAAAAAATTACAGATATATCATGGTTAATCTGGAGGGAAAATGTAGGGTTAGTTATACTTTGTAATGTAATGTCTCTGCAAGATACGAGCTACTACTAGCCAGTAGTTTTTAAATTATATTAAGTAGGTACTAACATAGACTAAGCCTTTCCTACATAAGCCCTTGTGAAATTCATTTATTAATCGGCTAAGATAATTACTAATTCAATCTATAAACATTTGAGCACGTCTGAAATAAATTATTCATGTACTTAAGTCTGTTAGTAAAGTAAACAGTAATTGAGAAAATGCTGTTTGCAACAATTTTGCAAAAAAATATACTATATTTAACTAAATAGAATGGTAACAAATTAGTAAACTGCGTTTCCTGTGCTGAATACCATCTTATCCATTTTTATGCACCAGCGCTTGTATAAATTACTACAAGTGCACCCCAAACAAGCCACTCACCCTAGATGACTTGCACTTTGAATGCACATTTTAATGGGTTTGTCTACTCGATGGGCGTCTATCTTTGTATTCTAATTGTGGTGATATTTCACACAAATTGTATGATGCTTCTTGGCAAGAAACGTGGTTGAAATAAAAATGTTTATTAAATAATAATGAAGTTAATAAAAAAATTACCTTGCTTATTTATTATTTAGACTTGCACTTTGAATGCACATTTTAATGGGTTTGTCTACTCGATGGGCGTCTATCTTTGTATTCCAATTGTGGTGATATTTCATACAAATTGTATGATGCTTCTTGGCAAGAAACGTGATTGAAATATAAATGTTTATTAAATAATAATGAAGTTAATTAAAAAATTATATACATAGATATTTTTAGTGTATTTAAGACACAAACAGCCAGTCTTTCTAGTTCCTTTGACATAATATCGCATAATATGTACTACCATTACGCAATTATTTCCCCAAAGGTGTCGGCCGAGAGAAAAGTTAATTACTATATTATACAGTACACCCACTTTTCACCAGACCATAAGGAGTCTATTTGACCAAAACCTTAAAATATGAAACTAGCTTGAAAGGTCGTTGTTACGCGCTTTTTTTTCATAACCTTATTACCTTACTTCAAAACCTGAAGATTTTCATCCACTCACGTGCTAGTGTTGATAGTCTGTAGCACTATAGTGTAGGTAGTCTTGACTATAATCAAGACGAAACATAGAGGTCGCAGGTGTTTTACATTTCAGCGCTCCATGTGCTGAAGGCGAGTTTGAAATACGCTTATCTAACTCAAAAAGCAATATCCTATGTCTGTTACTTACTGTTGCTGTTTACTTTTGAAATAGCTAGTTTGCAGCAAATTTATTTTATTGTTTATTTAATACATTAATAATTACACTGAAAAAATCTTACTCAATTTTCTTAACAAGCACATCTGGCTTTTTCCTTGTGGTGACAAGGTGACGAAATGTTTTGTGTAGTTAAAATTAACAATGTTTGTTAAGCAGATCCTCTTAACCCTGTCTACTGTCTAGCGCTGCCATTAGTCTAGCTAGTCACGTAAATCCTAAAACAACCTCCGCTACGAAATCTTGGAGCTTGGAAATAGTTAAACTTGACTTGAATTTTGACTGCTTCTCACTCACTCCTGCTACCTACGTATCAACATGGTCTAATCATGCCCATATCTAGGATCAAAATACCCTCCGTAACCTCCTAATGATTCTATACTATGAAATAATCTTACTTCAACAGCGATAATCTGTATTACACATAATAAAACTCTAACCGTCGTCTCTCAGTTCGCCTAGTTCCTGGCTGCGATTTACTCTGCAAATACAAAAAGACGTTTTTAAACTTACCACAATGCCTGTAAGTTAGAACATAAGTCTAGTCACGTATCATGTTCCTAGCAGTTTAGCCTTCAAATGCGAGGTCCAGTTACTAAATAACTATTAGTACCTAAGAAAAAGAAAAAATTTAAGATATGTAGTGTTGAGACATAAAACAATTTATTTTTATTCGTTCGTTATAAATGTTTACAAGGTCTCTCTATGATAAGTCTCTATATAGTATAGACATTTAAGTATGAAAAGTCATATTAAATGTAAAAAAAACTACACTACACGAGACAATATTTTTTTTAGTTTATCGTAATACCATTAAACATCCACTTAAGCTTATTATTTCATGTGTATTTGTATTATTTAATGTTGAGGTGTTCCTTCGTCTAGAGCCAAGCTCATTAGAATAATGCTTACCATATAATATTTTGTATCAGAACTGAACTAACAAACAAAAAAGAAGTACTTATGCGCGATGTCTGAAGTGTAAACACTATTCTTATGCTATTCTTTCTCTAGATTATCACCGACGCCCTTAGTTTCACTGACAGCATTAAGTATCGATGACGTCACCGCGCCCTCCAAGACCTCCTTTCATCAAATCCCGACATTGCTCACTGCGATTATTCACACGATAGAAAAGTGGATCTCAATCTTTTGTTTCTTTAACCTGTTCATTTTCATTCAATGGTGAAGGCAAACACCGTTACGAAATGCATGCCTGAGAGTTCTCCTAATGTTCTCGAAGGTATGTGAAGTTGCACTTGGACAGCGTGGTTGACTATAGTATAACCCCTCCAATTCTGAGAGAAGACCCGAGCTCAATGGGTCAAAGGAAGTGTTGTGTTGGTGTGAACCTATTCATATAATTGGCATAAATGATAGATAACTTATTAAAACAGACCTCAAAACTCGAGATAGTGTTGAAACCAAACTCCATATTTTTTTCTTGGTTACAAATTTCATCATTTTTGTACACAATAATTTAATAGAAAATGGAATTATTTTCATGCCTACTTACTGAAAACTAACATAAATCTACTTTTAAAGTTTGAGTGCCTTTATTACAGAAAGGAAATAAACGATCCCCTTCTTACAACAGTAATCCCGAAAGTACAAGGCAATGTGTTGATATACATCGGGTGTAAAAAGTTACGCAAAAAATATGCTATTAGCAGCCATAATTTGCAAAAGTTATTTTTATTTAATTTCAAATACGCCGTAGTGTACCTATTCCGTTTGCTTGTTAATTGAAGGGATTCTTTAAATGTTAACTAAGAACCTGGAATTGATATCTATCTGTACTTTATCGTAAAAACGTTTCTTTATTAAATCACGATTTCAACTTTACTAATCACACGTCTGTCAAATTGTTTAAACGTCAAATTACTTGAACCAAACTTCCTAACCCTTATATTTTTTATTTATTGCTTAAACTGTCTTTTTTCCATATTGCATTTTTGCTCACCCTGTATTCGCAGATGCACCGATGCACTGCGAGGGCTGCAAGCCGCCTTAATCAAGCCCAGGCAATTTATGATAGCCACGCCACGGCTTCGTCCATTCTGCAACAATATGTGATATTTTCATTTCGATTTTTATTTAGGCTACTTTTTGTTTCAAATATGTAATTCAGTATTGATATTAACTGCTGCATTTCTTGTTGACTATTGCTGTAGTTAAACAGTAAATACTATCGGAGTTATAACAACGGTAGGCATATATCTGGCAGTAGGTACACCTCAGAAACCCCATTCATGTATGAATAAATATAAGATATTCAATTTGAGCATCTATAGAAGAGTTACACAAATATTGTGTATCAAATATTAAAATAATTTAGAATTTTTTTATACACAGACAATCAGGCTTAAGGGTCCATCTGATGCTAAGTGGCCATCGTGGCCTATAGGCACGAGCAACGCCAGGGGCATCACACGTGCATTGCATGGAAGGTCGCGTTTTAATTTTTTATTTCTATTTTATAGTAGGTACTTATTACCATTTTCCACCGTAGATATTTAACAACACTACTAAAACATGTTTTGTATTAACCTAAAACATAATCCTACAACAAAACTACTTAATAAACTAATAAAACTATTATTTCACTCGTTCCGAGCGTGTTGTGATACCATCAAAGTTAACGAAGGTCTGAGAGAAAAGAGAATAATTTTTACAATTAGTGGTTGAAATTCGAAAATTTACATTATTAAACATAAGTATTATGAAAAATTGTTTGACAAACCAAGAAAATTATAAGCTTAAGGAATTATTCCGAATTCGCCGGATTTAAAAAGATTTTATTAATATGTATAATAATAATGCTCATGCATGACAATTTTCGCAGAATCGCCCATATGTGCGACCGAATTGTATCTTATGGGGAGGGCGGCGATCCCCATGGAAAGTGCTTACACAAGAACTTACACCGCACCGGTGCCGTATCGATAGAATTGCTTCTTTTATTGATCTCATTTTTGTTATAGGCAGTCCGGTGCACATTTTACGCCACAAAAATTATAATTTTCAGTACACTTGCATGCGTCATAAGATAGTTAATCCTTTAATTATGTATGTTAGCCTCGCACAAGTAAAATTAGATAAAATAACTCTAGAGTCATCGAATAAATCTTACAATTTCACAACTATTAAAGCATATTTGCCGCATTTTTGTCTACACGATATTTAATATTAACTATTGGAATGTTGTTATTACAAATACGAGTATCTTCTTACTCGAGTCTTCACGCTTAGCCGATGCTTAATCTTTCGGACATTTATTGGAAAACCGAAGATAGATGAGGACAAACTACTTCGAATTGAACTTTCTCAGTAACATATAATTTTTAGAAATAAGCTTTTTATTTTACTGAGAAAGTTATGTCATGTTAAGTTTATTCACAACCCTTTCAATGTCCCACTATTGGGCACGGGTCTCCTGTCAGAATGGGAGGGATACCTAATCCCTCCACGCTGGCTAAGGATTGGCAGACTTCACATGCCTTCGAGAACATTATGATGAACTCTCAGGCATGCAGGTTTACTCACGATGTGTCATTCACCGTTATAGCAAGAAAAATTTAATTTCGTTATTTCGTTTAATGCGTTCTAATTAAGGCCCACTAACTTGCTTTGTTTGTATTCATTGGTAGGTATACCAATTCAGGGAAGACACTGACTTCTGCACTAAAGTAAGCTAACGCAAAAGGAAAAAATGAACATGTTATTATTTTATGTGTGTTATCATGTTATATATTATTATATTATATATTTATTTGGAATACCTAAAGATATTTGGATTTGGAATATAATTTTATACGTGATTTACCTAAACCTGTTTATTCGACCTTATTTCTTGTTTTTTCAATAGATTTTACATTTTAATCATTGTAATAGGTAGGTAGTTACTTAATTTTAATCAAACTTTTTATTGGTGAAAAGTGGACGTCCTCCTCTCTGCCTTTTTTCTATGAATATAAGATAGCATACGAGCTTGCAGCACCACCTATCCGCTTCCGCCCATGACAACTATGACTGACTCTGAACAAGACTCAAGTAGGAACTAGGATGGTTAGTCATGTTAGCTAAGAGAATAAATTAGAATTCGTTGGTCAGTTTGTTAGTGGGTATGAGGACTGGGGACTGTTAGTGATAGTTAGTCCTGTCAGTTGGTGTTAGTAACAGTGCAGTTAGTAATTGTTAGTAAGGAGTCTCATTCCAAGCCATACACATATGTGTTGCTACCCTTGAGGACTAAGATTGTCGCCTCTACAAAAGTGTAACCGGAAACCACAACACACCATAATTACTTAAAATTATACGGTAAATTATTTTTTTTTTAAAAAAGCTTTTATACCTTTTTATTTTATTTTCATGCATTGTCATCGAAACCTAATATGTGTGCCAAATTTCAGCTCGATAGCTTCAGTGGGAGTGGGTGAAATATTGATTGCAAGATTCCAGGACATACTTACATACTTACATACGAGTGAATAATAAAAGCTTTTAAAAAATGTGGAAATGGTACTAGGATCCGTGGCGTATGGTTGTATGGGCGGGCGAACTCTATATGGAACTGTATAGGTTTCATATAAAACCTATTTTTGTTTTCTCTCTATAGGTTCCCCTTCGGGAAAATACAAGGCGTGATGTTATGTTATTTTACCACGGTAATGTAGCACGGTCAAAGCGTCGACCTTCAGTTGCATGCGGTCGCATGACACGATAGCGTTTAATACGTTTATGCAACAGTAACGGCGAAACTCGGCGGCTGGCCTGGCTCTGCGTGATTTAGGGCGGCGCGACACCCGCCACAGACCATACAGTGTACAGAACAGCGGTTCCAGTTTGCATTGAATGCACGCGGCGTTTTATATGTACCAACTTTTTTGTTACTGGCTAGCAAACAAGTAACCTAACGAAGCTGACGATGATTATGATAAGAACCTGAACTCGAAACAACCGGATAACATCGAGATGGACATAATGTCATGTATACGCTTAAGCTTTTTAGAATAGGTCAGAAACATATTTAATTCACTCTGCATTTAATCGTAACAAAAATGAAAAAACATATTTTATGATATATATATGATTGCGAAATATAACCACATTCAGCTAATGCCATTATTTCAATGAAACCATAAGGCGCTGATGTTCGGTGTAGTCCTGTTCCGAGTTAGTTTGATAGATAAATTAAACCTATTTTTAAAAATCTTTAACTCTGTGTTATGACGTTCAGTAGATTTATAGTATAAATCTTTATGCCTGAAGAAATTCCAATAATTAAACACTCCCAACCAAAAAATCTCGCTAAACAAAAATATTATCAAATTGATTATTATCATTTTTAACGATAGAACCAGAAAATATCCTGAAGAAGTCTTTCAGAATTCCTTAACACTCCAATTTCTAAAAATTTGCATTTCTAAATTACCGAGATTCACCAAATTAAAAAAGATTCTTCACCGAAAAATAAATCAAGTTTTAAGTCCCTATCACGAATAGGTATTATATTTGTATAATCTTAGAACAATGATAAGTAGGTAATAACAGAACGCTTTTCCCCATAAAATTTCGGTTAGTTATAATGCAGCTGTGAATGCATCAGCACTGGGAAATTCTCATGATAATTGACCATCAGTTTACATCGAGTTTACTACGTCCGGATAGCGCAGACGGCCATGGTAAATTGACTTTCAACTGTTAATTACGACGAATGGACATTGAACGGGGAGGAATGGCTTTGCGATAATATCGCCAACGGAAAACCATTGCTGATAACAGCAGCCGCATAATATTATGTAGCTGGCGTAGGTAGGTTCCTATATAGTGGTAAACCGTAGATGTAGAATTATTCTAAAAGTTACATCTTTCTTTTTGTTATGATTAAAATAAATATTGGTATAATAGGTAGGCGGAACGAATACTAAATTATCTATAGATATAAAATGCAAAGACCTGACTTGCCTAAAAAGCCTTGACTTGATTGCACAGCCTACAACAGTAGTCCTATTGTGTATATGAAATTTTGACAGTTTACAGTTTACAATGTGGGCGACCAATATGAAATGATTTTCAAAAATTTCGTTGTATCTATAGCTACGAGTAATGGTATTTAAGCCAGTAAAATATATAGGTAGCTAACCTACGTATAAAATAATTTACTGAACCAAGTGCTTATTACTTGTTAAGTTCGTCATAGTACACAAAAATAATGACTAGACTGAATTGATACATAACAAGTTGACCATGCAAAATAAATACAAATTCAAGATTTATCCTTAATTCGTACCTACTTACCTATCAAATTGTTTGACCAATGTTACCAGCTGAACGACGCCCTCTAGGAGATGATTGGTCAATCAAAGAGAATAGCCACATATGATTTTACCGCCACTACTGGATACTAGATGGCAGAACTACATTAAAACAGAAAAACTACATTAATATAATGCTCTTCATTTTATTTATCTATGAAGTAATTGCAATTTTTTGTGTAGTGGGTTGAAAATAGTCGTAAAATAATATTGAAATACATTTTAGATCTCCAAAAAAATGTATGGCTCTATCACGGCCTAATACTTAAGTAGTACTTTCACTTTGGCTACATGGATGATACAGTTCTGTGTGCCAGGAAACAGGTTTTTTAACAGAAAATATGGCCCCAAGTGGACATACCGACTCACCACGAACAGGTATGGGACAGCGGTGACTTAGGAACGAGCTAGATTGAACACGACACTTGTAGGTTCTTTCTTTTTTTATCTACGTTGAAATAAGTTGCGTCTGTCAAGCTCAGTGTAATTCATGATTATTAAAAATATATACGACAAAACATCATGCCTGCATATTCCCGAAGGGGTAGGTAGGGGTAGGAATAGTAGAGGGGTGAAAAGTGGCTGTACTTTTCACCAGTTATTTAATGTTAAAATCCCATGCAAAAAATGAAAATACCAATTCCTTAAACATTCTTTTCGCTCTGCTCACAGAGGTCTACACTGAATAGCACGAAGCCTTAGAGTCAGGCCGTTAACTAGCGAGTTATTCGGATCTACAGCGACATTATGTTTCCTTGCGGCCATCTATTCCGTTTCGGTGAGGCTTCGTGGCGCTCGTAAACCTGTCCCGACGCAAATTAATCTTTCGCTAAATTTAAATGGAGGCAACATTGACTTATGTCCGGTCCATGCCACGATCTTCGCCGGTTTTCAGTAATTAGATAAATAGATACTACATTTAGTGCATCTCCATCTAAATGATGGCTATATTATGACGTTAATCTCTGTGTTTATTTCGGTACGTTAATCTCCTATTATACTCTTTTTTACTGCTACCTATATCTATACCTAGTAAGATTTCTAATCAGAAAAAAACGGTGTTTTGGGAAATAATTTTATTTTATGCTTATTTTTTAAGAAAATTACAATATCGAGACGACCCGATATACTCGAATAGAGATAATAGTTTCAAAAACAGAATGTATTTGTTTATAATCGACGACAATGACCTTAACTGCGAACCGCGAGGTCCTGTTTTTAAATCCGGAACCCCGTAGATATTTATTTCGCAGATAAGGCCTACCGCGGATTGTGATTGTGTAAGCGTTTATAATACAATATGTTAGATTCATGTTATAATAATACAAAACTGGATACAATACAATACAATACAATAGCACAGTAAGCCTAAATTTTGTGTCGCTATTCCAGCGAGCAAGCAATAAAGGACCGGCCTGTCTCTACACGCATCCAATTTTGCACACAGCTTTATATTATGTACGAGCTTTCTGACTAACAAAGCACGAATAAGCAAGGGTTCGTTAAACTTAAAATTCAGGTGGTATTAATTAACATATCCACAAATGTTTGTCACCTTTGTGGTTGGTTGGCTGCCTGCTTTAGCGTTCTTTCCTTTGTAGGGTACTGCAGGTGTCTGTCAATAGGGTACTGGGTATTTTTACAACAGAAATGATCTGAGCCATACTCAGCCACGCTGATGCAGTGCGGACTGATGGAGGATTTAATAGACTACACATTTAATTACAAAGTACGAAAGCTCTCAAGAAATTATTTGAGACTTTCAAAGAAAAGGCTTTCTATTTTCGATTCAGCTACTATCTGGTAAGTAATTCACCGGGAGGCCAAATAATAGCTTTCTGTACTAATATTTTTAAGAACCATATAAATATGTATATTATATACTTCATTAGAGCAGTTGTATTTAAAATAGTGTTACTTCCAAGTCCATCGCATGAGAATTTATATAAAACTGCCTTGATAAGGACTGTTAAAACCTTAATAATGCATTCAGTATACGGGACTCCACACGCATCCAATCTCGCATACAGTTTTGTACTTATTTCGTGCGGCCATTGTACTGCTAAGCAGTTTCGTAGTCTGGCCTAGAAATAAAATTTGAGTATTTACAAAATAAGGAAAATACGTCTGCTATAAAAAACAACTTAGCTGAATACATTGATATATATGTTACCACTAGATTAGCAATCACCGCGCTTATGCCTTGCCACAGGCCATACGCCAACTGGCGTATGCGTAGCTAACGTCAGTTCAGTGCTCTGTGTGACGCCGGCCGAGTTGAACTGACAGAAAATATTTTCAAAATGGGCAAATGCACAGTGTAAATGTGCGATTCAAGATCACAAAAACTTAATAAGTCCACTAGAATTACTTTCCACACGTAATTTTATTATTTCTGTGTTTACATCAACGTAAAAACGCAATAAAATAAATAAATTGTAAAATTTTGAAATATAGGTTCAGTGTGACCACTAAAAACTTAGATTTAGATCCCCACAATTCTGGGAGAATTTTAAATTATGGAATAAGTGAATATTTTTATTTATTTTTTATTTATTTATTTATTTAACTTTATTGACACCTCTAAAGAGATATACAATGGGCGGACTTAATGCCTTATGGCATTTTCTACCAGTCAAACCCTGGTTGAGTGGGGAAAAGTTGCGGTAGGTGGAAAAAGAAGAAAATAAAACTTAATTAAAACGAAAACATATTACAAATAATTAAATTGCATACATACATAAAATATATATATATATATACATAAATACAATACGTATAAGTACATAAATATTGTATAAATACCTATAAATTCAAATATATATAATTAATATACTATCAAACATATATAAGTAATATATATTATACTATATAATAATATACTTATATTTATATATATATTTTTTTTTTTAAATAATAACAACGTTGCAGTGTACTTAAAGATGCAGCACGCCGTGATAAGTGGGTGGAAATAATTCGATTATTGAGAAAGAGACAGACTGGCTACTTACAAAATATTAAAAGAATTTGCGATACACCCGGGAGATCACATATCCTCAATACTAGTTGATCATTCCCTTTTAGTGGTGGCAAACTAGTGGACGCCCGCAGCTTCGCTCGCGTGGAATTAGACATAACAATAGTTTCGTTTACCGAGATGAAAAGTACCTACATATCCTACATTTTAATTAATTAATTCAACTGTAAACATTTGTTGCTAATATGAAGCAATTCATGAATTCTATTCATATTTTAAGTAATATATCTAAGACTACGCAGCGCGGCGCCACCCACACCGTATTATTTTATTATTGCATTATTTTCTTTAGATTGACATTTTAAATTCGTTATATCTTTTTATTCGTTATTCGGATTTTAATAATTTAATAAGTATTTAACAGGTATTGATACGGTCTTTAATATAATAATATTTAATGGGATAAGGATTAATTCAAAGTTATGAATAATAATGGTTTGATTATTGTCGGCACTGTTATCAACTTTTAAAATGTAAAAAAGTAGTTATAGTGGAATAACTACAGTAGTTGGACATATGGTATCGCGACTTTTTGTAAATAATGATGTGATCTGCTAAGTCGTAGTACATTATTTTATTCTATCATCAATAGTTTTCGCAGCGCACGCGATGTAAAGAATATTTTAGGTAATTTTCACACCTTGGGTAATATTATTGCATTTTTATTAAGGATCCCTATTTTTTTTTAAATGTAATATATGTTACTCAGTGAAGGTGCAGCTTTTTAATGGTGAATGAATTTTCGAAATCGGTCCAGCAGTTTTTGTGTGAAAACATTACAAACATACATTCAAAAACACAAATGTATAATATTATTATATAGCCTATGTCAGAACGTAAAGATGCAGCTTTCTAATGGTGAAAGATTTTTTGAAATCAGTCCAGTAGTTTCTGTGTTTTAACATTACAAACAAATTTTTCCTCTTTATAATATTAGTATAGATTCCATAATTTGCAAATATTTTAAAATAAGATTGTATTACGAAAGGAAATTATTTACTCAAACTTACAAAAAAGAGTTTAAAAGGCAATTGTATACAAAACTTATGTTATAAAGCGGAGTATGATTTCATTAATTTCAGATCATCAAAATTCTATTTACATATGTAATTCAAATATTTTAAAGTTAATTTAATTTAGTATTAAAACTTTTCTATGGCTTAAAAAAATTGGGTAAAACTTCGCGTGGGTAGGCAACCCTGTCGCGCCGATTCCCGTAATTGCATGTTAATATTGCGATCTTTGTCTAATCTACGCGACGGTATTGTTATTGTGACTTGTGTAAGTGAGACATATATATGTTTACATTCAAATGTTTAGTGATTTCAAAGCTACGTCGTCGCGTTTAAAAAGTGGTTACGCTATATTTGAGGCATTCTGATGAGGTTTGCTTCTCTAGTATATTTAACTCAATGGCTGAATATCATAATAATATAACAGAAGTTGGGATACTTAGAACAACATTAGTTTTTGTGTTATAATATAAAAGACAAATGTCATGTGAATGACGTTATTTGTAAGAAAAATCTCTGGAATCAGAATTATTTAATAAATAATTAAAATATACAATGACAAGTGATTGATTATTAACTATCATGCAGCCCATTTCATCTCTCTAATCGTTGTATGGGTAGGCCTATAGACAGCGTCCCTATAAGCACGAGAGAGCACGCCATTATTCCTGCTTTATCGTTCGGAAAATTTGAATATGGATTAGGGGTTTATTCCTGAAATCATGTAAAATGCTTCAGAAATATTGTTATTACAAATTTTTAGTACCTACTCAATACCACTAAAATGTTATGACCTCAAAGTAAAATGATATAATGTTTAGTGTAGTACTTAATGCTCCCACATATGTTGCGGTTAAAGTAAACAAACATTATTCCGTTAACTGCAAACTGTTTCTATAAAGTACTACGGTTTTTTTAAAGAACGGGTAAAATCTGAAAATCCCACCCAAATTCGTTCTGACTTTATTATCCACGGTACAAAAGAACACAAAAGCTTACGCACTGCCACCCGAGGTACAAAAGTAAATTATGTCACGATGTATGCGATCCGCTCAGAAAAACCCAACAGAGGTTCAAAGGCACAAAATACGCAGAGGGCGGAAAATTCGATTTTCTGGTCACTGCCTTACTTCATGCGGTGTGGTCCATGCCCAACCCTTGCCAAAACAGTTAGTTAATCAGATTCACTCAGTCAATCTCGCTCCGTAGTCCATACAGATAGTGAAATCGCGATATATTGCCCCGGGAACCCTGATAAACAATCGAATAGCACATTCATTTTCGTAAAAGACCCCAAATCTGACCTCAATAAGTCACAATGAGGTAGACAGCACAATTTCGATGGGAAAGTTAAACGACATATGAAGTATAAAAATCCTGACTTTTCACATATACTACGATTAAAAATTGTACCTATGTAAAAATTAAACAATGTAATGAAAAAATGTTTTTGGAGTAGTTGTGTAATAGATGTAAACAAACAACAACCGAATGATTTTGTATAGAACTCTTGTATTTTAAGACTCCAAACAAGATCGGAAGTACTTGCAATAATCTGTTGTCGTGATCGCAGTCCAATAAGGGGTGGCGAAGAGTTAGCAGATGTCGAGGCAATGTGGGTCGCTCCCTGATAAATGGCTCCGACTCGGAATTTTGTAGCTACAAAATAAGTGCCAGCAGAGATAACACAAACTTGAGATTCCTTTATGTACAACTAGTGATTCATATAGCTATTCGTTTCATATCATTATTGAGCGCATCGATGCGCTTAAGTAGCTAGATCTAAGATAGCTTTTCAACGCATTAATTTTTATACATTTGACATATATATTCTGCGTAAAACAGATAAATAAATTAACTAAAAGTAAAATTAGCCTCGAAGTTTAGGTTACCAGCACCACCACAACCCCTTCCTTGTTTCCGGCAGGCACGGGTTTCCACTTGACATGGGAGGCATAAGGCCACAGAGCCACACTAGATTGGGGTTAACATATTTATTTACATTATTCTTTTTGGGCCGATGTCAATTTGTTTTTGCAAAAATACTCTTTAACTGTACTGTACCAACATAACAACAAACTAACAAAACAAGTGCTCACCTTGAACCATAACGTGTAAGAATATAACTAAGAGTAGTAATAGGTAGTTAAGTGCCGAGCGTTTGCCTTCTGACCCTCCCAAAGAGCATCGGAAATTGTGAGGAAAACGGACTTTGCCTCTGAGCGCTGTATACCACATTAATAAAGGTAAGAGCGCCCGTGTCAGCTAATGTGCCGTTATGACCTGTTCTGAAAAACATGTTCAGCACCCCTGATACATAAGGGCACAGGAAAATCTACTCTGATACACAAATATTAAGCTTCAGAATTGAATGATGGAGTGTTCGCGTAACCAAGTTTACAGAACCATGAAGTGTCTGAAATTTTATCTTGATATTCTGTTGCAAATTAAGTTCTATTTGTAGGTAAATAAGGCTCATATTTATTTACAGTGAGAATACGAGGTATTTATGCGTAAGAAACATTCCTACTCGAGGAAACCCGGGGATAAAGCTGAAATGCGGATTTCGCTCTATATTTTCTGTTATCAGTTAAAAGTGAAAGTGAACGTATAGTACGTTGTACGTACGTTAATAATGAATTGCAGTGACTTGAACGTTAATCATAGGCGTCCCGTCTTTCTCGCAGCCGAGGCCTAGAGCTTCACCGCGGTGTTCTAATGCTAATATATGTATAAACTGTTTGTTTTATTATATCCAAAATCGTATAACTTACTATCATACGTAGCCATACCGATTTTGTCGAAACTACGAGTAATTAGCTACTATTGGATCCCTGAGATGGTTACTTATATGATTTTAGAGATTTTCGTCCTGAAAAATAAAGAGTTGCCCTTGGTGAAAGTTAGTGGTAAAATTCCAGGGACCGCTGTCGTTGTCAGCTAGTAATATGAAATGTAAAACAAATCTTAAAATAGTCTTAAATAGGAGAGAAAGTCTCCTTCCGAGAAACTAATAAACCTTGAGCATTAGATGGCATGACTAGCATGAATCCAACAGCCACCCTTGTGAAAACTACACTTTCAAATCGTGCGATGGGACCGCACGATTTTATCTATACATATTTTCAAGATGTGTTAAAGCGGTTTCATTCATTAATTCATCGTTTGTGTCATACCTGTATTGTCTCGTCAAAAGAATAGTTATTGCGTCTCGCAGCCGCCTTGGTCATTTCAGGAACGCGCGCTCGGGAGCGGCGACATCTGGAAAAAATAAATAAATAACATAACATCAACATCCCCATAAGAGTAGAGAGGTGTGTGTTATACAACTTTTTCACCAATTATGATAACCTACCTTTACCATTTTACCTAGTACCAATTCTAATGTGTAATTATTGTTTTTAAAGTAATTGTGGTCTGGTTGGAACGCTGTGGTTTCCAGTTACACTTCTTTATAGGCGATGGTCGATATTCTGTCCTAACTTCTTTTTAATCCCACGTAGTCTTCATTCCTATTCCAATGGTTCGCTTTGGTTTGCAATTTGAGTAAAACTTGATGTACTTAATTACAAGCAATCATCCAAAAAAACTACACGCAGTTCAGATTAGTCGAGAGCACCAGATGGCGATTCTGAAGTTGCTGAAACTTGTCCGGCCATGCTCATGAATAATTAAATTAAAGGGGAATTGAATAATTAAATTAGGGTAGGGTTATCAATGGAATATTTAGAAAATCGACACACCTTTAAAATTCCGCTGCCGCAGGGTAATTGCGTATCTCATTAACAAATAACAGCCCAAGCCAATCGCTGTCTTGGTTTTAATTGGTCGCCGGAAAGCAAGAAAGGCAATCGACCCAATTCTAATCACATATGCTCACATATCAATCCTATGCCCTTTGAATCCAGCAATCGAAATGACACACACTTTAAAAAAATAAAACGAATATTATACGAAACAGTGTTCAAGTAACTAATAAATAAAATTCAACACCAGTTTTTTTAAATGTGTAGTCCTTCAATTATGTTTAATTTAATATGCATGTACAGTACAATATGCATGCACGAGTGGCATCACCTATCCATTGCCATCCAAACCAATGGTAAATATACACATAATAATATATACATACAACGATAATAATACGACAAATATTCTGTAAGATTGTTTATATATACTGCAGTTCGTTATATAAACTTCAAATAATAATTTAAAGATATCGAGCCTATCAGGAATTTTCAGTGTTACATCTGGTAACCCTAAGTAAGAGGCAATAACTCACTCGTCCTCGGCGCTGCAGGCAGACACAAAATAACACTTCAGTAAGGAAATGCCGCTTTTTATTACTTAATTAGCTACATCTCAAACCAGCCCAGGACGCAGGCAACTGGGCACGCGGAAGACCATACCTATATTATTTAATTATTAAGGTAATTAGAGTTTAGAATGAAGGTTCGCCCGTTTGAAGTACTTTGAAGTTATTTTGTGAAGTCTGCAAATCCGCACTTGGCCAGCGTGGTGGACTAAGGCCTAATTCCTCATATTCTGAGAGGAGACCCATGCCCAACAGTGTAACAAAGAAAGGTTTGTGATGATGTTGACGAAATTTTACAACCAAGTAACTCCAGCGATTTTAAAAAAACTACGAAATTTCTCTGAATCCTAAACCACGGTCGTGGGTCAGCAAGTGTGAAGTAACGCAGTAACCACGGCTTTTATACGAACCATTTCGAGCCACTTTTTACCGCCTCTTACTTGGTATCTTGGTAGAATATCCTTTTAGACGTCAAATATTTTTCAGCAAAGCCGCTGAAAATGCTTTTACCGAACTTGGTCCCAGTTTCACATGAATTATTTTTGTTCAGATTACTGATTTTCTGCGATATCTTTATTTTCTACATTATCTTGCACGCCCATCTTACAAATAACAATTCTAAAATTTTTATTCAAGTTGTTAGTAGTGTAGTTTCGAGGGTCATAATCGGCCACATTGGCTCTGTTACTCCTGTCTAGAGTCTGTCTAGCTCCCAGACTCATGAACCGACGATTATCTAAAGTACTACAAGTGCCATTAGCTTGGTATAAATAGGTAC
Organism: Carterocephalus palaemon; assembly: GCA_944567765.1. NCBI lineage: Eukaryota > Metazoa > Arthropoda > Insecta > Lepidoptera > Hesperiidae > Carterocephalus > Carterocephalus palaemon. The sequence continues at coordinate 9,174,940 of OX155641.1, read as the reverse complement.
CTATCTGTGCACTCCCTTCTTAACTATCTTGCCGTTGTGTTGCTACATTTACCTACTGTAGGTTAGGGTGGGTAGCTGCAACCACTATCTTTAATAGTAATGTACGTCTTTAAACGTCAGTATTTTTTTGCAGGACACATCATCAAAGGCCTTTAGAGTAATTTTGAGGTAAGGGCACAATTCGGCAGCAGCGACCGCAGTGCTGACAGGTATTATTTTGGGGGTTTCTGCATGGTAGGTACTGAATTGGTGCTGAGTTCGATTTTGCTTATGTGTTTATTTATTTATTTATTTATTTATTTATTTATTTAGTGTTATTTTATGAGCCAATACTCAACTCTCTTCTCTATGTCAAAAATAGGTGGGCGTATGTTTGTTTACTAAATTTCACTGATCAGAAAGTACATATAACATCATACCTGTATTTGTACAAAGGAAGGTCTGTAGTACACCCATCTTTCACTAGTTCTGTTTAGGTCCCATATAGCTTGTGAGCTGCTACCGGGCATTTTTAGTCAGAAAATAGTTAATAATTGTTTGTAGCCCGAACCGGGATCGAACCCAAGACCTCTATACTAGACCAATGAGGCAATTATATATTATCTTCTAAGAGCCTACTTATCTCTAGCCTTTCGTGATAGTTTTAAAACATCGTTGGACCCCTGATAGATAAGTTGTTCTTGTTTCAGATAAGGCAGAGATCAAAGGCTGTAACCGCACAAAAAAGCGCGGGCCACATCGATCCGGAGTTTGACATTCGCGTCACGGAGGCTGCAAGCCTATTGCGCGGTTGCCAAGGCAACGCTCTCCGTACTCTTCCAAAATAATATGCATAACTTTCAAAGTTTGTCGTTATTTATGTATTCACTTTGGATTTTGTCAACAACTTATAAAAGTAGGTTACGCATGAGTGATTACTTGATTGAAGTTATCTGGAATGAAATTGTTAAAATTTCATGCAGTCTTTTAATTTTATATTTCAAATTAAATAAAGAAATCATATAAGGTATAATATTTTTAATAAAATTCATATATTTATTTTAATTATTGTTGAATATTTCTGATATTTTTCGTCCTCATTCCCAAAAAACATTTTTTCCAAGATTAATGATGATGAATTTCTGAGATAAATTGTAAGGAATGGGCAGAGGTGTGTAGTACACCCACTTTTCACCAGTTCTGTTTAGGTCGCATGTATAATATATGGTGAACCTATAGGTGGTGAGACAATTGCTATACACCGGCACAAATCCAGACTCTCAGCGGCTACCAAGCATTTCAAGTTAAAAATACTCAATATTTGCTGCCGACCCGGGGATCGACCTTAGGACTTTAACTTAGCTATCGCACTTGCAACCACAAGACCAACAAGGCAGGTGACCGTTTTAAACCGGTAGGCTAATTTTTAGATGTAGGGTTTAGATTTAGATTAGATTAACAGATTGTTAGATTTTGTAGTATTTCCTACAATGCTGCTTTTATATTTAGTTCGGCAGATACTAGATACTAGCACTTATAAGTCTTTGGTACTAGCCCTGCGACAACCGGATCTATCTAAGTATCTATTTATATTTAAGTTTTTTGTGATCACGCATGATTGCCCATACGCATATTAGGTACGCGTGCGTACAACGGTTACCCTGCTGGGTCTAATTATAGCACCATACGGCCAGGAAGCTACGTCCGTTTTCTTCCTCGTTGTAGACTTGTTTACGCTACCGGTGGTTTTAACCCTTCTCGTAACCGATGGGATATACCCAAAGCCCAAACGCCTACACTTTAGATACGTATACCTGTAAGTAATATAGTTATGTGTGTTAAGAGGATATCACAAGCGAACAAGTCGACACTTTTTCCATACAAACGTAGTCCCCTGTTTCCTCCTAGGATAAAGAAGTTACAGAAGAGAAAAAAATACCATACGATTTATACGTACCTCTGCCATGACTGTACGTTTTGTTTTTTTTTCATTATTTGATTAATAGAAGAGAAAAAAAATCATTTAAAATCAAAAAAATCGACCTTTTTTACATACATTTTCAAACATCAAGCAAACTGGTAATTACTAACATATCCCAAAAAAGCAACGTAGGTAAAATCAGTTCGAGACTGCACTTCTCTCTATCGCACGCTAAGGGGCTCAGCGCGACGGCAATATTTTTGGTAAAAACCTATTCTTCAAAAGTGACGGTCGACTGATATCCTCTTAAGTAATATAGTTAGTATATGTTATGAAGACGGCACACTGACTACGCGCGCTATGTTTACACCGACCGTTCATCTGTCTGGTTAGATAGGTACTATTGATTTAATTATACTTTAGGTAGATACGAGTTTTAGTATGATCAGAGAATTTATTAATGTAGGTAGATGTTAATGTATCAACAAAAATATATAGCTAAGATTTTTATATTAAGAATATTAGTAGGTTAGGTTAGTACCTAGGTACTCATAGTACCTACCTACCTATGTCATTGAAATGAGTCGTTGTAACATTGATACAGGATTAATCATGTGACATTGACATAAAAGAAAACGTTCGGTACACTTCAACACGGATAAACGGTATTAGTTAACATCAGGGTGTTTGCGGTTAGAAAAAACCTACTCGGAAGCATAGACAATAGATATTTGGAAAACCAACCACATTTAGGATGTATGCAAAAACGTAGACTTTGCTTGCTGCGAAATGATATTAAATATTGTTTGGTTATACTGATTTTGATTCCAAAATTATACAAAAGATGGTAATATTCTACACAAGTAATGACGTTTTTCAATTCAGTGTTACCAATGGTTTTATTTTTATTTTGGTTATTTTATATATTTTGATCTGGTAACATCAAGTCAGATTTATAAAACAAAACATTATGTACTAAATAAACCATAATTAGTAATATTAAGTTCAGAAAATGGGTCCAGCAATTTTGAATATTGTAATTTAAATATTGATATTCCATAATTACTGTCGTTGAATTGTAGGAATGGACTGTACAAACGCCATTTAGTTAAATTTAAAATGAAAATTCAAATGTCACATGTCAAATGTGTCATTAATTTCATTAATATTAGTTGTAAATAAATGCATTTTCACTGTTTTTTACGATTTTTCCACCTCACGACCCGGTGATAAATAGGATTCGGAAGCCCCGCATGTACGTCTACTTACGAATAATAATATGTAATACTTATTAATATCGATGTCGTCAAAATCTAGTTCCGAAGCATAACTGGACTTCTGTTCATCACTTAAATTGAAGAACAGTTTGAGAAGAATGAAGAATGATTTGAATCCTGTGCATGAGTCGAGTCAGGTTCACAATTTTCCTCAGGTGAATGAAGACTGCTTAAATTATTTATATGTAGTCCTGCTTCAAAAGTGACTCATATCTTGTACAGGATGGAGAAGTATCCAATACCAGAGGCTTCGAATGCAGCCAAAGAAATTTTAAACATGAATGAATGTTGTGTTCTCTGACAATTTCAGGGCCTTTTTAGTTCTTTGTAAACATTGGTGTTTTACCTACGCTTCGTATTACTGTAGTATTATAAATTAAACAATAAATGATCGTATAAAATTACAGTCTTCTTATTTTTATAAAATAGGATTAGTTACTAATGCTCTAAAAGATGGCATATTGTATTTGATCTTAATGAATTAAGAGCTAACTAATTCTATTCTAATTGAAACATTAAAAGAAAATTTAAATTAAAGGTGCCAAGGTGCAGAAAAATGCATGAAGTTTTCCAAATTAAAAAACAGATGGCGTCACATTCATGGGCCATGCACAAGCCTTGAGCGCGGACTCTATTTCAGTTATATAAAATGTACTCTGTGGTTAACATCAAATGGTCAGTTGGACCACAGTATAGAACTCTTTCTACCGTGGCGGCCTTCATATAAAACCTATTTGGTTCCCTATAGGCTCTATCACCACCACCGAAGACGTATGTCAGGACAGTAGCAAGTGGAAGATGGTCTCTTCCTATCCCGTTGGGAACAAGGTGTGAATATATGTATGTATGTATCGCCTATAAAGTTATTTCTTATCCTTAGCCGGCATGTTGGCATAAGATGGTATTTAATCAACTTATAACGTTAATTGTTTTAACAATAATATTAAGTAGGTAGTTAAAAAAATAAAAGCATTTGCGACACATAAAGACCCGAGTACAAATTGGTACATTATTTCTCAAATTCAATGACTTTAAATGCATGTTAATGCACGTTACGGAAAATAAATAAATAATTAAAAATGTAATTTACTGTAAAGATAAAATTACCCCTGCTGTCATTGTTTTAGCGAGCACCACATATCTGAATTCACAAAAACTTTGTCCAAGCACGACATCTTACGATGAAATCGGTGTCATAAGAGTTATATTACTGCGAATTCTATCCTAGTGCAACTTCGACTTTCAGTAATTCTCCCGCCAAAAACACAATTGTATTCATAAAACTATACCTAATCAACTATAAAAATTACTCATGACACCCTTCTCAGCACAAGTAAAAACCGAAATTTTGTAAATAATTATTATCAGATCAATGTTTAAGATAACAGCTGGTTTACGTAACGTACGAAACACCGCCCTACAGGCAAAGAACACGAGGTAACTGAACAGGACTGAAATGTGCGTCTATAGAGCTTATTATAGGTACGTGGTTTGCTGTGCTGGGGTTGAGTACACACATACAAACATACAGAAGCTATACGCTGATTTGTTTTTCTGTAATTTTTGATTAATGCCATCTAGCAGCGAGTAGCAAAACTAAAAGTTGCCCTTCCATCTATTGATTAATAAGCACAACTTTACATTTTTGTTAAAAAGATTACTCAATAGAGCTCACTAGCACTGCAATGTTATAAAATCCTGAATAAAAAATTGTATTTCTTTGCGAATAACAGTGACCAACATAATGTTACAATGTAAGTAAAATATATGACTGATTATAATATTAACAAACCCAACGCTAAATATTTAAAAAAATTATTAACTGGCACAAAACGTTTCCTCTGTCTGTCATTTTTGACAGTCCTTGACATATGACATCTTTTGATAAAACACAATGAAAATATAAAAAATATATAAATTACAAATCAAACAAAAAAATCTATTTGTGAATTGAATATCATTGTTAAATAAAAAGATTACTTTTATACCTTGTAGCTTTTACAAGTACCTAATACAAAAATGGTTAAAGTCTGGAATTTGGGTTTGATAAGCTTCGACACTGCTCTTAAAATTCAACTAGCTATTGCGAGGAGGCATTTGGATGCAATGATGAAAGGAGTAGATGCTGATTATGATACTTTATTGTTGGTTGAGCATAAGCCTGTGTATACCGTTGGTTAGTTTTTTTTTTACTAGTCTAGCAAATGAGCAATGGAGCTATAACCATCCTCTGCCTCCCATGTGAGAAATCTCGAATTGGACTGTAGAAGACACTGGGGGATGTCGGTTGACACATGTACCTACATATATTATGTCAGTATTTATTACTGAATTATTTGTGAGTGACAAGTAGTAGAAGTTACTGGTTTACTAACATGTAATTTTAACTTTTCTCAACCAGGGTTTGACTGGTAGAAAATGCCATAAGGCATTAAGTCCGCCCATTGTATACCTCTTTACAGGTGTCAATAAAGTTGAATAAATAAATAAAATAATCAAGGTCAGAAGCAAGCTTACCATTTTTCTTGCTCCTCTAACTCTGTACTAGCTGAACTGAACTATCCTGTTCTGTCCTAAGAAGTGAGACAAAATGCCTCACGTTGCGAGTAGCTGTAGTAGGAGCTTTATGGATGATAATTCCAGAGAAATGGTTCTGCTCCCACTACATTGTTGAAACATTTGCTTGAAAAACAAAAATAAAAGGATACTATTTGTTAGTATATGGACTTGGAGAGAGAGAACACTTGATTTTTATCAGACAGACCAATCAATGTCTCCTGGCTGCAACTGAATTTTGAGAATCCTTGCTAGGCTGATTAAAAAAAACTTCTCTTGAAATCTTTTGGTTACAATATGTATAAAAACTTATTACCAATTAATTGTTGAACTTAAGTTTACTTGTACATATAGTTTATTTAATTTGCTTCCTTTACAGGAATTCGCGATGAAACCCCAATGGATGAAATTCTTAGGCTACGTGGCTTAGGTGCAGAATTTAAAAAAACAAATAGAGGAGGTCTTATCACATTCCATGGTCCTGGGCAGCTAGTTGCATATCCAGTAATAAATTTGAAGCACTTCAAAACTAGTGTGAAGTGGTATGTTAACAGCTTAGAGGAGACTGTGATAAAGACGTGTGAGGAATTAGGTGAGGCTTCTTACTTTTAATATTCTTTATTTTTTAATATAATGTATGTAAGTGTAAGTTCACTTACAGTAATACTTACATATTATTTTAATATGAAAATTATTAGGAGCTGTGTTGTACTTCATTATGACATGAGACATTATTCAACAGTTGAAGCTAGACCTATGTGTTAGTGGAAGTGGTAAGATAAACGTTGTTAACTTATGTTGGAGGCTATGGGTCCCTCTGCCAATCTGCGTTGGAGCAGTGTCTGGAGTATGCTCCAGTCCCATGACGCCCGTGACCTGTAGTGCCACAGTGGATGCTAATGATTTGGCAATGTTACATACACCTCATCAACTAGTACTTGTTTGTAAAGCAATGGTTTTCTGGAATCATTTGCATCCGCATCATTCTTTTTACTTTTAATATTGAGGTAGACTATAGGTATTAAAAAATAAATATGATTTGTCATATTTTTCAGGTGTAAAAGCAAATCGGTCTCGCCATACAGGTGTATGGATAGATGACAATAAAGTTGCAGCTATTGGCATACATGCCTCAAGGTATGTGACCACTCATGGATTATCAATTAACTGTGACACAGACCTCTCATGGTTTGACCATATTACACCTTGTGGTATTGAAGATAAGGGGGTCACATCCTTAACCAACGAAACTGGCTGTGTTTGCTCAATAGACAAAATCACACCAATATTTTTAAGCAATTTTAAAAAGGTATTTGAGTGCAAGTTTGAAGAGTTGGAAATGGACACACAAAAAGAAATTTTGAACAATGTGTACAACAAGCTTATAGTTCAAACTATTTGACAGACAGAACTGAACAGAATTCCAAATATCGAATTGTAGTGAATCTTAAATTAAAATGCCACATGTCCAAAGTTAATGTTGTTGATTGTTTATAGGTAGGTACTTATTTTTATTTAAAAGGATACTGAAATAAAAAATATTTTAATTTGTACAAATTAATTTCATTTATTAAAATAAAATTAATAATAAATAGGTGTATTAGTATGTAATAAATCTAAATAAATTAGTAAGAAATCTCAAGTTGGGTTGAGAGAAACAAGTCTAACTGTCTAGATCTGCACGTACTCAGTATCAATAGCAACATTATTATTGGCTCAGTATAATTTCTTCAAAACCCAACTGAAAGTTCAATAAAGACACTATAAAAATTGTGATTGAATGAAGATTAAGCGTTAACAGTATATTTACAAGTGATATAATATTGTAGTACTTATATAAAAAGTATATCTTAATGCAATTTGTTTAAATATGATTAATGGGCACATTATGCGAATACATCTTACCACTATAATGCTCTTTTCGCCTACTCCGATATTTAAATTCAGAATAATCTCACAAAAATTGTCTCGTAAATAGCGTATCCATACATTTTTGAGGGACTATTCCAAACAGATTCAAATTTTAAAATTTAACAATAATATTGTACACATTGGGGTTCACTAAAAGTGGGTTGAAACCTCTTTGTTTATAACCCCTAATTATTGTTCTGTAGCTTACACTAATAAATGCGTAGTCAGTTATATTCATCATCATGATGAACATTTACCTAACATAATTCTATTAAAATACCTACCCAGTATATTGTAGGATTGTAGCACTTCAAATGACAATCCTAAAGTACGATATTATTAATATTGTATTGCTTTAAACAACACAAGCAGACTCATATCAACGTAAAACTAACCGTAAGTACATCTACTTAACATAATAAATGCTTCTAAATGCAACTAAAATACCATTCAGGTAAATGCAAAACACGCGGTGGTCATATTTCTTATTACAATTTCGTCACATTTACACCACGATTTAATTAACTAAGTACTAATTCAGGGTACGGATTTAATGACGCGAAGTAGGTAATGTTGACATGGAAATTTCAATATCAGTCATTCGTATCACAAGTTCCTCTGTATAAGATAGGCATTGGAACGTTACAAGCTACGAGACCACTAATTATTCTAGCCTCCAGAACAAGTGCCGTTTGAAATTACGACATGTGCTTGGGGGGAGCGAGCCATTTTCGCATGTAGTAGCAGAATATTGTAGCAATGTATAGTATGACAAGCAGCGCACACGCTACTCCTAGGAGGAGCACTGACGCCTTGCTAGGACATGGCTCCACGATCGTCACAGTTTTTTCTGAAAGTGAGAGAGAATTATAAATTAGTTACAGGCGCTATCATTATGGCAATTCGAAGTTGATTATTGTTTCTATTGGTTTTTTTTTTATTTAAGGTACTCCACTCCAGCTTCATATAATTAGAAATAGATTTTCTATAAAAACCTAGAGACTTGGGTATTTTAAAAAGGAGATAGCGGTAATACGATAAATAAGCCCGAGAACTTAGAAGGAATCGGCATACGATTGCACTTGCAATGCGCAAGCTATCTCGTGGCACTTCGTCTGAAGCGCTGATGGTGTCGCTGGGTTTTAGTGGGTGATCTGGCTTACAGCGAGTCCCACTTACCTACCTATCAGCGTCCTAAAAAACCATGCAGGATGCGTAAATGCATTTTTCCATTATACCTATCCAACTATATTTTTCCAAGCGAAAAAAAAAAACGAAACTTAAAAGGAACTTTAATAGTGGACGATAAATGGTGTCTTTAAAATATACAAACTCCAACAGACCTTTCAACTAATTGATCTATTGGTGTTTCAATGATCCTGGCTGCGGCAGTCATCTTCTCTAAACTGAGAGGTTCCGTTAAAGTCACGACAAGTTACAAATAAGTCAACTCACCACCAAAGTTGGCTTCTGACGCAGTTCCACCAGGCTTATCGGATCGAAGGAAGTCGGTGCTCTGCCTTTCATCGCCAAAGTCGAGCACGAGGATCTCCTGGGAGATGTTCATATCCTCCTCCTGCCCGCGTGTCTCGCCGGTTTCGTTGTGAGGCAGCGAACGCTTCTTCCTTCCCCACGACTCCAGAGATTCTCTGCCCCATTCGCATACAGCCTGAAATCAAGAGTCAAATGTTACGAGTTGTATACAGAACAGGATTGGTGGTTACAGAACAGGCTGAGGATGGTGCCCGATGGGTTTTAGTGGGTATTCCGGCAGTAGGCCGGCGAGTCCCACACTCCGTGCGTAAAGGCATTTCCCATCGTTAAAAAAAAAAAGGATTTTATCCAAGTAATATAACCTATATTTCTACCTGTACCAAATATAGGTAGGTACATGTAAGGCCAGTGTTTATTGCTAACTTTCAACGAATTTTAAAAACAAATTATTTATTACCTATGTTTTGTTTATTATTAGACACCTGTTATTAAGAACTTTAATTTTATTTTAGAAACTATTTTCTAGCTTTTATCTGGCTTTGTCACCATCCGTCCTTAGTAGGTACCTAGTGTCTGCAGCAGTAGTTAAAGGAGAATTCTTCTATAGTTACTAATATATTATAAAAAGTCAGATTCTATATACATATATATCATTTCACTACTAGCAAGCTAAACTACCTTTTTTTCAAATCCCTACAACCGAATGTTTATATAACATTGGTACAACTCTATTCATTTTATATCAAAGTAGATACTAAAATAAATATTATAGTGTACGTTACATCGTGCGTTATGTAGGTATGACCTCAACGTTACCTCTCAAATTCGGGGTCAAAACGCCTCGAAAAGGTTAGTTCAAATTAAAGGTTCAACCCTAAAAATCCAACTGTCGATTAAGCAAGCATGTCCAATGAAATTTTACACGTAATTTGGAGCTTAGCGTTTCAAATGGCATCTTCTAATGCGCAAAGTGATTTACTCACCGGTTCACAAGGTCCGAGGCAGTATTTAACGTTACATTGGAAGATGACGCCGTACGATTCGGTAAATCTGAAGGCTTCATACACGGACTGTAAGGCATTGCCGTCAGGAGTGAAAGCTGGGAATATCGATGGATCCACAGGACATCTGGAAACATTTTGGCACATTGGTTTAAGATTTAAGATGCAGTCATTTATTCACATGCGCGCAGCATGTGAAAGAGCAAATCCCAGAATGAGTTTTCTTCTTTACGTAGATGTTCTTAAAAAAAACATTAAAATAGCCTTCAGGTTAAGAGCTAGCAATACGGTCTCTACTGGAGTTAACTTATAATGTCCGTTGATACGAAAGTAATAAGTGTTGTTTCTAATTTTAGAAAAAAAATGATCATCTTACCCGTCATCATCGATGATTTGGAAGGTGCTTTTAGAGTCTTTAGCCATAGCGACACAGCTGCGAGCAAAGATGCCGTAGGGAGCTGAAAAATGTTTCAAGTTAGTCAATACCTAGCTCTTTATTATTTCAAATGAAACGTTGCGGTAAATCGCTTTGGGAATAACTTACTGTCTTCCGGAATTTCGATGCGGAAAGTAAGCCTGTCTCCAATGCGGACAGTCTCGACCTCGCGTTGGCGGCTGTCCAAGATACGGATACGTGGCGGTGGGGCCTCGGGCGCCGCGGTGATGGAAATCATCTCCGGGTCTCTGAAAAACGTATTGTATTTATTTTACTAATGATTCTTCCATGTGTGTGTACTCTGTGTATCCTTTTAATCTTGATTACGGAACATAATTTATTGCCTGGTTTCACGGTCGGGCTAGAAATGATACCGTATTTGTGTGACATAATAATGGATTACCCTCCCACAAAATAAAATAACACAAATTATGCCAGTATTTCTCCGAAGGTGTGGCATACTCACTTTCAACCAGTTGTTATATTTAGGTGCCATAGGTAACCTACTGCCAGGAACAAACATACACCAGGAACAAACCTAGACTCGGAACTGCTACCAGAAATTTTAAGTTTGAAAATTCCAATAATAAATTGCCTGACCCAGGACACCTAGCTTAGTAATTGCGCTTTCCTACGACTGCTAGACCAACAGAACAGTCCCACCGAAAACCCTGAAGAACTATACTAACGGGGGTATTTGATCAAGTCAACAAGCCATATTAACTTTCCAATCAGTGCTCAGATCGTCCAACATTAAATTATCCACATCTAAAGTCAGCACCTGTAGCGATCATTATCCAATTTCTCCTAACTCCATTAAAAATACATATCAGGCGGTAAATGTGGGCTAACATTCCCGTCACGTTTGCTCCACGCTCATTGCCTATGTATCGAAGCTTATTGCCGCGTTCATGTTTACAAAGCGTCTTCGATATGGGTCAATAGAATTTAAAATTTGAAGAAGCGCGTGCAGGCATGCGGTAATGCTTGGTTTTCGCAAAATTGTTTTTTTATCATAGTATGCCGCTATTTTACGCTGACTCAGATTATTGCGTTCCATTAATGAAAGTCCGACTCACCTGATAGGCACCATGCCGAACGTGATGTTCTTCGAGCTCATGTCGTATGTACACTTGACTTTGTATATCTTGTCAGCCTTCGTCATCACCACGCTGTGATGTTGCAGCACCACAGTGTTGGAGTATACTCCGGTCTGAAAGTTAATCATTATCATCAACCCATCAAACAGTATCAACCCATCAGACAACATCAGAGTTACAGTAACTCAATAATAATCTCTAAAACATGAAATTCCGCCACGATTATTTATAATGCGGATATGAGTATGTCGCCGAGTGACGATACTGGGTAATGTCAAATATAAAAGTTTTATTTTCAAGTAGCTTTTAGTGTGGTCGGACTTTAGATAAAAATAAATATTTTCTCAAGTACTCAGTTAACTGTAATATCGCATGAATTGTAGTTGGTTCCGACAATGTTAAGGGCCACAATTCTCATATATCTCACAACAATATATTATCTTGTATCGACTATCATAAATAACAGATACTCACGACGCTCTGTGTGTTACAGTCCTGGCCGGCCATAGTGAGGTCGAGTCGGAAGAGGTCACTGTTCACGACATCAATGTTGCACGTCTCGGAGCGGCCGAGCGCGTAGATACGTCCGTTGAACGGCTTGTTGGTGCGGACCTGCACCGCGATCCGCGTGTCCTTGCAGTGCACCGACACTGCAATAGATTGCACGGGTTAAGGAACTCTTACGATGGTAATAACAAAGAAATATGCACTCTAGCGACGGCCGACAGACGGCGGTGGCGGGGCGGCGCGATCGTCCCGCTCCGCTTTCCCCTGTTTCGTGCGCGATGCTATACATCGCTGCCAAATAGCGTCGCCCTGTGATGTGTGCGCACACTAATCTGCACTAGGGGCATACAGTTTAAGATCCATGACCCGAATACAATTAAATCTGCCCCTTTAAACCCTCAGTACATCAGTTATGACCACTGACCAATTGACAACCGCGGTCAATTGACAAAGTCGGTTTTTTAGGTATTAATATTTAGTAGTGGAGTAATTACTCGTTTTCAATTGTAATTTTATCAAATAAATAGCACAAATATTTATAGGTAGCGTCATGGCCAACCGATTAAACCTGGTACTGGTATAATCACCACGGTAAACCATATTGTACCCGTGGTCCTATTTGTTATTAGCTGCGAGTCTCATGTCCTACTAGTCTCTACTACATTCAAAGACGCTGCTGTCCAGGAATTATTACAACAAATCATAGGATACGGAGTACGTACCTACCTAAGAATTCGAATTTCTTTTTTCCAGAAGATCAAATACCACATGCATATACATTGCCACGACAAAAAGTCGATTGAAAAAGTGCAGCTGACCAGATTTTATTGATTAAAAAGATTGGTAGCCCTTTAAGTAATCCCCACTACAAAACAAGCAGTGGAGTAAACTCGTAACTACGCGCAATATTATGATTTCTATTGTATGAAAATATTGAATACTTACCATCGTAGCAAGTGCCGGTCTTATCGCAATTAGCATCGTTCCTCGTAAAGTTGCTAGATATGTTCGTGTCCTGCTGATGATCAATAGTAACAGGCAGCTCGCCGCCCGGGTTGGCGTTCGCTGGCGGCTCTGCAACAAAAATAGACAATCAGGATGCGGTCTTTTACTTTTATTCAGTCTATGAATAGGCATGTTACGGACGTGTCGAAGGATCGATTCATAAGCGCCCGATTAGGCTTACGAGAACTGGTATTCTTTTATGCTTATACCGCCGACGTGCGGTAATACTAACGACCGCACAACGCCGCACACATCTTTGCGATAAAGCATGCTCTATGTTTTGACATCGGTTACATAATAAGTTCTTCGATCATTAATCAAGTTTCGGTGATATTTGGTTAGAATAATCTCCGTCGATACTAATAAAGTTGACAAGTTTAGTTCTTGGGATAAACTCATTGATTCTGCTGCATATCTCTGAATACCTAAGCAGAAGTGTCTGATGTCCACGGATACATAGGATATATTGCATGTACTTTCGCCCTTTGGATAATAAGGAATAAAATTAACAGGCAATTAACGTGTCTAACGATCGATTCATGAGCGACTGTCCGGTTAGGAAGAAATATCGATACGTGTATAATCATAATCGATACAGATTGCGGTGAGGCAGTGTGGTAGCGGCGCGATTGACGACTCTGTGCAACACACATACTGCAATTACTGTCCGAGCAAAGCGCGCTGCTCGGAGCAATTCTAGATTTTCACACGCGATTGGTAAGGAGAGGAGATGGCAGAGCTCCGTACACTAATACCCGGATCTAATTGGGCCAATAGAAGTAACACATTACAATTCAGGTCTGCGTTATTTGTGTTTTAAATCAAAGAAAATAGTATGTAGAGTCCCTACTCTATTTGCCAATTCGACACCAGCAGGGTCCTACAGCGATTTAGGTCATTGACCGTGACAAAAGTGAGTACGTGACTTAACAACGACTGCGTAACATTCTTAATACGAACTAAATCGTCTTCAAAGGACTACCGCCCATCACTTGATTCGATCACTACATCATTACCTGTTTGCGACACTTTTTCATTCTCTGATGGAAACAACACATTACATTTGATTTCTATCGCAGCTTGTTAGGCAGCTATAGAACGGTAGGAAGGTACTTATCAGTTTTATTTTAACCATTATGTATACGGAATGCACCAATTAAAAGAGCAATAAAGAAGCGGAAATGTTAACAGTGAATTGGCATATTTAAATTTTAAAGATCGCTAGACGAAGAGTACCGATAATTTAATCCGATTTATGGCGCCTCAAACGTCTTCAAATGAATCTTTCGAACTCGCGAGCACACGCAGTTGATGACTTACAACGATTACAGTAATTTGCAACGCTTCAGTAACTGAAAGTTAGGTACTTCCCACGCTTAGGTTCATATGTTGAAACATCATCAATTTTACATCTAAGTCATTATATAAGCAATACATTAATGCATAATATTTAAATCTGTTTAAATATCAAGTTGCTTTTTAGCATGTTGCTTGTAGATCCATATTCAAAAAATTAATCATGCAGCACTAATAGATACGCGTAAGAATTATGTGGGAAGGTGGAAGGTTTTTTAAATCTACGATTAATTTCTAGGGTAAGAAGTAGATTCCTCTTTGAATAAAGGAATTAATCTGAATTAGTTCTTTGATTAAGAGTAGTATTTTCTTAGATCTAAGCTCAGCTACGGCTATCGAAGGCAACTTATGTCTTCTATCACTGCGTAAACTGGACAACGATAGCCTGGCTCATACTGCAAAAGTGAAAGCCGAACTTCTGGGCTCTCTTTTTACGACAAACTCAACGCTTGGCGACAGTAGAATTTCTTTTTTTAAATGACTTTTGCTGTATTGTCTTAGACCTTCGCGGCATAACCGAATAGGACAGTGGGACCACACCGCCTACAATACCGCAGTGTTAAAGCTCAATGTCAGTTATACACTTCACTCATAAAGCTGTCAGGCGAGCTCTTTTGTCCCTTGACGTCAAGAAGACGAGTGGGCTGGACCCTGCATTGGTGTTAACTCCCTAACTCCCTGCTAAGGCGCCTTTTCCCTTCCTCGTCTTCAGTTTCTTTCCAAGCGTGCTATTAGTGAAGTCACGGCGCCCGTGTACCTATCTACGGCGATCAAATGGATACAAAACACTCACCACAACATTGTAATTTATTAAGTGTGAGAAACTATAGATGTAAATGTAGGTAGCAAATGGCGGGTAATTAAGTAAATAACTATCTAAGTACACTTTAGACATTTATTTACTTACTCGTAATCGAATTAATCCGTCGCGTAGCGTCCATAACGTAATGTAGCGTCCATAGCCCAGTGGCTCGCGTCGATTCAATTTGATCAAAAGAGTTAAGCAACGACGGGCGCGGTCGGTTTGTGGATGGGTGACCGCTAGTGGCAAAATTTCATGGACGCTACCGTGCTTCGGAGGGCACGTAAAGCTGTCGGTCCCGGTTGTTTTCAATGGTGGAAACAGTCGTTAAGCCTTGTCGAAGACCTTCGCGTGGCTCAAGAACATTCGACACTGGGTTGGCCACTAACCCCTCAACCAATCCGCATTGGAGCAGCCTGGTGGAGTATGCTCCAGACCTCCCGCAGCTGCGTCTGTGGGGGAGACCCGTGCCCAGCAGTGGAACGTCTATGGGTCGCAGCAAGCAATCGAATTAATACCTTCTTGGAAACGAGGCAAATGGAACAAAAAAAAAAGTATTGAATTTTTCTGTATGGTCATGCAGACCTTTAAGGCGTCACCGAATAGGGTGGTAAGCTTTAAAGAGCTCAAACCAAAAGGTAGGATTAACTCATACAAGTATGTGTGTGGATGCGATTGATATATGGGTCTGCCCCTGGGGTACGGACCTCGGCTTAGGACAACTCACGTGTGTTTGTAACTATAGAATGGGATCGACCAATCACGCGGGGATACTTCGTGTTGGCCGTTCGAAAGTTCCAACTACATAAATGAACTTGATAGATGGCTGAACTACTTTAGTTCGGTGATCTGTATTTTAAATAGATTCACGATAAATTGTGAGTAAACCGAACTTTCTTAAAGGAATTTTGATACGTAATAACAAAAACGTCTGGCACACCGAACAATAGACAGTCATGGTTTAATTCATTCAGTTGGTGCTCTAGAAAATGCCGCTTTTCGTACGCTATGCAGGGCATTTCATAACACATTCATAATAACAATTTATTGTGCTTTTATGAGCAGTAAATTTAGAAATTACCTACCTAATTCACAACTGGGTTAGTTAACGCTTTTTGTGTGGAGGTGATATAAAAGTGTTAGGTAGGTAGCAGTTTTTGTTATTGCTTACTAAGCCGTTATTTATTAAGATGGCAGCGACTTTGAGTAGTTTTATTAGTCGATGTTTAAAACGTGGCGCCTCGACTTGGGTTGGATAGCAATTTTACACCAGATTGAACTTCATGCATTGCGTATTTTCTACTTGTTTGAACATTGTTGCGACGGTGTCAATAGCACGTAATACACATGTTAATATTGTATTTAAAGTTATAAAAACTTACAAACATGTTTTTATTAGGCACGATCTAAAGGCTGATAGATGGATTAGGCACGATCTAAAACCATTTTCTCAACCAAAATAGATGAATGTACCCTAGGTACATTAATAGGTGTAAAATGTAGGGACTTGATATCATTTCTCTAAACATCTCCGAGCGTAGCTTGTATTGTAATTTGCAAATTGTAGCGGATGCATGAAATCTGGTCAGATTCAGACAAAAGTTCTATGAAAATTAGTAATTTTAGTAAAGCGGGCAAGCAATACTTTGAAAATGATTATAACATTTTGTAAGTTTATATTCTGAATAGACTAAATATTTTAAATGTGTAGATTTAACAAACCCTATTTCAATGCAGCCAACAATTTACATAACGACATCGGATAACGCCAGTAAGAGCGGTATTCGCGTTGTCGGAAGTGACCGCAGAGTACGGCAGGGGGCGCTAACGGTCCTCTCGGTGTCGCGTTAGCACACTAGCTAGGCAAACAAGTAGCCGAGTACCCACAGCGTTTCCGGGAAAATGTTTAATTGTACGCAGTGACACAGTTATGGTTGCAGTTTGAAGGATTTAATTTACATGCTTGGTCAAGGTTTCTAATGTACATACACGTTTTAACCCGTACAGAAAATTGAACGAATCTATTCAAAAATATATATACATAAGTATTTTATGATCAAAATATTATTTTAAGATTCTAAAAAATCTTATGCTTATTAAAGATTCTTTAATATAATTAATGACACAAAAATTATACGGTAAACCGTGACTGGGTTCTACTATTGACTTCTCCCATATAATTATATAATCATCATCAGTATTCATCAGGAATAATAAATTACACATAAAATCTATTTTCAATTAATTTCATTCAAGATTCAGAAATTGATTATTCTGATGCATGATTTGTTACTTAAATTTCATCGATCGATTAACAAATTAATACCAATGTTGACATGATGTATGTTCATTATCTTGAATATCACGTTACGTCTAAACGAGCGCATCATTATAAAAGCTACATCATAATCATAATACGTAACATGTATCGGTCAGTGACCCGTATCTCGGCGAGATGGCAAGGCCAGCCAAGGCCGTTACACCAGTTAGGGTGTGAATGCATCTGGCGTCCAGGTCGCGGCGATATGCAGATTATAATGGCAATCATCTTGAAAGTAGTTAGTTTCCCGCCCGAAAACTATTTATTTCATTCCACCGATAACCTTGAAATGGATGACAAACATGAGAAAAAGGCCTTATTATCAAAAAAATGAGCGTTAAAAGGAACAACACACTCATTTTTTTCTATATGATTACTTCATCCGTACACGTTAAATACAATTTTTCTTAAAATTTGTTATTTGTGATCGAAACGAATACTTTCGAAGGTAGTAATCGCATAGTAAAATTCATTATTTTCTTATAAGTTTTATTTCATAAATTAAGAATTAAGATGTTACAACAGATGACTACTAAGCGAATTTGAAATAAGCAAATATTTCGGCGGTCCGCCCGCCTTATGTGCATGCCTTCAGTTCTGAAGCCCAATCCGCAACATTAAAAACGATAAAAATCTTATATTAATGTACAATTAATTCAGGAGCCATTACAATGTTTCGTATTGTTTACTACAAAAATTTAGTTAATCTATATTGTTTGTATTAAGCCCCATATTATTTATTTTATTCTTTGAAGAGTTTGTTTTTCTGTAAGTACATACTTATTCAATAATTTAATAAGTTTACTTTCAAGTATTTTGTACTTTAATTTTTTCACGTACAAAGTCAAAATGCATTGACCTGTAATCAAAAGCAATGGGATGTACATTTTTATTTAAAGTACTCATAGTAGTTTTTAAATACAAGTATTTATGCTGCAATCAATGTTTTGACCCATCGGTGTAAGTCATGTAAAGACACGACCTGCCTTCATATAGTTGTTGATGTTGTTATGATCGACGTGTAAAATTGACTACACGTTGAACACGGGCTTAGATTGAACACGTCGTATACAAACAGCCAGGCAAGGACCTCGCTTGTTATTTTCGAAAAAAGAACAAGGAAAATTGGACGGGTTGAACAAACTTTCATTGAGCGGGTTTCTTAATAATCTATTAAAGCTAACAAGAAGACGGACCGTGGCCTGAAAGGAGCAATCACTAAGTACCTCACGCTGGACAATGTCCGTAATAAGAGCATCGGTAGGGTGCTTTGTCATTCGAGCTACATATTAGCGGTTATTTTTTATCTAACTAATACGGAACTTTTTTCGTTTGTCATTTCGTACAGTCTAAAGCGGCACTGACGAATGGTACCACCTTTCGTACAATATCTAAGTATATTCAATTATCGCTGAATTAGGACTGGACCAAGACAACATCGAGTTCACGGGCGACGCAAAAAACCTCTTTTCAATTTGTGTAGGACCACCGTTAGAAGGTACGCACGAACGGCCGCCACCATCTACCGCTTGCTTTATGACTTTTTGCATTTAAATGCAACTATGCCGTGACGCGGCGCATTCTATAGTAAACACAATAAAATATGTCGCGGTTATACGGATATTTAACCATCTGTTTATAACTAATCACGACGTGCGGCTAGTTGAATTATTGTCAATATGTACATAAACAAATCAGTGGTTGTTTATTTGATCATTATCAATCATAAAGACGATTAAAACTAGCCAAGTAGCTAATCACTTGCATATTAAAACTCGGTTGAATTTGCACGTTACGTTTGCAATGTTGATAGTGAATTGTCTATTCCTGAAAATAGCAAACACTTCAATGATGTGAGTCGCGAAGTCAACAAGGTTAAAACGCCGGGATAGGGCGTAACCGTAACGGTATTGGGAGGAAATCGTAGGAATTCTCGATATTATATACGGCCGTACCGTCGCCTTTGTAAATCAGACCGGCAGCAACAGATGGCAATCTTAATGTCGTAAGTACAGGTTCACGTAATAGAGTAGCTCTACCCGTTCCTAGCGAGCCGGGCTGGTATTCCAGAAAGCCTTCTATTTACTTTGTATCCAACTATGAATCTTTGAGCCATCTCAAATGGCTCTCGTGTAAGCAACGTCACAAACATAACTGTTCTCAAGGTCTAAGATAAAATTGCACGGAAAATAGGAGTTGACCATACTAGGGCAGGCAATGCCAAGACGTTATATGTCTGCTTAGGGTATATAATTTTGCTCCACACAATATTCATTGCGTTGAATCAATCTAATCTTTTTTTTATAAATCCATTAATTCATTACTTTAGAACTATTGCAATGCTGCAGCTATACTTATACAAATATACACTATAGGTTCTCGGTTTAAAATATAAGAAATAAATAAATTAAGTGATTATAAATTAAAATAAATAAATATATGTATTACTAATGATAAATAAATAATACATTATTAATGACAAATTACGTGAACTAATTGGATGTTAGTAGGTACATACATTTACCACAAAGTAAAGTATCAAGTCCAATTTAAAATTTGCTGAAAATACATTTTTGTGAACATACTCGTCCTATGTACATGCACTTACACACTTGATAGATGGTTTCAAAGAAAATACTTGCAAAAGATTGCATATATCAAATATAAGTGCTGTCCATTTGGATGGCATGATTATAGTCGATATATCGATTGCCTGTGACCCCGACCCTAGTGCATGCCGCGTGAGATATTATTTCTCTTTCATCCGAACCCACTTAAATATTTACGAAGTTGGATAGGGACATAGATTTATTAGTCAAGCAATTCTTCGACAGGCGTACTTAACATGCGGGTATCAATATCTGATCTTGCTTCATTAGAACATGCAAATTGGAATGAAAATGCAAGCCTTTACTTTTCTAAGGCATTAAGCATCCCCCGAGGTTGAAAATTAATTTTAGTCCAT
Organism: Carterocephalus palaemon; assembly: GCA_944567765.1. Lineage (NCBI taxonomy): Eukaryota > Metazoa > Arthropoda > Insecta > Lepidoptera > Hesperiidae > Carterocephalus > Carterocephalus palaemon. The sequence continues at coordinate 9,154,310 of OX155641.1, read as the reverse complement.
GGGAGTGTATTTAATTTCATGCATTGGTATTAAAGGTAAAATAAATGGTAAATGTGTAATTGGCACCTAATTATTAATTACCTAATTTAATTCGAATTAATTCTGGATAGAATAGTTTTGGTCTCGTCATGCGACTAGACCGCGTTGACCGTTGTTTAAATTAAAATGACAATTAAGGCGAGGTACGCGGATAACCTGTGTTTTTGAATGTGTTTTATTCATAAATATTAATAATTATGAAAAAAATATATTATTTTACGGTATATGATCTAGGGGTTTACCTCACTCGATATATGATAAAGTTATGTTGTTGTTAACGAATATCCCTAATTAGACCTAAATGTTAGGTCTAAATTGGAATCAGATGTCGTTTTATTTGAGTTATAACTAGTTTTATAAAATAAAAAATACTAAAAAAAGATGCTGCAAAAACCAAGGATCCATTTATTTTAAGAAATTTTGAGAATGAATCCCTTAAATTGTTATTTTACTCTACTTGGCCCCCGCCGCGCTTTCCGCATTAAGCTTCTTTCCTTTTTTTTCTAACGCCTTCTTGAGGAGGCGTGGGAGAAAGGGAAGGAATTTGTCGAAATAACTCGCCTTAAGGCCATAGGTTTAGAATGATTAAATACAAGGTTGTTATCGCGTAGATAGTAACTTCTCACAAGCTTGTGCGACGAAAACTTATTAAATCGCAACATCGCTGACAATTAGCTTCTGTTAAAACTGCCGTGTGTTAATGGCGTTGTAATTAAGATTTGTATCTTTAATTCTATTGTTGTCGATTCGAACACTAAATAACATTCGACTGCTACTGATTTAATATTTTGACTAAACAGATAATATTTAGATTTACGCTTCTCTATAAAAGAGTTTTTAAAGTGTACTGTGTTTAACTGCACTTCTAGTGCAGTTAATAGTCGAACAAGAACGCATTAAGAGTGCATTTCCAGTTACATTTTACCATGTGCAAGGGTCAGTTGTAATCGTATAGACTCGTGACAAAGTGAGGTAATTAACCCGCACACGCTTGCAATAGAAGTTCCTATTATCTTGTCTAGTTTTCAGATCAGTCAGTATTGTCCTCAGAAAAGGGTTTCCAAATAGTTCACCCATTAGCCAGTTGCTGCGTTAAAATTTTATATATTAAATAGATAGATAGATTTATGATCAGTTCATGAAACAAATTCTTGTCTTTGTTAAGATGAAAATCAGCCATTTTCTCGTTGGTTCTGTATTCTGAGTTTCTCGGTAATATCTCATTGTCTCGTTTAGCTAAGTAAACAAATTGTCCTAAAGGAGGCCAATTCAGTAATCCGTTAGCCGGACCATAGCCACCGGAGATTGCTCAGCCATTCATCGTATCCGCTATAAATTCTGACCACAGGAGCGTATCCACTATCAATAAAAATCTTAATAGAAGAGAACCACTACACCACCGCCGCAAAATATTCCACACGTCTATGTTCGACTAAACGTATTTTTTGTTTTATTGTGTGTTTACTGATTTCTCCGTGTAATTTGGACTTAGTTTAAAAATTCTTTTCTTTAAGGTAAGTATGTAATGTTTCTTATAGTGGATGTTGATTTTGAGATTTTTTTGATACTTACTTAAATATAAATAAATTGTTAAAACAACATGTGTTTATTAATATGCTTAAAGTTACGAGGTGACCCGAAATCTATATAATACTAGTGGACGCCGCAGCTTCGCTCGCGTAGAATTAGACGCATTAACGACGTCTGCCCGCGTTCGGGTTGCCCACTTGACTTCGAAAACGGCAAAGTTTCATACTAACTTTGCACCCCCGTTTTACCCCCTTAGGGGATGAATTTTCAAAAATCCTTTCTTAGTGCTCCTCTACGTTATAAAAGGAACCCCTGTGCAAAATTTCAACTTTCTAACCCTTATAGTTTAGGCTCTGCGTTGATATGTCAGTCAGTCAGTCAGTCAGTCAGTCAGTCAGTCAGTCAGTCAGTCAGTCAGTCAGTCAGTCAGTCACCTTCTCCTTTTATATATATAGATAGATATAAAACTCTTGTCCTTATTGGCTGACTGACATATCAAAGCCCAGTGAAAACGACTGAAGTCATACATTAGAAATTTTGATAATAGGTTTACTACTACTTTTTATATCTTAGACCTCCACTAAGAGAGGCTTTTTGAAACTTTCAGGGGTTAAATTTTATATGAAACTTCGTCATTTCTCAAGCTACATATATGAAAATTTATATTTGAGCTATTAGTTAAAAAAAAACATGTATTTAACTTTTTTTTAATTTCACCCCTAAAAGGGGTTAAAAGGGGGTTAAAATTTGTATGAACTTGGGTCAGCGTTCCCTAGGGATGTTTGCATGTTTAATGTCTGTTTAGTGCCTGATAACATTGTAAACATGTTAGATATCCATAAACATTTTCTATTGTTAGTAGACTTTCACTTTGATAGTAGACTTTCACATCCAATTTCGAAATACACGCGAACGAAGTCGCGGGAAAAAGCGAATCCTAACTTATAATTCCTACTAACAACTGCTATACACATTAATATTGATCTAATCAAAGTTACAGCTATTTGTTGGTTCAAATAATTATGTTAAAATCTCGATTAGAATCATATGATTATTTCTTAAGCATTTGGATTTGCATTTATTCGAATGATTTAAACAGATCCGAACAGCTGTTTCAATTTAATTTAATTAAAATATTATATACAGCTAATTTGTAAGCCCGATTTAAAATTTAAACTAAGATTAAATTGTAACGGTGGATAAAGTTATATGGCTACTAACATTTAAGTAAATTCTGTATCCGATAACGGTCGTGCTAACAAACACGCCCTTAGCGACCCTACTTCGCGAGAGCTTACCAACTAACTGTATCGACGATCGCATGGCAAACTAATCAAGCTTCTAGGCGTGGCCGTTTCTATAACCTGAAGCGGGGCCCTTTCCTGCAGGTAGCTAAGTAAACTAAATAGTTCAGCTTGCCTTACGTAGGCCTCAAACGAATATAAGCTCAAGTCTTATGTCAAGTATAATAAGTTTATGTGAAAAAGAACAATAAAGTTTGAAAGGAAACTATATTATTTCACCACTCGGGGGCATGGTTAGTTTCACTGACTTCCGAACCGCGGGCCCCGGGTTCGAATCCCAACAAAGCAAAAATTTAAACTAAGATTAAATTGTAACGGTGGATAAAGTTATATGGCTACTAACATTTAAGTAAATTCTGTATCCGATAACGGTCGTGCTAACAAACACGCCCTTAGCGACCCTACTTCGCGAGAGCTTACCAACTAACTGTATCGACGATCGCATGGCAAACTAATCAAGCTTCTAGGCGTGGCCGTTTCTATAACCTGAAGCGGGGCCCTTTCCTGCAGGTAGCTAAGTAAACTAAATAGTTCAGCTTGCCTTACGTAGGCCTCAAACGAATATAAGCTCAAGTCTTATGTCAAGTATAATAAGTTTATGTGAAAAAGAACAATAAAGTTTGAAAGGAAACTATATTATTTCACCACTCGGGGGCATGGTTAGTTTCACTGACTTCCGAACCGCGGGCCCCGGGTTCGAATCCCAACAAAGCAAAAATATATTTTACAGAGATAAATATTTAAGTTTTGTCTTCTGTGTGACCGCCACCCGCAATACAGTTCTAGGCCTACCGCGGGGGTGTGTCGTGTGAGTGTTTATTATAATTAAATACATGTATGTATGAAATTTATGGAAAAATCCTATAAAATATAGTCCGAGTAACAAATAAAGTATGTAGGCCTTTCTTACAGAATTGAAATAAAAAATAATTTGCCTTTACTGTCGCCGGCGCGGCATGACAATCATATAGCCTGGTAAGGTAAGTTCAAAACACGCCACACTTTTTATTTTAACTTTTAAACAAATTGCGCAAAAAATTTAAGGTAAAATCAAAGCACGCTACACGTTTTATTTTAACTTTTATACAAATTGCGCAAAATAACTTTTTAATATTTTAGTATTTCATCCATTGTATATCCTCATCACCTGTCTCAGGGTCCAACTTAACCTTATTTTTTTTTTACAACACCTATAACTCTGATGAGTGCGACCTGCGTAGTTGTATCAAAACAACTTGGGACTCTCCTAAACATCAGCCGAGATCACATGAACTGCACATACGTACGACGTATTAACGAGATCTAAATTCTATGAGTAGCCCTAGCTTGCAAGTAATCGGCGTTTGGGCAGCGTTGTGCGTTGATAGAGGCTCAATTAGTGGGGTTATTATAACTGTATATAGTTAATCAAGTTGTGAAACCAAAAGGTACGAATGTGGTCAACAATTCATACGATTCTAAAACTACCAGTAGTTGGATAGTTTTAGAGGTTTATATTTAGTAACGGCAAATAATATGTCAAAGTTTGTGGTCGTATCTAGATAGTTTTGTTGATAGCCTAGCCGAGGCGGGAAGTTGACGGAAAATCGTATTAAAAATTTATATTCCTCTTTGGTATGGTCTCAAGCTACTAGGTATAGTTATAGAAATCGTATGTCGATCAACATGACGGAGAACACCTTAATCATTCACAGTTTTAAGGACTCGTGCCTTTCAGTGGGCCGTTAAGGAATTGCAGCTTTACTCACCTAAATATGGATACATAAATATGAGTTACAAGAGCGCCCTAGAGAGACGTCGTGGTCCAGAGCGTGTTCATGCGGACTCGTTACTGTATTCGCGCTGTACTGTCGCGCTGATTGCGAGTTGGTAGGGGCGCAAAAACACCGCAATGACACATTGAATCAACATTCCTCATACTTGCTCTATGCTCATACTATTGACACTGTATCAACTTAGAACAGGAAGCCCAGATATACCTATAGTAACTTTTATTTTAAATGGTTTTGAAATGAAATGAATGAAAAAAGCTGAATCTAGCGAATTTTTCGGCAAAGATGCATTTTTATCCATCACCATATAAAATGTTCTAAATTTTATGTAAACGTACCTAAATATTTTATAACGACATATTATTAACATACATTAATGACATCATTTTTTTATTATTAGTATGGAGTAACAATAACTGATTACGTATTAGATTTATTTTTTATACCATATCTCTATAGCCCGACGCCATTGCCAGCACTTACGATGTTTTACCACAGAATACAGTTGGTTTTACATAAAATACGCTGACTATCCTAAAATGGAGTCTACCGCCTTAAGATTATCACAGATTTTATTCACGTACCCGCTGCCTACTTGTGTGAATCAAAGGAAACGTGCAGGATTTGCGCGGTAAAAATATTAATCGTCCGCCTCATATGGACATAAATTACCTTGATATTCATGCAGTATCCGACAGAACAATGACGCAGTACCTCCTCTGCTATTGTTACGTCGCTGAATATAAACAAGTGTAATGTTCCTATACATTTTCTAATTAGATTTAACAATTTTTGCAGTGCAACATTTGATTTTTAGATTGCTTATTCGAGGTACACGGCTCAAAATTATACATGCTGTCATCCTCAGCTGATATTCTACATCCTTACCCATCACTAGTTACGCATTATACTGATCAGGATATCTTTTGCCGTCGGAAATGGCTTAGTGAATGTAAATGCAATGTATTAGATTAAACACACGCCACGCAAATCTTCTTTTTAACATTTCATTGCTAATGAATCTTTTAAAATACTATCAACGGTTTTAAAATGAATGATTTTTTTTAAGTTAAATATTTTATTTTTACTTTGAATTATTTTCTTCTACATAAAAATTTGCATCGAAGTAGGTCGGTAAATTCTATTTAAATGTACTCTAAGCTTTTAAAATATGCGTTGAAAGGAAAATTCTCGTCGTAGTCTTTCCCATTATCTTAAAACTATCCTCCGATATGCGCCTAAAATCGTTTTCTCGTAACCAGATTTAAAATAAAACGGCTGATTTTACATAAACTTAAAATAATCAAAACGTTATTTATTAGTGTATAGTAGTTTAGTTTAGTTTATTTATGAAGATAGACAAGATGAACAACAGATTTAGATGATGGACAACAATAAAAACACTTCCATGTCTAGGTTCTAGGGTGAATGGCCGACCACAACTAGGGAAGACCTAGGCAATACCCGCGTTGGCCCAGAAACTCGTTATACACTTAATTATAGGCTGTAATAGTATAGAAAACTCTCACTGACATGCTTCAGGTACCATTACTACACTAGTTTTAACAATAAAATAAGAGTAATATTTTTTTTTTAAATCCTCCATTTGGGAATACATAATGTTTTGCCCAGTTTCTGCCATTTCTACGGGTGCCAAAAGTTGACTACTTATTTGGGACCGACAAATACCAACTCTAAGCAATTTCTCTTACATTCTATTTGCATCTAATTTATAAATTATGCTTATTCATAATAAATAACACTTGAGACTGATACTGAACGTAGAACAAAGTCGAACCATAAATTTGGTGTTCCTTGTGTTTTTATTGCACTGCCTTATTTTCCGCTCCAATTCGTGCCTAGAGCAGTTGAATACTATTCAATAACAGTTCTCAAACAAGATACGAACTAAATGTGTTCCGGTTTATTTGTTTGTCTATAACAGGCAGGAGATATCAAGCTAAGTATGCCTGGATAGCATTTATTCAGCTTCTATAAGTATGTAGGCCTAAGTGAGCAACAACGGTGCGAAATCCAGTTTACATTTTTAATATGCAGGAAGCAACGCACCAACTCTCCATAAGCGAACGCACTTCTCTTACTTTGATTTTTCAATTGCTTTGCTCGCTTGTGTTTACTAAAGCATTACCTATATGCATTTAGCAAACATTCCATTAAAATATCAACATCTCTATGCAATTTCCAGAACAATTGACATTCGTTAACATAAAAGCGCTAAAATCGCAGTCAGTTATACTTTCTCTTACAACCTCACTGTCTTCAATAAGTTTATAAGTGAAGAACAATTAGCCCAAAAGACGAAGACCGATTTTTTGTATTATGAACAAACCAAAGATAAGATTATAACTAAATTAACGGTTCAATACATTCCGATAACTCGATCGCCGCTTGCTGTAATTGGTGTCATATTTAATTTGTGTCAGATGAAAGTAGCCTTTTCTTTCCTGAATTAAAATAAAATGAATTAAAGATACCTATAATGTACCTAGATATATCACGCTTAGGATATATGTATTTATTTATTTTATTTTAATTTTCATGTCATCTTATAGGGCCAACATAATGCCTAATGACATTTTCTACCAGCCAACCCTGGGTGGATATAGAAAATTTAAGAAGTAAGTTATAAATATATTGTAAGTTATACCAGTAATAAAATGTGAAGAAACTTTAGTAGCTAACACAGGGCTTGTGTGATGGTCTATGATTGAAGGAAACTGTAGGTTAGCTAGCGTTGGTTTGATATAGATATGGCCTGGCCTTCATTAAAAGCAAGCAGACGCTTGATTACTTAATAAACACAGGACAATTAGAAAATTCATTTCCTTATGATATGAGTCATAATAGAAAGTAACCCTAAACGACCGCCATACTCATAAATGAGAAAGAAAATTAACTGCATTATTTGCATAATTTAACAATTTGAGTCCTGTGAATATAAAATGTAAATGTTTGCAAGTTCGGATGTTTGTTATTAAATCACGTAAAAATTACAAAACTAATTTGGATGGCACATAGGTAGACAATAACGTTAGCACATAGAATACTTTTCATCCCGAAAGTACAGTACTCCCAAATTAATAATGCGCATGCAAATCTTCGCTAATTGTCGTATTCCCGGAAACACCCGAATCATTGAATCGGAGAAAGCCCTCAACAATGCACTTGCATTTTGCACCTTGTTCGAAAGAAACAGGAATCAAAGTCATATATCAAATCATGTGAAAAAATTGAAAACAATTCGGTTGGTCGGCGGCTGTCGCCGGTCAGTCAAAGGTCCGTCAGTCGTCTTTATATACTGGTGAATTTTAAAGAGCTGCTATTACACACCCTTCTTGGTTTTGTTTTCAAAGGTGAATTTAATTTCAACTTTAATTATCTTACTCAAATTGAAATAGTTTATTTTGTAAAATAACATACTAACTGTTGGCGATGGAAATAAATAAAACCACCGAATCGTTTTGTTACTTCAGCGTGACAGCTGACGTCTTTATTCTTTTCTCAAAAGTATTAAGCTATATATTTTTCTAAGGTGCGTCGCCTACACTAACATTTTTACACACGTTAAATACATATTAAGTACCAGAAAAAAACATTTATAAAATCAGATTTAGGCTTATATACATTTTAATAGAAAGATACACATGCATAAAGAAACAAATATATAAAACAATATAGGAATAAATAATATTAGAAAGTATATTAGTACATAATGCAATAATACAAGAAATAAAATATGCCTAATTCTTCCAGAATGGATAAATTTAAACGTGGAAAGCCGCTTAAGTCACAAGCACGGCAAATAGTATTTAATGTGTACCTTTATTTCTTAAATGAAGCCAATGTTTTCGAAAGAGACCATGATGGTTATTTAAAAAAAATTCAGGACCGTGTTACAAAAGCTACAGGAATTTCACGACGAACTTTGAGTAATATCTTAAACGAAAAAAAACAGAATCAATCAATGAAATTTTCCTCACCGAAAAAAGGAAAACCATTTTTAAGAAAATGCACTTAACCACTCTATACACATATCGTCTTCCGACGCTCGGGGAATACGACCTTTGCCGAACAGTAACGAAGATTTCTATGCGCATTATTAATTTGGGAGTACTGTAGGTTGTATGTATTTGGAAAGTTGTCTGGCACACCGTCAACAGATGGCGCTCACACTCATTCTTAACTAGATTGTACTTTTTCCGCGGGCGGAGCTGTGGGCAAAAGCTTTTATTTGTTTCTTGTAAGCTTTTATGTGTATAAAATAAAAATAAAATGATGGACATAATAATATTTCTTATTTGTTATTCTTTCTTTATATGTTTTGCGGTGCATTGGTATTGAATTGTAAAGGAAAATTCTAAAAGGTACTCACTCTCGCAGAAGTTCTCGAAGTATTTTCCAATAGGTTCGCCGTCGTCGATGAGAGGTCTCTCAGCGTTCAAGTAAGCCGAGGGTCCATCTGGTAGCGTGTGGTGGTCGAGGTGGTACAGCCGGCAGTTGTAGGCGGCGGAGTGCGGCGCGCCGAGGTACAGGAATGACCGGCAGAGGAACTCGGATTCGATCTCGCATGCCAGTCTGCACGCTGCTTCAGATGTCACCTGGGTGATAAGGATAATTTCAGCACCTGAGCAATGTGCGGTTTATCTAGTTAAATCTGAATTCAACCTGCACTTATTCTGACTTCAATAAGTATAATGTTTGTTTTTTTCAATGATTTCAGCTATTTTAAGACACAATAATCGTATTTTGATAGTAAGTTGAAGCTATGTCTAAGTACCTATATAATTTTATAGTAAGTATAGATAATTAATACTTAAAATCAGTGATACATATATACATCATACTTCCATCCATCCATCCATCAGCCTTTCGAGGTCGACTGCTGGACATAGCCCTCTCTTAAACGACACCACTCCGACCTGTGCCTTCTGAATCCTGTGTCTTCTTGTTTCTGATCATACCTACTTAGATCTTAAAAAGTAGGAAAAGTAACATTTCCTGCATAAAATGTTTTAGTGCAATATACGATCGTCGTCTATTTTAATCATCACCTGCTCATAACATTCATAACATAACTTGCCCCACGACTAGCGGATGCCGGCTTGGAATTAAACTACAAATAAATTAGATGGACTCGAACATTTAAATTATCCCGCGCCTTAGGTAATTATTGTAATGGTAAGCCATAACACTTGTAATTGCTTATTTTATTCATTAACTTGGACGTTCGTTAGTAAATTCTTGATGGTCCATAAGCCAGGACGTGAACGAGCAATTGCGATTTGATTAAGCTTAGTAATACAAGAGGTATCAGATCGCCAATCATCTCGGCTTATCTCCATGTCGCATCAAGTAAGATGATATCCGATATGATTTCCAATAGAAAGTCGCCGTCAAAAATAATTACTTGGTGCGTGCGATCAATCGATATCGGCAACCGATCGAGTACAGATATCTACGTCAAGTGCATTTTCCTCCTAGAGAACAGTATTTATCATTGATAATATGGTAGCATTAGAAAATCTTCACTGGCGATGTGATGGAATGTCTCGAGCTCATTGCAGCGACCCTCACGGAATTCACTTAAAACAGCAACATCATATTACATAGATATAATAAGGAGGTAATAACGTCATGGCCTACTATGTGAGACCGTTACTTTACGGGAAACGTTTATGTGACAATTATTAAGTAATAGTAGTTCTAGTCTAATTGCACGGAGGGAAGGGAAAACGCTTCATTTATTTATAACCCATCGAGGTACTTTAATAATAATGCGCTGACGATTGTTGATAGACAAGGTCTGTTACATGATTATCTTAGTCCATAATTACGCACCTTACAAAAATGACTATTAAAAATTGCGACTGAAGTTATTTATCTTGCATGATTGATCTTTATACGCAGGCGCCATAGGCCATTAAAGTATATCTAACACATAATGATGATACCTGATATAATCCGACTACTGCAACATTAGAATGAAATAAGATCAAAAATAGAAAACATAAAATATACCAGTCGTTACGCGAAATTATAGTGCGTAAGATTAAGTGGCAGTTATTTAAATAATTAAATAAGATACGTAATAAATCATCCTTTTTTTGATACAGTTTTATATAAACGTGTTTTAGCGTCTATCTGTCTTATAAATGACTTGCGCTAACCCATGATTATCACTTATTAGCTTTTTAATTTCTGCCATCACCGACTGCCACAAAAAAACTGAATTTATACATCAATGCAAGAAACATTAATATTTATGACTTCTTTAAGCCTGCGTCTATGACCACTAAATCATTGCATTCGACTCCGAACAATCGTCTTCGCATAGCTTCATTGTTAAAGGGCAAAGCTCTCGGACGTAAGTATACTTCATATTTAGCGAGGGTCTGGCCGGCGGACAGTCCAGTAAAAGAAAAAAGGTGCAGTGGGCATACCTGAAGCTCCTTGTCGGTGTAGTAGTGCAGGCCCGCGTACTGGGCTACTTTGTCCTCGGCCACGCCCACGCGCGGCGCGGTGAACACTCGCGGCCCCTTGCACGCCTGCGAAGCCTTCAGGCACAGGTTCTGTCCGACCACACGTAAACAATTTCAAACACATTACTAACGATGATACGCTTAATTAGGTCACTCAATGGGGAAGGACCGTGGTCAAATGTGTGTCAAACCTAGTGGCAAACCAGTAATTTTTCTGTTATTTGAGATGAATATAATAATATGTACTTGTACAGTAATACAAGTACATAAGGTATGATATAATAGGTATAATGATATAAACACGTAGGTATGTTTTGAACTGGGGTAGGCAGCAGGTTTATTAGAATAGTAAATATATAATAATAATAATCACCTAAGATCATAATTATTAATCCGCCTGTATTTCACTGAAGGAGTAGCCAGATATGTACACTATACTAACTTTTCACCAGTTGTGTTTAGGTTCCATTTAGGGGGTAGGTCTGTACCTACCCCCTAAAGTGGCTCTGTAGCCACTTTTCCTATTGCACCGGGCCTGAATCCAAAAATCATAGAGGAATAATATAGGTACCGTGGTGTGTTTACAATGACAAACATATTAAAACCAAAACTAAGCCAGTATGTAATACACGACCACGTAGTCGCTTCTAAGAAAATCAAGGAAAATGGAAGGAATTAACGATCGACGCTTGTAACCATGGCTTATTGAATAAGATTGTGGAAAGTAGCCCGCAGAAAGCTGGCTGCAGTTAAGTCGTAGCGGTTTACGATTTGTGCCCGCTCACGGAATCTGCTTATTTCATTTCATAAATAAGCACTGTGTTAAATGTGTATTAACGGTGTATAAATTTATTTACGACGTTTAAAATTGTTAAGATTGACCTAATTTGTTGTGATAATACCAACTTCGTTTAATCGTTAAATTTAAAGACTTATAATGGAAATTTATTATATTTAAAATTACTTAATATGAAATACTGAAAACCCACTGCTGCACCACTCCCAGCCGTGAGAATATACGCTATCCACAGCGACAGCGAAGATCGCGTATATCTGAACAGACCTTAATCTTGGGCTATGACATAAATGAAGGACAGGCCCATTGATAAAGAATATTACCTCAAAGTAGTCAGTGCCGGGCGTGTCCACGAGCTGAACGAAGTGCTGCGCGGTGCGGCGATCGGAGTCGCTGAGGGCGCATCGCATGCTGCCGTACTCATACTCAGCCGAACGACAAGGGAAACGTTTCTGCACACAAATAGACAACTTGTAACAATCACAATACTTACCGTAAGCAGGGACATACATACTAAAACCCGGCCAACTGCGAGTCGGACTCGCGCACGAGGGGTTCCGTACCATCATTTGTACTAGTACATTCATATCATTACCACAAACTGCAAAATATCATATCTGTTGTAATGGGAAATTAGTATTTGTTGTTAAAGCGGCAACAGAAATACATCATCTGTGAAAATTTCAACTGTCTAACTATCACGGTTCATGAGATACAGCCTGGTGACAGACGGACAGACTGACGGATGGACAGACGGACAGCGAAGTCGTAATAGGGTCCCGTTTTACCCTTTGGATATGGAATCCTAAAAACGCACAGCAAACATTAGTGTTCAATAGCGCGTGCCTTATTACGAAATGTTTATGAATGAAATGGTCAGGCTATTGATAAATACGGAAGGTATCGTTGGTGCGGTTTAGTGCACCTTCCATTTTTATATATCCATATTAATATTATAAATATGAAAGTAACTCTGTCTGTCTGTCTCGCTTTAACGCCAAAACTACTGAACCGATTGAAATGAAATTTAGTATAGTACAGATAGTCTAGAGCCTGAGATAGGACATAGGCTATTTTTTAATTGGTAAATATTGTTGTAAAGTGTTGAAAAGGGGGATGAAAGGTTGTATGAAAGTATAGTAGTTTTCAGAACTAGAAGCATAAAAAAAATATTTTAGGCAGTTGATTAGATATAAATAAATATGGCATTCAACGTTTGTAAAAATGTTACCCTTAAGAGTATAAAATAAACATATGGAGCTAAAGTTAACGCGTTAAGAAGAATCTATTTAATTCCACGCGAGCGCAGCCGCGGGCGTCCACTAGTACTCGTATAATTGTGTTGAGTAATATGGCAACCAATGGTAGCAACGAACTCGCGCTCGAAACTATCTGTAAATTATTTGCCTATTAAATTTACGTGCCTGTACCTCATACTTTTTTTGTAACCCATATTCCAATACAATTATTATTTTGATCGATATGAGGCGAAAATTAAAACGGAAATGGGAAAAAGCTCAACTCATCGGATGGCAAGCGGATGACGCAACTAAGGAAATTAATAAGTTAAGGTTTATTAGATACCACTCTCCAGAGACGCACGGCCTTCACAAGAGAATATATTCGTAAACTTATAGATACTGATAGGGACTAATAGACTGTGGGAGTTAATTTATTTTATATTTATAAAACAATAAAATTAACTGTGGCCTTGAACTTTAAAAATGCGAAAATGCTTGAAGCATTACAAATAAAACCGCCTTTTGCTGTTATATAATGTGAGGTGTAAAAAAGGTTAGGTAAATAGATAAAAAGATTATTCCCATCGTTGTCATCATTCACATCATGAAGTTTCCTATTATATTTTAAAGTTAAGTTCAGAATTGTACCAATAGTTAGTACTATCCAAATATAACCTATAAACATACCTAACTAACATCACTATACATATATTATGTTAGTTGACAATGAATGTGTTAAGGAACTTCGTAACACATTCACTATCCATGTACTAAATATATTTATAGGCATTAACCTATTAGATATTTTATGTTTTAAAGTTATAATTTTATAAGTACTATAACTACGTAGGTAATAAGCGGGTCGTAATCAACGTAAGTATGTAATTTATAGTGAAATTACCGATGCGTGAAATTTCTATGATTTTCCAATACCTGAAAGCTACTGGAAGTGGGGCAAAACTATAAACTATAAATTGAATAGATAAAGAGACAACACTGCGGAGGCGAGTGTTGGTCGGCGATCGTTCAGCGTTCACGATGGAAGACAGATCGGTGAACGAATTCCGTGGGTACGAAAATAATACAATGGCTATTAATCTGAGCTGGTAAATTGTACAATGTGGGCACTTACCTCGTTGAGGCAGGCAGCGAGGCAGGCCTCTTTGGTCGAAGTATAAATTATAGTGTTGTCGAGGCCTCGTAATGCCTTGCCCGGCACTCGCTCGAAGGCCCACGGTCGTAAGCAGACACTCTCGGTCCTCACTTGGAGCTTCACCATGTAGTACGTGTTCACTGCTCTCTGTTAAACAAAACAAGGACACTTTTAAAGTAAACCATACGGAACTCAAAGTAAACTAGGCATGTGTATTCAGGACCATCCGCCATATCCACTGTTATGTCGACCAATCCGGAGTAGGACCAGTTCTAGAATGCGTCGTCATTATGTTAGTGGTTAGTGGTTGCGGTGGAGATGCGTATTTGAATATTCTTACAAATCCTAGATTTCATAAAACACATTGAAATCCATTCATGCGACTTCTGGTTAATATCTACTTGTTGTATTCGTATACTTTTTATTACGTCATTTGTTCTATGCTGTACGTAGTGACACCGCAGTCCAATCTTTGATGCATTTCTCGGAAAAATAAAATCAGTCTGCGTTAGTCACAAGCAGTAGGTATAACTATTCCCTATCTCCAAGAAACATGACCATCGCCGATATTCAAAGAGATAATTTAAACGAGTCTGAAAAAACTACTATCCAGCCCATGTAAGACCATCTATGTCGAAAGCAAAAACCTGCTTGGTAATGACCCGTGTACGTAATAAACTCGGCTACCCATTACGGAGACAACTAATAACACTCTCTTCGTTTTGCCCCGGCGTCGTCGCCGATATAAACAAAGGTGTAATGAGAAACTGGGCATCGTTTAGCTGCAAATAGTTACAGAAAAGTTTAATTTGGAAGCGATTCAATAATGTCACGCGACTAGCACGAACAGCGATCACTTCGTCACCCACATTTCTTAAATAATTCACCGCTAACTGTAAACCAATCGCCAAAACTTATGTTAAAAAAATCGATGTCAACGTTTCCTTGTGATTCATTGACAAACTATTCTAAACACATATTTTTTTCAACGCGACAAATCTAGCCACATATATGGAAAAAATAATTCATTGTAATAAATATCTTGGACATTCTCACACACGGCCATCTGACCCCAAAGTAGGCGCGAGCCTGTGTTATGGGTGTCAGAGACTGATATACATACATAGATAGTTTTAAATACATACTTAAATAGATAATATTGACATCCAGACACAGAACAAATACAAGTGTCCGTCACACGAATATTTGTCCTGAGTGGGATTCGAACCCACGACCTTTGGCGCAACAGACAGGGTCACTACCGATTGCGCCAACGGGCCTGTCAAATAATATAATTGTGTTTGGACATAAAGTTTAAAGTATACAGGAATGTTTAGTTTAATCTACAGTATGAAATAATATTAAAGTATGAACTAAGTTCTAATTTTAAGTATACAGGATTCTATAAGTTATCAAGGCTGTGAATCGGATATGTGCATCGTATAACTAATTGGCAGCAAAGGAGTGTAAGCCGGAAGCAGTTATCACATAATACAGATTTATTCGTCTATTAACGCTATTAAATTAGTTATTACTACTATATGAACAGGATTATTTATATTTTTAGATAACATCTACGTATTTTAAGATAACATAAGATATTTATAAACATTACATCTATGATTTTATATTATTATTAATAAGAACATCTATTAGTTGCTTTTGTATACATCCACTTTTCACCAGTACTTACCACTTACATGTTTTATAGAATCTTTAAAACAGAAAATTTTACAATATAGTTTTAGGAATTTATAACTACCGATGTTATAAATTCTTGGCCGATTAGACAAGTAGTATAAAGTACAAGGTTAAGGTTCAAGATAAACCTATAAAATATTAGTATGTAGAGAAATTATCAGGCGTGCAGCCTAGGTTTATCAGATCGAAACCTTGTCTCAGTGCCAATCTGCAATCTGCATTTTCTGTTAAATGTAAAATATATTCATTTTGGTCGAAAAAACTTTTTTATTTCCTTTCTGTTTTACATTCGTATAAAATACTCCGAGTCATTACTACGTTAATTTATTTATATTCTAATCTTACTAAAACTCATTCTGCTAAATTACTACTAGTACATATACAATGCCATTAAAATTTCAAGACATTATACTTAATTTACAGGTTGAGTGCTCTGCCCTTGCTGGACAGACTAGACTAGACTAGAGAAGCATCGAGTAATAGCCAAATAAATCTTTCTACAACTACAAGTCCAACTTATTCAGCGCTGCATATTAGTTTCTCATCGCGAATCTAATTAAAGTTTATAGATCTGGAAATCGCTTAGGAAATATTGTAATCTATTCTTCAGATTCAATAGTGATTGGTACTTGCAGTTTGAATAGCTCCCGTAAGTATTTACTCAATGGGTCATTACTTCTAAAATACTAAATTTTAAGATAAGATACCAGGGGTCGTTGAGAGTTAAACATTCAGCCATAATTCTAGAAGTTTTTATGTATTATCGATTTAAGTTATAAATATTTTCTACATCTAATAGCCAATTCAAAGCTCTGAGTGATGGCGCTGGATGTACTTCTTCACAATACTAACTATGTATAAGTATTCATAATTATTAGTTTTAAATTCTTGTCTTAAACTGCATTGTTATCGTGCTATTTTTATGCAAGCTGTAACTATCTAGTGAAATTATATGTTTTTATAAACTTAAGGCTTAAACATGGTTATACATTATTCACTTTTCATTTTGTTGGTGGTTCATGTACCTAATAAATAAATACCAAATTTCACATTCACTCCACTCAACACTTCTTCCGCGCAATTAATAAAAGGGTTACAAAACATTCGTACGCAACGTATCTATTATTAAATAAATAGATATTTTTTACCTGAGGAGTCGCCATCGGATTGTTAGCCTGAGTATCGTTTTGCAGCAGACATCTTGTTTCTTGCACAGGTGTTAGCGGATTCAGCACAAAACTGCAACAAATATCATATTTACAATTGCCATAAAGTTGTTGCATTACTTGTTACATCCACGAGAACTGCTGCCAACAAACTGCTCTGCAGTTTGGCAGGATTGAATAATGTAATTTATAGTCTAAATATAAGTCTATATCCTTAATCAAATCAATATAGAACATTCTTGAAGCACTTGGTTTAAATTTGGTTAAAGTTAAGCAGATATGGTACTAATAACAAAGGAATACCTAATCATTAATTATACTGTAATTTTTTTTTAAAGCTTTTATATCTTTTTTATTTTATTTTCATGCATTGTCATCGGAACCTAATACCTATGTGTGCCAAATTTCAGCTCGATAGCTTCAGTGGAAGTGGGTGAAATATTGATTGCAAGATTCCAGGACATACTTACATACTTACATATAGGGTTTTCCATTAAGGGCGGGTCGATTTTAAAATTGAATAAAACAAGTTGTATATGAGATATCAATAAGGTTTCATCTATATTTGAGAGCCCTATCAATGCCATTATGGGTGAAATATAACATCGTTCAAATGACCACCGTGGCTTCGCTTGGTGGCGCGTATTCTAAAGGTCCAATTTTCGATGACTTTGGCGCATAAATCAGGCTGAATTTGACCGATGGCATCGATTATGTTGTCTTTGAGGGCCGCGGTGGTTTGCGGCTTATTCGTATATACCTGTGACTTAAGAAAGCCCCACAAGAAAAAGTCTAAAGGTGGCCAATTCACGTCGCCTCGGCGCGAGATAACCGTGCTATGAAACCGCTCGTGCAGAATATCGATCGTGTCTTGAGCACGTAGCGCCATTCTGTTGAAATCATATGTCTTCGGTGTCCATATCATCCAACTCAGCCACAAGAAGTTTGTGATCATCGACCTATAGCGATCGCCAATGACGGTGATGGCTTGGCCAGCATCATTTTCGAAGAAGTACGGACCGATGACGCCTCCAGCCCAGAATCTACACCAAACAGTAACTTTATTTGGATGTATTGACACCTCGTGAATCTCGCGTGGATTGATGTCATCCCAAATCTGGCAATTTTGCATATTCACGTACTTATTCATCCAAAAATGGGCCTCATCGCTTAAGATGATTTTTCGACCAAAATTGGCTACTAGAGAACACCCATTTTGATAATAAAGTTTTATCATTTGTACGTGTTGCTCGACGCTGTAACTTGCCATGATGATTTGGCTTTTGTGACTGATTAAAGGACGATATTTTGACAGAAAGTAAAATAAGCAATATGGCCGCCACGAGGTGTGTAAATCAACCCGTCCTTAGTGGAAAACCCATTACATACGAGTGAAGTTAAATAAAAGCTTTTAAAAACAGATCCATTTAACAGTAGCCGCTATAAGTAGTTTAAGTTCAAATACTTGATTCGCCGTTTGATTTGTATACCATTACAATTAATTGTAAAAACACATATAACGCTAGTATAAAATACTCGTATGTACGTGCTACAGATTATAAGCGTAGGCGACTGTGATAAGATTAGGTAAAGTAGAATTAATCTAGGTTAAACATAAAACTAGTTCAAATTTATCTGTCTGTTAAAGGGGAAGGCGATGTGCGCGTTTGCATCGACTGCTAATGACACCGATCGTATATATCTCTCGGGCAACGGATAGTGTACCGTTGCAAGCTGATATTTCGTGTTTTATACACCGTCTACGGTAAACGGAGTGTTATTAGGCGATACTGTACTTTATGTTGATAACCTAGCTGACTTATCTATCAAGTTAACTTAACTGTAGACGTTACTGGTAAGTAGTTTTTCTATTTCGTATAGGTAATTTTAATATAAGTGGTCGAAGTTCTATTAAAATTTAGAACCAAGTTAATGGACGGAATGCAAAGCCATCTATGCATTGATCAAAATAGTCACCTTAAAATTGTTCTACATTTCTGCACGTGTTCTCCTCTTTTACTATGCCGAGCTTCCTTGCACGCATTATATCAAAAACATTTAACATCATACATTTTCACTATACCTTTTGGTATAAAGTTTTCTCTTCACGTAATAATAAAGATTCTTAACAAGTCGATCACAGGTACGTTGTTACCCTCGAGGAGCATTAAATTACACTTTTTGGGTCCAACAATTGTAGTTTTAGTGACAATCGTGCAATAATAGCCTGTTTAGTTTAAATTTAGTACACGTTCAGTAAATAGTTACGCAACACATGCGAAACTATTTTCTGAATGGATCAATATACCAACTGATGCTGCTCTATTGTACTAATAAACGTAAGCTTTTTATCAAAATACAGGTGTAAGACATACTGATGTATCGCACTCATGCATAAGTCGAAATATAATTAAAGTTCAATTAATTTATGCAACGAGACCTACTCTTGTCATTTTCGAAACTATCACTTGCGCTCATTAGTCTTAATTAATGTTACGGATATGTGGAACGCTACTTTATAAGTAAGTAATGCACTGAAATTATCTTAATAAGTTACAAGTAAAAAATATGTATGATGTTTTGTGTTAATATTGAAAGAAATATATTTAACATCTTAATAATGCTTAAGAATTTTATGATTTACTTGCTTCTAGAAAAAGAGTATTATATGTTTTTGAAGTAAAACTTCTTTAGGCGCGACTAGGGAGTAACTCAGATTTCTTGATTCTGACGGATGTTCCGGTTATTTTTTTCTTATTAAACTATTAATTTATTTTAATCAAACGAGTACTTTTTACTTTTGGAACGAAGTTCCTTATCGAATCTGTAGACGGTGCGATTGCTGTTGTTTTGAATATCTAAGTGGTAGAACCTGTATACGGTGCGCTTGCTGCTTGTTTTGAATAGCTAGGTGGTTGACTGACTGACTGACTGACTTGACCGACTTGACCAACATACTTCTCTTCACTTTAGTTAATACTTTCATCCCCTTTTCAACCCTATTGAACTACAGCTACTGAAAACTAAGAGTTTTATAATTTTTTGTATTTATTAGTTATTAGTTTAAACGTGTTCAATCAAATGATTAATTTTATTTAGAATCCATTGAATTAATTGGATGGACTTCCATTTCTGTTTCACAGCTGGCAATATAAATCTCTCAAAGTGCGTAACTCGATTATTTGTAAGTTGTTGTAAATGAAAATACCAGATACGGTATAGTAATTATGGCAGCCAATAAAATATCTAGGAACTTGCAACAGATAATATGTACGTATCTATGTTCAATCATTGACATGCTAAGCCCGTAGCTCCATGCGTGTTATATTTCGACATAAGCTTATATTAATCAAAAACAAATCGTACATGGTCAAAGCAAAACAATAAAAATAGTGTTATGGAAACCTAATACTAAAATTATTAGCTAATCTATTCATTTATTTAGGCTTTCTTGAACATATTGTTCATACGTATTCAATAAAGATATAGGTATCTGTCTATACACGATTGAAACATAACTTGACTAAGTATGTACCTACTTACAAGTAGGTAACATTAATAAGCGAGCATTACACTCATTACTCTTCATAAAACACGCTCGCATGTAAGCATGAACAAAAAGCACGATACGAGTGCCAACAAAACGAAATTAGAGTAATATAATGACAGGTTATGTGGCCAACAACCGAGAATTATGCATCTACTACTGCTAGATTACAAACTGCAGGGGACCATTACCGGCGCCTGAGTCCGGCCATCTAAGCACCGCATCAATCACACAGCGAACGGTTGAAATTCTAAAGTAGCCAATGTATTTTGTCGATGCATTTCATCTACATTACTAAATACAACTATATATTTTGATCCAAGAACGAATTAATTGCCGACTGCGATTAATAATCGACTAATAACTGAATTTGATTACTATCTAAAAGTGAAGATCGAGTCATTACGGTGAAGAGATTTGTGTCACTAGATGATAAGTAACGCGATCGTGAATACGCGAAGATAATTAATACGTGATGCTATAAATCGCCTCTTATACGACTGTTTTTCTTTTATATTTATATTATAGGAACCGGGGTCATGATCTTATTGTAGGACGTTCAGCAGTGTTTACCGTAGAAGGCAGCGTGTTACGTTATTCCGACAACTGACGGTGTTGCGCGCGGTTCTAATAAGCCTCTAGGTCCTCAGATAGGCTTTACTCTTACATAAAAATAGTCTATAGTCTATGAATTTGAGCCATCTCATTCTTTTGGGACTATGACCTTCAGGCGTCATGTTCGACGGTTATTGTTACAAAAAAAAAGTTTCGAGATATGTTTTGAACCTTATTAGTACAACGCTATGTCAGAAGTACGGGAAAGCTCCATCTTGTCTAATTGAATTGCCCTATCTACCGAATAGATTTTTCAATCGAAACTGATTTTGAAGAATCTAAAAAAACGTTACGGTACTGTTAGATGTCTTGGTTAAATTTAACACTGTTATTTTTTGTCTGCATTGCAACGTGATAAAAAATGCTTAATGGGCGATAAGGCCTGTAATCTGATTCAGTGATTTATTGGCACTGCATCTGTGATAAGTGTTATTTACTGACTTTCCAGTATTTATAAGTCTTTCATCATCATCACAACCCTTTCTTTGTCCCACTGTTGGGCACGAGTCTCCTCCTAGAATGGATTAGGCCTTAGTCCAGCACGCTGGCCAAGTGCAAATTGGCAGACTGCACATGCCTTCGAGAACATTATGATGAACTCTCAGGCATGCAGGTTTCCTCAAATGTGGCCGTAACCGTTATTGTAAGTGACACTTAATTTAAATCGCACATAACTTAGAAAAGTCATTAGTGCGTGCCGCTTGGATTTGAACCCGGACCGCTCGCAAGAGTTCGATAGCAGTGGCTATCGTACTCACTCGGGCGACAGCCCAGTGGAGCTGTCGCCGGTTATATACCTATACGCTGTATAAGTCATTAGCATTATAAGTAATTATTACTCAGTAATGTACAAAAATCTTGGGTAAAAACAAGTATATACAAGGTAAAGTAAGTTAGGCTTAAAATAAGTTATGTGACTTATGTGTTTACAGTTTATTAATAAATTAATAATAATAATGATTAATTTCTTCCAAAATCATGATAATATAATTAATTTATCATTGAATTCAGAAATAACTTTCTCCTCAAATATTTCACGTAGGTACTTAATGAATAGGACACAATCAATGTTATTAATGGAGTGATTTAACAACTCATTAGGCTTTTGCGCCAAAACCATGTCGATGAATATACAAGTAGAAGCGACGAAAATCTTATGACTAACGGTAAGTAACTTGAAATGACGTGAATTTTAATAGGATTACCTCATACATAAACATGTTGTCTATAATTTACCTATTCCAAATTCCAGTATTCACGTATCAGCTGTCTAATTTGTATTTATCTACAGTTAATTACTTACAAAAATCATCATTATGTGAAATTTAAATTGGGTTACTTTTATAAAAAAAAGAAAAAAACTTGAAAAATATATGAAAAAAAACTTGATCAAATCCAATACATATTATGTTCTATTAATAAAGATCAAAATTGCAATTACCAGTAACGTTTACTAATAATCAAAGGCTAACTAAGTAGAATGCAATCTGAAACTGATATCATCTTGAAGTTGGCCATCAGATGACATTGCGGGTTATCCGATACGGACGACGACATTTACACAAAAAAATTAAGAACCGTGTTTGACACAATCGCGTGCGTACGTACGTACGTACCGAACCGATTTCCAGATAAAGAACTGAAAGTGAGATTTGAACCATAATTATAGTAAGTGCAACACGGTCTTACAAGAACATTACGCACAATACTATTAAATAAAATATGGTTTTAATACCACCCATAGACATGCAACCAATAGAAGGTTTCCAAGTGGTTCACCGGCAATAATCTATTGAAGACGTATGCGATCACTTTTACTGTTATCCAATTTGGAGCGCGTCGAGGTTCGTTTCCGCTTTTACACGGTTTGTGGCGAGCGTTTCCAGACGCATTGTTATTAACCAAGACCGTATCATTGGAATGCCCGAGCCGCGGAGGACGTGTGGCAGACTGACACACATTTGGCTCGACCTTAGACCATCAGTCGACGTCGCTGCGTACGAAATGCCGGAATCCACCGCACATCTGATTTCCCTCGGCACGCTCCATACGTGAATTAGTGATTCTTCACGTCAATCCGATCGCTTATCTTGGACATTTGGGTTAGGGGCTTCGTGATCGAAGATGATGATACTAGATGGTTATTATTTATTTCATGATCATTCAGAATGACGAGTCATGCTTCTGATTGCACGCGGTCTACCAATGTCGATTTGGAGATAGTCATTGATTTCGCATTTCACAAATGACACGAATGCAGGAATAACCGTTCATCATTTATAATCTTGACAATTGATCAGTCACTGAACATGAGATGAAAATAATAAATTGCCAATTTAAGAGGTTAATTATTTAAAAATTTAAATGGTATACGCTTCATCACGACTATGAACTCCTATCATATTGCGGAGCTTTCAATCTGCAACCGATATAATCTTTTGCCCAACTACTGTTGTACTACAGACTAAAAATACCTTTGCCAGTGTATAAAAGAAAGCAGAAGTAATGGAATCTTAAACTCAAATACCTGAACGAGGCAGCTTGGCAATCGGGTTCCTCGCGACACCATCCTTGGCACTCGTACAGTGAAAGGTTCCGTACAGTGTAATATGCCGTGCCCGAAAAGTCAACATCCGTCAGTTTTTCGAATGCCATTCGACCTGAAAGAAAAAAAATTTAAATACGCGTCGCACGGAATTATTTTATTTTCTTTTAGGTCATAATAATGTAGCTAAGATTTAATAGGTTTAAATTACAAATGCATATTGCGTGTACATATAAAATTCAATAGGGCAAATAGACATAAAGACCGTAAATATTTATAAAATCAGTTGAATACACGTTTTCTGTCAACAAACTAAATACTCGTAGTTCACTGCTCTAAAAACGTTTTCATGTGTAAAGGAGGTTTCCAAGTCCCAAGGCATTAGCTAGTGCCTCGTAAACACTTGTGTCTACAAATAACTGACAATGAATTAGCTCCTGTAACATATATTGCTTGCTAATGCTCATGTTGCACTATCCTACTTTACATTAACAAAGTTGAACTCAAGACATCAATCAGTAGTAGTTAAATGTTCCTATTATTATATAAATTATTTTGGAATTATTTTTGTAGCTACAAAATTGAATGTAAAGAAACTTCATACAACATTGCATACACTTCAGACTATTGCATCGAATAACTTATCTAGAATAACACCGAAGCTTTTAGAGTCAGGAGATTGAATTGACAATGTACCTAGCCTTAGGCATCTTTTACGAGCTAACCTATAAAATCGATACAATGAAACGCACTTTCACAAATACTTAGAGCTTTCGCAGGAACGTTTAGAATAAACTACAAATATGCTGTATTGAGGCTGAATTTGTTTATAGGTACAAAAACCACAAATAGTTTAGACCTTCATGTAACTCTTTTATTTTAGTTATTATTCCGTAAAATACACATTATTATTTATTATGTTAGTAGTTACTATAAATTCTACAAATATATAATTAGCAAAATTAGTAATATTGCCATAAAAATAGAAAAAACTGTTTTAAACCTTGGAAAAAGCCTTGCAGAATACTGAGTCCAGCATGTGTAGGTACTGAGAGCCAATATTTGTTCTACCTTTATGATGATGATAACAAAAATAAAGCTTCCATAGCGCACAGAGTTAAGCAACGGCGGGCGCGGTCGGTTGTGGATGGATGACCGCTAATGGTAAAATTCCATGGGCGCTACCGCGCTGTGCGTATGGCGTACGTTAAGCCGTCGGCCTTGGTTGTTTTCAATGGTATCAATGTATCAAATACTATCGTCAAGCCCTGTCGAAGACCTTCGAATGGCTCGAGACCATTGGACACTGGGATGTTGCTCACTAACCCCTCCACCAATCCGCATTGGAGCAGCGTGGTGGAGTATGCTCTAGACCTCCCGCAGGAGTGTCTGTGGTCGTGCCCAACAATAGGATCTTCATTTATGGGTTGGGTTGTAGCTAACAAAATTGTAGGTAATATACTCACTGAATACGAACGAAGCCTGCAGTAAGAGTAGCGCTAGCCGCGCGAGGACCAGCGCCTTGCCCTTCATCTTGGATTATCCACCTGGAACAACGAAAAATTTAATTATTCTTGAGTAGGTCACATGTTTGCATGTTTCTAGGTATAATATACCATACATTGTATTTGAGTTATAAATTAAATGCCATTTGCTTTAACAGTGAAAACATCGTAACTGAACCTGCATGAATACATCGGAAATCGCATCGATAGCCGTGCCCAACAGAGGGCCAGGAAAGAGTGGGTGAGGATGTAAGATATCTGCAATCAGTCATTGGCTGGAGTTGCTGTTGGTTTTCTTTAAATTTAATCCAAACAAAATAACATGTCACATGATTACAACGTTTTTCTTCCGTGATCTACACACATTGAAACACGCACATTTTATCTAAATGATTATATCTTACGCACCACTTTTTTTATGTTGTAAAAGCTAAGTTTTCCAAAGCCTACGCCGTGGCGAAGTGAAACTTATTTTCTATGCGAATGTTCATGAAAGTTATAATCGTGAGTGAATTTTGCCGGCGAAAGATATAATATCCAATAAAAATTCGGTACGCACGCGTACGCACGACTGTGACAGTGCATGCCGAATGAAGGTCAAGAGCGACTCATTTTGGCTCGGGCCAACAGGAAAGGCAGTGACACCAATTTTCATTTATTTTTTGCAATACAATATCGCTTTCACTAGCTTTTTTTATCAAGCAGATGAATGACCATTAGTAAACGAGAAAGTAATGCGATTGTTGTATTCTTCACACTGGGAACAGCTGAAATCATTCTCATGCATGGTTAATGAATTGAAAAGCTTTCAATAGCTTTATAATGTTCTGCTTGGTTTATCACATTCAATAAATATCTAAATTACATGCCCATCCGCCTATCGTAAGTGAACTGACTTGCCTTTTTGTTTTACAATGAAAGCAATCAATGAAAGTAAACTGCCATTTCTCTTTGCGATGTAATTTAAAAGAATTTATAAAACAATTTGCACTCCGAAACAACTCGCTACTTCAATTAGGTAGGCAGCTTTCTCTACAGGCTCAGATTTTTACAAAAAGGTATTCCGAAATCGAGATCGATTTTATTTTACATGTATATCCGAAACTTATTCCAGTTGAATTTTTACAACCGAAAGTAGATCAGCGAGAGTAATTTTTTACTAATCTAAAATGAATTTTGAGAAATGGAATAGTTTCTTTGATATTGTAAGCAGCTTTACAAATAAAGTATCTAATATTTAATGTATGGTAAGAAGCCCAGAGCGGAAAACCGCTAGTTTAATAGTCGAGAAGTTGGATTTTGATAGAAATCTTTACACAATTGCCTTTGTACAGTTGCCTGTGAGCCGATTGAAGACAATACTAAAACGAAACGGTACGTTGCGCGGATGCAATTAAAAACGTAGTTGTAACGCCATAAATATGTATGACACATTACGTTGTCACATAATGATCATAACAGTTATATTCAGGTTATATCACAACGCACGCAGCGTGGCGCAGCGCTAACGCAGATGCAGCCACCGTGTAGGCACTACATGCTTTCAAATAGCCCAATTTAACGGTAAAGTCGGTAAAACTGTCATTATTATCATAAAAATTCGGGGAATAGGGTCAGGCATTTAATGGCATTTGAATTTTGTCGAAAATTGCTCCAAATTTTTAGTAGGTACAAACTATGAGTTTACTATGATGAGATAGTTATGTACTAAGAAATCAAATAAACATTCCATATTAACTACAATTTAGTAGCATCTAACTTGCTGATCGCTTGATGATCGCTTAGGGCACAAATTACCTGCAGTGGCAGGCTGTGCCTACTTAAGGTCAGGCATTAATCAGTGCACTATGAGGAGGTAGAATTGAACATCGTTTAACAATGTTGTAACGTTTGGGAACACGCACACATCACACACATCATACAAGTATATTAAAGTTGATTAAATCATCAGTGAAATACCGGCAGCGTAAATACAATAGAACCAAATTCCCATGCACAAAAATCAATTAGATTGTTCAACAATTATAATTGTAAAACAAATAAAATTGCGCACTTGATTTTCTTTTGTATTTAAACACTAATAGGCGTTTGAGTCTGATTCGTGAGAAATCTTTGCGTAAGAAAATAGAGTAACGATTATGTAAAATTCACACGATTACGTGATTATTTCCTCGTATTAGCATACAGAGTATAATCTGATGAACGGAACTTTTATCAGCTAGACTGGGAATTATTGCGATTTTAATTACTTAGTTGAATAATGGCACGAATTATGCCATTACTGCAAGTGACAAGTGCGAATTATTGAAATATTTTATTTATCAACGACAACGAGACTAGTAAATACATAAACATGCTTGACATCTATTTGGTTTAATAACATGCATAAATGGTCGAACACTAGATGCTTAGTCACCTATGAAGTTCAAACAGATGAACACGAAGTGTTCCTACTTCCCAGTCATGTTTTATTTTCATAGCTGCCTTTGCAGCAAGTGCGAATGCAAACTATTATCTAATGTTTTTTCTAGCTTGAAATTATCTTCAGCACTATCCTGTAGTCTGGAATTGTGCCCGATAGGAATGGTAACAGGCCCGCCACCTAATACTATAATAGATTAAACTTCACAATCTAAGCATGAGACCATATATAGGTATTTAAATAACTGGTGAAAAGTAAGACTTCCTCTATATTCCACTACACATCTTTAGTAAGTACACTCTCCGCACAATGTATAAACACTATTTCGCATTGGTTACAGTGCCCTATGCTACGAGTACAATCATGAACGAAATAATTTTTTCTTACATACCTATTCATAGGACGAGGTTCTTAGCTATGTATTTGTTAAACTTTGTTTGTATAATTTATCTAGCTCACTATATTTTTATACAGCAAGCAATATTAAACACAGATCGCGAAATTATACCGTTAAGCTAAGAACCGCGATATTAACATCGCTGCATCGTTATAGAAACATTTATGATAACATACGAGTATTATTTCATTTTCATTTCTGTATCGTGCTGCCGCTGCAACCTATGCATAGACGTCCCACTGCTGGGCCGGGTCTCCTACACAGACAAATCAGCGGGAGGTCTAGAGAATACTCCACCACGCCGCTCCAATGCGGATTGGTAACGAGAATTAGTGGGTTAAAATGTTAAAACCCTTGCTATGAACATTTAAGTTAACAATTAATAAAAAGAAACAGTGAGTATAGGCATGTTAGTATCCAATTGGAAAAGAAAGCAACAGTTGACCCCAAATTTTCCAAATCACTTCCCCAATTAGCGACCGTGACCGTCAGCCATGGGTGCCGGGGAACAATGCGGTTCGGTGCTCGCCACCGAGTTACTGGTACAACGAACTCCGCATAATAGGACTACTCGAAAATACCGTGTCATGGCCATTTCATAGATTAATATCGGCGGTCCTGGAGGTATCAAAAAATATAAAGCCAGATATTTTTTGTTCAAGCTGTTATTTGAAGCTGACTCTCATGTTGTTTGTATGTCTGGTGTATTGTTATTTATTTAATCTTTCTTGATTACAAGTACGCGGTGGTCTTCTCCACGTAAGATTCCGGTTTTTAATCGTAAGACTGCATTGTCCCTTTGATCTGGAAGATGAAAGTCACTGGATTGTAGGCAAGATGAAATGACTATGCCATTATGTACCTACCTCTCGAATTGAATAAATAAATATCTACCTTATATCAGCATCGAGAAACCCCACAGCAGTACCTACTAATAAAAGTTTCGTTTTGGCAATCTTTCAAATTTAATTCGATTGAAATGGAAATATGTAATTTATTTTGATCATTTAGTAAACATAAATTGGACAACAGCAGCTACAATCAAAACCCCTGCCGTTGCATTCAATTATTGTAATGTCCATTGGATATTGCGGTTTAACAACTATGTTCAGGTGACTCAGACCCATTACAATATAATGAGGTCGCTGACATATTTGACAAGTACGTACGAGCATATAAACACATATATGGAAACGATAGACAAACATTAAAACCGTTTGATCTAGCCGACGGGGCAAACTCGCGCGTGTCTGTCCGCCGCTTGAGTATCAGATGGAGCGAGGTAAGTGATATGTGCAAAGCCGTGTACACTCGAGAATGAGATAAGACAAACCTCCATACGTTTTAAAGATTTAAGCTCTACGTCTACGAGACATTATCAGTGAAAGCTCGGACAACCATTCGTAGCAGATTTGTAACAGACCGAATAGTTGCGCGAATCAATTTTATTTACTGATTTCTATAGGTGAATAACTAGACTGATGCCTATTAGTGGAACAGTAAAATTTTATGACCTCAAATTACATATCATATCTACATTTATGAGTCCTCATATGTTTATTCGGTCATCTGTTTATAAATTACGATTACGAAATACATACAATATACCAACGACAACGGCGGTTATTGAAATTTTGGTTTACAACCTACACAATTATCGATAAGCCAAGCAAAAAGTGTATTTCTCAGACTAATCATTAAAGTAGTAAATACAACAACAAAATATCGTCTTATCTTCTTGAATTTTTGGCAACATCCCAATACATCAAACTTGTATCACAAAAATGCACACGGAACATTCAACCCTAAACATAACAATTACCTTTGCACTGTACCATTCCAGTCCGAGCGTGAGTTATCGCGATCGCGATATTAATCTACGAACCTTTGAGCGGCCGCATAGTAAATCCGTATGTCACAAAGCCAAGAAGCACTTCACAATGGGCCGAACTTGACCGAGCGGTAACGGGACCGGTGCGCCGGCGCGAGACGCGAGACGCGAGACAATGCGTGTGAGCAACAGGTTGCTCGCCTGACCCAATTATCTGTTACAACTGGGCCATTTGTTTTCGAATACGTGTGAATTTATATCTCGCCTTTCACGAGTTGTCGCTCACTCGTAAATGCAGTATTCTCGCATCTAAGTATATTATATACTTACGTGACGTCTGCGTGTAAGTGACAAGATTGTCCCACGTCCTACTGTAGGGGTATTAGTGGCGACCCCGAGGTGCGTTGGTCAGTGACCATGACTAATGAACTGTGGTGAATTCAATGTCAATTTCAATCCAATCCGAACTTCAACCTGTCGCAATTGTAACAAATAATAAATATAAATATGTGACAGATAAATGATAATATCGGATCTATAATTCTTTTGACCTATCTTTATTTAAAAATATAAAAAATTGTTACTTTTGCAAGCTTTTCTTATTGTTGCAACTTCCACACCTCTTTGATTTTGATAACAAGTGAAAGTTCCTCTTGGCAAAAAATGGACACAAACAGTGGAAAGATTCAGTTATACTTTTCATATCATCTTCAAACACAGTTGGAATACACATAGGACAATAGGCAATAACGAGTGTTTTGAGATTGAAGATCCTCTAAAGCAAGAACAGTTGAGGTTATTCTAAAAAGGTCAATTGGTTTTTTAACTAAAAAATTATAACACGTTGTCAAACAAACATATATTTTTCAATATTTCGTTCCAAATTTAGATTTTAAACGTTCGCAGGGCTTGCGAACTTCTAGCTACAACTAGACATTCTACTGTTGAATAAGGGTCTCCCCCACAGACAGCTGCGAGAGTTCTAGAGCATACTCCACCACGCTGCTCCTATGTGAATTGGTGGAGGTGAATTTGTGAACTTCTTTTCTGATAGGAAACAAAATCTCTTCGCCGATTATAAATTTAGAATGCAAAAGGTCTACCGGACAAAAACCTAGCTATTTGCACTTGCTGGTGTTTTGGATTAAATAACCCATTAAGTGGCCGCTTTACATGCCGCTCGCATACTGCGGTATAAATTAGTGTTCGGTTTAATTCTGGCAAGCCTCGTTCGCGTGTTTATCTAGGCTCGGGTCGGAATGCAGGCTGCGCTCTGCTCTCGTCGATGTCGTCCTGAGTGCAAGTAACGAGGGAATCTCGATACTAGCTCCAATTATGCGCGTGCCATCACGGTTATACATTATACAATATATGATTTGATTGTTTAGATCTATATTAAATTGTACAGCAACCTTTTACCCCCTCTTGCACCTACAAGTATTTAGTGAATAAACTTATCATTGAATTACACAAGTTCAAGTTTGTTCTGCTGCTGCAACCCATAAACGTCCCATTGCTGGGCACGGGCCACAGCCACAGCTAGCGTGGTTTAGAGCATACTCCACCACGCTGCTCCAATGCGGATTGGTGGAGGGTTTACTGGCCAACCTAGTGTCGAATGTTCACAAGCCACCCAAAGGTCTTCGACAAGACTTGTCTACTGTCTCCATCATTGAAAACAATCAGGATCGACGGGTTTACGTCTCTTCAGAAGCACGGTAGCGCCCATGAAAATTTGCCATTAGCGTTCACCCATCCACAAACCGACTGCTTTTGGTTCAAGTTACTATACAATAAATATATTGTACGTTTACCTAATGTATTCTTCTAATATGTCTATTGAAAGAGTGACTGGACAATATTTATATAAGCGCTGTAGCTTATAGTTGAAATGTTGAGACTCGATTTTGTTACGTTTTATGTTATGGAGCAAGTAATATTGAGGTTAGAAAAATAAATAACAAGAGGAAGGGATACCAGCGAGAATCCACTATTAAATCCGTAAGTATTAATATTACCATGTTTAACTAACTTATGTTTTACTCTTGATTTATCTGGGGCGTGTCTCTGGGCTAGTTTTATTATAACTCTATCGATGCAGAATGTATTCACAATTACACGCCTTTTGCGTTCTGAATATAAATTAGAATTTCGCATGTTTATCTAAACACGGTATCCTAGTCTTGTTGCTTCTCTCGTGCCAGAGCACGCTACACGGAGTGGTAAAGTTAGCTCAAGTTACGAGAGGTAGACCACAATTTAAAAATTACATGCGCGTATGTTTGACAAAGACAAACGCAACATTCAATGCCAGGTAACATAACCAAATTTTCAATGTAATAAATTAATTTAAAATAAAATTTAAACGTTGCATAAATGAAATCAAAACATTGAAAATTTATCCCAATTTATTATTATTATTATCGATTATTATGACTATTGGAACATACGTATAACAAACCAATCGTTCTTCTTTCTTTATGGTTATACATGTAAGATTAAAGTGCATGAGGTTCAAGCACTTTAATCTTAAATACAATACACGGCATACATTTTATTATATGCCTTGGTTGGCTTGGAGCTTGCCCGGGTTCTAAACAGAATATTTAGCACGACGCCTCACTACGATTGAACCGCGGACTGTTTTTAGCCGCATAATGTTGTAACCAAAAGAAATCGATACATGCGCTCGTACTGGCGGATTTTTACCGGACTGATTTTATATCTATAAGCGGCCAGTCTGCTTATAGATGTTGTTGTTAGTGATATAAGGTTTTACTCCTAAAAACACCCACAACACGACTGATAACTCATCAATTGATGTTATGTTGTTGTTATCGCTGGCTAAGATTATTCAAACACCATGAAAACAATTCAATCAAGCAACGCACCCGCTCATAGCTAGAACTACACCACAAGATATGCACGATGCAGCGATGTTGTTAACGGGCGCCGCGACTGGCCTGTCGTGAAACCTACCACTGCTAAGACTGCGACATACCTAGACCCAATACAAAATGAAACCCGTAACTACAACCTATATATCTATATATATAAAAGGAGAAGGTGACTGACTGACTGACTGACTGACTGACTGACTGACTGACATATCAACGCAGGGCCTAAACTATAAGGGTTAGAAACTTGAAATTTTGCACAGGGGTTCCTTTTATAAAGTAGGGGAGCACTAAGAAAGGATTTTAGAAAATTCACCCCCTAAGGGGGTAAAACGGGGGTGCTAAGTTAGTATGAAACTTTGCCGTTTTTGATGTCAAGTGGGCAACCCGAACGCGGGCAGACGTCGTTAATGGGTCTAATTCTACGCGAGCGAAGCTGCGGGCGTCCACTAGTTCCCTAATAAATAACATTTACACAAAAACAAGCACTTTGACAAATTGTTTTTATACCGCAAGAAAATGTCTAAACACAAACTCTGGCTATAGGTTCTTGAATACTATTACCCCAACTGCCAGTGAATGCCGTAAAAAAGAGAACCTTGATACAAAATTAAAGTCGCGGTAAGCTGATATTTTATTTAAAAACACTGAATTTAATCCATTGTATTTAAAAGACCTACCCTACCCTTGAAATGGTACTAACCATTTAAAAAAAGAAATATAAAAAAGAAATCTTTTTAACACTTATAAGGTCTATACGAACAAGACTCGACGCGGAGCATTCAAAATATTTAAATCAGGAAAAAAGCCAACAAATAGCAGTTCATGCCAAAAAAAAGGTTTGATCTGAATGAGAAGTGTTGATTTGAGGCAGTGCTCAGTGCTATCTGATAATACGCATATATATTATTAAAACATGATGGAAGCAGGGTATATTGCTACGCATTTTAAACATATGTACTTTATAAAGTACTACCTTTTACCCACGACTTCGTCCGCGTGAATTTCGAAACTAAGAAAATATTGTTCTGAACGATATTGATTTTTTTTTATATTTTGGGATAAAAATTATGCTACGTGGCAATACGGGATATCGTCTACTCTACTTGTGTGCTAAGTTTCATTTCCATAAAGCCCAGCAGTTAAGGATCTGCAACGGTCCAAACAATGAACCCCCAAATTAACCGACTTTGAGGTGGAATTTGAGTTAGCACAGAAACATTAGACATCTAGGATGAAAAGTATGTTGCATAATTATTTAAATAGGCTATTACGAGCTTCTTCTGTACCAAGTATCATTCAAATCCGTTTGGTGTTTTTTTGCGTAAATAATCAATATTAAGATTACTCCCTTATTTCAAACCCTCACGGGTGGAATTTATCAAAATCCATTCTATATGTTTGCATGCAACATAAAAGTTATCTAATATCAACTTTTCATATTTCAAGGGCCAGCGGAAAAGACCGTACAACGGTCTAAACATAGATACCTCAAATTTAAGCCACGTAGGGGTGGAATTAAAAAACCCGTATTTCTTTATTTTTAACTAATAGCCTAAATTTTAATTTTCATAGATGTCGCTTGAGAAATTATGAAGTTTCATACAAAATTTAACCCCTCCTACATTATGAGGAAAACCTACTTTAAAAAAATCACATTTCTAGGACTAGCGGTTTAGGTTGTACGTTGATACATGACCAATCAGTGATCAGTCAAGACCAAGTATTTTATATATTTAGAACTAGTGGACGCCCGCAGCTTCGCTCGCGTAGAATTAGACCCATTAACGACGTCTACCCGTCTAACGACTTCAAAAACGGCAAAGTTTCATACTAACTTTGCACCCCCGTTTTACCCCCTTAGGGGGTGAATTTTCAAAAATCCTTTCTTAGTGCTCCCCTACGTTACAAAAGGAACCCTTGTGCAAAATTTCAAGTTTCTAGCCCTTATAGTTTAGGCCCTGCTTAGATCTGTGCTTAAGTTGCAGACGGGACGCGGGAGCAGGAAGCCAGTGGAATGCATGGGAAGTTTATACACCGCTCAGTATGTCTGGTCACGCGAAACCTTGCTCGCTGTTTGATGTGCACTAACGAACATGCTATTGCATACGAGAGAATGCAAATACTCTCTGTGACTGAAGATATAACCCGTATAGGTAATAAAATGATGTTGTATAGTGCGTAACATGAAATACATACATACTCTACTGTATTTTTTAGGTTCACAAAACTCAGACCTATCTTTGCAAGGCAATTTTAAATAATCGTTTCCTATGATACATAAATCGTAGAGCCTTTTAGTTTGCCTGATAACCAGCGTAAATGTTGGCTAATTGGCAATAACTTCTAGAAAATCAATTCTCCAGAATACCGGCAGCGTACTATTTTGTACTTTAACTACCCGAGTAATTAAACCAATTTAAGCAAGCCAACGCATTAGCCAAGCACGCTGACTACGATCAATACCAATTTCAGGGGAGGCTAGATTGATTACCATAACAAATCCATCACTGATCGGTAGTTCTCTGCGAGAAAGAAAACAGCTTAAACTTCCACTACCTACTACTTACCTACATCTACCACAGTAGTCAAATATACACGTATACTTATATATTACCACAAGTTGTAAAACCGCAGCAAAACTGATGATTCCTATATAACTGTACCAGTTATATCGCGTTATGCTAAATTCCGAGTTCTGTACTACGCTTATTACCGTAAATACGTCGTGTTTACCCACTGGGAGTATGTCAATGTCGATAAAACTATGATATAGACTATTAAGCGGTATTATGGTGCTATTTATCTGACGCACGGTAGGAATCGATTGTTAACTTAGAATTTACATGACCCCCGGCTGCAATGCAAATGTAGCCGTCTCCGCACGTCTGCCACTCGTGCTTACAGCTTGGCGTGAAACGTCTCAATTGCCGCTTATTTGCCTACAAAGCATTTTATTAACAACCTTGTAATGCAGGCTTAAATACGTTTAATACGCTGCATTACATTAGGCCGTATTGTCACAAATGGTTACGTACACCTTCACTTTAAGGATAGGCGAAACATCACAATATCTTACCTCGATTTTTTCGTGTTAGAACTTTCACTTTCATTAATGCAATGATTGAACCGATCGCTCACTATCGATCTTAATAACAATATGGTGTACAATCTGCAAATTTAATATTAATAAATCAAAATCGCAATCAGTAGGAGCCGTGTCGCCCACCCAGACTATCAGCATCCATTCAATCATATACGCTCGTAAATCATTTCTCGTTCCTCGTTCTACGTCCAGCTCTGCATTGTTTAGGAAAATATACACAGTCTCGTTTTATGGGAGGTCATTATTGTGGGACAGGCTTTTACAGATCCTACGTTGTAAATCAATGGATTTAGATTTAAAAAGCTCAACTCCAGTGGAATTCCAATTCCAACAAATGTCGAAGGCAGAGAAAATGCCATTCATTTTCTCTGTGAGTTCATGAAGTTTATGCACTTGTTCTTTAAACTTTTATGTTATGTACTTTAAAGAATTTAAGAAGAAGGTAAATTTTTAATTTTATATCAACTGGTGATGAAGATACAGAAGTATCCACCTTATGAAGACTTACGATGATTCCTTCACTAATGCAGCATACGAAAATGTCATCAGCTGCAATATTTTGCTCATAGCGCAAAATTAAATCACTTTTTTTGTTTATTGATCATCATAAATTAATATTACAAAAGAATACAGGAAACACTAACTTGGTTTACAGTATATAATATCAGAAGTTTTACTTACCCTCTACTTTAGTTTATAGAACTCTGGCGTAGAGGTTATTGCCTTCCCCTTAAATATGAGCAACAATTTATATATAAAGGAAAACAATAGTATAAAACTAGTATTATATTAAATAAAATATATAAAGATTAAGTACCTATCTAAGATCTTAAATCTTTATCTATAATCTATATCTCCTTTAATATTTAGTATGTTCGTTTATGTTTGTGCATGCCTTATTGCATTATACTAGAGAGTATATGGGAGTGCGTGTATAGGTATGTGTGTTTGTTTATGCGTGTAAAAATAAATGTATGTAAGTGATATGAGATAAATAATGCAGCTAATAATAGCACAACTACGGTCTTTGTGGTGTAGTTTATAATTTATAAATATTATCAAATATGTATGTAGGTAGATTCATATTATATCAAGCCATGTACCGTGTAATGTCACTTGGAATATACGCCCAGTAACGATCAGCTGCTTTTATTGTGTTTCTCCCAAGTATCCCTCAGGACTTACCAAGTGTGTTTATCCAAGTATATAACAACTGGCGACGAGAAAATTTTCGTGCCCCGCGTGTGTAGATTAAGCGTAATACGCGTAGTGTTGCCACAAAGTAGATATTAGGTACAGAGATTAAGCTTCTTAAGAACATGCAAAATTGTTACCTATTTTGGTAGGGTTGTCACAACAGGTTAAGAGAAATTAAAGAAATCATTTGTTAAATAGTTTTATTATTCAGAATATAAAAAGAATACTACAATAAGAACCAATACAGAATAGAAAATAGAAAATAACATACTTTACAAATTTCTTACTCTAATAATTTTATTTTTATAATTTTTATTTTTTAATATTTTATTACCTACAGATAACAAACAGGACAACGCAGCACAATCAGTGCTTGAAAAACACAAATAAACAGATGCTATCTGGTAGCATATTCTTAAAACCCCTCAACATTAAGGATGTAAATAATATTATCTCGTCGTTAAATAACACCAGCGCAGAAGGTATAGATGAAGTATCTACGAAAATTATTAAAGCTGCTAAAGACGAACTAGCACCTATACTAGTACATCTGATAAATTCATCATTCGAAAATGGATGGTTTCCAACACCGCTTAAACTTTCCATAGTCAAGCCACTACATAAAAAAGGCAGCAAAGAAGATCCAAGTAACTACCGTCCTATAACCCTTATACCAATTCTGTCAAAGATCTTTGAGAAGGCAATGAATCTTAGATTGATAGAATACTTTAAAAAGTTTAACATCCTAAAACACGAACAGTATGGATTCCAAAAGCATAAATCCACTACTAACGCATGTTACAGCTTAATAAGCACAATTGTAGATTTGGTCGATAGTCACCATTTGCCAGTCGTCGTATTCTTTGACATGAGCAAAGCATTCGACTTTGTTTCACATACCTTACTGCTGCAAAAACTAGACAATTATGGAATTCGAGGACCTGCACATAAATGGTTACAAAGTTATTTAAGTGATCGCAAGCAATGTGTCGATATACAGCATGTCAACAAAAATGCTGAAATAATAACACATAGATCCATATTCAAGACAAACAAATATGGCGTACCGCAGGGCAGTGTGCTTGGACCACTGTTATTCCTATTATACATTAACGACCTCCCTGACATTATTACAGACAAATGTATTCTATTCGCGGATGACATCTCAATTATAATGAACAATAACATTGAATCGGACATAAATATTACCATTGACAAAGTTATAAACTGGCTGAACAATAATAATCTGAATGTAAACATAAACAAAACCAATTTTATCCAATTCCGTAATAGGAATAAAAAAATTCAAAAAGTAAAGCTGCAATATAATAAACAATACATAAATGAAGCAGAAAAAGTCAACTTTTTAGGTATTTTAATTGACAATAGATGCACCTGGAAGGTTCACGTAGATAAAGTATGCAGCAAAACAAACAGATTTATCTATGTTCTAAACCAATTACGTAAGAGAGCTTCATCTAATACTGTAATAACAGCATATCATGCATATGTAGGATCTGCCCTTAGATACGGGCTCATAATATGGGGAAATTCAAGCGAAATTAACAGGGCATTTCTTGCACAGAAAAAATGTGTTCGGGCTATCAGAGGGATGACTTGTACAGACTCATGTAAACCCTTATTCAAAACCTTAGGAATCCTGACACTACCTTGCATGTACATCTTCGAACTTGTATTATATGTCAAGCTAAATCCCACGCTATTTAAAAAAGCAAGTGATATATATGAACGGAATACCAGAAACCCAAATAGGCTAGTATACGGAAAATGCCCAAACACAGAGCATTTAAAAAAAAACTGCAAAGGTATGTGCATTCAAGTATATAATGCAATACCACAAGACATCACAAGTCTCCCGGAAAGGCCTCTCAGAAAAAGACTTAAACATTGGTTACTAGAAAAATCATACTATTCAGTAAAAGAACTTTTGAGAGACAAAAACTGACTTATAGTTATGAAATTATGACATCATTTTGAATGTATTATTTGAATCTTTATTGTGGAAAGTGACTGTAATTGTATCATTCTCTTAGATAAAATCGAATTGCATTGTATGACATGAATGTAATAATAATATTTTAAATTTTTTTCTTAATTAATTAATGACAGATACTATTAACTTATTAACTTGACATCTATGTATATTTGCATGCCACAGAGTGGTTAAAATTGATGGAATTTGTTAAATTTAAGAACTTTACTGTACCAATTTTAGTGCAAATAAATGAATTTGAATTTGAATTTGAATTTGAATTATTTATTTTTATGGTATGGAAAATTCTAAATCTAATATATAGTTTTTTCAAGTAATGTATCAGGAAACACTCACATGGCATATCAAATCCTAGCTGCAGCGTCAGGTTATAATCTATCATATTATTGTACTGTCACCGAAGTTACGCAGGAAAAATTTCAGTTCAATAAGACATCTGGATGTGGTTCAAATCTCACTTGCAATACTTAAATTTAAAACACATAGTACGTACCAACCCACCCACATACCTACAAATGCTTAGTAAAAGCTTGTAATAATAATAAAAAGGTAAAAACACACCGTGTAGTACACATTTCTTATTAAAAAAAGGATAATTCCGTAAAATAAAGGTACTTACTTGAAAAAGTAATAATCAAATATTTACTTACCTATTGCACTCCTTGGGATAGTTAAAGTGTGGTTAAAGTATGATATATTTTTATTTTTTCTAGCATTATTCATACACACAGTACAATATACAACCAATTATTAATACCACGTTTTTATATTAGACCAGCTGACCCGGCAAACGTTGTTTTGCCATATAAATAATTTTTAGTTGATCGTAGAGGGTTGAAAATTCAGGGTTGTATGTATTTTCTAATGCTGTATCATAAAAAAAA
Organism: Carterocephalus palaemon; assembly: GCA_944567765.1. Lineage (NCBI taxonomy): Eukaryota > Metazoa > Arthropoda > Insecta > Lepidoptera > Hesperiidae > Carterocephalus > Carterocephalus palaemon. The sequence goes on along the minus strand of OX155641.1, from coordinate 9,114,148 downwards.
AATTATCTAAAAATTTAAAAAAAAAATTTGGGGTGGACTACCCTTAACATTTAGGGGGATGAAAAATAGATGTTAGTCGATTCTCAGACCTACTGAATACGCATATAAAATTTGGTAAAAATTGGTAAGGCCGTTTCGGAGGAGTACTGCAACAAACAACACATTGTGACATGGAAATTTTATATATTAGATTTATATCTATATCTTTATCTTATATCCATACTAATATTATAAATGCGATAGTGTGTTTGTTTGTTTGTTTATTTGTTTGTTTGTCCGGCTTTCACGTCGCAAGGAAGCTATTATGTATATGGTATTGTTTTTGTGTGTCGACATAGTGAGGAGGGTGGAGAGTGACGTAGGCTACTTTTTACCGCGGTAAAACATCCCCATGGGAAGATATCGATGTTTTGTTATTTGATAGATATTTAGTTCCGAATGTTATTAATAGATGGCGTTAGTAAAATTCATTTTCAAGTTCTGAATCACGTATATGATACACAAGTCATTGTTAATTCCCTTTTAAAAACGCGGGCGTAGCCCCGGGTAAAAGCTAGTCTATTATATTAGAGTATATATATTTATACTTATACTTATACTTATACCTGTACTTGTCCTTGTCCTTGTCCTTGTACTTGTACTTGTCCTTGTCCTTGTCCTTGTCCTTGTACTTGTACTTGTACTTGTACTTGTCCTTGTCCTTGTCCTTGTCCTTGTCCTTGTCCTTGTCCTTGTCCTTGTCCTTGTCCTTGTCCTTGTCCTTGTCCTTGTCCTTGTCCTTGTCCTTGTACTTGTACTTGTACTTGTCCTTGTCCTTGTCCTTGTCCTTGTCCTTGTCCTTGTCCTTGTACTTGTCCTTGTCCTTGTCCTTGTACTTGTACTTGTACTTGTACTTGTACTTGTACTTGTACTTGTACTTGTCCTTGTCCTCCTTGTCCTTGTCCTTGTCCTTGTCCTTGTCCTTGTCCTTGTACTTGTCCTTGTCCTTGTCCTTGTCCTTGTCCTTGTCCTTGTACTTGTCCTTGTCCTTGTCCTTGTCCTTGTCCTTGTCCTTGTACTTGTCCTTGTCCTTGTCCTTGTCCTTGTCCTTGTCCTTGTCCTTGTCCTTGTACTTGTACTTGTACTTGTACTTGTACTTGTACTTGTACTTGTACTTGTACTTGTCCTTGTCCTTGTACTTGTCCTTGTCCTTGTCCTTGTACTTGTACTTGTACTTGTACTTGTACTTGTCCTTGTCCTTGTCCTTGTCCTTGTCCTTGTCCTTGTACTTGTCCTTGTCCTTGTCCTTGTCCTTGTCCTTGTACTTGTACTTGTCCTTGTCCTTGTCCTTGTCCTTGTACTTGTACTTGCACTTGTACTTGTACTTGTACTTGTCCTTGTCCTTGTACTTGTACTTGTACTTGTACTTGTACTTGTACTTGTACTTGTACTTATACTTATACATACTTATATTTATTTTTATATTTATATCTAGTGGACGTCCGCAGCTTCGCTCGCGTTACACATTCACTAACTTCAAAAACGGCAAAGCTTCATACTAACTTTGCACCCCCGTTTTACCCCCTTAGGGGATGAATTTTCAAATTTTTCTCGCCGTAAAAACCATCCTTGAACTTCAACGAACATTTAAAAAAAAGAATTGGCCAAATTGGTCCAGGCGTTGTTGAGTTATGCGCTTACCAACACATTTTGCGATTCATTTTTATTATATAGATATTCAAACTTGCAACTAACAAAACCAACAATGTGCGTAGCGATTACCCTGCGATTTTCAACTTGATGTGACAGCGTCAACCGGTTTTTTCCAGTCTCGCCGCGTACGCGACAAGCGGCCAGTGGCCACACATAGATGTCCCGCGTGCTTGTAGGAGTGCAACCGATTTGCACGTTCCTATGAAGCTTAATCTCTGTACCTAATATCTACTTTGTGGTGTTGCGTTTAATTACGAGCAGTGCATCGAGTGACGCGTCACAATGGCGGTTGGACAGATTGCCGAGTTCGACCCGGTGAAGGACAACTGGGGCATTTATGTGGAGCGCCTAGGACAGTATTTTATGGTGAACCAAGTGAAAGATGAACTCAAGGTCGCGACTTTAATAACCTTGATGGGAAGTGACGCCTACGAGTTGTTAGTGAGTTTGTGTGCACCGGACAAGCCGAGTACAAAATCATTTGCAGAGTTAACCAAAATTATGGGAAACCATTTACAACCCCGGCCCAGTATAGTGGCAGAACGTTTCAAATTTTGGCATAGGAGACAAATGCATAGTGAGTGCTTATCAGACTTCGTGAGAGATTTAAAGAGAATGTCAATAACCTGCAATTTCGGTACCTGGTTGACGGAGTGTCTAAGGGACCAGTTCGTCTGCGGCTTAAGAAGTGACGAGATAAGACAGAAATTGTTGACAGAAGATGATCTGAAATTCCACGAAGCGTTCAGATTAGCCGTCACCATGGAGGCGGCGGAGGCGGATGCGGCCGTAGTTGGGGGAGATCAAGAGATTGGGAGATACGAACACGAGGCAGAGGCTCCGGCAGACGTGCATCGGACCGAGGTCATGAGTGGCTATCGGGAACGGCGCGGGCCATCGAGCGGGCGCGGCGCTGGCGCGCGCTCCGATGGGGCCGGCCGGGCCGACGGCGCAGAGCGGAGCGGCAGCGGCAGCGGGGACCAGGCCCGGCGCTGGTACCGGGGGCACCGGGGGTCGGCGTGCGTGGATAAGTGTAACGAGGACGGTGAGGTGGTTACCAATTTTTCAATTGACTCACCTTCATTAAAGAAGTACGACCCTTATTATTTGACACTGTTAGTCAATAATAAGGAGTTAATTATGGAGTTGGACACTGGAAGTACAATTTCATGTATAAGTTATGACGATTACGTAAGATTGTTTTCCGAGTGTGAATTGCAAAAATGTAATTTGTTAATAACTTACTACACAGGAGAGTACGTAAGACCGGTAGGGAAAATTAAAGTGTCAGTGCAATTTAAGAAAAAGCTAAAAGATTTAGATTTGTTTGTTATTGTAGGAGCAAAAACAACTCTTCTAGGCAGACAGTGGCTACAAGAGCTTAGCATTAAAATACCTACAGTAGATTGTTTTGTTGTGAGTAACGATTTTGACAGGCGTAAAGGTTTTAATTTGAGGGAATTCAGTTCCAGGTTCGGTGAAGTGTTTGCGGACGGCCTGGGACGGTTCACTGGCGGGACGGTCAGCCTACGGGTGAGAGAGGATGCGCGGCCCGTGTTCATGCGCGCGCGGCCGCTCGCGTACGCGCTGCGGGCGCCCGTGGAGCGCGCATTGGACGCGCTGCAGCGGGACGGCGTCATTACGCCGGTGGAGACGTCGGACTGGGCCACGCCGATCGTGCCGGTGGTAAAAAAGGACGGATCCATTAGAATATGTGGCGACTTTAAATTAACACTAAATAAGTGTCTTGAGGTGGACCGTTTTCCTCTGCCGAAGGTGGAAGACTTGTTAACACGTTTGCATGGAGGGGAACGTTTTTCAAAGTTAGACCTATCCCAAGCGTATGCTCAGTTTGTCCTAGATGAGGCTAGTAAAGCATACACTGTTATCAATACACATAAAGGGTTGTTTAGGTATGAAAGATTAGTCTATGGCCTGTCGTCCAGCCCGGGGATCTTCCAAAGGAAGTTAGAAGCCATGTTTGCGGATTTACCGCGGGTGGGAGTTTTTTTAGATGACGTCATCATAACGGGTGCTAATGATGAAGAACATATTTTAAATTTAAATCACGTGTTCGAAAGGTTGCGGAAATTCGGGTTAAGAGTAAAAAAAGAGAAATGTACTTTTTTTGAAAAATCAGTAACGTATTTGGGTTATGTAATTAGCAAGGATGGAGTTCATACATGCCCTGAGAAGTTGGAGGCTATCAATAAGGTTGCCGTGCCTAAAAATGTATCGGAGCTACGCGCTTTTATAGGTTTAGTAATGTACTACGCGAAGTTCGTTAATAATATAAGCACATTATTGAAACCTTTGTATAATTTGCTACAAAAAGATGCAAGTTTTGAATGGAATGACTCTTGTAATAATGCATTCAACAGGGTCAAAGAAAAATTAATGTCGAGTGAGGTACTTGCCCACTACTCCCCGGAGCTGCCGCTGGTACTGACAACGGACGCCAGCAGCGTGGGGGTGGGCGCGGTCATTTCGCACCTGGTGCCCGCGGCGGGCGGCGCGCCGGTCGAACGCCCGATAGCTTACGCGTCGCGGGTACTGAACGCGGCTGAACGTGCGTATTCGCAAATAGAGAGGGAGGCACTGGCTATTATTTACGGTATACGAAAATTCCATCAGTATTTGTTCGGTCGTCGGTTCATACTAAAAACGGACCATAAGCCGTTAGTAACAATATTCGGAGAAAAGACGGGCATACCAGTCATGGCTGCTAGTCGGATGCAGCGCTGGGCAGTGCTGTTATCTGGCTATCAGTACGACATTCAGTATGTGCCGTCTAGTAAGAACGGGGCTGATGGTCTGTCACGCTTACCTATTCCCGGGAATACAACAGAGCGCAGGATAACCGAGAGAACATACTTGAACTTCGCACAAGATTTTTTACCGATCACGAAGACGGATATAGTTAACGCTACTAGGAAAGATTCGGTTTTGCGTAGAATCGTTATAAATTTGCAAGCGGGCTGGCCTGTGACATGTAAGGACGATAATTTAAAGCCCTACTTTTTAAAGCGAGATGAGCTTTACCTGGACTCGGGATGCGTGATGTGGGGCTATCGTATAGTCGTCCCGAGTAGCTTGAGAAATTCGGTGCTTAAGGAACTTCATGTAGGGCACTTAGGTATCGTTAAAATGAAATGTGTAGCGCGGAGTTACGTGTGGTGGCCCGGCATCGACGGGGACATCGAGCGCAGCTGCCGCGAGTGCGACACGTGCGCGGCGGAGGCGCCGGCGCCCCCGCGCGCTCCGCCCTCCCCGTGGCCTTATACGACGGAGCCGTGGTCGCGCCTGCATGTGGATTTCCTCGGTCCAATTCATGGGCAGACCTTTTTCGTTATAGTGGACTCAACGACGAAATGGATCGAGGTCTTTCACATGCCCCGAACCACGGCGGGGGCCGCCATTAAGGTTCTAAGAGAGACCTTTGCTAGGTTCGGCATCCCTAAGGAGGTGGTGTCGGACAACGGCCCTCCATTCTCTAGTAGGGAATATGCCCACTTTATGGAGCAAAACGGTGTCAAGCTCACGTTTGCTGCAGTGTATCACCCGTCGTCAAACGGAGCGGCCGAAAATGCAGTGAAACTATGCAAACGAGCGGTTAAGAAAGCGTATAGGGACAAGATAGATATCGATATAGCACTTCAGTCGTATTTATTATCGTATCGGAATGTGGAGCAAGGTACCACCGGTACATCACCTGCCCTTTTGTTGCAGCGGCGTAGCCTTCGGACCCGGTTAGATTTGTTACGAGGGGAAAATAGGGTAGAAAGCCGTGTTCAAGCTTGCCAACGGAAACAAGTAGAATATGCCGGCGGAACGGAGCGTGCATTTAACGAAGGGGACCAGGTATGGTACAGGAATTTCGGTGAGGGTAGGAAATGGGAAACTGGCCAGGTTAGTACTAAATTAGGATCACGAAATTATGTGATTGAGAGCAAAAATGGTCCACCTGTAAAGAGACATGTTGATCAGTTAAAAAGCAGACGGTCAATATCATTCCCATGGCTCAGTCCGCCGTCGCCTGTGAAAGTTAGTAACGAGCAGCCAGGGGGGAAGCCGGACGTCATTAGCTCTGAGACTTCAGTGGCTGAGGAACCTCTTGTCGTCCCGAACTCTGACACTGATAGCACGAGCAACAGTCCCTCAGTGAATCGTCTCAGGCGTCCGAAACGGCCGGTTGTAAGATACGGCTTGGAGATAGATTAAGTAAGGTAGTAGAGTATTAATTGGAATTCTATAATTTTAAGATTATTTTGTTATTAGGTTAAGTGCGTATTAAGTGTGGAGGTGTGGTGTAGTTTATAATTTATAAATATTATCAAATATGTATGTAGGTAGATTCATATTATATCAAGCCATGTACCGTGTAATGTCACTTGGAATATACGCCCAGTAACGATCAGCTGCTTTTATTGTGTTTCTCCCAAGTATCCCTCAGGACTTACCAAGTGTGTTTATCCAAGTATATAACATCTCCATTCACGAATCTCCATTCACAAATGCTGACGTTCTCTTCTGTGCCTACATCTTTAAAAATAATAATATAAAATAGAATATGAATGTCCTAAACTCTGCCCTTTACTTTTCGCACTGTGCTCGCTTAGTCCACAAGCTACGTGTCTCCAGGCAACCTTGTGGGTGGTGCTTGGCACTTTTGAAAAGCCTACGCCTGGCCACATTCTCCGGGAAACTTTATGCAATCTTGTTTGTCGGGCAACGCGGGCGCTTAGCGTGCAAAAAGAGCGGCGGGCGGAGTTCACAGACGTCCCACGGTTAGCCATTGTTGCCGGCGAGCATACCGCCGTGTCAACCGAGTCTATCGTGATCGTATGCAGCTCGTTTTTTAGAAACATCTGCAACGCACCGCCATAACTCTCAATAAAATAGAATTTATTTGTTTAAATATTACAAGAGCTGGCATAATAATAGTGGAATTCTCGACCAGCCCCCCTGGTTTAAGTATATGAAAGACATCAACTTTACACGCTTTTATCTTAGCTTGCAATGTTTGCTTATCTATTCAGACTCGGGCTTGCAAGCTCAATATGAAACTCCTATTACCTATTATTTAATATTATTATGTTTCAGTTCCGATGACAATACATGTTTACGTTAAAAATAATATAGTAGAGCTCGCAAATAAAATGAGTAATTAGCACTAATATTTTACTAACAGTACAGGTAGGTGTCTTAGGCTTAAGCGGACAGGCGAATGGTCCTGAATGCCACTTTGCATAGAACACATTCTTCTATTTTCTGTTGTTTTAATTAACGATTCAATTTATAAAAAATTACCTCTTTCTTGTTGAAAAATGTTTATGCTTGTTCGGGATCAAAAATCTGCAACAAAAAAACACAAAATTAATATTACATACACAGCAACATTATGTACTTGTCTAACTTAAATGTACTATAATTAATGTAATGTTAACAACAATCTAAGCCTTGGCCATAACATATTCCGCTGATTTGGTTATATATTTTTGATTCTATCTGATTTTTAAGGTACTGAACAAAGTACAGAGTATATAGTATAGTTGATGAATTAATATACTGTATATTTTATAATTGGATTAGAAACTAAGTATCCCCGTTTAAGAACTCATCATTTTACTAACATCAACGTAATATAAAATGATAGGAAGGTTCATTTTCAAGAGTTCTACGTAACAGTTTAAATAAATGGCCTGAGAAACCTCAAATAAGGCATGATTCTATACATTTATACATGTGAGGCTAAAATAGTTCCTCTTACTGTTGTTCCTCCGCCAGTTGATTAGACTTATCATAGTAGATATGTACAAGGTAGCAGAAATATAAACCTGTCGATTGATAAAATGATAACGTAATCTATCTTTAGACCATTTTAGCTTATCGTGAGACATTTCATTTCCATAGACGACTTAAAACATTCAGCAATAAATACTGAATGTCTCAAACCATAAATCAGTTCTTTTGTTTGTTAGTGCCCGTTGAGATAAGCGCCAAGAAAATTGTTATGCTGAGCTGGTTTTGTAATGCTTTTCTTTATTTTTATACCGTGCAACTTCAGAAGTCGCGAGTGCCTGTCCGTCTGTCTGTTCCCTTAACAATTTAATAAGGAGTGAATTTTAAAAGCTTTTACTTAACTTCACTCGTATGTATTCATTCATGTATGTATGTCCTGGAATCTTGCAATCAATATTTCACCCACTTCCACTGAAGCTATCGAGCTGACATTTGGCACACATATTAAGTTCCGATGACAATGCAATAATATGGTACTGTCAAACTGATCTGATGATGGAGCCGGAAGATATTAACTGGAACTTCATGATGGAATATCGTATCATAGTCGTGTTTGCACTTGTGGTAAAGTCTTGTAATGAACTTTGACCACGATTAGGTTTCAAGGTCAAGTTATAAAAGCTTTTTAAAAAAAAATTTTTTTACAGTATAGTTATTTAAAAATTGTATTTTATATTTGCTATAATATCATAGAGATAGACTCACTTAAGATTACTCATACCTTTTGTCGATCAGAGTTCAAAATAATACTATTATTAAGATTTGAATTATCAACTTCTTTCTTTATTATTGTAGTGTTTACAAGATAAATGATGTTCATTCGTAGACGAAGCTTCCACATTTGTCCACAATATGCTTGTAATAATCTGTATGCATAATTAACTGTACCAATGATCCTTTTTCGGGTTATCGGACGTTTTATAGCTATATAAACAACGGGATCCAAATAAATTCGGTATAAATAAAAATAAATATATTGTGCTTCATAAATATGATAATTCAACTGAGCCACCTCCGTCCAATTCACCAACATCGAATTTTTCATTTTTTTAAAAGCTTTTATTTTTTTAATTTGAATTTTATTGCAAAACACAAGTGTAAAATATCATATTAAAAATATAATAATGTTTTTTTCAAAGCTAACTAAAGGGTAAACATACACAACAACTGTACACAATGAATAAAGCTAGCAACTGATTGTGCCTAAATCTCATAATTTAAATGAAAATATAACGGTCAAGAGGAAAAATAAATCCATCGATGTCTATTTTGCTACGTATACAAACCCTCTGGTAAACTATTAATCTTAACGAGTTAATGACGGTATAAAACATCGGGCGCCCCGAACGCAAAGGCTCAGGGCAGATACTAGTTATAGAAACGATCATAAATAAGCTAAGATGGTTACTGGGCCCTTTTTCTTAAGAGGTAAGTACTTAGACAATAGCGTTAGACCGGAGAACAATATTGCTTGCGGCGGTCGTGCGCTGCGGACCAATAGAGGAGCGTAACGGAAAAATAAAAGGGGTTTCGCATTGAAATGGTTCCTATCGCCTCTTGGCTCGGTTGCTTCCCTTTTATCCGCAGATCGCACTAGACAATGTGGTGGTGGGTGCGGCGCGGCGGGGCGCATGTGCATGACCGCGCAGGGCGCAATGACCTTGCGCGCATTCCGCCCGCTCTTCCGAAGGCTCTCGCGGCCCTCCATCTATCCTGCCTCCTATCTCTCCAGGGCTAACCACCATTAGCTGGCAGCCTCGTACAAACGGGGAGTAGTGCCGGTATTTAACGTAGGTAATGATATTAAATTATTCCAAATGAATTCATCGTGAAATTTTAATTCGCCGGTGATCACATTTGTGACTCATATCCAATCCAATATAAAATTTTACCTGCCCACTCACCTCACACCACATTTCTATATGCTAAATCCGGTCGTCCTTTTTGGAAAACATATTCATACAGTCGACTTCGAATTTAACTAATTATGTATTGTGTATATCTAACTATACTCGATGCAAACGAGTGTCATGGCTAAACAAAATGAATAAATTTTCATTTGACCAACTCAACATACAAGACGGTGCCTCATTAACATAATAGTATTACTGCAATGCAAAGACACTTCCTTCTCGAGAAAGCATACACTACCTACTGTGTACATAGAAGCAAATTGTGGATAGGGCTAGTAGACCTGTGAAGCTTGGGAATGCATTTATTAGATTGAAACTTCTAAGTTAAATATGCTTAATATGAGTAGGTTGATCGTTTATGGTTTTAGATTAATCAAATAATCTATACTAAGCTGAAGAGTTTGTTTGGTAGAACGCTGTAATCTCAGGAACTACTGGTTCGTGTTGATAAATTAATTGTTGTGTTAGATAGTCCCTTTATCGAGGAAGGCTATATAATAAAATAAGCTATATAACACACGACTGATGGGAGGGAAGCATCAATGAAAAATGATGCAAAAACGGGAAAAATTATTCCTTGTGAGAGCTTACGGTTATACTTACTTACAAACATGTACATGTATGACAGAATTGTTTCACTTTAAATGTTCCAAAAAGAAATCAGCGACAGCATATTATGTCAATTGTTAAAGGTTGATTCACTTTTTTGGAATCATATACTTTTTGGTGATAGCATACCCATCAAGAACGGATAGGTAGGCTACGAGCTACATAGTTACCAAGTGTCATAAACTATTTCTAAACGTTAGCGAAGTCGCGGATAACAGCTAGTAATTCATTAACTACCATGCCAAAAAAAATTAAATACATCTTGAGCTATAAAAAAATCAAACAAGGATAATAAATGACGGCGTTATTCATTAAAAATGTAACTGAAGTTGGTATCTATTTATTTATTTATTTACACTTAACCGGCAATTAACTCGTACGTGATTTGTACCCTGTGTGTACTACCTGTGTGTACTACTTGTGTGTAGTTCAATAAAGATAAACATTAATTGACTTATCGTTTTTAGAAAGATTTTACTTATTTCTTACTTCGGCATTCTCTATTGGCTCATGGCAGTGTAGCATACGAATACTTTATTGCACTTGAATTGACCATACTTTAACGTATTATAAATAAATAAATAAATAAATGTAAAAGCTAGTCACATTAGACATATATATTATGGATTATGCAGCCCGATTTGAGCTCTGCTTTCTCTTCTACGACCGCAACGACATTTTTACGTTCAGCCCAAACCTCAAAACAAACAGATTTGCTTGAATCAACGGCGCCTACGCAACATGAATTCGAGGTAAAATGCGCCTACTCAGGAAATAACGGTCCAGAGGCCGAATTGTTAGGGAACCACGAGCCGACGATGTGAATCGCTCCGAACCACTCACAATAGTAATACTAACTGTAGGAGTGCGACGTGACTGTGATAACCGAGTGGTTAAAGTTACGAACACTCACTTAAGGGTCCGGAGTTCATGTAATGAGAGTAGCATGCACCTTTGACGACTATTATTATATATTAGACTATTATTATATATTATTACTTATATATTTACTACTCGGCAAACGTTGTTTTGCAATAAAATATTTTTTTGTGAATGTGTACGCCTTGGCCATGTCAACGTCAATGGCAACGTCATGTGTCAAAAGTAATACGAAGTGGCGATGGCTGAAATGACATTATTGTAAAGCATGTCATTTAGACGTTTTCAACTATAAAATTACATTAAATAATTTGCAATAAAATAATATTTTGGCTAAAATTAAGATGTAAGCTATCCTATCTTTCAAGTTGGATCAAACTGCACACGGTGTGCAAATTTAATTTAAAATTGGTTAAGTAGTTTAGGCGTCCATTAACGTCCAACAACGTGACACGTATATTATATATATTAAGATTAATATATTTATTAGTTATTCATTAGTTTCAACGTTACAACGAGTAAGACTATAGGATAGCAGTAAAGCCTGTTAACATATTTTTGTCATGGAGTTACATTAACAAGATCATTGTTAGTAATAGTAGACTTTCATACCACATGCAATACAGACATTGAAGGAGATGAAAAGGTACGTAAAATATTTTTTGCTGTATAGTAACAAACTGCTATCAAATATAATTACGGGTACATCTTAAATGCCACAAAATGTCATCATTGTTCTTCGTCAGCTAAGATAAGCTATAATCTAATCCTTATATGCAACTAAATCCAATTAACATGTTGACGTACGCCTTTATGCACCTGCGTTACGAAACTACATGAAAAACATGGCCATATAATTTAAAATTATTTATTTGTCGACAAGATAATCTTCTGACATTTCTAGCATAAAACGATTTCAGCTTTTCTCAGATTTAATTATATCATAAAAACGCTCTTCCGTAGAACACATGCTCAATAATTAAACATCAATTAAAACGCGATGGTATTCGTCCTTCTGGTTAACGACTATTTGCATGGGGTTGATTGCCGGAACTGATAGCTACTTCGCAGCGCTTTAATGGTCGGGACGTGCATCTACAAGAGCCTATACTAGCTTGAGATATAGGGATATTGCCTTAGCACCGGGCCCGACTTAACCTAATCCACAGGCGCAGCGTAGACTAACCGAGTGAATCGAGATTTGTCGCCGACAGTTGTGGTTACATATTATTAATACATAATGACTTTATCGATTACATTCGTACAAAACTTTCATCAAGCAAACATATCGATTGTCCGTATATATACTCGTACCAAACCAAATATTACGAGTATGTAGATAAAGAAAGGAAACCTTAAAACGTAAACGTTGCAGTTTGACAATATAAGATAGATTGATTTTTCTAGCGGACATCACGGATGTTTATACATTTGATCATAAGTTTATTTTCTATAAACTTTTACGGAATTTATTTAAACTGGTTGCCTGCGCAACGCTTTAATCTTGACTTGACCACTGCCGCTCGGGAGATTCTGCCCTCCTACATTTGTTTAGCTATGCTGTGCTATACGCCTACATGACTGAGACGTGAAACGACTAGATATACTACTCAAGATTGAAGGTACTTAATTTATTTCATTATTTCGCATGGCTTGATCAATACTATATGTCAAGACGGAGATAATAATATTAAACTGAATAATCATAAAATGTTGAATTTGATGATGCTCACCCAATTAAAGGGATCGTATAAAATTTCGATGTAGTATTGCCTTTATGAGGGATACGACTCATGTATGTATATGTATATAGATTACTAATAATATTTGGTTCTTGCTGAAACGTTCGTAAACTTATTCTAATCTAAAAAAATATTTGTTAAATAGTAGAGATCTTCCACTACAGAAAAAATAGCATAAATAAGGCATGGAAACTGATAATAACGTGCATAACTTCATTCTAATAATGTTGATTCTATAAAAATATTACCAGGAATGTAAATAAGACAACGTATACTACCTTAAGACATAGCTTCTCTAGCCGACTGAAAGAGGATAGGTATTAAAATAAAACGATTTTTAACCACTAACCACGATATCTTCATCGGTGCACTCCGCTCGTGCGGCTCTTGCACTCGACTGGAAGGAACGCTGCTTCCGTTGATATTATATATTACAATGTACTACAGACTATATTTCAAATACTATCCGACTAAATATGAATAAAAATAAACTAATAAAAGAATAAATGAGTCAGCAGAAATGTTCTATTGACAGACATTCTGTGATCTATTATAATGCTTCGGTTTTGATAAAGATCTTAGTCTCTTTTCATGAAAAAATAAATGAAAACAACACAAGTACTACATAATGTTTCGATTTCATTCATTTCTTTCGACCTATAGGACTTTCAATTATACGAAATTGTCGTGAAATAAAAACTTGTTCCTTCCAATAGCGAAACTAGTGTAATATTAAAAGTCGTGGTCAAACCCGTTCACATTACGTCAATTACGCATCACACCGGCAAGTCAAGCACGTTGTACATACTGAGCTTATGTGAGAAAATAAATGTATATTATTAGCATTTAATGGGCATCTTTGAACTTGAAACATTCAAGTTATTTTCGTCACATCCAGTTCTTTAAATAAAACGATGTGACACAGTTTTTAGTCATCTATTTCGTTGATAAAATATTAAACTCGTTTAATGCTAAGAGATAATTGTTGTTTTAACATTGAAGCAGCCAAGCATATTAGACATGACTTCTAATAGTGCATGACTTATACTTTTTATAAGAATTTTTCCTAAGATATATTTTAAACTAAATTTTTCCTTGTTACCATTAAAAATATTTTAAATCGTTATACAATGAGCTATTCAAGGTGCAAATATCAGTGGTGCCCTTAATGAGCAGAATTATGTAAGCATTAACCGTACCCAGATTTTCCCACACGATTGTAACAGCACACAGAGATGAGCTTTTTAATACAATCATATGGGAAACTCGCAGATAAACTTAATTCAGACCTCGCAAATACACGAGCAACTGTTTATTAATCTCATTCAATTCAAACAATTAAAGTTCAGCGAGTTAATAAATTCAATCAAAAACATCAAAAAAATCAGTGTACGCCGTGCCCGCCGCGAGCGCGTTCACTCCTGAAGATGATCATCGTAATAGATCGAAACTAGTCGAACTATTTTCAACTTAAATCACACGTGAGTAAGCCGGTAACTTCAACTACAAATCAAAAATACTAATGAGAGGACAATGGGCAGATTGGCCCTAGATTTACCAGGCATGCCACTTGAACAATTAATTCTATGGCTATTTATTTTCATCGTTAACATATAGGATTTTCAACGGAAACTTTTAATTCAGTTAGAAAATGTCCTCACATTGACTAGTCGACCGCAAAATCCTAATGTAATCAAATCCTGACACTAGAGCAAAATTATGCCATTTTAGAGTGCGAGTGACATGCAAAATGTCTTCTCCATGACAACTAACATTTCAATTGGTTTGTTTTGTTTCTGTATAATCAATATGTGCGCATTTTTTTGTATTATGGATAATTTTTTCGCGATTCCATTTGATCCATTTACTTCCCAACGAACTATTAGCTCTTCTCGCGACACATCATTGGATTTCTAAGACATGGTGACTACTTAAAACGATATCTTCGGTTCACATGGATTTGCATACTTTTTGTATGATGTGATTGTAACATTGTGGATCTACGAGTGCTTCTATGGATGGTATCATAATAATACGAGTAAATAAATTGTTTAGCACAAAGTGTTTTTCTTATTAATGTCTTCCCAAATAAATAACTCGATTTATGATCGACTAGTGGACCCGCAACAAACCGTAAATGTGAAACTTCTTTATTCCAAAAATTGGCAATTACTATATCTCTAGTCATATTAAAATACTACAAAATGTCATGGTGTTAAATTGTCTTTCTAGAGTATATAAACTAAACATATCACGTATTGCCGCTAAACTTCCATATGGTGAAGTAGGCCAAGATACGATAAAATCTTTGTAAAAACTACTTTTACGACTTTAAATACAGTTAGAATTCAGAAAGAAAGTTAATGTTATAACTTTGTTGAAACTAAAACTAAGTTTTTTACTCAGCAGCACTGATGTTATTAATTTCTTATTTTCCTTTACCTCTCAATAAGCCACTAAAGCAATTTCAGTTTCTTTCTAAAGTTCCGAAAATAACAGTCCTTAAATATCTTGACACATCAACCGTTAGTGAAAAAAGTTATTAACGAGGGCATTTTAATTGTAAAATATAGGTTTTGTTATATTTTTTTTGTTCCGATTAGTGATAAAACTGATTTATAGAGCAAAGCTGTAGTAAAACTGTAGACGAATAAAAAGCAATGAGACAAAAATAAAAGACAGAACAGATGTCTTGATCGTTGACTTCCGCTCGATTCAGATATTTATGTCAATGATTTTATTGTGATATTATCGTGATAGTCCAATTTCTGTGATATTATCTTTTTTCCACCGAGCAAAGATACGGTAACACTGATCTGACGCCTAACATGGAGGCGGTCCGTTAGAATTCTTTTCGCAAACAACTGACAACGGACACGCCTCGATACGCTATCACACCAAATTTTCCGCCTATAATTACAAATTAATGGTAGAGCGTAGATATCTGGTGAGGTTTCTGAGTAGGTTAAGGTTATTTATGTGGTATTTGTATATTGATTTAATGGCATATGAACAAAGTGTCAAATTTTAAAAAGAATAAACTTTTTTGCTTGCTTTCTAGAGATTTAACATTAGTATCAGAATAATTACTCGATAAGATTGAATAAGTATCCGAACTTTAGTATATTACTTAAGTTTTAACTATATCAAGTACCTATTAAAAAATTAAAAATAAGTAGGTACACCAGGCAATCCCTCCAAAGTTGATTAAAACTGGACGCTGCGCGTTGATGTCTTTAGTATGGTCCTTTAGGCAAACCAGTGTAATATTAATGCTAACATTATTTGCATGTACAATTGTGTGTATTTGATAGGTATTATTTAAATGTGAATTTTCCTATTTATACAAATAGATTATTTTCTTTACATTTTTTTCAACCATGACATCTTATATAATATAGCGTGTCATTTGCGAACTATCCGCTGAATATAGGAAATACATTTTCGAATTGAAGTAGGTACCTGTAGTGCTCCGTGTCACCCTTGTCATAAAGGGTACGTTAATTGGCTCGTTACCACACCAGTGCGTCAGCAAACGTCCGTTCTCGCCCGTGGCTAATACGTGACTGTTTACGTCACTCCCGTGTGCTCGAGACAACGTCATGTTTAACAGATTATATCTAGATCGCATACACTACATCCCTTCCTTATTATAAATTTAATAATCGAGAACATAGTCCACATTAAGATAGCAAACGAGCTCGCAGCACCACCCATCCATTTGTTAATTAAATTAATTTTTTTTTTTTTTTTTTACTTTTTTATTTTTTTCAAAGTTCACTAACATTGCAATTGGAGAATTAAATATTTCAATCTTACTTACATATGAAATGCATACTTCTATGTATTTTCATTCTAAGATGAGTTACCTTCTGGTACTGTATACGTAACCATAATTATTTGTCTAATTAACACCAAATGTACGCTTTCAAACGTAAGATTTAGAAAAATAAGCAAAATTTGTTTGTGAACGCCGTGCCCGCCGCGAGCACGTTCACTCCTGAAGATGATCATCACAAGAGACCGAAACCAGTCGGACCATTCTCGACTCAAACCACACGTGAGTAAGCCGGTAACTTCAACCATGAATATAGACACTCACGAATCGTTCAGTAATAAAATTTGTTTCGTTTACAACTGACGTTGGGCTTATACCGGCTGATAGCGTGTACGCAATGGTCTCGCTTATCTTTTTCGCTCTAACATAATATGAGTATCTATGTTATTTTTCTTTCGCATTGCCAATCTATTAAGTATTATAAACCTATGAAGGACACCAGTTGATCAGATCGTTAGTAACAGTCCAGCCAGCAACCGTCAGCAAGTCGCTTCATGTCAGACATAAACACGACACGCGCCGCGTTTGATGCGTTGGTGGCGTATTTGTAATATAATGAGTATTGTTTTTTGGATTAGTCATCAACGGATATCATATACTATATAGTCGCAATTGCAGTCAGTAGGAAGTACTAGGTTTCTAGTTGTGTTTTCACAAAGCCTAAGATTGTATTCGATCTTGTAAACTGGCATGTTACACCATCCGGATGTCGATACTATATATTCAAGCATGTTTTTTAAAATGTCCATACATGCATATGAGACTCCGACACCCATAGCACAGGTCAGTACCCAGTTTAGGGTCCATGATTTTTATTTATTTTTTATTTAATAAAGTATCGCTCTAAAAATCCATATGTAGATCTCGTAGATTTATGAAACAACTAGAAATAAATGAGCTAGGTACCTATCTCACGACGAGTAAGTACATTCCTTACTACTACATCCATCCTTCAAAAGTGTTGGATACTCGGCGTGCCGTTTTCTATCACCATTACAATGGCCCTATCCCAATACATAAGTCACAAAAAGGTATTGAGTAAAGAAAAATATCAGTATAAAATAGACATTAATTGATACGGACATAGGCCTTTCCCAAAATGCAGGCCTCCAAAGCAATGCCTACGGAATGTGTATTAGAATTTATAATAAGATATCCGAACCTATACAAAACTTGTTGTTTTTTTTTTTTTTTTTTGACAGCATAATCTAAGTGACCCATTAATTTACCTACTATGACATTTGCATACCACAAAGTGGTAAGAGTGAGGGACTACCTTTAATTGTAGCATCAAATTGTGCTACTTAAAATATGGAACGTACTTACAGCAAAGCAGCGTAGTTTCCGACACATAGCATAGGTACCGACAACCTTACCCTTCGACGGCTGAGCAACCATACCCTTCGTTGGCCGCGTTTGGCTTTTTATAGGCACGGTCGGGTAGTTGACCGCTTAGTGAGGGTCGATCGTGCACCGTCCTCGGCTGCACCTTGGACTTTTTCAGGATGTAACTTTTCTTTAGTAGGTAGGCGTTATCCAATCATTTGTAACCACTGGCTGTTGCAGCTGTCACCGTAGCACCGCGACCGCCTAGCGCACCTGTAACACGACGCATCAAATGCGCCCGTCCGACGATGCATCTTGTGCAGACACGGGTATTCCCATTACAAGTGCTATATCCGATCTAGGCTTAAGAGTACGTACGCGGCGCCAGCATGGTATGCTCTGGCGGCGCCACGCAGCGCAAGCGTCTCCAGGCCCAGCCTCGCCCTGCGAGAAATCACAGGAGCGGGGCGCTACGTCCGGAACGCGGTGATAGCGCGCGACAGCAGGCTGGACGTGTTATGTATAACCGCGCCGACAATGGGCCACATCCTCACCTAAGAGGGACAGCGCCGCTGCACGCGCGCAACCCTGAAGGCCGACCGCTACATAGAGAGCTGTTGGACCTTCTTCCCTCCGACCATCTAGGGGGAATTCGCGACATACGGCTAGTCGCGTGCGCGACGTACGACTGGCTCTCACGCTCAACAGCGGGGAAGTCACCAACGGGGTTTACCCCTGGAGCAATTTCCCGGATAGAGGGGATCTCCCCTTATTCCGAATTCCCTCAGCGCAGGAGTGCCTACAGCGCCGCGCAAGAGGAGGAAAGGTGACAGACCTGTCTGGTATTCCCACTACGAATCCTGTGCAAAAGGGAAATAACCTGGTGACCATCATCTTTTCCATTGCTTAAATCTTAAAGCAACTGTAGCGTTGTCTCCTTCGAAATTCAGCTTTTCCGGAGCTGGCAATAAGTTTGTAATTTTCGTGGTAGGTAGATATGGGGCGACCTAGAACTGAAGTAAATCTTGGTAACTACAAGTTTACAGTATATTATTAATTCATCCCCACATCTACATACAGTCAACTAGTATCATAATGCATTTACTGCCTGATACGCAATCACGTACGATTTACAATTTCATGTAGGTTCGCACTACCTAAACACATGATCACATACGATTTACAATTTCATGTAGGTTCGCACTACCTGAACACACGATCACGTACGATTTTCAATTTCATGTAGGTTCGCACTACCTAAACACACGATCACGTACGATTTTCAATTTCATGTAGGTTCGCACTACCTAAACACACGATCACGTACGATTTTCAATTTCATGTAGGTTCGCACTACCTAAACACACGATCACGTACGATTTTCAATTTCATGTAGGTTCGCACTACCTAAACACACGATCACGTACGATTTTCAATTTCATGTAGGTTCGCACTACCTAAACACACGATCACGCACGATTTACAATTTCATGTAGGTTCGTACTACCAGTTACACACGATCACGCACGATTCACAATTTCATGTAGGTTCGTACTACCAGTTACACACGATCACGCACGATTCACAATTTCATGTAGGTTCGTACTACCAGTTACACACGATCACGCACGATTTATAGGTTCGTACTACCTAACACACGATCACGCACGATTTACAATTTCATGTAGGTTCGTACTACCAGTTACACACGATCACGCACGATTCACAATTTCATGTAGGTTCGTACTACCAGTTACACACGATCACGCACGATTCACAATTTCATGTAGGTTCGTACTACCAGTTACACACGATCACGCACGATTCACAATTTCATGTAGGTTCGTACTACCAGTTACACACGATCACGCACGATTCACAATTTCATGTAGGTTCGTACTACCAGTTACACACGATCACGCACGATTTATAGGTTCGTACTACCTAACACACGATCACGCACGATTTACAATTTCATGTAGGTTCGTACTACCAGTTACACACGATCACGCACGATTTACAATTTCATGTAGGTTCGTACTACCAGTTACACACGATCACGCACGATTCACAATTTCATGTAGGTTCGTACTACCAGTTACACACGATCACGCACGATTTATAGGTTCGTACTACCTAACACACGATCACGCACGATTTACAATTTCATGTAGGTTCGTACTACCAGTTACACACGATCACGCACGATTCACAATTCATGTAGGTTCGTACTACCTAACACACGATCACGCACGATTTATAGGTTCGTACTACCTAACATATTCTTGCTATCTGCGAAAACTATTGATGATAGAATAAAAATTAAATAATGTACTACGACTTTGCAGACACCTCATTATTTACAAAAGTGTCGCGATACCATATATCCAACTACTGTAGTTATGCCACTATAACAACTTTTTTACATTTTAAAAGTTGATATAATTTGCTCAATATAATCAAACCACATTATTCATACCTCTGTATCAGTCCTTATCGCATTAAATGATATTTTATTAAAGACCGTTTCAATACCTGTAAAATACAAATTGTTAAAATCGGAAATTCCATTCAAAACATACCAATAACGAATTTAAAATGTCCGTCTAAGGAAAATAATGCATTTATAAAATAAAGCGGTGTGGGTGGCCCCGCGCAGCGTAGTCTCAGATATATTACTTAAAGGATGAATAGAATTGATGAATTGCTTCATATTAGCAACAAATGTTTGCAGTCGAATTAATTAATAGAAACATAGGATATGTAGGTACCCTTCATCTCGATGATCCCCGAAGAGTATCTGTATCCATGTTACATGTCACACATGTCCACAATACAGATTAAAATCTTTTCGTTTTACACCCATATGAGCAATTCTTCAGGTAGGCAATCCATTTCACACAGTACAGATTAAAATCTATACGTTTTATCCCTTTAAGAACAATCCTTCAGGTAGGTGTAAGTACCTGGTTATGAGTTTATGATACAATTTATTTATTTATGATTTTGTTATCACTGAAATAAGAGCCTATATCATCTTGTCTACTTGAAACTTATATAATAATAATATAACTTAATATAATATGCCTTGGCCAAAGGCAACGAGTTTTTTGTAGTAACTTACATAAAAAATGCTGTAAATTCAATCTATTTATAAAGCGTATTTTTTATTATGTATTGGAATGAAATACAACACAGGTAATACAACAAAGAGCCTACCTACTCTTTTTGAAATTCATAGGTATTTGTGAAATTTAAATTTTTATTATAACTAGGTAAATATAAATAAAATTTTATTTTTGAAATTAAAAGTATTTGTGAAATTTGTGTAACGAAAATTGTAATTATTGTGCTTGTATTATTTTTCATGGAAATAAAGGGCTATTTTATTTTTTATTTTTATAATATAATATGCATGTTCTCTGTGTAAGTTGTGCTTCCTTGTAAGTGACATTTTCACTCTGGCACACAACACCATTTAATGTAATTCGTATAATAATCTGTGAAATGTTGTTGGGATGCCTTAACTCTAATAAATAAATAAATACAAGAAATCAACCTATCTAGGTCAATACTTAGTACCGTTAGGTATGGCTTATTAAATTACCAGCTTTAGTTGTAATTCATTAAAATTATTGATTACTAAAGTCATAGCCTCGAATAAATAATAGCATAACTAGTGTTGCCGCTGTTGTTCCGGTATAATATTACTCAAAACAATATAAAACCACCACACAGTTTACGGTAAGTAGTTGTAATGTATTGGAAAACAATGGCGGTTACATACATGTTACGTACGGACAATTCGATTGGTCGCGTAGCGGTCCCACGAACAAGACATTCCGTGCCTAACATTGGACGGGTCTCTCACCACTCTAGATTTAGTTTAGTAATAAGTTAAAATGTAATTTTCTATTGAAGAAAATTAAATAGTTTATAGAACTTAACGTCTCGACCACCTAATTTCACCCTGCCGCCGATATGTAACTTACATACCTACACGATACATAATTCTAAGTGTTCACTGAGTGCGATGCGTTATAGTGAAGAGTAGGACGCGAATCATACATGAGTTTGTAAGAGTAGCCTATTTTTTTTTTGTAATGAGCGCGCACAATGTCCCACCTCAAATGAGGCGAAGTGTATATTGTTCGTCGCGATACATTTGAAGTACTGACTAGAACAACTAGGAATTCGAACTCAATTTTATGAATAATAAAAACTGTAATAAATTGTTTACAATAATCTGCCGCGATACCTGCCTACCGCATAGCAATGCCGCGACACGATGATTAGGTAATCGGGATCCTTATGGACAGAGGTATGTATATTTATTTTATGTTGATCCATCAGTAATTTAACAATCAATCATAAAGTAATAAACATCCAATGCATAAAGTTCTTAGACCATCCAATTTTATTTATGTACCTACATACTTATTCAACCTTCCTCTCTTCGTACTTCGAAAAAAATATTTTTAATATTTTTAATTTACCACTAACCTTTTATTCTCGTCGCCATATGTAGTGCTCCGTGTCACCCTTGTCATAAAGGGTACGTTAATTGGCTCGTTACCACACCAGTGCGTCAGCAAACGTCCGTTCTCGCCCGTGGCTAATACGTGACTGTTTACGTCACTCCCGTGTGCTCGAGACAACGTCATGTTTAACAGATTATATCTAGATCGCATACACTACAGTACCAATGAAATATAGGTAAACATATTTTCTCGCGATTTCTCCACCAATCGATGCCTGATTGTCTCGTGAACGCTGTGACAGAAAGCGTCAATAGATGTGAACTTGCGTAGAAAAGAGGGTAATGTCCGTCATTGAACAGTTGTGAAACAATTGACTTCGCCGTGACTTGTTCTGATCGTCACGACGAGTTGACAGCGTGGATAATGTTATCGTTGTCGCGACTATCAGGAGTAGTCAATCCTGGGAGCCGTAGGGTCAATGACCGCACCGCACGACCTCCACTACAAACTGCCAATTCCATCCCGGCCGTACTCATTATACTTTATGTAAGCTATGTCTGACCACAAAAAAGTATTCCAAATTTATTCTGTACTCCTAATTTTTATCCACTTTGTTTCTCCAACTTATTCCCCAAAATCTGTATATCTAAATAAAAGCACGATAGTAATTGTACCTATCAGAAAATTTTGGCTGCGACGTCGAGTAAATAAACGATAAATTCATAAATTTTCTGAAACACAGAATGCATGGACATTACCGATATCGGTCTCAATCAACATCAATTTAGGGAGGTTCTAAATCTTTCAGTTAGTTAAAATTATATTAATAGAGTTTCAAAAAACAACTCTTAACATGATATCTGAATTTAAACCAGCACCTCCGATTTTAATAGTCAATACGAAAATGCCATCTTAATTGATTAACTCCACCAAATTAAAAATACAATCAGTACCGTTATAAATAGCCAACATGAGTTACTTCAATCCTACGTGCTAACTGTACACTAAATATTTCCGAATGAAACTCTACCGAACCGCAGTTCAATAAACGTTGGCTTCGATAAAAAAGGTAAATGTGGTTTCAATTCTGACCGCACTGCAGGACTAGAATTACAAGGAAGAAAGACGTCGTCATGGAACATGAAAAAATGACGACGGGAAATTATATCGCTCTAGACTTCACACGAGTCGCACGGCCTGGCTCAATCATTTGAAATGTATTTATAGTTACGTACACAGAGTAAGTACATTTTATATAACTGAAAGTTACGTATAATGGTAACGTAATGTAATGTTATTATTTTGTAAGTATTTTTTATTAATCATAAGATTCGATTTTTACTAATGATAAGACAAACAGGCATCCGATGCTGCCCATGACAACTATGACAGGCATTGAACGAGACTCATGTAGGGACTGGGTTGGTTAGTTCAGTTAGTAGAGGTTGCAGATGTAAACATTAGTTGGTCAGTTGGTCTGTAGGTATGAGGACAGGGGTAAGATGGTCACCTCTAAATAAGAGTAACCGGAGACAACGAGCGAAACATATATATAAATAATTAATATTTGTAGTATAATACATCCGCGTATCCGTCACCAATTCCGTTGTACGTAAGTATTTTAAGTTTAAAATTTAAAAAAATCTCTCAATGCCAGAACTGTAGTCTCAGTCGGGGTTCCGTAATAAAAAAACCAAAACAACTTCAATATACGACGTACGCACACTTCAGCGCTAAACAGACAATGAAAACTCCTTAATAGATCATTGAGTGTCAATAGATACATATCTAAACTAGTTTAATTAAGTAACACTATTACACTATTACTGTACACTGCTTCATAGTAGTATTACATAAGCCACTTATCGCTTGATCGAAACAATTAAGCTACATTCTATAAAAACCAACAGTGAACCCGTGACTGGCAGTTAAAGTAAAACGTTTGGACCAGGCGATCATGAGTTATGACATGGGTGTGTCATGTAGTCGAATTGCCGACGATGAATCTATCTCATTTGCATACAGAACAGAATAAACGAGATTGTTACGTAACTACGTATGGAGTTTATTCCCGTTTACGCAGGTGGCTGACATGTGTGTTCTAGTATATACTTTGCAGGAATACATTAGTACGTATTCACCATAACCTTTTTAATGTCTTACTATTGGGCACGGGTCTCCTCTCGGAAAGGAAGGAGGCCCTAAGTATGGATTGGCAGGTATAAGTACGGATCAGTCAATTCTAATTACTAAGTAGCATCAGATCTGCAGCTTAAGCAGAGCCAACCGCAGGCGAAATACGGGCAATATTTTATTAGCACTGTTCCCTGTGGTTCCCGGTCTATAATATATACCAAAATATATTGATCCGTCTGTAAATGTTATTAAGCTTTAATCATGTTACAAGACCGGTGTCTTTACTACCTTACCCGGAGGCCATGTAAAGAAAGGATATGCAAAGACACTTTACAATTGAAGTAAACTTACATTACAATAAACATTAGTATGAGCAGGTTCGAGATATCAATGTACTACCTAAAAGCTCTGACTAGTTCCTTAATGACAGTGCAGAAACATTGTTTAAACTCAGCGCTACCTTTGTTTTAGTTACCTTGTACCTTTACTTTAACCTGTCTTAGGTCCGTTTCCGCAATTCAAAGTCCCAACTGACGTGTGGTATTAGGGATGGAAACTCCATCCATACACCCAGGATGGAGTTTGGTTTGAAAAAAAAATTTAAACAAATATTTTTCTGAAATTACTTGTACATAAGTTTGCTAGCAGGTAAAAGTAGTCTAAAATTCTAGTAAATATAATAGTAAATCTAAAATTCACTTGAACTAAAACGTCATAACTTTCTATTTCGAAAAATCGATTAAGGTGAACCATACCATAAACTACGGGCGCTTAGAAAGATCTAATAAATTAAAATGCATTTATTTTGTTCAGTGAAAGGCTATACATGTATTAATCACGACACGAACACAGTCGAGTCCAAGACGTCAAAGTATACTCATTTTAATATTTCAAAGTTTATAAGACTCTAGAGACATGAAATTGTACTGCGATTGTTTAACATATTTTAACAGAAACCCAGAATTATTGGCGATGGAAAATAAAAGCCACCGAAAAGTTTTGATACTTCATCGCGACAGCGCCTTGACGTTTTTATTCTTTTTTCTTATAAGTATACAGTTTTATATTTTTCTATAATAAGGTGCGTCGCCTACAATTGTTGATTATCGACAAAACATGAAAAAAATTTTTTATAAAAATGAATCCTAGCTAGATCGATTTATCGCCCCCGAAACCCCCTGTATACTAAATTTCATGAAAATCATTGGAGCCGATTCCAAGATTCCAATTCAAAACAAGAATTGCTCGTTTAAAGAGATTAGATATAGCTTTAAAAAAATATAATCCACAATACACATTTACTCCAACAAAACAGTTTAACATAAAATATAACAACTTACCTAGACTTAGATGCAAATATGCTTGCAATTGAATTGAATTCATGGATCACCATCAGCTTATTCAAGGTCACGTAACCAAGCCAAGCGAGTTAAGTATGTTCGGAAAGATCTATCAACTGGTCACGAATAAAATCTAGTGCGAGGCATTATCCAAGTATGTAATCGTGTCATTGAATTCGAAATTATGTTGTAAGTCGATCTGGGCGAGTCAGAGTCATGCTCTAGCTGTCTGTAACGACTGTCCAGTCGCAGCACATGAGTCGCAGGGTGTCGCCCGGCAATGCAACGCCTCAGTGACTATCGCCCGGTCGCTTTAAAAGGACATTGCCACTTACATTTACATGATCTTATTTCCTGTTACCTATGTACGGAACGAAAATAATTGATTGCTACTCCGGTCTCATCGTAGTATCTACTAACTAACCATTTCGTAGCATGCCATGTGATAGTGCTGGACAATGAAGACAATAGTAGCATTCTGGATTATGCAGATACCTACTGTTAGCTACAATATTATTTATTGTTTTATAGATATATCAAGTTAAAAAAGGTAAATACCTAATATGCGCTTTAAAAGTAGCACACAAAAAACAATTACAATTATAAATCTTTTGCTAAGTTCGCGTTCAGTACATGATGGTTTATAGTGTAAAAAATTCTATTTGCTAACACAAAATTGTAAAATTATTACCATTATAAAGTTCAGTGTTTGTAGTATCCATCTATACCTTTTTTAAATGATATGTATTAGTATAATATATATATTATTATTATTATAGTATATAATTTACAACTTCGGATCAGACAATTGATGACATGCTCTTACGACTATGTAGACCAGCGAGCAATAGATAACTTGATCCTAAGATTTATATTGCTTTAAAGGAATGTAAGGTTTTACGAGAAATTATCAGCCAAACGCACTCTTATAATCTATATTTGTACTAAACTACGTAGTATATTCACGCTTTATGCTTAACGCGTACGTAATTACAGTTCACATATTACGTGAGCTATAAAGGCACCATCTCCATGATTACCAACATAGAATAACAGTGTACTCACTGTACTATTTTTAATGCTTTGCAAAATAAATATTTACAGCGTTTAATGCATTAGTAAAACAGAAGAAATGTCTTGTTTCGAGTAACAAACGTGCATATTAACTCGATACTAAATTATCAATTCAAATTAAGTCACAAGTGTTTGTGGTCGCGCGACTTGAGATATTATAAACCGATCGATAATATTAAGCTGCATCGGTATAGCCGGAAAGTGGATACCCATCCACTTAGTGGCAAAATTTCCCATGTGCTTCTGTACTTTGAAGGAAACGTAAAGCCATCGGCCCAAGGCGTAGTCTTCAGTGGCTTTAAAAGTGGATTGTAGCCAAGTAACTGAAAGGAACTTTCTGGTAGAAGACTTGACTAGCTAGATATTACTGTGGATATTTTGTGGCTCAAGATCCAAGATAACAAAGGGTCGTGGTATTATATGTGTTAACAATAAAATTATTATCTAGTTTTAGTATCTTCACCTAAAAGGTTAAGTGAAAGCGCGCGGTCAGCATTAAATCATACCAATAACTGAGAACATAATTACATTGTAACGAAAGAAACAATGAGTCTTTACTAATCCACGCCAATTGATGTGGATGGCAAAAGAAAAAAATAACGTTTATTAAAATAATGTTTATTTTTGTAATTAAAGGGTGTGTTTATAGATACTGATCCTCGTGTAAGATAAATCGTTAATTACTCAATCAACTATTTTAAATAACTTCACGTCCAGGATAAGTGAAAGGGCATTGCTCTAGCTCCTGGTTGGTATACTTAAAGCGAATTGTGAAGCTTGTGCACTTTCTCATCTAATCATCAGCTTAGTGGGTCGCGGCCGACGTCCTACGAGTGCGCACGCGCATGCAGCCCGACCTCCGCGATAAATCCATCCATCTCACAATACAAATGTTTCCACGCGCAATCCAAACTGCCAGTGAAAGTCATATTTGTATATTTGTCAATTCATACAACAAAACTACTGATTTGTTTTATGCGATGCTCTTTCATTTGATGTTAAAATTACTTAACTGCAACGTGTAAATTTTTATTCATAATAATGAAAAAGTACAATAACTTAAACCACAATATAATAAGATTATTTTCCGGAATTATTTTATAGAATTCATAGTTATTTGTATGCTGCATTTATTAATACATACTCAAGATACATATACATATTTCAAAAAATTCTCAACATCCGTGTTATGAATGAATGTGTAAAAAATATAACTGCTTACTCTATTTTTAGTTAACACGGTTACACACATTTGGCGATCCTAAGTAGATATAATTTTCAACTTGTCATGATAATAATAAGTAAGTATCATACTTACAAAATAAATTTAAAAGTAGGTCAATGTGACAGATAAATAATGCAATTACACGTCAAATAAATGTTATAATGCCATGAGGTTTCCGCCACGATTTGACGCCTACGTAGTCTCACTTATGTCGACCACTATACGAATACTGTGGAATGACAAAAATCTCAGCATAACTGTTCTTGTAGACGCAAGTCACCGTAGAAAAACGTGAACGATGGATGCAGTTAGAACAGATCGGTACGAGCTGGCGAGTGAACTTGGATACTGGCAATGCTTTCCTACGACAAACGAGTAACTATTACAACTATGTACTAAAATTTATTTATTGTTCAATTCAACAAAAACTTGCACATAAAATATCGAATAGTAGACATACCTAAATGAAAACAGTAATTTAAAGATTGTAAGAGAAAAAATGATCAAAGATTACAAATATTTTATCTTAAAAGAAACCTCTAGTTTATTGCCTCAGGGTGCCACGGGGCAAGGAACGCTAATAGAATTACGTGGCTATTAGGTCGTTTGAGGTTCTATAATAGTGATTCTCTGCATAGCTCATGTAGCAGAGTATGTAGTCCTTTTTCATTCTACTTTATTGTTAGCTATTTTGCTAATAGAAAAACATCAATGAGTAGTCATAACATATTAATTCGTTTAGTGCTAGTTTCATTCTGCATTTTAATTGGTATGTTTATACTTAAGCTTATAGTATACCAAGCTTTTGCACAATCCTAAGTCTCCTGTACCAGTTTAAGGATTTTAAGTATAAGTTGCCTTCCTGCTTCGTTATTAGCTAACCATAATTACCTGCATAGTTAACTATAATTTTTGATGCATTGATATTAGACAACTCTAATTTTAATTTAAATAATGGCCTAAACTTCTATTTTCCTTTATAACGGTAAATAACGGTAAAACGAGCAATACAATTTTAAACGTTTTTATTCATATTACATTGCAATAGAATTCTCTGAATGCAGTCCCGAGGCAAGTGAAGATTGAATTACATGGCTATTACTCGCAGATATACATTTGGCAGACGGCACGCGACTAACTCATCTAAAACTGTATTATTATTATGTATCTATGCTATCTGCAATTTATTACGAATGAAAAATGTAATTTAGTTTCCTATTACGTTTATCCAACACCGCAAATAGATTAGTTTTATGTGAAGGAAAATGAGTTTACCAGAAAATTATAGAGTAAGCTTGATGGTTGGTGACCATCAACTTAACTCTATAATCTTTGACGGAGCAAAAAATAACGAGTATATCTGGAAAAATAATTTGATTTCTCGTTCTTACTGCACTAACCTTTATTACTGCACTAACCTTTATTATTTAAAGAAAATTAGCTTCGTCTACAGTTGAAAATCTCCGTTTTACTTTCCATGTATATTAACATGGGAAATATGAGAAAACTAACAGTGATAAAATTGTTTATACAAAATATAGATCTTAGTTCGACATAATTTTAATACAAATATCGAATTTTGACGCTTGTATCACGATTTCGTGACGAGACCACGCGGGCAAATGCCATTTACGATCAATGCCTCGACGTATCAGAGTGGACAGTCGTCGAATCGTGATGCGTTGCGTTATTAGACATAACTGTGCATGCTGCAGAGATACGGCAAATATCAAGTAAAATGTGAGACATTACGGAATTGTGAGATGGTTGTGGGTCGTCTGAGGCGACGCAGAGAGGGCACTGGGTCGGGGGAAAGTAGTGGGGTCTATGTACTGTGCACGGTGCATGCCGCCGCAATTACATTCACGTACCATCGCATTATATCGCTGTTGGATTTAGAAATCGTTTGGAGCTAAACACTCAAGGGACCAATGCAACAATTATCCCTCAAACGACTACCTTCTGTCCCATAATTCATTGGGTTCGCAAATCTTCAAATCATTCAAATTATTATCACGAATAAACTTATACTCACCCCGCGATATGCATAGTAGTGTTTTGCGGGCGGTGGACACGCTCTGAATTCAAATAATTTAACACCCTAAACTCAAGTTTGCCTTAGCCGATATTCGAGATTCACTGCGCTACGAAGCCATTGACAATAATGACTAAGAAAATGTACTTAGTAAAATATTTTCAAAGTTATTAGGCAGGCTATAACAATAAGAACGAGAGAAATTCTCAGTAAATCGCTAAAATAAACCGGCACTAAAACAAAACTTGAATAACATATAAGCGGGATCACATAAATTATTCTTATCACACTTTTTATGAATACTGCAGAGCTACAATCTTTCACGTAACACCACTTAAACTTATAACTGCTTTTCTTAAGAATGCAGTACTAGTTTTAAGGTTTCATCAGCACGTTCTGTGTCTTATCATAACAAAAGAACGATCCTATTTTCCTACGTGACCGATGTGCAATTGCGTGGCTAACATTGTTAATATTTAAGACCATTTCAAAAACGGCACTCCCATGCTATAATGCATAAAGGAGAAACTTGTAGTTGACTGTGCTAAAATAAAGTTCTAGTATTAAGGATTTTTTTTAAGTTGAATTTGTTAATCTATATATATAAAAGGAGAAGGTGACTGACTGACTGACTGACTGACTGACATATCAACGCAGGGCCTAAACTATAAAGGCTAGAAACTTGAAATTTTGCACAGGGGTTCCTTTTATAACGTAGGGGAGCACTAAGAAAGGATTTTTGAAAATTCACCCCCTAAGGGGGTAAAACGGGGGTGCAAAGTTAGTATGAAACTTTGCCGTTTTTGAAGTCGTTAGACGGGTAGACGTCGTTAATGGGTCTAATTCTACGCGAGCGAAGCTGCGAGCGTCCACTAGTCATACATAAAAAGTACACAAAAATACGTTATAATGACAACACTATTTTCGTGTTGAATTCGAAGAGTAAAATGGTGCATTATTATTCAATTAATTCGAACTGAACCATGGTCGTTAGTTTTCAATACCAAATACCAAATAGTTATAATATAGATAGTATGAACCCACATCGTACTGGGGCCCCAATTTTGAATTTCACCGATTCAACTTCATGTATTCGTATGCGAGTGAGATTCAAAAATACGACCCTGGAACGTTAATAATAGTAGCATATCAGTTGACACGTATTTAACACCACGAGTTAAAGGCATCGCTACCACTGGGAAGCAACAACTCTTTACAATTCGCGAAAGTCTATCAATCAACTGAAACTATGATTAATGCGTTTTAAAATACAACCCATTAATCTCACATTAAGTGATTTGGGAGATGAATTGCTGGATTATTATTTTGGTGCCCCTGTTTTTAAGATAGTATAGGTTCTCTAAGGTAGTATTATGCTGTCTAGAATGAAGGATTTAATTATTACTTAAATTCTATCATGCGATTTATAAAATAACGCATGAGATTTCATGCGTTATTTTACTTTCAATAACAGACCTGAATCTCCAAGGTAATGACACCATCGACTCAGTGAATGTCTAGATCTGCTGCAAATTAAAAAAAATAACATCACGCCTGTATTTTGCCACTTTTCGCCAGTTATGTTTAGGTCCCATGTACGTGGTGAGCCTATTGCCATACACCGAGCACAAATCCTCATATGTCACTATCCTAGCCATATGCGTGTATGCAAAAAATCGCGTCGATCCTTCATTCCGTTGAGACGGATAAGAAGGACAAACCAACAAACACTTTCCCATTTCTATATAGTAAGTGATGGTTATTTCTGAACGCAACCGATCCGATACCCTACCCTCATCTCAACTTCCTTCCCGTCAAATAAAACCAAATACTTGGGGGGTAGGAAGGGACAATGCTCTTCTGCCGACTACGCGCGTCAAGTCCGGTCGAGCTCCCGTGTGTTCCCGTCGATTTCGCCGCAGAATAAGTTACAAAGTAGCAAAAACATTATTTGAGTATCACGTATTAGTGCATCTACAGTGTTACGTGAATATAGTGAATCAGCAAATCATCATATGGACGATTAAGAAAGGTCGGAGCTCCGACGCGTCATCACCATCTCGACGCGGGGTACAGTCGAACCAGGTAGGTACCTTTCCACCCTAGTAAGTATATTGTATTTGTTAATTTTTCAATTCGACTTTAAGTAAGTATAACTGTTTATTTTGATTTAAGTTTGCTATGAGTTATAATAAGCTGATGAGAATCAACATATTCAATCATTGTACCTTGAAACCTTGACGGCGTCGTTAAAGTTAAGTTTAAGCCTTTATTTGTCATTCTATCGGCTAATAAATTTAACAGTAGTTCTGCTATCTCTAAAGCCATTATTTTACTATGAGTTGCACTGTGAGAACTGATATATAAATACATACTACCAAACTAATTATATATTTTTTTAAAGTTATTCTTTCTTTGATATAATTGGGCCAATATTTGGGCGGTACACAACACTCGGTCAAGGCCACTTGCACTTGCCCGCAAATAAACATCAACTGGTTATGCGCCCACGCATACGGTTATCATAGCCGTATTTTTTGCGGTAACGCCTTACGACATACTATGCGAGTTATGACTAAGTTGATCCATTGATCAAGTTTTTTATAGCCTGTTCATACACTCTTTATCTGACTTGAAGAATCACATCGGATAAAATTGTAACATCTACATAAAGTATTCAACTTCAATATATAACAATATAGTTGGTGTTGATTTAGTTTGCGCAAAAAATAGAGTTTTCATTTACATAAGCTACCCCTGGGGAACTGGTAGTGTTAAATAAACTAGCATGCATCGTAAATTTCAAGTTAACTTATTTTCTACTTATCGTTTCTAGCCAAGACATCTGATATCCCCGAGTCCTCTTTACAATGTGTACCTTTCTAGGTAAATTTATCAACGCCTAATAATCTTGAACTTTTTATCACAAAGAACAAGTCGTAAGCTGGCTATTAAATTTTTAATGACAAGTTGGTACCCCCGTCTAACTTAGAACCTGTTTGAAACAGGATTGGTATAATTTTGTCCATCGGTATTTACTGAAACTTATGTTAATTATATCAAGTATCTATTTGTGTAAGCTACTTTTAATGGCCCGCAGCAATTTACAGATGCTGTATAAAAATACAGGCACAATTCAAATTTAAGCAGTTAAGTTTGATTTCTTGTTTTTTGAGATGATACAAATAATGTAAACGTATAAAATTTATTGTAATGACACCATATGTAACATAATAAATTCGTTGTTCAAGGTTTTAGTATGTTTATGTTTAAATACGATGCGTTAATTAATATTTTATGTCATGATACTGGTCGGTCGTATTTCTTGCGAAGTCACGAATTGTTACTAACTTTTACTTTTTCCCCACTTTCTTTAAAACAACTCAAAGGTCTATTTACTGTTATTACTGGGACAAAAAAATACACTAATCAACAATAGCGTGGTGCGGTGGGTATCTCACGCGAGTGCATATAATGGTAGAAGGGGCCGACGTCTCCTGCAAGTAATTCTCCTGTAATGACGGTAATCATTTTACCATCTACGTACCAATAATGTGCGTTTGCTTAGTTCTATGGGGTTAGGTAGGCAACACCGTGCGAATCGAGTTTACGTCCACGTTGTTTTATGTGGTTTATGCTACAAAATGTAGGAGCTTAGTTATTTATAGAACTCTATCTAATGTACTTGAGGAAATTGCAAGCTCATTTTAACGTAGTGAGGCGGGATACATCCCGAGTCCTGTCATTATATAGGCAGGAGGTAAATTACAGTGAAATGTCTTCCGGCTTGCTCGTAAACGAACAATAAATCATAATTTCTATAATTCTTAGTTATTCCTCTAACTAAGCTGATTTATGTAAAAGCTGTGTTACCGTATTTGTTCGTCGGTTCAGGCCAAATCTGGCAAGGTGAATTTGAAGTACTTCGTTTTATACTGAGGAGCCGAAACATTACATGTTTTTTTTTTCAGTTCTGAGGACATTGAAGTTTTATGGTGAGATCATGATTGTCAAGACTGCCTGACTTGGCACTAGGCGAAGGTACTCCTCAACGGTAACCGGCTTTTAATTTTAATTGTGATCCCCTTTAAGATTTTTAAAGTATTAAATATTTGATCAATGGAATATTTTCACAGCATTTGTTACCTATCAACCACAAAAGGACGTTGACCATAAAATCGATCAAAAGTCAATGACTCACATTGACAACAAGTTCTGTATGATATACATACAGAATGGAGTTTGATAAATCATTTTGCTATAATGCTTGTAAATCTTGTGTAATTAAATAATGAACAAAATATTAGGTTTAATGCACTGTTGTATTGATGATGTAATAAAAAATTATTTTAAAACCTTCTTCTTCACGGTTTAAGAACCGATTTTCTTTTGAGACTAGCCAAAAAAGTTCCATCAGTCGATTTTTAAAATGTATTTTTGTGGACAACACCTTTAGTATTTAACCAATAAAAAAATTGTGATGATGGTCCGAATTTCCAAATTTGCGAAGTTTAAAAGCTAATTATCAGCTAAAAAATAGCTATTGTTACATTTGTTCTTCACAAACAGACAAAACTTATATTAAAAAGTTTTGTCTGTTTGTAAGTTACTTTTTCAAAACTAATTATTAAGTATTGCAGTAGAAAATGATAAATAAAATTTTTAGGAATATTAAAAAAGTATTGTAATTTCTTTGTTTTTATATAAAAAATCTTACCTGTAAATGCCTTAACCGCTTCAAATAATTTCACGAGATTGTTCAAGTTCAAATTTACACGCAACATTAACTATGTCCTGGCCACACGATCGCGAGCACTGAGCCCTAACAGCGGACGATTGGTTGGGGTAACGTTGAACGGTGGTGATGGGTGACCGCGCGATGTATGAAATTGCCCCGGCGCGTACAGACACTGGCACGCAGCCGACCAGGCGTCTCAAACGGAATGAAATGGTGAAGAAGACGCCGCCGTCTTTTATAGACGTGACCGTAACCTGACGCCGCATAACGGACTCGTACCGGCGCCCGCGCACTCGACTATCACTCCTAACTGAAAACCGTAAAACACATATTTGAAAATGCCATAGATTTTCATCCCAATGTATTAGATAGATCGAATTTTCAATAAAGCGCCCGGAGCTGGACTGCAATTTGCAAGCGCTTACCCGCGAAGCCAAGGCACGCCCGAACAAGACGACAGGACAACGGCACTCCAAATGGCATCAAAGTACATCTTTGACAGAAACCTTATAGGACGGGGAAATCGCCATTTAAGCAAAATGACTTTTGAAAAGCAATTGGTGGTTTCCTATACTTGTATTTCAAGACACATTCGATGATCTAAAGCTAATGTTACGGTAAATTTCTAATGCATTTGAAATGAACCGTATAATTTAATTAACACATTCACTGTTCATGTACTAACTATAGTTCACAGGCTATTGTTATTCGATTATTATAGTTTCTTGGACAGTTAAAGTGTTAAATTGCATATCTTTGAACGTTGTAAGCTTGACCTTAACCATTGAAAATTGAGAGGTGCTTCCTACACATTCACAATTAATAATATGGAAGCCTATGATTAATTTGGTCCCGTCAATGAATGCCATGCTCATTTTGAGTTATTTTCTTATTTTGATGTTCCTACATCACGTTACGTTTATAATAATCCAAAAATCTTCATATATTTTAATCGTACAAGATTTGAATGCTTTTATCAACTTCACCGTACTTCGGAGGGCACGTAAAGCCGTCGGTCCCGGTTGTTTTCAATGCTGGAAACAGTTGTTAAGCCTTGTCGAAGACCTTCGGGTGGCTTGAGAACATTCGACACTGGGTTGCCCCCTAACCCCTCCACCAATCCGCATTGGAGCAGCGTGGTGGAGTATGCTCTAGACCTCCCGCAGCAGTGTCTGTGGGGGAGACCCGTGCCCAGCAGTGGGACGTCTATGGATCGCAGCAATCAACTTCAATGGCTAAAACTCAAGAAAACTTCGGAAAACTAAAGTGGTCGCAGAGATGTCCGAATTCAGAGTAAAAGTATTTCCACTAATGTTTTTCCTTGCACTGTGGTGCGACTGACTAATTTTGCTTACGGATTTATTAACAGACTAGTGGACGCCCGCAGCTTCGCTCGCGTAGAATTAGTCCCATTACCGACGTCTGCCCGCGTTCGGGTTGCCCACTTGCACCCCCCTTTTACCCCCTTAAGAGAAGATTTTCGAAACTCAATAAAAAACCTTCATAGGTACTGAATTTCATTCGAATAACATCAAAAACGGCAAAGTTTCATACTAACTTTGCACCCCCGTTTTACCCCCTTAGGGGGTGAATTTTCAAAAATCCTTTCTTAGTGCTCCCCTACGTTATAAAAGGAACCCCTGTGCAAAATTTCAAGTTTCTAGCCCTTATAGTTTAGGCCCTGCGTTGATATGTCAGTCAGTCAGTCAGTCAGTCAGTCAGTCAGTCAGTCAGTCACCTTCTCCTTTTATATATATAGATAAGTTGAAGATTACCTAATCCATAGGACCCGATTTTTTTTTCAATTGTAAAACAATAGTTAAACCTCGTCGAAAGTCTTCGGGTGTCTTAATTATATTCTAATCTTTTCTCTCTATAGACTCTCACTAACTTTTACTAACTTAATTTTATTACGAACACAAACTAACAGGACTAACTGTTACTAACATTACCTATATAAGGCTATATACCCCTAAAATCCTCATGCCTACTAACGTTCCACAGCACCCTCTACTAACTACCTAACGTACTAACTGGACTAACCATCCCAGTCCCTACATGAGTCTTGTTCAGTCTTTCACAGTTTTCATGGGAGCAGACGGATGGTGCTGCATGCACGTTCGCTCATATTCATGACGGGCCCGTTGGCGCAATCGGTAGGTAGTGACCCTGCCTGTTGTTACGCCAGGGGTCGTGGGTTCGAATCCCAATGAGGACAAAAATTCATGTGATGAACAGTTGTGTTTGTTCTGTGCCTGGATGTTAACATTATCTATTTAATTATGTCTTTAAAAATAAATCTATGTATATAGTATGTTTAACAGTCTCTGACACCCATAGTACAGGCTCTCACGCCTAGTGTTAGATGACCTAGTCTGAGAATGTCCATGATATTTATTTATTTGACATTTTAAAAACGATATACAAGAATCTCCTATATTTTCGTACGAAACGTCTTATAGATGTTAGAAGCAAGAACCCTTCCTGGTTCTAAGTAGTTTTCATGTATAGCAGTACATCATTATAATGCAATAGCGTTGACTTACACATAAATTATCCAGAGGCATGCAAGATGAATGAAGCTTCTTCGCGTGTGTTATGTGATCTCTATAAAATGGTGGATAGTAGCCGTTTCTGCGTTAAAGCATTGCAACCTACCGTTCTGTTACAAGGATAATTTAATTAGGTTTTTTAAAAAAAAGTTTTAAACTAAAACCTATCGATCTGGAGGCAACCGTTCTGGATGGAGTTCCGGAGTAGACTGCCTCTGTCTGACCAAGTGGGAGCAGGGACTGAGACAGGACCGCTGACTCAGCACGGTAGTCAGCAGAGTAGCATTCAGGTTAGGGATGTAACACCTCCCCCTTTAAGAGGAGACTTTGGGGTTAAATTCAAAGTCTCTGCAGTTATTACTTCAATGTTCAAATTCTGATTCTGAGAGGAGCAGGAGACTTATTTGGTTCTGGTTCCTCCAGTTCTGTTAATTCGATGGGGGTAGGTTGTGGTGTTTCCTTGTTAATATTAAATTTAAATTGGAAAGGTCGGTTGCTGCCAGATTTACAATATGAATTCTTATATATTAAGTAAATTAAAATTAAAAATACAATTACCGATGTTACCATTAGCAAAACGGAATAATGTGTCCCATATTTAATTATGTGAGGGTTTTGTGTTTGTTCGACATTTTGTAATCCTTTCAAAAGTGAATTTATTTTTGTTTTATGTTGGGAGTTAAAGTCATCTAAATCTATGTTGTGCAATTTAATAGGAGACACACTGTTTTCTATATTATTTAATTTAACCAAATTACAACAAGTGTCATTAATTACATTGAAATCCGGAAAGTGGTTTATAGGTGAAGTGATGTTAGTGGTATCATGTTTAGGTATTAGCGTGGCACTTTTACAATAAACGGTACAATCTTTAGGGATCTTAAGTATTCCTGTGCCTAGTATGTTTGTTTCATATAATTTAGAGTTCAAACAATCAATAGATATTTTGTTTGGATCCGATTGAATATAAATCCATTTGTTATTTGTCAAGGGTTTCCAAATATCAAGTTTTCCTAATATAATTTTCGTTTGGCATTGTGCCGGTTTTTTACTGATTACTTTCGCTAATAGATCACTTTCACATGTGGATTTTGCATCGGTGGAATACACATTTTCGACATCACAGATAAAGTTTCCCGGAGTCACAGGTTTACAAATTTCTAGATTATTAAAAACACTATAATGGGATTTGTCTTTGGTCATTGCTATGTATTTGTTATCAGGTAAGATCAAAGTGAATGAATCTGGGTTTACAGGGTTATAGGGGGTTGGTAATGCTATACTGTGAAACAAGATATATTCCCTGGTGTTAACTAATGGTACTTGTAGAACAAATATGACCTTATCATTAATATAAAAACATATTAACCTAGAAATTTTTAAAATTAGGTGAATGGAGTTTACATCTAAGGGTACAGGCAGCTCGAGGTTACTGGGTAAGTGTCTGTAGTTATTGACAAGCTCTTCATGTAACTGTCTCGGATTTATTATTGCAGGGTGTAAGATATTCTGGCTACTAAATAGAATGGCGTTAATTATATCTTCTAATTGGAATGAAAGGGTAAGTATTGATGTCTCTAATGTGTTAAGTATCTCATTAACATTTGCGAGTATTTGTAGTCCATTAGTTATTTCAGTAATATTTTTGACGGTCACTGAAAGTTTGTCAATAGCTTCTTTGAGGTTAGCTTCATTATCCTTGACCTTATTCAAAGTGTTATTGTAGTATGTTAGTATCGACGTAGTGATCAAAATATTTTCTTTCA
The DNA here is from genome assembly GCA_944567765.1 of Carterocephalus palaemon. NCBI lineage: Eukaryota > Metazoa > Arthropoda > Insecta > Lepidoptera > Hesperiidae > Carterocephalus > Carterocephalus palaemon. Next base: position 9,075,000 of record OX155641.1, on the reverse strand, counting down.
TTAACGAAGTCAGCTGTTTTTCCTGGTTTTGTAATGATTTTATCGCTTCGTCATATTTTAGCCCGTCATTCTCGTCTAATGAACCAAATATGTGTTTTAAGATGGTTCCTATACCTCCTATCCATGCACTGCGTTTGATTCTGTTGTCTATTAAATGTGAAATGGATGCAAACTCTCTATTCATATCTTGAAATCGCGCTATCAAGGGTTGTAATTTACTATTGCAATCTATGTCTATCTGTACAATTCTAGTTTGATTACACAAATGTCTTGTAATTTCCAAAGCATTCCCGATGTTTTGTATGTGTGGGTTAAAATGAGAAATGTCTACGGGTACTATAATGTTTAGTTCAACATTGTTAATTTTTAGGTTTCCCAAGTAGTCAAAATAGAGCCCCGAACTTGAGGTGATTGGCTGGATGAAATCTTGATGGGATAGGCCCCGAGCTGAGCTGCAAATAAGAAACTAAGGTAAGTATTTTATCCTAGTATATTTTGTTATTTATGTTTTTTTTTTTTATATATATTTTATTTTGTTTTATTTTATTTTATTTTATTTTATTTTATTCTGTTCTGTTCTGTTCTATTCTATTCTATTCTATTCTATTCTATTCTATTCTATTCTATTCTATTCTATTCTGTTCTATTCTATTCCATTCTATTCCATTCTATTCCATTCTATTCTATTCTATTCTATTCTATTCTATTCTATTCTATTCTATTCTATTTTATTTTATTTTATTTTATTTTTATATCTTAGTCTAATTTATTATTGCTATCCTAACATATCTTAACGTTATACTCTCTCCTCTTTCTTCTACTTCCTTCTTTTATCTTTCTTCTTATTACTACCTATTCTAATTATTTAATCTATTCTATTTCTATTCTGTTTTCAGTTACATCAGCTAGCTTTACTTGATCGAAATGATGTGTAACGTGACGTCGATTGATAAGCAATGTAAGCGTGTTATTTCCGTTTATTTTGACAACCTTGTATGGCCCTTTCCAAAGAGGTGAAAGTGCTTTACGCATCCTCAAATGGTTTTTTAGGTAAACATAGTCACCAATTTTGAATTTAGCTCGACGAGTATGGTTGTCATAATAATTTTTGGAGGATTCCTTAGATTTTCTTATGAAGTCTAAGGCTCTTTCATGTGAATATCTTAACCGATTTTGGAGCATACGGACATAGTCCGGGTAAGTAGCTCCTGGAGTTTCCTCATAAATGGAATTTGGAATCATTGGTTTGTTTCCGAACATTAATTCGTAGGGCGTAAAGTGAGTTGTCGAATGTATAGTTGTATTATAAGTTAGCATGGCTGTATAGACGTAACGAGGCCAGTTTGATTGTTCTTCGTTAACGAAGGATCTAAGGTATTCCTTGAGTGTCGAGTGACTACGTTCGAGAGCACCTTGGGTTTGTGGATGATAAGGAGAGGCCCATAAATTCTTTATTTTAAGGAAACTGCAGGTTTTCCTAAAGAGGTCCGATGTGAAGTTGGTACCCTGGTCCGTGAGGATCATTTTAGGTATACCAAAAATGGATATAAAATGAAGCAGACACTCACTGGTTTCTTCGGCTGTAGTGCTTCGGATTGGGTAAGCTGAAGAAAATTTTGTGAGGTCATCTTGCATTGTTAATATGTACTTTAATTTCGCGGGTCCCGCCTCGGGTAATGGCCCAACTATATCTAGGGAAATACGCTCACAAGGTTTGGTTGATGTGCTCGTGATTTGCATAGGAGCACGATGTATTTGCCTGAGAGCTTTGTTAGTCTGGCATTGTGGACATTTCTTCACAAAGGCCTCGATGTCAGTACGCATATTCTTCCAGTAAAAAGTTTCCTGGATTCTTTTGAGCATCCTACTACTACCAAGATGTCCGGCAATCGGGATATCGTGATTTTCTTTAAGTATTTTTGGGATTTCGGATAAGGATGGATATATTATTATACCTTTGTATATGTGTATCTTAATAAATGTATTATTAAACAGGTAAAGGAGCATGTTATAGATTTTGACAAATTGGTGAGTATCGAATGGGTTTTTAAAATCGGTTATCGCAAGATCCGGGGTAGAGTCCAAGTCAAGGTTAACGACTAGCTCATTTCTGATTGTTTTAAGGCTTTTATATATATCTACATAAGGAGAGTTATCGAAATGATGGACTTTGAAGAAAAGGAGATAATATGTTTTATCCTCCTGTCTGAATGAAACGAAGGAATAGAGGTTTCGTTCTTTATTAATAATTTCGGAATTATTAGGTATGTTGTCAAGAATATTTTGCACAAATGGATTGGATTCATCTAGGTCTATAGATGTGGGTAGGATAATTATTTTACATTTTGATTTGGTTATATCTTCATTATGTTCTTGGATATTTGTGTTGAAGCTTAAGTCCTTGTTTGAGATTTCTTTCAGAAAAGTGGAATAATCGCTATCAGGTAAGTCTAGACAGGTAATTTGATCTTCTACTGTTTCAGGGTTAGCGTTCGTGGACGGCATAGGATTCACGGCAGTTTGGATACCGGAAGTCGATGGCTGGTCAAGAATGTATTCAGGTAAGTCAACTATAGTTTTATCTCCTACTGTTTCAGGGTTAGCGCTCGTGGACGGCATAGGATTCACGGCAGTTTGGATACCGGAAGTCGATGGCTGGTCAAGATCGTATTCAGGTAAGTGGATTATTTCTTTTTCAGGTTCTTCAGCAGTATTACTAGGGATATTAGGAATTGGGATCATATCAGGTGACGGCAGGTTATCGATGATAGGGTTAGGGGAAAGTTGTAAGTTTAATTCTTCGGCATTGAATGAGGGTGGCGATATTAACAAATCCATGAGATCCCTGTCTAGTTCTTGTGAGGGTTCTCCATCTACTTCACGATCAGGTTGTATCGGATTAACAGGATATCGCGAAAGAGCATCAGCGTTGGCGTTTATTTTCCCTTTCTTGTATTTAATATCATACTCAAACTCCTCTAATTTAAGTCGCCAGCGGATAAGTCTGGATCCAGGATCCTTACAGTTAAAAAGCCACTCTAACGGTTTATGATCCGTAAGGATTGTGAAACGGTTACCATAAAGGTAAGGGCGAAATACTTTGGTACCGAATATTATAGCAAGACACTCCTTCTCCGTTACGCTGTAATTACACTCTGCTTTGTTCAGTGTGCGAGAGGCGTATGCTATAGGTCGGTCTTGGCCAATCATGCCCTGGGATAATATGGCAGAAATTGCATGATTTGAAGCATCGCAGGTAAGAAGGAACGGTTTAGTAAAGTCGGGATATGAAAGTATTGGTGAGGAAACAAGTTTATTTTTTAGAGTGTCAAATGATAATTGCTGTTCGTTCTCCCATTTAAAAGGCACATCCTTTTTAAGCAAGATCGTAAGGGGTTTGGCTATTTTAGAAAAGTCCTGTATGAAACGCCTGTAATATGATACAAGGCCCAGGAATGATTTGATGTCCTTAGGGGACTGAGGGACTGGAAAATCAGTGACCGCTTTTATCTTGTCTGGGTTTGGTTGGACACCGTTTTCGTTGATTAAGTGTCCAAGGTATGCCACTTCTTTGCGTAGAAATTCGCACTTTTCTGGTTGGAGTTTGAGGTTGAATTTACGAATTCTGTCAAAGACGGCCTTTAGATTAATGATGTGATTGGTTAAGTCATGAGAATAGATGACGATATCGTCGAGATAAACAAAGCAACGTGTACCTTGGAGACCAGAAAGACAGTTATTCATGAGTTTCTGGAAAGTGGCAGGCGCATTCTTGAGCCCGAACGGCATTCTATTGAACTGGTAATGTCCTTGGGGTACAGAAAAGGCTGTTTTAGAGGCATCTTCTGGGGAAATTAGGATTTGATGGAACCCAGAAGCAAGATCCAGAGTAGTGAAGTATTTACTATTTCCCAGCTGATCGAGAATCTCATTTATTTGTGGAATGGGATATGTTTCACCGATAGTTATATCATTCAATTTCCTATAGTCTATGACGATTCGCCATTTACGTTGACCCTGGGAATCTAATTTCTTGGGAACTACCCAAATGGGTGAGCTCCAAGGAGACGATGAAGGTTCTATAATTTTTTGGTCCAACATCTTATTTATTTGAGTTTCCACTTCTTCCTTGTGGCACTCTGGGAATCTATATGATTTGGTATGGATAGGAATATGGTTACTTGTTTTAATTTGATGTTGGAGAGCAGAAGTATGAGTGAGTTGGTCATTGGGTAAATGGAAAATGTCCGAATACTGGGAGCACAGATCTATTAGAGCATCTCTCTCTTCTTGATTTAGGTGATCGGTTCTTAATGATTCAATTACATCGTTAGATCGGTTGTACGTGTCTTGGATGTTCATATTGATTGGAAATGCATTACCGTATAATGGTTCAATATTGAATTTTAAATTAGTTTTAATATTTACGTATGTTTCTGAAGTATTTGCAACAGTAAGATTAATACGATTGTTATCTTTAACTCTAACGATACAATTCGATACTAATAGGTTATTGGATAGATGTTGATCTGTAATGATTCCTTCTTTAAGATTGGTCTTATGAATGGAACACTCGATAACGGCTTCACTACGCGGCGGAATGACATAAAAAGGTTCAGAGAAGTGCAGTTTGATGTCCAATTTATCAATTTTCAAGGTATCGTTAGTATAATCGATTTTACAGCCGAATGCGGTTAAGAGGTCTGTGCCTATGATACCATCATAAGGTAGGTTGATGTCCCTTACAACATGGAATTTAAATGGAATAGATCTATTCCGGCTTAGTTTTAATTTGAGTTGAAAATGACCTTCAGTTAGTGTTGGTTCTTCACCGGGATCTATACCTTTCAGTTTTATAGGCTCTCTATTAAGTTTTAGATTTTTATGGATACTGGATTCCTTTAACAAACATATAGCAGAACCCGAATCAACCAGTAAGGACAATGGAATGTCTGAGATTTGTGAGTCTAGCAATACATGAGGTAATAACCTTTTGGAAGTGTCTATATTTACTTCGTATATTTCCTTATTGTTCCCTTTGGAATTTGAAGATAGGGCACTTATTTGGGGCTGGTTACCCGAGTGGTCCCTTGAAGTTAAGGATAGGGCGCTTATTTGGGGCTGGTTACCCGAGTGGTCCCTTGAATTTAAGGATAGGGCGCTTATTTGGGGCTGGTTACCCGAGTGGTCCCTTGAATTTAAGGATAGGGCGCTTATTTGGGGCTGGTTACCCGAGTGGTCCCTTGAATTTAAGGATAGGGCGCTTATTTGGGGCTGGTTACCCGAGTGGTCCCTTGAGGTTAAGGATAGGGTGCTTATTTGGGGCTGGTTACCCGAGTGATCCCTTGAATATTTAGATTTGGTGTCGGTTTTCGTGTTTCGTCTCGGACGACACCTTGACGAGACTTCTATTCGTTTAAAGAGTCGGGTGCGTTATCGACCTCATCATGGCCATCCTCCACATCGGGCTCTTCGACATAGTTTATGCGCGGGGGTGGCCTATAAGGGGTTTGGTTTTGTGGATTTCTAAAACGGTTATTATTAAATTCCCGTTTTTTACACGCCGAAATATCATGTCCGGGTGTTTTACAGTATCGACAAAATATATTTGAATTTTGTGTTGTGGAATTAGATGGTTTTGGCATAGAAGAGGGTGTATAAGAATTCTGTCTAGAAGTGCCAGCTTTAAATCTGTTATTATTATTATTAGCGATAGGTTTTTGTTCTGCCTGTGGGCGCCTGTATAAAGTCTGCTGTATACGTTCTTCAGAAATAGCAAAATTTATGGCTTCATTTAATGTCTTGGGAGACTTACATCTGACGATATTGGATATACGGGGATGTAAGCCCATAAGAAAGTGATGGAGGGCTAAGTCCTCCATTGCTGCACAACGACCTAATAACTCCTTAGATTTTGTGTTGGATAAGGTAATTTCTGTGAGGAGTTGCGAAAGGCAAGTTTCCACATATAAAGAAAACTGGCTGACGTTATCTTGCGGGCCTTGCTTGCTCTCTTGTAAGTCAGTAAGTAAGTGAGCATAGTGTTTTCGTTCACAGAATTGTGTTTTCAGAAACTCTTTTAATTGGTCCCAGGAGGTAAATTCTTTGATGGAGCAAGCAACCTCCGCTTTACCATGTAGTTGGCTTAAAATATATTTAAATAATATTGGTTTTTGGGTTTCTGATGCGAGATCAATAGCATTATCGCAATTTACGAGAAATGAATTGAGAGTATCTCTGCTACCATCGTATGACTTAATAAATTTGAACAATACATTTAATTCTAGTTCGGCCATAGCGAGAGCTGCTGCAGTTTTCCTGGTAATACGCGGAGAGATAACAGGTGACTTCGTTATTATGTCGCTTACAACTTGTTCTAGGACGGGAATTTCAACAGTTAGTTTTTTATCTTCAATTTTTGGCATAGCAAATTATTACAATGATAAATTAGAAATATTAATATAGCATAACGATTATTTGATACACTGAACCCTAAATATCTTAGCTTAGACAAAACAATGACCAAAGACTTACTGCATGAATAATACGTGGGCGACTGATAAGAACACAGCAACGTTCCGGAACATTACGGCGAGATAAAGTTCGGCGTAAAATATCTTCGATGCTAAATGATGCAGCAAGTAATTTTCTTTAACAGGATTCACAATTCCTTTCCAGGATCGCGGTCAGGACTCGTCGAAGGTAACGCAGGTAAGTATTCAGAGCACGTTGTTGGCGCTGCAGGAAAGTATTTTCACAGGATCAGGAGACGTCGATGATATCGCCGGTAAGTATATTTCTTCTTTACAGGACGAATAATTCCTTTCCAGGATCACGACCAGGACACGTCGAGGGTATCGCAGGTAAGTATATCACTTAGGTTTATTTTGACACAACACAAGGATTTTCACAGCTATTTCCACGGACACGGATTTTCACAGCAACTTCCACGGACACGGATTTGAAGTTTACTTTAACTGGGTTTTTGGAAAAAACTGCGCGAGTCTACAGAAACGGTGCCCCGGGCGTTGGGGTTTGTATCCCACCGCTGCCACCAATGTTACAAGGATAATTTAATTAGGTTTTTTAAAAAAAAGTTTTAAACTAAAACCTATCGATCTGGGGGCCGTTCTGGATGGAGTTCCGGAGTAGACTGCCTCTGTCTGACCAAGTGGGAGCAGGGACTGAGACAGGACCGCTGACTCAGCACGGTAGTCAGCAGAGTAGCATTCAGGTTAGGGATGTAACAGTTCGCACACACCTAAAGCGTGTCACACACTACGCAGATGCGGTAAGATATCTGTATCTGAGCGCATATCTGTCCATATCGGTCTCTATACTAAACTCAAGGAGCAACACACACTACGCAGATCACTTATATTTTACCGTCAAGCATCTGTCGGCACCGACATATATCAACAGATGGGCAGATAACATCTGCCGATGCAACAGATTTTATACAGGTTGTTTTGCACTGAGGCGGCGCGGTATGCCGTGAGGCGGACGGGGGGAAACTGACATGTGTCGACATGTCGGTTCAAGTACCTACTGTACTTTGATATATACCTACAATAATAAACTAGAGTGACAGCTAATCAAAAACTTCTGTGTTGAAATTTTTCTAAATCATAATAATCCTCCCGAATGTTGCTGTTAGTTTTCCCTTTAACCCTGTAAAAATATTAATTACTTACCTGCCTTAAACAAACAGCCAGTCGTTCTTCGGTAGAAATGCATTCTCGCATTTTAGTATAATTTTTTTTATATCCCCATTGATCAAGTCATGAATGGTTTGTCAAGTCAAGTCTTAATATAAGTTTTTATACGCAGATAAAATATTATCGTATCTGCGTAATGTGTGACACGCTTAAAACGTGTGAACGGGTAATGACGAACAAAGAATTTTCTCTTATGGGAATCTTTGCGATGCTTCACATATGAAGTGTAAAATGAATAATTAAAATCATTCGCTACCAAGAATACAACTGTTTAACAAACGGACGACAACTGGGTGCTCCAGATCTTTTGTATTAAGTAATTATTGAACTATGCGATACTCAAAGTCAATAGCAAGCAAATAATTGATTTTTTACCTTATTACAAAATTGCAACCTCTACCTTAACCTCTGTTGGGCAGATATTGTTTTGTTGCAGTCTTGCAGGTATCAGATAGTCAGCTTACTACCAACAGTACCAAATACGCGGAGTGATCTGACAGATTAATTGACAACTTGATTTCTATTTGAAATGCCACTAGGTGAACTCCAATTTCTTTGGAAATAAGAATGCAGAATCGGTGGTGACGCTGAATGGTTAATTTTAATCTGCAATTTCAGAAAAATGCTTAGGTGGTAAAGTCATGCTAAAGCAATTGTACCTACATCCGATTTCTATTTGATTCAATATTAGGATACGTATAAACAGTTTCAAAATATTAATAAGGGCTCCATTCCATCAGCCAGTGACTTATAAGAAATCTGAATTTTATAAAAATTTGTTACAATTTAAAAAAAACTTATTAAAATTAAATCTTATAAAACACGCATGCATGATCCTGCATTAATAAAACTTAATTAGTATTCTTAGCAACCATCAGTTAAGAGGTCAATAGGCGAAAAACAGATAAAACAAACCACACATTTATTTGATGGTGCTACCCACAAATGAAAACGAAAGCAAATTTCTAATAGAATATTAGTTTCTTTCACACTCCCAATGAGTAATAGCCCAATAAGAACAAAAAAAAATAACAACATCAATTGTTTCGGAATGCCTTTTTTGTGTCACTTCCTGCGGTTCCCAAAGAGGATTTAAGGCCAAGACGATACAGCAGTGAAAGTTAATATGTTGATTCGCATTGCCCCTCATTATCTGCGCGATGAAAATCTTAAATTGCACCGTGCACGGCAAATCGCGATCTATTTTTGTTCGAGTAAGATTCAATTACTCAGTTCCAAAATAATTACAACGTAGAGTGCCGAAGGCTTTGACTAGGAAAATAACAAGTCGTCTGAGCGAGTAATGAGCGTTTGTAGCTCTCGGGGTGAGAAAGAAAACAATAAAGACACGATGATGCGGCCACGTTCTGGAGCTCTATCTTTGAATCGCTCGTCACTCGTCGAGCGAAAAGTGACAAGTCATGTTCACGATCATCATCATCATCATCACAACCCGTTCTTTGTCCCACTGTTGGGCATGGGTCTCCTCTCAGAACGGGAGGGATTAGGCCTTAGTCCACCACGATGGCCAAATGCGAATCGGCATCAGTAATCAGTATGTTTCAGTATGTTTATTGTCAAATAACTGGTAATATAAGAATGAATACAGATGTTAATTCTTAAAATATTGCGCTCTGTTAAATACCCCAGGGGTGTACAATATTTAATTAACAGACTTCACATGCCTTCGAGAACATTAGAAGAACTCTCAGGCATGCAGGTTTCCTCACGATGTGTCCTTCACCGTTACAGCAAGTGACATTTAATTTCTTAAATGTTCACGATGCACAGTGAAAATTCTGTATTTTTGAGTCACTCGTATACAACTAGTTGTATGCGACTGGCAGGGCATGCGATGGACTAATTATTATGGACTTAAGTCTATTTAGTAAAAATGAGTCGCAGTCGAGCGCTTTAAACACACGAGCGATTCAAAAATAAAAGCTGCAAACTATTCACTTGCACTTCAACAAGTTTCTATGTTAAATTAGAACACGTAGGTATTGTCTAAGAAACGCATTAATGATACATATATTCCGTAGAGCAAATTGTATTCTATAATTAAAGTTTGGTTATTCGAAATAAATTTTATTGTTATGCTATAATTTTAAAAGCAATAAAAGTTAATGTTAAAAAATAAGCCAGCACAACAGATGGTATGGATGATATTTATGTTTATAATTCTGTATAATTTAATGAGTTTCTTCACTTTCCAAATGTATTAATTGCGATACATAATTATTTGTATGTAGCTATACTCGTATGTATGTGTTGATGAAGGAATGCGAAAATTCAAATAATATTCAATGTGTATAAAAAAATGTCAGGTACATTTTAACTAAGTAAAGTATTCAAAGAATTATTCGTACATATTCACTTAAAATTCGTATTTCGTACTCAAGTAAATTTTACTTATTTATTTACTTAGTTATACTTACCTTTTACCTATATATCGTTCCATTTTCAGTGACTGTTCCCATGGTTTAGGCTGATTGAGTAAATAACGCTGCGGTCAAAAATGAAGTCTTTTAGTCATTTCATGAAAGCGATTTCCCGAATGGTTTAATGTCCATAATGTGGGTTATTGTGTTAATGTTGTGAGTACTTAATCCATTACGACACGATCGCACGTTACACTGACGCGACATCGATGTCAAGAACTGTGAGCCGGTAGTGCAACGATTAGCTTGAAATGGCTTGAACGCATTCATCGCGGCATCGCTACCAACTCGGTGCTATCTATTTCACTTCGTTTTCACACCTTTTATTTGGCGTCCATTTGTTAGGTGTTTTTGCGCTGACTCCGTGGTCACCGTCTTCTCAAAAGATCTAGGTCGTCCGCCCAGCACTGATGATAATACACAGCACTTTTACTTTATGGAGAGATCGAGATATTAATTTTGCTTTAGTGTCGATATCTAGTTAATGTCTCGAACGAGTGATTCAGTGTGGCCTTATTTGTTTAGTGTAACATAATGGAGTATTTAATCGTGGTGATTAGGTTGATGACAAGTGCACGGGCGTTGCGAACGCGCGACGTACCTGCGACTGCGCGTGCGCAGCTTAATCGTCGCGTAACGGTGGCGAACTGTAAAGCTCGCCACGGACCGCGGCCCGCGTGCTAAATTTGCCGAAACACCGCGATCTGTAGCGGGAAAATCTCAAATCACTTTAATTCGTGTCGATGGCCGCCCATTATGAAAAAAAAATCAATTAAACGTAAGAATTTGGTCGCAGCAGCAGCAAGCAAAAAGCACGTAATGTGTAGTGCCTGTTACATAGAGAAGGACTATTTTTTGTGTCGCGTTTAACGACCTGTTGGTTGCTTTATTAGCCCACGTGCGCGACGTCTCTCACTTATAGTTTTTTGTGCATCTTCGAACACACTTACGACATAACAGTGTCCTGTTCAGGTATAGATTTCCAATTAGCCTATGCAATATTCACTAATATTCAAATCTATCCCACTAGTTTTATTAAGTAGCACTCTTGTTGCCCATTTACTATCTAATAATAATAATAATAAATAAATATCTTGGACATTCTCACACGGCCATCTGACCCCAAAGTAGGCGCGAGCCTGTGTTATGGGTGTCAGAGACTGATATACATACATAGATATTTTTAAATACATACTTAAATAGATAATATTGACATCCAGACACAGAACAAATACAAGTGTTCGTCACACGAATATTTGTCCTGAGTGGGATTCGAACCCACGACCTTTGGCGCAACAGACAGGGTCACTACCGATTGCGCCAACGGGCCTGTCTATCTATTATACAATTCCTATAAAAGTCAACATTTTGTGCCTTGAAATATTATCAATGTTTCCTTTTAACTGTTTCCTGCTGGTTATTGCATTAATCAGAACAAAGGTCATTAAGACAAAATGTAGTCGCTTGATTGAATTTACCTTTACCTATGTAATCAACCACATGTTAATGTTAATAGCGTAAACTATAGCTATCAATCTATCAAAATAGTGTAATGTCTTGACCGGCCCTATAAGAGGCTCGAACCACCCAGTTTCACACCTTGGCAAATTCAGATCCAGGGGGAAAATCTCACTTAAACCTGTTTTTCTTTCACGATTTCCAGGTGATAAGTTTATCAAACGATTGTATACGTTAACAGGCACTTCAAAAGGGTCTCTCACTAAAAATAAAAGGGCGTAAGTACCAGTGAACAAATCTTAATGAAAAAAGTTTAATGTCATAGATGACATCATTGATATAGTATATTTAACTCAATGGATGACATCAATTAATCTGAATGTAGAGTTTAATTAAAATAATTTCCGTGACGCTTGTTCTGAAGGCAACACTACTCGTTAGTAGGCACATTATTTATTTAGTCGAACACAATCACGTCATGTTATAAAAACTTAATATTTATCCATCCCATTACGGTAACTCTTGATATATCCCCCGTGTTATATTTTCCATCTCGCATGATATTCGTACCAAGCTAACTTATCATCACTTGCTAGACAGATTTCAACGATAAATGGCGAGCGCACGCAAATAAAATTAAAGAAAAAAAGCAATAAGCACATATTTTGACTTCTTCAATAAGTAATAACATTTATTTCCTAATTGCCAAGCTAAATTACTCCTTTTAGCCACTCATCACATAAATATTGCCCTCGAGATACAATTATTTATTCACCGAAGTTCGAGTAAATACAGTCTCGTTGCATTATTGAAACAAATTTACCAACAAACCGAGTATTTCTAGGGCGTGGACGGTATCAATCAGCAATACGCCCGGCCCTCGAACGTAGTTCTAAACTTGCCTCTTTAAAATTCTTTGGACACGCCTGCTCTTCTCTGTTTCAACAATATAACGTGATCCTTCGTATTCCCTTGTCTATTGTTAAACTTTTTCTGAATAATCACCTTCCATTTCCCAGGCTAAGCAATTTTATACATATAATATCATTGTTTCACATCGAACTCTGCGTTCATTTCGCCCGTTACGTATTATCGTCACTTTTTTAATCCTTGGTCTTATTAACCGTTATAAATTCTATTGTAAACAGACAGACTTACCTTTCTACAGTTTGATACTAATCTTTGCCGCCTCGCATAAACCTTTATATGGAACTGTACAAAGCAGCGAAAAATATTGTTAGCTGAGCACTTACACGTACAACCTGTAGTGTATCGAGTTCACGAAAATGGATCAATTGGCTAGGGATTCAGCAAAACGGGAAATTGGCGAATCATTAAGCCTGAGTACTTTTTGCATGAGGCGTATAGGGATTTCTTTTGATAAGCCGAAGACCACCGGCTCGTATGTGAGACAAAACTTAATGTTTACCGCGTCTGTGCTGAGCATTTGTTACCATGTTTTCAGTGAATTCGTCTACATAGTCCTCACGTTTTCCAATTCACCACGTGTCGAAGATGTCGTTCCGCTTTTCCACACCTTTGGTTACGGCGCTTTAAGTAAGCTCATAAATTGTTACCTATTTCAATAAAACTGGTCGGTCTTAATAAGCCATGAAGCTAAATTTGTTCGTATTGTTTGCGATTTCTGGGTTTATAATAAATTTGGTAGAACCATGGATTATTATTGATACTATAGAGCGTATTTCGTTAAACATCAGCCTATTCCGCTTATTCTTCGTAACAAAGTATGCAAAAGAACACAATCTGTTGGTTGTTTTATCTTTATGAACAATTTCAAATCATCTGTAAATAATCCATCCATGAGACCATCTGACCATAGGCTACACTACTTATTTATTTATTTAATACAAAAATTCTATATTTAATAAAAAAAATATAAAAACATATCACGAAATTTAAAAATGTATTAAATTAATTAAACATACCTCACTCCCAAATTTTATAAAAAATAGTAGTAACAAAGTAACTTTGTAAATTACATTATTTATAGCCTTTCTTTAATTATGTCCAGGTATTTCCAAAGTGTTTGTCCTGTGGTACAAGATAAATGTCTTTGGACAACTATTAGAAGAGCTCTCAGGAATTTGGCCCATGCCGCCGCTCGACTATGATGCCCAGGGAATCAAGGACAAAAGTCTAGCCGCTCTACGTATTGCTCACCAATGTACCTATGTCTGAATTAACTTGTCATCATCATCATTACAAGCCATACTAAACACTTAAGGCTCCTGCCTCCTACCACAGAATAATAGTACAAGTACTCCTACTTAGTCACGCACTACCATCGCCCAACACGCTGACTTAGCTGTAGATAGAATTTAAACAATTAACTATCCCTCTATTAAAAATTTGAAGTTTAACCACTGGACCTCTCTCTGGGTTAGATTTTTTTTAATTCGAGACATTATTACAGAATTCCTATGTACTATTTGGGTATTCGAAAAGAAATTGTGTTAATTCAAACAAAATATTAATTATTTTTAATCTACTTTTGTACAATCACCATCTCTCCCTTAAAATCTTAATATCTTCCAGGGTACTTCGCCGTTAATATAATGGGTGTCTGGTTCTACAATATGACACCGATACTGCTATATTTCTACCGGTTGTGGCACGGGCAGGATGCGCAGTTCGGTTTTGTCTGGGTCTCTTGGTACCCGTTTGACAAACATAAGCCCATAGCGCACGTTGCTGTCTATATTTTCGAGATATTTGCTGGTGAGCATAGTTATTATCTAGCTGCATGTACCTACATGTAGATTTGGTCTATAATGTTTTAGTTGTTAAAAATATTTATAAACAAACTTTTGTTGTGTCATGCCTATGACGAGCCTATGACTTCTATTAAGGAGTTCCTTTATCTGGACTAAAGCTCTGCTGTCACGCTTAGCTTAAAATGTGGATTGGCATCGGAACCAACTGGTTGATTTTTTTCAAATTAAAAATAGTTTAATTTTATCATGCATGATTAATTCTAAAGCAAGTAATGAACATTTCAAGTTAAATTATTAAAATAAATTATAATAGTTAAATATTTTTTTCACGAGACATGTACTTAATAGAACGCTTTCATTTTTATTCTATACCACGATCATGATTGATCGTGAACATGCATCAGGCCAGTAGTATGTATTCGTTGATACATAAAATAAATCATAATCGCACTCTTACGCCTATTATTTAGAAAAAATTATAACAATCTAGTAATTTATTATACCGCTAATGATACATTTCTCCGTCTGTAATCGTCCTCTAAGTGTTAACTTATAAGTAGAAGCCGTGAAAGTCTTCGGTGTCGAATAATATAGAATTAACGAAAGATTATCGCACTAAAAGTAATGGGCGGCGCTTGGTGAGCGTCAATTAATCTATTTTAAACTTTTCATCATACGGTTGGGCTAAAGCGGTTACACTCACATGACGAATGCAAAACAAACACCATCGCGTTATCTTTATTTGGCCCACATTCTAAACTAAATGGTCCAAGTATTTCGCACACACCGCGCTGCTAAAATACAAAATAAATATGTAAGTGTGTATAGCGTGGCTACAGCGATTATTTTTGAATCGCTCCCCTTGCATCGAGCTTATAAAAATTATTACAACGACAATCCGGTATTTTTCAGTCGCTCGACTGCATCGAGTTATTCTTTATCACTCTTTTGACGGTTCAGTAAACAGAACGGACCCTCCGTTCTGTTTACTGTTTCTGTTTACTGTTTATTTGAGCTAATATAAGCGATCAGCGAATTGTGCAGATACACAGATTACAGTAATATAATTTTTTTTTACACACGTTCACGAAAACAATGAACCGAAAGGGTTGCATGTTAGAGATGCTACAGTTCAGAATGCGTATTAATTAATTCCACGACCATTTCTTCTGGCAGAACTGTCAAAGGAAATAGTTATTTAATAAGTACGGAAGGGAATGCCCGGCGCGGAACAGATTTTATGAACGAAAATGTTTCTTAATCGAGCGCTCGAAATGAGGCGAGTGGTTTTTTAAACACTCGCCTCATTTCGAGTAGAACTCCGTATTAGCTTTATTAAACGCCTCTTAAACTGAGAAGTTTATCTAGTTTAAATCGGAGTCGTAATGTATTCATTTTATTAGGGGGATAGGAATATCGTTGCTTACGAATACGTTTTCAATTGCCTGATATGCAGGTCGTTGACCACCAACGTTTTCCTTATATGCTTAACGAAAGTCTTAAATTTTCATAGTTGGTAAAAATTGAAAATTTAATCAGAACAATGTTAAAAAAAACATTTAAAGCTGCTATGGCCTTTGGCCTCTTCACTTATCTGTATAATTACGACCTAGCCGCGAAATATTAAGTAGGTAGGCACGAAGAACTAAGTGTAAGCACTATCGAGTAAGTAACTACCTGCTCGGTTAGGCCGCAGCGAAACGACCGAGCCTTCCTACTTTATTTGGTCACGATCTTAACTCATTTACATAGGTATACAAACTCTACATACGAGTATGGTCATATCGCAATGTAGTTCTACACGAACTTCGCGTTTCAGTTGAAATAGTTTACGTAGGAGGAAATAATGTTCATTTACAAAATCCAAAACAGAGGCGTTGTAAACAAATATTTTTAGTAAACTAGCGTGTCCCATCCGCTGAAGCTTTGTGTTGTAGCTTAACTTAGCTTTTAAGCTTAGCTCATAAGGTTATTTTCAGGTCAGACATGTGTATGGATAATGGTGTGCACGGATCTATTGTTTTCGGGCATGGCTAGCCATATAGGGCTGCTGCTTCGGATCCTGCAGCGAAGACTCGAGTCTTTGGGCACCGGAGAGAAGAGCGATGACGAGCACTATCAATACATCATTGGAAATATTAAGCTTCACCAACGGCTTATAAGGTTATCATTTTACCAGACCACAAAACCAACAACTAAACTAGGACTAAACATTTGTTGCAATCAAAGGCTGTAGTCAAAGAAATCAAATGTTGGGCAACATGTTATGTTAATAATAAAATAATTTATAGTTAGTATCATTGTATACTTTTACGCGAGTAAAATCGCGGGCATCAGCTTCTTTATAATGTTATGTATTCAATAGTTTATAGTTACAACAATGTCATCGGTCCTTGTTGCAAAGTTTCAAATAAACACACGTTTTGAATAGGGTGAAAATTACGTTCAAAGATTCCGTTACACACATATAAACATATACATACATACACACATAAATACATACATATATACATACATAAAGCGTGTTAAAATACGTTGTGAGATAAGACACAAAAGCCTTACTACCTCAAAAATATAATTTTTAACAAAATTATTAAAACAAAATAAGTTTAAGCTATGCTACTCAAAAAAAAAAAAATTTTTTTATTCACAGCTACTGCAAAGATCTGGAAGAAGCATTCTCTTTGGTTAACCTCATCAACATTGTCATGAGCTCTGTTAATATATGCTGCGTTTTATTTGTTATTGTGGTACGTATTTAACATACCATAAGATCTCACCTGTATTAAGGGTAAAGGGGTACGCCCAATAAGGGTGTATTACACCCACTTTTCAACAATTATATTTAGGATTGAAAATGTCTACTACTAGTAGGTATTTCTAGTTATGAAAACCCAATACTTTGCCCGATCTCGAGGAAACGAATTCAGGTCCTCCAGCACAGTAGTCATGCTTGCAACCACTACACCAACGCGCAACATTGTAATATTACTAAATCACGATGACTACGTTGAAACTTTAGGTCTCCACCCAATATTACAAGAGTCTGGCCATAGTTTACCACGCTTGTCACAAGCTTATAATGAGAGCTCTCAGGGTCACGGGTTTCCTCACAACATTTCCCAATACAGCAGTTGACAAGTGAGGTAACAAATAATAGAATCAACTGTTATCACTCATGCGTTCTCGGATTTAAACCTGCTGCCCGATTTTTTGATCTCACTGATAAACTATTCGTAAGCGAAACATTTTCGTATGCGAATTTCCTAACGAGTTAATTCTAGGCACGTGGACAGTAAAAATGAAACTTAACACTGCTGTTGACATATTTTACTTCACAAAATCTATCGCCAGTCTAAATTAAAAATTAATAATTGGAAAAAAATATGGCGCCTACCTGAATTTAAAAAATAGAGAGAACATGAAATTTACGTATTTGGACGCAATGGCGATTTTCGTACCTATAGGTAGGAGTGGGATTAAAAATTGAGCCCCAGAACCTTTCGAACTTCCGATTTCGATTTCATTATAAGTAGCTTTAATACATTTTCAGATACATAATATGAAACAAATTATAAATATACATTTTTGTTACAGTTGCTGGAACCAGTTATGGCCCTAAGCAACAAGCTATTTTTAATGTCGGCCCTAATCCAAATTGGAACTTTATGTTGGTATGCAGATGACATATTTCATGCGGTAAATACACATACTAGAATCGACAGTTACATTATCTCGCATAATTTTTTTATATGTTACAAATATCAATAATAATCTTAAAGTCATACATATGTACCTATTTGATGATTATATTTTTTAAAAGAACATCAAATCAACAACAATGTATTAAATAAATAAAGTACATACATCTTTTAGGTTTTTTTTAGATATAGAGTATTAATAATATGTTTATTTTTTAATTGGTAGAACGCAGATATAGCGAAAGCAGCATATAACAGTGGGTGGTACTGCACTAGTCCTCGGTGCAGACGAGCTCTACTTTTTCTGATTCGAAGGTTAGTTACTTCCAATTCATGCCACTACCACAACCTTTTCTTTGTCCCACTGCTGGGCACAGATCTCCTCTCAGAATAAGAGGGATTATGCCATAGCCCAACACGCTTAAGTGCGGATTAGCTGACTTCACACTGCCTTCGAGAACACTATGGTGAACTCTCAAGCATGCAGGTTTCCTCTCGCTGTTTTCCTTCACCATAGCAATTTATCCTGAACTTCTTTAGTTACGAGTATAAAAAAACTTTTGCAAATAATATAACTATCTGATCGATTCCAGCCCATGTGATTTAGAAAAAAATATTCATAAACTCTACTTATTCCTATTTTATATTAAACACTTTTATTGCAGGTCCCAGAAACCTATCGCTTTCACTGCAATGAATTTTACAAATATTTCGCTTGTCACGTATTCTGCGGTAAGAAAATCAAATAGAGTACATACCTACCTATTTATTTCAAATTATAAGTATAATATATCCATAAACATAACGGATGATGAAACATCAGTTACTAATCCTTGGGAAGCTATCTAACATACACAAATGTAATCTTTAAATATTTATTTGTTGCAGATCCTGACAAGGTCTTACTCTTACTTTGCACTTCTGTATACTATGTACAGTGAAAACTAAGTAGTCATTTGAAAATAATTGAATTATTAAAAAAGTGTTTTAAAAAAAGCTTTTTATAACTTTTTTTATTTTCGTGCATTGTCATCGGAACCAAATATGTGTGCCAAATTTCAGCTCGATAGCTTCAGTGGAAGTGGGTGAAATATTGATTGCAAGATTCCAGGACATACATACTTACATAGATACATACGAGTGAAATTAAATAAAAGCTTTTAAAATATTTTTTATCGAATAGGTACCTAAAACAAAATAGGTAACAAATGTACCTACGAGTATTAAGTATCCAACTTTGCATTCATATTAACTCTAACTGTGACGATGTTTTGCTGTTTCAGCAAAGAATAATAAAATATTAATTACATATTTATTTATTTCTTATACTTTCGACACCTCCAACGAGGTTCAGCGGACTTAATGTCTTATGGCATTTTCTTGTCAACCAGGCAGCCCTGGTTGAGTAGAAAATTTACAATTTTCTATGGCGTTCTAAGTGACTATTATCTAATCTGTGGCACAAGTAAAGGAATGTGCCAATACGAGATGAAGCTATGTAATTAACGCTTACCTAATCTTCGCTCCTCATGTCTTCTTAGTACCTAGATATAGCAGAGACGTGTTTTTTATTAACATTCACCGTAAACCTAATTAGGTACTTACATAGGTGTTTTTGCTGGCCGCTTTCCTAGCTTACTCGTTAGACGACGCTGATCCCACCTGATATTTAAATTAACTCTATGGTAGATACCGTTGAACAGCTGATTACTCATGCATCGCGAACGTCCCTGATGCTGTCCTATCATCTCTCATCAAGATATGAGATAGAGACGTGTACGATACACTTTAATCAGTGTAGCACTGAATACTTAAATGACTATATGTATTAGGTGTATCTGGATTTTTTGGTTTAAGGTAATTTAATGTCTGATGTATCTCCTGATTTACTCGTAAGTTTTTTTATGGACACAAGATAGCAAAAGAGCATTGCACTGGCTCTGTCATAAATGTGTTGCTACCCTTGAGGACGACGACACGGATTTAGATTTACTCTTCCAAAATTGTAACCAGAAACACGCCTGTCAAGCAGGAACTAACTATAAAAACAAATATTTAAAGGCTGAAATGGTATGTACTTAGTGAAAGGTTCTAAGAATACAATACTTTAAAACTTACCTAAAATAAATACGATCAGTCATACCTAATTATTTAATTGTTATTTAGTCAAGTTTGTCACCAGTAGAGCTACCTGTCCTTACTTTTTAAAACACATAAATTAATTCGACTTTAACGTTACATTGTAAGTATTCTCCACTACTAACCTAACCTACTCGAATGCAATGTAGCAAACATTGATTTCTAGTGCAAGCCGTGCCCTCGCAGATTACTCTATTTAAGTCACAGATACAAAAAGAGAGCCGCGAGCACTTCCTATCCTGAGGCCTAATAGGTGGCTTTATTAATATGCCAGGACCGGACCCACGATAAAGGGAGCGCAAGCTCAGCATAAAGCCCGTTGTCGGTCAGTTTACTAACCTTACGAGACCTTACGTTACAAGAACGTTGTTTTATTATCGTGTCATCGGCATTTTCGTTTCATCGAACGATACTCGATGATGACATACCTAATAATAACATCACGCCAGTACTTCCCAGAAGGGGTAGGGGCATAGGTTGTAGGTATGTGTACACATATACATAAGTGTACACCCACTTTTCACTGGTTGTGTTTTAGGTATTCATCCATCAAATCAGTAGCGCTAAATAGGTAGGCACTTCTAAACAACGCTACCCCGACAAGAGCCTAGTTGACTTGAACTTGACGGTTCTTCATATAACAATAACGACAAGCCGCGAGTAAAATGGTGGTTATCTTTACTGCAGTTCTGTGGCTCAGTTTTCGTTCATTTACAAAAGTCAAACCTATAAAAGGCGGCGGTTGTCTTTGACAATTTTTATGGATATAATGAGAACAACACGAAACTATTCCTCTACCGCCCATGACATCTTTGAAAAAGACTCAAATGGAGCAGTGTGCTATACCTACAAACCTATATTTATTTGTTTATAGAAAAATACGTACTATTGAATAGACGGATATGTGTCGTCTATATTTGCTCACAGTCTATATTTGCGCTTCTACGCAGCTTCCAGTAACTATGGCACAGAAGAGATAAAGTCGGCGAAGTTATAATGAATGGCATATAAGCTTTCATTAAATAAAAACTTAGGGGTGTTTCTAAATGGTGGAAAGCAAGGCTGTTCTCACACTTAGGCCATAATTTATGAAATATCCGCTGTTATTTTCAGATTAATCCTTTCCTGCTCCGCCCTTTTCCAACATCAACATCCTAACACAAGTAGTATTTGCGCGCTTCGTGAGAATATTTCCGTAAGATGAGTACCAACTTCATTATTAGGGTTCTGCACTGGTAAATTGAAATAAAATACCTTGTTTTGATAAAATCAAAGAATTTTAATATCAAACATATATTATCATCACACATGTTCTAGTGTTTTTTATAGTGCAGTAAGATGTATGATAGCAAACAAGCTTGCAGTGTCATTGACTTTATCCCGGAAAATGGCTTTTTCTATTACTATTATAGAAATTTAATTTTCGATCTTACATCTATCTTTGGATGGACATTAAAGGGTAAATGAAAGATGTGTGTAACGAGTTGAACTTTTATTTACATATCACCGAATATTAAACTAGACGGGTATGTATAGGATTAAATATTATCAATGGAATAACAGAAACTTGCATACACACTATATTCTTAACAAAGTAACACAATATTTCCAATAACATGAGATTACACTAAATATATTGGTAAAAAAATGTACCTACAGATATGCCCAGTTAACCAGTTATCAACCTTATTATGGGTACCGACTGATTTCTTCGACCGATGTAAATGCTCCACTACGTGGCAAAAATGTACTAAAATAGATTTATTATTTGCTATTTTAACCTGGTTGGAACAATATTTTTATTTCATTTTAAACAAGATACTACAATTAACTGCTACCCTCATTAAGTATTAGCAGCTACCCGCATTAAGCGGTCAACTACTCGACCGTGCCTATATAAAGCCAAACGCAGCCAACAACATAACACACTCTCTGCTCAGCCGTCGAACGGTAAGGTTGTACCTACGCTATGTGTCGGTACATAACGCTACTATGCTGTAAGTACGTTCCATCTTTTGATGTGGTTGTTGCCGAATCTTACTTATGTGAACCTGTGTGTGTTTCTTTTTAATTATTTTTCCCTTCCAGTTTCTAAAATCAGAAGTGGGATAAAGAACGCATTTGTCCACTATTGATGGAAAACTAAATAACAACGCCGTTTCTTACGAATTACTAAGTACTGTGCTTGTGTTGTGTTAATTGTGTAGCCTGTGAAGTGCTTGTTTCCACAAATTGGAGGGTCAGGTGAGACCGTGCCCACGAAAAACGTGAAGCAAGTGCGCCAACTACTTGGTCTCGCGGGATTCGACTTGTTTGCTCACAATTGCCTTGATACCTACGCAAACAGCCGTTGGTTTCAAATAAGAATGTTATGACGCCGCCTCGCTCTGGGGTTAGACGTAGCCGTCGTAGCCGTCACAGTGAATATCGACAAGACCATAGGCGTGTTTTACGATCGCCACGCGTTCGCGCTGTGTTATAACTCATTCAAAGTCACGTTATAGTAGAAATCGTTCGTGTTCGCGTTGTGACAGACTCACTCGCGTTAATGTAACGACATAACTGGTTCACGCAGTCGCTCGCGTTATTATTCACGGTCAGGTTAGGCCGAGTCGGCACAAAATTGAAGCACTAGTCATTCTCAGCCCGCTGGGAAGCTCGACCCTGGCATGAGGGGTTCATACCGCGTAGCTTAAGTGTTACCGATATGAGTTTAAACTGCTTAGTGGTGCACGTGGTAAAACAACATAGGCCGCAGCTTAATACAGGGTGCCCTGCATTGCACCGCATTCTTTGAAAGTGAGCTTACGCTTCTGCTTATGTTTCAGAAAATGTTTCCTTTGCGCACGCACCGCAAAAGCGAGCTCTGCAGCTGCTGCTCTGCTACCTGGCGCGTTTGGGCCGTGCCCTGCAAACGTGTCCATGACGCGTGTGGGCCCTGCCTTGCGGACGCTGCCCACGCGTATGACCTGCTGTGGGAGGGGGCTTTTGCTCCATGGACGCGTACCGCGTATACGCCGCGGGTGCTGCTCGCAAGGCGTGTGCTGTCTGCGCGCCACGGGTGCTACCCGGAGGGCGTGTGCTGTCTGCGCGCCACGGGTGCCTGCCGGAGGGCGTGTGCTGTCTGCGCGCCGCGGGTGCTGCCCGGAGCGCGTGTGCTGTCTGCGCCGCGGGTGCTTCCCGGAGCGCGTGTGCTGTCTGCGCCGCGGGTGCTGCCCGGAGCGCGTGTGCTGTCTGCGCCGCGGGTGCTTCCCGGAGCGCGTGTGCTGTCTGCGCCGCGGGTGCTGCCCGGAGCGCGTGTGCTGTCTGCGCCGCGGGTGCTCCCCGGAGCGCGTGTGCTGTGTCTACGCCGCGGGCACGTATCGGTAGAGGTGGGCACATTTTTGTGCTTTACTTCCCACTTTAAACTTTAACTGTACGGTTCGAGGTGGGCATCTTTATGCTTTACTTCCCGCACGTATCGGTAGAGGTGGGCACATTTTTGTGCTTTATTTCCCACTTTAAACTTTAACTGTACGGTTCGAGGTGGGCATCTTTATGCTTTACTTCCCGCACGTGTTGGTTAGAGGTGGGCACCTTTTGGTGCTTTACTTCCCACTTTAATTGAACGGTTCGAGGTGGGCATTTCTATGCTTTACTTCCCGCTCTTAGCAGTATGATTTGAGGTGGATTCGGCCGGATCTTACTTCTCATACTGTGTAGGCGTTGTGTCGGTGGTGTTCATTGTATCGGTGAGCATTAGCGACAACAGCGTGCTACTTTGTTAGACGTTCTGTGAACGGGCTAACCATTGTAAAAGTGTCGTACTTGTGCCTTGAATTGCGCAGTTTAGGCCATGTGTGCGACATCGCTGCTGATTTTTCGACACAACATTAAATAAGTTCAAAATCCTAAAGTCAGAAGTGTCTGAAGTGGAGACGAGATAACGTGGCATCTCCCCTTTTTAATTGATGCATTGCAGTGCGTTTGATGGTAGTCCGGAATGCTATCATTCGCAATGCCTTGTATTTTTATTGTTGTCCATATGTTGTGTATGTTTGTGTTATGTCATCCATGAGTCTGAAGCTAAGTGTTCTTTTTGTTTGTTTTCGGCTTAAATAGCTACTGGGACCTTTATTATCGGGCGCTTGAGTGCACGCTTGCGCCCGTGGTACTGGTTCTTATGTTTCAGTTCAACTAATAGTGCTGTACAGTATAGTTCGAAACTTCATATTGTTTTCATTTAGCTTCTGACTACACAGTATCCTACCACCTATGCAAATCCTCATATAATGTCTTATGTGTTATTTATCTTGTGATGGTGATGGTTTACGAGTAAACATTGATGACGGCCAGTTCACAAGAGATGGTTATGAATGATGGGAATACCCGTGTCTGCACATTATGGTGTAGTCGGGTGGGTGATTGGTCACCGTGTTGTTTCCCTTTCTGCTCAAGATGCATCGTCGGACGGACGCACGTGATGCGTCATTTTTAAAGTGCGCTAGGCGGTCGCGGTGCCCTCGCCGTACCTGCCAATGCCTGAAGAAGTCCCAGGTGCAGCCGAGGACGGTGCACGATCAGGAGAGGCCGAATTAACTGCTACCCTCATTAAGTATTAGCAGCTACCCGCATTAAGCGGTCAACTACTCGACCGTGCCTATATAAAGCCAAACGCAGCCAACAACATAACACACTCTCTGCTCAGCCGTCGAACGGTAAGGTTGTACCTACGCTATGTGTCGGTACATAACGCTACTATGCTGTAAGTACGTTCCATCTTTTGATGTGGTTGTTGCCGAATCTTACTTATGTGAACCTGTGTGTGTTTCTTTTTAATTATTTTTCCCTTCCAGTTTCTAAAACTACATATTTTTAGGATCCTGTGGATACCAAAGATCCTAGTTTTGCCATGTCTTTCCCGTTGATCGAGGCTTAGCTCAGAAAAGAAAGCTTAATTTTTATGATGGGTTACAGGTAAGTTAATAACAATTTGAACCAAGTCCAACTTATGCGTTTTTTTTAAATATGTACATATTGATCATTATTTTTTTTAATTCTAATTTAATGCCACAGAACCAATGAGCGGATGTTGCACGTATAAAAACAAAATATCTCTACATCATAACATAGTCCGAACTCCGCGGCCGGATCCTCAAGCCTCAGAGTACTTGATCACTCTGCGAATTATTTCGCATCACATCCGCACGTGGAATTTGCCGGCCTTCGTGACGTACTTGACGCCTTTGAACGGCTTGTACTTGGCGCCGTACATATCGAGGCGGCTGACGCGCAGCCCGCTCACGGCCAGCTGCGGGATTGTGAAGTGCACGTTGATGCTCGGATTGGCGCCCGTCGTGTCTGCTCCTGACGCTACTGACACCTGCAACAGAATATTTAATAGTGTAAGAAAAGTTTTTATACCTTAACAATAGTATATTTCGCTACAAGTGCGGAAAGCCTGTCATTGCAAAGAGTTTCGACAAATGTCTACCCGAGCCGAAGGCGAGGGTTGACAGTCGGAACAAGTTGCAATGACGGTTCCGCACGTGTACTGAACAACTATTTTTAATACAGTTGCGAAAAAATTAAGCAATTTAATATAATAATAAAAACACAAACTAAACTCACAAAGAACATTTTTGGAAAATGGCGCCAACCGTATAAGAATACAGAGTATTGCAGAGATTTTTTTTTGTTTTCTTCACCCATTCTGGGTAGGCAAAGGGAACTATGCCCATACAGCCAAGTCTTCAGAAGAATTTTTTTATTGACATGAAATTTAATGCGATGAAATGAAGTGAAACCTAACCTAACTCATTGAATCAAATCATTAAATCTGATATTGAAACAAATTAGTAGCTTCTTTTTAGAAATATTTGCATGAATCATAAAAACTTCTATGAATTTTTTTTTAGTAAAAACTTCATGGTTGGTTTTTTCTTTTTAATAGACATTATTTTGACAGTTGGGAAAGAGAACGCACGAGTTCGGAAAAGGTAAAGAAAAAGCACGAGTGTGTAATAGCTCACTTCCCGAACGCTAAACGTCCCTGTAATACGCCACTTTTTGAGCAACTGTATTAAAAAATTATTTACTTTTAAAACAACAAATTACAAAATAATAAAACACCCTTGTCCGCACTAACTCCGTTCAGTCTCCTTCCCGCGAATCTCTCGCTCTCGATACAAAACAAAAATGCGCGGCAAACCCGATGCCGCGCTCTGATTGGTCCTACGCATAGATGCAGGACCACAGAGTATGTGGCCCGTTCCCTTTATGCGTTCAAAGAAAAATAAAAGAAATGTGTTCATATTCATTACAATAGTCAATTATTGGCACAAGGAAACACGCGTCAATGAGGAAATAATATACATGGTGTCCCACTGCCATGCCTTGGGACGTACCTTAA
Organism: Carterocephalus palaemon; assembly: GCA_944567765.1. Lineage (NCBI taxonomy): Eukaryota > Metazoa > Arthropoda > Insecta > Lepidoptera > Hesperiidae > Carterocephalus > Carterocephalus palaemon. The sequence goes on along the minus strand of OX155641.1, from coordinate 9,048,417 downwards.
ATGTTGTATATGTATAGAAGGTTTTACTGACATTAGACTTCATTTTGATTTTAATAATAATTTAAACTACAAAAAATTTCAAAAAATTTCAAATAATCGTAATAACCTCGTAATAAATCGTATAAACCTGAACCTGAACCTAACCCGCTAAATGTAAAAAAAAATACATGTATGTTATGATGATGGTTCAAATAGTTAATTATTAGAATTATTTCCTCCAAAATAAAATAGCTCCTTATTAAAAGGCCGTTAAAATTAACATTTTATTATTAATTATAAGTATAAATATCAAGCGGCACTTATTAATTATTTAAATGCTCAAAATTAAATCAATTCTCATTTCAATTTCGTGTACATAATGTATTATGTTGTTCATACTTACAGAACCTCTGATGTTAGGCAGCTTAGGCAACTCAATACGCCCAATGTCCCACAGCAGCACTTTGCTAACCGGATCGTACGAATATTTCCCTTGATTTGCTGTCAGCGAACAATTCAGTACACACTTCGGCATACATATCTCTAACGCAACGTCTGAAAATATTAAGAAATGCCAGTATTGATACACCTAAAAAATGTCACAGTTTTGAAATTTACTATATCTTAATAACAAATGGATAATAACAAGAAAAAAATTGCGATTTCATTCAATTGTTTCAAGAACAGTTAAGTATAAATTAATCTGGTTCATCTAAACAATGATTTCTCTTAAGCTTTCGACAACATACTCTAATCCTGCTAAGATTTACACCTTTCTTTTGCTATGATATTGTGAGCTTACATCCATTTTAATTTTTCAAGATCTAAAGATGCTCTAGGTCTCTAGGTGTTATGCAGCCACTGTTCTTTGTCCCACAGTTGAACTTTGAATAAGAAGGTTAGCCTATATTTTACAAACCTGAGCAAATATAGCTTAGCATGTGAAATTCCTTTGAGGACATTATGGAGAACTCTCAAGCATATGCAGAAACTGCAGGGTTTACTACAATGTTGCAGCTGACATTTAATTTCTTAAAAGGCACATAATATAGAAAAGTCATTGGTGCTGCTTGGATTTAAACATGGATCCCCAAGTGAGAGTGAGAGAGTGAGAGGCAAGTTCCATAGCCACAGACTTCGATTACAGAAGAAAAAATATATATACTACATGTTACCGCAAATCGTCTTTAAAAATATCACATCAACAGCAGAGCGAAATCGCATTTGAACATTATTGAAGTATGAAGTACAGCATCTATTTTTTTCCATGATCGAAGGCACCTGGGCCGTCATCATAGCAATTTTGCTTACTTTCTAAGGTCCTGCCCATAGTCTGCTTGGGTCCAACAGTCAGGTCCAGCCGGCCCTGGTCGCCGTTGGAGCGCAGCGCGAGGTTGTGCCGCACGTAGAGGGGGATGGCCACGACGCTCTGCGACCCTATGTGGTACGACATCAGCCTGAAGTTGCCGTCGGGAGGGATGAACGATAATATCCGTTCAGACTGTAAAATAAACGGATTTGATTTTTAAAAACAGGTCAGTGCTTAAACTTGTGGACGATGGATGGAAGATCAACGAGTGGTTTGAAAACATTCGACTATGATTTCAGATGCTCTAGGCCTCCCTCGGCTGGTGGTTATATCCTTTAGCTTTTTTGATCGCTTGATCCAATACTGTTAAAGGTACTTCTCCATCTGCTCAATCAGTCTCGATCGGTCACAGTCAAGTCAAGTCCACCCAATTATGATTAATATGAATCGTTTCATGGGATACTGTAATAAAACACAAATAATTTCCGTTTAATTGAGTGTCGCAGCGACGCACCAGCACCCTTATCGATCGAGACATATTGTTTCGATTTGACATGTTGATCGAGTCTTAAAGAGCAGGAGGAGAATCAGCTTAGTGTTGTGCATCTAAAATTTAAAAATATGTATAGTGAAACAATTACCTCCCAACGTTTAAATCTAACACAAGGGTGAAATGAAACATCATCAAATAATCGCGGATTCACAAAGGTCAGCGTTAAATCCGGCATTCCGCTAAGTTTTATGCAGCAATCAATCTGAAATCACAAGCGATAACATAATAAGAAAAAGTAATTAATTAGTTAGGTTTTAGTAATTAGTTTGGTTAGACACTCATTTTTAATGAGAAATAACAGAGGCATAAATGCTGATACCTATAACAAGTTATATGGTAACACTTTTATTGAGATAACCATCTCAATCCTCAAGCAATGCATCTTTGTCCTACAACCAACTGGACTATTACTAACACCAACTTGCCACTCAATCCTCATGCCTACCACAGAGCAGTAGAGACCTCTTACAAGGCAACAGACGCGCACAACGCCTACTTGATACTGATGCTCATGTTAACACCCTCGCTAACTGCACTTACTACTGCTAGCATGCCTTGTTCAAAGTATGTAACAGTACTCACAGGCGACAGCTGTTGGGTGATGTTATATGCATGTTTTCTATCTTATATCAATGATAAAATTATAATTACATAGCCTTGTATTTCAGCAGAAACTGTGGCACCGCTTTTGTCAATGATAGCATCAACCTCCTCGACAACATCAAAGTATGCTTCATTATTGGCGTACTTCACACCCGAACGCCGCCAGGGGACGTTTGACAACTGTCCAGAGGGCAGTATGGAAGACACACTGAAATTAAAGTGTACAATATTGTTACAATTATGACAGTTAACTTATTAGAAAGCTAAACTTTAACTTATCAGTGGCCAACTGCAAAAACTGCCAAACTGCTGATTGCCAAAACTGAGCAGCGGGTATGGGTCTCTTGTCACATCTGAATAGACCCTAAACTTTTGGAGGGGCTAGCGGCCAAACCAATTGGCAAAAGTTTAAGGTCACTTGTCAATATTTCTTTGACATGACTTGATGTCAGTTAACAATTGATAATAGCCAGGACTCACAGTTTGCTGAAGAACAGAAACATTCAAGTAAATGAGCTCTGTCGTGCAAACAAATAAATAATCTCCCTATTCTAAAATAGAATGATAATCATTCTATTCATATTATTCATTGTAATTATGTATTTGTAATGTGAACACATAAACGTCACATGTTACTTAAAAGTAAAGTAGTTCAGCCCTTACTTAGATTTTCCAGTTACTGTATTGGCTATAGTCCTTAAAATGTTTGGTGGTTTAATAAGCTCCTTGAGAATATTACTTTCTGTTGCAAGAGGGAACCCATTGTCAAGCATTTCATCTAAGAGCTGAAACAATATATGAGTATATAACATACTTGTTTTAAAAAAATATTCATTTAATAATAGGCAAAGTAAAGATACTAATAATTACCTCATAAACCACTACATAATTTTCTTTGATAATGGTTTCCGTGCAATCAGAAAAATAGTCCTGTAAAATAAAATTAGTAGGTTAAGTACCAGAGGAGAATATACATGCTTACAGATAAGCAGGACCTCAAGCTTAGCATTCCCATTTGTGAAAACCAATGATGGCAGTCTATGTCAAGCTGAAGCTTATACCAAGGTATACATACAAGTAAAATAATCATAATACCTGGAATGTATCAACAACTCTATGCAGGAACTCTATAACAAACAGTGGAGCTACTTCTTGCATGCTCACTGCCACTAGGGCTACGCCTCCACGTTGCACTGAGATCAAGTAATGATGAGGAGCAGCGAGCACTGGAGGTACATCCTGGTAGTTAAGCATAAATACCACTAAGTTTACTTGGATATTCAGAGCACTGTTATGAAGAGATTAACAAACAGCTGCTTGTAAAGATTGTACGCGCAATTTAGCCTGATAGTACGTACATTTAATAGAAGGATTAATATCAAATTAGTTGATTTCTAAATTAATGAAGACCATATTAGTAACAGTAACTGTCCTATTCAAAGCTAGTTCAATCAAGGCTAGCCTCAATGCTACTACTAGCTCTAAAGATAAAGTTTTAATGTTCTGGTGTTATGATTCTGTAGTGTACTTTAAAAACGAAAGAAATAGCTTAATGTTTACGAACATTTGGAGAAGCTCGCTGGGCTTCCAAATAATAATCACATACTGATCTTGGTATCACACTACGCCAGTGTTTCTCGAGGAACACATCCCTGAAATTAAAGAAAATATAATTACATAGAATGACCATACCAAATTATAATAATAAAAGAAACAAGATTAAACTTACCCAGATGGGTTTATAATAAATAAGCTGTGAATCATTTCAAGTGCCGCTTATTACACTAATTTATTAAATGAATTCTATTTATTTAATTGTTTAATAAAAATGGATTTATTTAATATTTATTTAATTTCTCAATTTTATTTTATTGACTTGACATAGTATACATAATTTGACTTTGACATGTGACACTTGTAGAGATTTTTTTTTATTTGTTAGTTTAAAACTTAGTCAGAGAAATATTCTATATCTCTATACAGCCGTTTGGAAAAAAATGATTCTTTCCGCCTTAACCGCCATACGCCCATACCTAACATAATAATATTATTATATTATGATCAGTATAGATAATACACTTCTGATGATCAGTTAGAAACGAGCATTCAGACTTGGCAATCTCGTTTCCAACGAAAACGGTAGAGTAAGCTCAAGAAAAAGGAAACTGCATGTTAAACCACCATCCATTGGATGTTAGATTTACCCAGCCGGACAGTTTGTCCAAGATAAACCGGTATAGCAGTGACAGCCCACTGGCTATCGAACTCGCCTCTCACTCGAGCGGTCCGGGTTCAAACCCCAGCGTCACCGGGCGTCACGCACCAATGACTTTTTTAAGTTATGAATTTAAATGTCACTTGCTGTAACGGTGAAGGACACATCTTGAGGAAACCTGCATGCCTCAGAGTTCTTCTAAATTTCTTGAAGGCATGTGAAGTCTGCCAATCCGCACATGGCCAGCCAAACAACCAGCCGACCAACTAATGTTCTAATTAACTCTCTCAACTAATTGGACTAACCATCCCAGTCCCTATTTGAGTCTTGTTCAAAGTTGTCATGGGCGGCAGCGGATGGGTGGTGCTGCAAGCTCGTTTGCCTTGTATCCATAAAAAAAATAGAAATATAAAACATGCTTGGCAGGGATACTGCTGAGTGAGTGTGAGTAGTACCGCCATATCCTATGCAGTAGCATTATAATACATCTTCTTAATACTACTGGGTAAAAACCCACAACCACTTTTATATACCTACTAACTAACCCTCAACTTGTCAGACTGTTGGGCACAAGTCTCCTCCAAAATCCAGGTGCAGATTCGCAAATTTCACATGCCTTCAAGAACATTGTGAAAAACTCAAGATCATTGTTACAGCAAGTGATTTTAATTTCATAAATTGTACATAACTTATGTCATTGGTGCATGTCGCTTGGTTTTAAACTTTGAAACATCACCCCCTCAAGTGGGAGGAAAATTTGATAGCCACAGGCTATTACCTCTGACAAAACATTATTTACACCAACCTATGCAATAGCCAACAGGCCCGTTGGCGCAATTAGTAGTGACCCTGCCTGTTAAGCCAGGGTTCGTGGGTTCAAATCCTACTCAGGACAAATATTCGTGTGATGAACACTTGTTTTTGTTCTATGTCTAGCTGGATGTTAATATTATCTATTTATGAATTTAAAATATCAATGTATGTATGTCATGTGTGTTACAAGCCCACACCTACTTAGGGGGGATGGGTATGTGTGAGAATGTCCAAGATATTATTATTATAATGCATAATCAAATTTTTAGGGATTTAAGATTAATTTAATGCCAACCACAACAGAAGACTCATTAGTTTAAACAAAACATAGTTATTTCTGTTACCAGCTGTATGTGTATTTAACATGAACACAATATAATTTATTTTAAGTTATTGAGACAGCAAAAAAGACCATGGCTAATAATTGCATTAATAATCTCCTGTATAAAGCAATACAGTACAATACAATGTAGAAGGAAATAAATGACACTCAAATTATACTTAATTTTTTATTGAGTCCAGACTTAACACTTAACGGTTGGATTTAGCAACACGCTCCAACTCGTCCTTCTTCTTGATAGCATATGAGTTTGATGAGCCCTTAGCAGCGTTGATGAGCTCATCAGCTACGCACTCAGCAATTGTTTTAATGTTCCTGAATGCTGCCTCTCTTGCCCCAGTACACAAAAGCCAGATAGCCTGGTTGACTCGACGGAGAGGAGACACGTCCACAGCTTGACGACGAACGGTACCAGCGCGACCAATCCTAGTGGAGTCCTCACGAGGCCCAGAGTTGATGATAGCAGTTACCAAAACTTGGAGAGGGTTCTCTCCTGTTAGAAGATGGATGATCTCAAACGCGTGCTTCACGATACGAACAGCCATTAACTTTTTGCCGTTGTTACGTCCGTGCATCATCAGGGAGTTAGTGAGACGCTCCACAATAGGGCATTGAGCTTTGCGGAACCGCTTGTGTGCGTACCTACCGGCCGAGTGGGGCAAGTATTTAGCGTACTTTTCTTTCACGGAAATATAATCCTGAAGTGACATATCCGACACCTGGACGTCGTAGCAGCTCCATCTCCCAAATAGCTTGATTTCGGGTATGTCCGCCGCTTGTGGCAGTGGCATGTTATCAACAACCATGCTGCCCGCGTCAGCTCCATCATCATTCCAGTTCTCCTCCATGGTCATTGTCTAAAATAACAATTACAAACATTAGAAACCGACTTAGCAACTTAAATTGTACGAAATTAGCACAAATATATTTAGTAAATTACATACTTTTCAACAAATTCCGAGATATAACCTCGTGTTGTCAAAAGTACACGAGAAAAAGGAAGTGTCTTTCTTTTTATACAAATTAGGACCATAATGTTGGTATAACGCTAATAATGTTGCAATCCAAAAAAAAAATTAATTTGTATCTTGCATTTCAAAGTATTTCTTGTATACAAATTCATAATAGTATGGTTAATATTTATGAGGTTCAGTTATTTATATTGTTCTTAACGTTCTTGATAATTTCAACCGCTCAAGAAGCCAAAATAATTAAATCCTAGACGATTATGTTTGATTATCGTCTAGGAATTAACTTTAAAGATTTCTACTAAAATATAGGTTGTAATATTTTTTTTATCTATTTTTTGGTACAACATACAATATTATGATACAATAGTAGTAGATAAACTCCAATTTCATTGCTAAGATACGAACAGTAGAGCGAGAATGATGTTATCATTTTTTTTGGGATTTTTGGGATTTACGCAATGTCCCGCTGGTTGAAGTCAATCATAAAATTTTATAAATCAGCCAACGGACTAAAATTAAACGGGAGTTAAAAATAGAAATAAATAAAATAGAAGTACGACCACACATGTCAAAGGTCATTTTTGATATGGGTTTGATAAAAAAATTGGATCTGTTATGCTATTATTTAATAATATTACTTCTATGATAACAAATCAATAGCATTCCTAGATCCTGACATTGATATGACATTTAAAGTGGTGACACGGCAAACGGCAAAATAAAAAATCTATTTTTTCACTCTCACGTAACGTACCTACTTAATATGCTTAGGAAGAACAGGATTTAGGGATGTTAATTTGTGCTTCTTCCAGATGCTATTTCTATATTTTGTCGACGCGACAGTGTCAGTTAAATATGTCAGCCAGAAATTGTCAAATATGTCAATTCCCAAATTTCCCAATTCAATTTGTCAGTCGGAAATATAACAACGTCGTAGATACTAGGTACATAAGTACGTATTTTGCTTTGCATTTAATTTTATCAAATCTCGCCGATTTTAAGTTAACAAACAGTCAAACACTGAGTTGCACAGATTTATAGGTATTGGTGAGTTGAAGACAGTACCTATACAATATTATTCTATGTTTGAACCGTTGAACGTTGAAGACGATAAAGTTGGTTGAAAGTTGAACTTTGAAGCACATAACCTTATTTCTAATAATTCTTTGTAAAGTAGAAAGACGGGTGATACCTAATTGTCAATTTATTCCATGATATCAGACTGGTTATTCCGCTAACCACCGCCGCTAAGTTCAATAAGTAGTCTCGTAATAAACACACAAGTAGGAGAATGAATATATTCAATGTGGTTTATTAGATAATTTAAACGGCAGCAAATAATTTAACCGTGTCAATATAACTAATTTTTAACGATAATTATTAAATACTACGTACATAGTTTGTACATACTGGACAAAGTTCGCTATGGCTGCATTAAAAAAAATTAAGAACTTAAGAAATTTAGCCTGGCTTGCGCCCAAGTATCGTGCACAGGTAATTTGCAGAAGAAATTTGAATCTTCAAGAATACCACAGCAAAGATTTGTTAAAGAAGCATCAAGTTACTATTCAAAATTTTCGGCTTCTCGATTCAAGTTTGAATCCAAAGTCCTTATCAGACTTTAAAGCCAATGAATATGTAGTCAAAGCTCAAATACTAGCTGGCGGCAGAGGAAAAGGTCACTTTGACACTGGTTTTAAAGGGGGTGTCCATTTGACTAAAGACCATAGTAAGATCTTGAGCTTGGCAAAGAATATGATAGGTCACAAATTGATTACAAAACAGACTCCTAAGGAAGGAATCCAGGTTGATAAAGTGATGGTGGCCGAAAGTGTAAACATTGTACGGGAAACTTACTTTAGCATTGTTATGGAAAGAAGTTACAATGGTGCAGCTCTTGTAGCCTCCCCTGCGGGTGGTGTGGACATTGAGGCAGTAGCAGAAAAGACTCCACAGTTGGTAAAAACAGTTCCCATTGACATTCATGAAGGTATAACAGATAAAGTGGCAATAGAGGTAGCAGAGTTCTTAGAATTCAAAGGTCCTTTGGTAAACAAGTGCGCTGAAGAAATTAAAAAATTATGGCAGTTATTCCTCAAGGTAAGATTATCATCATTATCAACCATTGCTTTAGCTAATGATTGGGCATGGGTCTTTTCTTGCAATTAGAGGGATAAGGCCATAGTCAATCATGCTGCTTTAGATAGTTAAAAATTAGAAAACTTAAAAAACTTTTATACTCTGTATACAAATAAACGCCTGAGACAATTAAATATTAATAGAATAGAATAAATATTTATATTGCTTTATATATATATAGTTTGTGTGCAACAAACAAAAATTATTACAAAAATTACAGTTCAGTTAATTTAAGTAGGTATTACAAAGCAAAATAGGACTGCATTCAGCATTTGCCATGATCATAATGAATCATGACGCTGATTTTCAGTGTGGCCCTGTTTTTAGTTAGTTTGATCGGTAAGCCTAATATGTTTTATTTTTATATACCTACTAGATAAATGATGACAGACACAAGAAATATTTAGATAGTATTGATAACATGTGGTGTCACATATAATAATACTTAAACAAAAACTATATACATGTATATAGTATATGATAATTGTAGAAATATGGATATGTTACTTTTTACTAAGTTTTGTACATTGAAATGTACATATGTATAGTTTGGTGAGAGATAAGGCAGGTAGAGGTCCAAGGTGTTGTTCCTATATGTTGCAGTCCTTAAAGGTTGCACCAATGTGCTTACTGCCATCAACATACACCAAGAGGCCACTTGGCCAGTTAATTAAACCATACTGTGCACACATAAAAGTATCTATATATTTTTTCAGTTGATACTATAAATTTCACATGGGTAAAGCTGTGGGCAGCAGCTAGTGAAAACAAAGCCCATTACAAGTTTCACAATATTTGCTATATTCTTTAGGTTGATGCTACTCAGCTGGAAATCAATCCATTAGTAGAGACAGATGATGGAAGAGTTGTAGCAGTTGATGCCAAAATTAACTTTGATGACAACGCACAGTTCAGACAGAAGGATATATTTGCCTTAGATGATCCTACTGGTACTGATCCAAGAGAGGTAAGTATTATTAATATATAGAAATTAAATCATTTTGGCCGTTTGACCCTGGAGTTAACTTCATTTTCATTGAAGCACTTTTGTTCATGAGGTTCAAGATAGTTCAACTGATTGATACTTAGTTATAGTCCACTTTAGTTTCAGTCAGCGATTGGATGAGTGACCACTACTGTCAAAATATCTTGAGTGCATCTGTTGTTTAGAGGATACCATAAGATAACAGTTGATAGGTCTTGTCAGAGTCAGGCAGCTCAATAACCTTCTGGCAATTGAACTAACTAATTAGCTGGCCAATCCGGTGGTGGAGTAAGCTCCTCTCTCTTGCCTTCTCAGTTGTAAGAAGATAGATGAAGAAGTAATACAATTAAGTAAAAATACATAATACACCCAGAAAGTATCATCAGCTGTATTGTAACGCCTAAATATAACAAACCAGTAAACACACTTTCCCATTTATATTTCAGTAAGTAGGTATTGGCTCCAATCTCATTGACTTTAAAATGATGTAATACAATATATAAACTTGGCAGTTGAAAGGTTGTGATAATAAATGATCCATATAAGTTTTGTTGATAATAACAGCAACATCTGTTGTCTTATCAGCTTCAAGTGCAGAATTTGCCAAAAACATTCAATAAGATGTTCAGATGCTGTTGTTGTTTCATTAACTATATTATTGTTTTTCATATGTAATAACACTTGAGAGATGATTATCATTAGATATTATGATATAAGGGTAGCAAAGTAGGCATCACCAATTTGTTATGTTGTACAAATAAGTCAATGAAACTGTTACTCAGTAACTAATGGAAAAATAATTCAGTATGAATATTAATGATCTTGTTAGTAAAATGTGTCACTCAGCGTCACTCAAATGTGACTCGACAAATGCTGATGGACTACAATACAAATGCTAGGTAGATGGGTACAAGATGCCCCCTCTCCCCCTGTGATCACCTCATAATTACTATGACTAGACATGTACAATGATTAACTTTAGGAAAGAATACTTCGCTGCGACCCATAGACGTCCCACTGCTGGGCACGGGTCTCCCCCACAGACGCAGCTGCGGGAGGTCTAGAGCATACTCCACCACACTGCTCCAATGCGGATTGGTGGAGGGGTTAGTTGCCAACCCAACCAAAGAATACTTACTAGGCAGAAATAATACAGTGGACTTACACCAAACCTAACTACTCCTAAACAATCTTTCTTAGTTTTCTTGGGATGTCAAGAGATGCATTGGATTAATAATAATAAGATCTAATATCTAACCCAAATTACCTTACCATATTTTATTTTTCAGAGAGAGGCAGCTGCACTTAACTTATCTTTTATTGATATGGATGGCAGTATTGGTTGCATGGTGAATGGGGCTGGGCTAGCCATGGCCACAATGGATTTAATAGTGCTCAGCGGTGGAAAGCCTGCCAACTTCTTGGACCTTGGCGGTGGTGTCGGTCAAGCCCAAGTTTCAGCAGCTCTAAGGCTTTTGGACTCAGATCCTAAAGTGAAAACAATCTTTGTCAATGTTTTTGGAGGTACTTAATTTAAATCATATAATTGTTAGATAACTAATAAAACCTGCTTTGAAATTTGTTATAATATATTTTTGTTTAGGAATATTTTTAAAAGCGTTTGTGATCTTACAGGTATCATAAACTGTGCTATGATCGCCGAGGGAATTGTAGCGGCATGCAAAGCACAACCTCCGAAAAATCCTCTGGTCATCAGATTAGAAGGTACCAATTCTGGTGCAGCAAAGAAGATTTTAGAACAGTCTGGCCTTCCATTCAGTATCATAAATGACGCTGATGAAGCCGCTAAAACTGCTGTCAAATTAGCTCAGGCTTGTTAAGAAAAATCTAGACATAAGTAGAAATCTGTTTAATTCTCTTTACTATAAGAAAAACTAGTCTTGTAAAAATGTTGCTATTTGAGTAGGTATTGTTAAGAGTCAGTCACAGTTGCCATGGTTAGCAACGGATCGGTGGTGCTGCAAGCTCGTTTGCTATCTTATAGAAAAAAAAGACAAAGACCACATTTTATTTTTTAAAAACTATATCGACAATATATATACGTTTTTTTATAATGTAAAGTTAATTACAATTATATCATTAATCATGTCATTTGATTATCGATAAAAGTTGACATAATATATAAAAACATAAAGCATTGACAATAATACTGGATTTTTTTTTAATTATGATATTCAAGTGTACATTATAATGATATATTGAAATGTGTATATACATAATTATAAATTAATATCTATTGGTGAAATGACACTAAATTAATTCAATAAAATGTATTTCACAGATCCAAAATGTCTTCCACTAAAATAATTTCTGGTTGTTATTGAGAACGTACATCTCAGTAAAAATTAAATTGTAAACAAATGAACGTACAGAATGGTCTAGTGACCATTCTAGCTTAATAGTCTAAATATTCTACATTCTTTATTTGTCTTGTACCTTGTGAATGGGAACGCTAGCAACTGCGTAAATTATTTGTATGAGATCTTAAACAGCACTCCTAGCAGATACCTATTGAATTAAAATTGGCACCACGAATTCTATGGTTTCTAACGTACTGAAAACGCTATCGTTACCGCCTCAAGTCTATTCAATCTACTATGGAAATCGGTACTATCTAGCATGAGCATTAAAATGACAATCGCTAATTTTAAATACATATTACGTAACCATTGTGGTTATGATCGTCTCTAGAATTTTTCGGTGTGAGGAACTTAACAATTTGTTAGTGCCAAATATTATAATTTCTTTGTTAAAATAATTCAATAATGTCTGCAAGGGCGTATCTTGCGTAGAACATGCTGGTAAGGGCTGAAAATCATGATTAATCCTTTGAAAATTCCCAATTTATGTGTGTAGTTTATTTCTAAGCTATGTACTTACATAACGACGCCCAGCGTTTAATGTAAACTACAGCAATTTATCTACGGCAACTATGGTTATTGATGTATAACTCTTTATTAAAAGCTTAGCCTATTTTTTCGAGTTCGGGTTACAGCATACAATTGGTCAATGATAACATCGAGCTTACATCAGCGAGTCTGGTGAACGCAAATATGACTTATGCTACCATTACTACACTATCGAAATCGAACTATAAATATACTACTATATTATACTATAATCTACTATACTATACTATACTATACTATAATCGAATAGGTGCGTAACGTCGCTAGCATCTGGCCGACATGTATAACAGATGGCGCCGCTAAAATCCCATACAAATTAGCGTTTACGCGTTCGATTCGTTTGAACGAGTAAACTCGCACTAACCCCACTGTATTATTGATGTTGCCACACTATAGTGACGCAGGGTAGTTTTTAATACACAGTAATCTAAAAATCTTGCTGTGAAGCTTGATTAACTTATTTCAAAATGCTAAATAGAAATAGACAACAGTGCTCTCTGTGAATTGCAGGTAAGACTTGCTCCACTAGGAGAATTTCTTAACATAACATCACGCCTGTACATTGCCGATGGGATAGGCGCGTGCGTGTAGAGTTAATTTCGTGTTCTTTTTTTAAATATTTGCAAGATACATTAAGTAATGAAATGAAGTATAATTTATACTACGACCGACTACTGTATTTATCTGAGCTTTTAAAGTATGAAAATTTGCATTTTGATTCACATGTTTAAATGATAAGTTAGTTCCCATTCCAACAAGAGACTGAATGATAAATCATCGAATTTTTTCTTACCAAATATCTGTTGTTCCCAAGTCCTTTAGGGTTTTCTCTTCTGCAAGTGGCATTGACATTTTTTTTCAAACAAAAACATCATTGTCTTGAATTATGTTAAAAGGCTACGAGTAATAAGTCTTTTGGGTATGCAATATCAACTTAAATTAGACAATACTTCGTAGACTGTAAGAGTGTTTTCTCTTTGTAGATTTTATATAGAAAACCAATAAAGCTATGTTATCAATATAATTTTCTTGTTTTTAATTCTAACCAAACCGAGGACATTTCGTGGACACACGTCACAGGGAACTAATAGCTAATAGTGCACCGTGTCATTTCCATTTACTACTTATAATTAGTGCAATCGATTATTCGCTCTATTGCTATGGGTTATAGACTAATAGAGCAAGATCCCGGTGTCGCCAGACGTTACTTATTTTCTCATAAACAATTTATATGCGATAAGCTAGTGTTAGTACATACTTTGAGCGTGTGCATACTCGCTAGCTTGGGTAGACGGCCAATTCATTGGTATCAGATGCTGAAAATCGAAAATTACAGTCCCAACTTTTCTTATATTCTCATGGCTGATTTTCACATATGTTTTAGTTAATTTTGTTACAAATTAATAATAACTATTTCCAGACACCTTCCGCCGGCGCTTACCCTTGCCAGACGCTTTAAAGATCCAGAAAAAATGATGTAAGTTTACTTATTTTCTCAAGCGTGATTTTTATGCACGACACTTGGGGAACTATTTCAACACTGTTAGTCAGCACCCAGACCAATTGGATGGGCCAAACATCCAGCCAGACACATATTAAGTGTCGCTAGTAGTCCGGTCAATTTAGACAATTGAAATAAAGAAAATTCCGACAGAGCCAAATCTTCGTAGAGACCTTAGGTTTACCACAAGGAATAAAGTGTCAAAAGTCCCAATCAGTCCCGTGCGCTTAGGGACTTATTCGGGGTCCAAGGTCAAAATTTTAGGTATTTTGGATTTTTCTCGAAAACGGTAAGTTTTATCGAAAAAGTACCTTAGAGCAAAGTTGTAGATCTTAAAATTCTCTATAAAAATGGTCTCTATGATTTTTTCTCTAAGACCCACTATTTCCCAGATATTGTGCATGTAAGAATCATGTTCTACATAGTATGCACACATATGCCACGTATATACATATTTAGGTACTCAAGCAAGCAAAAATGCCTACTCGTGTCTCTTTTATGTATACATTATACTGTTCTAAGAAAATTTACTCTGAAATGACCGCCGGTCCCTTACCGAATCCCCTCTACTTGAATAACAGATATTTAACATTTGTAAAAATACACGAAACAAAAAGCAAGTACAGCTATCTTGTCTTCCTCCAACATCGGCATCTGCTACTCAACATTTGTTTCGAGTATACTATCAAGTTCAGACATGGCAAGGCAATGAACTGAACCCTAAAGACTGGGGTTGGAAATTGATAAATAATACTTTGGAACCGATTCGAACTTTACTGCCCCCTGCTCTCCTCTCTTGTATTTAATTGAACATTTGAGCAAGAGACACCTTGGAAATTGGTACACGCTGTAAATAAGTAACGTCTGGCGGATCTTGGACCATAAAATTGAACGAATGCACGCTCGGAACGTATGACTGAACGGGAGGATGACGTCACACTTTCATGCGTGTTGCTGGCGTAGATACTAATAGTCTGCGACGCCTAGGCAAGATGGTATCTACGGGGGCAGAACTAAAAAATAAAACCAAATTATTAGATAAATAAATTCTAATGTATTTTTCAGAATGTCATTTGATCAGAACATAAAATACAGCTTTTGATTAGATAACAATTATGTGTATAGCGTAGACGACCGCTTTCAATAACTACAATTTAGTCCCTTAAGAAACATATTTGCACCATATTATGTCTGACAAAAGTAACCTACGATTTATAAATATTATTGCGTAACAGTTAATCAGGTATTTTTTTAGATTGAAACCACGAAATGACCGAGTGAATAAATCGTTATATCCTCTTATCAAAAAACCTGTATTGCACACGTATATCACTGTTTCCAAATAAGTCACGGTCGTCTACGCTAAACTGAAGACAAGACATTGAAGAACTGCTATTAAGCACCGTTGCTGTTATTACGCAACAACATCGCAACAATATCGCAAAAATGCCAAAAACGTAAAAAAATCATGTAGGTACGTATAAACACCGTCCACATTAAAACGCAATACATTTTTGTTAACAGAAAACCCTTAAGGCGCGTGTCTGAGATTCCTACTTAAAGAGTAAGAGATGCGCCCAACAACGGCTTAATGGGGAAAACGACTGCTTTGTAGATTGAAAAACTGCAATTTGGTAGTCGAAATTCGACTGGTTTTTCTACGAACAACCCAGACTAGCGGAATGGTATAGCTCTTTTTAAATTAAGTCATTTTGGTGGTAATACGGCTGCCCTAACATGCAGTATCCATATTTTTCATTTAGCCGGAGAGCTGGCACCAATTTTCCGGTAGGTATTTGAGGCAAGTTGAAAACTTGTCCAACGCCTCTCCTATTATACCCCAACACGGAACTGCAGACCTGGCTGGTGAGTAGCGGGACAAAATCAAAACCTATATAAATTTAAAAAAAAAAAAATATTTCCAATATTTTTTTTTTATTCTGTAAACATTGGACTACAACTTAAATTACATATTGCCTCAAATATATGTTTGGAAATAATTTTTTTTTTTTTAAACTTTATAAAGGGGTTGATTTTGTCCCGCTACTCACCAGCCAGGTCTGCAGTTCCGTGTTGGGGTATAATAGGGGAGGCGTTGGACAAGTTTTCAGCTTGCCTCAAATACCTACCGGAAAATTGGTGCCAGCTCTTGGACCAAATTCGTGATCGTAGCTGTCGACGAATGGCATACAATATATAATATTACTAGTGGACGCCCGCAGCTTCGCTCGCGTAGAATTAGACCCATTAACGACGTCTACCCGTCTAACGACATCAAAAACGGCAAAGTTTCATACTAACTTTGCACCCCCGTTTTAACCCCTTAGGGGGTGAATTTTCAAAAATCCTTTCTTAGTGCGCCCCTACGTTATAAAAGGATCCCCTGTGCAAAATTTCAAGTTTCTAGCCCTTATAGTTTAGGCCCTGCGTTGATATGTCAGTCAGTCAGTCAGTCACCTTCTCCTTTTATATATCCGTACCCCAGAAGTAAACTGTGTCAAGTCCATTTTTTATGAATTTCACTTTTTTAATGATTTAGGTCCAATTTTTTAAGACGGATTTAATGGTAAATCGTGTCAAGTAATAACTTCCTTAAATAAAAAAATACTCAGAAAGAAATTGTGTTATGTGACAAACTAGCACAGGGTAAACTAATTTATGTCCCACATAACACTTTGGAATTGTGAAATTTTTACTCTATGGTACAATTTTAAGTTAAGTCCCACATAACACATTTTACCTCCAAGTATTTTATGGCACTTGAACTTTTAATGCATTAGTCCTAGTTAAATAAAAACAACAACAAGAATAAATACCTTAAAAATTACATCCTTTTATAATAAAATAAATTTTTAACATACTGAGTCGTATACCTATTAGTTACATGGGACGTGAAGATAATAGAATGAGCATAGAGAATGATCGAAATACTGTTGGTTGTCATGTCATTGTCAGCTGTTGTCGTTCTGACATGTAGACTCGCGCGAATATTGGTTTCTTTTAAATCTGTTTGTTTGTATTTGTAATTTAATGCATTCATTTCTTTAATATCCAGCGAGACATGCTTATGGATTGTTTCTAAATAATTGAAATTTATAAGAATAAAGTGTTATTGTGACAAAGTATATAGCGTATTTGTGTTATTGTCTGGGAAAGCAATAAAGCTATTAATTATTATTATGAAGCGATCTTCTAGAGGATATAAGATGGTAGAAGTAAGTAATGATTTCTATAATTTTTTTGTGTACTTATCTGTTATCTGGTGCACTTATGGGGCTCCAATTAAGCAGCTCCCATGAGTGACCCCAACATGATTCAAATAACATATTTAAAATATGTGTTCTTTAGCTGCTTTTATAAACAGTGATTTCTTTATAGAAAGCTAAAGCTCCGCCTGATAAATTTGCAATGAATAGAAACTCACCTATTGCTATGAAGCAAGAGTATTCAGAAATGCATGTGAATAAAATAAACCAGTCACAGAACATTCTTAGCATAGAAAGTCACATACCATCTTCTGGCTACATTGAATTATCGGTAAGTAACTACAGCAAAACCTTGATTATTATTAAATTTTGATTAAGTTAACTTTTAATTAATTTTGTATTTATTTTTTAGCCAAAAAAGATTCAACAATTTCACAACACACAATTCTTATAAGATTATAAAGAACCTGGTAATATCAACAACAGAAAAACTAAGGATACTGATTTTCAAGTAAGTTTTATTATTACTCTTACCTTACTCCATCTTCGCTGGTGTGAAATATTTATTATTTTGACATACAAACAAAGTATCATATTTCTTTATACTCATGCAAACAAATTAGATAGCATCCATTTAATATAGTCTAGAAATTATTAAGTTTAGTACCTATCTCTTTTGTTTCTCTTTATCTTGACAAAGTACCAAATGTACTAACTTTCAATTAGTATTCAATAAGGTCTGTTAATTGCAGCTATTGAATTTCAGAGCACAGACTTAAGAAGAGGTACAAGACGTTTACCAAGACCATGGCCTGAAGATATACCACCCATAAAGTCAGGTACAAAACCTGTAAATTCTAAAAAATATAAAGATTTGATGACTTCTCTACAATGGGTCCCAACAATTTTTCACGATTACTATAAAAAATTGCAGCATGGAGCAGAAATACCGGAATTCCCTGAAGTTTGCAGTACAAATATATAAATTTTGAATTTCGTCATAAAATGTAGTAATAATGCAGACGAAACCACGGCTGAAAGTATAATTCATAATAAATAATGGACTTGACACAGTAGTTTTATTAATATATGTAAGTAATATATTTTCGGAGAACAATGCGTTAAGTCCTCCTGTGGACGTTAGGTACATGCTAAAATATTTTTAACACTATGATATTATAAAGTACTCCTTTAAGCATAAAAACCATGATAATAATCAGTGTTTCCTAAAAACATTTAAAAATAAAATGAAAAATTCATATACATTTTTCGTTTTTTGCTTCTCCTGTAAAGTTCGCCAATTGTGACTTGACACACATTACCTCTGAGGTACTCATATATAGATTAAACGCGAATATTAAGCGCGGAAGAGGTTGAGGCGGCGCGAGGGCGGCGCGTCGGAGGCGGGCAGCGCGACGGCGGCCTGGACCTCCTCGAGCGCGGGCAGGTGCGCCAGCTTGCCGCGCGCCGCCACCGCCGCCCGCGCGCCCAGCATGCGCCGCGCCACGCGCACTATGTCCTCCGCGGTTATCTTCTCTGAAACAAACATACTTTATATCATCGTTCTTCTCACGCGGAGGTAATTACCTTTTCCCTAGTAAGAAGTTCGGTTCGAGGCTACTCTCTATCGCTGCGACCCATAGACGTCCCACTGCTGGGCACGGGTCTCCCCCACAGACGCAGCTGCAGGAGGTCTAGAGCATACTCCACCACACTGCTCCAATGCGAATTGGTGGAGGGGTTAGTGGCCAACCCAGTGTCGAATGTTCTCAAGCCACCCGAAGGTCTTCGACAAGGCTTAACGACTGTTTCCAACATTGAATACAACCGGGACCGACGGCTTTACGTGCCCTCCGAAGCACTGTAGCGTCCATGAAATTTTGCCACTAGCGGTCACCCATCCACAAACCGACCGCGCCCGTCGTTGCTTAACTCTTTGGATCACATTGAATCGACCCGAGCCATTGGGCTATGGACGCTACCCATTAAATTATAAATAATAAATATCTTGGACATTCTCACACACGGCCATCTGACCCCAAAGTAGGCGCGAGCCTGTGTTATGGGTGTCAGAGACTGATATACATACATAGATATTTTTAAATACATACTTAAATAGATAATATTGACATCCAGACAGAACAAATACAAGTGTTCGTCACACGAATATTTGTCCTGAGTGGGATTCGAACCCACGACCTTTGGCGCAACAGACAGGGTCACTACCGATTGCGCCAATTGGGCTATGGACGCTACCCATTGGGCTACGGACGCTACGATGGAATTAAGTTATTAGTACGAATAAAATAAACATTGTTTTAATCCAGTATAAGTTGGGAGGCGAGCAAATTGCTATAATTTGATAGTGTCACGGCCAAACCGGACGGTATCTTTTTTCTTTTTAGGGTTCCGTACCTAAATGGTAAAACGGGACCCTCTAATACTTCGCTGTCCGTTTGTCCGTTACCGGCTGTTACCAGGCTGTATCTCAATAACCGTGATAGATAGACAGTTGAAATTGTCACAGATGACGTATTTCTGTTGCCGCTATAACAACAAATACTAAAAAATAGAAAAAACATAAATTTAAGGGGGGCTCCCATACAACAGACATTTTTTTGCCGTTTTTGTAGATAATGGTACGGAACCCTTAGTCCGCGAGTCCGACTCGCACTTGGCCGGTATTGTACTGTTGTTGTTTACAAGTATTTAAAGTATATAATAAACATATTAACTACTTAAGCTAACCAATTTCGTTAATGAAGAACGATGGCGGCTTTCTTTTTCCGGTAGCGAGCACTTGTCGGCCGACGTCTTCAAACACCACTGGTCTTGCTTCTAGGTTCATCAACAGCATTGATTGAAGTTGAGTTTTAGCTCTCTGTAACAAAAAGTAAATTAAGCAACAGACAAATACACGACAACAAACCGCTACAAAGTTGGTTGCAAATGATAGCTATGATAGTGCTTTTTTTTTTCAACCAAAAATTCCTATTCCCAACCTAACACAGCCAATATCTTGAAAACTCAATCTCGAATTCGGGAAGCAGACGTGTTATAATTAATCATAATCATAAATCATAAATAATCATAAATCATTTATTTATTACACGAAACATTTCGAGTCACTGTTGACCCTATATTTTATATTCTTTACCGGAATGCAAAACTGCTATATTGAGAAACGAATGGTCTGCTGAAGCCATTACAGCTGTGCCACCCATGACAACTGTGCCAGACTTTGAAGAAGTCTCAAATAACAATACAAAATACGTAAAACATAAATAGATTCCTTAGTAGCATTAATAGCTATGGCTCGCGTCGATTCAATGTGATCGAATGAGTTGAGCAACGATGGGAGCGGTGCTTCGGAGGGCACCGTCGATCCCGGCTGTTTTCAAAGCTGGAAACAGTCGTTAAGCCATGTCGAAGACCTTCGGGTGGCGGCTCGAGAACATTCGACACTGGGTTGGCTACTAACCCCACAAATCAATTAGAGCAGCATGGTGGACTATGCTCTAGACCTCCCGCAGCAGTGTCTGTGGGGGAGACCCGTGCCCAGCAGTGGGACGTCTAAGAGTCGCAGCGACAAAAATATTTTCCTTATAGGATCTATCACCTTCAGATACTGTGTTGAGTTGCCAATCTTACCCTCAGCTCAGCCTCGCCGACCTTGCCGGCCATGTTGTTGAGCTCCCTCGCGATGACCAGCGTGGTGTCGTACAGGCGGCCCGGCGGGGAGGCGCTGTGCACGCAGAACAGACCCGTGTCGCCGTACGCGTGGTTGTACGCCGTCGCATTGAACATCCAGTGATATCTGGAATGCGGATCGATATATCAAGTGTTAAACACGGTACGTTACGTTACAGCCCAGCGGCTATCGAACTCGCCTCTCACTCGAGCGGACCGGGTTCAAACCCCAGTGGCACGCACCAATGACTTTTCTAAGTTATGTGCGTTTTAAGAAATTAAATGTCACTTGCTATAACGGTGAAGGACACATCGTGAGGAAACCTGCATGCCTGAGAGTTCATCATAACGTTCTCGAAGGTATGTGAAGTCTGCCAATCCGCACTTGGCCAGCGTGGTGGACTAAGCCCTAATCCCTCCCATTCTGAGAGGAGACCCGTGCCCAGCAGTGGGACGTCTATGGGTCGCAGCGAAACACGGTATGGGCTATAATAGTGGTACACAACAAAACATTTGATTGATAGGCCCGTTGGCGCAATCGGTAACGCTTCTTCTCCCTTGCGTCAGGGGCGTGGGTTCGAAACCCACTCAGGACAATATCAGGATGTTGGATGGTTGTGGGTGTGGATTTACATATTTTTTAAAAAGAAGAAAAAAAGATTAACATTAAGATTATTAACAAGACACAATGCAAAAAGTGCACAATATTTTTAATAGTGACGTAATCTTAAAGATTTTAATGTTAACTAAATGGGCCATTTGCGATCACTGAATACTATGAAAGCAACGTAGGTATCTACTCCACTTTTACTTCTTAATAGTAAAGCTAAAATCCATTACACTCACTGAAATTATAGCATACAATATTATTGCGATAATGGCTGTAAATGAAAAGAAAAAAGCTAAAACTTTAGCTTTAGCTAAAACTAAAACTTTAGCTTAGTTTCTTTTCATTTACAGCCATTATCGCAATAATATTGTATGCTATAATTTCAGTGTGTGTAATGGATTTTAGCTTTATTTTTTTTAGCTACCCGCGTTCGTCTCTTCTAGCATCTGAAACAGCCATGAAAGCTAAGTCACCACGCTGCGCCAGTGCATGCGGATTACCGGAGTGGTAAGTAAGCATGCCGCTTGTCAAGATGTTTTAGGTCAGATGGAAAGGTGTGGTTTCCGGTTACACTTCTTATTAACATCATATTCTAATAACTAAACTGACCATCCTTGTCCCTATTTGGGTCTGGTTCAAAGTCGGTCACAGTTGTCATGGGCGGCAGTGGATGGGTGGTGCTATCTTATATCCATAAAAAAGTCCACCCGGAGGCCTCTGCTGTCATTCAAAGTGGTACATACTAATTCAGCTTGCTTGACTTGACCTAAACTGGCTGGCTTTTAAGTCTCGGGTTCGAATCCCGGAATATGTTTATTTCACGTATAAATAACTTATACTCGGATCATGGATGCTAAATTCTGTTGTTTTCTGTACCTACGTATCTTCCACATGCAACACAGGCCTGCTACTGCAGGGTGTGAGTGTGTTAGTGTTTATTTATTAGTTATCACTACCTATTCAGAACGTTTGTGTAGAGGCGCGTGTACATGCCCTTGCCCGGCCCGCCCGCCGAGAACGACCCGCCGCCGCCCATCATCATGTTGAGAACGCACGTCGCCACGAAGTCCGGGTCGCCGTGGGAGCAACCTACAAACATCACTCAATTAATAATTTGCGGTGACAGCCCAGTGGCTGTCGAACTCGCCTCTCACTCGAGCGGTCCGGGTTCAAACCCCAGCGGCACGCACCAATGACTTTCTAAGTTATGTGCGATTTAAGAATTTAAATGTCACTTGCTATAACGGTTAAGGACACATCGGGAGGAAACCTGCATGCCTGAGAGTACTTCATAATGTTCTCGATGGCATGTGAAGTCTGCCAATCAGCACTTGGCCAGCGTGGTGGACTAAGGCCTAATCCCTCCCATTCTGAGAGGAGACCCGTGCCCAACAGTGGGACGTCTATGGGTCGCAGCGAAGAGCTATCTAATTTTTTAGATGAAAGTATGGTTTCGTTTTTATGCGTGAGAATAAATTGACAGTTTCAAATGTTTCTTAATACATTTTAAAGTGAAACTTTTATTACATCGTTCTGACAATTTTGGTTTGTCTGTCGCATGTCGCATTACATTTTAAAATTGAATCTAAAATTTTATTTTTTGTTGAGACACTGGGTAGCGAAACGGGACTCTCGGCGTAGAAGGTTGTTTTTACCAACCGTTCGACCAAGCGTACTTAATAGAATTTGTTGAAATTTAGATACATATATTTCGAACGGCTAATAGTGTAGTGACGCTTGTTATTTTATTTCCCGTTATCATTCCAATTTTCTAAGTACAAAATTAAGATTTATAAAGTTATTTTTATACCCTTAATGGAATATTATTTCAAAAAATTTTATATAAATGTCTATAATGTGAAAAAAAGTTTCACTTTTACCGTGGTTTCATAAAACCACACAATAAATTTTTTTTTAACTTAATAATAAACTCAAATTATATCTTAAAAAAAACTTACTTTCTAGTGCAATAACAACATGTGAAAGTTCTGGTAAATCTGATCCCGGGTATAGAGGAATTTCACATTCTTCCTGTGAAAAAAGGCTTTGATTAATAATAATATAATTCAATAATTAAAAGACAGATTAAAAATTAAAAATTTAAGATTTTTGTAACATTGGGGTTGAAGCATTTCCCACCACAAATCATTATTAGTGGCGCAATATTGAATAATTTAGTTATACTTGTTCAATTCCTCCTGTGTACTGTGCAGTTGATCGATCCACTTGAGGTGTATCTTGCTCACTGCTATCAGAGTGCCAAGTAGGCTTAGCATCGACAAAATATTTCTGGACGTATTCCACAAATGGCTCATGATCTACCTGCAATAAAACCACATATAATTAATGAACATTATAACCTCTGTTATTAATTTTACTGTTGAAATTTGAAATAATTTTCATTAACTGACAATATCTACTGAATTGTATATACTTTCGATATGAAACATGTTCATGCCATATTCGAGGAATTATCAATCGATCGACTATGCATTATCACTAGTACCAAAGTAGCGACTATAGATGTCCATCAGTATTGCAAGAAAACAGTTTATATGTCAGAGGCCTATGGGAAGTCAAAAAACATTCGACGATCGATCCCTTCCATCTATCCACACTACCCTCTATGAACAAAATAATGGCCTTCTTATTTATGTGAAGGGACCCTAGCACTGGGTCACAGCCAATTTTATCATCACAAACAAAATAGACTCTTACCCCAACCGCTGCAACCACCATCCTGTCCGGTGTATAGTGGTTCTTCAAATAGTTAATTATAATGCCACGATCTATTTTGTTGACATTCTCATTCGGACATATTTTGGGAAGTCCAAGTGTATTTCCTTTATATGCTGCCTGAAAAAGAGTATCAAAATTGAATAAGCAAGCAAAATACAAGATGGTGGTCATAAACTTACTGAATGTTAACAAGATAGTTTTTACTGAGTGTATCATATCCATCAAGATAGTTTCCTGTTCAGGTCTCATGGATAGAGTTTCAAGTTCAAACGCAACAGCTTGTCTAGCTGCTTCTATCTCTTCCGTTGACAACTGGGGTCGTAGAGTTACTTCAGCTAACACCTGTAAAATGTAAATTGATAATCAATACTACAGCATAAATAGAGCAGGTATAGCGGATTACTTACAGTCAATTACAGTGACCATCAGTACTTCAACAGGAGCATTCAAATTATAGCCAACTTATCTGTGTATAATACAAGTTCACTCCATGGATGGATGAATTCACACAGTATTTTGATTTAATGTCTCTCACAGTTGATTTATATAATCCAATGGAGTTTGTAAATCTGATTGTTATGCAAGTCATACAGAGAAAACTGTAAAAGGTACTTTGCCCGTCACAATTAGATGCCCAATCAACATTGTACATATGTACATACTGTCTTAAATGGGCTTATTGTAAAAATAAATTAAAAACTAAAATAAATTTATAACCTGAGTAACAGCCTCCAGTCCCCTGGAATCAGCACTGGTTGCATACACAGTTGTATCTCGAGAACCTTGACAATCGCAAATCCCGCCATGCCTTTCCAGCTCTCTTAACATCACATCACGGGTAGGAAACTTGTGAGTTGCCTGTAATAAACTCAGGCCTTAACACACAATATGTGGATTATAAGGAATCTAATTAACTCAAAAATGGAATTTTTTTTCAGAATATTAAAAATTTTTGTACTTAAAAATCATCCCTTGATCTAGCTTAAAACTTTTTAAATAATAATGTACTTAAATAATGTGTGTGTGTAACAAAATGTGTTTAAAAAATAATGTACGTTGTGAAAGAACATTTGTGTTTAGACATGTTAGTAGACAAGCTTTGAAAAATTGATGCTCCACCAATTATTAGCACATTTTAATTTTTAAGTACTTTATCCTTATTTCTTATACTAAAGTTATGTACACTGCTTTTTTTGCCAAAAAAAACAACAAAACAACAATGGTTATCCCTAAGAAAACCGTTTAGTCAACAAACTGCAATATTTTATTGTTTAGGGTGAAAACCATCGCTGGAATTTTCACATTAGGCAAAACAAACTTAAAACATTTAGCTTTTATAGGATTGAGTACAAGACAATCAATGATTTGTATTGATTTCTGACTTGCATTTAACTTTAAAGATTATTTTATAATGTACATTATGTACCTACATTCTGGAAACTCATTAAATGTACAATTTTATTACAATTATGAATCGACAAGTATTTTAGATTTAATTTAAAAGTATTGTGATTTGAATCATACTTACTCCAAAGCTAAGTTTTTCAAGGAAATGACATATACCATTAGGGTAGGCCACCTCATACCTCGGACCTGAGTCAATAACCACTGTAACAATTTTAAACTGTGTTAGTAAAGATTTTGCTAGCTATATACACCATAATATGTATTTTATATCACTTGAAGAGAGAAGAGATATGGGCTCAGGAGGTCAATTCCATCAAATTTGTTCTTGATGATTAAATGAATGTCAAAATTATGTCAGATCCACAGTCTTGACAGTACCAATTATATGATTTATGGTCAAACTAAATGAAAACCTGTACACAATTGACCATCTGCCTATAAGCCACTTTGACATAAGAAGTTCTGTTGTGACTATTACATATCACCTACCACCAGCAGTGCAGAACTGGCCAAACTTCTTCTCGGAGGCCACTCTTAGTCCATTACTAAGGACTGTCACTTCAGTGATACCATCTTCTGAATTTGCTGTGGAATATGTTACAGGTGGGAGATTTGGCATGGGTTCTGAAAGCGGAGGAAGAGACGTCACACTGCCCTTAGTAGGTGGCTGAGGTGGTTTCTCCACATTCTGGCTAAAGCTCCTAGCACTCCACCTTGCTCCTGTTAATAACCTAAAACGGAAACATATTAACTGTTATGATCAGCGGTAGGATTTTATCGATATTTATTTAATTTAAAAAATATAACAAGCGGCCGGTTATTAATCATTTTGAAAATGATGACATTTTCAAAAACATGAAATCTGCATTCCATTGCCAAATATCTATGATGAAGGCGATTAATATTAAAATGGAATTATGAGAATGATTACATTGGAAATCTTACCCATTTTTCATAGAACACAACCTAGAAAATAAGACTTTAATATCCGTCACATGGGACATTGTTGTGCTTGTTAACTATATAAATGCTTTTTGACTATCTCGAATTTAATAATTAATGACCCAAGTAATCACCAAACAGTAAAGTATCAGAAAATCGAAATTAAATGGAATGGATGAGAACAACACAAACAAACAATCCCGAACAAGATATTTTTGACTTGATTGATTCACAAACTATTTGATTTGATTGATACACAGTACACAGACTAGGTAGAGGGTAGAGATACTTCCTACACTTGATACACAACACAGACTAGGTAGAGATACTACACTTGATGCACAACACAGACTAGGTAGAGATACTATACGCAAGTACTATTTTTATAAATCTGTAATACATCGGACTGACAGTGACAACAGATAACAACAACAAGATACTTAATTCATGGAATTAATAGATCAACCTCATAAAACGCGTGCCAAATTATTAGCTGGTGGAACTTCACGCTGGCCTGTTTTAGTAGGGTGACCACCTTATCGCAAGACACTGTGAGAGTCTTATGATTGTAAACTGATTCTTAATGCTCTTTTGCACTACAAGACTGTTCAGTTGATAACACTTGGTGAAAAATGGTCAAATTGAAATGTCAACAAAAACAAATTTAAAAACCAGTAGAAATTTTATATTCAAGTGAAAAATTTCACTAAAATATCAAATTTGATTTGAAAATATTTAATTTGCATAAAATTACACACCATTGCGCGCCTTGTTCGCGGGTTGTTGTAAAGTAGACTAAAACTAACTTCAAATCTTCATCTATTATTTAATCATCATGGGAGATAGTGTGTCAGTACCATTAGCTGCTATTTCCTATTGGTCGGCCTTGAGGGCGCGCATGCAGTGGTGCTATCCCCCTTTTAAGGGGATGCAGCTCATAGTCGGCGCGGTTATACATAACACGAGCCAACCAGACCACACACTCATCCAGCGACTCCAGCTTGCAGTCCCGCGCGATCACCGCGTTCCGGACATAGGGCCTGTGATTTCTTGCAGGGCGAGGTATTGCTGGGCTTGAAGACTCTTATTCACTGACGCGCTGAATGCACCAGCATACTATCTATATCTAGTCCTCAATATTCCTTGATCTAAAAAATATTTTTAAACTTAAAACTCTTTGGACTACTTACTACGCTTTCGGTCATAGAGATTTGCTTTCGGTTTTTCTAGGTTATGTCACAGAGTACAGAGTTATTCAGAATATTCAGAAATATGAACTACGTATAATACATCAAACGAAAAAAAACGAAACCTTTCCTCCTCTTCCGCGGCGCTGTGGGCGCTCCTGCGTGAGGGAATTCGGATGTAAGGATGGTCCTTCTATCCGGGCAATTGCTCCAGGGGTGAACCCCGTCGGTGACATCCCCGCTGTTGGGCGTGGGAGACAGTGTGTCGTCGCGCACGCGTGATGCGCGCGCGGAGCTGCAGCCGTTAGTCACTGTTTCCCCCCTGATGGTCGGGGGGAAGAAGGTCCAACAGCTCTCTGGGGAGCGGTCGGCCTTCAGGGGGGCGCGCGTGCAGCGGCGCTATCCCCCTTAGATGAGGATGCGGCCCATTGTCGGCGCGGTTGTACATAACACGCGCCAAGCGGACCACAAACTCATCCAGCGACTCCAGCTTGCAGTCGCGCGCGATCACCGCGTTCCGGACATAGCGCCCCGCACCTGTGATTGCTCGCAGGGCGAGGTTTTGCTGGGCCTGAAGACGCTTGCGCTTCGAGGCCGCCGCCAGAGCGTACCATGCCGGCGCCGCGTACGTCAGCCTGGATCGGATATAGCATTTATAAATGCCGATTTTAGTGCGCAGTGGTAACCTGGATGTCAACACGGGCCGGAGCATCGCTCTCGCGGCTCGTGCCTGGCGGTGCACGTGCTCCACCATGGCACTCATCGTGAGCTTGCGATCCATGTGACAACCCAGGTACCGGACGGTCTGCTGCCACTCTAAATCCTCACCATGCAGACGCAGCGGCGTCGGCATGTTGCGCTTCCGGCTGAAAAGTATCGGGACCGTCTTTCCGGCATTGACGGCGATCCTCCACTTATACAGCCAGTCTGACAGGCGGTCAAGCAAGCGCTGCATTCTTCTGACCGCTATTTCCGGATCTCGCGACGACGCAAAGTATGCGCTGTCGTCGGCGAACAGGGCGAGCTCTACATCACGTTCCCACTCCGCGAGGTGCCCGTCGAGAGTGGGGATGTCGTTGGTGTAGTACGCGTACAGAAGTGGGGCAAGACTGCTCCCCTGCGGCACACCCGCGCGAATGGGACGGGGGTCTGAGGTGCTGTCCTCAACCGATACCATGAACTTCCGCCCCTCTAGGTACGACGCTATCAACGCCACCAGCATCGCTGGCAAGGGCGACTCCAACAGCTTGTACAGCAGGCCCGCGTGCCACACACGGTCGAACGCCTTCTCTATATCGAGAAAGACGCCAACCGTGTGTCGCCCGCAGTTAGCCTCGAAGGCCAAGTGGTGGAGCACCCTTGTCAACTGTAGTGTTGTCGAGTGACCGGCCCGAAACCCAAACTGCTCATCCCTCAATGGGAGGAATGGCCGAATACGAGACAGAGCCAGTCTCTCGAACAACCTAGCCAGTGTGGACAGCAACGTAATGGGACGGTAGTTAACCGGGTAACGTGGGTCTTTACCCGATTTCGGGAGAACAATCACCTTCCCCTCCTTCCATGCAGTAGGGAAGTGTCCCGTGCGCAGGATGCCGTTGTAGAGCCTAGTCAAGCTGACTAAGGCCCTTTGGGGGAGCAAAGTCAATGCCATGTTTGGTACTCCATCAGCGCCTGGCGCTTTGCGTTTGGGTAAACGCCTAGCGGCCTTCCGTGCCTCCGAGGGCGAGATGAACTCGAAACCCTCAGGCTGCGGTATCGGGCCACTGATGAAGTCCGCTACGCGCGTCTCCACACGCTCGCAGTGTTCCACCGCTGCAGCGGTGCCGACGGGGTTTGGAGTGAATTGTTCTTCAAGGTGTCGTGCAAGTACATCCGCCCGGCCTTGTGCTGAAAAGTGCCGGTCGCCCGCCCCATCATAGAGCGGGCTAACGGCAGGCCTAGCGCGGGTAAGTGCACGGTTGAGGTGGTGGAGTGACGCTTCGGACTCGCTGGCCTGGTCGACTCTCGCCTCCCACGCGGTCCCGCGATCCTCCTCCACCGCAGCCGACACCCTCGCAGCTTGGGCGTTCAGCCTACGCTTGACCCGCGGGCAGCGTGTTTCCGCCCATAGCTTACGAAGCCGCCTCTTCTTCAATTTCATCTCCTCGATATAGTGAGGCAATGGTTCTCGCACCCACACACGAGGTTTTTCGGTCGTGGCCGCTGTCAAGGCCGTACGAATCTCATTCGTGATGGCCCGGGCAGCGGTCTCTATTCCTCCCGGCGTGGTGAGTGGCTCACTATACCGGAAGTCCGTCAAGGCGGCTTGGTAAGCCCGCCAGTCAGTTACCCGCGTCTGGCGGGGGAAGCTAATACACTCTACCCCAAGGCCAAGCGTAATAAGTATGGGAAGGTGCTGTGTGTCGAGGTCATACAGCACCTCCACATTAACCGGGCAGTTAATGTTCTTGCACAGAACTATGTCCAGGACGTCAGGAAGTTGGCGGGGGTTGGACGGCAAGTGGGTGGGTGCTTCGGGCCCAAGCACCTCGTACCCCTTGTCCTCCGCATCGTCGTATAGGCGACGACCAACTGGCGTAACCACTCGGGAGCCCCAAGCCGTATGTTTGGCGTTGAGGTCCCCGGCCACCAGGGTCGCGTCGGTCGTACGCCTGCTTGACATAATATTCTTGACGTCCTGCGGATAGAATAGTGGACCGGGAGGTCGGTAGGCCGCAAACAACCTTAGTTCTCTCCCAGCCATATTTACTGCTGCACCTATAGAGCGCAGGCTAGTAAAGTCTGGGAGGGGCAACGCTTCGTGCACCACATCACGACGGATGGCTATCGCCGTGCCTCGATAAGCTATGCCCGCAGGCGACGTCTCGTCGCGGCGGTACACGCAGTAACCGGGCAACCGGAATGTCTCATTGGGACGGAATTTGGTTTCGCCCAGCAGCACGACGTGAACGTTTTGCTCCCGGGCGAGTGACCTAAGGCTTTGGGTGTGGCGGGAGAGTCCCCCCGGATTCCAGTATAGTAATCTAAGATGAACCACCATACTGATCCCCGAGGACACTTTGGATTAACTCACGGATTGCCCTCAGCAATCTGGGGTGCGCCGCAAAAGCTTCACTGACGGTGGCCGCAGCCTCCGCCAGCGCCTCCGCGGACGCATTTATCCCCAGGATGGCCAAGGGCGCATCCGCGGGGAAGAGGGGGCGCGATTCGCGCTCTGGGATTGTCGGGAGGGATGTAGGTGGAGGCAGAGGGGGAAGAGACTCCGGCTGGGCCACCGTTGCCTTTAAAGGTTGTTTGGGCCCTGTGGATAGGGGGTCAGAGGTTCGCGCAACCGTGGCTTGTGACGCCTGCGGCAGCGGAGGAAAGGCCGCCAGGTCCTCCGGAGCGGGAACCGATGCGGCGCGTGACTGCTGTGGCACCTGTTGTATCGGAGGTTGTTGCTTACGGCGGCGTCGCCGGGTCTTCCTGCCAGACTGCTTAGGCGCCTGTGGCACCAGGGCCTCCGGCGTGGACTCGGCCACTGGCTCCGCCTGCAAATGTGCCTCCGATTCGTCCAGCTCGGGCTGCTCCCGCTGGGCCGCCCTGCGCTCCGCCCTCGTGGGCAGCTGTGCTGGGCGGACCCGAGCTGGGGGTCGTGCTGTATCGGGCTGCCCCATACGGGTTTGCCGGCGCACATTTCCGCGTGTTATTGGCGGATTAGCGGGGGCCATCAGTGAGGACCCCGTAACGGGTTCCGTTCGCTCCTCAGCCCTGCGGTGGGGGAGGGGATCCGTTGTCGCGGTTCGAGCGTGGTTTGCTGGCCTGCACCGTCTCGTGCGCCCCTCAGACGGCTGAGGACGCTGTGCCACGTTGGTTTGAGGTTCCGGTCTAGGCGCGGCTGGTATCGGGGGAGACAGCACGATGCCCCTAACGCGCGCCATCCGCTGCAGGTATTTGCACACCTTGCTCATAGCAGGGTGTGCACCCTGACAATTGGTGCACTTGTAGGGGCCCTCCTTAGGTGTTGGGCAGTCCCGAACACTGTGTGACCCTGCACAGCGGACACACCGTACAGGCCGGTGGCAGTTTGCAGAGGAGTGTCCCACTGCTTGGCAGCGGTGGCACTGGTGGATACTGCCACGACGGCGTTCCCACCCCTCTATTACTACCCCGGGCATATATAAGAGCTCGTCCACTTCATACAAGCGGGCAAGCTCAGCCTCAGAGAGATGGTCCAACTGCACGTGGAACACAGTGCCAGGTCTACCTTTCCTTGGTGGTATAGGCCGCACGTAGCGGACCGGGAACCCCTTTTCCGTCAGGGCTCGAGTAACATCACCAGGGTCCGTGTCCCGCGGGAGGCCCTGTATTCCGACCTTAGAAGGCCTAGCCTCCTTCAGGTCATAGCAGTACCAGGAGACCTGGGGTTCAGTCTTCTCGAGCTCGCTGAGGTACCGCTGTACAACGCGGTACTCCTCTACCGTATCAGGGCGGAATCGAACACCCTGGTTAAATGGTCGAGCGCTCGGTGCTCGACCTAAAAGCCCGTGTAGGGCGGCAAAATGCCTAGCCCAATTGGGAAGTCGCTCTGCCACAATGGGGGGGTAGGCCGCCTGCGCACGCGCGTCCGGGCCTTCGTTACCCACGCGCGCACTCGCAGTGGGCTGTCGGGGGCGGGGCGGGGTCGGGGGGCGGGGTTGAGCGGGAGTAGCCGCCATCGCCGCGAAAGAAGAGGAAAGGTTTCTCGCGTCCGCGGTCCCTACTCCTACGTTTCCTAATGCTATACTTATATTGTCCGATATTATGCCAGCGGGAGGTGCCGGCACTGGCGAGATTGGTGGGGGAGTGCGTAATATCCCCTGAGGGAGGACCGCTGTATCCCCTGGTGTGGAGCTTGGCGTCGGAGCCAGCAAGATGTAACTCGTCTCGTCCAGTGCTGGCAATTCCCGTTGGGCCTGCTGTGACGAGTGGGGGGCGGATGGTGACCGGGGGGGGGAGTGGACCACTCTCTTCCCTACGCGCGTCGCCGTTGCCTCAACTTCCTCGTCCAAACTCGAACCAGCTGACGATTTGTCCGAAGGTCCTTCCGCAGCTACTGCTCTCATCTTGGTTGGAGGGCTCGGCCCATCACCGCTCGACACCCGTCGGGCCGCTTTCACTGCTCGAGGGGTGGAGGGGGCGACGGGTCGCCACTCCAGTTCACTGCCTTCACTGTCTTCCAGAAATTCGACACTCTCGAATGTGTCATCCCCTTCTGGTGCCTTCTCGGGAGGCCTGGGATGCCCAGATTCTTCCTCGTCCGCCGCCATGGCCTCCAACGAAGATCTTCGCATCCCTGACCCGTGTGGGTTCGCCGCCAGTTCACCTTGGTCTCCAACGAAGCGAGTCTCACCCGTGACTATGTCGCGAGCAATTTCCCGTTTCTCCTCGCCTTGGCGCTTGCTTCGGCTACCCTTTTTACCGGTGGGTAATGCAGGCTCCATTTTTTTTTTTTTTGTTTTGTTTACGTTTATCTACCCGCGCGGTCTGCCGGCGTTCCGGACTCGGAACACAGAAACATCGGCACCACTGCGGGTAGTTCTAGATTATTATTATTTTTTAACTACCTACCAGCCACCTCTGCCCTTTTATTATAAAAGGGATGGGTGGTGGTCGCGACGGTTTCCCTTCTTCTCACCACTCACTATGACACACGACACCACTGTTATGGAGCCCGACTTAAGTATACGGTAAAGTAACTAGTTTTTGGGTCGCGCGCCGAACGAAATCGTCTTCACGCGACAGCTGTCGCAATCCGAGTCCAAATAATACATCATTGGTTGTGATATGGAGGTTAGATATCAGAGTATATGTGTTCTGTGTTATTAGTGTTCTGTTCTGTCTGTGCTGACGATTGACGTGACCACAGACTACAGTGCAATATTAATCTGTGCCACAGAGTACATTACGTAGACAGACAGAGAATGGAATGTCTACGGTATATTCATAGAGATAACATATTACATAATATAGACCGTTGGGTTATGTCTTGTAATATTATGTTATCTCTAAGAATGTACCGTAGACAATAGACATTCCGTCTGAAAGTGACGTTTGGCGGCAGACTGAAATCCTAACTTACACAGGACAGACAGAGTACTTTGATAAATACTGAAAGACAGAATCATAACAATAACATGAAAAGCAAATGAAATTGTAAATGAAGAATTTCGTTAGAATATCTTAACCTAAAAGTGTTTTGTGTTTGGTTGTTAAAAAATGACTTCACGGTTATTGTCATCAATTTCTAGAGGAATTCCTCATGTTTGTATCGTTGGTGCTGGCCCTGCTGGATTTTATGCTGCTATGCACATATCCAAGCACCTAACTAATGTAAATGTCGACTTATTAGAAAAACTACCCGTTCCATTTGGCCTTATAAGGTAAGTTTAAATTTTTACTAAATTTAAATTTTAATGCTGCTACTTTACAGTACTTAATTAATTGCCTACTGGTTTTGTATGATTTAACTTGTTTTTAATATTGAAGTCCATGGCTTGATATGCTAGTTAGATTACAATCTGTAGTTATACATACACGTAAGTTACAGGTTCCTATTATGTGTTTGACAACTGTGAAAAACATCGATTGAGTGTATATATTAAATGAGTTTTGTAACAATATTTTTCAATGTCATCTGATTAGTGTTATCAAAACTTTTTTGTTTTAGATATGGAGTGGCTCCTGATCATCCGGAAGTTAAGAATGTCATCAATCAATTTACCAAAGTAGCCCAACAAAAAAATGTTAACTTTTATGGTAATGTGGAACTAGGAAAGGATATCAATTTACAGCAATTGAGACAGAATTATGATGCTGTGCTTTTGGTAAGACTTACCTTAAGATATAATTTTTTTAGAAATGTGTAAATAAATTAAAAAACTTACAAAACTACCTGGAAATATTATTAGTTTCCAGATAATGATAAGATAAAATAAACATTGGCTTATCTAAATCCTCAGTCATGCTAATCACTATGAGCACTTTTTTGTATTTTTTTGCGTAATTTGAATTACCTAAGTATTATATTTAATATAATTTGACGGGCCCATTGGCACAATCAGTAGTGACCCTGCTTGTTTCGCCAGGGTTTTGTTCTTCCAGACAAATATTTGTGTGACGAACACTTGTATTTGTTCTATGTCTGGATGTTATCTATTTAAGTATGTATTTAAAATATCTATGTATGTTTATCAGTCTCTGACACCCATATTAACGGCTTGTGCCTACTTGGGGTCAGATGGCCATGTGTGAGATTGTTTAAGATATTTATTAATTACACTTTCAGACCTATGGAGCTGAAGAAGATAAACTATTGGGAATAGAAAATGAAGATGCAAACAATGTTATTGCTGCTAGAAATTTTGTTGGATGGTACAATGGCCTGCCAAGAGATTCAGACCTTAAGGTATGCATCATATTGTCACATTATGTTCTAATATTCAATTTTACGCTCTAAATATTTGGGTGTAGACCTACAAGCTCCCAGGTTCTCCTTATAAAAATTATGACATAAAAAAACAAGGTATCTTACAGAAAATCTCTATGATATTGCAGGTTGATTTATCAGGTCACTCTGCTGCTATTCTAGGACAAGGCAATGTAGCATTGGATGTGGCAAGAATTCTGCTCTCACCCATTGATGAGTTACGAAAAACGGACATTACTGAGCATGCTCTAACCACTTTATCTGAATCAAAATTAAAAACCTTGTACTTTGTTGGTAGAAGAGGACCATTGCAAGTTGCATTCACAATTAAAGAACTCAGGGAACAGCTGAAACTTAAAACGTGTACAACCCTTTGGAAGGAGGAAGATTTTATTGGTGTACATAATATAGTGGGGAATTTAGGTAGGCCTAGAAAAAGGTTGACTGAACTTATGTTAAAATCTTTGAATGAACAGGTTAAATCAGCACCTGAATCTTGTGAAAAAACTTTTAGACCTTTGTTTTATAGAAGTCCTAAAAAGTTTATTGTAAACAGCAGTAAAGAATTAACTGGCATTGAATTTATTTGTAACAAATTAGAAGGTGAAAAATTAGAGGAACAGAAGTGCATACCCACAGATGAGACAGATGTAATTAACTGTAGTTTAGCATTCCGAAGCATAGGCTATAAGAGTGTTAAAGTAGAAAATGACTTAGTTTTTAATTCTGGTGGTGTGTTAGTAAATGATAAAGGTAGGATAGTAAAACAAGAGTCTGAAGAGCTAGCTAAACTTTATGCTGCAGGCTGGTTAGGAACTGGGCCTGTTGGTGTCATACTGCATACAATGGGTAATGCTTTTCATGTGGCAAAGACGATTTGTGAAGATTTGCAAGCATTAGATTTAAGAAACAATAAAGGTGGATTTGAGGAAATAAAAAAAATTGTCTCTAAGAGTAATAGTCATATTGTTGATTGGAGAGGGTGGGAAAATATTGATAAGTATGAAATTGAACAAGGAAAAAGACTAGGGAAACCTCGTGAAAAAATATGTGACATTAAGAAAATGATAGAAATTGCAAGAACATAGTTTATGTTTTGATAAAACCATATACATATATATCAAGTATTACGTATGAACTTATTGTAATTTTTGTTATATTAATTTTAAGTAAGAGTTTGTTGTACAGGGTATGCAGAGTATTTATACAATTATTCCTTTATATGTATCTTAGTGGACGCCCGCAGCTTCGCTCGCGTGGAATTAGACATAATAATAGATTAAAAAGTAGCCTATGTCCTTCCTCAGGCTCTAGACTACCTTTGTACCAAATTTCATTTAAATCGTTTCAGTAGTTTTGCCGTGAATGCGAGACAGACAGAGAGCCTATAGGGAACCAAATAGGTTTTATATGAAACCTAATTGGTTCCATAAAGAGTTCGCCCGGGGCAGTCCGCCCGCCACGGTACCTAGTACCATTTCTGACGTGTAACGCGCGGTACGCGTGCGCGATGACATACCATCTCCCACGCTCAACAGCGGGGAGGTCACCGATGGGGTTCACCCCTGGAGCAATTGCCCGGATAGAAGGACCATCCTTACATCCGAATTCCCTCACGCAGGAGCGCTCGCTCACAGCGCCGCGAAAGAGGAGGAAAGGTTTCGTTCGTTCGTTAATTGTTTTTAAAGCAATTATGGTCCGGTTGGAATGGTGTTGTTTCCGGTTAGACTTCTTTAGAGGCGACCATCTCAATCCTCAAGGGTAGCAACACATCATTGACTTAGAACGAGACTCATAATAACAAATACTAACTGGACTATTACACTGGACTATACACAGATATTTTATCTGTGAATAACATAGATTAGTATATATGAAATGTAATGTTATCTATTACTTGTATATTTTATCTGTATTTAGGTAATTTTTTTATCGCAAAATTTGAGTAATCAATAACAATCAGTCAATGAAATGTCTAATATATCCAGAAATATTATTAATATTTTCATGAAGAAATAAAATCAATAAATGTTCATTATTTTTTGCGAGAACAACAAATAATTTACCTAAATTGTTATTATAGAAGTAAATTGTTAAGATTTGTTAAGGATTTGTTATATTTTGTATTGAATTTTTCGATTTTTGTTATGGGAAGTGAGGTGATACACACATAATACATTATTTTTAAAACATTCCAGTGTAGTTTCTTTAATATATTTCTCAATATATTTATTAATACATTAACATCAAATTCAGCATTCTTGCTATCGCTCGCAGCGTCTCTGGAGCACTGTTAAACGTTTGTTAAGTCCATGATTAATTTTAGAACCAATGTAACTTGAGTTCAATAAACATTTTCGGTTATCTTCAAAGGCATTAAGATTACATTCGGAATGAACTAGTTTAATCATAATTTGATATATTCCAGAGTACAGGATTCCTAAGAGATGGAATAAGACGGATTGATATTGTTTTGGTAATATCAGATGAAAAGTACGACGAAAAAGTCGACAAGATTAAGATTGATTTTCTTATGAATGTCATCAAAGTAGGGCTAGATGTGGAAGTAGAACCAGCAGTAGTGAGTTATTTAAGATTTTTTTAAAACGCTGTGTACTTACACCCATGCGGAAGGCCTAGGCCTTTTTTAGGGTGGCGTACATACACAGAAAACAACACATTTTATTATCCAAGACCGGAGTACAAAATTAAATAATTTATCTGCGAATTAAATATCTGCCCGACCGTGATTCGAATCCGTGACCCGCGTTTCGGCAGTCAGGGTCTCTTACCAACGCGCCACGGAGTTGTCGAAGTTGTCGCAGTTATTATATTTTATTTTTACAGTTGAATTAATCATCAATTAGTATTGAGAATTTCAATTCTAATCTTTTAGATGAGACGTCACGAAAATATGATTTTCGTTAAAGTTCATGCTCCTGATCCCATCATAGAAGAGTATGGCAGACACTACAATGTAAAAAAATACTTCAAGAAAATCCATAACGAATTTATTAATCCCTATTCAAACCTATTTTATATGAAAAATGAAAGCGAATTAATTATAACCGTTAGGTGAGTAGGTAATTGTTTGTTGGTTAGGTTGCCGAACGATAAAATTTAGGCACCCACTTTAAAATATTAATGGACGGAGTTAAGGGCGATCGTTAGAGCACCCCCTCCGCGCCCCCCAATAGCGTTGTATAATTAAATAAAATAGATCTAACGTAGGTATTTTGACCAACGTATCTAAACTAACTTATATGCACTCTAATACCACACTTTTTGTATTTAAAAATATGCCGAATAAGTACATAATAGGTAATTCGTAGGGCGGGGCTGAGTCCCACTTAAGTGCGCTTTTAATCCCTTTGAGACTCCACTAATATGTAGTCGGGAACAGACAGGAATCAGAGTGACAGAATCGCTCCATGCCACGAAATCATTCACGCTCGAAATTTCTATTTCTTACCTACCTTTAACTCTACTCTTCTCTACTGACTGTAATTAATTCCATTCCATATCGCCGGAATTGCATTATTGCGCGGCCTACTTTGTTTACGGCGGCTGAATGTTGCAATCGGATTCCAACAAGACCTCAGACTAAGGATTATTTTTTCCTTAGTCTGAGAACAAGACACAGTAGGTTGTTCTAGCCTTTAATTTATTGTTTATAGCATTTGGTACCTTAATAATTAGCTTTATTTTATTTATCAGTACAGATAAAGATTTTTTTTATGACGTTATCACGTAAAATTATCGTCCGTAAACCGACTACGTCTGTAACCATTAGTTTTTTCAACACTCTAAAGTGTATGTATTTTGAAAATTTAGTACTTGTCAGATTTGGCTACTTACTGGGCCTTAAACAGTGATTGATAGCGAAATACATAATAATATGGTAAATGTTAATTGCAGAAAAGAATTCTTCGGTCCCTCTAACTACACCAACGTCGAGAGAAGTACAATAGTTTATCATATTCTCCTTTCTTTACCCTTCGGTCAATATGAAAATCATGTTGGCATAGAAAGGTTTGTTATATCAATATAACAGTAGGTACTAAGTCAGTCTATTGTATATTTCTTTAGAGATAAAGTTGTTTATATAAATACTTAATTTATGCTAGATTTTGCCCAAAACTAAGCTAACTCGTACTATGTATCTAGGTACTGGTCTAAAAGGTTTCATTCCTTAGGTACAATACAATTCTTAATTCCATATAAATTTTGGTTTTCTATTTCAAGCTATTTGAAGTAGTCGATCGAGTTCCATTTTAAATTTTCCACTCACTCGTAAAAGTGTGCAATTTACGTGATTGACTAAGTACAAGTTAGGTAGGTAAGAAAGTAGTAGTAAGAAACGTCTTCTCTTATCTAATTAAAACTCGTACCAACTAAAGTTTTTTTTGTTACATGGGTCAGATTGATAGAAAGAAACATAATATTGGATGCGTATGCGTTACACGACGGTCCTTACTTTTTTATAGGTAATACAATCCAGAAAAATGTGAACGCTCGGCAGGTAATTTCACTTATTTTCTTCGATCTGCTTATAAATAAAAAGATAGCAGTACTGACTGATGTATACACAGAACAGATAAAGGAGGTTCTGTGGATGTATAAGGTAGAGAAGATGTTATAGTGCAATCAAGAATTAGGATTTTTAATTTCTTACTGTTGTTTTGCTATAAGATCAATATCAGTTTACAATTTAATAATACTATCCTGATCATAATCGAGTACAAGGAATCAAAACAGCATAACTTTATGTAAAACTCATTCATACCTACATTACTATTAATTTTAGGTTCTCTATTATACTTGGTTTGGCAAATTTAATTTATTTCGTAGACAACCCATACACTTAATACGTGAATATTTTGGAGAAAAGGTATGTAATTCAAATAATTGTTTATTATCTACACGTAGTTATTTTAGTAAAATATAAAATAATGGATAAAGAATATTTAGGTAATATTTTTAATCATTCAGGTGGGATTTTACTTCGCATTTTATGATTTCTTTAATTTATCTCTGATATTTGCCACCGTACTCGGTATATTTGTGACCATTGAAAGTTTTTATGATATCAAAGACGACGACGTAATGTAAGTAATTTGAGTAAATTGGATCATAGTACTAAGTAAGTATGCTGATAATAATTTAAAAATGGATATAACTACATACATATCTTTAGGTATACCTACATTAATTATAAAAAGTATTAATTTATAAAAGTGCAGTTTGTGATAGGTAGGCTATTGGCATAATGTAAGGACCAACTATTGGTAAGTAGATAGTAAATGTATATACCTACATATGTATTTGTAAATACTTATTTAAAAGTAGGATTTCGGAATGAAATCTTGCTTTTTCTAGATATTTTTTTACCTTATAGTAAAGAAGCTTGTTCTGATGATTCGGTAATGAATACAAATGCGGACAAAGTTAAAACAGTATGCCCATTATGTCGAAACTTTGATATATGCCCATTTCGTAATTTGTCCGACTACTGCGTTAAAGTTACGATAACAAATTTCATTGACAACCCTGGTACTATGATTTATTGCATTTTGATCAGCTTATGGGGTAAGTGTGCAATTTCAATTCTATGGACAGACATGTACGAATATTTTCGAAGTTCTAAATCTGTGATATTTTTTTCCATCTTCAGCTATGTTGGTTATATTATTATGGCGTCGAAGGAGAAACTATATTTCTTGGCTATGGGAGTATGACCAGACAGATGAAATCAAATTTAAAAGGTTATTATTTGATACTTATTTGTACATGGAACTTTAATACTAAACAGTATAACCTGTTCATGGTACAATATGCTTAATCAGTTATAGTTCTAGGAAACTCATAATTATTACTTTTATGTGAACTTTTTTAGATCTGAATTTCGCACGAATGTAACTAAAATAACAATATCGAAACTAACTGGTATAATATCGGATACAGATACAATAATTACAAGAATCTCTCGTTTAATTTTAACCATTTTATTTTTTATGTTATGGGTAAGAATATTATATAATATGTTGTAGTATGTACCTACTTAATATGGATTAGTCGTTTGCTTTCATCAATTAGGTACCTACTCATTGCCATCACAGAGTACATTTTATATAACTGAAAATTGCCATACCTTTGGGCGTTATGATTTCAGTGTGATTTAAAAATTAATTGTTTTTAAATTACAGGCTTTCATCGTGCTAGTAATAACAATTTTTCTGATTACTTGCAAATATGAGCTATCGGCAAAATTTAGTTACGTTACTATTATCTGGAGAGATTATTTAGCAGTTATCACAATAACCTGTGTATATATCTCTATAATGAGCATATTGCAAAAGGTATTTTTGTCTCATATTTTCTTCC
Source organism: Carterocephalus palaemon (assembly GCA_944567765.1). NCBI lineage: Eukaryota > Metazoa > Arthropoda > Insecta > Lepidoptera > Hesperiidae > Carterocephalus > Carterocephalus palaemon. The sequence continues at coordinate 9,006,467 of OX155641.1, read as the reverse complement.
TAATTAAATGGTATTTGCTGTAAAAAATTATGGTGAAATAAGTTTTTCAAAGATTTTCACAGTTTTATTATTTTTATGTAAGTAGGTACCTACCCAATTATTTTATATTAGTTTGAGTCATTATTCTTGTTTCAGTTTTCCAATACTTTTTCGTATCTATTGACTCGTTTTGAAAATCATAAGACTCATAATTCATTCGGAACTGCGTTTATCACGAAGTTATTTGGATTTAGTTTTATTTGTAATTTTACTTTATTGATTTATTACTATTTCCTGGTAAGTGCAATAAGTAACTACTTGAAATATAGAATAGGTGCCATCATTTTTGGAGTGATAACATTCAGGAATAAATTTAATATATTTTTTTTATTTGTCAGAATGTCCTATATACTTACCCTTCTGACAAATCTCGCTGGTACTGGATCGGTGGTATCGGCATGATGAACTGCGGACCAGAAAACTGCTTGGACGAACAATGTGTCGCACTCGTTGTATCAATTTTAGTTAATCAAAATTTGATTAATTTTCCGCTTTTATTTTTGAAGTAAATTAACACATAATCTTCATAAGACCACATAAAGAGGAGGTGAAACTCATAAATAAGCGTAAAACGGTTAATATTGCAGGCCAAAAACAGACTATAATCAAAGTAGGCCTGAGGTGCCGAGTTGGGAAAGAGAATACCTTTTAAAGCCTTTTACAGAATTCGTATTAACTAAAAAAATCAACGATTTAGGTAAATTGGTAGGCCGTTTGCTCAATAAATAGGTTTAGTACTTACGAAAAGTAACGATAAAAATTTTTGTTTTTTAGTTTTGAAATTTACGCTTGTGGGATTATTTGGAACAACTTTTGCGCTAACTCCGCTGCTTCTTTTAATAAGTGGTGGTTGCATGATAAGGTAACAATATATCTTTATCTCATGAGTATTGTACATTATTTTATAACACATTTGCTCGTAAAGGGCCCCTTATTTCACCAATTTCAATATCGTAATGTATCTAATTACCGCACTTGTGCGTTTTAAATTACATTACAGCACTTGTGCGGTAATGTAATGTAAAACGCACGGGTTTTTTTTTTAATAAGGTAAAACGCACGGTCTAACAAGATGCTCCGTCTAAAACGAACGGTACTTTTTTCAATCTTAGCAAAGAGTTTTTATGTCAAAAAGTGGTCAACATTTTATGAATAAAATTAACTTTGGGAGATAAAATATAAAAAATAAACATTTAATTCTTTAATTTAATTAATTTTGACAATAAATTAAAATAATTTATCTGTACCAAAAACAAAAAATATCAATTTACTTTAATAATAATATTGGCTGTTTTTGTGACTTTGCCTTAAAAAAAGGTCTGATTCGCGCGCATTGCTAATTTGTGTACAAGTAAAAATTATTTAAATTATAAAATGAAAACTGTAGACAATTCGAATTTGCTGTAAATGGCTGAGAAAAAAATCAAATAATTCACTCAATCATCGAAAATAACGATGCATATCATAAGAACAATATTGATCAGTGAAATCGTACGATATGATTGTTCTGTCGTGGTTCTGTGGTGTTCCGCGCGCTTTTTCTTTTCGCTGTAGTGTTTTTATTTGAAAATGTCGTCAAGTATTGATGAATTTATTAATTTATTTCCTCGCAAATATGTTATAAAACGTCGTATGACACACGTGCGCTTTGATAATTACAGCCTCTGCTTTCTTGTAGCAATATCGCCTCGGCTGTAATTTTCAACTTACCGCACTTGTATCATAATGTACTATTACGCTATATCTGCCCCATGTTAGTGTTTTATTGTTGATTTTGTATAGTTGCTAAAGGCACCTAAGACTATCATGTTCTCGCTTCTGATCATCACTTTGTGCGAAACATACACGAAACGAAAAGACGTATTGTATGTTTATTGTCTTCACATATCACTATACATGTATTAAAGTAATTATTTTGTTAATTTATTTCAATTGCGACTTATTACCGTAACATGACCTCAATATTTAAATTAAATGTCTATATAATTGAAATAGTATAAATATGACATTAAAAGCAAACAAAATGCATTAATTCTTATAATATCATTTTTCAGACACGAGGCTCGCCAATTCCTTGTAGCTCGTCGGCGTCCTCTTCTAATTCAACCGGGGAGTCAACACGTTTGGTACAAAATAATGCTTGCTGTTGTATATGCTGTGCCCTGCTTCAATGTACATACTTATCAATTATCCTTAACATCATGGAGTTTTTTTTTGTATATATTATGGTCGTCATTATTTTTTTACTGATTATATTTTTTTAATATTTTTTAGACAATGGCCATGACTTTCATGGCAACAATGCTTCATTATTCTCGCAATAGTCACGAATCGAGTTACTTTGAGTTCAGTATGGGTAAATTTATCACTGAGGTAAGTTTGTTAAATGTAAATTTAAACATTTATGTGGGTAATTAATACTACATTTGTTCAATAAATGTAATATTTTAAATTTAAATGTCACAGAAAAGTGTAGATATATGTAGCGTATTTTATTGTTTCCTTTTCTATGTTTTGAGGATTACAAAAAAGTAAGAGGTCCTGGATCACCCGCCGAAGCCATTGAACATTACAAGGGTTTCGTGCCAGCTCAATGTCTATTTCCAGGCGAGTAAAAATCTTCTCATTTCTTTAAGTAGGTATACATGTTTATTACATAATAGTAATAAGCCTAATGGCTTGTAGTAAGTTCCGCCCTGAACCTACATTCAGTGCTTTCACGCATCTTCTGGTCAGCTGCTTATCTTGGCGGAACTGACTATTATATTTAGATAGTTAGATACTTTATTAACGTCAATAGGGAAACTATGTACCGGCTGTTAGTCTAAAGTGTCCATCTGAGCGTGATCATCGAATTTTCACTTTGATCTAAGATTGAGCTTAGTCTAGACTAGACCCTCATCACCACAGAACAGATCTTTATCTGTTCTGTGCTCATCACTAGTCCCACAAACCTGAATTATAATGTATTTATCTCCAGGTTTGCGTTATAGATCTAAAAAGCTAGATGGTGAATATTATCCAGTTGAAAGATTCTGGCGTATCAGATATGATAAGCATAGATTAATGCTCGAAGTTGAGGTAAACTTTAAAAATTAATTATTTAGAAATACACGTTGATGCCTATCTAATGTTGTAATTTGTCGTATTACAATTAGTTAGGGTCGCCTACTTTCTCAATTACCATATACATAACTAGTGGACGCCCGCAGCTTCGCTCGCGTAGAATTAGACCCATTAACGACGTCTGCCCGCATTCGGGTTGGCCACTTAACTTCAAAAACGGCAAAGTTTCATACTAACTTTGCACCCCCGTTTTACCCCCTTAGGGGGTGAATTTTCAAAAATCCTTTCTTAGTGCTCCCCTACGCAATTAAAGGAACCCCTGTGCAAAATTTCAAGTTTCTAACCCTTATAGTTTAGGCCCTGCGTTGATATGTCAGTCAGTCAGTCAGTCAGTCAGTCAGTCAGTCAGTCAGTCAGTCAGTCAGTCACCTACTCCTTTTATATATATAGATTGGTAGATACGGAACCGACAGAAGCTATCAGAAGTAACCTAATATGTGTTCATAAATTTGCAGCATCTGGCGTTGTTGTTAATGGTGATACTTCACTGTGCGATTCCAGCTTATCCAAGGGATATCACAGAAACATTAATTGCAGAAAATAGAATTAAGCGACGGAAAGAAATTGGCCAATTAAATATAAACTAAAATCAGTTGCACTTAATTGTTACACCTACTGCTGACTTATAATACATTTTGCGGCAAGCTTTTTATTTACAGTATAATTAAATATAGTAAAAATTATACCCTTAATTTATTTATTTTTTTAAAGCTTTTTACAACTTATTTTTTTATTTTCGTGCATTGTCATCGGAACCAAATATGTGTGCCAAATTTCAGCTCGATAGCTACAGTGGAAGTGGGTGAAATATTGATGATTTCAGGACATACATACATACGAGTGAAGTTAAATAAAAGCTTTTAATTCTATCAAATCTCTTTCATAGCGAAGTCATAGAATATTGCAAGTTGATCTAAAGTAAAATGACATTTTTCAAGAAAAGTCACTTGTCACAAGTGTCTAAGCCAGACGTATATTTTCTATTCCGTGTTGTTTAATTAATGTAATAATTGTAATCCATTATTTAATTTGTGTTCCGTAGTTATGTTAAACGTTACGACTCCGTAGCGCGGTGGTGAAAGACAGACAAGACAGTCAGCACAGTCAGGGGATTGCTGAACCGCGGATCCCGGGTTCGAATCCCGGCCGGGACTGATACTTATTTCGGAAATAAATATTTATACTCGGGTCATGTAGAGTAGGAAGGTTGTTAATTTATGTTGTTTTCTGTGTATGTCCACCATTCGCAACATTGGCCTAGCTAAGGCTACAGCGAGGATTTTTAGATAGCGTTTGAGTGTTTTGAACTTTGAATAAGTGAGTATGTGTGTGACTGATTTTTATTTTTATCGATTTGAGGCTAATGTTCAAAAAAAATTGTGTCTAGGTCCTGACCTTTTTCTTTTCTATCCATAGTTATTATTTAATCAATTTGCATGCTTATCTGCAAATATAGTAGGTACCTAAAAGCATTAGGTTTTTTGAATAATTTACCGATTCAATTTAAAAAAAAAAGTTATAGGTAATAACTAAGACTTTCCTAAAATATTTATAATTTTTGTTCCATTTATAATCACGAATTAGATTCGAAAGCATCATAAAACATAATTCCCAATTTGGAAATTTTACGCAATCGAACACGGTTGCAATCTTGCAATTCACCTGGGTTTTTGGAGATTATGTTTACGGGAACATTTAGAGATGGTATTAGACGAATTGATGTCGTCTTAGTGATGCAAGAGTCTAGTATTTCTGAGGTTGAAGATATAAAGATCACATTCCTCACGAACTTAGTGAAATCAGGATTGGAAATTGAAATTGAACGCGGTTTGGTATGTATTAATTAGTTAAGTATATTGTAAATGATATATACAGTGAAATTTTGTCTATATTTCGGTAAGTTTTGGAACTCCCGACAATTGATCTCGATCTCTCCAAACTAGTTATAGGTAAATAGCACCTATTGTTTCAAAATGATAAGTTTTTCAATTTAATTGAATTTGAATACAATTTCAATACAATATGCTTGCAATTGCTTGCAAAGTTATTGGTAAACTAGGTATTGATTAATAGAGATGTTTTTATATATTGATATTACAAAATAAGATTTTTAATTTCATCGATTGCTCCAAACGACATGACGATCTAATTTTAATTATTTCAGATGAATTGTCACAAACAAAAAAAATTCGTTAAAATTCACGCCCCCAACGCTACCCTTGAAGAGTATGGAAGATTATTTGGAGTGAATAGCTATTTTAAAAATATTCGAGTGGATTTTATAACTCCAAAACGCACACTTATTGAAAACATTTTTGCATTTACAAAAATTCAGCATGAAAGAGAGTGGATAAAACTTCTCAGGTTTTTCTTATCCTCTTTATTGTGGATTTTTAATTATCAATACGGCCCAAAACCGTGGTTTCGTCACCGGTAGTTGGTCAATAATCAATTATGATTATTTCCAGAAAAAACAGAGAGGATCACGAAAAACTTTTCTACTCTAATGCCGAAAGAAGTCTCATTGTATACAAAATCCTTCTTTTATTGCCGTTCGGCAACCATTTCAATTATTTAGGGTTAAACAGGTAAAATTCACATTCACGTTTTAAAATGGACTTAATCATTCTTACTTAATAAAAATATATAGAATGAGTAATTTTCAGATTATTAAAAAAGAGGATTGTGTTAGATGTATATGCACTTCACGATGGACCCTACTTCTTTTTTGCAAATCAAGATATGGCTAAAGTTAACGCCCGACAGGCAAGTCATTTAAATATTGATTCTAATTATGTATAAAAATACTGTCCACAAAAAGAAAAGATATATTTTAGAGATAGTAGTAGTAAGCAGTAGTACATGTCTATAATTCTGTTTTAGATACTTTTTTATGCTTGGGTCGGGATAAGAAATTTGTGTAAAGTGCAACCACTAGATCTAATCCACGAATATTTTGGACCAAGGGTAGGTTAAGCAAAGATTTTCCTTGCATTTCTAGTTAAAATTATTAGAGTTCTCTTAGACCATAGCTTCTAGTTTTAATGGTCAAATCTTGATTTTCTTAAAAAATATTTTGTTCTTCATCTAGATTGCTTTTTACTTTGCTTTCTATGGGTTTTATAACCAAGCATTGGCAATAGCTACCTTGGTTGGTATAATAACAACGTTTCTTGAAATCTTCGACACGACGGACGAAAGTCTAAAGTAAGTTGCAACTTAGCTTTTGTTATTTATTTAAATAGCCGTACAATAAATAACTCATATTACTTCTTAGAATCGATACATGTCAGGCAGATGAAAATACGTGGGTTTGTCCAGAGTGTGAAAACTTCAACATTTGCCCATTTAGAAGATTAAAAGATTACTGTGGGATGATTTCTCTTAATATCTTCTTGGACAATCCTTTTACAATCTTTTTTTCAATTTCAATTGTGATATGGGGTAAGTATTTAGGTATAGTACCTACCTATTCATACCCGATAGTGAAACCATAACTTTTAGTTTTTTGATTCTTGGAAATCTTGCAGCTGCATTATTTGTTATATTTTGGAAACGAAGAGAGCATTATTGGAATTGGATGTGGGAATTAGATAAACATAATGCAATTTATCAGCGAACTATAAGGTATATCTATAATTTTTAGTGTAGAAAATAAGTTCTAGTTTCGAGATTATCATTATTTAAGTTTTATTCAAGTAATTTTAATAAACCTTGAAAGAGGTAGGTAAATAAAATAATAAAAAGAAATGTTTTAGACCCGATTTCAAAATGGATTATAATAAAGTAAAAATTTCTAAAAGAACCGGGATAGTAAAATATTATGAAAGTGGTCTAACAAAGCTCTGGCGTTTGGTTTTAAGCAAGTTAATTTTGCTTTTATGTGTAAGTATCCAAAATTATAGAAAAAGATTTCAAGAATGTATATACTTAGTTCTAATACTTAAACGATTCACGTTTAGATTTCAGGTATTGTTTTATTTATATCACTATCACTTTATACAAAAGGCAGACTAAGATCGAAATATTCTGAAAAGATAAAAACACAAAATCAATATATTATATTCTTAGCCTTGTTTCAAGCTGTTTACGTCACACTTATCACAGTAATTGAAAAGGTATCGAATAAATTATTTACTATTCCATTGTCCTGAGATTTGCTGTAGGTAATTAGTACATTGTAAAGTATTTAACTAACTCCTTATCTTTATTCTGGTCAACAGTTCTGCAACTTGGTATCTTACGCGTTAGTCGACTTTGAAAACCATAGAACATACATTTCACATGAACGATCATTGGTTATAAAACTATTTGGATACAGTTTTGCGTTGACATTTTCTTTAATTATTTATATAGCTTGGTTTAAAGTAAGTAGGTACCTCAGTAAATATGTATATCTAAGATTGGAATGTAAATAAATTGAGATAAATTAAAGATATCTCGGAATATTTGTATTTTTTAGGGTTTATATTCCTTGTTTCCAATTAACACAACCTTGTTTTACATACCACGAACATATCTTTACGAAGAATTTTTGGAATGGTTGCAAAGCTTGACGATTTTAAAGAGAAATTGTGGTCCATTTACTTGCATAAATGATCTATGGGTTTTCCTCATCATTGTGATGTTTTTGAAACAAATAGTATTTCGCATCTTCAGTTATTTCACCAGGTAGTACCTACTAAAAAAAATATATTTTACGAATACACGTGGCAAATCCCACTCGACCCTATCATTTTTATGGAACCGATATGGTTATAAATAAGGAATAATAGTACCTACTCTAATAGTGGATAATTGGTCTGTCGTACTGATAATTATTCAGACAATTATTTACATGACGCGTTCGCATGTCGAAAGGATAACTTTTGAGTGTTTTCTATGACATGACTTGTTGTACTCAGCAGCCGGAGTGCAACATTGACACATGAACTATATACCAAGTAAGAGTGTTTATAGATAAAGCTCAATATCGCCTGCATTTTTATCAAAATCAAAACCTAGGTCACCTAGGTGTTATCTATGTTATTTATATTTTTTATGACGAAAGAGGAATCTGTCTAAAGCGGCACTAAATCTATCCCGTAGGTACTCAATCATAGTGTGATGACGATGAATGTGTTAATTTAATATTTATATTATCATTATTTTACAGTTTAAGAACCGATTACAATCAAAAATTCAATGAACATCAAGGCACTATTCCCTGTTGGGAACTCGAATATAGATTAAAGCCTGTCTCAGAAGAACTTATTATGGACAAATATAATACGCTGGGTAATATAATAATTATTTATTTTATTAATTAGTTTTATTTTATTTTTAAATTAAATATTAAGTATTATGAATAAACAACATAATTATCTTTGTCTTTTATCACCTACTTTTCATGTTGTTTAGGCCCCAATCAGTCCGATGTAGGTAATAGGAGGTGAGCTTATTATCATACATCGGGTACAAATTAGTAGCCTATAACACATTTCTGCATACCCCTCGGGGAAACATGTTAAGTACCTAGGTATGTTATTTAATTAATTTGTTTGCTTATTTTTAGCGCAACAATTTGGTTTAGTCATATTATTTGTAGCAGCTTTCCCTCTTGCACCACTCTTTGCGTTGCTTATCAATATTTGGGATATAAGGTACCTACCTACTTATTCTTTTAACTTTAACACAAACTAAGGCATTGCATTTATGATGATAATGCGAAGTTATATTTAGTACCTACTACGCCTTGAAATAAATACAATAATTTTATGATTAGGTTACAAGCTCGTTTATTCTTGCTGTGTAGTCGACGTCCCCTACTGTTGAGAAGGTCAGGCCTTGGAGCTTGGACGGGCGTCTTTGTATTTATCTCATTTTTGGCTATTATGAGCAACGTAAGTATAATTTTAATTTATCAATGCGCCACATTTTCTGTACTTATATGTAGGTATTTAGTACGTAATAATAAACTTCGATCAACAGTAGATAACGGGTCGGCGCAAAAAGAACGTCTCAGTAAATAACATTTCACTTGAGACGTGAGCTCTTATTTTGTTTAGTCTGCTTGAAACAGCCAATGTAAACACGTTTACAATGCCGCAGTGTGTGTTCAAAAATAAGTGCTTTAAAAACAAATAAAAAGCAATTTAACGGGCGGAGTCTTACTTTAGTTATGTACATGGACGTACGTTATATGTTAAGCTATAAACTAACAATAAATTGTTAGTTTAAATCCATTGTAAGCCACCGCTACAAGGGTTGCCGAATAATCAGCCAATGCAGGCCAATCCATGCGGCCAATACGAAACAAAACGATGTAGGACGCAAGGCAATAACGGGCAAAAGTACCTACTTTATCGTTTATTTTCACACTAAATCTGATTTATTTAACTTATGTGTTCATTTCTAAGTGGCAGGAGTAATTTATTGCTTTGCTCGTTTTATGTGACGAATATCGAATGATGCTATGTAAGTTAATATATTGAAGATCTGTGACTTTATTACTAGATGCCATGTTTGTAATTAGGTTGAACATAAAACTGTTTCAATACTTTTGGGTCGGTTTGCTAGTAAACAAATGTAGCTGTATATGAGTAGCTGAATAGCTAGGTATATAAGTATATGAGTAGTATAGTACTGTGTAGTACTGGTGATGGGGCGGAGAGCATAAAGAATATCCTGTAATTGCTGTATGACACGTTTAATACTACACAAAACGAACATATTACATTTTAAACGCGCCGGGAGGAAAGCCGCGGGAGTCTCTCGAGTACTAAACTTTCATTATATAATAAAGTACTCTGTGTACTAAACTAACTGACTGTCATTCCCCGCTCGCTCGCGCCATTCGGCCTAGTGGCAGAAAGGGGCAACTCCCTACTTGGGTTGCCTGCTCTATTACTTGGATACCACACGCTATAGTAGCTATATTCACGCAGCATTTAGCTTTGATTTTGTAACCAACCCGTTATATATTGGTATTGACATAGAATAAAGAGTCGCTCCGTGTAGAGCGGAGCGACTCTTTATACTATGGTATTGATGATCGAATATAATAAATTCTTTTTTGACATGATTAGGTAATCTTTCTGAACATGATATTAAAATAAAAAAAAATTTTTTCTAGGTGCTAGTCTACCTACTTACCGAAAGCAAATTCCATTTCAGGCATTTACTATTGTAAGAAACACGAGAACTATTTTACGAATTTATTACTATACCGAATTTGGAAGTTTAACAGGATATTTAAATTATACGCTCGTTAGTTTTCCGACAAAGGTTAATTTAATTTATAATTATTTAAGTATAGATTTTTATATATCCAAGACCTCAGATTAAAGAAGGAAAGTTCTATAAGTCCAAGACGACTATCTACGTACCTAATCAGTGCAATTTCTACTCATAGTTTTCATACGAACGCATGCTGACTTGCTGACCAACCTAGTAACATTTTATATCTAATACTCTCAGATTATTTGATAATTGTGAGTAAATGGTTTTGTTAGTCTGGTTTGACGATTGTCAAAGACATCAAATCACACAATTCCTTCATGCGGCAGTGTATAGTCCTCTGCATGCTTGGTCGATGCTCACTCGCTATCTTATCCAAAATCGCAAGGACCATAATCTAACTTGTCGAGCGTCCATAGCCCAATTGCTTGCGTCGATTCAATGTGATCGACAGAGTTTAGCAACGACGGGCGCGGTCGGTTTGTAAATGATCATAAGGAGCCTGAATGTTTTCCAGTAGGTTAACTAGGTAGGTACTTGTAAATTAAAAAAGGTTGTGTATCTTTCAGTACTATAACGAATCTAAAGAACACGCAAATAAAATTAAAGAATATAAAGGCGTTATTCCAAATGAGTGTTACTTTCCAGGTAAAAAACATATTGTCCAAGTAGGTATAGAATTTTCCATACGAACCTACCCCATTCGAATACCCACATAACCGTTTTGGTAGTATTTATATTAGTATAGATAAATAAATTCTCATAATTCTCTAAATTCTATACCTATCAGATAGGTAAAAACAGTTGAGATTTACTGTGAACCATATTCTTCGAATTTTTTAATCTTTCTATCTCAAAACAAAACATACGTAACTATACCTACTTCTACCGTCTCTAACATTCGAAATAAGGCTTCTGTAAACCATCATTTTCAGGTCTGCTTGCTAATTCTCTGAAAGTGCAAGAAGAAGAAAGAACAGTTTATGATACACATTGGTTTTATAGTAGTCCTGAATTCACTGTTAAATATGAATTCAATAAAATTAAATTTTACGAAACGCTATTCTTATATCTGTACGAAGTGAGTACCTACCTAATTTAAATATGTAGGTAGGTAATTGCTACTCTAAAGACACTAACAGCCGACTGTTTATAGCGCGCCTTCTGTGCAGGAGATTTTTGCCGATAGGTATTGTAATTTAAAAAAAAAAACTATTTGCGTTTTAAGCTGAATCAATTTTTATTACGATAGTATCATGTATTTTGAGGATAAAAAAAAACATTAAAATTATTTATTCTTATTAAATTTGTCAACCTCCAGATAGGGTCTAAAAAGAGAAAAAAACTAACAAAAAAAACTGGGAAAAAAATCTTTCCAGTTCCAGATCCCAGTTTTTTTTACCCTCAGTACCTACTGATTATTAAGGTTCGACCGAGATCTCGATCCTTGCATTCTCGACTTATATACTCGAATATCGCCGATATTCTCGGCTAAACCGAGCCGGTGTACGGTATAGGATAAGATAATCCAATATCCAAGACGCACTTGGTAGCTTTCTAAGGGGTCAAGACTGTAAAGAAATGCTAGTATTAATTTGAAATACTAGTATACTTCGGAAGCTTATAAAGTAGGTACTTGCCTGCAGCATAAAAGTTTTAATCAGCGCCGACGACTATTATAGTAGTATAATATCTGTGTCGTAAATGAATAAAGCTGGCGGGGCCACAACCCCGGTAGTGCATCATGCAATTTTTGACGGTTTTTAATGGCTCATGGAACATTATTCAAATATGTATAGGTTAACATCAGAAACAAAATACAAGTCACAATTATGTTTGAACAAGTAAAAAAAAATATTTAAATTTCCTGCCACGGAGTAAATCAACCACCTTAGTGACGATATTTTTCAAACAACCTAATTTTGATTTTAGCATGTGCTGGTTTGTTTTGTGGTGATATTGCACTACCTTATTCCATCTTACCCAAGAGAACTTATGGAAACTCAAAAAATAGAGAACAAGATTCAAGATACTTATTTGAAGTTATTTGCAAAAAATTAACACAAAATATAATGTATAGACCATTAACAATATTACCAGGTATTACATATATAAATTCTTTTAAACTTTTTTTAATGATTTCCTTTTACAATTGAAGTATTCCAGACGCACCACTAAAGTCGCACCAAGGGAGGCTATCATGAACATTTATTAAACTGGAGTACTAACTAAAACCTGACTGTTTTGTTGTTTTTTGTACACCCACTGCTATCTGGACTAACATGCCAGCCCTTGTGTTCAAAATCCTACCTAAAAAATATCTATAGGTACATAATAATATCAATAAAAAAAACTTCATATCGCTCGCTGCAACACAATGGCTCAATGCTCAGCTCGAGTGGTCCCAGCTATATGGGGCGGGAACTAAAAGGTTTGGTTGGTGTGTCTCAGAGATACCGCATGCTGAGAGGGCTGGGCATAAAAGAGGGCTGGGCCTGTTGTTCAAACACAAAAGCAGCTTAAACTAAGTTCCATATGCAGCTGAGAGACGCAGAGTGGCCATGGAAGTAAAAAGGAAGATGGCCATTTTGGTACCCATTCCAATCAAGATGAATCACGCACCATTGGATAGCTCTTCTCAAGTGTATAAAAAAATACTATGACGGCATGTCCGAAATAGCTGTCCGTTTTGAAATATACGCTACAGAAGATACTGGATTTTTAGCTCCAAATAGATAAAGATTTATATCTCTAGTTTACTTTAACCGATTGTGATTACTTTTGCGCTTGATTTTAAGCTTGAAAATATCCTATTTCCAATTTGCACTTGGCCAGCGTGGTGGACTAAGGCCTAATCCCTCGCATTCTGAAAGGAGACCCGTGCTCAACAGTGGGACAAAGAAATGTTTGTGGTGATGTGGTTAAATAAAACATTGAATTTTATTTATCATTTTATTTCTTATACGATACTTTTTTTATGATTAATTTAATAGAGCGCGTTCACTCCTGAAGATGATCATCGTAATAGATCGAAACTAATGTGATTTCACAAATCACACGTGAGTAAGCCGGTAACTTCAACTATGAATATTATTAAATACCTACAAATGACAATATAGTTCATACTTGTTGTACATGTTTAGCAGGACTAGTGTGTGAGAAGAGTGAAATCTTTGTGTCTAGCGAACACTAAGTACCAAACAATAGAAATTATGTGCGCACAGGAACCTACCGTGCGTCGTCCTGTTAAACATGTACATTAAGTATGAACTATAGTTTTATTTGTATTTAATAATACATAGAAAAGTATTGTATAGGTAAGAAATAAATAAAATGATAATTAAAATTCAATGTTTTATTTAACCACATCACCACAACCCTTTCTTTGTCCCACTGTTGAGCATGGGTCTCCTTTCAGAATGCGAGGGATTAGGCCTTAGTCCACCACGCTGGCCAAGTGCGAATTGGCAGACTTCACATGCCTTAGAGAACGATATGAAGAACCCTCAGGCATGCAGGTTTCCTCACGATGTGTACTTAGTTAGAGTTAGATAGCCACTGGGCTGTCACCGCTTATTATTTAACCTCTTAATAAAAAATAAACATGAATACTATGGCGAAATGGAGAAGAAATTGACCTGATTGAAATACCTTATTAGGAAACATTAATAATTTTCAAGGAGTGATTACTCTGATCGGACAGCAAACTGGGACTGGCGCCTTGGTTATTGTTATTCTACACTAAAAGACCTTTCCAACGGAGTATCATACATTTCGATTGGTGCCGGTACCAGGTTCCATACATTTTTGTCCATCGTCCTTTGTGCAAGAGGGTCCCTCTGGCCCCAACCTTAATTTAGTCGACGTCTCTCACCTTTTAATTAACTTAATCCTACTTAAGCTATTTCTGTCTCTTTTCTGTTTAACATGAGTCCAATTTCACTGTAATCTTCGATGTTGTTTGCATACATACTAAAAATATCATATTGATATGATATGACCATTCACGTGTGTAAGATACGTGGCAAGTATCACATATCGATACCTCTGGGCTCAAAGGGCGTATAGCACAAAACAGCTACTTTTCAGGAGAGCCAAAAAACCAAAAAAATTAAACAAAATTAGCTATAACTTTTTGGTCTCAATAATTATAAAAAAACAATCTATGAGAAAAATACTTACATTCTCCTATATTTTAAGTTAATATTATTAAACGAAGTCTAAGTATATTAGTTTCCAAAATAGTTTTGCTTTACTACCTAAAAAAAACTACAAAATGTCCTTTAAACCCATTTAAAAACAGCTAACTTTATTAACTTTGGCAGTAAATACAACCTAGCGTAAAAAAGTTGTATAATATTATGTAGTAAATGATAATAGCAATGTTTAATTGTGTTGTAAATCACAAAGTTTGCATTTAAAATTGTACAACTTTCATAATAAAAAGGGTTAAACGGGGTGGGGGGTACCCCATCCCATCCTGATGGATTATTCTCATTAATCCCCATCCCAATAGCTAGCCAAAAAGCTTTTTAAATATTAATTAATTGAAGAGTTATTGTTAATAGTTCTTACTATACGTAATAAAAGGGCAAACAAGAAAGATTTAAGCAATTTTTGGGTTATTCATCTTTAGAATTATTTTCTTTTTCAGTATTATTTTCATCTTCTTTATCTTCTCCATCAGTTTCATTTAATGTAACACAAACATAAGAGCTCCATGGAAGTTTTCTATATTATTATTCTTCATGAAATCTCTTAGGTATAGTTCCGTTGTCACAGAGACGTGTCAAATCCATGTATTTTTTTTTGTTTATGTTTAATTTAGTTGTATATATGGTGGCTTAACTTCTTCCGCTTCCTGCTTTTTGTTTCCGTTTGACTTGTCATTTGCTTTAATTTTTCCTTTGCCTTTGCCTTTTCCTTTTCCTTTGACCGATGGCTTTTCAGGCAGAAGATTATTTATTTGTTTTACTTCTATATTAATTGCAGACTTTAGAAAATAGTTAATAGTGGACAATACCGTTTTATTTTTATTTTGGCCGCTCCTGAAGCGGTATAAAATAATGTTTTTTGTGCCAATTCTATCTTTCTCTTCTAAGTACTTTAAAAGACAAGAGGCAATTTCATTGCTTCCTCGTTTACCATCGCTCTCTCCCCAGGTATAGCAGTAAACTTCCTGTGTGCCGCTTTCGTAAAATGTAAAATTATACACCACATATTTTCTTGAATAGTATAGTTACATACTTTGACCGTGAAGCGTGCCTAAAACCTTTTGCAAATCAAAACTACATGTAATAGTTCCATTAACAAAAGACTTCAAATTTTGATGTTTTTTAAACCTTTTATAACTTGCTTTTTTTATTTTATGTGATAGTCAAAAAACTCTTTATCTTTCTCACTCATTGTATCCATATTATGTTCCGCTTTTGTGCATGTTACACATTTGTCTTTTAGGGAATGTGGAAACTAACATTATATTCATTAAAAATGTTTCTAAACATATTTTCACTAACAGTGTCTTGGACACTGTTTATGCTTTTTTTATTTATCTGATATAAATTAGACACGTTCTTTAATTCTTGAGGTAGATACACTCTGTTTGTTCTTTGTCTATTGTAATGGGATGGCACTGCAGGTAGTGATTCAATAAATTCCTTCACTTTACACTATAGAATAATGTGCTTTACACCCTAAACTTCAGGAAATATTTGTAATTATTTTGAGGTAGTAAAGGGTTGTAAAGAACAATAATGAGAATGAATGCGTTATACGCCATAATACTCATAATTATGAGTCCAATTGGATTCCTATACAACCTAGGACATTTTTAACTTGCACAGTAATGTAATTTACAGCCCGATTTCCTGTTTCATTCTATTTTAGCAGCCCAAAATAGACGGGGCGTAAAGAACATTTTTGTGCGAATTTGGCAACTTCGTATATACCAATCGATAGAGAATGAAAAACTGAATACGGTGGTATTATTAACTCCATATGGCCCAAAATGTGCTTTACGCCCTTTGAGCCCAGAGGTATCGATATAATTACTCCGTGGTGTCACACTACGTAGTACTATTCTTATAAATCTGTGGTCACACTTGACAGCAGTACCTAATACCTATGTACTCTGTGCTTGTCTGCTTGACAGAGTTGAGCACAGATTTATAAGTTTAACGAGTTGAGTCGTGTCCACAGAGTACCTTTCGTGTCTAACCTAACGAGATTTGTAGGTTATATTGTTCAATTTCAATTATACTAAATATGGCTAATGATATCATCAAAGTAGGTGAATTTATAGTCATACAAAAACAGAATTATAAAAAGTTACATAAGTATAATAAATCAGACTCCACGGTAAATATAGGAAAGATTACTGTTAACCTTAGTGGAATTGAAGGCTGTAGATTTTTTTCTGTTTTTAAAATGATTGCAGAGGGAACAAAAAGAAACAAGCAGTATAGTTTAGAGTTGACAAACGAAGCTGTGGCTTTAAAAGAAGAAATTGACGTAAAAACTTCGGGTACCGACAACAGAAACATTCTTGATGATGGTCAATCTCAAAAACTGACAGCTGAAGAAATAAGTGATTTAAAAACAGATTCCATTAAAGCGTCAGAAATCGTAGAGACACTTATTACGAACTCGAATACTTTCCATGTTAAAACGGAATTTTCCCAAGAGAAATACTTACGAAAAAAAGAAAAAAAGTATTTTGAATATGTTCAGATTCTCAAGCCAAGTTTGAGGTTAATCACCGAAGTCTTGTATAATTTGGACGCTGCTAAAGTTCAAAGCATCCGAATTGATACCTTGTCTCAAATAATTTCACTATCCAATGTTAATTCTGAAGGTACACATTTGTTATATGATTCTGGTTCTAATGGGTTGTTAGCTGCAGCATTGTTAAGTACAGTGGGAGCAAACACAACTGGTAAACTAATACACATGCACCCAGGGAATATGTCACAAAAGCAAGGCCTATTGGCTATGAATTTTCAAAAAGAACAGCTTGAAAGATGTATATCAGTAAATGTCTATTCTGCATTGAGGCAGTTCTACCAAGGCTGTGACACTCACACAAACACCACAAAATTAGAAACAAATGGAACAATCACAGAATCACTTAAACGAAAAGGATCAGAAATAGTCCAAGAGGCTAAAATCCAGAAACTAGAAAACTCTATTGACATAAGCACTAGTTGCAAAAAGATAGAGCAAAGTTGTAGTGATGATACCCAACAAACTGATAGAAAAAAACCAAAATGGCACTTTGACAACATTGCTGCATCAGAACTTCTGTCTCAGAAAGTAGATTGTTTAGTAATAGCATGTAAGGAAGAACCCTTAAACATTTTTAGTGAACTATCGCAATTTGTTAGGCCCGGGCGGCCTTTTGTCATCTACTACAATGTTGTGGAACCTCTACAGAACTTATACTTGCATTTAAAAACTCAGCCTAATGTTGCGGCTTTAAAGATCACATGCAACTGGATGAGAAATTATCAGGTATCTTTACAGATTATGCTTACTTGTGTTTTTTTATGCTACTAGAGAATTTTAGAATTTAAACTTGTTTGTAGAGCTTAGATAATAGATACAGAATATAGAAGATAAGTTTTTAATTATTTTAGAATGTCGTTTGATGATTTGTATATTAAACATACCTGCCTAAAGGGAAAAACGTAAAATTGATATTGGATTTATTATTATGAGTAAAAGTATCCCCCATAAGAAAAACTAGCTGTTAAGCAGTCGCCCACTCAAGCTATGCCTGGGAACTGCTTGAACTGCATGGTGCTGAACACCCGGAGCAATCTGTGCATGTGTAAATAGAAAACTATTTCACGATGTAGTCGTATTTAACTTGTCCAACAGGTTAAAATATGAAACTGGCGCCTGAAATGTACCTAGATTAATAATTTAATATTAGCAGTTTTTCTAATTATTTTTTCTCTTCTGTCTCAGATATTACCTGAAAGGACACATCCTGAAGTACTGATGAATGGATCCAGTGGTTTCTTATTAACAGGATATATATTAAAATAAAGATAAGTTATTTAAATTTTTAAATAAAAGACAAAGTACAAAATTTTATGCTTTCATTTAATCAAATGCAGTATGTAACATATTCAACTAAATACATTACAATATTTATTGATTCCAAATGGTACAATGAGTTGATGTGCCACCTACAAAATGTGTTTGAAATAATCTTTTTTAGACTCTGCTGATGCTTTTTGAAAACCTCCACTTACCATGAAAAACAATTTAGAAGGTTACTTATACATTTTCATCCAAAAAACTTAATAATTAAAATTCCTTTCTCATTTTAATAAATTCAAATAAAAATGTTGCGTTTACGAACAGCTTACTTAGCGCGTAAAATACAATTTTATAAACACTCACCTATAAAAAATTCGAAAATGCATGCTGATTAGAACAACACTTTTTACACTTTTGTAAATCTTTTTATGGTAAGTGGATTAATCAATCACTGTTTTAGTTTACTATCCAAAATTTATTTTTTAGTTTACTATCCAAAACTATGTTTTACTATCCAAATAGGCATTGAACACATGATGGCTTACTTTATGTACTTTCTAATCCAAACTGGTAAAAAATATGAAGTCCCATAAAATTGTCAGTACGTATTTAAAAACGGATTTAAGTTGTACATAAAAAGAAATAATTTTAAGCAAATCAATCTAATTATGTACCTTTCATCCCTTTGAATATCCCAAAAGCGATAACTACTACATTTGGCCAGATATATATAGTATTGTAAATTGTTGCAGTATTAATGTATACTGACATCTAAATGGACAGTGAAGCGGAATGTATATAATATATCAGTCTAGAACTGTAATTATGATTATGTTAGTGAGTTGCATCAGTAAGCAATGTCATTATTAAAATCTATTATATGATATTTCTTAGCTGATCAATATAAAAATTTGTTGTATAATATTCGAGTCAAAAAGATTTTCATTTAACCATATTAACATTTCTATAGTAACATCTTGTCACTATTTATTTTAGATCTCTAATGCGAGAAATGTCATACATTTCCCATGTGTAGTTTTATGAAGCTATAGGCTGACAGAAAAATAAAATCTTATTAGAATATGTTTCTAAACTATTTTCAATAAATTTTGAATAAAAAATCAGTGTATTAAATCCATTTTTCTGACCCGTCCTAAATTAAGTAAACATTCTTAGCGGTTACTGTTGTAATTTGTAATTTAAAAGTAAGGTAGACACAAAAAAAAGGATATAAAAAATAAATAATAATTTAGTGCTAGACCAATTTCAGTTTACTAGTTTTTTTTAAAGTAGCATTTCATTTGGTAGTGTCAATATTTTTTATCAAGTAAGACGGTTCAAGCAAAACGGAAATTAAAGTGTAACACAAAGTTT
This sequence comes from Carterocephalus palaemon, assembly GCA_944567765.1. Lineage (NCBI taxonomy): Eukaryota > Metazoa > Arthropoda > Insecta > Lepidoptera > Hesperiidae > Carterocephalus > Carterocephalus palaemon. The sequence goes on along the minus strand of OX155641.1, from coordinate 8,986,664 downwards.
CGGCTGACATATCTACAGGGAATGACAAAAATATTTTTTGAGGTCTTAAATTGATATGCTTATGAAGTAGAACTATATTTTTTTTTAAATTGAATCGAATTATTTTTTAGCAATAAGCAATGTGCTGCTAGAAAGTGTAAACATAAAGTTACTCAAATAATTAAATAAGATATATTACAGCGCCTTACCTAAAATAAATCATTTGATATAAATAATACAAAGTCATTAAATCTACATCATATCTAAATTTAAATTGCTTGAAGTGATGCACCATGTTTCAGAAGCCCTAATACTTTTAAGATGAGTGTCACCGCATTGATCACTCGAATCCATGAAAGATTTGTCCCAAGTAGAAAATGAGCTGATATTAGGATTATCATACGCCTGAACAGATCTTCATAAATTATAGCTAAGAACCACCTCGATTAATCAAATCAGCTTTCAAACAAATAAACCGCACCCTAATCGGTTCATCCGTTTAGGAGGTTAAACTTATAATACAATAGCAATTTCACATTACATTCATGCGGGTATAATTCATTAGCAATTAAATATTTGATATTAATTTAGCGTGAATGATTTACTTTGAATTTCATTTTTCACAAATAATTTGATCTTGAATATGCTATGTCAGCAATTTGAGCATTATACTGTAATTATTCTATATGTATGTAATATGTATTGTGACATTGACTTATTAAACAATGCCTGGTTCGGTGCTATATTGGAGCCCGGCCCTATCATTATCAAGCACAATGTAATATAAATTAGTGTATACTCGACAGTTGATCAAAAATTAAAAATCTAAGTAATACTTAAATAACAGTTGTACAGCCCCATAAATACAAGCTAAGCATTTTTTTTTATTTAGAAAATAATAAATACGGTGCCGACATAATCGCTACTGTGTATCTAACGAAAAAAATCCTATTTTAAGTAAAAAAAAAAATGGTTGTAAAGTCGGTTTACGGACGATAGATTTACGTGATAACGTCATAATCATTATTTTATACAATACAAAAAAGGAGAATTGAAAATACAGACAACAGACAAGTCTATATATTTATTTTGACAGTTCCCTATTTCGGAGCCATGGAAACGCCAATGTTGTAGTGTGTAAAATTAATTTAATAAAATTAAAAATTTATTTAATAAAAACACTCAACGGAAACGGAAGCGGAACGGGATATTTTTTCATATGCGCTGTTCATCAATTTAGAAGACGTTATCACGTCAAAAAAAAGATATTTGTGAGGGACGCTGCTAATGCAAATGAATTGTTATTATTGAATAAGTGGTAAAAATTTTACAAATGCAGCACAGTCGCAAGTGACGTAAAATTTTAATAATACATAACGGGATAGCTTTGGTATTGATGTTATAAATATTGAAGTCATATATGTATCGCTGCCACGAATGTACAGTAATTAAGCATTGCACAAGGAAGCTCACAAATTGTGGAATAATCGTCGTAGTCATATAGCCCGTTTTTAGACATGTCTTAAGTAGTAAACATACAGCGCGCGTGACTTGCGTAAAATAAAACATTTTCAATTCAACCACACGCTTATAACTTATTTAATAAGGTAAAATTGTATTCTAAACATTTACTTTCTTTTTTCAACTATTTCGAATTTATTAGATTTTGAGTTTAGAATATAAAAAGGGAAGAGATGTAGAAAATGTAAAATTGTTCAAAAATGTAAATACCAATATACTCGCGGCCGTATTGCAACGTTGACTTTTCTATTAATGAAGATCTCGATATGAATGAGCCCAATGTGGTCGTCGATACCTACCTACGCTGCTTGTTTTTCGTCGATCATTAGGGCTCAACTTTTTTATCTCTCTAACTTTTTTAATTTTTTATACTCGCTAGCCTATGTATAGGAGTCGGCCATGTTTGTTTACTGCATAAGACAAGTCTGAAAAACGCAGCATAGTGGAATTGACTCTGTTCACAATATACTACGTTCTGTAATAAGTAGTGTGCGATGCAACGGTACTAGCGATGCGCAGTGGCCGGCGGGTCACGAGGCGGGCGCGGGCGCGGGCGCGGGCGCGGCGCGCGGGGCGCGAGGCTATGACGAGTCCTCGTCGTACCACGTGCGGAAGTCGCACATTTCGTCGTAATCATCCTGTAAATATATATCATGTTAAACCTGATATGCATAGCTATGATGGTGGCGCAAGCCTCCCGTAAGTTCCGGCGATATCCGACATTTGTATCGCTGCGACCCATAGACGTCCCACTGCTGGGCACGGGTCTCCCCCACAGACGCAGCTGCGGGAGGTCTAGAGCATACTCCACCACGCTGCTCCAATGCGGATTGGTGGAGGGGTTAGTGGCCAACCCAGTGTCGAATGTTCTCAAGCCACCCGAAGGTCTTCGACAAGGCTTAACATTTGTATACTGCGCAGATAATGTGGTCAACTGCGAATCTCCATTGGGTAATTTCGACAGATCATTCCATGAAAGCAGTGTCATCATGTAAAACGTGTCACTTTATCAAAACCAACAAGTTTGATAGCTGATCGTAAGATTCAGATATCAAACTTCATCACAAGAATGTTTGCCCTAAGTGGGATTCGAACCCTGGCGCAACAGGTAGGGTCACTACAGATTGCGCCAACGGGACTTTCAATGAGTCATTAAATGAATCGCTTAGGTAATTTTAAACGTGTCCCTTGTACTTACCGACATCCAGGCGTGGTCGAGCACGTCCTCGGCGGCGAAGCGCAGCTCGGGCTGCGGGCGCAGCATGTTGGCGACGAGGTCGACCGCGCCCGCCGACACGCGCTCCCAGTGCGGCGCGGGGAACTCGAGCCGCGCGGACAGGATCGCGTCGAACAGCTTCTCCTGGTCGCCGTCCGCCGACGAGAACGGCGGGAACCCGCACAGCAGGATGTACAGGATCACGCCCGCCGCCCACACGTCGATCTGCAACAGTCAACATACTGTCTAGTATCAAACTTTAACAAATATTTAAAAATAATGTAATAATTCAGATTTGTAATAAATTACCGGACGACTTTAAAGATTTAACTTACAATTGTTTTAAACGAAAACTGACGATGTGGCTGCAGACAAATTATTTTTATAGTGTTAAGGAATTTTTGGAGTTTAAATAAAAAAAAAAAGCTTTTAATAATATTAGAACACTAGTGGACGCCCGCAGCGTCGCTCGCGTTACACAATCTCTAACTTCAAAAACGGCAAAGCTTCATTAGGGGATGAATTTTCAAATTTTTCTTTCGCCGTAAAAACCATCCTTGAACTTCAAAGAACATTTAAAAAAAAGAATTGGCCAAATTGGTCCAGGCGTTGTTGAGTTATGCGCTTACCAACACATTTTGCGATTCATTTTTATAATATAGATTACCGGACGACTTTAAGGATTTAACTTACAATTGTTTTAAACGAAAACTGACGATGTGGCTGCAGACAAATTGTTTTTATAGTGTTAAGGAATTTTTGGAGTTTAAATAAAAAAAAAAAGCTTTTAATAATATTGGAACATAATAGAAAAAATAATATTAGACATTTATATGTGAGGAATATAGTGATATAATACACATACCACAACTTGTACATGGAAGTAATAATAAATAAAATATAATGATTAATTAATTAAATATTGTACACCCCTCCGGGTATTTAACAGAGCGCAATAGTTTAAGAGCTAACATCTGTATTATTACCTGTTATTTGACAATAAACATACTGATTACTGATTAATCTACATAACATCACGCCTGTATTTCACTGAAGGCGTAGGCAGAGGTGTATGTACGTATATACATTTCACCAGTTACGTTTAGGTCCAATGTAATAATAGGTGGTGAACCATTATTATTATTATTGAGAGGGATAAGCCCATAAGACCTTATGCCAGTCTCAGAGGATGGGTGGTGCTTCAATCTTGTTGATATCATTATTTGGAGGGAGGGAATGTGGGTTAAACTCATAAGACATTGCGACCTAAAAGATCTGTTGTCGCAGAGCACGATAACCGTTGGTCCAGGTTGGATTTTAGTGGTTAAAACAATCTCAAAGCCTTGTCGAATACCTTTGGTTGGCTTGAAAACATTCGACAATGGATTGTCCAATAATCACTCCACCAACCCGCATTAGAGCAGTGAGGTAGAGTAAGCTCATGGGATATTTTGTAAATTGTAATTGCGTTGTTTTTGTCTGTATATATTGTGGTTTCTATCTGTTGTGTTGTAAGTATACTTTAAGTGTGGAGGTGTGATGTATGAGAATATAAATATGTAGGCAACTGTAGGTAGTTACCAATATTTACTTTTTGTACATTGCTTGTGTACCTACCTTCAATAAGCACTTGGATTACATTCTCAAGTAACAGATAACGGCTTTTTATTGTGTTCCCCAAATACTCCCTCAGGACTTGGTATCCGCGTTGTTAAGGACATACCATAGACCTAGACCTCCCGCAGCTGTTTCTATGGGGGAGACTATGTGTACGGTCTCCTACGTCTATGGGTTGTAAACTCGTAAGAGACGTACCTTGAGCCCGTAGCCGGTCTCGAGCAGGATCTCGGGTGCTACGTATGTGGGCGTGCCGCACACGGCGTGCAGCGGCCGCCACACCTCCACCGCCAGACCGAAGTCTGCCAACTTGAGCCCGCGGATGCTACCGTCCGCACCTATCTCCACCTGATTACACCATCTATTATAGTCGAACTAGCTTTTACCCGCGGCTCCGCCCGCGTTTTCAAAAGGAATTAACAATGAGTTGTCTATCATATTTGTGGTGGATGAATAGTGACAGTTCCTATTAACAACATCCGGAACTAAATATCTAGCAAGTAACAAAACATCGATATCTTCCCATGGGGATGTTTTACCGCGGTAAAAAGTAGCCTACGTCACTCTCCACCCTCCTCACTATCTCCACACACAAAAACCATACCATATAATAGCTTCGTTGCGACGTGAAAGCCGGACAAACAAACAAATAAACAAACAAACACTTTCACATTTATAATATTAGTATAGATATAATGTTTTGAATGCAAAGAACAACCTTAAAATTACCTGGTTTAACTTACAGTACCATAAAAGTATCGGTCTTATTAGTAAGCTAATATATCATTTTTCTTTGCATCACGATAGTTCAATATGACTGTTTATTTTAATGCAGTGTACTAGGTTAAAACACGTTTTATAATGGGGCCGAATGTGTTTAATTTGGTAAGTTAATAGTTAAATTGTAATTTGGTCATAATTTATGTACACATTATGGGTTAACTTAATTACTATTTGGCTTAAATTGTTGATGTATGAAAAGTTTAAGTACAAAAACAAGTGCATATTTTGTTAGTTATAGTGTTCTCATTATAACTGACTATACTATTGTGTACTAATATATTGTATAATAAAAATTGTTGCATGCCTATGACATAAGGTCGCTCTACGATATTGATTTTAATGTTCAAATTTACATCCGTAACCGTGATATGTATTGAATGGGTGATATTAGTCGATGGCTTACCAACAGATTCTCTGGTTTGATGTCTCGATGTACTATTGAAAGCGAGTGGAGGTATGCAATAGCTGATGTTAGGTGACCGATTAGCAAACGCGCCTGCGGCTCAGAAAATTTAGAAGCGGCTGCGATACTATCAAATAAGTCACCACCTAAAAATATAAATACGTTTTAGTGAGATGATAATGTTGCAAAACTTGAAGAGCAGTGCAAAATATGTAATTTATTTTTTTGGTAACTTTTTTTTTTTTGGCTTATTTAATTTTGAATGCAGCATTTTTAGACAGTTAATGTTTTAAAAATATCACAATATTTGAATTTAAATAAAAATGTACAAGCATCAAAACTTAAACATTTATGGTCATATTATTATAGCAAACATTGCAAAAAAAAACGTTCAGATGGATCAAATGCATGTTATCTCAATTAACAAGTGTCATGAAGAGAAACTGTTTATAAACACTGCATGCAATACCTGGTCAAATCATAATGTGCATCTGTGATAAAAGTAACTCAACTCGAAAGTGGTTTATAACACTGATTTTTTTAATGAACTATTATTTATTAAATGTTGTATTAGTCATGAGTTGTCAATTTTAAAATGAATAGCCAGAATACAGCCACATAATGCACTAACCACCAACTAGCTCCATGATAAGGAACAGCCACTCCGGGCTATCCTGCTCTTCAATAAGGGACACGATTCGAGGATGGCAGAGTTTCCTCATAACTCGAACCTGTGAAAGTTTTAAATTTTCATTTTAATATTTTGTATGTCACTAGTGGATGCTTCGCTCGCGTAGAATTAGACCCATTAACGACGTCTGCCCGCGTTCGGGTTGCTCACATGACTTCAAAAACGGCAAAGTTTCATACTAACTTTGCACCCCCGTTTTACCCCCTTAGGGGATGAAGACTGATGCAAAAATTAGATAAAAACAATCCTTGATACGGATTATATATCATGCTAAAATTTCAGCTCGATCGGTGCAGAACTTTTTGAGTTTTTGAAGCGTACACAAACCAACATTAAATTTTTATATATATAGATAGAAGATAGATAGGTTAGGATACAGTTTAGTCCTCACCTCTGCCTCCACATAGTGTTCTTTTCCCTTGCATTTCGCTTTGTCGATTACTTTGAGTGCATATTCCTTGCCAGTGTTTTTGTCTTTACACATTCGTACGACCGCGAAGTTACCGTCACCTGAAACGAAAGGTTTTCTACTATAACTTCTACAAAAAGAAGCTGCTTTTAAATTAAACTAGTGGTCGCCGAGTTGTCGAAACTGGTTTCTATTAAAAGCTTTTATTTAACTTCCCTCGTATATATGTATTAATGTACCTATATAATGTATGTCCTGGAATCTTGCAATCAATATTTCACCCACTTCCATTGAAGCTATCGAGTTTAAATTCGGCACACATAATTTTGGTTCCGATGACAATGCACGAATAAAAAGAAATAATAAGCTTTAAAAAAAAAACAGTATTATTATATGAAAAACTCAGGGTAGCGAAAAATTATATCTCATTGAATTGTGACACGATTTGCGTTAACAGGCAGTATCCATATTTTTATTCCGGGATTTATTATTTATTATTATTTATTAAAACGCTTTATTATACCTAAATATGGTACAAAAGGCGGACTTAATGCTAAGAGCATTTGATTGAAGGTCGGAATGGACACTGACCTATAATCTTGCCCACGTTGTACTTAAGGCGCAGCGGTTGCGGCAGCAGCTGAGCCGCGGCCGCGTCCGCGCCGTCGCCCGCCGCGCCCTCCGCGCCGTCCGCCACGCCGCGCGCGCCGCCCGCCTTCACCGGCATGCGCGGCTTCGGGCCCGTCCTGCAATCATTATTATAGTCTTACAGTCAGTTGCAAGAAAGTTTCATTAAATTTTAATGCGGACATTAGACACTAATGCTCCATTAAACTCCTTTTTTCATTAAGTTTTAGCTCTAAACTAATGGTTTCATTAAATTTAATGGGTGGAATGTCAATGATGAAGTTTCTTGCAACTGACTGTTAATCTAGTACGACCTATAAAGGCCCATTAATATGGATTCGCTGCGACCCATAGACGTCCCACCGCTGGGCACGGGTCTCCCCCGCAGACACTGCTGCGGGAGGTCTAGAGCATACTCCACCACGCTGCTCCAATTGGGATTTGTGGAGGGGTTAGTGGCCAACCCAGTGTCGAATGTTCTCAAGCCACCGAAGGTCTTCGACAAGGCTTAATTGTCCATGAAATTTTACCACTAGCGGTCACCCATCCACAAACCGACCGCGTCCGTCGTTGCTTAACTCTTTCGATCACATTGAATCGAGGCGAGCCATTGGGCTATGGACGCTACGCATAAGATGGATTTTTTACAGATAGCACACTTTGCGGCGAGAAGTCGTAAGCTATTATCGTAAGCATTAATTGCGATAAAATCATTATCACAACCCTTACTTTGTCCCATTGTTAGGCACGGGTCTCCTCTCAGAATGGGAGGGATTAGGCTTAAGTCGGCCACGCTGGCCGAGTGCGGATTGGCAGCCTTCACATGCCTTCGAGAACATTATGAAGAACTGTCGGGCATGCAGATTTCTACACGATGTGTCTTTCACCGTTATACCAAGTGGCATTTAATTTCCTAAAGGTGAAAGCGGTGTGCCCAGATGTCTATACTCCGATACCGACTTGAGGGGTCCGAAATAAAGTTATGTGTATTTCTATGCTCCGATACCGTCTCGAGGGGTTAGTGGCTAAACCGATTAACGGATGTTTTTAGGCCGCCCGAAAGGATCGGGCCCGACAACCCTATGTGCCCTTTGTAGCACGGAAGCGCTGGAGATATTTTGCCACTAGTGGTCGACCCATCCGACTGCATCCCAACAGCTTTAATTATAATACGAGTAACTTGAACCGCGCGATAGCAAGCTTCTCCTGCGCAGTGATATTTTGTTGCTTGTACAAGTAATCAGTACAGAGTAGGTACATGTAGTCAAATAAATTCAGCGCAAAATGGAGTTACTTCTAAGCAGATCATCACATCAAAGTACCCACCACTCCACCCAGATAACTAAAGATAAAACCGAACGTCGATATCAATCAATGTATCAACTATCGGGTCGCATTCAATCGAATAAATTGAAAGGTCACATATTTAAGAAATGAAGCGGTTGCTATGAGCCGAGTTGCAATTTACGATATATTGAAATAAATATATGTATGTATGTTAATAATAAGGACTTAATTATAGCATGACTTAATAAATGAAAAATGCTAATATGTATAATAGTTAACTGAACAGACTTGAACTGAACTTGACTTTGGGAAATAAGAAGTTATCAGTCAATCGCTGCGACTCATAGACGTCCCACTGCTGGGCACGGGTCTCCCCCGCAGACGCAGCTACGGGAGGTCTAGAGCATACTCCACCACGCTGCTCCAATGCGGATTGGTGAAGGGTTAGTGGCCAACCCAGTGTCGAATGTTCTCATGCCACCCGAAGATCTTCGACAAGGCTTAACGATTGTTTCCAGCATTGAAAACAACCGGGAACGACGGCTTTACGTGCCCTCCGAAGCACGGTAGCGTCCATGAAATTTTGCCACTAGCGGTCACCCGTCCACAAACCGAGCGCGCCCGTCGTTGCTTAACTCTTTCGATCACATTGAATCGACGCGAGCCATTGGGCTATGGACGCTCCATCAATCAATAATCACTAAAAACGAATATTTGTATTTTTTTAATTCTTTTTGTAATTTCAAGTGATAATTTACTTACACATTACTTACCACTTGAAATTACTCGATAGTGCAATATTAATCATGACATTGATTTTTCATCGCATCATACTATTATGTGTTTGCAAAATACATTTATTTAAACGACGCCGAGAGCTGTGCTGTCTCCATTAAGCTGAATTAGCTAAAGTGGCAAGTTCCAATACAACAGTATTGCGGTTCCAATTCTAACCAACTTCAATGTAATGTATGCTTTAATTCTGATCAATGACAAACTACTGCAGAATGGTTAAAAAATATGATAAGGCCGAACCCCTATTTTATTTTTAACCATGATTTTTAACCTAAATGGTTTTTCTGCTATTTTGTATGTACTATATAATTATACAATTTTACAAACAAAATTTTTTGTAGTTAGTATTTAATAAACCTTTCAATACTTTATCTGTCGCCGATTTTACTTGGCGAAGCTCTCTATAGAACCCCTAATATATCGTTATCGTCCAATCAGAGGTTTTCATGTTAAATTTTTCAGTTATTCCGTATTATAACTGCAGTATTAAAAAAATTTATTGCAATTATTTGCTAAGGAAACTTAAGACGTTGAAGACTATTTGCGGTTTGTATTGTAAATTGAACACAAAGAGACATCGGTTATTATAACACGACGCCGCAAGATAATATAATATCTGTTTACTTACACAAATGATCTTGAGATGAAGTGGATATCCTCGTATTATATACTAATTCTCATATGTTAAAGATTATTAACATTACAGATACCTATTTAATCTGATTTATATTGTAAACATGTATGGACCTTACCTTGAGTTCCGTGATATTGGAGTCTTTCTGCATTGTAAAACAGCCTTACTCTCTTCAAATTCGAGTTCAAAGTCTTCTTGGTTAACTCTGTGAACAAGGAAGTAATGAAAGTAATAGAGCATAAATAACATTACAATAGACAGATGATAGTACCTATTACATTTGTTGCAATAACCAACAAAAGATATTCGAGTCTTCACTGCACGGGAATAAATAACTTTTTATACAAAACATCTCGATTCGCTCTCGAACCGATTCGATTGATTGATTCGATAATCGCCGTTCCCGCTCGGCTAAGCACCTTACCTAACCCCAATTAACACTTTATCATTTCTAGTTTAGTGATTGGTTCTTGTAGTGCACTGAAAATTTCAGTATTATTAAGCATGTTTCAGGCTAAAATATTCTATAGTTAGCAGATGGTCAAACTGTATGTTTTTTGTATGAAAATACAAAAACCCAGCACTTTTCAAGATAACTTGAAAAGTGCGGGAAATTATTTTCATCGTACTAGAATACACAAAATACTTGAGTTAACGATATATGGTTTTTGGTTTTTGCAGTAATAGTTTGTCTGTCGTGATATTAACTCCGGTTGCTACTTCTACCTTCTCCGACAATTATTATGGTAATTAATACATAATAGCTGGATGAGTTTGTGGTTCGGATGGCGCGTATCATGTAACATGTTTATAGGTGGTAGAGCCTATAGGGAACCAAATAGGTTTTATATTATGAAACCTAATTGGTTCCATATAGAGTTCACCCTGGGCAGTATCACTGCCCGCCACGGTACCCAGTACCATTTCTGCCGTGTAATAATTGTTTTTAAAGCAATTATGGTCCGGTTGGAAAGGTGTGGTCTCCGGTTACACTTCTTTAGAGGCGACGATCTTAGTCCTCAAGGGTAGAAACACATCTGTGACTTAGAACGAGACTCCTAACAAGTACTAACTGGATTATTACTAACACCAACTAACAGGACTAACTATCACTAACAGTCCACAGTCCTCATATCTACTAACGAACTGACCAACTAATGTTCTAATTAACTCGTTCAGGTAACTGGACTAACCATCCCAGTCCTTAATTGAGTCTTGTCCAAAGTCAGTCACAGTTGTCATGGGCGGCAGCGGCAGTGCTGCAAGCTCGTTGGCTATCCTTGTATCCATAAAAAAAACCTTATCCTTTATTACCGAACCCTTTGCGAGGTCGTGTCAGGTCGTGTCCAGGTTGTGATGACCTTTTTAGGACAGGGATATGCGGCATTTCTTAATTATTATTATTATTTTCGTTTATATAATATATGTATATATTTTGTAAGTTTTGATTGCTGTATATTTACTGTTTTAAATAAAGTTTTCTATTTCTATTTCCTAAATAACCTGGCAATGTTACCTCTCACTGCCGTACGCGAAGAATACGTCCTCGTCCTCGAAGAACTGGTGCAGAGCTGTGACGGGGGTGCCGGACTGCGCGAACACCTTGCGCACGCAGCCCGTGTCCAGCTTTATGCATTCCGTGATGGCGGCCAACGCGTGCTCCAGGGTCGGGCTATTGCGCTTGTTCAATAGCAGCCTGCATACCTGGTAAAGTATACTTACTTTACAGTGGCATATAAATCATGTAGAGTTCGTATAAGTCGCCAAGTTGACATATTAAGAAATTAAAGATCCAAGATGTTCTGTATAGAAAATTTATTGAACACGGAGAGCTAAGATTAGGGACTCCAACGACTGTCGGTTTTCTGGCAGATGTGGCCAGTCGACGATCGATCGATTTTCACTTCACTTTAATAGCAATGTTGCTAGTATACTGTTCACTTTAGACCTCATACGAGCGTTTGTCATGAGACGTAAAGCATTTACATATAATATTGCATTTAGATTTATCCTGACTATAAAATAAAATATAAAATAATTTTGTGACTTCATTTAGGTATATATTATGTTGAAAAACTTATTTCACTTATTGTCGATTCAGTGGAGGAATCAATGATAAGAACTTGTTAATAATACAATGCGACCGAATTGAACATTCTCTGTACATAATTCATTCTGTCTTATAAATGCTACTAGGCAATGCAATAGTGTAGGGGTCACCTAACACATAATACAATGGGGAGCGTTGAATAGAATACTAACAAGTGCACTTTCTTTAATTCATTTAGGGTTCTTTCTATAATATATTACCTAGGTAATTTTATTACGAATCTGAATTAACTTATTGGCTTGGTCATTAATTTCTTTTTTTGGTAAAGGTTAACAGTTCTATTACGAAAGACATATTGAGTAATTAGAATTAGTAACAGGCATACATTCGATATCGAATTACACGCCGCTCCGAAATGAAGATGTTCGCGAGCTTATTTATGAATGGCTGTAATTTTCTTCTCGCATCAGGATCATATTTTATTATTTATCCTCATCTTACCCAATTAAAGTGAAGCTTTTGCGCGTGGCTTATTTCTCGCAAGGTATCCGCAACGTTTCACGACAAAATACCTAGAATTCGATTTGTAGAATTCAAACGGTTTGTAATTACCTTGCGTGGTTTTACGCCATTCCTAATAATAGTAACTATACGTGGTCGGACTACGTTGTCTCCTGCGGGACTCACTCGCGGCGTCCCGTTGCCGGTAGTGGTACTACCATTTGTCTGAAACAACGTTAAAATAGATTTTATTAAACAAGCACTCAGCTTACAAATAATTCTTAGGAAAAATATCACGAAAACGAAAAACGCGAATTGATATGTAATTTTTGGGAAAAACAAGGAAAATTACTTATATGTATTAGAATCCGGGATAAAAGTTTTGTCGCATATTAACAATCTAAGTTTGGATGCTGTTTTCTCGGTTATTACAATATGAAAGACATCTGAAGACGTCCGGACACCTTAATTTAATGCAATTTTTTTTTTAAACATGTAGGCTTCTAGTAATTTTGTCTGTTTTGACTGAATACTTGTTGACCTACGTAAGTGAATAAAGGACATTGTAACGTAACAATAAATTACTGAAGTAATTTATGGCTGTGTATAATTTTGCTGAAAACATAAAAGTTTAGTCGGAAACATTCGCCTTGACCTATTTTCACTGAAGCGAAACTCCGGAGTTAAATGACGCGAACGAGGAATACCGTTCAACACTAGATATGATAACACGCTTGCACTACACTTGTATAATGATCTCTTGCTTTCCCTGAAAACTCCTCAGGGGAACACTATGATCTATTTATGTGTTATATTGTGGTGTAGTATTTTACAGCCTACCCTAGGACAAGGGCTTGCAATGGAATACGAAATTGCAATTTTAGAATATTCGGCATTTACTTTACAGAAAATCAAAATTTTAATGTGTTTAAAAGCAGAAGCAACTCCTGGATATATGTAATTTATAAAACAAATAGCCGGAAAAATCGATTGGTATGCAAATGGGATGTTATGTGATAACGTGGTCAACGACAAATATTTTTGATTGGAGTGTCAGAGGGTGTTTCCATTCATAAAACACATTTATTACTATCTCCTGTTAACTAATCAGAACTAAACATGCTCTCAGACCATATTTTTGTTAAGGATTTTGAAGATGTTTGTAATTTAGGAAGAAATAAAACTTTGTTGAATGTAATACTCAGTCACGTATGAAATTATCGTGCAATACTTTAGTGAAAGTCTCACCTGTAAATAACGGGACAGTCGATTGTTAGCCCTTGCAGGTGATGGGCTTGCATTGTCGTTGAGGGATTCGGGACCGCTTAGCCTGAAGGACTGTGGTGTAATTGCACTGGCTTCATAATCTAAACGTTTGAATGGTTCACCAAAGCCACTACATACATACGACTGCCCATCTTCTAAGTCATCTAGTTTTCCAATCTGTACAAACAAAATTTATTTGTATACTCTTTTTCTGTCCTGTCTGATAAATAAGAATAAAACGCTTATTATTTACTCAAAAATGTTACTATGACCTTTTTGTTGCAACATAAATAAAAAGGATTTAAAAATGTATGGTTTAATGCTAAAACTAAAAAACTCTTTACTGTTAAATGGTACCAAGACTGCTTACGAAATAAAATAGCTCAAGAAACAGAGTACAAAACCACATAAGGTATTCTAATATGTATAGCTTTTAGCATTCATACTCACTTTTCTACCCTCCAGGGAATATATTGCCCTCACACCACTCGGCAATGTTACATTATCTACTAAAACTCTGGTTAGATCTGCAGTCAAACTGTCAAATGATCTGTAATAATTATGTATTTAACTCTCACTTACATTTCATTATGAAGACATAAAAGAAGTATTTAAATTTTTTGTTTGAATTTATTATATTATGAACTAGCTGTTGCCAGCGACTTTGCCTGCATTAAAAATAGCTTATAACACTCAGTAACTATAGAGCTTATAGGCTACATTCAGCCATTCTTAGTAGTAGCAATCCAGCCATTACTCAGAATGTTGGACACAGGCTTCCATTAGTGAATACACCCAGATTGTACTCTTCGAATTAAAAAAATCTTAAAAACTATGAGTATCCTCACCTCCCCCTTTAAGGGTGGGTGCCTTACTCCCCACCCTGCCGCATGTTTCTAAAACCAACCTTGTCTTAAAATGTAGTCTACAGTAGCAATTTAATCATACCAGGAAATTGAATGAACATTTTCCTTTGTAAAACTTATTACTTAAGTACCAATACCAATGTAAATAAATTGTTATCCTTGAGACAAAATATAAGTGAGCATGTAGCGATACATAATTCGCACCCACAATCAATTTGTATAAAACTGTTTACAGGAAATATAAACCAACGAAAGTGAAAGTATTTAGCTTTTCGTTAATCATCAGTTATTTGGCAAATTTATTGCACTAAATTTAAAGCTTACCTGTATCTTTCTGGCAAGACTGGGATTATAACTCCTGAATAAAATTTATCACCATTTCGAAAAAATCTAATTCGTTTTGCTTTTCGTGCAGGCGGTGTTCTACCCATTACGCTGCGTCGATTTGTCCTAGATTTCAATATTTCCATATCGCTCAAGTCCTTTTCAAGCTCGCACACTGAACTCGATCGGCTTCCACTACGGCTCAAATTATTCTCCATACTAAAAATTGATGAAAGTTTTAGCAATGTTACAGTTTTGGTAACGGATAATATTCTTACATGATTCGATTTACCTTACCTTAACGTTGAGTTCAATACATTCAATTAATAGAATAGTATTTATGAACATTACTTCACTCAACTCTACTATCGTCTCATTTTATGGTATACAAAAACTAGAAAAGTAGAAACCATATGAATAAACGAATTGAAAAACTGAACAGTTTCATGAAACAGGGAATTCCGCCTGCGGAAATCAGCACACACATCCGATATGACACAGAGTGTATTGTTGTATTGTATTCTTCACAGACTAAAAAGATGGGAATTGGGTAGGTGTATTTTTGTATTGTCCTATAATCACAGCACAGCCACAGAGAAGATCAATCTTTACCACAGATCAGGAATAATCTTTGTCTTATGTATTAAACACAGATAAGATAGAAAGCACAGCCAAGTTATAGAAAAATGGAATTTAAATACTTTTCACTTTTTTTACGATATACGTATCGTGAGCACGGTCATGATGGTTCGTGACGAAGAAGAGGATGGGCGATTAAAACCGATTGAGAAAGAGTGAGAAAGCGCGAGCGTGAGAGAGCTATAGTGTGAAAGATTGAGAGAGAGAGTGAGGGTGATCGAGAAAAAATACCGGCTATTGGTTTGTGTATTCGTTTAGTAGTTAAATGTTAGAATGAAAATTAAATTGAAATTAAAACTTATAAAGACTAACATTACTTAAGTTTTGTAATAAAACAACAAGACTTTCAAATGAATATATACAGGGTGTCCCAGAATGAATGGATAATCCTTGAGCCCCGCACAGAACAGCTCTCCAGCGCTTAGAAAAAAATATCAAAAAAAATAAATTCCAAGTGATACCCAAAATATGATTTTTTTTAGAAAAACATACGTTATTTTAGCTTCACTTCACATTCATTTACACAACTGCCACAAATTAATGATATTTTTGGCGTTTTTGGTGTCATTTTATTCCTGATAGACTATACTACTAGAAATACATCAAATAATATAAGTATCTGTGATACTTTTTTTATAAAAAAAATAAGAACTTGAATTTTTAACATGAAATTTGATACCAAAATAATTTTGACATAGTTTGAGAGTGTTTCATGTAAAAAAAAAGTATGAAAACGTAAGTGTCCAGCTATTTTAAAAACATGCGCAGTTAATACAGATTAAATAATGGTATAATACATCATTTTATCTAATACTACTACGAAGTTATTGCTATTGAGATGCAAAACGAGTAAATACGACTAAAATTAAAAAGTTAATGTCTTAATACATTTTAATAATAATAAAACATTTCAGGTGTCGCTGCGACCCATAGACGTCCCACTGCTGGGCACGGGTCTCCCCCACAGACACTGCTGCTGCGGGAAGTCCAGAGCATACTCCACCACGCTGCTCCAATGCGGATTGGTGGAGGGGTTAGTGGCCAACCCAGTGTCGAATGTTCTCAAGCCACCCGAAGGTCTTCGACAAGGCTTAACGACTGTTTCGTAGGAGGTAATGGAATCCCATTGGTTACAGAATGATGGCTGCCCTGCATATTATGGTACAAACGTCCGGGCTTATTTAAATGCCACGTATCCAAACAAATGGATTGGTCGTTTGGGTCCTATTCTGTGGCCTCCTCGATCTCCAGATTTAAACTGTCGGGATGTTTTTTACTGGGGCTGTCTAAAGGAAGAAGTGTACTCGAAAACAATTTCAAATGAGGAATTACGCAGCCGTGTTCAAGAGGCCGCTTCAAAAATAAATGAATGACTCTACGCACGGTTTCTTAGTAGAGCCTATAAAAGAAGATGTCGAGCGTGTATTAGAATCGGTGGCAGACAATTTGAACACCTGTTGTGAATAAAGATTGATGTAATGTACACCTGAAATGTAGCGTCCATAGCCGCTCGCTGGCTCGCGTCGATTCAATGTGACCGAAAGAGTTAAGCAACGACGGGCGCGGTCGGTTTGTGGATAGGTGAGCGCTAGTGGCAAAATTTCACGGACGCTACCGTGCTTCGGAGGGCACGTAAAGCCGTCGGTCCCGGTTGTTTTCAATGCTGGAAACAGTCGTTAAGCCTTGTCGAAGACCTTCGGGTGGCTTGAGAACATTCGACACTGGGTTGGCCACTAACCCCTCCACCAATCCGCATTGGAGCAGCGTGGTGGAGTATGCTCTGGACCTCCCGCAGCAGCAGTGTCTGTGGGGGAGACCCGTGCCCAGCAGTG
Organism: Carterocephalus palaemon; assembly: GCA_944567765.1. Classification (NCBI taxonomy): domain Eukaryota; kingdom Metazoa; phylum Arthropoda; class Insecta; order Lepidoptera; family Hesperiidae; genus Carterocephalus; species Carterocephalus palaemon. The sequence continues at coordinate 8,969,224 of OX155641.1, read as the reverse complement.
GGACGTCTATGGGTCGCAGCGACACCTGAAATGTTTTATTATTATTAAAATGTATTAAGACATTAACTTTTTAATTTTAGTCGTATTTACTCGTTTTGCATCTCAATAGCAATAACTTCGTAGTAGTATTAGATAAAATGATGTTTTATACCATTATTTAATCTGTATTAACTGCGCATGTTTTTAAAATAGCTGGACACTTACGTTTTCATACTTTTTTTTTACATGAAACACTCTCAAACTATGTCAAAATTATTTTGGTATCAAATTTCATGTTAAAAATTCAAGTTCTTATTTTTTTTATAAAAAAAGTATCACAGATACTTATATTATTTGATGTATTTCTAGTAGTATAGTCTATCAGGAATAAAATGACACCAAAAACGCCAGGAATATCATTAATTTGTGGCAGTTGTGTAAATTAATGTGAAGTTAAGCTAAAATAACGTATGTTTTTCTAAAAAAAATCATATTTTGGGTATCACTTGGAAATTATTTTTTTTGATATTTTTTTCTAAGCGCTGGAGAGCTGTTCTGTGCGGGCCTCAAGGATTATCCATTCATTCTGGGACACCCTGTATATTTATTCTTTTTTTGTGTATATATATTTGAATATTTAGCCAAAGAAGTTTCACTTCTGACATGTGTACTTTGTACGCACGCACTTTTTTTAAAGGTAACATGGCATGTAGAGTGTTATATGAAAACCTTATTCTTCTTCCCCGTTCCTCCTCCATTAGTGCCTACATTTCCTCTCCCTATTCCTCCTCAATGCCAACTAGCCTATTTGGTGACACTGTAAAGGTCTGTATGACCATATAGCAAAAGTCAATAAAAAATTGCCGCAATTGATTGATAATTAATTTGTGGTGGGTGTATGTATCAATCGCATTGTATAGAGGTTTTTGAAATTAGCTTGGATTGGATTGGATTTTAAGTGTTTTTGAATTTTAGCTTTTTCATGCTATATTTAAGGTGCAGTACTGAGTTCTAGTCTAGCATCTATAAAGTAAATTTTTCTATCTCACCACCGCATGCACCCAGTCTATCTTTTATTTGTTTTTAAGTGTCTCTCGGTAAATAACATTTTTTTTCTTAGTTTAAAATTATTTAGTAAAATTTTATAGTATGGTAACACTGCGAACAGGTGACGCATTTAATTTATCAATTTCGTTTTATGTCAAAAGAAGAGACAAAGAGTGAATATTATTTGTTTTATTCTCTAATTCAGATAAATTTTTGTGCATAATCATCAATATGTCGTCGAGAAAAAAGGTTCTCTTGAAAGTGATCATCCTTGGTGACAGTGGTGTGGGTAAAACATCGCTGATGAATCAATTTGTCAACAAAAAATTTTCCAACCAGTACAAGGCGACAATAGGCGCAGATTTTCTGACGAAAGAAGTAATCGTTGATGATAGAATCGTCACAATGCAAATTTGGGATACAGCTGGCCAAGAGCGTTTCCAGTCATTGGGGGTGGCATTCTATCGCGGCGCAGATTGCTGTGTATTGGTGTTCGACGTAACTGCCCCCAACACGTTCAAGTCCTTAGAGAGTTGGAGGGACGAATTTCTGATACAGGCTTCCCCTCGTGACCCTGATAACTTCCCGTTCGTCATACTCGGAAACAAAGTAGATCTGGATAACCGCGCCGTGTCCGCCAAACGTGCACAGCAATGGTGTCAGAGTAAAAATGATATACCGTATTTTGAAACCAGTGCCAAGGAGGCTGTGAATGTAGAACTAGCATTCCAAACTATAGCACGCAATGCATTGGCTCAGGAAACTGAAGCTGAGCTATACAATGAGTTTCCTGATCAGATCAAGCTAAATGCAAATGACAATGGTCGTAACCGGGATGGAGACAACTGTGCTTGCTAGGCCCTTAAAGGCTTCCAAATATGGGCAATATACTAGTACTATTCTCAGTTTTTATAATATAATATATGCAATGGATTATAACATTAAAATAAGTATTGTTTAAATTGGTGTGTTTAAGGTTATTTCAAATGCATAGAAGTGATACAACACACATTGTTTTTTTTTTCAGTATAAAACACAATATAAATTGCTAAATCTTATAAATATTGTATTGGTTTGTGAATATATATGACTCATAGCTAGGATAAACTTATATAAGTTTGCCTATTATAGATAAAGTACAATTTGCACATGTCTGCTATTAAATGACATGTTACAGCAGTTTAATATTGATATATACATTACAATAAACAAAACTTGTATGTATAAATCTGCAATAAAAAATATTGAATATAAATTTTAAATTAAAATTATATAATGTATGTAATCTAACTAAATATACATGCCAAAACACTAAACAGCAAAATTTTGGTCTGTATTTTAAAATATGTAATTATTAATATGTTAGGGGTAGGGGAGGAGTTAGATTTTTTGATTTTTTTGTGTTTATAATACCAGTTCATATGAAATATTTGTATGGATGTGCCTTATTTGCATTTTTGTGAGAAGCAAAGATATTTGAGCACAGCATTGCATCATACTATATAAAACAGGCATTTTATTATTTCATTCCTAGTACTAGATATCATTGTATAACATTACACCTTTATTTCCCTGAAAGAGTAGGCAGAGGTGGCGAGTTTATTGCCATGCACAGGGCACAAGTCTAGACGGAACTGCTACTGGGCATTTCAAGTTAGAAACACCCAATAGTAGACCTGGGGCCTGAACCCAGGGCCTCTAGCTTAGCAAAGACGCTTGCACCCACTAGACTAACAGGACTAACTAGAGTTGTACAGTCAAAATAAAATTATTTGAAAAATTGTTCAATATAATGGTAAAGAGTAAAAGCATAAATTGGTGTTGAATTTTTGTCTAAATTTGACAGATTTTTGTTTTTTATAAATATGTACTACTACTGGAAAAATTGGAAATGGATTGTAGCAAATCTAGAAGTTGTCACAAACCCTGTACTGTTATAGGATGGCACCCCTTTTAGTATAATATTTTTCGAATATCTAGTTATGTTATGGTCATTTTTAAATTTTGCTTTGTAAGTTTTATTACTTCCAATGCTTCAATGTGATGACTCTTCAATGTAAGTGTTAAGTTTTCAGGAATGCCCAAAATGAGCCTCACTGAATTATGAAGATTTGACCTGGAATAACCAAAATATTTATCTACCAAAAAATTTCTCCCAGAGTATTCATGAAGTATATTTTATATGTCTGTTGATTTACAATACATTTGTGTGTTGAAATATACTAAACATTTCTGTATATATTTGAACTTTAAAATGTTAGATATAAGTAGTTAATGTAACCACAACAGTTAAAAAGAAAAAGTGTAACAATGTAACATACTTTATTGTTATCAAGTTGAGGTAGAGATATAACTTATGAGTATGAGATATAACTATCGGCTACAGCATTATCAAAACTTCAAATAATTTTTTTAAATAAAAATGATATTTACTGCACATACTTAATATTAACTAAATTTTTAATTGTTGGAATTTGCCTGTGGTTGAATTTTTATATTTTATCCAAATTCATATTGTAATCATAGTGTTTTTAATTAGTAGGTACTTTTTGTTCTATCATAGTTTTGTCATTTGCAAAACCTAAATCATAAGATCTAGATATTATGAGTATCTTCTAGCTTCTAATTTTATATCAAATAAATAAAAATCATTAAATATTGTTTGTATTTATGAAAAATTTATGTTTTAATATTCAGATGTGAATATAGTTTCCTCTTACCTTACCCCTGAGTTTAATTGCATTAGAAAAAAGTTCACTCAAAGAGTAACTAGTGGTAACTATCTATCAGCTGTTAGGCATATAATGAGTGGAGTAAATGGCAGTGGTATCGGCAAAAAAGGCTAATTCCACATAAGGGCGTTTAAGGATGTCGTCTTTAGTGGCTGTCTGGATATAAGTGGTAACGGAATTTAAAGATAAAATTGCATCATCTGTCTTTGAAATTGTTTTAGATATCGGCTGTAGGCAAGACAAGAGGAGCCGGGATAATCTAATAATTTGGCGAGCTTTTTCCAGTTAACTGTTGTTTTTGGCTTTGTATTCTGGCTATTGCCAGTCCCTTAGTAATTATTACTGGACGATGGTCTGATACTAGTTCGTGGAAAACCTGTATATTACGTATTTCGAGAGAGATGTTTCAAGAAATCTACAGTTGACATTGAACAAAGACTTTTGCTAACAAGTCTTTGTAAAATGTAGATTTCTTAACTGCTGTTTAACTTACTGAAATGACATTCAAATTATTATGACTCAATATTTTTGAAGCATAAAAAATTAGACTTCAAATACGTTCGAAGTTTTAAAAACAATATTCTGGAATATTCTGTAGGGTATACGCTGGTATACGAGACCATTGGCGGATCCGGGATTCAGTACTGACATAGTATAAAGAAGTCGCTCCGCTCTGTATCTGTCTGATCTATCTATTGATCTGGATCACAGATTTATAAAGCTGAATAGTAGGTACCTACTAGGTACTATCGGACGCGGCTGATAAGTGTGCAGTCTTTTGGGACGTGGCTTGCGGACGCGTTCAACGCCTATTCCACCACAGAGTACAATCACTACGATTTTTTCCACAAAGAACTGTAGACGAAGAAACATTTCGAGTACCTAGTGAAAGTGAGGACGATTTTCTTGAATTAGCGGCGGCTGCTTTATGTTGTCCACCCAAAAAGAAAATAAAAAGAAGCGTTTGGACGCGTCCCGCACCCCGTGCATACTATGAAATACCGTCCGCGGACGTTTTCGGCTAACAAAAACATCCAGCCAGCGCGTCAGATATCTCTCGGACGTCCGAACGCCTCAAGGTCACGTCCGCCGTAGCACATAACTTTTGTATAAGAAATAAAGATAAATTGATTGTACCTAGCTCTAGACTAAGTAAAGTATCAAAATCTTTTATGGGGAACTGTGTTTGCTTCTACAATAAAATACCCGGAAATATTAAGAATAAATTTAAATCTTACATTAAAAAAAACCTCATTAATAAAGCTTTCTATAAAATTAATGTGTACTTGAACGATAGAAATGCTTGTAATGTGATCAAACTATAAAAATTGTAAATTTTGAAAAGAGTAACTAGGTATACCGAGTTTCTTGCCGTGTTCATCTCGGTAGCATAAACTTTGTGAACCGGCGGCGGTAGATAAAAAATGTTATGACGTTCACTAAGCGTATACAAAATACCATAAAATGAAAAATAAATGAATCTGAATCTGAATCTAGGTATATCGGAGGAATAGAAGTTTCACACCACCGAAATGAATAATATGCTGCGATGGTCCGGCGGGGTCTCGCGTTTGGATAAAATTAAAAAAGAATATATACGCGGTACATAAACTCAAAGTAACCGATTTTAAAGAAAAGATGAGAGAAAGCCGTCTGCGCTGGTACGGACACGTGATGAGAAGAAATGATGACCATATGACCAAGAAAGTACTCACCATGGAGGAGAGCAAAAAAGGCCGAGGAAGACCCCCAACCCGAAGGGACAACCACAACCGTACGGTGTGGCGCCGAATTACTAGGAGGGCTGACCCCAAATAAAACTGGGAAAGAGCCAGAAAGAAGAAGAAGATGATAGGTACCACGGAACACTTGGAACACACTTTGACCGGGAGACTTGGCAAAGTGAACCTATATCAACTTTTTGAATTTTACTGTAGGTGAGGTACTAGTTGTTTTACTTTTTCTAAATTAAATGAATTAAATGTATGTACTCGTAAAAGCAATTAATAAAGTCTTATTTGATATATTTGTTTTGTTTCTATCTCGTATGCCTTTTCTGATAAAGCCTCGAACATCTTATGGTTCATTCATTCACTTTACCCGGACTTCCCTTACTACCTGGATATAGTTTTTTGACTATCTCTTTCGGGAAATAGAAATAATTATGTTCGGCTTGAGACAGCCACTCCACCGCACCACTTGCTGGTCCTAACCTACTTTCTGCGAAAACTATCGAATCCAAAAAAGGGGTGACCTCAGTCATAACGAGCAGAATGTCGAATCATAATGTGTGTGATGTGTAGGACTAGCTTCGTATAGATTTTTTAGTAGATATTAGGCTGCAATAGATCATTGTGATGTGTTTTAAACGTATATCTCTACCTATTCTGTGATTGTGTCGTGTCCGTCTGTAATTCACAATACCTAAAACAGAGTAACGGCCAAGAGTAATGAACCTGGCCTAGTATTCTAAAGAATGCTTCAAATTGTAAGCTCAAGGCCTACCTTCGCGGCAGATCCGCCGCCGGTAGGGCATTGTAACACCGTGTCATATTTCATCACAGTCATTCACGAGCAGTGAGAGTTGTTCAGAAGAAAAACGGCTTTAATTCAGTTCGCGCATGCGGGGTGAAGTAACTGGTGGGGGGCGAAGCTCCAGTGTTTCAGGCGACCACTCGGTCGGTCGCACGTTTAGTCTCGCTTGTGACATGAAAGGGCGCGATCCTACACACGCATCACGGTGCTTCGAGCAATGCATCAATATGAACAGCCGCATGGGAATGCATGTAATGGTAAGTTTATCCTTTGGCTTTACCTTTTGAGACTCACCTAGTGAAAGTCAAATTGTATAGTTCAATAGCAGAGAAAGAATCGAACTGGCATTGAGAGCTGTATTGACTATGATCCTAAGTAGATACCAAAGTATAACTAAAAACACCGGTAGTTAAACCGGCACTAAGGTGCAATTAATTAAAGGCAATAAAAAGTTATTCATATAATTATTTTATTATGGTCATAAAGGATAGAAAAAGGCTTAAATATCTTTATTTTGTCCATATATACTTAAGTATAGGTACTTATTAGATAGTATGTATAGGTACTTATAGATATTCCAATTATAATTTTTATACTCGAAATGTTTTTATAACTTGCATTGTGTACTAAGTATGTGAATGTCTATAAATATGTAGCACAAAAATACCTATTTATTTTAATTCCAATTAGGTTTAGATACTATCGACATCATACAGGTTTACCTAGCAAGCAACAACGCTTACTGTAGCTTAATGATGCAATAATTCGTAGAACTTGATTGCCTAACATTTACCTACGCTCTAATTTTTAAGTAGCGTCATCATCATCTTACTGCTCTATCTACCGTGATACCACAGTTCATGTTACAATTTCGTCTTAATGTGCTGAACCTTTAGCTTTAACTTCTAAGTAGCATCATGAATAGCCATTATCTATTATGCTAGTCTTGCTTCAACAGTTCAAGTTAAGATTTCGTCGTCACATGATTACGAAATCTGAACATCCTGCCTATAGTAGATCAGTTCTAAGTTAATTTACCTTCTTGCCATTATTATTCATTTACTGTTAATGTTCATTCAAAACATATATAAAAACTATTTTTGTCTATAAATTGAAGTAAGTAGGTACATAAAGTTGCCAAAAGTCATTTAATTCAGTGATCGACATGAAGCCGTACATTGCAGTATACATGTAGGTCATAGGATTTCCCAAGTGCATGATAGCTTTTACTTAAGTACTATTGAAGAATAAAAATGCTGGCTTTATCCTAGAGTTACGTAGTACCAATGTACCTATACTACACAAAAAAATGTTAACAATAGTAGGCGATGCACACTTAATTCTTCTGTTATTGTTATTAGTTTAGATAAATCCTAAATAAAACGATAACTTAAAAAACTGAAGTTATGTAATTATTTTTATAAAGATGGAACAGGACCTTACAGGGACTAGCAGTACGAAACAATGTAGAGTCCTTACCACTCAGCGTGGGTCTTTTGCGTGATTAAAGTATTTTTTTAACATATATTTTATTTAATATGAGCTAAATATAATAGTATCTGTCACAATACAAACCGCAACCGCAACACAGCAAAATACTTGTTTATAACAATTTCAAATGCAATTCTTTGAAATGATTTTATGACCCGTCACCTCTACCTACTTACATAGGCTCTAAAAATAATACTTCAATCTACATTCTACTACCTACCTAGTCAGTAGGTAACGTCTTACGTATTTTTTTGTGAATATTTTAAACAGAATATTCAGATTTTATAATTGAATGTAACTGAGTCTCTGTAAAGCAGAGAAGCTCTATTATTTAGACTGAAAATTGTGTCTTTCGCCTCGTTCTCTACGGTTTGTTTAAATTATGTAGAGTATATTGTACCTACCTACAGTATAAAGTTGAAGGCGATATTTTAAATTGTAGGAGATTAAGTTAGTTTCAGGGATTTCCTTTATCTTTACCTGCTTATCCCGGCCATAAAACACACTTTATGAATGAATCATGAAATCATCCTAAAAGTACCTATTGACGGCAAATTGACGGCGATCTTTATCTATAAGCAGATTAAATTTATCATGGACGCAATAATGCAAACATATTAAGAACGTAGTTATGTAGGCATCGTATGCTTGTTGGCGTATGATCATGAATACGCAGGAAACAAAATGATACGTCAACGGATGCAGTTGTAATAATAATAGTGTTTAGGAAGTTCCCTTCATTCAGTAACCAAAGTAATTTGGTATAATTCTGCGCACGCATTTGCAACTGAGAACAATTTCAGTCCAAAATGGAGTCAACAAATACTAATCATATGAGTAAGGTTTGTGACAATAACCCTTCTTAAGTACGATGAAGTGGAGTAAAATGTTATTTCTCATACAAAAAATACGGAACTGAAATGTTTTTTTACATAAGGTTTTTCATACTTAGTTCTGACAGTTGTGCTGTGGTAATATAACATCGATCATGTTCAGTGTTTGTTTATTTATATTATTTAACTAGTGGAACACCAGAACCCAGCAGAAGCGCTTGCATGGAACGTGAATGAATGTTTCGTTTAGTTGCTCAAGGAAATAACCGGAAAAGCTCTACCCGTGAAGTTCACTTATAAAAGGTAATATCAGGTTAACGCGATAAAATATTATCCTGTTTATTCCAGCGGGGTCACATTTATCGCACAAATTAATAAAGTTTAACCTGAACCTAACCTAACAAAGCTTCGACTTGATTTATAGACGAAGGGCGAAGAAAATACACGTAATATTAAGATATTTTTTCATATTTACAATTATATATTTTATTTACATTATATTTATTTAATATTAGATTCGTATGTAAGCATGAGGGAGACCGATGTCCGTTTGATTTTATGAATGTATATTGATATGAGATCTCCATTTATTGGGATGTCATTGTCTCATTTAAGAATTTATGTAGCTCGAAAACAAGGACCAATATTTTCGACAAAACTTTAAGGTAGGCGTAAGGATTTTGCCAAAGACTTATTAATGTAACGTAAAATAACAGAATAAGTATACTCATTGTTACGCTCATATTAGTATGAATGTTTCATGGTTTCGTTAGTAGGAACACTTCTATTGAATACTCAATTTAAATAGACTACTTACATGTTGATCACTTGGCATGTGTTTATTTGTGGCATGTCGCGCGCGTCTATATCGTGTTCATCATTACATGATTTTTTTTCACATTACGCGAGCACGTGATAGGTACCTAAAACTTGATGATGTCTCCAGTATAATTTGTTTATTTCCGAATTACTTCTAATTTCTTCCATTAAGTAGGTACTTGGTAGGATTCACCAAACGTCCAAAATAGTTATGGTCCTACTCTGAAGTAGATTTAGTCCTCGAACTCAAACATTGGCAGTATTAATAAACTAATCTCAAGATTAGGATAGATCTTGTGAAAATTTTATGTGCCGGCTCACATGTAAAAAAAAAAGTTGGGGTCGTATTTGTGCATTCGTTCTCAGCTCAAAAACCTCATGTTTAAATCTGAACTGGATCTTAGGTTCCAGTTAGGGCATGTAGACAAATTAATGTCAAGTAGATCAATGGCGGCAAATGTTAACTATGAAAAGTTTAATAAAGCCCTATAAGTTTAATACATAATTAGCCCAAGAATATACCCAAAAAAGCTAATCTAGTATATAAGTCAATATAATTATGAAAAAACATTGTGACGAGGCGGGGCGGAATTCAATTTAGATGAGGTATAGAACCTGAGTTCTATGTTCTATGTGTATTGGGTAGATCTCAAGAAGCTGACCTGATTCTGAGGACAGATCATCAAACCTGATCTCGTTCCAGATTTTGAGATGGGTTTATTAATACGGCCCTAACAATTCTCCGAGTAAGTACCTGTTATTGTGAATTCAACAACATTCTCTACAATTATTCTTTCAGTTTGTAGATAGGGTAAATAATAATAATACATAATTATATTAATTCCTGTTTAAGAATGTTTAGTATTACTATGTAAACTGCACCATCCCGCAATTAACATTGCAATAATATGGAAGTGTCACGTAGTTGAGACGATGGTAGAGCTTCTAGTCTAGACTCTATGCTCGGTGGATTTGCCTTGGCAAGTTTTAAGTACTATCGAAATTTTTACCTAGTGACTGAGCGACTGATGGAAAGTGGGAATCTACTCGTACTTCTTCGGATAAATCCAGGCTTGAAATTATAGTGAGGTGTGGTAAGACTAACACATGGGATAGCTCAAGACATATTCTCTTAAAGTATCTTGTTATATATATACGATCAACAACGTTGTCGGGTAACCGACATACCTACTCATACAAGAGATTAGAAAAATTTAGTCTTACTCCATGTAAGAATTTTACTGTACACATGAAAATATGTAAAAATTCAGCTGGTACTTTCCAATTTTGTGTCCAGCGGATTTATGCCCGTTTGCTTACTGGATCAAATCATCAAAATGATCATGCATAATGCCGTTAGTTAAATTAAAACATTTATTTATATAAAAATACCTACCTTCTACCAACATATCTTTGATGAGAAATTGGATTTTTAGCTTCGGTTTGATTTTGAAAAGTAGAGAAACATGGCATGTTGCAAATAAAGCAATTGTATTGAATCGATGCATAATTATTATTGGGGTCTACAGCAGATAATGATTGCATTTTTACGGGCGAGGACAAACGAATGTCAATGCAAAGTCATTTCGAAGTCGAAGAGACGCATACAAGCATACCTACGTGACAACATGAAAGCCTGCTGGTTACACTAAAACTCCGGTGGAGAGTAAATACGTTACACCTACATTATTCGAAACGCCTACGCCACTTATTTAATACTTTGCCTACGGAGACGTTTAAATACTGATAGATATTACTGCTATAAACAGAATATTTCAGAACTCTGAAATCCGTGCGAGAATGACGCATGCGTGAAATGTATTGATTGGTCCGGCTCGGAATTTGCTCCTTTGATACTTGAAAAAAATTTGTCGGAGCTACGGAGATAGAGATACTCGATGTGTAAACAATCTCTTTGAGACAGCTTACTCATTAAAGTGACCTTGATTAGGTTCCCTGTAGTCATGTCATGAGTTAATGAAGCGTGTACCTACGTGACTGTCTGATGGGCTAAACAAACACGTCAGCAGCATTACTGTGCTAATTGCTATTAGTTAAACAAGAAGATCGTTAGGTATTTGAATTCTGGAAAATATTGTCCAATTAAACAATGGAACTTATTTCCATTTGTATAACAGTTCTTGCCTATTTAGCGAACGTTTTTAAAGATTCTAGTGTGCAGATGTTGGGTCACTCAAGTGACGTCGCAATCTCAGAATAACTGACCGTCGCTTCTAATTATAATTCACATATCTATCCACCGTAGCTGTATTTCCAAAGCATGTCTTGTCTTGATTACATCGTTAGTGCTGCCCTGTCATCATGGAATGATTGTATAAGCTGAATATATATGTATACGCGTATATACGAATAACATTGCATTCTAAATATAAAATTAATAAATTGAGTAATTTACGTAGTAATTTACGTAGATGGAATGTGAAAAGTTCATATTCACTCACAGACATATCGAAGTCGCCTCTCATTCGAGGGGGCGTGGATTCAAATCCAAGCGGCAATGACGGCAACGACGACTTTTGAAAGATAATGTGTGAAATGAAAAAGCTATGAAATGAAATGTGCTGTAACTGGCAAGCATGGTCCACCACGCTTGCCAGTTACGAGTAACCCATTCCGAGACACCCGAGCTCAACAATTGGCCAAAGTTGTAGTGGTTTAAATAAAGAACGTTTACAACAAACATTTCTTATTTTGAAAATGTAGCAATTTTGTTAATACACATTTAAAACATGTACAAATTTTACTTTATGGTACTTTACTGTACCCTTCCCTTACTTTTATTTTGTGCGAAAAAAGTAAAGTGCTTAATTTTACTTTATGGTACTTTACTGTACCTACCCTTCCCTTACTTTTATTTTGTGCGAAAAAAGTAAAGTGCTTAAAATATCTTCCGCCACCTAATAACACATCAAAATCAGTTTGGTAGTTTTTGAATGTACATTGCGCACATAGAAACAGACATCTTTAATGTACAGACACAACCTCGTTGTAAATCCAACAATGAATGGATGTATTTAATTGAAAACAAGGGATTTATTGATTTGTTAGATAGGAAATCACCGTTCAGTCTTATAAATGTACAAGGGCAAACGATTTATTGCTCTACTTTTATCTTTTGCTGATTAGTTATTGATGGTAAGTAGAAAAAAATCCAACCACAATATCCGTTAAACATACGACGAAAGTACGTTCTCTTGAAAGTTTTAGTAAAGGATAAGTTGACTAGAGTGACTCAGCATAATCCTTGCGGTACGCTATGGAGCGACGTATCAGGATGTAGTATTATATGCCAAAAAATATTCTACTCAGAAACTATTAAACTGATTGTATATAGATATAAATATTATCGATAAAGATTTTTTTATTTCATTCGATATAATATTTGTATTGTTTCGTTGAGAAACAGGCAGTATATATTTAAAAAAAATCATAATCGAATGCTTGAAAAGCTACATTTTTTTTTAAATACTTAGGTATTGCATATCTGGGGGATTCGAGAATGGTTTAGATTCACAATTTGCTCCACTGGAAAATGTTTTTTAAACACAATTTTAGTATTTTCATGTTTAACCGTCGTTCATTGACGTGAAGCGTCCCGTCACTTTGACATTTCATATGGCAGAACAACGTTTGCGGGGTCAGCTAGTATATATAAATACTAGTGGACGCCCGCAGCTTCGCTCGCGTAGAATAAGACCCATCAACGACGTCTGCCCGCGTTCAGGTTGCCCACTTGACTTCAAAAACGGCAAATTTTCATACTAAATTTGCACCCCCGTTTTACCCCCTTAGGGGGTGAATTTTCAAAAATCCTTTCTTAGTGCTCCCCTACGTTATAAAAGGAACCCCTGTGCAAAATTTCAAGTTTCTAACCCTTATAGTTTAGGCCCTGCGTTGATATGTCAGTCAGTCAGTCAGTCAGTCAGTCACCTTCTCCTTTTATAGATGTAGGATTGAGTTATCTGTGGATGGACGTAAGAATGCAAGTTTTGAACGATTGACGTATGAGAGGATGTGAAGTGAGTGACAGAGGACAGACAAAAGACGAGAAAAACGGTGTTATATTAAACTAAGAAGTTTTGTGATTTTTTATTTAATTACGGTGTCTTTAATCAAAAAAATAAACTTAAATCTCAGATCAAAAAATTGTTTTGAATTGAATCCCACATATATATATAGATAATAAGATATAATCCAAATGACTGACTGCGGTCCATCCCTCATCAAGCTGAAAACCTACAAAAGCAATATCTGACTGCGTCTGTTTCCAGGCTATAGCCTGTAAAACTACAGAGAATCCGAATAGATTGGATAAAACAAAGAAACAGTTTGTCTGAATAACGTCTCCGGTATCCGCGGAGTTTACGACCTGAACATCGAGGACAGCAGAAAGGTCGTTTGAAGGGCGCCGAGGACATTTCAGGCGGCGGCGGCGACGTGTCTGTCTGTAGATCTCAACGGGTACACGAGTCCCACTGGTTATTCACCTCCATTTGTTGACCGATTCTTAATAGCCACATTAGTGAGTAAGAAATATTCAGAACTTATTGGTGTAATTCTCTCTTCAATTTATAATGAACACAAAACTAGTCTTGAAAATAGTTTATTCAATTTAATACATATCTCCACCAATCCGCATTGGAGCAGTGTGGTGGTGGCGAGAAGAGACCTCCCGCAGATTAGTTTGTAGACCTGTGCCCAGCAGTGGGACGTCGATGGGTTGCAGCTGAAACATATTGTAACTAGTATTTTTCGTACTAAAAATTGTAAGTAGAACATTCTAATCATTAATTAATAAGTATTAAGTATACTCTAGGCAAATTTAATATCTGGCACATTGCCGATTCACCTAATATCTAGCTTATTATTCAAAACAAAATTACATATTTTGCCTAATTGCACTTTGAGTGTGTCGTAAACGTAATTCAATTATTTATTTATTTTATTTATTTATTTATTATTTAGTCAGCAATTTGCTTACAGTTGATAAACCAGACACAAATGCGATACACATAAATACAATGAGAATGAGATAGTAATCATGAAGTATTATTATGTTTCTATAGGTAACCTAACCTATGGATAAAACCAGATTAATGGATTATATCTCTCATTAGAATAAAATAAAATAGTGTGTCTGCGTTTATCTGTATCCGAGGTCATTAATTGATTTTGAAATATGACAGAAAATAGTTAAAGATTATAAACGTGTAATATTTTTTATTAAAATCTTTATTTATTTATCCAGAGACCATTCAGAGACAATGCTGAACACTCTACCACCTTGGTGTGTGATTTTCTAAAAACGTCTATTTAGATCGTCCCTTTCTTGTTTCTCTGAGTTCAAAACACAAGGAAATCATGGTTTAAATATTAAAAATTACTAATCTCCTATACCAACTTCGTTTGCCTATTCTACCACCTCTGATAGCTTTGGTTATGGACGTTCTTTTTTTGTTACTAAGAGACGAAAACACCATTATAACATGAATGTATCACTTTCACATAAAAATTATTGATTAATGAGAATTTATTGTATAGGATGTGTATCTGGTACCTACAAGAAACATTAAAAATGTGGAAGAATAAGGAATGTTTTTGTTGGCAAATATTTTTTTAATAGCAAATTGGAAAAAGCCTTGGTCCTGTAACAGATGCGAGTTTGTGGTTCGATTAAAAAGAATTCTCTCATTTAAAAGAGCTAACATACTATGTAGGTAGGTACTTGCGAAATCCTAAGCATTCCTGAAAAATAAAAAGTATCATAATTTTAGTGATTAGATATTGTAACCTGCAAAGACATTTTAAAGAAACGTACGTCTGCCGTATAGTTAAAAAAGTCTTTTTAGGTAAGCGGTACTATCAAAATTTAATTTATATCAAAAACCATCAGCGCTATAAATGTCCGGAGAACTTGCCTCATTAAATTCTTGTAAGGATGTCAACGTATAGCTGTAGGCCCTCCCCGAGGGTGGCCTGCGGAACCTAAGGGAGGCGTAAGAGCTTTCAAGGTGAGGGTCGTTTTACTTGAGGGCCTAGCAAATTGCACGATAGTAAAGATTGAGCACTCTGATGCGTTTATCTTGCAAAAGTTTTGTGATTAGGATACTTACTTAGATAGAACTGGTATTAGTGGCATTAAAGCAACATTCTCTAATAATCCTTGAATCTTACAATAATGTTATAAACATATAACAAAAAAGTAAATAAATGTCTTCTATCCATAAATAAATTATAGTGCAACACTATGTATTCAAGTAACATATCTTCGAGTAACCATTTTTTACTTGATAAATCAATTATTTGTTAGGTAAGTACATCTTCCATCCGCTACATCACCCCTTTGGTTAAGTATTTTTGCACAGTATAATGCACATGACAAATAAATGCATAATACATAGTATAAAAAGACAATAATTGAATGGAGTGAAGATTTTGAAGGCTCGGGTGTCGAATCTCTTATCCATTGATCGGTGGGCGGCGGGCGGCGGGCGGGCGGCGCCCACGTGCTCGCTCGCGCCGGGAATAGCCAGTCCGCCCCGAGCCACTGCTCACCGCACACTTATTATACCTTTTGTTTTGTTCACTTATCGTAAAAATTTAATAAACCAAGTGCTTTTGTGACAACGACACTCAAACAAATTGTCAATTTCAAATCTACATTTACAATATAATTTTATAGAAGTGTTATTTATGCTAGTCGCTATCTACATAAGTTTTTGTAACATAAGAAACTGGAATATTGCCTGTAAGATTCCATAGTGTAAACGAAGCAATAAATTGTGGCTGTGAAGCATTAAAGTACGAGAATTTGTTGTGAAAGGTTCAGTTTAATTACGAGCATTGAATTTATTTTGAATACGTCAAACATTTGGCTCGTCGTTCACCCGGGAGCAGACGGCGCCGGCGCCCAGAGTAGAGAAGTCAAGGTGCGTGGCGCGCATGTGCGATGCGATGCGTGACAAACTCGCCGCATTGCTTCGCAACTCAGTGTGTGCGCCCGCGCATACTACAAACACGGACAAACTGCAAAATGGCGGGATTGCTCCTGTTCTTCTATTTTCCGATGAAGGTTTTTACTTTTATCTTAAAATTATTTAACTTCTTCATTTTAACAAGAGCAATGTTGAAACTGCAACGAGCTTTTATTTTTTGCATATATCTATAGATATCACATGACTTACTCATCATATAACGTTCGTTACCTACTATTTATCTTTCAAAATATTTACACTGCGCACATAAAAAACTATACACGAAAATACACCACAGTGGACCGCGGAACCTCACTTGAGATACACTGTCGTTATTTTTATTCATGTTTAACTAGTAGCCTTGTTATAGGCAAAGTACGTTCCATTATTGGATCTGTTAACGTAAATGGCTCAAAACAACTGAATTTGATATAAGAGCTATTTTTGCATAGGATTTGTGATTGAATTCGCTGATTAATGTTAATACTTACCTACTTATTTTGTAAAAATCCTCGATGTTTTCAACTCAACAAGTTATGTTGTTCAAAGTTTTCATTTGAAAAGAGTTCATTTTTCCCACTGATGTAATGACACTGTTTCCAGGTAAGAAATGAATAAAATTTGCTGGGACACCCATTTGATCCTATTTAAATTATCAGGAATTCCTTAGAATAAACCTAATCGTGGATATTTTATTCCGCTTCAGATTAATTTATTTTTCAGCATATGGAATAGGCACACGCTTAATAAACGTCTTTTAAATTTTTTTTACTTAACATTCGTGCAACAGAGCTTAGAATTGATCTGTTTTAATTAACTATTTAATAATTACCAATTATTAACAGTAAACTCATTAATTTATAACGGTATCTCGCTGCAACATGTAAGAAAATCAAAACTGAGCTGTATATGTTGTTAATAGATTTTTTTATTATGAAAAAAATTTCAAGTGTTTTAATATTTCAAACGATTATGACAAATAATATAATTTTAACATATTTAAATATAAAAATATAATAAATGCAGATTATTTAACTATGTAATTATATACGTGAATAAAGATAAGTACCTAATAATTATATTGAATTATTTTTATGTTCACTACACACCCACACATACAATCGTTTTTCACTCTGACATATATATTTAATAGATAGCACCTATATTCAATTAATTTCATTTGATATTTCCGTTATAATCGATCGACGTAATTTTTTGCATAGTGCCTGGAGAGTGAGCCTTTTTATCTTCAAAAATTGCACAGTTCCCGTGGAAATAGACAAAAACCTGTGATAATAATACGATATATAATCGATTTTAGTTGATCTCTTGCTTTCTCCTTCCCCTCAATGGAATGATGTATCGAAGTGATTTTGTTTGCATAGATGTAGGATGGTAGAAGAGTGACCTAGGATAATTTTTATCCCGGAAAATAGCGAGGTGCCCGTAAAATCGATTTTAATCGTTAATTAACTATAATTATTTATTTAGTTAATTAATTATAATTTAAATCGTTTCATGGCTATCTCGGATTATGATCGGCAGGACTGCGAGTGAGCCTAGATTTCAATTAGGGGTAATCTTTGGTGTACCGTGATGATGATAAAGGCTATACTTTTTACATTTTAAAACATATCGATGGATGGTAGAGGTAATTCTTCACGTACAACGATTTGGGGAACGCTAGTAACAAATAAACGATATGTGTCAATTGAATTACCATCACCCAATATTTGCAATACACACCGTAGAACTTTAATTTATAAATATTGCTAGGTATGCTACGTTACGTTACTATAGGAATTTTCTTTACATTATCTAATTGGACAATCACGAGTCGTCCATGCCGGTAGAGCAATAAATTATTTTATTTTGTTAAGCTATTTTATGGTCTATTATGTGTTGTGTAAAGTGTTACAAATTTATTGCGATTACTCATTTGAACATCACAAGTTTATGGGTATTCGGCATGTGGTCTCTGGCACGTGACGGACCGTTGGTGTTGAAAAGAAAATATTTAAAATTCAATCTTTAATAACTTTACTTCCCAAGCGGTTAATGGTTGCGTAAATATGAACGTCTATACATAATTTTACATACTTGACAAATTTCAGGTTTCGCTTTTTTTGTGACTAAATTTAATCGTAACAGAAAAGTAGCATGAACGAGAAATTTCTAGCAGTCGAAACATTAAAATATAAAACAGAGACGTATCTAATCCTCACCAATGTTAGAAAATCTCAACTATTCGTTTAAGCTGAGTAAGAAAACTCTCAATATACTTAAATATAATTTTGTGGCGTACGTGACGTGAAACAGTCTTGTTATGATTACGTAGTGGCAGCGACGCGACGTCGGCATTAACCTAAAACGAGTGCCTATCCAGCAGGTCGTATGGCACTTGCGTCATGAAATAAGAACTTGACCGCTTAGATAAAGCTTGACCGGTACATTTCAAGCATTGATAGTTGTTACCGGGAATTTTAAGTTATAAAAGCCCAATAATTATTGCATATATAAAAATCCAGGACCTCTGGCTCAGCAGACGGTTTTGTGACCACTATACCAATGAAACAAATTACATAAATAAATTTCGATGTCTTTTTATATTCTAATTGCCATAATTTTTGACCATTATCAATTTGATAACACATTTTATTGGCGACGATTCCTTTTATTACATCTCAGTATTAAATCAATAAACCGTTTAATTGCATGATAAAAATAAGGTTAACATATTTTTTAATTTGATGCACGGCCTTTGTAAAGATCCTATATGGTCATACAATACAAGCAAGGGAAAATTATAATGAGATGTCATAGTGTATTCTCCACAGAGGCAAATTTATAAATCAA
This sequence comes from Carterocephalus palaemon, assembly GCA_944567765.1. Taxonomy (NCBI): domain Eukaryota; kingdom Metazoa; phylum Arthropoda; class Insecta; order Lepidoptera; family Hesperiidae; genus Carterocephalus; species Carterocephalus palaemon. Next base: position 8,949,937 of record OX155641.1, on the reverse strand, counting down.
TTCCATTATGGCGTCCTTAAATGTTTTGGCATCAGTAAATGTGATTGACATTACGTCTACTGACTGTTTTGTTTGTGTTGTTGATTAATGCGTAGAGTGGAGACACTTTGTGTTGGAGATAGCGGTAGTGTAGATTTTGTAGTGCGACAATGTTGCTTTATCCGATAGCCAAATTATAAAATGACGAACAAATCCGTCTGTGATGTAGGCTATCTTTTCAGTCATCGGGTCAGCATTAATTTGTTGTTGCACTACACTCTGATTTTAACAGCGATTTGTTACTAAATTGCAAATAGCTAAATCGACTATTTTATGCCGCCGGCGATCTTGTCTTTAGGTGACTGAACTATTGGGCAAAATTGACTGTTTTTTTTACTTACGACTTTTTACTACTTACTTACTTACGTTTTATTTACGATCTGGATCGTAAGTAACGAGTAAGTTACTGAACTAACCTAAATAGTGTCCTCGACGGACGACAACACGAAAGTGTCTTTTCGTAGCAGGTAAAACGCATACCCGAGACCAGAATAAACCTGTAAACAAGTTTTGTTACTGAGATAATAAAACAGTATGTTTCATGATCTTTTATCCGTGCTGTTTTCGAAGTGGCCCTGTTAATGGTAAACGTCTAAAATTACAGTATCACGAGGTCGATTGTATATTCCCACACAAATATTTCACTGTAAAATAGTAAAAGTAGAGTTTATAGTTAATCCTTTGAATGTAGCGAAGTATTTGGCATGTGTTATTGTGATTGTTGGTTGTTTTTATGTTGAAATTGAAGCATACTTTTCTTTTGCGTTGCTGCGTTTTAGTGTTTTCGTATTATAATTTCTATTTTAATTCACCTAATCCCCGCGGTCTCAACGCGCTTGACGTTGTCACGCGATGCAAGCCCCAAGTGTGGTATGTGCGGATCATAGGTGCCCGTGATAGTTAATTTCGGTATATCTGAAGTAATTTGAGAGTAGTACGTATTCGGCATGCTTATGCCGGTTACTTCTATAATGGCTCGTCGCGAGTGCGTCACTCCTGACGATGGTTATTGTAATTGACCGAAACTATAAACCAGTAACCAACTAACCAGTAACAAAAAGAAACTATAAACTATAACCAGCTTGCTTCCGACTATAAACTAGTTACTTCTACTATGAATATGTATAGACATTCACAAATTATTCAGTAACAAAATATGTAGTGTAGTTACCCAGCGAAATTCCACCACGATTCCCAGCGAAAAAAAAAAACAATCAAGTTTACTTATCATGTTTTTTTTATAGGGAGTGCACGCGAAGGCGGATTGGTATGGCGCGGGTGCTCCGCCAACTGCGACGCCGAAGACGGCGCGGCGGGAGCGCTCTCCGACGGCAACGCCAACCCAGGAGACAAGGTAATTAGGAATGCCTGATTGTTGGCTTGTTCATCTCAGAAATAGTCAGTAATGGTCACGAAGGTTAAGGTAGACACTTGACATGGCTACTAGACACTTGTGATACCAGGGGTTTGGGCGTTTCCGGCCTTAAAGCACTCGTTTAACACACTTCTTGAAGCGCTCCATGTCGTAGTAGGCTAGACGGTAATACCTCACCTGGAAGCTCATTTCACAGGTGACTCGTTCTCCAGAAAAAGTACTGCGAGAAGCGAACAGCTGTCTTCAAAATCTTCGTAGGTGTATCCGGTGTAGCCACATTGTATTGCTTGCTACAGTTGCTACGCAGGAAACTGTGAAAGGTTTTCTATAAAAAGATGATCTTACACTGTTATATTGTCCTGTTTGATGAATTATTTTATTTAAATTTGATTTTTAGGATTATAATCCACCACAACCCTTTCTTTGTCCCACTGTTGGGCAAGGATCTCCTCTCAGAATGGTTGGGATCACGCTGGCCAAGTGCAGATTGGCAGATGCCTTACATACATACATACAAACTGATGCCTATTTTTACGAATATACATAATATTCTTTTATATGTGATATGCAAAGGTTGGGATATTTTTTTTCATTAAATGTTTCTCTTAGGGAGTCTCTACATCCCATTTTGTATAATCATAATCTTTATTGCTCAAATGTAACATTACAAGTTCTCAGTCATAACATTACATCATTGAAATCCTGCTAGGGTGTTGCAATTGATTCTATACAGTTATAATAATTTAAAAATGTCTAAGTAAATTTTATTGTTTTAGTTTTATTTATGTCGGATGTATGTGTATATGTATGTGTATATGGAACGGATAACCCTTTTTTGCAAAATAAAAATAATATTAGCATCTACCACATTACTCCTGACTAAAATGACATAGGACACAACTTCATCATCAACATCAATGGTGAATCTAAGGAGAACTAACTACATATATTCAGTTTATCACCATTGAGTTGCTTATCAGCTTATTTGATATAAAAATTGTATTCAAATAATTTTATTACTGTAATATTAAAACTGTTCAAAAAGTGCGCGAAGCTGGCGCTATATTGTGGTTGACACAAAACATTATCTGTTTCATATTTTTTAACAAACTTTTTTGTACTTTCTGTGTACATAATAATGTAATTGTTGTGTAGATATTATTCGCAGCTATACTGAACAATGCTTTAAATAACCATAAAGGCGGCAATTCATGGAAAACTAACAATAGATCTAACAAGAAGGTTACAGTCCTCAACAAATCATGATTCGTGTTCGCGATCAAAGTGTTTGAGTCAAATGACACTCATGTGTTTGATATAAATTGATTTCAGTGCTTATGTGATCTAGAATTATCACATAAGCACTAAAATCAATTTATAACAATATTATTTACCTACTAAGTTATCAGTCTTTCTTATTATCTTTTTATAACTGTGAATCGATTTGTGATAAACTTATTAGTGATTTCAATAATAGGTACTGCTCGTATATTATATTTAATATGATAATTGATAATACTATAAATTGTAATTAAATTGTTTTGTATGTATGTACCTACTTAAATTAAATAACCCTATTTTATATAGCACCCATGTGAACATAACTTTTCTCCTTTTTATTAACTCATTTGGAATTGGTGTAAAGTTATCGTAGAACTTAATATCAAATTAAAGTATGTATGTATGAAATTTCCAACCTACCTACCTATCGCATTTAGGTACATCTACATCACCGCTCATTCTATGTGCTTAGTAAACATAAAATCTGTAGATACGAGTACATACTTAACCAGTCAAAACTGGCTTGACATTTCATTTTGAAGTGTTTGCATGTCGTATAAGCTCATATAAGAGCTGTAAGCTCCACAAGAGCTCGGTCTTCATAGCGGCAAAAATAAATTTCTATTGAAACATGAATCAAATGGGCACTTCTATTCTTAAGGGCCACCGCTTACGTCAGATTTTTTGTAGGTTCAATAATCGGGTCGATAATTTTACCGACTTTTATCACCGGCTTTGTCCTTCCCTGGGAAAGGTGTATGTTTGGTTGGTTATATAACCACTCAAACTTAAGAAAGTCTGTTCATTGATGAAAAAGTTAATTGAATGTAGACGTAAGAGATGCGAAGGAATATGGTATGGATAAGTCATGACATGAATCATGAATCTTGAATGTGTCTTATCAACATTATCGATGACTGTGAAAAGGAGCAAACAAAGAAATCAGTATTATTTACGGTTTATGCCTTTCCAGTCCTACGGAAATCAATATTTTTCCACTTGGCATCTACTATAAACGCTTCCTTCGTCACATTCCTTCTACTGCCACCACACGTCCAGTCATTCGAATATCAATTCGCTAGTCGATTAATATGTACCTACGTACCTATACAATATTATTGTATACATTGTATGTATTATCTACTGTTTAATAATTATAATATTTTGTATTTATATAATAACTATAAGTACCTACGTACGTATAAAGTACGTACGTAAAGTTGGTAAGTAGATACATAAGTATTCATAACTTTCTCATTTATTAATATGAATATAATGAATAACTTACCAGTGCATGGGAGGAGGAGGAGGATTCTAAACTAAGCTAAATACTGTATCCAAAAAGATGCAACACCTTGCGAGTGCAAATAAATAATGATTTGATTATTATTACTGTATATTCTCATACTGCATAAAGCATTAGATTGTGCAGCTTATATGTACATATACGTATCGATTCAATGAACAAGTAATTATCTGTATTCGGTATCCAACAGAGGTCCAACGCGAATACAATTAGGTATGTAATTAGAACATTATTAAGCCTTATAGAAAGTACAGGCACATGCAGAAAATGATTATCAGGTTCATGTAGCAGTAGAATACACACACAAGCTTCGATGTAATGAGAAAGTGTCAGTTTATATAGATACCTGACCTGTCTGACTTGTAACAATAGGTCCTTCTGTTTGAAATTCTTAAGACTGCATATAATAGGTACCTACGTAACTACTATCGAGTGTAGTTTCTTTGATTCCGTCTGTTGTGCTTATATTTTATTCATGTCCAATATCCAATGGATCACCACAAGCATATAAGGACGCTTACAATAGAATGTTCCGAGACCAGAAAGTTAACTTTTGGCTTCATGTATTATCAGTAGTATTGTATGTTATATTGTACCTTGAAAAAAATATGCGAAATTGTGCCAAAAATTCAAATTATTGTACACATGGATTACACATACACTTTATCTGCTGTACAAGAATAATCGCAATAAATTATGTCAATACGCTAATTAAAATGCTTGAGATCGAGCTACGCAGTCAATGTAGACCTTTAAATCGTTAATAGCATTGCATGAGCTGTACAAAGGCGGCACAAATATACGTATGTAATGCAATAAAGTTCTTAGTGTACGAAACAACTATTTGTAGCGAATCAGTGGAGATTAATGTGGCTACTATGTTAAACAGTGAACCCACACTATCTTTCATTGCAAGCTATCGCTATTTTAATAAAGCATTCTGATCGTTTCTACATTTATTTGCATCTTTGAAAAATTATTTGCTTACACATAATCGTTCTCTATCAGCGAAATAAAAAGCATGTTTACGAATGATTTTAGCATCTGTTGCATAAAAACCTATCCCATACTCTAATCGTGGGAGCGACACCGGTTTATGGGGGATATCAACCCACTGAAACCCATTCGGTGGCCTACCGCGGCGCTTTAGGAGCTCCAGGAACTCTATTAGAATACGCCGCGCCCTCTAGAGTTGTGCACAACACAGCTTCTTTTGAAGTCATCAACCCCTCTCCTTCACAACGCTGTGCAGCCACAGGGCCATCTGATGGTCGCTTTGAGCTCCTACACAGCAGGCAGGGTCTACCGTCGAACTATCCTGGTCCCAAGCCAAAGGTGTTAAAATAGCTTGTGATGTATTTTAAGGTTAGCATATTTAAAATAAAAGTTAACATTTTGAAATGTTGTCGCAGTTGGAGGGGTCGGACGCAGCTCCGGACGACCCTGTTCACCTCAAGAGACGGGTGGGACTCTTCAGTGGGGTGGCTCTAATCGTCGGCACTATGATTGGTATGTACTTATATTCAAAAGCGCCATACTTCTATAGCGCACATGCTAGTTTAGCTAGATGAGCTAGTTTTACAATAGATTTAGATACCACAAAGCATCGAAAACCAATGATTTATCAAGAAAAAAAAGTAGAGTCTATAAGAATATTTACATCACGTATTTAGGCGAAATTAAATCTAAACCTAATCCGGAAACCTAATCCGGAGTATAAGTAACAACTTCAACAAGTTATATCCAAATCCATGGTCCCAAGGTTTTTAAGTGATGCCCGGACAGACAGACAGAATACAATATTTTCAAAAAACACATTACCTATTATAATGCCACTGCATTAAGTTTAATGTACAGAAAATGTTCTTCAGTTTTATTAAAAGTACTACAGATTCATCGTATCGTTACGATCAAACATTATCTGCTGCTATTTATATGCTGGAGTACGTACAAAAATTAAACACAGTACATACAATTAATATTTAATTTAACTAAAATTATGTCAATTTAATAATATACTTTTGAGCATTACTCCAATATTTATTTAATATTCGTGTGTCCTTTACACGAATATTAAATAAATACATAACACGTGATTTATAAAAATGATCAAATCGTCATAAAATATATGCATTTATGATATTCTCACACATATCTTGACATTATGACGGCATCACGTGAATCACATGCTTGCTTGTTGTTTCAGATGCAAACAAGCGTCATGCGTAAATTCAAATAAACAATAAAATCAAATTCAGTGCTTTACTGCTGATTGAAATTATAATATGTCTATGCCTGAAAAATTAAAATAGATGCTGTTAGATAAATTAATGTTAAAATAATTAATTAAAACAACTTCGCACGTCCGCCATCCTCACACGGTACTTCCGCGACGGTACTTCCATACAACCCGAAAAGCTAGGAATGCGTTCAGTCACGAGGCTTTGAAGAAAACTTAATGAAATGCGAGAGGTGAATCGATTTATGTTACGTTTATTTTGCCTCTAACCGTTTGCCCCCTGGCTAGATCTGCCACAAAGCAGAGCGTGTATACATTTTGGCTATACAATGATCGTTTTCAACAGGATCTGGAATATTCGTCTCGCCCTCTGGGCTGTTGGAGCGCACGGGCTCAGTGGGCATCAGCTTCATCATATGGATGTCGTGTGGCCTGCTTTCGCTGCTTGGTAAATGTTCCTTTTTTTATTTAAGTATTTCGATAGTTTTATATTCCATCCACTAAAATAAATGTAGCTACTTATGTTGGTTAAAATAAATCAGCTAAGGAATTTTTTATCGGTATAAGAAAATGTTCAAAAGTGTAACATGACAGAAATTAATTTATATATATATATACATAAAATGTTCTATGCAAGATGTGCTTCCTTATAAGTGACATTTTCACTGAAGATCAAAAAAACCATTATTGAATTAAATAGTTTGTGAAATGTTGATGATACGATGCCTAACTCAAATAAATAAATAAATAAATTTTAACAAGTTATGCTTCTGAAAGCATTGTTCATTATAACGTTTATGTACGAGTAAAATTCGTGGATTCGTAGCAACATTCGTAGCACCGGTAGAGTTACTAATCTGCTGTTACTTTTTACCTTTTTTTTTGTTTTACGAGTGGGAAACCTTGAAAAGGTACCCGAACGTCGTGGCTATAAGCGACGCCGGGTCATGTGGAACTTTCACCCACTAAAACCCATTCGGTGGCCTACTCCGGCGCTACAGGAGGGCTCCGGGATCTCTTGTAGAACGCGCCGGTGCCCTCCGGCGCTGCGCCCAAGACGGGTCCTTCCCGGTTTACACAACACTGTCGTCTTTCTCGGGGTCACATGATGGACGGTTTGAGCTCCCCCTCTCACCGCCCGCAACCCCAGAAGTTCCTTTTTAGTCGCCTTTTTTAGTGCTACAGGCAGGGGCTACCGTAGCACTATTCAGGTCCCGACTTACAGGGACGAGAGTTACGTATAATCTGCTGTTACTTTTTACCTACCTAGCGTGTTCCAGCATTGAATAAACCCTATTTACTGTTATCCAGGGGCGCTCGCGTATGCAGAACTGGGGACAATGAACACATCCTCAGGCGCTGAATACGCATACTTCATGGATGCATTCGGTGGACCCCCTGCATTTTTATTCTCATGGGTGAGACATTACTGTTTTTGTAACACTTCACCACCAATGGAAGAAAAAGTTCTGACCACGTATAAAAACATTTTTTCCCATTACCAAAAGATCAGCAATAAAAGTAGGTAAAAATATTGATAAATAGGTACGGATACCTAATCTACGGATTTCAAGTTAGCTTCGACTTGATTACCTAGGTGCGTAACGCTAACAATGCAAGTTTTAATTACTTTGGTAGTTTTTTAACATGCTAAGTTACCACAACCCATAGATGTCCCACAGTTGGGTACGGGGTTTCCCCATAGACATGCGAGAGGGCTAGATCTTCTCCAATGCGGATTGGTGGAGGGGTTAGTAGCCAATTCAATGTCTAATTTTCTCAAGCCAGCTGAAGGTTTTCGAAAAGGCTTAGCCATTGTTTTTACCATTGAAAACACCCGGGACCGAGCATATAAAGTGCCCTCCGAAGCACGGTAGCGCCCATAAAATTTCGCCACTAGCGGTCACCCATCCACAAACCGACCGCCCCCGTCGTTGCTTAACTTGGTCAATAGCATACTATCAACGCGAGCCATTGTGCTATGGGCGCTACGCTTGCTCACTATTATATTCAAATCTTTGGTATTATCCGCGCAGGTATCCACTCTCGTGTTGAAACCCTCTCAAATGGCGATAATATGTCTGAGTTTCGCTAAGTACGCGGTGGAACCGTTCGTGTCGGAGTGCGAACCGCCACATTCCCTCGTCAAGCTCGTAGCAGTCATTGCGATCGGTAAGATATACATTTACTACCCCTGTTTTGAAAGTAGCATGTAAGGTCTCGTCCCTGATATTATATGATCACCACAGCCCATGGACTTGACCAAACTCAAGTAGGACTGCGCTCCTACATGAGGACGGTTTAGATGTGTTGCTCCTTCTGAAGATTTTGTTGGAACGCTTCGCGTACGCACCATCGACTGTTGAAATCCCCAGAAAATTAGCTACGCAATCATCACTACGTAGACAGGTGGGTAATTTCACAGTAAACTTAGCTCAAGCAATGAAATAAAGAAGTGTAAAAAGAAAGTATTCATTGAAGATGAATTTTTCAGTATATGTGGCGCAGTATTTATAACGATTCCACAGCTACGTCAATGGATCGTTAACATTTTTTTAAATCTACTTTACATCTTTCTCTTCGCTTTATTTTTGCACTGGTGTCGTTTTACTAAGACTAAATTTAGTTTTGATTGTGAGCGGTTGCTACGAATTGCTACAACGTAGAGCCCTCATTGTATATTATCTACTAGAAAAAACTTTTACTTCACATGGTGAATATATTTTAAAACTGTTCTTCTCCAATTAACTTAGAAATAATAATAGAATGGATGATATTTTTTCAGTAATGATCCTGGCGGTTAACTGCTACAGTGTTAATCTGGCTACAAACGTACAGAACATCTTCACAGCGGCAAAACTTGTAGCAATTGCTATCATCGTCTGCGGAGGAGCGTATAAATTGATATTAGGTAATCTACATCCGACACCACCCCAATTTCCTACAACAAACACCCTCATCATAGTTTGTCTCATTTTCTCTTACATCGACTGTCCATTCAACACCAAATGAATGAATGTAATTTATGTTATACCTACTTATGCTAAGAAAATATCTAGTTCATCGCTCATCTAATGATAATGCTTGAAACATTTCGGTATATAGACTGACAGTTGATTGTCGTATGGTGCAGGTAATACGCGACATTTACAGGAGCCCAACTTCGCCAGTAGCACGGCGACTCTGGGCAACATTGCCACCGCATTCTACACGGGCCTCTGGGCCTACGACGGTTGGAATAACCTCAACTATGTCACTGAGGAAATTAAAAATCCATCCAAGTTAGTATGGCCACTTTGTTTTATTTTATAAGATAGTTTTAATAGTTCAGTCATTGATAATTTTTAATGGCATATGCTGTTGTTTAAGTCTTATTAGGTACATAGACATGGCCATAGGAAATTTAGATCCTATATTTTTCAGAATTACCAAATATAAACTGGGAAAACTAAATAATATGACTTTCAATTTATGCAGCTTGTATTTTTAGCTAGAAAAACTTATACATAACCTAACCGTTGTCTAAAGGAACCTCCCCCTGAGCATAATAATCGGCATACCGCTGGTGACGCTATGCTACGCGTTGGTTAACGTGTCATACCTGGCCGTGATGTCGGTCAGCGAAATGACGGACAGCGAGGCCGTGGCGGTCACGTTCGGCAACCGGCTGCTCGGCCCGGTGGCCTGGCTCATGCCACTCGCAGTTACCATCTCCACCTTTGGCTCGGCTAACGGGACCTTGTTTGTGGCTGGGAGGTAAGAGCCTGTTGTTTTACTTTTTGTGTAAATTGTATTATGTAAGGTCATCTTATCAACCAAGTCATATCTCAGGCTTGTCAGGTCAATTACTGGTTTCTCGTGTTGCTACAGTACCTTTAAACTTGCTAATTTTCTGGTAACGAGACACTAATCCATTAGTTTGTAAACTATTGTAAATTAAGGTTAAATAGCGGCAACAGATATTCTTAGATCGCGTTGGTGCGGGCTGAACCCGTACTTCAAATTAATGATTATCTTTAATTACGGTGGTAAGATACAAAGGGGCAAAATGATCGTCTCATTCAGTGCTGCATGAAGTAATTATGGGGAATCCTTTGGCGTTGACTATTACTAGGTTGCCCGTCTGCTTGTTTGTTAGACAAAAATTAATAAAAAATGTATAGTATACTTATATTTAATTCCCCCATACAGGTTGTGTTTCGCCGCATCTCGGGAGGGCCATTTACTGGACATACTGTCTTACGTCCACGTCCGTCGTTTCACTCCGGCACCTGGACTCATTTTCCATGTAAGTCCAATATCTTTTAGTATTTTCTTTTTATATTTTCATCAAAGCTAAAACTGAAAGAAATATTGCAACGAACCTAAGGTAACGAACATTATTTGTATAGTGGGGTACCTACATTAGTAATTTTACAAACCTAATTTATCTTTAATTAAATTCAAAAGAAGAAGGATATTAATTTGTTTTAATCTTTCCAGTCGTTGATAGCAGTAGCGATGGTGCTGTATGGGACGATAGACTCACTCATCGACTTCTTCTCCTTTACTGCTTGGATATTCTACGGAGGCGCCATGCTCGCACTCATCGTTATGAGAAAAACTAAGCCACATGCGCCGCGACCTTACAAGGTATTATTTGAATTAATAAACCTTTTATTAATTATTTTATTACAGCTTACTGTGTACCGAGGTGGAGAGGTGTGACGGCCATATACTGAAACACTGGACTGCATTACATGTCCCTCATGATACAGGGCCCTCACATCCATCTTCCAAAAAATAATAAACTTATGTGTATGTTTGTGGGTGTAATTTACTAACATTATTATTAACTTTTCCATTGTTACTACCTAACTAATAACATGGAATAATATCTGAAATATATTATTCCATATATCGTTTTCTAGTAGCTCGAAGTTTAAATTCCGTCCGATTGTGTTTGGAAAAGAGTTCAACCATACATATAGATAGAATCTAAACATATCTAAGTGGTGAAAACCTACCCCTTCATGAAAATATAGGCATGATGTTGTATTTTATTTTTCAGGTTCCCATAATAATCCCATACATCGTACTGATTGTGTCGACTTACCTGGTGGTAGCGCCGATAGTTGACAATCCGCAATGGGAGTACCTCTATGCGACCGGGTTCATCCTCGGGGGACTGCTGGTTTACTTGCCATTTGTGAAATGGGGTTATTCCCTGCCATTTATGGGTAAGAAATACTTTAATATCTAAAGTTTAGGCCTTGCTCACCGTTGCCATTCATTACCGATATCGAAGGAGTGATGTGTGCTTCAGCATACAATGTGCAAAAGGGAACTCGATTTTGAGGAATCTTTTTTCGAATTTTTTCACTTACGGATAGGTACTACTACTAATCTAAGGATTATAAAAAAGATACAGGACTATAAAAAAGATGTTAAATGTAGGATACATTTTGAGAATTTTATTTATTTTCATGAAGTCTGCCAATCCGCACTTGGCCAGCGTGGTGGACTAAGGCCTAATCCCTCTCCCATTCTGAGAGGAGACCCGAGCCCAATAGAGGGACAAGGAAAGGGTTGTGATGATGATTTATTTTCATGCTTTTTTACTATTGTTTAAAACTTAAATTAAATTCAGTTAGGTACCTATAATCTCGTTACTTTGATTCCAGATAAAATAACGGTTTTCCTGCAAATGGTGCTGGAGGTGGTGCCAACGTCAACAACTTTCGAATACTGAGTCTGCGCTGGACTTTAAAAAAGCATCCTTTAAAGTAGGCATTAAATGTGTTGATTTCTTTAAAGATATCTGCTTTAAATCAATGCAGAAATGTCAAAGCCAACATCGCTTATGAATCGATTCGGTCAATTCTATTAGTTACATAATACTGATCATTTGATTAGAATCCAAAAATGTTCCTACGTTTTTAAGTTAATTCTAAATTGTTAACCACTATTCTAAAACTTACGTTTTAAGTGTAACATTATTGTATTATTTTTAATATTAACATAAATAGTTAATACATATCCTTTTACGTAGGTAGTTTGAACATAATAAAAACAACAGTTATTGCTGATTTAGAATTTGCCTACTTGTAAAGTTCATAAGCGAATATTAAAAATAATTTCGAGGGTTTTTTGTAAAGCCAGCTGGCTACAGATTTCAATGAAAATAAGTTACAAACTCATGACTCATTTTGTTAGTTTGCACGAATCATTCCCGTTGGGGTCATGCCATTCGAGATTTATGAGTCGCCATACATACCTACTATAGTATAAGTTGAATTTAATATGTTTTTCAAAATAGATAACATAACAACTGTCTCAACTATCGTAACCACGAGTTCTAAAAACTGTGTTCAAAGTTCTTACAAGGTTTAACTTTTTTAACTGTATTTAATAAGAAACATTGAGCTCAATTACTACAAGACTTGTTTAATTATGATATGTTTTTTATTATGATTATAATACATAACAATAATGTTTGTACCTCGTGAATCTCGAACGGCCATGAAGCCCGTCGCATCACTATGAGTGATTGTGCTAAACTCATAGTATGTAGCTCATATCTTCATGACGTAGGTAACCTTAGTTTATACATGTTATAGCTGTTTTCTTTTGATATATTTTTGATTTGCAATAAATATTTACGTGCAGGGGATAGATACCTAAAAAGTAAGGTGTAATAGCATGTAATAAGACATGTTGTTATTATTACGTAGCAAATCTGATTTCTAGAAGCTGAACTCTTTAAAGTATGTAATAAATCTGTAGTTAACGAATTATGAGAGAATTTCTTGACTTGTTAAAATCTGTTTGATATCCGTTTATTAAAAAAAAAGTCATGTATTTTTAGAAAAGATTCGCGATAAGGTGCTTGTTCTAGAAATCAAAAGAAGCATTATGTGGTTTATTCTATCCCAACTTTAAGACTAAAGTGTGTGGTTTTCTTATAATAATAATGTATTAAACGATGTGACCGCGGCTGTAATTTGCGATCGGTAAAAATTGGTCCTATCATTCCTTACCGGGGCAGATGTACGCAGCCTATATTGTTGTTTTTATTAAACCTATTTTTGTATTAATTGAGGGTAATTTTATGAAAATATTTAATAAATTATAAAATTAACAAATGGAATCCCCATAGCATATTCGCATAAAGATTTATATTTTGCGTCCTTTTATAGTGTAGCGATTATCTAAGTGTTCTAGGAGATCTAGCAACAGATTATCGTGGTATCTACCTTATAAGTCAAATCGGGCACACAGAAGTACACACCTGACGATGTGATATTGTTATGGGTAAAACTAATGGTTTTATTTTGTGTACAGAAAAGATACGTTACTATACTTACAAAAAATAACCAATGAACTTCTCTGGAAAGAGGAAAGAAATATTTATTGTTATACACTACATTTGAAGTAAAGTAAAATTTTAAATAAAGACATTAAAATCATTCGTGTTTTACTGATCATGTAATACCTACCCTAAGATGACAATGAAAAATGAAATATAAAAATTCTTTGGTAGTTACTACCTATTAATGTCTCTGGTGCATTAATCCACAGAAAGTGATGACACCTTTTTTTTTTTTTGTCGAGGGGGAAACCTTCAAAAGGTACCCGGTGCCGTGGGAGCAACACAGGGTTATGTGGGATTTTTACCGCACTAAAACCCCCCCGGTGGCCTTCCTCGGCGCTATGTGGAGGACTCCTACTAATATGACCTTATATTTCAAAGTAGATGTTTGATTTAAATAAAAAAACATATTATTTTTAACAATTTATTGTCTTCATAACCAAAGATCACAAATCTTTGAACAATCCAAACCGTTAAAAATATTTTGGCTCAAGCAACAAGCATTACATATTGCTGTCGCACTTTAGGTGCGATATTTAATAACCACGTGACAAGTAATAAAAGTGGAGATATTAAAATACAACATAGTGATAGTAGGTAGTTGATAGGTTCTTATAGTAACCAATTAAGTTCACACACAACGGGCGAATCATAAACTAAGATGTCAACGCAATTACTTTCGCAGCTGATATTCAAAATAATCAACTCAATTCAGGCTTGTTTAGCGGCAACGTACGTCACGGCGTCTATTAAAAATCGTTCGATGAGGTCGCCGCCGCTGCCAAGGACTGCGCAAATGGCGCGAAGAAGCCGACGCTTGCCAACAGACGGAAGAATTTCAATATTTAATTGTATAATTTACTATGCCGTGTGTAGGTGCTACAGATAAATATTTAAGTTTTATTAACAATGTTTAATTAAACAGTTGGATTTTAGTACTCATAAACAACTAAATGCTCTAATAATGATAATATTATTATTTCCATTGCAGGTAAACATTGAATATTGCATAATTATAGGGCGGCGAGATGAGAACAGTTAAATGCTGATTAAATTGTTAATATAAAACACAAGTGGTCAGAAAATTACGTAAAATAGAAGCATGAATTCGTAAGAATAACTTTATTAAAAACTTGAACATTGCATAGTAATTAACGAGAGGTAAATATAATAATACTTAGAAGTCAAATATGACGAAGATTTAAGGTCATATAAAATTAAAATAATACCTACCTACCTGTTTGAGTATTGTATAAAATGTGTCAGAAGGAAACATTAGTTTCATTAAATCTTCATCAATACAATATAATAAGGATCGCATACAAAGATGACAAAATTAATTTGCAAAAATTAAGAATTAAAGAGTTATCAGACTAAAGAAATTAAATTTAAAACATTTACGTACTAGAAAGGTTATAGTTTAGTTATAGTTGCAATATTTTCGGAACTGCCCTTAACTATTACTACATATTATATTCTCTTTACAAACGTATTTGTATATACACTTAGCTATATTGATAATTTGTGAATATAGGGAAAGCAAGAAGACAAGTTTATTCAAATAATATTATATTCAGCATTCAATAATATTAAACGTCATTTCAAAAGAAAATCATTTCTATTCCCAAGAACTTCACACATTTTGTAAAATAAGTAATACAATACTATGTATTTGTTATGTTCCCATACAATATGTACCAGCGCCATCTGCGTGCTATGTGTATTTAGTTTAGGTACACAGTATAAGTACAGACTTTACATCAAGATAAAATCCACTGTGTTAGTAGCCAAAATATTTCTTACATGGTATGAATTGACTTATAGTGTGTCAGCTTTTAAAGGCGTGTTCACGCTGTATATATTCTAGAGATATTTTTTTTATTGCTATAATTAACTTAGAACCTAAGGTGTGGTTTATTTTTCATCATGTGCCTGAAACAAAAAAAAACGGAAAAGTTTATTTTCCCTAATTATAAAAAACACTACTTTCACGAATACAGCTTGTTATTTATTAAACTTTAGTCTTAAATATGTAATGATTTTCAGCGCTTATGCCTGTATGTAATAGTTGTTGTGGTTTAAATTGTGTACGTATCTCTGCGCTATTCAGCCACTTATAGAGCAAAAATTAGGTTTATGTCACCCAGGAATATAATCACAGTCGGACATGTTGCCGAATTGAATATAATAGGATTTGGATTATTTGGATTTTTAGGAGGATTGTCAATGTGTCATGTGAATGTTGACATATCGTATCTATCTATCTATCTGTATTCATATTTTAATAAAATTTTAACAAATTTAAATGATCTAAAATTATTCATAGTTATGAGCGAAAGAATAATTTATTTTTCAGACAAGTAATTATCATATTATATTGCACTCACTTGTCGAGCGTCTCCCAGAAGCCCAGCAACACGGCCCGGTCCAGATGCCGCTTCGTCCTGCTCAGGTTGAGCACGGTCACCGCCCAGCGAGCCACGTTCGCGTCCAGTTTCATCTCGTCGTACTTCAGGTGGAACGCGCATACTGCAATTACATCGTCGAGTCAACCACTTAAAATGGGCAAGAGCAGCTATTTTTTTTATTTTATGGATACAGGATAGCAAACGAGCTTGCAGCACCACCCATCTGCTGCCACCCATGACAACTGTGACTGACTTTGAACAAGACTCAATTAGGGACTGGGATGGTTATTCCAATTAGTTGAGAAAGTTAATTAGAACATTAGTTGGTCAGTTCGTTAGTAGGTATGAGGACTAGGGACTGTTAGTGATAGTTAGTCCTGTTAGTTGGTGTTAGTAATAGTCCAGTTAGTACTTGTTAGTAGGAGTCTCGTTCTAATTCAGTCACAGATGTGTTGCTACCCTTGAGGACTAAGATGGTCGCCTCTAAAGAAGTGTAACCGGAATCCACCAATACTGATATACTTAGTCAATAACGAAGTCACAGTAAGTTACTGTGACTAAAACCGAAATTATTGGGGGAGGTTTATTTTTACCGCCAAGGTACAAAGTGCCCAAAGGAATTTGAACGGTGCCAAAATATTGCAGGGCATCTCGCTCACAGGACTGTCAACCGATGGGTAATAAAGGAAGGAAAGTGGAGTACGGAGTACGCAAATGAACTATTGGGCGCTCACCGACTAATAATCATAAGTAAACGGTTGGATTCAAATAGGAGGGTAAAATACCGGGTGGAATTAGGGGAAGCCTTTGTCCGACAGTGGACCTTAATTGACTGAAGGATGCATATGTTACAGCAGTGTAGACAGTCTAGTTCAATATAGCCGTAACATTCTTATTCCGAAAAGAGATGTAGCTACACATAATATGTACCTACAGCTACGCGGTAACGTGTTCATAGAATCAAACCTACAACGCCGATCTTCAGATTACACATAGAGACGCCGCGACGTTTCGCCGAGACGATGTGCATTAAATGCGAAATTGGATCGCGCGATTATGATTTAATGTCCCGCGCCGCCAGACATCATCGTGGGAACACCGCGCTTCCTTCTTATTGGTTAAGCAAAATATTATAGACGTTCTGATTGGCTAAGGTAATATTAAGGTTCAATATAAATATAGGCTTAGTTGTTAATAAAATTATTCCATCCAAGCAACTCCAGAAGAACAGATCTTTTATTTCAAGACCCCTCTAAGTCAGAGGCATTCAATTAGTTAGAGACCTGCCAGGTGAATCTCTGCCTGGCAGACCACCTCCACATTGGTGACCCCAACTCCGAACTACGCCATCGACGACGTCTCGGGAACCCTCGACATTGGACAACAACGACGAATCCCTGCCCGAAGCCTTTGTCACCCGACAAATCAAGATGACTTCGGAGCCTGAAGCACCCACAGCACTGCCGCTACAACCGCCGCAGCCAGAGACGCAAACTGAAGTCGCCGGCATAGCGCTGTCCATGCGCATTCCAGCCTTCTGGAGAGAAAGAGCCCGACTATGGTTCCACCAGTTCGAAGCAGCGACCAGCGACCTACGCAGAAGCTCGACACAGCTTGCACAGATGGTAATCGCCCAACTGGAACGACAGGACATAGAACAAATCGCTGACCTGTTATACAACCCACCAGCCGAAGACAAATATTATTCCGCGTTGAAAAACCGCCTCATCTCCGTCTATGAAGATTCCGATGACCGTCAGCTGCAGAAGCTACTCTCGGAAGTCGAATTAGGAGACCTGAAGCCCACGCAACTGCTACGACGAATGAGAAGCCTAGCACGAGACAAGGTTCCTGAATCCACGCTTCGACTCATGTGGACCAGCCACTTACCGCCCTACGTCCGTTCAGTACTGGCAGTCAGCGAGTCATTCAGCACGAAAACCGCACTCGACGAACTCGCACTACTAGCAGACAAGATGCTTGAAAATACTACAAGTTCTCACGTAGCTGCCGTCGAGTCAAATTCGAGAAACCCAGACATACAATTTGTCATGCAAGAAATTAAGAAACTATCACTCGAAGTCGCCTCTCTCAAACAAAACAATTGGAACCCGCAGCACTTCAATAATACCTACAACAGAAGATCGAGATATCCGCATAGAAACCGCTCCGTGTCAACGAGACGAAATACCTACACGCCTGCGTCGCGCTCACAATCGCCGATACCTAACGTCGCTGCGCCGCCGTATTGCTACTATCATCGCCGATTCGGGTCTGAAGCACAGAAATGCACATCGCCCTGCTCCTACAGTACGCAAGCGAAGTCGGAAAACGAAGTTCGACATTAGACGCGGCGGAATCTAATGTCTCAGAAAATTATCGCCTATTCATAACTGATAAGAAGAGTAACCTGACATTTTTAATCGACACCGGAGCGAATATATCCGTTTTGCCGCCAACTAGTAAACGACTAAGCAAGCCACTCGATTTTCAACTCTACGCTGCTAACAATACGGTTATACCTACATACGGCGAGAAAACAATAGAACTCGATTTAAAACTGAGACGACCATTCAAGTGGACATTTATCATCGCCAAAGTCAGTAAACCCATCATCGGAGCTGACTTTCTTCAACATCACCAACTAATCGTCGATATAAAGAATAAAAGATTGATTGATGGAAAAACGAAACTATCGACTCAGTCCTTCGTGCAAGCATCATGCCAACCTACAATTCGAAGCATCGACATACAGCAACAGTACCACAGTATTCTAGCGGACTATCCCGGTACCACCAGACTTACAGCCATGCAGCTTACTCCCCTAACTAAGGTGGAGCACTACATAGAAACAAGAGGCCCGCCCGTGCACAGCCGCTCCCGCCCCGTCCCACCGCACCGCTACGAAATAGTACGACGTGAATTCGAAAACATGATGCAACAAGGTCTTTGCCGTCCAAGCAAAAGCCCCTGGTCATCACCTCTTCACATCGTTCCGAAGAAGAATGGCGATATTCGTATCTGTGGCGACTACAGAAGATTGAACGCCGTCACAGTACCAGACAGATACCCAGTACCACGAGTAAAGGATTTTACATTCCATCTGTCCGACAAAAACATCTTCTCAACGATCGATCTCAACCGCGCGTACCACCAAGTCAATGTACGTGAAGAAGACATTGAGAAAACCGCCATTATAAGCCCCATCGGACTCTTCGAATTTATGAAAATGGTACCAGGCTTACGAAACAGTGGACAGACATTCCAACGGTTCATACATGAAGTTCTACGAGGATTAGATTTTGTCTACGCTTTCATCGACGACCTATTAATCGCGAGTCCAGATCAAGAAACTCACGAGAAACACCTACGAACTGTCTTACAACGCTTAGAAGACAACGGTGTCACGATCAACCCATCGAAGTGCATATTTGGACAAACCAAAGTAAAATTCCTCGGATTCACTGTCAGCAAGGCCGGAATAAAACCGCCTGAAGACAAGATCATAGCAATCCAAAAATTTCCGCCACCCGCGACGATCGAAGAATTAAGACGTTTTCTCGGAATGATCAACTTCTATCGAGAACACATTCCGAGAGCCGCCGACCTGCAAGCACCACTTCATGCCTATCTTCACAAATGCAAGAAACGCGACAAAACCAAGATTGAATGGACAGAGGAAGCCACGAAGTCATTTGAAGCTTGTAAAAATGCAATTCAAAACGCAGCTTTACTTGCTCACCCATCGCACGATGCCCCACTCGCTATCTTCACTGACGCCTCAGACACATCAGCTGGTTCCGTCCTACAACAATTCATCAATGGAACATGGGAACCACTCGGCTATTTCTCAAAAAAATTCTCCGATGCGCAAAGGAAATACTCTGCATTCGACCGAGAACTACTCGCTATATACATGAGCGTTAAACATTTTAGAAGAACATTCGAAGGAAGAAATCTCATTATCTTCACCGACCACAAGCCGCTCACGTTCATCCTGCAGAAGCCACCATCCGCATCCGAAACCCCACGCCGTGCTCGACAGTTAATCTTTATCAGCGAGTTCACCAACGACATTCGACACGTCAGTGGGAAAGAAAACGTAGTCGCCGACGCGTTGTCTCGCATACCTATTGACAGTATAGCATGCCCGACATCGCTCGACTATGAAGAAATTGCACAAGCGCAAGAGAAAGATAAGCAGATCATCACGCAACTAGCGAAGCAAAGTAATTTAACACTCAAAAAAATTACTTTACCGATGTCATCGAAATCCATCTACTGCGAGACTTCAACAGAAAACATTCGTCCATACCTACCGGAACAGTATCGACGAGCCGCCTTTGAAAAAGTTCACAACATCAGTCACCCTGGTATTCGAACGACACGGAAGCTTATAAACGAAAAATTCTTCTGGCCAGCAATGAATATCGATGTCGGTAACTGGGCGAAGCAATGTATCGCCTGTCAGCGCTGCAAGGTACAACGACACACAACGAGCGAACTATCTCAATTTCCTGCAGCGGATAGATTTCAACATATTCACATCGACATCGTCGGACCCCTGCCCACCTCACCCGAAGGATACCGATATCTCGTCACGATGATCGACCGGGCCACGAAATGGATAGAATGTATACCTACAGACGATACTACAGCCGAAGCCGTCGCTAAGATAGTCTATGAAAACTGGATAACTCGATTCGGATCACCAGCCTTCATGACGACCGACCAAGGCCGAAACTTCGAAAGCCGCCTTTTCAACAAACTCCTCAGCACCATGGGAATTCAGAGAACTCGAACAACTCCATATCATCCTCAAGCAAACGGAATGATAGAACGATGGCACCGCTCACTCAAAACGGCACTAAAAACCCGCTTATCTAAACAAACAACGTGGATAAGCGAGTTACCTACAGTGTTAATGGGACTCCGCTCTGTAACGCGATCCGACACCGGCGTGTCACCCGCGCAACTTACCTACGGTTGCAATCTACGTTTACCATCCGATTTTTTCAAAACGCCGCCGTCAACGAATGAAGACGATATGGATTATGACTACGTCAGCCGACTACGTGAAACGATAACATCCATCAAACCAAGTCAAACAGATGTCCATGGAAACAAAAAGCAAATGTTCATTCACAATGACCTACACACATGCGAGTATGTATTCATACGCACCGACGCCGTAAAAAAACCACTTCAACCTACTTACGAAGGTCCGTACAAAGTGTTAGAAAGAAACAACAAACACTTCAAATTGTTACTCCCGGAAAGGCGATCAGCTGTTATATCAATCGACCGTCTGAAACCTGCCTACACTGTCAACGAAGATACCTACGAAGACTATACGCAACAGGAATCAACATCATCAGCAGCTCCACTAGCGAGAAGTCCAGAAGTACCTAACACAAAGACAACAACATCGTCCGACCAAGACTCGTCATCAATACGCAAGACGACTAAGTATGGACGCCGCATACAGCTTCCGGTACGCTTTCGCTAGGGAGGGACTACTGTAGCTACACATAATATGTACCTACAGCTACGCGGTAACGTGTTCATAGAATCAAACCTACAACGCCGATCTTCAGATTACACATAGAGACGCCGCGACGTTTCGCCGAGACGATGTGCATTAAATGCGAAATTGGATCGCGCGATTATGATTTAATGTCCCGCGCCGCCAGACATCATCGTGGGAACACCGCGCTTCCTTCTTATTGGTTAAGCAAAATATTATAGACGTTCTGATTGGCTAAGGTAATATTAAGGTTCAATATAAATATAGGCTTAGTTGTTAATAAAATTATTCCATCCAAGCAACTCCAGAAGAACAGATCTTTTATTTCAAGACCCCTCTAAGTCAGAGGCATTCAATTAGTTAGAGACCTGCCAGGTGAATCTCTGCCTGGCAGACCACCTCTACAGAGATCAATGCCATATTAGTTAGTTCTATGTAGTTATTCACATACATAATATGTTTATACGTACTGTTGGCGAAAATTTGTACAGGATTTCCATCCCAAGGCCATCCTTTGAATTGCCAGGCAGGCCCTTGCACGAATACGGCTACCACGCGGTCCCATTCCGCAGCCGAGAGCCGCGCAGGGTTGTCCACTACACGATAGGGTACCTTAAAAATAAATATTATTTTTATTATGACCATATATACATCATAATATGGTAAATATGGTAAACCATTCCCATTTAAAGTTTAAAGATAACGAACCGTGATTGTTGTGGCATTATTAGGTACTGGTTCTCCGGCCGGACCCTTTCTTCTCTGTAGTAAGACTTCGTTTTCACGGACGGCGCCTTCATTTTTCTTTTGCTCCACAGGAACAAACCTGGACAAATGTTATCTCGTATGTACCCAAGTACAATAACCACACCACCGCGCAACGGAGACGTCACGTTGTTCGATTTTATTTTTTCATAATTGTTTTTCCTATCTATATAAATAAAAATTAATGTTTTTATGCATGACCTTAATCCAGTGGTTACCCGCTGATTTTATGTCATCAGTCCACATAGTTTGAGGGCGGCCTTACCCAAAGGTTATCGGCGAAGCGACGTGATCTGCCCATAGCCATTTCAGCTTGCAAACTCATTGAGTTATGTCGGTAACCCTCGTTCGTCTACAGATTTCATCATTACGAATTCTGTCTCATAGCGAAATACCGAGCATAGCTCTTTCCATAGCTCACTGAGCGAATTTGAGCTTATGGATGAGGCCGATGGTAAAGGACCACGTCTCGGATCCATATGTCACTGTTCGAACACTTTCGTCTTCAGACACTGAGGTAGTTACGATGTCAAGATGTGTAATAGACAATAATAAACTTTACGTTATGACGTAACAAACAATTATGAATACAAATACAAATACACTATTGTACACCACAAGAAAATAATGAAAATAAAATCATTAATACTAAAACAATGGTACAATATAAAAGTTGTGGCCCAAAGGCAGCCACCATTAATAATTAAAATGAATTAATTAATTTATTTATTTTATTTAATTTAATCAAACAAACATCACTAACCTTACAGGCTAACCTAATTTGTTAGTGTTTCTTAAATTACATTAGGTACATTTAAAACATTTCTATCCTTACAACATGTCAAAATAAAATCAATACAATGTCAATAGATATAGATGCAATGCCAATTATCATTAAATCAAATCAAATTATCTATCAAATTACAATGTCAAATTACAAAAATAAAAATAAAAGATATTAATAGGTCACTTTGTCAAAATGTTAAAACTAAAATAAAATTAAAAATTGTGTCAAAATGGGTCAGCAACATAATATTGTCATAAATTAAATCTGTGTGATGTCATATTGAAAAGATGATAAAATACATATGTATGTATGTATATACACACTTGTGGTCCTGCAGCATGTCCTTGACGTTGAACATGGAGATGAGCGAGGTGGCGGCGGCGGGGATGATGATGATGGGCGTGCGCGACGGCCGCTTGCCGCCCGCCGGCAGCCGCGCCGCCGCCGCGGGCAGCAGCTCGCGGCGCGGCGTGCTCGTCACCGCGCCGTTCTCTGACACATACTCTTATTTATTTATTTATTTATTTATGTACACACATTACAAAGAAAATCTTAAATACTAAAGGATATGTACAAGGGTACTACTTATTTCAAAGTGAAATGTCTTCCAGTAGACCCGTTGGTGGAGCAGGCGTTAAGAGAGGCAAACAAGTGTGTCCAATATAACAAATATAATTATAATAAATAAGTAAACACTAATAATGAATTCTCTTTCCATAATGAATTCTGAACTCTTTGTTTCATTCGGGGTATAAACAACTTGAACTTGACTCCTCCACCAATCCGCATTGGAGCAGCGTGGTGGAGTATGCTCTAGACCTCCCGCAGAAGTGTCTGTGGGGGAGACCCGTGCCCAGCAGTGGGACGTCTATGGGTCGCAGCGATAAGCAACTTTTGCAAATAGGTGTTGCGCGCAACATCACCGCGGAAGAATTAAACAAACGGTCATAATCATTGCATCATAATTCTGTATTTTTTTTACAGTGAATGTTGAAATAGCGAAGTCAAGTAAAAAATTTGAATAGATCGAAAGAGTTAAGCAACGACGGGCGCGGTCGTTATGTGAATGGGAGACCGTTAGTGGCAAAATTTCATGGACGCTACCGTGCTTCAGAGGGCACGTTAAGCCATCGCTCCCGGTTGTTTTCTTTATTTTCAATGGTGGAAACAGTCGCTATGCCACTGTCAGCACTGGATTGGCCACTAACCCCTCCAAAAATCCGCACTGGAGCAGCGTGGTGGAATATGCTCTAGACCTCCCGTAGCTGTCTGAAGGGGAGACCCATGCCCAGCAGTGGTTTTTCTTTAAAAATTATGATTTTTTACATACATAATATTTTCAAAAATATATTGACATATTACAGTTAAAATAAGTATAGACTTTAACATAAGTACATTATATTTTACTAGTAGGCCAGATCCAAAGGGCAAAATGACAAGTCATAGCCGTACAATCTCATACTCATCACTTCATCAGTATATGAAGGTGACCCATATTTAGTATGATTCCCTGTTGTGAATTGCGATTTTCGAGTCGCGAAATTCAAAACCATAGCCAACCACGGAAACTAGGCAAATTTTAAATCATTTACACGATGCTATTGAACTTTTAATCTTACATCTATGAGATGTATCAATTATTTATTTACTCACGCGGCATTTGTCGTGGATGATTTGGAGTTTGAGGTGGGCGTGCTGCAACTGGCACACTAGGTCCTTCTGTTACAGACTTCAGGGTCATACCGTGGTATGTGCCCATAGTATCGATTTTGAAGCCTTCCGTCTCTGCAAATATAAATATTTAATTAAAATAGGTATACCTATCCAAACTTTCTAGTATAGAAGTTTAATTAAATTAAGTTTATCAAAGTGTTAGTTAGCAAGTGATGAAGAATTCATGTTACCTTCTTTCTGCCTAATGAATCTTTCCTGATCATATCTGTTGTATTGTGTTTGCTGCGCTGGCAGAACTGCCGGCTGCGGCATGACCACCGGCTGCGGCCTGGGGACACCAGGTCTACCTTCTTCCCGAGCTCTTATACTTCCAAGAAGTGCTAGAATGCTTTTTGCAAACATCTGCAAATAGAGTTCTTATTTAAGTTTACATAATATATATTACACAATTAGTTCAGTTTGATATTAATAATATAAGGACATTTTCTAGACAAAAGATTTAGTAATAACAATATAACTAGAAAAAGAACTAAAAAGAAATAATATTAAATAATTATACATACTGCCATGCTAATTTTTTGGGCAGGAAAGCTGCTAGCCCTCTAGTGTATAGCTTTATAGGTAAAGTATAAGAATCTTAACATTACAACATGCCTGTGCCTTGCTAAGTATCTCGAAAGTGTAAGCTGAAGTATGTAGTACATAATATACTCATTTTTTAAGTTATGGTTAGATATGATGGTGAGCCTATTGCGACACACTGGGCACAAATGTAAACTACTAGTGGGATATATAAGTGAGATAAACCCAATCTTAATTCACCTAACCCTGGGCTGAATCCAGGACCCCTAGCATAGCAGTCCTGCTACTAGGCTGCTGCTAGGCTGCAAACATTTTTACAAACTATATTTACCTTCCCATTGCTCTGCAATACTGTAGTTCTTGTCCTCCATTGCCTCTCGCGACTTATAATATCCTTGGTTAAGTCCACATCATAGTCAAGAATGGCTCGCAAGTCTGATCCCACAACACCCAAAGTATCAGAGTAGTCATTGCTCTTGATTGTGGTTCTTTTTTTAGCTAAACGCTTAGCTTTGATGGCTGCAATTTTCTCCACTGACATAGCCTCTGAGAGAGACCTATGGCAATGCAAAATATTTTTTAACAAAATTAAAGCATAACTTGCTAGATAAATTGCTGTGGTAAAATTAAAATTGTATCTATGAATCAATGTTCATTTAAATAAAAGACAATAACACTGTTTAAAAGCATTAATATAAATATCAGCAGCTATATGAAGATAGCTTAAATAATTATTTTGTAATAAAAACATTCAATATGCGAACTATTAATTTTCACGAATTTTCTTACTTGATATTGTCAACTGTGACAGATGCCTCTTTTGGTGCATCAAGACGAGCTGCCAGTTGTTCTCGTACTTTCTGTACATGAGTTTCTTCAATCCTAGGTTTCTTGGCAGCTGATTCTCCCCGATCATTTTCATGTGTTCGTTTAACCTAAAATGTTTATTGAAATGCTGTAATGGTTGACTAATAAAAAGCTCTAATTCCATAGATGATACCAACTTTGGCTCTTTTAAGAACTTTAAAATTACTGTAGCAGACACAGCTAAACACAATTTATGTTATAAATATTGAAACCCACAACTTGATATACAAACATCATGAGGTTAACCAATGGCAATAGCCTCATGCTGATTCATGAGCACCCTCGGTCGTTGACCGTGTGAGGCAGCCTCAGTACGTGTCACTTGCATATGGCTACCGCATGATGCAAATCCAACAACAGAAAGCAAAACATTCATTATTAGGTCAGCTATTGGAATGTTCATTTCCTGGTTTATATTTCTCTGCACATCTTCTCTTAGTCCTCTATTAGTATAATCAGGTCATTGGACAACCCAAAGACTACACTTGCTTAATCAGTATGCTGCTAATAACATGCATATGACACTATGAATATATAAGCTTGATGTACAACTCAATAACACCTGTGTAGGAATTTCCAAGGGTGCGCTTTTGTCAATAGAAGCACAAGTAGCTGTTTCTCCCTTCAAATATGCCAATAGATCCTTACGATCTGGACGACGTACAGCCAAAATGTTTGCAGCCTATAACAAATTGGAAATGACAATTTTATATGGAGTTTCAAAATCAAAAAACAAAAGGTTTTGTATGATGATAAAATGATAATACTTACAGCTGCCTGTCTGACATACACTGGATGTGTTAACAGAGTATTTTTAAGAATAAAAAGAAGACATTCCAGAGTATAATACTCTTTAACACTGCCTTCTTTTCCAGATCTGTAACGTACAAAATGAGAAGTGAATCCATGAGAAAATGGGTTCAAAAACAAAATCCACATTTGCACACAATAACTATCAAATTATGGTTTACTTACCCATACATAAGGTAATTAGTTTTAACATTTTTAGGCCAAGAAAATTCTCCAAATATGATCTGGTTATCACGTTCGATAATTTCTTTTTTATTTACGTTGTACTGTCGCAATAAACTCAGAGGATCCGCCATGATCACGTTGACACTCTTTTAATACAAACAGATAATAATACGTGAGACGCGCCAATAAAGACTACGATTATATACACATAATGTTTTGTTTCATCATAAATACAATACAAATTGAAAAAAATATTTTCAATTTATTACACCTGGCACCATGTCAAAAATTGCATTTCCAAAAATTGTAGATTATGTACCTAGTACCTACTATAGATCACAGAACAAATATTGCTCTAGATTCTCTAGATCAATCACAGATTAAACAATATAAAAACCACCACAAAACCACGTCTGCAGATAAAGCGCCCCACACAAAGCCCTGCTTGCAGGGCCCCTGCCAATCGTATCGTGTGTGGGCAAGCAGGGCCGATTTTTTAATTGCTTACCCTGCCGCTGGGCGGCAGGGTCGTCCTGCCAGCCCGGCGCACGATCTCCCCACTCCAACCCTGCAAGCAGGGCAATGTGTGGTACGGTCGGGCCGATTTCACAGATTTATAAGTATAGTATTAAATAATATGGTGTACATCTAATCTGTAGTTTCTACTTTTCAACAATAAATGTTTGGTTTTCTTCGTACGCCGTCTTAATTTGTTTTCATTTTGTTGTACTATGTATTGTTGTGCAATAATTTTAAAGGATAGTTATAATAAAGTTACAGTATCTCTCATCAATACCTATATTCTTTTTTTCAATTAATAGTGTCACCATTGTCAATAAATCTTCAAACTGTGAATTATTCATTCTTATAAAGTTCATAAAGTCATCAGGTTGTAATTTTTTCAATATATTGGCGTGACTTATACAACGCAAGATCTCTACTACAGAACATAATATCTCTACCTAGTCTGTGGACGCAACCTGCAGGGCCGATTTGCAGGGCTTTGTGTGGTAACATCCTCTGCGGCAGGGCTTTGTGTGGGGCTTTAAAGCAAACAATTAAATGTCTTTGAAATGCTCTAGAAAAAGCATTGAATTAAGGGAAACACACTCGGAGTCGGAAAGCGTTTCAGTTATATAAAATGTACTCTGTGGGAAAGCGCACTGTTAATCCGTGATTATAAAAATGTCACGTCTAGCGTCTCTCAAACACAGAATACACTGAGCAAGTAACAGAATAAATAAACTTGACGGCACGTCATAGTTCCTGCTGTCACAATCGTTAGAAAAGAGGGAATGACGTGGGTGAATCGGTCCCAACAGAGCGTCGAACTGTGGTGGCAAGACGCCTCTACATAGTATCTCTACCTAGTCTGTGGACGCCTCGCCCTCCAGAAGTTATGGTTAATTATTCTTGGGGTTATGAAAAATGGGCGGGAAAGTAGAGGAAAAAAAGACGCTTGCACCATGGACGGGACGAATCGTTTATTTATTCTAACGTCGTAAAGTTATTTCGATTACTATTAACACAACACTTTTTCAATATGGCGGCAATTTCCTGACTTGCTTGCGCGGGCCATTCAAAATTCGTCCGCGGGCCACTAATGGCCCGCGGGCGTGGGGTTGAGCAGCCTTGCTCTAGTCTAATGTATACTCCGTAGTGTATTTTTTTTTTTTATTAATTTTTTTTTTCTTATATGTTTTAGTTCCTGTCATAATCTGTACCGACTTTTGTGCATATTACTTGCTGCTATATTAAATTACAAAAAACAAAATAATTTCGATGTTTCACATCTGCCAGGCGTCCCGTGACGGCTCACATTTTTTTATTTATAACTATTTATTTATTTATTACAATTTTAATTTCCCAACATTACCAGGATTGATGAATTGATTTGATGAATCACTTAATTAACTTTAATAAATCAACCACTAACTACTAAATTACACTTAGGCAAATATCGATTTTTATATAAATTAGTTTTATCAGTTATATTACGTGATATTGTCAACTGTAACAGATGCCTCTTTTGGTGCATCAAGATGAGCTGCCAGTTGTTCTCGTTCTTTCTGTACATGAGTTTCTTCAATCCTAGGTTTCTTGGCAGCTGATTCTTCCCGATCATTTTCATGTGTTCGTTTAACCTAAAATGTTTATTAAAATGCTGTAATGGTTGACGAGTAAAAAGCTCTAATTCCATATATGATAGCAACTTTGCCTCTTTTATGTACTTCAAAATTAATGAGGTAGACACATCGAAACACAATTTACGTACAACATTGAAACCCATAACTTGATATACATGCATCATGAGGTTAACCAATGGCAATAGCCACATGCTGATTGAGAGAACATCCTCGGTCGTATGCTGTGTGAGGGATCCTCAGTACATGGATGATTTGCATGGATTTGCATGAGGCTGCCGCATGTTGCAATTACAACCACAGAAAGCAAAACATCCATAGTTTTTTAGGTCAGCTATTGGAATGTTCATTATTTTGGTTTATATTTCTCCACAAATCTTCTCTTAGTCCTGTATTAGTATAACCAGGTCATTGTGCAACCCAAAGACTACACTTGCTCAATCAGTATGCTGCTCATGTTATTAGCATATGACATATCGTCGGGGATAGTGCAAATCCGCGTATCTAGCATTGGATAATTCCGCGTATCTGACAAATGTAGCCAATTTTGAATTTTGCGGGCGATTCATGTAAGATCCCGATTGGGAGCCTCCTCATTGACATGACATTTATTCGACCAATAGAGAACAAGAAATTTCCTAAAAACAATACTGCGTATCTACAGTCGGCGATTGTCGATACCGCGAATGTTATCAGTGTCATCGGGAGCGTATTTATTATTGTTTATTTTTGATGTTAAACTCAGTGTTTTTGTTAAAAATAATCATTATAATATCAGGTAAGTGTTATTTCAATGTTATTTAAGTATTTTATCTATTAATTATTGTTATTGTTTTGTCTATTTTTACTCCTGTAATGTACTTACGCGGTGTTGCTGTTCATCAAAATAGAATTTACGCGTTATGCTGGTTAAGTTGATTTAATGTTTTTTTTTTCATTTTTTAGGATCGCGAATGATACTGATGATACACTTTATGTTACAACATTAGTCGATTTAAAGAAAAGGCGCGAAAAATTATTGGAGGTTAAAAAAATGATTTTACGGAAGCAATCGGCAGCTCATGAAAATACCAAGGAACTCCCCGAACACTTACCTAATATCAGTTTTGTTAATTCAGAGAATCAAGAAGAGCTTACCAAAGAAATTGAAGCTTTAGCTAATTGTGACACAACCACTTTTAGTACTTCCTTTTCAAAAAATCTGCTAGAAATTTCTGATCTCACTGGCCCTACTATGACGACTTCGACTAATAATTTGGTATCTAATGTTTTTGAGGAGGATGTTTGTGCTGATATTAATAATGAATTAGGTCATGACTTTTAGAAGATTCTGTAGCCGACCCAAACTATATTCCGCTCTCTGAAATAACCAATGTTGCACTGATAGCTTCAACATCGACTGACAGCAATAATGATTTGTTTCCTGAAACAATCTTGGAACGTGAGGTTGCGTTTGAGTCCAGAGTAAGAAAACGAAAAGCAGAAGAAATGTCTTCAAAAAGGCTGAGAAATAAGAAGTTGAGAATGCAAGGTCAGGAATACATAGGTTTTAGAAAGACTGGAGTTGAGAAATTTTCACAAGACTCAATCAAACCTGCACGAAAACTTGGAGAGTCTTGTAATTCAAGCAAATGTTTAACAAGCAAAATATTTAACTGTAATAAGTTTACAGAAACGAACCGATTAAATATTATTAACGAATTTTGGAAGATGACCTGGATGGAGAAGAAAATCTTTGTTTCATCTTTAATAGATAGAAAACCAACTAAAAGGAAAACTACTGAAAGGGCTGATACAAGACGAAGTATTACAAAAGTTTACTATTTAAAATTAAATGATCAAAAAGTGAGAGTATGTTTAAAGACATTCTTAGGAACATTAGGAATTAAAGAGTGAACAGTAAGGTATTGGCTAGGAGAGAAACCAAATAAAGAAACGAATGATATAAAACAAAGAGAAGTGGCAGTACCTAAGTTGAAAGAATTAATACAAATATTTTTAAGAGCCCTGCCCAAAATGCCTTCGCACTATTGCAGAAAAGAAAGTACAAAATTATATTTAGAACCCATTATACAGTCTAAGCGTGAACTCTATCGTATATATGTCGAAGAAGCTACTGCCTATGCCTAATAAATAAATAATTGAAAAGGCTGACATAGAATGTAAGATTGATTTAAAAACTGCTGTTGATATTACAGTATTTTCAATAAAATGACTGAAACATACAATTTTTATTTATATTTTGTTAGATAGCTGAAGAAGCTCTTGTTTTGTTTATTTAATTAATAACTTTTAAACTTGTGATACCTACTGCCTATGCCTAATAAATAAATAATTGAAAAGGCTGACATAGAATGTAAGATTAATTAAAAAACTGCTATTGATATTACAGTATTTTCAATGTTTATAAAGATTTTTAGAAAAAATACTTTAATATAAAAAGTTTTCTTGTAAGAACAGTGTTTGTCAACATTAACCTTTTGATTTTGTAAGTCATGCGTTGATTATTAAATACCTAATATATTGTAACATTATTACTTGTTTGATTTCAAAACCGCGTAACGTACTTGTAATGTTCCATTTTGACAAGATTGTGGTTAAATCAAATCCGCGTAAGTGTCGTAGCGATTAAATTAATCACTTTAATGGATAATCTACATTAACAATACTTAGAACCCATGAATTATTACTCTCTATGTAAAAATGAGTCCAATTGCCCTTAAAATAATAAAATTATAAAGTTTTAACCTTCCCCTGTAAAATTGGATCTAATGCAGATACGCACCTTTTACCTATGGTAGATTCGCGGATTTGCACTATCCCCGACGATATGACACTTTCAATAATCTATGTTAGTATAAGCTTGATGTACAACTCAATAACACCTGTGTAGGAATTTCCAAGGGTGCGCTTTTGTCAACAGAAGCACAAGTAGCTGTTTCTCCCTTCAAATATGCCAATAGATTCTTACGATCTGGACGACGTACAGCCAAAATGTTTGCAGCCTATAACAAATTGGAAATGACAATTTTATATGGGGTTTCATAATCACAATGTTTCTGTATGATTATAAAATGATAATACTTACAGCTGCCTGCCTGCAATACACTGGATGTACTAGCAGTGTATTTTTAAGAAAAAAAAGAAGACATTCCAGAGTATAATACTCTTTATCACTGCCTTTTTTTCCAGATCTGTAACGAGCAAAATGAGAAGTGAATCCATGTGAAAATGTGTTCAAAAACAAACTCCACCTTTTGCACATAATAACTATCAAATTATAGTTTAGGTAGGTACTTGCCCCTGTATAAGGTAATTAGTTTTAACATTTTTGGGCCAAGAAAATTCTCCAAATATGATCTGGTTATCACGTTCGATAAATTCTTTTTTATTTACGTTATACTGTCGCAATAAACTCAGAGGATCCGCCATGATCACGTTGATTGACACTAGGCGTGGAAATGATTGCTAATTTTAATTCATTTTCATTTCATGAAATTATTAATTTTTTTCATATGAATTCACATGCTACTTTTCATTGCCAATGATTTTTTTCATAATGCCACACTTGCTACTTGCTACCGTTTGCTACTAAAAATGAAGAATGAATTATGATCAATGGCGCTGTTATATGAGTTACTTAGACAATTGGTTTTTCGGCGGGAACATGCAAAGTGATGTTGTTTTTATGTTTTCCTTTTATAAATTTATGCTAATTTGAGTTTAATTAATGGAATTTTTCCCATTAAAGAACACCCAAGTGGAAGAGACCGGATTAAGATGTTCAGAAAAATTCAATCAATGAACTTTCTTGGGACTGACAATGTAAAATTTAAATACATCTTAAAAAATAATTATGATACCTAATACTTTATGTATCTATGAAAATATTTTACACCAATTAAAAATCACATAAGAAATTTAAATACCTATTCGGATTACACTATACACATATTAAAGCTAAACACTAATCTAATCTATATTTATTTACCTACACTAAATAACTTAAAACCAAAATCTAAACACTAATCTAATCTATATTTATTTACACTAAATAACTTTTAATCGAAATGAAAACAAAACAAACACGAGTATGACGTATCGCACTTAAAGAAAGTCGCACGACAACTGACGACAAATGAAATTTAATTTCATATTCTCAATCATTTCGTAAAAAATCATATGAATTTGCGATCTGCTAAAAATCATAGCAAACAAGTTAATACTTTATGGAACTAAGCATAAAGTTTATTTTTAAATACTCGCCTACGCTAAACAAGGTATTTCAATACCTACCAATTCGTCCTTCCTCGTCTTTCTCTCTCTCTCTCTCTGACGTGCGTCGTGTCTCGTGCGTCTTCGGTGAAATACGATGATATCCGAATGATGAACGGTGTGCGAATCATAGCGCTGTGATTTATGGGCAAGTAGCAGAAAAGTAGCAGAGCTATTTTTAGCAGACTTCATCAAGGCCGGTAGCAGGTGCGACGTATGAAAATATATTTCATATGAATTTTCACATGCTACTTGTGAATCATGCCATGCTTAATTGACACACATAAATTAGGTAGGTACAAGCAGTTAATACGTAAGACGCGCCAATAAAGACTGGGATTATACCACAGATTTATAAGTATAGTACTACGATTATACATACAATGTTTTCATTCATATCATGATATCATAATAATAAAATCCAACACAAAATGAAAAAAAAAATTTTTATTTATCAACAAAATGTACTCAGTGTTTATCAACACTGAGCAAGTTTTATATTTTTATATATCAAAACCAACGATCTTTAACACTATGGATTTGCCCTAATTGCAAAAAAGCGTGTATACCTAAACTGCCAGGGGAAGATAAAATGGCTGGTTTTACTAGTGCTGTGCGTACTATGTGGAGACGTTATCGATAGAAAATACGATATTTGTTGATGTGATAACGTCTTATAAATCGATGAACGCCTACACATATGAAAAAAAGTGTGACGTCATCCTCCCGTACAATATTGTGTGTACTTTAGAATAATTACCTTCATTTTAAAGTGCATGTATGAGTATGTTGATGGTTTGCATTCATTCATTGTACACTCCTAGGTGAATTAACAGAGTGCGAAATATTTCATCACAGTTTCATTGCCATAAAATTCTTTAGAAAATTTTTCATTTATCATAAAATACGATTAACTTTACCGGAGTTAAATCGATTTCTTTTAATAATATAGACGGACAAACAGACATGCGGGCCACCTTACCACTTAATGAACTAAACACTAACACCATGCCGAACTCAATCACTACCTCTGTCATTAAGGGATGGTTAAAAATATAAAAGTATAGTACATACTTACTTACTTACTTAATCGACAGCAAGCTACACCAAACACTAATCAAAATCTAGCTTTACCCCACAACGCCGATCAGATTACGATAAATATAATAATATTTTATCGAGCAATCGTTAAATCTTGTATGCGTTACATTACTTCCATGTACTTGAAGTATTAAAAATGGCCGATCCAGCCACGGCCAAGGCACGGCTGAACCACGGACAAAGTAGAAACGAAATTAAGATGGATCCGAATCACTTCACATGTCTCTTTTTTCATAGACAGCTGTCAATTAGTGAAAAAGAGACAACATGTATTTTACATAGTGTGCGTTAAAAAAAACATATGCTATAATAATATAGTCAACTAGAGCGTCTCCATGTATATTGCTATCTCTATGATCAAAACCCACGCCCGGCACCATGTCAAAAATGTCAAAATGCATTTCCAAAAATTGTAGATTAATTATGTATGTGCCAACTCTAGATTCTCTAGATCAACCACAGAATAAACAATAATAAAACCACCACAAAACGACAATGTCTGCAGTTAAGCAAACAATGAGGATCAGTACAGTTATAGCAAATTCAATAGAACTAGTATCCACGTTATTCTCTAGGACATAAGAATGATATTTCTTTTTGAATTATCCAAATCGGACCATTACTTACGAAGATATTAAATTATAAACTTTATGCCGTTCCTGCTGCTAATAGTAGGGGAGCCCAAGAGGGGATTTTGCGGGATACTCAAGCGCGTAAGTTTAATATACAGTGGGATACCTTGTACCCGGTTAAGTACCTCCACCAAATATGAGCCCCATATATAAATGGGGCCGTCAAGGATAAAGGATCAGATTAGTAAAAAAAAAAAATTGTCATCAGAAATTCTTGAGCGCGTTAGATTAAGGTAGGGTGAGTTAATTACATGCTAAAAAGTGTATATTCCACTAATCTTACAATTTGAGAGTAACGTAAAGAAAGGGGAGGGCTACAAAGTTACTCTCAAATTGTAAGATTAGTGGAATATGGGCTACAAAGTTGTAGCCCTCCCCTTTCTTTACGTTACTCTCAAATTGTAAGATTAGTGGAATATACACTTTTTAGCATGTAATTAACTCACCCTACCTTAATCTAACGCGCTCAAGAATTTCTGATGACAAATTTTTTTTTTTTACTAATCTGATCCTTTATCCTTGACGGCCCCATTTATATATGGGGCTCATATTTGGTGGAGGTACTTAACCGGGTACAAGGTATCCCACTGTATATTAAACTTACGCGCTTGAGTATCCCGCAAAATCCCCTCTTGGGCTCCCCTACTATAAGTCAGTGTACGTGGATGCGTGTGACGTCACTGTGACGGTCCGAGCGCAGTCAGTAGTTGGTACTCATAGTTCACGGGGCGGCGGCGACGCGGTTGGTCTTTTATTTGCAGTTTATTTAAATAAAGTGTTGTTAAAGAGTGTAATATTGTGATATTTAAATATAAAACATACTTAATATGAGTACTAATAAAGTAGAAGCTGGTTTTGTGCAAGCTCAATCAGATAATCGTATTATTAGATTTCGTTTTCATTTTTGGTTCCATATTAATCTGCACTGCTTGTGTTTTTTAGACCCGTCTCATTGTTTTTTGATTATACATCTATTTCTTCAGGTATGTGAAGGGGATCATTGTTTTGGACGTTATTTGAGTCTTGATTCTCACACTCTACTACTTCAATGGGATGCAACGACAGGTCTTCGTGTCCAATATCTTTACTTAAAACTCTTTCAAAATATTCTTTATCTTGTCTTTTCTTAAAACCGGGTCTGTCAATTTTCTTTTTTTGAGGCTTTTGACATTCAAACTTATGAGGCAAAACTCCCTTCTTCAGTTTAAGCTTTCCTCCAACCAACTTAAACTTTATGTAATTTTCCATGTCTTCTTC
The DNA here is from genome assembly GCA_944567765.1 of Carterocephalus palaemon. Taxonomy (NCBI): domain Eukaryota; kingdom Metazoa; phylum Arthropoda; class Insecta; order Lepidoptera; family Hesperiidae; genus Carterocephalus; species Carterocephalus palaemon. The sequence continues at coordinate 8,913,352 of OX155641.1, read as the reverse complement.
CAACTGAAATATAAAAACTATTATCAATTTATATTCTTCTAACAATATGGCATAGCTGAGGCAGATTTATAAATGCACCGCTGTTGTGTCAATGATTAAAAAATATTATCCTTTACTCCTTGCTTTTTACCCGAGTACGTCCCTGTGTCAATGTTTTGACCTTAGAATATTATATAGAAATCGGAACAGGTGAATAAGTAAGTACATAGGTTTATCCACAAAACTCAATTAAAAGTAACTAGGTATATTTTTATTAATACAGCAGGCTTAATAAGAGAATACTTAAGTACACTACACGTAATAGTACACATACGAGTACCTACATAGGTACCTAGAATACATACATCGCCGTTTGGAGATATTTCGATTAATCCGTAGGTAGCACATACGAGTACCTACATAGGTACCTAGAATACCTACATCGCCGTTTGGAGATATTTCGATTAATCCGTAGGTACCTAATACATACGAGTACCTACATAGGTACCTAGAATACCTACATCGCCGTTTGGAGATATTTCGATTAATCCGTAGGTAGCACATACGAGTACCTACATAGGTACCTAGAATACCTACATCGCCGTTTGGAGATATTTCGATTAATCCGTAGGTAGCACATACGAGTACCTACATAGGTACCTAGAATACCTACATCGCCGTTTGGAGATATTTCGATTAATCCGTAGGTAGCACATACGAGTACCTACATAGGTACCTAGAATACCTACATCGCCGTTTGGAGATATTTCGATTAATCCGTAGGTAGCACATACGAGTACCTACATAGGTACCTAGAATACCTACATCGCCGTATGGAGATATTTCGATTAATCCGTAGGTAGCACATACGAGTACCTACATAGGTACCTAGAATACCTACATCGCCGTTTGGAGATATTTCGATTAATCCGTAGGTAGCACATACGAGTACCTACATAGGTACCTAGAATACCTACATCGCCGTTTGGAGATATTTCGATTAATCCGTAGGTAGCACATACGAGTACCTACATAGGTACGGTACCGACTTATTTCCATATCAACTAAATAATAGGTAGGTATAGTTATGTAGGTACTTACATCGAAATGATCTTCGCAACAATGTCTTGTAGCCTGGGCAGAAGGTGGAGTTTTATCATCTCTTTTCACAACGGCATACAATTTTTTACGTAGTTTTGGGTCTTTCGGCACGTTAAAAAAGAGTTTTTCAGGCGTTTTAAATGAAGTATTTGTACATTTTGGCACTATACAATATTTATACATAGTTAGAAAGGTGAATTAGATACAAATCGGACACTTAATTTGTTTCAAAGACACAATTAACCAATGAAAACACCTGAGCGAGCGCCTTATCGCTGCCAACGGCTAACTGCCGTGGACCGTCAGAGTGACGTCAGAGCCTACCGGCTAGCTACTAATATACTAATCTGTGGCCTACCGCGCCGGCCGTAAATGAACTTCGCTAGTAATTTGATCATAACTTCGTCAATTTTTGTCGTAGAACAAAACTTTATGCACTGTATGTTAAGGATTTCTTAGCTCTATAAATCTGCATTCTCAACTAAAAATGTTACGGATCCTCATTACATGTGAGAAATATTCTGGAAAAAGCATTGAATTATGGGAAACACACTCGAAGTCGGACAGCGCACTACATAATCCATGAGTAAATTAAAAAAACTAGAAAAACACGCTTTTATAAATGCACGTAAAAACTAAAAATAAATTATGGATCGTTCAAGTTGTCTCTATTTCTGGGACTGAAGTGTAAAATATGTGCTTTTATTTATAATATTTGATTGTAAAAGCGTGGGGAGCTGGAACGTAGAGATACGTAGTATCTCTAGCTAGTTTGTGAACAGAAATTGACAGACAGATTAGACGACACAGTATAAAAATATGGAGTCTAATATGGCTGCCGGTCGATTTTTATTTTATTAACGTTTTGTAACTATTTATTAATTAATAATATTCTATTATTGTGTTATTATGATAAAGTGAACTGTAATCGATGTAATGATGACTTCTACTCCTAAGTCTGAAAAATGCGGGCAAGGTAAGTAAGATCTTAATATTCCGCTTTTATGTTCAAGAATTGACTGGTAGGTATTCGTCGATTAAACACCACAAAATAGTACTATCGGAGCTCTTATTTCTTGTGTGAAATACATGCCTTCTTAATTGTGAAATTGTTGAGTTATTACCAAGTTATATTTTACTCAACAGTTTCATTTTTGTGACAACATTGACATGAATTTTATTTACGTTTCATTTGTGTACTAGATTCTACTGTCTATTATTTACGCTTATTGAGATAAAATAAAATTAAATCTGCTTGTTTTGTGCTATGTGCTATGTTCATAGCATCATATGTGCTATGTTCATAGTTTACTCGGCATTGTCAAGGTTCTGAATAAATTTTTTCATTGCATTATTTATATGATATTATATGATATGCTGGGAATATGCCTCTTTTAACATAATCGTTCATCATCTTAGTCCATCACGCTGGCCAAGTGCAGATTGGCAGACTTCACATGCCTTCGAGAACATTATGATGAACTCTCAGGCATGCAGGTTTCCTCACGATGTGTCCTTCACCGTTATAGCAAGTGACATTTAATTTCTTAAATTGCACATAACTCAGAAATGTCATTGGTGCCTGCCGCTGGGGTTTGAACCCGGACCCCTCGAGTGAGAGGCGAGTTCGATAGCCACTGGGCTGTCACCGCTATGCATAATTTAGTGTGAGTAGGATGGATCTTATGGTTCAGTTTTACATTGTTTGTGTAAGTACATTATTACCTTAGCTACCAGTATAATTGGAATTGAGGCCTCAAAATCAGCTAAACAAACATTATAATATGTTCTATTCAAAGTTACAATCTTATTTTTTCAAACAACTGTTTTACTTCTGTCATGTCAGACCAGATAAATCTGTATAACTAAAGAAGACTATATTATTATGACCCATTTCTAAATATTAGTCCCAATTTTGTTGTACTTGAACCAATTATTGTATTATTGTACTTGAATCAATTATTTTCCAATCAAACTCAGAGGAATTATGCAAATTTATAAATTTATTTATTTATGAATAAACAAAGTGAACAAGAAACAAGTCGTAGTATGAGTGTACTCTTGAGGAGAAAACACCCAAGTTTGATATGTAAAACATGAATATTTGATACAAACTATGATTCGCTTTCTAAATATTACTATTAAAGAAAAAAAAGTAGTATGTATTACAGTTGCAAAATTATTATGTCAAACAATAGTGGATTATTGAAAATTTTATTAAGTAATGATAAAATGGTAAAGGGTCTGTGGTCCCACTGATAATCCCTACTGGTATGATCTCAGTATACTAGTTTATATATACAATACTATCACTGACCCCTTGGCCAGTAGGACAACGGGTACATACTGGTATACCATGGTCCTACCAGTAGGGATAAGGATAACCAGTGAGATCATAGCCCCTTAACTGATATAGGGGTTAGTTTACATGGGTGGAGACATTTTCTGCAGTCATCATCACAAAATTTTCTACAGAGGTTTAGCATTAGTACTACTTTAAGTTTTGTGTTAATGTAATAAGTTAAGGATATTATGTACTGATAAGTAATTTAATTAAAATTACAAGCAGTCTTGCCCCACTCATATATGCGTACTACACCAACGACATCCCCACTCGACGGGAACCTCGTGGAGTGGGCAGTGCTCGGCTCGCCCTGTTCGCCAATGATAGCGCGTACTTCTCGTTGTCTCGCGATCCGTAAATAGCGGTCCGAAGAATGCAGCGCTTGCTTGACTGCCATTCAGACTGGCTGTATAAGTGGAGGATCACCGTCCACGCCAGAAAGACGGTCCTGATACTTTTCAGCCGGAGACGTACCATGCGTCGCCGCGTCTGCATAGTGAGGATTTAGAGTGCCAGAAGACCGTCCGGTACCTGGGTTGTCACATTTATCGCAAGCTCACGATGAGAGCCATGGTCGAGCTCGTGCACCGCCAGGCACGAACCGCGAGAGCGATGATGCCGGCATGGTACCGCTCCCTATAGAGCTATTGGACCTTCTTCCCCCCGGGGGGGGGGGGGGGGAAACAACGGCTGCAATTCCGCGCGCGCGGTACACGCGGACACACCGTCTCCCCTTTAGCAATTGCTTCAGTTAAATAGAAGTGGAATGAAGCTAAGACCTTCAGCCTAATTCTAGATAGCCTAAACTATTCCTCATTAATGTAGCTGCCTAGTATGTACAATTTCTTTTTTTTTAAATCGTACTGGTATTTCCATAGATAAGCGCGTTTAAACATAGAATTACATATTTGTATTACATAATTTAAGAGAAACAATAATGTTAAATATAGTTACACACAACGAGTGTACAGACATATTTAAACATCAAGTTCCCAAATACAAGAAATATGAACAACACAACTAAATGTGTAGTAAATGAAATAGTACAACGGAACTAGAAAATCGTTGTCTGGAAGTGGCAAAGTGAGTAATATTAGTATCTTTTAATATATCACATTATATTGAAAAACTGGTTGGTGGTGCCGCCTGAGGTTTAATTAAACCCACACACTAATCCACCAGCATATAACCTGCAATGTGCAAGAGAAATCGCTGGTATACAACTTTCTCAGTTAGTAAAACTTTATACATGTAACCTAACCGTTAATCTGTCTGTCCCGCTTGTTAACGTTAAGTAACAGTCGTTAAGCTTGGCGGACGGATCTTTTAAGTTGCCTATATTGAGCTCCGATGTCCGCCTGTCCGTTCGCCTGGCCGTATCATGAACTGCATTATGTAGCCAGACGAAATATTCAGTGTGTATCACGAAATACGGAAAGGAGAGGAAGAGGAGAAAGGAGAGCAGGTGACTGTGCCTTTCGCTGAACCTCTCCAACCCCGCAAATAGGTGACATTAGTTGAAAAATATATTTACGGTTACTCCTCTCCTTTCCATACTTCGTGGCATTTCATCTAAGCTAAGCTGCAACTCATAGACATCCCACTTCTGGTCACCCTCACAGACATATCTTCGGGAGGTCTAGAGCATACTCCACCACGCTGCTCCAATGCGGATTGGTGGAGGGGCTAGTGGCCAACCCAGTGTTGAAAGTTTTGATCGGATTGTTTTCACCATTGAAAACAACCAGGACTGACGGCTTAGTGCGCCCTCCTAAGCATGGTAGCGCCCTAGCGCCCATGAAATTTTGCCACTAGCAGTCATCCATCCTTAGCCTATGGCTCGTGTCGATTCAATGTGATCGACAGAGTTAAGCATCAAAGGGCGCGGTCAGTCTTACTTAATTAAAAATTAAATACGTAATTAAAAGTCAAAATCAAAATAAACGTTCATTCCCCCATTCAAGAAACATTTTTAGCTAGATATTCAGTTTCCATACATATAACTCTGCTAACTGTGTGTGAGTCCGATCAGCACTTTGTTCATTCGTTTTGTTTTCGAGATTATGACGCTGATTGCATCAACATAAATCTTAATCCTTTCGGCAGTCCTTAGGTTAGGGTAGGACCCGTACCCTATAGAGCTCGCGATATTCAAAACACCTTTTAACACAGTGAAGGATTTTTACATTCTAATCGCAAACTGTATTAACCGTATTATTTAAGCCAATTAAAAATATTTTGATTCAATACTATGTTAGTATTATATTAGTTCATGTAGCAATCACCTTATATAAATATAAAAAGTGCAATTTAATTTCTTTATTATTGAGTAACGTTATCGAAAGTATCAGAATTTTGAAGTAGATGGAATAGTTAGATTATTAGTTGCGAGATTTACCATAGAACCAATCCAAGTAAGTTACGACTCTTCACGGTACAATATTACTATCATGCAAAAAACCGTGTTTTTGTGTGTATTAATTATTTTATTTAAATTAATAATAGCAAACAGTTATGTATTATAATAAAAAGGCTTATCTTATATATTGTTAATCTGGATCGGACAACGTCTGACGGATGTTTAGTATTATATCTGTAACAGTTGTGGCAGAATTGCTTGCCGTTTCATAAACTATATTGCGATTTGAAAAAAAAACAGTTAGACTAAACTGGAAAAAAGGCAATAAAAATTAAGGCGGTTGAACGATCATGCTGCTTCCACTTCTTTGCGAGTAGGTACCTATAGGTATTATCTGTCTGTAAGATACATCAATCACTACACAAATACTCGTAAGCCTCTCTACAACATAGAAGACCATAAGCTGCAACCCATAGACGTCCCACGTCTTCCCTACAGACAAATCTGCGGGAGGTCTAGAGCATATTCCACTACGCTGCTCCAATGCGGATTGGTGGAGGGGTTAGTAGCCGACCCAGTGTCGAATGCTCTCAAGCCACCCGAAGGTTAAGGTCAAGGCTTAACGATTGTTTTCACAATTGAAAACAACCGGACCGAACGGCTTAACGTGCCCTCCGAAGCACGATAACGCCCATAAAATTTTACCACTAGCGGTCACCCATCCACAAACCGACGGCGCCCGTCGTTGCTTAACTCTGTCGAACACATTGAATCGACACGAGCCATTGAGCTATGGACACTACCCATTGAGCTATGGAGGGCAAGAGAAAACCAGAAAATCTGAAAATTACGCAGATATCCAATGAGAGTTGCCAGTGTTACGGGTGATCCAAGTCTTTGTTGTTTATAACGAAATATTTTAATATGTAAGGTCTTTTATTACTCTTATCATCTAGGTTTCTTTGCGAGTTGATGCTGCATAGCTCTTGCACATTTAATACTCAAATAAGCGCTTAATAATTCCAATGTTACTTTCATTGAAACCGCAGGTGAATGTAGCGGGACTCCGTCAAGCCACCACCGCAAGATCAATTTTTACATTGGAATTTGAAACAGCGAATAGTCGCAAAGATTGTACCTATAAAGTTGAAAAGCTCGGAAGGCGAGCCAGGGCAACTGCTTCCTATTGCTAAAACATTAAAAATCGATATATTTATTGGAAAAAAAACCGTCCTCACTCCTGCTTACTGTACTAACCTAATTTGAACATGCTTCAAACACATTGACTAACGAGACGAGGCAAACAAAATAAATTTACTTAGTATACGCTAAACAAGTATCTGTCACGTAAAAGTGCTTCGTAACTACATAATGTTTGTATCTTCTTGTTTTTACAACAAAGTCGGTTGAATGATTGCGTTTGTTGAATTATGTTCATGGTGAATAACGAGAATCGTTTCTTGGCGCATCGTATTTGACACTCGCGTTGAGGAGTTCTTCAGACCACTCATAACGTGGTACAGTTTTAGCCGGTCACGAAACTATGGAGGGCAATGTATCAATTCCCTTACGAATGTTCAGTTCGATGATAAGGTAATAGTCATAAAAAGCTTTATTACGTTCCAAAGCGTGGTGCAAGAGATACATCGTCGGTCACGGGCTCGGCGAACGTGACTGCAGCCGCCGACCGTGTCGAGTATTGCACGGCAACATTACAATTGGTTATTATCTAAACAACACTACTTGTAGGTTTATTTAAATATTAAACTGTAACGAAAGAGCCTGGGAAATGCGTTTTACCCAATTGCCGTCATTACTATTCGGCTGTTAGAAACTTCTTGAACATGGCTCCTTCGGTTGACTGAAATTATCCGCTTTATTTTGAAGTCTTATGCTCTTTGTTACTAATTAATTCACATCAGTATTGTATTTGTAAAAATACTTGTCGGGCGTCGCACTATTCTTATAATATATCTAACCCAGTCGAAGTACACAAATTCTGTCTGGTCGAGAGTGCTTAGAGCGACGTAACGGGATCTTATTTGCGACGAGAGATCGAGCGTACAGCTTCCATTTCATGTGCCAACTGTAATACAGATTGTTTTTTGAATTCCTTATTAGGTACATTTGAATGATATTTAGTTAAAAATCTTGATTTATGAAAGGTCAACAGCTACACTTGCCACGTTGCGAAAATGAAAATGCTACGTTAGGCTGGGAGTGTGACGAGCCTAGATAAAATCAGAATCGAGTACGACAGAGGGTCAGTCATAGTGACTCCTATTATAGCTAAAGTGAAGGAGTGCAGACTGAGGTGTTATGGCCGCATGAAAAGCGATAATAGCTACTCCGTTAAAACAGCAGTACCGGTTTACTGGTGGTCCAATTTCGAGAAAGCCTTAAAAGCCCTACAATAACAGCACTTGACAATCCAGGATAATGTGCCAGGACAGAGCCATCGGGCATGAACGTACATTGAGGCCCGACCTAATATAAATTGGGAAAGGGGCAGGTCAAAGCTTTTGTTTTTATGGAAGTATGTAGTAATTCACAATAACGCAATGCTTATTTGGTTAATAACAGCATTAAATTTAAATACATATTCCAAAAATAAGTCCAGTGTACGGTATGTGTTAACCTTTTCAATACCCAAGTAACGTGACCCCGTCTTAGATTTGACATGAACATTAGTACCTTAAACAGTTAAATTACAGTGAACAACACATTACTACTGTTGCGGTATTGCGAACGTAGAAGTCCGTTATAGGGAATCCATTTGCATTTGGCACAAGTCATTATTCCCTCCATTACTATTATTTGCGTAGTCTTCCCCGCGAATATTCCAACGTCGCGTCTTCAATGCGATAAACATATTGCTCAGTACATCAGAATCTGGTTCATGTTATAACTTATCTTACCCTAATATTGGAAGCGAATTCGAATGGCAAGTATTAGGGGTTAGTCTATCTATCAATCTGAATCGTAATAGTGAAAGGCTAAAATAATCTGCAGAAGCCAAAGATTTTACTCATTATTTTAAAAATATTAGGGACCATCCAACACAACTTCCAAGTCTACTCTGGATAGTATGTACTAGGTAATCATGTAATTCAACATTTGCGTGCGTGATTTTAATACTGTTCTCAATGATACTTCTAACTGATACCGAATGGAGAGGCTCGTCGACGGAAGGTCGCGGTTTCTAAACGGCTTAATATTATTATGACCTTAGACGTAATTGCTGAGGTCATAATGATATTTGATTTCTTGTGAATCAAACTGATGCTGTTGTAGTAAATCGAAAGAGAGGTGACCTGACTAAATGCTTAACATTTATTCAGGGTTAAACCGTTCGGTGTTGTTACTACATCTGTTGCAAAAATAAAATTTAAAACAATAAAACTCAAGTATGCCAAGATTCAAAGTTACAAATTGTAACTAATCGATTACTGGCTTACGCTTATTGTCGTTACTTCAAATACTTGTTGATTGCTGCTGCGGTTTTCATAGCTCGCCGCTTGCGCAATCATAGTTGGTAACAAGTGTCACTGCCGCAACCAATATTTTAGTTGTAAGGTTCATAAATGTATATAAAACTCTTATAACAAAATTTGAATCGGTTCACACCCGCCGCTGTACGTGCCTGCTGTAAATGTATTGTATGTATGTTGTATGAATGGTATTTTACGTCAATTACTGTTAATCGCCGCTTCTCCACTTATACCCAATCAGTGTCGAAATAATGTGTATCCTTTGCCAACTTTGCTTTAATGGTTTTTAAGAGGCTTAGATAGCAATAGATTTCACACGTGTTTTGTCTTCCGGTTATTGATACGGTTGTATTGTTATAGCCGTAAACGTGAGAGATGAACCGTGGAGTAATCACCGATTACAACACTGCATTGGCGGTCAGCATTTGTTACTATGTTGAGATTTTCCTTGTAATCATTAATTTGGCTTTTACCATAGCTTTTTAGTGTTTTTAAAAGTAAAGAAAAAATAACGAGACTGTCGAGTCGTGTCGTTTGCTCTTCAGTTTCCTGACATTGCGGGACAGTATAATTTTTTTCTTGTTTATTTTGAGCAACAAAACTCGATGCTTCGTCTGACTGCGCTGTAGTTGGAGTGTCGTGATGAGATGGTCGACGGTCACCGCTATGTTGAACCAACTGAATCCAACCCCGTGACGAGTAGTTAGCAAATTCGCAATGAGTTTCATGCTTCTTATGTATGATTAAATATGGTTAATTTTTATTTAAATAAATCAAGTATTTTCATTTTGAAATTCATGTTTATCTTCTATTGGCCAGGATTTCAGATACCAGTGAGATTATTCAAAGCGAACTTGTGATTACATATAAACAAAAAAGTAGAATAGCATTCTTCCTGATGAACTGTTTCTATGTTTTTATTGATTCACACTTTTGTGAGTTGAAGATGAATCAAACTTAACACCCGGTTTCAGTTCCATACCTACCATTGAGTCTAACAAATGTTATTTCCATTAGTCCAGTTAACTGGAATGATACTCCACTATCCTATTCGTTTTGCATGACTTCTATTATGTTGTTAATTGATGCAATTTCTAAGAATTATTTAAGATTTTCAATCAAACAATCCAGCATTCAGTAATCACTTAAGAAAATTAATGGCAGCGCTTTATAAGATGTTCCGCCGTCTCCGGGTGTAATAGTCAGGCGAGGTACTTGGAACTATAGGTAGGTATTACGATCCCGTTATGCTAGGTATCACGATCGAGCTAGTTTATTGGAAAGTGAGTCGCTCGAGCCGTGGCCGGTGGCCGGCGCGTGTCTGCAGGCTTCCTGTAATCCGAAGAAAATACTCAAACTGATATCTCATTAGAGAGAGGTTTTTTTTCATCAGTTACCCGATCGGATGTTGAATTGGAGTGGCGGAATCATATTTTCTATGAGTAGCCTGGAATATTATGGAAGTTGCTTTTCATCCCATATCCCAATATGCATTATGCACTCCCGATATGCATCGGGCATACAGAAAAAATAATAATACAGGTAAAATAACAATGGTAAATAAAGGCAAACAATAAGTCCAATAAAAGAAACTTATTGCATGTCATTATTTGTTAATTAAAGTTATAATTAGAAAATTGTAAAACAGCTTGCTCAATATTAGACCAAAGTAAAATTAGAATTTATTCAAATTTTTTCTATGGAAATTAGGTAAGTAACACATGCTTCGTTGATCGTTGCAAATATTTGCAATCTAAGCTATAGGTGTCCTGGGTTTGATCAACGGTCGGGCAAGGTAGATTGTTATAGGGTTTTTCTTAGTAGAAATTATCTGTAGTAGCTCGGAGTTTGGATTTTAGCCCGGTGCCTAACATAACTGGTGAAAAGTGAGTTGTGAAAGTTTTACACACCTCTGCCTTGCCCTTCGGGGAAACACAGGCCTGATGTTATGTGTTATTGTAGAACTAACAACTAAACTAATCTCAACGTACTGAACTTGTATGTTAAACTAGCTGACCCAGCAAACGTTGTTTTGCCATATAGATAATTTTTAGTGAATATTTTGGGAGAACTTAATGTAAGTGTGTGGATTACTACCACCACTTCCACTACCACTACAACTACCATTACCATTACTTATAATCGAAAGCGTTCAATAAAAGTAGGAAATTATTAAAAATTAATATTATTACGTTGATACAACTCTTAACAAATGCATTAATTTCGACCAAATTTGATTACCATAAAAAAGGTTCTAGTGAGTTAATCTTAAAAGATAGACATATACTGTCGTGGACATTTTTTTAGATCATTTCAAGAGGAATAATTCTTTCATACATATATTTTTGGTATCTTGAACCGTTTTCGCAGCGCACGCAACGGAAGCCCTCAAGGATGAATAATTTTCCCCGTTTTTTTCACATTTTCCATTATTTCTTCGCTCCTAATAGTTGCAGCGTGATGTTATATAGCCTAAAGCCTTCCTCGATAAATGGTCTATTCAACACAAAAAGAATTTTTCAATTCGAACCAGTAGTTCCTGAGATTAGCGCGTTCAAACAAACAAACAAACAAACAAACTCTTCAGCTTTATAATATTAGTATAGATAACATAGATTACAGAATATAGGAAGATATCGCCACTGTCAGAATCGTACAGGAAATCTATATTTTAGTGTTGGACCAAAACGATGGAAACAAAAGTGAAACATGATAGCACAGATAATTACCGTACAGTCGTACATAGACGGTGACCTGGTTAAATTTGGCTTGCATCCCGTGATTACAGACGCGTTTTATGTGCATGCAGAAAATAAAATTAGTCGCAGTACCAAACATGATTTGGTTGCCACCAATTTTATATCTTAATAAATTAAAACATTAAATGGATGTCGTGCTTTCAAATAAAAAGTGCGTGCCGAATGCGTTTACACCTTAAGACGGATCGAACGCGAGGTGGTATAGTCTATGGATACGGGTCATGCAAGTGGGGACATGCCATTATACAGTTTTACTGAGTTTTACGCTGGTTATAATCACACATGCGTATACAGCAATGAGACGGACTGTTAATGGACAACTGACACAGATCTTTAACACACATCTACTTCACTAGGCTCTATTTGTATTGCAAATACATATGTACTTCGAAACCTTCAACTGAGTTTAGTATTCTCACTATACCATAAATGTTTGTTGACGAGGTTTTCTTAGTTACTTTATTTCATTACCGTGTAGGGTAGTCTGCGAAGCAATGCGATGCGATGATATTATAAATTAACATGGAAAAGTAAGATCAGGTCTGTTTTGAGGCATTTTTGTTTAGTTTTTAAAAACTTTGCAGCCCTAGCTGAACTAGCTACATGAAGTACCTAACCTAACCTCATGTCCAAGAGCGATACACTCGTTCTTTGGCTTTCAAGAACAAGGGAGGCCTCAAATAATGTAGATTCGACACAGCATTTTACACAAAAATTCATAGCTTAAATCGCTAGATAGTCGATCAATGTCGCAGATTGTGTGGGTTCAAACAAATAGTATATCAGCTTGAGGTATGTGACATGTTACATGTGTTAAGTAATATTTAAGCATGGTGTTGGCGTTTGGCGGGACAGGTGTTCTGTGTGCGCGGGAGCAGGCCGAGATGCGGAGGTACGGCACTTTCACTCTCGCTGCGACGACGGGCGCTGCAGCCTTCCCCAGTGCTGCTGCGCCGTCGCCGCCGGACACACCGGTCCTCTCACTCGAACCGCAACCGCCGATCGATACCCCGTGTCAATCGTATGCTTGGCTAGGCATGAGCTCGCCGACTCGTTGCTCTGCTGAATATCGAGATCGCGTTGTGAAAAATATCCAGCTATTTTTAGATTAGGTGTTACTTCATCTCATTGGTGTTTCACGAAATTATCTTGCCGGTACGCAGTCCTTGCTGAAACTTTGTAAGACATTGGAAGCAGGATGTGGAATGTTATGTGTGTCCCAGTGGTCAAGGATTTTGTGCAGTGACAAAAAGTGAATAGAAAACAATTTGGAAACCCGATGTTTCTACCAGTTTATGTTTCGTAGAGAAAGTCGTTAATTCTGCGATCCGACACTGCAAGTTTCCCCCCAGTGCAAATATTTATAGAGACGTGATTTCTTAACTTTCATTTGAATAGATTTGAAACGTAGTCGTACTCAGTATCATATTTATTAGCGAATATTGAATTTCGAAATACGAGCGTTCGTGGATACCGAGCTCGGGTTCTGACTTCTGATACAAGAAAAATATAATGGAATTTTTGTTTGAGCACAATTTTAAAATGAAAGACATAATTTAGATTTAGCCATTCATAGATCTCATGCGATACAGTGTCAAGGTTGCGGGAGCAGACTGGACACAGATGTCGTTCAGTCAGAGTCGTTGATGCGGTGCGCACATGATTCTCGATGCGACGTTCACTGTAAATAAATAATGATCTAATTGTACCTTGTGTTGGCTATTTCGGGTTCTGATTGACATGCTCACCTTATTCTGTCCTACCAGTCGTGAATTTCAACGGTATCTACAAATTGTTTAGATTAACTTAATATTCAGTGTGGAAACTTGCCGCTATAGTAGTGCCTACTTTCGCAGATTTCTAGTGAGCCCTTTCTCTACCGCAAGTCGATGCTCGCTACAGAAATCTTCAATTCCTATGTTAACTCGTACATTGGGAACGTCGTTACATGAAATTACGTAACCCAACTGTTGAGGATGACTTGAGACGATGAAACATGTAATACGTCCAAACATGCCTCATTACGACGAGAGTTTTATTCACGATGACAATCAAAATCAGAGAAGGAACAAGCGAAGCTATAGAGTATACAAAAATGGTTTGAAGCCGATAAGTCTTCTGGAACCTAATGAGGTGATACATGTGTTGGAGGAGAGAGGATCTTCGGTTATCAAAAGAAATATACGAAATATAAAACATCGCGGCAACCGTCACAAGTTTTCGCAACCATCGGAGCAATTCGCTACACCATATTATTATAATTTTTATCATACTCCTGATATAGTAATAGATCACTGCCCACGTATCAGTGTATTTGATCCCAATAAATTCTATGACATTAGAAACAACAATGTTTATGCTCTAACTCCGTGTAAAAGTTTTGATAACTTAACGTTTAACCAAAGGCGGAGAGGAAGCCCGGTCAAAGAAAATATAAGAAATGGGTCTAGTCTACAGAATTTATTAACAGATGAAAACTTGAAACATTACGTTTCGCCAGTGGGAGATCGTTTAGTTTCGACCCAAAAGGAAGACGAGAGAAATTCGTATTCTGTGGTAGAAGCTCAGAGGAAGCCGCTGCACCGCCGCTTTTCAAGGAATACTGCAGCTCCTGGCGCTGGTGTCTATCGACAGTTTAGCGGAGATAACTCCAGCGATAAATGCAAGAATGGTATGTCCAATCAATTTTACCACCTTGCGCCCCGATCTTAGTCTTTAGAAATTTTCACATACGTGACGTACTCAACTAATTTTAATAGCTCTCGGAGTATAATATCAGGGTCAATATGAAAATTATGATGTACATTATTATGTTGCCATAATGTTAGTTCTGTGTAAAATGTGCAAGTTGCATATTTTATTATTCTGCTGTATGTAATGTTTGTATAACTACTTGTCTATATTAGCCAGTAGTAGTAGCTTCTCAATCCCGATTTTAAATGTTCCAACGAGCTCTTTACAAGAACAGCCCAAATCCTGTTTGCTTGCGGTGTACAATCATGTAACTTGGAATTGGAAAAATCTGCATACATAAAAATTAAAGGTTTAAGCTTATGATATGAATATTATGAATATTATATTAAACTAGTGGTCCGCCCCGGCTTCGCACGGGTATTTTATATAAAAATCAAAATTATAATACACATACAAAAACTATTTGCGTCAGGTTACTAAAAAAATTAAAATTTAACACGACTTTATTTTAAATATAGATTATAACAATAGTTTCGTTTACGCCTAGTAATATTATATAGCCTATGTCACTCAGTGAAGATGCAGCTTTCTAATGGTGAAAGAATTTTTGAAATCGGTCCAGTAGTTTTGGCAGCGCACGCCAGAATAGCTCGCAGATGGTAGATTTTTTCCTACTTACCTACTTGACACTTATCGTCATATTTTGGACAATTCACACAATATCTTTATAAATTTTAGCCTGTGTGTTATTCTGATGTATAAGCTATATTATTGTAAAGTTTCATTAAAATCCATTCAGTACTTTATACGTGAAAAAGTAACACACATCCATCCATACATACATACATACTTACAAACTTTCCCCTTTATAATATTAGTAGGATAGGATTAGTAAGGATTATACCTTATCAACAGCCTAAAATTTAAGTTTTATGCTTCTAGTTCTGAAAATGACAATACTTTCATACAACCTTTCATCTCCCTTTTCAACCCATTACAACACTTTTTTCCAATTAAAGTGTCTATGTCCTTTGTCAGGCTCTAGACTGTGTACCAAATTTCATTGAAATCGGTTCAGTAGTTTTGGCGTGAAAGCGAAACAGACAGACAGACATACAGACAGACACTTCAAAACCAAACGTCCAATTTTAATCATTCAAAGACCAAATATTATCTACATACACTGTAAATGTAGTCCAAAAAAAATTCAAGATAAAAAAATGGTTGTTGTGCCTCACTCGACATAGATAGGTATAGTGTGTCGCGGACTTTTTTATACATAGATATTTATAAGATCTACAATTAATTAGAACATTTTATGGCTCTATCTTTTATAGTTTAGGCAGCGTACGCAAAATAAGTAACTTTTCTGGTTGATTTTTTACACCTTGTGTCCGAAAAACCCAAATATCTTACGGAACCCTATTTTTTCCAAAATAAAATTTAGTCTATGTCACCCGGGGATAGTGTAGCTTTCCAACAGTGAAAGAATTTTTCAAATCGGTTCAGTAGTTTTGAAGCCTATTCGATTCAAACAAACAATCAAATCTTTCCTCTTTATAATATTAGTATAGATGAATGTTATGTTTTCATATGACATTTTGATAAAATTTAATTCTCTGCGCTAGTTCAGTAACGCAGGGCTTACCCATCACAGTATCTTAACTTTACTCTTTTTGTTGAATAACTCCGCGTGTTTGTTTCCGGTTTGAAAGTAAAGAGCTTGTTAGCCAATTACTGTCATGGAAGTAATTCCAACCAGGGTTGTTGCTGATGTAGGTTTTTTCAATATCAGCTGATGCTGATGCTGATGCTGATTTTTTAAATTAATATCAGCTGATGCTGATGCTGATGCTGATTTTATTGAAACATGAAATTGAAACTATGAAGTTATTGGTAAAAGTGATAACTTTATTAAGGTAAAGTCACCTAATTCCGCGGGGTTCCAAAAGTGGCACCATATTCCGAGGTATTTACAAAATCCGTGTTTTCGGCCAAATTACAAGTAATTTTGCTTGCAACTAACATTATTCAATAAATAATTTATCTCTTCATATTTGTATATGCAAAAAATTACTTTAGTATGAGAACATTTTAAAATAAACGATAAGTTTTTCGCAAGCAGCCGACTCGATTGCTTGCTTCATACATTCTGGACCTTACGCACGTGAATTATACGATTTTCTAAATAGTGTTTTACATTGTAGTTTTACACTGTACGAGTGTTTGTTTTGGTTGAAATACCGCGGCATTAGATTCCAAATATTTTAGGTAGTTCCTAATTACCGAGGCATACCACGGAAAAATGATTTCATAAATGTCACATATTTTTCAAATTTCGAAAGCAGTTTTATGATTACGTTCTTAAGATTTTAGATCTGATCTAATGCAATCAATTTTGAGTTGATTTATTTAATATGAAAAAATGTATTACTTTTTAGTACCTACTCGGAATTAGAAAACTTGATTTAGTACCTAATTAAAAAGCTATTCCGATGTATTTAAGTCGGAATAAGGTTATATGAAACCCTAAGTCCGCGGTATCGGTATACGTTAAATAGAGAGTGTTTAGTATTTTACACAGCTTATTAGGAAACATATTATGTAAGGTTTTAGTAACTTAAATAATCTTATGTGATAATTATTGTTGGTAATTTCTATGTTGATTTTGATATTTTTTATATGACGTTCTTATAAGTTAAGTGATTTTATTTACAATTAAAAACCGTGACCATTTCATTGATCATCACAAAGAACAGACTGAAATAAATAAATTTTTATAGATAGATTGACTTTTGAACATCATTCTCACCCACCTTTTCCACATAGTATAGAGTATTTTGTACACTCGGAATTAGGACCCAAATGCCTCGGAATCAGGATTTTTACCTCGGAATTAGGCGCTTCGCACTTTTTCTCGTTTTTATTTAATTTTACATTTTTAATCAACTTTTATTGTGAAACAGTGAACATATTTCAGAAATAAGATAACTAATACTTTGGATAAAACTATTAATTACAACAGCAAGGAAATATAAATGCATAATATTTTATGTTCTTTCTAGTTATCGTGAAAATACCGCGGAATTAGGTGACTTTACCATAGGCATTTTAAATAAAAGGGAAATTATATTATTACTGTGAAAAAATGCGTTAAAATGAGTCAAATTTGTGTACGTTTACTAACATTCGAACGAACAAGTGAAGTTCGCTCGAAGAACGACTGACAATTTTACGACCTTTAATTGGTCAAAAACCCACGCCGTCATAGCTAAGCCCCGCCTTCAACGGTCATGTCACGACTGGAATATCAGCAATAAAATCAGCATCGATTAATGCGGATGCTGATGCTGATGCTGATGTTGAAACCAATGCTGATAATCAGCTGATGCTGATGCTGATGCTGATATTCGCAACAACCCTGATTCCAACTTCACTCGCAGGGTAGCTAAAGCAAGTAAATAACCTATTGTAATATAATAACTGCGATTTATATCAGTGTTATAAATAAAATTTTTACATTGCTGCAATATTTTATTGCAATGTGTAGTATGTTTAAATTTGTTCCTAATCGCTGCATATAGCTCCTTCAAAAACATTTTTACACCATTTGTATCCCGATGGGCATTTTATTTGTTTTGCATGATAATAGCGTTTATTTACGATTTTTACGTTTGATATTCAATATAAATATAATCATGACGAATATAATACATAGTTATTTTATTATTTAAATGGGTTAGTCGACATTGGACCTACCTATTTGAAAAATGACCTAGGTACGTCTAAAAAAGGCTCATTTAATTACACTTTTAAATATGTAATATGCGTTATTAGACCTAAGAAATTATATAAAATACAATAAAACTTTTCGTGTTCTTTCGTCCATTCCACCTCGTCCACATAGTGATCGTGCCCGACGCGGCGACGACGCTTGATTGAAAAATGTATATTATACTGACTGATTTTCGAAATATAATTTCCAAAACAATTCCGAATCCAATTTATATGACTTAACAGTTTAAGAATAAGTAAGTTATTTAGTTAATTATTATTAATTTTTTTCCAACTGAAAAATGGCAACACACATTTTCGGCAAGTTGAATGTATAAACGTTTTGTTATTATTATCATTCCTACACAATTACATCTTGTTTATGTGTTCGGTAATTTAATGGATCAACGAATATTGTTGTATAATAAAGTGTAATAGACGCGGGAACGAATGCCATTGTCTATTGTTGTGATAATACTACGTTCGTGTATGTACAACAGTGAAGCTGGAAATGTAAAGATTAGAAAAATAAAGAAATACATACTTACAAATTTTTCTTTCATAGCATTACAACTCTTCTCATTACAGTTTTTTCTCATATTTTCTAAATCTAGAGTTAGAACTGTATCTGAAATATTCTGGGTATAAACTGTAAATTTAAAAATGTTCCCAGGCGTGAGTTATTGCTTAAAATAAACAAAATGGGAAATTTTCAATGCTTGTGTAATCTACAGCTTAAGTAGAAATATTAGAATTCTGGTTATTTGTAAATACTTAAACATAACTTTTTCGTATTTCCTGCAGTATTTAATTTGATGGTCACTTCATCATAAATTCTGCAAGACCATTGAAAATTCGAACTGAGAATAATATTGGGGTTCACGAACTTTACGACATACTAAGAGTGGATTTGATGGGCGGGCGCGAGTGCGACAAACGTCAGGCGCATACTGCTGAGGCTGCATGTTAAGTAGGATTGTGTCGTCCTTATGTTTATGATGTGACGTGACGCACTGACGCACTCGGGCTCGGGAAGCGGGCATGACCCGCCGTCCGTCCGCCGAAGCGCCTCGCGGCCGCATCGCCGTGTCCTCGCGCTCAGTCGTCACGCGCCGCAGCTTGGGCGCGCCCTCCTGTCGCCTCCGCGGATATTTATAAACTCACACGTCATCATTGTGATAAACCGCTGTTTACTTGTATTTCAAAACTCATAGTGAACGTCCTTTTGCACCTCTCGTACGACCCCCAGATTCGAGATCGAAAGCGTCCTTAAAATTCGAACCCGCGTCCGCGCCACACTCCGTCCATTAGCCATTGTCCTCAGGTAAACAACACCTTTTATAAATTTAGAACTTTAGCTATGCCATATAAGGAAAAGATGACTTCAACGAGCATTAGCGTAGTTAGTATACTGTGTTCAATATCAATCATATTTTGGATTGCAATAGATTTAAATTCTTTTCCTTTCGGCTAGGCTGACCTTCCATTACCAATTTGTAGAATCTTGATTTAATAGCGACCGATTACCGCCAGAACTTATTTCGGCATTTCATTGTGAAATATTATTTCAGATGCCTATTTCCCGCTGGGTACCTACTATGCCTTGTATGGCTCGTTATTCTAGCAGTTGGTATTGAATTGATGAGTAACAAACAGACAGAATTATTGCGTTAATTTGAAAGATAGAAAGATGAATTTGAGGCGCGTTTCAATTAGGCACATACCAGCCTTGTATGGTATTGTATATTCGTACCCGATGTGTGTGCGCAAAAATTCCAACTAAGCTGACGAGTCACAATCACAAACAAGGTGGTCCATGCAATTGCATCGGGCGCTGATTCATTAGCATAGCAGCCCACTCGTGAAACGGTATTCGGTACTCGAAATTCTAATTATTCAACTTTATACAAAGTTTCATGGCAAAAAAGTTGGTCAAGTAGTCAAGTGTCAAGTCATGTTTTCGTTTAATTTTTTTTATAATACAGACGGGCAAACAGACATACAGGGCACCAGACGGTATGTGGTCACCGTCGCCTATGGATAGGTGAGACACCAGAGGTATCACAGGTGCTTTGCCTGCCTTGAAAGGAGCGTTGCAACAATTATTGTTGTCCAGCCTTATTTTTGGACTTTAAATAACATTAAATTGCGTATTATTCAATAATATTGATGTTTTCCTTCCTGTATGTTAGGAACTTAATATTTTAACCATAACATCTTGATTCAGATTCCAGAACTAGTTTTTGTCAAATATTCACTTTCGTCTCTTACAAGTGTTAATCTACCAAACAGCTACATCGCCTACTCGAAATCCTGTATTGTGTTGATGTTTGATCAATTCTGATATTATTCACACTTTAGCCTACATCGCGCCTCACAAATGTTCGTGGGGTTCTGGTTTTGATCTATTTGAGTCGTCAATTTGACCTCGTCCTCTGCTTATTATTCAAACATATTTCGATCAGTAGTACCTAACATATGCGGCCTAAGTATTGTTACGATGCTTTTATGTACAAACATGGAGGTTTGCTTAGGCAATAAACACTGTTTGTATCAACTTTATAGCCTGATTACAGAGTTATTTACATAATTGTGAATAAGGACAACCAATAATAATTTATAAGATTTATAATTATAAGATTGGTATGTATTCTTTTTATACATGTTTCTGAAATATACGTGTAAACGAGTACATATTATTATACTCGTATGGATAGATACAGTTTAGTTTATTTCATGCCCATAAAATTTGCTTCGGTCCAATTACATAGACCGTGGATCTGTTTTGTCGTGACCATGGCTATGGCATTGGGTTATAAATAAATAATTATGTTTAATTATTTTGTTACATAATATTACTTGAGATGTGGTTTTGTTATTTATTTTAAGTGGACGATGCAGGATCAGAAGTTAAGCCTTAAGGATTAAGTTTTGTTCTGGCGAAAAATGACGCAACGCGAGGCACGGCTAACGTATCTTTCTGTGTACTCGTAACTATTGTAACAAACTCGTAATGATTAATGACAAGGGCATGATTCAAATGTGGAAGATCATAAGAAACACCGGTGCGATTATATATCGTTAGTATTTATGGATAAAGGCATGTAGCAAGCCCTTGGCAAATTGAGACGATAAGCTTTCAACTTTTTTTAAACTCGTTTTTATATTGAATTGTATTGTATTGTATGTGGAAAATTAATCAAGTCCTATTGTTTACAGATAACGAGGTTTGCGAGGGTAGCTCCGGGCACCGCGGGTCGTTGCGCGGCGCCAACAAGCTAGCCCGGCGGGCGCGCTCCTTCAAGGACGATCTGCTCGAGCGCATTTCCAACATGCGCTCGCCCGCGCAGGCGCATCATCCGCCGCATCTCTCGTCCGCTATCAGGTCAGCGCCGGCGCGGAACTTATCGCGCGTGTCCGCTGATATCGCATTCTCCGCCTCTCCGCCACTCTGCTTGTCATACACGCACGCATGCTCGTACGCATTAATACAGATATATAGGACACGATCGTTCACTGCGCACCCATCCTCAAACATGTCGCTAGTCAAAGTTTTTATGATGTTTTACAGCAAACAAGCGTACTGATTAAATGTTTACTGCTCATTGCAGCTGCAGACACCAGCTGATAAACGAAACGCAAGATTAAACGAACACGCACGCAGGTTGCAATGTCGCTTAATTTAATTTTTGTTTTAAATTGGTAAAACCATAATACGTAACAATACGTTTAGTGAGTTTTCCTGTATTTTAAATTTAGTTAGCAATTTGATTCTATGACAGTCTATACTTATATGATATAATTAATATAATTAGAACCACGAAAGACGGATGATCTCGTTTATTCGATTGTCGCCTTAAATGCCATTCTAGTTCTATTATCGTTGATCTTATGTATTTACTACCTAATACTTACATAAGCAGTGAACATAATCAGAATGACAATTCTGTACTGAGTGTATCTATCTAAGAAAACAAGACAACGCCTTTTGAAAAACTTATCTGTCCTAAATTGTTTACATTTCGCTGAAATGTACAAGTTATTATGTCCCTTATCTAATTGATAAATATTGTTGCTTACATTCCTCCGACCTCCACCTATCTGGCTGTCAGAAACAAGAAAGTGACGTACGTTTTATAACAGTTTTATCTAGGCTTCAAGATCGAGAACAATGGTCGTGTGTTATGATCATTATGTAATAAAAAAGCGGGGTTAATATCGCGTTAATCTTTGTACCGAATTATGTGAGGACCGGACGGCGCGATGTGATGTGCTCGTGTTAATGCAGACATGCATTAAATGTTGCGGCGATTATGAGTCATAATCACGACTCCGACTGGCGCAGTGAGCCGTTAATGACATTGTCCGCTCAAATCTCATTAGTTCTGTGCGTGCAATGTTAAGTGATTACTTTTAATGTGTCCACGGCCATGTTGTTCACATAACTGACAAAAAGTATATTTTAAATTTATTGAACACAAAATTTTTTTATTGTTGAGGTAATTTGAAAGTAGTTCACTGTGTAAAACGCTTGGTGTGTACGGCGGTGTGATCAAGTGTTTCTCCGCGATTCAGTGGTTCAGGTGTTCGGGAATGTCGAACGCGGCGCGATCGCCGGTCGGCGGCGGTTGGTTTAGCAAGCGTACAAACAGACTTCATCGGCGTCTGGCTAACAATGGAAATCGGTACGGTTTTTTGCTCATACATACTTACAAGGTTTCCAAATATAGATGTATGTATTGTTTGTTTCATTCTTTATATTCTACTCATTTGGGAAGGATTTTCCTGTTGACTTTAGATAAATATATTATGTTGGTAAAGAATGTCATTATGATAGTAAATCTCATGCATGATAAATGATAATGCTAAGTCAGTCATTTGTATGTTAATAGTAGGTATAGTTGTGGCTTTATCAGGCTTTTTATACACAAACTAACAATAATTTGTTACATCGATAAATTATTTTGTACGTAGGAACTGTTTATTTTGAAATACAAATCTGGGAACGCAAACTCAGTGAAATCCAACATAGCTGCTAGCTGCAAGCTGCAACCCATAGACGTCCCACTATTGGGCACGGGTCTCCCCAACATACAAATATGCGGGAGAATTTGCTCTAGAAGCATACTCCACCACGCTGCTCCAATGCTGATTCGTGGAGCTCAAACATAGGTACTTAAACATAAATCATAATAACATAACGTTTATTAACTGAGCGTTACTATAATGGATAAAGATCTTTTTATGTTCCTGATGACCAGTCTGTACTCTGTATCGCATGACATGACTAACACACATTTTACACCGATCGATGTTTACGTGCTAGCGTTTCGTTTAATCATAGTTTCCCAATAACGTGTCCAAAGTATATTATAGATCAATTGTAAATAAGTTGTATGGTATTTTATTTATGTTTGTCGTATAAACTTGTATGTGCGAACGACATGTGCGAATTAGGTAAGTGGAGCCGGAATCTCTTATTTGGTCTTATTAGCCAGGTCAATATCTTACGATGGCACTTGTCATGGCGTATTTTGCTTAGCATAGTTTATATTTTGTTAGACAAACATTTTTTCTGTATGATGATATCACATGGATTCCTGCATTATAAGTAGTTACAGGTACTCATTAGTCGTTTTATATCAAAATACAAATATGCTTTGTGAAGTGCCACCGTTGGGCGATGTTTTTCGTTCGTTGCGCGGACCCGCATACAAATTAGCCTCTTTCGCAATACTCCTCCGTAAACACACTTGTCTGCATATTTATATATTATTCGTATGTAATGGTAGCTTATAATTATTTTTAAATCGATTACCCAATCGATCACGTATACGTATTGTGAAAGTAATACTTCCTATATTAAATGTCGTGAAAGTGTTATCCTCTACGGGAATGATTACAAAATATGTTTTGTTTCAGATCACACTCCCCACTTAGTCCGAAACTTCGGAACATGGGGTCAAAGCCAGCCAACACTGAAGAGGGTGAAGTTACGCCCGCCAAAGAATTGGAACGGCTAGTCAAAGAGGTACGCATGGAAGGTTCTGCAATTAATAATATGTTTAATTTTATTACTTAGTTTAGTTTTCTAGATACTCGCAGAAACATAATCTATGGTTATTTCCTAATAGGTAAGTAAAGTATTTTAGGATATAACTATGTATGTCCCTAATAGTTGTATGTTTATAGTACAATAGCTGCTGCCCGCGGCTTCGCTCGCGTTAATTATAAAAAAATACTTTTTTATCACAGGGAACACAGTATCAGGATAAAATATTATTCCAGGGTGTCAGGTTTGGAGGTACCCAACCAAATTTTATTAAAATTGGTCCAGCCGTTTGAGCGTGAAGAAGTAACAGACATACAATCTCATATACAATACACTCACAAAACTTTCACATTTATAATATTAGTAGGATTCTTTGCCTGTGTCTGTGTGTTTCTGTTTTCGTATGTTGTAAGCTCAGGTTGTAATTAATTGATAATATTCAACAAAACTTAAGAAAACAAATGTGTGTCGTTTTGTTTCAGGTCACATTCGGGTTGAAACATTTTTCCGATGTCATCACAAAAAGAAAACTCGAGATGTTGCCGGATAATGGCACCATTGTTTTTGAATCGATCGCTAATATCCATAAAGGTAAATATAAAAGTTGTAAAATAAAGCATCGGTTAAGTGTCTACGGCCACCATCTTCTATTAAGAAGAGGCCTTTGTTAAGCAGGTGATGAAAAGTTATTGTTAATATATTTTGTTAACAACAACAACCCTAATTTTTGTCTGAGGCTGACAAAAAATAATTTCATGCGATGGTCTATTTCCGTTTTTCCCACCCTATACTAGAGAATGAGGTTCGATGTGAATGTCAGGATTTTAATTGTAAAAAATATAAAAATGTGTGAACCTTGCTGAACATTTTGTACGTAAGGTCACCGAATCTGAACTCGGACCACGAAAATGTGGGAAGCCTAAAACATCCTACAAATTCTTATTACGTTGACTGCTTTACTGTAGTTAACACTGAGAGTATGATAATTAATTGTATCAGGCGTTACTTTGCGGAACTCCATTATTACAAACCAAGAATTAATCTACTTTGCAACAATCCGCGAACAAAAACGTATGGTGATGTATGTATACTTTCATGCAAGTAAAAACGTATGGTGATGTATGTATACTTTCATGCAAGTATACATACATCACCATACGTTTTTGTTCGCGGATTGTTGCAAAGTAGATTAATTCTTGGTTTGTACTGAGAGTATGATTAATATATTGTTTATTTCCAGCAATAAAACCCTACTGCGGCCGTTCCCCACCGCTGATGAGCGCCGTGAAGCGGCTGTGCAAGGCGCTCGCGATGCTCATCCGGCTGTGCGACGAAGTTACCGTGGTCAGCTTGCGTGCGGAGGCCGACGACGAGGAGCTGGAGGCGTCCGCGGCGGCGCTCTCGCCCGACCACGTCAGCTCGGTGGTGAAGGGCGTGACGCTGGCCGTGGAGGAGGTGGCCGGCCTCGCGCAGCAACACATGACGCGGCCGGCGCTCTCCCCGCGGCCGGCGCTCGTCTCGCCACGTACATCGACGCAGAGAAATTCCTTACCTGGTGAGAGAAGATACTGTTTGCCTTAATCTCGTTAGATAACTTCGTCAGCTCGATGGTGATAGGTGTGACGTCGACCGTGGAGGAGGTGGCCGGCCTCGCGCAGCAGCACATGACGCGGCCGGCGCTCTCCCCGCGACCGGCGCTCGTCTCGCCACGTACATCGACGCAGAGAAATTCCTTACCTGGTGAGAGAAATGTATGCCTTAATCTCGTTAGATAACTTCGTCAGCTCGATGGTGATAGGTGTGACGTCGACCGTGGAGGAGGTGGCCAGATATTACTCAATCCTATCCAGAAGAAATCTACATGAGAGTACTCTAACGGAAATTAAGCGAATTACCCCGATTACAGTTAGGAACTACACGGCAACTATCTAGTCCCGTATTCACTATCCCACATAGGCGAAGAAATAGCACACTCAAATTGCAATGCACATTGCCTTAGTTTCACGAGAAAATAATGTTTAAAATGTATAAATTACAACGTGTAACCTATGTATTTCACTAGAGTAATTGCGGTTATAATTGGGAGATGTAATCTGACATTCTTGTCTTGACCTTGAAGTTTTGCATTGTACTCTGAAGTTAATAGTCTGTATCATCATCGCAATGAATTAATTACGGACTGCTGTAAGTTGTTATATGTTTGTATGCCAAAATGTAGTATGTACAAACTGTACAAGTGCCATCTACCAAACGTATTTTTTACCGACTTTTATTTATTATTAATTAGAACAGCAACATTAACCACTTGCATTTATTTTGTTACATAAGCTTACTGTTGGAAATATCTTTATTGCGGGCTTCTTCAAAGTTAGTGACAAGTTGCGGCTCAAGGATCCAGTTGACCTCTTTACCAATCTGCACTGTAGCAGCGTGGTTGGTGTGGTCCATAATTTTTCAGATTTGCAAATAGATAACACAAGAACTGGGCTGCGTACCACGTTCGCTTCCATAGTAGTTTGGTACTAAACCCTCTTCCGTATGCCCGAAGGCGCCACCACCATTTACCATTCAACCATACCATTTCAACGATCTGCACAAGAATGTCGTG
The DNA here is from genome assembly GCA_944567765.1 of Carterocephalus palaemon. Taxonomy (NCBI): domain Eukaryota; kingdom Metazoa; phylum Arthropoda; class Insecta; order Lepidoptera; family Hesperiidae; genus Carterocephalus; species Carterocephalus palaemon. The sequence goes on along the minus strand of OX155641.1, from coordinate 8,886,191 downwards.
GAATCTGCAACGCTTTTGCTTCCCTTAGTGTTGTTCCCTTAGCATTATATAGCTGACAAACTATACGCATGCGGCCCCTTAACGTAGATGAACATTTGACTGAATAAAACACCTTGTTTGCAGACATCCCTCTGACACCGAAGGAGCGGTCGCTGCTGACGGGAGAGCCGAGCGCGGACGCGGGCGGTGTCCGCGCCTCGCACTCGTCCGAATCCGTACTCGACGCGCCCGATTCGCCGCCGCCCAAGCCCGCTAGACCTAATAGGTACGTTCTATTATTCAGATTCGTTTATTTTTTCATTATGATAACTGTATTTGTATTTCATATGCTTAATGGTAGTAAATTAATTTTTGCGGGAGGCATGGAGTTGATGCATTTCAGTGGAACCTAAAAGGCTGATGGATGGATGGATAGATGGATGGAATAAACGTCATTAGATTTTATATGTACCGCTTGTACACAAAGTTGATACTATCGAGAAGAAAACGGCAATATACTTTGTATTTACTTGGTGATTTATTCAGTTAATATACATTAACATGTTATTATTATTATATACAGTAATAGTTCCTAAGGCATTAAAATATCATTAACAACCTACACAAAAGTACTAGCCATTTTGCGAAATGCATCAGACAGGCAAGAAAACAAATCTAATCCAGGATCCCATACCAGTCGGCCATTAAGCAGGGTCAAGGCACGATCTAGCAGCGACGCTCGGGCACAAAGTAGATATTAGGAACAGATATTAAGCTTCTTAAGAACGTGCAAATCGGTTGCACTCCTACAAGCACGCGGGACATCTGTGCGTGGCCACTGGCCGCTTGTCGCGTACGCGGCGAGACTGGAAAAAACCGGTTGACGCTGTCACTTCAAGTTGACTATCTCAGGGTAATCGCTACGCAATTTGTTGGTTTTGTTAGTTGCAAGTTTGAATATCTAATAATAATGGTGTATATTGTACTGTGTGAATGAATAATGCTAGAAAAAATATATCATACTTTAACTATACCAAGGAGTGCAATAGGTAAGTAAATATTTGATTATTACTTTTACAAGTAAGTACCTTTATTTTACTGTATAATCCTTTTTTTAATAAGAAATGGGTACTACACGGTGTGTTTTTACCTTTTTATTATTATTACAAGCTTTTACTAAACATTTGTAGGTGGGTGGGTTGGTACGTACTATGTGTTTTAAGTTTAAGTATTGCAAGTGAGATTTGAACCACATCCAGATGTCTTATTGAACTGAAATTTTATTCCTGCGTTACTTCGGTGACAGTACAATAATATGATAGACATTACTTGAAAAAACCAGATATTAGATTTAGAATTTGCGATACCATAAAAAGAAATAATAAAATATTAAAAAATAAAAATTATAAAAATAAAATTATTAGAGTAAGAAAGTAAAGTATGTTATTTTCTATTTTCTATTCTGTATTAGTTCTTATTGTAGTATTCTTTTTATATTCTGAATAATAAAACTATTTAACAAAATTAAATGATTTCTTTAATTTGTCTTAACCTGTTGTGACAACCCTACCAAAATAGGTAACATTTTTGCACGTTCTTAGGAAGCTTAGCCTCTGTTCCTAATATCTACTTTGTGGCTCGGGTCAACACTAACCTGTATCCACAGACAAACTTTTTTATGCCTAATCTTGCACCAGTTAGGAATGTAGAGTGATATTAACTGATGGGTTGGTGATTATTATTATACCCTACGTTCGAAGGAGTGGCCGTTGGGCAAGAAAAGTCCTCGATTGACCACGATTCAGAAAAAGTAGCGTTCTTGACAAAAGGACAGACGACCTGAAAGTAGAAGGAGGGAAATCGCTAGTTTAAGAGGGTACACGACCAGTCGCAGTGGCGTTGTTCAAGGGAGGCCTACGTCTAGACAATTGGTCATTTGGTTAATATGATTATAGGCAACCTAGCCATAACATAGTTATTCCCTCTATTCTGAGAAGAGATAGACTCTTGCCCAGAAATTCAAAGAGTTGTGGAGGTGGATGTTTAACGTGAATAGTTTTAATCATATGCAAAGGAGACTGGTAGAATCAGGCCCCATTTTGACGGCAAACAGAAACATAGTCTGAAATAGCTGTAAAGATTGGGATATTTATGATATTTCTAAACATATTTTACGAAAAAAAAAAAAGCTCTTAATCGTTCCACATTGAAAACCGAGGTTTCACACATTAACTGTGGAGACAGAGAGAGAATCAAATGAAATGAAACTGTTTAATCACGTCATGAATGTTCGATGAACTGTTTAATCACGACTGGCATAATGCATTTTTTATAAAATGCTGTTTTTTTTTTAAATTTTGCCACTGTCCAAATTATGCAAATATTTGAAACTGCCTTAATTTTAAACATTAGTTTTCTAAGCAGTATATATCACCACAATTTGATACATAATATTATGTATTTAATAAAAGATATCTGTGCATTTCTAAATAAATTAGTATAATATATTATCATAATTTCTAATTTATTCCGTACAAAGAAAGTAACTTAGAGATAGATGAAGTCTCCAATATTTTACTATTTTTAATTACTTATTTTGCATGAACCTTGGCAATGTCCCCAACGTATTCATTTTCTCTTAGTAAAGTTTGAACTCTAACGTACATTTATTAATGTTCATATTATCGAGCGAAAGTTTCCGGCGTTACAGGAAAATCGAGTTAGCCCCGCCACTGCCGCCAAAGCGCAAATCAGCCAACGACAGCTCCCTGCTAGCGCTGTCTATCGATAGGTGAGCACAGTTCATTATCATGTGACCCTAACAACTTCGTAATAGATCATTTATGTTTACTTTCACTCGCATTTCACTTCTGATCGAATTATTTTGATAATGCGTAATATTTAAAACAGAAAAATAACAAATGTTTACGTTGCGTAATCGGTGTTTGTTTTTGCCGGCGTTCTTTTCATATTATATGTTATTTTAGCTTAGTTCGCGGTTTTGTTAAAGCTGCTGAACAGTAATTTTGTGGTAACAAAGGCAGCAGTTATTTAATTGCGCTTTACGGTGGTAGTGAACCAGACTGCCGAACCGCGGGTCATGGGTTTGGATCCCGGTCAGGCTAGATATTTATTTAGCTGATTTGTATTCGATATGTATGTTCTTTTGTCATGTTTTCTGTGTATAATCATCACCCTCAACAAAGACCTAGACCTATCGCAGGGTTGTGAATGTGTAAGCGTATGGATAGATAATTTTTTTTTTTTTTAAATTTATTTCTTTATTGGCACACAGATGTTTACAAACATATATTAAATAGCTAGAATCAGTCAACCACACAGGTTTATAGTTAATGCTAACGAACTCGAGTTAGGTGTAGGGTATAAGTAGGTTCACTACATAACATTAATGCAAATTAAGACTAATCTACTTAGGTACTAAATACTTTGATGATCCAGCCCAGTATCAAGCGTTAAAGTCACGCCTGCGACCACTGGACCAACAAGGTAGTCCTATTACAAGTGGCATAGAAAATAAGACTTTAGTATATTGTTTAGAACGAGGCGAATCGACCAGCTTGAAAGGCATCATAATTAATAGAGTGATTGTGGGCGCGCTCGGTTCCAGGCTGTCGCTGCAGTCACACAGCAGCGGGTCGCTCGACTCAATGCTGAATGTTTCCAATGATGAGCGCGATTCCTCTCACGCGCACGGCTCTATCAACCACGACCAAGTGTTCAACACGCCGCCTAACTCGGATTTACTTGGTGAGTTTACCTTCTGCGAGTGTATCTTCATATGAGCTGTGAAATTAAACCTACTCTTCTTTCCATTTATGTGTTGGATTCGACGGAGTCCAGCAGAAATAAGGTTGTTTCATCAAATGATTAAATCAAATATTATAATATGGTTCCCGTAAGACTACCTGAATACTCTAGTAACTGAGTAAAACAGAAAAGTGTTATTAAGGTTACACCTTATTGAGGTTTAGAGATCATTAACTTACTACCTAATTGTTTAAGCTATTATTATAATAATTTTTAATCACATAGTATTTAGAATGCTATGTGATTTCACAGCGGTGACAGCCCAGTGGCTATCGAACTCGTCTCTCACTCGAGCGCTCCGGATTCAAACCCCTGCGGCACGCACCAATGACTTTCTAAGTGATGTGCGATTTAAGAAATTAAATGTCACTTGCTGTAACGGTGAAGGACACATCGTTAGGAAACCTGCATGCCTGAGAGTTCTTCTAATGTTCTCGAAGGCATTCACATGCCTGTTGACTTCACAGTCTGCCAATCCGCACTTGGCCGGCGTGGTGGACTAAGGCCTAATCTCTCCTCTCAGAGGAGACCCGTGCCCAACAGTGGGACAAAGAAAAGGTTGTGATGATGATGATGATTATAAACATGCGTAGAACTTTAGTTATAAATAACGTTTTGAATAAATAAATAATAAATAAATAAATATCTTGGACATTCTCACACACGGCCATCTGACCCCAAAGTAGGCGCGAGCCTGTGTTATGGGTGTCAGAGACTGATATACATAGATATTTTTAAATACATACTTAAATAGATAATATTGACATCCAGACACAGAACAAATACAAGTGTTCGTCACACGAATATTTGTCCTGAGTGGGATTCGAACCCACGACCTTTGGCGCAACAGACAGGGTCACTACCGATTGCGCCAACGGGCCTGTCTATATATTGTCTGTCTGAATATTTTTATAATAGGATTTACGTTTGAATAATACACTGCGGACGTGATAAATCATTTACGGTCCGGAGTAAACATTTGCATACTTCATTATTTACTCTATTAAAATATAACTGTTAATAAAAATTACGTTACAGCATAATATTTTTTATGTAGCGTGAACAAATTTTCGCTTTCTAGCATCTGGTCTATTTTTGCGGTCAGCGAATATTGTAATATGAATTTAGTTTACTTTTCAGATGTATAATTTAATGCTTTATTTAAATGAAATTGCGTGCATTTACTCAGTTTCAAACAATTTAATACATTTGTTTTTTTCTTGTATAGATATGTTTTTGTCCTACGTTTTTATATACAACGAATTACATTTTAACAAAACTGCATGTGAAATTAATTTCAATGAAAACTTTTATATAGTAGCGGTTGATATCCAAATTCTTAAAGCTTCGTGTTTAAAGTTTACTTCACGTAGCTTCCAATGTTTTTTAGTTGATTTAGGCCAAATCTTGTAAACTGAATTAGAACGACTCCCACTTATCCTACAGAGTTGATATTTTATATTATGGGTTAGTCCTGATGAAAATACATAATGAGGTACTTCTCAACGTCTAATCTAAAGGTTAATATCTGGTTAACAAGATAGTATTAAAAATGTTGTGTTAAATAATGATTTTAAACTGGTCATTATTCCGTGCCGCGCTGGCTGACTCACTTATTGCTAGTACGAGTACCGAGTAAATTATATTTTATTTTTCTAACTACCGACCTTAAGCTGTTGTTTACTTTTATTAACTAGGCATAAGTATAACATAAATATTAAAATATCAACTCAAAACTCATTATTACTACTTTAAACTGTGTGCACACAATATGTGAACGTAATGTTAATCATGCATTGAAATGTAATTTCTTTTGAGAATAAAGTTTCTTTGACCATAAACAGAATCTTATTATTTGCCCCCCGTCCAGGCGTGTGCAGTTGCAACAACGTGAACGAGCTGCGCACGTCGGTGGAGTCCCACGACTCGCACCTGAACAACCTGCACGTGCATTCCAATCACAATCGGTACGTCCACCAGTATGTACACGTGTTTTTGTTTTATTTTGCGTTTACACTTCAAATTACATGTATCAAAATATTTTTGTTTTAATTTTGCATTTACATTTCAGTTTACATGTATAAAAATATAAGGGCGCTTGTTTTAATTTTTTTTTACGTTGTTTTTAACCTTATATCATTAGGTTCGACTTATTGTACAAGACAATAATCTACAAACAGACAAAGACATAAGTTAGCAATGTATAATTTGAGTTGATTTTATTGGATGTACCTATTATTTATTTTAGTTAATAATTTTAAAATGCAATAGTCTATTTTTGTTTTTAAAGTTTCTCTAATGAATCTGGCTTCGTGTCGGTTGGCAACTCGGAAATATCGGCGGAACAAAGCTTCACCTCGACACTCTCCTCCCATCACTACTCCAGCCATACGGACAGGTAACCGGCCTAACAATCTGTTACGTCTGTTTTATGTTCACAATTTCCCATTGTTTTTGTTAACTAATAACTTCACTATCCATCTTACTTGTTTGTTTTTAATTGTGTTTACGTCCATCCTTCATGCTTCCTGTTATTGTTTTTGCAGTACTTTTGACAGTACAGAATATGTGAGCGAAATGAAGTGCACCCGAGAAAGCTTTGAGAGCCGCATGAATATAATCAATGCGAACTGTATAACAGCGCACCGTTCCACGAAGTGAGTGTCCTTAAATGTGCTCATTTTGTACACATGTCAATTATCTCATACACACTTCTATCACAGTGTACTTATAACTAATTTTTAGCATGTAAAGTTGATTTCCTCTTTAAAATTATTTTGTTTTAAGTTTATTTATTACTTTGTGTGTGTTACCTGTGATTTTTCTACTGACTTAACGAAGGATCAGTTTAATATTTTTTATGTTATCTTTAAAAATATCGATCGTATTTATAGTCCATCATATACTTGTACTTTTTTTGTATTTGATATTATTGCATTATTATTAGTACCCTATTTATTTGTTAGACAATACCTATTAAATTACAAATCAGTTACAAACTGTTAGTACTCGCGTGATTGTAGCAGTGTAGCAGGTGCAGACGAGTGACTAACGTTGCGTGTACTAACATAGATTAGCGAGCATCACGTCGGACGAGAGCGAGACGCCGCCCGAGCTGCCGGCCAAGACGCGGCGCGCGCTGCGCTCGGACGTGCAGCAACACTTCCCCAACGTCGAGATCAGGTGTGTTACCCGCTGTGTTAGGTGAGCGACGTGATGCGTGTTTAAGCGACGCCACTCGGTACTGTGCGATATCTATATATATAAAAGGAGAAGGTGACTGACTGACTGACTGACATATCAACGCAGGGCCTAAACTATAAGGGTTAGAAACTTGAAATTTTGCACAGGGGTTCCTTTTATAACGTAGGGGAGCACTAAGAAAGGATTTTTGAAAATTCATCCCCTAAGGGGGTAAAACGGGGGTGCAAAGTTAGTATGAAACTTTGCCGTTTTTGAAGTTAGTGAATGCGAGCGAAGCTGCAGGCGTCCACTAGTATATATATAATGCGACCTATAACTTCCTAATCTGTCAACTGTGACTAACAAGCGCGACGATTGTAGTAATATTTTTTTTAATATGGCTTTTGCAAATATGCTGCGTTGTTACTCGAAAAATTATATTACCTACAAAAATTTTGTAAAAAAAGAGAGAGACTACAAAATCCTTTAGTATAGCTTCGGTCGGAGTTTAAAATCCCTTGGAACGTCATATGCACGCCTTCAAGTCGTCAATGAAATCATGCATTGCGTCGCGTCTCGTCGCACAAAAATCAAATCCTCACCTTGTTGCTCGGAGACCGATTTAAGCGACAACACATGAAACAAATATATACAACGACTACTTGATATTTTTGCGTCGCGTCGAACTGCGTTGCTCCGCTTCACACTGCCGCGTTTGTCGTTCACATAGGTCATCTAGGAAAACTAAGAGTGCTACGCCACAACCTATAGGCATCCCTCAGACCTCATACCTCCTGTGACCTCAGACCTCAGTGGATTTTCAAAAATCTATATATATGTTAAAAATGTTATGTTGGTTTGTGTACGCTTCAAAAACTCAAAAAGTTCTGCACCGATCGAGCTGAAATTTTAGCATGATATATAATCCGCATCAAGGATTGTTTTTATCTAATTTTTGTATCAGTCACATATCCGCGAAAAATATTGTATATCCACAAGTATTGCAAAATTAAACTTATATGACATGTATTCTTTGTTTTGTTTCTCATTTCGCAATCAATCACAATGTGCCACAGTGAAGCGTGGCAGGGTACAGCTAGTTATGGCATAAAGAAAAGGCCGAATTTCGGCGGTTTTTGCGATGTCTCTGAATGCACCGATCGATATCAAAAATATTAAATCGATATATTTTTTTTTACCAATTTTTTTTATTTTTCCGAATTTGATACATGATTAAAATTTATATAATTTTTTCCCAAATATTAACATTTGAAATTTAGAACAAAGCTTTTCCGGTTTTCTGTATTGAAACAAGGGTCCCAAGATAACCCAACCTAAGAGTTCAATGGTGAGTCTATTGCCCATACACCGACCATAAATTCAGACTACGAACTATAATACTTTGTTTGACCCGGGGATCCAACCTAGCGTAGCAGTCACACGCGATAGTTTTATTATATGGATGGTTTTGTTTTGTATACCTACCAATAAGGAATCTCCTCTTAACTAGATTTATTTTTGAAATCTAATTGGAGCCGACTAGACTTTGGCGACATGACCTCCCTTTGACTTGAAAGCTGGATCCGCCACTGATACAGAGGCAACTAATTAATTTAGAATTAATTTCACTAACGCTAAAATACAGATAATAATAATGGAACGGTACGAAATCCAAGAAATAAAATGGATTCTCTTTTTACCAAATTTCACATTTTTGTTCAAATACTAATCACATTAAAAATGTAATTCCAACGCTTCATTATGTAAATAATTTGTGAGTGATAACATTGATCAGAATTTAGATAAGCTAAGCTATATTGAAATATTGAACTAGTATCAACAAATACTCTTGGGGTGGTTTTATAACAAGGCAATGAATTATCTTCATATGCACACAATCGATGTCCATACCATACACAATTTTTTTACTTGTTCAATCATGCATTGATCACTGTAACGGTTCCGTGTCGCGGTGGTGAGTACCCCGATTACCGAACCGCACGACCTGAGTTCGAGTCCCGTTTGTGAATAGTAAATTTCATTACAAGTGCGGAAAGCCTTTCATTGCAAAGAGTTCCGACAAATGTCTACCCGAGCTGAGGCGCAGCCGAAGGTGAGGGTTGACAGTCGGAACAAGTTGCAATGACGGTTCCGCACGTGTACTGAACAACTATTTTTAATGCAGTGGCGAAAAAATGAAACAATTTAATAAAATAATAAAAACACAATACTTTTTTGAAAATGGCGCCAACCGTAATAGAATATAAGCAGAGATATTTTTTTGTTTTCTTCACCCATTCTGGGTAGGCAAAAGGAACTACTATGCCCATACAGCCAAGTCTTCAGTAGAATTTTTTTATTGATATGAAATGAAAATGTAATTTAATGAGACGAAATGAAATGAAACCTAACTAACTCATTGAATCAAATCATTAAATCTGATATTGAAACAAATTAGTAGCTTCTTTTAAGAAATATTTGCATGAATCATAAAAACTTCTATGATTTTTTTGTAGTAAAAACTTCGTGGTTGATTTTTTCTTTCTAATGTACATTATTTTGACGTTTGGGAAAGAAAACGCACGAGTGCGGAAAAGATAAAGGAAAAGCACGAGTGTGTAATAGCCCACTTCCCGAACGCTATACGTCCCTGCAATACGCCACTTTTTGAGCAACTGTATTAAAAAATATTTATTTCGCAGACAAATATTTGTGCTGGGGTCATGGATGTTAAATTTTGTTGTTTTCTGTGTGTTCGTCACCTGTCTTACATACTTTTATTTATTTATTGATCCCCGTCCGGTCCGCTCGCAGGCAGAGTCCGGTATGCACGCTGCACGGCGAGGCACGCCCGCACACGCTTGCCGACCACCACCCGCCGCGCCCGCCGCCCCTGCCGCTCAAGAAGAAACACAGTCAGTATATTTAATAGCTACCAACTAGGGTCATGGTGGAACTCTATGGGGGCCCAACTCAGCTACTGAACAAACCAAACCTATATACAAGACAGGTGGTAAAGCCTATAGGGAACCAAATAGGATTATATTAAACCTATTTTGTTTCATATAGAGTTCACCCGGGGCAGTACCACCACCCGCCACGGTACCCAGTACCATTTCTGCCGTGTTATGATTGTTTTTAAAGTAATTGTGGTCTGAATGTACATATAGTGGCTTATGTACTACACACACACACACACCCTTTCTACAAATAATAAACGAATTTTACGTGTGGCATCAGCATGTCACTCAATAGATTTTTAAAGTCTGAAATACCGGTACATGAGAGTATGTAACCGATCTGGCCATGACATGTACATTATTAATAGAGTAATACAAAATGTATTGCGCTGAATGGATGCCCCGCTCGCTCACCTTTCTTACCTCATGATGCGATTTGCCTGCATTTTTTGGTTTTTCTTTGGTAATTCAAAGACGCAATTAATGCGCGACAATTGGTGCGACCATGGTATCCTAGTGTTATATAGTATATAGACCCATCGATATATGTATTGAAAATAGGTAGATTTGTATTGTATGTACTCTGAAAGCGGCACACAAAATTTGATTAAATTTGTGCATCTTTTGCATGAGTTCGTGGCGTATTCTTAGATTCTAACGAAATGTGCACTTTGAGAACTTTGGTTGCTATACTTTTATCTACCACTTTTATTACTTGATAAATTAATGATTTAATCATACGGGACCCATATCGGAAATTTAAAAGGTGGTTGAAGAAGGTCAGTTAACGAATGATGACACTTTTACAATACATATTCACATTATATTGAAATATTTTAAGTAACATTAAGTGGCAATTATTTTGGTCAATTTAGTCACTTAGTTACCCATAGTCAAGTCATAAGTAGGGTATTGTTTCGTGATAGATGTGTAATTATACCTGTGTAATTGTATTCTAATGCCAAGTTTAGAAAAATATATTTTAATGGGGATTTTGATGTTCTAGTAATCCTGATAACAATTTTGTATGATGGCTAGACGGTATGGTAATCATCTTTAAAGTTACAAAAGCCATTCACCAAAATCGAAATTATTTTAGAGGTACATTTGGGTCATAAATTTTTTTTTTTAAATTATAAAATCAAAGTTGCGCACAAACATATATATGTACCAGCAACCAAGCAGAGCACTTAACCAATCCTTTTAAAATGTATATTATATTATCATAATAATATTATTTTTATTGCTGGAAGCAAAAGTAAACAATGGGTTATGAATGAATGGTTACTTATCATAAGACATAACAGAGCAATACCGATCAAGCTATTGGGGTGGCGGGTAATATATCCATAATTATTTATAATATTGATAGTATAAAGACATTCATTAAGATCATACAGAATATAAATTCACCAAGATACAGAGTTATGTTTCATTGTAAATATTCATATACATTTTACAACCTATATGTGTACGACCGTAAAATGAATGTGTCCTATACTGTATGTATGTACTGTCTATTAGTATATAATATGTGGATTGTGGAGGCTTATTTCATATCATTATTTATAAGAATATTGTAGTGTGAGCGTAGCTAGTGATCATATTAAAAGAGTATTTGTATAGCTCTTCCCAAATTTTATGGCATTCCTAAATATAGCTGCGGTTTAAGCTCCCGCATGTTATGCACCGCTCGCGCCAGTTTCCTACGCCGAATGAAAATTGTGTAGCACAACGTAATTCGCGAGTTCAGAGCTGTCATAAAGTATTGCAAAACATTTTGTTCAAAACGTTTGCAATAATTTCTGGGGTTTATATGAGTCCTAACTACGCTCATGTTAATGAAGTAAATATAAAGAAATGGGGGTTATAACGGCATGTTTGTCTGTTGCGCCGGTGCTGTCCGGCAGTGTTCCAAAGCGTCGCGTACAGCGGTGAGTGGATCTATGCATGCAAAACGCTAACTAGCTCGGACTATCTTCACCGCCTTAGTCATCTGAGCTCCTTGTAGAATACCGGAAATCTACGCTGTTTGATTCTACCATCGATCATCGTTCGATTTGCCCCTGCGGATGTACCATGTTGCTAAAGTTTTAAACTCAAACAGATCATTAATTTGTAAGACAACGTATCGAGTTTTGAAATCAATCTAGTTGTGAAAAATGTCAATATGAAATTAATGTATGGCAAAACTATATTTAGCTCATTGCACCTTGGTTGCAGAATTTATCTTGCAAATCTTATCCATACCTGCGACAACATCATTCGACTTCTCTATATTACAAACTGTTTTCGTAAATCTAGTCGCTCTCAATTCAAAATGTTCACTTCAGTCGTTTATGTAGATGTATCTACAGAGAGCTCCGCATCGCACCGTATGGGCCACCACCACGGGTCCACTCCATGCAGCAAACGGATTGGAGCGTCATCTGACATGCTTCTATAGATCTTCAGCTTACATCACGTATCCTCCGTGGGGCCATCACGAAATATTTCAGCTTGCTTATCAATTCACGCTCAGAGACGCCGTTAATTGGCTTACGCCGCTTAATTTCGTGTCGATAACAGGAACGGAATTTCGTTCGCTCTAGTTAATTATCACCTAAGATGATGTATGTACTTAGCGCTTCATTATAGAACAGTAGCCCCAGTAGGCTCTGTTTCATATTAATTTGGCGGCCATAGTTTTCATAGAACCAGTTGCGCCTTTGTTTTTTACTGTACGCCATTTTGACTAATACGAGGTACAATATCAGTGCGTTTTATTAAAATATATTTGGTATATTTGTGCAGTAATGGCTTACATGGAGATGTTTGGAAACTGCAGTCACCCGCCCAACAGCGCGGCCGCTCCGCCCGATATGTTCAGACATTCTATTCACACTTACAACCTTACCAGGTAATTATATCTCCGTACATTTGCGATTGCACCCATTTCGAAACTGTTTCCTTGTAAATATTAAAATACCTGTTATACGGTTTATGACGAACGGTAAATAAGTAACTGCCGATTAAATGCATTATGTAAAGTACGTGCTTAACCTAGAATTACATTTTTGCAAAAGCAATAGTGTTTAATTGCTCGTTTGATGTTAGAAGAGCTACTGCGTATTAAAGTGTGTGTTAAACACTTGAAGTATAGTGTAGTGCTTATTAAGCTACAACTGTATTAATTATGTAAAACGACTAATTTATGTATTCCTATTCATTATAGTGCACATTCGAGTACTGGATCCTTAAGTGTACAACGACACCAACAAGTGCAGCGCTCAATTGCTCAATCTTTTACCCTTCAGCATTTCGGTACCCCTCCTCTCAGGTATAATTTGAATTTCGTAATTTTTACACAATCATTATTTTATTACTCGTACGAGTTACAGTATTTTAATTTAGTGATATGTTTTGCAGTGGTTCCGAAGACAGTGTCAGTATGAAAACATCTAGTAGATCAAGCCCAGTGCCACCGGAACCGCCCGCCTTACCGCCAAAGATGAACAAAAACAAACAGGTAAGAATTTTAATTCAATTTTTAATATAATAAAATATAAAGTTGTTATGATACGTAATATGATCTACCTTTGCCCTTGTTGATTGGCAGACTTACATACATTTTAAGAACATAGGACAACTATCAGGATAGCCTCACATAACTTGTTATAAAGAAAACATTCTGGTCATGTCTATCAATATTAATGCAATAAAACATTTTAACTTACCCACAACTTATTGCCATAGCAAAGGCATGTGTCCGGCGTTTTGGAATTCCTCCATTGTATTTCTTGCGCTTGTTTTATTTTGCAAAGTTTATTTCGTCTACAGTGCAAAAAATATCAATTTCTAATAATATCTTGTTTCTTAGAAATTAATTAAAACTTACGTGTCATTCGTATTATTAAATAGTATGTTTTGTTTACAGGTTTCAATGAACTCGAGCAACGAACTACTGCCTCCGCCGTCGCCGCGGCCTTCTTCGAACAACAGCTCGGCCGATGAATCCATCATGAATAATGTTGTAAGTCAAAACCAAGGCTTAAGTGTTATATTGCACGTCATAATTGCATCTTTTCAGGTCAGCAGACAAAATATTACACGGTTGGAACATAACAGTAGTTATACGCCTCTTCAAGAGCGAAAACGTGATATGATTACACCACAAACACAATGCAAATTGTTTAATCCTATCGATTACTGATTTGTTTTAGTATTTATAGTAACCTATTTTACCAAATGAAATTATCCACATCGATATGTGCAAACTATTCATATAGTGCTGTGTTTATTTATACATTTTAATAATTGCATTTTAATATGTAGCAATTTACGAAAATAGTGTTGTGTATTAATATATCGATGTTCCTTGATTAGAGTTCGGACGATATGTATGTGAGCGTGTCTTCGCCGGGCAAGTTCCCCCTCGACGATGAGGATCTGGAGATGATGGCGCCGCAGCCGACCCCCTCGCCCGTGCCATCGCAGGTAAGCCCTTCCCACCCCTCTTTTTAATCGCATAATTTCCCTTTTTAATACACTCTTTGGCTGACTAGCTTATCCCCCTTCTTTTCTTTGTAAACATCCCTTGGATCTTGGGGATAATTGTAAGGGCTGGGTAACTGCGTCATAATTGGCCTATGTACTTATTCTACTAATTCTAATTTCAAGTTCAATTCTAATTTCAATGCTAATATTATTAGTTATAGATAACACTGATGTGTTTTATTAGAGTATAGAACTCGAATTTTTATAGGTGAAAAAGTAAATTATTAACAGGTACCTGTTGCTCTCAATTGGCTGATACGTAGTTGTTTGTTTGGTGATTAGTGCAAGGGGCCAATTCGTTATTAATTAGTAAGAACAAATGTTGTATGTTATGCTCCAGTTACAGCTTAATAGCGTACCGGCAACCATTTATTGGAGCGTGTTTCGGCCAATACAATGCCATGGCCATTGCACTACATTCGCTTGAAATGATCATGAATGTGATTTAAAAAAAAGGAAAAAGCCAAATTCAAAGTTTTAATGGGATGGGCACTCAGTGCTCAAAATGGTGTGAATAAAGATTCTTGTGAAAGATTGTTGACCAGATTTTGGTTTTAATGTAAAATCTTTTGAAGACTGCTGAATTGGCAAACTCATGGTGTTTTAGTCTAACCAGTAAGACGTTTAGATAGTTTTCTGGTCAATTTTCTATTGCCTGGCACCACATTACCTCAATACGGTAAGCTAAGATACTAGATCACTATCATTCGTTCCACAGAGAAGCGAAGGCAACCCCGAGCCACCGGTGTCGATAACCATAGAGAACGACAGCACCCCCGTCGACCCGGACGACATAGTGCTGCAGACGGACATCAGCGGCTGGCTGCTGCTGAAGGGCGCCAACAAGGACGGGCCGGACGTGCGCGGCGGACACCCGGACGCGCTCATCGTACTCGCCACTAAAGCTACCAAAGGTTTGTTTTTTTTTTTTTACACACGGCCATCTGACCCCAAAGTAGGCGCGAGCCTGTGATATGGGTGTCAGAGACTGATAAACATATATTATAATATACTTAGTGCGTTTTAAGAAATTAAATGTCACTTGCTATAACGGTGAAGGACACATCGTGAGGAAACCTGTATGTCTGAGAGTTCATCATAACGTTCTCGAAGGTATGTGAAGTCTGCCAATCCGCACTTGGCCAGCGTGGTGGACTAAGGCCTAATCCCTCCCATTCTGAGAGGAGACCCGTGCCCAACAGTGGGACGTCTATGGGTCGCAGCGATATACTTAGATAGATAATATTGACATCCAGACACAGAACAAATACAAGTGTTCGTCACACGAATATTTGTCCTGAGTGGGATTCGAACCCACGACCTTTGGCGCAACAGACAGGGTCACTACCGATTGCGCCAACGGGCCTGTCAGTCTGTCAAGGTTTGTTTTGAATGTCCCTCCTAGGAGGTATGCGAGATTTCACCAACCATTGGTTTATAATTTTCCGTTACCTTTTCAATATAATTTATATGAAAAACGTAATTCCATAACAACATCACGCCTGTATTTTTCGAAATGGTAGGCAGAGGGGTGTAGTACACTTTTCACCTAATCTAGCTTAGTAGTCGCGCTTGCGATCACTAGATTAACGACATATCTTTGTAAACTCCCCTGGGAGGGTTTACACTCCCAAGAGTGGATTAAACTGTCTCTATTTTTTGACATGACATTTTTTCTTATGCTATACGTTTATCATGTTGTGCCAGTTATTTGTTTTATGTGGAAATATGGAAATAACAGCTAATTATGCGTATGTCAATGTCAAACTAGCTTTACTTTTGTTATTTCTTTAAATTAAGTAGAAATTGTAGCCAATTCTAAAATATTAATCTGTTTATTTGATCTCTTCAATTGCTGCTTAATACTAGGACCATAGATAAAACCATATATTCAAGTAAATCTTAAATCCTAAAGTAGTTTAAACCTTCTTTGATCTTACAGCCCTACTAAGTATTATTAGGGTATATTTTTAGAACAAACTCAATTCATGAGTTTAGTCATCGTATATTAGAGTTGTTGGTGAAATCTGGCAGTAGTATCATATTGGTAATGGGTAGTAGAAATCAATTAGGGTTGTCATCGTTTACTAAGTTCATTTTTAAAGTGTTTTGATATTCATTAGCATGACACTTGTCCATGATTCTAGCATTCATAAGACTAAATGTTATCTACTACTGTTATTTACTACTACTGTTATATAATTTGTTTCTTAGTAGAAAAATGGAATAGTAACCATTAAATAGAATCCGTACGCATGTTAATCTTTGTAATGAATCCTGTACCATTCCCATAATTCATTAGTATGTATTTGTTGTAATAATGTCAAAAAGTATCAACTTTTATAAAGCTATAAAATGCGACATTTATGGACTTCCATGGTCACAATATTTTTATATACATAATTGGGAAATGGAATGTGTTTGTGGTCCATTAAATGAGACTCAATCCTAAATTTTTTATCTGAACCATGGCTACTAACCTCTTAACTTTCATGCTTTCACTTTACAGAAACGGACGAGTGTAAGTGGTTGAATCATTGTATGACTTGGGGCTCACACAATCTGGCTGGTTTCGTACTAATATTATTATTAATGCTTCGCAAATGTTGCTTATTTTGTGTTTATTGGGCAGCTTGGCTTTCTTTTCTCATCATCCTTAACATTAATCTTATAAAAAAGAAGTTTAAGTAGAAAAAAATGTTTATCACAATTCACTTATTTAGTCTTAAAAGCTTTGCGTTTAAATAACACTTTTTTTTTATGATAATAAACTCAATATAAAAACTGCTTTCGTGGATATTGATATATACAACATATTGCTGGCTTACAATCTCGGTGAACGATAATTTCGAGTTGATCATTGAAAATAAAGGTGGTTATGCTTGTATTGTGAGTTATAACCGTGATATAAAATACCATTGAAAGATCAATTGTACGAATGTAGATAAATTTCACGTATGTTTGTGGTAAAAATTCCTTGAAATATCTATATTTAAACACTAAACGTGATCTTTTTTGTTTTTCTTCATGTCAATAGAAGAATTTCCACCTTTAATCGTTCACCGATACACGTGAAACGGTTACATGATTTAAGTATTGTGTGCGCAGATTTCGCGTACCAGGAGGCGTTCCTAGCGACGTACAGGACGTGGGTGACGCCCAGCGAGCTCATCAAGCGGCTGGTGCGGCGCGCCAACCACTTCCGGCCGCGCCCGCACGAGCTGCGCTCCACCCTCAGCCTGCTCACGAGGGTTGTGGCTGATCTTACGTAAGTTTCTAGCGACGTACAGGACGTGGGTGACGCCCAGCGAGCTCATCAAGCGGCTGGTGCGGCGCGCCAACCACTTCCGGCCGCGCCCGCACGAGCTGCGCTCCACCCTCAGCCTGCTCACGAGGGTTGTGGCTGATCTTACGTAAGTTTCTAGCGACGTACAGGACGTGGGTGACGCCCAGCGAGCTCATCAAGCGGCTGGTGCGGCGCGCCAACCACTTCCGGCCGCGCCCGCACGAGCTGCGCTCCACCCTCAGCCTGCTCACGAGGGTTGTGGCCGATCTTACGTAAGTTTCTAGCGACGTACAGGACGTGGGTGACGCCCAGCGAGCTCATCAAGCGGCTGGTGCGGCGCGCCAACCACTTCCGGCCGCGCCCGCACGAGCTGCGCTCCACCCTCAGCCTGCTCACGAGGGTTGTGGCTGATCTTACGTAAGTTTCTAGCGACGTACAGGACGTGGGTGACGCCCAGCGAGCTCATCAAGCGGCTGGTGCGGCGCGCCAACCACTTCCGGCCGCGCCCGCACGAGCTGCGCTCCACCCTCAGCCTGCTCACGAGGGTTGTGGCTGATCTTACGTAAGTTTCTAGCGACGTACAGGACGTGGGTGACGCCCAGCGAGCTCGTCAAGCGGCTGGTGCGGCGCGCCAACCACTTCCGGCCGCGCCCGCACGAGCTGCGCTCCACCCTCAGCCTGCTCACGAGGGTTGTGGCTGATCTTACGTAAGTTTTTATAACCTATGACGAAAAAAGAGGCGAGTTATAAGATTGTCGAGCGCGTGGTGATAATTATGAAGTGTAAAAAAGTAGATAAGCGCTCTGGGGGCCTAGACAAGTGGCAAAAACGCTAGTAGAATAGATTAACAAATGTATGGGAATGAAATTCGCTATCGACTAATTAGTCGTAAGCGAATGTCAATCCCATACATTTGTTAATCTATTCTACTTCTATTCTACTAGCGTTTTGCCACTTGTCTAGGCCAGCAGGAAGTGCCGCACTAAATTTGATCAAATTATGTGCAATCAATTTTGTACTTTTTGCTTACATCCGCATCCAGTACTTTAAAGTATTCTTACAGATCCTAATGTCAACGAAATGTGCCATTTGAATGCAATGTGCCAACTGAATATGATGAAGATGTGTGTTAGTGTATTTACCACTTTTTTATACTTAGTAAATCAAGAATTGTGTTAGTGTATCTGTCTATTACTTCGTAGCTCCTAAACGGATGAGCCTTAGATTATAATATACATTATATAAACTTGCTTTAGATACCCAGAATTGTTATACACGTTCCGATTAATTGTTTAGTAATAGATAATTGAATATCTGAGTGGAACTTACTTCTGACTATATGGGTTTGCCACTAAAGCTACTAAAAAAATCAAAGGTTTCCTCTTATCCAACTATAACTTTTGGTCCAATCTAGCTTGATTTGCCAATCATTCACTAGTTCAGGTTCGTCTCTCTGAGTCTGCAGCAAAATTGTCTTTCGTTTTTCTATGACGAATGAAAGTAAAATTGTCCTTTTTCAGGATGGCTGACTTGAACCGCACCCTCATGCAAGATATAATGAAATTTATTTATTGGTTAGTTGAAGCGGAGGAACTCCCAATAGCAAAAGCTTTAAGACAAATACTAGTCGATAAACAGAAACAATTGCATTTGCAACAAGTAAGTAGTCCATTTGTCTCATTTGAATTAAATATTAAATGTTTTATACATATTTTGGTAGTTTTCATATGCAATGACAAAGTTCTAATTAACTTTTACTTAATATAAATAATATTTTTTCCAGACAAATAATAGATACGAGTATGACCTCCCATGCTATGGCTCAGTATCGCTAAGACGCGACACGCTTTTGGACTTCAAGGCGACGGAACTAGCGGAGCAGATGACGCTGTTAGACGCCGAGCTGTTCATACGCATCACGACGGCCGAGGTGCTCTCGTGGCCGAGGGATCAGTCCGAGGAGAGCTCTCCTAACCTCACAAGGTTCACCGAACACTTCAATAAGATGAGCTTCTGGGCCCGGTCGAGGATATTAGAGCAGGTATAAAAACTACTCTTCTCTCCGTTCATCAGCCTAGAGTAGTGATTAGAGCATAGGCTAAAGGGATGTATTATCCGTGGTCTTCTCTTTACCAGGTTTAAAAATCGTTGTAGTATAAATAACGAATATGTAATTAATATTGGATGTAATGTATTGGATGTTCCTTTGCCCCTTTGATAATGTCCTTCGATAGATGACAAGTTACACATTTTTGGGTCAATGGAATAACGGCCTCTAATAAGGTGTTGTTTAGGAGGCGAGTGAAAGGCATGAATGCTGGTTAATAACTGTTTATTTAATATTCGAGTACACCCTTATATAACATACACATTACAGCCAATTTGGTACAATTTGGAGATTACAGCACGATTAAACTGTAGTTCAAATTGTAACTAAAAATTTCTTTATGAACTATGTATATTAAAAAGAATCTAGTTTTGGGATTGTTACTATTCAAGGTTTGTCGCATAATGTAATAATGGGTGTCTATTCTGAGCACAAAAAAAAATTGCTTTGTCAGGAGGAGGCGCGCGAGCGTGAAAAGTACGCGAGCAAGCTTCTGAAGGTGATGAAGGCCCTCCGCAAGATGAACAACTTCAACTCGTACCTGGCGCTGGTGTCCGCGCTGGACTGCCCGCCGGTGCAGCGGCTCGGCTGGCCGCGCGCCATCCTCGACGCGCTGCACGACCACACCGCGATCATCGACTCCTCCATGTCCTTCCGCGCCTACCGCCAGGCGCTCGCCGACACGCAGCCGCCGTGCATACCCTACATGTACGTACTAGTGGACGCCCGCAGCATCGCTCGCGTGGAATTAGACGTAACATAACCTAAATACTTTCATTGAAATAATGTATAGAGGTATATACGAAAAACTTTTATACCTACTAACACCCCCCTTTTACCCCCTTGAGAGATGTTTTTTGAAACTCAATAAAAAACCTTCATAGGTACTGAATTTTCGAATAACATCAAAAACGAATAACATCAAAAACGTAAAGTTTCATACTAACTTTGCACCCCCGTTTTACCCCCCTAGGGGGTGAATTTTCAAAAATCCTTTCTTAGTGCTCCCCTACGTTATAAAAGGAACCCCTGTGCAAAATTTCAAGTTTCTAACCCTTATAGTTTAGGCCCTGCGTTGATATGTCAGTCAGTCAGTCAGTCAGTCAGTCAGTCAGTCACCTTCTCCTTTTATATATATAGATTTGTAGTGTTCATGAATTATTTCAACTGGTGCATAGTGCTGGGCGTTATTCTATTCTCTAACTATAATAAGTGGGCCCAACGCTGTCCCGTGAAGCACGGTAACGCTCACCAAGTTTTGTCGATCGTTATCGTGGAAAATCGTGGCTCCAGATACTTTTATAAATTAACAACCGCTCTTCCTGAGAGTACAAAATACAGAATGAAGAGTCAATTGAAATTATTTAGTAACCCTTAGAGACCTTAATCACACTAAAAGTATGGTTTGGACTGATTCGGGTGACATTATTTCTAAAATTGTCCAACTATTACTTAGTAACACAGAGTAACGTCGTAGTTAACATAAACGTTGTTGTTTCAGTGGACTGTTTCTACAAGATCTGACCTTCGTTCACGTCGGCAACCCAGACCACTTGCCAGACGGCAGTATCAACTTCACTAAAAGGTGGCAACAGTATCACATCATGGAGAATATGAAGAGATTCCACAAAGAGTGCGTATATTTAATTTTTATTTGTATTTGTAATGTACATACATAGGTTTTTAATTTAGTATGCGATTGTATCGCTCCAGCCTCATAGAGCAAAATAATAAGCAAATCTGTTTTAGGATAGGAGTGGATGAATAGCCCAGTACACAAACATTTGACTAATTCCAAGCGTGTGGAGTTTTAAAAATTGTATATTGGCTCCATTCCTACTTTGTGTAATACAATCACAGCTATTCGGATCTCTTTAACACCCCAATCCACTTTAATGTCACAAAATATTTTACAATGTCTTGCCGCGAAAATGAGAAAACTGAACAGTCTAATAAAAATGACAGATTCCTAATTCAAATGTAATATTTTGTTTATTTTTCAATTGTAAAAGTATTTATGGCCAGACTATGTATATGTACCTAATCAACCTAGAGAGTCGAAACGAGGTCATGACAAACATGGTGCGAGTTGTTTAAACTTGTTCCATAAATAAACGTCCACGCTTATTGTCAGCAGGCAGTACAAGTTTAAGAAGAACGAGCGCATCCAGGCGATGTTCAACGAGTTCGACGACGTGCTGAGCGAGGAGGCCATGTGGCAGGTGTCCGAGAGCATCAAGCCGCGCGGCGGGCGCTCGCGCAACGCCTCCGCGCCCTCGCCCCCCGCGCAGCCCGCGCCGCCCGCCGCGCAGACCGCCGCCTAGGACTGCGCCGTCCCGTACTATGTGTGAGTACTCGTACATCTTTATCGAGCGAGGAGGCCATGTGGCAGGTGTCCGAGAGCATCAAGCCGCGCGGCGGGCGCTCGCGCAACGCCTCCGCGCCCTCGCCCCCCGCGCAGCCCGCGCCGCCCGCCGCGCAGACCGCCGCCTAGGACTGCGCCGTCCCGTACTATGTGTGAGTACTCGTACATCTTTATCGAGCGAGGAGGCCATGTGGCAGGTGTCGGAGAGCATCAAGCCGCGCGGCGGGCGCTCGCGCAACGCCTCCGCGCCCTCGCCGCCCGCGCAGCCCGCGCCGCCCGCCGCGCAGACCGCCGCCTAGGACTGCGCCGTCCCGTACTATGTGTGAGTACTCGTACATCTTTATCGAGCGAGGAGGCCATGTGGCAGGTGTCCGAGAGCATCAAGCCGCGCGGCGGGCGCTCGCGCAACGCCTCCGCGCCCTCGCCGCCCGCGCAGCCCGCGCCGCCCGCCGCTCAGACCGCCGCTTAAGACTGCGCTGTCCCGTACTATGTGTGAGTACTCGTACATCTTTATCGAGCGAGGAGGCCATGTGGCAGGTGTCGGAGAGCATCAAGCCGCGCGGCGGGCGCTCGCGCAACGCCTCCGCGCCCTCGCCCCCCGCGCCCCCCGCGCCGCCCGCCGCGCAGACCGCCGCCTAGGACTGCGCCGTCCCGTACTATGTGTGAGTACTCGTACATCTTTATCGAGCGAGGAGGCCATGTGGCAGGTGTCGGAGAGCATCAAGCCGCGCGGCGGGCGCTCGCGCAACGCCTCCGCGCCCTCGCCCCCCGCGCCCCCCGCGCAGCCCGCGCCGCCCGCCGCGCAGACCGCCGCATAGGACTGCGCCGTCCCGTACTATGTGTGAGTACTCGTACATCTTTATCGAGCGAGGAGGCCATGTGGCAGGTGTCGGAGAGCATCAAGCCGCGCGGCGGGCGCTCGCGCAACGCCTCCGCGCCCTCGCCCCCCGCGCAGCCCGCGCCGCCCGCGCCGCCCGCCGCGCAGACCGCCGCTTAGGACTGCGGCCTGCGCTGTCCCGTACTATGTGTGAGTACTCGTACATCTTTATCGAGCGAGGAGGTCATGTGGCAGGCGGTCGAGAGCATCAACATGTAGATGTAGAATACAGATGTAGAGTACAAGCAAAAACAAAAGTTCATATTTGCTATCGTAAGCAGACCTTTCAGGAGTTCTTGTGGCAGGTGTCCGAAAGGTTTCGAGCCATAGTTTAACTGCACAAATACAGTTTTTTTTTTTTTTATGGATACAGGATAGCAAACGAGCTTGCAGCACCACCCATCCGCTGCCGCCCATGACAACTGTGACTGACTTTGAACAAGACTCAATTAGGGACTGGGATGGTTAGTCCAATTAGTTGAGAAAGTTAATTAGAACATTAGTTGGTCAGTTCGTTAGTAGGTATGAGGACTGGGGACTGTTAGTGATAGTTAGTCCTGTTAGTTGGTGTTAGTAATAGTCCAGTTAGTACTTGTTAGTAGGAGTCTCGTTCTAAGTCAGTCACAGATGTGTTGCTACCCTTGAGGACTAAGATGGTCGCCTCTAAAGAAGTGTAACCGGAATCCACACCTTTCCAACCGGACCACAATTGCTTTAAAAACAATTTTTATTGAGCGAGGAACACTTGAAACAATTATTAGTACTTTATTGAGCGAGGAGGTCATGTGGCGGGCGGCCGAGAGCATCAAGATGTAGATGTAGAATGGTACAAGCAAAAACAAAAGTTCATATTTGCTATCGTATGCAGACCTTTCAGGTATCTTGTGGCAGGTGTCCGAAAGGTTTCGAGCCATAGTTTAACTGCACAAATACAGATTAGATATTTAACTACGCACACATACAAGTACTCTTCATTTAAGACTAAGAATTTGGGCATAAAAAAACTGGTGGTAAATTCACGGAATATTACGAAAATTGGTCGCCTTTTGGGATAGGATGTGCATTACTGCTTTTGATATACATACATATTAATCTGTTAACTATAGTTATTGTTTCTTGTTTAATGATTATATTTTATGTATGTTAAGTTGTTGTTTAGGTTGTTATTTATTTGATATTACTTTTTGATATATCCGTTCCAAAACTTTATTCTATTTATAAATTAAACGGCAATACCGAGCCGTAGTATTGTAATAATAACCTTTTTTTTCCAGATGTAACCTGAATCCAAAGAATGATCGTCGAGGACGACCGCTTCGATGAGTGTGTGAGGTTTATCTATTAGGGATTGTGTAACGTAGCTAAAGTATTGTGATCAACTTTCCTATAAAGGCCTAATTATTTTAGTGTGTTATTGGTAAACTGTGATCGGTGAGAATGCGACGCGTAATAATTTTATCGATGGAGCGACACGTTATTATTCGCTTGACTTATAAAATTCGAAGCTTTTCATGTTGAACGAATATACAATATACATATTTTTGAAATTAAAGCCAAATATTCCCAATCAGTATTCGAACCGATTTACTGTCGTCTTTACATATCAGCATGTGACTTGCATAGTGTACTACAGTGAACGAAAGGCGCCTAAGTATTTGAATAGGTTATGTCCATGGTCTTCTAGCTGTTGTGATTTGCCATTGGTGTCAGTATATAGCTTGTAACGTGAGTTCTATTTAAAGAACTCGTCAGTACATCGAATTAGGAAGGACCGTAAACGTGTTCGCGAATAGTAAGAATACCACTTACGATATTTTATCTTCGATTCTGCGTGACACATGCGCTTTCTTGGTGATGTGTCGTAATAATAGTTAATGTTAAGGCGACGTTCTATCAACATTTTAACACCATGAAATGGGACAGTTTCTTCTGAACTCGCGAGCAACAGACAAGTCAAGAAATCTGAACTCATATGCCTTATTCTATAATTTACAACTAGTCGTTTGGGGCTTCCATAGTCATAAAAGTTGATAACGATATTGTGACGTACACACGACCGTCGTTAAATCTCTAAATAATATTTTTATAGTCTAGTTACAGCAACGTACAGATACCTACATATCAAAGTGTGTGTGCCAAATGAAAGTGATAAAAAAGAATTGTCCCATTTCAGTCCCACTTTGTAATTGACCGTCTATTGTGGTAGTAAGTGTTGGAAGCTAGTAGACTTTCAGTAAAAGAAATATGTGAACATTAACTTATTATATCCTTACGCTCCGCTTTGGGCATGCGAAAGTTATGCACAAATCGTGTGTATGGTATCTTTAGTCAACTTACTCGTACTGGTACATATTTATAAATCTAACTCTATTCACCTTACATATAGTTAGAGGAATTTTGCCTGCATATTTCTTAGTTAGCTTAAGCTCCAGTTTTATGGAATATTATTACAATATTAACGGATTGTACTACGATAACGATAAACGCAGTTAATGATTAATATTTATTGATGCAATAAATAACTGAAAATATTATTTTAAATATTTATTAGGATTTTGTTCACTTTCATATTATAAGCATTTATACATTATTTTGGAGCAGACATACGATTTTAAAGAAATTTTATGCGACAGTGTCCACTTGAAGTTGGAATATTCTGATTAACGCGATACTTTTATGCACGTCTTAAAGTATTAAAATTTTATGCGTTATTATTTTTGATAATCAAAAAATTATATTTTTCCTATAAATTGCTGCCTGCAAGGAAGCAATAATGTTTATGATAAGCGTACTTTTGAGATCTAAACTTATATATTGATAAGCGTCACAGTTTGTGTCACTCTATTCTGTAGTTATTTATAAGCTTTAGATTCAGTACAGGCTCTGAGACGTAGGTGTTATACGAGATATGGTACATAATTATTAAGGTTCACTTTAATATATTAGTCTCAAAAATAAAGTAATAACTTCTTAAAGTAATAATAAAATGAAATTGTGGTATTCAGCATTTAATAATACGTTCGTCTCGAGGCGAGCGATGTCTTCAATGAAATAGCAATAATAAACGTTTTTAATTGTTGTAGAATCGATGCACAAATTGTGATACGACTCATTAAGAGTGCCGCTTACTACTCGGTTGACGTCCTTTATACGTAGACAATTATATTAGACGAATGTTAGCAGTAAGCATTTAATAACCCCATGTGTCCGCCGCTACGGCAGATTTTGCGTATTAGTGTCCTGTAGTATTGGATAGCTTCGTTTTCAATACCCCGCCGTAAATCAACCATTGCATGCTGTTTTTACATGCAACAGTTTGTATGTCCAAAATATAACACATTCCGCTACAAAATAGCCTCGGAATGATTAATAAAATACTGATTTATCAGTTTTTGGTCGAATAAAAATATCGTGCCGCAGATCGTTGCAGTGTAGCGTGGCGTGGTTGTCTTGCGGCGGCAGTATGATAGTAATGTATTTGCAACGATCAGTTAATGTGTATTCTTATTATGGAACTTTGCGTTCCACGCAATAAAGACCTAGACCAATATTTAGAATGTTTACAATGCTTTACTGAAATTCGTGCTAATATTTGTATGTATAATAATTTTGGTCGCTAGGTAAGTTTGTAGGTATGTTACCATTATTTTTGTCTGGTATTGATACAATATTTATTTATTTACTTAATGTACATTCTGTTTTTGGTATTGTTATTAATTAAATGAAATACATTAAAGACTGCCTAAATTAATTACTCGGTATAGTATGATTTGTATACTAGTGACAGTATTTATTGGGGTACTCATTTCTGAACCACAGTTAAATTTGTATTCAGACAATTCTTATTATATTCGTATATTGCCTATTGAATTTTATAGGAAAATTATTTAATTTTGCATATGTTAATATTTGTAACGATTGCATTAGCATGTTAATTTCAGTAGGAACTTTTATTTGTTTATTGTATTAGCGATTTCAGTATTATGTTATTTTGAAATGCCATACTGCAATGAAATGGATTTTATTGATTTTCTTTTGTAAACATTAGATTACGTTTAGTTATATTATTACATAAAATTTTACATGAGTATTTTTATAGATTTCAATTAATTGTATATTACGTTAATTTAGTTAATTATAATTACACTGTATCTGAATTGCATGCATGTACAGTTTAGTTTTTTTGTGTGTCGAAGATTTTTTGTAATTATTTTGTAATATAAATATAGCACGTTATTTACAATACAGCGATTTTGTTTTATTTATAAGATTCGTATTATTCAAACCTTCCATCACAAAAGTTATTATATAATAATTAATTCTATAGTACAAAACTATGGAACAACCAGTTTATTGTTCTCAAATATTATTATTTATTTAAACTTTATCGTGAACCTAACATCTAGTTTCTCCAACGGACGGACTTAAAACCAGAAGTAATTCTCTGCCAGTCAACCCATGATGATCGTGAGAGTTTCAGGCGATGCGACGTTCTCACAGGCGTTTAAGCCTATTCTAACTAGCAAGCTGAATACCTAATGTTAGCGTTCTTTGGTTCTATTGCACAACATGCGGATCTCCAATACTAGCTATGTAGGATGTTGGAAATACTTGTCGAATACCAATGAGCCCTTGACGGTCTTTACACAACTTTTTATCTGTTAGTTCGAGGTCTTTTGATGTCAACTCAGCAGGGTTCTTTAGGTAGGTATTTAGCTACTACATATCTCGAGTGGCGAAATGTTCTACCTAAGCACTCTATTTCAAAACCAAATTATGGAGTGTTAGATTACACATTTATCTAATTAGGTGATCGATAACTCTGTCCTTTTGTTTTAAACATACCTATCTACCTACCTAATTTACGAAGTAGGAATCATAAATAGCTTCGTTAAAGGATGTGCCGTGCAGTGCTGTGTAGGAGGTGGGTGGTTATGTACTTGCCTTTTCTGCATAGCATTTTAAAGGTATAATTCAGGAAAAAATATGTTTCTCCATATTTTTATTTCATTTACCATATTTCTCGTTTGTAATGCTGCACCTTTATTGGAGGAGAGGAATCTAAGCATTTATGACGGTAAATAATTTATTTTTAAAATTAATAATATCAACACTAAACTTCATAGTTGAAGTTACCGGCTTACTCACGTGTGATTTAAGTCGAAAATAGTCCGACTAGTTTCGATCTATTACGATGATCAACTATGAATATAGACACTCACGAATCGTTCAGTAATAAAACACTAAACTTATCATAACAACTTAAATGAGCTTCACCCTACCTACCAGGTATTGTACCCACATAGCTGTTTGATTGATTTGTTAACTCACATATTATCTAGTTATGTGGTTGTTAATGTTGTTATATAGTAACATTATCATTGTTACATGTAACACGTAATATTATGTGTCTAATAAAGTAAGAATTTCCCAGATTATTCTATGAAAACTTTTATTAGAAATTTAAATGGATTCCAATACGAATAGAAGGTAGAAGTCTTTAAAATTATGTTTGTTTATTTTATATCTATCATTGGTCCTCATAGGTAATTAATTCCTTTTAATCCAAAACTAGCGAAGCAGAGACTGCCACTGCATTAGGTATGTAGGTAAGTACCTATTACCTACTTGAGTACCCCGTGTGAAAGTGTTAGAGCTGTGTTCGTGATAAGCAAACACCGTTAGCGAGCATGTGGTCTTTCAATCGAAAGTGACAGACGCACGATTACCTATAACTGTCTGGTTATACCTCTCGCAGTGTAGAGGAAAGTCTGAGGCGTAGTGTAGATCCAATGCCGCGAAAGTATCATTTATGTACCTATACTAGCAGCTCTTATTGAAATTCAGAGTGCGGACTTAATGCTAATATCTATGTCAACAGTAGAATTGCCAAAATATATAAGAGGATAAATACCTACTCTTATAATTTTATGTGACTTGATTTTTGAAATAATATAAAAAAACTGATGGTATATTAAAATGATGTTTGGTTCGAACGTTGACAAGACCATTCGTAGCTCTCGTAGAACACGATATCACCTACGTAGCAAGCAAGAAGTCTTCGACAATTTAGTCAAGTCGAAGCAGAGATCAAATGGTCGCAGCAGTAGAATACTTATACTTACTATATTATGTTAAAACATTTGTTAAATATCTGTGTATAATTTAATATATTCAATATTTCATCGACTTACCGAACTATCAATACCAACGGGCGGCACTGAAAATCAGGATTCTGGATGCTGGATTTAACCGATCCCATTGCATATGCTGAGTGTCCCTTTGTGGTGTAGTCTGTGGGTGTAACACTGTAACGTTGTAAATATAAAAGTTAAATATGTAGGTATGTACTTAAATTATACAAAATCTTAGGTCTAATTCAATAAAAAGCTAAGATTTTGTATACTTACCTCAATCATGTTCATCATAATGATTTAGGTATAAAAAAATCTTCGTGTCATACATCCATTAAGATCATTTTTCTTCCTTTCTAAAGAAAATGTGTTCCTCCACATTTGAACGTTGGAATTAGTAAATTCTCAGTACCTACCGATTGGTTTAATCTTAGTTTAGGTCTTTGTCATATTCAATTGATTCATTTAAAACATTTCTAGATAGTTCAAGCATTTACCCAGAATTGGGAGAATACTTCGAAGGTGACATGGTGCTGTCGACAGCTCAGAGGCAAGAAATCCGCAATGCTCAAGAAGCACGTAATGGACTGAGAGGCGGAGCAAAGCGCTGGCCGAATAACACCGTAGTCTACCACATTGAAGAGGAAGATTTCGGTTTGTACTTTTTAAAGATTCCTAAAATATAAATTTTAAGACAATAAAACTTAAATAATAATATTCATGAAGTAAATTGTATTAGGCGGAATTCCATTGTTATAAAGTTAGAACTTCCTTTGTAAAAACTCGCACTTATGGCGTATGATGGTGTTTAATCACGAACAACCACCAACACGTGTTTCGCCCCCAAACAGAGCATCCTCAGGGTATGTTGACTTTAAACGACTGTTTTGCGATTTTGGTTTATATTTTCATTATTGTGTTGTGTTGTATGTGCATGCTTTCTTACGTGAGAGTGATGGAGATGCTGTATGAATGAGAGTAGGCCATCATACGCCTTGATCGCGGGTTGTAGCAAAGTAAAACTAACTTTATAATTATAATAAAGTTAAACTGTAGCTGTGCTAAAAGTTTTACTTTTTAAAATTGAACTATTTTAATAAGTGATTTTCATAGAGTCTAGGAAGGAAATAACAACGCTGGTAGTTTAAAATTGACTAATTTCAATTTATGTGATACAAGCATCTGAATTTTTAGTAGTGTCGGAAGATACATACATATTGTTCATATTTTCTAAACTTTATAGATGAGGAACAAATACAGATGATAGAAGAAGGAATGGCTGACATTGTAAACAAATCGTGTATAAAGTTTCGTGTACAGAAAAATGAGGAACATGCGGTTTTGATTAAGGTGGGTATTTCTTCTTCCTGGTCGTTCACTCCGAACAGAGTGGTCGTCATGAGGTGGTGAATGGTGCAGCATGGTGGGTATTTGAGTCTTCATAAAATAAAATGAGACAGCTTTTTTTTTTAAAAACACCTATTGCAAATATTATTCTTAAATCTGACTATGATTCATATCAGTGGCAGTTCTGATTTGGTGAGATACCTACCAGCTAACTTCTGTGCTAGTGTACATACTAACTTATTGTGATTGTAAAAACGTACATTTCCCGCAATAACAGCGGTAAGCAGGAAAGGGGGCTTTTCATCAAATTAATGTAGGTTGGTACTATTAATCCATACTAATATTATAAGTAAATGGGAAAGTGTGTTTGTTTGTTTGTCCGGCTTTCACGTCGCAACGAAGCTATTATATGGTATGGTTTTTGTGTGTGGAGATAGTGAGGAGGGTGGAGAGTGACGTAGGCTACTTTTTACCGCGGTAAAACATCCCCATGATCATGATATATCGATAGTTTGTTATTTTCTAGATATTTAGTTCCGGATGTTGTTAATAGATGGCATTGTTAATTCCCTTTTCCCACGCGGGCGGAGCCGCGGGTAAAAGCTAGTCTACTATATTACCTACTCGTTGACTATTTAGCCTGTGATATTAGGTAGTATGTAAAAGTACTAAGTTTATTTTCTTCTGAGGACAAGCCTGTCCTCGATGTAGTAATCTATTGTGTAGTAGTGGACTCGCAACTTGAAATTGGTGATGATGGCTTATGAGTCCGCTCGAAAACAAGTTTTTGGTGCGTAGGACAATATCCTGCCAGAGTATTGGAACGAAATGAAAGTGAACTGACGACTTTCTTAATGTTTATTTAATTCGAAACAAAACTAGTTCCATGTAAGTTAATTGTTTTAAATATGAATTCAGTTAATTTCTTAAGTATGACAATATTATTTTATGATGACGCCTCTATCCCCATATCAGCTTTACATACCGCTTTTTTGGTACTAAGTTGAGCCAATGTTATCACTTAACACAGAGAAAATAATTATACCTACTACATACAAATGCTATAAATGTATGAGACGTTATTGTTTGGAATGTACCTAATTAAAATGGATACTTATCGTAAGATACTTTAAAAACATATTTTTAATTTTAACCATTCTGTCATTAAGACTTCAAGTGGAACTAATTCTAAATCAGTTTAATCGTAGAAGGCATCCATTTTACAGGGATCAGCTAACGGATGTTTCTCGAGTGTGGGGTTCAGTAGTGAGGACGACGATGGGGAGGTTCACCAGGTTCTGAACCTCGCCAAGGGATGCTTCAAACATGGCACTGTCGTCCACGAGATGTTACACACTTTGGGCTTTTATCACATGCAGAGCACTTACGATAGAGACGACTTCGTTGAAATCGTGTGGGAAAATATCAAAGCAGGTAGGTATATATTTTATAAGCTGAAACACGAAGGTAATAGAATTTTCATCAAAATTGTATGATCAAAATTTACACTAGAGATTGTTAAGGATTCTAAATACCTAATCTCTATTTTGAAGGAAATTCAGGTTCAATGTCTATCAAGCTTAGGTATAATATACTTTTTATTAATGACTCATAGAGTTAGGTAGACAGGTTAACATTTAATTTTAAGTTAAACTTTCCGTAAGGTACTTAATGTTGCAATTGATATTATCCAAATGTTTCAACTATTTTCGACCCCGTAACAGTTATGCAAAGTAATTGCAATGTTCAATATTGTAAACAAAGCAAAAAGTGGTTTCTCTTTTTTCTGATATTTAACCTTAAACTAGAAATAATATTTTCAGGCACGGAACACAATTTTGCGAAGTACAACAATGACACCGTTACTGATTTCGGAGTGCCGTACGATTATGATAGCGTGATGCATTACCCTCAATTTGCCTTCTCAAAGAATGGAAACATAACTATTATTCCGCTACAGGTAAGTCTTAAGAAAAGAAGAATTCATCAGAAAAAGTCGTAATAAGTATCCGAACAAAACATCAGATATCTACCACCTCCAGACCTTCACACTGCCATACTTATTCACAGTATTTCTTTACGATAATTATATCATAAATTTTTTTCTACGATTAGTAGAAACATATTCAGACGAGATTTTATGATAACTACATAAATAATACGTTTCAATAAATGTGTATGCTAATAATGTTTGTGTATGATGTGAGCAAATTTAATTTTCTTAAAATAAGGACCCAGAAGTAGTTACACCAACCAAACACTAATTACCTACTTCGGGAGTTAATTTTTTCTTTAAACGGTTCTTAAATATTTTTAATTAACGGTGTTAATATTTATCTCTACATTTACTACAATTCAATACAATACAAAAAACTTTGTTGTACACCAATTTAGGACAATACATGTAAAGAAAAATCTTACTTCTTTCAGGAAAATGTGACAATCGGACAGCGAAACGGACTATCAGAAAGAGACATTAAAAAATTGAATAAAATGTACTGTGAAGAAAGCGAAAAATAAATTAACTACCAATACAAAAACGCATTTTCAGTACGTAGATTGCACCTTGTATTTACTTTATTCTCTACAACTAAAATAAGACTTATTGTTAAATATAATTTAAATTCTATAAATAATGCTAAAATTGTTTTAATTAATTTAATTCCGATCAACTCTATATTACTCAAGTAAAATTTTTAAATTCAACAATGTATGTAGATAAATCCATACTAATATTATAAATACGAAAGTAACTCTGTCTGTCTCGCTTTCACGCCAAAACTACTGAACCGATTTAAATAAAATTTTGTACACTAGTCTAGAGCCTGAGAAAGGACACAGGCTACTTTTTAGTTGTATAAAAGGGTTCAACCCTTTTAGATAGAAGGGGGATGAAAGTATTGTTATTTTATATTTTAAGCTGTTGATTAGATATAAATAAATAAGGCATTCAAAGTATGTAAAATATGTAAAAATGTTACACTTAAGTGTGTAAAATAAACATAGGGGATAACACATTTACGGATTCAGTACGAATTTGTAGAAGTAAAGCGCGAGCGAAACTAGTACATTTTTTTGTTGGTCTGAGAGTACATTATAAAATAATATTTTCATATTTTCAAGGCTTGTACTTATTGTCTCTACATATACTTTCTTCTGATATATCATTATTATACGTCCGAAATGTCAAAATTTAACATCCATGAAACTAAAATTAAAATTAAATTGCAATTTATTTATTTTTAATAATAATTTAGACACTAAATCCACAGTGAGAAAACTTTCAGCGAAGAAGGTCTATAACGATATCTAAATAAGAGTATTTGGAATTGCTACCACTGTAAATGATTCAAGTCACCTAGAAATACAACAAGGTGCTAGATTAAAGACGAACTATTTCAGCATACGAAAAGCAATGTGGCAATTTAAAGGTGGTATCCAAATCTTTATATTACGCTCTAAAAATGTTGCAGAAACTGTTAATTGTTAGATACCTACTCATTCAAAAATTGGTAGTAAACCGCATTTGTAGAAAACGTTTGTATATTTTGGAATAAGTACATATAGCTGCAATATAGTTACTCATATTTGGAAAAAATGATATTCAGCAGGACTGTTCAGTTGTCTTACGGAGATTTAGGTACCCTATATTTAGTATCATAATAAATTCCGGTTTCTATTAATACTTAACTGGGTACCCTAGTACCTTACCTATAGCCTATTTATTGCATTTGGTCTTGAGTATGGGAATTCAGAACCTACTTTTTGCTCGAATAGCTCGTTTAAATTGAGTTTGGTCATCGTTGAGTTTGTGAATGAGTCTATTACTCGTAATGCCAAACATAATAAGTATAAGGTTGACAAACAAATTTTAGCCTTCGAGTTTCCACTGAAGCAAATTAGTCTCGCTACAGATGTAGGTACGTTATTTTCTGTGACAAAATCAGCTGTACAATCATAGAATTAGGCCATCAAAGGTTTTGTGGTGACCAAGAGAAAAACCTACTACTTACCTACAACTGAGGTTGTTATTAAATGATAGAATAACTCGAGCAGTAAATTTAGCAATTTTTTCTTGCGTGGATTTGTAAAGGGACGCTGTTTGTTGCTGTCACCGACATAGGCGCTGTCGTAAGACAGTCTCCAAGCAGTTGCAGGCGAATAGCTTGTGAAATGGTCGTATCCGAAGCTATATTAATTCTCGTGCCACACCAATGGGTTTTGTTCGTAAAAAACTTTGTGCTGACGCGCCAAAGCTCCCATTTTTCTCTTCGTGACTTCTTAAATTAGATCAGGATGTGATTGTGATGTTTGATATGCCCTATTAAAATAAAGCTACTTGTTAATTTATAATAAATCCAGTTTGGATGACTCAAATATAAGTTAAATTAATTAAACCAACGAATATGATGAATTCAAGTCTAGTGATATTATTATTATGTAGTATTTGTGTTATACAGTGTTTAGGTATGACTGAAAGTGAACTTGAAGATTTTAGTAATTTTCTTGAAATAACATCACGATTGGATATAAATTTGAAAAGTAAGTACCTACATACAATTGGTATGAACGTTTGTTATATATTCATTTAGAGGGTGCAGAGCGAAAACATAAAAATACTTTAACGAGTACTAGTTATTTAAAAAGAGGTAATTTTCAGAATTTCTAATGTTAACGGGAATATAAACAAAATTTGAGATTATATAGGAATTGATTGTCTACCAGAGGTTGAATTGTGTGTATTGTATTTTGTATACGGAATAATATTTAGGGAGTATCCAGGTACATAACTACTTAAGCCTCGAAACTACGTAGATAAGATGCGGGCAGAATATGCTTGCAATATGAATCTTTTTTATTGTTCTTCATGGTGGTATTTTGTCTTTTCCAAAAATATTATATTCTTAATTATAATTTGCACACGTTAAGTTTTTCTTCGTCTTGTCTTTTATCAGATATTCATATAAACCGGCAAATTTATGACATAAACATAAATTTAAACACCCGCATTGTGTATATCTACTTGAAATAAATAAGCGTACCTAAATACGTAAAAGAATTTACACTTAATTTGCTAAGTTACGCATAACCTCATCACTTTGTTAAATTCCTAGACAGGCATCTAGGGCGACAAGCTATACTGCCTATAATAACTGATAGCAGATAAATTACTGTAACTTTGAAGGAAAATCGTCAGTATAGCACTAAATATTTTCAAGTTAGCACGCATGATATCGGGAGCATGTTTGAAATTATATTCATTGATTTTGTTGCTATCATTTCATTTATGTATAAAACAAGTGCAATGTCGTCTTTCAAAATTAATAGGTAAAGGCCCTGAAGAAGATTACGATGAAAATGAACCAGTGTCAGATCACGCATGGGAGGAAAGCGGAAAATTCGAAGGTGACCTTATATTGAACGAAAGGCAAAGACGCTTACTTGTTGCGGATGTAGCTGAGGGATTGTCTAGGAATGGACTTCAAGATAGCACAAAGCGCTGGCCTAACAATGAAGTCATATATTATATTCAAAGAGAACATTTTAGTAAGTATATATCGCTAACATTACAACCCATTGGTCATCTATAGGTATCCTATCTTGCATAGGTTCTTCTCAGGATGACAAGAGTTGGGTGATAGTCCACCTGGCCATTATACAGGGCGCAATGAATTTCAAATACTTTTTTACCTTATGGAGAACTCCAGGCATGCAGGTTGTCTCGTGAATTGTGATATTTCGTAGAAGCCGGCGAAATTTACTTTATTAAAAATAAGGTTTCGCGGACTTCTCAGCTCTCAGAAGACCGAGTAGTTGCAATCGTTCTACTTAAATATATTCTAATGTTAAACTCATACATTTTATACATTTTTGCGTGTTGCTGCTGCGACCCATAGACGTCCCACTGCTGTGGGAGGTCTAGAGCATACTCCACCACGCTGCTCCAATGCGGATTGGTGGAGGGGTTAGTGGCCAACCCAGTGTCGAATGTTCTCAAGCCACCCGAAGGTCTTCGACAAGGCTTATCGACTGTTTCCACCATTGAAACCGGGACCGACGGCCTTACGTGCCCTCCGAAGCACGGTAGCGTCCATGAAATTTTGCCACTAGCGGTCACCCATCCACAAACCGACCGCGCCCGTCGTTGCTTAACTCTTTTGATCACATTGAATCGACGCGAGCCATTGGGGTGGACGCTACTTTTGCGTGTAATAATAGATAAATAAAGGAGAAAGAAGAAAAAATCTGCACTTAAATGACACTAGGACATTATCTATGTTACATGTACTTGTACTTTTTGTTACTAATGCTTATTTTTGTATCATTTTAGCGAGCGGTCAAGTCCAAGCAATTCAAGCTGGAATAAACGACCTGGCACAAGCATCCTGTGTCAAATTTACACCATACAGAAGAGGTGATCGAGACGCTGTCGTTATACAGGTTGGTGCCTAAATAATGCCCCATTTATTGCTTGTATTGTAGTCGCATTAAAAAATATTTGACGATGGAGTCACAAGTATTCATGTTAGTTAATGAATTATGATTAGATATGCTTTAAACGGAATTGTAACGTTTTTATGGACGCAAGGTAACAAAAGAGCACACCTACAGCAACGCCCATTCGCTGCCGTCTATTATCACTGTGGCAGTCCTTAGAAAAGACTCATAAGAGTCTCGTTTCGATGTCATAAAAGCCGATGCCAGAAGGCGCTACAATGGACTAGGATGGTGGCCTCTAGAAAAAAATTACCTGAAACCTAAAAACTACAAATAAGGGGTATTCCATTAAAGACGGGTCGATTTTAAAATTGAATAAAACAAGTTGTATATAAGATATCAATAAGGTTTTATCTTTATTTGATAGCCCTATCAATGACATTATAAATGGTGAAATATAACATCGTACAAATGACCGACGCGGCTTCGCTGGGTGACGCGTATTCGAAAGGTCCAATTTTCGATGACTGGCGCATAAATCAGGCTGAATTTGACCGATGGCATCGATTATGTAGTCTTTGAGGGCCGCGGTGGTGTGCGGCTTATTTGCATAGACTGCATGCTGCGACTTAAGAAAGCTCCACAAGAAAAAGTCTAAAGGGGTCAAATCATACGATCTTGGTGGTCAATTCACGTCGCCTCGGCGCGATATACCCGTGCTATGAAACCGCTTGTGCAGAATATCGATTGTCTTGCTGTGTGGCACGTAGCGCCATCCTGTTGAAACCATATGTCTTCGGTGTCCATATCATCAAATTCAGGCCATAAGAAGTTTGTGATCATCGACCTATAGCGTTCGCCGTTGATGGTGATGGCCTGGTCAGCATTATTTTCGAAGAAGTACGGACCGATGACGCCTCCAGCCCAAAATCCACACCAAACAGAAACTTTATTTGGATGCATTGACGCCTGGTGAATCTCGCGTGGCTAAAGATGATTTTTCGACCAAGAGAACATCCATATTGATAATAAAGTTTTATCATTTGCACGTGTTGCTCGACGCTGTAACTTGCCATGATTTGAGGTCCTATGTGACTGAATATACCTAGGACCATATTTTGACAGAAAGTAAGAAACAATCCGCCACGAGCTGTGAAAATCAACCCGTCCCTATTGGAAAACCCTTCATAAACAACAAATACAATAGGTAACTATAAATTTATGAATGGCACAGCCCTGCCCTCGTTACAATAAAATTGAAGAAGCCTAACGTTAGAGAACGTAGAGCATAACGTTTGCCACACTGACTGGGGATCGTGTCGAAAGTACTCTAAATAACTCCGGTAACCACATAGCTTTGTTATCTAAATAAGTACCTATTAATCACCATCAAGACCGCCTTCTCAGTAAAGTGCTTTTCGAAGCGGAACCGCATAGAAACGTTTGCAGCTAGCCATTCATCATTCATCATCATCACAAACCTTTCTTTGTCCCACCGTTGGGCACGGGTCTTCTCTCAGTGTACCACGCTGGCCAAGTGTGGAATGGCAGATTTCACATGCATTCGAGATCATAATGATGAACTCTCAGGAATGCAGGTTTCCTCACGATGAGTCCTTCACCGTTACCTATATCAAGTGACATTTAATTTCTAAATTCGCATATAATTTAGAAAAGTCATTGGTGCGTTTGAACCCGTATCGCTAGAGTGAGAGGCGAGTTCGATAGCCACTGAACTGTCACCGATTTAAGTTGCTAGCCATTAAACTATGAATAAATCGATCATCCTCATAAAGAATCTTATTCAGATAGTCATTTCTATTCACAGAATGAGAGAACATTTAAGGATGACAGGCATTATAAAATAAATTACGATGATTCCTTCGCCATATTATTGCTATTGCTGTGATGATATTGGTGGATGGGTTAGTGGGCAACCCAGATTCGAATGTTCTCAAGCCACCCGAACATTTATAAGGCTTAAAAATTATTTTCACAATTGAAAACAACCAACCAACCAACGGCTTAACGTGCCTCCCGAAACACGGAAGTGCTCATGACATTTTTGCCAATAGCGGTAACCCATCCACAAACCGACCGCGCCCACGTTGCTTGACTCGGTCGATTGATGCCAGCCATTGAGCTATGGCCGCTTAATATTATTGCTATTTAATATTGGTTTTGTATTCGCATTGTACGCAATGACCCGAATCTTTCGCAAATATGGCCAAGATATTGGCTTGTAAAACCCAGATTAAGGCTTTGCAAAAGACTGAAATATAAAAAGAAATTGAACTCAGAGGTTGATATATCTCTATGGTTATGTTCCAGGGTAGCAGACGTGGCTGTTTTTCCCAAGTGGGTTACCAAGGCGGCTATCAGGTTCTGAACCTCTCCGGCCGGCATCCAGTGGGTCGCGGCTGCTTCCGCCACGGCACAGTGGTACACGAGCTCCTCCACTCCCTCGGGTTCTACCACATGCAAAGCAGCCCCGACAGAGACGACTACATCGACGTACTCTGGAAAAACATTATAAAACGTACGCTATTCTATTGTGAAATTAGTAATAGTGGTAATAGGTTTCTACTTTCCATTTCATGTCCACACTATTGCCATAACGATACGCTTTAATGCAAAAGTTTGTTACATTTTATAGAAATCTAATTAATTTTTATTGATATCCGCGCTTTTTATTTTGCAACGACTAGCAATAGATAAATAACAGCTTAGGCTGGTTCGTAACAATATCATATAATATTGTTACGATTCATATAATATCATAATATTGTTACGATTGCCGTCCCATTTGAACTACTTTATAAAGAGTGAAGTATTTAGGTTCAGGCGGTAAAAGCGGCCCCGTGCATTTGCAGCTTGCAGGATGAATACCAATTAATATCTATCTATGTACAAATTAACTTCAACTTACAACAACTATATATACTTTATAGGTTTTATATGAAAGCTAATTGGTTCCATATAGAGTTCGCCCGGGGCAGTACCACCGCCCGCCACGGTACCTAGTACCATTTCTGCCGTGTAATAATTGTTTTTAAAGCAATTGTGGTCCGGTTGGAAAGGTGTGGATTCCGGTTACACTTCTTTAGAGGCGACCATCTTAGTCCTCAAGGGTAGCAACACATCTGTGACTGACTTAGAACGAGACTCGAGACTCCTACTAACAAGTACTAACTGGACTATTACTAACACCAACTAACAGGACTAACTATCACTAACAGTCCCCAGTCCTCATACCTACTAACGAACTGACCAACTAATGTTCTAAATAACTCTCTGAACTAATTGGACTAACCATCCCAGTCCCTAATTGAGTCTTGTTCAAAGTCAGTCACAGTTGTCATGGGCGGCAGCGGATGGGTGGTGCTGCAAGCTCGTTTGCTATCTTTATTCCATAAAAAAAAAAAAAAAAACTACTTATCTACTTAAATTATATCACTTGCAATTAAATTAAATTAATTATATTTAATTCATTATTTAGGTTGGTACTTCAATTTTACTTCATGCTTCTACTACGAGTAATTTCATTTTACGTAGGTAGGGTACCTAAGTACCTACCTATTGGGCTTAATAAACATACTCATTATTTATGCGACTACAAATGTTAGTAACTAAAATCTCACATCTACTTAATAAGTTTTTTAACTTCTGTAATGTTTTGAACTTCATTTGAATGCCCTATTTTTAACACTATCTTATCTTAGTTCTAAAGTATGTACAATTTAAATGGAACGATTTGGTACAAGAGTCACAGTCAACGTTCGTTTTTTAACATGCTTTTATTAGGTCCACTTGTATGTAACTCACAATGTAAGGGAATCTTAGAGAGCTAATTTAACCATCTTCCAAGGATCGTAGCGTAATGAAAATTGGCAGCTGTATGTACTTCTGAGAAACATTCAATAATATTGTACTGTCGAGCTGATCTGATGATGGAGCCGGAAGATATTAGCTACTTTAAAGTGGAATCTAAGAGAGCTAATTTAACCATCTTCCAAGGATCGTAGCGTAATGAAAATTGGCAGCTGTATGTAGTTCTGATGACAATACAATAATATGGTACTGTCGAACTGATCTGATGATGGAGCCGGAAGATATTAACTGGAACTTCATGATGGAATATCGTATCATAGTCGTGTTTGCACTTGTGGTAAGGTCTTATAATGAACTTTGACCACGATTAGGTTTCAAGGTCTGATGATGAAGCCGGAAGATAGGCACTGGCATTCCATGATGGAATATCGTATCATAGTCGTGTTTGCACTTGTGGTAAAGTCTTGTAATGAACTTTGACCACGATTAGGTTTCAAGGTCTCATGACTTCTTTTTTAGTTGGATTTTTTATAAAAGCGTGTTTTTTTAGTTTTTTTAAACTATTAATTTATTTCTAAATGTCAGTTTGCGACCAAATGTCCGTAAACTAAAGTTATTAGACGATCTCTGATGATGACATTGCAGGTGGCGGAATTAGCGAAGATTTGTTGATATTGTGGTAATACAATATTGCCAACTATACCTAATCAGTTCACATAGCGTGGAAGTGAAGGATTGAATTCATATTTTCTTCGTATTTAAGCCACGGGACGCGTAGGTGGTCGCTAACTAACCATGGGCGTGAAACCAGCGCAACAACCCATTGCCTAAATCAGACATAAATAAAGTAACCTGTAACATTGTTTCAGCGGCGAGACATAATTTTCGGAAATACAATTCATTTGCTGTGACGGACTTTGGCGTCGGTTACGACTATGAGAGTGTTCTCCATTACAGCAGAAAAGCTTTTTCATCAAACGGCCAAGATACATTAGTGCCTAAACAAGTAAGTACCTAATTAGTCTATAAGACTTGTTATTATGAGTGATAACGAGTGTTCGCCAGGAGGTCGATATTTGACCATAATCAAATAGCCAGGAGAACATGAGTTTGCATGGTTCGGAGTTTTTCTTGTACTGTAGTATATAGGTAGTGTATTTTTTTTAATCGTTCGTCAATACTAAAACTAAAAAAAAAGAAAATT
The DNA here is from genome assembly GCA_944567765.1 of Carterocephalus palaemon. Classification (NCBI taxonomy): domain Eukaryota; kingdom Metazoa; phylum Arthropoda; class Insecta; order Lepidoptera; family Hesperiidae; genus Carterocephalus; species Carterocephalus palaemon. The sequence continues at coordinate 8,844,116 of OX155641.1, read as the reverse complement.
CGTTGACAAACAAAGGCGCAATAATTATACCGTTAAATATATTTTTTTAAAAAAGCTTTTTAAAACTTTTTTTTTTTTCATGCATTCAAAGTCAAAGTCAAAGTCAAATAATTTATTTCGCTATGAGGTGATTAGACACGCTTAACGAAAGTCTAGGTACCTAACTAAAAACTACTTAAACTACTAACTGATCTATATAAGGCAAAGGATTAGCTATTGATTATTGAATGAATAGCTAATCCTACACAGGTGTCTAACTTGCCTTAAGATAAATTTACAATAATTACCTACCACTAAGCTAAGCTCTAAGTCACGATAGACTATCTATATGGTCATCGGCTTTAGGAAGAATTTACAATATTCTTATCCTATGCCCTAGTGTAGGCCGAGAGAGAAAAAAGCCGGAGGAAAAAACTCTCGGTACTTTTTTAAAATTCAAATTAATTTTTACAGAAAAATGCACAGTATGACCATGACATGATTAAGTCAGACACGAGACAGCCAATCGTGTATGCCAAGAATCACCCCATATGCCACCTGCTTACAATTTTTAGTATAATTAATACAGAAGCATAGTGATAGCCTGTCAGAGTTTAATTCAGTAACATGCCTTTATATCATCCAAATACTCCTGAATATTATAATAAGCTTTTCGACATAATGTTTGTTTGATGGTTTTTTTAAACCTTTGTAAAGGCAGAGACTGAACCGCAGCCGGGACTTTATTGAATATTAGAATAGACATTCCTATGAAGGAACGACTTTTCTTACTAAGCCGGCATTTAGGAAACATTGTCATCGGAACCAAATATGTGTGCCAAATTTCAGCTCGATAGCTTCAGTGGAAGGTGGAAGTGGGTGAAATATTGATTGCAAGATTCCAGGACATACATACATAGTACTTACATAGATACATACGACACGAGTGATGTTAAATAAAAGCTTTAAAAATATATCAGATATCATCATACATGATCATCTTAATATGTATACAATATTCTTAATCTACGTATTACCACAGAATACATAATAGTAGGTATGTACCTATTACTTAAATATATATACCTACCTACATAGTCATGCTCTAAATATTGTTACGAAGAAAAAAACATTTTTCTATTGCACGAAACATTTATTACTATTACAGTGTGTTAGTTTAATAATTAATATAAAACCATTATAAATTTATAAAGTTTATTCGAAGTGGTCTCCATAGGCTGCAATACAGTCCTTTAAAAATTAAGGCCAGTTATCAATAGAAGCACGCACTCTTTCCATGGGAAAATTCTATACTGCCATGCCAATCGTATGTGTTGTTTTAGGGGCTCCAAATTATCATGGCATTTAGAGCAAGCCACACTCTCTAAAACTGACTTAAGTATAAATCATAATCGGATTAAGATCGATGACGGCCAGTCTTCAATTCTGATGAAGTCCGGAACGTTGGTTTCTAACCAAGATTAGGTGGATCGGGCTTTAAGACCCGGCGCCGAGTGTTGCTGAAAGAACTATTCTTGGTTATTGAACATGGTGTTAAGGGGCTTAACTACCTTTTCAAATACGCGACATGGTTCTAGGTGCTATCTTCATCTGCCGAGATAAAATCTTTTGCTTCGATTATTAGAAGGATAAACATATCATTATTGATTCCAGGCTGGTGCACAAATTGGACAAAGAGTTGGTCTATCTCAAAAAGATATACAAAAATTAAATAAGATGTATTGTGATTCAGAGCTCAACGATCCCAGCAACGCTGATGACGACAGCATAACAAAGAAACCAACAGTAGTCAAAAATAAATCCAAAAACAAACCATTCGATGGCCATGGAATTGGTTACCATCAGGGTAAAACTGTGGTCATAAAATTAGAACCCACCACAGTAGAATTATATCGATTACCAACATTACCAAAATTTCAAACTTTCGATTCTTTCAGTAAGCCGCCCCAAGTGCTGTTACCGACTCTAACGGACACAAAAGTAAAAGAAACGTTTTACAGACCGAGTACAATTCAAAGCGCCAATAAACTTAACCATTATAAACCTACAACTAGTAAATCATTAATTCACAAGACTGTCGAGGAAGAAGAGTGGTTTAATCATCTTAAAAATGGTCTAAATAACGCGGCACCAACCAGTGAAGAAAAGTCTTTTGTTGGAATAGTTGATCTCAAAAAACGAGAAGAAAAACCAACAAATATTATCGTTAAGGAGCTAAATGATTTTTCGGAAGAAATAATGAGTGATATAAGTGATGCATATGCAAAAATTTCGAAATTAACACAACCCCAAACGTACCCTATTTATACAGATTATATTCGGAATTCACCCGAACTCCAAATTCAAGATAAGAACTTTTATTCTAGACAGCGTTCTGAGACTGAACTAGTTCCATTAGAATATAAACAATATTTCCAGAAGAAATATGAACACGCTGATGTTAAAAAGAATTTAAATCTTCGTACTTTCTTACCTCATACACATGATTCGTTGGTGGAAGACAATGGTAAAAATACTTATCAATCTGAAAGCAATTACTATGATCCATATCATAATGAATCAAACGTGACTGAATCTATTTTGAATCATTTTTTACCGAACGAGTCTAAAAGAGATGAAGACTTCACAACAATATCGAAAACCATTCCTTCATACAGGAGCGGGTACAGTAATCACAATTATAATATTCCATATAAAAATTATTATGTTATGACCCCACTCACATTCCAAGCGCAATACAATTAGGCTACTGAAAATGAGATCTCATGAATCTAGAGCGGTTAATTTTAGTTATGAGGTTCAATAAAAAAATAAAGTTGTTAGCTATTAGTTAGAGACTGTATTATATTATTTTTAGTTGTATATTTATATCTGAATTAGTTTATATTAAATCTTAAAATAAATTTTGTTTTATTTACGCACTAATTTTATGACTATATATTTTATTTATTTATTTGCAAGCATGGGTAAACCGTGTATAAGACGTAAGATGATGTTGATGATGATGTACCATTCACAGCATGCTAAATTTACAATTATGTACAATAAAATTATTATATAATCTAAATTAAAATTAAATTCATTTAAGTATCAGTTTACCCAGTACTGATTTTAATAATAAACATTGATAATGATATTATAATTTTATACCATTATCATTATAATAAATTGAATTAAACTCCTACAATAAAGAACAAAATAAGAATATAGTTAGGTACACTACACTAGTCCTGGGTCATAATTATTGGTCTAGTATAATTAAATAATATGAGAATTTCCAATTCTTTGTAATGTTTTTTTGACAAGAAACTCGTCCTTATAAATCAAAATTTAGCAGTGTTTAGCATTTTGAGGTCTATTTCGTGAAATTTTTACTAAATTTCACAAGCCAGAAGTGATTAATTTCAAGTAAATTAAGATTCACAATTTTATGTTCACAAATTCGTTTATTACTGGTGCAAAACTAACTGTAACGTAAAAATATCTACGTGGGGTAAGACAAACAGGTATTTAGTATTTTAGACAACATTATTTTCAGGGGTTAGACAAAAATTATTTCTCGGGATATATTTTTATTAATTATGTCCGAAGCACAGATCAGGAGGTAGATCGCAGGGTAGTTTGCACACAATAAATTACGCAGAACGGTGCTATTATAATAGTATAGGTGCAGCGCCGTACCAGAAACTATACGGTAAATAAATTATATAATAAAGCACTTGACCGTTATGGTTGAGATAGGCACATCCGTTTCCCGTAGACTTGACTCATTCCACTACTCATTTCCTGTAAATAACGTGTTTCCGGTGGTCTCAACTGCAGGTGGTGCTGTCCGAGTTTTTCTGAGGCGCCATTTTTACTCGTTGGCTCTATATTCATCAGGCAGCTATATAAATTAAGATACATATCAGAGGTATAGGATAGATATGAAAATCAATTAAAGGCATGTACAACATTCACACAAAATAATGCAAAATTACAGTACCAAGCAATAATTCATTACTTGTATTACTTCTTACTTAAAGCAATATACCTACATATTAATTTATTTTATATATATTATCATATATCATAGCTTCGAATTAGGTAAGTACTTTAGTATGCGTTTCCTTTCAGGGGAAAACGCTGCTATTGGGCCTTTACCTCTTTACCTATTGATTTATGAAAGACAAATACAAAATCACGCGTAAAATAAAAAAACATCGCTCTTTACTTAATTTCTTAGACTATGGTACCCGTAGACCCCACGGTCTTCAAATTCAATTCAATGTGTGACAATGACAGCCAATGTCACCAATGAGTTACCGACTCCATCATTCAGACATTTTAATTATTTTTATTGTCCTATTTGTCATTTACGAAGAAGATCTATTTCTGAATTTTTATAAACGACTACGAGTACGAGTACGAGCAAAACAAATTAAATTCTTTTAGTTTGTCGTCATTTTTATAAAAATGATTTTCCTGTGTCGGTGACGTGAGTTTTTGTTATGTAAAAGTATTTATGTTCATTTTATTCGTTTAATGGGTTGTGCTGTATCAAACGTACAACGGGCAGCGATGTCTTTATTCAATAAAAACGTCCAGGATCAAAGTGACGCAAGACTTAAATTAGACAGGAAATTATATCTTGCAAAGGAATCACCTGAGCCAGACTTCGACTTATCGGATTGCCAACTTAGTTATTTGCCGACGGGTATATTTTCAATATGTAAGGTTTACCGGAAAGATTATTTGTATCTCCATGATAATCATCTACACTCTCTTGAAGAAGGTGGACAGTTGAGTGATTTGTACATGCTTAAAGTGCTAAACTTGAGCTGTAATAAATTTTCCCACTTGCCAGGCGATTTAAGATATTTAGTAAACTTGACTGAATTATATCTTCAAGAAAATTTTCTGCAAACATTACCAGACGCAATCAAGTACTTGAAGTGCCTACAGATTTTGGATGTGTCCAAGAATAAATTAGCCTGCATAACACCTTCTCTAGGAAACCTAAAATGCCTTAGAAAGTTGAACATTAAAGGGAATAAAGACTTAACAAAATTATGTCCAGAACTATGTTTAGCTACTAATCTATTTTTAATTGAATTAGATGGAGAGCTATTTACATTTCCACCTAGAGAAATTAGCACTATTAATACATTAGAAATAATGAAATTTCTATGTAAACATATGCATGTAGAATATAATCCACCATTATCTGAAGGATTAAGTATGTCCCCGACACAAGATCCAAATGTTACACGCAATCCATTTTTACGGCAAAAGACAATTACTTGGGAGGAACAGGAGGCTGCTATAATAGAACAAGAAAACAAAATTCATAAAGCTAATCAAGAACAAAGAGAAAAGTTCTTAAATCAAGTAATACAAGGACAGCTTGTTTTGGACAGTGAGATAGCCAAAGTTCATGAAACTAGAGAATTTGAGCGTCAAAAATTATTAAGGGATATTCAGGAGGATGAAAAAGAAATTGAATGTCTCATAACAAACTTTATGAGGTCTGACCGACTACAACCAGAAGTTGTGCAGCAGCAACTTGCCCATGAAGAGGTAGAACATAATCGTCTGCTTGAGATTGCACGACAGAATTATGATAATGTTAAAAAGTCAGACATTTTAAAAGCTATGGAGAAACTAATAGAGGATGAATATTCCATTCAAAATTCTAAACATAACTATCAAGACCATCTTAATAATATGAAACGAAGTGTTCTAATGCAAGAATCAGAGGGATCAATTAAATTGGCAGCATTTTTAAATGCAAAGGATGAATCCCGAACTATTTTGGTTCAACAGCTGCTAGAAGATCAAGATATACAAAAGGCTATGGTCTCATCTTTGCTCGATAAAGTTGATGCAAGAAGTTGGAGTCTTAATCAAGAAATAACACTTATTTCTTCACACCTGGCTAAGCTTAGCATAATAGAACAGGAAAAGAAAAAAATGCAGATAACATTCAATTACAATGAATTATTGGATCAAAGAGTTCACTTGGTAACATTACTAGATGACCTTCTGCAACAAAGGAGTAAACGAAGGAAACAATTGATAGACACAATGAAAGAAGCTGAAGCAGAGACTGAAATGGACATGAGAGGTGACTTTTGGCTGAATAGTTATCAAAAGCTTATTGACTCTGCTCCTAAAAACCTGCTCAACATTGGAAAGTCACTTGATCCATTGCTTGCAAATCACTTATTACAAGAGGGTGTTATACATTGTTTACCATTTTTGGTGACATTTTTATTTTCAGAAGTGTCCTTAATAAGTATTACCAGTAAGGATTTAAAGGAAAGTGGAGTATTATTGGCTGCTGATAGAGATGGAATTTTAAGAGCAATTAATCTGTATATAGGAACCAAAACAGATAACCATAATTTAAAAGTGATTGATTTGAATGAAAAAATATCTGGAGCAAGTGCTCCGCCAATAGATGATGAAGAAAGCTGTACTGGTGTACTAAATGTAAATGACACATGTAATACTATAGATGGGGAATGTGTCATATGTATGGATCAAAAATCTGAAGTGGTTTTTGTGCCTTGTGGCCATATGTGCTGCTGCCAATCTTGTGCATTTAAGGAATTAGATAGCTGTCCAATGTGTAGGGCAAGCATTGAAAGAACTATTAAAGTCTTAGTTGCATGATATATACCTGGAAATATATAGCGTTTACACTATTTTACATATCTCTATCTTAGATTTATGTAAAAGATTAATTACAATTTTTCTTGTTCATTTTACTATATTTTTATATGTATACTGAAAACACAATTAAGATTATACAAATAAACAATGTACATGAGACTTAATTTCATAATGAAGACAGTGTTGTCTTTGATTCATGTGTTGTTTGGCTTTCACTAAATGTGTATAATCTACACATGTTAATTTGGTAAGCAATCTTTGCACTACTATTTATTATGTATTTGAGTATTTATCTTGCAGTACTCTAGCTTGTCATTTCATATTCAAATGTAAAATTATTACATGATTATTGAGGGGTGAGTAAAGCTTTTGTAAAGCAAAAAGGTGAGAGACATTCTAATTTCATTCACAGATTATATAGTTTAATGGTCTCTGACCTGATTTTTATTTAAAATAATGACATCATATAATTTTGATGTCAGACTGAATAAATCCACCTATCATGTTTGTGATAAAAGTACTGAATTAATCAATTAAAGCAATGTTGTGGATTTACCAATTGTCCATCTGGAAATTTTATTTTTGTATGTTTAAGTATCTAATAACGATAAAATTTTAAGATAATAAAAAGTACCTACCTAATCTTATCTATGCCTGTTATGCACTAGGCTGTTTGATTAGGTAGTTACATACACAATAAAACATCATATTTGTTATATCCCCAGAGTTCTTCATCTGAACTTAACTTAACATTCTAACATAATCAGACTTCATGTCACCAGATATTTGTAATTTAATTAACAGTATTTAGTTTACATAACATTTATAATTCATTTAATATCATATTATGTTTATAGTAATTACTGTTTTACTTAACAATTTACTTTTGTTACATTAATTTTATTTAATATCAAATTACTGAGATTCAACTGTAAATATGTTATACTTTACAGCTCTTATTTCTATAGTTTGTTAATTATGTTTAATAATAGCATATATAGCATGTACTTGATAGTCTTGATAAATCCTGGTATAATTAAAGGTTTTTAGGTACTCTGAATAAGAAAATTATTTCAGAATGTGGATCTTTCACATTCTTGAATGATCAAATTTGACATTATAATTCATATTTGTGCCTTTTAACTGTTATCAATTAGGTCTGTGATCTATTTATTGTTTTGACTGCTAGTATAGAATCTTTAAAATTATGTACCTTCCTGTTCGCTAAATATAAGTATATTTAAATATAATGTATGCGTACCTGAAATTATTTATTAGATTTTATTGAGTTGTGTTATTTTAAATAAGATTAAGTATGTTAATTTTTTTATGTTATTATAATGAAAAAATAATTAAAATGAAACATTTCAAATTTTCATTTCATTAAAATATTCATTTTCATTTCATTTCATTAAGCATGTTAATTTTTTTTATGTTATTATATGTGTCATATGTTATTATAATGTAAAGATTTATTTTTCATATGTACCTTCTACTTATTTATTGGCATTGATTGTAAGTTATATCACCCTATAGATATACACCTGTTATGTAGGTATTGTTAATTTTCAAGTTTATAAGGCATATTGTTTTGTTAATACATAGATTTTTCAAATAATTATATTAGCTTACATTGAGTTATGAAGCTTTATAGTGTATAACGGTGACAGCCCAGTGGCTATCGAACTCGCCTCTCACTCGAGCGGTCTGGGTTCAAACCCAAGCGGCACGCACGCCGTGACTGACTTGACTTTTCAAAGTTATGTGCGATTTAAGAATAATACATACCAGAATGGGAGGGATTAGGCCTTAGTCCACCATGCTGGCCAAGTGCGGATTGGGAGACTTCACATGCCTTCAAGAACATTAATATGATGAACTTTCAGGTATGCAGGTTTCCTTAAGATGTGTCCTTCACCGTTATAGCAAGTGACATTTAATTTTTAATTCATGTAATTATTAATATGTATCTTCATCGCATATTCAATACAGGCACTGTAGGTACATAACCACCACATATACACCAAGCAATTTCTCAATTTATTACCTTCAGTCATACATAACTCATATTAGTGAGTAGACACTGCTATCTGATATAGGTAGGTACATAATTTAAATATATTAAGAATGCTACAATTTTTACAGTGTTCAAGTCAAGACAGAGCAATTACAGTGCTCACTTTCATTAGTTTATTTATTATGAAGTAGATACGAGTTAATTCCTAAACGCATTTAATTTTCCTTAACTAGATATACTCGTAGATTCATACAAATATTTTCTTTGATAATATAAAATCATTACCTTACTAATACCTAAATTTTGCGTGTGGGATTTTTTCACAAATTATTGTTATCCCTTTTAAAAATATACACCAATAAAACATCCAAAGCACATTTATTCGTTTCATTTTTTGTTTGTTTTGGTATGTAGTTATATAACTAGGTTATCCTTTATCCGTGGAATAAATAACATAACATCTTAGATGTCTTCTTCTAGATCAAAGGTTTTCCAGTGTAAAAAAATATATCTACTACAATATTTCAGTAAAACAACAATACAGCAAAAGGCTTTTAACTTACTGTATCTCTTCATATCGATGATAAAGCGATAAAACCTGTTACACAATGACCACTATTTTTTACTTTAATCTGCTCTCTTGTTAAATTGTTGTTTTGTAGATGTCCGTTTCTACTTTGCTGCCATTGGGGTAGGCCTCTGCCTACCCCCTCTACCCTCTTGTGATTTAGGTCCCATGTAGTAGGTGGTGAGCCTATAACCACTAGACCAACGAGACAGTTATACTAAACGACGAGACAGAAAAAAATATGTCTGTAAAACCATTGACATTTATTTGGAACATACATACCTACATACTTATTGGGTTGTCACTTAATAGGTAGTTATTGAAATTTACCTACTTAGCATCATGTGGAATACGTTATTCCAAAATAGAACAGATCCTTTAAAATAGAACAGTTAAAATAGTTTGTCATCTATACCTTTTTTTATATTTCAAGTGGGAAACCTTTTAAGGTTCCGGGATCTCTGTTCTACACCGTTTCCCCCCAGTGCCGTGCGCATGACAGGCTCGTCTCGGACGAGACATCTTAAATAACATCATCCGTCACCCATATAAAATGTGCAGCCACACAACGTCGTCTTTTCAGGGTAACTGAATGGACGGCTCTAGCTCCCTACTCCTGCCGCCCGCAACACCAGAAGCCTCTCACGACAGATAGAGGATAGGTACCGTAGTAATATTCTGGTCCCGATTTACACGGACTTGTTACCCATACCTACTTTCGTCTGCTAGGTAGCTAGGTTGAGTTTGTGGTAGGACCTATGTCCTACCATAAAGTATCTATATACCCACTGGTCAATAGTCTTGTGTAGTTCATGAATGATGAATGATTAGGAAACGTTTCCTAGTGATGAACTAAAAGAAACGTTTCCGACCGATGTTTGCTATTCATTCTATTGTGTCGTTTAGGTCACACGAACGGCCGAGAGCCGAGTGAGTGCGGAGTGAGCCGGCAAGCCAATTGCCCTATTGTTTCCATTTTTTAAGTTTCAAAGCTGGTTTACGACTACGATAATACACACTAAGTGAAGGAAGATGGTGTTTAGTAACTGAGACCAAAATTTCAAGAATAATAATACACATGTTAACGCAATTAACAATAACAAAAGCGAGACGGCTGCTTATGACCTCAGGACCTATTTTAAATACGCAATTTTTAATTTTTTTTATCACAAATAAGTTTATGTTTGACCACAATCCCACCTGCGCAAACGATACTCGTATTAAAAGTAAAACCTTCATTCATAATTCTAGGACCTAATAGACCTAATAGAATGATTAGAGTGAACTAGTTCCTTAACCGGAATGAATGATTACGGAGCGCTCTTTCAAGTGAATGAATAGGCACAAGACTACTGGTCAATATCATGACACAGTTATGAAAACTCTTACCTGTGATTGATTAGGTTATAGTCTTAGATTAAACTTCACTGAAGTTTAATCTAAGGTTATAGTCATACTAAGTACCTACTAGACGCCCGTAATTTGCTCTCTCACCTATGTTTGCTCCAGGGTTTTTGCTGCTGTAGGTTTTTTCAATATCAGCTGATGCTGATTTTTTAAATTAATATCAATAAAATCAGCAACAGCATCAGCATCAGCTGATATTAATTTAAAAAATCAGCATCAGCTGATATTGAAAAAACCTACATCAGCAACAACCCTGGTTTGCACTATTGTGGCAATATTTTGATGGAGCGGTAATACGACAACAATAAAAAACCAAAAATGTTTAAATTAAGTTTGACCCCAACAAAATCGCGCTTTCGCTTCCGAGAAAGCAGTCTCACCAAAAATAAACTTCAGAGTTATAAATTAATATTTGACAAATCAAGTAGGTAGCAAAACAAAGCAACTGTTTCCCTGAACAATTGAGAAGTAGTCACAATCTTGACGTTAAAGTAATCGTGAACGAAATACGAATATTTCCTTGCCAAACTTTATGGGTAGAACCTTTCGCTGTAGGCGAATATCGCAGAAGTTTCCAGTTGTCAAAAGAAAGTTACCCACCGACAAGGCTTCAATACAAAGTTTCTGTGATATAATATAAAAGCCATAAACATTGGGCTCGTCATTCTCCTCATCTTAGGTACCTACGTACGTTTATAATTAATGCTCGCTTTTATGTCTATGTTAACGTCATATTTGTTCACATTCATATACGGGTGGGCCCCTACCTATTTGCGTCATTAATCTTCTGGTAAATAGCATTCTGTTCGCAATAACTGCTAAATCTCATAATTTTATATGACAAAGATTGATTCTCCGAAAATACGAAATGTTGGATATTTTTATTTAATTACCTTCACAATACTTTTTAGACTAGGTTTCCGTTAAGTCAAAGCCCAGATATAAGTAGGTACCTACCTATGTTAATTTATTTAAACTAATCCCTTCCTTTCCATCTAATCCAAACACTATGATAATACTATGGGTTTATTCTAGGTACGTACCTAAATAGTTTGGTTTAGTTATGATCCCAATTATCTGTATCCCAATCCCAGTTCAATCTTTGCTGTAGGTATGATTCAATGAATAAAGTTGAATACGAATCTCAAAAAGAGAAGCTTTGTTACATAGGTATTCAAAAGTATGAATACTTAGTTATTAGAAAGGTATACATAAAGCTTTTAGGACTAAACACACTTTGCATTCACTCACCTTGTGGATTCTGTACTACTTGCACTCTTGACGCCTTGGTGACACGGGGTTTGAATACAAATGTTATTACATATTTCCATTATTTATTCTGCTCCTTTTCACTGGCACTTACCTCAAGAACCTCGGCCTTCATAAACCATAATTTCATGGTAAATTCCAAAATATTGACGTATAAGCAAAATTCCTCCCTTATCCTGTTTTGCATCCATTAGTTACCTCCAATTTAGATGGTTTCATTTTTCGTTTAATCGATAATTTCTTTTGTTGTCTAAGCAGTTTTTGTATCTGGCCTGGTAGACTACAAAATTACAAACTGTTGAAAGTGGTGTCTACCAGTCCATTTTACAAAACAACAAACTACTTAGGTACTTAATAAATAAGTGCAATAAGCTATTTTAACGCGGGTAACAGTTAGTAGGGCAATAGTTAGCAGGGCTATAAAATAAGTTTATAACACATTTGCTCGTAAAGGACCCCTTATTTCACCAATTTCAATATCGTAATGTATCTAATTACCGCACTTGTGCATTTTATATTACATTACAGCACTTGTGCGGTAATGTAATGTAAAACGCACGGATTTTTTTTTAATAAGGTAAAACGCACAGTCTAACAAGATGCTCCGTCTAAAACGAACGGTACTTTTTTCAATCTTAGCAAAGAGTTTTTATGACAAAAAGTGGTCAACATTTTATGAATAAAATTAACTTTGAGAGATAAAATATAAAAAATAAACATTTAATTCTTTAATTTAATTAATTTTAACAATAAATTAAAATAATTTATCTGTACCAAAAACAAAAATATATCAATTTACTTTAATAATAATATTGGCTGTTTTTGTGACTGCCTTAAAAAAAGCTCTGATGCGCGCGCATTGCTAATTTGTGTACAAGTAAAAATTATTTAAATTATAAAATGAAAACTGTAGACAATTCGAATTTGCTGTAAATGGCTGAGAAAAAAATCAAATAATTCACTCAATCATCGAAAATAATCATAAGAACAATATTGATCAGTGAAATCGTACGATATGACTGTTCTGTCGTGGTTCTATGGTGTTCCGCGCGCTTTTTCTTTTCGCTGTAGTGTTTTTATTTGAAAATGTCGTCAAGTATTGATGAATTTATTAATTTATTTCCTCGCAAATATGTTATAAAACGTCGTATGACACGCGTGCGCTTTGATAATTACAGCCTCTGCTTTCTTGTAGCCCTCGCCTACGGCTCGGGCTAGCAATATCGCCTCGGCTGTAATTTTCAACTTACCGCACTTGTATCATAATGTACTATTAGGGTATGTATATTATTAGATGTACTCGTAAATGGTAGGTATCCTTAGCTTCTTTTGTTTTTTTTTTCGATTCTAACAGTAGGTACTGTAGCATAGATAACTTAATAGTTAGAGGACGCTGCGGGGGTGTCAATTTATAAAATAAATAATATCAATGCATATGTAACTTACGTAATTTTCTTACGGTATAGGTATATGTATATGTATATTGTTTAGTCATTCTTGTACCTACTCAATGTAATAAATACCTACTCGTATGACAACGAAATGTGTGCGGCGGCCAGAATCACGAGCCTAACATTAATAATACCCATGATAATACCTACGTGGTGCCCGAAAAAGCAATTTGCTTGGAGTAGATATATTAAATGGAACTGGGAAAATATTAATCTGTTACCCTCTACTACGATCTATTATAGGCTATAGCTTTCCCCATGGCTTCGCTCGCGTCGAAATAGTTTTCCGCGCAGAAATACATACCTATACCATCAAGGGATAATTTAAAATAGGTATAATAAGTAGGTATACCTAGCCTCTGTCAACGGCAAGCTACACCAAAGATTACCAATACTTACTAAAAGAGGCTTCTGGGGATCGCAGGTGCATTGATGAAATTGATGAGATTTTTCCTGAGGCCACGATGGCCAGAAAAAGGCCACCAAAAGGGTTTTAGTGGATGGAAAATAGAAAATTCGACATAACCCGGAGTTACGTCCACGATACAAAAGTAATCCAGCGATCAAACATATTTTATTTATTTTTATTTATTCAACTTTATTGACACCTCCTATGATCATAGCGATATACATATAATGGGCGGACTTAATGCCTTATGGCATTTTCTACCAGTCAAACCCTGGTTGAGTGGGGAAAAGTATTAAGTATATTCTTAATAGTAGATAGAAACTTGAAGTTTTGAATTCATTTTTGATCATTCAAATGAAGCTGAACAAATTACTTTATCGGTTTTACTTTTTGTGGTTTAATTGTAAACACAGAGCGTCAGAGACTGTGCCAGAAACTGCGAAAGATACATTGGATAGAATTTTGATACCAGTAGGTACAAATATTTATTGCAACATTGTATTTCATCCAAGTTTTGCAGGCATCGTGAGACTTGTAATGTCCAAGAAGTAAGATCCCCTCGCAGTTGGTCTGCAGGGGTAGCCCATATACTGGACTTCGTTGCCGTCGCACAGTCCCTTGGAGTACGATAGGTAGTCGTGACATCTTCGTGCTCTCAACTTCTTTTGAAAAGACTTCACAAAGTAGACGTAAGAGCTGCGGTGCTCACAAGCACCTGGAAAAAATGTTTTTCATTGAATATACCTACTTACTAAATATACATGCTGATATTACAACAAAATAAATAATAACTGCCAATCTTTAATAAAAAAATTATATAAAAATTATATAAGATAGCAAAGAACATGCAGTACAACCCATCCGCTGCTACCCGTTACACAATAGGAAACAGATAGGAACGGTTGTCGTGTAGCAGGTGATACGAAGAACTTAGTTCTGTTGGTCAATTCGTTAGTAGGTATGATGTTGCTCATACCTACTAACAAATTGACCAACTTCTTACCCATGGGGTACCCATGGGGTAGGAAGTGGGGGTGGTCGGTGGGTAATCGCTCACGTCCGCAGGAAATAAACCCCTACACGTCCCCTCCGGGTGGTGCTAAGAGCGACAAACAGTATAAGAGATGGGCAGCAGCGTCTATCAGGATAGTACTCATAACCACCTACTACGGTCACCAACACGCAAGCAAGGCCCCGACCAGTCCCCGGCGGCCCCGCTTTTCCTGGCTACGGTGGCGGCCATGGTAACGGCGGGGCAAGGAGTGCTACAATTTCCGGCATACGCCCGGCAACATATTCAAATAACAAACGACCACCGATCCACGGTGGTACTGCCCCGGGCGAATTCTTTAAAGAGCAAAATAGGTTTCATATAAAACCTATTTGGTTCTCTTCCACCATCAGTGAGTATCACTTACCTGAAATCGATGACGGACATAACGCTGGCTGGCATCTGCCCCCTCCGGGAAAGAAGTCAGCATGGCCCACTGGCTTACATACACCCAGTATTCCAGAACTTGTGTGAATTATGTCCACGAATGCTCCAGAATTATTCGATATTCCTGGGAAGATCTTCGGCAATTCGAAGAAAGGTCGGGCTGGATCTAAACCTAATGATAAAAACTATAAATCATAATAACATATTAATGAATGATAAATTCATTCATTAATTAATGCCTCTTACATACAATTTCATGTATATCAGTATATCAGTAGTGAAGTATCAAACTGACACTTTGGTTCGCTGGACGTATTTGTCTGACAAAATAGTATTTTTAGACCAGCGTACGATGATTTTTACATATTCACTCCGAGACCATGGTTGAAGCCAATCGAAGCGCATTAGCGATTGCGGCAATGAGCCAGTCAAGTTGTCTGATAACTGCGGTGGTTGAAGTGATAGCATGGCTAGTGTAGATGTGCTGAAATTAAAAAGTAGGACAACGATATGCCAAAATTCTTACCAGTAACTCGAGAAACAAGAAAACTGTCTTTCTTTAGTTTAGCACCAGCAAGCCCAACAACATGTGCGCCGAGGCTGTGACCGATAAGGTGAATCTTTGATGCAGGTACTTTGTATAGTTTCGAAAATCTTTTCACGAAGTTTTTGAGCTGTAAGTAGGTACATAAAATAAGCAAATGATATTTACAAAATTTAAAATATATTTGCATTTAATGAAAATGAAATTTTCGGCGGGATTAAAAAAGTGAATAGAGATACTTTTACATGTCCAACATAAAATTTAAAAAAAAAACATGTTATGGTCGAATTTCGACTACTCGGTAAACCTAGTAAAGATAAATAAATAGGGTAAAGTGAGATAGTCCAACAGAACTATGAGACTCACTTTTTCTGCAACTCTTAATGTGCTATAAGCGGAGTAAAAGTAGTCGTTGTTCTCCATGCTGCTCCAGTCCATAATAACGACGTTTTTATTTTTTGTTATGTCCGTCTGTAAAATTGCGTTTTTCACGAACTGAGTACTATCTACATCACGATGACCTGTCCATCCATGAGTAATCACAATTAATGGTGCACTTTGAATATAACTTGTGCTATTTCTAACAGATGGGAAAACCTCTTCGGGGCGTTTCATTGTTTTTCTGAAAAGTATTAAATTATTGTAAATTTAGAGGATTTAAATTATTTATTTTCTCCACCAATCCGCATTGGAGCAGCGTGGTGGAGTATGCTCTAGACCTACTGCAGCTGCGTCTGTGGGGGAGACCCGTGCCCAGCAGTGGGACGTCTATGGGTCGCAGCGAAATTATTTATTGATTGAAGACTGTTCCTATTTTACAAAGGTCTTAAAATTGCAATTAAGTCTGGGCATACAATCTAGATTCTGGCTTTTATAAATAACTAGTGGACGCCCGCAGCTTCGCTCGCGTTATACATTCACTAACTTCAAAAACGGCAAAGCTTCATACTAACTTTGCACCCCCGTTTTACCCCCTTAGAAGATGAATTTTCAATTTTTCTCGCCGTAAAAACCATCGTTGAACTTCGACGAACATTTTAAAAAAAGAATTGGCCAAATTGGTCCAGGCGTTGTTGAGTTATGCGCTTACCAACACATTTTGCGATTCATTTTTATTATATAGACTAGTGGACGCCCGCAGCTTCGCTCGCGTTCCACATTCACTAACTTCAAAAACGGCAAGGTTCATACTAACTTTGCACCCCCGTTTTACCCCCTTAGGGGATGAATTTTCAAATTTTTTTCGCCGTAAAAACCATCCTTGAACTTCAACGAACATTTTAAAAAAAAAATTGGCAAAATTGGTCCAGGCGTTGTTGAGTTATGCGCTTACCAACACATTTTGCGATTCATTTTTATTTAATAGAGAAGATAATAAATAATAAATATCATGGACATTCCCACACACGGCCATCTGACCCTATTAAATACATACTTATATAGATAATAATAATATTAACATCCAGGCACAGAACAAACATAAGTGTTCGTCACACGAATGTTTGTTCTGAGTGGGATTCGAACCCATGACCCCTGACAGGCAAGGGCAATCGGTAGTGACCGATTGCGCCAACGGGCCGGTCAAATTATAATAATTTTATCCTTGCTGAACATGTGGCGTATTGTGAACGCATCCTTTATGATGTCTGTCACTCTGACTTTTCCCGCTCTCTTCCCTTTGTGATGTCTGTCTATCGGGTTAACTCTAGCATTCGATCGCTATAAAAGTGAATTTAATATTTGTAAGGCTGTTTATATAAACTTATTGACAATCATATTAGTAAGTTCTTATTTCTCTTCGTGATTAAAACAAAGGTAATAAACCCCAAAAACAAATAGATAAATACTATTTTAGACTGAATAGTGTTTGTGCTAATTGGAAAAATGTTTAAATACAATAATGTAATAATTAGTTGAGCTCAAATGTCTATAAATGGAGAGAGTAACGTTGGGTGTTGACGAATTGCACTATCATCGGAACGAATGGAACAAAACTTGCGGTAGTTGACCGATAAAAATAGTCACGTGAGGAAAATGCGTTGGGCTTGTAGGTACTTACCTTATCAAAGGAGATGTTCAAAAGTGGTACTTAATTTTGAGAATCTTCGAGCAGCAATGTATTGTAAGTATACCTCTTTGAAAGTCAATAATTTAATGAGTCATTTGAATATATTATGACGCCGCCGCCGTTTTTAAATTTTAATTGGAATAATTTGGAGATTCTTCACTTCCATACATTTTTTGAACATCTCCTTTAATTTTTTTTATCATTTTCATATCAATCTTACACCTCTGAACCACAAGACATAAATAAGGTCGATAATCTATTCTATACTTCTACATATAGAACTCTATTCTTATTATTTAAGTAGGTGCTCATACTTTAATGTGGTCATTTTGCGAACCTCGTATATAGCCAATATGAGGGTTCCGCGATTAGATTCTGCTCACTCAGGTGAAGAATCCTCTGCTTAATGGGAATGGTCAAATTGACATAGTGTGGTTTTCCTTTACTGTCGGAGAACACAACCCATTCGGTGCCATATGTTTCACTTTTATATATGCTGCTGGTCCGGACATGAGAGACTGAAAAATGAAAAAACTAGTTTAGTGAAATGAGCAAACTATGATAATATTCAGTATTATTTGCTCAAAATATTTATTTTTAATATATATAATAAATATTTTTTTATTCATTCTTAAAAGTAATCAATAATGTTTTTTACATTGGCTTTTACGAAGTAGAAATGATCGTATCCTCTTTTTAAGTCCACCACAATCCTTTCTTCGTCCCTCTATCTCCACTGCTCTCAGAATGGGAGGCGCTAAACCTTAGTCCACCACGCTGGTGAAGTGCGGATTGGCAGACTTTATATGCCTTCGAGAACATAGTGGAAAACTCTCAGGCATGCAGGTTTCCTCACGATGTTTCCTTTACCATTACAGAAAGTGACATTTAATTTCTTAAATCATACATAACTAAAAAGAGTAATTGGTTCATTCTGCTTGGATTTGAACCCAAACCGGTCGAGTGAGAGGTATGTTCGATAGCCACTACTGGGCTGTCACCACTTCCTGCGTGGGCTTGTTTCGCTTTGTAACTTCACTCCCCTAAAATATGCGTCGTAACGCTGACTCGTCATGTCCTAGCCGTTCGTCGTATAATAATGATTATACCGGGTGTAATCGTTAAGTGTGTACAGGCGATTATTCCGTAACAATTACAGATAATCAAAAAACTTTAAACTGATATCGAAAGCACATTACCTAATGAGTAAAATGACAATAATAACTTTTAAAAAATAAAACGAGAAATATCAAAAAAATTACATTAAACACTCCCGTACATTTTATTTCTTATAAAATGTACGGGAGTGTTTAATGTAATTTTTTTGATATTTCTCGTTTAAAAAATTACATTAAACACTCCCGTACATTTTATTTCTTATAAAATGTACGGGAGTGTTTAATGTAATTTTTTTGATATTTCTCGTTTTATTTTTTAAAAGTTATTATTGTCATTTTACTCATTAGGTAATTTTGTATTCAAAGCAGATGTTCGAAGTGACGTCTTCCTTGTGCAATACAATGACGAGCTCTATTTACAGTTTCTAAATGAACTTTTGCACTATTATTGGCTATTAAGCCATTCAAATTGTTTCGTAAGAATTACAACATTTGTACTATGCAGATGCTCCATCCTGTTGAAAAATTATCGACCTTCTTTCATCGTCTTGAATTGGTTCTAAGAGACTAGCATATCGTTTTGTACAAAGGTGAAATATCTCTGTCCAGTTAAGGTGCCTGCATTCGCCCCGCGCCAGTCTCATTGCGCAGAAGTCGAAACTTTTACCCATCAAAGTCAGAGCGGTTTCATGACGGTCCGTCCGTATAACTAAATGAAATTAATGTAATTAAATATATAAGTACTTACAATATACCGCGAACAAAAAAATAACCCTAAACATTGCAAGTATTTCGGATATTCTTTTATATAAAAATTAAACGATGACTACGCACTCGTACATGCCAACAGGAATTGTTCCGCTTTGCCGTAAAATAATAGTAATTGCTTTTATGTATATAACAAATTTTGAAATTATTGATTATTTCCAGCTTAATGAAATTTCAGTCATTAGGAAGAAAAAAATTAATGATTTTATACCAAGGCAATTTAGATACGGAGTGCCCATAACTTTTTCCCTTCAAGTATTAAATACTTGGAATTTAACAATACGAGTATTTTGATAACGTCATAACTGAAATTATTGGCTCTAATCTTCGATCAACATTGGTACTGACAGTTGATCTTCAGTTCTTCTCTTGTCGCTCTTGATCACTGTATCGAGTGCCGGGCTTGCCAATGGGCTTTTATTTACCCAACAGAATATTCCAAAACTTTCCGGCATTGAACATAAGTGAACATAGAACAGAATTTATTTTACAGTGTAAATATTCGAACCAATTAAGAGTCCAAATATCTACTCACGAGCCTCCTGAAATATGTCACATATGTAATTTCATAGAGTAGTTTAAGCAAAGAGACACAGAGTAGTGCATGCACAAAGTTTCCACTTTTGCGAAGTGTAACAATATTTATTTATTAACTAGCTAACCCCGCGAACTTTGTTCCGCGCAGGAAATAAATGAGTATATTTTTGATTTTATTTTTATTAGCTTGTACATAATATAAATAAAACAAATTAATTATTTTAATGATTCTTTATTGACCATTTATTTATATATTACCTTGTGATAGACGACATTTCTCGTTTTATTTTCAATCATCAATCGTATCAAATAATGCAGATGATCTTAAATTAATGTTAATAAATTATTAATTTGACTTAATCTGGAGCGTTAAATGTGCGTTCGTGTTTTCCAAATGGTTGTTTATCCGCTCTGATCACCACTTTGTAGTCCTCATTTGTCATGCGCTCCAAAGCACTCTTGAACAACCTGACCAACGCATGAAGTTCATGAAGTATTTGCTGCAGATCTTGTTTAATTGCTCTTTTCATTGCTGAATCTCTTGACGTCGATCATGTTGCCCATGCAGTATAATTGTAAAAAAATTGTTTGTGCATCTTCGAGAGGTTGTAATGATCCGATTCAATGGTAAATCTGTCTGTCCTTGTATCTAAAAAATCAAAAGCAAAGTCAGTATTACTGATTTATAAATATTTTTTTTATAATTCGCATACATAACATAGTAATAATTATAGTATGTTAATGTTCTACTTTATTCTTTGTAAGTACAAAAATTAAATAAATTAATACATACCTTTAATGTCGGATTAAATCCTCGTTCTTCCATAATGACTACCCCAAATCAGGTCATTTGGAAACAACTATTATATTTTCGAATGTTTGCTAGAAAATGTCGTGATTCTGGTGTTTCGCCAAGGAACAATGAATGTAATGGTTCAGGTGGCGGACAGTAATCAGTTCTGAAATCGTATTGAAACGCTGCTCGATTCAAATCAGTACTTGATAAATTTCTTCTTGTTCTTCTAAAATTATCTAGTTCTTGATCTCTGAGCTTTGATCCACGATTTCGCATTGCCAACCTAGCCGTTTCAGTGGCTGCCTCGTTTTGCTCTTGTGATTGAGAAGCACGAAGTCGCCATACTAACGCGGCGCTCTTCACGTGCCCTTTGATTCGCAATGTTTCGAATCCTAGGTGGATTACGGCTTTGTCGGAAAAGAATTGATTGTCTTGGTCGCGGCATGGTATTGTTAATGATAATATCGACACAATAAGCTAATAGAAACTCGAAACAAACATTTAAAATGTACTCTGTAAAACAAACACATCAACTGGTCGACTTCAAAAATTCCAAATTGTCAAAGTATCAACTGTCACTAAAAAATAAAATAAAACGGAACGGTGTAAAAAGTATCCTATAGCAGTCCCCCGGTTCTAAGGTACCTCCCGACAAATTTTCAGCCAAATCGGTTCGGCCATTCTTGAGTTATAAATGGTGTAACTAACACGACTTTCTTTTATATATATATAGATGAGTCTTGCTTGTTTACATCACAGCCCTTTCTTTGTCCCACTGTTGGGCACGGGTCTCCTCTCGGAGTGGAAGGGATTAGGCCTTAGTCCACCACGCTGGCCAAGTGCGGATTGACAGACTAAATAAGGCTAATCTATCAAGTGTATTCATATTAGAATGTTATTAAATATTGTTTTTTTTTTCAATTAATATTTTGGTCCACTTTCGTGATTGATTTAAGATTTACTACCTAGTTTTATTTTAACCTTCATAAGTTTTAATGTTTTCGAGACTTATGATTTAGTCAGTGAGTGAGTTGGTTTATCGAGGAGAATCATAGATTTTTGATATGATACAAAAGTGAGTAGTATATAATAGGTATACAAAAAGATAAAAGTATATCCTTCAGTTCAGCACGATTGTTATTTAGATGGGATGGTAAGCAAGTATTTATAACAGGTCAATTAAACTAACTTACGTTTCTATAGACCAACGTTGGGAATCGGACTGAATGGAAAAACGTAAAAGATAGCTGTAGTTGGACCTAAATGCTACGTGCATCGGCAATTCTCTCGAATGAAATACGAGGCTGCATCCACAGTGATTTGATTAGTGTTTCATGCTCTGGGTACACTGATTCAAAGGGTAGTTTAAGACTGGTACCTGCCGTTTATATTGCTGGTAACAGAGAAAATAGTAAGGTAAAAGTGCAATATACCTGCACAACGTCTAGCAAACCTTGTGGGTTTTGCTTTGATTTTAAGGTTTGTTTTGTATAAATACAATATAACTTCTAACTTCAATACGGACTACATTATGATTTTATCATGCAACCTTCCTTTTTAACACTGTGAAACGTATTCCAGCTGTCCTGTAAGTGTAAGAAAAAGGTTATATGGGACTCGATGTTATCGGAATAAGCACCTACTAGAACCCATGACACCCTCAGCGTTGATATGAGACCCAACGAAAATACTTTCGTATTACTAACGTGACAAGCAAAAAAGAACAGGTGCTGCAAGCGGATGTTACGTTATCAATAGATTTGATTACAACTAAAACGAGTGTTTCACCTCACTTATTACTATAGTGTGACGTCACATATTAGGCGGTACTTGGGCAGGGCTGACGATAAAAGTGACACGCATCGTTTATATCAAAACACAATACGTGATGGCCCATCCGCTGCCGCTACCTACGTACCTAGTGGGAAAATGAAATGCTGACCGACCATGCTACCTATACAAGTAACTACATACATACATTGGACAGATAATTCGTATTCAATGAATTACAATAATAAATACTTAATTAGTTTTAGTTTTGTTACAATTATATTTATCAATTCACCAACAAATAATCTACGTAAGCCATTTAAACATTTGTTAAACTATTAGTTTTATCATAGAGGAAGGACAAAGGTTTGTAGTCCATGGTATTAAGGTGGAAGGATTATAATCTACTGAGTACTACGAACGAATTGACGTTGCTTGGCTTTTATGAAAATTCAGCCAGCTCGAACGAAATATCTGCATAAAATATATCGCGAAAAAATATTAACTTATCTGTGAACTCGACAGCAAAGTGATGATCGTTACCTACACTTTTCGGTGATTTAATAAAATCCAACAAGACCTGCGGCAAGATTTATCGCTGCGTCACGTGGCGACCTCTTCTTTCCGTTCTAACGCTAATTAAGAAGTTTCAACCTCGATCGATGTTAATTTCGTTACATCAGACTTGTCACGAAAAGTTCAGCCCTTAAAATTAAATTAGTTTAAAGATGAATTGGACTTCTAATTTCGAAGTTCGAAGGGGAAGAAATTGTCCTTAATGGCCCTCAGACCTGAATAATTTACATACTTTACTTACTAAAGAGACAGTTTTACGACTCAGTATTAGCACATCATGTAATCGCTTTTAAATTAGCAAATGTGTGCTCCATTTGCTGACTTGCAAAGCGACTTCCCTTAATTTTATTGTAAACGATTTGTTTAAAATTGTATGGCTCAAATTGTCATTCGTATTCGTCTTTTTATATTGATAACAACCTGCAACCTGACTTTTAAAACAAAATTTGGATTTGGGAGTCATTCTTGCTCACATGCCCGTAACAGCTGGTAGTTTAGTCAGGTCCAACGACACGCATATAGAAAACTTAAAAAGGAAATGCATGAATTCATATGAAATGTAGTTTTACACTTAAATATTGACTCGGTAGTGACTCTGCCTTCTGCTCCGGGGGTCGAATCCCACTCAGGACAAGAATTTGTGTAACGAACACTTGTATTTATTATGTTTAGATATTGATCTCTATTTAAATATGTATTTAATAATCTATATGTATTTTTATCATCTCTGACACCCATAGTACAGGCTCTGCCTAGTTTGGGGTCAAATGGCCGTGTGTGAGTTGTCCATGATATTTATTATTAATTTTATATATATACCACAGCATATTCATTTAATTAAAGATTAATAGTTTTACAATTTAAATGTAAAACTACCTTAATGATATAATGACAAATATTTACAAGTGGACCTTTTGGGCACCACCTTCTAGCGTCTATGTTATGACTAATAATTAATGTACGTTTCTAATGTATATAATATAGTGTATTTGTATTTGCTTATAATATATGTTTACAGTAGAAGAATAACTTTTAACTCTTTGAGTCGGGTATGGTCGAAGTTCGACGATACAACGAACGTTCGTTCGATACTTCTTTTGGCGCGTTAGGGAAAAATTATGAGAGTAAATTTTTACGATGCGCGCGCACACCGTCACAAAAAACCGACACCATGAAGTTAGCTATAGTCAACATTGTCAAAAAATGGTTTGACTATTGTTTTTGTATTTTTTTGTTTATTATTGTTGTATTTTTTCTATTGTTAGTGTCGTTTTTTCTACAAACGTAGAATAAGGCGAAAGATAAATTTTTTGAAAAGATTTTTATCTTGTTAAGTACGCCAAAGAAGTATAACTTCTAACGCGTGTACATAAGTAGGTACACACACACTTTTTTTTTGTTTCAGCCAATAAATTTCATTTTTACAATGCAGAGTTGTGAGTTGTGTAAACTCGCGATCAGCACCGAGTAACTTAATACTAAATTGTTTGAGATAAGCAGCTCTGCAACAAGTACTTAAATTATTTGAGCTTCGTCACTAAGTTAAAGTTTGCGACGAATGATCGAATTACGACAACAAAGAGTTTAATTTTCAGTAAATCTGTACCTAAATGCAGTTAAGTACTATTGTACCTACTATACTTACCCAACAGAAGATGCACACATTATTAAAAAAAACAAGTATTCGTTATGAATTACTTGATGAATAAAATTTAATGATCAAGCACAAGCACAAGATCGATGCCCTGAGAACACAGAGCAGAGGAAAAACTAATTTTTTTCTTTCCAACTCGTCAGGATGATCCCGAGGAATATTGCACAGACTATTAGATTCAAATCTGATAAAAGCTCTGCTAAAAATGAGGCTATAGAAAGAGGGACGAACGTGCGCCATTCAAAATGTACGTCACTGGATTAATAGGTGGACCGTGACTGGCACACTGGCGCGGATTGTACGGTGAAAATCGTACCGACTACGTACATAATTAAAGGACACACGAAACCTATTAATCTCGACATCCGTATAGGTAGGTACAACCAGCTTACGTCGAAGCCTGTAATACCGGCTGCACACATCCCGGTGCATTGCGCATTTTTGAACTACACTGACGATCGGAGCAAATTGGAGACACATACTCGTATTTTAGGAGAGGCTACAGGTATCTAATCTAAGATAATTTTTTTTTTTTTTTTGATACAGTGATTTAGAACAGCAAGAACAGCGTTAATAAACTTATGTAGGTG
The DNA here is from genome assembly GCA_944567765.1 of Carterocephalus palaemon. Taxonomy (NCBI): domain Eukaryota; kingdom Metazoa; phylum Arthropoda; class Insecta; order Lepidoptera; family Hesperiidae; genus Carterocephalus; species Carterocephalus palaemon. The sequence goes on along the minus strand of OX155641.1, from coordinate 8,818,479 downwards.
GTAGAGCCTATAGGGAACCAAATAGGTTTTATATGAAAGCTAATTGGTTCCATATAGAGTTCGCCCGGGGCAGTACCACCGCCCGCCACGGTACCTAGTACCATTTCTGCCGTGTAATAATTGTTTTTAAAGCAATTGTGGTCCGGTTGGAAAGGTGTGGATTCCGGTTACACTTCTTTAGAGGCGACCATCTTAGTCCTCAAGGGTAGCAACACATCTGTGACTGACTTAGAACGAGACTCCTACTAACAAGTAGTAACTGGACTATTACTAAAACCAACTAACAGGACTAACTATCACTAACAGTCCCTAGTCCTCATACCTACTAACGAACTGACCAACTAATGTTGTAATTAACTTTCTCAACTAATTGGACTAACCATCCCAGTCCCTAATTGAGTCTTGTTCAAAGTCAGACACAGTTGTCATGGGTGGCAGCGGATGGGTTGTGCTGCAAGCTCGTTTGCTATCCTGTATCCATAAAAAAAAAAATACTACCACTTACATGTTACATTTTTTAGGTACCTACTAGATTTAGTATTGATAAATGCAGAGGAGATACATCTATATATAAAAATGAATCCCAATATCCCTTGGTCACGACATCACGCGTGAACGGCAGAAAATTGGTGGGGAGGTAGCTTAGAACCAGGGGACTGCTATAGGATACTTTTTTTTACACCGTTCCGTTTTATTATATTTTTTACTGACAGTTGAAAATTATACAATTTGAAAATTTTTGAAATCGACCGGTTGATGTGTTTGTTTCGAGTTTCTATTAGCTTAATGGGCCGATATCATTGATCAATATATTATTAACAATACCATGCTACAAGGAGAAACAACTTGATCGACGTCAAAATATCAATGCAGCAATGAAAAGAGCAAATCTTCAAGATCTGCAGCAGCTACTTATGAACATCATGCGTTGGTCAGGCTGTTCAAGAGTGCTTTGGAGCGCATGCCAAATGAGGAATAAAAAGTCGTGATCAGAGCGTATAAACGACCATTTGGAACACACGAACGCACATTTAACGCTCCAACAATAGATGAAGTTGCCATCCTGATTGTTGGTGAAAACTTGGAAATACGCGATATTGTGCTTAAACGTCGCGATACTGGGCAACTGAAACAAATATCTGAAACACATCGTTCATATGATACGATGATATTTTTTCATATTTCACTGGTCGGAAGACCATCTGTGTTATTTGTTCTTGCGCCTGATAATAAAACGAAAATTGTCACTGCTTTACTAAAAAGTGCAACCCATGCACCTAAATACATGGCCAATAAAGAATCATTAAAGTGCTGGATTTTTTTAATTTATACTTATTTACTATCTTAAGTAAAAAATTCTGCTCATTTATTGCTTATAAGGCGGAATGAAGTTCGCGGGGTCAGCTAGTATATTTTATTGAGAAGTGTCTGCGACGACGTTACGCTATTACTTACTATATCCGCTATATTTGAGAAACTATAATTCTATTGTTACGAATAGTACGATTAGTACCTACTTATGAATTACAAATACACGTCGGAGACAGGCAGGGTGAAATATGGTAATGCGTGGTTTTTAGATTATGATAACTATTTTAAATAGAAAACTAAACTATTCGTACTTAATATCTTCGCTAGTCTAAGGTGGTGGGTCATCCGTCCGATGTTAGGTATGGGAAAGCATTTTTGTAGGAACTTCTTGTAATGTCCATTCAATCGAGCTATTACGTGTAAGTGATCTGCTTACACGGCTTACGGCTCGCGTCGATTCAATGTGATTGAAAGAGTTAAGCAACGACGGGCGCGGTCGGCTTGTGGATGGGTGACCGCTAGCGGCAAAATTTCATGGACGCTACCACGCTTTGGAGGGCACCGTCGCACCGTTTCCGTCTTCCGTCGGTCTTGGTTGGTTTCAATGGTGGAAACAGTCGAGAAGACTTGTCGAAAACCTTCGGGTGGCTTGAGAACATTCGAAACTGGGTTGGCCACTAACCCCTCCTGTAATCCGCATTGGAGTAGCGTGTTGGAGTATGCTCTAGAACTTCCGAAGCTGTGTCTGTGTGAGAGACTCGTGCCCAGCAGTGGGACGTGTATGGGGCGCAGCTACACGTTCCTATTTGCAAAACTCTAATCAATGAGTCTGTAATTAAGGGACACGTGAAACAAATTAATCTACACTCGTTAATAGGTACAATCAGCTCACATCCTCCCCTGACCCAGCCACGCTCCCGAAGCTACCTGCTTCGACTGGCCTGATTGATGGCCCCTTCATTTATCAACGTCGTTTGCAGTGTCGGTTATATAAAGCCATCGACACCACCAGTTGTTTTATTGGCTAGTTCATTTTAAGACCGCAAAGCTGTGGCTGTATTATAGAGCTGTGTCATATTCATTATTTAACAAAGTTTTATAGGGACCGGACCGTTCCTGTTTGGAAGGGTCAATTAAATAGATATTATCATCCAATTCAGTTTAGTATCAAACAATGTGATTGAGAATGGTGAAGGTTTTTGTAATAAAAAACAGGTGCCAGGAGGAATACTCCCTGAGGAATATTTCCATTAAATGTTAAGTATACCAAAGTATACTTTATATCCACGATTATTTTAGGTCTGAAAATTCAGCATGGAATTCAGAATCTACGAAAAATATAAAATTCGAAATAGAGGTTTCTAGCCGTTAAAAACGTAATTACTACGCTATGTATTGTTTCCACGTATCATTAGAGCCGAAAGGTTTTTTACTCCCCTCGAATAGTGTGAGATTGTTTACCTAAAGTAATGTTCAATATTATGCGAAGTAAACTTATTTTAACAGTTGCTATCTTGAAAATCAATAACTGGTCGCCGAGTTGTCGAAATTCAACAATAATTCATTTTTTAAATTTTAAGGTTGAACTTTACTAAGGTAGGTATCTCTATAATTTATACTTAGTCTTAATTCAAACCAATGTTCAAATCATAGTATCTGTTAGTTCAAAGCGAAGGTTCAAAATGAGACTTTGCCAGTGACAAATAACTTGCCGTCATAACCAGGTAACTAACTATTATATATAATGTTTTGTGTACATATTTAATATGTAGTTAGTTATGTCAAGCCATTGTGTATGTCAAACCAATGGTAGTGTGTGTAATGTTTTCTTTTATTCATACAATGTACATAGAAAATGTTTTCTGTTGTTGCAGAAGTGCAACATAAACTTATAATTGAGGCAAATTTCATACACCCCCGTTATTTTAGTAAAAAGAAATCACAAGTTTTTGTTTCACGTTTCACGTATATGATTCCCAAAAGCATGTTGAATTCCAACTTTAAATATTTTAGACTTTTATGGTCGGCAATGTCATACCAAGACTTTTTCTGCGTGTATGGAATACAAAAAGCCTAGCAATCGCAGTTTGGTTGATTGATGGAGTATTATGAACGTTATTTGCAAAATGGAGCCGGCAAGACCTACTAGAGTTTTTATTGGCTACTCCATTTTGGGATTCCGAGGTTTATGCGCGGCGGTAAGTATGACTTATTACGAGTCTTGCGCCATTACGATTTTAATGCTTTTGTCCAATATTGTGATTACTTTGGTTTTCTTCATAAATAAAATCAAAAGTTTAATTACCTACAGTTCTTCAAAATAAGCGAAAGTCACAATTAATTAAATACCACTTTTATAGATATAACACTCGAGTCGAAAATTTTCATATTTTCAGAAATTATCGTCATTTCCTTTTGGTGAGATACTCGCGTGTAAAATTTTATCTAGAGTTGATTTATGAGAGGCGTGGGTGGAGCAATTTCCTCTGCGGAAGTGTTGCTATGGCGGCATTCGTTGCTTTCAGCTTTCTTCCTTGGAGTATCGTTCAAGCGTAAATGCACTTGAACTACACATTGCTTACTTTACTAGTTACTTTCCTTTCCTATTATGTAATTTAGTACTGCTTCTAGTTTCTACAAATATTTATATAAAAGAAGGAAAGATACAAGACAAGACAAAAGAGAGAGAGACAAGACTAGATAATGTATTCTAGTATGTTTTGGGTGAAAGTCTCCTGAGAATTAAGATGGCCGCCTTTAATTGAGCATATTGGTAATATTATTTTGAAAGAAATATAAATAATCTATGCGCACACAAATCTTCATATGATCAAAGTGATATAATATGTACTTCTATAGTTGCAACCCATAGACGTTCCTCCACACGTCTGCGGCTCCACAGACAAATCTGCGGGAAGTCTAAATCACGCTGCTGAAATTGCGGATTAGTGGAGAAGTGGTGTACTTCTATATTATGTACTAAGAAATGACTTCCGGTACTTCCGAATTCCCTCACACAGGTAGGCCACAGCGCCACGAAAGTGGAGGAAAAGTTTAGTTTTCGATTACTTATAAGCAACTACAGATAACTGCTACGCTTCTACGGAAAAACTTGCAACATTGCTACAGATCCGCTGCTGCAGACAGACTATGATGTTCTACGACGTGGCGCGAATCGTATATTAGCTGGGAATTTCATGCATACAGCTTAAACAGGACATAAAAATACTTAGGAACCAGATATATAACGGGGTCATGGCGCCCGGTGCGCTCTCAGTTAATGGCATCATAAATTCAGAAAAACTGTCGTTCATTAAAAGTGGGTGCGCGGCACCAGACTCGTATTTCGTGATTTGAATTTTGTCACACTCCTAGTTTACCTTTATTCTTCAATGCTCATAGTAGGTATTAAGTAGTAACAAATTTAAATAGTAGTAAAATTTTAATAGTAGGTACCTAATAAAATTTAAATAGTTGGCTCAATATTTTTAGGTATGAAATTCATACGTTCTCTCAAGTAATATGAACACTATACAGATATCTAGCATGTCAGAAGGGCGAGGAGCATAACCGAGTTTTGCGCGTTTTTGACTATGAGGCAACCAAGCAATGTTAAGGTAGTCTGTATTGTTTTATGGCACAAATATTGCTGGTGAAGCAGGTTTCTTCACGACGTGGAAAACCTGGAGCTTTTTACATCGCACTGTTCCAGTGTGCATTAGTTGAGATTTCAAGGAAGCTAACCCGACTAATGGAAATTGTTAGGCCAAATGCCTCTTACAAAGTCATGTTAAGCCTTAACGACTAGATACAATAAAGGTTGTAACACGACAACCAGTATTTGATTGTACTCACGATAAAAAACCTCGGGCCAAGTACAGCAGCTACTGAATGATCTTTAAGTAAATTTGAAAAATTAAGAAAAGTTTATTAATTTAAAAAAATGTGACACAGGTAATTCACTAAATGTAGTATTAATGGTTAGAACTGAGTTTACGTTATGCAATAAATTCAGCAGTGAGTACAGCGCTATGTTAGTTGATCAGTCGTTACCCGCTGTTAGCTACAGTTTTTCTTTTCTCATTGCAAAGTAATTAAGTTGGAGCGTGCTCGGGTCGAGGATTAAAAAATACGAAATGTTTAGATCTTCCGCAACCTTTACCGTAAATTGATGCTACGGCATCCATTTGCTTTTATTCTTATCCTGATACCAGCTGACAGAAAAATTGAAAACGCTTCACATTCCATTTTTTTATTCGGAGTTCGGTGCGATTTTTGATGCGCTATGAATTTCGTGGAACAGGTTAGAAATAATGATCTATGAAGTTTTACGAATGTGATCCGTTACTATCGAACCGTGACTCATTAATGAAAGCCGACGATGTGATTATCTGTGGCCTTTGAATTTTGATTTTAAAGTTTACACCTTTTCCAGCCTTAACTTACTTAACGCCACACGATTTTTCCGATAAAAAGAGGTAGATAGGTACTACCCTCGTACATGGATATTGTACGAGTCTCTACTATTAGAGGATTCTAATAGTAGACTCTTATTAAGACACTAATATAGACTATTTTCATGTATCGTGTGTACATTATTGTTATTGTTAAACATGCTGTAATATTTCTGTCCAATAAAAATTTATTCTATTCTATTCTATTCTACATAAACTTATGGAATAAATAAACTTCCCAGCGGTACCTATATTGAAATTAACGTAAATGAACCAAATATAATACATATTTCGTATTATTAATTACCTAATTCAATTTAAGCTTCGGCATAGCATATTTTTGAAAATGTAACTTAAATTATATCTATAGATACAAACATACTATTATAATATTTATGAAGGTAATATTTATGTAATAGTGATTGTAGATAAATATTCTGATACGGAAGTAAGTTAAGTCAGAGTATCTAAAATGCTTTTTAGTAAACGGAGGAATACAAAGCTCTAATGGGAAGCTTACCCCTAAGGAGTATCGCTAACAAAGACTGCTAAGTGAATTAAGTCCTCTACTAATTACTCTTAATCAACGAGGCGTTTCTTCATGGTCTTCAGAGTCGTATTTATTTGATTTCAAGTCTTTCTTGGCATTTAACACTAGTAGTTGTAATAAATATATATTTTGAAAGCTCTCATACCCCAACAGTGGGAGGTCAATGAGTTTTAACCGGCTTTTTTTTAAAATATTCTGTATTAAAAAAATTACATAACATCACGCCAGTAATTTTCCGAAGTGTTAGGCATCATTCCATCAGCCTTTTAGGGTCATCTGTTGGACATAGGCCTTCCACAAACGACGCCACTCCTCCTGATCCTGTGTCTTTGGAATTGGGCGCTTTTCCGTTCTTCAGGTCTTCAGTCCACCTTTTCGATGGGCAGCCAATACATCGTTTTCAGTTATCTAATACAGAGAGGATGGCTAAAAATGAGATTTACCTACTCTACGCGGCATTGCATGACATGAACTGAAAGTCATGTTTTGTTATTGCGTATCACACCGCTTTTGTGTTCCAAAATGATGAAATGCGTAGACTATTTTGGAGTTGATAACAATATATTGGGAATATATTTTAGGCTTCATAAACAAATTGTGCTGAACACACTCTATTGAAACTGGGTGTTAGAAATTTTAAATTTATACATTTGGTGTTAGATATTTGATTTGGGGTTTGAAATATGTAGTAAAATCATTACATACATGACGTTACTTTTCCATACAACTATTTACGGCTTCATTTAAAGGTATTTTGTGTATGGTTCAATAAAGACAAACAAATAAAATATATATTTAATATAAATGTAGCCCATTAAAGATGTTCTTATTTTATTCGTAGCGTATATTAACTCACAAATTGCGTGCAGTTTGCCTGATGTAACTGCGGGCAACAAGTTTAAGTGGAATTTATCTTAATACATATATACTTTTCTTGTGTACATGTGTATGACAGTGAAATCCTCCTAAACGGCTAAATAGATGTTGATGAAATTTTTAGTGTGTGTTCAAGGGGATTCGAATGGTTTAGATTCACAATTTGGTCTACTGGAAAATGTTTTTAAAACATTATTTTAGTAATTCTATTTTTAACCGTCGTTCATTAGATGAAGTGTCGCGTCACTTTGTCATTTCATATGGCAGAACAACGTTTGCGGGATCAGCTAGTATATATATATATATATTTTAATGACTTTTATACTCGTTTAACTATCGAATAAAATAAGAACATCTATAATGCGCTGCATTTATACTAAATATTTATTTTATTTGTTTGTCTTTATTGATCCATACACAAAATTCATACCAAGTCAGTCACAAATGTCTTGCTACCCTTAAGGACTAAGATGGTCGCCTCCAAAGAAGTATAGATGCTGGTAGGTATGGCACGAGGTATTGAAAACAGTTTATTTTTTATTTTTGTTCTCCACCTGATTCAGTCGGGCGGACCACCTATAAATACCTGACATCATTAAAAAATATTTAGGTGACCGTCTTAAAGATGATGTACCAGAAAATACAAGCACCTACAACCAAAAAGCCACCTTGGCATAGCACCACTTCCGAGAGGGAAATTGCTGTTGCTACGCCTTTCATAAATCAACTGCCAGGTGAAATTTAATAGCCATATACGGAAGGCATTGGTATCATTTGAAAATATCAACGTTCAATATCCTATTTTACTACATAGAGCATGATTCGAGTTAATTTATGCGTTGAGTTAGAAACTTTAACGCTAATAGTCTTGATTTGAAAACAAGGAAAGAAATGAATCGATATTGTTAGTCTTTATGTGAAAACAAGGAAATAAATTAATTGATAGAGTAATAAATGACTCCCATGACATGATCAGCCTTTTAAAGATCACTCCCTCTTTCGGCACCTTTCCTCCCGATCCCACCGTTTTCTCGTTATCTTGTTCAGGTTAGGTACTCGTTACTTGTGTTCTCGTTATCTTCTTAAAATATATATTTTTCATTCATAAATTAATAATAAATAATTGTTGTATGCAAAGTTGCAAACGAAGAGCTTAAAATATGTTCTTTATCAATGTAAAGGAGGTACGCTTAAGTGTATAATGATGTTTAAAATAAATAACTTAAGGCGTTTTATTGTACTCAATGCGGATACATGCTGATGTGTCTTATTTAGACTGCTTTCCATGATTGAATAACCATTGATTTGAAGTTGCAGTAAGGACCAAATATTTGTCGATTGACGTGTGGACTGTTCTGCAGGTTACACGGTTTATAGGATACCCTGTTTAGCGGATGTCAGATGAGAGATGATTTATCAAATAAATTTGAAAAAAAAAAATTTATGTAATCTGTATCGATTCAAAGCTTTTGTTAAAACATTTTCCAATCAGTCTACTGACTGAATGACTTTAAGTTTTGTAACAGAAATTGGTTGTAGAAATCACTAAGACCGATGCTATAACGTACCTACTCGTACTTTAGTCTGCTTTAGTGCCCTGGCACTTCTCCAAAAAAATCCTTACATTCGCGTGTTGTCGGCTGTTTATAATTACAACTTCTGCTAAGCGAGCCGAGACACAAAATGCTCTGAAAATAAATGCTATTTGCTGTGCCGAGCATTTTCTATGACTATACATATATAAGAAGGTCACATCAGGGAATTTTCTTTGCTCTTCGATTTAATTTACTTCATCTTGGCTTTATACTCTTTATTACAGATGTGTTCTGAACGTACCAAGTGTCTTGGTCATAGTTTACTTACTGTAATTATTTTATACAAAATTACTTAATGTTCGATTACAACGAAGTTGAAATTATCTAAAATTGTCGTTTTAACCGTTTCTTGCTATAGAAAATGCTAAACGTTATTCACAATATGATCCATCGCCATGAGTTTATGCTTAAAAGTGATAGCACATTAATTTACACCTAGGTCCATTTAGTTTTGGAGCAGAATAGTGTACGGTATCTTCTGACTGTCCTAAGTATAAAGATACCGTACACTGTCGTGGTCTTCGGGGACTTGTGCCTATTAGCTGTAGTCCAATGGCTCGTTGTATCCAAGATCTCACCTCCTTCACTCCACAGTCATTGAAGAATGCCATCCAATGTGCTTTGCTAGTGGGTGGAAATTCCACATAACCCGGTTTCGCTACACCGCTTGTAGCTACATTGCTTAAGCACATCGTTTCATTAATTGATGTTCATGTAGACTTCTTAGGTTTTTATTGACTTCACTTAGGATATACGAGTATGTATAAAATAGTCTGATATAAAATGATACTTAATCTTAGGGATATTCCGTAAGTAAATTTACTTAAGCGCTACGGTTCTCCTCGCTTTGCACTGCAGCAGTAATAAAATCGAAACTCCAAGCAATTTACTGCAAGTTTTACTGCAAGGACGACAATAAGTCAGATTATAGTATGGGTACACGGTTTAATGATAGAATACAAAGCCCATTTTGTTAAATTTTGGTTATTTGCATGTGTAAATGTTAAGTGATAACAATAAAATGGTAAAGTTTTAAACTACACAACGGTTTCGCCACTACGTGACTAGATAACCCGTTAGGAAAAACCTACTATCTATTTCTATAAAGATAAAGATTTAGTAAAATACTTTCCCGTTAAAATTCTAGACTTATTTTGGTACCATTTATTTCGGTACTTTGAATGGAATTAGAGGGAGCTACGAGTATAGACGTTTCTGAAGCCAATGAGGTTCAAAGTAATAGCCGATTTGCATATCTTAATACAGGCAACGTGCGACAGATAAAACTGTCTAGTTTGAGAATGCTGATTAGGTACCTTAATTTTAAGAAAGCTATGTAAACTTAGTCAAATAATATTGTAGGTACAATTTCGGACAATAATTATACAATTAATGTTAAGTTAATTTAATGTTCATTAAAGGCTTTGTGTATGTTTGTGTAGAGTAGAGTATAACTCATACTTTAGTGATGATAACTAATACCATATTACTGAAAGTGGACGCTTCGCTCGCGTGGAATTAGACATCCGCTGCGACCATAGACGTCCCACTGCTGGGCACACAGGGTCTGTGTGCCCAGCTGCGGGAGGTCTAGAGCATACTCCACTACGCTGCTCCAATGCGAGTTGGTGGAGGGGTTAGTGGCCAACCCAGTGTCAAATTTTCTCAAGCCACCCGAAGGTCTTCGACAAGGCTTAAAGACTGTTTCCACCATTGAAAACAACCAGGACTGACGTAACACGGGAGTCCAATATTTTTTTTTTTTTTTATGGAAAAAAGATAGCAACCGAGCTTGCAGCACCACCCATCCGCTGCCGCCCATGACAACTGTGACTGACTTTGAACAAGACTCAATTAGGGACTGGGATGGTTAGTCCAATTAGTTGAGAGAGTTAATTAGAACATTAGTTGGTCAGTTCGTTAGTAGGTATGAGGACTGGGGACTGTTAGTGATAGTTAGTTAGATATACAACAATACAATCGATACGTTTGCAAAAAAAAGCATTATCGCTATAAAGCTTTTTTTTAAATACAATAACAAATATTTTTTGTACTGGTTGAAAAAGTCATAGCTGGTACTGTGTTTCGATGGAAAATGAATGAGACTTTTAGGTTTTTAAAATATTTATACTAACATGTAATATTTTCCTAAGAAAATGGTTGTACTAAACTAAAAGTCTCATTCATTTTGATGTTGGGTTATGCAAGAAGGGTTTACCGATTCCGCAAAGCTTTTTCATCTTAAATAACGATGAATCCGAAAAAACTCGTATAAACTATCTCTACGTATTACAAGGAAGCCATGGTTTACTTTTAAAATTTTATGAATGTTGTTTACCTAATAATTATATCCATCTTTTTTTCACTTCACAGATACTTATTCTTATATCGAAATAACGAGGTAATTTTGGAATTACCGTGAAAAGTAGGTAAGTATTAAGAATTAAATCTTCATAAAAGTACCTAAGGTAGAAAATACAAAGTTTACCGTCCTGTATAGTTACAACATACCAAGAATTATTTTGTTGTTAACAAACCAGACACGTCGAGAACGAAGTAGTCGTAAAAAGAGAATGGAACGGTTAGCGGAGCTATAGGGGTTCTTGCCCATTCTTTTTTCTCTAAACAGACACAAAGTTTGCAGCAAGCGGCTGCATGGGGTAAATCCTGCTTTGACTTGAAGTTATATATAGCTAAACGATTTTATTCGTACGATACGATTTTTACTATACGGTCGATTAAATACGAACTAGCATAACGGACAAAACTTAGAATGCTGGATATTCATACATCATGAAAACGCCCCTTTTTTTTTAAAACAGGGAGTCGCGAAACAGAACCTATATAGAACTAACTTTCCTAGCGCCTCCGCCCGTGTATAAGTCGGTTTTCATCAAATAATTATCGACACAGACACATCGCAGTTCCGAACAATATTCCAATAAACGTGCGAAGCATCCCAAGGAAACATATTTCCGGGATAAAAAATAACTCTTCTATATGCTAATCTTGGTTATCATCTACATATGTGCCAAGTCTCATCCAAATCCGTTTTGTAGTTTTTGCGTGACTGAGCAACAAACATACAAACATACAAACATTCACATTTGTAATATTAGTGGATTCACCCATAGCAGTACCAAACTTAAGGTGCCAATTTCATTTTCTTCTCATATTTGTGTATTCGCGTTGCAAAATTATGCTTACCGTTTACACAGGCGATCGTTTTAGTCCTCAATGGTGGCGCATCTGTGACTGTCTGGCAGACCTCTTACTAACAATTACAAACTGACATGACTAATCGTCACTAACAGTCCCTGCTTCTGTAGTCATTATACCTACTAAGAACTGGTCAAATTTTGTTCCTATTATGCTACTATTAGGTACTAGGGCCTTTTAGGTAATGTTATGTAGTACTATAGGTACGAGTATACTGGACTAACTCTCCAAAGAGCTTACACTTTTTTGTACAAACATAATAGGTGAGTATCTATTATTTTTTCCACAAGCTTTAATTGAAATGATGTTGGGCTCACTAATTAAAAGATGTAGCAAATCGTTTTCAAACAAGTCAACAACTTGGCGTCACGTAGGTATCTTTACAAAGTTTGCGACACTTGATAAATCTGAAACTGTCTAATTCACTCATTCCAGATGCTCAATGAATCTATCCAATTATTTTATTAAATAGATACAAATGTTGTGATAAGATAAAAAAGGTGTAAGTTTTATGTTATTTGTCTATTGTCAAATAGTTGAGGTTGTACGTATGGATGTAACTTATTGACTAAGGGCTGGTGCGGTGGTTGAGTCTGTTTCCTCGCCTCGCTAGCTAGCTAAACTAGCCAGTTTTAGCGATACAGCGAGGAAATGCTGACAGCGTTTTGGGCACCATACTACACAGACCAAATTTTTGCATTTGTTTTATTAATAGGCCCTACCTACTGTTAATAGGCGCTTCTAAAAGAATTTAAATAGAAAAGCAGAGCAAGTCCTTCCAACGGGATTGTTTTCCAATCTATCACGAATTTCTTTTGTGAAGAATCGTTTTAGATTCAATGACCGGGATAAAATTGCCAGTCTGGCCTTGGAAAAAGAATTGCATTTCAGTAGAGTCTGGCGCCCCTGAGCTTAAAATCTTGTATGGTTTATTTTTATTCAGAGACTAAAATATAGAATACTAAAATCAGAAATGCATGTAGCATTTCCCACTTCTGATTTAAATTTCGTATTGAAGTGGTAATATGCCTGCGGTCTCTGACTCGTAAGATCTGATGCATTGGATTTATGAAATGATACCATCGTATCTACAATTATGCAATTATAAAATTACGAGTAATTATTCATTCAATGCAATTAAAAATAAATCTAGGTAAATACATAAGTATACACGGAATAAAATTAATTATAAAATATAGTAGGGAATCCTTCGTATGCGACTAACACTTAGCCGGAATTAATTACGTAAACTATAAATCTATAACATGATGAATTTTATGTCCTTTCAAACATCAAAGTTAAATATTAATATAATTATTGTTGATAATTAAAACAAAGAAAAAAAAAGAAACTTAAAAGAAAAAGACTTAGGCCGATATCATCACAAAGTGGCGTTAAGTTTTAACAAGTATGAATAATTGGTGCGGAAAAATCGAGGAACATATTTTTAAATTCATACCGAAACATGCCAGAAACACTGCGACGTTAATTAACTAACCTTTGTGAAGGTACGAGCGGCGGAAATTAGGTTGAAAGACTTTTTGCGACGGTTTTGAAATATTTACTCGAGAAGTTTGATGTTTGTACCGATATTTTTTAATTGTACATATTTACAATTTTAAAAATACATTCATACAATTCAATCATATGATAATATTCAGAATTGCATTAGCATTATCAAACTGCATTTTAACACAAATAACCGATGCATGCTGCGCTGCTCTCATGCTATTTTGTAAATATCCGGGAGACTGTTGCATGTAAAGTCATTCACATAATATATTATCTTTGTTCCATTTTTTCAATTGTTATCATAATATACCTATTATGTTTAAATAATCACATGAAATTACATTAATTACGAAATCTTATCATGACCACAAACAACAGAATCTGTTACAACTAACAGTTCGAATGTTTTTTCATCTACCTATTGATAATTTGTTTTAATCAACATGCACAACCAATCTCTAATAGGAGTTAAATCTCATCCCTTATGTTGCAAGCAAATACAATTTGATTAACGTTTATCTCAATCCTCAATCTGCTCAAATTTCTGTCGTATACAAATTATACAGCAGTATGATGTGTAAATGAACCTCCCGACTAATCCAAAACTGAATAAACATAACGTAGACAATGTTCCAAACGCGTTTAAAACAATTCTTCAAATAAATATAAGTGTAGTAGGAATGCAACTAAGTTTCTGAATTAAAATCAATGATTCATTTATATGACCAAAAATAAAGCTAACAAAATGTTTTATTCCTGTGCATTTGCGATACAAATAAAAACATTTAAGTTTCCGTACCGAAAGAAGCGGAAGAGTCTTAATACGAACAGATGGACGTGACGTTTTTCGTTTGCTCACGAAACTTCTATTTAATTTGTTTCCATCAAATTTATTCAGAATCTTTTAGAACTCGACAGTTTTGACATATTATTTATGTCGGGGCTGTTGAGGGGTTCGTTTTTTGGTTTGACATTTTTCTGCCATCTGTAGGAGGTTAATGATAGCCCAGATAAGTTTAATTTCATGCGAGTTAAATTTAAAAATTTAAAAAATACACATGCTCGCATACCTACAAACACCCTACAAAACTTTTATATAAAAAGTGAGATAAAAATGAACTCCCTACCTATACTTACTAACCTTAACTAATTAAGAAAGACTAGTTAATAATGATTCCCTCATCTAGTATATAATAATACATACCAAGATATCGTGTGATTAAAGAAATAAAATTGAAAAAAAAAAAACACACCAACGCCAAAAACTTAAAATCAGTGGTGCCGTTGGTAAGTTAGAGAATCATGCTATCGAACAGGTGAATTCTTAATGGTGTACCCACAATTGTGTATGCCATTTATGTATTTTGCTCAAAGAGAGAAAATATGATATAAGAAAGTTCTGTTCAAGTGTTCAAGTGCAGCGTATACAAGTACCTATGATGTGAGAGAAGTGCCTGGACCTATGATGTGAGAGAAGTGCCTGGGGTGCCGTGCAAATCCTTCGTGCAGCGAGAAAACTTGAAAAGGCAAACATTTCCCAAAGGAGCGCCTCTCAGCTCTATCTAGCTATAACTAAACTGCTTTTCATGCTAACAAGCAATTGAAACGTAGATAAAATACACACAACGCTGGAATGTTCTGATTAAGTACTTCTTACTACATACTATTGATCGTTTGTAGTACCTTCATACACATATTTAATAATTGGTTACCTGGGCTACGTTCTTTTACCTCGCCCGACGACGCTCGATGACATTATCCGCGTTCTAAAACCATCGGGTGATCGCTCGACGATCACTAGTAGCCGTTCGTAAATGTCGCCCGACGACGCACCGGTCACCCCACGAAATAGGTGGGTGAAAGTCACCCTGACGTTTTAACATATTGTCAACTGTCTTTAAAGCTTCTATTTTGACATTTGGCACTTCTTTTAAATAAACATTTTTAGATTTTTCAGGATAATAATAATTTAAGTTTTCATTCGCGCTAAACAGTGTTTCGTGTAAATATATTAATCTATCTTCATTATATTCATCGTTGAATCGAATCAAAATGGAAACAATGAATATTGTTACTCAAAATGGCCAGTTAATATTACGACGATCAAGGCCGGTTGTACCTTTTGTAATCTCTTCGATAATTCAATATTGTGTTTTTGTAATTACTTTGTGTGTACATTAAAGTGTATTCTATGTATTTTAGACTAAACGGATGGATTTTAATAAAACTGTGATGATATATAACGTGGTTTTAATTTTGTTACATCTTAATGAAAAATGTAAAAAAGTCAAAAAGTATGCATTTATACATGCATGCATTGTATGGAACTCAAGAGCCTGGAATAGGAAATAGGGTACTTTTTATCCTGAAGGACACATTAAATAAATAGCTTTAAATTTAATATATGGCAGTAAAAATTACCCTGTGATTTTTATGTTTGTAATAAGTACATGGGGTACAATGTACATAATAAAATCTAATTTTCAAAATGGAAACAATTTCATTCAGATTATTGTTTATTCAATGAAGTGTTCTTCACTCAGGTACATCAATTAAAGTCACATTTTAGTACATTAACAGGATTTTTATAATCTTTTATGTAACTTGCTTTGATGGCATGATGTTCCAATTCACAATTTGCAATCCATTTTCTAAGCACTTGCTGGCATCCAACTGAGCTAAAATTTGACATAGCTATGTAACTTCGGTCAATATGGTACCATGGACCTGGCCTGCACATGGAGCCAAAATAATTCTTCAAAACAATCAAAACTCCTCAACTACAACACTCCATTATATACCTTTATAATTCTAAAAACTAGAAACTGAATGAAAAACAGTTCTTAGGGTAAACCCCTCTGAGAAAATAGTGTTGCAGCTATTTCATCTCGCAATATTCCAATCAACTTCTACATTGCTTGTGTCACTGTTGTCTTAGGTCTGGTGGAGATGAAGCTTGCCCTCATCAACATACTCTTGAATATTGAGATCAGTATGGCTCAGGCTAATGTTGTGAAGGACACAACAATAGTAAAGGCATCAAAACAATTCTGACGATCTGGCGATCCATTTGGCAGCATATAACTGGTCTTCTTTTACGGATTTAGGTTCATTCTACGAAAAAAGGGTTCTACAATTCAATCGAAACGACTATTGTACATAATGTAAACAAAAAATGACAATAATGTCTATTTTGACAGTGACAATTATGCAATGTCGTTCGAAAACGTCGGATGACGAACGTCGCTCCACCGTCGCTCGGCTTGGTGTGAACGCCCGTCGTCGGGCGAGGTAAAAGAACGTAGCCCTGGATGGCATGTTATTTGTCACATGTCACTTTGAATAGACATTGATTTGAATAACGAGCAGAAGTATTAACCAGTCCTATGATTATTATAGAGATATTTAAAGGCAATAAAATCTTAATAAAGTTGAAACTTTTCTTTTATAAATTATTTATGGTCGAATTTGGACAACTCGGCGACGGCTAGTAAAATTAAAACGCAATTACAATTGCACACGAATGTCCTCTTTTTTTGAGTCACTCGAATGCAACGAGTATTAAACACTAATAACGGGCCGTGCGATAGATTAAATAATTTTTCGCTTGTCGGGCGCCGAGAGATTTAAAACAGAGCTCCAGGGCCCTTTACTTCTTGACACAAAAATATGCTCTCATAAATTATGTTTTGTACTGATCAAGTCAACGGTAGCTGATTATGAAAATCGCACCATTTTAATACAACACAATAGTTTAAAAAGTAATTGTCACAGGTGTATGTATCTAAATAGGCTAGGTTTTTACATTAAAAAATCTACTCATTTGTACGGTAAATTTCTTGGCATTTTTATTTTTTATTCGGATACAAAAATTAATTCAGCGTTTCATTACCGCATAATGAACAATTTTAATCCCGCAATTATTGATATCGTTGAATTACCTTTTTGCATTTATGTTTCTGGCAGGATGGATGGTAACCCTTTCCATTTAATGTTAACTTCAAAATGCAAACTTTCATTTAGATTCAACAAAAGGGTAACCATCTCGCTTTCTTAACACTCATTTAGCTTTTAAAAGCTCGGCTTACGGGCAAAGCGTATTATGAAAGTGTTAAACATAAACCAGCGCTTAATATTTCCTTTGTAGATACAATATGTACAGGCTTGAACAAATGCTGAAAGAATAATGCAGAGAACTAAAAACTCTATTGTGAAATTTTATTACATGTTATAAAGTTCTCTACAGCTGCTAGCCATAGCTTCTGTTCAGTAATTTAAATATTTACCTAGATTTTTTTAATTAATAAAATATTAATCATAACAGACTGCATATTATTATAAATTAATTTTATTATTATTTATAAATAACCTAATGTGGACTACAACTAATTTTTTGGAAGTAAAGTGCGTTTTATCCAATTAAATATCATCTGTTATAACGTAGACTATTTTTCGTTGAGCAGATAATTTTGGTCATAGGAATAAAAGGTTACCGGGCTTCACTAAATACCTACAGGAACTACAAGTTAGGGATCAGTGGCAGCCATCGTCTAAATAAACAGACCCGAAGCGGCGACACAGTGGGGCAATAAACGTCTAAGGTTAATCGTATAGTTCTATTATTAAAATAAAATATACTACCACTATAATTGTTTTACTAGAGTTCTATTGCTACTTAATCATCCTACAAACTCAAGTAACTTCACACAATTATCTCCTATCGACATTCGCTTAAGGCCAAACGAATCAAAAGCGCAGTCGTTGATCACTAATCAGCTTCTCATAAAGTCTCGAGACAGGGGAAGTCACTGTAGTGTAGATAGTTCTTATTTGAATAAATTCTATTACAAGTGTAATAAATGACGCCTGGAAGCCGTAAAAAGACACTAAATGTGAACCTACGGTCGCAATAAAAAGGGAAATAATGTGTGAACATACAAAAGTGCCGCAGTGGTATTCCGCCAAAATGTCCTCGGATGTGCTATTAGTACAGTAGAGCAAGGATCGTACGCATGCCCGCTTGAATTTGCTGGTTTCATTTATCCGCAAGCACATGTACCTATATGATATGTATGTATCTGCAGATCTGACTCTGCATGTCTCTGCAACTAGAATTTTATATTGTTTTTTAGCTGTAGTTGCCAATCCATTTTTGTCCAGCGTGGGGGCTTATCAATTTAAAAATAGTAGCCTTGTGGGGCAGTTGGTGGACTATGGTGATGATGAAACACGAAAGTATTTCAACAAAAACAATTTATATTTTTCTGTCAGAAAAAAATTGAATGAGAAATTGGAATAACCAGGGACGCTGAAAAGACCACCTCGAAAACTCAAATAAAACGTAGTTTTAAACGTGCTAACAGCTTGGCGAGATCTGAAATTAATGTAATAAATGGTTCATTCGTTTATGTGGAGAGCTATTGACAAAATTACCGTTCCGACCGTCGCGTCTGCCACTTCAATATTTCATGAATAGCCTCAATTATTTTCAACGTAGATATTCTGTCTTCACCCCAAATTCAATCAACTGTCTGATTGCGAAGGCATATTTTTTAGACATCTCTCTTATCTCTTTGTATGTGAAAAATATGTTTAGGCCTCAATATCGGTAGTTGGCACGTTTTTAAATTTATACATGTCCGAAATTTTGAACATCTGTAAGCTTTACAGTATGATTGGTTGACAATCAGACTATACTTTTATTGGATAAACTAGTGGACGCCCGCAGCTACGCTCGCGTAGAATTAGACCCATTAACGACGTCTACCCGTCTAACGACTTCAAAAACGGCAAAGTTTCATACTAACTTTGCACCCCCGTTTTACCCCCTTAGGGGGTGAATTTTCAAAAATCCTTTCTTAGTGCTCCCCTACGTTATAAAAGGAACCCCTGTGCAAAATTTCAAGTTTCTAGCCCTTATAGTTTAGGCCCTGCGTTGATATGTCAGTCAGTCAGTCAGTCAGTCAGTCAGTCAGTCAGTCAGTCAGTCAGTCACCTTCTCCTTTTATATATATAGATATTATTATGATTATTAGCCTAGTAAGTGATCGAAATTTGATTTTAACTCGACTGTAATTTCCAAAAAAAAAAAAAGTGCTGTGAACACTTTGGCTCGTTTAAGTTACAAAACAAATTGAAACATTGCTTGTGATGATTTTCACCAAAAATCTTATTTTTTAAATAATCGCCGCCTTAAAATGAACAATTAATTGGCAGCTCAAGATTCCAGAAAATTAATTATAAATCCAAGTAGTTAACAAGTTTAAGAGAGCTTCTTCTGAAGTAAAAATTTACAATTAATATTGAAGGCTATAAACTGTGTTAAACAAGTACACACAGGTAAACATCCTACAAATGATGAGACATTATTAATTCTGTAAAATTTAATCTTTTTTTTACTTTATATCTTTGTATAGAGTTAAAAGTGCATTTTGTATTCAAAAGTAAAAGAATTGATAGAAATACGAGTTTTATAGACAATAGGTTAGGGAAGCGAGGAGGTCTGTTGGTCGAAGCTAATCTAGTTAACATAACACTGGCTTATCTTAGTCCAGTCAGAAAAGCTTTGTGAATAGTGTCTTTCTAAGTAATTTAACCAAGCCAAAGCTACTAACCCTTTAGTGTTTGTAGGAAGTAGAATTATCTTTGATCCCCCCTATTCAAGACGTTTACTGGCTTTCTAACAGTTTCCGTACAATGACGACACTGAATAATTTGCCCGAACTCCCAAAGTAATTTAATTATTTGTAGGCGATCGCTATACAATTTTCTGTCAATATTGACTGATGGAGAGTGTTCCCCACTGAATTATACATAATTGATTTATGTAGCCCTAACCAGCAAACAATGGATCTAACAATTCCATCACAATGATAAGATTAATAAGTTTTGATTCCCAGTTGTATGGACAGTACGTTTATGTGCTTGAATTAAAGATTATGGAATTGGACTAGGCGTTATTATACAGTCCATATCCTATTATAAAATTTACCTAATGATTTATAGTTTTTTTTTTGTAGTAATGTAATGTAATGAGGTTTATTTAATGTTATGGTTTGATTGAAATTTATGTGAATCTAATAGGTATACATACTCTAGCTAGCTACAATAGATCTTTTTAGGTCGCAGTGGCTGGTGGGCACTATGGGCCTTTCCTTCAAATAATAATAATATTTCCCTATTAGATTTACATAAATTTTAATCAAATTATAACTCACTTACTATAGTTAGTCAGTAAATAATTTCCACAGAATTGATTACTCGATATAATAAATTCCTTAAAAATATATGTGGTGGCCACTATTTGAGTCTGATATTTTTTTATTACATCACGTCCGTATTTTTCCGAAAGGTTAGGCAGATGTGTGTTATACGTCCAGTTTTCACCAGTTATGTTTCAGGTCCCATGTACCTATGACATGGTGAGATATCCATAAATGTATAATTATTTAGCCACACCGTATTTTTATTCTGAATAAAAAACAATTTTAATTCCTAAGTGTGTTTCGAATAAACGAGCAGGTACAAATGGAATGGATTACAGCGGAAATGAACGTTGACAGGGAAAACATAAATGGATCGAAGCTAGATGTTTTTTGAGAGAACGAACGCGTCGTCGGTTCAAAGGGAAGCTATGAAATGCCTTTGTTATTCCATATTATACCTCTTTATTGTTGTTGTTTGTTCTTACATCTTTTACTCTTTTACTGGCGATGCAGAGTTAATACTCTCTCTCTCTCTACTCTATTTTTGTTCTGTATTACTTACTTAATACAAATATATATATATATATATTCATATATAAAAAAAAGATAGATATAGTTGGTAGTTCCTGAGATTCTAACCATCTAAAAAAAGCTGCACCCTGTAGACGTCCCACTGCTGGGCACAGGTCTCCCCCACAGACAAATCTGCTGTCGGTTTGTGGATGGGTGACCGTGCTTCAGAGGGCGCGTTAAGCTGTCGGTCCCGGTTGGTTTTAATTGTAAAACAATCGTTAAGCATTGTCGTGGACGTTCAAGTGTATTAAGAATATTCGACTTCGAACTTCATTCCTAGGGAAATCACCGTGATAAAAGAACATTATCATGTATTTTTATTCGTTCAGCTGTAAATATTTCTTGCAAATAAGAAGTAATTCTATTGAAATTTAAGAAATATTTAAACAAAGTTCTATCCTATATCCCAAGACATTCTCATTATTTTCCGGGAACGCCTACAATGTTAACTGTAAATAAAGGCATTAAGTTGGTCAAAATCCAAAATTGGTTCTAACATTGGGAAGAGGGTGGTTATTCCTCCTCGTGATATGCCATGTAACCTTATGTCCAGCGCTGAGCAAGTGACGCGGTTTCGGTAGCGTCTCAAAAGTGCCGTAATATATTTCACTTTGCTTTGAATGCAATATTAATTATTACACGGCACACAATGTATTATAGGTTGAATCTGCCCGATGGAACCCACACATATTAAATAATTATATAACAACTGTGATACTAAAAATCTTATTTAAAAAATCATACTTGACAGCATCGCCCATGATATACATTTGAGTACTCGTAATTTGACATAATTTTCTATCGTGAGATGCAGAGAGCTAAAACAAATCAGTACATACCTTGTGCTCGTACAGTCATCGTACAGTACCCGTGCGGTGTAGACTGAGTTGTCCCACTATAGTTGTTAGCCGGTTAAACAAATCTAAAGCTAGTTACGTTTGTCCGACCGATTGTTGATACGTTCAGTCAAATTGCTAATGGAATAGGGCGTGCAAACATTTGCTTGCTTTGATTGCCTCGCCTCGATACGTCGAGAAAGCGCTCATGTGGGCCTTGTATTCCTTGCAACATTCAATATAAGGTCAGAACCCCTTCAATTAAGGTACCTGAGACTTATTGCTTATGTACTAGAGATATTATTTACTACACCATGTCTGAGGCAAAGCAATTTGGAATGCTTTTATGTCTGAAAGGTCCATGCACCGCTTCGAGAAAGCCCGAGTTCAAATTCCAGGCACAGTTCTGTTTCTTCGAAGCTTCTAGACGATTAATTTTACCTGCTTTTAATGCTATACATACGCCCTACATGGCCTCTAAGCAACCATCACAGGTTTGAGTATACGTGTAATGCATTCTGTAGATATAAAAAAGGTTTTCTTTGTGAATACTTTTAGTATTTTCCTTTTATTTTATTAAAATAACTTAAAACAAATCACGTGTTCATATATGAAAATTATACCTGAATGAAAGCAAATAAATATAAGTATTAGCTATTCTGTGAAAAATAAGCAGATGTGCATATTTTTAATAGATATATAATACTCGTAGTTACCTAACTTCAATTTGCTACTCATACTACATTCCCTAATGCGTTTTCATTACGTTCCATTTCCAAACGCTGGTTTGCTGTGTCCCCATTTAGGATATATGTAATCAGTTTAGTTGAATTGTTGTTTAGGTAATAATGTACGTGGAGTTAAGTGTTAAAACTACAAACTACATAAATACAACAGCGTGTGTCTATATTTTGTCATAGTGCAACTTTTCATATTTTTTTAATGAAATTATATTCCATCACACTGGCCAAGTGCGGATTGGCAGACTTCACATGCCTTCGACAACATTATGAAGAACTCTCAGCCATGCAGGGTTCCTCACGATGTGTCGATAGCCACTGGGCGGTCACCGCTTGTTAACCGAGAGAGTTAGTGAGAACATTAATAGTACATTATGATACAAGTGCGGTAAGTTGAAAATTACAGCCGAGGTGATATTGCTAGCCCGAGCTGTAGGCGAGGGCTACAAGAAGGCAGAGGCTGTAATTATCAAAGCGCACGTATGTCAGACGACGTTTTAAACATATTTCCGAGGAAATAAATTAATAAATTCATCATTACTTGACGTAATTTTCAAATAAAAACAATACATACAGCGAAAAGAAAAAGCGCACGGAATAATTTTTACTTGTTCACAAATTAGCGATGCGCGCGCATCAGCGCTTTTTTTAAGGCAAAGGCACAAAAACAGCCAGTATTATTAATATCTAAAGTAAAATAATATTTTTTTGTTTTTGTTACAGATATATTATTGTAATTTATTGTCAAAATTAATTAAATTAAAGAATTAAATGTTTATTTTTTATATTTTATCTCCCACTGTTAATTTTATTCATAAAATGTTGACCACTTTTCTGACATAAAAACTCTTTGATAAGATTGAAAAAAGTACCGTTCGTTTTAGACGGAGCATATAAATAAACCGTGCGTTTTACCTTATATAAAAAAAAACCGTGCGTTATTTGTTGCATTACATTACCGCACAAGTGCGTAATGAGATACATTACGATATTGAAATTGGTGAAATAAGAGACCCTTTACGAGCAAATGTGTTATAAAATAGTATATTTCATTACAAGTGCGGAAAGTCTGTCATTACAGAGTTCCGACAAATGTCTACCCGAGCCACAAAGTAGATATTAGGAACCCGAGCCGAAGGCGAGGGTTGACAGTCGGAACAAGTTGCATTGACGGTTCTGCACGTGTACTGAACAACTATTTTTAATACAGTTGCGAAAAAATGAAGCAATTTAATAAAATAATAAAAACACAAACTAAACTCACAAAGAACATTTTTTGGAAAATGGCGCCAACCTTAAAAGAATAAATTAGTATTGCAGAGATTTTTTTTTGTTTTCTTCACCCATTCTGGGTAGGCAAAGGGAACTATGCCCATACAGCCAAGTCTTCAGTAGAATTTTTTTATTGACATGAAATTTAATGAGATGAAATGAAATGAAACCTAACCTAACTCATTGAATCAAATCATTAAATCTGATATTGAAATAAATTAGTAGCTTCTTTTTAGAAATATTTGCATGAATCATAAAAACTTCTATGAATTTTTTTTTTAGAAAAACTTCGTGGTTGGTTTTTTTCTTTTTAATAGACACTATTTTGACAGTTGGGAAAGAGAACGCACGAGTTCGGAAAAGGTAAAGAAAAAGCACGAGTGTGTAATAGCTCACTTCCCGAACGCTATACGTCCTTGTAATACGCCATTTTTTGAGCAACTGTATTAAAAATTATTGTAAGTAACATATCTTGTGTTACACTTATTGAACACCAGCCTAAACGTATGTGTATGTTCTGTTACAATTTTGTAGGTGCTTTCATTCGTTGTACGAAGAGTACTGTGTACTGAAGAGTAAACGTCGATTCGTCAATTATTTTTCCATTTTCACGTATTACACGATTTTCACGGTACTGTCGCGTGCTGCGTTGTTGGTGCGAAATTCAGACATAGGCTCTTCTTGTAATTGGGGCATCAATATTCGATTCACTGTTTTGCATATTTCAGTCCGACGTACAGGCGTAACGGCTTAACAGATTTGCTCTCGAACCTTTTATTCATGTGTTTTGACGTCTCTGACATTTATTTCAATTATAGCTGAGTGCTTTACGTTGTTTATTCATGCTGTTAAATGTTTATTTTCAACATTAATGGCACTCGTAAACTTACGTAGATATGTAAACGGTACGTATATGTACGGTTAAGGTATTTTAGTTTTAACAATATTATATAATCGTGTCTTCAATTACTTTAAATATAATATAATAAAAATATTCTGAATTTTCTAACAACGTAAAATATTTGCATCGTTAATAATAATAATAATAATAATTCTTTATTCAAGTACCAATGACTCATTCTTGTTAGTAAAATACATTTTGACTTATGACCTATGTTAGTATTTAAAACCTAAAAAACTTAACTCTAAAACTAGGCAGTGATGCAGTCAATGCTGCGCCATTCCACTGGACAGAGTTATTTTAATTATAAACAAAAGTTATTTTAATTATAAAGTTGCGCGGTCGACATGTTAGTTTATAACTTCCATAACGGAAAATTGTTACGGCCACTTTTCTATAATAAAAGATTTTACGAGTTGTCTGTGCTTCGTCGTTTGAATATGAGTCCGTAACTGGTACATATGAAGCCTACGTAAGTACGTAAGTGTATGTATAATATGATTATTTTTACTAGGTATAGGAATGCATGACTAGGTATACCATTTTTAATTTAAATTACAATTTACAGTTTTTCTAAGATGAGAACAACTTGCATATTCTTTTCATACATAATTATGAAAAGAATCATGTAAATGAACTACTTTCTTCTTACCTACCTTGTCCTAAGAAGATGGAATTTTAGATGTTGTAAAAAATTATTGTCATCAGAATTTAGAACTGAAGACATTGCACTTTTATAAATAATCAATAAAATTGAGTTAGATGTCATTGATTATAGTCTTTTTATCTACCTATCAAATTTAACCTATAATTGTTTTCAGTGTTCAAACTCTGAAGGTGATGCAAATTTATGCGCATTTATTTTCCCACTAGCAAATTTTACAGAAATGATGTCTCATCTGTTTAATGGCGCATTTTCTTTTAGATACGAGTACCTATCATAAAATAAAACAGGAAATTGTATTTTCAATATACTCAAGATATAGGTATGGCAAACTATAGTAGTATACTTACGAAAGTTACCTTAAATCTAATAATTAAGTAAATTGCATGAAAAAAATATTAAAATTCCACCATCAACCAAATATCAAAGTAAATTCCTACTGATATAATATTATAAATGTGAACGTTCGTATGTTTGTTCCTCAATCACGCAAAAACCGGATTTGGATGAAGTTGGCACAAATGAAGTCGCTGGAAGGCACAGAACCGGTCGGAGTGGCGTCGTTTAGGAGTGGCCTATGTCCAGCAGTGGGCCACTAAAGGCTGATAATGATGATGATGACACAAATGTAGATTATAGCCTAGTTTATAACATAGGATACCTTTAATCTCGAAAATATGTTCCCTTGGTATGATTCGCTTGTTTATTGGAATGTGGTTTGGCACAGCGATAACAGGTGGCGCTGACACTTATTCTGAAAAGCGGTGGCGACTTTATACCGTAATTTTGTAATAAAATGGACCGGATACTGCTACTGATTTCAAACCATCCCTTAAATCTTACAATAGGTGTCTATAATTATTTATAAAAAAAACTACTTACATGCGTATGAAGACGCGGGAAAATTGTCTGATACCTAAATGTGAATTTAAATGTTATTTTATTTCAGTTTTTAATAATTTAATAAATATTCCAAATATCAATGATTAAGTAACTTGATAGTTCTTAAACAGCAACACAAAACAAAACAAGTTTTTTTTTTCCATTCATTCTTAGCAAATTTAAACTAAAGCAATAGGTTGCCAGTTTGTAACTTTGCTCTTAATGTTTCCTACTGAGACTACCTACTCTATACGCGAATTCAGCAAGATTTATATTATATTTTAAAGAACTCACTGGTTGCGAATTTTATAGTTATATAACGTACTACACAACGTTCTATAATTCATGCTTCCATGCAATTAGCTGTGAATGACTAGTTAAAATACTTAGCCACATACTCTCCTTGTATGTATCATGTGGCTAAGTTAAATATGTTATCATGAAAAGGAGGATGCTTTAAACCGCTAATGTCTCAAATGAAGACGTGAACTGAAAGGTTGATCATTTTACACAAAAGATAATGATTGATGCATAGCGTTTGGTAAATGGGGCTTTAATGTCTCAAGTCATTCCTCAAAGCGCTGAAGAAACACGCATCACAAAGCACGTGTCGAGGGAACAATAGGTTAACGCGCGGTTTGCGCACTAAGCCTCGGATGTGAGAAGGAATCAATTGACGCCTGCATGCGAAGATTTTCCTTATCAGAAACTATACACGTTGCTGTTCAAATAACCGCTCCCGGTGATTAAAGCTAAAATTTGCGACTTAAAATTCAAAACAAACAGAACTAAATTACACATATACGTTGTACCTATATGTGTATCATCACATACTTGTCAGATCTAACTGAATATAACAGTCTATTTCAGTAGCTACGAGTATGTTCTGGCTATTTGTGTCCAAAAGAGAGAGTAACTTTGTTTTTTTTTGAGTTGGCTTCATCAATTGCATAAAAAACTGCTAATTTAATATCGGGGAATGACAAGATTACGCCTGTTTCGCAGACTTTGAATACGCTAAGTTAAATAGACGTTTCAGGCACAGACCCTTTTAAACTTTTCTGCGTTCTTTTCTCTTCGCAACTGAAGAAGCGAATTAACATTACTCTTGACCCGGTAGGTTTTTGAAACAAAGAAAAAAGACGGGTCAGGGCGTCATACATTTTCACAAGCGTAGAAGTAGCCACGCCAAAAATATTCAGTTATTAAAAATGAAAGAAGCTTTTCATATAACACAATTACCTTCCAAACAAAAAATTACCTCTCCGAAAGTATTTTTGTGTTTCGTTGTCGAGAAAAATTTACAAATAAATAAATTCTTTCGCAAGTTAGGGCTTCATTAAAGGATATTTTTTCTTCAAAGTTTTTGAATTTTGTGTCGGCTTAGCAATGAATCTTATCATAAATATTTACCTAACTACCTATATTTCTGCAACACGATTTGTTATCCCCAAGGGTGCCCCACGGCCATGCCTCACGTAGTAAAGTAAAAGATACCTAAAGTCACGGAAAAGATAAATCAAAGATTTCTGGATTTATCTGCCAATATGGCTATAGACCACATTTTTATTGAAATGTTTGTTACTAACATTATGGGTCTATTTGTTGATTTCCTTACTAATATATAAATAGGAAAGTGTGTTTGTTTTAAAAATATTTTTGCATAAACGTAGTAGGTACCTATAGAGCCTGGGAAGTGACATAGATTGCTTTTTATCCCAATAAATTGCACGGTTTCCATGAAATAGCATAAAGTATATAAAAATCTTTCGATTTTTTATCCATTTATTGTTGGTTACAAACCTTTTGCTACTTAGATACTATAGGATATAAGATATAGAATTTTACCAAAGAAAATAGAAAAAGAAAACACTGAAATAATCGTTCGATTTTTAGTCGATTCTTAACTATCGATCGATTTTTTACCAACTAATCGATAAAATTTAAATCTTAATTGTATTCTGATTTGTGGAACTGCGGTTTAGCTTTAGCTGCAGTTCCACAAATCATCATCATTTTGATTAGTAGTAATCCTTGGGGTAGCTTGCCGTTTGTCTGTGTCGCTTTCACGACAAAACTACTGAACTGATTTAAATGAAATTTGGTACACAGTTAGTCTAGAGCCTAAGAAAGGACATAGGCTACTTTTTAATTGGAAAAAAGTGTAAGTAGAGGGTTGAAAAGGGGGATGAAAGATTGTATGAAAGTATTGTCATTTTCAGAACTAAAAGCCTAAAATTTATATTTTAGGCCATTGATTAGATATGGCATTCAAAGTTTATAAAAATGTTAAGGGTGTAAAATAAATTAAGGGGATAACACATTTACAGATTCATTACAAATTTGTGGGGCTAAATTTAACGCGTTATGAAGAATCTATTATTATATCTAATTCCACGCGAGCGAAGCTGCGGGCGTCCATTAGTAATAAATAAATTGATTGATTGCTTTGGAATATAGTTTTAAAATTAAGATATGTTTTATGTATAATCAGAATTTTTTACATCTAGTGGTTTGAGCTGCTGTATAAAACCTTCGTTAAAATATACTTACAAAGGCACGCGTAGCAGGTTGTATTGTAGTACGCTGGACGTTGAAGCAATAGCAAGCAATTCAAATAAACTAATAGCGGGTTGTCACGTGCGCCATTCAATTCGAGCGTTTGCGCCGGGCAAATAACAAATGGGCGAATTTGCTCGTGGCCAGCATAGGGCGCTCGCTTCATTTACAGCAGCTGTATAATCCATAAATATGGCGATTAAGCCTGTGAATTCCTGGGAAAATCGTATATAGTGGTATCTATAGTATTTTGGAATTTAATTGTGATAAGTTTATGAGTGTGTAACTTAACCTAACCTAACTACTTTATGTTTCAAAGACCGCGGTTTTATGTTTGGGTTGCGAGGGGAGGAGCGAAGGTTCCCAGGTTAAACTCTCCCTAGCGGATTTCAACACAATAATTCATTCAATCATTAATTTCTGTAACAGTTTATTAACAAAGGCACAGAACCGGTCTAAGTGGTGTCGTTGACCTCAAAAGGCTGATGGATGGACGCATGGATGGAATTTAGAATTTGATTCTTTGAGACTACATTAAAGTAATCGAATTAACCAAATAAAAAAATCACACTTGACTTTCACTTACACTTGTTTAGTTTTATTGTGTACTTACATATTTACTTAGAGAAACCCATCCATCCATCCATCCATCAGCCTTTTGAGGTCCACTGCTGGACATAGGCCTCTTCTAAACGACACCACTCCGACCGGTTCTGAAACCAGCGGTTTCCCGCCGTCTTCTTCAGGTCGTCTGTCCACCTTGTCGAAGGGCGACCTGTGCTCCTTTTTCGGAGTCGTGGTCTCCATTCGAGAACTTTTTCCCCCCACCGGTTGTCAGTCCTTCAAACGACGTGGCCTTAGAGAAACACGACCATGTTACTGTAAGTCGTAGCTGTATCAAAGCACCTAAGGTACCCTTCAGTGGTATAATTCAAAGTTATCCGCTTTTCCCGTTTTCCATTTGATAGTATTTTCTTTGGCAAGTTCTTAAGTACCTACCAACAATTCTTCAAAGACAAAAACATTTTTAATATTAAAACTTAGTAATGCCACACAACTCCGTCGGTTCACGTAAAAGCTTTTTAAAGTCGCATTTATCTTGGGCATTTCCGATGTAGCAATCGAACATTTTGCCAAAGTTTTCGTGATAATAATAATAACCTTTGGCGATTCGTTTTATTGCACCTTTAGTAACTGAGGACTCTCTATACTGATAACTACTATCAAAAATATTTAACCTACTTATAAAGTTACCCTCAATCATGCGCGTAAAAATTCACATTCAATCAAAAAGGAATAGATACGGTAAGCATCCCGCATGCTTTTACTGCCTATAAATTTAAAAAACATGGGGGTTGGGTTTCAATGGTTGATGGGTTTTCAATGGTGATGAAAGTTTTGACTGAAGCTAAGACTGTGAAAACATTTTTTGGGGTTAACATGAAGAGATACCTAGAAATTATAGTCTTAATGGGTAGAGTTTCATGAGGAGTATAGCTAGT
The DNA here is from genome assembly GCA_944567765.1 of Carterocephalus palaemon. NCBI lineage: Eukaryota > Metazoa > Arthropoda > Insecta > Lepidoptera > Hesperiidae > Carterocephalus > Carterocephalus palaemon. Next base: position 8,787,828 of record OX155641.1, on the reverse strand, counting down.
AACAATAAGCCAAGCTGCCACAATGTCAATCTTCTGGCGAGCGATGCTTCGGCTCTTCTTTTCTCTATTCAACCCAAAAGAGAACCATTACAGGTAAAATGTTTTCAGTACAAATAATAGATTGGCATAGTTGCATTTCACAGTAGGTAGGTATAGTATGCTTCTCACTTAGCTTAACAATAACTATTACACAATTATTATGGTGAACTCTTAAGCATGCAGGTTTCTCCACGATGTTTTGCACTACTGTTACACTGTGACCATGTCTACAACTTCTCCTATATTTGTACAAGCGTCTATACAATTTTACCTGTCTCTATTCTCAACATTAAAAAATATCGTACGCAGAAATCGGTAGGTTCATCATTATTCTTTTGATCATCAGAAAGTTGAAACGGTCTTTAATCAGATGATATTGAAGCATGTACAATTTAATAGGTCAGATAACAGATCTAATTACGGGAGTAACGGTGCATGAATTTGCCTCTCGCAAATGAGTTCTTCTGTTCAAAATGAAAGCAAATGCGTAGGCATGAAATTAATTTAGGTATACCTCGCGGAATGCGGGGTTTTGTGCGTGAGATATTTTTAAACCCCATTCTGTTGACACGAAATTTTGTTTTGTTGTTCAAATAAAACTTTTTTGGTGAGTGTTTGTTTTTTGTATCTAAAATGACATGTTGAACCTACATAAAATGTAGGATATCAGCACAATATGCTTCGCAGGTGTAGCAAGCGCGACTGCTAAGCTATAGGTCCTAGGTTCGATACCCAGGTCGGGCAACAACTATTGGGATTTTCTGACTTGAAATGCCCGGTAGCAGCTCGAAGTTTAGATTTGAGCCCGGTGTAGGCAATATGCTCACCACCCATTACATAGGACCTGAACATAACTGGTGAAAAGTGGGTGTACTACACACCTTGGCCTACCCCTTCGGGGAAATACAGGCGTTATGTTATGTTATGTTATGTTAAATATAAACAGTATATCTACTTGGCCATGGTGATATCAGTATTCGATAGTTTACATTTATGAATGTGGATCAATTGTAATTGTGTGGTTTCCGGTTAACCATCTTTAGAGGCGACCATCTTAGTCCTCAAGGGTAGCAAAACATCTGTGACTGACTTAGAACGAGACTCCTACTAACAAGTAGCTACTAACTGGACTATTACTAACACCAACTAACAGGACTAGCTATCACTAATAGTCGCCAGTCCTCATACCTACTAACGAACTGACCAACTAATGTTCTAATTAACTCTCTCAAGTAATTGGACTAACCATCCCAGTCCCTAATTGAGTGTTGTTCTAAGTCAGTCACAGTTGTCATGGGCGGCAGCGGATGGGTGGTGCTACAAGCTCGTTTGCTATCTTGTATCCATAAAAAAAAACGGATACGTAGGATATAGGTATCTAGAATAAAGCACGGAATCCAATCAAAAACTGCATGTTGACCTAAGCCTTACTGGTCAGAAGTGAATGTAAGTAGGTACCTACGCCTCGCCTAGTTTCTTAAGGACGACAAGTTCTAAGTCATGCCCATAATCAACGGGCAACCGCATAAATATATCAACAATTTAGTTCGGTCATTATGGCAATGGTTAGCAACTTGCTAGCTGCAGTAACATTAGTGCTAATTTATACGAAAATTTTATTGGGCGTACCTAAGTAGGTACCTATAGGCAAAGAGAGAGAATTTGTTCGCTTTATTATGTCTAGTATGTATTCAATACTTAACTGATTGGATGTCTTTGAATGTTTATAGGAAGGTACGAGTATTCCCGTAGATTTGCCTATAGAATTTTTTTTAACAAATATTGTCAATCTGCCTCATTTGACTATGTTTGCTACCACCAGTGTTTGAATGTAAAATGAGGTCTATTGGATGAATTTCTTAAACCGACCGCGCCCGTCGTTGCTTAATTCTGTCAATCACATTGATTCGACGCGACCCATTGGGCTATAGACGCTACTTTAAATACAAGTATTAGATACTATTATGGGCAACCACTTCTACTAACAGTTGTAATTACACTCTGCTACGTCATTTGAAAACACCGCATTCAGAATTGTAGGCTCGCAACACTCAGTTTAACAATCGGTCGATCTACACCTTGACTTCACACTACATACTCGTATACCACCGGTTCCGCTTCCACAATGCCATCACTAGTCGTGGCCTTTCCGTACGACTCTCCATACAATGACCAGTCATCAAAAATATTGTTGTTACGTTTCCGTAGCCGTAATGGCTAGCCGGAACCGGTACATCTCATTATTTTTTCGAGTAACCTGATTAATTGCATAGACGCGAAAAACTTATACACAGCTCTGTAGAATTAAATAGAAGGGAATGATTTAAAGAGATAGGGTAATTTTGTTCAGAAAAATGTACAGACCCCAAAAGTTAAGGTAAGAAACACGGAAGTAGCCGCTTGTCACATACACAAAGTATGAAAGCTGGTTGTGACAACGTAAGCACAGGATACATACTCGTAATATGCAACTGATTTTCTTTTTTGAAGTCTTCATCTAGACTAGAATTAGTACAAAGTAAAATACTTAAACTCGGCCAATCCAGTATAAAAGTAGCAGTACTATAGTTAGTAACAATGTCTATCTCTGTAACTGCTTCGACGTAGCACGTTGTAAGGGAAGCGTTTCGCACTCAACCCAGAGTAAATAATAAATTACCAGTGCATCGCATTAACTAATTAACCTACCTTCAAAATATAGCGAGGTCGTCAGGTATCGGGGTCATTGTTAATTACATGAAATGGAGTTTATGCATTAACAATTACGTATATCGACTCGATTATCAGGTTTTAATGATTAAGTCACGAACGTCGTTTGTGTCTATCCTAGTCAAAAGTGATCATTTACCTTTTCTAGATAGGTACCTAGTATAAAAATAAAGATGAAGCATTCCAAAACTACCAGATGGAAATATATGGAATTTGTCCACAAACAATAGGCATTTTTACACACACATTTTTAACCTCACTGTTAAAACTGTGATGTTTTGTTTCGAAACTTGATTATCTCATCATTTCAACCAGATGGAACACAGTATGGAACAACGAGTTGTAAAAACAAATAAATGGAAATTGCAAACAGTGCGGCGTCTATGCCTCGGAGTTAGTTATTTGTTGCAGTAAAATACAGCGGGACACGACCACTCAACGGGTTTTGTTTGTTTTGTATTTTATACTAGCTTTCATCTGCGGTTTTATTCAATATTTTGCTATGTAGGTACGTTAGGTAGGTTAGGTATTGTACGTGTGATGAAAATAACAACATGGCAAACGTACTTATCATCTTCATCATAAATAACTACTCTACAGCGCAAAGTTCATCTTATTATAGAATCTATCGAAAGTGTAAACACAACGTACAATAAACCTATTCCTATTTTCTGCCTTAACATTTTTACTAGTTGCATGCAGCTATGTGGTCAGGTAGTCAGTATAAATTATACAAGTAGGTATTAACGTAAAACTTTTTTATTAAACTGGATGTAGACTATTTTGCCGAATGCTACGAGTTTTCAGAATTCCACCCATGTCGTTTAAGGTCCCACCCGCTTCGCTGTCGCTGCGACCCATAGACGTCCCACTGTTGGGCACGGGTCTCCTCTCAGAATGGGAGGGATTAGGCCTTAGTCCACCACGCTGGCCAAGTGCGGATTGGCAGACTTCACATACCTTCGAGAACGTTATGATGAACTCTCAGGCATGCAGGTTTCCTCACGATGTGTCCTTCACCGTTATAGCAAGTGACATTTAATTTCTTAAAACGCACATAACTTAGAAAAGTCATTGGTGCGTGCCACTGGGATTTGAACCCGGACCGCTCGAGTGAGAGGCGAGTTCGATAGCCACTGGGCTGTCACCGCTTATAGGCTTAGGGCTCATTAATTCAGAATTACAATGACCAATTGTATTGCCCATCACGCTTTGAAGATTAATTGATAAATCTAGACACACACAAGAAACCACACTTTGGCATCTACGAACCGAGTACAGCATTTTTATCTGCAAATTATTCCGGCCAGAATACGAACCCGGAACCCGAAGATCGGCGATCACAGACAGTCACCACCGCGCTATTGAGTTGTCATGAAATTACTCATTTCAATAGTATGTACGAGTACATTACACTGGCACTGCACTGTAGAATATTGGTATGTAGGCGTGGCTTTCTCGACTATGATTTGTGCTTACACAGATATCCTGTTGAACACACTAACAATAACATTTAGCCTTCAAAACTAAGAACAAGAATAACTTTTGGTAAATACTGTATACAGAGTCGAATGCCAAATTATTATTGTTCCCTATTACAAGTTAAGTATCGGCGGTGCTTGATGTCATTTAATTAAACATTAATTATTGTAAATAATATGAAATCTGCTTTATAAAAATTGGTTAAACGAAAAAAGTAGTAAAAAAAAATTAAGCCAATTCGAAATACTCGTAGGGTTGAAAAAAGCATGTAAAAGAAATATTTATTGTAGTGCAGCTATTTCTGGTCGTCTGGAGAGTTAAGATCCATAACACTTATATTAATTGTCTTCGATCAACACTTTTGGTAAAAATTAGCAAAATGCGTTTTACGTTTACGCAAACAATTTGGAAGAACCATTAGAACCATTATAACCAAAATGACTGCCAAAAAACTGAAAGTGAATAATTTTTCTCATACCCGCGTTTTGATTGTGCCGTAAGATGGAACAGGATCAAGGGATGTTACTAAATTGAAATACAGCAAAATATTGGGTTTCTTCTTGGCTGCTATTTTTTTTTTGTTTTAGCAACATACGACTTCTCATAAATCATAACATAACAGTCACGATGTTTTATACACATGAATTAATCTAGCTCTTTTTTAATAGAAATTATGTTAATACTAGCCGTTCCCGCGAACTTCGTACCGCCTCAGTAATAAATGTTGTTGTACGTAACGTAGCAGTCCGCGTAAAATAAGGTTTTTTGAAAATAGCGTTTAGCATAATAATATGTAATGTCGTAAACTTCCTCAATTCTAATTTGAATTCTAATTATATTTTTCGAATATGACCAACCGTAAGGACCAAAATGATACATTTAAAAAAAATCACTATAGGTATGTTTTTCAAAATAATAAGAAAAAAAAATTTATTTATGTTTTCCGCCACGAAGCGAAACAACCACTGCTGTATCACGTGTCAAATAGGCTTGCAATTAATAGCAAACTTCAACCATAATAAAATGCAGAAAATCAGTGTCAGGTGAGTTGCAAGTCTTTGGTGCAAAGACTTTTAACGAACTTGTATTTCGTATTGATGGCCTGAAAGTATTTGTGCAAAGAAGTATTTGTGTATTTGTGTAAAAATATGATTCATTCCGAAATCCATTCCCGAAATGTTATCGAAATAATGATGAACAACAAAAATTTTCTATTCCATTCATTTTTTCAGATGTAGCTATTCTGTTATTCGTAAGGCAGACGAATCCAACAAATCTAAGATCATAAAATTCCATCCAGCTATTAAGCATCCGTTATTAAGTTATAAGTGTCGTAACCATCGATAATAAAGACAAGTTGAAAGTCTGGTCGTAACTAGATTACAATACAACATTGTTAATTTTAATACGGAATATCCAAATACGGTTTTCATTGCCAACATAGTAATACGTGGCTCAAATTCAACATAAATTAACTGCTCACTCCGATCACATAGGCAGTGGCTGTATTTGTTGATACAGTCCTGTTTGAACTTTTCTCTCTGTGGGTCACTCTGTGTACCTGCCCCCATTATAAATGCAGGTCTGGACTCACTCTCACATGTTTGATTGTTTTACCTGCCTATCAACCTTAAAATCCCGTCAGTACACGAGTATCACTATTAAAACATGCATGTGGATAGGTATTTAATGCCTGAGAGGTAATAATGAGTTTTTTAACCGACTTCCTAACAAGGAGGTTCTGTTTTTTTCTCCGCAATTTTCTAAAAACTAGATCTGAGATATTCCGAGAAATATAAAAGTTTTATTCATGCAATGAAAACCTAGGTTGCATAAAGTTGCTTGGTATGTAGGTGGGAGTAATCGTTTTTTAGTTGAAACGTCAAAAGTGCCTCAAAATGGTTCATATAAATAATTATAGCATATCTTCTATATTATAAAAATGAATCGCAAAATGTGTTGGTAAGCGGATAACTCAACAACGCCTGGACCAATTTGGCCAATTCTTTTTTTTAAATGTTCGTTGAGGTTCAAGGATGGTTTTTACGGCGAGAAAAATTTGAAAATTCATCCCCTAAGGGGGTAAAACGGGGGTGCAAAGTTAGTATGAAGCTTTGCCGTTTTTGAAGTTAGTGAATGTATAACGCGAGTGAAGCTGCGGGCGTCCACTAGTAATAAATAATTCAATAATTCCTGCATTATGTTCTTAACTCTGCTGACACACGACCGTGTTGGTATCTAGATGGATACAATAATGTTTATTTGTTCGAAATGCTACAACAACCAATTACAGTACAATTACACTCCAGTTCATTAAACCACGCTTTGCTGGTTATCTAGATCGGGTTTTGAAATCAAAGAATGCCAAGTCTTCATGTTCTTCTGCATCCCATTTACTTCGGGTCGGGACTCCTTACATATCTGCGGCATGTAGGTATTCGATCTTAGGCTTGGCCTAAGATACAATTGGACCACCAGGTGGATGGGCGATGGCCTTTGAAATAAATTATTTGTATTAAAATGTAAGTTAAAAATAATAATCAAAACCACTTGTAAACTTTTATTAGGTAATGTATTTTGATGTTTTAGTTTCATTAAAATATTATAAAGTTATCTGGTAAATTCTGTGCTCATTAAAAGCAGCAAATGGTAAGATCAAGTATGCCGGAGTCTCCAGCAGCTTGACAGCTCCACTTCTTATTTAGATGTAATTAAATTAATTAACGTCATGTAGATGGATGTAAGGTAAAATCTTTTTACCGCAAGTAAGTTTATTACCAAACGATGGTTTTTGTCTAATCAATTATTCGTTCGCTGCGACCCATAGACGTCCCACTGCTGGGCACGGGTCTCCCCCACAGACACCTGCGGGAGGTCTAGAGCATACTCCACCACGCTGCTGCAATCCGCATAATCAATTATTGAATGGGATAAATACATTCAACAAATTATCTCATCATTAAACTTTACTGCAGGGGCCTGCCTCGTGTTTGAACATTAGCCTATGCAGTAATGAGGGCAAATCTATACCACTGGGCTGTCACGTTTATCACAGTTTAGTAACTATGATAAACGTAACAAGTAGTCCTAACTTGAACTTTCTTAGAATTGATTGACAGTACCAAGAAAGAACCGATGCTTTCAATGACGTAATTCGTATAAAAATCGCGAGACGTGTTTAAAATAGATTAGTTTTCAATAGTAGTGAGACACTTTACACCGTGTTGAAACCGAATACTTTTTCAAGAGCGGTTCGTGCGGCGGCGTGGCCGCCTTACCGATTGAATGTCTTAAAAAAACTAAGCGAGACTGTTTAGGCCTTTTTTGTATTCTGGATTGACTTGGGTGGCTTCGGATACTTTTGACCGGATAGCAATCTTATTCAAGTCAGTCGAAAATGCATTGCGTATACGTAAATCGATATCGACTGACACTAATCTGTCCCCCCGAGGGGATGGACGGGACGGTGCAGGGGGACAGATGGAATAACATATATATCAATGGATGGAATAATCTAAATTATTGTTGTGTCTTTAATATCATAACATTATTGTCAAAGATTCTGATGCCAAGTCTATGTTGACAATATTAAGATTGTCAAAGACTGTCAACATGTTATAGTCGGATAAGCCCTTCGATCAATTATTGATCGAATGATAAGCCGGATAGACAGAAATAAAACACGTTCCATACTATTCCTACTTATAATGCGGTAAATCAGTTAATTGGGAACATTGATATATATATATTTTAACTCAATGATTGGGAATAACAATTTTAGTTACAAACCACGGACGACCATCATGAAGAAATCATCATCTTTGTTTCCGAAACAAAGGACGGTGCACATGAATATAATCAAAATGAGGGGATTTGTTCTATTCTAAATCAAATCATAATATTTACTCAGGTAATGACGAAATGCTATTCACATTAGTGAACTTTTTATTAAATCATTGCGCGTAGTCTTAAAATGCACAAGAATGAAATCTCATCGCCAACAATCAGCTGTCGCAACAACCAGCTGTTTGTCATTATCCCCAACATCAATTGTAAAATAATATTCATGTGAGCTTCTCGCCACATTGTCACTTTTATTCATTGTGTTTAACAATCGACAGTTTTCAACATTTCCGCTCGTTCACATATTTTGTGCAACGCCGAATGTCTTTCAAAATAATTTACGAAGCAAAGCACGGTTCACTTAAAACTATCAAGACTCGAATTCGGGTTTTCCTATGAGGCTGTGTGCAGCCGTCTCGTTTTCGCGCAGCGTCAATGCAATCTGTTGGTGTTGCGTCTCTGTCCCACTAAGGAGGCTTGCGCGGAAAGAGAATGTGGGTAACGAACGACCTTTTGGCGTTACGGCAAGCAGTGCGGCCCGTGCCTTTACCGGGAGTGGTTCGTTTCGGCTCGGTCACAGTACATCGTTTCGACCATCTGACAGCCTGAAAAAATTACGTAAATATTACAACATTCACGCATCGATTATGAAACGTTTGTAAACGGTATCGTATTGCGGCACTTTGGCTCATTCACGATATTCGGCAAGAGTGTTGGACTTTTCTTGTACTTGGTGTCTAGTGCTGTCCGCGTTTTGTTTGAATTGTGCTATTCTTGTTTAGGACCTGGTGATTTCATTTATTTCAATACTATTTAATGTCTGTTCGGTGAAAATTCCTTTGGCCGGTCGTCCTTGTGTTTTGTGATTGATTTCTACAAGATTGGATTGTCAGTACAGCTGTTGGTGAGTATACTTTCTAATATTTTTAGTAATTATACTTGTTTTTATTTTGTAATTTATACGTAACTCAAGGATATTTTGTCAATTTTCGAACCAGAAATAAAAAAGAGTAATTTAGAGTAAATGTACAGATTTTGATCTTGCACAGAGCACGTGGGAATTTTTAGCTTTTTTATCAATGGCACGACCAAAACGATGAGCTTGTAATATTTAGGGAAATAATTTTTCCAACCAGGGCGGCATGTTCGCGTATGCGACAAAGCCCTTTTCTGTAATTTTTAATAGAATAAAAAAAAAAAATGTATTACTTACATAGGTCTTATATAAAACACGTACTAATCCCTTGATTAATTTGTATTCAATGCACTACACAACCGTTGTACTGTACTGGGATATACTAATTGTTTGATTTCTAATCTCCAAGGGTACAGCTTAGAATGTTACTAACGTTTATAATTTACTTGAATTAATTTTACGAAAAGGAAACTCCCAGTAACATTCCACTGAGTGATTCAACAAAATCTTATAAACGGAAAGGAGATTAATACTCAAGTTATATTTCCCATTGATCTAAACATGAATCATACGGATTTAGACATAACATCACGCATATACCCCAAGATTAGTATAACACCCACTTTTCATCAGTTATTTCAGGTCCCATGTAATAACGTGGGAAGCCATTGTATTGCCATTGTCATAAATCCAGACTCCAAGCTTCTACTGGGAAGTTTTCATGTTAGGAAATCCCAATAATACTTTGCCTTGGATTGAAACCAGGACCTCTAGCTTAGCACTCGCGCTTATGACCACTAAACAAAGTAGAACAAGCTTGGTATTTGGAAGTGTTTTTAGTGTCTATATAATAAATATTATATTCATTTCCGTATCAATATGAAAAGGCACGGCAGGTAATGAACTTTGCAACTAGTTGCATACTGGTTATTCGTACGCAATCTTACTGTCAAGAAAACGGCAACTCATCCATGCTCAGTGGTTTAAATAATATTTGAAGCTGATGTTGCTACATCAGCAGTACACATTTTCTAACCTTATTTCATACAATATTCATAAAATGATATTCTAGGTTGAATGTACTCGTACATCCGTAGATTAACATAAAAGTAGTAGAAAATAGTTTGTGGAGTGCTGGGTGAGTCGATCGCTGTCGCTTGCTGGCATTGAAGACCACGGCTTAAGGTAACTCCGACGGAAATAAGGCACTTGAAAGCATTGAATTAATTTATATTGCTCACTTACTAGGAAATGTAACGTACTCGTAAGTTATAAATGGAAGTGAATACCTCAGGTGAGTACGAGGTTACCAACACTTATTTAATTATTTCAGTTTTGGATTAAATCATGCAATGTATGTAATAGTTCTGGCCACGTAGTAGTATATTCTTTTCTAAAACGAGCACTGTAAAAATGCAATGAAATTCGGTTCAAATTCACCGCACCGCACATCCATTCTTTACCGCAACACTCGAAATAGATTGAAGATTGAAAGATTGGAGATGAAAGGGAAGATCGGACTTCATTTACTCATTTATTCCTGCGAATTATGGACGTAGCAAATCTACTTTGGTATTCGCGCCGTGGTTCGGTATTGATAAGGGTGTGTGGAATCTATGAAGTTCTCCATGAGCATTTTCAATATTCTTTGTCTTGCGTATTACCCTAAGCCTGCTAACAAATTATCTTTATAACTGAACTTACCTACCATGGCATTTTATTTAGGTGATGGGCCTGTTTTGAGAACCGTTAATGCACTAATAATACAAAAAAGTTTTCTCAAGTATCCAATATAAATAAAAAATATTTAAGTAATTTGTGTCTGGTTTGACCACATTACTTTTTAGTTATAATTTTCGCAGACGTTGAGGGTTAGTGGTTGTTTTTGTTAAAAAATCTCCCACTTCTTATTTACGGCGCGCTCAAGCTCATAATTATAATAATTCCGAAAAAATGTCGATAAAATTTCATATTGTCATCTGTGTATTCAGTTTGGAGCTATAAAACAGTCTTTACGAGGTTCGTAAATTTAATACGACTATTTCGTGATATAACGTAGGAACAACTTCTGCCGTAACGACTTGTTCTACATCTATTACTCAATAAACCAGAAATTCTGTTAATATTTTTTTTTCACTTACTCGATTTTCAAACAATTGCTATGTGTTACTTTCGTAATAATGTTTTCAACACCATTGCTGATGTTATCATTAACTAGAAACAGCCGAGTTGCTGTCTAGTAACGCTATTTTGGCTTTAATTACACGTTTGTGTTTTAAGATCTAGGGATCTAAAGCCTGTCGGTTAAACCGTCGAACCGAACCGGCTCGCGTCGAACGAACTCGTATGTTATCGACCGAGTTAAGCAACGGCCGGTGAGGTCCCTTCGTTGAGGGTGGCCGCTAGTGGTAAAATTACATGGTTGCTTCTGTGCTTCGGAGAGTACGTTAAGCCGTCGGTACCGAAGTTGTCGAAGGCCTTCGAGTGGCTTGAGAACATTTTAGACTGGGTTGGCCACAAACCGGGCTCTCCAACAATTACAGCAGCGTGGTGGAGTACCAATGGCTAGGTTAACATTTACATTATCATTATGTTTAATTAAATTTTTTAGTACTTATGCTCATTAGGTACATGGGAATGTCCGTCCACCAGTGCAGGAATTAATGCGGTTATCCTTTATTCGCTGAGTAAATTTCGTGTTTTATTATTGAAATAAGATAAATAAGTAAAAAATTGTTTTTCATTCTTACTGAAACAATGCATATGCAAACTTGAAGACGTTTCAACTAAAGATTTACAAATAGTTGAATCTTGGCAACAATTTTAATCAACTAACTAACTGTTGGCCTTCAAGCAATATAATGGCTATCAAAAACGATAATAAACCTTAAAATTACTATTTTCTTTTAATACAATTAGTTTAACTTTAACCACAATAAACCTAAAACATTAAGTAATATTGTTTATGTATAAACAGCCTTATATCAGGAAGGCATGGAACCATCGCTCGCCATACACACAGATCCGGCTCAGTCACATTAATTTGCATTTCATTGTTGCTTTGGAATTTTTCTCGCCGCCGAGAAGCGTATATCGTGATAAAAGTTAGGCTTTTTGTTCTTATTAAACCGGGACATTCGTGTTGCAAACTTAATATGTTAATCTTAACGCGGAAGGTTTGTAGCACGAAATGTTTGTATATAACAATATTTGTACTATATAACTACATTTTTTTCCTGTGACAGTTAAAGTGTAACTTTATAATGTTTATAAACCTAGCTCAGTCGATCGAAAAATAAAGACTTTTTGAGGATTTCAATCCATTTTCATTTGTAAATAGTCAGGAGCTGAGTTCATCATCCTCAGATGTAATTGGAGAGTTGAATATGATGATTATTAGACGTAGATAAAAAAAAAATCAATCAAATATTATCACAATTGACTGACCGTCGATACCGAATTGGTACCGTAAATACCAAAAATCACGCTATAAAGCTTAACTGATAGTTACCAAAAAACTTCATTTTCATGATCTATGTATCTGGAACCAAAATGGATTAGGTACTTTATATGAAGGCAGATGGAAATACCTCTATCTAAAGCCTTATACAAAGTGTGCTTGTATTCCTCCTAATGATATTGAGTTGTCGCCGCAACCTATTAGCATCCATAACTAACCACAAATACAATTACTGTCCTAATTTGGGTTGGTCAGTTAGTTATTTAATCGATGGGTTTGTCTTTTACACAACCTCCAGAGCGGAAACCACAGTTGTTTGTATGAACAAATTGTTTGACATTTACCATTAAAACTACGAAACGATAAAAATTGATGCAGGTAATCTCGTTTGGCAATAAAAGGCTCTGTCTCAAAATCGGCAAAAGTAATTCATTTGACATTGCCTGCATAAGAATGTGGGTGGTTTTGGTTACGAATTCTAAAATCGGATGAGTCAGAGATCGGTATCTAACTGTTTCGAGGTCGTCGCACGATATCCGCCTTCACTCCCAGTCACATCATCCACGGGTTTCGATGATTACGCAATTTCTGACGCTGTTGTTATGACAATATACATATATCTATTTAGTAATAGAGACTAAAGTTTAGGCTTGAATTTAACCATGGGACGATATTGTCATGTGATAGCCAACATATCCTGGCATGTAGGTACAGGCGAATATTTGCCCTTCATAAATGGTAATATCACCATTGACCTTTCTACCGAAGGGTAGGAAGAAGTGTGTAAAACAACCACTTTTCACCAGATAAACTTAGGTCACATGTAGGTGGTAAGTTAGTGAGCTACTACTGGAAATTTTAAGTTAGAAAACCCCAATAATACTTTGCCAGGAAATCAGGGTTAGCTGTCAGGTAAGGTTGTATCAGTCCCCAAGCTAGTGACAATTGTATGAGAAATATTATTGCTTGTGTTCTTGCAACAAACATTTTGCAGATAAAAGTTTATCGAACTGCCACCGCATCCTCATTCCACAGATGTAACCAAATGTTTCGAAAATTCTATCAAACGACCAATAGCAGTAATTAAGCTTGATATTGGAGCGAATATTTTATTTGCGGCTAGCGAAATAGTGCGTGAATGCCAGTTATTGGATTGTGATTTAATTAAGTTGTTAAAGGTTATTTTAAAAACTTCCCGTGCAAATTCAATTATCTAAATTAAGTCTTACTTCGCCAAATATGTGGGTCATTTTATTTCGGGTAAATAACCTACAAAAATGTGTGTTAATCTTACATGCGTATAAACTTGGCAAAATTGCTACCGTCGCGTGCGAAATACGGCTTATCCGAGTAGATCTCTAACCAACACTGGTGGAGATGAATTACATAGCTCATACTGATCCGCGATTTCACCACGCGACATGCCACAAAAGTCACGAATACCTTTGGATCCTTCGGAACCAATTAGATGGTAAATGGGTCTACCACAATAGAATAATATGGAGCCTCCTAATGCATCATATTTCTCGTCACGTATTAGGTTACCGTTCCTTTGTTACGTGAGCCACTTTCAGTGAGTGAATAGAAGCGAAGGACTCAGATGTGCGTAGAATATGATTAATTATTTCTTGCTCATAAATATTAGTTAGGTGTGTAGGAAGCTTGATTGCGGACCAGCTTGAGAAACGTTTACTAAGTAAGTTTACCTTCAAGGGTTGATGTAACTGCGAGCGAATGATTATGGGACAATAAACAATTATTGATGATTATATTGGTTAACACTGTATCGTTTGGCTTATTAATAACAATTAAAATATACGGTGAACCACTTTATTCGAGAGCTCAGTCAGATATGCTTCAGATGCAGATGCTTATTCTGTCTATTCTATGGGCATCTACATACCAGCATGTGGCCCTCTTCAACTGCTTGCTATTTCGGCTTCAAGCTATAATTTTACTTCTCACTGAACACCTATTGAAGCTCATATTATGGCATATGGTTTTCACAATTGAAAACAACCGGGACCAACGGTTTTACGTGCCCTTCGAAGCACGGTACCAAGCCATGTAATTTTGCCACTAGCGGTCATCCATCCATAAAACACGCTTGTCGTAGCTTAATTCTGTCGATCACATTGAATCGACTAGTCATTGGGCTATCGGCTATGGACGCTACCTCTTGAGATTGAATAATTACTTTGAAATAGAATAGATCTATTTTCTATAACTTTAATATTTCATTAAGTTTCCGTCACGTCCGTGTCTTCTCAGGGCTGTTTGAGCATTAGAAAGTTATTTATAGACACAAATTATAGGCTCCCGCCGTCCAACTCTCAAAACCCTTCCTTTTGCGTCAATAGCGAGAAGACTATATAATTTGTTCGCCGAGAGCAGATATATTTATTGGGTTTTCCGATTTTCAAAGGGCTTGGATAACGTAGATCCAACTGAAATTCAAACCTTAAATTCAATTTAAATTTTTGCCCATACGAGGTCACACGCAATGTTGTTGGCGTCTATCCAAGATATCGTGCCAAGGTTCAAAGACACTATACGAGTTTTTTGTTCGGGATACAATGCTATCATTCTCCTTAAGATAAGGCAGTAAGCGTCACTTGAAAGCAGAACCATTTATTTACGAAAAACATTGCAGTAGACTTTTTAATTCGCTCGCCTTGGGTTCTCGCATTTCATTATGCTAAGTCCCCCTACACTATCGTCTGGACGTTTCTAATAAATCTTGGCAATTTAAATTCCATTCTATTTTCTTTAACCGCCTCCAGACAGTTTTATACCTTGAATAATTTTCGCTGCCTTCGATTTCTTGTCATAACATAAAACGGATCCAAATTTGGACGCGTACTCATACCAATATGTATTACTATCTCTAGCTCATCTTAATTTTATTAAAGCATACCATCTAATGTAGCTATGTTAACTCCACTTCTCGACCCTCAAATAATTTCCGAGTAGCCAAAAACCATTAACTGAATGAAGAGTTTTGGGGGGTTCCTTTTGTATCGTTCCATAATAAGTCAACTTTAAAACAAAAGGTGCTGGTGAAAATTTCACAAGCAGTTTGTTCGTAAGTGCGCTTTGCAGATTCTCTTGATTCTTTTTATTTTTATTGTGACTCAAAGGCTCTCCACTCGGCTCAGAGGATTGTTCGGAATAATATTTTTTTGCGGCTTATTTGAATAGTACTCTCCAACTAGAATGGTAAGCATTTCTTGGATACTGATTCCAAGACAGTTACTTTATTTATCAGCCCAAACCTATTCAAAGTTAAGTATTATTGAAAATACTCGAAGGTTTTATAAATTGCTATGTAGTTTATGTCACAATTAATAAATACGAGTACATTTGCATTAAAATCACTAGTGCGTCTTCAAAACAAGTGGATTTGGATTGTGTGTTCATCAATGTCTAACTTAATGTTAATTCGCTGACTTTAACCTTCACTAGTTCGCTATTACGCCGTGTAAAAATATTACCACACAATGACATTCTAGTCATACCAAGTGTTGCGGTGATCTGCGTCAATCTGCGTGTGGGAAAGTAACACTTGTGATTCACAGATTTCTAAAGCAAATATCAATAGAAGAGAATACTTTCCAACTTGCCAGCTTACTTTCACCGAATTTTTGCCCAACGCACAGTTATTCGTATGACATAATAGAATACCGGTTAACTCGGCGATGCTATCAATCCATACGATTGGATGCGCAGATTCAAATTTTGGCCAGATTTTACCCTTATATTAATTGATGATTAATATAAGGGTAATTAAATTAATAGATTACCTCTACGGAAAAAAACAACTAATATCTACTTGTTTACTTCTTCGAACATGCTTACAAAAACTCACAAACTCTCATTTATCTACGAATAAGTTTGATGATTGTTTTCTATTCCTATTTTCGTATTTTTTAACTCGCATAGACCTCAAGGAAACTAGCAGAATGTTACAACTCATACCTGATGAGTAATTAAAAGCTTGTGTAAGGACAATTAAGTACAATTCTTACATAACTCAATAGGCTATAATAATTACTAAAATACTACGGCGTCTATTATTATTCTATTTACCTGTGTCAGAAAATATTCCAATCCCGGAACTTGCATTGTTTAGGAATTATACTTAACTAAGCCGTAAATATTCAAAGCTGTGACGTTGAATACACTATGGATATAATAAATCATCAAGAAAGTCGTGGGATTATATTATTCTTATAGATATAACTTATGATTATGTGGGCAGATCGCATTAAATACTTTTTTGATTTAAGTAGTTCTGTACAATATCTTGTAATATTGTTAGCTTTATCCTTAAACAAGTGCTTAATTGACATTCGAGTTAACTAACAAGTTTTATTCTACATTGCCGAATATACCTCGACTCTGTATGAGTAGTTTTAATAACTGTTTAGCCATTATAAATCGATGCCACATTAATTCTAATTCCAATTCCAATTCAAAATTCAAATTATTTATTTGTGTTACGTACATATTAGTGACTTAACTAATTCAGGCATACAAATATTAGCAATTACAATAAGTATAATAATTTCAAGTAATTATTTCAATTACATACAATCATAAGAATAAGAATAATAAACAATATTTTGCATACATAGACTGTGATGTGAATCAGGTGCAAACTACCAAAACTGTATGTTCAGTTAGTGTTTTTTTTGACCTGGGATTGCCACTGGTGTGTCCAACGCATCGTTATGCATGCGAAAAAAGAGATATAGGGATGTGAAACTAGGTTTTCAATGGTTTAAAAGTTCATGAATAATTTTAAAAAAGTATAAGTATAATAATATAATAATACACACAAACACACACACACACACACTTTTATGTTGGTTTCTGCTGCTACTTAGATTCGCATAAACTAAAGATAATTAAAACCCGTGATAAGTACTTACTCTTATTATGTGTTAAATATATTATAAAGACCCTTTATTCAGGATCGCTATACAGCGTCACTATATATTTTAAAGTCTACAAAATCAACGAATCATGGTAATCAGGGTTTTCACAAAGTAAGTAGGTATACGTTCTTGCTACGGTCCTAGATGATTATCTTGAGATTATATGAACTTTAATGTTTTGTATTAACTGACAACCCTAGACATCGTGATGTGGCACAGCCTGCGTTTGCCAACTCACTGCGCATAACATGCATCAGCAGTCATTTTAGCGTGGGCCAGGTGCGTTACTTTTTATCTTTTTTAATCAATGGTTATTGAAGGAAATACAAAAATATAAGTAAATTCAGTTTTTTAGGGCTGTAAAAGACTAAGTAAAAAAAAATGTGTGTGTACTTATACTTATGTACACGCGTTAGAAGTTAGACTTCTTTGTAAAACCTTTGCAAGAACAACCTGCACTGTCGATGTCTTATTTCAATCACCATGACATTGACGTTGTCACAAGAAGAACAACTGAAACTAAATAATTTTCGAGGTGCAAACTAGGCGATACATAAAAGGTATTTAATACGTTGAAAGTTTTATTATAACGCATCTCGTTAAATAAAGTTTATTTAAATATCACAAAAAATCACCGGAATGAGCCCGCAGACGTTGACAATTGAAAGTGTACACTGTCAAACCATTTTTTGACAATGTTTACTACAGTTAACTTCATCCTCTTGGATTTCGTTTCGGTGTGCGCGCGCATCGTAAAAATTTACTCTCATCATTTTTCCCTAACGCGCCAAAAGAAGTATAACTTCAAAAAATAATAAACGTAATAAGAGTAGATATTTTATTCGTATAAGTTTAGATAGCTATTGGGCTGGTAAAAAAATACTAACGTGACATTGCATTTCTAATATCAATAGCACTTACACTTATCCAGTCATCCACCATAACCCTTTCTCTATACCACCGTCGGACTCGGGTCACTTTACACGTACTCAATAAAGTGACTGTGTAAAAAGGGTCTATGATTCTAACAAAACAACAGGCCTGAAAGAAGGAACATTAATCGTAAGTGCAGTTAGTGCATGACCATTACCATGCATTGTTGCATTGCAGTTTGTAGACGAGGACCGTTATGTTATGACGTTCTCATTTGCTCTTCACAACAATAGAAAGCAACGTGTTTAGATGCGCGTATTCCTCTTGGAAGTAAAATGGCACAGTTTTCTCACTTCTATTTTGAAACACCTAATGTAGGCGAAAGTTTGTATTCAAAATTAACAAGATCCGGATATCTACTGAAGAACAACTTACTTATTTCTTCTATAACTTATTAGGTACTTACTGATTTCTATCTATAAAATATACTATCTATAAAATATACTGACAGGCCCGTTGGCGCACCCTGTCTGTTGCGCCAGGGTTGGTGGGTTCGAATCCCACTCAGGACAAATATTCATGTGACGAACACTTGTATTTGTTCTGTGTCTGGATGTTAATATTATCTATTTAAGTATGTATTTAAAAATATCTATGTATGTATTTCGGTCTCTGACGCCCATATCACAGGTTCGCACCTACTTTGGGGTCAGATGGCCGTGTGTGAGACTGTCCAAGATATTTATTTATTTATTATTTACTTATTATAATATACTATATTATTGTTTTAATTCTAAGGTATACATACTCGTATATTTACTACTGAACACAGATCTCATAAGGTAAAGAGTGTTTAGCCATATTTAACCAGTCTTTTTGGTAACACTCAGTGGTGCAGGCTTATTTTTGCCTGATAGGGCTAAAATGTGATGTCTTAGAAGCATCGGCTCGGGACATCAATCGATAGTGTTAAGCGGCCCGGTATCGGGCGACTGTAAGGCGGGACGGTAAGTGGAAATATTTGTTAAGCGCTTGCGTGCTTCAGCGGATACGTTATACATGGTGAGCCTATTGCCATACACCGGGAACAAATCCAAGCTCCGAGCCGCTAACGGGCATTCCAAGTGAGTAGAAATAGTTGTTGCCGGGCCCGGGGAATTATCCCAGGAGTCTAGCTTGCCAATCGCCCTTGTGACCACTAGATAACAAGACCAATGAGTCAGTATTAATAATTTGCTTTGTCTCTTCAAGGATTACTAGTAACTAAATAGATTATAGTAAAAAGGCGTTCACTAGTTCGCTATAAAAGGCAACCCCTAAAATATTGCCCATCATAAAGTTTGAAACATTCTGTATGATCAAAAATACGCTCGGATGCTTTGCTACGCACCCTCATATCATAAAAATTCCGAATGTACTGCGTATTGAATATCTCGAAGCGTATCTTATCAACTGTGAGCCATCGTAATAATGCAAAAATATTGCCCTTAGGTAAATAGGGGTAATAGGGCAGCTTGTGATCGTACAAGCAATATAAATTTCGTTTATAGGGGAAATTGGTGGATGGAATACCATGGCAAGTTTAAGTAACAAGTTTTTATTATTCATGTTTAAGCTTAAAATTTAAACTTTTCATAAACGTTGCAGGTTAAAGTAAAAAATGCCAGTTATTCTGCCCACTATCAACTCTAAATTCCATAGTCCTTAGAAGAATTCTTCAACTCATAAATATTTTAAATTCATAGTTTAATTTTCATGTAGGTACTTACACGTGTACCTACTTAGACTATTTATTTCTATATATTTTTAATACATTTTGCAGTCGTTGTATCCATCCTGAAAAGTAGGTTGAAGTTCTAAATGAATTGAATATTCCTCGAACGAACGTGAGGAAATACATACAATGGCATTGTAGATAAAATCCTCTTGGTTGACAAGGAAATTGGAACCGGCCCGGCATGCTTGCATGCAGTATCTATCTCTATGGTCTTGAAAAGGTATTTTCAACAAAATGTAAGGAACAATTTTACAAAAGATGTGAAGAATAAGTAGATTATTTCGCTCGTAGGTATTCAATCATCGTTTGCAATCTTGCATTCCATATAAAATTTATTACAGTTAGATACGAGTCATGTTCCATGATCATGCTGGGAGACCTAAGGTCTTATCTTTGAGAATAAATATAATTTTATTACTGAACGATTCGTGACCAAAGAATTATGTATCTAAATGTTATAATTCACTGATATGATTGGATGACACTGGTGATCTGATATGACTATATGTAAGCATAGTTCGCAGCGTGCGAGCACACATTACTATTATGTTATAATAAGAAGGATTCAAAGGCACCGCCGTTTATTGCCTTAATGCCTCACTAAAATTGGAAATCGAAATATCAATTACGTACAATGAAACGGTTTTCAACGAGTAAATTGGCAATAAATCAACAGAGCAGTACATTTTTGAAAACGATTGAACTTTGTACCTCACCGGAATTTCCTCTCTATTGTGAAGGATTCCCTATTAAAGCGTGTATAAAGTCCCATGACAAATCGAAAAATCACAAAGAAACTGCCCAGTCGGCCGACAGTCGTTCTCGCTTCTCTGTTAATGACATTGGAATCAAGTGACTACGCGGTTTCTGTACGTCAATGACTCTGTACTACCTATATTAATTTATTCAAACTGTATCCAAAAATCTATTCGAAAAATAAAAACATACCTAATATCTACAAGTGTATGCAAAATATCAATAGTAAAGTTGATAATTCCTTACTTTACTAATCTGTGTACCTATATTCTAGGCGTTTAAACTGACCTGTAAAAGTACCTACTGAGCGTAGGACCGCTTAGTTGAATTCCAAGTACCTAGCTGCCAACGGGTTTAGGATCACGACCAAGTATGGTATGTGAGCGGTGACGAGGCGTGGTTACCGAGGCCGTCTGGTGCGGAATCGAAAGTGTGGTCCACTGCATTGAGTGGTCGCTGCGCAAAGGCGAGGTTGGCGCAGTTATCGTGAGCAATGCGATCCGATAACCCAAGCATAATCTCCTACTTGTATAAGAGTTCGTGTATTTTTTATTTCTTATATCACTCTTATATCACATAGCGGTGACAGACCAGTGGCTATCAAACTCACCTCTCACTCGAGCGGTCCGGGTTCAAACCCAAGCGGCACGCACCAATGACTTTTCTAAGTTATGTGCGATTTAAAAAATTAAATGTCACTTGCTATAACTGTGAAGGACACATCGTAAGGAAGCCTGCATGCCTGAGAGTTCATCATAATGTTCTCGAAGGCTCGTGAAGTCTGCCAATCCGCACTTGGCCAGCATGGTGGACTAAGGCCTAACCCCTCCTATTCAGAGAGGAGACCCGTGCCCAACAGTAGGACACAGAAAGGGCTGCGATGATATCACTCTCTAGTGAAAGAAATATTTAAAATAAAATATAACAATTGGTTAGTAAGCTATTGTACTTACATGTTTTAAGTGTTATGATGTGAAGAAAATAGCCCTATACGCCATAAACAACCGTCATGGTTATAATCAAAGAAAGGGCCATTGGACTCAACATAATATTAATTCGCCGTTCAACTTTAGTACATACTGACAATATTCTAGGCTAGGACCATCGGTATCAAAAATACATAGCTAGGCTATTTCCATAGATAAATGACAATAGTGCCATGCCAAAAACGCCATTTTTACAATGTCATTAAAAATAAACCAATATATTTGTATCAACCATAGATTTATCCGTCATGGTTATAATCAAAGAAAGGGCCATTGGACTCAACATAATATTAATTCGCCGTTCAACTTTAGTACATACTGACAATATTCTAGGCTAGGACCATCGGTATCAAAAATACATAGCTAGGCTATTTCCATAGATAAATTACAATAGTGCCATGCCAAAAACGCCATTTTTACAATGTCATTAAAAATTAACCAATATGTTTGTATCAACAAAGTAAATATTTTTAGTTTTCTATGCCGTATAGTAACTGTCTTTGGCTATGACTTTTTTTTCAGGAAAGTAGCCATTTTGGGAAAAAATATGTACAGTGGAAACATTAACGATATTTATTGCAAACTTTGTTTCTATATTATTGATTCATCGTATGAATTTATTCATTTTATGAAGGATCTTTAGTTTGCCCCTGGCAAACTCTATACTGGTTCTGACTTAATTAATCCAATCCGCATCTGAGAATAAATGGAACAACAATTTTTCGCTAGCTTTCTCGTTTCACAGAGCATCTTGAGTGCAGTGTAAACACATCAAACGAGTTAGAGGAAGATTTAACAAAGACTGTTTACTCCAGCACGGTAGATGAACGAGATTACACTTAAGGCCAACGCTCACTGATTGGACAGGGCACAGCATAAAATAGTGCTTTGTATTAACATCCCGGCGTCCAGCTTCTCTTGAAGCTTGTATAGCTTCTCACAGTACACATATATTATGACACACGAGAATTAGGAGGTCTACAATTAGGTTCTAATTGGTAAGAGCCCCAGTATAATGTGATTAAAACTAAATCCTTTGCAAGTGCAAAGTCCGTCCCATCAGTGAGTGCCGGCACTGCCGGCCTTAGTTGCAGACTTATTACTCGCTTGATCATGTTAGCGCTAAGCTAAGAAAGATATTGCAATTTAGACTGTCTTGTGCAAGTAATTGTTAGTGTTCTCTTGGGTAAACGGAAAAGAGGTTCGGGAACGATATGGAAATTAAGAAATAAATTTATCCGCTTACTCGTAATATTTCAAAGTCAGAACCTCAAGTGAAATGTGGATATGAAATAAGACTTTGTATTTGTCGGCCCCACTTAAAAATAATCTATATTATAAAAATGAATCGCAAAATGTGTTGGTAAGCGCATAACTCAACAACGCCTGGACCAATTTGGACAATTCTTTTTTTTAAATGTTGAATTTGAATTTGAATTTGAATTTGAAGTTATTCTGTCCTGGATTGGCAGCTACTTTATAATGCTACTCAAGAAATCTTGTCACAAGGAAGGTTGCGATAAAAATGTGTTTTCAGCCTTGCGGAAATTGAATTTGTCTCATCGATATCCGGTCATTCACCTCGACGCAAAATGAACTCCCCTCTGAGGTTTTCCCGGGGTCCTATGATATGAGTAGGTATCATCAAAATGAAGTCGTGATTCGCTTTTCTGTCAAGATTTTGCACAATTTGACAAGCTGTAGCACGTGGTAGTGTTTTTCATCTTCATGATATGGTAATAGTGATAATTATCATACTCGTCACAATACTTTTTGTTTATTGTCACAATATATTTGAAATTATTCACTACTGCGACTGTTCTACTTTGCCTCTAGTTGATGAAAAAACATCCTACAAATACATAAATAATTGGACAGTTATAAATGATTTTATGCTGAATTAATACTACTAGTGTTTTAGCAATGTTTGTTTACATTTGTGTCTACAATTACTCTGATACGTAATAATATAGTGATTTCATAGCACAATAATTCACAATGAAAGTTTACGTTCCTTTACTACTTTGTTGATGTGAGTATTACTCTTATGTATGACAAATTAAAGCTTTCTAATGCTTAGAGTCACTGAGTTAAGCCGAAGACAGGTAGACAGACAGTCGGACGGATGCCGCGTTAAGTTTCATCGTTGATGACTAAACGGAACCATAAAAAAATTCAAGAAAAAATTATAAAAAGAGGTAAGGTATGTACGCAATTCAGATATGTCTATTTATGTTCATTATGACCAGCACAAACAGCTGAAAACAACGTGATCGGTCACGCTCCAAAAAACTTGTCATACGCGTACAAGGCCTTTGCTCGACAAGAACTGTGAAACTGTACGTTTTGTCTATTGATAGCACATCAGATCAGGTTGTACTTAATATTTCATATACATATTATTATGTACTAAACACAGTACAATTTTCTAATTCTAAAATTTACAAATTAGGAAATTCATGGTTAAGATCCAATATTCAGGATTAAGTAAATGGTCTCACCTGTAGTTAGATTCTGTATCTGTATCAAAGAATACATATTATTATCTGTAGTAATTTTCCCGCCAGAGCAAGTGAATCAGGTTTCGGTTAATTTGAAATCATGTAGGTATATTACGTATGTGAGCAATTTAATCTTTTTTTAATTTGAATTATAAATCACTGAATCAAATAAAATTATGTAGGTACCTAAGTACCTAGTAGTCGCCTGCGGCTTCGCTCATTTGTTGTTGGAAATTGGGGTATGCCTATATGTACTCGCATTCTCTTTACGAATATTTACGCAAATGGAAATGAAATTATACGCCTGAATATGTACTGGTAATATTATTTTAACTATTTTAATACCTATTTGAGACTTAAATACGAAATAATAGTTATTGCATTAACATTTGTAAGCTGTTTCTCAAATTGACATATGACGGAAATGTTGATATATCCGTGATCTATCTAATTAGTTTCCTTTTAGTCATGTTTGCGTTTACATCATTTGTTGAATTGGAACAATATTTTAACATGTAGTATTTTGGATATAGACAATTGTATACATTGTTGTACAATTGTTGTAGGACAAGTTACAAGTAAGTACGTTAAGTATCTGCACGATACCCAGTGCTACGATCGAAATGTTTTTCTCCGGTCGCCGACCAAATTTCACTGTTAACCACAGCTCTGTGCTGTTAATTGATCCAAGCGTTGTTGTAGGAATTTACGCGGCCTTCTCTCAGGTCTCCTGGAGTATTGACTATACACCATGTCTGGTCATTACTCCATCTATCGATACGTGCATGATCAGCGTAGTAGACGGCAATGGCGTGGTAGAATAAAAGAGTTGTGGCAAAGACAGAAATACTATGCCAGCTGTAACGAAATATCTAAACATCAATCTATTATTGTATCACTGAACGATCGATCTAGTTTCTACACTTTTTGCAACAATGACGCAAACAGTTGCTGCCAAGGTTAACTAGATTTACAAATTAGTATAAAGTCTAGTTGGGGAAGCAGTGCAGCTGGCAACTATGTGGGTTGACTTATTAACAAGAAACATATAACATGACTGTTAACAACTTAACTAGGAAGGGAACGGTAAAGTAAGTGGGTAACGATGTTTCCACGAAAATTATACTTGTTTTCAACAATCAGTGCCAACAATTTTGAACTGTCGTATCTTCCGTAACACCTTCATCATTGAGACTATTCCTATGAGTCCTAACACGCTTTATGAGCATCCCGCAGCCTTTTTGATGCTACAGCATCAGTTCAAGGTTAGCATGACTTTGAAATACCACCGAAGTACAGTACGTAAAGTACACCTAATTCGAATAAAATCAAATCTGTGAAAGTTAGTAAGTTCCTTTTATCGAGTAGGCCATTATTTCATTTGAAAAATAAATTACTGACTAAGATCGAAGAGCCAACCGAAACAACAAGAAAAGTAAATGTACTCATACTTATATTATCTAAATGTAATATGTATTTAATTACTGTATACGCTCTCTGGCCATTTAGAATAGTCTTATATTCTTTGTTCAACGTAGCAGAAGTAGGTAACTATTGTATATTAAGTTGTTATAAGTTCCAGTGGGGAAGGTGATCAAGTGATATTTGAATTCTTCCGTGGATGGTCGTTCAATTTGTGATTCAAACCGGTCTGGTTGATCAGTTGTTTCATAGTGA
Organism: Carterocephalus palaemon; assembly: GCA_944567765.1. NCBI lineage: Eukaryota > Metazoa > Arthropoda > Insecta > Lepidoptera > Hesperiidae > Carterocephalus > Carterocephalus palaemon. The sequence goes on along the minus strand of OX155641.1, from coordinate 8,761,869 downwards.
ACTATATGCGATTATGGTATTATCCATATATTTGCATAAAAATTCCTTACTAAAATAACTGTTTCTAATGAAATGATTATTTAAGATTAAACCAACGAAACAAATATATATGTATATAGCCCGGTCACGATATCTATGCACCTCGATGACGTCATGTCGGCGCTGTAAGACGGAGTGCAAAGCAAGCCCCACTAGGAATTTTAATTGTACTCTTTATGATGTAGTGATTGAATTAAAGTGCTCTAAATAAATGTAGTATACATGATTATGTGATAGAAAATAAATAAGACAATCTTTGTTAGTATGACAAAATGTTTATTGGTCTTCTCCGTTTAGAAAATCTTAAGCACTTTTAGGATCAAATTTATTACTTCACTATGTTTAGTCTTGTACATATCTCATTTCATGTTGTAAGTTAAAATGACTTGATAACATCGAAAACAATATCAAAAATAGTTTAAATTTAACAATAAATATCCAAATTAACGATAAATGTGAAAACTTAAAAACAAATGTCCAAAAACATAACAATGATAATACGAAATTAACCAAATTGTTAAATAGAACGAAGATGCAAACCATACTGACGTGACCATGCGCTCGCGGGGAGAAGAAGAGAGGAGGTGTATAGCGAGAAAGCATACCAGCGAGGTGCAGCATTCTAATAAGCGGGAAAACTCCGCTAATATCACAGTGAGCCCTGCAACACGGGAACAATTTTCTACATTATTTGTTGAACATCATAAGACTCGAAGGGACTGCTCACTGCATATTTAATCATTCATCTCGCCACACCGCCACACTGTCGCATGGCTGTCGGACGCGTCATTTAGCCAGAAGTCGTTAATATACTTTTAGACCTGGACGATCGCGCCTTAATAACATCCGTCTGCGTTTTATAACCTGTATATAAAATAAAAACAAAAGCGAAGATATTACTTCTTTGTTTGAATTATATGGTGTCATTGCTAATGTTCAAATTAACTACAGATGTTCTAAGATTTGTAAGGAATTTTTTATCTGGCAAAAGCTGTCTTCAAGAGATTTAATTTTCTTTGTAGACAAAGAAGAGGGTTTTCGCCGGAATTTTTTTAGTCCAGGGGAAGTCATTTTACCATTTTCTCGGCTGCTGGTTATAAATTTGTAGGTTTAGTTAAGTATTCGTTAGTTGTAGTAGTAGTTAGTAGCTTTGAGGGGTCCTCAATGAGAATATCATTGAGGACCTCTCAAAGCTAATCTATTTGATGGTCGCATTAATACAAAGTATGACTGACAAGCTCCTCTTTTCAATTCTTGTTATACAGGTTTGAATTAAAAAATCGTTTAATGCACAAAATACACTTTTAGCTTCGTCATGACGTTTTACAATGATTAATGCAAAATGCATTCATTCGTATAAAAGACTTCAACGAATCCTTCAAACATGCAATTGCGATACACAGTCTTTATCTAGACAGGCAATCGATATAATACATACATAGAGTTGAAACGTTAAACAACGAAAAAGTGGTTATTGCTGACAGCATCTTTTGGCATTGCTACGATAATGTATGCGAGAGCGTTTCCGATGTAAAATTCAACCTGTGCTCCGAAGGTAGTCGAAAAGATCCGACGGAGGCCGAGCGGAGTGAAAGTATGAGATCTCCGGGGAGGGGGCAAGGTTGCGAACCGGCTTCACGAACCTCAGACATGCCAAACAAACAGTATTGAGTAATAAGTTTAATAAGCGTTGCGTTAGACTCGGTGGTGTATGGCGTCTACACTTCTTTTATTACACTAGTTCTCACTAACTCGGTGACCGGCTCGTTAGTAGTCTGCGCGCTCTTTTGAAATTAGACTGAAGTTATGCAAATCTGACAATGAACTACATACTTGTGAAGTTAACGAAACTGCACCGAACTATGGCTTTATTCTATTGTTGGAGGCTTTATATTCTTTTTAAGGTTCTCAGCAGTCTTTCTGTTATTCTTACGTATGCAGTCTTGAACTGGCCGTATGTATAAGCTGAACCAATATTTGACCCTTAACTATATAAATTTACTATTGATGGAATATTTGTAAATATATATAATTTTAAATAGCCTTATTGCAAGTGTTCGCAAGCACGACATCTGAGCTAAAGATCCTGGGTCCGGTCCTCGGGTTGGGCATAGTATTACATAGGTTTAACGAACATACATGGGACATATATCATAACTGGCAACAAGCTGGAGTACACACCTCTGCCTACCACTTTGGGTTAATAACTATGGTGTGATAATATTATAATTACTATTATAATTATTTTTTATAGACGGAATAACAAATGAATAAACGTAATTTTGTATTTATTTTGTAATGTAGCACTCAATTTGTAATGCTCGCTGAATATATTTTAGAATGTCATACAAATGCGGTTAATTTCGTGATTATAATCTCAGTAAACTTATGAAACAATAAACAAGTTCACTTGTTAATTATAACATTAACCTCTCACAGCTGTGTCTGTGGGGGAGACCCGTGCCCAACAGTGGCACATCTATGGTACAATTTAGCTTTTTCCCCCACTCTACTTTAGCTATAGAACCAATAACATAAATTGACCTAGTTCAGTTAATCCAAGTATGGGAGCATGAGTATCATCATCATCATCACAACCCTTTCTTTGTCCCACTGTTGGGCACGGGTCTCCTCTCAGAATGGGAAGGATTAGGCCTTAGTAGACATTACATATTATTGAGCATGAGTATTATACTGAGAGGAGACCCGTGCCCAACAGTGGCACGTATTTATTAACAAAAATCTTACTATACCCTTCAGTCAGCCTTAAGAGAGCCAGAAGAAGTTTTGAATGAAATAACACGATCGATGTTGCTTAGCCGATACAACTTATTATGCTCCAATTACGTGGTCTGTCCAGTGGAACGGAGATAGCTGTTTCATATTTCTCGACTTAATCAACGCTTGCGATATATCGGTGAATGGAAGAATTCGTAACACTTATCGAAATTCTGTAGATAACCTAATTTTTGAAAGATTAGATGGATTTAGTAATTTCGCTTATAAATTGCATATTCAGCAATTGATCCATCCATCTAAAACTCCTTTTAAAATACTCTTAAAATACACTTGTGTCAGTACTAGTAATACGATTTTTTGTAATAATGAAGGATTATTTATTTTTCACAGCAATATTTTAAATAGTATTTGTCGTTACTTTTGGACAACGGTAGTTTTTACCACAGTAAACTTGAAACCACGAGTTATACGACTAATAATGGAGTTACATCAAATTATGATTGTTTCGAATAAATGAAGGAACAAATTGTTAACAAAGCATAACGTTCTCATTATTCTTTAATATATTCCTTGTTTCATGTCTAGCCTATTGGCCTCATAGGCAAATTTTGGATATATCTACTTCATCATCCTATCAAACCTTTTACTGTCCCACTTTTGGGCTTGAATCTCATAGGGTAATCCCATAGAATTACCACATGCCTTCAATAATTATTATGGAGAATTTAAAGGCATATAGGTTTCCTCACTACGTTTTTCATTACCGTTACAGCAGGTGACACGGATGGTGTATGCCGCTGCGTTCAAATCTCCATCCTCTCTAGATAGAGGCCAATTTTCAGCTACATAGGTAATTAAATACAAATTATTAAAAAGTACAAATAGCTGGCTAGGCTTGCTTATATTTCCATATAAATTTCCGACAAAGTCTGTCTCGATCGCGAATCGAATATCTCCTGGCGTAGATGGTACTAAAAAGAAATTAGGTAACTATTTCATGAAAATAATAAACACCCTAGATAATATTAAGGTCGCCTTGTAAAAATAAATTGAATATTCTTTCGTTTGTTCGCAAATGGAATTATGTCTTTATAGCTTACGAAAAACACTAAATTTTATGAAGGCGAAGGCTTACAAAGATATAAAGAGGTCAATTGGTACTAAAATATTACCTCTTATCGTCAAAATATCACGATTAATTGAAGAATCGTGTCGGTTTATGACTTCACATGCCTACAATGTGTCAAATCGACCTTCAAACTGTACGTAACTGCAGTTAGAACAATAACTACCTTGAATTCAATATTGGTCAATTCTAATTGCGTCCTTTGCAACCAAAACCTCTAAACATCGCTAACGAGTAACACCATTACGCAACAAAAAACACATTATTGCTAGTTCCTTTGTTGTTGAATAGATTTAAACTTGTTTCTATATTTTTAGACATACTTGTAAGTAATTTGATAAGAATTTTCTAGCGCATTGCTAGTTTTGCCCCCCAATAAGTGTGAAATCAAATTTTTATTTAACCATTATTACACATTTTACTCATAAAATTAAGACTTAAAACCACGGGAGAAACAAAATGGCGAATTTTCAAGACCGAGCCATCATAATAATTATTTATAGATCAAAATGTGTGCACTCACGACTTGTGTTACCCATGAGATTGAAAAAATAACGACAGGTAAGTTGTTATAAATAAGCGCATCTTCTCGTTGGTCTAGTGGTCACAAGCGCGACTGCTAAGCTATAGGTCCTGGGTTCGATCACCGTGTTGAGCTACAACTATCGGGTTTTTCTAACTTGAAATGCCCGGTAGCAGCTCGGAGTCTGGATTAGTGACTGGTGTATGGCAAAAGGCTCACCAACTATTAATAAATAACTGGTGTAATGTGAGTGTACTACACACCTTTGCCTATTCCTTCGGGGATATAAAGGCGTGATTTTATTATTATTATGTTACAGAACTGCGTAATTTTATATCAGACGCGACATTGAGACGTCTCTCGAGACATCAAACTAATAAAAGCTATGCCACGATTTAAAGGAATCTTCTGTAATTACTAATCTATCTAGCACTTGTAATTATTACATCTTTGTTTTTCTTGAAGCCAAAACTATGTAATCATATCTTCTTTCTACGTAAAAAAATAATCAATACAGTTAAATCAATTATTAAAATTGTTTTTGAACAGCAAAACAAACACACATTGGTATTACTTCCATTTTTTAATTATTTAGATTTAAAAACTACAATGATGCAAGCCTCAAAAACTAGTTCGTTTACGTAGATAAGTGTATACGATGGAGCAACTTTGCGCAGTTTTAGCATCACTATTGTTAATAATGTAACAACTTTTATAATAACCATAAAAATATTAAGGTGGGTTAATTACGTGTGTTAACCAGATATATAGTACATTTGAATAAAGTGAAGTAGATCGAGTTTTGATTGCGTCAAATAATAAAAACCAGCAGTATTTAAATTTATTGCATTACGCAAGTGATTGGCAGTTGAAAACAAGCTGAACTGGTACAAGACAAGTTAACATTAATATTCCTTTTTATGACGTTGAATAACATGATTTTTAAAAGCTTTTATTTAACTTCACTCGTATGTATCTATGTATGTAAGTATGTATGTATGTCCTGGAATCTTGCAATCAATATTTCACCCACTTCCACTAAAGCTATCGAGCTGAAATTTGGCACACATTTTGGTTCCGATGACAATGCACGATTCAATAATTTTTATTATCCTCGATAAATAAGCATATTAAATTAAATAAGTAAGAACAACTACGACAAACTAAATAATTATTTCAGAGTTGGCTGAAATACGTAACTAAACTTTCATTGACAGTGTTATCCAAATAACAAGTTTGTTTTTGTTACGCGATATTCTACGCTCGAACTTTGTTTGTAATGGGAGCCAAATTGTTGTGAATACTCGTTTTACATTATGGCATTAATGACAGATATGACTTTGCTTAAGTATTATAATAAATTTAGCTCTATTCAGCAACGAAGAAAAAAAAAAGTGTGTGCGTGTAACTTTTACGCGCGATTGAAGTAAAACTTATCAGGGGGCTTAGACAAGTGGCAAAACGCTATTAGAATAGAAATAGAATAGATTAACAAATGTATGGGATTGACATTCGTATACGACTAATAAGTCGTTAGCGAATGTCAATCCCATACATTTGTTAACATTAACAATTATTAATTTATTAATCTCAATTAAAAACAATTATTTTGTCAATAATCGGTTAGCCTTTATAATGACATAAACATTGAACATTAACAGGCGTGGCGTGAAAAGGCATGGGCTCCACACGTCATGACAATGCGGCGGCCGTGAGAATATTTCATAATCTCCACAATGGGGGCAATTTAAATCTGTTGGAGTCACGCTTGGACTTGCGTTATTTGCATGTAACAAACTTCATTGGGTAACGTTAATTTCTAGTAATTCACAGCTATTACAAATTAAACCTGACACTACAGTATTTGACTAGAAATAATTGTCATTGTGGAATCGATAATTGTTCAATTGGTGGGTTATGTAATAATACCATGGAAGTAATAAATCCGTTTTGCGGGTTACTCTATAGATACATGAATAATACCAATGTAGTGTCGTAATGACAATGTGTAGTACCTACTGCACCCGGCAGAGGGACGCTAGGTTATGTAAATTATTAGGTATCAGGATATTGTTGAAAAATTAACAATGTACATGAAAATAATTTGAATTTGAACTTGAAATTGAGTTAAATGTGAATAAATACATACAATCATAAATATGTACATTGTTGCAAGAACTATATTAAACTATAAACCTTCTCGAAGAAATGATGATGCGAATGATATTAAAATATTTCTTCATTCTCTCTTTAAAATTTGTATGAATATACCCTCATTACGAAGGGCTACGGCTAATTGGACTCATCTAAGTATAAAATGTACACATACATGGACTGCCTTTTATTATTCAAAAGGTCAGGGGTAGGCAGTTATGTTTTGATGATTTCATTCAACATGGAAGTACAGGGAGTGAAATATGCTAAGAAATTAATAATAGCTACATGCAATTCATTGAAATGAAATCAGATATGAATTTAAAAAGTTATAATTGCGACTCCTACCAAGTTTTTAGCTTACCTAAGAATTTTTCAAAATAATATACGGCTATAATACGGCGGATATTGGTTGGCAAAATGTGTGAAAATCGCCTAAGCTCCTCAAACTCCATTGATAAGGGTGTACGGAATTCAGACAATATAAAGAATACTCTATGTTTATGTGTTTATTTTCAATACTTTAATGTAAACATACACAGAGATATAATGACAAACGCAAAATATGTCTTTCACCGGAAAAATTACTTCATTGCTACATATAATACTGGCCCGATTATTAATTGAACTCGTCGCTTAGTTTAAGTTCCCTAAGCCGAGCTACATAACCGTCGAATGAGTCCGAGGCACGTGATAAGTATTTGTCTTGTCCGTCACTCGCACTTGGCATGTTCGCGAGGGTCGGACCCACTTCAGCGGGAAAACTCAAACATTATTGCCACATGACGTCCGCAGAAAGTTGTGATACTTACTATCACAACTAGTGCTTTATAATATACACACCGGCATATTTAGCGGAACATCGACTTTGGAACGCGGACCAATGGAGTAAGGTATTGTTTAGTGATGAGTGCAGAATTCTCTTAAATTAAATTGACAGCAGGCAAAGAATATACAGACTCAAAGGAGAACGATACATTCAGACAAATTTTGAAACTACAGTTGCATACGGTGGTGGATCAATAATGGTTTGGGCGGGCATTTCTTTGGGAGCTCGCACAGACTTGGTTGTGATTGACAGAGGGAGTCTGACTGCAGACTGCTATATCAGAGAAGTTTTAGAAGAAAATGTCGTACCGTTTGCCCCATATATCGGTGACGATGTTTTTTTTATGCAGGATAATGCTCGGTCGCATACCGCTCGGGTAACTCCAGCTTATCTTAATGATATGAATATCACTGTTATGGAGTGTCCGGCGAGATCACCGGATATGAACCCAATAGAGCACGTTTGGGACTTGCTGAAAAGAAAAGTTAAGTCCAGAATTCCAGCTCCTGCCAACGTGGGTGAACTGCGAATCGCCGTAGTTGAGGAATGGCGGAGACTATCCCAGGAGACCATCGATAACATCATTCTCAGTATGCCTAGACGGGTAGAAACTTTAATAAGAGCAAGTGGAGGAAATACGCGATATTAATCACCATTTTTCTAATTTAATTAATTGTTATTTTAATATTAATTTTCACTTTTCCCGGTTACAAGAAAAGTTCAAAAATGTACCATTTTTCACAAATAGCCTTTACTCGCAAAATCTGTTCTTAATGTGATCTCATTTTAAGTAAAACAAATGAAACTTGGAATAACAAAAGAAGTGTAATAAGTAGATTTTAAAATAAAACCATATTTTTTTAATTATGGAGCTTTTTTTTGTGTTCCGCTAAATATGCCGGTGTGTATATTATTATTAGTATCTATATTATAAAAATGAATCGCAAAATGTGTTGGTAAGCGCATAATTCAACAACGCCTGGACCAATTTGGCCAATTCTTTTTTTTAAATGTTCGTTGAAGTTCAAGGATGGTTTTTACGGCGAGAAAAATTTGAAAATTCATCCCCTAAGGAGGTAAAACGGGGGTGCAAAGTTAGTATGAAGCTTTGCCGTTTTTGAAGTTAGTGAATATGTAACGCGAGCGAAGCTGCGGGCGTCCACTCGTTCCTACTAAATACGAAAGTTTATCCTTTTTTTTTTCAAATGCTAAAACGCTTACACACCCTCCGCACTAGGTTTTGCAGGGTTCTGTGTTGCAGGGACACACACACAAGATAATACAATAGAATGACCCGGTAACATGCGAAATAAATATTTACTCCGGCCGGGAAACCAACCCGGGACCCACGGTTCGGCAGTCTAGTTTTTTTTTTTTTTTTTTATGGATAAAAGATAGCAAACGAGCTTGCAGCACCACCCATCCGCTGCCGCCCATGACAACTGTGACTGACTTTGAACAAGACTCAATTAGGGACTGGGATGGTTAGTCCAATTAGTTGAGAGAGTTAATTAGAACATTAGTTGGTCAGTTCGTTAGTAGGTATGAGGACTGGGGACTGTTAGAGATAGTTAGTCCTGTTAGTTGGTGTTAGTAATAGTCCAGTTAGTACTTGTTAGTAGGAGTCTCGTTCTAAGTCAGTCACATATGTGTTGCTACCCTTGAGGACTAAGATGGTCGCCTCTAAAGAAGTGTAACCGGAATCCACACCTTTCTAACCGGACCACAATTGCTTAAAAACAATTATTACACGGCAGAAATGGTACTAGGTACCGTGGCGGGCGGTGGTACTGCCCCGGGCGAACTCTATATGGAACCAATTAGCTTTCATATAAAACCTATTTGGTTCCCTATAGGCTCTACCACCTACAAAGTTTGATATTGGATCGTGTAATTATTATTATCGATGTATAGGAACCCGTAACATAGGTTAGCGTGAAAGTCTATTTTATCTTTATCAAAGTCCGACAGCAGTGTACAGTGTCCGATGCAGTCGAAATAGTTCGGCCTGAAATTGCCCGACAATTAGGTTTCAGCGTACACAAGCCACACAAATTGAGGACACAAGCAATGAACAAATTGATTCGACGCGGTATCAGTAATTTGTGTATGCGTAATATATATAATAACTAGCTGACCCCGCAAACGTTCGACGACGCTTCACCTCAATGAACGACGTTTAAAAATAAAAATACTAAAATAGTGTTTAAAAAACATTTTCCAGTGGACCAAATTGTGAATCTAAACCATTCTCGAATCCCCTTGAACACACAAAAAAAAATTCATCAACATAAATCCAGCTGTTTAGGAGGAGTTCACTGTCATACACACGTGTACAAGAAATAGATATATATATGTATTAAGATAATATTATACTCGGAGGCACCTCGGAGGTATGTTTAGTTAACGGCGCCGGCGGTTGTTTACGAATCATAGCTAGTAAATGCTTTTATTTAGTTGATATGGATTTTCTCCCACTTCAAAACGTCGGTTTAATTTGAACGGACCGAAAACAATGCAAAAATGTTTAAAAAAATCTACATTTTTTTCGTTTATTTACAAAAGCGTATTTTTTGAATTCTTTAACGATGTTCTTATTTACTTTATTCACAAATCACAGCAATGCATTTCAAAGCAAAAATCTACCTAATCAAATAACTCTTCATAGTATATTATCTTGTAGGATTAAATTCTTGTGTTCGTTTGTGAACAATGTCAATTTCCCGGGTTGAGCAAAATATTATTAAGTTTTTCTAATTTGAAAATACCAATTCGCTCGTGTGACCAGTGTATAGCTCACCATCATCTTGCATGACTGGTTAATGTGGGTGTACACATACCTCTGTTTGAGGCAACACAGGCGTTACGTAATGTATGTGAAAATTAAATAAAACCGTTTAAATATAAGGTTTTCTGTTTTTTTTAAAAAAACTCTAAATTTCATCGTGGTTTGTCATGTATAGGTTTGTCTCATATGAACGATACAATAATATAATTGCAACAAAACAACTTCTCATTTTTATCATAATAATATAAAACTTATCATGAGCGCTATACAAAGTTCTTATGTCGAGTCTATCAAAAGCATTTGGTCACCGTGATTAACTTCGGAAATTGTTGCTCAAAGCCGTGCGAATTCTTCACGGTATCGCATGTCTAACAACACCTAATGATCGGTGCTAGTACCTAGTGTGGGTATTAGAAAACAGATTTTTCTTTAATGCATCGTATTTTGCGATCAGTCTAAAGGATGTAGTTGCATAATTATTATTAATAGCTGCTGCAACGTGACCGACTTTAAATAGGAATGCGGTCTTATTCAAGTCATGGACCTCAGAGATTTACATTTTTTTAGAGATTTACATTGCGATCATGTGTATCACTAGGCTACACAAATGTCTGTATATAAGATAACCATAGACAGATAGTTTAAGCGATAAATATACAGCGCACAGTTTCAGTGCGGGCTTGTGATGGCCATAGCATAGTTTTTAAATATTTTTTGAAGGCTTTTCATGACCCTGCAACTGATAACAGCAATGGGGATAACCTCTGTACCCAAATTCTGACCGTGTCCAATATGTCAATGTTAATCGCTCTGCATTGCGTGCCTGTTTACTGTTTCTATGACATGAATTCAAACGAGGCCAGTAAATGGATATTTACTACCGTTCATGATATTCATCAGTAGTCGCGGTCATGATAATTTTCACACTTCACGCGAGCGCTGTCTAATAGATACTATTAGAAAACAATCTTTATTATGGCCTTATTTGGAGGATTCCGGCTCCAACCATGTGCATCATTAATTATACATGGTTTTCCATTCTAGTCTTGTACCATAAATATCACAAAATACGGAAAGTATACTTTTCAAAAAATTACGATTAATGAAAACGATACACCCAGTAGACTGAGTTGTTGGATGAAGTTCTTGTTGGCCCAGCCATAATTGAACCTGGGACCTCGCGGTAACCAGGGTCATTACCACCCGAGCCCTCGAGTCGTAACATTAAATAACCGCATGTCGTAATAAAATCGCAATACAACGGGTATCGATTCCGCTCTGCCTCAATAGGCGGTCAGGCTAGAAACGACGCGGCGGGCCGTAACGAGCCGCTTTCACGAACCAAACGCCGCGAGCCCCGTCACGTCATTGGCGTTTCACTGCGCTAATGTATGGTGTGGCTGATTTACATTACATTCCCAGTAGTGACGCAGGTTAGGACAGAAAGCAGCCGTGCGCAGCCTGTTTAGACAAGGCGCGGGCGTGCGGCGCGTGGTCGCATAGCTCAAGCAGTATCAACAAAGTAATGCAATGGATTTGACACTGGGTTACGTACTAACGTCTCCAACAATCTACATAGTATTTTCGTGGATTATGTTTCACGAATTTAATCGAAGTGATTTACAAGTTGTAGCAACGCCTACTCTAAAGTCTTCCACGTAATTTTTAGATCAGGTATGTTTTATTTTAAATAATTTTTTAATATTGTAACACTGACGGCAGCCCCACTCCAAACCATCCATCTGTCATGGCCGCGTTAAGTGTCTCGTTCCTGATTTCTCTCATTCAGCGTTTACGTGCTCAAGTCTTCACACGCCTTAGGGAGAAAGTTAAAAATAATTTATTACAAGTTTTTTATATAGCCCTCGTGGGTTTTTATATTATTATAACTATATAACTATCCGGTTATGTTGTTCGCGGATGTCGCAGATATTCCATACTTATACAAGTATGATGACGATAAACCCCTGGCGGGTCCATGCTGCCCTTTTGGGTATTTAATTATAAACCTCTTTGGTTTTGCCATGCTGCCCTTTTGGGTATTTATATAAACCTCTTTGGTTGTGTTGTCTGCATATGTCGCAGATGTGCCATACTTATACAAGTATGAGTACGATGAATCCATGACGGATTCATCCCGGCCGGGCCCGGGCTCTGTGCTGCCAGCGGTCGCGTCCCCAGGGACGGTTAGCCTCACGCGAGCCGGAGGAGGCCCTGGCGGGTGTCGAGGAGGCCGCAGCGGAGCAGCCAGCGCCAGCCCCTGCCGACCCACCAGAGGCCACGCCCAAAGGCGTTGAAAATTTGCTATACTGAAGGTACTGAAATTTAAAATTAATTTGGTCACTGCGACTCATAAGGATGTCGCCACTCGCTGGCAATCTATACTTTAAAAGGGTAAACCCTTTTAATCGATAAACCAAAGGTTTTTCAAGGATAAAATTTTATCCGAGTACACATTACCCAAAAATTGTTTTTTAACGCCACCAAACCTTGACCCAGAGGCCAAGGTGCCTCTTTGTTGATATTTAAACAAATGGGGATTGCTTTAGCCGTTTTAGTGCACGCCGATTCATTTATACTCGGAATAAAAATGCCTGTCGCCTTTGCGATGCTCATTTTACGAAACTAATACTAGATATGCCTTAATCACATCCGTTCTAGTCTTAAATCCTAGAGATATCATAGAAAAATATAACATAAAATAAGAAATGTTAAATCTACCCACAGTCGGACTAACTCTTTTGCAATTTAAACTCCAAAATCCTTACATCGAAAGCCGTAGGCCAACAACCACGATGTAGGGCGCTATCAGCCAGCAGCGATGCTGTCGACTTTAACAGCGGGCCTGCGCCAGCCGAACAGGACTGTCCACCGCCAGGAGCCGTCGCCGCCGGAGCCGTCGCCACCGGAGCCGTCGCCGCCGGAGCCGTCGTCGCTGGAGCCGTCGCCGCCGCAGCTAAACTGCGCCGACCCTGTCGCAGGTAGCTGACTACGAGGTATGATGACTTACGATATGCTGGCAGACTTCGGATTTTATATCAATAATCCAGTAATACTGGATGGGATATAAGGTTATGAAATACCATTTTCCACTAATACCTACTCTTTTACAAACCTTATTTTGAAGTGTTTACTATAAATCAAAGCAAGAAGCAATTGTTTACCATAATGCTTTAGATCGCTTGTTAAAAATGGGTTCATATCAAGCGCATTTATAGTAGGTCTTAACCGAATGGTGATATACGATTCATATTAAATATTTAATCTAATATTTAATTTATTGTAGTAGATCACTTGAAAATGGAAAATTATTGGCTTCAAAATTATTAATAATAATTTACTTTATGGCTTCGATATACTTTAGACTGCTATGTTATATATTTTTAACTGTTCATACATTTTATACTACTATATAAATACCTGAGATTCAAGTATCTATAACGGTATACTTATATATATATATATATATATATATACATATATATATATATATAACGGTATCCTCGATCCATTCGTTAACATCCGGAATGTGTGACGCAAACCAGTAATGGAATATACACATAATTAATTTATTGTTTTTTGTATAATATAACCTCTGTTTTAAACAGTGATGACATATTCAATAGATCTCTTTAGCAATTTATTAGAATATCTGATTTATCGCTTAAATTCGAGAAGTCTCGGATTTATAATTAACTTAAATTCGAAAAAAGTTACTTACAACCAAGATTAATTTCTGGGTTTCATGTATATAATTAAAAACATAAAGCATCATTCGTACTTAATCATCTCACGAACAAAAACATTCAATATTTCAAAAATGTCAATTGAGAGACGGTGTTATTATACTGTATACAGTAATCATATACAGTATTATTAGTTATACACCAAATCGTTGGAATACCATATTTATTTTGTTACTCAGCAATCCAATTGAATTCTTATAAATAAATCATTTTTATTACAAAAACTTTGCACACTGATATTTTAGAGATTAAATAACTGCCGTCTTTTTTGTATACCCTAACTGTAATTTGTTGTTGTAACATGTTCTTTATCGGTGTACAAATAAAGAGTGTTTGTATTTTATTGTATTGATAACATAATGTTAGTCAAATTCGCTGTTATGATTTTCAAAATAAATTTTGATGCGTCAATAAATGGACGTGGTTCATTCTCGAATGACAAACAATATTTTAGTTATTGAAAGAATAAGGAAAAATCACTACACATTAATGAATTGGAACTAAAGGCAGTTTAGTGTTTGCAAACAATTTTTATAAGTGTGATCACACATTATTACGATTGGTTAACGTTACATACAAATTTAATGATATTATTACGACTTTACAGCTTAATGTATAAATCGAATGGGGTCGCTACAGTACCCTCATTTTAATAAGTAGTTAATATTTTTCGAGAGATAAGTATGGCAATGAATACAAATGTCACAAAATATATTTGCATCATATATACGAGTAGAAATCGAGGCCGATTGTATAATTCTTAAAAAGTTTGAAAATATAGTGGAACACACAACACAGTTTTTGCATTCCTGATATAACTAACACGCGCAGACCACAGCACTTAATGTTCTTAATGTTAATGTTCTACATAATGTTCTTACATGTCCCGGATGCGTCCTGCATCCTGGAGCCTCCGCTGTTGGTGCATTCCGTTTAAAATGAGAAGATTTGACAAAGCTTCTGCTTTAGTTTTAAGAATGTTGCAAGAACTGATACACGATAAAGCTTGTGATAGTATGTACCATACTGGGCATCTCAACCCATGTTTTCTATCATTATCATTATCATTATGGGTCTAATTAATATCTTTCTCCAGACTGCCCCATAAACTTCACAAATTGCCTAGTGGTGCCGCGAGTTATAATAATATGGTACACTTATATAAATAAAAAGGCTCAGATTCCCTTGGTTTTTATTTGGTGTACTTAATTACAAACATTATGGATTTGTAAAATCTTGACTTTAGTAAACATGTCTATAGTTATATGAGGTTATTATTCTCTACTTAACAATATGTATTTAAAAAAAAAAAAAATATATTACTTTCAATATTCTTCTTCTTCTTTTGTTGCTTTGTCCTAACGGACGTCAGCGACCATCTTTTGTGTTTCGCTTCTGTTTTTCGCCATCTTAGCCAGTATTGCTGCTTTCAATATTAACTTTCACAAATTTGATTTAACTTAAATCTTCAAACTAGCTAAACTATAATTACAAAATTAAACAAAAATAAAGTTTCACTTGGAACACTATTATGAAAACATTAGCTTTGTTTGCGTTAGTCGCAGCGCATCGGATACATAGGTAAAAATAGCAGGAATTTTCCAGCTATTTTACTTACCTTGAATCACTTAACAATTAAATTAGATAAGTTTGTTACAATTATGGTCGGTAATCGTCATTAATAAAAACGTCAAACATCCATATGAAATTATTAAAACGTAGATACAATTTCTGACATAAACATAACCTCCAAACCAAATACCTCTTTTGAAACTTCCATATTTTGTTGTACGTCCGGTGCCTAAAGAGAGACCTTTATTAGTACCACAAGTATCTTATGCAATACTAATAAACGTTTTATAAGTGTTAAACAACTTTTTATTAGATTATCAGCATAGAATAGTTTTAATGAAAATAGACCTTTATTATTGCCACAAATACCTTACGTACTACTAACAATCGTTTTATATACATACTCCATATTATTATATGTTATTTTATTATTAGCATAAAGATTAAATCAATGTACCTACATATTAAAGAAATTTCTTAACAGTGGTTATAGACACAACACCCGACATGCTGCAGTTCGTATCTGGTTCTCAGTATCGATAGCATTCGAAACACTGCAGACTGGAGTGATTCCTCTTGTATATTTGCTAAATTATTGTAACATAGATACGTATTACTATTGTAAACCATTCGAAATAATTTGCAATTGATTCTGTCTGCAGGAAATGATCTATAATAAAGAGAAACTCAGTTAATTAACTACATTACATTATTTTATATTTTTGTAGTAAATTTTTTTAACATAAATCAAAAACAAAATTGGTCAATTTACACTAGTGTTATTTACATCACTTTTGTATTATATTACTACCAAAAAAAAAAAAAAAGGACAAACTACCTACCTTTTGTTAACTTTGTTAATAAAGTTACATACCACAAGGTATTATATTTCTTAAATAAATAAGATAGGTTTCATATTTCTGAAATCTGTCTCTAAACAGCTACAACTTGTAAATCACTTCGATTAAATTCGTGAAACATAATTTACAATCAAACGAGTATAGTAATGTTCGATTGTAATTATGTGAACGATTTAATCGAAGTGATTAATAATCTCCCTCCCTTATACATAATGCATTATGTAACCCACCCATGAAATATGAAACAAACATATTATGATCTAAACTAAATGAGAGAAATCAGGAACGAGACACTTAACGCGGCCATGACAGATGGATGGTTTGGAGTGGGGCTGCCGTCAGTGTTACAATATTAAAAAATTATTTAAAATAAAACATACCTGATCTAAAAATTACGTGGAAGACTTTAGAGTAGGCGTTGCTACAACTTGTAAATCACTTCGATTAAATCGTTCACATAATTACAATCGAACATTACTATACTCGTTTGATTGTAAAGTATACTCTAGATCTCTTTCGGCTGTGGAAAATATTCATGTCCCACATTAGATAACAGTGTTAAATAATTAAATTATAAACAATGCTGTGTTTTATTTATTGGAGTTGTATTAACTCTGTTCTATATAGCTGTCTAAACGGAATATTGTTAAGAATATGGCTGTTATTTAACGTATCTCGTACAAGAAGTACCTATTAAAGAAAGTGTCCACACCTGAAGCTCAACAACTATTCTACTATTCAACACTCCAGGTGGTCTCAAAAGTTATGTGCATTGCGGATTGGCCCTTGTGGAGTAAGAAGTAGGCTGCACTTGCATTGTAGCTAGAATCTATATACATTTTACTTTTTGGTGATATGTATCTCTACTAGGTAATTCCATTATAGGGTAGCTTGTAGGTGAGTATTGACAGACACACTTGTCATACTTATAATATAATATTTGTAACCAATTGTGAGTAACTTAAAAGATGAACAGAAACAGTTTATTTTTAATAATCCTGTTCTCTTGATCAATATTACTAATACTGCGCTATTCCTTTAAATATGTTTCGTTTGAACATTTCCGCAGGTAGTTTTTCATTGGACTGCACGTAAAATTTTACTGTTTCCATCCACTTTAATGTTTTCAAAGTATTGCAAATAATATTTTGTCAGTCCCGTGTGCGTTCAGTTTATCGTGAGGTAGAAATTTTGAACTAAGCGCAAGACATGTCCAATTAAAATTTTGATTTCAAAATGAATTGCATACATTGCACACATGCTCTATTGATTGCCATGTTCTTAACCCACACAATTATTTTATCTACTTTAACTTATCGATTTAAAATTTACCGACTAGAAAATATAGATTGAATTCTCTCCAATCACTAAGTAATCATCAAAATAATATTTGTTCCAGTACTCGCTACATAAATAGAACGTTTCGCTCAGAAACAGCGGTGCTGACATAGACAACAACGATATAGTGATATAGATCCGTGGGAACGATCAACTGTTTTTTTTCATTTCCATGATTTCATTTTAAATACCTAGGAAACTAAAACATTTTCCTGGCCGGTAGAAGGTGAACATTTTAAATATAATGTGTCTCGAACATTACGAAGTAACATTTTGATATATAAATATAATATAGATTTATCTATCTTTGGTGTAATATAGATCTGCATTTCATGCTGGTCCTATTTCTGACTGTCAGAGCGAGGGCTAGGGGGTGTGGTTTCTAGTTAAATTTTTCTAGAGGCCACCATCTTATTCCTCAGAGCTGGCATCCACGCATCTGTCACCGACTTGGACCGGGTTTCTTACTAAAAATTGCAACCTAGATTAATAATAGCACCTACGACTTTTCAGTAATAGTATCTACTCTATAGTTCTAGAATCTATTAATGAATTAACAAAAAAATGTTCACGCTCCGAATAACACAAAATAAAGTAGCTTGAATTAAATTTTTTATGAAGCTATTTCCAAACTGTGTAGACTTTACATTTCTCTCTTACTCAATTTGAATATGACCATCTCAGATATATTGATTACGGATCGGAAACTAAAGTCCGGATTATAAGTTGATTAACGGAAACAAAAATTAAAACTTTAAAATTATAAATTTATTCAATTATGTAAGTAAATGCTTTATAGCATGCGTTACATCAACATTGAGATGTGGTTTAAAAAAAATGTCATTCTTAGCTTACGAATCTCGCAATCCACATAATTTTAACCCATATATTTATTTTAAAATATTTATTAGCTAATAACCGGCATTTCAATCATAAACGAAAAATATTTTTTGTATATAAAATGATTGCGTAGCGAAAATTGCGATGTGGCGCCATACCGTTTTGTTCATCTCCAAAGTGGTTCATTTATTCAATGTGTTGAGTAATTTAACAAATTTGATTGAAATTTTATTTATGTTCAATTTCTTTTTGTTTCAGATGTGACCGCGTTCGGGATGCTGTTAAACAATTGTGCCAATCAGAAACTGTGCCAATCCGAGTGCCAAATATGGCATTGGGTTTAAAAAATACTAGTTAAAACATTTATATTTATTGAGACATTTGCATCAATGTTACGGTGAGAATAAATAAAACAAAATGGCGCGGCGTCGTTGGAGATTCATCACGATCGCAGCCTTCCTGCTCTTCATCATAAAGGACACTCAGGGCCAAGGTGATTTATTTGTGCTTTATCCCTTATTTACTTTAGTGTGGTGATACCAGGTAGCTAAGACGGACTCACAGTCAAAAGGGGCTGGGTTCGAGGCCAGGCATGCTCTAATATCGCTTCAACCCTTATTAACCCACAAGTGTCTCGCGAATACAATTTTCCGTTCTTGTCCTTATGGTAACAAAAGTATTTAATTTGATGAGTCTACTTTTTATCTAATTTATCCCCAGTGTCATACGATTCTTAACAATAAAAATATTTGTATCTATCATGAATAATTTAATCTTTGTAGTTTAACTAAAATAGTAATTTTTCAACCCGTAAGTTTCCAATAGAGACAATGACGTATAGTATATTGAAAACAACCGGGATCGACGGATTTACGTGGCGTAGCGTCCATGAAATTTTGCCACTAGCGGTCACCCATCCGACAACACAAACCGACCGCGCCCTTCGTTGCTTAACTCTTTCGATTTCATTGAATCGACGCGAGCCATTGGGCTATGGACGCTAAACGTAAAAAGTAATAAGATCAAATCAGGGAGATGCTAAATGATCTCAATCTGTTGAAAAAAATGGAGCGTTGTTGTCCTTCGAAAATATCCAAAATTTCTTACCAACCAAAACCTAAATGTAATGTAGAAAAAATAAACTGTGAATAAATAATACCTTAACATTTAAAACAAAGTACATACATGAAATAAATGTTGAAAATAGTTTGAGCTATTTTTTTATACATCCATGGTTGTTAGAGTAGAGTTATCCATCGAGAATCGATTAAAAATCGAACGATGACAACAGTTTTTTTGCTAATTTCACGAGAACCGTGTATTTTTCCGGGATATAAAAAGTAGCCTATGAAAAGTCTAGGAGGGTGCTATAAAAAGTAACACTTTTCTTGACGCAGAAAAATCAGAACAATCTATCATTCCGTTAAGGAGAAGAAGAAAAAACTAACAAACACAATTTGCAATTTATACATTAGTAAGGATAAGGATGCTCTAGACCTCCCGCAGATTTGTCTATGGGGGAGACTCTTTCCCAGCAAGGATGTCTATGTGTTGCAACTTAGCAGCTGTTAACGATAAGGATAATGCAACACATTGCTTTTCTTGCAATCTTTGCAATGAGTGTTTTACGATAAATATTTATTTTTCTTATCCCCTTTTTCGAAGGAAAATGTAGTCGTACGTCTTGTACATTTGTCAGTGTCAACTTTTTAATAAATAGTTATATATCAAACTTTATTAAAATATTCACGAGTTCATTCATGATACCAAAAAAATTAAAAACGTTAAAATTTGACGATAAAATTCACATAAAATTAAATAGTTGTAACGCGATCCAAATATTTAAATACAAGATTTCTTTTATCTATATTATTGCTACGAACAGATTGAACCCAGTCGTTTATTTCTAAAATTGCATAATTCATGGTTTCTCGTTTGAATGCGCAAATAGGGATGAGGGTCGTGACGGAGGTAAAATATTTGACTTTAAGCCAAACTTTGGAAAAACTCTCCAACAAAAGGGCGTCGAGGGATACAGACATCAGATCCAATATTTCTGCATTCGCTGAATTGTTAGGGATGACTTTCAAGTTTAATTTTAACTTGAATTCAGCAAATTTACTGTGGTTACTGATGTATTTACGTTTAAAATGTAGTAATTTAATATAATACCTCAGATAAGTAATATATACTTATTGAGTTTATAAAAAAATAACTTTAAAACATTTTTAGATAATGTTACATGATATTAATTAAAATATAAGTAGAGATGCTGCTTAAAATATTAGAACTACGAAATATTTTCATTGTTAAGTAGAGTAGTGTATTACCATAGGTAATACACTACATTTTTTTAAGTAAGTAGTGTATTACCATAGGTAATACACTACTTACTTAAAAAAATGTCTACATAGAATATAGATTCTATGTAGACATTTTTTTTAATTGTATGAATTAATCCAATTTTATGTCACAAAATTAAAGTCCTCATGATTCAAAACTGGTGTAATTGAATGGAAAAAACAACAACCTATTTTAACTGTGGTAACCCTATAGTTACACGATAACATCCTTCTTGCCAATACAAGTTACAATCCATCTGCCAAATCATTGCATAAGCGGTGACAGCCAAGTGGCCATCAAACTTACGTCTCACTCTTAGTAGGAGAGCTGGCACCAATTTTTCGGTAGGTATTTTAGGCAAGCTGAAAACTTGTCCAACGCCTCTTCTATTATACCCCAACACGGAACTGCAGACCTGGCTGGTGAGTAGCGGGACAAAATCAACCCCTATATAAATTAAAAAAAAAAATATTTCCGAGATTTTTTTTATATTCTGTAAACATTGGACTACAACTTTACTTATAAAAATTACATATTGCCTCAAATATATTTTTGGAAATAATTTGATTTTATTTTATTTATATAGGGGTTGATTTTGTCCCGCTACTCACCAGCCAGGTCTGCAGTTCCGTGTTGGGGTATAATAGAAGAGGCGTCGGACAAGTTTTCAGCTTGCCTCAAATACCTACCGAAAAATTGATGCCAGCTCTTGGACCATCTGGCTTATTCCGAGCGAGTCCTAGTTTAAACCCCAGCGGCACGCACCAATGACCTTTCTAAGTAACGTGCGATTTAAGAAATTAAATGTCTCTTGCTATAACGGTGAAGGACACATCGTGAAAAAACCAGCATGCCTGACATGTTCTTCATAATGTTCTCGAGGGCTTGTGAAGTCTGTCAATCCAATTTTTAGCGTGAACAGCTGAAATACAGCATACATACATACATGCATAACATACATAAATACATACATAAACAAACATTTAAAAGAAAAAGAAAGAAAAAATTAATATACGAGTAGGTAATTATTGTAAAGAGAGATAGTATTTTTAACATTCGTGTTTATTTTTGAACATTTAATCTACGAAAATCACATGCGTTTTTTTGTTTTAATTTATATAAAATTCAAGTAGTCAAGTTTCCTTTGAGTTCTGTTTATTGCAAGCTCGGCGCGTACAGAACGGATGCACGGAGTAAATCTCTACAATCTTCCCAGTTTATTCCATTTTGTGGAACTTTTTCCTTATACACGCGCGACGAATTATAATGTGATTTTGTTACCAACTAAGTAGTTTCGAGATTGCGTTGGAGGCACGCCGAAGCTGCAGTGCATAGAAAGCAAGTATTTTAATATATTGACAGTTAATTTTTTACACGTAAATAATATTACGGTTAAGCATTGAGTAAAGAAAACCTTGGTCCTGGTCCTAACCACTAGACGATCACGGCCATCCGCCACCACCAATCCGCATTGGGGCAGCTTGGTGGAGTATGCTCTAGACCTCCCGCAGATTTGTCTGTGGAGGAGACCCGTGCCCAGCAGTGGGGCGTCTATGGGTTGCAGCGTATGATGTGGCATCCTTTTGTCTGTATCATGGTGAACACTAATGCAGCAGTAAGATCGAATTAAAGTTTATCGTGGGGTGGCAATATGTAAGTAGTAGCCTATATAAAAATAAACAAGAGAGACCTTTTAAAATACTAACCGAATTTATTTTTACGATTGGGTCCGATAATCTAACAAAATTTTGAAAAACCTTTTAGGGTTATCCATCCATATTGTATTTTATATTCTTGAAGGCGAATTCTGCCATTAGCAGAGGCCTCATGTGATGCCTATAATTTAAGGCATAATATGCTTAGTTGATAATGATGATGGTCGAGAAAGAAATTTCTTGAACAAAAATTGTTTGTGATGCATTACGAAAGGTACGAGAAATAAATCCAAGAATGCTGTCATTGTGTTGGACTATGATCACGCGTGGATCCGTTCAAATGTTTGGAAAGATGTACGTGAGAGCCCAGTCTAATTGGGGATGAGGGCGATCGCTCCCGGCTTTAGGGGTGTTAAATAAAGCTCAAAGTATTTTTACCTTGAGAATATTCACGGGAAATTGGTATAAAGTACAGACAAATTATTCTTCTTTCAAAGGCGTGGATTACTTCGAAATTGAGTGCCAAAAATAACATCAAATAATTTATCATTCAATAACATTCATTAGGTATATCCTAGCGCTTTTATCATATTGTAAAAGGTGAAAGTTAATGTTTACATTTTATTTCTTCACTAATGGTCCGCCCTTGCTTCCCCAGAAAGTGTTTATTTTCCATGTCATCTTTTATCATGAATTTTGCTAAATCATCATTATTTTACCTATAGGTAAGAAGAACGCCTCGTCAGGTTTCCAATATACACAATTAAAATTTAAGAAACAGCTAATCTAATACTTGTTTGCGTAAGACGATATCTTAATTAGGCATTTCGTGCTTGAGTATTTTACAGAGAACAGCTATAAAATAAACAAAGCTCGGAAGTATCGTGATGTTTTGAATGAATCACCCTTAATAGCCACCCCTGTAGCTTTGGCATTTCAGTTCCTCTTATTTAACGGTTCACCTAAATCATCTACAAGAATATTTTAACGATTTAACATTTTTATAATATACATAGTAATATTTTTACCCGTATGTTAATTGACAGTATTTTTAATTGCAAGTTTTTATTTATGATTATTATACGAGTAGCTATTGCATTCTTAAAATACACCATGAAGACATGCATTTTACTGCGAAACACTCAAATGAAAAACATTAAAGGAATTCTAAAATGAATTAGATAAATTAATCACGTATTATATGTAAATATACGGATAGAACTTGTATTAAAACAGGTGTCTAAATTGGGTAATTGGATCTAAAGTTGTTCAAGATATTGGTGTCAATTTATATTTCCGAGTAATTTAGTTGATGTTTAATCTAGTTGGTGTTTGCGCCAGCCGCACTTAGAAAATACTCTTAGTGTTGATTAATTTTATTTCATTAAATATTTTATAATGTTTTTTTACTGGATATTTCTATGGAAACGCGTAAAACGAATATGTCGAGAAACTTCTTATAAATGTATGCTTTTTGCTTTTTGATGCCGGGGTGCGTTTAACTGCTAGAAATTATATTATTTTATAAAAAGTTTAACAGCTATATGTTAAATTTATAAAGAACTTTTTACTTTTACAGTTTCATAGAAAAATAATGTTAAGAAAGAACATAATTATTACCTATATTGTCAAGCATTGTAATTCATTTTATATTCATAGATAGAGTATTCAATATGTTTTATTTGATATTGAGAGCCATGTGTTTGCACATGTTCTGTTATAACGAATATATAAAATATTTAATTGCATGATTTTCAATTTGAATGGTCTCAGTCAAAGACATAAATGTTAGGTCTTGGTATAACACATTTTGCGTTTTAGAATCAAGAACAAAAATTATAAAGGCCTCGCAATTAAGTTATATTCCCCCGCGTGAAATTATGGTCCCGCTACTTTTAACATTTTAAGGGTAGAATGACTGTATTACAAATTCATGGACACATTTTCCCCTTGATGGTTTAAACAAACGATGTGTTGTTTTTCCTGGGCCTAAACAGCCAAATGTTTATCGTAAAAACTATAGTACGTTTATTAAGTTGGTAAGTAGGTTAGTAGGTACATCATAAAATGTTTTAAATAAATATTTTCTCAGGAAGTACAAATAATAACTTAGCGGAGTGACTAAAACCGCTGTCCTTAAAGTTGGTGGTGTGCGTAGCTGAGGTATATACTTATTTTTAAGCAAAAGTTGGCCTGTTGAAGTTGCAAACTTTGCTCACAACTCAAAGTACCCGTTGGTGTACTATAAAGGGCTTTTAAGCACATCGCACATCACACGCAGCCGTACGCACCCCTAATTGCCTTCGATTTACGACGAGCGCTCCTGCTGTGGTATTAATGACCCATAATGTTTTGCAACTAGACCTTTAATTCAATAATACTGTATTTTCATATTATATTTGATATTACAAGATCTCTAAGACAAAGTAAACATTTTTATTATCAAATGAACCTGGAAGTAATTGCTCAGCTCTCATTTTGTACTTCAGGAAAAAATCATCATCACAACCCTTTTTTTTGTCCCGCTGTTGGGCACGGGCCTCCTATCACAATGGGAGGGATAAGGTCTTAGTCCACCTCGCTGGCCAAGTGCGGATTGGCTGACTTCACATGCCTTGGAGAACATTATGATGAACTACTCTCAGGCATGCAGGTTTCCTTACGATGTGTCCTTCACCGTTATAGCAAGTGACATTTAATTTCTTAAATCGCACATAACTCAGAAAAGTCATTGGTGCGTGCTGGGGTTTGAACCCGGACCGCTCGAGTGAGAGGCGAGTTCGATAGCCACTGGGCTGTCACCGCTGTGAGGGTTAGTTTTCCTGACTCCCCTCCCCTGTCAGGAAAAAATACTTAACATGAAATTAAGCTAATTTCTGAGGGCACGAAAGCGTTTCCTTCAAAATATATGTCTGTGACTTAAAATACATGAAGCAAATCGTATAATATTAATGACGTTCCGCAAAGCGACCTCCTCTGACCGGACAGCCCGCTGTAATTAACTACACAAAAGGCTAAATCTCTTAAGCCGCTTTCAGATGCCTTTGAGAACGCATTATCTTTGAAACTACGCATTCCGATACCCGCGAGACATAACCTTCAACTTTTTCACTCAAAAGAAATGGAAATAGCTCCACAAAACCGTGCAAAACCAAGGAAAACACGCAAACAGAAAATAGGCGTGCATTCTGAATACACAAATTGTGTGTTTTTTTATTGTTTTTTTACACAAGTGCATACATGGCATTTTTTGGTATACGGCTAGGAAATAGGATACTTTTTATTCAGAAAAATTGCACTGTTCTCGTCAAATTGTCAAAAAACTGTAATAATCGTGCGATTTTTAATC
Source organism: Carterocephalus palaemon (assembly GCA_944567765.1). NCBI lineage: Eukaryota > Metazoa > Arthropoda > Insecta > Lepidoptera > Hesperiidae > Carterocephalus > Carterocephalus palaemon. The sequence continues at coordinate 8,735,968 of OX155641.1, read as the reverse complement.
GATTATTTTTATTGGTTTGCCCAGTAGGAAAAGAATTTCCTACTCAACGAAATGCTGGATCGATGTGGTTTTTGCACAGCTATATAACGGCCTGGACAATTTAATCGATTGATCTCGTGTTATGATCGGCCGAATAGCAGATGAAGCTTAAATAGTACTTTGATAAATGGTAATCTTTGGTGTAGCTTGCAGTTACTAAAGGCTATAATACTTCTTATAATTAAAAACATTCCTTAATGGTAGAGATAAATATGTACGTCAAACAAAGTCAGGCGGGCAGAACCGCGGGGAAAACTAGTTACATTTATTTTCAGCGATATCAATCATCCCTGTACGAGTTCACGAAGTCCCATTACAATTAACTCTGCCCATCCCGTAACGTCTGTATTTGACGATATAGGTACTCGTATTTATAGTCCCTGGCAACAATTAATATTTCTGTAAATGTAATAATAGGTATATAATAATAGTAATAATAACAAAAAAAAAAACTGATTTTCTTTTATCACCGGAAAATACGCCTTCGAGCGGTGCGGCTACATGATTTTTTTTATTTGTTTAAATCGATCATTTTATTATATACTGTCCATTGCAAAGCTCACGCACTGACCTCGTAATCGTAAACAAGGCGATATTAAATAAAAGACCTCGTCTTGGATCCGTGTGTTTTGTACCTATATCATTGCTTTAAACAGATTGCTCAATACGATAACCCATAGCCATCCGCAGTCTATAAAATATAGCAATGTGGTTACTTTTCCTTGCTTTGTTTTTGAACGATTCGCTATCGTCTTACTTAATTTACTTTATTTGTTGCTTTTAGCCACCTAAAACACACATGTTTTCAAATTACCCGTAACCGATGTACTCAGCTGGCAGATAAACTATAATGTCAAAAATTACGTGTGCATTTGTGCTTTATGATAAGTTTCATCACTACACTTAAATCACTAAATTAGGTCAGTATGTTCCGAGTACATTTTAAACTAGGAGGTATTATGTAGTAAGCCTGCCGTACCTGGATGTAGAGATTAAGTGAATTTGTGCTCAATTTATAACTGGCCTGGATCGCGTCGTAAACGCTCGACTAAACGTATTTTGATATCTAACCGACTTCTAAGTATCAACGCTGGAAGATATAATCTAAGTACTTAACCCCTCAACTGGCAGTGAATTCATCACTCACCCTATTAGCATCTCTGGCGGCCCACCCTGTTCCATTCTTTTACTGATTTCTCTTAATTTTGCACTGTTTTCACATGGTACATGCCTGGCATGACGCATGGTATTTTTTTTAGTATTATTGTGGATACACTTTTTAGAAGCGACTATTATTCATTTATTTATTTATAACTTTATTCTAAACCTTCTAATAGGGTTTAACAAAGGGTAGACCTAATATTCTTTATTAGTCCTCAATATTACTTGAATTGACTTGAATGAATTGAATTATATTCCTATCTACTAATAAGCTAACCAAATAATATTCATATTAACATCCTCTGCTATCTAGACTATCCATCCCAGTCTACATGCGTTTTTTTGTTACAGTTACAGCAGCTGATATTAATTTCTTAAATCGCACATAACCGTGGCGCGTGGATTTGTACCCAAGACCCCCTTTAGAGAGGCGAATTTGATATCCTCTGGGCTGTTACCGCTTATTTCACAGCTATAGATATTTTGCGAGGGCAGTATCTGTGGTGCGTCCCTAACCCCAACTGTGTAGTCAACCGACAATACAGATAACACATTGGCACGAGAAACTTCCCGGGGGAAATCTCACGGTGTCTTTGAAGCTCCAGCCTATACACAACACTATTATGTGTTTCGAGAACTACGAAATAAGTCACCTGCTTCTGTAGTTTTCTATATATTTTATGGGCATACATTGATTTTCTAATACAATACAAATACTCTTTCATTTGTACACCAAAAAAGAACATGTACCTACCTGTACAATACTGTACATACACACATAAATTGGCGATGTCTTCCAGGTAACCTTTGGGTAGAGGAGCATTAAATAGTAATAACAAGAGTAGGTAGGTGCACATAAAACAAATACATACTTAATTAAGACAAAATATTTAAATGTGTGCATTCTGTGCATCCCGGCGGAGACGGTTTGGAAGCCTCTACAGTTCTATATCGGAAACATGATCATTTGCGTAAATCAAATTCGAATCTGATGCAGACATTTGTAGTAGGTACAAGGCAGTAAGGATTGAGCAAACGCAATTTTAGTCGCAATGGGCAAGATTTTGTTGAGCCTGCGACGAGTTCTAAATTGTTGGAACTAATATCTAAAATAAACCTCCTATAAAATATAATAGTGGGTAGATACATACTGTTATGACAAAGAAGCAATTTTTGGAAAAAAAAAATTATGACAGATATAACAATGAAAGACTCAGGCTTATTACGTATGTAAAGTGCTACAGATATTTTCGATAAAGTGCATTTAATATTTACACATATTGACTGCCTCCGTTGGTCTTGTGGACGTAAGCGCAACTGCTAAGATAAAGGTTCTGGTCGATCCCCGGGTCTACCATATAACCAAATAAAACACGCCGGGAGGTTGTTCAAAGACTAAATTTTATTTTCTTAAAATCATAGATAATAAACAAATAATAGGTAATACAAATAGTTCCTAGCTTAGTATGTAAACTAATATTTTGATATTAATTCTAACAACAACCATTGGGTTTTTGAAATGCTCTGTAGCAGCTCGGAGCCAGGGTTTATGCCCGGTGTAAGGCTGTGGGCACCTATTAAGTACATGGGACCTAAACATAACTGGTGAAAAGTTATTGTGTACACATCTCTGCCAACCATTTCGGGGAAATACAGGCGTGATATTACGTTGTGAGTACTGGTGATACCGTATCTATATATGTATTTATATAATATTAAATGGCCCCGCAAACGTTGTTCTGCCATATGAGATGTCAAAGTGACGCGACGCTTCACGTCAATGAACGACGGTTAAAAATAAAAATACAAAAATCGTGTTTACTCGTAAAAAACATTTTCCAGTGGACCAAATTGTGAATCTAAACCATTCTCGGATCCCCTTGAACACACACAAAAAATTTCATCAACATCTATCCAGCCGTATAGGAGGAGTTGACTGTCATACACACGGACACAAGAAATATATATATTAAGATATTCTTACGTCTTGCATTTGGCGTAGGTATGTAGGTAGATGTAGTCTGTAGGATGTCTGATGTATCAAATACAGAGCTATAGGCAAATGAGCTGTCAGAGAAGATGAGATGAGATGAAAAAAGTTACCCCATTTGCCCTCCCGTCACGCAGTGCAAAATTATGGTAATATTATGGGTACTAAGTGGAAGGATAAGTATTGTAGACGTACCAACATACATATTTTTTTGTCGCTGAATATATCGCATATTCCTATGTAGGTACTTATGGTATCAGTCTAAAGTAGATTAGAATAATTAGTAGAAAGTAGGTTAGTAGATCATACTATTTTATTTTCATTATATGGTATTTGTATAAACTAAATAAATTCATTCATTTTATTTTTATCTACCACCGGTTCACAAAGTTGATGCCACCGAGAAGAATACGTAAAGAAATTCTATATATAAATTTATTATCTGAGAGACGAGTATTTTTTTTTTCTTCCCACAGCTAAAATTGCTTGTTACTCAAAGAAAATCGGGTAATTTATTTTTAATTTCCAGCAAGTGCAGATGGTGTTCTTGTTTTTATTCTGTCTTTGTCATAATGGAAGGAAAATGCGTGGCAGATTTTACGGTTTGGTTATAGATAAGTCATAATAACAAGCTTATCTGTCTGTTGCGCCAAAGGTCGTGGGTTCGAATCCCACTCAGGACAAATATTCGTGTGACGAACACTTGTATTTGTTCTGTGTCTGGATGTCAATATTATCTATTTAAGTATGTATTTAAAAATATCTATGTATGTATATCAGTCTCTGACACCCATAACACAGGCTCGCGCCTACTTTGGGGTCAGATGGCCGTGTGTGAGAATGTCCAAGATATTTATTAGATATTTATTTATTATTGCTCTAGTGGCCGCAAGTTGATAGTATATACATGTATACTATATATAAAAGGAGAAGGTGGCGTCCACTAGTTTTTTATATATGTTGGCTACGTATTTATGACGAAAGCACCCGGAATAAAATCAATCCCTGGTATTTTTACGCGGCCTTTGTAAAAATTTCTTTCGGAATCATTTGTCAGTGAGAGGTTCTCTAACTCGGCCCGTCAACATGGACGATACTAAAGGTTGAGCCGCGGCCTACGGCTTTGATTGTTACGATGAAGTTGATAGACATCATGGTCGGTTTCACTCGCAAGCTGAGGAGCATGTGCGATTACTTTCGTTCGTTAACATAGCGAACCACGAAAACCTATATCACAGTGATATAGATCGTCGTGGCTCGCTATGCCTTCCTGCCTTCAGTTTGTCACTGATGTTAAATTCATGTTTCTCGCAAATGCTTTAACACTTCTTACGTGAATGTTGGTTCCTGCATATCAAGGGAGCAAAAAACCCTTTTTACTATTTTATTCTAAGACCTCGCTTAGTTAGTGAAACTATTTTATTCATTTTCCTTTAGAATTTAACACCTTATTCTACTGGTATATTGAACAACAAAAGTTTAAAATACCAGAGTCTAGTTGATACCAACAACCAATAATGTGTTTTAGGTTAATTTATATTTATCCTATCGCAACATATTATATCTTGCGCAACTTGACCTGCACGTTCGCTATTTTACTTTTATTATTTATCACTGGGGTCACCACCGATTGACGTTGACGGGATTTACGATTCCAACTCAGGACAAACATTTGTGTAACGAACACTTGTGTTTGTTCTGTGTCTATATGTTAATAATATCTATTTACTCGTAAGTATGTATTTAAAAATATCTATGTCAGCCACATACGTGAGCACAAATAATGCCTCCACTTCTCTGGTGTCTCAGGCGTTAATTACTATTTATCAATTAATAAAACCTGAGTCAACAGTTCACACGCATAAACTGTTGCTAACACACGGAATGCGAGACACCGGCATTAATATTCATTACATGTAAATCGCTTTATAATACTTACACCCTCACGTAATAACAGGATTGTATCATGTTGATAAAAAAAGGTAACGATATGCTTAACCCCTATATAACCCTACCTGAAAGACTCAAGACATCAAGGTCAGGGATATGTGCTACATGTATTTTATTCGAAAAAAATATTAAATTTTATATTGCATACCTATTTACAAATCATCATAATAATAAAATAATTGACCACTAGATAAAAAGTATCTTAAAAAAGTTTAGCCTTACAATGATAAAGATAATATACTATATACTAATACTTAAGGAAAAGTAATGGCTCTTCGGTGTTCTCGTTCGCAAACACTGTTAAGTATTCCATAATATTATATCGATTTTCTATTATGCCCAGTGACGCTTACATCCGAGGGTTGCCCCTACTCACATATCGCTAAATTACGCTCATCCAAATAAATTATTATTAACGCCCTAAAACAGTCATTGACATTAGGTTTACGTAAAAAGTCTTTGGTGTAGCTTGCCGTCGAAAAACGTTACACTTTTTATATTTTATTCCCCTTAATGGTTCTTCCATATATACCGTATTATTTATAAGTACTAACATCTCACATCTTTAACATTTTTTCCTTTCAATTCCTATTTTCCCTTTTGACCACACTTTTGAGTTTACCAATTGGTATTAATATTATCGACATAAGCATTGGCAGCCTTGTTCCACCAAAGCCTGACGAGAACCGACGCCGTTCTTAATTAGGGATATGATCCACAGGAAAGTAATTTTCTTCAGATTATCTTCCAAACGATGTAAGCGACCAAACCCATATTGCGAAAACTAGAGTCGAAATGTTAGTTTATGTTGATAACTTTCTTGATTAAGGGCTAAGTACATATCAGAAACTATATGAGAAATATAGACTGTAGACTGTCTTTGTATCTTATTTATTGTAATAATAAAAATTTGTTCTATTAATATGTACTCAGGGCATGAAGAGTAGTAAAAGGTCATGTAAAATGAATAAAACCAAACATAAACGTATGTACAACTTCCTATAATATATTTACTGCATTGCTCTGAGATATTTACTTAGGTAGAAATTTCTAAACACTTGAGATCGGTTTGTATGTAATAAGTGATACAGCTTGTACAGAACTTTATAAGTTAAATTGAACCTTGACCTGCATTATTGAACACCATTATAGACTTCATGCGTAAGTAGGTAGTATTATTATTATGTATCTCTCCAAATTTTTGGGTTCACATACTATTATTAGTACAATTAGTTTTAAGAAATATTTGTATAAACGGCTTAATTTTAAACCAGTGAACTTTACTCTTTTTATTTTTAATACAATTATTTTCTCAAGTATATAGCGATAGTAGCATCCATAGCCCAATCAATGTGGTCTACAAAGTGAAGCAATGGCGGGTGCGGTCGGTTTGTGGATGGGTGACCGCTAGTAGCAAAAGTGCTGCGGGCACATTGAGCCGTCGGTCCTGGTTGTTTTCAATGGTGAAAGGCCATTAGACTTGTTTAAGACTACGGATTGTGTATTTAATGGAAACTTTGTCTGCATTCCTCAGACATTTATCAACGATACTCCATGGCTATACTGTACTATAACTGTTTTGTCTCTCAAATTAAAAAAGAAAGAATGTGTTCTAGTATATCGTATTTATACCGCTATTTTATTAACCTTGCATATTTTACATTACTATTGTTGATTAAATAAATAAACAAGTAATTAATTTATATCTTTTTCTTTCTTTTCAGATGAAAACGACTTTTATTACACACCTGTAGAAAGAAGTTTCGCCCAAGTTCAGCCGCCTTTATTTCCAAATAATCGTCCGTCTTCATTTTTCGAGCAGGGTGACAGTTATAAAGCAACTCCAACTGGACAATCTCCACTGTACAATGATGGGCATGTGAGATTTCCGAGTCCAAACTACAACCAAAATCCATCACCTTTTCAGTTGCCAACAGGCAGAAGTCAATCCGGAACTCAATATTATGTTAATCAGCCAGAATTCACACCATCGCAGCGACAAAGGTTTAGGCCAGCTCTGCCATTTAATTATCACCTTCAACCATCTTCAACAAAAAGGCCAAATATACCACAAATTCATTCAGTTGCATACCAGAATGATCCATCCAAACCAGAAACGTTTTTGGGTCAAATAACATTAAATAATCCAGATATTGATTATTTACAAAATAATAGATTTAAAAATATACCATTTGATGGAAATAGCTTAAAGAGTAATGGCCAAATTGGTCATATATCTCATGATGATGAATATGATAGTGACAACCAAGATCTATTTGATCATCATAAAGTCACTACATATAATCCTACCAAACTTGCAAGTAAGCAAAGACTGAATAATAAACCAAATACCCCTCGATTTTCAAATATACCAGTAAACACTTATTCTGATAGTTCCGACTTAAAATCATCTAAAAATACTCCTAACGTTTATCAAGGAACGTCTACTGAATATAAATCACTCCTAGCAATAGAACCTTTACTTGAAGATGATATAACTGATATAAGCTCATTTAGAGAATTGATGAAAAATAATCAGGCATCATTTGATGTTCAAATTATAAAGTCAAATAATACTGACAAAACAGTATCAGACGACAGTAAACCAGATGCAAGTTCTATGAATGTTGATAACTTATCTAAAGTGGCACCAGAAGAAACATTAACCATAGAAACTTCAAGTCAGAAACCTACTACAACTACAAAAATAACATCAACACCAGACACTCATAACATGCACGATGATGAATTAGAAGAAGATATAGACAACGAGGAAGAATATGTTTATTATGATGAAGAAGATAGTATTGAAGTGAAACATACAACACAGACGCCGGTAACGCATTCTTCTGAACAAGTTACTGATATTTACGATGAATATGATGCTTCTGAAGAACCTGAAAAAGTAACTGAAGAAAGTAGTACGAATGTTACGGCATTTGATGTTTTGGTCATGAAACCTGAAAAAACAATGGTTAAAGATGATAACTTTAAACATTTTGTTGATACAACTTTAATAGATCAACCAGATTATAGTAATGATACGACTGCACCAAGCCTCAAACTTACCTTTTCTAATGAAGATGTTACTTCTGTAGAACCACCATCTATTTTAGGACAGGAGGTAGTTTCTGTTGTAACGACTAAGAGTGTTGTGAATGGAACTATTTCTATACCGGACTTCACTTATGCACCTAGTACACCAAAATCATCTGCAACAAGTTCTTCCATATTTACCAGTGAAGGTAATGAAACATTTCCAGTAACAACAGAGAACTGGATAGTAGTAGCTTCTGTTCAAACAAGTCGAAGTGTGTCAGGAGCCAGATTCTTACCATTCCCAACAGTTGAACAAGACGAAAAGAAACAAGTGCTTACCGACGAAAAAGATGAAGATGATAATCATGATGATGATGATGATGAAGACGAAACTGTAACTAAAAATCCAAAGGATGCAAGTAGTCAAATCAGTAGTTCTTCTTCGACTGAAAATATAAATGACAAGTTGGATAGTATACAATCAGAATTATCAAGTGCAGTTCTCTCTGGCAATTTAGATAATGAAAACAAAAATATTGAACTTATAACAGAATCAACCACAGAGCAAAATGCAGCAACCACTTCAACCACAACGCCATCTTCATTTAATGTATTTACAATAAAGAGTACTCAATTTACTTCTGCAACTGAGAGATCCTCCCCCGATCCATTACCAGTTCTAATAAAGAAATTTGCTCCTCGGATAACGACATCAACAACACCTAAACCAAAGAAAAAACCATCCCTAGTAACCGTTATGGATGATTTATCTGGCTTTTTACCTCCAGGTTATAAACCAAGAATGTCGTATAAGGACAAACGCACTAGTACAACAACAACAACTACTACTACTACATCTAGCACGACCTTTGTTCCAATATTATCAACAGCAAGAAGCGTCATTATCAATGGTACTCAAGGTAGATCATCCGGAATTAGTTCCAAAAACAAAGTTATAATACTAGACGATAAATCGTTACTTCCTAAAGAATACAGGCCAAAAAATAAATCCCAAGAAGATAATATTAAAAAGATTCAGAAAGATGATTTGAGCAAATTATTACCACCTGGATATAAACCACTTGCAACTGAAATAGAACATGACAAAAATATAACGATATTTGATAAAGTCGAGAAATTAGATATTTCGGCGTTTTTGCCCAAAGAATTTATAAACATTACTTCTACAACTACAACTACACAAAAACCCAGTGCACCTGTTGATATATCAGCCCTTTTGCCTCCTGGGTTCAAGGCTAATAATAATGAAACCATAGAAATTCCACTTATCAAAGTGGCCGATATTTCTAGTTTTCTTCCACCTGGATTTAAATTAAATATCTCTGACGAATTAGAAGAAGCTAGTACTACGACGAAAGCACCCGGTGGCATCAAATTAGTTTTTCCATCTAGAACAGGAGCCAAAAATACTAGAAAAAGTACAACTTCCAGACCTTCAGCAAGTATCGGCCCATCTCCAGTAACACCAAAGATTCAGAAAGGATGGCCAACAAGGTAAATTGATTTTTCATTAGATTACATTTCAGCAGATACATATACCAAATTTTACCATACTAAAAGTACCATGCAATAATTATACGTTTATACATAAATACTATTTTCCATTCTATCATTCAATATCCTACTATCCTAACTGTTATAAATGTGAAAGTTTGCATGTTTCCTGTTTATGTATTTGTACCGTTACTGCTGCTGATTTGATTCTTAACCGTCCCTTAAATGTTAGAATAGTTATCGTCAATAATTTATTGAAAACCGACATTTATGCGGACTGAGCCGCGGGTAAGTCTGAAATAAAATTCTTATCATCCGTACTTTTCAGAGCTTCCACCGAGTTCACTGGTTGGCCGTCGCCATCTACCACACCATTTTCGATCGAACGTCTTCTGGAACAACAAAGAAATGCTACCTTGACAACTCCACTGTCAGAAATAAGTACCGAAGCTACTACTAGACGTATATCCACCACAACCACAACGACATCAGCACCACCTCCATCAACCACTCCTGGTGTATGTCGAAGGGAGTGTGATATAGCTGGTACCATTAAAATAGTTTCCGGTAAGATATAACTTAATGAGCTGAAATATCTCAACTGTAATAACTCAATGATCTCCTGAGCTGTAAGAATGACGAGATAATTATGATCAAATTAATCCACATGCAGCTTGTCTCGTGTGTGTATGTAAGATTTCAGCTGTAAGAGCAGCATGTATTTTTTAACACGCTTTAATTAGCTTTACATAAAATGTATGTAGGAATAGGTAGGTAGGAATGTAAGTAACGGAATCGTGATATTCGCCCACATCAAAACGTCGGATTAATTTGAAACTTTGCACACTTAAATAAAAAAACTACATTTTAATTCGGTTCTCTACTTAAGCGTATTTTGTAGTATTTTTAATATCTTATGTTATTTCTACATATATAATATCTTACATCATCATCATATACATCATACACCAGTTTAGTCAAATTAGCGAATTATGGATTAATTAATTAAGTGAGGAAACTAAATATACTCGTAATAGTAGATTCAAATTTATATCTATTACAGGTGTGAAATGGGTGCCCGAGTTACTTGATCAGCATACGAAGGAATGGCAAAGGCTGGCTAAGGAAGTTAAAGAAGAGGTAACAGTTTGATAGTTTTAGTATTTTTCACACACAAAAATCTTTTATTTACACTACATGCAAGAAAACAGTGTGAGAGCTTGCAATATTTTTAATTATTGTTGGTAAATTAATTCCAATAATAAAAAAGTTTATGTATAGTTTGCTACTGAAATTACTAACTAACTTTAAATTTCCAGCTTAATTCCGTGTACTCAAAGTCTGATTTGCTTAGCAAATGGTACAAAGGTATCCGAATAGATGGATTCAGTGAAGGCTCTGTACTCGTCGATTATTTTATCGAACTGAACGAAGTCGAAGAAAAAGTCGATACTCTTCAATTAAAAAAAATATTCCATAAATCACTTCATCAAGCCAAGCCGGGATCAGTTCTTGAGGAACAGAAGTTGGAAGAAGAATTTGATCCTGACATGATGTTGGGCGATCAACCTGATGAAGATAGAATGAGAAAAAGCAACGAACAAATGACAAAAACAATCGACAAATCAGCTGGAAAATTAGAAATTGGAAAGTTTGTTATGGACCCAGCGTATACTGAATTTATTGGTAAATATTTTCAATTCTTAATTTTAATGTTATGTCAACTTAGATTAGGTTTTGCGTGCATAATATACTTCGATTCGAGTTATACCCAGATTCAACTTTATATATTATAATAATAATAAATATAGCAGAAAGGTTACATTTATAAATTATCATCTTTAAAATATGAATATAACAGGTACGTAGTCCAGGCTTTGATAAAAGATGTGATTTTTCATAAATTTTTAGTGTTACCAAAACGCGAAGAAGCATCTATAATGGAACCCGATGAAGAATCATTGCTCCCACAGTGGGGTATAGCTGTTATCGTCATCGCTCTTGCTTCTCTCCTTTTCGTCGTTATCTTTGGAGTCACCGTGGTACGTATGCTAGACTACAACTCACGACCATCAAAAAACTGATTGAACGGGGCACTCGACATAATAATATGTCGTAGCCACCGAGATCGGCAATGACGGTCGATTTTCAGTACGACCCTAAGCTGTTGTACGATCTGATCTGGCAGCGTTGTGCCATGCAGCGCTCAATTAATACATCAAATAACAAATATAATATGTTTACATAAACAAACACTTTTACATTCCCTTTTTAGCTTGTAATCATAATATTTATGTATTATGATGTGTTTGATGGTTTGCTGGTTTGTCCTTCTCCTCCTCAACGGAATACTGTGATATGATTTTTGCACGCATGTAGATCAAGGTCGGGGATGAAAAAGCCTTATTCACAAAAGCTTTTTCATATAAATAATTGACTCTATGGCACCGGTTAGAGATACATTAATATTGTATGTACTTCTCCAGCCAAAGCATAAGTTAACAAATGTGCAAGCGCGTATTCAGATCGAGGATTGGTTACCAGCTAACTCGTCCACCCAATTGTATTTTTTAAGTGACCCTAAGGACTCTCATAAGGCTTAACAGCTGTCTCTATCGAAACACACATTTTGCCATGCGAAGCACAGAAGGATATCTAGCTACCATCTAGCTACTACTCAGTCGGTTTGACCGAAGCAAATGACACCGATATGAAGAAGGAGTTTACATCTAATTTTGCGTTTCTGTGAGCGATTGCAAATATTTTTATCCTAATTAAAATGATTAAAGACTCGACTCAAAATTGTAAATCAAACTTTCAGCTAGTAAATCGGCAAAAGAGTACCAAAACCAAGCAACCAATTCCACTAAGCGAGGACATGCTTCGGGAATTGGATAAAAGCCATATGGGGGGTTTCGACGACATGCATCAAATGAAGGAGCGGGATCTTCCTTATCTACCTTCAGGAAAGGTAATTAATTTTTTTTATATGACTATATTTTTCTGGTCTAGTCTCAAATTAGCACGCTTACTTAAATGATCTTATGGTATGCTTATAGAAATAAGGTTATATTTAGATTCTGTCTAGTTCTTATAAAATATTAAACTTTTTTTAACAAAACAATACTTATTTTTTTGACCCAACAAGCTAAAAAATTTAAATCATTCCTTGACAGTAGATTATGTAGTAAAACAAAAAGCCAGGAACGAGAAATCTTTGACGATTCCATACTAAAAAACGAGTTTTTTTACCAGCGCATGTCAACGGCTTTCATCGAGCAACTAGCTTACCCGAACCCCGGCGATTCTTGGCGGTCGGAATGGACACCGCAGTTACAGAAGTACATGCAACACTACACTCCGGATTCTGGGCGTGGCTCTCAGATATATGGGGCCACGGGGAATGGTTATGGGTAAGAATTTATTCTTACTTATAAATATTTGGACTCAAGTGTGCTTTAATCGCGTAAATCTCAGTCTGCCTCATCGGCGAAGAAACTTTCATTGCACATCCTTCTTGATTGATTTCCCCACAATATCGTTGACAATTTTCCAATTGACTTGACCGGGTTGAATTTGTTGAACTATGACGTTATATTTCACAGTAGGACAGAGACATGTGCTAAGTAGTAAGAATGTATCTGTTGTAAAGATAATTATAAAAAAAACAGGTGTCCAATACGTGATATTCAGTTAAGTTAAAACATCCATGAAGTAATATTTAATGATTTGTTTGACAAAAATGTTAGCGTTAATTGTATTATCTAACAATTAAGAATTAAATTTCCGTCAGTAACGTGTTCTTAACGAGAGGTTTCCTGAAATGTTATTTTTTCTTTTTCATTAGGTACGGCGGCAGCGGATCGCAATTATACGGGCAAACGGGCGGCGGTTCTCAAGTGTATGGGTACACAGGAGAGTATCCACGGTCACACTTCTCGCGCCGACGCTCCGACTACGACAGCAACTTCTAGAATTCTTTCGAACTAACCTGATCGACTCTCTTGACAATATCAAATTTAAATCTCAAATTTAGTATCTCTAGAATACTCAATAGATTATAATCTTCATCATTGCCTAGTGTTTCAAGTCATACACGAACACCTAATATCGGTAACAGGTTGTGAAAGAGGTGTTTCATCTCTTTGCTATAAAAGATCAGAGAAATCGTAGATTTCTCGTATAAAAGTAAACTAATCAGTAGTAATTTAGCAACCAATTAGTCCGGCCTATTTAGGACGGCATACAGTGCCAACCAAATAATTTATTTTGATTTTGATATTTTTTTAGAGAACCACTAATTATGACAAGGCTTTTGTGATTAGCCCCTTCGATTTTTTGTAAAGGCTGTTTTAAGAGCCGACTTATTTAAGAATGGTAATCGAACGATTTTAATTAAGTCTCATATGGATTAAGTGAAAATAATCGTCTGCCAAAAGTGTTATAACCATGTATGACTGATTGTGAGATGTATATAATTAGAGTAAGAACTCACCTACATTATAAGTGGAGATTATGAGGTGAGGCTAAAGTACTTCTGTAGATATCTCTCTGCATACCTATATTTGCTCAGAACCCGTAGTGACTAGTGACGTCAGTGGGCAGTGTGTAAACGTGAAATGCGTTATTGTGCCAAATGTCCAGTCGTTAGATGTGTGTAAATATAGTGGACGTTGTAGCTTTTCTTTTGATATTGAAAATGTATTATTGTTCGGTCGCAGGTGGCGTACTGCCAATATCATGCCACCTCGATCGCTGGGGGCGCCAGTGTTGTATGAACATGTAAACCTTTACGATGCGCGATGTATGAGCTAACGTTTCGGCACGATTTACCTTTACGAGCTTCGGTTCCAAATGGGCAGCCGGACTCGCTGTATTACATTATTTACAACATCAGGATCTTCGTAAAAGTTTTAAGGCATAAGACATTCCAATTTTAAGTAATTGTCAATTCATAATAACAGTTGTAATGCATAAAATATACCTACTCATACTTGGAAATATGTATTAAAAACAAGTTAAAAATAATAATTATTCATTGGATTTTTAAATAGTTACACCGTGTTTTGAAGTTTTTAAATTTTTCCTGTTTGTCGTACGTGTTTCATTCCATAGAAATGTATGTGCTCGTGTATGTTACACTTACACGTGTAGGTGTTAAATTGTAAACTCTGATACCTACCAACTAATTTTAATAATAACTGCATGGATATTCTTGTAAATAAAAATTTTTGTACATGTAGACCCTTAATTTAATAATTATAACATTAGTTAGAGACAAATTATAGCGTTAAGATTCAGAATATAGACGTATAATGTACCTTAAAAATGGTTTTATTTATTTTCTCCACCACAACCCTTTCATTGTTCCAATGTTGGGCACGGTTCTCCTGTCGAAATCCCCTTAATCCACTACTCTGCACAAGTGCTGATTGGCAGACTTCACATCCCTTTGCGAGCATTGTGTGAACATTACAACATTTAATTTCATAGATCGCATAACCAATTATGTACCTACTATCTGTAACATAACTAAGAAAAGTCCGCTTGTATTTGAACCCGAATGGCTCGAGTGAGAGGCGAGTTCTATAGTCAATTCTTTCACAGCTTTTATTTATCTACATTATTATATTATTATGTATCTTTTTATTTTATTTTAAAATATATTGCTTCAACAAACGCTATCTTACTAAGAAACATCAATAGGTATATCAAATATCATATAAGCACTCCTTATTGAGTTATGTAGTAATTTAAATTCTATGTTTTTAACTAATATCACCAATTAAGTAAAAAAAACAACATACACATTTTACATGACAATAACATTGAATAATCGAAAACATCGAATTCACCCATCATTCTTCAAGTTTTGGAAGTGAGCCGTATCCAGAAGTGGTACGCGATTGGTTACAGCCATTTATTTACGAGTATGAAGTAAAAAAGTAGTAAATTAGAATCTTTAAGAATATGCTACGTACCTACTGACAACATACAAAGTAAAAAGTGCACAAAAATTAAATTTCAATTGCCTAATTTTACGTCCATCCATCCATCCATCAGCCTTTTGAGGTCCACTGCTGGACATAGGCCTCTCCTATACGACACCACTCCGACCGGTCCTGCGCCTTCTGAAACCAGCGGTTTCCCGCCGTCCTCTTCAGGTCGTCTGTCCACCTAGTCGAAGGGCGACCTGTGCTCCTTTTTCCGAGTCGTGGTCTCCATTCGAGGACTTTTCTCCCCCACCGGTTGTCAGTCCTTCGAACGACGTGGCCTGCCCATTGCCACTTCAACTTGCTAACCCTGCGAACTATGTCGGTGAGCTTTGTTCGCCTACGGATTTCATCATTTCTGATTCGGTCTCGTAGCGAAATACCAAGCATAGTTCTCTCCATAGCGCGTTGAGTGACTTTGAGCTTGTGCAAGAGGCCGACGGTAAAGGACCACGTCTCGGATCCGTATGTCATCACTGGCAACACACATTGCTCGAAAACTTTCGACTTCAGGCACTGAGGTATCTTGGATGTAAAGATATGTCTTAATTTCCCGAACGCTGCCCAGCCGAGTTGGATTCTGCGAGTGACCTCTTTCTCGAAGTTGGATTTACCCATCTGGACCACTTGTCCCAGGTAAATGTACTCATCGACAACTTCGAGAGCAGTGCCATCAACAACCACCGGTTTAGGTATGACATGCACATTGAACATGACTTTCGTCTTGTCCATGTTCATTTTCAAACCCACCCGTTGTGAGGCACTGTTCAGGTCCCCAAGCATAGTGCTGAGGTCATCCAGCGATCGCGCCAAGATCACTATATCGTCGGCAAATCGGAGGTGAGTGAGATACTCGCCATTGATGTTGATGCCGCATCCTTTCCACTCCATAAGCTTGAACACATCTTCCAATGCAGCGGTGAAAAGCTTTGGGGATATGACATCCCCTTGCCTGACACCTTTCTGCAGTTGGATGGGGTCCGTGCTTCTGTCGTGTACTCGGACCGACATGGTGGCGGCTTTGTAAATACACTTCAATGCCTCGATATACCTATAGTCGATCTGGCACCGCTGCAGAGACGCCAACACCGCCCAGGTCTCGACAGAATCAAAGGCTTTCTCATAGTCCACATACGCTACGCATAACGGCTGGTTATACTCCTCCGTCTTCTCTATAACCTGCCGCAGCGTATGTATGTGGTCCATGGTACTGTAGCCTCTTCGGAAACCGGCTTGTTCGGGAGGCTGGAAGTCGTCAAGCCTGCGAGCAATTCTGTTAGTGAGGACTCTCGAGAACAGCTTGTAGACGTGGCTCAGGAGCGCGATGGGCCTGTAATTCTTCAGGAGGGTTTTGTCGCCCTTCTTAAAGAACAGTATCACCACGCTTCTGCTCCACGCCTCCGGGGTTGCTCCACTACTGATGACAGAATCGAACAACTTTTGGAGCGCTACTAGGACGGGTTTACCGCCAGCTCTTAGCAGCTCTGTTGTGATTCCATCATCACCCGGTGCCTTGTTGTTCTTGAGCTGTTTGAGTGCCCCACTAATCTCGTACAGGCTGACGTCCGGGATATCTTCAGTATAGTGTCGGGTTAGTTTTGCTCGCTTGTCATGAGCACCAGCAGAAGCTGGGGCTTGCGAGGAGGTGTACAACTGTCCGTAGTATTTCTCAATCTCTCTCAGAACTTCAGGCTTCGACGAGACTATGGTTCCGGACTCGGTCTTCAGCCTCGTTAGCTGACTTTGCCCGATGCATTGATCTCGCGCAAACACTTTAGAGCCTTGGTTCCGCTCTATAATGTGTTTGACGCGTTTGACGTTATGTAAACGCCAATCGCGTCGTCTGCTCGCTGAGATCTCCGCATCGAGCCGTCTGCACTCAGACGTTGAGGTTGGAGATTGGACGCATAGCTCTCGTCTTTTCCTCATCAGACTGAGGGTCTGATCTGAGAAAATTTGAGATCTACTACCTCTGGAGGCGGTCTTATAGAACTTAGACCCGACCTCATGGACAGTTGTAACAAACCTGGTGTTCATCTCGTCCACTGATACGCTAGGTTCAAGACACGCGAAACGATTTTTCAACTCAAGCTGAAAGTTCTCAGAGCCCTGGATTTGGACATTTGAGGGGCGGAGTGTAGACTTCATCATGCGTGACCGCTCGAGCTTTACGTTGATATTCAGGATGCCTCTGACCATTCTGTGATCGCTGCCGGTTTTAAACCTACTGATCACAGAGACATCCTTAAATATGTGCCGTTTGTCTGCCATGATGAAGTCTATTTCACTTCTCGTGGAACCATTAGGACTCATCCAAGTCCACTTGCGATGCTCTTTCTTCCTGAAGAAGGAGTTCATCATGAAGAGGTCCTCCCTCTCCAAGAAGCCAGATAGCATATGGCCTCGGTGGTTCCGATGTCCAAAACCAAAGGGCCCAACCTTCTGCTCGTTGCCGTGACGCGCGCCAATCCTTGCGTTGAAGTCCCCCATAACAACTGTGAAATGAGTCTTTGAGGTATTATGTATGGCTCTACTGATGTCCTCATACAATACCTCAACCTCTTCGTCGGGGTGTGTCGAGGTCGGCGCATATACCTGTATGACCTTCAGCGAGTACCTTTTAGATACTCTGAGTATAAGGTACGCTACCCTGTTCGACACACTACCGACTTCCACAATGTTGTTGACGAGGGACTTGTGGACGAGGAACCCGACACCACCTTGGGACTGGTGTTCGCCCTCCCGGTGATAGAACAAGTTGCCGGATTTAAGGATTATCGTGTCCTCCCCCTGTCTTCGGACTTCAGATAAGCCTAGGATACTCCAGTGCAACTTGTCTATCTCTTCTTCCAGCTCACATAGCTTGTCATCTAACCTCAGTGTCCTGGTATTGTATGTTGCCAGGTGCAGGGTCCGTTTGAGATTTTGGTAGCCGGATCTCTGCCGGAGATTATCGCCCCTGGCCCCGCCGTTACCCTGGCCGCTACCGTAACCAGGACGAACGGGGCCGCCGGGAACTTGGGGTCTGGGCTTAGTGACTTTTTTCATATGGAGGTGTTAGCCAGTAGTCACCACGCTTGGCCATTGCGTGTTGGTGACCGCAGTTGTTTTGCACAGAAGACGCTGCTGCCCATCTCCTGGCATCTGGTATTACTCCCAGTAATACGTTGCGCTCGTTAGCACCACCCAGGGGGTACGTGTAGGGTTTCCTTTGGGTATCCACCTACGGACGTGAGCGACCACCCCCCATTTTACGTATACCACAATAAGTCTTACATGAAACAGTTTGTACTAGTACATCGCAGGTCGAGTCCATATTCATTTTTTTTACAAATAGGTCACCTATATGATTATGAAGATATTAAGAACTTTCATTTTTATAGCCCAAAATCTAGCACTGTAAAACATACGAAAAGATTGTGAAAACACTAGTGTTTTTTATTTTTTAGAATGTGAAACAAGAACCAGAATCACAAAGCAGATATACTGAACTTTGTGCCAGAAATAACTATTTGGCCAAATAAGGACTGTTTGAAGTTAGTGTAATAATTTTTATTTTCCCGCACAGTACCTTTATTATAGACATCGGCCGGTTATCTACAGGGATTCCTTCATTTCAAACTAGGTTGAACGGCGAAAACAAAGAGAATTTAATAAAGAAAAAGTTTTCCTGTTACTGAAATTTCCCAAAAGTATCTTTAAGTAAATCTTTTCTCAAGCCGGGCAAACAACGCCTCGTACGTACAGCGGTAATTATAGCTGAGCCGACCCTACCAGCGCGGGTCTTCCGTAATGGAATGATAATACTGCGCCGAGCGTGATCGGGTTTGCAACGCGTTGGTGCCGGGCGCTGGTCGAAGCGTTCACAAGATCGTAAGTAAGTATGTGAAAGTGAAAGAATTTTCAATCGCTTACAGTTGAATAGGCTTCTACAGAGCTTAACAAAAGAATGCCAATTTTATTAAAATAACGTGGAAACTACGTCACTACATTGAATTTGAATATGGAAATTTGAGTACATAGATGTCAAATTGTTTAAGTACCTATCTAAAGTTAGGTCAAAATACTGATTTTGAATACATACTGCTAGTTTATCAACCTTGCAACTGACCTCTAAGTGTTTTTATTTTTTGCATGAAAATTATTTAAAAAAACTGTTAAGGCGTATGACCAACAGTCCTGATTTCTATAAATATGACAGTTAATTGGCGGCCCAGTCGGAGGCCTCTACCGAAATGGAAAACTCTGCAATCTGGTTGAACTACCAACTCTTTTGCAACTCATTACTTGTTTAGTTTGTGGCCTCATGTAGCTAGATTTTCTAACCGATCGATGGTGTTAGGTCGCACCTTAGGTTACACCGCACATACATATCATGAGCGATTGCGGAAACTACTACTACTAGAATTGTAGCTCTTTTTGCGTTTTGTAGCTCATTTGGCTTGGTAATTCTTAGCGCGTTTGTAATTCAATGAATATACCTTAATTTTATGGTAATATTGTAAGGTAAGCGTGACGTTCATCAGAGGACCTCATTTTCAGGAATTGTGTTAAGAACAACGGCTTTAGAGTAGATGGCGGTCGCCGCTAATGCGTCGCAGACGGGTAGCTATTGTTATGGCAACTAGCTTCCACCGCAAGAATTGCTATTGTTAACAATTTTCAGCGTAGTTTTCCCGACAACTCATTATTTTGCGTTTTTGTTTTGGTTTTTTATAACCTTACTTGCTAGGCCTATATACAAACTAAGCTACAGTTTTACTCTCATCCTTCCTTCTTACAATACCTTGTACGATATATAAGCGGGTATAGTGTTTAATATACTTACCACACAACAAGGGTCGACGAGCTAGTACCTAAATTACAGACCCTAGTTCGGTTATCTATGATATACCTAAGTTTTCTTAATTATGTATCTTTAAGGAAATCTTTTCTCAAGCCGGGCAAACAAAGCCTCATGTACGAGTAGGTACGTACAGCTGTACGTAAAAATAATAAAAATGGGACGAAAGTCAAAACTATTATTTATTTATTTATTTGATTAAGGTTCACCAACACAGTATACACATAACATTTCTAAAATTAAATATAGTCATCATAAAATCGTGTTCCTGCAATTATAGGTGAACACGTCAAGCATATTAATAATTAAGCACTACCTATTAATAATTAAGCAAAACTAAAATGAATTAAAGTTTATTTTACATAAACTACTGTCTAAACAATAGTTTTATAAAAACCTGTTGACGCATTTTGACCAACTTAATATTGTTGAGTTAATATTTTGGCGTTCCCTTGGAATATGGGATAGAAGTTTGAATATTTCTTAAATTTCAATAGAATTGCTTCATATTTGCAACAAATATTCACAGTTGAATGAATAAAAATATAGAATATATTGGTGTAATCGAAGCAAATTAGTATTGTCTTTGAGGATAATGGCTACTACGTATAAACGAAACTAATGACTCATGATATGTTTCATTCCACGCGAGCGAAGCTACGTTCGTCCACAAGAGCTCAAGTAAATGTTCTTATTGTGGTTTGGTAAAAGTCTATACCATCATGTGCTTATTGCCTCACCAATGCGAACTTCCCAGCATTTTAAGTTTATCAGCTTGTCACAGCAACATAAAAGTCACGCTGAAACCGCTAACAAACTTAACGATCCCACATAAAACGAGAGTAATGCCGTTAAGCGAGAATTGACTTCCATAGACCTACTTCTTGGTGTTCAAATAATAGGTTATATAAGCTGCTCCAGCTCAGAATACATTACTTTAATTTTTATTGCTGTGATGTGTACTTACGGATTAATAATTTATTGCGGATAAGCTTGTAAAATATGGTCAGTAGTATCAATCAATACTAATAAAAATTCCGGATTCAATTCGGATATTATACCATGATTATTAACTAATTAGTTAATCCTGGTCCAGATGTCTACTCTGTGTCGAGACCGTGTATCTTGATCGCCGTCTACAGAGGCGATCATGGCATGCGGCGATACGGATACGTCGATCGAATCGGGCAAATGATACATGTCGGGCCGAGTGTAATGTAGGTGGCTTTAGGTGTGATTTTACTGGCGCTTTAATATTTTGCAGTAGGTATATATTCTGAATAAGTAATATACCTATTCTAGAGTCCCTAAAGCCAAATCGAATTGAAATCGAATATCAGGTTCAGTGAGAAAACCGTAGAGCTCGGTTAACCACAGGCTCTCGTGACTTAAAGGCTACCAAATCCTTTGGACATCTAAATTCAACCCTTTGAAGTTAAAATATTCTGCTCTATTATTCTCGTAATACCTATGTGTAACATTATTGGATTTCTTATTTTCAGTACATAATATATGAATTCATCGTGCTTTAGTCACCTCACTACTGAAATCAAGCTGAATTGGTAGAAATTCAAGAAAAATATTGAATCTCATCTCAACAACATTATACAGACTAATATTATAAAAAGGAAACATTTATTTGTAATATTTTCACACAAAAACTACAGGTTTTTTACATTAAACAATTACTGCCGTATTTTTATGTTTTAGTGTTTGAATGTCAAACACTAAACATTTACTAAATATAAGATGCAATAACCTACTTCCATTTCATAAATAACGCCGTTAAAAAATGTCACACAGTTTCATATCATTTTTATTATCTGAGGCAATAATCGAATATATATGTTATTTTCACGATACGAAAAAAGACACAAAAATATGTTTCTGGATCCATCTATACTAATATTACAAGGAGAGAGTATTTTTTCCTAGTTTGTTAATACGCGCTGAACTCTATTCCAGTCCGAATTAAAAAAAAAATATACTAGACAGCCCCATTCATGAGACGAGAGTAGGTATAATTCTAGATAGCATATATCTAGAATTAGACTTTACTTCTCAGCTTACCCTAAATATTGATATTTGCTAAGTGAATTTCCTTGAGATGGACAGGAGATATAAACGAAACTAACGAACGAAAAAAATCCAATCCAAAAAATGCAGTCCAAAGTCCAGTAAATCCAATAATGCAGTCAAGACTCTTCACTCGGCCTAAGAGTAACAGCCACTACCCATATGTGACAGCGAACATTAATCACAGTTGAAAGAGGATTTCGCGAGAGTGCAATTGCATTCTCCGAAATAGCTCATTTATATTGTTCAGGAAATATACAGCAGATGATTATCTTGAGATTTACGAAAAGTATATTTGAAGTGAATTACACGATTTATTAAAAATACAAAAGTAATTATGAGGATGTAACCGCACCTTAAATAACTTATTTAGTACCAAACTTTTTTCAAATTACCCTCATAAGTTAGCTAGCCTTTAAAAGACTAAAAAAAATCTTAAAAGAATTATTGATACTCAGACAGTTTGTCACCCCAAATCACCATAGTCTACCAGGATCCCAGAATCTCCCCGATAACAGTCAACCAATTTTGCTATACATACTTAGTTTTTTTAATGTAATTCATTGTAATAAAAAGTAATAGTAAAATTAAAGTATGTTACCATCATCAGGTATTTATTCTTTCACATCCATCAAATGTCACATAATATCACAGTCACTTGAGTTTGTCACGTAGGTAAACGATTTTATTAACTTTTGGAAATGTTACATCAATGTCTGTGACAGCCCAAAGGAAATGATTTCTTATCCTGAAAGGGCCATCTCTTCTATAAAAGTTCGAGCGGCCATTAATCAGATGTCAACGTGTGTCCACACTCTGCCCTGTAATATGGTATGCGGTATAAAAATTTGTCGCTAAGACCGTTTATTAGTGAATCTCTCAATCAATCCGCACTGTTAATTCTTATACAGTACATTATATTCGTAGATTAAAATACATAATAAGAAGATGTTAATTCAAATAATTGTAAGAATCATGTATTTAACATTATTATAAGTGAAAGTATCAGGAACAAAATGTGGGTAACTTAAACCTCGCATAGTTTAAATTCAGGTACATACATATATTATAGTTGTTTATATTTTCCCCTAATCTGGAATAATGAAAAGTAAGAGAGGATTAATATGAGGCAGCCGGCCAACTGAACGCTTGTGGCAAAATTTAATGGAGGCTTACATGCCTCGGAGTATAATTTAAATTAAAGCGCTCGGTTATTATAATAAGACAGCTTTGTTCAATCTTCCGCTACTTGGGTTGTGATCACTTGGTTCCCAACTTCCCACTAATACGAATATGACCATTAAAATGTAGTTAAAAAAAGAGACCCAGGCTAACAATCATACCTGCATCATGTCTTGATTTTTTTTACAATCTTGAAATATTCGTATTTAGTAAGTACAATATGCGATTGCGATGAACAAAAAAATCTTAATGTACTTAGCACAAAATTTAGCAAACAAAAAATGCTAGCAACCGACGTTTAGCTTGCAGCAGCACGGCCTTAGATTCAGCTTTTAAAGCCCGATCTCATAAATAAGAATGAGGATTGGAAGGTTGATTTACGTGTGCAAACGACAAAGGCAAAAGAAAGACTTCAAAAATGTGATCTAAGCCAAGTCTTGATTGACAAAAGTTGGGTGGGACGCGACTGCAAGCCGAATGTTTGTCGAAGGCTTTATGGGGCGCAGAATTTGCCTCCCGCGGAAGCCTACAAAGGGACGTGGCTTTTGGTCGATCGTAAAATCGGCCGTTATTCCCGCATAACGGCAATTGGGCCTTTGACGTCGCTGCGCCTGGATTTGAAGGTTCGGTAATGACGCCAGAGAGCGCTGTTTGTTTCCACTTTGAATTTTAAGCTTCTGTATTTCGGGTAGTTATTTAAAAGCTTTTATTTAACTTCACTCGTATGTATGTCCTGGAATCTTGCAATCAATATTTCACCCTCGCTGCGACCCATAGACGTCCCACTGCTGGGCACGGGTCTCCCCCACAGACACTGAGGTCTAGAGCATACTCCACCACGCTGTTCCAATGCGGATTGGTTGAGGGGTTAGTGGCCAACCCAGTGTCGAATGTTCTCAAGCCACCCGAAGGTCTTCGACAAGGCTTAACGACTGTTTTCAGCATTGAAAACAACCGGGACCGACGGCTTTAAGTGCGCTCCGAGGCACGGTAGCGTCCATGAAATTTTGCCACTAGCGGTCACCCATCCACAAACCGACCGCGCCCTTCGTTGCTTAACTCTTTCGATCAGGTTGAATCGACGCGAGTCATTGGGCTATGCACGCTACGCTACGCTATATTTCACCCACTTCCACTGAAGCTATCGAGCTGAAATTTGGAACACATATTAGGTTCCGATGACAATGCATGAAAATAAAATAAAAAGTTATAAAAGCTTTTTAAAAAAATTTTTTTTACAGTATAATACATTCAAAGCTTATTTATGAATTTTTCATCAATTTATGGTACTTTCGCTTGGCAGCTTGGCATAAAATCCGCTTTCTAGGAACCTCCGAATGTACAACACTCCGAATGCACAAGGGATAACACACAGGAATTAATACGCTTGGCGTAACACTTGGCGGTACGAATGGTGTAACGAGAGGATGACGTCACACTTTTTCGTGTTGGCGTTCATTGATTTATAAGACGTTGTCACGTCAAAAATTGTTTCATAAAAGTGCTATGAAAATTTACTTTATCATAAATTAAGAATAAGAATAAGAATCCATACTAATATTATAAATGTGAAAGTGTGTTTGTTTGTTTATTTGTTTGTTTGTCCGGCTTTCACGTCGCAACGAAGCTATTAAATGATATGGTTTTTGTGTGTGGTGATAGTGAGGAGGGTGGAGAGTGACGTAGGCTACTTTTTACCGCGGTAAAACATCCCCATTTGAAGATATCGATGTTTTTTTATTTGCTCCAGTAAGTCAGTTTACGTACACTTTATCTGCGGTCAGCATTACCTCAGGTTTCTCTAAGTATTTTGTAATTGTGGAACTGTAACTATTCATCCACCACAAATGTGTCATGTATGATAAACAACTTATTGTTAATTCCCTTTAACCACGCGGGCGGAGCCGCGTGTAAAAGCTAGTAAAAGAATAAAAATGTTTTTATTGCCACACAAATCATAGAAAAATTACATATTAAAGATACATTTAAAAAAATCTTGAGTGGGCAACAGGAGTTGGCTCAGCTTCAGCTGACATAGGCCTGCAGCGCTGTTTTTCAGCCAACCCCTGTCCCTGTGTTGTTGGGCGGGACTAAATTGTGCTCCCCGTTTCCCCCTTAGGCTTACTCATAGACTCATAAAAATCCTCAGAAAAAAAAGTAAAATGAAAATGTTATACAAAACTAGATGTAAATTTATAAAATAAATAAAAATAGTGTAAACACAAATAACAAATACTTGAGTGCCCTTGAGTGTGTGAACGGGTGTGTGTGTGTGTGTGTGTGTGTGTGTGTGTGTGTGTGTGTGTATTTATGACTGTTCAAAAGAAACTATTTAATTCTAGTACATTATGATACAAGTGCGGTAAGTTGAAAATTACAGCCGAGGCGATATTGCTAGCCCGAGCCGTAGGCGAGGGCTACAAGAAAGCAGAGGCTGTAATTATCAAAGCGCACGTGTGTCATACGACGTTTTATAACATATTTGCGAGTAAATAAATTAATAAATTCATCATTACTTGATGACATTTTCAAATAAAAACAATTTACTTGTTCACAAAACGATGCGCGCGCATCAGCACTTTTTTTTTAAGGCAAAGACACAAAAACAACCAGTATTACTAATAAAGTAAATTAATATTTTTTTTGTTTTTGATAAATTATATAACAGATAAATTATTGTAATTTATTGTCAAAATTAATTAAATTAAAGAATTAATTGTTTATTTTTTATATTTTATCTCCCAAAGTTAATTTTATTCATAAGATGTTGACCACTTTTCTGACATAAAAACTCTTTGCTAAGATTGAAAAAAGTATCGTTCGTTTTAGACGGACCATCTAGCTAGATAAACCGTGACCTTTTTAAAAAGAAATCATTACATTACAGCACAAGTGCTTTTTACATTACATTACCGCACAAGTGCTGTAATGAGATACATTACGGTATTGAAATTGGTGTAATAAGAGACCCTTTACGAGCAAATGTGTTATAATAGTATATTTCATTACAAGTGCGGAAAGCCTGTCATTGCAAAGAGTTCCGACAAATGTCTACCCGAGCCGAAGGCGAGGGTTGACAGTCGGAACAAGTTGCAATGACGGTTTTGCACGTGTACTGGACAACTATTTTTAATACAGTTGCGAAAAAATTAACCAATTTAATAAAATAATAAAAACACAAACTAAACTCGCAAAGAACATTTTTGGAAAATGGCGCCAACCGTAAAAGAATACAGAGTATTGCAGAGATTTTTTTTTGGTTTTCTTCACCCATTCTGGGTAGGCAAAGGGAACTATGCCCATACAGCCAAGTCTTCAGTAGAATTTTTTTATTGACATGAAATTTAATGAGATGAAATGAAACCTAACCTAACTCATTGAATCAAATAATTAAATCTGATATTGAAACAAATTAGTAGCTTCTTCTTAGAAATATTTGCATGAATCATAAAAACTTCTATGAATATTTTTTTTAGTAAAAACTTCGTGGTTGGTTTTTTCTTTTTAATAGACATTATTTTGACAGTTGGGAAAGAGAACGCACGAGTTCGGAAAAGGTAAAGAAAAAGCACGAGTGTGTAATAGCTCACTTCCCGAACGCTATACGTCCCTGTAATACGCCACTTTTTGAGCAACTGTATTAAAAAATATATTTCCAGTGGGCATGGTTCAGATTTTCCGCAGCAAATTAAGGCAGTAAGGTAAGACAATTTTAATTATGTATACCTCTGGTAAGGATTGACCGATTGTTAGGATTTTAGATTTTTTTAGATCAGATGGGACGTACTTAACCAACTAACATAAGATAGCTATTTGGAAATATCTTCCCTAGGGATGCTGTTATGTTACTTAAATCATCGGCTCAGAATGGGAGGGATTAGGCCTTAGTCCACCTCGCTGGCCAAGTGCGGATTGGCAGACATCACATGCCTTAGTTAAATAGCTTCACATCCCTTTGTTAGAGAGATGGAACGTGGAAGACGAAAGGATAGGTACTTATCCCGGAAATATGTTCCCTAGGTATGCTTTTATGTTTGTTGCTTAGGTGTGAATCCTTTGATCCAGATTTCATTAAATTTGGTACAGAAATAATTGGCACGTCAGAGTCAGGCCTAAGATGGTTAGTTTATGCTCCAACTCTGACTAATTAGCGCGGTCTGTTATTGATTATTTAGTTCTGTTAGGAAGTGATAATAGTGATAGTAATATTAATAGTTCAATCAAGGTGTGGTTATACCTCTCTAACTGACACACCGGACTTAATACAAATTAATGCCACCCAACAACTTGAAATAATCTTACACTAAGGTACAATATCGATATTAAGGCGCCTAGTGGTGCAAAATGACCTTGAGAATCGGTGCACACATTCTCACAAACGACAACAGCGCCTCTAACGGAAAACCTCAGAACTACCTTACAGAGCATACAATGACATGTCATGAGGTACTGTATTAATCGCCTGTATAACCCGCGCAGATAGAGAATAGATCTGAAAATGGCACTTAAAATACAAGCACAACACACAACACAAGCAAGGGTACTTAAAACACTGGATTGTAAAATTTGCCTTTATTAATTGTGACATTTCAGAATCAGATTATAAAAATAAAGAACAATAGGATGGGAATGGTATCAAAGGTTTTATAAACCGCTTGGTCCAGCAGTGTCCTGGTCATCTGTACCCATTACTGGTTCAATTCCCTCCATGAATTGGTTAAAATCTTCCATGGACTGGTCAATTGTAAAATTTGCCTTTATTAATTGTGACATTTCAGAATCAGATTATAAAAATAAAGAACAATAGGATGGGAATGGTATCAAAGGTTTTATAAACCGCTTGGTCCAGCAGTGTCCTGGTCATCTGTACCCATTACTGGTTCAATTCCCTCCATGAATTGGTTAAAATCTTCCATGGACTGGTCACTTTCACAGTCCTGGTCTTCAGAGTCGTCACTTTCATCTTCGGTGTTGCTGTTCAATTACATCACAAAATGTCAACGTTCGTAACAAAAACTTAACGAAAATAAATAACAATCAAATGTAACGCAAACAAAAACAACAATATCAACGAAAACAACAATTACTCGGAGTGCGTCAAGTAGCTTAGAAAGCGAATCCCGACTGATTATTTGTTTGCAGCTCGTACTTCACTGTGTGAGTATAGACAGCGATAGAGAGTGAGCGAGAACGCATGCGAGAGGACGCCATTTTCAAATCTATTCTCTATCTGCGCGGCTTATACGGGGAAGTGTTTCAGTAGATGGCGTTTATTTTAAGTAATAATTGACCTAACAAAAAATTTATAGGAAGGTACGACAACGTAATGAAATTAGATTTATGCAATTTTTTTAGTTACTTAAAATAATAACAAAAAAAAAGTCATAAAAAAATAAAGAAAAAATTGAAAAAGAAAGGAAGTGTAACTGGAATTTGAACCCGAGTCTCTAGAGCGAGATTCTTACTCACTGCTAATGTCTATAATTTCCCCGTTATTGATATTATCTTTGGATTCTCTTTTCCTGTAATAAATACATATTATGACATATATAAATATTATTAGCTTTTTATTTCATTTGCATAAAATAATAACAAAAAAAAAGTCATAAAAAATAAAGAAAAAATTGAAAAAGATAGGAAGTGTAACTGGGATTTGAACCCGAGTCTCTGGAGCGAGATTCTTACTCGCCGCAAACTCCAATTACGCCATTTACAGCTATACGATTAGGGTTGAAAAACTGTGTACGTATCTATCTTTTTGTACTCTGCAGGATTGCAGAGAACAATGAAAATTAATAAATGTTTGACAAAATTTAAATCTTTACGTCATTCATGTGTGTGACGTTTGCTTTATATGAACACTTTTGATTTATTTCCCATGTTTATTTACAAAATAGGAGTCCGTTTACGCCCTTCTAACTTAAAAAAATACTTATAACGTTAAATTATTTATATAAATTAACCTAATGTAATAACCAATCAATAAAAGTAATGAAATAACGTTGGAATCTTGCAGAAATTTTGCGGCAGAAAGCGCGACACGCCCGTCTAGCAAGAGGCCTCAGCCGCGACTGTCGGTACACGGCGTTTACACACACATGCTCGCGAGTTATGTTCGAACACACAGCGCAAATGAGAACAAGGGTTTTTTGGAAATTCTACAAAATGGATTTAAAAAGTGGTATAACTGATATATTGTATTTATTGTGATGAAAAATATATGTTAAATTGAAAAAAAAAAACACGTATTTTAGAAGGGATTTGATTGTTTAGAAGATTATTTTAGAGGTATCTTCGTGATTTTTTTCTATCGAGTCAACATTAATGTATTATGTTTTGAAGGCCGTAGCGATCTAACATATATCCCCAAGAATACCATATATTTTTTTTATTTGATTCTCTGCAATGGTTCGTGTGATATCTTGTTTATAAAACTCGCGTTTAGCCTCTGTAGTCCTCTTAAGTAAATTTGTAAATACTATAAGTACTTTATAAATTTACTTAATATCGAACGAAGGACCAGTGATTAAAACAAATATATCTAAACCAATCATGCGATGTAGTTGAAGATTAGGAGGTAGTGTACTTAACATTAACATGTACTAGCGGCTTTTACACATTATAATCTATGTAGAATAATGTATATCAGAGTAATAGGCAAGGTTAGCGTTTAATTAAGCGACTAGCTTGAGACATCGTCTTTGCCATGTTCCTGGTTAAACACGAAATCTAACTCGACACATCTAGCAGTAATTGAAGGTGATGAAATCAATAAGAAGACAGAATACCTGTAATACGTCAATCGAATGAACAGCAATGGATTGGTAACAAGTTGAAAAGACCATCAAATTGATACCAATATTAGTATTTATTAAGTTTTTGTGTTACCCATTAATAAAGGCAGCTCGTAGCCACCACGTACCGTACCAGTGTTTTGCCTTTCGATTTCAGAATTCAGTTTGATTAAAGAAGACTATATTATTTAATTGAATTATACAGTAAAAAATTGTTTTTTTTAAAAAGCTTTTTCTACAACTTTTTTTTTTCTTGCATTGTCATCGGAACCAAATATGTGTTCCGAATTTCAGCTCGATAACTTCAGTGGAAGTGGGTGAAATATTGATTGCAAGATTCCAGGACATACATACATACAACATACATACATACGAGTGAAGTTAAATAAAAGCTTTTAAAAATATATCTATTAATTGTTTTTATCAATAATAGGATTAATATTATAAACGCAATTTATTTCTAGGGTGGATTGGTGAAAGGCATTTAAGTACTCGCAAAAGGGCTACTTGTCGTTTGTGCCTATTAGATGCTGTCTAACCTATATTATGTGCTGCGATGTTTACTAAAGGTCCTGGTCCTGGTCAGGCTATTATTGAGGTTTTTTCACTCGAGATTCCCAGTAGTATCGCTGACTTTAATTTCACCAGTGTATGCAATAGGTTCACCACCTATTTACCTGGGATCTAAATACATCTGGTGTGAAGTGTGTGTACCGCGCATTTCTACCTAATATATACTTTGTATCTATTTTTTAACTTCCTATTATCTCGTAACGTAGATCCGATTGACATAGGTACATAAAGAACAAAGTTAATCTTCATAAAATTTTCTTGATGTAAATCTCAGCTTGAATTTGCATAATTTTTCTTTAATCATCATCATCATCATCATCACAACCCTTTCTTTGTCGCACTGTTGGGCACGGGTCTCCTCTCAGAACAAGTGGGATTAGACCTTATATACCTTATTTTGATTTATGTATAAGATTTAGGTATATGCTATCGCGGACTTTTATTGAGATTGAGTAAAGATGTTTATTTTTGTAGACCATTGTAATGAATGACCTATGACGAAGCAGTAAGACGACGCGGTTTAAGGATTGTAGGAGCGCTTGCCCTTCGGACTTGTTTAACAAATATCAATATTCAGGGCAAGCTGACAATTGAGGCCTAGTTCTAGATAGTGGTACCTCGTGGCTCTCTACAAAAATATTTTATTTTAATAAGGAGGGTACTTCCAGAGTTAAACAAATAAATAAATCAAAAAAAGCAGTTCTCGAATCTCGAGCATTATAGCCTATTCACGCATGGAAACAAGGTCAACCGCACAAATATCATGACTCTTATTAGATTCATGTAAAGGTGTGGTCGGGATGTTGTTTACAGAAAAGTTGGTTAATCTCTTGCTTAGTTGGCCTACTTCGAAGAGTGCGTTGAGCACAAACGAGTCTGTTTTTCCACTTTGCGAAGTATCCATCTGAAAATTTATGGGAAAACTTTGTAAATAGGCATGTTATTGGTGGTATCATTTACCAAATTAAGCATCGTTATATATGTATCTGAAACTTCTTAACTCACGGGTACACCTTTAGATTTTTTATGATAACCCAATGATTCGCCTCAATCGTACGTGCGACAGACCGAGTTAAGCAACGTCGGGCGTGGTCGGTATGTGGATAGGTGACAGCTAATGGCTGAATATCATGAGCCATGCTTCGGAGGGCACGTTTAGCAGTCGGTCCCAGTATACTTCAAATGTATAAAACAATCGTTAAACTTTGTCAAAAACCTTTGGGTAGTTTGACATCTGGCACTTGATTGGCCACTATACCGTCCATCAATCCACATTTTATATTATGTTATTTTATGTTATGTACATTCTATCCTAATTGAGTCCTTGTTCATAAAATGAAATAGAATAATAAGAATAAGAATAACTTTGTGTAACAGTTATAAAACTTATTACTTGATACAATTGAATGCAGTTGAATTTGTGATTCTGTGAGAAAGACATGAAAAATATTTGCGTGGGTATATTTTTAAATAAAATTCTGTACGTCTGATGTGCTTATTTCGACGGGTCTGGCTAGCAGATGATGGGTTGTTAGCATCTCATTTTAATATTGACTGAATATTTCCGAGGATTTCTTTAACTTTTAAATTCAGTAATAGAAAGGCGGGCATTCATTCATGTGCAAATAGATTTCCACTATGTCTGCAAGTCCCGGGGGATAATTTCGTTGGCTTATCGCAAGCGCGGTGGCTCATGCTATGTCCGGAGCCGCGTCCTACGTTTAATAAATTAAAATTATTTCAGGATTGAATAGTAATAATCTGGCTTACTCATTAAGTACGACTTCAGATGATATTTTGTCGATTAAATTAATTATCGAGTCATAATTCAACATAGTCATTATATTTAGTCCAATTGATATTTTACTTATCGAAACTTTGTCCGCTATTCCACATGAAATTTTCCTTTTTCCGTGTAAAGTTAAATAATGTCACCAGCCAGACAGACTGAAACACTAATAGTATTTGACTGCTTTATAATATTTATAGTACTGATAACACAATTTTATTACTAAGTACGTGTAACAGGTAGGTAAATTACAGCGTCAAATTAGCTGAAAGGATTTTATCCAAAAGGTTAAGGGTATTAGGTAGGCCTTATTATCCTGTCACTAGGCTGTATCTCATGAACTGTGATAGATAGAAAGTTAAAATTTTCACAGATGATGTATTTCTATTGCCGCTTTAACAACAAATACTAAAAAAACAGAAAAATACACCAGACATTATTATTTTGCCGTTTTTTCAGATTATACGTACGGAAACCTTAGTGCGTGAGTCCGACTCGCACTTGGCCGGATCTAGTCGATACCACTTTTATTTCAAGATGTCGAATTTCTGAAGATGTAGAAATTATTATGTATGTATATGTAGGTATTTATTATTTATGTATTTATATATTTCAGCCTATAAGGTGACAAATAAATTAAATAAATAAATGTCATAATAGCCACTTAAAACTTAGTCTGCTGCTTTGCCTTTGCTGCAATATCAACATGCTTCAAGTGATAAGTTCATTGTATATAATGCTGCAGAAAAGTTTCTATTACGACCATAAAGTTTCGAGCCCACCCCATTATTTTTCTTTTAAAATCTACATAGCTTAAGCTAGTAGTGACTTTTTTCGAAGTAATTCACGCATCGCACGTTGAAAGGAATTTTATATTGCCTTGACATACATAGGTACATACATAACCACTAGTGCTTACATTAGGTATACAAATTCAAAAAACATTACCCTCCTTGAAATGGTGGCCGTTAACAACCTAAAAAAAGTAATCCATAGTTTGAGGCTCTGAAAATTTTGAGATACTAATATTACTTTTGTAAGTAGTTCATTATATAGAACGAGTATAACAAACAAGCAAACAAAGCTCTAGCTCTATGAATACGCTTCGACTTTTTTTGTACCGTGGAAAATTTTATTGTTAATCTGTATATTAAGAGTATTAATACTGGTTAGTAACTCATATCCCTGTTTGAAAATGGCCACAGATGTGTTGTTTGAGGATATGGATTTCGAATCTCTTAGAAATATAGATATAAAATAAAACTATACAATCAATTATTTTACGGCAGTGTAGTGGTACTTCCCCGGGTGTCCCATTTTCAGGTTCTATGATC
This sequence comes from Carterocephalus palaemon, assembly GCA_944567765.1. NCBI lineage: Eukaryota > Metazoa > Arthropoda > Insecta > Lepidoptera > Hesperiidae > Carterocephalus > Carterocephalus palaemon. The sequence continues at coordinate 8,701,690 of OX155641.1, read as the reverse complement.
GAGCAGCCATTTTCTGCAGAATTTATTTTTCAATGCGACAATGGGTTCGTATGTAGATACGCTAAAGTTATTTTAAGTAAAATCTAGCTTCCATACTGGCTTCTATTACATGTGCCTTATAAAATTTGGACAAAGGAGACAGTTGCTAGTCTAATTCGATAATTTCCACATGGATGAAGCGAGTTGTTTTCCTACATGCATGGCGCATTACGAGACGGCAATTTTCGTAAATCTCTCCGTAAGTAACTCCGTATTGCGGTAGGGTTGGCAGTGCGTATAATTTAGGGGAGAAACTTTTTCCAATCTGTTCCGTCCTACGCTTGTAGTAAAAGTTATTATAAGTAAAATAATGTCGTTAAAATTATAATACCTAAGTAGTAAATAAAAACAGTTTCGTTACTTTCCGTACATCAGTGGCATACTAAAAATCACTGATCACTTATTATATAAACTTATAGGATTGAGCCATGGTTCGCATCTTTTGGGGAGTTTCGAATAATTTCGTTGGGTCATTATTTGCGAGTTCCATAAATACAGACGTTAACATCAGCCCCTTAATAAGACCAGCATTATTCGGAGTGTGTCGAATCGATCTCTACGATAACTTTATCGAATATATTAAAGGAGAATGCAGATTATATTACTCAGGCAACCGACGTTCCGTGATTGATGTTTCTACCGATTTGGGACGTAATTAGCACTGACTTAATACATCGAATTCGATTAAAACTGGTCATCAGAACCACCTCAATACCATTTCCGGCCGGAGGGCTAAAGACGACCCTAGTGGCGCAACATGAACAGGATTAGCCAAAGCTCGGCGAACTGTTTCTCCTTCCATGTTTCAATCCACTGGAGTGTGTTGGATAAATAAAGCTACAAGAATCCGTGAGACAAACAACCTTTGTCGAGTTTTTTCAGTCGGGATAGGTACCGAATGTTTAACGAAGTTTATTCGAAGCGGTAATAGCTTGGATCTAACGACTTACTCCAATTACTAATTGACACTGCTTACGTTCGTTCTCCTTACTCTAATTTTATAAACCAGAGTTCTTGGGAGACCTCCAGTATCATTAGAGGCCCACCGAGGGGCCACATAATCCAGCCTCACGATGTCCGGGCATCTTTGGTTTCATAAACACATGAGAAAGACTGCAACACTTCCCTGTGATTCTAACATTAATTGCCATTAGTCACAATAGAGGACATGGTATAGACATGTTTAAAGCAAAGATCCCCTGTAGATATATCCTCCATATAGGCCGCTCTCCAATCTTTTGGACAAATAACCCGAAGAAGACGAAACCGAACTGAATTCAGACAGCAAAGGTAAGAGTGAGGGTGGATTGGCCCCGGTAAAGGTGAAGTCTTTTTCCAACAGTAGAATTATAAGGCTGCGATGAATGAACTAACCACCGAGCGTTCTTTAAAAGGTACACGAACTTAGCCGTGTAGTTAATTTACAATTTTATTCTTATCAAATCTAATTTATTTGAAGTTTACGTTTACTACAAACGAGTTCATAATGAAACAATTTTTTTAAAACAAGCTTTATTAAAATGCTTGATAACCAAGTAATGGTTCAGTAACCATAGCGTAGGTAACCGTCACCCTTGAGTAATTACTTCATCTGGAGCCAAGCTTGAGTGTTGTACTTAGCAACAAAATAAATTGTTATCGACACTGAATCATGATATCGAGTTCCAAATCCATATAAGAAAGAGAAAGTGGTTCACTCAAGTTTGCAAAATTTGACCGCTAACAAATTAAAAAAACATTAATACTTAAATAACAGCTGGTATTAAAAATAAATACCTAAATCAATTCAATTGTGTAAGTAAAATATTATGAAATTTATTTTACTGAATTTCTTTCAGTCCGTGTTCCTTACAGAAACATTTTTACAGCTCAACGAACGAAATTCTTCAATTGAAAGATTCGCTATCAAGCAAAGTGACACATTTCTTCTTGCGACTATCTTTCACTCAGTCGAGATAAATTTAATAAAGTTGTTCAATAAAGCAGAAAAATTTATTAAAAGACAGATTTTATCTTTTATATTTTACAAAACTAAATGTAGTACGAGTGCTATGAAGTATATATTTAGCTACTATTGAGTTGAGGTATACCCAATGTTCTTTCTAAATTAGTAGATTACAAAACTAACAGATTTTATGGCCGACCGCTTTTGCTATGCATAGATCGATACCTCTGGGCTCAAAGGGCGTAAAGCACATTTTGGGCCAAATGGAGTTAATAATACCATCGTATTCAGTTTTTCATTCTCTATCGATTGGTATATACGAAGTTGCCAAATTCGCACAAAAATGTTCTTTACACCCCATCTATTTTGGGCTGCTAAAACAGAATGAAACAGGAAATCGGGCTGTAAATTACATTACTGTGCAAGTTAAAAATGTCCTAGGTTGTATAGGAATCCAATTGGACTCATAATTATGAGTATTATGGCGTAAACCGCATTAATTCTCATTATTGTTCTTTACAACCATTCAACATAACAGGACTTGTACTTTACTACTCAAAATAATTACAAATATTTCCTGAAGTTTAGGGTGTAAAGCACATTATTCTATAGGCTTAAAGTGAAGAAATTTATTGAATCATTACCTGCAGTGCCATCCCATTACAATAGACAAAGAACAAACAGAGTGTATCTACCTCAAGAATTAAAGAACGTGTCTAATTTATATCAGATAAATAAAAAAAGCATAAACAGTGTCCAAGACACTGGTGAAAATATGTTTAGAAACATTTTTAATGAATATAATATTAGTTTCCACATTCCCAAAAAAGACAAATGTGTAACATGCACAAGAGTGGAACATAATATGGATACAATGAGTGAGAAAGATAAAGAGTTTTTTGGCTATCACATAAAATAAAAAAGTAAGTTATAAAAGGTTTAAAAAACATCAAAATTTGAAGTCTTTTGTTAATGGAACTATTACATGTAGTTTTGATTTGCAAAAGGTTTTAGGCACGCCGCACGGTCAAAGTATGTAACTATACTATTCAAGAAAATATGTGGTGTATAATTTTACATTTTACGAAAGCGGCACACAGGAAGTTTACTCCTATACCTGGGGAGACAGCGACGGTAAACGAGGAAGCAATGAAATTGCCTCTTGTCTTTTAAAGTACTTAGAAGAGAAAGATAGAATAGACACAAAAAACATTATTTTATACCGCTACAGGAGCGGCCAAAATAAAAATAAAACGGTATTGTCCACTATTAAATATTTTCTAAAGTCTGCAATTAATATAGAAGTAAAACAAATAAATAATCTTCTGCCTGGACACACATAAGTATATGCCCGTTGACTCTGTCCATGCCACGATTGAAAGAGAAGTACAACAAATTAATTGTATGGAGTCCATCGCAATGGCCGACATACTTTGAGACCGCTCGGAAAAAACCTAAGCCATACAAAGTCATTGGTATGGACTACACCGATTTTCTGAATTTTGATCAATTAACTGCCAATACTTTCACACCAAGCACATTGAAAAATATAAAACTAAAACAGATTAGAAATGCTACATTTAAAAAGAAATACGAAAACCAAATAAATGTCAAATATTCCATGGCAGAGGAAGCTGAAACTCAAAATATAACGTTAATGGAAAAGCCATCGGTCAAAGGAAAAGGCAAAGGAAAAGGCAAAGGCAAAGGAAAAAGTAAAGCAAAGGACAAGTCAAGCGGAAACAAAAAGCAGGAAGCGGAAGAAGTTAAGCCACTATATTTAACTAAATTAAACATAAACAAAAAGAAATACATGGATTTGACACGTCTCTGTGACAACGGAACTATACCTAAGAGATTTCATGACGAATATAGAAAACTTCCATGGAGCTCTTATGTTTGTGATACATTAAATGAAACTGATGAAGAAGATAAAGAAGATGAAAATAATACTGAAAAAGAAAATAATTCTAAAGATCAATAACCCAAAAATTGCTTAAATCTTTCTTGTTTGCCCTTTTATTACGTATAGTAAGAACTATTAACAATAACTCTTCAATTAATTAATATTTAAAAAGCTTTTTGGCTAGCTATTGGGATGGGGATTAATGAGAATAATCCATCAGGATGGGATGGGGTACCCCCCACCCCGTTTAACCCTTTTTATTATGAAAGTTGTACAATTTTAAATGCAAACTTTGTGATTTACATCACAATTAAACATTGCTATTGTCATTTACTACATAATATTATACAACTTTTTTACGCTAGGTTGTATTTACTGCCAAAGTTAATAAAGTTAGCTGTTTTTAAATGGGTTTAAAGGACATTTTGTTGTTTTTTTTGGGTAGTAAAGCAAAACTATTTTGGAAACTATTATACTTAGACTTCGTTTAATAGTATTAACTTAAAATATAGGAGAATGTAAGTATTTTTCTCATAGATTGTTATTTTATAATTATTGAGACAAAAAAGTTATAGCTAATTTTGTTTTTTTTTTTTTGTTTTTTGGCTCTCCTGAAAAGTAGCTGTTTTGTGCTATACGCCCTTTGAGCCCAGAGGTATCGAGATAGTTACGACTAATAATGATTAAATGTGATATAATATATAAATGATATAAATAATAAAATGATTTTTTTTTGGTTAAAGCTGATTAAAGCTAGAATGAAAATTGTGGACTAGATGTTAGGAGCGGGCTTGGAACACTGGAGCAAGAATAACACTTTTAAATATCTCATAAAGTAGGTACACATTTCCATTCACATGGCCTATGTGACTCAAAAGGCTGATGGATGGCTGGATGCAAATCAGTTATAGCACGGACTACTTTTGGTTCTTACTCTATGTTATAGTATTTAAATCGCGTAAAATATATTTATCGAAACGTTATTGTACTTGAATTATCGAAACGTTATTGTAAACATTACGAATATCGTACTTGGCGTTTAGAGCACAAGTAAATGTGTAAAGATCTCTAAACAAAGATATCAAAAAATAATACCAAAATGTAGCGAGTAAAGGTAGTTATGTAAGCTTTCCCGATCCTCAAATACCTAGGAGTCCAAAATTATGCAACAACGATTACAGCTTGTATACGGTATGTACATAATCATGTAACCTATAGCCACACTATAGCCATCTGAAACGCAAGAGCTTATATTAATAGGGACAACGGACCACCGCAGACGTACGATACACAACCATGCACTAGGTATATAGCTATATGCTACATTGTCTACATCGTGTTTTGATATGTATTTGTAGGCACCACATTCAGAATACTTATTATTCAAACCAAGTAGGTACGTCTGGTTTCAAACTTTTAATGGCGTCCGCTGCTAATGTGTTTCATTGTTTTCACAATTTGAACGGTTTAATTGCTTATGTGAGCAAATTTTAAGCTAATAGGAGCTTTTTGAAGTGAAACTTCTTAAGAACCGTTGTGATTTCAAACTCGATGAAACGAAAAAATAAGTCCTTATAGACACAAACACAGATGTCACCGACAGTGCTGGACAGCAGAGATAATGTGATGGTTGCTTCATGTCACCAGTAGCAGTGCTGTCTATAAGATCTTTATCACAGATGTCACCGACAGTACTGGACAGCAGAGATTATGTGATGGTTGCTTCATGTCACCGGTAGCAGTTCTGTCTATAAGGTCTTTGTCACAGATGTCACCGAGAGTGCTGGACAGCAGAGATTATATAATGGTTGCTTCATGTCCCCGGTAGCAGTTCTGTCTATAAGGTCTTTGTCACAGATTTCACCGACAGTGCTGGCCAGCAGAGATTATCATACCTAAGATATAGGTCGTAGGCAGGTCGTAGGGATTAGGCTATTTTATGCCATAACAACTGCTTTTTTTGATTATGAATTCAACATTTAAAAATAATTTAGGAAGGTTTGGGTTTTAAACCCTATCGACCATCAACTCCACTGCATTGTGGCTACATAGGCATGTTTAATTTGATGATTTTTTTTATATTTTGCTATCGGAATGATTGTTTAAGATTTTATGCATCGTTTATAGCTCCTTGGGACGACAGGGCATATCGACGTAACGTCATACCAAATCCAAAATCACACTTTTATTTGGAGAACTTTTACAACATCGTCTTTTCAATTATAACCATTAATTTTTATTAAAATGCTTATGTACCCATAATGTTTATTTCAAATATGTATAATGAAAATATATCCAATTCCGTACTATACATTTAGTTTTATGCATTATTAAATCGTTTCGAATCACAGAAGGGTTGTGAGGTACATACCTACATTGGTCGGGTAAAGGCCTTTGATGGAAAATGTATGTTGCGGCAGCCTGTGCTCGTTACTCTACAATTAATTTAGCCTAAATCTCACACATGAATAAAATTATTCAAAGCTGACGTGTAAAATGTTTAGCAGCGCTGCCTTCATTTATTTAAGTATTAATGTTGCATATTTAAGAGTGGTACAAATTTTAATGATACTACGACCTTTTTTTTGTAACGAGTGGGAAACCTTAAAAAGGTACCTGGACGTCTTGGGAGCGACGCCGGATTATGTGGGATTTTCATCCACTAAAACCCGCTCGGCGCTACAGGAGGGCTCCGGGATCTCTTTTAGAACGTCCCGGTGCCCTCCAGTACTGCACCCAACACAGGTCCTTCCCGCACACACACACAGCGCCGACTTTCCCGGGGTCACTTGATGGACGAATCCAGCTCCCACTCTCATCGCCCGCAACCCCTTCCCACGCCAGAAGTCTCCTTTTAGTCGCCTCTTACGTCACCGTAGCACTATTCGGGTCCCCAGCTAGGGTCGAATGATATTTAAGACCTGAAAGTAATATTCTTAATTATTTAAAAAAAATTGTAATGCAATATGAATAAAAGTACTTTTCCTGGTTACGCCTCAAATACTCAAACATACACGAGTATACTCTTTCATTAAATACTCGGACTTAGCTTTTTTAGTTACATATAAAACCACCTTTATAATCATAAGGTAATTTAAGCATAATACTACGCTGTCTTCTACAGAGCTTAAACTTCTTAAAGTAGGCTATATCTGTGAATAATGAGGGCTCTTACCACTTTTACTGCACTTGGGAAGTAATAATGGCAGTTGATGAAGTTTCGTTTGTAAAAAGAATGCGGTAAATCAACTTCGAGCCAAATTTATACCAAAACGTAGTTAAAAATTAAAAACGGACGGTAACCCGTGATGAATTCACAGTGATTCCAGATAAAGATTACATAAATATATACTAATACATATTTAAAATATGAAGAGTTTGTTTGCTTGTGTGTTTGGCTCGCGCTAGTCACTGGAACTACTGGTTTGAATTGAAAAAATATTTTTGTATCGTATAGTCCATTTATCGAGGATGGATTTATGCTATACAACATCTCTACTACTATATCTGTACTACTATACTATACTATATTATATACATTTGTCCTATACATATAAAATTTCCATGTCACAATGTTTGTTGCAGTACTCCTCCGAAACGGCTTTACCGATTTTTACCAAATTTTATACATATGCGTATTCAGTAGGTCTGATAATCGGCTAACATCTATTTTTCATCCTTATAAATGTTAAGGGTAGTCCACCCCAAAAAAATTTTTTTTAATTTTTTGACGAAATTTTTTGTTTTTATTTTTTTATGATACAGCATTACAAAATACATACAACCCTGAATTTTCAACCCTCTACGATCAACCAAAAATTATTTATATGGCAAAACAACGTTTGCCGGGTCAGCTGGTATTATATACTATACTATATTATATACCTTTGTCCTTCCTTTGAGGAAACATGTATAAGAACTCTGTATTTATTTTAACAGAGTATTTACACGAAATCTAATATCCTCTGAGCATACCTAGAATAGATCTAAGGCTACAATAGATCTTGTTATGCCTTATAGTCCATAATGGGCTTATGGTCCATAGAATTCAATTCTTCCAATCCACCGAGAATCACTAATACCCGGTGGGGGAAGGAAGGAGTAGAAGTGGACATTTACAATTCTAATACGTCCTCGTCATCAAGCAATAGTTATTTGATTGACCCTTAGTTCCAGACTCCTGGGGGTATAATCGATCCAATTACCAGTTCACGTATTGTTATGTTTGATGCTGCACACAATACTGTATAACTTAGTGCCTACTGGTAACTGTCTTTTAGATCTTAAATATAGATAGGAGTTTGTAAACTTTTAATCTATCTATATATATAAAAGGAGAAGGTGACTGACTGACTGACTGACATATCAACGCAGGGCCTAAACTATAAGGGCTAGAAACTTGAAATTTTGCACAGAGGTTCCTTTTATAACGTAGGGGAGCACTAAGAAAGGATTTTTGAAAATTCACCCCCTAAGGGGGTAAAACGGGGATGCAAAGTTAGTATGAAACTTTGCCGTTTTTGAAGTCAAGTGGGCAACCCGAACGCGGGCAGACGTCGTTAATGGGTCTAATTATACGTGAGCGAAGCTGCGGGCGTCCACTAGTAATAAATAAAACTTTACACACACACCGAAAAGTATACACAGAATAAAACACAATTTAAGATATTCAGAAAGGTGTGGTTTCCGGTTACACTTCTTTAGAGGCGACCATCTTAGTCCTCAAGGGTAGCAACACATCTGTGACTGACGTAGAACGAGACTCCTACTAACAAGTACTAACTGGACTATTACTTACACCAACTAACAGGACTAACTATCACTAACAGTCCCCAGTCCTCATACCTACTAACGAACTGACCAACTAATGTTCTAATTAACTCCCTCAACTAATTGGACTAACCATCCCAGTCCCTAATTGAGTGTTGTTCTAAGTCAGTCACAGTTGTCATGGGCGGATGGGTGGTGCTGCAAGCTCGTTTGCTATCTTGTATCCATAAAAATAAAATATAAAGTTACATCAATTTATCAGATATTTATCAGTACAGTAAATATGTCGATATTAAGTCCAACTACATTCTATTTGGTGCTATTAGTAACATTTAGATTACTCGCCTGCGGGAATCCGTTAATCAGCAATATTTTAGTGAACAATGCAAATTGTTTTTTAGAAATTAATGGAGAGGGTTAATGTATGTACGTAACATTATATTATTTATGCATTTACATCTTCGATCAATAATCCACATTAACATCATGTAGAAATACAAAACCATTTGTTCCCTCGAAATTACGAACATGACACACAAAGAGGTTCAAGTAACTACATACTCATATGTACTTGGTTTAATAATATTATAGATAGTTCGAAGTCAAACAAATACATACTCAGCGCAGGAACACTTCCGAGGCACCTCTGATTGATGACTGGGTTTTTCGACGACATTATCTGCGGCACAACATTGTTTGATAAATTGAATGATTCCCAATAAAAACAAATGTTCAATCGTTTGTCATCCGAAATTGCTTATTTGTTATACTATAGTATAGTACTTAACCCGTCTGTGTTTTATTGTTAAAGGAGGTAGAATTATAATTGCTAATCTAGTTCTATTATCTCTAAAATCAGTCTGAACTTATTTGAACGATCCAATTCTGATCAAAATTAAATAGAGTATTTTTATATATTATATGAATAATAATGTGTCGAATATAACATTACAAGTAGGTATTAAATCTTTATTACACTTTCTACGTTGCCTACAGTTCCTTCAAGTACCTACTTACTTACTTATTTTTCCTTAGCATAGTAAAGCAAACCTTATATTACATGACCTATTAAATTGAGAAATCTATTCGAAGGTAAAAAAGGAATTGTGGTTCTGATTTCAAGAGTCTATTTCCTATCATATTTTGGTGATCTCATCATGAACTATCGTGTAAGTAGACTGTACTTTACGTAATCCTTGGAAGGAAAAACAATATTTGAATGGAATGAATAAAGCAACATGCGGATGAAAGAAGCTGATATATAATTATCTTATGTAAGTAAGAGTAAATACTGGAAACAAACATCGAATAACAAATATTGGTAAAACTGAACAAGCCTCAAGGGATCATATGAAGCGAAAAATGAGGTTGACTCAATTCTGATCAGAAAATAATACCTTATTTCTTTTACTCGATTTAGCTCAAACATTCGCTAACCTTCTAGCCCGGTGGTTTGTACCTTCTAGCACTATAGGCTGATTAGAGTAACCAGGTCTACGGTGAATAAATACAAATGCGGTGGTTTGAATCATAGATAACCTAATTGTAATTGTATTCGATCTGTGGGTTCCTAAATTCCTGCGAAATTCAATATTTATGCCTACTAAACCTTTAGAAGGCATATTAATAACCTTTCGACATTCGAACAAAGTGTTAATGTAGCCTTCTTTGTATTGAAGAGATCTTGATAGAGCTTATTGGGTCTAACAAGATCAAAAGATGATCATTGACGATGTCACGATTGTTATATTCAGTTTAATTAATAGCTATAAATTATACATTAAATGGTTCTGTCATTACATTTTGATCAGCCTATTTGCACAATGCTTGAGCTAAATCATTGTAGGCGAATTTAATTTGCACATTTTCGGAGCGAAATTCATTGTGGGTATTTCGAGCATATTTCTGTTGTAAATTGGTACAAGCTTTAACATTACGACTAAAAGCAAAGCAAAGGCTTATTAATATCCAAATAGTCCTACTTCACCGTCAAATAGTCACCGAGCCAACCCCGTAAATTAGGGGATTGAGATTCACATTTTAGAGTTCCGTATCTGCTAGATAAACCCTTTCGTTCTATTTTCTGTCTAGAAACTTCTATTAATCGACAGTCCCGTTAGCGCAAAAGGTAGTGATCCTGTCTGTTGCGCCATGGGCCGTGGGTTCGAATCCCACTCAGGACAAATATTCGTGAGACGAACACTTGTATTTGGTCTGTGTCCGGATATTAATACATATTATCTATTTAAGTATGTATTTAAAAATATCTATGTATGTATATCAGTCTCTGACACTCATATTACAGGCTCGCGCCTACTTTGGGGTAGATGGCCGTGTGTGAGAATGTTGCAGATATTCATTATTATTATTATTGTTAGTCCTATTGTCAAGAAGCAGCTTGCAGCTTGAAGTAAGATATGCCATGCCAGTTATATAAACAGAACAAGCAGTGTATGGTAAAATAATGTAAAAAAATAAATAAAATGTACTTAAAGTACCTATATATTGTGCATAAATTTAAAATCTCTAGGTACCTGAATATATTTACCAGAATTTATTTCGGCATATTTGTAACAATGGGACTTAAAATCTTGACAGACATTTCTGAGCTATCACGAGCCCTCAATGACGACGTTATTACGAAATTCCAAGAAAAACTCGAACCTCAGGCGGTTAAGAATCGACAATACAGCAAAATGGATGACTTGTTTGAGTATAGATCTTTTCAAGGCGAAATAATTATATTCGAAGTTAAGCGTAAGTAATTTTATAAAAAAATATGCTTTCAAACTGCTTAAGGCAAACAAAATTAAATTGAACAGAGGTTCTTTTACGAGTACGACAGAAATGTAAAGTAAAAATGTACTTACCGTCTTGGGCTTTTACTGATACATTATAATATACGACTGTAGGTAGGTAGTTAAATGTCGAATCAGAAAAGTCCAAATAAATTAAATAAATAATTAAACAAAGACTTTAATAATTACATTGTAAATTGGATCAGTAATATCACAATATAGTTTTACGAGCACATCGACGATCAATTCCAGTTAAATATTAACGGATCAGATCCCAGTCAACCTGAAATTCCCGAAACTCTATAAATTAACACCTTCATAAATTTATCCAGAATTATGCGCTCGCTCGCAACAACAGATTCACTACTAAATTAATTTTAATTGGAAACTGAATACTATTCGCTTATCGAAAATGCATTAGTTAGTGCCATATCTAATATAGATGAAAGAAAGTGAAGTGCAAATTACTTGTTATGCTTTAAGTAGTTTAAGCCAAGAGATTTCATAAATATTTGACAGAAGTGGTCGAGTCTCTTACAGTGCTCTTTTTAGTTATACTCTTTATTTGAAATAACATTTTGATGAATGATTCCTAGTGATTAAATTTGTTCATACAATTACAAAACATTTTTAAAGATAAGTAAAAAAATTAAATTAAATAATTAAATTTAACAAGTTCCGGACGCGTCGCATATACATATAAAATCTTTTAGATAATTAGGAATTTGCTGCGATTGTAGTAGAATCTTTAGGTCATTGGTCGGCTGATATGAAGACTTTCATGAAAGTCTTGTCGACTTAACTCATTTCCGTCTCAGTACAGCGAGGCAATGTTGCCAGCGTTCTGGATACAATGCCACTAGGTTTTTTTTGGATGAAAACCTTATTTATTGAATACCTTGTGCCTTTTTTTGTAAATAATTTAAAACGGCAACCCAATTAAAGTATCTAATATCTACTACCCATATATTTAAGATTCCACCCGATTGTTTAGTTTATAAAACCAAATATAGGCAGCAGTCATCATACTGCAAGACATTTGTAACTTTCACTACGTAAAAGAAATCGCAGAAAAAGAATATTTTTCCGGCTTACTAGAATTTCGGGTCGCGCAATGATAGGCCCACCGACCTCCAAACTTAACGTCCGTTCATAAATCAGACTAATTTCCCCTCCGACAAAATTAATACCGTCTCACTAACGATACCGCGATAATTTCTCTTAACTTGATACGACGCCGTAACTTCTTAATGGGTTGAAATATGTTCATTATCACCCAGTCTTTTCTACTAAGACAAGTGAAGTTTGTGATATTCTCATCGTGAAAATGTTTCTTGACAAGCTCCATCCATGAGCCTTTCAAAGCCTCCCGATATCCCACTTAGAATACGATAAACGAACATCAACATTTTCAACTTCTAACTCAGTTTACCTACTCATATATTCTTGATCCCGAATGAAGGGCACATCTCAGTAGCGTGCTTTGCTGGTTCATCATAACCCTAGTTTACTTACTCTTAGAGCCGGCATGTGTGGATAAGTTAACCAGCTCAGTAAACTTACCTTTCTACCTTGAGTAACCTACTAACTCATTTATGTATTCCCTTTTACAAAGGAGCAAACAAAGACTAACAACTAAGCTACCGTAACTGGGTAAATATGTGACAACTTGGTGGTGACGTAGTGACATTTACGGGGGTGCGAATTAGGCCTGAGTACGGTGATAGATTAGTATTAACAAGAAGATTTAAATTAAGTTGGTAATAAATAAGTATTTCAATTCCATAGGTATACAAAAACTTTCATCCCAATTTTATAATCCAATCTATGAATGCCTTCCCAAAATCGAATTAAAATAAGTGACTTCTAACCTTGAAGTAACGAATATGGGCGGACAATTTTTTTATTTTTACTAGTACCTACTCGTAGTTCTTCACTTTTGTTCACCTGTAGTTACATTAAGACATTTATGTATCTATGCAGAATTTATTTTTGCTGTCTTGTCTCAACTTTCAACATCTCTATTCATTTTTGAATCTATTGCTAAAAACTAACCAAGAAAACTTAATCAGACCTAAAGAAAAGAGAAGCACTTTCAAAACTTAGAATTACGAATACAACACAAAGGATAGCGGGAAATTTTAATTAAATAGAAGCAAATAAAAGGTGTAAAGATTTATACTTGTAAATGTTAACTTGTGATATGTAACTGTATGCTTTCCAAATAACATAGAATTTAAAAAAAAACGCTACTAGTAAAAAATACTTGCGTCACAAATAGCTTACTGATTGATATCAAGACAGGCAACAGTAAATTGCTGGACCTCCCAAACCTCCGAGTCTTGTGTTCTCTTGATAAATGCTTCACCCATTCAGATTTACTGCTTACGGTCTTAATCCCAAAATTTATGATGGATATGCTGTAGGTACGTCATTGTATATTATATTTAATTGACTGCCGTTTTTTGTTTCTTATAAAGGTCGGATTTCAATAAAATGTGCTTGAACACAATTAAATCTAATTATCCAATAAATTATTCAATCTTCACTACTGGCCAAATATTGGTGTGTGTGTGTAAATACTGATGCAATATAAAGGCGACCAAATGCGAAATGACTTCGCCTGACTTGACGCCATCGAAAATACTATGACTTGAGGTAAGAAAGTTTTCACGAGATTCTATCACTATTATGGCCACAGAACAGATAAAGGATTATCTGTTCTGTGATTATGGCAATACAAAGGCGGCCAAATGCGAAATGACTTTCACTGACTTCGCGCCATCGAAAACACTGTAAGTAATTGAGGAAGTAAAAGATTGATAGATAATTGAGGAAGAAATAATAAGTGACTAACTTAGAACGAGACTCTTACTAACAAGTACTAACTGGACTATTACTAACACCAACTAACAGGACTAACTATCACTAACAGTCACCAGTCTTCATACCTACTAACGAACTGACCAACTAATGTTCTAATTAACTCTCTCAACTAATTGGTCTGGTTGGTTGGTCAACTTCAACCATCCCAGTCCCTAATTGAGTCTGACTTGTGAAAGTCAGTCACAGTTGTCATGGGCGGCAGCGGATGTTTGGTGCTGCAAGCTCGTTTGCTATTTTGTATCCATAAAAAAAAGGCAGTTACATAAATGTAGTTAAATAAGTATCTATCTTTGGTACATTTGTGGTGGTGGTTTGAACCCTGATCTTGTGAGTAAAGGTTAATTCTTCGCCGCTAAGCTATCGCCCGCTGCTTCGCGTAAGTGTACGTCACATATAATAATATGTACGTAATTCGATCCCGTTTACGCTGGACGTACCTAAATGTGGTCTCCGTGATTAATGCTTTGCTCGCTTCGATTTACCGCCCGCGGTTCTGATGGCCAAATTAGCCGTGGATGCTGAGGCTATAAATTTTCAGAAGCGCCCCCTAAATCGAGAGTTTAATGCCTACATTTCTACCATCCTATCAATAAATTGTAATGTAACGTTGAATAATTTTCTACAGCGACTGAAACTACTGAACCTACTGAATAAGTATTGGAACATGTTGTACAGAACACAAACATTGATAAATATTACTTTGTTTTATGTATTGCGTCATGATAAAAATCACCTTCTGCATGAAATAAGGACTTAGAACTAACTTTAAACTATATTAAAGAACGTGATGATACTTACCACTAACTACTTACCTACTATTTTGATGTGAAATAAATTCTTACATAAGAGATACTTATGAAAAAATGTATTTACCTAGAAATAATGATTTATCCCGACATGCGTACTAATTCGTTAGGTACCATGTCAACAAATGGTGGGAACAATTTATACTTCGGGTTACATGAGAAGGTTCTGTACAAAATTCAAGCAAGTAATGTTCCAATTACGGATTAGGGACGGACACAGTTAATTAGGAGTTCAGGTTATTAACAGCATAATATAGGTATACCTACGTCATTTGTTACTGGCAGAATCGACCTTCGACTTGGTCGAGTACATTTTAGGTAGAAAAACCAGTCAAGTGCGAGTCAGACTCGCACACAAATTCCGTACCACTGAGAGATTTTTTAGTTATTTGTATTGGACTGGGATCTAATTGTTTTACTATTTACAATTTGTTGTGATAACGGCTACAGCAATACGCTTTCTGTGAAAATTTCAAAATAGACTTTTGACTACGTAGGTATTTTCGTTCAATAGATCCTGTGACAAATAGACAGACAGACAGCAGAGGCATACTTATAGTAGATAGTAAACCCAAATGGGTGAAACCATGTAATCTGAAAAGAAGCATGTAATCTGTCCATAACTGGTAGATAAAATATAATATTGTAGAAAGAAATTTGTTTGACACACAACATATTTACCTTGATACTATGAATATACTATATATACTACCTACTATAGGTACATGTTATTCGTCACATTGATTTCGATAAAATGGATTATGATCGATACATTATGTTATTCTAGTGATAGGATGTTAGAAAAATATACTAGTACAAATGTCGTAGGTCAAATACCTAAAATATAAAAAAAATCTTAGCCTATATTCGTTGGAAAAACAAGCTACGCTTGATTTCTAGTTGTTTGCATAAGTTACTTTTTTCGTGGCTCTTCGACCCTTAGACACAATAAAAACCATTCAAGCCCGTTTTTGTCGAAATTCAAGCTTCGTTGTGTAAATGTAGATCGCAGACCCCTTTTGGGAAAAACCGCCGAAAAGAATAAAAAGTGCTCGCCGCCATTGCAAAAATGTACAAAACCATTGCGAAGTGCGAGGTAAGCAGATGCTTGAACTATAAGATCTTCTCGCGCCAAGTTTTATTTAAATTTCTCACTATTTTCGTAAAGTAAATGCAAAACTTTTGAACTAGAGACTTTCTTGATAAAGCGACAAGTTTTAGTTGGAAGTGAATAAATCTTATGCAGGTACCTTTTTTGATAAAATTTAATTATTTTTTGCCGCAATTAATCATTTAAGAAAATGAAACATCGATTCCTTGGCCAGTTGACATTATTTCATTTATTAAGGCTATGTCGTTAGCTAGTAACACGCTCTTCAGGTCACCGGAGGGCTAGCAGCTTCTTTCCCAAGAAAGCAAAGAATAATCTTAGCTATTCAAAAAGGTAATGCTGCCAGCCTGCAAAAAAAGCTAGCTGCCAAAAAAGTAAAGGTCCCATGTAATAATAATAGGTGGTGAGCCTAAAGCCATACACTACCATTTCAAGTAAGTACAACCCAATAGTTGTTGCTCGACTCGGGGATTGAACACAGGACCTGTAGCTAAGCAGTCGCTGACCACTCAACCGACATGGCAGCTGAAATATGTAAATATCAGTATCAGTGTTTTTTCATTCCATTGGTTAAAGACACCGGTGAGTTGATACTCTACTAGCTTTGGTTGTGATGGTAATAAAAACACAGGTTCCAGACTTACTATCGCTCTTATTTATTCCCTGGTATTTCAAGTTGGGTTGCTTGTTTTAAACAAACGTTCAGATAGCATTTGACATCAAAGTTTGCATTGAATCACGAAACAAATGAGGCTTATAAAGCCTGCTAATGAGAGGGATGTAACAATTCTGTCTGCATCTACTCCATCTGTAGTCAGAGCAGAGCGACCCACTTAATGGTGATCCATTATCTAAATAGCCACTCTGGGCGTTTAATTAAATTTTCACATTAACTTCTCCAATTGTTCGAAACTGACTTTGAACCGATTTAACTAATCAACGTCTTTTGAAGAATTTAGGCGTAGTTAATGCCTAGCCGCAGTTTTATACACAAATAACATTTTATTGAGCGATTAAATGATTTATAACACTAACTAAACCAGTTTATTAATTCACTAGTGGACGCCCGCAGCTTCGCTCGTGTGGAATTAGACATGCACTAAATACAAAATCGGCAAAGTTTCATACTAACTTTGCACCCCCGTTTTCCCCCCTTAGGGGGTGAATTTTCAAAAATCCTTTCTTAGTGCTCCCCTACGTTATAAAAGGAACCCATGTGCAAAATTTCAAGTTTCTAGCCCTTATAGTTTAGGCCCTGCGTTGATATGTCAGTCAGTCAGTCAGTCAGTCAGTTAGTCACCTTCTCCTTTTATATATATAGATATATATAGATAGATTTGCGCATAGCTTCCAATCTGAATGTGAATGTGAATGCATTAAGAAAGAGGCCATAATCTCTATGCGAAAAACATCGGCAATCCATCGTTCCCCTGAGTAGGTATTGATAGGATTTCTTCATTGGTGTCGTTGGGATAGTATCGAATAACAATTTAATATTAGGTTCATATTCGAGAATCGATATTTAGTTAAAAGACGTAGAGAAAATTGAAACCTTACATTGAACTTAATTGAACCAGTAAGTTTAAACGCAGCTATAAATAACTTAGCTTGTATGTAGGTACTCTTCAATACTAACCTAACTACCTACCTATTTACATTTTGCTACCGCGTCTCGTATGCACTGAGAACTTCGCTACTTTTATGTACATACTCGTACATACCTAGTATTAATGGCCCGCATGCTAACATCTTTCATGGTACGTGAATGTTACAACCAAGTTACAACGTATCTCTGAGAAATGCTTTTTGTGAAATTATCTAAAAAGGTCTATTATAAATATAAATATAAATATAAATATACATACAAGTACAAGTACAAGTACAAGTACAAGTACAAGTACAAGTACAAGTACAAGTACAAGTACAAGTACAAGTACAAGTACAAGTACAAGTACAAGTACAAGTACAAGTACAAATATAAATATAAATAAAAATAATTATGTGTGTATATTAATATGTGTAAAATACCTTATAATTTTTGTAAAATTTTTTCAACAAAACTTTTACGCAAATTCAATAACACTAAAATCTTTCGGAGCGATGAAAGGGTTCAGCAAACAAACGAACGAGAGGTCTGTTCGAATTTATTAAGGTCGCTGCTGATTTATTTGCCGAACTTATTATAATAAATTTTGTTGAAACTAGGCAAGTTTTCTTGTAATAATAATGTTAAATAGTGTGATCGGTCACGATCAACACATGGACCAAGCAATTTTAAATATCTGTTAAAGCATCATCATCATCATCACACATCCTTTGTTTGTCCCACAAAAAATCATCAAACCCCTTTGTTTGTTGTTGTTGGGCACGGGTATCCTCTCAGAATGGGAGGGATTAGGTCCCTAGGATGAGTCCCTGTAGCTCGGGACCAGAATAGTGCTACGGTAGCCCCTGCCTGTCGTAAAAGGCGACTAAAAGGGGACTTCTGGGGTTGCGGGCGGTGAGAGTGGGAGCTCGAATCGTCCATCATGTGAAAGACGACGCTGTTTGTGGCTGTACAGCGTTGTGTAAACCGGGAAGAGCCCGTCTTGGGTGCAGCGCCGGGGGGGACCGGCGCGTTCTACAAGAGATCCCGGAGCCCCCCTGTTGCGCCGGAGTAGGCCACCGAGTTGGTTTTAGTGGGTGAAAGTCCCACATAACTCGGCGTCGCTCCCACGACGTCCGGGTACCTTTTCAAGGTTTCCCACTCGTAAAACAAAAAAAAAAAGGCCTTAGTCCACCACGCTGGCCAAGTGCGAATTGGCAGACTTCACATGCCTTCGAGAACATTATGAAGAATAAATATTGGTCCTTCACCGTTATAGCAAGTGACATTTAATTTCTTCAATCCATACTAATATTATAAATGTGAAAGTGTGTTTGTTTGTTTGTCCGCCTTTCGCGTCGCAACGAAGCTATTATTGGTGGAGATAGCGATGAGGCTGGAGAGTGACGTAGGTAGGCTACTTTTTACCGCGGTAAAACATCCCCATGGGAAGATATCGATGTTTTGTTATTTGCTAGATATTTAGTTGCAGTTGTTGTTAATAGATGGCGTTAGTAAAATTATTAAATTTGCAAGTTCTGAATCACGCTAACAAATGATACATGTAAATTAATTAAGTCATGGGCAACTATTAAATTGATTTGAATTCGCGCTAGATAAATTGTTAATTTTGGTTATAATTAATATGGTAAAGGACATTTGATTTTGGTTTTGGTTTGCTTCTTGAATTGGTTTTGTCGACTATTGTTGTTTTGGCTTAAAATAATAATAACATAAGTCGTCTACTCTATGGAACAAGCTGAAAAAATTCATTCACAACGAATATGAGGGTGCATTTGTTCAATGACATGAATGCTGGAAACTATGCTGTCAGGTTCAGCACTTCAACACTCTTGAAAATTGGAGATGGGTGTTTCTGGAAAGTGATGCTGAGGGCTGTGTGACACTAACGGGAAATTTTTGTAACTCCATTCCAATTCAAAAGGCTCCAATTTCCTATTAAGCTTAGTTTCGCTATGACCATTAACAAAACGCAATGGCAAACATTAAAGGTAGCGGGGGTGAACTTTGAAAAACGTTCTCGAACTCGTTTAACATTTGAGATATTAATAGTTAGTTTGAGAAAAAAATTGTATCAATAATTCAGGTATCTCAATATTTTATAGAATCCGAGAATGTTCCAATGAAAAACTCACCTTGAACACTTTTTTTTACTGTCGAATTTCTGTCTGTACGAACGTCGTAACGCACTCACCTCTACACAGTGGCCGACTAATGCAACTAGCTTTCGGTTCTGGTTACTGATAATAGATAGCGGTTTTAAAAAAGTAGATATTGAAGGGGACGAAATTAGGCCTGGGGACGATATTTGGCGACTGTACGTTACCTAATTAAGAAGTACCCAACTTCCGTACTTTCCGAAGTACACCACTAGCCATCGTAGTCAACATATTCTTACTTAACTTAAAACGGGACAAACGGTGGATGCTTTTGAGACACTAGTTGGTGTTGTTATATATTTTCATTGATGTATGCATGTACATGCCGTGCATGCTTTCTTTGTAAGGAGGGAGGGATGTGTTATATGCATGAAGGTTTTGTTCGCGGGTTGTTGCAAAGTAAATTAAAACTAACTTTATATGAATAGATTTCCGCAAAGTAATTATAATATGTAACTATATTTAAAAGAGTGAGTTTTACCCCACCTGACAGTCGTTGCGTGATTTAGTGACAGGCAGAGATGACTGCCTGAGTGTCACCAAATATTTTTGATTGTATTTGAACTACAAAATTAGACCTATATAGAATACAGATTGAAGTTTAACAAAATACCTACAAAAGTCAACTCAATTAGAAATAAGTGTTTGAACAAAATTTCCTTCGCCCAACCAACCAAATGCCAGATGAAACCATTCGTTTGAAGCGTAAACGTAATGAATAAGGAATTAAATCAAAGGTCGACCTCTTTCATAATCTAAATTCACGATATTATTTCGTAAACCGCCATTATGTATGATTCTGTTATCTTAGTTAACATATATACGAGTATATTTACTTGGATAGACCTTCGTATACTTGCAGTATACATATAACATACTCTGAAATGAAATATGACAGGAATTACTTAAAACAATTTTACCTACAACTATGGTATTGATGATATTTGTTACATTACATTATTATTAGAACTATTTTCAGCTATGTTCTATAGCTATATAAATAACCATTATTAATTTAATTTGAAAATCAACAGTCAAGTGTCATAAAACAGCATCCGTAAAATGTTAACATTTGTATGATAAAACATTTTCTCACAAGCCTTACTACGTAAAGCTATTTTGAACTATAACATATTATAAATATAATTTACGACACAAGGTCAGTTGTTTGAGGTTTAATTACGTTACTAACATCACGTATCACTTGGATGCATTATTTTTGAGCTATAAATGCCTTTCTGTACGCTACAGAGTTTCCCCAGAGAACTCTAGTTCTCTTTACTCTTTTAAACTTCTATCTTCACTCTAGTAAATTTCTCTTTACTCTAGTAAAGGCATTATAGTGGAAGTTTTTTAATTTTTTACTTAAATTTAATACTGAATATCTCGCAAACGGATCTTGATATCGAGGAACAGATTGCACACAACCACTAAATAGGAATGACAATAAAATTCGTGTGAAGTATGAGCGTAAGGTACGCATTTTTTTAAAGATTAGCTTTTACCGCTTTTGTCGGTATTTATTACATATTGCATTCTTATTCCACATTACAGCTTCCTAGTAATAAGTGACTATGAGCAATGTCGTAGACAAGCAGACGGACGTACTGGCGAAACGTTGAGGTTTATTATTATGAACAACTGAACCCTAAAAATGAAAAAAACTTTACCAATAAATAAAGTTACCAAAGTTAAATACGAGTAAAGACAAAAAGCTACTGTTTCTGCAAGTTGAGTGGAGCTTTTGTTTTACGGCCTCACGAACTCAAAAGTAGCCAAGTTTAAAAAATTTAAGGTTCTAAGAATTTGTTCGGTTTTTTAAAACTTATATAATGTTATTTAGCGATAAAATTAATGAAAGAATTTGCAAACATGAATCCCTGAAAACATTATTAGACTTGCAAAAGACAAAGGGGACATTTTATGTAGGTACCGTTTTTAAGAAGCAAACCGTATCGCGATATCTTTATCCCGACGTTTTTGAACATCTCGATCAATCGAATGTATGTCATATTTTAGTAGTATTGACATAAACGTAGGTGCCAGCGCAGCGCACGGTTGAACTGTTATCCTAAAGCTAAAAGTACTATGTTCAAAATGAAAATCGAATTGAGTTTGTGAAATCATCCACAGATCAGCCCACACAGATCTTGCAGATTTTGTAGAAAATACTAATCAGGTACACCTCTCCCTGTGTAGTACCTTCTACATACATATGTAGGATACTTACAGTTAGAACTTATTATTATAAGATTCTTTATTGACTACACAGTAACTTGGTAACATCATCCACACTGTATACTACCATA
This sequence comes from Carterocephalus palaemon, assembly GCA_944567765.1. Classification (NCBI taxonomy): domain Eukaryota; kingdom Metazoa; phylum Arthropoda; class Insecta; order Lepidoptera; family Hesperiidae; genus Carterocephalus; species Carterocephalus palaemon. The sequence continues at coordinate 8,679,355 of OX155641.1, read as the reverse complement.
TACACTTAAACAGCGCACAAATATCTGCTTAAGCAATAGATAAATATTATGGAATCGAAACTTTTAACTGAGTATCATCCACACGTGTTACCATTTCACAGAATACACTTCATAATTTCACGTAATAAACTTCGCGGAGCGTTAAATAACATTATGTTCATTGTTATCTTACGTAATATTCGGCGTCTGTTAATATTCCTCGACGTGTAATCGTAAACATCACCCTGTTCCTTTTTGTTTGGGGGGAAATCTAATTTGTTTGTCGCCACCTGCATCTCACATCCATTATGTTAATTCGTAAACACTCAAAGATGAAATATTCGGAATAATAGAACATGTCCGTGTTCCTTTGAAAGGTTTCACACTTTAAACAAGACGTATAAGGACTCGAATATGTAAAGATACAATTAAAGTTTATATTAATTTATTTAAGATGTTGGTCTCTTACTAGTTGTTTATCTATATCAGGCTATATACATGCTGGGCATACACACAGCCTGATACTCGTTATCGTTTATGTATTTTTATTTTTTATTCTGTACTTATTTAATTTACTATAGAAACACTCGTACATAAATTAAAACATTTTCTACATTTAGCGCCATTTATGATTGCTTTAAGAACGTAATTAATGTTCAAACTATACCACCACCACAAGCCTCATTTTGAAATGTCTCACAAAAGCCCTTTCTTTATCTCACTATTGGGCTCGGATCTCCTCACGGAATGGTGGGCCATAGTCCACCAAGCTGATCAAGTGCGGATTGCCACACTTCTCATGCGTTCGAGGTTCGAGAACATTATTGAGAACTACAAACAGGTTTCTTGACGATATTTTCCTGCACACTTAAGCAGGTGACATAAAAATTCCTAACATTCACTTAGTTTAGAAAAGTCATTGGTGCTACACGCTGCTTCACCTCCTCGAGTGAGAGTGAGTTCTATAGCCGCTAGATAGGGCTGTTACCTCTCTATAACAAATTTGTAGTAGGTATCTATACAATCAAATTCATCCACTCGGACTCGGCGACCACTAGTAATTATAATAATGAGAAATTGACATTAGATAATTACGTTCAATACGAGCGAATTACCTAAAACGAAACACTATTACTGCACAGTATAGAGAGCTAGAAACGTCATGCTCTGTGGTTTATAGTCCTACAACTGTTCGTGTATTACTTCTATTCTAAATTTAAATTTGAAACAAAATCTACAGTTTATTAATCATCAAACAGAAACTAAAAAAAATTTAGTCTCAATATTCACGGGATCACTGTAAAAATTTGTTGCAAAATCGTTTCGTGCGAGCAAAACGAACATAGTATTCATAAAAGAGCGAGTATTTTTGAACTGCTCAGTTACGAGTATAAGCTAGTGCAATTTGAAAGGCAAATTGTGGACTCTAAAGTCTGCTCCTGTATTTTACTTTTTTGAAGTTACCTAGTTACAGCATGTCGCCTAGCATCATTCTCCCATATTTTATCCGGCAATTTGATCGTTAAATTCACTCGTTAGGTTGCCTTTTCAAATATTAAATTAGCATTCTGACTTTCAAATTGAGACGTGTACAATGTGAAGAAAATGAGGGAACATTTCGGGACATTAATTACAATTTCACAAACAAAGAGGGTTGAGGCTCGGCACATAGTTTCCTAAATTGTGGGCATGGTTTACATTAAATATTAAAATGGCTAAACATAATTGTAGTGTTTCAAATATAAATTTTAACGCCAAGTCATGTTGAGGAGACCGCAGTGCCAGGACATTTGCATTTTCATTAGAATACAAGTCTTAACACTGTTTGGACGGGTAGACAGATATAGCGTTTCTTTGTATTTTAGTTAGCAATGCAGTATAAGGGCATGCGGTCTTAGTAACAGCCAAGACATGGACAGCTAGTTTTAGTTTTGTACAAGCCACACAGTAAAAAAAAAGACAGTCTCAAAAATAACTAGACTTCTGAAAATTTAATTGCTCTCCACAAATTTCTATATGATTGGCTTGATAGGCAATTACCACCCGGCATAAATGAATTAAAGGCGTAGCTCAAGATTTTAGTGCTAGAAAATTTTCATTTCATTAGAGTCTATCGCTCGCTTCGACCCATAGACGTCCCACTGCTGGGCACGGGTCTCCCCCACAGACGCTGCTGCGGGAGGTCTACAGCATACTCCACCACGTTGCTCCAATGCGGATTGGTGGAGGGGTTAGTGGCCAACCCCTTGTCGAATGTTCTTTAGCCACCCGAAGGTCTTCGACACGACTTAGTGACTGTTTTCAGCATTGAAAACAACCGGGACCGACAGCTTTACGTGCCCTCCGAAGCACGGTAGCGTCCATGAAATTTTGCCCATAGCGGTCACCCATGTTTTAGAGTCTATACTCTTTACAATTTAATGCTATCAAGACTTGTATGTTGTAATAGTACAACTTACAAGTCTTAACAGAGTTAAATTAGGTTAAGTTCGCAAGTATTATTTTTAGGTATCTTATAGGCTTTTTAGGTATTTTCTTACACATGATGTATGATGATGATGAATATCTGTAACCGTTTTTCTAGTATCGTTTTTAATACCTAACAGTGTAATCCATTTTTGGCCCTAGCATATTGTTTACATTGTATAACCTATTGTACTTTTATAACGCTGTTGGATTTCCTAATAAATAAATAAATAAAATAAAATATATAAAATTTCCGTGTCACAATGTTTGTTGCAGTACTCCTCCGAAACGGCTTTACCGATTTTTACCAAATTTTATATGCGTATTCAGTAGGTCTGAGAATCGACTAACATCTATTTTTCATCCCCCTAAATGTTAAGGGTAGTCCATCACCAATTTTTTTTTTTTTAATTTTTAGATAAATTTTTATTTTTGTATTTTTTTATGATACAACATTAGAAAATACATACAACCCTGAATTTTCAACCCTCTACGATCAACCCCTATTTTTCCATCGCGATTTTTATTTTTAATAATTTCCTACTCTTATTGAACGCTTTCGATTATCTATAATATAAAAATGAATCGCAAAATGTGTTGGTAAGCGCATAACTCAACAACGGCTGGACCAATTTGGCCAATTCTTTTTTTTAAATGTTCGTTGAAGTTCAAGGATGGTTTTTACGGCGAGAAAAATTTGAAAATTCATCCTCTAAGGGGGTAAAACGGGGGTGCAAAGTTAATATGAAGCTTTGCCGTTTTTGAAGTGAGTGAATGTGTAACGCGAGCGAAGCTGCGGGCGTCCACTAGTAAGTAATAGAGCAAGATCCCAGTGCCGCCAGACGTTACTTATTTTCTCACAAACAATTTATATGGGATAAGCTAGTGTTAGTACATACTTTGAGCGTGTGCATACTCGCTAGCTTTGGTAGACGGCCAATTCATTGGTATCAGATGCTGAAAATCGAAAATTACAGTCCCAACTTTTCTTATATTCTCATGGCTGATTTTCACATATGTTTTAGTTAATTTTGTTACAAATTAATAATAACTATTGCCAGACACCTTCCGTCGGCGGTTACCCTTGCGGCTTGCCAGACGCTTTAAAGATCCAGAAAAAATGATGTAAGTTTACTTATTTTCTCAAGCTTGATTTTTATGCACGACACTTGGGGAACTATTTCAACACTGTTAGTCAGCAGCCAGACCAATTGGATGGGCCAAACATCCAGCCAGACACACATTAAGTGTCGCTAGTAGTCCGGTCAATTTAGAAAATTGAAATAAAGAAAATTCCGACAGAGCCAAATCTTCGTTCTTTCGTGGCATATGTGTGCATACTATGTAGAACATGATTCTTACAAGCGCAATATCTGGAAAATAGTGGGTCTAAGAGAAAAAATCGTAGAGACCATTTTTATAGAGAATTTTAAGATCTACAACTTTGCTCAAAGGTACTTTTTCGATAAAACTTACCGTTTTCGAGAAAAATCCAAAATACCTAAAATTTTGACCTTGGGCCCCGAATAAGTCCCTAAGCGCACGGGACTGAATGGGACTTTTGACACTTTATTCCTTGTGGTAAACCTAAGGTCTCTACGAAGATTTGGCTCTGTCGGAATTTTCTTTATTTCAATTTTCTAATTTGACCGTACTACTAGCGACACTTTATGTGTGTCTGGCTGGATGTTTGGCCCATCCAATTGGTCTGGCTGCTGACTAACAGTGTTGAAATAGTTTCCTAAGTGTCGTGTATAAAAATCAAGTTTGAGAAAATAAGTAAACTTACATCATTTTTTCTGGATCTTTAAAGCGTCTGGCAAGGGTAACCGCCGACGGAAGGTGTCTGGCAATAGTTATTATTAATTTGTAACATAACTAACTAAAACATATGTGAAAATCAGCCATGAGAAAATAAGAAAAGTTGGTACTGAAATTTTCGATTTTCAGCATCTGATACCAATGAATTGGCCGTCTACCCAAGCTAGCGAGTATGCACACGCTCAAAGTATGTACTAACACTAGCTTATCCCATATAAATTGTTTGTGAGAAAATAAGTAACGTCTGGCGGCACTGGGATCTTGGACCATAATGGTAATGGTAGTGGTAGTGTTAATGGTAGTGGTAGGGGTAGTGGTAGTGGTAGTGGTAGGGGTAGCGGTAGTGGTAATGGTAGTGGTAGTAGTAGTGGTAGTAGTAGGGGTAGTGGTAGTAGTAGTGGTAGTGGTAGTAGTAGTGGTGGTGGTAGTAGTAGTGGTAGTGGTAGTGGTAGTGGTAGGGGTAGTGGTAGGGGTAGTGGTAGTGGTAGTGGTAGTGGTAGTGGTAGTGGTAGTGGTAATGGTAGTGGTAGTAGTAGTGGTAGTGGTAGTAGTAGTGGTAGTGGTAGTAGTAGTGGTAGTGGTAATGGTAGTAGAAGACTAGAAGTCCACACACTTACATAAAGTTCTCCCAAAATATTCACAAAAAATTATTTTATGGCAAAACAACGTTTGCCGGGTCAGCTAGTATGTATATATATATGCTTTGTATCGGTAACTGTGTATTTTTTGTGGTAGAAGTGTTTTTAACTTCAAGTGCTTCGAGTTTCAAAGCTGATTGGTTCGTTTATTCGCGTAATATAATCAGTCAGGCCGCAAAATGTACATCAATAAAAAAGTTGACTGCAAAATATTACGTGAATAAACAAACCTACGTGGCGTGGTTGAGTATAGGTATAAACATCTATAATGATTATCTGTTAATTTGGAAGGTCTTAACACACTTTAAAGCGGCAGAATTTGGCTATCGCTTGAACTGAACCGAATATCATTTCGAAATGAAGTGTGTATATCTCTTACCGCAGAGTTTGATTACATATTGTTTTTCCGGTGGTTAATGTGAGAAACTTTTAAATTATTTTGCTAAGACTGAAATATCCGTTTAAAATCTTATATTTTTTTATGAAAATAAAAAGTCATAGAATTAATTGTTCAAGTGGTATGCCTGCTAAATAAAAGGTCATATTGCCCATTTTCGTTTCGAATGTTTACCATCAAAATCAGTTTATAATTGGCGGAAAGATCACATACTACATCATAATATCCTTTTTTTGAATCAGGTAAAAAAATTGTTAAATTATATTTTTGGATGTTTCCTTGTTCCTTGGCTTTTCATAAAGATTATCTTATACCCGACGTGACCTTTATGATTGTGTGCTTTACACGTGTACTTGGACAAAAAAAAGTAATCCACCACTCGCTTCTCAAGCAAACAGGAAAATGTTTGGCTGAAAAAATCGAGTAAACAAATCACCGCATTCGAGAGTAGTTATTACGCCATTAGGGTGAATAACTGCTCCACTTTGCTGAAGTGGGGATTGATTATATAAATTAAATACAGTAATATTATTATTATAAGTGCAGTTTTCCCAGCACTGTCATCCATATAGAATTTTGATATGTAATCTTTTTAATCATTTATTTAATTTAATTCCTTCCTATTATTATAACTATCACTAGTTATATGTAGATGTTTTGGTGTCTGTCGGTAACTAGGTGGTCACTAGTACCAAGAATATTATGCTTCAGAATCTTAAGCACCACAGATTTATAGATATTTTAATATGTCCTCTGAATCAAAGGAATCTTATCGGTTTATACAAAATTGTCTTTAAGATTTGACGGGCGAACGGACTTCGAAGCGCCAATAAATTTCGTCACATGAATGGGTCACGCTCCAAATGAATAACGTAGTGTGAGCAGCAGTGTGTGTGCAGACAGATCCGTGCCGTGGCCGTCTAAATGATCTTGAAAACTGAAAAGGGCTACAATTAAATCGGGTAACTGACATCATTCCATAGTTTTGTCTGAAACAGAATACTATTTATGTAGTAAAATCAACAATTATTATTGGTGAAATAATTATTAGTGGTGGTCTCCTGGACCTAATGGACGGTAAGCCATGCCTGCTGAAAAACTCTTACATACATTAAGTAGTAACTATGGATTTTTTTCTAATAAGTTTTTCTTTTCTATTGTTACTGTCTCGTATTATTATTTCGTTCGTTTTGTTTTATTATTTTAAGTACGATATAAATAGTAAACAAGCGTTTTTTTTTTCAAATAAGTACCTACCAACTGCAGCAACTTTTATATGTTGTTAGAAGTTTCTCTTGCAGATTGTCGTTGTATTTTAGCCTGTGCTTTGTTTTGGCGTCAGAATATCGCCTGAGCTCCTGGATGGCTCGTTGAACACGTTAAGCGGTAACCCGTCGCTGTCACGCCGGGAACCGATTCAAAAGCTAATGTTTAATACACTCGGTTAGCCAGGCGACGCGATACGAGCTGGAACGATCATTAAAATTCAAGCTTGAATTATAAACAGGTCACTTTACCTGCAGCCTTGTTTCAGGTTTAAATCTACCGGGGTTTACGAAAATGAACGAAACTGTTTATGTTCAGTTTTATTTGAAAATATATTTACAGCTATAAAAAAATTCTTCGTTAAAATTAAATTTAAAATATTTTGCATTTGAAGTTGTAGTTATAAGGAGTTTTGTATGTTTTTGTATTAAAAAAAAAAGATACCTAGATAAAAAACAAATTTAAGATATTCAATTTAACTCTTTCTTTTTATTTATTAAAAGCTTTTATTTAACTTCACTCGTATGTACGTATGTATGTATGTATGTATGTATGTCCTGGAATCTTGCAATCAATATTTCACCCACTATCGAGCTGAAATTTGGCACACATATTTGGTTCCGATGACAATGCACGAAAATCAATAAAAAATTAAAAATAAAATAGTTAAAAAATTTAAGCTTCTTGTTTAAAAAAATACTATTAATTGTTATTTATCAATTACCTACTGGATATTTGATAGTGGAAGAAGTCTTTGTATTTTCCGACCTGATTTCAAAATATTTTACCTACGTGAGAATGGTTACTACGGACTAAGAATATTGTGGTATGAACCACTACGACTACTCAAAGGTCCCAAAGCGTGAACTAAGCACAAACTACTTCTTGGCGCCACGCCAGCTCCAGACACCTATAGTTATAGTTTAAACTGAAGCAAGTTTGATCCCGGTATTTAATGATGTTTTAAAATTATGGAGTCCACAAATTCTTTGACTGGGTAATCATACATATTATTACTACAATTTATTAGTTCGGTATTAATTCGGTATGTTCTTGAATGTGAACATTAATTGAAGCTCGAGGATGATTATATATTTTATGGAACATTTTAAATTCATTATTGTTAATTTAGATGTACCCCACAGTGCAGTGCCACTGTTATTGGTTGTAATCCACATATTTTCGTTATCATTTGATGCCTACTCGTAACTCCAAGGTAAAACAATTTCAATGAATGTTACGAGTATAAGCATCCCGTAAGACCTTACTTGGTTTTGGCAAAATGCCAAGTTCTATTTCCGTTATATCAAGCCTGAACCCTTGTTTACTTGTAACATATTAGCCCATTTAAATATACGGCTTCGCCTATAACTGTTTCCTGTGACCCCAATTTTTATGCTTTTTTCTACTTTTGCCGTTCAACGTGTTTTACACTACATATGTATAGTATATAGCAGAGCACACTTCATTGTATGATTGTTTACTTTTTTTGTTTGATACTGATTGTTTGAAAATCATATTTACTAGGAGAAAATAATTTGCAAATAAGGAGGTTGCAGAAACAGGTTTATATAACAGTATATTTATATATAAGTCAGTTACCGTGCTTCAGAGGGCACGTAAAGCCGTCGGTCTTGGTTGTTTTCAATGCTGGAAACAGTCGCTAAGCCTTGTCGAAGACCTTCGGGTGGCTTGAGAACATTCGACACTGGGTTGGCCACTAACCACTCTACCAATCCGCATTGGAGCAGCGTGATGCTCTAGACCTCCAGCAGCAGTGTCTGTGGGGGAGACCCGTGCCCAGCAGTGGGACGTCTATGGGTCGCAGCGATATAAGTCTGTGATCATCATAATAGATTTATCTTTGTTGTGTTTTGTGTTACGGGTCAGATCTAGCTTTAAGTACCTTAACTGAGATAAAAAATATTTCGATTGTATTACCTTACGGCACTTGTGGTATTACATAAGTACCTAAACAAAAAAAAATTATCTTGATGTAACTCATGACCTGAAATTAGTAATATTTTAATATTATCTACCAAATCAATGAAAATTATTCCTTATTAAATAACACAACAGAAAATATTGTACTTATCTAAAGTATACCTAGCCCTTATTAAATATCCACCTAGACTTAAGATAAGAATCTAGTTTTAAAGTGATGAAGATGCATTTTCCCGAGGGGCGAAGTTTTATATAACTCAAATATGCAAGCATTTCCTCTTAGTTGACTCCCGAGCAGATGTTGCAACAGGTATTTAATATTAAAAATCTGTTTATGTTGTCGCTCGTTTTGTATTTTATGTTGTTAATAAATAAACGTTAATAGTTATTTTAATACATGCCATTCATAGTCTCATTCTGATGTTTACACATCCAACTAAATAGTATAAAAAATCTGCAAACTGAAAATACCATCGAAAAATTAAATTATTATTGGTATTGGTATTTAAAACTAGTAAAGTAATGTAGGTAACACTCAATCAATCCACGGTTCGGATCAGAGTGAGGCATGTGGATGTGGCGTTTTACTTTAAATAACCTCTTTGGATCTTCGAACAGCGATCTTGACGTAATTGTTTCCGCCTGAACGTCAGGCGGTAAACAACCTGGCAGTCTTAACGTGACGTAAGTAGATTTATTTTCTGACTACGAGGAAAGAATCGAGTAACATACTATAGCACTTGCCGTAACCTCTGTTTCCGTTTGTTTATGACTGTTTATTTCTGTTTGTTTGTGACTCTGAAACAAACAGTTAACTAGTAGTTATTTGGGCACTTTCGGTATCATTAACATTGATAATCATTAATGACATGGTGATTTAAATTTAAATGGATTTTAATTTCTTTGAAGACAAATAATCCAAGGTTTTCAGGGTCCTGGCTTTAACAGATGGGAATTCGAAACGTAAAAAATTATAAGAAAGACAAACCAAAAAAAAGTCGATTTTCGAATCAAATTAATATTCATATTAGCCCCAAGGATCATTCATTCGATACAAGTCGGAGCAATGTAATTAAAATTGGATCCAATATAAACAAACAGGACTGTTGATTCGGGACCAGCGAAATCAATTTCAGCATGTAAATGTTGGAGGGGCGATGTATTTTATTGAAGCCGTGGGAAAGAAGCTCTACATAAAAGAAATGAGAGTACCAAAAGATATGACCTGAGCAGCTGAAATGTTAGAAAAATATTTGAGCATTTTTATGTGCGACATAATAATATTTTATTAAATTTAGATATAAGATTTTACTCAATGCTAACTTTGATCATTTGGACTGGCAGTTTACAAATAAGCGCGTCTATTGTTTGTTCTACGTCCTCATTCGGAGTCGAGACCTGGATATCCTGAAATATTCAATTAATTATTCCCCTCAGTCCTTGGCCCCGATCAATTAGACAGGTATATACTTAATTACCATCTCAAAGATTTAACTGCGAATAAGTGAATCACATATACTGAGCTGAGCACTAATAGGTACGCAGTTAAGTTTTTGTAATAAGTATTAATAGACACAGCCTAGTTCATATTAAGATGTACATACGAATAGTAATGATAAAATATAATTTTTCTGTATATTTCATTCATAGGTTTCTACAACTAACACGCACATCCCTTGAAAGCTTGAGGCAATTTTGAGGTAAAATAAAATGATTAATGGGACGTAACAAAATGTCGCTATTAATAAAAAATTTACCGATCCTTTCTCAGTGAATTCCTCGAATGCGGAAGTCCCCAATCCGCCAATTCACAACACGCAATATTATTTGCTCCGGAGCACTTCTCGCTCCCAGGTCCTGAGATCGCGATCTTCGAATTCCTTAAACCTAATTATTGAAACGTAACACAATCTAATAAATTTAAGAAAATAACTTTAGGTTAGCGCACATCATACGATGTAGATAAAATGTACGAATATCTAATTTTAATTTCTCCTTAAAAAAACTTTTCGAATGAGATGTTAGCAAGGTAATATACCTTATATAATATATAAATATAAGGTATATTACCTTGCTAATATAAAAAAAAAAATAAGTAATGTCTTAAAATTGGCAGCTTTGAATATTCGAGTAGGTGTTATAGGTTCAACTGGAAATTGATATAGTCTATAGGTATTGGTAGATGCGGTGGGTGGTAGGTGAGGTGATGGAGGTGGGTATGTTGTGCGTAAATTACTGACACATTATATTCATGCTTTATAATTATCAAAATACTTCTTAATGGAAAACATTTAATATCAATCGATTGATATGAAGTATTCTACTAGTTTTGTATCTACACTCGATCGCGATATTTATTAAACCTAAGATGCGATAAAACAAAATTCCCAGACGCTCAAGTTTATTGGATTCTTCTGTGGGATTAATATTCTGGTAATATTTGATGTAAGTTTTATAGTTACCAAATAGTGTACGAATATTCATTTCGATATGAATATAATGAAAGTAAGTAAAATGTCAGCATCCATGGTATCTAATTACAACGTCATGAAGCCACACAAAACTTCGTCTTTCCCGGGGTTACTGGATGACATTCGATCTTCCACTCTTGCCGGCTGCAACCCCAGAAGCCCCCTTTTAGTCGCCTCTCACGACAACCGTATTATTATTATTTGAAGGGAAGGGGTGTGGGCCAAGCTCACAAGCCACTGCGACCTAAAGAGATCTATTATAGCTAGCTATATATTGTTCAGATCGTTACAAATCTAAAAAGCGACAGTCGGTGACTCACTCTTAGGGCTACCTAAATATGCCAACGCGCTGGACGGCAAAGATGGCAATAATGTTCGTTTCGCTTTAAATAAAGTGGTTTTACCCAAGCTATTAACTCGCGACACTTCACCACGCTACTAACACGCGTTTCACTTTCACCCTGCGGGCATAGCTCTAACACCCCATTCTGGACGGCCGGTTAAGGCAAACCAGAGACGAGTCTCCAGCGGCCCCTGCTGGGGTCTACTCCGACCAGCCAGGAATGGCAAGCCGGAGATAAATACATAGACTGATAAACACAACACAAAGTAAAGAAATAACAAGACTAATTGCCCTCAACCGTTTCACTCAAATTAGATAAATCAACTCACAGGTACAAGTAGAACAGAGTTTATGTAGCACCGGGAGTAGACTAATACGAGTTTCAAAATGGATAGAAAGAGGAAAGTTAGACGTATAAGTTGTGGCATTAAAGTTAATACCGCATTTCGGATTTTGCACCTGCACTGCCTCTGACAACATGTGCTCAATGTACGAAACTTTTACGCCCAGTTTAATGACTTGAAGAAAACTTTTCTGACAAAGTATCCCTGGGAAACCAAGTGAAATGTTTCGAAAATCATATTTAGCATGGGTTCTAAATTACCACTTCGCATTAGCATACCTTCTCATCTAGATTTTCTCCATAGCCGATGGTCCGTTAATAGCAGTTTGGCTTGTTCATAGATAGGATAAATTTAATTAAAATTTAAAAAGAACATTAATGAAAAGTCGCTACTCAATTACAAGAAATAATGTGTTATTAAATTATTATTGAAGAAACCGTTTCAATCGCCTACGATCTTCATCATTGCACGATTCCCAGTGGACGTTCAGTTAACCGATGCTTCTACTACTAGTACAAAGTTAATAATGTTGCTATTCAAAATTATTTTTAGCTGACTTCGAAAAAGGACGAGGTTCTATGTTCGACTATTTGTCTTTTTTTTATGTATGTGTACAGAGATAACTTCATCATTTATTAACCAATTTTGACGATTATTTTTGCGTTTGGTAGAAAATAATATTGCATAAATAAATGTCATGAAACAATTCTACCCCTAAAAGACAAGTACAATAACAAGCATAAAAAAGGTAGCTATGTTAGTGATAGTTGTGTTATTTGCCCTGTAGCGTCGGTGTTTCTGTATGGATTTCGATGATTCTACTTTTATTTGAAAGATTTGATTACTGAGTAGGTAACATTTTAAGCACAAATTCTACCCCCAAGGATATAAATACGCATAGTAAGGGTAGCAATTTTCAAGATTCTTCTTTTATTTGAAAGGTTAAAAGGTCTCTCACATACTAGGTTCTCTATAAATTTCAAGATAAAAAAAATTTGACCCCCAATTAAGAGTAGTAAAAATGTAAATGTGTAAAATTCTTCATGTCTTCGTGATTCTATTTTTATTACATTTAAAAAATTGACCCTTAAATTTGTTAAAGTAGTTATAAATCAGAATACGGGTAAAGTCAGGCCAACTTTCATATTGATATGAAATAAAGTACCAACCTGAGTGACGGTGAAATATAACGTGAATAGATGAATCAGGCAGAGTGGTGGATTATGCTCTCGACCTCTTTTAATTGTGGGAGGGACCTGTGACCACATATAAATTATTATAGTTTTGAAGTACCATAGGTGTTCATTGCAGCCTTTGCAGCAGATAAATATTCGCGATTTGTAGGTAGTGTAGATTAAGATATTTTCTATATCTATCGTTTACAGATTTAATTTAAATTTTTAATAAAAACATTCAAAAAGAATCCCTAATGTTCAATTACTAATTACGTTGTCTGGCACTCACAAGCTTAACGCACATTTTGCCATTTTTAAGTTAAAAGAGATAAGCTAATGCTGAGGACCCGTCGGTCGATAGAGGTGCGATTTTGCGACAAAATTTATGGCAACGGTACCCGACATGAGCAGTAAATTATTTAAACTGTAATCCCCTCGATACCTCCCCCACCCTGCCCCGCAACTCACGCCAGTGATTAATGCCTCGGAGACGTAAAGACGCCTACACTGATACGATGACGTGTAAAGATTTCAGATGTTACATTTTGCTGAACATTAAAATTTAATTACAGGAATGCCACCGCTTCGTCGTAATCTTAGCAATATCGATAACGACACGGTTCTGACTACGCGTATATTTCAGGTGGTACTATGTTTTATAAGTGTACATTATAACTTATAAGTAAAACTTGGCAAGTGCATTGACGTTCGCGACGAAAAAAAAAATTATGATTATATTGGCATTGGCACAGCCTAATAAACATTCTATCCTAATATTGGTTAGTTTCATCGTAATTAATTGAATAGATCAGTTATACACTGAAATAACCAACAGCAGTTATTCGTACCAATCTAAATTAGGTAACAATAAAAGTGTTCCTGCTCAGCGGGGATGGATTGTCCATTTTATCCTTTAATAGACTTTTATCCGACAGTGAAACCGGCATCAATGCAGTTCAACATTAACATGCGCCGTATGGACATTTTAATGAATTTGCAAACTGGTCCATGACAAAAAAGACTACAATCTAAGTAAAATAGATTTCAAATGTTTTGTATGTACATAGGACTTATTATTGCTTGTACATTAATTAACTAACCAATAGCCTGCAAAAGTAACTTAACATAAAGTCCTTCCTACAAAATGTCTATAAATTTAAAACCACATGAGCGAACTAAAATAATATTGGCATCACTGCCGGCTCTGGGGACTAACTACCGTACGCTGCGTGAACCTTTTAATTAGTTAACCAAACAGTTTGGCAAATTCTGTTGTACATATATTAATTACGAATAAAATGAATCTATTTAGTAAAAAAATATTAGTAGGGAATGGTGTAAGAAAAACAATTTTTTTCAACATGAAATCTTAAGTCAAGGGGAATCTTGGTCAAGGGGAAATCATCAAGGGCGGTGAAGCCGTCAGCCACGCACGTCTCGACCATAAATGTTTAAATTTTACGACTAAGGGAAGATGGTAGGCGGTATGAACCGCAGATTGTCTTACCTGCTAAGATTTATTAAGTGAAGATTAGTGAGCCATTTGGACAAAGCGCAAGGGAGGCACCGGTGCTTTCCCTGGGTGATCCCGGTTCATCTCTACATGCGCAGGAAAGCTGCCGAGGGGTTTTAGTAAGTAAAAATCTCACAGACCTGTGGCCTCCCCCAAGCGGTGGTGAATGACCCTGACTGCCAAACCGTGAGTCCCCGACGGGACGTTCGAATCCCGACCGGGCAGATATTTATTTCCCAGATAAATTAATTTTGTACTTGGGTTAGGGATTTTAAATTATGTTGTTTTCTGTATGTGTCCGCCACCCGCATACAGGCCTAACCCTACCTCGAAGGTGTGTAGCGTATTTTTTTCGTAAATCGTGAGAATAAACGTGCCTTGAAATGAAACACTAAGGGCTAGCTTATAGCTCAGCTTAGCTTTTAGTCTGCAAGAGTCTCAACAGACTGTTTATCTAGGAGTGATATTGGCAGCTCCGGGGCCGAGCTGACCAACCGCCCCGGTCGCACGGATGTTTTAATTAGTTTGCAAATTGCCTGTTACTCGCTACTACGTAGTGTTCAATAATTTACCAGTTATTCCGTGTTTTCATGAGCTTATTTTATGGAAGTAATTTTGTTTATTTATGCTAATTTAAACATAATCGATCAATTAATTTTTAACGATTTAAACACTATTCCAGTATCTTAACATATCCTTCTGTGACGGTTAAAGAAACATCGAGAGGAAACCTGCACGCCCGAGAGTTCTGCATAATGTTCTTGTAGGCACTGTAGTTATGTGAAGGCAGCCAATCCACAATTTAGCGTGGCATGCCCAAAAGTGGGTAAGTAAAAAGTTGTTAAGATGATGATGATATTCAACATAAATAACATTAAATTCAATTCAATTAAAAAAGAAACGGACTAAAGGGACATCAAGTCATATGTCTTTATTCCAAACAAAAAGCACTACCACTGAAAGTAAGCGAAAGCTTGTAAGATGCAGGTCAAACAGACGTTGACATGGAGAGACACTATCCTATTTATTTTATGCTACATAGACCTACCCACAATGTTGGAGTTAGCTGAATACGAAGACAGTAATTTTAATAATGTTAAGACCTTTTATTGTAATATGTATTCAAATCAAATAATTGGACATAGACGTACGCTTCAAAAATTATAAATAAAGCCGTCACAGTGAAAAAATGCTTAAGCTGAGCATGTATGTATTAAGCTCATTGTTGTATATCTAAAGCCCTTCTCTTTTTAAATGTAAGAATACCAATTATGCCAAGAGTAGACCAACGAGGAGCAGTGTTACTCGATTGCAAGTTCATAATGAATTAAATCAAAAGTTGAAATAAGAGCGGAAGTGCTAAGACGTCGGATTTCTTACTAAGATCCCCGTAACTATTTAATTATTAACTTGGACTAAAGGAGTACTGAAATCTCGAGTTAAGTTCCTAAAACTATTCTTAAGAAGGGTTCGAGGTAGTTGTTCGACACGCTAGTTTGCATTTTACACGAAACAACAATTGAACATTAAGCTGTAGGTATATATTTTTTATTTGCATAAAACATGAGGTTTTATGTTCACTGCTTAAAAAATTGATAATATATATTTTTGCACAAACTTTTTTTAAATTTAAATTAAAATGTATAAGAAGTGTTGCCCTTGAATAAAGCCAAGGTCTTACATATCCTACGACGCTTCTTAGGAATCAGGTTGATGTAAGAATTAGTGACCACCAAACACAACGAACCGAACTCAAGAACCAGCTTATCTCTCTGAAGAAAAAAGTTTGTTTTTACCAAGCTGTCAACTATTCATTTTGAATAATTAATAATGTAACCAACATTTTTTTTATTTCTTTATTTTAATGGCTGTCATCCGATAATGTTAAAATTTTTCATACTCTGTTAAAGCCAATAACAATAAACAATAAGTGCTTCGTTTCATTTTGGCTCGAAACGTGGATAAAAATTCGTGTAATGTCATTTACAAAACATGTAACACGTCGTGCCAACCACAACTAAATGGGATAAAGGCAGGAACTATAAAACATTCACACTGCCATCTATTTGCACGACATTGGGTCTCATCCGGTAACCCAAGCCCTCTCCTTTATAAAATTCCAAACTGTGTACTTGGGGTGAACTCATTTCCGTTGCCAAGCCGCCATCTATACCCGAAGGCATTCAAGTTGTTTGCCAAGCAGTAAAATAAGTTTGGACTGGCGAATACAAATAAATGTTTGTTATAAACACCAGAATAGAAAAATGTAACCCAACTTGGACAGGACTAACCCTCCCTGCTCCCTTAGGGACCAAAGTTAGATTTATCCACACGATGCTGAATTCATATAAATCCCTTTGGCGCTCACTACGAATAAACTTCACGAAAAATTAATTATTTTAATGCTGAAAGGTTTCAATACTTGGTTAAAAATCCAACTCGGATCATTAAATAAAATAATCCTACAATTTCAGTAAATTAAACTGATAGAGTTTTAAAAATAATCCAGAACTACCTACTAAGTAATCAATGAAAAAATTGTGTTTTATTAGTAGGTACTATTTTTACAGTTACGAGTAATCTTGAAATAAACAAGCTAGAGACATAAAGGTTTTGCTAAACAGCCCCGAATAGTTTTGTCAGAAGTTACATCTCACTGGCTAAGTAATGCGGGCTATCTTTCCGAAACTTGAAACCATTCTAAACTACATAGATTTTATCCAACAAAACATTTTAAGTAACTTTCGGCGGGCCTTACTCTCGACAGGGTCTTAAATTTCAAAGTAAATATATTTTACATTGTGTCACCGTGGCAAACTTTTGTAATTATTTGATTAGATTTTCTCGGAAACCTTGAAAATCTTGTAAGCAAATCTTGTTTCGTCGTGATGTTGTTCTGCCAGATTGACATTGTCGATTCTCGATCGGCAACTGAGAGATTATGATATTATAATTTAATTTCACGTGTGCCCAATTTAATTAATACCATGGCTAAAGTGCTCGGCATCGTAGGTATACCGAATATACTAGAATAGTTTATACGAAAGGATAACCCACGTTCGTCATTTGCATAATGCCGGCGTTCTACCGCAAGGTGAGAGGTAAGATATGACTTATACGAGGTGATGTATCGGAAAATTTTAACAAGGGTCTCGCGTGGATTACCTTGTGAAGCAAATGCTGACTACTCACTCCACTACGAATACAACTAGAATATAATCTAGCTTATATTATATTCTGCTTTATAAAAGATGGCAGCCGAAATGGCAGTGTACATATACAATATTAATTTTTTGTATATCTTATACTAGTGGACGCCCGCAGCTTCGCTCGCGTAGATTTAGACCCATTAACGACGTCTACCCGTCTAACGACTTGAAAAACGGCATAGTTTCATACTAACTTTGCACCCCCGATTTACGCCCTTAGGGGGTGAATTTTCAAAAATCCTTTCTTAGTGCTCCCCTACGTTATAAAAGGAACCCCTGTGCAAAATTTCAAGTTTCTAGCCCTTATAGTTTAGGCCCTGCGTTGATATGTCAGTCAGTCAGTCAGTCAGTCAGTCAGTCAGTCACCTTCTCCTTTTATATATATAGATTTACATTTAAATGTGAATCGTATGATATTATTTTTTTATTTTTCCGCGTCAGTCATCCTGCATGTTATAGAACATTACAAATGTGTGTAAAGCTTACAAACAATTTAACAAAATCAATAACATCTTATTTTACTAACGACCCTACCCTAATTAAAATAGTGTGTCAAATATTTTAAAGTAAAATCCCGAAAAAGAAACATTAATTTTACAAATATCCTTTATATTCCTACCCATTTTAATCTTTCCAAAGAGCTTAGCATTATAAAAACGTTCATTTTTTATAATACCTACTCTTAAAGTGTACAACGGAAAATTTAATTAAATCTGTAGATTGGCCATTATGATTATGAAAGGCACCGGAACGCTTCAACTCCCGTAGTAAAATTATGATAGCCATGCTTAGAACACGCCAAATAAAAATAGGTATAAAAAAATATGTATCTTAAACCTTCTTCTAATACTTAAACCATAGTTGTTACACCATTTCGTAATAAACCATAAACCGTAGCATAGAAATGGTTCTGAAATCGATTGCAGAGCCATTCGTGGCCATTCGAACAAAATTGATTGCAAATCGAAATTATGTTAAAACCACATTACATTATTAACATTTACAACAATACATTACATTTAATATCCTGTTAAATCGGCTGAAATAAACAATAATAATAATAATAATCTTTTATTTCAGGCACAAGGCCCATAAAACAAATACCTTAACAAATAAGCTGTAGCAAGAAATTAATATTTTACGACATTTGACATTAGATATTCTTTATTTGTGTAACTTTAAATTTTATAAAAGACAACATGAAATGTGAAATAACATAAATAAAGAAGTTTGATTATATAAGTATCTTCCGTTTTTAATCACTCTAAACTCTAAACTTCTTCTCTACTCATCAATCAACTTCAAACTTTTCATTGCTGCGATGTGGGTCATGAATACTAGACCCGTTGGGTTTTTAAAACATTTGCTCAATGGCTGGATACTGACATCTGGAATTAAATACATCCTTTCAACAGGAGAAATTACATAAATAATTGAGTAAAAATCTATTTATTGTTTTTTATTCAATTACAATTATATCAGTGTCACACGATTAAATTTTATTTTAGTATAGTAGCTATTGAAGTTAATTGCTACCCAAATTGTTTTTTTTTATAGATAGCAAACGAGCCTGCTGCACCACCCATCTGCTGCCGCCCATAAAAACTATGACTGACTTTGAACAAGACTCAAATAGGGATGGTTAGCCCAGTTAGTTGAGAAAGTTAATTAGAACATTAGTTGGTCAGTTCGTTAGGACTGGGACTATTAGTGATAGTTAGTCTTGTTAGTTGGTGTTAGTAATAGTCTAGTTAGTAATGGATAGTAAGAGTCTCGTTCGAAGTCAGTCACGAATGTGTTGCTACTCTTGAGGACTAAGATGATCGCCTCCAAAGAAGTGTAACTGAAAACTACACCTTTTCAACCAGACCACAATTGCTTTAAAAACAATTACTACATGGAATTGTACTAAATACCGTGGTGGGCCGTGGTACTGCCCAAAACGATCTTTTTATGGAACAAAATAGCTTTCATATAATACCTATCTAGTTCGCTATAGACTCTACCACCTATCAATTGATGTTATTATTAAACATTTATTAAAAAGCAGGTGAATTTATGTAGGTAGTTTCACAATTTTAAAGAAAACTCAAAATACATAACCAACAGAAAAGTATAAATAATTTTACAAAGAGAAATTTACAATAATGCTTATTATCTTTATTTTACCAGAATTAGGAGCTAACTCAGTAGGTACATACCTGGTAATAATTACCAAAAGTGCTCGGCATTCACTGTTTGTGATTGACATTTCACTGTTAAATTTATTATTGTTATTGTTAGAATTTCAAATTTATATACCGAATTGACGTAACAACTGAATATTAAAATTAAAATACTCACTGACTGCCATAATACAGGAATACATATCAATATGACAGTGATTGATCATAACTCGGGTCGTAAAACCGTCCATTTTAGGTTTCCATATTTGGGCACAAGCTGGATCGTAAGTATCCCTACAGTATGTGGGGCATGTGTGGTTACAAGATTTGTGTGCACCAACGATATCAAAGTCGTGAACCCGTCGCCCATTGCGGGTCGCCGGCAGGTTACAATGGTGATCAAGCACTTGTTTTATATCTGGATGGAGAAAAAAACGGTAAAGCTAAGTCCAACAGTAAAATAATATTTTGGAATCCAACGACTACTTAATAACGAACAAATGACAAATAGATTTAAAGATTCATGATCATTTCCATCAATTTCCTTCCAGCACTCAGTAATTTCAGTTTGTAAACTAAAATTACAATTTTGAATATTAAAGATGTCTTTTAATTACTTTCTGCCTGAGAAACACATCGAATGATCGAAGTTTCACAAAATAAACCGATTTCTAAGAATCGCTTTGAATAAATAGCTGGCCAGAAGAAGCCAAGGTATTACTAAATCAGTGTGCAAAATCTATGATTATGTAAATCAGGTTCGGGAACTTCATCTCGTCTAGTATTAGCATAATGACCAACCCACGAGAGGTTTGAGACGGCATCTGATATTCATCAAATGGCACACATTATGGAATTTCTTGGTGATCGAAGTGCCATCCTTGGAAATCGCAAGTCCGCAAACAGGTTCGTAGAAGTTGGAACATTTTGTGGCGCAGCTTTCATCATTGAATACGCATGAGAAAACTGTAAATAAATTTGCTTGTATTGATTTTTTTCCTTCACGTCTCTTGGCGTATGCAGTATATTTTCAAGCCAAGATGAATGTAATAATTATAGTCACTGCCTCAAGACAAGTGGTAAACGTTTAGAATCTTTACAAATCAAAAATTACTCAGACTCAAGGTGCTTTATGATTGGTAGACATATTTACAAATTGACAACGATTCGAAATGTTTACTATGGTCACTATGGTCCCCAATGGATACAAGGAATTGGTACATTTAAAGAAAACGAAGGCTTTACATACAAACAAGAGTATATAAAGTCTTCTGTTCTATTTCAATAAAGCATGCAACAATGCAGTTTATAAATAATACTACGAGAACAACTGCTGCACGCTTGTTGTATCAGACAAAAGATCTTCAATAATGAAACCTTAGTGCTTAGTATTGTGAATACATTTCAAGTAAATACTGTTTTGTTTCATTAGAGAAATCTCTGCCTTACGAGTTTATATGTATACCGTCGCACTCCAAGTTCCAACTACTCCTTATAATAACGAACTCACATTGAAATAAGAAAAACACGCCTGCTGCTCGAAAGGCGAAATTCATTTTCAGATTATAATTACATCAGCTGGCATAATGAATCTTTTTACGTGCAAGTAACTTTTTCTGCTGAAATACAATGCTTATCTGGTGTTGACTCATAAATGTTGATGCTTGTATTTATATTTTCTCTTATTTTAAATGACATTACAATATATTTTAACCAACACCCAAAAAAAGAAGAGATTGTCAATTCTACAGTATGTTTTATTTTGTTGATATGTAATTTTCAAGGAGACGAATTAATAAGACAGTAATCAGCATAGTGCGGTAAGCTCCTTCCTAAGTTCCTAATAGTCGTCCAAGAAAAATGCGACGGACCCCCATAAACTGTTAGTTACATTGCTTAAATAACAGCAAGGAACCTTGATTGTATAGCATTTTCAAAACCACATATTAAGCTTCAGGAAACTAATGCACTAATTTTCTTTTTTAACATCAGACAAGGCCTTCTGAGTGACATTCAGCCTCTCAAGTTGCTGCTAAGAGCCAGCTCTTCGTCATGGCTACTTTGGAACTCGCGACGCTGCTGGAGTGCTTTTCAAAAAGATTAGTCACTTGTACGTGCCCAAACTGAGATTCTGCATGCCGCAAGTGTATTCACTAGATATTGCAAAGGTTTTTATGAAGTCACCCTGAAGTGAAATGTCTCGTAGTCTTTTTGCATATGAAGGCTTCTGTAAAAAGTTTGCGAGATGTGAGTGGCATGTGGTCTGTTTATGATTATTTTTATGTGGCCAAACAAGCATGCTGCCCTACGATTCTCTGCTACTGCCATCTGGGACTATTGTAGCCTCTCTTCCCATTGCAGCATTGTGAGCGGTTGCTCAAAATTAAGCCAGCGAAGGGTTTTATGTTATCGATGATAGAAGATATATATTACGAAAATAACATACTAGATGCTACCGGGTATTTCAAGTTAGAAAACCACTGTTGTCCGACCCGGAGATCGAACCCAGGTCCTCTAGCTTAGCAGTAGCGGTTAACACTAGACCAACCAGTTAAGAGAATTTACAGCAAAAAGTAAAAAAAAACATGCTTATTAAGTTACTTTCTTGACTAAAGACAATTCTTGAAAAGTAATTGAGATATCTAATGCGACTAAAACGCAATTAATCTACTAGACCCGACACTGTTGACATCTTAGTGGTATAATCAAAATTGCTTCACAGCTTAATAACCCAGCTATGTCTGACGCATATTGGCCTTGTCGGTGTGAGAACATTCCTAACTGTCACAACTATAGGCAAACAAACAAGCCTCGAGGGTTTAGAGCGAAAATACTACCGCACAACTAATGGGCATCCATCCATCATACGGTAATAAGCTACTCAATGACAGCAAAACAAATACTCGTAATGAACGCTTATTGAGGAGCAAAGTGGCAAAGTAAAGTGAATTGTAATAAAATTTAATTGGCGTCCTACTGACGTATCTTACAAATTAATCTAATTGTTCTCTTATCATTCAATGCACAAATTCATTTGTATTTAAGTAATAATATTACTTAGTAATATATTTATTTTGTTAATTAGCCTATGTTAGGCACCCGTGTATTTTTGTCTAATATGAGAGTTGGTAGATTTTTATGTGATACATGATGATTTTTATTATATTTATTCATATTTGATAAAAATACACGGTTAACAGTAATAACTAATGTTAATGTACATACAGCATAAGTAAAAAGTTATTTTTATTGTAGGATTAGCTATTAATTCATTGATCAATAACTAATCCTATAGAACATTTAATTTACAGCATTTATAAGGATTTTTTTTGCTGCATTATATTAATCAATTCAGAATAGCAATAAATCTATTTTCTTTTAGCACCTAGACTTTCGTTTAGTTTAGCGTGTCCAATTACCTCATAGCTAAATAAATTATTTGTCTTTGACTTTGCGACAGGTTCAAATCAATGTCATCTAGAATCTAGAACGAGTCTTCGAGTCATTGTATTTAATATTTTGTGGTCACCAAAACTGTTCCGGATTGGAAATGATGGGAGCTGTCCTTACCAAATTAATAATTATTGCTAGATTTGTCTAATTGATGTAGGTGGACTCATATTGAGTTTATTGATAGTTAGGTAAATAATGTATGTATGTATATAATAAAATATGAGTATGCTCTAGACCTCGCGCAGCATATTCTGTCGGGGAGACCCGTGCCCAGGAGTGGGACGTGTATGGGTCGCAGCGAGGTAAATAATTATGATAAATTGGCTGGTAATTGATGGCTTGATCATCTCTACCACTCATACATAATCCAAAGTAAGAAGCCGTCTCTATCTCAGCCAGTAGTTTGATGGGTAACCGCTAGTTGTAAAATATTTACGCAGCTGTCGTGCTCAGCTGTCTCAATGACTCAGCTTTCGCATATTCAAATATGTCAAATGTGTCCAGTATCCGTATTGAAGCAGCGCGGTGGAGCAGTATGCTCTATGCCTCTGTAAGAACAGACCCATGCCCCGCTGTGGGACGTTAATGTGTTGCTGCATTCTATAATCTAATAATAATCCAAGATAAAGAGCAAAGTAGACGTAGGAAAAAGAATTGGAGCAGAGAATAGTAGTAGTCATTCCCTATTACTGGGTGCGTCTCAATGGCTCGCTTGCGATCGTATGTTATCGACAGAGTTAAGCAAGAACGGGCGCGGTCGGTTTGTGGGTTGGTCACCGTAGGTAGGGGTTGTACCCACAGAACAGATAAAGGAGGTTGTACCCAGGTTGTTACAATTGTAAAAAAAATATTATTAAGCCTTACTTGCCCTACTTCCCACCTTCGGGTGTCTTGAAAACATACGACTGTGGGTTAGCCACCAACCCTGACCAACAAGTGACACCTGATAAATTACTACTAAATTATGCTAAAAATTAGAACTCAAAATTATCACAAAGTTAATTTTTATCAATTTGTAGAAGTAAAAGAAGTAGGTGTTGTTAGTTATATCTCTCGTATCTTGTAAATCTTAATTAAGCGTCGGATTTCAAGTAGTGTTTAATAAAATATATATTTTTTAATGATCAGATCTTTTTTAATGAATAATGAGAGTAAAGATCGTTTCAAATTCCTTTGAGGATGTAATAAATAGACTTAAGATTCAAAGTTTCACTAATATTAAGCATTATTCATATTGATAAGCTGTTTTCAATTATTAAAGAAACTCATTAGAGCGGTAAGCTTAGATAATAGAAGATTGTTTGTTAAGGTTATTCTTGAATGATAAACATAAACAGTTTTTTTTTTTGGTATCATTCGTTGAGAGTGTGCGGTCACCATTTTTATTTTTTATTAGAGTGTATTATGTATATAAATAAAACTAGTGGACGCCCGCAGCTTCGCTCGCGTAGGATTAGACTCATTAACGGCAAAGTTTCATACTAACTTTGCACCCCCGTTTTACCCCCTTAGGGGGTGAATTTTCATAAATTCTTTCTTAGTGCTCGTTATATATAAAAGTTAAGTTATAAAAGGAACCCCTGTTCAAAATTTCAAGTTTCTAACCCTTATAGTTTAGGCCTTGCGTTGATATGTCAGTCAGTCTGTCAGTCAGCTTCTCCTTTCATATATGTATATAGATTAGATATCTAAGATTTAAATTGTGTTGAAGGATTACGGGTACACTTTCTAATATAAGATGAACAATGCTTAATGAAAACCATAGCATACTTATATAAATTGTTTGGAATAATCTCGTGAATCGGTGGCGAAGCGTTCCGGAGTGTTCCAATATTTCACAGGTCGTGACACGTGCCCCAGAGTTTTCGGATTGCGTCGTCAAACGTGACAATTACATTTGATTCTACCACAGATTCTACGTATATGAATCGATATTAGTACTACTACAAGTAATTATTTGTTAAAAGTATGAGGTATTTAAGTACCGTTACGTACACTGTTTAATATATTTTTATATTATGAATCAATAGCATATTCTTATACAATTTTGTGGGCAGTTTATTCGTATTGACGATATTGCTATTGACGTATTTATACGCCTCTAAAAACTGAGTTTACCACACATACTTTTGTATGTGTATTATACTCGTAGTACAACTTTTTATTTATACAAGAATTTATTTCAGAAGGATCATTTATTAGGATTAGAAGAACTTATTTAGTGGCTACATAGTATACCATTATCGAAACCCCTTGAGCATACACAAAAAATTTCATCAAAATCTATCCAGCCGTTCAGGAGGAGTTCACTGTCATACACACGTACCTACACAAGAAATATATATATATAGGATACCTTATCTTCTTAATTTAAAAAAAGATAAGGTTTCCTCTTAAAATTAAGTGGCTACATAGTATACCATTATCGAAACCCCTTGAGCATACACAAAAAATTTCATCAAAATCTATCCAGCCGTTCAGGAGGAGTTCACTGTCATACACACGTACCTACACAAGAAATATATATATATAGGATACCTTATCTTCTTAATTTAAAAAAAGATAAGGTTTCCTCTTAAAATTAAAATGTATGTCGCATTCATTTCACCCATCCCGTTCGAAAACGAAAGAAAGTAGTACCTCACCAAGTAGTTTCGAGTGTCCGTTATTACAGAGTATGGCTTTGCAGTCTTTAAAGTACTCAGACGCCGGCTCTACGAACGCCTACGAGCCTACTCGTGTGCCTGCTACGGCGTAGCGCTGCGACTGCCTTGTGTGCTTGTATAGACTCTCGTAGAAGCTTAATTAACGGCGAATCGTGTACCTTCAAGCCACAGGTCCTTGTTAGAAGTGGCTAATATAATTCGGTTCGGAAACACAATTATTGAGGTATTGCTCAATCAATTACGAGTATGTTTGGTTGGTTTCCCACTGTTGTCCGTAATTCGAGTTATCAGTAAATATTCGGTTGATTATTCTGCTAGACGAATATTGAGTTAGCTCAGCTGTTGTACAAACTAATGAAACTAATTAATAGTTGAGTGTAATTTGTAGTTGGAACGAATCTCAATTAAGGTCCCATCACACTGAGATATTTAGAGCACATTCAGACGAATTTTATCAATCAATATTGCGATAAGCAATATAAAGTACATATATTTTATTTAAAACTAGTGGACGCCCGCATATTCTCTCGCATGGCGTATCGATCGATATAACAATAGCTTAGAGCTTTCCTTGATTAATGGACATCTAACAGTCAAATATACAATCTAAAGTACAAGATGGTTGGTATCGAACCAGTCGATGGTCATATTTAGTGTATGATTTAGATTTTCGTTGACTTCTGAATTACGTTTAATTTTAAATACATATGTGTGATGTGTGGTCGGCAAATAAAACTATTTTCGAAAAAAATCCAGTATTATTTTTAGTTTACATAAATGCTATAAAGGGTATATCATTTGTGGAAACTAATAAAAACGGGCCTAAGATAGAACCTTGCGGAACATACAAAATGGAAGTTTTCGAAGCCATTGGCCATAGTCCTCCGTGCTGACACATTGACTGACAGCAGACACCAATTATAGCTGCAGTTTTGTATTAGTTTATTTCCATGTTACCTATACTTCTTATCAACTTTAATTATTAAGCATTAATTTTAATTTGTGATATAAAAACTTCGCTCGGTATCGACTACGATCCAATTAATTTTCAGATATTGACGTCATCATATTTTTTTCCTCAGCGTTTTTGTCGAGTTATGTTTTTCTTCAAGGAATCTTGAGTATCCCTAGTTATTTTCACGCCAAATTTGTTCTCTTGATTGCCTAGTATAAATATAATTAAGTTCACAAGAACTTTTAATGGGCCAGATTTTGATGAACAAGAATGAAACAAGAAAAAAAACATTCACAATAACGATAATCTGGATAAATTGGGTGCCTTACAGTATTTGTATTCAGAGTATGTAAGATTATTTAAAGTTAAAGATGAGCTAGAGATGTAGTTCAATATTGCTGTTAAGCCATACAAGTTGTAAACGTGCACATAATCCTCTTATAAAATAAGAATGGAGTTCGTTGTGTTCTCGTAAAGAGATAAGTCGAAGGAAGCTTTACTCCGCTCGGTTAGCTTACAGCTAGTGGAAAACCATAATAACCCGTCAGTAGGTAATAGAGCTGATTGGACTGATTGCACCTATTTTAAAAATTGGCGCCGTATTTGTTGTCCCAAGATGTAGGTTGATGCTAAGAGACAACCTGCTCAACAAATTAGTGGCATGGAATCCTAGTATCTTCTGTACGCCTATAGCTGTATTTCGCAGTTCTGTAGGAGAATATTTAGAAAATACTTTGTAGTAAATGTGTGTGTACTCAGTGAGGCGGTGGTCAGTGAGCATGACTGCCGTGCCGACTGACCGTGGGCCCGGGGTTCAATCCCGACCGGGGCAAATATTTGTTTGGCAGATAAATACTAGTAGTGCTCATTGATGTAAGATTGTGTTATTTTCTTATTGTGTTTTGTTATTTTATAAGTATAAATAACATAATAATATAGTAATAGTAATGTAAGTAATGTAGCCGTAATAATGTTTATGTTTATACTAATGCAATAGGCACAGACCAGTAAAGTTAGCGGTAGTTTTTGTAGATAAATAAATAAATGATTAATTTACTTCAATAGGCATTATGGGTATATACGAAATTCTTATAACTCTTCATATTTACTTTTTAAAATTGTCTTTTTATTATTTTTTATAAAATATGTATTTTTTTTCTGCAATTACTTTAAATTGTGATTTATAATATGTGTGTTTGGTATTTATATGACTAACTTAAAACCGATCACGCTGATATTAATGGATAAAAAAATTGTTTGATTAATAGTTATGATCAATAGTTTAATAAATTATTGATTCTTCTTAAATATAACAGATGCAGTAGGTGAAAAATTCCACCAAATATATAAAAATAGTACAAGGCATACGTAGTCGTATGCCATCAGGAAACAAGTACGGATAAGTTTTATTCAAGCTTTAGTTCAAAAACAACGAAGTATACGTGTATTAAATATCTAAACCCTACAAAGAAACTATCCGTCGGATAGCCGTAGCTCACCGTCAATATTAACACTTTATTAGAAACGTGTATGGTTCCAAAATATCTTACTTCTCTTTGTGCAGTAAATAACAAATTTAAACATAAATACAATTAAATTATTTTTTTTAAAGATCAATACACTACAATTTAGAATGTCGTATGTTCACATTTTAGACTTTGTAAAACTCTATGAATGAAATGTATAGTTGTTGTAGATATTTATTAAGTGAAGTTGTCGTGGACTGCATCGAATGGGTGGCAATCGATATGGATTTGAGTGCCACATTAATCTAATCGGCTAGCATGCAAAGTTCTTGTGATTGGGTTAGCTACTAACTACTTTCGGTAATAGATTAGCGTCTAGAAATTTGAATTTATAATGGTTCAAAATCACGACTTCAATCACGCAATAGATAAACTTAGATTATGTACATTATAAAGTTGTTAAAGGTGTTAACCGTTACTCAATAAGATAATTAACGCATCATAGTTATTTTTATAATATCTACGTCAATTTCTTGGTAGGTAAATGATCAGCTCAATCGACTCAATAAAGATTTTAAATGGCGAGACTTATCTTCAATGCTTACTGACCCCAGGAGTCAGATAGTGATTACAGTTAACTTGACTCATTAAAGTTTTGGGCGTCCGCCAAATGTGGCATAGCAATATCATTGATTTGTCGGAGACAGGGTAACGTCTACAGCTCTTACCAATCCTAGAAACGTTGATTGCTTATTGATTTTGACTTAATATATTCGTAGACATACCTAACTAAATGTAGCCGAGACAGTCTTAAATTGAACGAACATCGCAACGTGTGTTCTCAGCAATCGTTAACATATTAAAATATGTGTATATGATGCCAAACTAGCTGGTTCTGGGTTCAATTTCAAATTTGGACAAAGTATTATTGGGTTTTTCTAACTTGAAATTCCTTTCTGGCTCGGAATCTGGATCTGTGCCCGGTGGGTAAAGGCTCACTATTGCACGAGACCTAAACCACATACTGTGCCTAAATATAACTAACTAGAGGACGTCCGCAGCTTCGCTCGCGTAGAGTCTGCCCGCGTTCGGGTTGCCCACTTGACTTCAAAAACGGCAAAGTTTCATACTAACTTTGCACCCCTGTTTTACCCCCTTAGGAGGTGGATTTTCAAAAATCCTTTCTTAGTGCTCCCCTACGTTATAAAAGGAACCTCTGTGCAAAATTTCAAGTTTCTAACCCAGTTTAGGCACTGTGTTGATATGTCAGACAGTCAATCAGTCAGTCAATCAGTCAGTCAGCTTCTCCTTTTTTATATATAGGTGAAATGTTGGTATATTACACACTTCTGAGTACAGGGAAGTACAGTCGTGATGTTATGTTATGTTGTAGTTAATGTAATAGTAAATAATGTTGTCGGCACACATCGTGAGGAAACCTCCTAAGAGTTGTTCTCTCGCCTGAGAGTTCTTCATAATGTTCTCGAAGGCATGTGAAGTCTGCCAATCCGCACTTGGCCAGCGTGGTAAACTAAGGCCTAACCCCTCCCATTCTGAGAGGAGACCCGTGCCCAACAGGACAAAGAAAGGGTTGTAATGAATGTTGTCGGGCATTAGGTCCATCTTATAGCCTATAGCTCAATAAATGTTGAAATAATAATAATAGTCTAGATAGAGAACATACAAGATAGTATGGCAGCGGCATGGAGAGTGTTTCAAACTTTAGATTAATAATGCGGGTGCTCAACGAGTACCTAATACTCGTTGAAATGCAGTTTGAGAGTAAGCGCTGTTATCACAAACGCAGATATTCATTTTATATGTTATGTATGAAGACTAACTAGCCATTAACGGTCTTCTGCAAGCTGATGTATCTCACAAGTGTTTAAAGTTGAGGGGCAAACCAGCAGGTAGAAGATAAACTGAATTCCTTTGAATAAACTTTGAAATATCTAAACTAGACCGTCTCCCGCAAGTATTCTATATAGTCTATTACAGCCTCCAAACGCTCCTACAGTTCTGTTACCAAAAATCACCAACGATGCTTAATTTTGTCGTACTAACAAGTATTAGGTACAATACATCTTCCTTATTTCCGCTTCGTTTAATACACTTAACGTTTAAGGTGCGCCGCACCGCAATATTTCATATTAATGTGTAATGGAGGGACATATTTAAAAATAAATCACAAATTTAAGGCAGGATTTTCAGAATCATTCACAGATTTCAATTTGTTCTCGTTCATGAGAATTAATCACCCTTCGGACGTCGACTCGATTATTTTCTTAATTAAACGCACTGAAAATTAATTACTTGGCGTATACTTCGTTCTGGCTAAATCATTTTATGTTTTCCGCCAATCAAAATCTGATTGATTCTATTTATTTAGAAATAACACCTACTCTCGTGATTGCTAAAAGTTGTTTATTATTTCAAAAACAACACAATAATAATATAAATGTAAACATAAAAAGAATCCAAAGAATTTCTCGATTTACGTATATATCTGCAATATCTAAGTAACCTGCCTGTTTATCTAGTTAAATCTTGTGTCCCTAGTTTAGTGTTGAAACAAAGAACCATCGTGTTACATTATGCCCCTACGTACGAAACAAAAAGATAATGGTAGCTAACAGCGCTCTAACTATGTTGTCTAAATTGTTCTATGAACAAGTTGTAGTACCCACGTCGGAAACATTAATAGGTTTAGAGTTTCTGTTAGAAGCGACCGGGCAGCAGATTCCGGCAAATTTAACTGTGCAGATTAATTATGAATTTCAATTCTTAATTTATGTTACTTTGTAAAACACCTTATAAATGTGTTATAAAAAACTATATAAATATCGGTCAATATTTATTTTATATATTAATCTAAACCAGCTGAACCTTCAAGCTTCAAAAGGCTCAGCATTCGTATAGAATAGACATAACATAACTTCAAGCCTGTATTTCCGCGAAGGGATAGGCAGAGGTGTGTGCTATACCATTTTTTCACGAATTATGTTTCAATCCCCATGTAATAAATACACCGGGAACAAATCCAGGCTCCGAGATACGAACGAGACTATCCATTTAGACAAATTCATCCCAGGAATCGAACCCAGGACAGGACCTCAGGTTCAGCAGTTGCGATTGTGACTAGCCAACGAGGCAGTCTACGATGAAAGCCAACTTGAAAGGGTCTCGTTCAAAGTCGGTCACGGTTGCTTTGCTACCTTTCAGAACACAGATTTACTTAATAAATTGTATCTGAACAGGAAACCAGACATTTCCAACCGGAACACAACATGACAGAAATGGTAATTAGTACTGGGATGTCGGTAGCACTGACCCAGACAATATAAAGGTTTCATATATAACCCATAAAAGTCGTTTAAAGGCTCTAACCACCTAAAAACCTATTTTTACTATCATAGCATTTTGTATGCTGACAAGTGAAATAAATGACGTCATACTGCCGTTCGCAACCGCATTGTGCCAATCTGACGAACAAACGTGAGTAGTAAAGCCGTATACCTCGTCAAATGGATACTCACAAAACCTTTTATTCTTAAATATTTTAATGTTTTCCTTTGTTATTAAATATTTTCATACAATATTGTCGTATTTTTGTAAAGGAACCCACGAAGGTATGACCGAAATTACCGAATAAATACCGTATTTATTCAATCATAGCTCCCCACCCGCGCCAAGGCACGGACCAAGTGCCAACATTTGACAACATGTTGACGTCGTCCACCATGCTGTTCCAGTACCGGCAATCTTCACCCTTTTCTCCCACCCTAGTCACACACAGCGGGGAAGTCACCAACGGGGTTTACCCCTGGAGCAATTGCCCGGATAGAGGGGATCTCCCCTAACTCTGAATTCCCTCAGCGCAGGAGCGCCTACAGCGCTTTCCTCGCTGTAGGCGCTCTGTCTGTCTGTCTGGCAATCTTCAGACAGCTTGAAGATTTACGAAAACTTAAAAGCTAAGACTCGAAGCCGCCTTATATTTCACCTTCAGTGATAAACCGCTCCAGTAAGAGTTTCGGTGAATATAATGAATATAGCCACCATTTAAGTAGCGCAGGCTTTCTAGGTTTTCTATTTCACTTAAAACGAATCAACCAGAAACACCAGAATCCAATGAGTCAACAATTCCTGTAAAGCTTCACTCGAACGCCTGCAAATAGATTTGATGGGTCAATCGACGTCACTAGAGTGTACCGTATTCAAAACAATGCATATTGTTCGCCAAGATCAATTGCATGACCTACCTGTCTGGTTCCATTTCTGCAGCGCTATTTGCTTGGCTTATGTTTTGTAACTAGAACTGGAACAATTCTCTTGAGCATTGAAAGATAAATTTGATGTGGAGCGTAGAGCTGCTCTGTTTTTTTCCCGATTGCACGATGCAAAGTTTTTGTATTGTGTTTATCAGTCTATGTATGTATGTTTGTTACTCTATCGCGTTCTAGAAACCAAACGCGTCAGGCGATTTTGATGAATCTGACGTAAAATTAAAATAACTGTTTGTGTGTGAATGTTACGAATGGTTGTTCTTCTTATGTCATCCAATCACCGCCCATTGCAGTAGTAATAAAAAGTCTAATAATGTAATTTTAATAATTTATTAACAAGTATTATGTAATTTACCTGTAAGCCATTCAATGGCTAGGTATAATGGATCATCCTATTTATACCATCATGACAAACCTATACCTAATCTAATGATAAATATTGAATTAAATTGATAGAGTTCAGTCAGCTGGAAATCCCATCTCTCATCATCATCCATATCAGCTGCTTCGAGACATGCAGGTGGGATTCACTTGAATAGTTAAGCCTTAACTACTGCCACTGGAATAATACCGTTCGATTGTGTACGTCCAAAGTAATAAGCCTAAGTAAGTATTAACTAAATAGATTGGCAACTGATTATAATTGTTTTCCAAAAATATTTGCGATTGAATATACTTAATAAGCATAAGCGGTGGACATAAATTCGGTCGAAAATTGCAATTCCCAGAATTGGTAAATATTTACACACTCTTCGGAACTTTTTCTTTTGTTTATAAAATGTACTCTATGTCCGTACCTACTACGTAAGCATGATGACTACAGGCAACACCCCCTTTTTAGGGGGAAGTTTATTCAACCATTTTAAATGGCCTAATGAGTTGATGGATCGATTCAAATGTCGCTGAGAACAAACGGTTAGTAGAAGATATGATAATGATTCTGTCGGTTTATTTCTTCACCGCTTTCTCTCCATAGAATATTTATAGAAAACGTGTTTTATTTACGTACACAATTGTGGTTCAACTGAAAAAACACATCGTCAACATTTTATTACTAGCAAACACTATGTGATGGCGTTGGTTCAAACATTTGTCGTAAATAATAGAGTTTTACTTTGCACTTCAGCATTCGATACGCTGTAAAGATTCTAGTTGTGTTCTTAGTTTAAAAAGGCTTAACCAAATGGCCAAGACAAGCGCCTAGCGTTTTGTACCATTCTATCGTTTCTAAGCTTATCTGCCAATCACAGAGCACTACTAATGCAATGGCGGACATGTTAAGAAACAATCACAGAGCTATTAGTATCTAGCACTGCTTAGTGTCTGTCTTCTTTATCTTTCTGGTGCACCTTCAAGTTTTGATTGTTTAAAATTTATTTACTGTTTAGAAGGATTTTTAAATACTTGTTGAATTACACACTTGTTGTGTGTAAATGAACATTGACAAAATCTTTTTATAAAACCGACAATTCGTATTATTATGATAAATATATAATTTCTAGTTGTTGAAAATAATATTATACTTTAATAAGTTTATCTGCTTCCCTCAGCTCGACCAAGACATTGCCAAGTTCAGTCACTACGGTAGACAGTATGCAGTAACGTGAAATATGAATATGAGCTGGTGAGAATCTGAAAATAAATAGTTAATTAGTTCCTTGAATGTATAAAGAAATATAAGTTAAACTACTTTGAAACTCACGAACAGACATAAGCTTAAATACTAGTTACCAGCATACACAAAAAAAAATATGGTGGTAAATTGTTTTAATTTGATTAAATAATAAAAAAAAAATTAATTTCCACAGGTCCACAATTGTTTTTCCTCATTTATCTTTCCCGCTTTTAATAGACCCTGGTAGGCAATTGCGTAACATGACTGGACTTGACGTTTGACTTGAAAACTTTGACTTTATCAAATCAAACTACCAAAGAAACTTACTTATGTCTCTTATATCGATGTTTCTAAAGGCCTTGAAATATTATGTGGCCTTAAATATTATTTATTTATTTATCAATTTATTGGTCTTAATCATAGGTACACATTGAGATGACAAGTAGGTTTACATTAACTTTCAGTGTGCTCAGCCATGTAATGTCATAGTTATTTAACCAAGTCCATTTAACAATCGCCTGGAATGGCTTTAGTTCCCAATTTATCCGATTAGTTTACGCTATTTCCCAGCTGATCACCATCTATCTAAAAATATAAACTATAAAATGAGACCATTTCAATAAGCCCAATCACGATAGTTCTACTGTAAATGTAAATTGGTAAGAACTTAGTTGTTATCCTGGGTATTCCTAATATGGGTAACTCATGCGACCTAAACATAACCTGTTACATGATGTTAATAATGTAATGTTATCATATAAACCATTCACCCAAATTTCTGATTACCTTAAAATCAAAAAACAGATCTTGAATCGTACTTAACAATAAGAATACTTAAGAATAGGAATCAAGTAACGTTATGCGTTCAAAAAAATAAACCAAACTTAACCAATTTTGATGTAATTCGTTCGGATGAACTTTTAAACTTATAAAACCCGAATTTTTCTGTAGGGTGTTAAATGACACATGGATACATACCGAGCTATATGTGGTCATTGTGATGGAACGAAATTTATAAGCTGTGAAATAAAGAGGCTTCTGTGATCTGGAATAAAATGAATAACATTGAAAAACGATTGACGAGTAAGTGGTGGATAATAAGACCTAAGATGTTACGTTACCTTCATCTAAGTTAATATTTGCATAGTTTTAAGTATGCTTATTAAACTACATTTATATTTTTATTGAATAAACTAAGAAGAACACGTCAAGAAACTCGGTAAATGGATACTTTTTTGAAAATCTTATCTTTTTGCACAATAATAACAATGCATGTTATTATTGTGCAAAAAGATTAATAATATAAAAAAAGCAAGATTAATAATATAAAAACAGTTATTGAGGAAAGTTACTGGGAAAGAGCCAGGGAGAAGAAGAAGAAGAAGAAGAAGTTATTGAGGATCTGAGCTGGAGGCATATCGCACCAAGATTTTTTGTCAATTTAATACTCATTTATACTCGTAGTAAAAAAAATATTTTAAAAACCTAAGATTAAGAGCTAACCTTTGCATAAGCACAAGTAGCGTTCGCCTGCATCGCGTATTGGTGTTGTACCAGCCGCTCTCGTAAACTGCATCCCCGACACCTGAGCTCTACGATGATCACGTGGATACTTTGAGAAATAACTCATCATAGATATATGTAAGAGTAAAGCTGCGTAAAAAATCCATAATATGTGTAAGAATAGATACCCACAGCTGTATAAATGTCGTCAGCGTACCAGCACAATATTCCGACTTGAGTCAGAGCCGCTCCCAAGAAAAATTTGTTACTCATCGCCATCCAGGGATCTAGAAGCTAAAGTTAAGCCACTATAAATAAATATTATCAAGTTCAAATACTGCAAAAACGCAGGAGCTCTATTTTTCAATCGCTCGCCACCTAACAAGCGAAAAATCTAGTCATAATCTCGATTGGCAATTCCGTATATGTATTTGAGTCACCAGCATGATTGGTATTAAATACTGGAATAGAAAACAGAGCTTCAGGTCTTTCTCGAAACCATACAAATAATACGTACGATATTGAACACAACACAGCAGATGTTGACTGAGCTCAGGAGAACATTGATGAGATTGACCACCGAGAATGCATCTTCCAAGTTGTTACCGTAGCTAAAATTTAAATGCTTGTCATTAATCATCAATTTTACATAAGTCCCCACTCTTCCTATGGTAATACTAAGTTCGTTATATAAATTTTTTGCTACAAAAAGACAGGTAAAATATCTTTTAATAACTATACTGTAAAAAAAATTTTTTTTTAAAAAGCTTTTATAACTTGACCTTGAAACCTAATCGTGGTCAAAGTTCATTACAAGACTTTACCACAAGTGCAAACACGACTATGATACGATATTCCATCATGAAGTTCCAGTTAATATCTTCCGGCTCCATCATCAGATCAGTTTGACAGTACCATATTATTGCATTGTCATCGGAACCTAATATGTGTGCCAAATGTCAGCTCGATAGCTTCAGTGGAAGTGGGTGAAATATTGATTGCAAGATTCCAGGACATACATGAATACATACGAGTGAAGTTAAGTAAAAGCTTTTAAAATAGGTACTACAAATATTAAAATTAATGAAACAGGTATAATTTATTACTTACAATATATATGTACATATACGTATGTATTCAAAGTCAAAGTCAAAGTCAAATAATTTATTTCGCTATGAGGTGAT
The DNA here is from genome assembly GCA_944567765.1 of Carterocephalus palaemon. Taxonomy (NCBI): domain Eukaryota; kingdom Metazoa; phylum Arthropoda; class Insecta; order Lepidoptera; family Hesperiidae; genus Carterocephalus; species Carterocephalus palaemon. Next base: position 8,642,499 of record OX155641.1, on the reverse strand, counting down.
TAGACACGCTTAACGAAAGTCTAGGTACCTAACTAAAAACTACTTAAACTACTAACTGATCTATATAAGGCAAAGGATTAGCTATTGATTATTGAATGAATAGCTAATCCTACACAGGTGTCTAACTTGCCTTAAGATAAATTTACAATAATTACCTACCACTAAGCTAAGCTCTAAGTCACGATAGACTATCTATATGGTCATCGGCTTTAGGAAGAATTTACAATATTCTTATCCTATGCCCTAGTGTAGGCCGAGAGAGAAAAAAGCCGGAGGAAAAAACTCTCGGTACTCTTTTAAAGAACAATAAACATGTAGAGGTGAGAGACTTACGTTATAAGCCTCTGGTGTATTTTGATAACAGACACGATTTCGCTATAACAATCTCCCATTTCCGCCAATACTACTCCCCCGTCCTTTTCTGTCCCGAGCCTTCTGATCTTGACTTGTAAAGCCCTCAATAACATGCTAATATGACTCGCCATAGTCATAAACAACATATCTGAACCCAGCATACACCACACTGATACTACTCCTGGCAAACAAAAACATTCGTGAGTCCAACAAACAGGGTGGGGGAAGTCAAATCAAAGTCTGGCGGTAGTGTGGCCTAGGTATCAATAGCAGGCATTTTTATAAAAGGTTTATGACAAGCTACTGTGCTTCGAATGGCACGTTAAGTCATCGGTCCCGGTTGTTTTCATTGTCTTCAATGGTGGAAACAGTCGTTAAGCCTTGCCGAAGACCATCGAGTGGCTTGAGAACATTCGACACTTTTGGTCACTAACGCAACCGTCGCAACCTATCCGCATTGGAGCAGCGTGGTAAAGTATGCTCTAGACCTCCCACAGCTGTAGGAGGTCTAGAGCATATGTGGGCTGTGTAAGTGTGGGAGACCCGTGCCCACTAGTGACACATCTATGGGTTGCAGCTTAGGACAAGCTGAATTGAAATCACATTCTCCTATCCTATGGCGTTGTAATTGGATTTCTCGGGGTTGTGTCGGTTCTTACATTGTCATGTATGTGACATGGAATGGTTATGGCATATACACGAAATTTTGTATTCGCATTAAATTTTGACTACTTACCCATTTTAAATTAAAAAATAATATTTGTTTTAGTGACTTGCATTGCAATGAATTGAACAAAAGACTGTGGACGGCATATAACTAAAGCCTCGGTCCTTTTGTAATCGGATGCTAAATCTACAAAACCGCACAGAGGAATAGTCGAGTGTACACTCGACTCTACAGGTGTTGGAGTGACTCGGGCGTGACGTCAATATGTAGTTGTTTAACATGTAGAGTAATAGTAGTAGTAGAGTCTCTACAGTAGAGACGCTTACGAACAACAATAACAGGTATACTAAAATATATAGTAGCGTCCATAGCCCATAGTCGATTCAATATGATCGAAAGAGATAAGCAAAGACGGTTGGTTTGTGGATGGGTAACCGCTACTGAATTTTTTTTATGGGCGATACCGTGCGTCGGAGGGCTTAACCATCTTTCCCGGTTGTTCTCAATGGTAAAAACAATTGGGCACGGGCCACGATCACGCTGGTCTGGTGCAGATTGGCAGACATCTCACGCTTTCGCGAACATTATGGAGAACTCACAGGCCTATTCATATTTTCCTTCACCGTTACAGCTGGTGACATTTTATAGCTTGAACCAACTTTACTTAGGAAAATCATTGGTGTGTGTCGCTTTCTTTTGAACCCAGATCGAGTGAGAAGCCAAATTTCATTTTATTATTAGCCACTGGCTAACACTGCTTAAACCTACGACTATAATATAAATATTGTATAAAATAATGTAACGTCAAGTTCAAAGTAACATTACCGCCGTAGGCTTCGAATACAAAGGCAAACTCGTGGTATACCGGGTTGGTTTTATCAAAAGGATAACACAGTAGCCATACAAAGCCTAAATCAGCCGTTTTACCCTGTATCCTCCGGTACAAGTAAACTACTATTGGCGTCAGGTTGTAAAGCCAAACGCCTAGAATATTCCAAAAAGCGTACCCTGGAACAAACAGGTTTTGTGTCACTATCCCAACGTCTGATGTATTTTAAAATTAATTAATGTTGCACCTTAATTCGTACCTTCAAAAAGCTAAGCTACAACCCATCGACGTCCCACTGCTGGACACGGGTCAATCTGCAGGAGGTCTAGAGCATACTCCACCATGCTGCTTTAATGCGGTTTGGTGGAGCGGTTAGTAGCCATCCCAGTGTCGAATGTTCTCAAGCTACACGAAGACTTCGACAAGGCTTAACGATTGTTTTCAGCATTGAAAACACCAACGATTCAACGTGTCCCGAAGCACGGTAGCGCCCATTTTGCCACTAGCGGCCACCCATCCACAAATTGACCGCGCCCGACGTTGTTTAACTCCGTCGACCATATTTAATCGACGCGAGCCATTAGGAAATGTACGCTACAATATTCTGACCATACTGCATCGAAATATTACGTAAGGTATACAATAATATACTGTAAAGATTGCAATAATAGTGATACATACAAAACTGTACAATTCGTAAAGACGAAAGGCGTTCACGTTTTATTTCAGCGACTTCCTTGTCTCGCTCGGACACTGGCCAGATGTCTTCCAGTTCACGAAGGAGATGCCTAAAGACGTCCCTCTTATACCATATTGTTAGTATCTTGCCGAAGCCTAAGTCAATAAAACAAGGTAATTGGAATTAAAATTTTCCATTGTCCATACAAAATGCTTATAAATTGTATAGCAAATAAATTAAAATTTCTAATAATAAATCTAAATTAAAATTAAAAGTTCAAAAAATTTATTGAATATTTTTATGATAAAAGTATCTATATTAATTAACTTTTTTCAATGTAAACTACTTTCATTTGATTAATATAACATCACGATTTTAATTTCCCAAAGGGGTAGACAAGAGGTATGTAATACACCCACTTTTCACCAGTTATGTTTAGGTCCCATGTAGGTGTTGAACCCAGATGCACCAACGGCACAAATCCAGACTTCGAGCTTCTACCGTGCATTTCCAGTTAGATTAATCCAATAGTTATTGCTTGACCCGGGGATCGAACCAGGACCTCCAGCTTAGCAGTCGCGCTTCTAACCACCAGACGAACGGGGTGAATTGATTTGAATGAATTATTTTAATGTGAAACAATTTAAAAGTAGTAAACAATAAAAAAGTAAAAGTGTTTTAATAAACTTACTCATAGTATCATAGCCAACAATATGCAAGCTAGATACAAACTCTACTACAGACGACGACGTCACGAGCTTACTCCCAACATAATCGACCTCTCCAGCTAACATCAGAAACAGAACTATCGTCGAAATCACCAGCCACATATTTACCGCTATTTTACGAATAAAATTCTTAGGAGTGTCATCTATAAAAGACAGGCCCACCTTACTTGTGCAAAAGTTGCACAAACCCAAAGTCTTATGAATTTCGTCGTGAGCTGTGTCGACATTTGTTGACATTTTGCTTAACTGTGACCGATCAGAATCGTGACTTAATAAAATATCTCGTTTCTAATTATAACGTTAAACTTACATTCTAAATATTTAATAAGATAAAAAAATTAAAGTTTTACTCGTAGCAAGAACGAAGAATATCATATAAGTAAAAGTTTTAAATATTTACTGAACCTACGATATCCGTCCGTATATAAAATTACTTAGGTTTGACTGATTTGTACACACGCCGATTAATGGATTTCGATTCGTAATTACATTCGTCTAGTACGTTGATATACTCAGGTGAGTATTTATTCAGTGGAAATAATTTCCATCATAAAAATTATCCTAATTAGGGTCCGTTACTGGTAAAGATTGGATTTAAATTTGTTTACCACACATTTTTGCCAAATAATGTTGGCAAGTATTTACTTGCCAACATTATTTGAATATTTATTCACCCTCGGGCCTCAGATGTTGCTGTTAATTTTATATATTTCGACGATAACATGTCCAATGATGATAATAATTTGGAAACAAAATTACGTTAATAAGTAGGTTTGAACACATTCTCTGTGCATTTAGGTACTTACTATTCTGTTTGTAAGGTCGTCGTGTACGGTCAGGTACCATGAGTAAAATGACGTAGCATCTGGTGGGTTATCCGTCGTAATTTATTATATCCGCGGATTAAACACAAACATCAATCACAGGCGAAGCTTGCGGAAAGTAGTAATAAATAATGAAGGGTTACAACCACGAAACTTTCGGCTATTCTGACAATTTATTACTTTATCCAAACTCTTAACTCCGCTTTACTTCTAACCGCCCTCCTCGTAATCACGATGCTCTAGGTTAGAGTTAGATTAAACTTTTTATGTTAATAATATGTATGCGACGTAACCTATAGGAAGTATACAAGTATATTATGACTTATTTAGACGCTATACCATTTGTCCCTTATAATGAGTATCTCAAACATATGTGTCACACTTATCATCTCCTGGAGTAGTTACTCTTTAAAAATCAAATAAAGGTGTGTTTCCACAGACGCACACCAAAAATTCTATGCTACATGGCAGTGTCAAACTGAAATGAACACAGATTTTATTAGCTGGTCTCTTTGTTCGTATATAACGTGACCTCAGCCGCAAGCAGTATTGCTGTGATGGTCCGTGTCTCGCAACTTCTGATGAACTCCCAAACTATTGTGGGACAAGTATCTCCTCTCATTATTAAATTCAAAGTTCTGCACTTGCCAGCTAATGAAGTTGTTTGTTATATCACTATAGGTACATATATATATAAGCAACGTCTACAAACATAAACAATTAAAAAAACCACGTCGGGTATAATGAAAACAATCAAAATAATAATAAAAAGCGTCTGTCCTTCGTTTACTGGGATCAAGACAAGGAATAAAATATTATTTGTAACTCCTCCTTCCTGCCTTTACTCGCCGTAAACACCATAACACATGCCATCCTCTATGAATCACAAGCAAAACAGAAGGCCGTAACTTTACCACTTTCTTGATTCAATCTTCCACAGTTTTTAAAATTATGCACACCAGTAGCGACTGATTAGTTTTTTCGGGTGTAAGATTCGGTTTAAGTTGTTATTCTATTTCTACGTAATGATTTTTTTAAGATTTTCATGTCCGTTGTGCCTTTTACTCACGTTATTCCTTCTTCCGCGTGTATTAAAACCACAAAATATGTCAGTATTTATTTCTCTTCTCGCTCTTTAACATTAAAAAAGGAAGAAACATGTTTTTATAATAGCTATGGCAGTCCACCTAATTCTGCAACATTTGGCAATCCCCCAAGATGTTCAATTGTCAACTTTAACTGCTAGATCAGACTTTGGGTGAATGAATTTTGGTGAAATGGTGAATGTTTCTTTTGGCACCAGTTGTACTCGTACATATCTTGCTATAAGGGGTCGAGTCTAATGAAAACTGGAATCGTTTGTAGTACAAGCGACAAAAGGCTTCGGTTAATATGAAAGGTCTTACATCTGCGTTTTACTCCTTCATCTATGATTGCTAATTCTTCTAAGAAAGCGCTTAAATAGCTTTCACACAATGACGCTCCTTATATTAATGCATGTGTCCAAAGCGAATTTAAGGTGACAATCTTTAATGAACTTGTCTGTATGTCTGATAATCTATCAAAAAAGTTAACTATAACTAAATGTAATTAGGTATAAACCTAATACATAGTTACTTATAGATAATAAAAGCTTTTATAATAATGAGGGAGATTCTACCTTGAACGTATTTATGTAAACTGAAGCGGACCATGACGACAAGATTTATGTTTATGCGTTAAAAGAAAATCCATACTAATTATTAAAATCACTTTTTTCTAAACTACAGCACTGTACAAACTGTACTATACGTATCAGCATACAGGAATGTAGTCCGTGGTATCAGCCATGACACTATTTAGAGCTGTGTGTCCCGAATCCACCTATCCCCGGATTGCCGCGAGCTCGCCTACAGCTTTACGGGATGAGGTCACGTCCGGTATCGGAAAAAACCATTTACTGTCTTATTTATTGACGAGTCTTTTTAGTTCCGTAGTCACAAAGGAACCGTTTTAGTCGTACCGTCTTATGTCTGTCCGTCTATTTGTTCCTGGCTTAATCCAGGCACTTTTAGTATGTATAAAAAAGCTGAAAATTGGCTTTGGTATCTAGAACGCAGTGGCTTATGGAACTGAGCCCACAAACATTTCCTTGAGCTAACCATTGGTCTCAACCATAGATGCCGCCAATTCACGCCGTGAAACAAGTGGTAAATGACGGTACTCTACAGTGCGCGATGTTCGTCACGCGCTTGGCTGGTTATTGTTTACTAGATTATCTAAAGTAATCCTGACGGTCATTGATTTATCATATATCAATGCAGACGGCATTGTCAATTTTTTATTAGATGCATATGAAGTGGAATTTAACATTAAGTACATGCAATATAGCTGTCATAGTTCAAGGTGTTTAACAGGTTATCACAGATTACAGGTTTTTAATCTGAGTTCCCAGCAGAGCCGTGTGTTGCACACAGATTGAAAAAATCTCGCTTTATAATATTAGTATAAAAACAGAAATATAGTCTTACCGATCCCTAATCTGCTTAAAGATAAAATAATGAAATAAAACCAAGCTTTACAGCCTTTATTTTTTGTACCAAGACTTGTTATATTATAAGGTAACAGTAATACATTTTCTTTTTCCGTAACACAACAAATTAATAACATATAAGAAAGAAAATCGAACCCATTATGATCATATTTTCTGCAGCAGCCGGACAATAATTTTCCTTATAAATTGCAGCCGTCCACTATTTTCCAGACTAGCACGTATTGGGGAAGAAATAACACAATAAATTATTTGCTCTGTATGAATCTACCTACACGTATTTAGAGCGATGCCAGCACAGTGGCTATTGAACTTGCCTCTCACTCGAGCGATCCAGGTTGAAATCCAGGCGGAACCCACCAATGACTTTTCTAAGTTATGTGCGAATTAAGTATTTAAATGTCACCTGCGATAACGGTGAAGGAAACATCATGAGGTCTATATGAAGTCTGCCCATCTGCAGCTGGCCAGCGTGGCGGACTAACGCCTAACCGCCGTACACAACAGTGGGATAAATAAAGAGTTGTGGTGATGGATGTTACATGGCACCCTTTTGAGGTCCACTGCTGAAAGTTGAAGAGTGAGTATAAACGTGATAACGTCATAAAAATTTGATGAACGCCGGCTGCACGCACCGTAAAGCGTGACACACACGTTCCGCCTGAGCCGAGCGTGCAAGCGTGATCCGCCGATGTGTCCGAGTAGAATAGAAGCAGCGGCAGCACACAACCTACACGTGAACTGTTTTGTCAACTGTTTATAAAGTAAAGTGACAAGATGTTTTCTTGTGACAGTTATGACGTTATCACCACAGAGTACATTTTATATAACTGGTTATCACGTAAAATTATCATCCGGAAACCGACTTTTGTCTGTAGACAACCATTAATTTTTATATTTATTTTGGACACTGGACCTCTGAATTTCAGCGTTTGAATGATTTATAATATTTGCAGAGGGACACACAAATACTCGTATGCAAACGAATGGCATTAAATTCTAAAACAATCCATTATGTGAAGCGCGCGCAAATCCCTCTGAACGACGTCATATAAATCGTATGATGACACATCTCTGTGATAGAACTAAGCTTACGTTTTTCAAGGCCTATGTGGGAATGTGTATGTATAACATAATACTAGAGGCACCTGCGGCTTCGCTCGCGGATTGTTTAACATTTTAACAGAAACCCAGAATTATTTGCGATGGAAAATAAAAGCCACCGAAAAGTTTTGATACTTCAGCGCGACAGCGCCTTGACGCAAATGTACTCTGTGCCTTGACGTTTTTATTCTTTTTTCTTATAAGTATACAGTTTTATATTTTTCTATAATAAGGTGCGTCGCCTACAATTTTTAACTATCGATAAAACACGAAAAAAAAATTTTCTAAAAATGAATCCTAGCTAGATCGATTTATCGCCCCCGAAACCCCCTGTATACTAAATTTCATGAAAATCGTTGGAGCCGATTCCGAGATTCCAATTATATACAAGAATTGCTCGTTTAAAGAGATTAGATAGATTAGATACTTTTAAGGTGGTAGATATTTGCTCCTTCATCTCCCTTTAACGTTTGCATAGCTGTAGTGTCCTTGCTGTACAATAGCAATATTGCAATAGAGGCCATAATATATCAGGCTCTCTTCTCTCACACGGTTGCAATATTTTGCAGGAAATTGAAGAAAGTTCGCGTTACATAACCAATAAGTATTCGTGTGTCTAGCGGGCTTGTGGGCGGAAAGGAGATCACGACTAGCGTATCGCATATAAGCTATTTGAATTGGCTCACAGCGAAGCAAGCAGCTGACAAATAATTAAATTTATACTTTTCTGAATTCGTTCATTTTTTGATACAACACGATAACATATATTTTTAAATTATATTGGTTATATGTAAAGGAATAAGACATACCTACGCTTTGATTTTGGTTTTGGTTCGATTCTTGAATTGGTTTTGTCAATTGTTGTTGTTTTGGCTTAAAATAATAATTATTTTTAAGGAATAGTTAGTACTTTAGTTAGATATTTTATGAGTTTTATAAACATTTTGTATTGTAGTTTTGTTTAATTTTTTGCTGTATGATAAACAACTCATTGTTAATTCCCTTTAACCACGCGGGCGGAGCCGCGGGTAAAAGCTAGTTTTACAATAATTACACCACTGCGCCGTTTTAAGCTGTCATTTTTAGTTGTAGGTATATTATACAAAATACCGTGTCTCTTGGGCATTACATCTATATTATTTACCCAGAGCAAGACCAGCAATTAAAATGGAATGTTCTCCATATACGAATTACATAACAAGTAGGTACCTAACTACGAAACTTCGGGTCCTCCCCTCCACATTTCGTTACAATATATGGTACCATATTAACTTTACTAAATAAATAATTTTAATTAATAATATAAAAAGCCATATTTATAAGCCATATTTTAGGAATATGATTTCTTCTCATTATGTATTTACAGAAAAAAAACCTTTGAAAGCTCTTAAGAATCATTCGAAGAACGTCACGCCCAAGGGAATTTCCCTTAAGGATCTACGCTCAATTTACATTCATGAGTCATTCTCTAAAAATTAGATTTGAAATTAAGTAGGTCAATTTTTACATCCGCCTTAAAAAAGTCACTCAATTTATGTAAGAAAAGTATGAGTGTATACTTCAGCCTTGATTACCAGGTTTAACTTTTATAAATTCAAATTGATCAAAAACATTGAATATTTTTTTTTTTTTAAAAACAAGTTTTAAGTCAATGTTTAGCCATCATCATAATAATCTAATATATAAAATTCTCGTGTCGCGGTGTTTGTGGTTAAACTCCTCCGAAACGGCTTGACCGATTCTCATGAAATTTTGTGTGTATATTCAGTTGATCTGAGAATAGGTCGTAAAGTATTTTTCACCCTCCTACCCATATCCATTATTTTCTAAACGCAATTTTTGTATTTTTGTATGAACAATAACCTAATATTTTAACGTGAAGTCATTTATATGAAGTGTCGCGTCACTTTGACTTTTCATATGGCAGAACAACGTTTGCCAGGTCAGCTAGTAAACGATCAAATTCATTTACTTTCAGTGTTTATTTCAAATAAGTAAAGATTAGAAAGATCGGAAAGATTAGAAGTGGTTTAAAAATATTGAACGGCCAGTACTTAGTTAAAAAACTTTGTGGCCAATTTCTATTAAAGAATGTCTTAAGTGCACTGATAATGGAAATGTCCTAGTCCTGTATCCTCACTCTATAAATGTCTGACAACTTACCCGTGATCTCACCGCTGAAATGAACTCGTGAAAGGTAGTATACTATAACAGAATGCCTACCCATTCTAGGAAATACAGTTACGCTATGTTATGTAATGTAGGTGACTTTGAAATGGCTCAACGACACCGGAAAACTGCAAAGAGGAAAATGCAAAGAGATTAAAATGAAAGACCCAACCTATAAAGGTATCTACTTTTCCAAACATGACAGCACAGCGGTGGGACCACTTACGTTTTGTTTCAATTACCCGTGCTCACACCCTAGAGGTGGGGAAAAAACCCGTTAACCTACCAGTGAGTCAGAACGGTGAGATCACGAGTCAGCTGCCAAATGTCTATCATTTTTCTGAACGCAGCGCGGTATAGACCAATATTTATCTTAGGTTTGAATTGCCCAGCTACGATATTTAAAACGAATTCATAACTTATTAATAAAGATAAATAAAAAAAATAAAAAAAAATAATTACATGGACATTATTGGACATTCACACACGGCAATCTGACCCCAAATTAGGCGCGAATCTGTATTATGGGTGCCAGAGACTGATATACATACATAGATATTTTTAAATACATATTTAAATAGATAATATTAACATCCAGATACAGAACAAATATAAGTGTTCTTTACACGAATATTTGTCCTGAGTGGGATTCGAACCCACGACCTCTGGCGCAACAGGTAGGGTCACTAACGATTGCGCCAACGGGCCCGTCGATTCATGTACCAGTCGCATTTTATCCTCTCTACGACAATTTTCAATGGTGACATTCGGGTCGCGACGTCATTGTCTTGTTGATTGATGTTGTTAACAGCTGGGTGTGAACGAAGCATTTCGATATTCGTTCAACTTCACACGTGAATATGATTGATAGACGAATCGTACATTACACATACATAAATACGTTCCATAGAAGTAGCACCGCTAAAAAGCGTTACCTAGGTACTACCACGTACTACTGTTCTAATATGTGTACGTTACTTATCTTGTGATAAAATTGTTTGATGAATCAATTCACATTTACCTGAATCATAAGTACTAAATACATTCATAATTGTATCAATCTATATATATAAAAGGAGAAGGTGACTGACTGACTGACTGACTGACATATCAAGGCAGGGCCTAAACTATAAGGGTTAGAAACTTGAAATTTTGCACAGGGGTTCCATTTATAACGTAGGGGAGCACTAAGAAAGGATTTTTGAAAATTCACCCCCTAAGGGGGTAAAACGGGGGTGCAAAGTTAGTATGAAAATTTGCCGTTTTTGAAGTTATTGAATGTCTAATTCCACGCGAGCGAAGCTGCGGGCGTCCACTAGTATTATATAATCCAATGGATAGGCAATTTTCACAAAGATAATAATAAAAATGTACTTAGGTACACAAAATTGTTAATGGTAAGCATGGAACTCTACACTGCTGCGTGGCCCATTTGCCAAGTGCTATAATAATATGGTTGAATAAAAACAAATGTTACATCACAAATCAAAATACAACATCAAAAATCGATCTCCAAACGGTGAAGCTTCAAAAAAAGGTTCACAATGGGGTTATTATGATTTGTCGAGCCCTTCAAATCCTCAACCCACACACAGATCCTCATCTCAGGGACGGTTTTTGAAACGCGTTAAGTCCCGGATATCTTTAGGTGGACGTACAAAAGAACGTACAATTTATGTATTTACCATATTGACCAAATACTATACGAGTATCACGTATTTTATTTTTCATTTTATATCTTTAGGTGTAACACAACCTCCTTGTATCGACAATATCCCACTGAAAGCGGTCGACCACTTTAAATACCTTGGATCGGTATTGACATCAACAGGATCTGTCGACAAAGACATAGAAAACCGAATTAATACTGGATGGCTGAAATGGAGATCATTAACGGGGGTTATCTGCGATGCAAAAATGCCTATTGAGATCAAAGGGAACATTTATAAAAGAGCAATAAGACCAGCTCTGCTCTACGGGTCTGAGTGCTGGCCCATGCGGAAGTCGGACGAGCAAAAACTACATGTAACCGAGATGAAGATGTTGAGGTGGTCTGGGGGTGTTACGATAAAAGATAAAATTAGAAACGAATATATTAGAGGGACTTTCAAAGTAGCAAAAATTACCGATAAGATCGCTGAAAGCCGTTTACGATGGTATGGACATGTTATGCGCCGCGGATCCGACCACATGACCAGGAAAATTCTGGACATGGAAGAACCTAAGAGAGGCCGAGGTAGACCACCAACATCTTGGATGGGAACAATATGGAAGGACTTAAAGACGATGGCGTTACAGCCGGACCTGACCCAGTCACGTTCAGAATGGAACAGTAAGATTAGGAGGGCCGACCAAAAAGAAATGGGAAATAGGCGCAGAAGAAGAAGAAGGAGATCTTTAGGTGGACGTACAAAAGAACGTACTGTTTTTGTATTTACCATATTGACCAAATACTATACGAGTATCACGTATTTTATTTTTCATTTCCAAAATATAACCATAAATACACCAGAAATTTAACATTCTTTGTTTGAACCTGAACCTTAAATTTTCATACATTTTTATATTGCACCTACCTAACTAAGCAACATACCTTTTAATCACTATTTTTTATAATGTGCGTACAATTTTACGTACGCTACAATTTTATGCTTATTTGTTATTATTGGCATGTATACGTACTTCAAGACTCTCTATGAATCAAAAGTTACTATTATGCATCAAAAGCGTAAATTCTTCTGATAGCGTTAAATAATTTCCCGGGACCGAACGTTGTAAAGTTATCATAATCTGTCGACCCATTCAAATGAAAATTTCTTCCAAAGGGCCGAAAGCTTCGGATTTCCTCTGCCGAGGGGTACATTTGGCTACTATTTTACCTGTACTTGAAATCTAAATCTCCACATGTTATAAATATAGTGGAATAATGTGACGCGTTTTAGGGATAAATACTTATGGACTAGGCATTCATTATTCACCACAATATTTATTTTTTCAAGCAAGTGTTTTTAAGATGAGGAAGTAGGAAAAAGGGTAGGGCCGATAAGTAGCATTCAGAAATATCCAACTGTATAAATAAATTTATGGCACAGTGTGACTTAAGCCCGCACTTCACCCACCCTCATCCGTGTCTAAAGTAGTCTATTTTTACATTGTGCGAAAATTAATGGACTACCTTCACAGAAACTTAAAAAACGAAAAATTGGTAGGAATATCAATCGACTAAAGTCGACTAACTTTACAGATGCTTATGGTGGTTGCTTCGATCTGTAGCGTAGGTGATGCTCACCTTTAAAAAAGTGCAAGTTGACGTCCGAGCATACTTCGGCCGATGACGGATTTGGTGTACACGAGCCGTTAGGGTTAGAAACTTGAAATGTATATGTTATGTTAAACAAATAGATATAATACTAGAGAGTAATAAATCTATGGTTAAACACATATATTGATATTGATCGATCGATACACCAACTTTTTAAAAATAGTTTAGGGTATTGGCCGACAAAATACAAAAAAATAATTCTTAAACGAAACACTAGATGATATATTTATTTAGGTATGTATAATAGACATAAACAGCTTAAGTCACAGAAGAACTATAGAAGGCGGAAGCGGCCAGATAGTATAAAAATTCCACTCCCACTAAGGCTTTATAGTGTTTGCTTATTTCAAAGGGTCACTTGAATTCATAAAATTTACCCAGAGTTTTTAAAAGCCTCTTTTTAATCGTAACTTGATATTCATCGCTCTGAAAATTAAGCTCTTTCATATAATTTTGTTCGAGTGGCGTGTGCACTAAATCGATTCGGGTACGTAAGGCTCACATAATTACATAAAAGTATTAAACCAAATTAACAGATGGTTGAAACTGTATTGTAGGCACCTAATGTATTCTGTTACAAGGTAGGTATTCTATAAGTCATAAATTGTTCTACAAATTGAACGCATTGGGATCTTTTGGTCCTATTTTTGATTTGAGAGTGGGAAACGTTTCAAAGTGGGATTTCTATTTCAGGGGTGTGGCACCGGATTAAATTGGATTTCCCCCCATTAAAACCCCCTGTTGCCTTCCTCAGCAATTGTGGAGCATTGTGAGGGATCTCTGTTAGACCGCAGGAATGCCCTCCTGCACTGTGGCTATGACTGGCATCATGTTGTTGTCGACACACAGCATCACTTTTCTCGGGATTACTAGATGACGGGTCTAACTCTCTAACTTCAGAAATCCGATTTATTCCGATATCTCGAGTTACAGGGATGGAGTATTTCTAGACATAAAAATATTATTGATTATAAATATAACCTCGACTTTGATATATTCGTATGCTTAAGTAAATAGGTAGTTTGAAATATGGGTTCCAAAAACCAAATGGACGCTTTAAAACATTCTGATACCTAAAACTTCAGAAATAACGATGCACTCCCTTTAATTGGATGCAATGAAAATAGTAATCTGTGATTATTCAACATTTCTGGAAAAACTATGTCCAAATATATGTATAATGATATTTAAAGCAAGAGTTCCTATATACATATATAGGTAGGTAGGCTATACAGCTACAAATACATACCAACTAAGTGAAAAGAAAATCTAATTCTAACAAAATTCATTTATTCAGCAAAGAAATTCAATTTCGCTTCTCTGTCGAGTAAGGTAAAATGAAGTTTCGTTCGAAATATAAGGTTATAGCAGTTTTCCAACACTGTACCTATTAATTTATTACTTCCTTTATATTTTAAAATGAACTTTGAAAATATATTTTCACCCACTTCAAACTGAAAGCGGTCATGGTTGTTGCGTATTAAGCGTTTGAGCATTCGTTTTCACTGGTTTTTAGTTGAGGATCGCTACTAGCGTCTAAATCTTTAGGACTATACTGTATATAACTAACTATACTATATGTAACTAAACAGTTTATCTAATGGAAATGTAACAATTCCATCCACAATTTAAGTTAATTAAGATGAAAAATTGTTTAGCAATCTACATCTTACTTCCAGATCAGAAGTTGAAATACCTAAGTTTTCCTACGTAGAAAATAGTTTTAATTAATCGCATATCATAATGCAATCATACTTTATTCCTCGATGGAATCTTATTTCATTCCCTCCATTTAGCTGTAAGCCATAATATAAAAAGTTTATTCAATATTCCTTTCATATCCAGAGCTTCTACTTTCAATTTGACTGTCCGCGATTCTTATTTCTCTCAGCGGTACTCAGTTCAGCTCCAATGCATGCCACATTATTTTGAACAATTACTGGAATAAAAGAAACTTAGCTCATGAAAAGTAAAATAACATAAGTAAATAATAATATATTATTATATTAATAAAAATTTAATGGTCTACTTACAATTGAAAATAGCAAAACATAAGGTAATTCACTTCTCTGTTAAAGACAGTTTGATGGAAACCCATCCGTTGGAAATTTTGAGGCAACCTAAAGAACCCTGACAAAATTAAACTGCTGTTGTAACGTCGCCGCGGCAACAGAGATACCTAATTATATTGATAATGATCGGTTGAATTAAAGTAGGTGTCTGAGTACGTTATAATGAACTTAGTCAAGTTTTATTTATGTACCTATCTGTATTTTAATAACTATCTGTCTATGCAAAGCATAGAATTTTTAAGCATTCAAATGACGTCAATAAAGTTTTATTGATCGTCTCGAAACAAAGCTCTTACGTTTAACCTTGTTGGAAAGAAGAGCACGCCTATTTGATGTCTACAGCGATTTTAGCTCAAGATCGAAACGATAAGGCACATCGACCGATTTGCTGACATAAAAACGATACAAACTAAAGTGTTTTGTTTAGCATTTTTTGCCATCTTCACTACAAAAGATGTTGTTTCCAGTTTTCAATAGAAAACTTAAGAGGGCGGCATCTAACTTGTTAATTGTTAAAATCTAACTTGTTGGTAACTCTCTCAACTAATTGGACTAACCATCCAAGTCCATAATTGAGTCTTGTTCCAAGTCAGTCACAGTGGTCATGGGCGGCAACGGATGGGCGGTGCTACAAACTCGTTTGCTATCTTGTATCCATAAAAAAATAGAGGAGAAATTATATAGTGGCAAAATTAAAGATTTCAATGGCATGGCATGTATTTTCGTAAACGAAGTATTCGTGACTCAGCAATAACAGCTAATGATTTAGTCGCATATTCAATCGACTTTACGAACCATTTTGCTAACATTCAACAAAGTAAATTAGCATGAATCTTCAACACACGATTTGTAATGTAATCGCTAATTTCCATGATTAAAGTGATATAACAGTATTGATCCTAGACACTAGGCTTTGGTATAAATATGAGAGACACATCCGACTTTCGAGTAGACACACCCATCTTTTCATTTTCGTTTGTAGTGTATTTTGGTAAGTTTTTTTACAAATAGTAATCAATTATTTTGAAATTGATCGTACATTTATATAAAGCGTACGTAAAGCCGTCGGTCCCGGTTGTTTTCAATGCTGGAAACAGTCGTTAAGCCTTGTCAAAGACCTTCGGGTGGCTTGAGAATATTCGACTATTATTCGAATATTGGCCACTAACCCCTCCACAGCAGTATCTGTGGGGGAGACACGTGCCCAGCAGTGGGACGTATATGGGTCGCAGCAAACTATACCTATTTATAAATATCACTTAATATTAAATCGTAAAATGTAAATTAATTATTGATGATTTACATTTTGAATTATTCGTAATGCTTCACAACTTTTGGTTCCTAACCTTTGACTTATTCCTAACGAGGGAGATAAGAACCCCAGAATCCCCAACTTATCGATTGTCTTACAGTATATTTAACTTTATTACGGGAGGGTCGTAGTGTGTAGCAAGTATAAAGTTGTGATTTTAATAAAAATGAACGTTGTTAAAGTGTTCCTAAGAAAAATGAGTGCGGGGAAAAAGTGGGAGGCGTTGAACAAAGTGGGCATCATCGGCGTACCTTTCGAGAAGGGCCAGAAGAAATATGGCGTGAGCATCGCGCCGGCAGCGATGAGGTCGGCCGGTTTAATAGAACACTTAAAGGAAATTGGTAAGTAATGTTGTATCACTTTGTAGTGTTTGTTATTACAATTATAAATAAATTGTGTAATAAAATGTATGTATCTTGATCAAGCCTTAAAAATTGATTTTCGATTATTTCATCAACTACTGTGTGTTATAATGTTAACATATTGAGTATTAAATTTGACTGCTCATTCAAGTCCATCGGGTGAATGTAGAGCGAAAGACCTAAACTGTTCGTCTATTATGCAGCTCGTATTTTAACCTGAATAATCTAGAATTAAAATTCTCGTATAATTAGAACTAACCTAACCTAGCTGAAA
This sequence comes from Carterocephalus palaemon, assembly GCA_944567765.1. Lineage (NCBI taxonomy): Eukaryota > Metazoa > Arthropoda > Insecta > Lepidoptera > Hesperiidae > Carterocephalus > Carterocephalus palaemon. Next base: position 8,625,273 of record OX155641.1, on the reverse strand, counting down.
CACAATATTATATGTATCTGTGGTTTATTTATTTAACCCATAGATCTATAGAGTATCTGGATAATAACAGCAAAATTCGTGACCGAAAAAAGCAAACTCTATTTCAAATTACTTTTATAGTACCTACTGATTTATACTCGTAAAGTATGAAATTATAAGTAATGAAAAGTAAATACGAGCCGAAAGAAATTAATTTTACTTCCTGTGTCTCTTTCATATGGAATGACATATTTTAAGGTTGTAGGTGAGATAAGTAGGTAAAGTGTATTTAAAAACCCTAACCATTTTTTGTTTTGTGTAGGTACTAGTGTTTATTAATTTTATATGAATTGAGATTGAGGTGTTGTGATATTACGGATATACCTATTTTCTTAAAAGTTAAAAAAGGAGCATGATGGTGTGTAATTTCATGCCTATAGACATATAATTTATTTTCTCCAGACGGACTTGACGTCAAGGACTATGGAGACATCGACATCCCAGGATGTGCAGATCCAGTGGAGGTAGATAACATGGCCCACCTACCCCTAGTGTCTGAATGCAACAGAAGACTCTCGGAAAAAGTATCGCACGTGCTCCGGGATGACAGGGTCGTTGTCACTATTGGCGGGGATCACTCTATCGGTGTAGGTAAGTGCATGGAATTACGATGTAGTATTACAGCATTAAAGCTTAAATAGTTGATTATTTCTTCTGATGTATGAATCTAATAATCAACGATTATTAGATTCAATACCTGATACATTTTTAGTATTACTTATTTGTCTTATTTGATTATATAATTGTAAAATGTTGTAGTTGTTAGCGAAAATAAACCAAATAAACCAAATGTCATTTGTTAGCGAAAAAAAAAAAACAAATTTCATAAACAAAATTTCACTTATTAAAAATGTATCGAATCTTGAAGACTCAGTTTTATATAACAACAAATTAATCATCCCTTCAGAAGATTTTGAATCATTTTTTTATATTTATTTATCCCAAAAGAGTGTTATACAATTTCTACTATCTAAAAATTGCCAAACCGTAGGCCAATTTGTCGGCATAAGATAACTTAATGTATGTAGTTAGAATATTTCTTTACCCAACGCGAAGATTTAATGTCTCAAACAAGCACTCAGTACCATTAGCTTTTCATGTTAGTTAGCAACTGTGGCACCACTATCGAAATGAAATCTTAGTTATCTCCGTTCTCATTAGCTAATTAAGTAGGTACGTCGGCAAAATCTCTTTGAGCTCCTCACTACTTAAAGATACGTCAGATGTGTGTAATAAAATTACGATGAACTTTACTTATTTAGGTTTACGTAATTAAACTGAAATAGAAAATAAAATTACGCACACTCCTTAGCAATAAACGGTAGGTAATTTCAGGGCACAGAGCACCCTTAGGTGGGTGATCTATGTTTCTGAGTAATACTCGTATCTGGGTTGACTGGTAGAGTCCACCTATTGTATCATTTAATTTTTAATTTTTTATAATACAAATAAGATTTAAATAAATTAATTTAATGCTAAGTAAAAAAAAACTGTATTGGCATGTGGTCAGAAGTAGTCACAACATGTCTTAACGGATGTGGTATATTATATCCGTTTAAAAATAATAAAAGAAAACGTAATGACCAATCAGTGACTCAGAATTCTGAATTCGCCACAAAAACCGGATTATGTATCCTTCACTGATTAAAACTGATAACGATAGCGCTCGGGAACCATTAATTCCATAGCGCACCTTGCGTTTGCCGTCGTCTACATTTAAATAACCACATCTTCGATCAATCTTCTGTCTATGGATAAAACGTACGAAACGAGCCATCACTCATACCCCGAGTTCGATGTCAGTGGACGAATTATAAATAGAGCCAATGTAGAGCCTAAGTAAGTTCATTCCCCGTTGGTCTAGTGGTCGTACCGTGACTACTAAGCTAGAGGTCTTGGGTTCGTTCACCGGATCAGGCAACTACGTTTGGGTTTTTCTAACTTGAAATGCCCGATAGCAACTAGAAGTCTGGATTTGGTCTAAGTTTGGATTTGTGCCCAGTGTATGGCCATATAGTCTCATCACCTATTACATGGGACCTAAACATAGCTGGTTTATATGACAGGCCCGTTGGCGCAATCGGTAGTGACCCTGTCTGTTGCGCTAGGGGTCGTGGGTTCGAATCCCACTCAGGACAAATATTCGTGTGACGAACACTTGTATTTGTTCTGTGTCTGGATGTTAATATTATCTATTTAAGTATGTATTTAAAATATATATGTATGTATATCAGTGTCTGACACCCTATATGACCCCTATGACACATATGACAGGCTCGCGCCTACTTTGGGCTGGGGACTGTCAGTAATAGTTAGTCCTGTTAGTTGGTGTTAGTAATAGTCCAGTTAGTACTTGTTAGTAGGCGTCTCGTTCAGTCAGTCACAGATGTGTAGCTACCCTTGAGGACTAAGATGGTCGCCTCTAAAGAAGTGTAACCGGAAACCACACCTTTCCAACCGGACCATACTTGCTTTAAAAACAATTATTACACGGCAGAAATGGTACTAAGTACCGTGGCGGGCGGTGGTACTGCCCCGGGCGAACTCTATATGGAACCAATTAGCTTTCATATAAAACCTATTTGGTTCCCTATAGGCTCTACCACCTAGCTAAAAGTAAACTTCAAATATATATTCTATTCTCTTCATTTCAATTCTATATAAGTTACCTTTTAAGTTACCAAAGGCTTTACCAGCTAAAATCGTATCGTAAATCCTTGCAGGGACAGTCGATGGTCACCACAACGTGAATGATGACATGATTCTCATATGGGTAGACGCGCACGCCGACATCAACACCAACAAGACCTCCGGGTCTGGGTCGGTGCACGGGATGCCCGTAGCTCTTCTAGTTAAGGAAATGGCGGACTACTGGCCCTACCTACCCACTATGGACTGGCAAGTGCCTAAGTAAGTATCGATTAGTCCTCATAATATTATTTGGCAAAATAATATGAGACAAAAGCTGGTTCTTGGCTGCTGGTTCCTGTCTCATCTCACAACTGTGAATAGCGGTGACAGCCCAGTGGCTATCGAACTCACCTCACACTCGAGCCATCCAGGTTCTCAAATCCAATTACCAATGACTTTTGTAAGATATGTGCGATTTAAGAAATTTAATTTCACCAGCTGTAACAGTAAACCTGCATGCATAATGTTTTCGAAGGTATATGAAATGTGCCACTCCGCACTTGGCCAGCATGGACTAAGGTGGAGGAGACCCGTGCCCAGCAGTGGGACAAAAAACGGGTTGTGATGGAAGAGGCAAGCACTGTATAAGCATATTCCACTTGATAATATTGTGACTTGTATCTCAGGACGTGAATCTGCGCTTTAAGAGATTTAATAATAATTTATTGCCTAAATTGATGTCCTTGCTGAGACGTTTCAAAATACCTAATATAGCATTTTAAATAGTGCATTATCATGATTGCACATTTTTGATTACGGAATGATGGGTCAATTTTGTGCACCTATAGATATACGGTTTGGTATACGGCGGGTGACATAGTACGTGGAAAATTGCATGGTCCCCGTGAAATGGACCAAATACTGAAATAATTGTTCGATTTTTAATCGCCTATTAACTATTGATCGTCGTATTTTGATAGAATGTTTATTTCATCGGATCCTTATACTTTACAGATTCTCTATCAAAAACCTCGGCTACGTGGGCCTCCGATCTGTCGATGAATATGAAATGTTAGCAATACAAAAATATAACGTGCCTGCATTCGCTATGGAAGATATTGATCAGTAAGTATTACCTACTTAGTTGGTGGCAAAAACATACTGGTTGGATCTTTTAACTCTGCATGAAGGAAACACTTCTTTATAGATATATATAGATAGCATAGGAAAGTGTAGTGCCGGGCGGGCAGAGGGGCGCAAATTTAGGTACACGCCGTAGGTAAATGTGTCATCATCATCACAACCCTTTCTTTGTCCCAATGATGGGCACGGGTCTCCTCTCAGAATGGGAGGGATTAGGCCTTAGTCCACCACGTTGGCCAACTGCAGATTGGTAGATTTCACTTGCCTTCGAGAACATTATGATGAACTCTCAGGCATGCAGGTTTCTTCACGATTTGTCCTTCACCGTTATAGCAAGTGATATTTAATTTCTTAAGTGCCACATAACTTAGAAAAGTCATTGGTGCGTGCCGCTTGGGTTTGATCCCGGACCGCTCGAGTGAGAGGCGAGTTTCATAGCCACTGGGCTGTCACCGCTTGTAAATGTGTATGTAGGTACCTAGTGTTTATTTATTCCTTTTTTAAACGTTATGCAACATGCAACAGATATACCTAATGCTGTATATCTAGCCGCTTTGAAATCCTTTGCAGCACATAATTTTTTGTTTTATTATTTTTCAGGTATGGAATCCAAAAATCAATAAAGCACGTATTGCACATGTTAGACCCTCACAATGAAAAACCAATTCACGTTAGTTTTGACATCGATTCCCTAGATGCTATCGAAGCGCCAAGCACTGGAACCCCAGGTAGGTTCTTTCAGCCCTTTCATTGTCCCACTGTTGGTTTTTTTATAACAATGACGGACAAACAAGCATACAATGATCACTTATAATAATATACCTACTGTTAAAGAAAGTTATTTAGTTAATAGTTTATTTTTATCTTTACATTTACATTAAAAGTACTAAATTTAGTCGAAAATGTTGGCAACCTTAGCCACTGGGCGGTTAGCTTACTAACTGGGCTAGATCACATAGGTTACTTCTTGGAAATAATTTAGGTTTAGCTTTTACAAAAAAAATCTTACCAATTTTATGTTGTCAGCACAATTGGTGACAAAAAGTTTGTCTTGAGACTGCCATTCACAGAAAAAATATCTATTTGTAGCTTGGGATAAACTAAATCTAAAAAAAACTAATTATTCCAAGTCTCAAGATAAGTTGATAGTACCTATCTCTACATACTTTACCTGTTATAACGTCTCCGGTGAGGTTGAGTAGGACGTAAAATGTACCTAGTCATGCATAAAACAAATACAATGGGACAATTATTTTCCACTTCACCAGTTCGCGGAGGGCTCACGCTTCGTGAAGCTATAAATCTGATGGAGATCATCCATTCAACCGGGCGTTTACGGGCCATTGACCTGGTTGAGATAAACCCGGCTCTGGGCAACGACGCTGATAGGAAGAAGACTCTAGAAGCCGGTTTATGTATCCTGCGAGCTGCCTTGGGATTCTCCAGGAGAGGCACCACGCCAAGAGGAGTTAAAGATTTACCCGTACAGACATTCCACGCAGAAAAAGAGACTAACGGACAAAAAACTAAATTTTAGTTCCCTTTTTTTAGCTAATATTAAATTCACTTAAAAGTTTGGCACGTTTTCAACTGTTTTTAAGAATAAAATACCTTGTCTTACTTTAACTTTAATAACCTAATAATTAAATAGGTAGGTACCTATATACATAGTAGAAAAATCTCTCAGATCGTGTTATATGTTAACTATTTTTAAGATTTTTCAATAAATGAACATAAACTTAATAAGCTGTTTCATTTCATTTTCCTGTTAGAATTGATTTCAATTACCGTAACCGCAATTCATAAACTCCATTTACTCGTGAGTTAAATAAAATGGTCAGGCAACAAAATCATAAAACATGATTACATGTGGGATTTTATTTCTTCTCTTGGTGCGTATAATAATTGATCCAACTAGATATGTACTACTTTCATAAGGCACTGTAAGTTACCAAAATAAGTCACTCTAAAACTCGTAGATCACTGTCTATTCGCGATGACGTACTTAACACAGAGCATAGTAAATGAACTTGAAAATTTAGGAAATTAAAAATTAAGTAATAACTTAATTACAAAATTTGATTTCAACTTTACTTTATTTAGCATACAACATAAGTTTGCAATTTTTTTCTAGCGAGTAAAAATACTACTAGAAAAAAATTCTACACTAAACTACGTTCTCGGAAATTAAAAACTTACTGATTTTTTTTCAACAGTGTGTAAATTTTGTAAAAAAAAATTATAAGATGAACCCTAATTTGCTAGATTTGGCTATTTACCGAGCCTTTTCTTATAAGAATGGATTTTCCAAGAATCATGATAATTAACCGAAACATGACATACCTGTTATACAATACATACAGGCACTTCTTTAGAGGCGACCATCTTAGTGGTCAAGGGTAGCAACCAACACATCTGTGACTGACTTAGAGAGAGACTTAGAACGACATACAATTATTAATGATATCGCATTTCAAACGCATATTTCTTAGTACCTACGGCGTGTTCTTATAACTAAAGAAAGAAATTATCTGATTTATTACAGTGGACCCCCCGTAATCCGACAAACGTTTTGCAGGGCAGTGTCGAACTATCGATTTTGTCAGATTATAGACTACTATATACTGCCTAAGACTCCCTATAGTCCAGATATTTTTACAAAAGCGTACCTTGTAATCCGAGAAATTATAGATCCAATGTCAAGATATATATATTATTATACATACCTATTATATGTACCGATTGTCACTTTCATGCCTGGTAATTAATTGGTCAAGTTTGAAAATAATGTATTATGTATGTTTTTCCAGCAATTTTCCCGTATCTTAATAACCAGCTCAAAGCTAAGCGAAAGAAATGAACAAGAAATAATGACTAAAGCTAGTCAATATTTTCGCGCATTACCAAATGTAGAGCCAAAATATGTTTTGAACGACGGTCTGTCAAAACTAATATCAGATTATTATGGCGGGAAGATAAAAGCATTTCCTTTGTATAGAATTAGTTTGAAGATCGACCGTACGCCGGTCAAGATTCCATGGACTTTGGATCAAGCCAGCCAGTTAACTAACGAGAATTATAAAAATAAATTTACATATATTAGGAAAAAGAAGCGAGCGCAATGAGAAATAACCCTCATTAAGGCGTAGTCGGTAATAAAACATTGTGTGCATACTGAAATGATTTTATTTCTCAGCATAATATTTCATTTCTCACCAATATTTTAGAATGTACTTCCTTGTTTTACAGATTTTTCTTCACTATGGTTTATTTAATGACTTGTATTATAATATTTTTTAACTATGTATTGCGATATTGCTTTCCTTATTATTAATTTTTGTTAATGCTAATGGAACATATAATCATTTATCTACATTATATTCAAAGTATTTTATATGAAAAACGAGAGTAATAAATTACAGACTGAAGTAATGGCAACCCAAAAGTACCACTATAGACAGGTACATACAAAGGCAATGATAGAACAACCTACTTAATTATCAAATATGTTGTGGATGAGTAGATGATTAAAAATCTGTTTAAGAACTAGTCCAGGTGACTAATTCATTCATATTTTTACATGATGAAAAAAATATTGAAAACAGTAAATATGCCAACAATTATTGAATATTAATTCACACTGAGGGCAATGTATAGTCGACACAAATTATTGAATGTAAAACTATGTATTTGTATTTAAGGCAGGCAGCCATACATATTCCCTTACTAAGGAATATAGTACTTCCCAAAATGTATGACTACTGTGAACTTAGCTTTGGCTTATTTAGTGTGCACAGCTCATAGTTTGATGACTTCTATACCAGGTAGAAACTACTCACTGGCTTATGAATGAACTATTACTACAAATTACTATTTAAATTACATATTACAATATCATCATAAAATGATACATTATATAATGAAAACGAAAGTTTTATTTTATACATAAATTGGCTGTATAATATTTTAAATGTGTATAATTTTTAGAAGATTACTTGAGGTCGGTAATGTTTCTGGAACTTGTTATTTTTCATAGACATCTTCATCTGCCACTTGGCTTGGACGCGCTTCATGAAGTGTATGTCTCGGGCTTTCCTGGAATTAAATCAGTACATGAATTAAAAATCTATTTAAACTAAAACATGAGAATATTTTTTTAATTACGTATTTGTAAAAGCCCAAATGTTAGTTTAGTTCAGTCTAATCTCAGAAAATAAGAACTGCCTGTCCCAGCCCTCCTTTTATACTAACCAGCCAGCCAATGTTCTAATTAACACCCTCTGCTAACTGAACTAACCATCTTAATCCCTATTTGAATAATGCCTATGCCAAAATCGGCCACAGTTATTGTGGGTGACAGCGGATGCTCGTTTGCTATCTTATATAAATAAAAATAGAACTATCATCTCACTGTGTTCTCTTATAAGATTAATATTTTCAAGAATAGCTACTTGAATTTATCATATGGATCAACATTCTACTGAGTCAAGAAATAAAAGTGTCAGAACAAATGTGTAGCTCTGAACGAAATTCGTAGGGGATAGCTGCGCATAAATGCGGGGGAAATAATAATCATCAGCTTACGATTAATGAACCAATCAGGCCAGCGCTTACTAACTACTAACTGACAACCCACTTGCTCCGCCCAAGACCTATTAGACACCTTTAATTTCGACTTCTACCCATTCAAGTTCAGAGCTAGACTTCTGTGCCGGCCGTACCTTAAATATTTAAAGTACTTACTTAGCTGCTAAAGCTTGCTCTTTCGGTGCCCAGCCCAACGCTTTATACACTCCTAATAACCTGTGCAATTTGCGATCCGACTTCTTAACCAGGGCGACACTGTTTTGATTCAAATTCTGTTTATAGTATCTGTAAACATAAAAAAATATTAAACCTAAATTAAAACTACATTAATACAGTACTAATACTCTTAGTAAAACCATTTTTAAACATCAATCAATATATTTCGAGATAAATATAAAGAGAAAGTTACATTATGGCTCTTCTAAGTTCTCTAAACATATTGACACTCTTATACACCTTTTTTTTTTTGTTTATCGAGTGGGAAACCTTGAAAAGGTACCCGGACGTCGTGGGAGCGACGCCGGGTTATGTGGGACTTTCACCCACTAAAACCCACTCGGTGGCCTACTCCGGCGCTACAGGAGGGCTCCGGGATCTCTTGTAGAACGCGCCGGTGCCCTCCAGCGCTGCGCCCAAGACGGGCTCTTCCCTAAATCAAATACAAATGTTAGTGGTGGTAGTGGTATGGGTAGTGGTAGTGGTAGTAGTAGTGGTAGTAGTAGTGGTAGTGGTAGTAGTAGTGGTAATGGTAGTGGTAATGGTAGTGGTAGTGGTAATGGTAGTGGTAATGGTAGTGGTAGTTGTAGTGGTAGTGGTAGTGGTAATGGTAGTTGTAGTGTTAGTGGTAGTGTTAGTGGTAGTGGTAATGGTACTGGTAGTGGTAGTGGTAGTAGTAGTCCACACACTTACATTAAGTTCTCCCAAAATATTCACAAAAAAATATTTTATGGCAAAACAACGTTTGCCGGGTCAGCTAGTTATACTATACAAAAAGCATAAAGCTAAACAGCCTCAATCAAAAATAATTACCTCATAAGGGAACGGTGTCCCACAGTGACACCCGAAGGCAGCACCAGCTGGAAGTCATCACCTTCCAATGTGGCGGGCCCCTCCACCTCAGCATCTACGTCCATGTTCTCATCACCTTGGTTGCCCTCAGGATATGAGGAACTATAATAAAAGAAAAGACTGTATTAGGGATTCAAGTCATTATAGAACGAGAGAATTGACTGACTTGGTGATTACACGAAATTGATAAATTGTAATAAAAAATCATGTCTAGGAGCGTTCTATCCTTAAACAAGGTTGGTGCCTTTGAGAATTCGAAAGAAATTATACAGTTAATGATTATACAACGTGTTACAAAATACCCCGTAAAAAATATAATTAATTATCAAAGCCAAAAATTTTGTCAACCCTAGTAAGCTGTCATGTCATTGAACCAGATTATTTAACAGAAAGGCCTACGTACCTATTTTACCTATTTTTCCAACATTTTTTGCAAAATGACGATGCTTTCTAACTCAGAATATTACGATATGATGTTATGCGTAGGCCATTTAAATCGTGCTCGCGAACTGTATCGGCAACGATTTAAATAATTAATATTAATTTAAACAACCGTTTCTGTAAATTTGAAAAAGTAAGTATTCGTTTAGGTTGTTTCGTTAGGTCATTTAAATTTTTGTCGTTCCGCGAATTAGGTAGAAACGTAGGAACATTCTGCGTAGTTTACTCTTTAATTTTACTGGAGTAGGGTTTGCACATCAGTAAAAAGAATATTTTTTTATTTTTTTGGGGTATGTTATACAGCGTTTCAGCGGTTCTTAAATATTGTTAATATAGGGATTGTGTAGCGTAAATAGTGGGATAGTGTAGCGTCCATATTCCAATGGCTCGAGTCGATTCAATGTGATCGAAAGAGTTAAGCAACGACGGGCGCGGTCGGTTAGTGGATGGGTGACCGCTAGTGGCAAAATTTCATGGGCGCTACCGTGCTTCGGATGGCACGTAAAACCATCGGTCCCGGTTGTTTTCAATGGTGAAAACAGTCGTTAAGCCTTGTCGAAGACCTTCGGGTGGCTTGAGAACATTCGACACTGGGTTGGCCACTAACCCCTCTACCAATCCGCATTGGAGCAGCGTGGTGGAGTATGCTCTAGACCTCCCGCAGCGCGTCTGTGGGGGAGACCCGTGCCCAGCAGTGGGACGTCAATGGGTCGCAGCGAATAATATAGGGATTATTCTGATTTATTTTTTTCATGTATTTTTTAATGTAATTTCAAATTATCACCCAGTGTAAATTTTTTCCAACCTACTCCATGCAAACACATTTTTTTACAGGACTCTAAATATATTAAACTACATTTAAACATTTATGCTCTGCCAACTTAAAGATTATAAATTAGATATTACCTGTAGTCATAGTAATCTGCATATTCTGCAAGTGCTAAGCCATCATGCAACATCTTGCAGTGTCCCTTGTCTAACATGTGCCCACGGGCTGCCTCCATTGAATAGAATGTCCGACCTGTCTCATTGCACCAAAGACACATGTAGCCTTGCGAAATCTGCAATTTAAACATCCATCATTAATATATCAAACCACTCTTATGTAACTCCAGCCCTACAAGTTTTTAAGAGAGATTTGATACTTAAGTTTTGCTTATGTTTAAAAACTAAGGAATGTATTATTGGAAAAAAATTTCTATCTCCAGTATTTAGAGTATTTTCCCTCCAGGTTGAAAAATTCCAGCTTGTAATTACATTCACACATATATAATTATGATTACTGTACCTTTTCTCCAAGATAAATCAATAGACCTTTAACATCAATACAATATTCCACATCAGGAATGAAAAATGAATGAGCTTCAGACATGTGCTTTAAATTTTTGACCATAGATTTACTGTGATGGCCGCAAAACAAGCAATTCTGAGGCTTGATGAGTGAGTCGCTACCTTTGATCCGGCACTCATCCCATTCATCAGAGTCCAGCTAGAAAAAAAAAATAGAAATAAAAATTGTATTTGTAGAAAAGTACCTTAAAAATTATCTTGGTTCTACGCACACAAGAGTTTAGATCGTTTAGAGTTTAGATTAATTATTCTTAATGCAATGTATAGTATCAGGTTGTTCCATCAAGGGTTGAAAGAAGGACTAACTAACAAACAATTTTCAATGAATTATTTTAAATAGAATAGAATTACAGAATAAAACTTATAGCAGACATGTTCTTTACCAACTCATTGCTTTACCAAAATTACTTTTAACTTGCAGTTTTCTGTCGTGATTGTTTATTTATTTAATACTTTATACACCTGTCCCACCAAAGTCCACCACTCCGGCCAAGTGCAGATTGGCAGACTTCACATGCTTTTGAGGGGTAACACTCAGGCACACAGGTTTCCTCACAATACTTTCCTTACTATTACAGCTGGTGACATACCACATACTACAATACATACTTACCTCTTCAATTTCCGAATCAGTTTCAATGTCCTCATCTCCCGAGTCGTTAGGGTTGACAACAACAAACTTTCCTGGACTTGGTTTACTGGACCTTTCATCAACCTTGACAAAGCTGTCAGTGTCCGAATTTCCGCTCAGATCCTCTTTATCGCCATGCCCATCCTTTTCCAAGGATAGCTTGTGCTTTTTGCTATTCAAATGATTGGTATAGGCATTTTTTGTACTAAACAACTTTGAGCAATGTTTGCAGTATACTGACTCATCGCGATTACTATTTTCTGCCAAATCTCTGTGTTCTTTCACCCTTTGTTCAAACTCCTCCAAAGTGATAGGAGGAATCGAGGCGACTTTCCTTTTTAAGTTGTACCTATGCCAATCTAGTTTGTAATGCTGCCTCTGCAAATCTGCAGACTTGAACAGCACTTGGCATGTTATACACGTAAAGGTATCTGGCATTGTAATTATTAAGTTTTAAAATTGAAGTACCTAACACAGCCCGTTGGAGAAGAATTTAAACTTTTGCACGTTTGATTTGAACAGCTACTACCTATTTATGGTTATGATGATACGATACGATCACAGATTTATAAGTATAGTACTACGTTACGATTTCATAAAATAGAATTAATTGAAATAATATTTTTTTAGGTTATACGTCACCAAAGAACGTCACGTCACGTCACGTACTATACTTATCAGTGTTGCCAGCAAACACGATTTTTAAAATTCCGTCAAGTTAGTTGTGTATTTCCGTCAAAATTCCGTTAAATTTTTTATCCGCCAATAAATAACAACCGTTAATTTTCTACACGTATTTATTAACAGGTTCTTTACAATTTAAATTAAAAATACCATACGCACTTACAACCATTTTATCTTATCCCTACTTGTCCTATATTATGTCTGTTTGTCCGTCTATATTATAAAAAAAATTGAAACCTTATTCAGCACAGTGTGTATTGATTGATCGCATGTGCATGTTTTCCTGTGTGGGAGGGAGGGAGGTGCTGCGTGCATGATATCTTCATGCACCCCAAAACAAGGCATCCTCAGGGTAAGTACCACACGTAGTTTACCACAAGTAGTTTCGCTGCGACCCATAGACGTCCCACTGCTGGGCACGGGTCTCCCCCACAGACGCAGCTGCGGGAGGTCTAGAGCATACTCCACCACGCTCCTCCAATGCGAATTGGTGGAGGGGTTAGTGGCCAACCCAGTGTCGAATGTTCTCAAGCCACCCGAAGGTCTTCGACAAGGCTTAACGACTGTTTCCAACATTGAAAACAACCGGGACCGACGGCTTTACGTGCCCTCCGAAGCACGGTAGCGTCCATGAAATTTTGCCACTAGCGGTCACCCATCCACAAACCGACCGCGCCCGTCGTTGCTTAACTCATTCGATCACATTGAATCGACCTGAGCCATTGGGCTATGGACGATATTTCGATATATTCTTCGGTAGTATAGTGGTCAGTATCCCCGCCTGTCCAAGTAGTTTACCACGTGGTAAATATCACCGAGTAATTGGTATTCCCCTTCTATAGTTACAAACAATGTTTTTAGAATGGACTTTTGCTGTATGACAGACCTTTACAGCGTCATTGATTAGGGTGGTAAGCTTCAAAGAGCTCAAACCAAAAGTTTAAGGATTACTCTTATAAAGTTTAATCTAAGGGTCAGCCCCTGGGCTACGGACCTCGGCTTAGGTCAATGCTGTGTTTGTTTTTAAAACCTTGCACGCTATGTACACATGTGCCAGAGTGTCCCAAAATTGGGTCTCACACAGCATCACGGCATCGTGCTGCGGCGCTGATTTTCTGTGAGCCCATTAGGTGACTCACGGATGGCAGTCAAAATGCGTATTTGACAAGCGCGTATTTTTTCTTTTTGTTGGATTGGATCTGTACCATTCTCGAATCCCTTTGAACACACACAAAAAAATTCATCAACATCTATCCAGGCGTATAGGAGGAGTTCAGTGACATACACACGTTCACTAGAAATATAATGTATATATATTTCTTGTGTACTTGTGTAAAGATACATACTAATTTATCGTGGTTCGTGGCCTCCTATGTTTTAAATAACAATAACATATTGGAATTTATTGAATTTTTGTAAAGTGAGCCGTCTATTTTGGACCATATAAAGAAGTCCTATAGAAATAGGCTATAAAAATAAAGAATAATGCCTGGAAGAGAATAATTTATAACAAAATCGCGAGCAACACTGAACATTCGTGAACATTATACCCTGTACAAGATAGCTTGATCTTTTTGACAGACTGGCTAGTGATGGGAAACAGGAAATATCTAGTAGTCCAAAAAATAACGTTTTTAAAATAATTGCAACTGTGACGAGATGGTATGGGTGTATTATGTGTGAAATTCTTCATTGCAATAGACATATAAATGGCTTATATGTCTAGTCGATGGAACGATGGAATGCGTAATTAAAATTAATATTCAATTTTTTTTTACCTTACTTTACTAAAAAGAGTTATACCACCTAAAGAGACCCCAACCACTAGCCAAGAAACCCCAACCAAAAGGACCCCCGTAACAATAACTTAACAATGATCTTTAATAATGATTTTTTGTAATCGATATTTGTAACGGTTACTGCCTGTTATTCGTGTCCCATCCGTCCGACCGATGTAACATTGTACAAACGTCTATTATTTTCAGTGTTCCTATTTAAATTTTACTTTGAAGCAATAAAAAGTCTTAAAATTTTCGGATAACGCTTGAATCATTAAGGGACTTTTGTGTTATATGTATTTTTTAAATATTTTTACAATTTTTAAAATCATTAAATTAAGAAAATAATATGGTCGTCATTGCAAAGTTATGTCGATCACAAAAATTTACATCTGTCAAAAAGATCAAGCTATCTTGTACAGGGTCTATGAGGAAGCACAAATGGGTATGCTTAACAGCTGAGTTTACGAATGAATTCCAGACAGTCCTTCACATACGTGCAAACAATCGTACAAATGTCGAACATTTGCACACATGTGAGTGACCGGGGTAAAAGTTCATGGCAAAGGCTTGTATGAGTCTGTCTGTGGACAACGATCTTTTTCTGTGGACGTGTGGACCAAAGAGCACAGAGTACATTTTATATGACCAAAGAGTATATAAACACTACACGACAGCTGACACCTGACTGAAGAATTTTTGCAATGCAAAGAAATATGAAATGAAATTGTTGATAACTCAATATTTTTCATAGTGTACGTATCTACAGTTTAATAATTACTTTATTAGGTATTTATACATCATAATATCCCTGTTTAATTTGTGATACAATGCCAACAACACTAATTTATTATTAAAAAGACTTTTGATTCAAAACAAGAGCCATTAGCCATATGAAAGTATAAAATAAGATGTTTGTTCACAGTCCAACGTGCATCTATTCTGCAGAAAAATTCCTCTCTTCAATTTAAAGAATATTATTAAGATTAACAAAACCTATAGGTTTTAAACCTATCATTGTGCATAATGTTGGAAACTGACGAAGTTGATGTCGATTATTTTACACCTGCAGAAAGGTAAGCCGAAAGTTTTATGTACATGCTATAAATTGATAAAAATTAATTCAATCAATTATTAATAAATCAATCTCAAGGCTATAAATATTTCGCAAATAAAGTAATCTTTTAGATAATTATGAATTTGCGGCGCGTGCAGTAGAAACTAGGTCCTTGGTCGGCTGATATGAAGACTTTCATGGAAGTCTTGTCTACCAGACTCATTTCCGTCTCAGGTGACCGGAGGGCTGGCAGCTTTTTCGCCCAAAAAATTAGCTTATCGGGGCAACGCTGCCAGCGTTCTGGGTACAATGCCACAAGGCCTGTTTCTGGATGACATATTTATTTTGTAATTATTTCTTTTTAAATATTCCTTTGTTTAGTTTTAGGTTATTTAAAAATAATTAAATATTTCTTAATTTTAAATGTTAGTAGCGGATATTTGATCAACCTCGACTTTCAAGGCAGCAATATTATTAACCTAACCTATAGCTGTAATTCATTGTTACTTGTGTTTGTCATTTAATACATAGAAATATCATATTTAAAGTAATCTTAAGGCCAGACAGTCACCACTTCAATCAAAAAATGCTTGACTATTGTTAATTGGGACCATAGATTGGGACAGTATTTATTGTTATGTTACACATAGTATGTAAAATGGTTGTTCCCATCACATATTTAGTAGTATTTATTATGATCAAGTGCATAAGCATACAATTTTTTCAGTACATCCCTGGCAAATATATTTGGTAAAAGCAATGCAGCTGATGAAACAAAAGACAATACATCTTTAAAATATACATCATTGCCCCAACCAAGTCCAAAACCTGAAGAACCTAAACTATCACAATGGATTTTTACATGTGCTGTGCATGGCTTCGAGTGGTGTGTATGATTTACTTTTTTTTAATCTACATAATAAATATCCTGTAGTATCAGTAAATGCTGGTCAATACAATGAAATAAAATTACTAAATTTTTAGATAAGAAAACATGTTCTGAAGGTGCCTGATTTGATTTTTTTAAACTCTAATGTCAAATATCCATGCATTGATCCAATTTTAAGGTCAATTGCTGGAGATAGACCCTCCTTAAAAACAATACTGCAACTGATCATAATATAAGTAATTAGTTAGTTTCTAAACAATATTGCATTAATAATTTCAATAATAGTATTATTATAACTATAAATTTATTATTTTGCAGGTCAAATTCAGGTTATATCAGCAGAGGAAAATTGGGTTTGGCAATATTAAATGTTGTAAAAAATAACAGTCACAGTATTTTGTTATATGATTCCAATAAAACTACAGTGTCATATGTTGCAATTACACCAAAACTAAACATACACAAAAGAAACTCTTTGACAATTGCATACTATGATAATGCACAAAAATATTGGAGTATTCAAACATCAGATGATGACATGAATAAAATATTACAACTTTTAAAAAATTTACAAGCCGCTATTGTGCACAAATCTTTCCAGGAAACTGACAGAGAGCAGTCAGATAATAATAAAGTGATTAATAAAGAAGGAAATCTTGTTAAAAATGAACCACAGGAAGATGAAAAAGAAACTGATACAGATTTTTACATGCACCAGAAAACTAAGGATTCAATATTGAAAAGAATGGCCAATGTAGGACAATCAGTACTACCAAGTAGCTCACACAGTATTCCTAAAGGACTAACAAGTGACTCCTCAGATTCAAATGATAGTGATGAAAATAGAGTAATTATCAGGCACAAACCAGGTAAAAATGGACCTAGAAAAATTTCTGAATCACATAATACCCATGAGATGGAAGGTAATATGTTAACTCACTCAAGAAAAGTTATACACAAAAGTCACATGGATGGACAATCTTCATCGAGTTCCAAAGTCATTACAACAACGTCATGTAATGGTGACATGAATGTTTTTATATCTGAACAGAGGATGAGCAACAGTGAATTAAGAATTAATATGAATAGGGTGGCTGATAAAATAGATCTATTATTAGATAGAGTAAACGATGTTAGTAATATAGACAAAAGCAATTCATTGTCTAAATTTCAAAACGATATAGTGCAGAAATTGATCAAAGAGTATGAAGTTAAAATAAAGTCTTATGAAGATGCCTTAGCTTCTAAAGGTATTGATTGTCACACAATTAATTCAACTAATAACACTCTGATAAAGGAAACTGATTCATATCAACCCAGTGACATCTTAAAGAAACAAATTGAAGAATTAGAGATGCAAAACACAAAAAAGGATGAAATAATAACATTGATGAAAGTCGAAACTAAAATTTTGAATGAAAAACTTGTTCAAGCACAAGAGGAGGGCAAAAAAAAGATAGAAGAACTTACGATTGAAATAGAGACACTCAATGAAAAAATTAATTCTTTGTATTCTACAAAAAATGAAGAAATTGCCAGTATCAAAAAGAACTTTGAAAATATCATTGAAAACAATGAAGAAAATAATGATATTGCTAGTAAGGTTAAGAAAATTATGAATGATACATTTCAGAACATATCACACAATTTCAATGATAAAGACTCTTACTCTGGGGATTCAATAAAATCAATAATAGCATCAGTAATTAAGAAAAACACAATAGTAGCAATACAAGATTCATAGATTTAAAAAAATTATCACACCTGACACCTGTCCCTTTGAAGGCTTGCTGGATCTGCCTCTCCTAACCAATCTGTTTTCTGCCCATTGAAACTAGTACAGTTTTTCTGAGGATGTCTGATAGCATAAATGCATAATGGCTGGTTTGACACCTTGTACTTTTCTGTATGTTGGCACATTGTGGGTGGGTACATGATTGTATAACCTCTTTTGTTTGGAACAAATTAATGTTTTAATCATGCGTAAGTAAAGAACGGCAATAATACCCTGAGGTGCATTTATTAATATGATATGTATTCTAATGTTATCGTTAATAATGTCGCACACCTTATTTTAGAACTAAATTTTGACAACCTTTTGTAAGTTTTTATTAAAAACATTATTATATAAAACATACCTATTTAATTAAGCTTAAATTGAAACAACCAAGATAATCTTTAATAAATTTGTTACAAATAAATGTCTGGCCATGTTTGCCACTATACCTATGAGTATTTTGTTTTTTAATTAATTGTGATGGACCTTCTTCTAGGTAATATTAGTCTGTCTGCACGTCATATCATTATCATCATGGTTAGAAATTGAAAAATTAGCGCTCTTTACTACTTGTACTATTATTCTGTGTCTTTACTAAGAACAACGGCCGACGGCTGTCTTTACTTGGGGATCCTGGTAGATAGCTTGGTCCTCCAACTGGGAAACTGCTCTCTCCAGAACACTTTTTATAGATATTAGATAGCAAACGAGCTTGCATCACCACCATGCGCTGCCGCCCTTGACAACTGACTGACCTTTAACAAGGCCTAGGATGGTAAGACCAGGTAGAAGGGAAAATTGAGAACATTATTTGCTCAATTCGTTAGTTGGTATGAATGGCAGTAACTGTTAGTGATACTAGTTGTTTAGTGTTCTTAGGGACTAAACTAAGATGGTCGCCTATAAAGTCTCTTCATAGTTAGCTACACTGCTACACACATGTACCGCGAGAGCACGTTAGCACCTACATAACCCAAAATGCAATATTGAAAAGCCCCAGTAATAAGTATTATTCAAGGGTAGTGTTTGCATGAGTTTCCCGTTTTAAACGTAACGGAAATAAAATAATAAGAGTTCATTACATTATATCATACGAATAAATTTGAACATGTGACGTGGTGTGGACGCAAAGACTTTTTTACTGCCCCTATCCGCTATGTTTTCATGGATGGATTTACGATTCGATTTGCCTTTGTGTGATGTGTTGGTGCTATGACCCCTGTTTCAAATTAATCGTTAGGTACACATAAGTATAAAACGAAGAGAGAGAGGCACGTCAGGCACGATCACGGAGGAGGAGTTTGGAGCACGCTATGGAATCGACAATACAAATTCAGTGGACACTAAGTAGCTTTATTCAATTTTAGTCTCTAACCCATAGCAATCAGTGTTGCCAGTGGCAGATAGTCAAATGTAACATGAGACACCTCAAAAAGTTACATTTTCACGACAAAAGTTACATTTCCATTTTATGTGGAAAACAACACTAATACTATAATAAGACACTTTATTACAAAAAACTTAAAATGTTTTCTGTCCCATTTAAAGCTTCGAAAGAATCGTGATATTTTTTGATCAAATAATTGACTGATAATCCTAAAAAAGAAAAAATTTAATAAATACATAATGTGAAAGTTACACACCAAAAAATTTAGAAACGTATTTCAAAATACCTTAATCAATTTATAAAAAAACCCTCATCATAAACCTATTAATGAAAAAGGTAGATAATTCGCACATAAAACTTTATTGGATGCGTTCCGTTTCACGATTATTTATTATTTGTTGGAAAATATTTGAATACTTTAATAAGTCCTAAAAGTAACGTAAAAGTTACATTTTGAGTCGTGTTACATGGAAGTTACATGAGAGGGTCAAAAGTAACGTAAAATGTAACAAAAGTTACATTCTGGCAACGCTGATAGCAATAGAGTGAATAATCGCTTTAAAACAATTATAGTACAGAGAAGCAACATAGGGGCGCCCTTGTTCAACATAATGAAATCAGCTGCATTACGATTTGCAAATATTGCAATGCTTCTGAAGCTAAACTCTGTGTAGTGTTTTGTTATTGTTTGACTTATAACTTAGACGTTGTTTGATACTAACATAATTTGCATTCTCACAATTCACAATACTCTTTAATAATATAGATTGTGAGAAACTTTGGAAAATGATTGTGAGTGGTAATGATTGTTGCGTGCCTAATTGTGACTCCAAAAGGGATAGTGGAGTCTTTCTTCATTGTTTTCGGAATCCGCTTAGGCGAAATTTGTGGTTAAAACAAATAAAATGTGAAATGTGTTAAATATGTACTCTTAACACTAGAGAATTTAACCGCAAGCGGGTGTGTTCTAAGCATTTTGAGTTTGAGCGCAAATTCTACTAAAAGGTTGCCTGATTCATATTATTGCGCGGCCTACGTAGTTTACGGTGGATGAAATTTACAGTGGGATTCCAACAAGACACAGTAAGTTGTTCCAGTCTTTATTTTAAAGCATTTGGTACCTTAATAATTAGGTTTTAATTTATTTATCAGCTCAGATAAAGTTTTATTTTAACCTAAACTAGTACTGTAAACAGTAGTGATGTGGAATAAGAATTCTATTATTTTATCGAATATCGATGTATTGTCTTCGAAGTACATTAAAAAGCAAGATTAAAAATCTGAAATAACCTATGATTGCAAACTTACCCGTACGTGTAAGAAATACTTCGTGTTTGTTTAATCATTAATAATACTCGTGCTTTGTCCCAATCAGCACTGTATTTGAGATTAATATTTTTTACTTTTTGTTTTCATGTGATGATGTACAATGTTTCTGTAATACACTCCGTGAAGATGCAGCAGCTTTCTAATGGTGAAAGAATTTTTTAAATCGGTCCAGTAGTTTTTGTGTGAAAACGTTACAAACACATGTTTCCTCTTGATAATATTAGTATAGCAATTAACAAAGGGCTTTAAAATTATTTTATTTGCAAAAATGCAGCAGCGAAGATGCAGCTTTCTAATGGTGAAAGAATTATGGAAATCGGTCCAGTAGTTTCTGAGTAAAAAACATTACAAACGTACATACAAAAGCACAAATGTTTCCTCTTTATAATATTAGTTAAGATATACATATATTAAAGCAATAAAAAATGTTGAACATAATACATATTTTGTTTTATTTACTATTTAGTCACCAAGGGAAAAAAAATATCGATAAATATCGATAATAGCAATCACTAGGAACGGGCAATACAGACACATAACACGCATGCGCACGGATTGGTATTGGTGCGCATGCGTGACATCTTGTCGCTAAAAGCGACGCCGTCTTGCTTCATTGGAACTAATTTTGTTAGCGTCCATAGATTTTCTATGCGCGATTCCCATCTGTACGTAGTACAGTCAATCTGGGTAACTTTGGCCGTAGTTATAACTTTGGCCCAAAATTATATTTCCGTTTATTATTATTTTTTACAGATAGCCTTAATTGAAAAAAAAAAATTTTACAAATAAAAGATAGAAGGTATCTTCGTAAACGTATTTCACCCGCCGAAATGTGTCATTTGTCAATGACAAAATTCAAAAGTTGCCTTTTTCGTGAGTGCATTATAGACGGTACTTTTCTCAGTGTTAAAAAGTAGCATTCAGCGCTGTTCTTATTAGGTTTTGAATGGTAAGTTGCAATGTATTGTGTTACCAACTTGTCTGCCTATCCATTAATAAATTTTTTGCAATATATAATACAGTATTTTTTCTAGAAACATATAAAATATTTCAAAACTACTTTGGAGTTACTATATCAGGGTAACATTGGCCCGTGATAAGGTTACACTAATATTTTACTATCATACTAATATGATGCCAGATTTTGGAAAATGTGTCGAATTTGATATAAATATACAATGTATGTAGTACATTCGATATCGTGAAAAAATCTTTTTTTTCCATACAGAAAACGATATCATGCCTCAAGACGAATCTCTTTAATGACAAAGGCTACAGATTGTTGGATTTGGCCAACGAATCGACCAGAAATAGTGCTATTATCAATTAACAATAATCATAAGTCTTAAATGAATCGTAAATAACTCGAAAAGGCAGTTATTTTGAGATAAACGATGATTTTTGGCGATGAAATGGGATGATTAGAAAGGATGACTTAACAGCATTTTTTGATAATTAAGTAGTTACTTTTCGGTTAAAATTTTATTTTTTAACAATTATTTAGATATATTGAAGGGCCGTAACAGTCTGATTTCCTATTTTTCCTATCAATACCAAATAATAAAAGATTTAATAAAAAAATATGTTTCATAGGGCAACATTTTATTTCATACCTCTTACAAACCATAATTAGGGCACAAAAAATATTGACTTTGGATGTAGACTATATATTTTTCTGCTAGTATTTAGTGGCCAATGCTATCTAGTTCACTTATTTTGCGAGAAATCATAAAAAACATGCACCAGGGCCTGGGTCAATTTTACCCCAACTCTAATTGTAACTTTGACCCATCGGTTTTATTACTTATTCATTTCTTTTTTCTAAGAAACTATCATTATATTGCTAGGTTTATAGAATCAGTGGTTCTCAAAGCCATCAAAAAGTCTTCTTGGATGAGTCTTCCGCACTAATTTAAACATTTATTGCATTTTAATTCCGAAAAGTGGGCCAATGTTACCCAGGTTGACTGTACTATACTTATAAATCTGTGGTTTGGAGCAAATATTTTGCTGCTGGTTTATTTGTTGTCACAAATGCACAAGACGTGCGAGCGAGTCCATTTCCGTTTGGGAGAGAAAAAACAACTGTCAAGTGTCAACTCTAACAGCAAACCAATATCTTTATGCAGCAAACCAACGATCTATATCAACGAATATTGCTATCTCTATGGATCTATATGTATATTGCTATCTCTATGCTTTCAGTTATATAAAATGTACTCTGTGCTTTAGGCAGCAAACTGTGCAGTGTGCACAGATTTATAAGTATAGTAAGTAATAAGAAACTGTGTGAAGTGAACACCAATGTACTCTGTGGTGAACACCAACTGTCAAGTCAAGTGTCATCATCAATAGATAAATAAATAAATTACTAGAAGTATATATTTATTTGATTAATTGTGAATGTGAGTGATGTGATGGTCATGAAATGAAAATAATTAAGAATATCTGGAAATGTATATCTAAGAAAGAAATTATGAAAATATTAATGAGTTTGTATACAATTTAAAAATATTTTAAAAACATATAGCAAAGTATACTTTGATGCCTTTCGAATTATCAAAATGGAAGATTTACAGTCATCAATAACACAATACAATGAACAGGTAATTATTAATACAAAACATGCCATGTCTTTTTCTAAACACGACTAGTTCATAGTAAGAACATTTACACTATTCTATCGCTACAAGGCCCTCTTTTATGTAGCATGGTAGTCTTACTAGACTACCATGCTATATATTTAGAATATTTAATGATATATTATTCTCTCACTCACCTCATACAGCAAGGGAATAAGCAAGTATAAATTCATGTTAGAGGGAGGCATTCTCATGGAAAATGGAATAATTTTGATTAAGATACATTTAGGCAAATCATAAAAATTATATTGTGTAAAAGCAACTAGTGAAGCGTCCATAGCCCAATGGCTCGGGTCGATTCAATGTGATCGAAAGAGTTAAGCAACGACGGGCGTGGTCGGTTTGTGGATGGGTGACGGCTAGTGACAAAATTTAATGGACGCTACCCTGCTTCGGAGGGCACGTAAAGCCGTCTGTGCCGGTTGTTTTCAATGGTGGAAACAGTCGTAAAGCCTTGTCGAAGACCATCGGGTGGCTTGAGAACATTCAACACTGGGTTGGCCACTAACCCCTCCACCAATCCGCATTGGAGCAGCGTGGTGGAGTATGCTCTAGACCTCCCGCAGCGCCAATGGGTCGCATCGAAACCAGTGAAAACTGGGTGTACTACACACCTCTACCTATCCAGGAAATCCAGTTGTGGTTTTATGTTTATATAGGGCATAATTGGGTGCTGCTTGGATTTGAGCACAGACCCTCTAATGAGAGACAAATTTGATAGCCACTGGGCTGTCATCACAGTTTAATTAATGATGCTGTGTAAGCATGCAGTAACTAAGTAAGATCACTCTAGAAATTATTGTTCCATTATTTTTTTTTAGTTGGAGATGGTACAGCAGGCACTTGAAACTACACAAGAAGGTATTGATCGTGAATCTCTGGTGACCCTGGAATCAGAGTTACAAGAGCTCATTAAACTTACAAAAGAAAGCTTGAAGGCTTATGCTGCAACGTCTAGTGGAAAGCAATCTGTTCAACAAAATGTAGGAGAAACAAGTGCTGCTGGTCTTGATGATGAATATGCTTTGTTTATGGTAAGAATTTTATTCAAATCTGAGGTCCAGTTATAGATCCAATAACATTCAACAATAATAATTAGTTTAGTACTTCATTTGTATAAGGACATGGACATTGTTTGTAATTTAAATCTAACTGTGAAACAGAAATTGAAGTACAGAAAGTAGCGGAATTAAATAAAAAATAAACATTAAAACACCTTCACCTTCAAAACTTAAATGAGCTTTGTGTATATTATATCCATGAAGATGTATGAAGGTGTATATATAACATGAGTAAGGATGGCCACCTTACATAACACCAATGATTTTTATATAGGTAAAAAAGAAGCAAATTAGTTATAAGGGCACGCCAAGCGGTGACTCAAAAAAGTCCTAGTTGGGTTGGGACATTTAGTCTGAGTCACGCAGGGCAGCAAGCACAGTTCATTTTTTCATGTACCTAATTTTTAGTAATGAAATCTACAGGTGGTCACATATCTTTACTTCTCCATCAACGCACTTTATCAATTTAAAATTAAAAGTATTTAAATGATTGTTTCTTTCTATGACCATTTAGTATGTTTTCTTATATTCAATATATTTTACAGCAAGAAATGGCGAACACTGGGGTGTATGATGGTGACAATAAAGATGCTTCACAAGATTCCATAGTTGGCATTGCTCCTGAGGAGAACAATGATAGTGACATAGAGGTAAATATCTCCCTGTTTGGGGTTGATGGTTTAACTTTAAGGATTATAACAGTTTTTTTGTTTTTTAGGAACCATATTTTCTAGGATAAAAAGTATCCTATGTCACTCTTCTAGCCTATTACTACATCTATGCGAACAATCACTTCAGTAGATCATTACATTGAGGTGAAGTAGGAGAAACCAACAAACACACTTGCCCATTTATGTATATGTATTAGTAAAGATTTCATAGAGGAATAGGCAGCGGTACGAATATGTAATATGACCATCTGGCACCATCTTTTCACCAAATAATATTATATTCCATGTAATATTAGGCGACAATTTGATAATTTCCAACTTCAATAATACTTTGCCCACCCAGAGAACAAAACTAGGACCTCTTGCTTCACTGTTGCACTGGCGACCACTAGTCCAACAGTTAAAAATTATGAGAATTGTTACACTTAAGCACTAACCCATAGACGTCCCCCTGCTGGGCACGGGTCTCTCCTACAGGCAAATCTGCAGGAGGTATACTCCACCACACTCCACTTAACCAATATTAATTATTATTCAATACCTTGTCTGTGAATATTGTGAATATAATGTGATTATTGTGAGGTGAGTAAGTGCTGGTAGCGTTGAGTCACTAATGAGTTAATAAAGTGAATGTATTTTTCATTACAGGATGAACTCTCATCCCTATTAGGTATGAAGTGTGCAGTCTATCACACACACACGTGGGGAGGCCAGCCCACACTTCACAATGCCATGGTCAGCTCACTCATACCAAGACAAAATGATGATCAGTTCAATGACCTACAGGTATATATTTTAAAATATCTATTTTCAACCATGACTTATTGTTTCTAAAGTTGGTGGATAGCTTAAAATAAAAAAGGTAGAGCATACAGATGACTACTACTAATCAAAATCTAGCTTTACCCATTGTCTCACCAATCAGAAACTGATCAAGATATAGATTTTATCGATAATTTTAATGATTATTACAGTATTTTGTCCATTTCACGGGAACCATGCAACTTTTCGTGTTAAAAGTAGCCCATATACTCTCCAGACCGTATACTATATCTATGTAAAAATTAATACATAGTTATCTGTAAAGTTGGTTTATGAACTTCATAACATAATAAGAAATAATATTATAAATTGGAGCATTGATTCACAAAACCTAAACTATAGCGCTGTGCCTTTTTCTGAATCGCTATCAACTCTATACTGTGTAAAATAGATTAATATCTCAGTACGGCCTAGTGAACTAAAAACTAGCTCTATTGCTATGGGTTACAGACTAAAATTGAATTGAATTGAACGCTTGGCGTAATAGTAGGGGAGCCCAAGAGGGGATTTTGCGGGATACTCAAGCGCGTAAGTTTAATATACAGTGGGATACCTTGTACCCGGTTAAGTACCTCCACCAAATATGAGCCCCATATATAAATGGGGCCGTCAAGGATAAAGGATCAGATTAGTAAAAAAAAAAATTTGTCATCAGAAATTCTTGAGCGCGTTAGATTAAGGTAGGGTGAGTTAATTACATGCTAAAAAGTGTATATTCCACTAATCTTACAATTTGAGAGTAACGTAAAGAAAGGGGAGGGCTACAAAGTTGTAACGTAAAGAAAGGGGAGGGCTACAAAGTTGTAGCCCTCCCCTTTCTTTACGTTACACTCAAATTGTAAGATTAGTGGAATATACACTTTTTAGCATGTAATTAACTCACCCTACCTTAATCTAACGCGCTCAAGAATTTCTGATGACAAATTTTTTTTTTTTACTAATCTGATCCTTTATCCTTGACGGCCCCATTTATATATGGGGCTCATATTTGGTGGAGGTACTCAACCGGGTACAAGGTATCCCACTGTATATTAAACTTACGCGCTTGAGTATCCCGCAAAATCCCCTCTTGGGCTCCCCTACTATACACTTGGCGGTACGGGAGGATGAAATCACACTTTTTTTCGAATGTGTGTAGCCTGGTAGGCGTTCATTTCATTGATTTATAAGACATTATCACGTCAAAAAATCACACATTAATCTGTTAAGGTACAAATACTGACTTGGCAGGAAATAATGACTTTTACAGGTACAAATACTGTACACTCATCCAACACATGCTGAAATGCTGCCATGCCCCTTCTACCTTGACGGTGAATGTAAATTTACTGATGAACAATGTAGGTGAGTTTTATATTTGCTTAGACTTTACACATTCCATACATTACTACACTGTCTTAATAAAACGTGATCATTAACGTTAGACTATAGTCTGTTCGCCGAAATTTGATAAAAAAATTAAGGCCTTTTAAATTACTAATTGATGCTGATGATGAAAAAAAAATGAAAATAATATTTTTGTTAATATATTACTCGATTTTGAACGAAGCTTCGCTTGCGGAAAAAATAAACGGTCTGTTTCTGAATACAATATTAGTTCCGAAAAAAGTAAAAAGTGATGGAAAGAATTTGCGGGGATTCGGGGTGTGGACACCCCCGAAAAAAAAGGAGCATTAAACATGCACAACATCCAATAGTATCCGAAGTGCTAATCTAGGTTATCATCTCCCTAGGTGCCAAGTTTTATCCAAATCCGTTTTGTAGTTTATGCGTGATTGAGTAACAAACATTCAAACGTCTGAACATCCACACTTACAAAATTTCACAATTATAATATTAGAAGGAGAAGAAGAAGAATACATTTATTTCGTAAGTAGACAATACAAATTAACACAACACAATAATTGATAAAAAATTATAAAATTTATTGGCTACTTGATGAAAATTAAAATGAAATGAATGAAATATTAGCTAACACTTTTCCAGCCATATTTTAGTTTTAGTGTACATGTTTAGTCTACATGTGTAATGTTCTACATTCCTATATTTATGTGTTCTTTTTTGGGTGTACAATGTTCCATATAGAATTCGCCCGGGGCAGTACCACCACCCACCACGGTACCTAGTACCATTTCTACCGTGTAATATTTATCTTTAAGATAATTGTGGTCGAGTTGGAAAGGTGTGGTTTCCGGATACACTTCTCTAGAGGCGACCATCTTAGTCCTCAAGGGTAGTAACACATTTGTGACTGACTTGGAACGAGACTTGCT
Organism: Carterocephalus palaemon; assembly: GCA_944567765.1. NCBI lineage: Eukaryota > Metazoa > Arthropoda > Insecta > Lepidoptera > Hesperiidae > Carterocephalus > Carterocephalus palaemon. Next base: position 8,597,013 of record OX155641.1, on the reverse strand, counting down.
AACAATTACTAACTGGACTATTATTAACACCAACTAACAGGACTTACTATCACTAACGGGGACTGTTAGTCCTCATACCTACTAACGAACTGACGAACTAATGTTTTAATTAACTCTCTCAGCTAACTGGACTAACCATCCTAGTCCCTATTTGAGTCTTGTTCAATGTCAGTCACAGTTGTCATGGGCGGCAGCGGGTGGGTTCTGCTGCATACTCGTTTGCTATCTTATATCCATATTTAAAAAAAAAAGAGATATAAGATATTATAGTTGGCAATAAAACCATACTAACGATCAAAAATTTGATTAATAAGATGAATTGACAAATTTCGACAAATCGGCGATCACTAACACTTTGTATATGCTATCAAAACAAATGGTTTTTTATAGATATTCACATGGCGTCACTGTTCAGTTGTCAAACCTCAAAGAAGCTATAGAACCTGATTATGAATCATTGAAAGTCGGTAGCAGGGTGCTGCTTAAGTTGAAACCACCTGAAGGTGAGGTAAGTACATGCATTTGAATTTACCTAATCTTTACAGCAGTGTAGTTATACATAACTTCCATGTTTAAATTAGATACTGGATTACTTTACATGCATGTTTTCAGTAACATACTTTATAAGCTTGTAAAAAATCCTTTATATAAAGGTCGTTTTCGCTGTGCATCTCCCTTTCTTACGCTTACTATTTTTTCTTAGCGATAATGTTATATGTTAATGTTATATTGTAATATAACATTAAAATGTGTCCAGTTACTCTGGGGATCCTCGTGTGGGTGTATAAAAGAACATCGTTTTGAAATACTAAAAAATCACGCTTTTGTAGAACCGAACTAACATTTAGATTTTATTTGTTTTATTATATTTAAAAAATATTGCATGGTCCTTGATAAGTGTGCAGTTTCAAATTTATCCGAAGTTTTGAATAGGGCGAAAATCACGTTTAAAGATTCTGTTACATACATATTATTATATATAAATACCTAGCTATTAAAAGCGTTTTAAAAAAAATATTTACAGGATATAAGCATAGCAAAAAAATCTACAGAAAAGTATTATCTATGGCACAGAGCAGTAGTAAGACATGTAGACATGGAGAACAAATCGTGCGTGGTGACCTTGGAGCACGGCGCCAGATCCGGCGACAAGAGGAAATGTCTGCCCGACGAACACCATGTGCAGTTCGAAGAAATATTCCCACTATGCAGTGAGTATGTTATCATTCATAGTTGAAATTACCGGCGTACTCAAGTGTGATTTAAGTCGGAAATAGGCCGACTTAAATCACTTAATAGTTATTGCATGCTTGCTAAACAAAATTATATTGCATCGTATCTTCATGATTGCGTAACAATCTGGTAGTACTTTTGTGTCAGCTCTCGACCAGAGTTGTCGTAGTTGTAGTGTAGAGGTCTCCTTTGATGATCGGACAAAAACCAGCCGGTAACTTGCGTCGTAGCAGTGCGGCGTATGATGACCTTGTATCATGATCGTCGTCGTCCACATAGGCGACCAAACACGCATCGGCGATACGAATACTATGATCGGATTGGGCAAATTATTCATATTATTGGACCCGGCTTAATGCATGGGTTGAAGTTGCAATTCAAACAAATATTACCTACCAAGTATAGTGTAGTATAGTAAGGTATATGTACCGCCGAAGCAAGTACGGCGGTGGTTTTATTTTTTTATTTATGTTTGTCATCAACAATGTCCTGAGTTTGGTACAATAGCATCTGATACAAAGATTTCCCTTTCACTAGCTAAAGACGACGAGTGCTCTAGTAGTGACGACGATGATTTGAGTGACACTGAGTATCCTCAGTATAAGGCGAGCCGAGTGGACGAGGACGACCTGCTGTTAGAGAAAAGCTTGCAGAACAATGGCCCTGCTTTGGGCGAGTGGGAGAAACATACTAGAGTGAGTATGTATTGGTTTTTTACGCCACTTATAATTTATAGTCGGTTTAATTCAATAATTTCCAGCGGCATTCACCAATGAATTTTCTATTCAGTCGATAATTAATCCTACTTCAAATCAAGTTAATCAAACCTCATAGGGTGAGGCCAAACTTGCGTAATTTTGTCATTTTGCGTGGCGTTGTGAATCAAAACGGACTTTTTATGGAACCAAAGCAAAGCAGCAAAAATTACGGGACGCAGAATTGAAAAATTTACGCTCGTTTGGTGTCAGGTCAGCCATAGCAATAATAACCATATTTGAGTTCCTATTAATCTTGTCTCCATTATGTGCAGGGCATAGGGTCCAAGCTGATGCTGGCGATGGGGTACGTGCCGGGCGCGGGGCTGGGCGCGGCGGGCGCGGGCCGCGTGCAGCCCGTGGAGGCGCGCAACACGCAACGCGCGCGCTCGCTCGACGCCTGCATGCTCATCTCGGAGAAGCTGGCCGCCAGGGACCCCTTGAAAGTAAGTCATGCTCATCTCGGAGAAGCTGGCCGCCAGGGACCCCTTGAAAGTAAGTCATGCTCATCTCGGAGAAGCTGGCCGCCAGGGACCCCTTGAAAGTAAGTCATGCTCATCTCGGAGAAGCTGGCCGCCAGGGACCCCTTGAAAGTAAGTCATGCTCATCTCGGAGAAGCTGGCCGCCAGGGACCCCTTGAAAGTAAGTCATGCTCATCTCGGAGAAGCTGGCCGCCAGGGACCCCTTGAAAGTAAGTCATTGTGACGCCGTAATCTTATATATATAAAAGGAGAAGGTGACTGACTGACTGACTGACATATCAACGCAGGGCCTATACTATAAGGGCTAGAAACTTGAAATTTTGCACAGGGGTTCATTTTATAATGTAGGGGAGCACTAAGAAAGGATTTCTGAAAATTCACCCCCTAAGGGGGTAAAACGGGGGTGCAAAGTTAGTATGAAACTTTGCCGTTTTTGAAGTCTTTAGACGGGTAGACGTCGTTAATGGGTCTAATTCTACGCGAGCGAAGCTGCGGGCGTCCACTAGTAACTCATAGACGTATGGGCACGAGTGTCCCTCATAGACGTATGGGCACGAGTGTCCCCCACAGACACAGCTGCGGGAAGGCTAAAGAATACTCCACCACGCTGCACCAATGCAGTTTGGTGGCGGGGTTAGTGACCAACCCAGTGTCGAATGTTCTCGAGCCACCCGAAGGTCTGCGACAAGGCATTTCGATTGTTTTTACCATTGAAAACAACACAACAACTAACACATCCACAAATCGTCGGCGCATGACGTTAAAGTCTGGCGATCCCTAAAAACGAAACCCTAAACAGATCTTCAGTATGAAATGAGTGTCACGTCACAAATTTGAATCTTTTCCACAGGTGCAGCAAAAATTAAAAAAGATGCAGAAAAAGGATGAGGAAAGAAACAAGAGAGCATACGAAAGGGAAAAGGAAAGAGAAAAGCGGAATGTATTTAATTTCCTCAACAAAACTTTAGGCAACAAATCTGACAAAGAAACGATACCGGGAATTGGTGCGGCTGTAGATGTAAAACAGTCTTCGACTAAGGACTTGAATATAGAGCAGTTTAAAGCGGCGGAGGAAAGCAAGCGGGTAGAAAACGAAATAAACAAATTGAATAGTTCATTAGCCAAATATCCGTCAGGGAGTAGTGGACACAGAAGTATCAGTCTGCAAATCTCAGAGAAAAATCAGGAGTTAAATGTCCTCAAAAACAAAGAACAACAGATAGCTAAGGAGCAAAAGCAAAGAAAAGACAAACAGAAAATGACTGTTTTTTAATGTAAATTGTAAAATTGTACCATAGGTATAATATGGTAATAAAGTCTAACAACAAACATTTTCTTTATTTTGTTCCCCCTATAAATATAGAGGTAGGTAATTAACGAAAGTACGACTAAAAAACAGGCAATTTTATCTCACGATAACAACTGGGTCTCGGCGTAAAGAGGTCATAGGCGACTACGACCGCTTCATCGCGATGTCATTATTAAAATTAGATAGTTGTAAAACAGGAATGGATGGATGGGATAGGTATCACAGAGAAAATAAAATAAGTATGTTAACAGCCGTTTACTAGTCACGACTGTTAACATACATTCATAATTCATTTCGTATAGTGTTTGAGGATATACGGTTGCTACAATGGGCTATGTATGGGGATTTACAATAAAACAAGATACTAATTACGAATTTCTATATTTACAAGTGATGTATGTTTTAGTTTAAAATAAGCGTACATGACATATAATTACAATAATTAATATATGAAATATTTTTTCTATAAATTAATTTTGTACTATCAAACAATATTACAAAGTACTCAATTTATCATACATGTTAATGGATAGTGTGACTAGCAAATATAATTTGCCGAATATTTAAAATTGTAATATTTTTAGTGACAGTGGGTCAAATTTTTTAATTCTATATTAGCTATGCTATACATATATGTATCTAACCAAGGCTTCAAAAGCCTGAACTAAAAATTTTTTTTAATGTTTGCAAGTTTTAACGGTTTATTGGTTATTCCGCATATCAAATACTTTAATTACTTATCTTAAATTTCGGTACATGTAAAATGAGTTTATGATGATATAAACAATAAATGTATCATCGTACTTTTGAAAATTTCAATAAAACATGGCGCGCCCCTCCAGACTTCAACATAAAATATTTGAAAGTATTTACCAAGACACTATTATCGAGTACTGATTGCACAAACACTATTAATACATTTTAATGTGTTCAAATATTGATATTTTGAGTGTTTAATATTTTCAGTAAAATGAAAATATTCAAATGAGAAGATGAAGTGATTCAAAATAAATGTAAATAAAATTTAAAATCTTAATCTTTTTAAAATGAACTTTATTGGCACTGTACCTAAACTGATGTAAGCTGATGAACTTTGTTATCGCTGTCATAGAATTGTGATGTGTCACTTTCATAGATATAAGAAGAAATAAAAATGAAAGTAATTTTTAAAATCGGATTCTCCTACTTGAATAATAAATTTTAGTCTTTCCAATATATGGATTGAATTCCGTGTCCTCCACATATTTGCAAGTGTTATACCACATTGTGCAATTCATAATGACATGTGTAGACGGTCATAAAGTAAATTGATTGATGTGTAGTGTTGGTCTACATTTTTTTATTTTAATGTTTATTTTAGGGAATATAATTATTTCATAGCGATGAACGTTACAGCCAGTAAAGAAGAAATATAAAAATATGGATGAAAAATAATCAAATAATAATATTATAAAACAAAGCTAATTCTTTAGGAATGTGAACATTATATTCTTTATTCTTGCGAACTCGAATTCTTTCGCCTGCAAACATAATTTGCAATCAGTACTTCGTGTCAATGAGCGATGTAGTGTCACTAAATACAAACTCTTGCAAGGAACTGACTCCACACATTGAAAAAGTAATTTGGAGGGGCGCGCCATGTTATCGTAGTTTATCTATACCTAAGTTTGCTACATGAGCAAGATATATTTGTACTCTCCTTTAATCCAAACATAAATATTTATAAGCGCATGCCTAAACATGCAAGATTTAATTTTAGAGAATTGTCTAAGAGACCCACCAAGCATAAATTAGATTAAAAAGTGTATGATGAACACATGCTGAAGATCCACATGAAGTTCAGAAATACCTCCAGACATTTTTAGCATTACACATTTTAATCAATTGTATAGAAATACCTACTGCGAATACGTCGTGGAAGAAATACATCGAAACATTAACTACTTAACATAATGTACTGCCATATGCATTTTGTCATGTTGAGGTTTCACCAAACACATTCGCGGTACTACATACTTGTGAAGGTAACCACTAAATTATACCAGCTATATCTACGTGTATGCTTTGAAAATTCACAAGATTCATATTGTCTAAAAGTAACAGTTCATCACAGAGATTTGTTATATACTCAAAAGGCGACCTCGCCACACAACAATCCACTCTGGCTCAGGCATACAAGGTATTTTCTTTATAATTAGGTCCTACAATTTTAAATCTAATATAATACAATAGAGAGTAACGAAATAAAAGAGAGACTTGTTTGTACTAGACTAAAATGTTATCAAAGTAATGTAATAAAGGACCCTTCGCACACGGCGCGTCACAAGATACAATGAAGAACTGAAATAATAAGCTGGAATTACTTAAACTTGAACTTAAGTGATTGCTAACTTGATGGACTATGAGTACTGCTAGGGATTGTTTATTTGGGAAGCGTTATGTATAAAAGATCTAAATATTATAAGTACACGCATAATGAGACTCATACCACGTGAGCGACTAACCTACGTTTTCAATGATGGCCACAATTTGTGATGTCTTTATTAAATATTTTGTGATTAATTCCTGTCTCTATATTTCATAAGTGGTTCATTATTCCACAACATAGTGAGCTGTTTTCTTGTATACCACAAGAGAGATTCATAATTTAAAATCAGATGTTCGATTGTGTAAGTTAAGTAAACATTTGACATGTTACACATTACGCTTTTATCTGTATAATATGGAAACAAATCTAAAATTTTTTATTTATGTTAAAAAATAAATATTTTTAAAAACTGCTGTTCGTCAAAACAGTGGTTTGATAAAATAAAATAAAAATTTGAACGTTATTAATGGATGATTCAAGATGTACATCTGAAATAACTCATATTTTCACCAGTTATGTGGAGAGCCTATTGCCATACAACAAAAAAATGACAGATTATAAAATTAAATCGTTAGTTTAGGTGTCAAATGCAAACATTTACTTACACAATTACCCACCATTTCAACCATTATGGTTTAATTTTTTTTATTACATTTGCTTGTAGCTTCAAAAGATGCTATTACAAAATGAATTCTTATATTTGCAATGGCATAAAATTTAGATTTATAATATATGATAATTAAACGATATAAATTATTTATATCAAGTATTTATTGCAAGTTGGTCACATATTTGCCGGGAAATTTGTTGGATATGATCACTTATCAATCAATTTACAAATATACATAAATATAAAATTATAATTTAAAATCAATGTTATATTGAGTTAAATTTAATAGAATAATTAACATATATGAAGTGATTGATCGAACAATTTCTAACAATACAAAATTATTAAATTGTAATAATAAAATTTGAAAATATTTTTCTTAAACAGACCAGCCTAAGGGAAAATAGATGATAGCTCTGATCCATGATACTAAATTGAATGCAGAAGTGCAGTTGAAATTGAATGCAGACGTATTCGTAATTTCTAGCTGAGCTTCCCGAATTCTTTTACGAGTTACACTTGGATACTTTTAAGTATTCTTAGAGTAATATCAGTAGATTGTACTTTTTATATATTGGTAGTAGTCCCAGTGTGTAATTGGTCCAGAGAACTACTTTTATTTCAACTAGTGGATTTAGCTACAAGTCTTTAACAACTAGTTCTTGATTTTTGCTGTTGGCCTTTATAGCATAAAATATATATATAATCGACAATCGAGATGTTATATCTTTCCTAGGGCGCTGAGTAAGTGCTGGCTATGCATTTGCATGTTATGTATTTTAACATATAAAAATTAATAGCCCTGCTGGCTTTTACAGTTGCCCTACAGGTAATGTCGCCTATTAGCTATGTCAGCAGGATATCCGGATTTTCGGCTATAGCGGTTATGTATTAATCCACCCTAGCGCTGCCATATTGCGGGAAAAATCATCCTGACGAATGTAGGCTTCGTCGCAGCTAGAAGTGGCGCGAACGCACAATATACACAACGCACACGAGCGTGACGGGCGCGTCGTTCTCGAGCACTAAAGTAGTGTTGGCAACCATAGATAGCGCAGTTAAGATTTCTTACCGTATGTTGAATCCTTTTATAAATATCTTGGACATTCTCACACACGGCCATCTGATCCCAAAGTAGGCGCGAGCCTGTGTTATGGGTGTCAGAGACTGATATACATACATAGATATTTTTAAATACATAGTTAAATAGATAATATTGACATCCAGACACAGAACAAATACAAGTGTTCGTCACACGAATATTTGTCCTGAGTGGGATTCGAACCCACGACCTTTGGCGCAACAGACAGGGTCACTACCGATTGCGCCAACGGGCCTTTCTTAGGCGGTTATATCGCAGCTAGAAATGTGTTGTGCAACTGTCGGTGATGCCGCGGCTATAGCGCGGTGCGCAGGCGCGACACGACGCACGCGAGCGCCGCGGGCACGTCGTCGAACACGGGCACGCCCGCGCGCCGCGCCAGGTCCGTGAGGTAGTGGCGGCCGCGGTTGTAATCTTTCACTGCTATCTCGCTGTACTGTTGAAAAATATATAATTTATCTATACTAATATTATAAATGTGAAAGTGTGTTTGTTTGTTTGTTTGTTTGTCCGGCTTTCACGTCGCAACGAAGCTATTATATGGTATGGTTTTTGTGTATGGAGATATTGAGGAGGGTGGAGTGACGTAGGCTACTTTTTACCGCGGTAACACATCCCCATGGGAAGATATCGATGTTTTGTTATTTGCTAGATATTTAGTTCCGGATGTTGTTAACAGATGGCATTGTTAATTCCCTTTTCCCACGCGGGCGGAGCCGCGGGTAAAAGCTAGTAGTATATAATATACAAAAAAAAATATTGATATAGTTTTTTAACCGAAGGGAACACACTATCGGGATGAAAAGAATATGTTAATCCAGGGTTTCAGCTACCTCCATACCAAATTTTATAAAAACTGGTCCAGCCGTTCGTGAAGAAGTAAAAAACATACAAACATACACTCTCACAAACTTTCGCCTTTATAGGTAATCTTAGTGTGATAGGTACGAAGTGTAAAATAGTAAGAGGGGGCGCATTCATATGCGCTTTGACAATGGCACACTAAATCTGTACTTTTTGTGCACCTTTTGCTAAGTTTACAACTAGTTAATATTTGACGTGTTCTTATAGATTCTAATGTTAATGAAATGTGCCATTTGAGAGCACTGGATACCATAAATGAACTAGCTGATGCCCGTAACATTACCCTTTAAAAAGTAGCTTATAGCAATCAAGAAGAATGCAGCTTCCTATAAGTGTAAACATTTTCAGAATAGGTCCAATAGTTTCTGAGATTACCTTCTATTCCCTTACACACTATCTCTTTAATAATATTAGTGAAGAAGTATGGATGACTTCTGGTCATCAACAACCACCGTCCTCTCTCTACTCGCGATTCTTTTTTCATGGCGTACCAGTCACCAGTGGCTGCTTACAGCCGGGGTAATTCCGTTTAGCGTATGAAAGACGTTCTTCACGGTAGGTATTACACGTGTCCGTAGGCGACCGTTACCATTTACTATTAGGTGGCCCGTATGCTTGATGTTGACGTCAGTCCGAGAGGGTTAAGGCTCTGCGCAAACGGGCCACCGACCACAGCCACCGGTGGCCAGCGACAGCCACTTAACATAAACTTTTTCATATTTTGTATAGACGCGCCGCACACGTGTAGCCGGTGGCGGCCACTCGCTTTAGTAGTGTCGTAGCGCGCGACAGCCACCGGTGGCTGTGGTCGGTGGCCCGTTTGCGCAGAGCCTAAGCCCCCCGATATATTGTCAACTAGCTTTTACCCGCGGCTCCGCCCGCATGGGAAAAGGGAATTAACAATGCCATCTGTTAACAACATCCGGAACTAAATATCTAGCAAATAACAAAACATCGATATCTTCCCATGGGGATGTTTTACCGCGGTAAAAAGTAGTCTACGTCACTCTCCACCCTCCTCACTATCTCCACACACAAAAACCATACCATATAATAGCTTCGTTGCGACGTGAAAGCCGGACAAACAAACACACTTTCACATTTATAATATTAGTATGGATATGTTCAAAATGAGTGAGCAGCGCACGTACGGTGGGAGCTCTGACGGGGTCCATGGGCTGCACGAGCAGCACGGTGGCGTGCGGCCGCAGCCCCATGTAGTGCGCCGCCAGCACCATCGCGGCGAAGCACGGCGCCTCCGCCGACAGCGCGAAAACCAGCACGCGGGAGCCCAGCAGGAGGTCCTCGTCGTACGTGCCTGACGAACAATTACATTTAGTATTGCAACATTTCGTTGCTTCGTGTCGTGGTGGTGAGTGGTTCTAATTCGAGCCGGGAATGTTATTTATTTCGCAGATAAATATATTCACTCGGGTGTTGTGTGTATTGTGGATATTAAATTATGTTGTTTTCTGTGTGTTCGCCACCCGCAACACAGGTTTAGGCCTATCGCGGGGGTGTGAGTATGTAGTGTTTAAAACATAGAATATGTTTATCTCGAAATAGTGCCCTTATGTCTCATCTTTTCCTACGAGTATAATATATAGAAGAACAATAAATTAGTACCTTTGAAAGGTTGCGGCGTGACATCCTCCGAGACGGTGTAGAAGTCCGAAGCGCTGAGCCGATCACCGGAGCGGTCAGCCTCAGAGCGCAGCTCGACGGACTCGTCGAGCGGCGAGGCGGGAGGCGTAGAGTTGGTCGACGAGTTCTGTCGCGGCTTCTTGTCGTGCCGCGGCGACTCCGGGTGCGCGGGCGCGGCGCGGCGCGCGGGCGCCGAGAACATCCGCGTGTAGTCGTTCGCGCGCGGTATCACGTACGTGAACCCCTCGCGACGGAGGATCTCCTCGGGTCGCGTGCTGCCCGACTGTGGACAATGCGACAGTATAACTTATCATCGTTCATTTTTCAGTGGTACCGTCGTGGCGAGCAATTTAATAAAAGGCAACTCTCCGTTCTCCACACTAGTTTCAGACCATATTTTTGCAGTAGGTAAGTAGTAAATCTGTAAGGGCTCTAGCGGAAATTCGACAAACTCACTGAGACTCGAAAACATCTATTTAGATTATAAAGTTAGTTTAATCTACTTTGCAAAAACTCGCAAACAAGGAGTATGATGGTGGATACCTTTACACCTTTCCAACCGGATCATAATTGATTTAAAAACAATTATTACACGGCAGAAATGGTACTGCGTACCGTGGCGGGCGGTGGTACTGCCCCGGGCGAACTCTTTATGGAACCAATTAGGTTTCATATAAAACCTATTTGGTTCCCTATAGGCTCTACCTACGATAATAATGATATACGAGTATGTATCTCAAATAACATTTAGCTAACATCCTATAAATTGGCAAGTTTCTAGGGACAGATTTACTTTTTGAACTCCATTCTACTCTAACTCTATTCTTTTACAACGCAAAAGGAGACCTTCAGAGATGTTGATGTATAATAAAGTTGATTTATGTCCTTATTTTTATTGCGTATTGTTGCGTGCACGCATCGTCTGGATATAGCTCATTATGATAATCATATGCAGTCTTGCATTGTTTTATACAAACTGGGTAGTAAAGTGTTAATGTCAATTGCCGATAATTTCGTCAACTGTGATGTAGGTACATATTTATATTTAGAACAGTAAACTGATTGTCGCTGGTAAAGGTCACATACTCCAAGTGTTACGTACTCTAAAATTTCAATGTGCTTTTGTAATCATTTATTATTAACAACTATGTGCTGTTATGTTATTATTTTTCAAATGAGTATACTAAAAATTTAAAGATAGCTAAAAAAGGCCTGTTGGCTTGTTCGTCAGGCTATAATTGTTACCCAACGGTGGACAGTCCTACGAACTCGACGTGTTAAGTCAATCACACCGTTCGGAGGATTTCATCATTAGGAATCAAGCCTCGTAGCGAAATACCAAGGGCGAGCATAAGCATTTCCATAGCGCTAAGCGACTTTGAGCTTGCTAATGAGGCCGACGATAAAGGATGCAAAGTAGTTACCGGAAAGGCGCCGCCGAGGTAGACGTCGTGCGTGGGCGCGCCGAGCATGGCGGGAAGGCGCTCGAGCCTTCGCTCGGTGCCCGGCGTGAACACCGATTCGCCGCTGCTGCCGCCCGACGCGCCGCCCTCCTCGCCCGTCCGGCTGCCGCCGCTCTGCGAATGAACATTCTTATTCTTAACTGATAACATAACCATTTTATACGTATGTACATATATCAAAACTCCTAAAGCCTTCTAGTATACACACACAGCAAATATACTGTATTCATGTGCAATTTTTTTAAGGATTGATACCTAATGTGCGAAGTCATAAATAATATTCATTCTATTTTTCTACAACTAGTAGATTGATTACATATAAGAGGCAGTTCGCGTCATCTTTAACTGACTTTGAACGAGAATCTTCCTTACAAGAACTCCTGTCACTAACAGTCCCTGCACCTAGAGTCCTCATACCTATTAACGAACTAAAACAACTAAAGTTCATATTAACACCCTATGCCAACTGGAATAACTATCCCAGTCTGTAGTGTGAAACTACCGGGGCCGACGTCATAATGTGCCCTCTGTGCACTCTGTGCCCGCCTGTTGTGTATGGCTCTAGACCTCCCGCTGCTGCGACGGTGGGGGAGACCCGTGTCCGACAGTGGGACTATGTGTTGTAGTTAATATCTCACCTTGGGTATGAACAAGCCGAGCTTCCGTCCGTACGCGCGCAGCCTAGCGTTGTGCGTGTGCAGCCCATTGCCGCCCTCTCGCGGCGCCGCCTCCGCACCCGCTTCCGCCACGCGTGGCGCCTCCACCGCCGCATTGCTGTCTTGACCGTTGCGTCCTTGGTACTCTACAATATCATGGACATTATATAAATATAAATGAAATGAAACGAATGAAAATGAATATCATGATTATTCTGACCCACTGCCGTCTGACACCAAACTAAACAGAACCTATGGTTCTACTATGGTTCTATACCTACTAGTGTCAGAGACTGATATCAATATGAAAAAAAAAACACTTTAAAAAATCAAAAACGTCGTTTACCTCAGGGCCTCTATGATTAAAGCCACTATCATTGTTTCATCAAGTAAAAAACGTAAAATAAATAAATAAATGATAAATAAATAAATATCTTGGACATTCTCACATACCTACGGCCATCTGACCCCAAAGTAGGCGCGAGCCCGTGATATGGATGTCGGAGACTGATATACATACATACATAGATATTTTTAACCACATACTTATATAGATAATGTGTATTAACATCCAGACACAGAACAAATACAAATGTTCGTCACACGAATATTTGTCCTGAGTGGGATTCGAACCCACGACCCCTGGCGCAACAGACAGGGTCACTACCGATTGCGTTAATTAGGCTATATGTTAGGTACCTTCATAATTTTGAGTGTTCGCAAATGGCACATTCGTTTCGACTATAGTAAAATAGTAATTTTAATACTTTAAAGACATTAAAATAGACTGAGTAAAAGATGCATGACAAGGAAACATTCCCCAAATATAAATATTAATCTACCAGGTAAATGTCAAGTAAATATGCCTTTGTTGAAAGTAGATCGCCCAGAATTCATTCCGTGTTATATATAATCCAATGGTGTTTTAATTTTTTGTATAAAATTCAGTTCAATTTGGAACTCAACAATAGATTTTAATTTAAAATTCGAGGTTTAATTTATTAAAACTGAGCCCCTAAAGACATTGATTTACTTTACTGTTCTACAGAACAGATACGCCGCTACTTGCGGCGCGGCGTAACTTCTGTAGAAACTACCTACCTAAGTCTAAGATGCTATTTTAGCACTTCATCGCACGAGAGTGCCAGTTTCACAGATTATTTGATATTAAAAATTGAAAAATATTTTTAATGTGGCATATAATTTATTACTACGAATTACAATGGAAAGCTTTAAACGGTATATACAGCATAAATTGAACACTACTACACGAATACTGTAGCGAATCAACAGTTCATCCAATTTCTGTGAAGACATCTTTACGATGTAAAAATAAACAATCATGCACTCCAAAGATCTATAAAATAGTCAAAATTAGTGTAAGGCAACGCAACACAACTGTAGAAAATAATAATAATCAAGTAAGTAAAGAACGCTAACCCACGACATACTTAAAAATACATCTCAATGAGTTTAAAATGAAATTAAATGTTGAAATTAATAAGTAAGCAAGCTTTTACGTCAAACTATTGTACATGTTTTATCTTTATGACAAGCGAGATAAAAACCCAAAACTAATAAACAGATGGCAATGATTGATGATGGCAGTGGAAATTACACTTAAGTGTCATTACGTTTTTGTCTTCGCGTCTATGGGTCATCATTAGTCATTACTTTACCTTAAAGCTAATTTGCCAAATGACTAAATAGAATTGTAATAATAATATATTTTACTTGTGTAAAGCAATAGTTTTGTACTTGCATATGTGTCTTGATTATTTTATTATTTTTGTATGTACTTGTTGTATGTTGTATTTTTATCCTTCTTGTGTACAATAAAGGAAAGTTTGTCTGTCTGTCTGTCTTGATAATCATGCCAAATACCCTACATACAAATTCTTTAACATAATAGTGTGACAAAAACATCGATCACTCTTATTAAATACCATACACACGTCAAATCATAGAGACATTTAAAAAAAGAATATGAGTAGTGAAATGAGATGAGAAGCGAAACATTCCGTGCGCGCACGCACCGGGGCAGGGCGGCGAGAGCAAGTGCCGCAATGAGCGGAACGCGCGCCGCACGCGCGCCGCCACGCCGCGCCCGCCCGCCCGCTCCGCGCGCTCCTCCGGACAACCCTCTGCCCAACACCACTCAACGTCAAACCTACGTGTTCACTATATGCACTAGCAAAAACTCGAATCGCCGATGCTTGAAATATCGTGTGTATTAAAGTCCTAACCTAAGACGTTAACCTGAAAATTTTCGGCTTCATGTGTTTATTGACAACATAATCACAATACCTATTTGTTCAGTAAATACACATACATATACATACATAATCACAGTATGTTGTGCGTGACAGTTTTTCAGCGAATACAAGTATGGCTTTATGGAGTTCTAATCTAGTCAGTATAAAATGTTTCTAGGAGACCATATAATGTCTTTTACAAGGATATGGCAGTGTCGATAGTGCGCTTCAGACGCTGGATCGTGTGGGCGCGCGACTGCTTGGTTGAACGAACGAAACCTTTTCTCCTCTTTCGCGACGCTGTAGGTACGCGTGAAGGAATTCGAATGTGAGGATGGTTCTTCTATCCGGGCTCCTGGGGTTAACCCCGTCGGTGACATCTTGCTCGCTGTTGAGCGTGGGAGACGATGTGTGAAACTGCTTGGTTCTTAAATCTTACCAGAGTCAGCGGCGAGTTCGGCGACGGCCGCGCAGAAAGTGTCGAAGTCTATCGCGTCCACGCGCGGCAGGCAGCGGTCGGCGAGCGCGGCGGGTGCGCGCGTCGCCTCCCGCAGCGCGTCCAGGGCGCGTCCGCGCGCCAGGCGGCCGGCGCGCGCCCCCGCCGCATCGAACGCGCGCTTCAGACGCAAGATCGTGTGCCCGAGCGACTGCCTATGCACATCACCACGCGTAAATAAAGCACTCGTACATAAATTGCGATTTTCATAAACAAAATGTCATTTAACGTGTGTTTTATTCTTTTGCGTTGCAATAATTCTATGTTCCACACAATTTAAAACCCGCATCAAAATACATATTTATCTGCTAAATAAATATCAACCTCGACCGGTATTCTTACCCGAAATTTTCTGTACCCTGACTCACGTCAGGGTTAATGAGTACCACTCCACAGAGTAGATTACTAGATACGATTTTTTTTTGATAGTGTCACCCAATTCACGTAATCATTTATTAAATTTGTACCTAGGATGCGTGCGCGCCCCGCGCAGAACGGCGCGTGCGCAGCGCAGCGCAGCGGGGATGTCTGTGAAGGCGGGCAGGCCGCGCCTTTCCACCGCCTCCTGAAGCGTGGCGCGCGCCCGCGACAGCTCAATATATTCACTGAAAACGTGCCAATGTTATAGCAGGTACTTGTTATACTAAATCTGATAGACACAGAGTTCGATACGCAGTAGTTTAGGTATCGCATGAACTTGCGGGTAAGTGGCGTCCTTCAGCAACCCGCGCTCGACTTTACATGCGTAACATCATAACAAGTTTAGAGCATCATAAGTCATACATAATGTTTCGCGAGTTCTATACACACATGTACATGGCTGTGATGTATGTTATACCACAAGAAAAGGATCGGGTTTATGGGTACGCACACCGCCGGAACAAATGGCTCGGTAACCGCTGAATTCAGATTAAATCATAGTGTATAGGATCGGGTGGTGTAGAGTCGGTTGGGGGATGCATATGTCCAGCAGTTGACTTTGAAAGGCTGATGAATTGATCGTAAGCACACCAACAATTGGAGCAATTAAAATGGCACACGAAAATCAGCTGAGAACATTATGGATAACTATCAGACATGCATCCTGCATTGGCATTCTGGAAGACGGTGATCTGGCAATCAGCACTTGGGCCCAGTTGGGCCTGACACTTTTATTCTTAGAGGATTCGCGCTCAATAGCAAGGCTTATAAAAAGGATTTGATGATGATTACATGTAATTGCATATTTATTCAATTCCGAAATTCATTGAAGTGACACTTTATAAATACATGTGCGTCACCACTCTTGACGTGAGTCAATGTATATTGCACCCCCTTTGTTTAATGCACCCCACGCAACAAGTCGTTGATCCCATATCATAGACGTCAGGAAAAACCTCCGAAGAAAACTAAATCCACTGATTAATTTTGCATGGATAATGAGTAATAAAAATAAATAGGCACAATAAATACAGAATGTTTTATACTAAGAAAATCAACATTATTGGTTAGTTTGCTTGGTAAAAACATTTGGGGCAAGTTTAAAACTGTTTATATCTAGTTTAAAAAATTCTTGATACATTTATAAACATTCGGTCATTGGCATCATTTCTCATGACATCATAATTTACTTCAAATTTGGCATTGCTTGTTCATTGTAATTTTCGTCTATAAGTCGTGACGTTTCTATTCTCTTGCGTCCAATGGCTCTCTTTAAAAAAAAAATAGAAGTAGTTAATAATGTTTTATTAGAAATAAATGTATTAACAATGTTATTACCTACCTACCCACTATGATTATTGAGTTGCATGAAAATTAAATATGGTCTTACATTTGTCTGCTTTCAATGCCATTGAGGATCTTTAAAGACCTGCATTGCCTATAAAAATAGTTTGACACATATTACAAATTGCATGTCCATTTGCGGAGATGTTCAAAGAAAATTTTAATGTTTCCATTAATTTGATCAGTATCGAACGAATCTTTTTGTGTAGTATTTGACCTCGCGCCGAACGATCCGTCTATAGTATAGACGGATCGTATAGACTCTATACCATACCTATAGATTCAAAACTGATGAGGTCAACACACTTAATTTGGTTCGAACAAAAAACAGATAATAGAAGATGACTGATGATTCACGAGCTCATGATTGCCTGTTTGTTTATAAGAAACCCTACAAAAAATACTCATTGGTAACATGACTGTTTATGATAGTAACAGCCGGTCATGAACCATACCAGGTGTTAAGTGATTGAGCGCCCAATGCTTCCGTAACCAATTTTTAACAAGGATTTCCTCTCGCGTTACCGTGTAGGATTTACAACTTCCTAATTACTTCTCTATTTGCGACTTTTTGATTTGTTTGCTTTCATAGATAAAAATATCATGAGGACCTAGCACAAGCAGATATCTTCCACCGCGCGTCCAGCAGGGAGAGAACAAGTTCCTCTACGATAAACCCGGCGGGCCAAGCTCAGCTTTTTTTATGTGTATATATATATATATAATCAATAGCAAACGAGCTTGCAGCCACCCATGCCACCTATGACAACTGTGATTGACTTTGAACAATACTCAAATAGGGACTGAGATGGTTAATCCAGTTAGCAGAAAGTTAATAAAAACATCAGCTGGTCAGTTCGTTAAAGCGCCCGATTTCTTTATTGAACCACATACTAAAGTTACAGGATACAAATTGAGATTTTAATGCATCAAGCATTCTCTGCCAGCCAAACCATTGGGCTAACCGGAAAATCTCGAAAAGCTGTTTAATTTTACTTAGTCCTGTTAGTTGGTGATAGTAATAGTCCAGTTAACAAATTGTTAGTAAGAGTCTCGTTCCAAGTCAGTCCCCTCTAAACAAAAGTAACCAGAACTAGCATGTAACAAAATGGTACTCACTGGTCGGAGATGGTCTCGTTGCCGATGGACTGGTGGCGCTTGTACGGTCTTAGCACGAGCAGAAGGTCACGCGGCGCGGCCGCCAGGTGGGCCGCCTCCACGCTGGCCGCCACCGCACGTGTCTCGCTGTCGAGCACGAATAGCAGGGCTCGCGCCTCGGCTTTCGCCCGATGCTCCACTTCGATCAACTCCGTGGACCAGTCGTCCACTTGCTGCGACAAACAAGTTATCAACATTATTTAAATAATCAACGCAAGCTACTCCAAAGATTACAACGATAGCCGTAAATCGATTTAAAAAAGCATGATTACCTATTACAGATTTTTGTCCATTTCCAAGGGAGCCGTGCAATTTTACGGGATAATATATGTAGCCTATGTTACTCTCCTACACACTACACTACACTACATTTATGCAAAAATTACGTCGATTCATTATTTTGTTGGGGCAGAGATAAAGGACAGGCCAACAAACCAGCAAAACAACATTTTTTTCTTCCCATTACAGCTATTGAATTTGAGGCAGACAATTTATGGGGAAATCGTGGACCAAATAATCCTGAAACACAATCGATATTACCATGAAAATGCTGATTCAAACATTGAAACAACTTATTCTGGTGAAATACTAATCAGAATAGAGTGACGTAAGTTGTAGGTTTAGCACCATTGATTAGCTGACTCGGGAAGTTATTATAAATGTGACCGTCAATGACGATTTATCTCGTCGATCTTCGTTGTTATCTTTAGATAATAATCGTGTAACATTATCAATTCAATTCGGTGCATGTATAGGCTTATTAGGCATCGGACGACCATAATTATTTCGCTCTTAATTTAATGCAAAAATCACGTTGGTTTCACGCAAGATAAACTCAACTATAAGACCTTTTGCTTTCAACAAACTTTTCTTTTTCGAACTTTTATACTAAAGTTATACCCGCTACTGAATGTAATCTACGTAAAGATGAAATACATCAGAGTTAATATCAGTTAATAAATCCCTTTTATTGATAAGCATCAGTAAAATTGTAATACATATTTTCAAATATGCAGACTGTAAAAAAAACCTGTATAAGTCAAGAAAAATAATGAAATATTAATGATTAGCTTGTCTTCGTCAAGGTGTACACATGTAGAGTCAATAACTTATAAGCTACTTTGTTGCGTATAATTTAATGGAGTCGAAGTAGAATGACAAATAGTTCAATAGTTCGGTTAATTTATTAAATAAAATAAGAAATAAACAGGGTCTTGATGAGTTTCTAGTCACTACTACAATTTTTTTTTTAAATTATCTAAACTTTTAAGTTTTACTGATGGAGGAAAGAGAGGTCATTGCTTAATTAATTGTCTATGTAAGCAGGATTCTAAAAATAAATACGCAGGTATATACTTTAATTATAATTATGTTGCATTTTAAAAGTACGTGTTTTATCTTATCACCAAAAAAAATTTAGGTACGACGAACCACGTTTAGTTAGTTAATTTATATAATGAAACATGTATTATCATCAATCTGCCTTGCATTATCATCATATCTGCCTTGCATTATCACAGAGAAACATCTTCCATAACCGGTATTGTAAAAAATAAAGCCTAAACTGTATCGATATTACATAATATGTCCCCTTTATCATCGTAAAAGTTAGGGCTTAGTCTACAAAAAACGTAAAACTATCAGTGATCCAAATAAAGAAGATATACTTATTAATCTGTAAAATATATACCATGTTGTTTTAACGATCAAACACTCAAAGAAATCACAGCAAATTACACAATATACACTTCCAGCACCAAATCCACTTCACCACTACATACCGAGAACCGAGTACAAATATAAATGTAATTAATAGAAGTTTTTTAAAACTTTCTAGTAGGTTTAGGTCTCAGAATAAACAGCACGATAAGGATGATGATATCACGGGCGCCGCCATGCTGACTCCGGCATGGATACGTTTGCTAGAGCTGTAATTACTTTAATGAGGCTGTGATTGAGATCCATTACAATCATTCCTTTGTTAGGCGCTTTGTCCGCGAACTACGATAGAGAGGAACTTAACCATAAATGCAACGAATTGTATGGTTCCTGCTGAAGTAATGATAAAAAACTTTCCAACCAACATAATAAAAATGTACCTACTCTTTGAAGTAACTTTTAACGCTAGATTAGTTATGTTGACAAACTAGTACTACTTGATAACTCAAACAATTTAATTCATTACATACCAATATGTCGGCGTCGATACAAATCATTAGCAGTAAATCTTGTCCAATAAAATCAAGGCACGAATAAATCAGATCTTGGCTGGCAGCCAGGTCTACGTTTTATTGAAGACAATGGGCTAATTTCGCTGATGATGATTAAATAACGGTCTAGGTTATTGATTACTTTACTTTTTTTATGATACAGTAACTCAATTCGTTTTCAGCCATGAATATTATTACCATCATTGACTACCATGATCTAAAATTTTAACTTATTTCTTTTTCTTCTAACCTACCCATACCGACTCGCCTGTTGGCCTAATCTAATCGGTAGTGACCCTGCCTTGGGCGCCAGGGGTCGTAGGTTTGAGTCCCACTTAGGACGAACATTAGTGTGACGAACACTTGTGTGTCTGGATGTTGATATCTATATAAGTATAGATATATTTAAAAATATCTATGTATGTATATCAGTCGCTGACACCCATAGTACAGGCTGAGGTCCATAATATTTATTTATTTATATGGTATTACTTTTACCAGTAACCCTAGTATCAGGCATCCCGTTTTGGGATTATTTATAAAAATTTAATCATAATCTCTAAATCATAGTAAATCAATTTGAGCTGGCATAAATAAGAATAAGATTTCATTCAATTTGAGCCACTTTACGTCTGTAATTACAGTAATTAGTGGCTGAAAAGTGACTCGCTTTTAGGTCATCGACACAGATTGCCTACAAACATGTCGGCTAGCGATTGAAATCGGGAATTATTTAGCATTCAACTATTTTGTGTTACATTACAAAACGTTTTGTTAAATATTCCCACTATGTTAGCTGAATGATTAAAAAAAATTGCTTCTAATAAATGTAATTCAACTTTCACTTGCAATGGCCGATACATGCTCGTTAGTTATATGTAATCTATGTAACAATACTTACAGGGTTAAAGTACGTGATGCCCATTTTCTTCAGTATAGGAATGGCTATGTCCGATCTCCAGGTGGTGGGGTTGCAGGAGCCACCGAGGAACACTTCACATGGCGGCGGTGACGCCTCGCTGCCTGTCAAACATATTTACATTAGTTTTTTAAGCAGACCCAATGGTTATATTGTATTAGATTATTAGATTATATTGTATTAGATTCCAAAACTAGGTAGGCTTACAAGACGTGAACCTATTTAATAACTGAGTTGACATTAGAAAGCACTGTCCGAAGCAAGTTGTTTTGCTCGGTCAATTTGCGGTGGCATTTCACTCTTTCAGGCCGTCAGTCCCTACTAACAATTCCTCAGTTTTACGGCTCGATACTGAAACAACACTCAAATTTTGAAGTCCCATTTTACTGTTTGAGGCGTTCTTAAATTTCACTATCGCGAATAAATTTTATGCGTTTTCTCGTTATGTTTCAGTATTTGGTCATTGTGGCTTGCTTAAACTGGTGTCGCTGACTCCTAAAATACAAAGAGGAAGCGGTTCACGGAACACAAAGTATCTAGAGAAGTGCTTAGATGATTTGTGATTGTTTGCGTTTATAAATAGGATTAAAGTGAATTCAAAAGTATAATCTGCTGTTACAAGCACACAACACTTAGGAATCAAGGCTCTAGGAGTATCTGTAAAGATGTGTTAGTATCAGGTTGTACAGAGGACCTATCGAACCTGCTGACTATGATGCTATATGCCAAGAATGGCAGTTTATAGCTCTCTCTCTCTCTCGTTTAACAGACGGCCACCCTGCTTACATGACTGGCTGCCAAGTTGACCTATGTGTCAATTTTTCAAAATAGTTGGAAGATGCCAACCCCTGTCACTTGAAAGCTACTTTAGTTAGCTTTCAAGTGACTGGTCATCGTAGATATGTAGTACGTGGTTGCCATACGGGCATAGTAAGTGTAGAATGCATCATTCTCACTTATATGGCTATTGGCATGACCGATATAAATGTTCGTCATTCGTGAAGACATACTACGCGACTCATACCAATATCAACGTAGGCTAGTTTGAGTTAGAAGACAGGTCTATTGAATCAAATTTTACAAAACATAACACAGAAAAGATCGGAAACACATTTGATCTGCTGAAAAAAAATTTAAGCGGACGACAGTTAAGCCTGTCGCTGCGCGTCAGAGACACTGCCTGCCAGTGGGCCTCAGATTTGTAGAGAATATAGATATATTATGGGAGTTGAATATTTGTATAGGACATGGCCGTTCGACTTCGCGCTCTAATGACACCGAGGCGTGCAAAATATTTCTAACGATACAATTATGGTTCAAGGGAGACTTGTTGTTTTCAAGCAAAAAGTTTATGTCTCTCAACTATGGCAGTTTATATATCGCACACCTGGCGAATGCTTCTTAAAACAAAGAATGTCAGGTATGTTAATAATAATGCCCGTGTTTAGGAAACTACTACGATAATCATCACCTGATAAAATTACAAGGGATATCATAGCATCTCTTAGAAAGCAAAGGTTAAAGCGGTTTGCTTCGTTATTCTTCGAAAATTTTGTGTAGTAATATTTCAGAATCCAGCTCGGCTGGGCAGCGTTCGGGAAGCTACAACATATCTTCTCATCCAAATTACCTCAGTGCCTGAAGACGAAAGTTTTCGAGCAATGTGTGTTGCCAGTGATGACATATGGATCTGAGACGTGGTCCTTTACCGTCGGTCTGATCCGCAAGCTCAGGGTCGCGCTCAGCGCGCTATGGAGAGAGCTATGCTCCGGTATTTCTCTACGGGACCGGATTCGCAACGATGAAATCCGTAGACGAACACAGGTTACCGACATAGCTCGCAGGATCAGCGAACTGAAGTGGCAATGGGCAGGCCACGTCGCTCGACGGACTGATAACCGTTGGGTAAGAAAAGTCCTCGAGTGGAGACCGCGTCTCGGAAAACGAAGCATTGGCCGTCCCCCGACGAGGTAGACTGACGACCTGAAGAAGACAGCGGGAAACCGTTGGATTCAGAGGGCGCAGGATCGGGAGGAGTGGCGACGATTGAGGGAGGCCTATGTCCAGCAGTGGACCCAAAAAGGCTGATGGATGGATGGATGGAATATTTCATATAATATACTAAAACCTTCCAATCGATCATGTTAAAATACCGATCCTGTTTAATATTAAAAATGAATCCTTAGGAACCCCGATACATTTTCGGCGGGTGAACGGGGTCAATGACATTATACACTAACATCATCAATGAATTTACCTAAGTTACAACTGGACAGTCAGTACAGAAATGAATGTGATAAATTTGTAAAAATAAAAGATTAAATGATAAAATAGCGATAACAATAATATGTATTACCTCTGCTACTCTACGTAGAGCGCTTTGAATCTAGAATAGACTTAGTTGTGTTCTGTAGGTACATGTGTTGTGAAGGTCTGTAGATACTCGTACCTCGATACCTCTATCAACATTTTCACAAGTTGTCGATTACAGGTTGAAACATTTTTACGGCGAGCATAATAAAACACGAAAGGTGTTTCGAAATAAGATGTTCAATTTAGGTGTAGGTGTGAAAACTAACAACGTCGGCTCGCTTCTACTCTCTCGCTGTTACCACGTATCCGACAAACAAAACCCACGCTTTTAATTCCATCGACAACAACCGTGTCTAACATACCGTCCACGTCAATAATAATGTAATGCCAGCTGTTGCAGAAACAATAAGGATTTGATATCTGATCCAACCATCGACGGTCGAACGACAGTTATCAGCAAGAAGATATCTCTCATACCTCTTCAATATGTATGAGTAGTTGACCCTATTTCTGAGATAGGATTGAGCACGCAAAAGAAGTACAGTTAATTGTTAACAA
Source organism: Carterocephalus palaemon (assembly GCA_944567765.1). Taxonomy (NCBI): domain Eukaryota; kingdom Metazoa; phylum Arthropoda; class Insecta; order Lepidoptera; family Hesperiidae; genus Carterocephalus; species Carterocephalus palaemon. The sequence continues at coordinate 8,572,854 of OX155641.1, read as the reverse complement.
TTGTAGTGCGGGCAGACACGCAATAACGCGCGCGCGTAACCACAGCTCTCTGCGGACGCTAACAAATTCTTCGCGGACTCCAGGAGACGTTAATTAACAGTTGAGAGTTGACATTTACAACTTATTTTAACATCCCTCTATTTGTACTTAAACGCTTATACAAAAAGTCCACATGTTTGTTTACGTGCTTCATATATATACAAAATATAATATCTACATCGTATCGGATTTATTCATTCATTGTCTTACTAGATTATTCTCTATGTATAGATTGAAGTAAATAGAGGTGTGCCAAGATAATCCGATAAACACGTTTCAGAAAAATGGGCGGTCGACCTATCTATATGCAAATAGTACCTAGTAATACATCTCTGCCCGGAAGACATACTAATGGTACCTACTTCTATAAGTAGTGGTGACTAACAGGATGGTACCACCTCATTTTAAAAGTGTTTCAAAACGGTGAACTGTACGTTAAACCTGCCCATAGATGATGTATGTGAATCTGGTGAGTGGGATGCGAATTATTGCGAATACGTCCACGAATTCTCGAACTACTTTAGACACCTACATGCGGATTGTTCGTTTCTAATATCCAGATGCCTTATTAGACGATCGTTGTAAAATATAAAATAGAAAAAACAACATCTCTAGTTTGGTCATGGCATTGAACTGAAACAAAATTATGAGCGCAAAAAAATCGGCACTAGAGAAGACAATCTCGACATACTAAGTAGGCACATTACTCTTCAATTAAAACTTAAACCAAACCATTTGTATGGAGCAGATGCCAATGTTGACATTATGGAGCACAAAACGCAGCCAACAGCGTGATCCAATTCGGGATCAACAACGGGCAATGCCACAACAATAACATTAACACAACGTGTGGTCACCCAACGCACTAAATTCTCCTTGCATCCCATCGACACTAACACGGAAGACTCCTGGAACTAGACAGTGTTATAAACGTTTCACGTCACTGAGAGATTCCGATGTCGTAGAGCACCGTCGCGTCGTCGTGGGTGTGAAATAATTAATATTACAGCCAGCACCGAGGGCAAAGCGTATTGCGAATAGTAGAGGATGGCGGAATATCTTTTTATAAATAAAATAAGGAAGTTTACAAATATTATGGACGCACAGGGCACGATCATTGTGGTCGGCGGCATGACTGCGGTTTATCGACGCGGCTCGGCAAGGCGTCCGCACGATGTCCACCGTTGGACGGTCGGCGGCCAACTAACCGAGCCAACTCCACATCCGATCACAGGCCAATTCCGTATTTTATTATTCCGTTATTTCTATAGTACTACAAACACATGACATAGAAATATGACGATCATTCATCCCATAAACCAGTTATTATCAAGAGATCCGTTTATGATAAAATTATTGTCCGAAGTGCGTGTCATCGGATGTCATCCTCCTCAACGATGACTCCTCGTTTTTCGCAAAAAATATTATAAAAACATACACGTTTTTATGTGTTATAATAACAATTCATCAAAAATATTTAACCTCCGATTACTTTACTTTACTCCGAACAGTCCGAACTATCAGAAAAATACGGTTTATTTTTTTAATTTTAGGACACTCATTTAATTAAATTAAGTATTTACTGTGTTAAGCTATGCAATGTTTTATGGCTTTAATGAGCTCTACATATAGACTAGCGAGATTATTAGCATTGAAACACAACATGACAGGTAGGAAGAAGAACCGGCTGGTTGACTAAAACCAATGTTAAGCCTATAGCAAATGTAAATAATGATTCCGAGGTGTCTTTAAACGGAACCTTCCGGGTGATAAGGAAACTTACGTGTTTTGTTTGTTGTCTGTTTTCTGTTTACATAATCCGTTGATATGAATGTCACAAGTGAGACCAACAAATCGTCAAGAAGCAAATAAATCGAGCAAACTCCCATTTGAACATGGCCTACATTCTCCCAAAAAAAGACGTCCCCGCTCGACTGACTGGCTCGAAGTATAGTATACCCAGTATGTAATGTATTCTAATTTGACTTATTTTATTTCTTTTAAGGTTTTGTGACGAGGATAGTGGCAGTCAGGGGTAGTGCATAAATGGAGTTGGTAGTTGGAGATGGTTTATTTGATAGGATATAACTCTCCTATTACTGATTTTTATCATCACATACCTAAAGAGTATCAGCTCAGATTACCCAAGATTTTATATAGAGACTAACTTTTGCGCGCGATGATATTTTCGGGAGGAAAAGTTTTTATATGTTAATCTGGGCTATTATCTACTCGTATGCCAAGATTCATTTAAATTAAAAAACAATGATGCGTTCAGTAGTTTTTGTGCGATTGAGCAAAATTTTGTTTACCCTCTTATTTTAATCACTTAGGGGTGGAAATCAAAAAAATACTTTCTTAATGTTTGCATGCGTTATAAAATGAATCTGGTGTAAGCATTCTACATTTCAAGACCCCAGTAGTTAAGGCCGTGCAGCGGTCTAAACATTGAACCCCCAAATACCAGGGTCACCTATTAGAGGAGGTATTTAATAATAGGTTTTTAAAATATTTCTTTATTTTTAAACAGTAGCTTAAATTTCAATTTCTATGGATATGGCTTGAGAACTGACGAAGTCAAGTAAGTATTGTCATCTTTCTTTGTGATATATCCGGCTGATAAGCCCTTTTTTAAGTATGCACAACAAACGTGTAAAACGAGCTCGAATTGTACGCCAGCGACACACTGATGATCCTTCGTAAGTTGCCCGTGTCCATAGACGAAGGTAACGTAACATTCAGGTATTACTTAGCATCCACATATTATTATAGCACATAGTCTTCTATGTCAGTAGGACGGCTAGTAGTGTAGTTGTGTTAGAAAAAGCGAAAAAAACAACAAAATTGAATTTGATCATGGATCGTATCAACCAAAGATGTGTCATTATTCCAGCTGATACCACTAAGTTCATACAAAACGAGTAACTCACAGAATATGAACCATGTATTATTTATTACAATCAATCTCTGATGCAGTAAGAAGTAGGCACTTAATAATACCAGACGATTGATTGTGGCCATAAAACGTAAATGAATACTTAATTATGACTTCATGTAGATTCAAATCGCAAACGGCATGGATAAATGCAGAGTCATTGTGTTTTTGTCCCTGATATTATATTGGTTACTGATTTGGTGTGTTGTGCAGAGTTGTGCTATTTGTGTTGGCTTCCATTTAAGATATACCTGTTTGTTTCTACTAATCACGGGTATCATATTGGGTTCCTAACTCCTACATGATTTCGTAAACCATAGAATCACGAGTATAATATTAAGTTATAATATGAAGTAATACGTGAAGCAACAACTTTAGGTTCCTTTTTTTTTAAATTACGTGGACGGATGTAGGTGACGTTCGTTAGATATTGGTTTAGTATTTGGTTCCATGTAGGCTCTACCACCTAAAAATCTGGTATGACACTGAAATTACTATTTGAAATGTACATACTATATATAAATATGTCATTATTTTCCACCAAAAAGTCGCTGGTGTCAGATTAGGGAAAGAAAGGCCGCTTCGCTAGTGAATAAGTTACGTCCTCCGCGCACTGCTTATACTCATTTTTTTAGGCTCGTCTCTCTCGTTTTTAATAAATATTTTACAGGTTTGACATGCTAACTAACTAACTAAATCAATACAATAATAAACAATATAAATTTAAAAAAAAATTAATTAAACCACGGTTAAAGTGAAACTTTTTTTCACATTATAGACATTTAACTAAAAATTTTTGAAATAATATTCCATTAAGGGTTAAGGTTAATTTTATACTTGGAAAATTGGAATGATAATGGGAAATAAAATAAAAAATAACAAGCGTCACTACACTATTAGCCGACATGCGACAGACAAGCCAAAATTTTCAGAACGATGTAATAAAAGTTTCACTTTAAAAATAACTGACTATAGTACTACGGAGGTACCTGGACCTCCAGAACGCCCGCAGCTTCACTTGCGTGGACTTAAGACTTTACGGCAGTTTCGTTTATTTAATTCAAAAATAGATAATATTTAAAACAACCAGTTCCTAAAAAAATAAAATTACAATACAAGCGCATTCAATTTAAATAACTTGTTTTATTGTATATACGTACATATATCATGAACGTGAATGATCAAGGCGTGATCTTTACCAGATTTCTGGCGAATTACATCATCAAGTGATCAGGAAGCATTTTTTACTACATAAAATAAAACAGATGTGATTTTATTACTGTAATATTGTAAGAACCGGATAAGGATAAAATGTGTCATCATCAGAAAAGTGTCTTGATTTAACATCAGTAATAAAATAGGTATAAATGTTTAAAAATATGAGATTTAAACGAAAATATTAAAATGTTAGCCTTATAAAGTAATAATATCGTACTCACTACTAGTTGCCTAACTGCGGATATATTACATAATATATCCCACTGATCAACATACCTATTATCTCAGGCAAGGCATACCACAACATACAAGATACCACAAAGGTTCAAAAGCATCAAGGTTGTTGCGTAGTTACTGTCACAAGCAGTTAATTTATCAACATGATTCATCAAAGCGGAAGTCTAAACGAAATTGTTTCATGATTATGTTCCTGTATGTATTAATATGCACCAAAATATGATATGTATTTATTTATACCACAAGTCAGATGCACTGAATTCATGACGCAAATCGAACGCATCCATCGCGCCCTACGGCATGTTATATTTCCAAATTTAGTGATCGACGACGACGTCCCGATTGCGCTTGTAGCTGACATCCCGGTACGTGACTTCATGACAAATGGCAGCAAACAGTATCAAATTGTAAACACTGCGAGAACAAGTGCTATGCAACACACGAGGGAAACTTTATGACACATCATCATAGTAGGGCAATACATTTGTGTTGACTTGTTTTGAACGGGAGTGAAACTAAAGAAAAGCTGTGTTAGCGCGAACAAAGTTAGTGATAGAAACGATTAGGACAAGGATTTTTTTTTAGAGATTGTTTATAAGTGTATGAGTATCATTAATTTAGTTACTGCAATTTTCTTGTTTAAACATTGCCAACATTATCATTACAGTGTGGGAAATATTTGAGATAGTGTACAATATTAATAGGTCAATTACAAGTGGTGGGCGGTCTGCGAAACAGGTATGTTAGGACGCAATAATTACATACACCTGCCAATCAATTGAGTAGTTAACATGAGAAAACTTATACACTCCAGTTCACCTTGGAATTAGGGCTGTCATCACAGACCTGTCATATATTTTTGGGCTATAAACTTAAACCAAGAAGCTAACCAAGAAAGCCGGATGCATAGAGATCATAAGAGGTGCACGACCCACGACTATACTACATATCTACGAAAGGTGGTAAAAAAATATCTCCTATGAAACAGTATGCTTCGTCACTTGCTGTTTAGTTCAGGTGCCTGTAGGGGAGAACGCTTTTAGCACAAAGATCGTCTTTGGAATAAATTTGTTGATCTATTATGAAATCTTAAACTTGTCTTTCATTTAAATCGTATTTTTACACAAAAGATATAGGGCAACACCGAACGACGTCCTCGACGACGTGAGCATATGACAAGCGGCAGTGAACTCACTTTACCCGAGCGAACACCAATCGAGCCACGGGAAGTGTCGCCTGAGTATTTCTGGATTGGTACCGTGCGGAAAGTTTAGTCACCATCGACGCAGTCCCGCCCGACCTTCCGCAAGACCAAATAAACGATTATCCGCACAACGAAGACATTCGATTAATTCCGTCTATACATTCACTCAGCATTTACTACACATTTACGTTCGTCCACGATTGTTTACGTTTGTCTGCGACAGAGTGAGCGGCAATCACACCGCTATCTTCTGATTACACATCCGTGAAATCACGCTTTTCATGGTATCAAAACAAATCTGCGACGAGATCATAATCAAGCAAACAACTAACTTATTTGCGCAGTAAACCACACTAATAACATATTCCAAGTATAAATGTTTAGTGGGTGAATTCCTTTTGACAATAAATAGAAAAAAATTGTAACCTAATTCAGCAACATTCTACAGATTAGAGCCAGCTTTGTAACCGTAGGTAATGTAATAAAAATGTTATCATGTGTGAATATTATATGCGTGTATTCACCATTTATTTGATTTGATTTTGGCATCGTTAGGATACCAACAAATCAATGGTGAATAAACTTCATACTTGCCATGCATTTTAGATGCTATTATCTCATCCTTAACTTGCTTCTTGTTCTGAGAGGAGACTTGATTCCAAATGTAGGACAAAAGGGTGTAATGTTAATTAATGTTAAAGACATGATATTACAATAAAATTATGGATTTATACTCGGGGGTGAACAAGCACATAAAATCACTTGCTTTATGATTTATTGTGTTTAACAAAAATTTTTTTATGTCACTCACCATTCACGTGCCTACAAATCGAGTCCTTGTCACGAAGTTCCTTGTCCAAGCTCCACACAGGCGACTCCGGTTTGTTTGAAGTCCTGTAGAAACCAAATAGAATTAGACAAAAGAACATTTCAACAAATTTTTGAAGAATTTCCTGGATTTTCTTTATTTTATTTGTTTATTTAATTATCGTTATTAAACCACATCGGGTATAAATAGTGACCCTAATGAGAAAAGCATTCTCTACAGCCAAATACTAGGCTAACCATACGAAAAAAGGTTTAGACCTGTTAAGTAGCCAAATCTAGCAAATTTCATTTTATACAGGTCTTAAAAATGCGTCTCAACAGTTTTGTTCTCATATTTGACAACTACCATTAAACTTTACGTACTTATGTGTATGCTTTATTATTTTGTGTAAGTTATTAGTTAATTTTTAACTATTTTACTTTACCATTTTTTAGCAAACGGTAAAAGTTCATTTACGCCAACCATGCTCTGTCTCTGCTAACTGTTCCGTAAACGCGAATAGACTGAGCTGAGTGGAATGGACAGTGATCGCTGAGGCTCGGTGTTATACGGACGTGTACAGGATCGCTCCGTGTCGCGAAATCATTCATGCCCGAAATTTCTTTTACTTACCCCATAAAGCCATAACTCCATCTAACTAAACTCCCATTACTTCATTCCACTTAGGTATAGCGCCCTCATTTAAAATTATTATTTTCGTTTCAAAATAATCTTCCTACAAAAACGCCCATAAAATGTTTCCATGGACATTGATGTTTCGCACGTAACCTATGTGCTGTCGTCATGGTGAAATGCTTAGCATCTGATCAAATCAAAGAAGCTGAATACAGAGATTCGGGTAGATCATCTTAACCTGTTTCGGTGAAATGGGACGCTGGCGCAGGCTCCGAGGGTTGCGTCGTGCGGAGCCGCCGTTTGTTTTGATTCAGAACGGCATTGCATTGTGACATTCAAGGGTCAACGCTCGCGTCAACGTTACCGGCAGTAGCACGCGGTTCAAGACCGGCTGAACGCGAACCGACTTGGACGTCATCGACGAAATTAAAACGATTCACGGTGCACTCGCAGACATCGAGGACATTAATTACTCACGTATTGTGCCTCTAAGTATAGAAAATCATTGTCTAAGTTTCAGTCCGTTTGTCTGATAGGTGCACGCAGCAAAAAATCTGCTGGGTTAGGTATCATAAACCTCTCGCCCGTCTCTTTCTGTCAGGCAATGAAATATTTTCACGTAGATTAACAAGGGCTTATCAAAAAATTGGGCTTAAATATACACAAATATTATACAGGGTTACAGGTTAAGTCGACCTATTCCCGTTAAGGGCGTGTAGTTTACATCGTTTCTGACTGATCTGACTATGAAATATCCTATCCTAAATGTAACCGTTTTCGAGATACTAGTGGACGCCCGCAGCTTCGCTCGCGTAGAATTAGACCCATTAACGACGTCTACCCGTCTAACGACTTCAAAAACGGCAAAGTTTCATACTAACTTTGCACCCCCGTTTTAGATACCTACCCGATTTTCGCCTATCAGCTTAGATATTTTGAAATGTGTAAGTCTTATTATTACTATTATTTGATTTTTATATGTAAAATAAGATGCTTTATGACCTCAATAACCAATATTGTACGTAAAATGATTAAATAAGTCATTGTAGACGATTAAAACTTATAAAAACTAATAAAAAAATAAATAAAAATTAAAATTTAGAAAGTTTATTTTTCTATCAATAAAATCTTAAAATAATATTATGGCCCCCGTTTGGCAGCTGTACTTAAAAATATCTACGGTTCATCAGCTATCCAACGAGGTATAACAATCTAGGGTTATAATAAAATATCATAGAAAAAACTTAGTTTCATTGGCTACAGGGAAGGCAAACCAAAGGTAAATAAAACGATAGTAAGTACAAGATACTACATTTATTAAACTTTAAAGTTCCAACAAAACATCTTAAAGTCTAAATTTCATGCTCGACATGTTCGCCTCTGTTTTGCACACATCTTCGCATTCTTTTACGAAGTCCACTTTTTACTACATCAGTAGTTAATTTCCGTAATTTTTTAGCGACAGGACCTAAGTGACCTACTATGATTAGCTTTAAAAAATATATAGTAGGTATGTGGCCAGTTCCAGAAACATTCAGTATGCCCTACGAATTTCTGGACGTATTTTACATCGGAAAAAGGCTTCACCATTCCATCACCGAACCAGTCAGTAAAATTTACTGGCATATTCTCATTTATTCATAAATCTCGCCATTTGGGTACAAATGTACTTTAAAGTATGTAGTTTAATAAATGAGAAAGTAAAGAAACCATCGTATGTTCTAGAATGCCTGAAGAAATAAAATAAATACCTACTATATAGGTAGTATATATTAGATCGAGCAAGCAGTTCATTCGTCTGCTTGATTTCCTATCACGTTTACTTAATGACATAAGCCTTATAAATTATGTACATTACATCACTGAATCTACTTGTTTGTTTTACTGCAATACATAACATAATAATTGCTTTGCTCTATCAGTTCCTATTCATGTTTATTTACAGTTCAAATACTCACCCGAACTGCGTATTAAAATATGGTAATATTAGCTTTTGCCCGCAAGTTCGTCCGCGTGAATTTGACAAAAAAGAATATTTCGATTTTAAAAATAAATTCTGGCCTACTATCAAATTGATAATGTTCGGGTTGGACTTGATTTTTTGAAAATGTTAAATGGATAACGTCTGCTTATGTGTTTTCATCCTAATCCTGTGAATGTTATCAGGCACTAAACAGACCATAAACATGCAAACATCCCTAGGGAACGCTGACGAATGTTCATACAAATTTTAACCCAACTTAGAGGTGGAGCTTCAGTAATAACGAAGTTTCATATAAACTTTAACTCCCTTTTTTAACCCTTTACAGGTGGAATTTTCTATAAACTGTAGGAAACTTAGATATGTTCCAAAATATTACAAATTTCTAGCATTAATCGCTTTGATATTCGTTGATAGGTCAGTTAGTCAATAAGGACAAAGAGTTTTATATATATAAGAGTATATAGATAAGCAAACATGTTATTGACAGGAAGAAACATTGCATTGTCGGTGTTATTATTATACTACATAATAGGTACGTAAAGCAAAATCTTTCAACCCCTTTTTACGAAAATTTTGTGGAGGAGGTGTATGAATCTGTGTTACGACGCTTATATTTTACAGTTGTGTATGAGTCGCTTATTTTGAGTCATAAAATTTTCATTCTATTGATATTGACAAATTTTGCGTGGCCGTGTGAATCAAACAGGACTTTTCTATGCAACAAAAGAAGCAGAAATTATCGCAAATGATAAATTCACGCTCGTTTATCCTCAGCCTTAATATAAAACAAATATAACAACAATAGTCATAGGGTACTCAGTACTCACTGTCTTGCCTGCCTTGAACATCGTCGCAGCTCGGCGGCGAACATACAAAACTCTCCGAATGTAAGCACCAGGGACTTGCGCCGAGCACACTGTCGTGCGCACACCAACATTTCGAAAACTGAAACAAATATTCTCATTAGGATTCAAGTCTTCAAGTATCTGCAGGATTTCAAACCTGTTTACAGATTCCGAATATATATATTTTTATTTATTTTATTTTTATTTATTCGAAAAACTTACAGCTAAACAAATACAGATTGAGTAAATGAAATTTTATATTTTTTTTTTGTCTGCCTGTCTGTCCGATTTTAATGAAACTTAGTGATAGAATGCACTGAATCCCTGGGCCGGATCAAATACACTGTTCATCCCAAAAAGTCGCCCCTAACTCCGAATTCCCTCAGCACAGGAGCGCCTACAGCGCCGCGCAAGAGGAGGAAAGGTCTGTCTGTCCCAAAAAGTAAAGGTTTTCCTGGAATACAGGATGAAAGTTTGTATGAAATTTTTCTCAAGCATTATTGCTTGGTACTTAAATTCATCATTTCTCTTTTTCTGTGTTTTGTAAGATTTAAAATTAAATAACTGTAGATAATTTTAATTTTTCAAGAGGCTTTACTAGGTTAAACCATAGGTGTTTTTGTTCTGATTTAAGACGAATGATACATCAATGTGTGTTCTCCAATACAAATTCAGCGTTTTTGTATAGGTATTCAATCCACAAAGGGTTGAAAATGGGAGGATAGTTCTAACTAAAATGATGTCATGTAATAAGTAATTGTTTAGACATAACATGAAAACCTCTGACGCATTTCGACCAACTTAATATGTACTATGTTTTGAGTTAACATTGTGGGCGTAACCGGAAAATATTGAGGGTCCCACGGGATATGGGATAAAAGCTTGTTTAAATATTTCTCAAATTTCAATAGAATTGCTTCAAAAGTTGCCTAATTGCTTCTTTCAACAAATGTTTACAGTGAATGAATATAGAATATGTGGTGTAAACGAAACTAATGTTATGTCTAATTCCACGCAAGCGAAACTGAGGGCGTCCACATTTAAAGTAGCCAAAATATTGTTGCGTTTAAGTATTTTGCGTTTATCATTTTGTTGTATCTGATTACAATATTTTTTAGACTGACCAACGCTATACCTGAAAGGTATAAGATGCGAGATGTAAAATACCGGAGATGAATGTTTATGAATGTTATGACATGACTAAACCACGAGGATAACAATGCCAATTAAGAAATGCGTGGGGCACAAGGCATCCATATTAATCAATAACTTTACTCGTAAATAAAACAATAACACAACGTATTCCGTACCGTAGCTATGACGAAGACGAAATAATCATTATAATACCGATTTCCGCATACATTTAAAAAAAAACGGGAGTTGATGAAGTTAAATTAAAAGGGACATTTCATACTTTTAGGCCTTTTAAATTTTTAACATTAAATAATCATTTCATATAATCATTAAAACTATAGTAAAAATGATAAGCGAAAATTACCTCTTAACGAAAATTACGGAGTGTGAAATTTGGCACAGTTAAAGTTAATATGGAAAAATAGCAATATTAGATATAATATTCATTAGAAATACATTAAATTAATATAAGAAAACATTAAACATATTACCTTTGGTTTAATAATCAACTTTACTAGTTAGTTAACTCATATTTAATAGTCAGTTACCGCATACGATGCCATGTTATTTGTCAAATGTCACTTTGTACATTAGTTTGGATTAAGTCTCTTGTTTGAAACATAATAAAAAAATAACTTTCAAACTTAAAATTAAAAAATATATTATGGTCGACCACTCGAAGACCACTTGTTAAAATCAGCTCGCAACGCGTAAACAATGTCAATAACTGACTATTCCTATCATGTAGTGTCGATATCAAATTATTATATAATAATAATATCTATGTGTAAAATAATAACGCACGTACACGTACTTCATGAACATCAATAATACGATGACAATTTGAAAGTAGGCATATAACTACATATTGGTTATCAGAATGAGCAATAGATGAGATCACTGGGTCAAAGTAAACACCTGTCGCAATTACAGCAGACGATTGTGACATATATCTACTGGCCAACTTAAATTAAATACAAAAAAGAAACTTAATAAGTATTTAATTATATATTTATGTATTTTATATAAGTATACTTCATTGCACACATAGATAAATAAAACATTTTACAAAAAGAATAAAATGTATATATCTTCTATATTATAAAAATGAATCGTAAAATGTGTTGGTAAGCGCATAACTCAACAACGCCTGGACCAATTTGGACAATTCTTTTTTTTAAATGTTCGTTGAAGTTCAAGGATGGTTTTTACGGCGAGAAAAATTTAAAAATTCATCCCCTAAGGGGGTAAAACGGGGGTGCAAAGTAAGTATGAAGCTTTGCCGTTTTTGAAGTTAGTGAATGTGTAACGCGAGCGAAGCTGCGGGCGTCCACTAGTAATATTATAAAACAAAGCTTATTCTTTAGTAATGTGAACCTTATATTCTTTATTCTTGCGAGAACTCGAATTCTTTCGCCTGCAAACATAATTTGCAATCAGTACTTCGTGTCAATGAGCGATGTAGTGTCACTAAATACAAACTCTTGCAAGGAACTGACTCCACACATTGAAAAAGTAATTTGGAGGGGCGCGCCATGTTATCGTAGTTTATCTATACCTAAGTTTGCTACATGAGCAAGATATATTTGTACTCTCCTTTAATCCAAACATAAATATTTATAAGCGCATGCCTAATTAAATTTTTTTTTAATTACATAATATCACGAATGGATTTTTGTAGTAAATTTTTAATTTAATTTTAATTTACGTTCTAAAACTCGTTTTAACTCAAATAAAACGACATTTGATTCATATTTAGACCTAACTTTGGGATTTATTTTCAATTCAGTGATGTGAACGTTATCGTGTATCGAGTGAGGAAGGCCCGTATATCAAACACTATAAAATAACATATATTTTTTTCACTATTCTATTAACGATCATGAATAAAACACATTAAAAAGCACAGTTTATCCACGACACCTCGCCTAGACTCACCATGGCGATTTCCTGTGGTCACTTGGTACTGCGAGATCTTAATATTATGCTTAGTTTTTATTATCATATCTCATTAAGGAGGATTACAATGAAGCAGCGATAATTTGAAGACAAGTTATTACGGAGTGCTAATGTTTAAACATGAATATTTATCAATCAACTGGGTGACTGGATGACAACTAGATAACCACACATTCACAGTACCTACTTTGTCAAACTAACCATACGAGAACATTCTCCCGCCTAGATAGAATACATAACTATTGTATTTTAATTAAAAATACTTGTTCATGTAGAATTACAGATTTTACGAGTATGTCTGTGGGAATAAGTAATGTGTGCGCAGTATGTTCTATTAATGTATCCTATTGATTCATAATTTACGAGGTTATACTCTCTCACTCATTCGATGACCAATTGACCGTAGTCTAAGATTTATTAGGGTTAGATTAGTTAGAATATACAAGAAATCATGACTAAATGGATATTTAATCTTGTTAGACTTATCTTATATATAAAATTTCCGTGTCACAATGTTTGTTGCAGTACTCCTCCGAAACGGCTTTACCGATTTTTACCAAATTTTATATGCGTATTCAGTAGGTCTGAGAATCGACTAACATCTATTTTTCATCCCCCTAAATGTTAAGGGTAGTCCATCCCTAATTTTTTTTTTTTAATTTTTAGACAAATTTTTATTTTTGTATTTTTTTATGATACAACATTAGAAAATACATACAACCCTGAATTTTCAACCCTCTACAATCAACCCCTATTTTTCCATCGCGATTTTTATTTTTAATAATATACATGGCAAAACAACGTTTGCCTGGTCAGCTAGTGTTTATTATAATAATGAAAATTTGTATGGATTTTTCTAAACTCAACAAAGTCATTTAAGTTTGCACAAAATTTCACTTTCAATAATAAGTAAAAAGAAAATTCAAATTAATGAAGATATGTATTCAAAAGATTTTCGTGGAAACTAAAATTAATCCCAAGTAAATTCGGAAGCATATGAAGTTGTTTTACTACAGGTAAACAGTTACAGACAGTTAAGATCTGCGATCATCATTACAAACTTAGACATTACAATATACACTATTGTGTTTTTGTTTTATTTTTAATAAGTGGTATTTTCCAGATACTCAGTATGTCCCACGTATATTTAGTTATATTTGCATTTGTGATGTGGTGTTATAGATTTGTTGATCATATTTTCTCTAGTATTCTTCTCTTGAGTACCTACTTCGCTATCCTTATTACCTACCTAATTTACATTTTGTTAATATTGTTCATCCACGTGTCACTTTTACAGCAAGCAGGTAAATATTAACATGGACTAAGTAGGTAGACATCAGACTCTAAAGATTTGATAATAACAATTAAATAAATTAAAAATCAGTAATGTTCTACAGCAAGCTAGTCTCTCGTAGCTGCTCTACGAGTAGACACCACGTGCTTTTAGCTATGTTTCGTAGATCCAATCAACACGACTCTGTTTTCGCGCCAAACTAAACTACTTTTCTACCTATCGATCCATTATTGATCGAAGGATCCATCCATCTTTATATCTAACTAGTGGACGCCCGCAGCTTCGCTCGCGTAGAATTAAACCCATTAACGACGTCTGCCCGCGTTCGTGTTGCCCACTTGACTTCAAAAACGGCAAAGTTTCATACTAACTTTGCACCCCCGTTTTACCCCCTTATTAAAGTATAGTTCCATTAGCATCTAGACTACTGGACACAGTAATTAACAAGTAATAAAGGGGGTGTATGTGTCAGTCGCGTCGTAGTAACATGGCTTGGTCATTGCTGTTGGTGACGCCGTGTAGTAAGCTACGAGTATATGTGAAGTATTAACTACTCACCCTGTGTTTTAGTGGGATACAGTTCGATATCGTTGAACAGGCTCTGCACTCGGTGGGCAGGCGCCGGCTGGTCGGGCGGGCCGACACGGCACACCCAGGCATTTGCCACCTCCCTGTAACCAGATACCGAATCATTACATGATCAATTCAACGCGCTATTCCTTTTCATTACACCAACCTCGGTGTGCCAAAGTTCATATTATGATGTAATATGTACTAGCAATCACTATACATTTTGTAATCGCATATTTTGAATGTTATTACACCGTTCGTAATAAAAGTTCAGGCTTGACGAAGACCATGTTTATTATTTGCGTTGATTAAGATCAATTGATATTTCGTTAATATGCAATGTTAATGTCGTGATGCAAGCCGTACGGGCATTACACATAAGTCAAAACTTCAAAAGACGAGGTAACACGAGGATCCCGACTTTATAATAAATGTTATAAAATGCTAATATTAACTAAAAATATTACTAAAAATGAAAAAATCAAAAATCGGCCAACCAAGCGCGGTTTGGGGTGCGGGGGATGCAGTGCAAATAATGCCGCTTCGTCGTGTATTTTTGTTGTTTTTAACCGAATTCGAAAAATCAACTTTCATTTTGATATGAAATAAACTGCCGGCCTGACTGAAAAATATTACGTGAATAAACGAATCAACGCATTGGAGAAGTGTGGTGGAGTATGCTCTCGACCTCCTCAACTTGGACTGTAGGAGGGATCTGTGTGACAAACGAACTGCTATTACTTCTGACATTTTAGTTTTGAAGTAGGTTTTTGTATATTTTATTATCGTTATATTTCAACTATAATACTAAACTACCTTTAGTAGTCTACCATAAACTTTGTATAATATTTTTACTAAAATGTAATAAAGTTAAAGTGCTTGATTTACCCCAGTGTAAAGAATTCATTGACATAAACTTGCAAGTAGGATAATATTTTTAAGTTTTCAGGAATACTTCCTTAGAAATGGAAACTTTCTTGGAAGTTTTCATCTCTAGCTGGACTGCATAGTGCCCCCACTACGGGTCTAACTTATAGCGTGACGCAATCCGCTCTTCATACGAGTACCTAATAGCGTTAATAATACGCACACATATATATTTCCAGCCTGCAGAAGACATAACAAATGCTGATAGTGTCAGGTTTCGCAAACGAGAACCGTTTAGTTGACGTGGACAGTTCCCACGTGAGTTTCAGTGTTGATGAATTTGCTCGGCGGCGGTTCTATAAAGAAATTGTAGTCAGAGTTAATTATAGTGATGTACGAATATATGGTTAGTAAATGCATGCATATCTAACTGAATCTTTAAAAAAAATTTAAACATCTGTTACTACTACTTAATCAATTGTTGAATACGCATACGGTCATAGCTGTTGAATCATTGTAAAATGTTATTTATTATCTGACTGTATCTACTCAATCAATTTTTGAGTACGCACACCTTAGGCTCTGCGCAAACGGGCCACCGACCACAGCCACCGGTGGCTGTCGCGCGCTACCGCCGCAGTGTCAGAAGCGAGCGACAGCCACCGGTGTTCGGAAGTCGCCACATTTTAAAACCCGTCCGCTCCAACGATGGACTCCGACGCGGGAAGTGTGCTCGCGCTTTTGTTAATGCATTGAAATAAATAAATAATATAATATATAACTGCGCGGGGGGTGGAGCAGTGCGACAGTGGCGGGTGTCGGCGTTTTGTGTGGCCCGTAGCGACCACTAGTGGCGCGTCGCGGAGCGAGTGGCCGCCACCGGCTACACGTGTGCGGCGCGTCTATACAAAATATTAAAAAGTTTATGTTAAGTGGCTGTCGCTGGCCACCGGTGGCTGTGGTCGGTGGCCCGTTTGCGCAGAGCCTTAATGATAATTACCTGCTGATGAATCATAGATAAACGTAACGGTACTTTCCTCGGTTATTAATAAACACCGCAATATAATTTTGTAACCTAAAAATAAGTACCTGGCTAAAGATTAAAAGAGCCAAAGAAAAGTTACTAATGAATTCGGTATATTCGAAATCTGCCTTATTCATCACTGAGGCCCATACGATTAGTACTGTCTTCAACAACACTTCGTAACAGTTAGAACAACACACATTTCTTTGAACGAACTGTTTAAATAAATGTATAATCATTCGCGAGGCGGTCTTGCCTGTCCGTTAGTCATCAATTTATCATCAATCATTAGGAAGTTGCAGTCACCTGGTTTACTCACCATGGTCATGGAAGATGACGATGCTCTGTCTGACAATGACATGAGGTGAGTGTTGTTGACTTAAATTGATATTTATCATTGAAAAGTAAAAAGTAAAAGTAACGTTGGTTTTGTGGTCGTAACCGCGACTGCTCCCACCGCTGCCACCAGTAGCGTCCATAGCCCAATGCCTCGCGTCGATTCAATGTGATCGAAAGAGTTAAGCAACGACGGGCGCGGTCGGTTTGTGGATGGGTGACCGCTAGTGGGAAAATTTCATGGACGCTACCGTGCTTCGGAGGGCACGTAAAGCCGTCGGTCCCAATTGTTTTCAATTGTGAAAACAGTCGTTAAGCCTTGTCGAAGACCTTAGGGTGGCTTGAGAACATTCGACACTGGGTTGGCCACTAATCCCTCCACCAATCCGCATTGGAGCAGCGTGGTAGAGTATGCTCTAGACCTCCCGCAGCAATGTCTGTGAGGGAGACCCGTGCCCAGCAGTGGAACGTCTATGGGTCGCAACGAACCGCGACTGCTAAGCTCTAGCTAGACTCTAGCTAGAGTCTGGATTTGTGCCCGGTGTATGGCAATAATATGGAATAAGACATAATAACTGTTTTGCTTACACCTAGTTGCTATTTGCCATCCACTTCAATCTTTCATAAGTGTAGAAACTTCATTGATCCTTGAATTATTGTTATCTGTTATCTAGTTTTGTTTCCCCAATAAATAAATAAATAAAGAATCATTACGATCAAACATCGAACTTCACTCCAAGTGATATTACCAGGATTTTTTTATTTTTTAAAAAGCTTTTATTTTTTTATTTTTTATTTTCATGCATTGTCATCTGAACCTAATATATGTGCCAAATTTCAGCTCGATAGCTTCAGTGGAAGTGGGTGAAATATTGATTGCAAGATTCCAGGACATACTCGTATGTATTTATTCATTCATGTAAGTATGTATGAATAAATACATACGAGTATGTCCTGGAATCTTGCAATCAATATTTCACCCACTTCCACTGAAGCTATCGAGCTGAAATTTGGCACATATATTAGGTTCAGATGACAATGCATGAAAATAAAAAATAAAAAAATAAAAGCTTTTTAAAAAATAAAAAAATCCTGGTAATATCACTTGGAGTGAAGTTCGATGTTTGATCGTAATGATTCTTTATTTATTTATTTATTGGGGAAACAAAACTAGATAACAGATAACAATAATTCAAGGATCAATGAAGTTTCTACACTTATGAAAGATTGAAGTGGATGGCAAATAGCAACTAGGTGTAAGCAAAACAGTTATTATGTCTTATTCCATATTATTGCCATACACCGGGCACAAATCCAGACTCTAGCTAGAGTCTAGCTAGAGCTTAGCAGTCGCGGTTCGTTGCGACCCATAGACGTTCCACTGCTGGGCACGGGTCTCCCTCACAGACATTGCTGCGGGAGGTCTAGAGCATACTCTACCACGCTGCTCCAATGCGGATTGGTGGAGGGATTAGTGGCCAACCCAGTGTCGAATGTTCTCAAGCCACCCTAAGGTCTTCGACAAGGCTTAACGACTGTTTTCACAATTGAAAACAATTGGGACCGACGGCTTTACGTGCCCTCCGAAGCACGGTAGCGTCCATGAAATTTTCCCACTAGCGGTCACCCATCCACAAACCGACCGCGCCCGTCGTTGCTTAACTCTTTCGATCACATTGAATCGACGCGAGGCATTGGGCTATGGACGCTACTGGTGGCAGCGGTGGGAGCAGTCGCGGTTACGACCACAAAACCAACGTTACTTTTACTTTTTACTTTTCAATGATAAATATCAATTTAAGTCAACAACACTCACCTCATGTCATTGTCAGACAGAGCATCGTCATCTTCCATGACCATGGTGAGTAAACCAGGTGACTGCAACTTCCTAATGATTGATGATAAATTGATGACTAACGGACAGGCAAGACCGCCTCGCGAATGATTATACATTTATTTAAACAGTTCGTTCAAAGAAATGTGTGTTGTTCTAACTGTTACGAAGTGTTGTTGAAGACAGTACTAATCGTATGGGCCTCAGTGATGAATAAGGCAGATTTCGAATATACCGAATTCATTAGTAACTTTTCTTTGGCTCTTTTAATCTTTAGCCAGGTACTTATTTTTAGGTTACAAAATTATATTGCGGTGTTTATTAATAACCGAGGAAAGTACCGTTACGTTTATCTATGATTCATCAGCAGGTAATTATCATTAAGGCTCTGCGCAAACGGGCCACCGACCACAGCCACCGGTGGCCAGCGACAGCCACTTAACATAAACTTTTTAATATTTTGTATAGACGCGCCGCACACGTGTAGCCGGTGGCGGCCACTCGCTCCGCGACGCGCCACTAGTGGTCGCTACGGGCCACACAAAACGCCGACACCCGCCACTGTCGCACTGCTCCACCCCCCGCGCAGTTATATATTATATTATTTATTTATTTCAATGCATTAACAAAAGTCGTAACCGCGACTGCTCCCACCGCTGCCACCAGTAGCGTCCATAGCCCAATGCCTCGCGTCGATTCAATGTGATCGAAAGAGTTAAGCAACGACGGGCGCGGTCGGTTTGTGGATGGGTGACCGCTAGTGGGAAAATTTCATGGACGCTACCGTGCTTCGGAGGGCACGTAAAGCCGTCGGTCCCAATTGTTTTCAATTGTGAAAACAGTCGTTAAGCCTTGTCGAAGACCTTAGGGTGGCTTGAGAACATTCGACACTGGGTTGGCCACTAATCCCTCCACCAATCCGCATTGGAGCAGCGTGGTAGAGTATGCTCTAGACCTCCCGCAGCAATGTCTGTGAGGGAGACCCGTGCCCAGCAGTGGAACGTCTATGGGTCGCAACGAACCGCGACTGCTAAGCTCTAGCTAGACTCTAGCTAGAGTCTGGATTTGTGCCCGGTGTATGGCAATAATATGGAATAAGACATAATAACTGTTTTGCTTACACCTAGTTGCTATTTGCCATCCACTTCAATCTTTCATAAGTGTAGAAACTTCATTGATCCTTGAATTATTGTTATCTGTTATCTAGTTTTGTTTCCCCAATAAATAAATAAATAAAGAATCATTACGATCAAACATCGAACTTCACTCCAAGTGATATTACCAGGATTTTTTTATTTTTTAAAAAGCTTTTATTTTTTTATTTTTTATTTTCATGCATTGTCATCTGAACCTAATATATGTGCCAAATTTCAGCTCGATAGCTTCAGTGGAAGTGGGTGAAATATTGATTGCAAGATTCCAGGACATACTCGTATGTATTTATTCATACATACTTACATGAATGAATAAATACATACGAGTGAAGTTAAATAAAAGCTTTTAAAAAGTAACTACCCTTTATTTATATAAAAAGTACCTTACTAATATTTTAATCAATTCAACAGGTAAACACTTGTCTATACTAATATTATGTATAAAGAGGAAAGATTTGTTTGTAATGTATTCACACAAAAACTACTAACTAGACCGAATTCAATAATTCTTTCACCATTAGAAAACTGCATCTTCACTGAGTGACATAGACTATATAATATTACTAGGTGTAAACGAAACTATTTATATGTCTCATTCCACGCGAGCGAAGCTGCGGGCGTCCACTAGTTGCATAATAATAATAATGAAGCATTAGCATAGCATCATTCATGAAGAATTTTAATAGAATACCTATAAAATTTTTAAGGACTATTCAAACAAATATCTAACTGACACAATTCTGATACAATTTACCTTATACATATAAACACATATTATTATTAACATATTACATCATTCATATTAATTTGATACAATTAACTACAAATTTCCAACCGGTATCTTAATCATTCACGCTCGAAATTTCTATAATTAGATAGTTTTGTTTTTTAATCAAACTACGTTTTTTAGTCAAACTACGTTTTTTAGTCAAACTACGTTAGATCTATTTTATTTAATTATAACTATGCTACTGAGGGCGCGGAGGGAGAGCTCCCCCGATCGCCATGACCGACCATTACTTTATAAGTCTTTGCTTGATTGATACATACCGGCAATATCTTACGAGTAAATTTCCATTGGTCCATTCACATCTGCAAACATTGGTGTCCAGACTCTGAGCACAAAACCTTATCACACAGAGAGAGCACATTACAAATACTATCCTCACAACACTAATTCTTAAACTCATATTTGTGTTCATATTGATGTTTTAATTATTATTTTAGTTCAAATTAAATGAATATTTTCATTGATATGTAAGTCTAAGTAGGTAGGTACGTGTTGTTGAAAGTAACAAGACGCAACAGCGTGTGTCGTACGTAGGAGACAGATCTGATTATGTTCACTTGTGGGGTCAACACGATAACCGATAAGGGCGCCTACGGCCAGAACCGGCAAACAGCGCTATTTACACTTCACTACAAACATTTTCGCTTTATAGTTTCGAAATAATGGTAATATACTAAGGTTATATTTACATTACTCGTTAAATGGACACAAACACAATCAAACGGATCAGAACTTATAAGTAGTTCTGAATCAGATTTAAATTAACTATTGATTCATTCTATTGAAATTATTAACTGACAGATTTTATCCGCGATTGTACTCGCTTATTTTGCTCATTGTTTTGTATGATTTTGCATAATATCAATATTGCCTTCTTCCGAATTTGTACGGTGTTTTGGACTCGTGTTATAAACCGATGCAGCACATGATATAAATACACTGTTATAATTATAGGTATCTTACAAAAAAGTACAATAAAATAACTCTACACATTACCACTACCAAACAAGGATGATGAGCGATGACGTGACAGTGGTTAACTTCTCATAATTATGTTGATAAAGGGCAGCGTGACATGTGACGTTTAACAAATCGGCACGTATCGTAATGGATTCGTTCATAGTCAGATCAATGTTTGATTATGCACTTATCCCCTTATTTCTCCAGAAGCATTACGCCTTATTTCCGTCGGAAAGACAATACCGATACACTAGCGGCTAAACGTACTTATCTCTGAAATTGATCTCTGTAAAACAACAGAAGCACAGAAAAAGTCAAACATTATTATCTATTACCATAGATAGAGGAAGGACAATGTGGTCCGTGATATTACTATCATTATTATATACTACTGGACGCCCGCAGCGAACGAACGAAACCTTTCCTCCTCTTTCGCGGCGCTGTGAGCGCTCCTGCATGAGGGAATTCGGAAGTAAGGATGGTCCTTCTATCCGGGCAATTGCTCCAGGGGTGAGCCCCGTCAGTGACCTCCCCGCTGTTGTGCGTGGGAGACGGTGTGTCATCGCGCACGCGTACCGCGCGCGCGGACTTGCAGCCGTTAGTCGCTGTTTCCCCCCTGATGGTCGGGGCAAGAAAGTCCAACAGCTCTCTAGGAAGCGGTCGGCATTCAGGGGGCGTCCATGCAGCGGCGCTATCCCCCTTAGATGAGGATGCGGCCCATTGTCGGCGCGGTTATGCCAAGCGGATCACAAACTCATCCAGCGACTCCAGCTTGTAGTCGCGCGTGATCACCGCGTTCCGGACATAGCGCCCCGCACCTGTGATTGCTCGCAGGGCGAGGTTTCGCTGGGCCTGAAGACGCTTGCGCTTCGAGGCCGATGCCAGAGCGTACCATGCCGGCGCCGCGTACGTCAGGCTGGATTGGATATAGCATTTATAAATGCCGATTTTAGTGCGCAGTGGTAACCTGGATGTCAACACGGGCGGAGCATCGCTCTCGCGGTTCGTGCCTGGCGGTGCACGTGCTCCACCATGGCACTCATCGTGAGCTTGCGATCCATGTGACATCCCAGGTACCGGACGGTCTGCTGCCACTCTACTTCCTCACCATGCAGACGTAGCGGCGTCGGCATGTTACGCTTCCGGCTAAAAAGTATTGGGACCGTCTTTCCAGCGTTGACGGCGATCCTCCACTTACTCAGCCAGTCTGTCAGGCGGTCAAGCAAGCGCTGCATTCTTCTGACCGCTATGTCCGGATCGCGCGATGACACGAAGTACGCGCTGTCATCGGCGAACAGGGCGAGCTCTACATCACGGTCCCACTCCGCGAGGTGCCCGTCGAGAGTCGGGATGGCCCGCAGCTTCTAATCTGCTTCACGTGTCCGTCTGGTCTCATGGCTCTACCTATTGAACCGAAATAGGCAGAAACTTGAAATGTTCTTAGAATACGTTTTACTGTAGCCGCTATTACAACAAGTAATAAAACAGTAAAAAAATAAAAAAATCCCAAAGGGGGGGGTCTCTTTATAATCCATCATACTCGTAGGTATACATACACTTTAACAAAGCACGTGTCATTAAAGCCTCTGAAACGACAAAGTCTTGAACTTCGATTATGTATTCTGTGGTTTTACTCAAAGTTCTAGTGTGCAACTCAGATGCCATGTTTTTATTAATTTAAATGTCAAATTTGGCTTCTGAGTCTTTGGTACCTACATGATAAAATGAACATCTATAAATTCAGAATAATCAGTGGCCGTGGCGGCATACTAATGTTGTTTATACAATGCTGACAAAATAATACTATACTATATAATACTGTTAGAACGTTAGTTAAAAAGTGTAACTCATCCAAACAAAGAAAACAAGCCGCTCGTTGTTCAACGCTTATTAAAGACGTAAAAATGACTGATGAGATCAGTGTGTCAGTAATTCAATCGTGGTTGATTTGCGGAACTGATCTTTTGTGAGTACGAGACGAGTTGTTGTGTGCAACCTGATGTGCCGTATTGTAATAATGCCTAAAAAAATAAGATGACGTCAAGTTTATACAACTGTTGATTTTGATATATATCCAAATAAATTAATTTCTTTTCTTAGCTTATAATTTAACTGAAAAAAATTATAGGTAATTCATCCGTTATCGTCCATTTTAAGAGTGAAAAATATCAGCATCAGCCAAGTTTTTTAGTACACAAAGAAAAAATGCAGGTGAGTAGGTACATTATAAATTCAATAGATTCAATGCTTCGTTGATAATTCCAAAGTAAATAGCTCTAGTTTCCCTTGCCTTGAGCCTTGAACTATTGAGATAAGTATTCCGCGGCTATTAGCGGCGCTACTAATGAATTTTTCATAAAGTGGAACGCAGTCAGAAAACTAATGCACAATACTCAACGCCAAAGCCATCGCCAATGTGGCGGTGTAAAGACTAGAAACGCGTGTGACCCAGGCAGGCAGGTCGAGCGTCTACAAAAATATACCATGACATCATGGTGTGCGAGAGAGACCTACTTTCGCCATCCCACTTACACACAACAAGCTCATTATAAATACACTAGTGAGTGCATTTACTCCATTCGCCTTCAATTAAGTAGGTACGATCGATTCGGTGTTTCGGCCGCTTTCGACAGCTGATAACACGTGAGATTAAATTCAACTAAAGCATTGCCCCGGGCGACAACATTCTATTAATTATTATCGTAGTCATATTATTATATAGATTGCATAGATCGTTGTTGAATTTGGCCTCAACCAATAACGAGAACAGCTAGCATAGCATGCTCCATTTCCGGCCGGATAACGGTGTTTATACGAGCAGTTGATTTGATATTAGTGCTTTTAGCAATTGCTCTAAAGCAAAATAAAATGTTTGCGGTCAAGTTTGCTAATATTCGTTAAGATATTGAGGGATTAAAAAAATATTCGATTACGATATTTTTTTAATCAGTGTGAGTGTTTTCCGCTCATAATATAAAATAGATACTCGTAGATATGACTTTCAAGCATTCTATGCCACTTGCTCTAAAAGTAAAGGAAAACCTCATGAGGAATCTGCATAGTGTACATACAATCTAAACGGTCTAATTTTCTGACATCCATTCAAGCTGCACGCTGAAAACGGTCAGTGACTTAAGACTGATCTCTACTCAAGGACTTGTTTTTAAGGAGGTATCATTACTTCAACCTGCTCGCTCCTAAATTGATAAGTGCCTCAGCTGCCCTCGGCAGGCTTTTGCCAAACGTCTACGCCTACGTTTGGCAACCAACTACGCTCCCCATAAAATTGCTGTTACCAAAAGGACGCGCCGAGCCGTCACGGAAGTTATGCACAAGGCGTCTCTCATAAACGCTGAGGGTGTCGCTGGGTTTTAGTCAGATATCGGCGAGTACCACATATGCATCTGTCCCTTACATGTGGGTGGGATGTGTAACTGCATTTGCCTGCGTTAAAAAAAGGGTAGGTATTATTATGTTTATATGTCAGTAACAGTCACATACTTTAGTATGGTCTGTGAGCGTAACGTTGCTTGAAAACAATAAATTTCGCTAAAAATGTTACTGTACATGTGTTTATTGGCGATTCGATCATCAATCCAAAAAAGTGTCATTGGTGGCGTGAACGTGAATAGTGCGCATTAAATCAACAATGGTTGTAGCGGCATAATTAGCGGCGTCACCTCCACCCCGCGACCCGAGCAAACAAGTCACCATGATGTCATGTTGATGTTGTTGACCCAAACATGATATATATAGTAACTACTACATTCACACTCCTATATTTAAATCGTTTAGATAACGTACCAGCAAAATAGGCACTAGTCTATACTAATATTATAAAGAGGAAAGATTTGATTGTTTGTTTGTTTGTTTGCATCGAATAGGCTTCAAAACTACTGAACCGATTTGAAAAATTCTTTCACTGTTGGAAAGCTACACTATCCCCGGGTGACATAGGGTAAATTTTATTTTGGAAAAAAATAGGGTTCCGTAAGATATTTGGGTTTTTCGGACACAAGGTGTAAAAAATCAACCAGAAAAGTTACTTATTTTGCGTACGCTGCCTAAACTATAAAAGATAGAAGCATAAAATGTTCTAATTAATTGTAGATCTTATAAATATCTATAAAAAAGTCCGCGACACACTATACCTATCTATGTCGAGTGAGGCACAACAAC
Source organism: Carterocephalus palaemon (assembly GCA_944567765.1). Lineage (NCBI taxonomy): Eukaryota > Metazoa > Arthropoda > Insecta > Lepidoptera > Hesperiidae > Carterocephalus > Carterocephalus palaemon. Next base: position 8,546,847 of record OX155641.1, on the reverse strand, counting down.
CATTTTTTATCTTGAATTTTTTTTGGACTACATTTACAGTTTATGCAGATAATATTTGGTCTTTGAATGATTAAAATTGGACGTTTGGTTTTGAAGTGTCTGTCTGTCTGTCTGTTTCGCTTTCACGCCAAAACTACTGAACCGTTTTAAATGAAATTTGGTACACAGTCTAGAGCCTGACAAAGGACATAGACACTTTTTAATTGGAAAAAAGTGTTGTAATGGGTTGAAAAGGGAGATGAAAGGTTGTATGAAAGTATTGTCATTTTCAGAACTAGAAGCATAAAACTTAAATTTTAGGCTGTTGATAAGGTATAATCCTTACTAATCCTATCCTACTAATATTATAAAGGGGAAAGTTTGTAAGTATGTATGTATAGATGGATGTGTGTTACTTTTTCACGTTAAAAGTACTGAATGGATTTTAATGAAACTTTACAATAATAGGTATAGCTTATACATCAGAATAACACACAGGCTAAAATTTATAAAGATATTGTGTGAATTGTCCAAAATATGACGATAAGTGTCAAGTAGGTAAGTAGGAAAAAATCTACCATCTGCGAGCTATTCTGGCGTGCGCTGCCAAAACTACTGGACCGATTTCAAAAATTCTTTCACCATTAGAAAGCTGCATCTTCACTGAGTGACATAGGCTATATAATATTACTAGGCGTAAACGAAACTATTGTTATAATCTATATATGTAAAATAAAGTCGTGTTAATTTTTTATTTTTTTAGTAACCTGACGCAAATAGGGTTTATGTGTGTGTATTATAATTTTGATTTTTATATAAAATACCCGTGCAAAGCCGGGGCGGACCACTAGTATATTATAAACAAGTAATACTAGTTGAGCTTCGCCCGTATGGTTTTTTTTTTTAATTTCTTATAGCAACCTTCCATAAGAATAAGGCTAGTAAATAGATTTTTTCAAATCTGCTATGATATGATAAGCGTGTTCAAACAAAAAAAGACTGTTCTGCTTCAGTCAATTAGTATGAATTTGTTTCTGATCTGAATACTATGCTAAGACGTTTATGTTTAAACTAGTGGACGCCCGCAGCTTCGCTCGCGTGGAATTAGACATTCACTAACTTCAGAAACGGCAAAGTTTCATACTAACTTTGCACCCCCGTTTTACCCCCTTAGGGGGTGAATTTTCAAAAATCCTTTCTTAGTGCTCCCCTACGTTATAAAAGGAACCCCTGTGCAAAATTTCAAGTTTCTAGCCCTTATAGTTTAGGCCCTGCGTTGATATGTCAGTCAGTCAGTCAGTCACCTTCTCCTTTTATATATATAGATAGTGCAAAATGTTGTATAACAATTCCACAACTTACCTAGCCAGGTATCCTTTCAACTTGACAACGCCATTGCTCTTCGGCGAGCAGGGGATGGTGTCGTCGTGGAGGTCGTCCCGGCAGACCATCGAGGGTTGGGGCAGGTCGCACACGAGCGACACGGCCGGCTCCATGCGGCACGAGAGCGCGGGCCGCTTGGCCGGCGCGGCACGCGGGTACGTGTGGTGGCGAGACGAACTATCCGCACTCTCACTGCATCTCTGTTTCGGCAAAGTCCTGGCGCACAACGCACTTGCCGCATTCTTCAGGTGCGTACGAAATCTGCTGTTGTTTTGGGTGCTCAGAACGGCACCCTCCATTTTAAGGCACTCAACTCGCAGGCCACACTTACTGCATATTAGAATGCATGTTTCTGTTCCACTACACACTACTTAACTATATTGACTATCTATAATCATGTTAGCACTGATAAATCCATGGTGAATGTTTACAACGTGGAACCGTTGTTGTGTTGGTCTGGTAGCATTTAATTGAAATGCTCATATTTTTAGGCAAAATGTAGACCTGAAGTAGATAATTTTAAGGATTTTAGTATACAAAGATAGGTACACAAGTGAATTGGCAACCGAACACCCTGTACATACACCGCAAACGGCCCTTGAGGTTTCCGAACCGTTATATTCGTGATGTTTGTGGCAACGGTGTCCTCTCAGTTTTTTTAGTTTTGCATTGAACATTTGAAACTTCTCAGTTAAATAAATGAGCCTTGAAATTAATATACATCGTCTCGTGAATTAATAAGTACAATTATAATTTTAAGACCAAACAAAAACAAATGAACGAACGAAATTTAATTTCCCTACTAACTCCGGATTTCTACGCCACATCAGTATTATGCGTAGTTTACACGCACTTGGCCAGGTATTATATTATTTTACGCAAATCTATTTAAACGAAATGAGTCTGATGCCGGCGTCGTAGCGACGTAGCTAAATGCTACGTCTTCATTTGAATGCCTAATCCTATCGTTGAACAGGAGACGAAATGACTTGTATTCTATTTTTATAACTGTGCGAAAACCTCATTTATTATAATCCGCCGTATTTTGGGAGACCTAATGTAAAGCTATACTACAATGCTACGAGTATATGCAGGTAGGGTTGATTCTATTGACTACGCTTCGCTTGCCTTGTCGGGTTTTGCTTAGCTGCATTGCGGCTGCAGTACACGAGGCACAACTTACTATGCAATGGTTTGAAAAGTTATTACGGTCGTGAACTTATTTCTCATGATGACTCGTCCACCCCCTTACAATCAACCTACTGGAAAAGTTCCAAATTGCTCCTTAAAAACAAGTGAAACACCTGTGTCATTGACCGCATTCTGTCAAAATTATTCTAGGTACCGAACCGACCGACGACCGTTAGGCTATGAACGCACTGTAGACTTTACTTGTCTGCTCCTGACCATCGTGCAAAGATGTATTCTAGCGGCATTTAAGGATTCATACAATGATCCTTAAACCAAAATGTGTTTATTGATACATTAATTATAGGTAATTGAACATTTCCATGAGTATGAACAAATGCGATATTTCTGACAAGATATCTTCATAATATAATCATATATCGCCAAGACGCTAGAGACTACGTTCAGGGCTTGAGAGGTTTTGTGAGGGGCTTATAACCAGCTGAAGGATGGTTATAATTTACATTAAAGATACAATACAATAATAGTGATTTGGCAATACATATGCTTTTGCGCGGACGTTGAAGAATGCTACCAACCTAGAAGGTATATGAGAGGGGCGAAGTCTGGCGCCAGTGCGGTGACGTGCAGTCGGTCTGTAGCCTAAGTTTAGTGAATAAGGCGGGAAGGCTTGCGGAAGGCTCCGCTGCGCGGTCAGCGGCGGGGCGGTGGGGGCGGTGGGGGCGGCGTGGGCGCGCTGACATCACCGTCGAAGCCGCCGCTCTTACATCACCCGCTTGCCTCCCGCCGCCGCCCGCGCCCCGCTGCCGAGCCATCGATAGCTAGTACTGGTAACTGGCGATCGCCGTGCACGCAACGCGCACGCCGTACACGCGCTGCTGCCGCTTCGATTGCTCTAATTACTCCTACATCATTAATTTTCAAACCTAATACTGACCGTTGAACCGTTTAGGGAGAAGTCAGAACGAATATGTATTAGAAAAAAGTGACAATACACTTTATTAAATCATGATGGACAAATTTAGTATGAAAGCTTTAAATACATCAGTTCATAATTAAGCACATTAAAGCTTCGCAAGGCCCTTATTTCCGCTAAACAATTTCTATAATGATGATTGATTTTATGCATTTCAAATGGACTAGAATGGAAGCCATAGCGGATATTTTCTATCAAATAATAACTACAAATATCGTATCATAATAAATAATTGGTAAGCAAGATTTTAATATCCATATTTATAGTGAACATGACGATTATTTTTTGCTCTGCGACTTAAATCTTCACACTCCATAATAAGTAGGTACCTATCGCTCGGCAATAAATAAATATGTATACGACATTAGTAATTCACTTAATATGTTGTAGGATAAAGGAAATTCTAAGACAGTTGCAAAATATCGGATATAAAAAATCAGATATTCGCAATTATTCGAACGATTAAAAATCCTAAAGGATCATTGCAAAAATTCAGCTTAACGAGGAGTATTGCGATGCTAATGACAATAATTTTATGAGCGTTAATTGACGGTAACGGAATGGACTTGACCGACAGACTGATTGCCTAATAGCTTGATTCTTTTGTTTGGACTGATACAAACAATGTCGAGAGAAACTGTCTTTTTGTGTCATTTATAAATTTTTCGGTGTGAGTAAAACAAGACTGTCTCAGAAGTCCACGAAAGCCCGCTGCGTGGATATAGAGAGGAGACTCTAAAGTTCGACATATTAATCATAAAGTCCTTTTGCAAAATTCTAATAATTGCAAAAATCTACCTTTTTATTAACTATCCAGTCCTTTGCGGTCGTCCTAAGGTTTTCACAATCTAATTTGATATTATCCGGCGGCGATATACCTACCTATGGCAACCGGAGAAAAACACTTTAGATAAATATTTTATAAAACAAAGTGTGTGAGTGTTTGTGGACAAATGATGAATGTACACCACTCATTCCACTACCCGTTTTTTATGCATGTGTCATTGCGTAGGTTAGCAGAAGGCTGAGATCAAGGTCGGGTGTCGCCCAAGGTACTCTTGATTTCACGACTGTTAACTTGTAATTATCTTAACTAAGGACTACAAAAAATGTTACCTCATCTCATGTGAGTAGGTACGCCATTGAGCTTAGCTTTAACACCCTCAATAGGATCAACTAAGGACACAGAAGTAGTGTAGTTTTAATATTGTAGGTACTAATTAATTGTGTTACAAAGTGAAATAAAAATCTATTCTATTCTAGTATATTCTAATGAGGAAAATTTCGAAATAAATAAAATTTTCTCTCTGTAACTTTTACAGAACTGCTGCATTGGATCGCCATCGCACCGCTAGAAATACCTATGTATGTAAAATATAATACACACCAGTATGAGTAAGATGTATATTTATATCTTAGTACATTGTCTACCTTCACCAATCAGCGTGGAGCAGCGTGGTGGAGTATGCTCTAGACCTCCGGAAATTTGTCTGTGGGGAAGACCCGTGCCCAACAGTGAGAAGTCTATCGGTTGCAAATAAGCGAATCTAAGCTACATTGTGTAGGGGAGACTGGGGCTGGTCGTGACAGGGGTAGGTAGTTACAGTGGCAACGGTGGCTAAACAGGGAACGCTATATTGACGTGAGAAAGTGACAAATCATCACGCCACCACCGGCTAGCACGCCGCGCGAGCCGGTGGCGCCAGCGCTTTTGTGAGAGGAGCCCGTACACGTTGCCGTCAAAACAATAGGTTAGTAACATTTTAGTTTTTTCTTAATATTGGTTTACAAACTATTTTCCTTTAAAGCAGATATGTGTTTGTTGTGATATTTGTGCCCTAATCCTTTCTTTTTGCAACGAATCTACGTTTATATAGTTATACTTATTTTAGTTTTTACTACTTAATCTTGAAAGGTCAGTTTTGGCGTTGGGGCTAAAAGTGACATTTGTTCGGGGCAGGTTGTTACATGTTATACCTGCCCCGTAGTGCTGCTTGCCGACTGATAATATAATTGGAGCTTCATATTTTTTTGTTTTTTTGTAGGATGAGGACGTATAAAAGAAAAACTGAGCGTGGAAAAATATCTAAAGAGATTTACGAAAAAGCAGCAGCTATTTTGAAAGAGGATAAGACTTTAAAAAATCGTGGCATCGCAAAAGATCTTGGATTATGTCATATGTCGCTAACAAGATATTTGAAAAAACGTGAAGAAGCAAAAGAGAAGGGCACACCTAAAGAATCAATCACAGTTGGCTACCAGAAGAACAGATAAGTTTTCAACGATGAGCATGAGATTTTGGTGAGTTACTTCATTAAAAGCAGCCAAATTTACTACGGATTGACGCCAAAAGATGTCAGCAACAACGAAGTTACTATGTTTTTGGTTTAATGAGGCAAAATACTGCTATATAGACATTGTAGTTTGTCATTATAGACAATAATTGTATTAAGCTGTGATTGTACTTAATAAAAAAGTGTTATATTACGTTTGGTTTTTATTCTAACATTTTGCCCCTTATAGTGTAACAACCAGCCCCTGGCGCGGGGCTAAAAGTTACACGCCACTTTTCCCAGAATTCATTCATTTATGTCACTTCTGATAGTCTGGTATCTAAAATTGATTTTAAATTAATAACCCGAATAGTTGCATAATACAATAAACCTAGATTCCGGTAAAACAATCAAACAATAAAAAAATAGCGACACTTTATAAAAAAAATGTCACGACCAGCCCCAGTCTCCCCTACTATAATACATACTTTATAAACTTATCAGTTTTTGTACTTTTTTAAGATTCGCGTGTCCGCAAGCAATTATTTAACACCGAGCCGGTTCAAACCCGTTTAAACTATAGCTGGAATTAAACCCGTCATAACCGACCTTGCTTGATCATGCCTACCTGTTGTGTCGGTAGAGGCAATTGATTTGAAGTTAATCTTGATCATCTAATCTCCTTTCAAAATAAACATAATATATTATGATTAGACGAGTGCCGACTACTGCCGACATCTAACTGTGCGTAATGACAGTACATATCCGGAGTTGGGAGCGAGTAAAAAGTGTGGCGTGTCCCAGATTTCCCACGACAATGATGTAGTATCAATGACTGCGGGGCGGATGCGGGACGGGCCCGGTCGGCGGCCGCGCGGTGCGTGGGCGGGCGCGGACGCGGGACTGCGCGAAATGGTGACGCGATACTTTTGATGCAACGGCATCGTTTCGTCGAAACCGCTTCAACCGACATGTCAATCATCACAATTGTAAAACAGTTTTTATGTTGGTAGAATTAAAATGTTTGCCTGTTTTAATCATGGAGATGTAAGAAGCTCTAGCTCTAGGTAATTTAACAACTGAAACGCTGGCACGAAAATACCAGGCTACTCTAGTGCGGATTGGTTTGGTTATTGTCTATTTTCGCGTGTTTGTAGGTTGCCAAAAGCCTCAGATTAGGCTTAACGACTATTAACCAACAGTAAAAACAGACTAACTAACGGGCCTTCTTAATAGAAAGGTAGATTTTTTTCCACTGTGGATCATGCAATACTCGCCGACGAGATCGTTGGCTGTGTGGGTACGCGCCTATGCCATGATAGCTTCATTATGGATGTTAAAAGCTTTTATTTAACTTCACTCGTATGTATGTATTCATTCATGTATGTCCTGGAATCTTGCAATCAATATTTCACCCACTTCCACTGAATCTATCGAGCTGAAATTTGGCACACATATTAGGTTCCGATGACAATGCATGAAAATAAAAATAAAAGTTATACTTAAAAGCTTTTTAAAAAAAATTTTTTTTAGAGTATTTATTATTATACTTTTATTAGACTTTAAGTTCAGACAGTTCTTTCTATTTTTATTCAATTTAAAGAAATTAGGATTATCGACGAATGGCAGGCAATGAATGTAAAACGAATGAGCCAATAGTAAATGGCACATGAGGACCTATCTATCTAGATATATAAAAGGAGAAGGTGACTGACTGACATATCAACGCAGGGCCTAAACTATAAGGGTTAGAAACTTGAAATTGTGCACAGGGGTTCCTTTTATAACGTAGGGGAGCACTAAGAAAGTATTTTTGAAAATTCACCTCATATGACGGTGAAACGGGGGTGCAAAGTTAGTATGAAACTTTGCCGTTTTCGAAGTCAAGTGGGCAACCCGAACGCGGGCAGACGTCGTTAATGTGTTTAATTCTACGCGAGCGAAGCTGCGGGCATCCACTAGTCTTATTATAAAACAAAAGTTGATGTTCAACCAACGCATTAAACACATCGTGCAGGAATGAAATGTTAACAGGATCTGAACTTAAAACTTAAACATAAATCATAATCCTTACGTCCAATAAATCGGTACCTCGATTACCATCTCTACCTAATGTCGTAGTCGTAGCCGTAAGCGATCACGACGATGAACGTTATTTATGTATGTATTGTATCGAATGGCTCAAAACTCAGAGCATTATGTAGGTACTTGAAGGCCCAAAACGAAACTACAAATAACTCTTTGTCAAAAGAATGTGTCTTTATGAACTCGGCTGGTGTGCTATATGAAACTAACTGTCAAATTGTTTTGATTACCTAATGGAATAAGATACATACAGTCAAATTTACAATAGAGTACATACAGTAAAATTTTCTAAATCCGATATTTTGTAATCAAAGTAAAAGGTCTAGTTAAATAATCTAAGAAATTAATCTAAATAAATACATGCAAGTCTGAATCAAAGTCTGGGTCTGGTCAACGGACGAGGTCACGCCTGTCGGCCATCGATTGTGTTCTCATCTACGAAACGGGTACAAGATTCAACACTTCCTCGCAATCACTATTGTTGTATGGTGAAGCATCCTTTAGAATGTAAATTGTGATCGACGATAACGCCTCTGTCAGAGACGCTGCGACGGTGCATTTTATTGTATGTGATTCGTGCAGGGCTATCTTAAGTTAATCTATATATAAAAATGTTATGTTGGTTTGTGTACGCTTCAAAAACTCAAAAAGTTCTGCACCGATCGAGCTGAAATTTTAGCATGATATATAATCCGCATCAAGGATTGTTTTTATCTATTTTTTGCATCTGTCTTCATCCCCTAAGGGGGTTAAACGGGGGTGGAAAGTTAGTAAGAAACTTTGCCGTTTTTGAAGTCATGTGAGCAATCCGAACGCGGGCAGACGTCGTTAATGGGTCTAATTCTACGCAAGCGAAGCTGCGGGCATCCACTAGTATAATATAAAAAATGATATAGATACAGATATAATAGAATATAGGATCCTTACATTAGTTGACAGACAGATACACAAACATGAGGCACGTGTATCTGTCTTAATAGAGCTCGCTATTAAGCGTAGCCGCGTAGCGTAGGTCAGTCAGGTCACTTTGGAATGTCTACGGGCGGTAAGACGGTTTGAAATCTGAGTTCTTTTTATTGAACGTAAATGCGTTCAATAATAATTGTAATAATAGGCGGTTCCGGAAGTTAAAGCAGCTAATGTGGACTTGTCACATCGAAGAAGACGCGTAGCGAGCGAGTCGATGACATTGTATTGTATAAATCATCATAATATTCCTTAGGTTTAGCTAGAGACTTACCCCGTATGTATTAAATATACTATGTACCTACATTTGCTACGGTCAGTTACTTTGAGCTGCATTCTAAGGTCCTGCAGAACCTCTCGAGCTAGTTTATGGGCATATAGATGGTTTTCTACAGAATGATTTATGCTAGGCACATACAAGTGTGCACGTCCAAAAACTAATGGTTGATGATAATATCTATTACAGCTATGAAGTTCTGTACATAAAGATAACTACCCTAAAAATAAAAATAAAAAGGTTCTCTTAGGTGTCACTGGGTACAGTGATTAGAATAGGTAGCAACTATAAACGAAACTACCGCAGTCTTAATTCACGCGAGCGAAGCGGCGGGCATCCTCTAGCTAGTTAATTATATATTTAAGATATCAAACTAAAGTTAAACTTCCGCCGAACGTCAAAGTGATACGACTCGTAATCGAATCACATTATTATAGCTAGGTCGGTAGACAGGTACATCACGGTAATTATGATACTATTACTATGGGTACGTTCCAGTAACTTGAATTCTTGAAACAAATAGTCAAGTTCAAAGCGCTCGGAATGTGACATGACGTTATGTGTAGTGTAACCTGAGTTTAATACATTCTACTGGTTATGCCAATTAAAACACGGTTGACATTGAATTTCACTGCGTTCCCGTGCATGTTTACTTGTTTGTAAATAGGATCATTATTTTGATCTCTTTGTCTGTCTGTGTACCTGTACAATGTGCAGAATGTCGAAATATCTGTATCACGGGCGATTGGCCCGTGGCGCAATCCGTAGTGACCCTGTCTGTTGCGCCAAGGGTCGTGGGTTCGAATCCCACTCAGGACGAACACTTGTATTTGTTCTGTGTCTGGATGTTAATATTAATTATCTATTTAAGTAGGTATTTTAAAATGTCTATGTATATCAGCCTCTGACACCCATATCACAGGCTCGCGCCTACTTTGGGGTCAGATGCCCGTGTGTGAGAATGTCCAAGATAAAATAAAAGTACTCTTCACGAATGAAAGTATCGATTTAAAGTTCAGACACAATTTTTGCAATAAAACTTTAATTCATTCGAAAATTATTAATGTTGTGGTAGATCAAAAGCAAAACACGTCGAATGCTTATTAGAAAACTATCAATATCAATTCAATTGTCCTTCATTTATATCACAACAATACCAACCTAATAAAATTTTGGAGAATTCTATTCGATTTAGTATCATTTACTTACTAGGTATTCTCAATAGAAAAGACATAATGAGGCCAAGTTTACGGTAAACAAACCATTTCCAATGGATCAAATAGCATCAATCATTCATATTATTCGAGACTTATAAAATATTACTAGCAAAGCAAGTAACTCCAATAGAGAGGATGTAACAAAACAATCAATATTACTAGTAAATAATATTTAACTAGAGTAAGTACATACCTACTTTTAACTCAGTTTCTCAGTTATTTAAACAACCTACATTTTTTCATTTGGTTTTTGAAGAACAAATAAAACATTCACTTTCAAACCACATTCACAAAGTAACGGACCCAATATAACGGTCAATAAATATCCAAAAAACATAGAAATCATCAACAACCAGATAGAAATACCAGGCCAAGTCAATGTCGGGCTACGCGCATTGTAGGGTTCTGTAGTTTCGATTCACAATAGTTATGCGATCTTACAACGCCATTTAACAAATTTTCCATGGAATTTGTAGAAAATGGTTTGTTCCTTTTTACTTCTCCAAGTATTATTATATTTTTTAACAACATACCTGACGACACCCAACATCATAGGATAGACAAGAAAATAAAAAATGTGCCTCACTTCTTTACGTGTAACGAAGGTTCTGTCTGATGTTAAATTACTGCCTGATAGTATAACATAAAAGACTGAGCTGAGTCGCGAAACTATAAGGGTCGACTACGGAATTCTAAAAAATACGACGTTTCATTATACCAACCTTATCAAAGATTTCAATATCGATTAATACATTGAATTCTCAGTAGTAGGAGCTATGTGAAATGGTTTCGAAGGAATATGTACAAACTTTTCTTTAATTTATTTAAATAATTCTCCACTAATCCACATTAGAGCAGAGCTTGGTGATGTACGCTCTATCTATAACTCTCACAGCTGCTGTGGCTGTGTGACAGACTCGTGAGTCGTGCCCAATAATGGGAAATCTACGTGAATTTGACCAAATGCGGACTTGGCTCGAGGTGGTAACTCCATCTCCTCCTCCTCAAGGAGACAAGAATATTTGTATGACACGGTTTTTTGTATTTAAATATTAATTTGAATTCGAGAATAATGTAGCTGTCAGTAACTATGTACGAGTACCTTATTCGCGACAATACAAATCCTATAATAAAACTTGGTAATTTAGACGCAAGCGCTCGATGGAAAATTATACTAAATGGAACTGAATAATGGCTAGTCTTATCTAATTACATTTGAATTTGGGAAGTGGGTGAGGATCACCCACTTCCTTCAAATACTGAAGAAAAATAGTGTGACTGCACACTTGTTCAGGGCATGTTTTAAAACAAAAATAGTTACCTATTGCTTAGTTTTAGCAAAATGTATGGGATTATGTATTCATGCTTGGTTGGATTAAACCAACTGATGTCTTATATTTGTACATTTTTTATTAGGCAAAAATATATCGTTATAGGAGCTTATTAATTATTGTAAATATTCCATCCGGTCATTCAACTCCGGTTCTACATATACCTACCTAGTTACATTGTGATAATGTTGGAACGGGAACTGGATCATTCACTGCTGATTAGGTACACACAGACGTTAAATATTAATTGTATTTATAGATGACATACTTATAGGTAATTTTAAACCAAAAAATAGTAAATTTCTCATCACGTTTCCATGTCATTTGCATATAAGTGTTAAAAATGTATAAAAATGATTGTATTAAAGACTAAAGTGCTAACCATTGAAACTGGACGGTAAACGACCTTCCACATAAGGTTATTCTTAGCAGTTGGTAAGTCCTGGATCCACGTGATCACTATATCAAAGAAGAAAATGCTACTAAATTATGTAATCGTACATGAGAATGATTGAACGACAGGATATCTTAACTTAACTCTATTCAACAACCCATTAATAGGACTATATAGGTAATATAAAGTCAATGTAAAATGCCAATCCTAACGTATCAATCAACTGAATTCAACTGGTGTGCAAATTACACAAACGACGATAATTGTCATATGTAACAATATCTATACAACTGATTATATAATTAATATTTAAGACGATAAGATTATGTATGTACTATTTTAAATTGGTCGTAAATAAACAATCAAACGGAGCACAACAGACAGTATCTATTCAACTTGGACCACACGCTGTGTACTTAAATGGCCTATGTTATTTATTCTACCTAGTATTTTATAACATCCTGGGGATTTTTTTGGTACAAGTAAAATACACTTGCCTTCCACAAGTTATCGTTACTTTAACCGACGTAAAACCTTATGTCACAAGTACAGCTTACAACAATTCAGTTAGTTACCTGATAATTTATTAGCCATAAACATACGGCAAGAATATTGTTACTACCAATAAACACCTTTATAATAAAGTTTCCACGTCTACTTATGAAATAGCAAATATACCGACGGCACATAGCTATCAGAAGATTAACATAATATTCCTTCACTATTCGATAACGCTAGGGGAATACGACAGGGAGTAAGCGGTTGCCTTATAATAAAAGTTTACTATTCACCTGTGTACCAACACATTGCATGTACCTATTAATAACACAATGTTCATAAATTAGTTTCACGTCAAACGTCACTGTAAATAAACTAGCATGCTCGTCAAATCAGCGACCACGAGAACGAATGTACTACGCGACGGCGCGACCGCGCCGCGATGACTGGCGAACGATAGCGCTCGCCCGACCCTCCACCCGCTACCACGATATCTCGCCGATGACACGCCACGCTCGCTCACGATGAACCAACACTTCACGCACACTGCTCCTGGCGAGAAACCGCGCGTAAGTTCATGCAAGGAGACGAGACGTGGTAAAGGGTTCGCACTGTTTCCTTAACATTGATAACAGTAGACCTGTGGGTGTATTCGTCTATTCAAACATAGGGGAGTTGGTGGGGTAAGCTGGCCTTACAACTGCATAATCCTACTAGTTATTTATAGTTCTTGCAATAAATATGTGCCCAAGGATTAATTCTTAAAATGAGAAAATCGTGACAATTAACTAGAAACATACTTAACGCTAGATCACCATTTACTCAATCTTCTAGTTAGGCAATAATACCTAGATATCAATATGTATATCGCAACCAGATTTCGAACCAAGGAAATTAACTTCCTATAAGTACCAGGGTTGTTGCGAATATCAGCATCAGCATCAGCATCAGCGGATTATCAGCATTGGTTTCAACATCAGCATCAGCATCCGCATTAATCGATGCTGATTTTATTGCTGATATTCCAGTCGTGACATGCATGACCATTGAAGGCGGGGCTGAGCTATGACGGCGTGGGTTTTTGACCAATCAAAGATCGTAAAATTGTCAGTCGTACTTCGAGCGAACACCAAAGGCATCACTGATGCGTTGCCGGCCAAGAAAGAGAGAAGAAAAAGAAAGAAAGATCTGACTCTCAAGCCCCCAGCTGGAACACGACGAGTCGTTTGGCGGCTGACTCATGCTCAAGGGTGGTAGCTATCCAGGCAAACCCCATGGAGAAATAATAATGGTAATAATGGTATTAAAATCAATTTTACCAATATAGTTAATCCCTCCGGGGCCCTACCACCGCATTTACGAAGATTGATTTTTTTGATAATTAAAAGTCACAGTATTATTATAATTTTTTATTTAAAATGCCTAATAAAGTTATCACTTTTACCAACAACTTCATAGTTTCAATTTCATGTTTCAATAAAATCAGCATCAGCATCAGCATCAGCTGATATTAATTTAAAAAATCAGCATAGCCTGATATTAATTTAAAAAATCAGCATCAGCTGATATTAATTTAAAAAATCAGCATCAGCATCAGCATCAGCTGATATTGAAAAAATCTACATCAGCAACAACCCTGATAAGTACCTACTTGAAACGAAATTAGGTAACTACTATTGGGTTATTTAGTCAACAGAGACATTTTATCGCCTCAACAGACTAACCATTACAATAATTGTTGTATAAATAGAAATACAAATACAAAAGCCTTTATTTATTCCTTGTCATATTATCATTAATTACAAACACGTCATGTACATATTCGATATTCAAAATTTCAAATTAGGAACTATAATCAAAAATAACTATTTTAACTTAAGTATGTACGTATTCCTATAGTCATTTCGTTGTATAAATAAAATATTGCATTATTCATAAAACAATTACTCAATAGTGGATCCCTAAAAGTTCTTAGGAACCAGGTAAAGAAGATAACAAACATACGTTATAAACAGAGGTGTGATGCCAGCTCTATCACCTGGAGAACGAAAATCCCCGAAATATTTTGCCGGGATTGTATAAAAGAAGTCTTACATAATTTTATTACAGATAACTATAAGAACAGAAGTAAAAATTTATTTTTATCTTCTCTGGGCATGAACCTTTTCTATTACTTATAAATTGTCATAAAAGCCAATATCTTTTGGCTAAAAACTCCACTGCGCGAGTCATTTCTCTTCCTTCAATAATGAAATTCTACAAGGGTAGAATTTGGTATTTTGTAATTGTAATTGAATCGTGTTTGGTACCTACACTTACAAAGAGTGTACAAAAATCGTTCATATCGTTAATGTTTACGTAGCATATCTTGAGTATATAAGTAAGTATCAGGCATTTACAATAAAAATAAATCGATCCGAGGCTGTCTTAAACTACATTCGTAAGTACAATCCATCAACACACGGCGTGATGAAAGCACATAAGGCACATCTCCGAACAATGATCAAAATAATGTTGATCGAGCGCGGATCGCGGGAGCTTGTGCGATATTTTGGCAAGTCGACCGGTGCGTGTCGCGGCCCGATGATGCCATCGCTGTGGAGGATCGTGACGTCACCGCGCATTTTCCAAACGTGGCCGCCAGACGAAAATAGCCCCCGCCCCGCCGCGGTCACCGACGGATTTAGCGGCCCAACCGTCGCGGCAGCCGCCGCTACGATTCCTTCGTCTTCATAACAGACAAATTTGACAGCAACCGACCAGCATTTCCGTATAGTTACCTGAGCATTTATGCTCCTATGGAAGCGGTTGAACTGAACTGGCATGGGGTCTAATCCAATTTCCAATTATTTGATTTGATACTGATCTGGTCTCGACCGGCTAGTGACCAGTAGATTTCTAGTGATAAAAAATCTGTTTTACTTAAGGTTATAAACTTCTGTTACAGATGGACCCTAAGAAAGATTACCAGCTATCAATTGCGTTTTCGGCTCATCGCCAAGATCTACTGTAGGCACCATGTGATATACTTGTAATTTTGTCAGTTTCATAAATATCATAAACTTGATATAAATCCTAGGGCGCAGAATGTGTTACAAAAAACAAAAACATGTTTTATTTGTTACCAAATTAGATTCGTCAGGGGCGTCATGCACATGACATCATTTTTGTCTAATATAGTCATGACATATAATGATTCTAGCTGAAGCAGCTATAAAGTAATACTTACTGGCAAACTCACACAAGCAGTTTTTTGTCTTATATTAAGGGCTCCATTAAGGGCTCCATGAACCCCTGACGAAATTTTGCAGCGCTTTCGAGTTACGATGGTTATATCAATGTCGTATTTTCGACTCGTCAACTGTCAATTCAATGACTAATGGCCGGTTTCTGAAGTCTTCAGTTAAATTATCAACAGCTACTGAATCAATAAAGTTAAACGGAAGATAAACGTCGGATAACTAACTGTCACTGGGTTTCTGAACACGCGAAGAACCTTCTAATAACTATGAATCCGATAACGAGTACCTTAAACTGCCACTAGATGGGTCTCTTCAAAAGACCAAGTTTAAAATAGATATTTTCATTGTAATTTGTACCCTAGGAAATAGTCTTATTTGTAAGAAATATTTTTTCCATAGTAAATAATTTATTTCGCTATTTGGTTTTGTATTTCGTTCGATTTGTGGATGGGTGACCGCTTATGGCAAAATTTCATGGACGCTACCGTGCTTCGGAGGGCACATAAAGCCGTCGGTCCCGGTTGTTTTCTATCTAAGTATAAACGGAGTTTATCTTACATTGGGTTGTTCAGAAACACAATTTGAAAAGTTATTGAACCGAAAGCGCTAATGAATAGATAAACTGCCGACAAAAGGACCTCAGAAACCGGGCATTACTCAAGCTTTCCTCGATACCACACCACAGAACAAAACACAAACAATTCTTGATTGCAAATTTGCCATCAACGAAAAGTAGATAGAAAATTTAGACAGTTCGACGGTTCATTTGTTGTAAATCCAAAATTAAAAATAATAGAATCACCCACTCAAATCATCGAAAATAACGATACAATCGTAAGTCCTTATGAATGACATACATACAAAATTTGAACTGTTTATAAAGTCATATCGTACGATATAAATGAATTCATGTCATGAAAACTTTTACGCAATTACCCGCAGATATAATAATTCGAAAGATAGCTCCACTTTTGTTCGCAGATTAACTCGATACTTCTTCTAAGTCAGGATAGATACTAACAATAAAAAGTATGCTAAAATTGAATAATATTCCTTCCGACAATGTCGAAAAGGTTAATCTTAGCAATGATCGGACCGTCCTTGACGTCTGACACTGCCGCTGGTTGTCCCAGGTGTTTCGCGACGCACGTACTCCGACGATGACAAAGCCACTTTGTTTGCATTTCAATCTTCGGTGGAAACGATTCATTTCCATATTCTTAAGATATTCTCATTGTAATTGCGGAAAAGGAGAAATTATGAAGACATATTAATAAATAAAAATCCAAGAAAGTTACTTTCGAATATTACTGAAAACAACTAGAACCAAAAAAGGCTTAACCACAACAATAAACATAAAACCTTCTTCTTCCGATGGATCCAATAAATAATATCACAAGCATAAGGTAAATCAAAAATGTACCTATTTGGCTAAGAAGAAAACAGTTCACTAAAATCTTAATATATATATTTCTTGTGTACGTGTGTATTGTGTATGACAGTGAACACCTCCTAAACAGCTGAATAGATGTTGATGAATTTTTTTGTGTGTGTTCAAGGGGATTCGAGGATGGTTTAGTTTAGATTCACAATTTGGTCCACTCGAAAATGTTTTTTAAACTCTATTTTAATATTTTTATTTTTAACCGTCGTTCATTGACGTGAAGCGTCCCGTCACTTTTCATATGGCAGAACAACGTTTGCGGGTCAGCTAGTATAGTACATGTAAAAAATAACTATGAAAATTGACTTTTATTAGGTCTCACTGCCTTTCCGGCCCTCATAGATTATGGAAACAAATCAAATCGTCAAGCAATATTGGACTTAAATAAGTAATTAGTACGTGTCTTGGTATAGTTATGTCTGATTCTACGATTAGTAGTTACTAGATAATGATAATAATGTCAATGATGATGTAATATTTAATAGATTAAGAGTGGATTAGACTTTTTTAATAATGTTGATGGAATCGCTAATCACTTAATTTAGTTTTGAGAATAAGGCCATATAATTGTATGCTTTTTCTATGAATCATTCATCGGCTTTAGAAATTAAGGTCTTCAATATGATTTATTTTGAAGCTGATGCACTCTCATTCGATTCGCCAAATGATTGTCAGCAGAAAAATACATATGAGGTAATTCATGCAAGCTAGACTACATTATATATATATATAATACTTATGGGATTTGAGAAAATCTTAATGTAGATTTGTCTAACATTTGGAGTATTTTCAAACAAACTATAACTAACATTACCGAAACTAAAACTTATTTTGAACCAGTTTCAAAATAAGTTTTGAAACCGGATTCAAGAGGGGTCGAAGAGCTTTTGTTTGGACAAAATAAGGGCACTAATAACGTATAATGAATGGGGTGGATATTAACACAGTTTTAGTTGCACCTGCAATGAAAACAATCACCTTCGCGGCCGCTTGAGTATGATCATATTGCAATGTGATTGACGAAATACGCAATACAAACGCACATAAAGGTATTAAATGAAACACTTGTGTTGGGAGATAGTCGACGTTTACAAAACTGAATTGCACGATCATTCATTACTGAAAACGCGTGCGACATCAATCGGTTCTGAGAAATCAGCGCGTATTTCCTGGAAACGCTACTATTGACGCGCACATGTATAACTTTTAGCGTAAAGACGCCACACCGTCACTCCACCCACGGCCCTGATAACAGGCAGCCGTGACGAGACATATCGGTGCTCTCATTAGTCGACTCGTATTGCGTGCCCGGCTCCACTTACACCTAATGAAACAATTTGCGATGCGAGTTATGATGATGCAGCCAACAAAGCCAAATAAAGAAGCCGGTCAAACACTTGATTGTAGTGCCCGCTTATCAACTAATTTAACGCTGAGATTTGCTTTTGTGTCTACATAAAGTACAGTACCGCCTTAGAATAATTACATAGGTACCGCATAATATACTTTAGTGCCTTTGTGAATATGCGATCTGCAAATTGCTCTTCAAGCCATGATATTAAGAATGCTTTTTGCTTATACCCTTAGCTCCTATCACGAAATGTGATATGCGAATAAAATATTTGGAAACATCAAGCACACGGTGTCGTTGTGATATTTTATCATCTACGTTGTGCAATTATTAGGGCAACCGCAATATTTCCTACCTAAAGCATATTAGACGACTTCTGCGAAAGAATGTCATCGACAAAAACGGCAAAAGTAGACAACTGGCAAATTAGAGGAAGAACTCGTTATTGATAGAGTCTCCAATGAGGAAGGGCTCAATAGATTGATCGCAGCTCGGGGTCAGCGCTTGATGCCAACGGTCAATAATGATGATTCGACACGTGAACTAATGCGCAATAAATATCAATTTGCTGCTCCTTAGCGGTTAGCGGCCATGATATTTTAATGGGCACCGTAAGCACTACAGTTCGTTCAAAACGCTATGGCATAAAAGTACATTGACCGCAGGAATAAAATTAGCGTTAAAATGGCGTAACTTACATAGTATTGAATTTTTAGGTAAAAAAATAATGGTTGTCTGTAAAATCGGTTTACGGACAATAATTTTACGTGATAACGTCATAAGAAAAAAACCTTTATCGGAACTTTTAGATAAAATAAAGTTAATTATTTAGGTACCAAATGCTTTAAACAATAAATTAAAGACTGGAATAATTTACTGTGTCTTGTTGGAATCCCACTGCAAATTTCAGCCGCCATAAACAAAGTAGGCCGCGCAAAAATATCTCTAGCGCCATCTATGCACTGCAGGATGAATCAGTTCCTCGATTGTTACTACTGAACAGATTCACTAACGCTACAAAATTTTATTCTGAAACACGCAGTTGAGACTTCTTGTAGAATACGTAAATATGAATGTTTTTAAGCCAGTGACATTTTCATGTACTTACTACAATTAATGCAACTGATTATTCACTTTATTACTATGGGTTACATACTTAAATTTAATGAACATGCTTGGCGTAACATTGGCGGTACGTTTGACGGTACAGGAGGATGACGTCACACTTTTCTACAAAAATTAAATAATCGATTTTACTTAAAACTAACACGCAGACGCACTACGCACCGGATTATACTTGGATACAGGACAAAGAGAGCCTATGTCTCACCGAAGGCTAAGGTCCTCTAATTTTGGTCGTTCCTAAGGTTGTCTAATTCCACGCAAACAAAGCTGCGGGCGTCTACTAGTAAGGACTAAAATTTTAAATACAAATTGTCCCACAGCAATTTGAATTTAGGAAAACTCATGTAAGAAATTTAGACCATCAAAAGTGAAAATACGAGTATTAATTTAATCATGTCATTGTGTAAGTAAGTAGGTAATTATAATTATGGATATAATACATAAATCAATAAATTATATAAGATACGTAATAGTGTTACTATACCTAGTATAACAAACAAATAATGTAGGTACCTATAGTTATAGGTATTTACATTAAATTCAATATTTTGCTCATTCAAGAACTCCAGTTACAATGGACATGCGTATGCAGAATTAGAAACCAGTAAATTGTCCCCATTATTAAATATTATAGCTAACAGCAGTCTAGACGGCGACCTCGCTTAGCAAGCAAAATATTTCTGCCTCAAAGAGGCTCGTCTGAAAACACCTATGAAGTCAGCATAAAAGGGTGACATAACATAACACAACTCACTTGGTCAGGCTCGAAGTACTGTCTCCGGGGGCGGCGGCGTCGGCCCGGCGCTCCGCAGGCGCGTCCACCATGCCTCTGCATCACCGCGACGGGCATCACCTCGCCCCAGATCTCACCACCACCACCACCACACCGAGCACGACACTTACACCACCACGCACCTACATCACTAACCCCTACCTACCACCGACACACGATAGCCGGCCAGTGCGGTTGATATACGATACCGGTGTCGAGTGCCAGTTCACGTTAATGTACCTATTGCGAGACGCGATAGTCCTCGAACGGTGCTGTCGAGGTCTGATTCTGTAACAATAAGAAAACACATTTTGTAGATGTCCCATTTATAGCAAACTAGAAGTCATTAAAAATGATATGAAATAGTTTCACAATATTTGAGCAATATTTTAACAAACAAAATGACTGCATTTGTGCTCAAAACCCTAAGGAAGCTTCCCAATTAGTCAACAGAGTACAATGTGGGCATTATCCAACTTCAGTGATGGTTTAGTGGGGTGTTAGCTATGAATGTGACTTTGTGAAAAAGGTATCTTGAGAAGGTAGTCATGGTTAGAAAGCAACGTTCCAGACATCAGAGCTGAAGACTGGCCATAATCTAGTCCCAATCTTTATCCGCTGGATTATGATTTGGTCACTTTTTTAGTATGGCTTGCTCTAAATGCCATGATAATTTGGAGTCCCTTAAGCAATCGTATGATTGGCAGTGTAGAATTTTCCCATCTAAAGAGTGTGTGCTTCTCTTGGTAACTGGCCTCATTGTTTATAGAACTGTATTGCATGCAATGGAGACCACTTTGAATAAGCTTTATATAATTTTAATAGTTTTATATTAATGTATTAATTAAACGCACTGTAACAGTAATAAATGTTACATGCTATAGAAAAAAAAATGTTTTTCTTTCTAACGATATTTAGGGCAAGACTATGTACATAATGTCATCATATGTATGATAGCCAAACCTATGACTAGTGCAATTTTCTCCAAAGGCAGCCAAAAACAAATTGATGGATCTATACAAGAATAGAGAATTTGCAGTGCTGTAAGCTATATTTGTGAAGAGCATATCTTTTTGATGTTCAAATTAGGGAGGCAGCATGGGCAATTGTAGCAATTGGGCAGCAGTGGCAATATCAAACATAGGATGGATAGAGCTTGTTCACTTTCAACTTAGTTTATGATGAACATCATTGCTGTAGATAGATGGTAATGATTTGAATCTTAAAAGGAAAAAGGGCACACATCTGTTATTCTCGAGTTACTATGTGGTGCATATTATATTGCATGCATTTTCCTATTGCTTGGTCAATTAAAATAATTTTGAATTGACAAGTTTATAATAACGACAGTATATCTAACATTTTTAGAAGTTTCCTGTGTTTGTAAAAAATAACTATTTATACTGATTGAATTAGGTATTTAAGTTATTTTATTTTAGCTAAATTTTACAGTTTAAGTTGTGAACATAAACATTAAATTTTACTTTAAATTTAATATGTATTATGTAAAAGTTTAATACAAAGCTTAACTATTATGTATTGTTTTAATAATAATAAGAACGTTAAGTTATGCCAGTAGTTTTAATGGAGATTCAGCAGTCTTCCTCAAGCACCATGTCAGACTTAAGGAGTTTTAATGGATGACAATCCCATAACCACAACATTTGAAAGGGCCAACATGTAAGATTTTGTTTAGTAGTAAGATATTTGTTTAGATTGACAGCTTCTTAATTCACTTTAAAACTGTTACATCAACACAATCATAACTGTAAAATTTAAAATTATTTTTTGAGTTCATGCTATGTTTGATTTTATTATGCTCAAAAATGTTAACAGTATCCTAAAATTAAAATAAAGGAGGTACATAGGTACCTACCGCATACATTGACAGAAGCATAAATGTATTGACTATACAACTAAAACAAGGACTAAAGAGAAGATCAGCAGATTTTTACTTGAAGAGGGTAGGTGAAAATACGTTTATTTAATTTTATTTATTGCTTCTTCTATAAATCTACGCACATAATTTTGACAATTCAATCGGTATCATAATAATCATGGCATTGAGTTAATACTTCATTTCATACAATACCTACTTACAATAATATGAGATCATCGATACAGCAAATAAATTTAAATATGACTCACCGCAGTTTATGTACCAGTAGCTACAGAAAGACCGTGTAGGTTATCATTATCACACACATTACCTACATACATACGATAAACATAGCGTAGCGCACACATTTGAATTCTCAATGAAACTTTGTGAGCGTATACACCAAAGCATAATCAGGAGACATTGTTTTGTTTAATCAAGCTTCTGTAACAAGCCAAGGAAGGATTTATATATATATAAAAAGCAAAACGTTTAAAACTAGCTTTCTTTGAGACGGGGAACCGGGGAAAAGAGAAACAACAAAAATATCTTGGTCTATTTTCTTCTGACTTGAATGATTTTTTTTTAAACTGCATGTCCCGGATTGTCCCGCCATCTAGGGATGTATACATGAAAACAATTACTGAACTGACTGACATCATCGACGCAGTCAGTTCTCGTATTTAAGTAATGAGCTTTTGTGATTGGTGAATACGATATCGGCTAATAGAAGACTCGGTAGGATTTTAAAATATGAATATCCTATTGGTTGAATTGAATCTAGTACAGTCATTATTAGAATCTTACGTTACCACAGATTGTAGTGAAATTTTTTTAAGACTTTTTTCATTGACCCTGTTTTAAAAGTAAGAAACTCATTATTTTTTATTTTGATTTTTTTATATAGTTAATTAGGATTTTAATGTTATCTAATGAAAATCTCTTATTTTCAACAAACATTCCATTATATTTATATCTGTAGCTGTTTTTTCGAATCAATATTTTAATCTGTAGTATTCTAAAGACGTCGCGTCAAAGATAATACGCTGTAAAACGATGAAATGAACAACCAAGAACAACCTTTGTGACAATGTCTGCATCTGTTGACTAAAATTTGAAACCTATTAAGCTTTTAACAAGGTCAACAGTTTTCATCTACTTGAGTCGACAAAAATAATTAAGAATTTGATATAAGAGGAAAATACCGTGGTGTGCAATCAGTGTTTGCTAAAGATACAAGTGCGAGTGTCCGCGAAAATGATCTGTACTTTGTTTTTCGCAATCACAACGTTACATGAACATGGATGACCTAAAATGCGAATACGTAAAGAAAAAAAAGATGCTTTGGATTGTCACAAGGAGTGCACCTCGAAAAATTTAATAATGATTAATACATTAACCATCGACAATCAAACGTAATCGTAGCATCGTAAGACGTTTTGTGAATTCCTTACCATCAAAAGTGAAAATGTGATGTGTCAAACCGATTGTTTACCTCGCGGCGGACAGGTGACGGTGAGTGGAGCGGTTTGTAGAAGTGGTTTGTGAGGGCGGCGGGAGGCGGGCGGTATGTCGGGCCGTTCGAGTCCTGCGAACGGTGGCTACGAGGCCTCGGAGCCTGCGATGAGGCTTAAAGTCCGCAAGGATCTCTTCCCCGAGGTTCGCCTGCCCAAGATCGCTCCAATTGCCTCCGACTCGGATTCTGTCTCCGAGGATCTCGAGGACAACTCGGGCGTAAAACTCGAGACAGATTTCGAGCAAAGCATAGACGACATCGCTAAACAGAAGCTGCAAAAGGCCAACGGGGCTCTTCAGTCATCGAAGAGGTCTCGACACAAGAAACACAAGCAGCACTCCAGGCGCGATGAGCGCACCATAGCTAATGGCTGTCTTCCGCCTGAGAAGAAAAGAAAAAAGCGGTCTCTTCGTGAACACCGCACCCGAAGTCCCCCAATAAATAGTGTAGTTCTGCCGCAAGTGAAAGGTGGCAAAAACTTAAACTTAGTGAGTAGTAGTGAGTGTCAAGAAGAAGAGATGGAGGAAACCGAGGAAGAGGACAGTGAGAGCTCTGATGATGAAGTGCTCAATCGCGTACGCAGTGTTAAGTTACCGTTAATTAAAATTCCACGACAAAGTGGCAAGCCTTACAGCCATGAACTTAGTCAATTATCTTCTAAAAAGAGCAAATCAAAGAATTCTCACAAGGCACAAAGGACTCACATAGTGATACCATGTAGTGGCAAACCAAGGTCTATGCTGGATATATGTAGTTCGCGTAGCAAAAAGAAGTCTAAAAAGTATGGGTGTACACCCACTTACAGGAGTCAAATTATGGATTCAAGCACCAAATTAAAGATTAAGATAAGAAGAACGAGTGTGAAGGAAACTGTAAGTAAACATTGTATCTTATCTAATAATATCATAATATAGTATCACATTATAGTATGTAGCTTTATTCATTCACTTCATTGAAATTCTCCACATCTATCATGTGTTATCTCAAATTTCTTCACATTTACTATTTTACTGTAACTACTGGCAATAATAGGCACAGGTAGTTCAAGATTTTCTTACTATTTGGAGTTGTGTGTTTAAAGCATTTAAATATCTCTGACAGGAAAGAAAAATATGTATGCCTGTTGATGATATTTAATGTTCTTAAAGTTATTTACAGGCAAATAATAGTTACAGTGTAATTAATTATCAAAACCAAAGATTGATGAGTGTGAACACATTTTCAGGAGAGTTATACTTAAAGGTAGGTGATAGAGCATTTATGGAACCTATTAAGTGGACTAATCTTGCTAGGTTAGCATCGAATTGTACATATCAATCAAAACCAAAGATTGATGAGTGTGAACACTTTCTCAGGAGATTCATACTTAATAGTTAGTAGATATTAGAGCCTATATGGAATGTTTGAAGTGAACTATAATGTTCCTGGGTTAGTTTACTTCACAGAATATTTTTCCAAAACTAAAGCTAATAAAAAAAGCTAGTAATAAGTAGACAAAAACAAATTTGATCCATTGATTAATTCAAGTTTTCCCTCCTATTACAGAAAATCATATGCATACATATGATTTTCTGTTTATTATTGTGGGTTAGCAACTAATACTATCATTTAAATGGTTAACATTTTGCTAGCACATATTGGTTAGTACTGCTAGTTTGTACATATTATTATGTGTCAGTTTTGTTATTAATAATCATGTGGCGAGTCTATGACTGGCTTCCACCAAAATCTATATGTTGGTGGAAACACCACTCCGCTAGGTTCTTTCTGTTCTGTGTAAATTAATATAGGTATACTTAAACACAACATAACTGATGATCTTTCAGTAACATCCTGTTTAAATACTTCACTTCATGAATATAAAAACCTAAATAGCATGCCCCAAAGACACACGTACACACATTTAATTATGTGTAATCACACTAACAACAAGAACATAAAATATTAAACAATTAGCATATGTATATACATACTTAATTATTTCTTATTTGATTGTTTGTTAGCAACATTTTATTGTTTGTTAGCCATTGAAGTAGCTAATAATAATAAAAAGATCAGAAAATTAGAAATTTCTGGAATTTTATCATAATAATGATGATAACATAGTATTATGCCTGCATTTTCCTGGAGAGGTAGTTAAAGTCATACTGCAAAACTTGTACCCAATATTGCCTTAACTATGAGGCAGAAAAAAACTTATCTTTTTTTCCTTTTTTTCCCATCTCCCATACAAACAAAAAAATATACAAAAATATAGCACATACATATTTGCATGTCTCAGAGCAAAGCAATTTTATTGTTAAATACAATGATTCTTATTATAGGTGATTCAAAACTAGGACTCACTCCTCCCTTTATTTGGGATATGGTTCACCTCATCAAGTCAAGCCAGTGATGGTTCACTACTAAAGTCTATTTTTTTGAGTTGTCTTGGGAACAATTGATACTGGTTTAGTCACCTTTGACACCTTCACCAATCTGCATTGGAGCAGCGTGGTGGGATATGCTCTAGACCTCCCGCAGATTTGTCTGTGTGGGAGACCCGTGCCCAGCATGTCTATGGGTTGCAGCAAACTGAAATTAGTTTATGCGTTAGTTAAGTATTTATTTTGTAATCCTATTCATTTTGTATCTTATCTTATTTTTAAAAACAAATTACGACCAAAAGATTCAGTAAGATTGTTTACTAAATAGAAATACTAATAGTCTAAAAAATCGGAGTAACTATACAAAATCTACAAACAATTCATCCTGACTCAGAACCAGTTTACAATAGGGTCAAATAAATAAATAAAAGCTTTCATTTCTTTGTTTCTCTTACTGAGTAACTTATTTGTCACATGCCACCTAAAACATTGGTTTGGATATTATTTATTGTCTTGACACTCGCTCGCTCTCTGCGACCCATAGACGTCCCACTGTTGGGCACGGGTCTCCTCTCAGAATGGGAGGGATTAGGCCTTAGTCCACCACGCTGGCCAAGTGCGGATTGGCAGACTTCACATACCTTCGAGAACGTTATGATGAACTCTCAGGCATGCAGGTTTCCTCACGATGTGTCCTTCACCGTTATAGCAAGTGACATTTAATTTCTTAAAACGCACATAACTTAGAAAAGTCATTGGTGCGTGCCACTGGGGTTTGAACCCGGACCGCTCGAGTGAGAGGCGAGTTCGATAGCCGCTGGGCTGTCTTGACACTGAAAACTTAAAATCTAACTGTCCTAGCGAAATGCCACGCGTATAGATTTTATGTACTGTAATGAAAACAAAAATAATTAAATATCATGGACATCTCAAACAGCCATTTGACCCGAAACTAGGCAGAGCATATATGGGTGTCAGAGACTAATATTAATACATAGATTTTTTTAAATACATACACATAAGCACAAGTGTTACACGAATTTTTGTCCTGAGACGAACCCGACTCCTGGCGTAACAGGCAGATTGCGCCAATGGGCTTATCAAAGGTAAAAGGCGCAAGATGTTACAATAAAAATCGATGAATTCAATTTTTTAGAACTTTGCTGAATAAGAGAACTGTAAACTATGTAGTTACTGTTACTTTTTTTACAGAATATAAGTACGTACAATGAAGTTCATCAATTTCAATGTTTAAGTGTTAATTAGGACTACAGAAACACAACAAGTAACAGGCAAATCCTGTTAGTTAATGTTGAGTAGTCCAGCTAGTAAATTGTTAGATACTTGTTCTATAGATCGTCACCTCTTGAAAAGTGTAACCACATACACACGTATGAATTCTGAAACTTGTCAAACGACGTAAGTCGCGACGTAAACTGCAACAAAATATATCTCATAGTTACAAAGATATACAACAAAATAACATTTCTTCCGACACCCTCCGAACTTCATAACGATTTTAGTGGATGGCCCAGAAACATTATTAACCGAATTCGGAGGAGGATTTGCTAATGACATTTTTTTAATTCCTCGTAATATCATTACATTCCAAAACTTTTTAGCCAGTGTCTGCTCTGTAAACATCTTATTTGGCTGTTTGCCTAAATACCCTTAACAATGGCTAAATATGTATTTATCTTAACCCTTAACAATGGCTAAATATGTATTTATCTTAGTATTTAAACGTACTTCTACACTCATGTCTATATAATCTGACCCTAAGGAATCTTAATATTTTCCAGGTTAATTCATCGAGTATCTAGTACATATTAAGTTTAACACATCCTTACTTAATATATATATAAATGGGAGTGTGTTTGTTGGTTTTTTGACCTTCTCCGCCTCAACGGAATTATGAATCGATGTTTTTTGCCTAGATGTAGTGTAGGGCCTCGAGAGTGACATAGGCTATATTTATATTTTTATCCCGGTAAATTGCACGATTCCCGTGGTAATTACGAAAAAACTTTGTTGGTTTTTCTATTAACTTGGTTGGTTGGCTACAGCTTTTTATCCCGGAAAATTGCATGGCTCCCGTAGCAAAACACTGAAATACATAATTGTAATCTTTGATGTAACTTGTAGTTGATAAAGTTCTTATATTTTAAAACATCCCTTGACGGCAGAGATAATTCTGCACGTAAAACGATTTCACGCGGGCGAAACCGCGGAGGAAAGCCTAATAAAATAAATCCTAAATAATTTTGCAGTTTCTATAAGGTTATGACAGGCACCTATGTAAATGCATGTCACGCATGATCTGAATGTGACGAATTATTAAAAACTGTTACCTCACAGATATACGTAAAAGAGTTGGTGGTATTCGGTTTTTCGGATGAGAATCTCGTTCATGAATCGCGTCGCCTGTATGGTTCCTACGCGTAGTGAAAGTTTATTCGTAATGTATGCTATATCGCCGTATACACAGTGTTGGACTCTAAATGTTTTATTTCTCTCTGGCTATGGCCACGTTACATTTAATTATTATGGCCCAGTGTCCCAATATCCTACTATTATTAAATTAACCTAATATGAAATACTCATAATTTGCTGATGGAAAGTTGTAAGCGATAACCGAATGTTACGATGTTTTAATTGGTGTCCTCCCTACAAATCAGTGGATCTGGAGAGTTTTCTACTATGGTGATCTAGCTAGTGCAAAAGTTAGGCTACCCGAGTTTACCGTTTTCGGATAAGGTGTCCATAAGCAACCGACAAGAATTAACAATAATAGTTCAGCTACTTAAGCTATGAAAATATTTAAAATGCCGGTTATGTAGGAAAACAAATCACACGTTTCTCCACCTATGGTGTTTAACGAAATTCAACTATGTTGTAGAACTTTTATAAGTTATTCTATCACCGCTTAGTCTGAACCTAAAAGGGTTTCGCATTTTAAACTTAAGAGTCTAAAGTTGCAGGTAGCACCGACGCCGACATCCATAGCGGACATTGGGCAGAGGAAGTCGAAGAAGAAGAGGGCAGCTTCTCCTGTGCCCAGTGTCAGCTCGGGCGAGGAGTACGACCCCTCGCGCGGGGACACGCCCGCGGCTATCAGTGTCGCCGCGCCCAAGCCGCGGAACCCACGGCCTAGTAAAACTCGGAAACCTAACAAATCCAAAACTAAAGGTTAGCAAGGCTCTCCTCCATCAACAGCAAATGATCACGGTAGAAAAATGCGTAGGTTAACAAGCAATGAATAAAACAACAAGTTCTTAGAGTACGTAAAACATTTTAATAAGTTACCAAGCAAAATGGACCTATCCTAAATTTACGTACCCATTCATTCTGAGTTTTCATTGAGATTAAACAAATTATTATTGAAAAATTATATTGGATCCTTTTTTTTTGTCAAGTAGCTTATGATTCTACTCACTCTCACTACTTGTTTTACCGTGACTGGGTCATAAAAAAACTAGGACCCTGTTAACTATTCGATCTCGGCAACAATAATAACTAGAATCGCGATGCGCTGGGAATACCGAAGTCTCTCTCAAAATTGAACATAATGATTTTAAAACATTATTAATAAGTACGTTATTACCATACCCCATTTTCGTAAACAAT
Organism: Carterocephalus palaemon; assembly: GCA_944567765.1. Classification (NCBI taxonomy): domain Eukaryota; kingdom Metazoa; phylum Arthropoda; class Insecta; order Lepidoptera; family Hesperiidae; genus Carterocephalus; species Carterocephalus palaemon. The sequence goes on along the minus strand of OX155641.1, from coordinate 8,516,997 downwards.
CTGTGGCCTCGCCTCGTAACCGAAGCAAAATTGCCTATGCCGAACGCGGGCCTACGACACCATAGCTTACTAAAACTCGCAAATATAACCAACCAATTAGAAAAGTAAAGATATCAGGTGCCATTTTTTTAGGTTAATGACTTACATAACATTCAAATGTTAAAACTATCTCTAGTGATTGTGATCAACATATGAAAGAATATGTAATAAACTAGATTTGAATGAAGACTATTCAATTAGTATAAGTCACTCATGGCTTGATAGCGTCAAATTTCCGATTCCATGGGAAAAATTAAAACAGTATCACATATAGAATTTTTGAAATACTTAATCCACTTACAATTTAAGAAGTAATTTATAGTTAAAATTGATCGTTATCACCATGTCTCGTCAGGGTTTTTAGTAAAATTACAAATTCGTAAAAGTTCATACCATTGAAACGGATAGAACTATTCTCCTAGCAATGATAAACTAATTTGTTAATAAAATCCTAACAGGACACTAATACTCATAAAGAAATATATTTATTTTTCAGATAAAATTGAAAAGACTGAAAGTAATAGAAATAGCGTTGTGGAAGGTTCTGGGCCGCAAAGTCCGTGGGCGCACTCGATACCTGAAGAGATTCTTGTAAAAATATTTGACTACGTTGTTACGGCTAGTGGTACATTGCCTTCTGTTTTAAGGTAAACCTTTATGCTATTTACATTCTGTTGCTAGTAAAAACAAACATATTAATTTGTCTGTGGCTTTGCAAGGCTTTAGAGATCAATTGATCTCCTCTATATCTTCCATAATACTTATACATTATGAAAGTTTGATACAAACTTGAACGGTTTTAGTACAACATAATGATTTGATGTTTTTTCTTCAGGTTGGGTAGGGTATGCAAATTATGGCACAGTGTTAGTTGTAGGGCTGAGCTGTGGAAGAATGTAGACCTAGCACAATACACACTTGAAAAATGCAAAACTGATTACAAACTGGTATGGCTTCTGGAAAATCGTCTATCGCAGTGTCAAGTTTTAAATATCGGTAAGTTTTATATTATTTTAATAACACGCACTCTATATCTGTATTGCAAAGATTGTACCAGTTTTACTAAAGGTCAAATAAGTGATGGCCAAACTAGTATGCCCGCAGATGTGTCCACATTTTGACGAAAATATTTTTAATTAGTATTTGTACCAAAATCCGAATATGCGCTATTGTTGAATATACAAAAAAAGAAGAAGTACAAAAAAGGATATCACAAAAGCCAAAAACAACACAAAACAACAAACAAACAACAACAACAACAACAAACAACAAAACAAATTGGAAAAAAAAATACGTCATGTTCACTAAACATAATAAGATGCAAAAACTGTGAAGAGAAATTGACAAGCAATGCAGAAATTAATGACTTCAAGAATATTGGATGTGACAATTGCCCTGCATGGTTTCAATTCGTATGGGTCTTATTATCATATGAAATTAAATAAAAATATCTGTGCCAAATATGCAAGAATTAGTGAAAGGCTGAATAAAGGGAAAGAAGGCATGGCAGACTTATGGTAAACTATAAGTCTGACCACTGGTCACATTTCAACATAATTTATATAATGTTGGTTTTTTCTATAATCAGAATCAAGTTCGCACTAAAAGGTTCACAAACACTGGGTGTTTTACCCTATGTCGGCTTTGGTATCGTTAACTTGACTCTACTTGTTCGTCTGTGAACTTGCAGCTCAATGGAAGGTGTGCAACGTGACGTGGGTGCTCGCGTGCGTGGCGGACTACTGCCCGGGGCTGGTGGAGCTGAGCGTGGCCGGCTGGAGCCGCATCACACCCGACCAGCTCTACGACCTGGTGCAGGGGCTGCCGAACTTACAGCGGCTCGACCTCTCGCTGACGGTATACACCATTGATATAATAATATGTATTACTGATTAATTTGTGAGTGTCTATATTCATAGTTGAAGCGGCTCGGCTTACTCACGGTCAATTACGATAATCATCTTCAGGAGTGTTACGCTCGCGGCGGGCACGGCTGCTCCTCACTGATCTATCTGCCTTTCTTTAAACTTTATACGTGTATGTAAAAAGTCGATGGTAGAGCATTTGGCACAGAAGACTAGCGGCGGAAATCCGGAGGGAAAGCTGCATATGTAGGGTGAGTGGGGGGAAGATGAAAAACGGGGTAACACAAAAAGGCATCAATAAAGACAGAATTTGTGTAATTTATCCAATGCAGGCAACATTCATAAGACCGCCATTTTGTTACGTCCCACACCTCAGTCGGCACTTGTCGTTTTAAGGGATCGCTTGTGTGATAAAACGAATTATCCTACATTTTATGCGAGCAAGTCAAGTGTTTTTATCTTACCCCGTGTCGTGTATCTTCATTTACGAGGTAGGTACGAGTTTTTTATTTGTATACATACTTATTATTTTTAATTGGTAGTTTAGTTGCTATGTCTAAATATCGCTACTTTTTGTATTTTAGGATTTATTGTAACATTCCGTCTTTACCCGCCAATATTTGACGGGGTAAGATAAATATATAAAAGGTTTCATCTTACCCCGTTTTCAAAAGTCATACTAATGGTCTCATGTTCTCAAAGTGTACCTGAAAAAAATTTTTGTTTTGTTACAGCCATTATATAAATTGTCAGCGGCACAACTAATATTATCTAAAAGGTATTTATTTTTATTTTTGTATATTATGTATAACTGTATAAGCAAAAAGAGCAAGCGAGTCACCTGATGGCTAAGTGATTTCACCGCTACCCATAGACACAAGAAACAACAGTGCGTTGCCTTCTCATAAGATATAGGAATCGTATGAATGGGAGTAGGAACTTAAAGAAAGGGGAAAGACCACCAGACACTCGCGAGTAAATTCAACATCACAGCTCCTAGAAAAATGCAACATCACATAGGTTTATCTAGCAAACGTCAAGATTCGGGTGGCCTTAAGGAAAGGAGAAAAGGAACGGAATCCGGAACTCTCACTCACCAGACGAAACATGGCAGCCACTAAGAAGCTAATTTGTTGTAAAAGGTACATGTACGTAATTTTGGCAATAACAATAAAAGATTTTATATGATTGATATCTTTCATTTATAATCTTATTCAAGTAAAGTGAAAAGTTTGAGAACCTCTAGTTCAATCTTTCCCCGGTGGGGCAAGATTGAAATATAAAAAACAAATAATTTGTGTTATCTGTGTTATTTGAAGGTATTTTGATATTATAGACACTCCTGAAGTGTCAGGACAGTTAAAACTGTAGCCTACTAACCGTCAATATCGTCTAACTCATCAATTGAACGATTTTAGAAACTACTTCGATCTTACCCCACCACCCTTTCATCTTTCCCCCTGTTTTTTTTTTCGATAAATACATTGTAATAATTTTTTTTTTTACTTCCGAATCAATAAAACAGGGATTTATCGATATGACATAAAAATATGCTCTTTGTACTTTATTCACAACAGAAATAATTTTAGCTTAAGTTAATATTTACTGTTATACAAGACGTCAAACACAACACTGCTCATCTCATCAAAAAACCGTTCGATGTTCCCCCCACTCACCCTACCTACAGTCATCTACGCAATGATTATTCCAAAAAATTACTGAGTTGAGTATATTTTGAGTCACGTCGTGTTTTTTTTGTCAGTCTGAAACTGGCGGGTCGAGTACGTGTCTGTCGGCCGCTTCGATGGCGCGCGTGTGCGAGAACTTTGGCGACCGCCTGTCGCACCTCACTCTCGCCAACAACAAGTTCTCCGCTTTGCCGCAGATTCTCACATCTGTTGCGGTAAGTATGGTATCCTGAGTTAATCTTTAACTGGGCTGCTATTTTTTTATTTTTTATTTTAATTGAGTGTGCACAGATTCAAATTGACGTGCACATCAAACTGATATTTCGTATGTAAAGCGTGCATTCAGATTTTCTAATCCAAATTCTTGATTAGGGAACCTACTACAACTACATATATGATAATGCTAAATTTATTGACAAAAACTGTAATTGATACTTTTAAAATGTTTGTAGACGTTTTGTCCGAACCTCGAAGTGCTAGACATATCGGGCGCGCTTGCAACATCGCATCCAGCGGCGATTCCTCTGGAAGCGCTACAGAAGGGCTGTCCGAAGATGAGGGTGTTCAGAGCGGCCAACTCGCAACTGGTTCTCGCGTCGGCTACTACATCCCAACAGGTACTGTTGCAGTTAATAAGCGCCAAACTTAGCTAGCTGTTAGCCTATCCCTCGCGCGCATGTGAGATTGGTGGGCGGGCTGAGCGCGAAGGTGTGCTACTCGCCTTTGGTTTACTGCGCATTTAATTGCGCATAGATCAGAGGGGAACATGAAGTTAGGCACGTACAATCCTACCTTAAGTGACATTGGCTATGTCTATAATAGTATTTTAATAAAATAATACAACAATAAGAAAAGAGTTCGATTACCTCTCAGGGCAAACATTCGTGTGACGAACATTTGTTGTAGTGGTAATTGTAGTGGTAGTGGTAGTAGTAGTTCACACACCTACATTAAGTTCTCCCAAAATATTCACAAAATATTATTTATATGGCAAAACAACGTTTGTCGGGACAGCTAGTATCTATATAAGTATGTATATAAAAATGTCTATGTATGTATATTAGCCTCTGAAACCAATATATGTAGTTTGGGGTCAGAAGGTGTGTGTGCATATTATATTTATTTAATTAAATGAATAGGATTTCCGCAATAGCATTATAGTGTAATCATCGTGAGGAAACCTACATGCCTGAGAGTTCATCATAACGTTCTCGAAGGTATGTGAAGTCTGCCAATCTGCACTTGGCCAGCGTGGTGGACTAAGGCCTAATCCCTCCCATTCTGAGAGGAGACCCGTGCCCAACAGTGGGACGTCTATGGGTCGCAGCGATTATAGTGTAACATAATAAACATTGACGCATCGTAGATGGAAGCCGGCGGCTGGTCCCAGCTGGAGGAGCTGTCGATAGCGGTGGAGGCGGCGGCGGAGCGCGCGGCGGTGGGCGACTACCGGCTGGGGGACGAGGCGCTGGCGCGGCTGGTGCGCGCCGCCACGCGCCTGCGCCTGCTCGACCTGCGCGGCCTGCAGCGCATCTCCGACTCGGGCCTGGTGCGCGTGCCCGCCTGGGACCTGCAGCACCTCTTCCTCGGAGGTGAGATACAGACCTAGCGGAGATTGTGCGCACGCTGTAGTGTAGTAGAATTTGTAGGTGGTAGAACCTATAGGGAACCAAATAGGTTTTATATGAAAGCTAATTGGTTCCATATAGAGTTCGCCCGGGGCAGTACCACCGCCCGCCACGGTACCTAGTACCATTTCTGCCGTGTAATAATTGTTTTTAAAGCAATTGTGGTCCATCTTAGTCCTCAAGGGTAGCAACACATCTGTGACTGACTTAGAACGAGACTCCTATTAACAAGTACTAACTGGACTATTACTAACACCAACTAACAGGACTAACTATAACTAACAGTCCCTAGTCGTCATACCTACTAACGAACTGACCAACTAATGTTATAATTAACTTTCTCAACTAATTGGACTAACCATCCCAGTACCTAATTGAGTCTTGTTCAAAGTCAGTCACAGTTGTCATGGGTGGCAGCGGATGGGTGGTGCTGCAAGCTCGTTTGCTATCCTGTATCCATAAAAAAAAAAAATAGTAGATACAAAAAAATGTTGTCAGTTTGTACAGTTCATACTTATTAATGACCAGTGCTCGCAGCTTCGCTCGCGTGGAATTAGACATAACAATAGTTTCGCTTATACCTAGTAATATTATATAGCCTATTTCACTCGGTGAAGATGCAGCTTACTAATGGTGAAAGATTTTTTGAAATCGGTCCAGTAGTTTTTGTGTGAAAACATTACAAACAAATTTTCTCTTTATAATATATGTATAGATGAATCCTATTCGTTGAGTTAGTGTCATCAGTTTATGTTCGTAGCATTTACGCAGGAAAACTAGGTCGTGATTTTTTTCCTAACATCGTATTTTACGAAGTCCTTATTTTCTGAGTCGTAAATGTTTTTGTGTGTCCAATAAGTTGTTCGATAACTATTGAACTGAACACTTGATCATTGCATAGGTTGCAACGTGACGCGGCAGAAGAGTGCGTGCCTGGAGCTGATCTGCGAGAAGTGGTCGCACAGCCTGCTGGAGCTGGACCTGTCGTGGGCGTCGGCCGCGCGCGCGCTCGACGACGCCGTCGCCGCGCTCGCCGACTCGCCCACCAGTCGCCTTAGGTAACCCGCAACCACCCTAAGGCCACACTATACATGCCAAGCTGAGACAACTCGCCTTAGGTAACCCGCAACCACCATAAGGACACACTATACATGCCAAGCTGAGACAACTCGCCTTAGGTAACCCGCAACCACCCTAAGGCCACACTATACATGCCAAGCTTAGAGACAACCTAGGAGCTAAGCGTTGTGTACAAGATTACCAATGGTCACATACAAGGTTGCCTAGCTTGATGACACAATTCACCTTTGCGCCGTCTGTAGATGATAACAAAACAAATTATGTCACTATGTAAACTATAAAAACTACTGTTGCTTGAGAAAACAGCAAGTTAAAACTTTCGAAATTATTATGCGGAACTCTCAGGCATCCAGGTTTTTTACGATGTCGTCACCGTTCGTTACTGCAGGCGTAACGCAAATTACTCAGGATTTAAATTGCGTGTGATTACAACCCAAACCTTGTCGAGTGTGAGGCCATAACCGCTGTATCTTTTCAGTTCTGACCCCGTCATTTTCCCGGCCAATTTTCTTGGAATCACATTTATGCAGCTTTTTTATGTCCGTGTGTCTAATTTATATAAAGGTGTATGTTCCATGTTGCGAAAATGTTGTGTTACCAATGTTGTGTTGTGTTGTAATTATGAGCAAATAAATTTATTTTCTTTCTTTTTCTTTCTTTCTTTCTAATTTTAAAAAAATAACGTAGTATTCTCAAATTGCAGGATACTAAACTTATGCGGATCATCGGTATCTCTGGAACCCGTGAAAAAGGTTTTAATGAAATGTCCGCACATAGAATCTATAAATCTCAGTTCATGTCGAGCCCTTCCTCGAGGCATGAAACGCCTCTATGTGGGTAAAGAATTACAGGATCTGAAGGATAGCTTAGATCCACAGAAAGCAAAATCCAAAGAAACCAACCCAGATGAAACAAAGAAGAAATCCACAAGGACAGAGGCTGAAACAAAAACTAATGTTGAAAAAGAGTCTCCAAAGAGTGAAGTATCTGAGTCTACCGGTACCAAAGCAGATATGAAGTCACCAGATAAATCTTCCTCCCATATATTCCAAGAACCTAAGAGCATTTCCGAGGTATCAGAAAAGCAAACAACGAGCGGACCTGAAACTAAGTCATCGCCAGGTGGTAAACCGCCTGATATTTCAAAAGAATTGTTGGAACCACTCACCTCCATGTCTGAAATAAAGCCTTCAAAGGGAGCGACTACTCCAAATCTATCAAGTCCTCTCGCACAATCCAAACCCGATTCCTCCTCTACTCCACGATCCGATCCAATGAAAACAGATCTGGGTAGTCCCCACTTCAGCCCCGTCCAAAAACCAGATAGCCAAGTACCCAATAGCCCCGATGTTCAATTAGAGTCTATTAAGAGTAATTCTTGGAATTTAGGACAATTTAAAAGGACACCGACGCACAAATCCGAAGCCAGTCCTCTCAACAGATTAGATAGTCAAAGTAGATTAAAGCACGGTAAAATCATCGAACAATGCAGTCCAACTACATCTCTTGAAAATAAACCTAGTCCCGAGACTGTAGGTCTAAAGCCAGATATAAAGAATCCTAATAGCTGGAACTACGGCAGCTACAGTCCGATGACAAGACAAGATAATCAGTTTTCATCACAGAGGAGTCCATACTCTGCGCAACCCAGTCCGGCGCAGCCTAGCCCGTACTCCACGCAGCCGAGTCCGTACTCAACTCAACCTAGTCCCTACTCATCCCAGCCCAGTCCCTATTCTGCGCAACCGAGCCCAGACACCAGCCAGATCGTCAAGGCTGACCTTCAAAAGACCGGAGCATGGAATACCGGCAACTTCAGCCCGATGCCAAAGCACCATGCCCCATTCTCGCCCCACCCCTCAACACACACTAGTCCCGATCCCGGCTTGGGAGTAAAAAGTGATGTTGTAAAAAACAATCCCAACAAGACGCCCGGCCAGTATAGCCCGATGTCTAGGCAGGACCGCATCCACCAGAGCCCCTACTCGCCGCGGCCAAGTGTGGAAAATTCTTACAACAATAAGAGAAGCCCCGGCGTCGCTCACAGCCCACTCATGCGCCCCGACTGCCACCTGCCGAGCCCGGACGGCGGCCTGTCGGCGCGGCCGCACCTCCCTGCCCGGAATTCGGACATGTACGGTCGCGCCGTGTCCAAGGCCCTAGAAGTGATGCAGAGCGTCCCGACGCCGGAGATACCCAGCTCGTGGGGATTCAACCAGCTGAGCACCACGCCCACCTCCAGTATAGACTCCCTCGTGTGGGACGGTCCGGCGTTCGCCCCGGAGCCGCAAATGTCGCAGCGCGCGGACGCCGTGCCCCCGATGCTGAATACCCCCCCGCCGCAGCCGTGGAACGACTTGTCTCCCTTTGATAGCAACGTTCGAAGATCGAACGATCTGAGTGACCCCTGGACTCTGGGCCAGTTCCGCGTGGAGCCGCCCCATCAAGTGCACAACAATTTTGTGGAACAAAGTGTTAGTTACGACTCCCTAAGTGCTCACATCGGACATCAGGCTCACGTCCTCCAAAGCTACTTGGACGACAACTTCACGGAGTCATCGCGCGTGGACTGACGAGGGCGCGCGGCTCCGCTCGCGTCAATCCACCCGAATATAGCGGTCAGTGATAAAGAAATTGTGTCGTTGATATCTTATAATTCTTTTCAAATGAGGGTTATGGGGTGAGTTAGTTGTACACTTGAACAATTATTGTTAGAGATTGTAAATAAGATTATCTAAATACATATATAAGAGTAACAAAGCTAGGTATGGGTTCAAATTATTTTGCAACTCATAGATTATGAGGTATATGAGAATGTTACATTAAGAACTAGAGATGTTTCCAGACAAGTTAGAGATATTGTTTTATACTCATGCTTTAGATCTTAGACATTATTTGTTTGTCAATATTGTTCAGTGTATTCATTCATGAGGCCAAAAATTCAAATGTTTGCCAAGTAAAACATCCTGATTATTTTTTACTTTAAATACACCTATGACAGTCGATAAAACATTCCTTTTATCTAGTTGTTGTTTTCTCAGAGTAATCTGTGTAAAACAATACACTTGGAACATTAAGTACACTAAATAAACATTCTGTGCTACTAGAAGCTTACATTCTTTTTTTCCATTTATGACCTCTTATTATTATTGTACTGTATTACATATATTCATTAGCTCGATTTCTACGGATGTGAGCAGTGGACAATTAGGACCGACTTAAATGAAGCTGATTAAATCATGAAAACAAGCAAATTTGTATAAGTCATAAGAGGCACAAAATCTAGCTAAGGTTTTTCTAGCAAGTACTTCACTAGGGTTATTTGTACTCGCCTTAATATGTTTTCATTAAATATGTAGCCAGACAAATATATCGAATATCAAATAATTGGGTGGAAACTAGCACTAGCTTAGCACACGTCATAGGGATGCAAATTGATGTAATTGTGCATTAAATTATTATTTTTATCTGATAATTTCACAGATACTTGTCTATTTGTCTGTGTGTTTGCTGAATGTTTTTATCGCACAACAACAATCTTGCTAGAATTAAAAAAAAATCGAATAAAAATTCTCACCATAAGTGGTAATAACTATTAAGATTGGTTCTTCCCAAAACATAACTCCACACAGTGTGCCAAAATGCTCTAAGCCTTTAAAATGATTTTCTTCATTAATTTTTATGCATTTCACATTAGCTTTACGTATATCATAGCTAATACACATCCTTAATTTCCATATTATATTACTTCCCTTAATTTGTTGTTGACTTGTTGCCTTTTCTTGGAGTTCGTTGTTGTGATGTGAAAGGCAAATAATAAGCGTTTATCATTGAAATGTAATACTTACAAATTATTCAAAATGCAATAAAAAGGTGATGTAAACATGTGTTCCGTCAGCAAAAATTATCTACAGTTGTATTATTATTACATGAAATTAAAGCAAAAAGTATGTATACTTTCGTTGCAGATGATATAGTTGTGTAATATCGCCCAATGTATAAATTATGTATAATGGGTTACAATTTTATTACAGTTAGAATTGCATTAAATATATTTGTTGTATATACAATTTTAAGAAATATTTGTAAAATATTTTATAACATGAAATCGTTATGGATATGAAGTACATTTTAGTGCTATGTTGTGTCTCATAAATAAAGTAAAAGCTGTTTTAGCTATATGTGTGATAATTATAATTTCAGCATTTTATATTTCTTTTGTACCTATTTGTATTTAAAACCGCCAAGTAAGTCGCAATCTTTGTAATTCGGTTTGTTTTTAGTCTTTATAAGTGAAAACAATAAGAGATCATTTCCATTATCAAAATCTTTGTGTGCTGTTGTACTGAAGGATATATACTAGACACTACTAAGCATAGCCCACTATGGGTATATCAAACGCATTATGCACCATTGTCTGGAATTTATAAAAAAAAAATATTTTCTTTACTAATGTCTAAAAGTTGTTAGTAGAAATGATCACTAATTATGTATATCTTTTCGTGTTTCAAATTTTTAAAAATCAAATCCAATGCTAAGTACAAAGTACTTTGTAAAAAATATATGTTACATTAATACTTCGAGTTGTATTTAAAGAAACCCGTGAATTCACCAAATATTGTTTTCAATACCTACATTAGCCTTATTGATTGCCTACCTTAACTGAAGAGGATATTTTATAGTTTTATTAACTTATTACAAAATGAAAATTATAACTACACATAGAATGTATAGAATATAATATTAGGTAAATATTAATGTTAAATAATCGTGTACTATAGTATGTATAAAATAAAGTTGACTAATATCTGTAAGTTCTGTTATGTAGAGATTTTTGTTTGTAATATTGTTACACTACAGCGTGGACTTCTTACAAGTGGTCCAATTTTTATAATCTAACCAATAAAATATCGATGTGGTTGTATATTTACATTTCTTAAAATGTAATCTATTTATTAAATTTCTTTTGTTGAAATAGTGTCCCATCTGTATCAGTTTCGATACTCTATCGGAACTTGTCTTTCCAAGCGCTTTCGGTAGTGGTAGAACATTGAGGACCCCAATGAAAATCAAGACTAAATTAATTATATCTAGTGGACTTTGATGAAGTTACTCAAATGATCAATAATTCTGTAGTATTTTAACAAACTTTTACCATCTTTCTTTCATATTTTTATATTTTTTTATATATTTTCAAATATGATTTGAAATGATAAAAAATAAATAAAAGAAGGCACCAAATATGTGATAAAATATTTTATTATTACAATAGGTAATATTATGCAACAATAAGATATTACATTTATCAACATAACAAAACAACAAGCTTTATGCAAGTTATTATTATAGACACGAAAATTACATGCTATACACAATAATCCTAATGAATACAAAAAAAACAGGTGATTATATCAGATCTCGATGATACATATTTGTACAGAAGATTTTTATTTGCTAGTGGAATTTAATTTCAGTAGGTTGCTTATAAATCTCATTAGGAACATAATTTTCGTCTCAAGAAGAGCGGGACATACTTCAGTTTATTTCAAAATTTAAATAACAATTCTGAATGTAACATGTATGCAAATATTCACATTTTATCATTACAATGTAACACAGTAAATTAAAGTTGTGCAATCAATTATTCGCATTATAAATCATGATCATTGATACTCTTATAAACGGATTGCTCAGTTCTGAAGTTGAAAATGCAATAATATGATGTTTCCAGACAATACATCATCATCCATGATTCACTGATGATTGATATCGCTCTTAAAGCTTGTATAAAAAGGTACCAGCCCATTTACACAGATAAGTAGTGTTCCCATCTCATGTACGTAAGAAACTGTCGATTGCACTTCAAACACTAATCACTTGGACTTGCAAATTACTGCCAACGATATGAGTAGCTCTTACTATTCCTCCGTCTCTATCTATGCTGTGCTGTAACAGTCTGCCCTTAAATCATGACCTCAATCATTTATTTGTTCCACTATTCGGCATGGGTCGACTCAGAATGGGAGTAGTTAGGGAATAGTCCGCCACTATACAACACCTTGTATTTACATAATCTCTTATATATGGCCCCCTCCGCAAAAAAGGGGGGCTCGGGGGGCGAAGCCCCCTGCCAAGAAAAAACGACACAATCAACTCTAAATTTGTTAGGTTAGGTTAGGGTTTTGTCTATGTTTATTTACGCAAAAAAAGGGACCCCGCGAAGCCCGCATAGCGTTTATAAACTGCCGACGCCGTATGTAAACGGCGGAATTATACAATATGCCTGCGACATATACACTACTTCGGTACTATGATTTCGTACCTATTCGAGTGGCGTACGCAGAAAAAAAATTTAACATCCATAACCCGAGTATGAGTGGCAGTCTGCGTCACTGTCGTATTGTACCTACTGACATCTTCATTATTCATGTTCAACTTAGTAGGAACTTACTTAGTAAGAAATCTCTTCCAATAAATCACAATTTCACAAAATTTGAACAAAGGATATCATCCCTTTATGCTGATTTCACGATGAGCGCGCGCTATGTTTAATTGACCGTTAGATGGCGCTGCCAAGCTAGCAAATTATTGAGCGTCGCATATCACTACACGAGCCTGTATTAATGCCAAAGAAATTGGAGGACTCCAATTTCCTTTGTGCTTTTGTTCGTCGATTTCTTATATAACACGTTATGTGTTTAGTTGAGTAAGGCTTTTCGAAGTAAAAATATGCAAATCATAAAAAAATCACATGCAATACAAATTCAGATTATGATGTAAATTACAACAAAAACATCAAGGCATGCTTTTTGATGATATGATAACAAAATATTGACTAGACTTACCAGATACAAACCAATTTCTAAAAACTTATATACGGAATGTTTGAAAGAATTTAAATGTTACTCCATGGCAATATTGGTTTATTGTGGAAATGAGGCGTCGATCGTTAAAAATTTTGTATTACAGCAAATACTCCGATCGATCAGCCTCACTTACAGTTGCTTCTTCAACTATTCGATAGGTGTCGAGTTTTAGATATTTAACGTTCGATACCGATGGTCAATAAAGACAGCATCTTAAAATGCTAATAGTAACGGACTTGTGGCAGCGACGCACGATTGTCCTTATCGTTAGAGATACACTGTATCTATAGGAAATCATGTTGTTTTGAAAATGCCTAGGGGCGTCAATCGACTAGGAGAAGCGTACCTTTAGCTGGGACTTAAATTAAATTAAGACCTTTAAATTAAATGCTATCATACTCCTCGTAATTGAATTCTGCGGGAACCGAGGGCGATAGCAGGTCTTGCTGTTTGCTGGAACTATCCTTCTCGTTTCTCGACTTTCTATTTTTGTGTTTCTTCTCTTTGCGCTCAGACTTCTCACTGTGATCACCTCTATCCTTAGATTTCTTCTTTTTATGTTTTTTCTCTACCTTTACAAGAACAAATTTTCATTATTAAAAAAACATTAGCGCTTTTTAAATAAAGATTGAGTTTAGATGCGGCTTCACTTTATGAATGAGTACTTTCTATTAAAGTTTCATTAATTACAGAAAACAATTTATTGGAATTTTTAGAATTCGCATTATGGCGTTAGCAACGATAAGAATCAACAAATAAACAAATTATGACACTAAAGTATGTATAGGTTATACAATTAAATGAACAATTAGTAATGTTTATTAAATTTGTACCTTTTGTTCTGGATCTTTAAGTACGTCTGGATCCTCACCACCTGTCAATAAAACCACATGACAATGAATAGTATGATATGACTTAAATATTTTTATCAGAAATTTAAAATTAGTCAAATCAAAAAATTAGTTCCTATCTATAAATTCCGCAACATGAAAGTGTTGTGTAAGTGTGTATGATGTTGTCGCCTTGCGTGAGGGAATTCTTGTTTTGAGAAGACCTTTTTGGGTAGCATTTAAAAACTAAAATTTTCTAGTTGTTAATTTAAAAACAAATGAAGTCTAAATACCTTCTGGTGATCTTCGCACGCTTGCATCGCCGGCCCACAGCGGAAAATCACTGTGAGATGATCCTTCCATCTGATCTCCAAAACTCAGTATAGTATTTGAGCTTGCGCTCGTCTCTTCTATATTATCTTTGACATATGCATTTTTCTTAAACAGAACCGTTAACTGCTGCTCTTCCTCATGGTTACAGTTGAGAGAATATTCTGTAGTTGGATGATGTTTTGCCGAGGGGGGTGGACTGCCATCAAAATCAAGGTCATCTTCATCCACAGTGACTTTTGGGTTTGTCAGGTTATTATCATCATCGCTGTAATAAAATCAAAGAAGTGTGAATTAACACAATCATTTCAAATTTTTAGATTTTTATGAATACATTAAATTCTTAAGGTACCCCCCATGCAACTGTGAAAGAACCGGAACACAATTATGTCCGGTACGCGGTAGTAGTGCGCGCCTGCAGGCTGGAGCCACTGGATGAGTTTGTGGTCCGGTTGGCGCGTGCCATGTATTTCGCAGAACGGCTAGTAAATACGTACAAATTATGAATATCATATAAATGCATTAGGGATATCTCCCTGTAATATTTATATATACTTGTAAATAACCGCACCGACGATAGCCCACATCCACAGGGGATAGCACCAGGGCACGAGCTATCCCCTGAGAGCTGCTGGACCTACGTCCCCCCAACCATCTGGGGGATTCACGACTAACGCGCGTCGTCGACTGGCTCAACATCGGGTAAGCCACCAATGGAGTTTACCTCTGGAGCAATTACCCGGGTAGAGGGATAATCCTAAGGGACCTCCCCTAAATCCGAATACCCTCAACGCAAGAGCGGCCACATCGCCAAAGAGAAAGAAACGTCTGTCTGTCTCCCGGAACACAGCTTAAAAATATTATTATACAACAGATTTATACCTTGTATGGCGCTGGTACTGCCATCGGTGAACTCTAAATAGAACCTATACATGTTATGTATAGACGTTGTTTATAAGCTCTTCTACTTACCTTACTGAAGCGGATGCGTAAAATAAGCTGAATGCAACTAATACTCACCTATCAATGTCATAGTTATTATCTTGGTTTGTATTTGTAATAGGGGTCAAATCTTCTAAAAAGCTACTATCCAGAGTTCCGGCGTAGAACTCGTCCAGCGCTCCCGACGACGCAGACACGTTCATCGCGCTCGCGCTGACATCACTGAGGAATATATCACAATATGTATTAGTAAACCAGGAATATGATTAACATAACTGGACTTAGTCAACAACAGTTTAGTTAACAACACTGAAAATAGTCGTCATACGTCACTAAATCGATATCCATCTGATTTTCATTAACATTTTCATGACATGCGGCAAAATTGCTTTCCTTTACTGTTAACTTTTATTCATGAAAATACTTCTACGCATAAATTAATTTTTCGCTTACGATTCTGGCATTAGTTTTTATTTAACTCGATCACGTACGATCGTACGCGACAGTACGGACGTAAAGAATATAACAGGCAAAAATTTAATTATACGTTTAATATGAAATACCTGTCCTGCTGTTGTTTCGATGGTGTGAAATCCTTGCTAACGGTGGGTCTCGGTTTCAATAATTCCTGATTGACATATTGGGTCTGGACCGGTGGAGTATTATTAGGTATGCTGGGCGGTGTTGGAACTGTCGTCGGGTTTATTGACTGCGCCAGCTTCAAATAAAACAATACAAATAAGTATTTTAACTAACTAAACTAACTACTAACTATACAAATAACTATTCAACAATATTACATATTTATTTACTTATTACTATCATGTTCGATATATTATATATATCACGGTCGTCGAAGCGCGATCTGACATGATTTTTTTCATACCATATTCTATCTACGAGTACTATGCTCGGCGCGCGCCGGACAGCTCATAATTTTGATGTATAAACCACATCATATAGCTACGCCAACAATTAAGTATCCACACATCCATTTGTTACAATTTTTTTTTTTTTGAGAAAGTGACATCTACTATTATCAATCAAGCTCTTTTTCAATCATCCGTCTAACCGTAGATTATAACAAGGCAGCGCAGAGCGGACTCACGAGCGGGTTGACGCCGGGCGGTACGATGGGCTTGCCGGCGCCCAGCACGATGCTCGGCGCGCGCTCGGCCCCGCGCGCCGGCTCGGCGCTCTGCCGCCGCTTGTTCGCGAGCCGGTCCACGAATAGCTCGTAGTGCGACTCTTCTGATTGCTGCAAATTTATTATTTCAATTATTCAATAGCTAGTCGCTGCGACCCATAGACGTCCCACTGCTGGGCACGGGTCTCCCCCACAGACGCAGCTGCGGGAGGTCTAGAGCATACTCCACCACGCTGCTCCAATGCGGATTGGTGGAGGGGTTAGTGGCCAACCCAGTGTCGAATGTTCTCAAGCCACCCGAAGGTCACGGCTACACAAGGCTTAACGACTGTTTCCAACATTGAAAACAACCGGGGAATAGCTAGTCACGTAGTCACAACCCATAGCGATGGATTTTTGGGCCTGGGTCTCTAGTCTCTGTGAATTGCATTGGCAATTTATTTTTACTCATGTGTTCTACTAGTTATAACATAAATAGTGACATTATTTTTAACTAGCTTTATTTTGCTCGCAGATCGCCAGCGGTGTGTTATCTATTTAAGAATTAGGGTCAGCACCATCTTTTGATCTTTTCTACCAGGCAACTTTGCAATAAACGTCCTATAAGCATCTCAAGGGAACATATTTTCGGGATGAAAAGTATCCTATGTGCTAATAAGGTTAATAGGCTACTTATTATGCCAATCATCCACAAATCGTCCGCGCCCGTCGTTGATTAATTTGTCGATCACACTGCATCAACGTGAACCTATTAATTGAATTGGGCTATGTACGCTATTGACGTATACGAAGATCCCGTTATGAAATATCTTAATATTTGTATTTTCATTACAACATTACCTTGTCTCCATGTATATAATGACAAATTTATTATTATAAAATATTACATCAATAAAGGTATTTTCTCTTCAATCTATACTAATATTATAAAGAGAAAAGATTTAGGTATATGTAGATTTTCACACAAAAACTACTGGACCGATTTCGAAAATTCTTTCACCATTAGAAAGCTGCATCTTCACTGAGTGACATAGCCTATATAATATTACTAATTTCACGCGAGCAATGTTGCGTCTCTTTAATCAAGATAGACCCATTACTTGAAATTCATCGAGGTCCTTTTCGATGTCCTCCATATCTTTCTGATTCCTCTGCAACTGCTCCAACAAACTCGTCTTTTGCAACCTTAGAAATGGTACACTGAGGAACTTGTGTAGCAGCCTTAATCCAAAACCGTTTCTCATAGATGATTCTGCATAACGTATTGGTGCTGTTCTGTAACATAGAAATTAATTGATATCTTAATATTATAATGTGCAGAGAAAACTTTTTACCCCTTTTTAGAAATACGTTTGCTTTTGAAAGTTAGGTTTGATGAGATGAGGTCATTGATTTACAACCGACTGTAGATACGTAGACATATTTAGAGCGTTCAGCTCTAAAAGTAAGCCGGTACAGGGCTGCTTAACAGTAGCCATTTTACGTATTGCGTGATCAGCCGTCGCCACGTCGACGCGTAAGCATGGTCGAAACAATAGCCTTAAACAGATGAACGGATAGCCTTAGATGGGACTTCATATTTGCGTGTTTAAAAACATTACATAGGTACACATTTTTCATACATTTAAATATAGCGACTTACACCATTGGATATAAACCCAACGAAAACAATAATTTTAATCGTAAACATATTGTTTCGCGTATAAAATATTTGGTCAGCGGCTAGTTATAAAATGACGTAACTTGATACGTTAGGTATGTACTTATAATTGTTATTATTGATTTACAATAAGGCTGAATCTGGCAAATATGGTACTTTACATAGTGGCATTTTGAATAGGTCGTGCCTTATTTAACTACTACATATATATCGCTACGTACAAATGTAAACGTCAATAAGGCAACAGATTTCAAGTACGTTCTTGTAAGAAGTACATACACAGTTTGGAATGTCATAAGAAGTCTTTGAAACAGCAGTTGTTCAGGGTTTTATTGGTGGTAGAGCCAGTATAGAACATTGATTGATTGTATATGGTAGTATGTATTTTTAGAGTTTTCTGGAGATATTACCGGTGTGACCGTTTGTACACGTGACAGCATCAAACTCGTGCGTCTAATGTTGGTTCACTTACTACCCGGTACAGATACTCAAGACGCACCTGGTTAGTTTAGCTTGATGTAATGCTTGGTCAATGTGGTGAGGATGGACTTGGCGATGGTGCTGCATGTCGCAGTGGTTGCCCAGCACAACGACTGGCAAGTCGGCGGGCACGCGGGTTAGCTCCTTGACTACATAGTCAAATGTCCTGAAACATGCGGCAAAAACCTTTATAAAAATTAACTATGGACCTCAATAAGATTTTGCTGGCCACAGGACCTCTAAAATTAATCATAAGAAAATGATTGTTGAAGACATTACAGAATACTTTTTATTGTTATAAAAAAAACAATTTAAAAAAAATGTTACAAAAAATCTTGCCACTTCTTCATAGCCAAAACAAACCAACTTAATTAACAAAATGCATATTGAAGAATGGAATGGTATATGGTATGTGCATAACTTAGTTAAAAATAATCTCACAATTATTTGAATTTTTAACTTCTTAAAAAACAGTAAAAACATTTTATTTAAATTTCCCTCCTCAGAGCCTAAGATTAATTTATGGTGTTTTGTACTCCTAAACAAACTCTTGACACAGGTGTATGTTGTACACCTGTGTCAAGAGCCTCAACCTCGGTGAGTAGTGTGAATATTACCAATAAATGTGATCTCTTATTACATAGTTAAAAGATACGACACAAGAGAGGTTGATAGACAAACTGATTTTTATTTAACTACCTACATTTTACATTTAGAATTATTTGACATTCAAGTAACAAAACCAATACATAACATATCTTCCCTTTTTAACATTAGGATTTATGATTCATAATATGTATAATCAAAATGTCACAAACACAAATCACAGGAATAACAATCAAATTCACTTTTAATTATCGTTTGGTATGCCTATAATCTCAGGCCATAATTCTGGGTCTGGTATATCAATTTCCGGTTCAGGAGAGGCAGATGTCTGAGATCTGAGCGAGTGTGGTGATCGAGCTCTAGGCAATGTTCTCGGCACTATTTGATCAACGTGGCGTCGATGACTCTGTCCATCTTCCGTTTTTACTAAATATGTAGTTGGTCCCTCAATTCGGTCCACCACTGCCTTGCACCACTTCTCTCCCTGCCCATACATTCTCATCCAAACTGGCTGATCCACATTAAACGAACGCATTGATTGACTCCGAACTGCATCCTGTAATCTGCGTTCGGTGCTACTAGGCGCTGCATCGGGATGTATGTTCGAAACCGCCGTTCGGTATTTTCTACCATTAAGCATTTCTGCAGGTGTCTTATTGGTAGATGTATTTGGAACCGTGCGAATCCAGTAAAGAGCCTTTGCCAGTTTCTCACTCCATGGGGTATCCGAGTCGGCCAGTTTCTTAAGTTTATTTTTAACGATCTTTACAGTAACTTCAGCTTGCCCATTTGTCGCAGGGTGGTACGGTGGTGAGTATACGTGTTTTATATTGTTCTTCTTCAAGAAACAATTAAAATCTTCGGACGTAAATGCTCTACCATTATCCGAAACAAGAACTTCAGGTAATCCCTGGGAAGCAAAAATTCTCCTGAGTGCTGTGATTGCACTATTACCGCTCGGAGATTGTACTATTTCAGCTTCGGGCCATTTACTGTAGCTGTCGATTAATATCAAAAAGGTCTTACCCTCATAAGGTCCCGCAAAATCCACGTGCACCCGACTCCAAGGCTTCTCAGGCAAGATCCATGTTTGCGGACTCCTTGGTGGATTGTTCCTTACCACTTGGCACAGCTCACACTCGCTAACAATCTGCTCAATATCTCCATCCATACCATGCCACCAGACGTATCCTCTAGCATACGCTTTTGTTAAGACTATCCCTGCGTGGGGTTGGTGCAATAATTTTAGTACCTTATTTTGAAGCGATGCTGGCACCACGACTCTGTTACCCCATAATAAACATCCTTTATTATGTGAAAGAGCCTCTCTACGAGTCCAAAACTGCTGTAACGATGGATCCGGGTTCGAGTTTGGCCACCCATGCAGAACAAAAAACATAACTCGCTGTAGCAAAGGATCTTTCCGAGTTTCTACTGCTATTCTCGATGAATCCACATTCCAACCAGTCGGCTGTTCCTCCAGCAACAAAACGTCCCTTAGACATTCTGGTTTTAGTGTCGACGTTTCAGGGGCTGTCCACCTACTCAATGCATCTGCATTTCCCATTAATTTTCCCGCTCGATATATAATGTTATAATCATAACAGCTCAATTTTAGTGACCATCTTAGCATGCGAGGGGAAATAATATCCGGAATGGGCTTATTAGGGTTAAATAATCCCACTAAGGGCCTGTGGTCTGTCACAATCGTAAAGCGGCGACCGGCTAGAAACTGATGGAATTTTGTTATGCCAAATATAATAGCCAACGCCTCTTTGTCAATTTGGCCATAACGTCGCTCGTGCATCTGTAAAGTTCGCGAGGCCATCATTATTGGTCGCTCAGAGCCGTCGTTCATGATGTGTGCGATTATGGCCCCTAGACCATAATCAGAAGAGTCACAGATCAGAAGAAGCTCACGGTCCAGTTCATATCCGACCAGAGTTGCATCAGATGCCAGGAGATTTTTCGCTTTTACGAATGCAGCGTTTTCTTTTCCACTCCAAACCCATGGTTTCCTGCTTTCGAGTAGGCGATATAGTGGCTCTAAGATTGTAGCCTTATCTGGTAAAAATTTTTCATAAAAATTATACAGACCCAAAAATGCACGAAGAGTCTCCTTATTAGTAGGCGCCGGTTTATCCAAAATTTCTTTAACTTTCAACGGCGATGGATGTAAACCTTCCTCGTCAATAACATGCCCCAGAAAGGTAATAGAGTTTGAAGCAAATATGCATTTCTTCATGTTCAATCGGAATCCTAGCTCTTGTAATTTGCTCAGAACAAAGTGCAGCCGTTGGTTGTGCTCCTCCGCATTTTTCCCAGCTATAGCAATATCGTCTAACAGGCAAGCCACACCCTCTATCCCAGCAAACGCAGTAGACATCAACCGTTGGAATATTGCTGGTGCCGCACTGACACCAAATGCCAGTCGATTCATTTTCATTAATCCTATATGTGTATTAAGGGTTAATAGTTCAGCTGTCTCTGCATTAACCTTCACTTGAGTATACGCTTGTTTCAAGTCAAGCTTGCTGAATAGTCGACCACCGCTAAGTTTTACAAATGCTTCCATGGAAGTCGGCAGCGGATATTTATCAACTTCTATTGCTGAATTCACAGTACATCGGTAATCTCCGCATATCCTAAGAGATCCATCATCCTTCTTTACAATTCTAAGCGGCGTCGCCCATTTGGAAAATTTCACTGGTGTCAGAACTCCTGATTTAATCATAGAATCTAATTCGTCCTCAACTTGCCTTTTTAAGGGAAAGGGTACGGGTCGTACTTTTAAAAACCGAGGTACAGCGTCTGGTTTTAGGTGTAAAGCAACTTCTGGACCCTTATATTCACCAATGCCTTCTTTAAATATCTCCGGGAATTTTTCTTTCAATGACTCCAGCTTTTCCACTGACAAGCATATCCCGCTAACTTCAATACCCAGACTGTGGAACCAATTTCGACCTAAAAGACTGGGTCCCTCTCCAGACACAACAATGAGTTCACACTGAGCTTCCTTATCTGCTAATACTGCATGCACATGGATGAGTCCCAACACTTTCAATGGGTCACGTGTCCATGTTACTAATTTTATGTTCGTTGCAACTAGGGGAGGGGGAGACATCCATAAGGACTTATAGGTGCTCTCAGATATTATGGATCTTGACGCTCCTGAGTCTATTTCCATTTCCAACCGAGCTCCATTAATCACAATGTTAGCCCTTATTGGTCTACGAGAACTCTCCGAGCAAGTGTAGACCCCCATCATTTTGTCTTCAAACAAACCATTTGGTTGCGTCTCACTTTGTAAATTTTCCTCCACTTGATGTACAACTGCTTTCCTTTTCTTGTCACAAGCAGCTACGATATGTCCGAATTTCTTACAGTAAAAGCACCTCGCTTTACCAAATGTACACCGCTCATTTGCTAGGTGGCTCTTCCCACAGTGTCTGCAACCCATCGCTTTAATTCGGTCGATTTCCATAGGTTCAGCAACATTTTCTGTGTGTGTGTGAGTTTGTCTCATCTGTCTAGTCTCTTGCTGTGGGTATAGATCAGAGAACGTCGATTGATAATTAAGACACGTCTGTACTGCAAACTCATATGTCAACTGTTTAGTTTTCAGTAAGTCTCGCCGCAACCGATCATCCTGTATACCCCGAACCAAGCGATCCCTCAATTGTCTTCGTAAATCCGTAAAATTGCACTTGGCCCCAAGCTCATTAATCGCGGCCACATATTCTTGCACGCTTTCCCCTTGTAATTGTTGGCGTTTGTAAAATTTCCCTGCCTCCAATATCTCGTTAGTTTCCGGTTCATAAAAAGTGTCCAACACTTTAAGTATAACACTAAACTCGACATTCGTTGGTCTCACTGGAACAACTAATGATGCAATCAAACTATATGTTTCCTTGCCACAGTGCGAGAGGAATAACGAACGTGCTTTTTGAGCGTCCTCCGCGACCCCCGCGGCGTCCAGCGCACACAACAAACGCTCCTTGTAATCACGCCACTTATCCACTTTGGGGTTAAACTGTCCGATAAACACCATATTTGCGAAATTTAACGCCATTTTCCCGACAATTACAATTTATTTTCCGAAGTCGCCAATAAAAGATACGACACAAGAGAGGTTGATAGACAAACTGATTTTTATTTAACTACCTACATTTTACATTTAGAATTATTTGACATTCAAGTAACAAAACCAATACATAACAATAGTATTTCTAAAATCTTATCTTAAAAGGTTTTTGAAATATTCTATATATATTTACCAGGGTTTGGTAATATCTAACATCAGGATTACACCACTGGCATTCTTATACACATCTAAGAATGTGGCATCTAGTACTGGTGTTTCATATCCATCATCTGATACTGTTGGTGTAATTTGGTTTTCTAATTTTAAGCCTAGAGGAGGTTTCTTTTTAGTTTTCCCTTTGTCAACCACTTCCCACACTTCCACCTACAATTAAAATTATAATGTTAGTTAAAAGTGACCGTAAGTGTGAGTAATTTAAATGTTCTTTATGTGAACAAAGTAACAATAAGCCATTTTGCATTTCAGCAAAAACTTTACAGGTAGACGTAACCATGACTTACTTTAACAATAAAATCACTATTTTTGTATGTCCAGTGGATAGGGGCTACTTGTATCTGTTCAGTAGGAACATAGTCTTCAGTGAAGGGTCCACCCTGAAGTCTTTGCAATAAACATGACTTGCCAACATTTCTATCTCCTTTGATTAGTATTTTCACTATAAATAATAAAGAAAAAATATTCTAATAAGTAATTTCAAATAGAAGATAATTATGTGACAAGTATTTTTGTTTATAAAAGAGACATTATTAATCAGATAAAGATTTTTTCTATACAATATCTGGGTAGTATTAAAAAAAAAATTTGATTTATTTTTGTAGGTGAAATATTAAAATAAGGAATAAAATTAATGAAGAATTTATTTTTTATATTTAGCATTATTATTATTCTTTCATCTTCATTACATTAACTGTAATAAATACAATATTTACTATTAAAGTGTACGCCTCTAGAAAATTTTCTTTGCAGTGAAGAAGACATTGGTGTTGGAGGTGGACATCGATCTTCATTGCTTCGGGTTAACTTTTTTAATGCGGAGAACATGATTATGTTTATACTCTTCCGTTATAAACCACGGAACTTAAATAAATACATAATATCGAGCGATTGATTGAGTACTTTCAATCAATTTAAATATTTCATGTACTCTGTCAACTCTGTGTATGGACCGGACACGAAGACAAAAAATAAGCTGTCAGCTGTCACTTCACTTTAGGTATATTAACCACAGAGTACATTTTACTTAAATGAATATATTGAAGGCGCGATCACAGACTAGGTAGAGATACTACGTATTACTGCGGTCGCATGGCTATATGAGGCGTAATTTTTTTTTTATGGATACAGGATAGCACGTAGTATCTGTATCTAGTTTGTGAGAATAGTAAACGAGCTTGCAGACGTAGTGATTATATACTCTTTGGCTTGCAGCACCACCCATCCGCTGCCGCCCATGACAACTGTGACTGACTTTGAACAAGAAGACTGGGATGGTTAGTCCAATTAGTTGAGAAAGTTATTTAGAACATTAGTGAGTCGTTAGTAGGTATGAGGGCTGGGGACTGTTAGTGATAGTTAGTTAGTGTTAGTAATAGTCCAGTTATTAATTATTAGTAGGATTCTCGTTCTATGTCAGTCACAGATGTGTTGCTCAGTCAGTCAGTCACAGGCCCTTGGGGACTAAGATGGTCGCCTCTAAAGAAGTAATAAAGTAAAAAAAAAGTAATTGTAATATAGACTGACTGACAAACAGACATATTTGTTGACAATTTAGATTCAGTTACGTAGTAACTGAAAGTACTACGTAAAAACGTACAAACTCTAGGTAGAGTCTGTATCCCTAGCACAGAATACTTTGTTTGATAAATACTGAAAATCTCTAGATCCCAAAGAGTATAATTAATTGTACTCTGTGTTTAGTTTATATACATCATCATACTATATTTATACTGTCATTTAGATAACTTGCTGAAAGAGAGGCTTTTTGTTAGCCAAAATACTATAAGAACCCTATTCTGATCTATTCTATCTGTCTCAGGCAACAATCAGATGGGTGATGTTGCATGCTCATTTGTTACCTTTGCTTTTCTGAATTTTATGATAAATAAATCAATAAGAGAGAGTCTAAGGATACTACATTTATTTACAACATTTACATATACATTGATAGAACATAACATTTAACAACATTAGATTTTCAATCCCATTTAGATTTCTTCTTCTCAAAGACTTCCTTTCCATCTTTATCAACAGCTGAATAATATCCCATTGATTCATATTTTTGTCTCATATAAGCAATGTAACCCAAAGTGAGACCAAAACATGTTAGACCTATGCTCATGATAACTATATTCTGAAAA
Source organism: Carterocephalus palaemon (assembly GCA_944567765.1). Lineage (NCBI taxonomy): Eukaryota > Metazoa > Arthropoda > Insecta > Lepidoptera > Hesperiidae > Carterocephalus > Carterocephalus palaemon. The sequence continues at coordinate 8,491,374 of OX155641.1, read as the reverse complement.
AAAAAAAAGGTTGTAATACTTATTTGAAAAATGTATAAAAATCCTCTTGAATCAAATTATCAAGAATTTTTATTAAATACCACAATAGTTATTGTGTTCGATTTACAAAGGTTTGGCAAGAACCAAGATATGGCAGGTCACTGATAGATTTTGTAATCTTATTCTTTGGCACCAGTCTCAGTTTCAAATCCATAGACACTGCTGGGCATGGGTCTCCCCAACAGACAAATCTGCACATTAAATCAATCTGCAACACAATCTTGATTGACATATGGTCAAGAGCATAGTCCACCACAATGCCCCAATGCAGATTCTCAAGCCACCTGAAGGTTTGACAAGGCTTAGTGACTGTGTTCACAATTTAAAACAACTGGGACCAATGGCTTAATGTGCCCTCTTAAGCATGGAAGCCCATGAAATTTTGCCACTCATAAGCATTAAGCAGTCACTCATCCACAAACCGACAGCGCCCGTCATTGCTTAACTCTGTCGATCACATTGAATCAATGCAAGCCATTGGGTTATGGACTCTACACCTATCCACTCTTAGTAACCATTCTTAAAATCAATTATGTAGCTAAAATAATCTCATTACCAAGTATTTTCAATTACGTATGATAAAATTAAATTCTATAAATATAGCTACATAATGATAGCATAATTTCTTACAGGTTTGGCATAAAGTTCAAAATTTATAACTCGGAATGCTGTTGTAGACCTCATTGATCGTATGCCATCTCCAGCTGTGCTTTTATCATTGTTCGAGTTCGATATCTTCGACATGATCGTTTTCCAATGAAATTATATACCTAATACAGTATCCGAACTCAGTATCGTATGGAGTTAGATAATTTTAACCTGAAAATTTAAGTTTTTGTACAAAGAACATCAGTATCTAGGGACTAAATTAAAATAACTGTTCAGCGTTCTTATTAATTATTTAGGTAATTCACGTTTAATTCTTAATAATAATTAATAATTCAGATAATTCTCACTCATCAGAATTAGAAATTTTCATTTTATCAGTGGAATTTGATTTATTCTATAAAGCGTGACATGACAGGTGACTAAAACAAAACAATGACAAAGACCACAGACAGATTAGTATATTAGTAGCTAGACAAAGACAAAGACAAGACAGACATTATTATTTATTTGACACTGTAAGAAAGACGTTGTACTCTGTGTACGTGTGTACGTACATGACTGACTGTTATAATGAAAGCCAAAACCAATGGAAATATTGGTTTTAATCAACTTAAAAATTATACATATTTTGACAAAGAATAAAATAAGTAACGAATGACATATATGTTTCTTTCTTATGAAGTACTGTAGACATTTAGTAAAAAGAGGTATATATACTACAATCACCCATCCTAGAAGCTCCAACATAGTCTCGTAAATATGTTGGAGCTCGTCTGTCACGAGTTGACTTTCGTAGTGCATTTTCACTTTGTACTGGTAACTCGGGCTCATCTTGTTCTTCAACAGAAGAATGGTAATCTCCATCATCAGCATCATCATCATTATTTGGCTCAACCTCAAGCAGCGGCGCTAATTGTCGATTTGAAATAGTACATTCTCTTCCATCAGATAGACGAACGTGTGAATACGAAGGATTTGCTTGGAGAACTTGTGCTTCTTCCACAATAGGATCGTATTTGCAAGTTCTGACATTTTTTTTAATTAATACTGGCCCTGAGTTCATAAGCCATGTAGGCAAAGATTTACCATTGGGTGAACGACGAGGATATCGGAATAATCGCTCATGTGGGGTCGTATTTGTACTGGTGCATAGGAGTGAGCGTATTGAATGTAACGCGATCGGTAATATTTGCTCCCAATTAGATACATCCATATTCTTTGAACGAAGGCCCAGTTGTATTGCTCGCCATAAGGTCCCGTTAAGTCGTTCAACTTGACCATTTCCTTGGGGGTTATAAGGAGTCGTTCTACTTGCGGCGATTCCAAGCGAAGTAAGAAATTGTTTTAATTCTTCCGATAAAAATGAGGATCCTCTATCTGAATGCACATAGAGAGGAAATCCGAATGTATGAAAAAGATCCTTTAGGCATCTTATTACAGTGGCCGCTGACAAATCACTACACGGATACGCAAAAGGAAATCTCGAATATTCGTCTATGATTGTGAGTATATATCGATTACGAGTATTTGATGGTATTGGGCCTTTAAAGTCGATATTTATTCTCTCAAAAGGTGCAATCGCCTTTATGAGCCGACTATGAGACTTTAAAAATCTCGGTTTTAGTTCCGCGCATGTTCTACATGAAGACGTCATTGCTTTCACTTCTTCTATAGAATATGGAAGGTTCTTTGACCGTATCCAGTGAATCATTCTAGTGATACCTGGATGGCATAGTTGATCGTGCAATTCATAAAGTTTATTTGAGCTCATACTGGCACAAACTCTTGACAAGGCATCTGCTACTGTATTTTCTCGACCAGGTCGATAAATGATGTCGAATTTGTAGCACGATAATTCTAATCGCCATCGTAAAATTTTTTCATTTTTTATTTTGCTTGAATGTTTCTGATTAAACATAAAGGCTACAGATTGTTGATCCGTAATCAAAATGAAATTTCTACCAAGAAGATAGTGTCTCCATTTGCGAAGGGCTTCCACAATGGCGCTAGCTTCTTTTTCGATAGAAGAATGACCTCTTTCTGTATTAGATAGAGTTCGTGAGAAAAATGCAACTGGTCGTTCATTTTGAGAAAGAGTTGCAGCTATTGAATGTTCTGATGCATCTGTTTCTACTGTAAACATTTCATTATTGTCAATAGCTGTTAAAGATGCCTTAGCAATTTCGGACTTTAAAGTTTCAAAACTATGTACTGCATCTTGATTAAGGGGGAATTGCGTAACGTTTAAGAATTTTATGTGATAAGAAAAATTACGTATCCATTTTGAATAATGCGCAAACATACCTAATGTGCGTCTAAGTGAAGATACGTCTGTTGGTATCGGAAGATCCAATAGGGGTTTTAGGCGATCCTTATCAGGTTTAATAATATTATTTTGAATTGTATAGCCCAAAACATTTATAAAGTTGGAACTAAACTTACACTTGTCTTCGTTTAACGTAAGTTTATATTTTTGCACTGCATTCATAAAATTCTTTAAATTGGTATCGTGATCTTCCTTGTTTTTCCCACAGACGGTAATGTCATCGAGATAACTAAAAGTACCTTTCAGATTTTCTGTTTGTATTATAAATTGTAATGTTCTCTGAAAAGCAGCTACTCCATTTGTGACACCAAATGGAATGCGAGTAAATTGGTACAGAGCACCACATGCTTCAAAAGCTGTATATTTTCGATCCGTCTTTAGTATTGGCACCTGATGATATGCGCTTCTTAAATCAATTTGACTAAAATAATTATACTTCGCAATATTGTTCACCATAGTTTCAATATTAGGCAACGGGTAGGCATCTAGTTCTGTAAATCTATTAATTGTTTGAGAATAATCAATAACGAGACGTTTTCGGTGTGTTAAGCTCTTAGTAATCAGCACTTGCGCTCGCCATGGTGAGTTGCTTGGCTCTATTACACCATCTTTTAGTAAAGTAGATATTTCATCTCTGATAAATATTTCATCTTCAGCAGTGTATCGCCTAGATTTTATAGAAATTGGCTTCACATTTGGACTAAGATTTGTGAATAGTGATGCTGGAGGGACTGAAGCCTCCATTACACAAATTTTTAAGGTTTCTCTTGAACCGCCAAAGTTGAATTCGAGTGTTTTATGATTTTGTAATAGATCATGTCCAATTATAATATCAGCACACAAATTGTCCACGACTAAAAGTGGCTGACGATGATAAACATGTTTGTCTATATTCATTGTAGCATAACAAATACCATCAACGAAAGAAGTGTGACTGAGAGAAGCTAAAGTTATAGTTTGTCTATAAGGTCTTATTTTAATATTCAATTCTTGCGCGAGTTTTTTATTAATAAAACTGACAGAACTTCCAGTGTCAATTAATGCATCAGCTTGGTATTCATTGATGATGACAGGAACTGTAGCTTTATTTAATGTAGATGGAAATGCAGCAGATATACAGTTGGATTCAACATCTTTTGTATCACTTTCAACGGCATTTGCCGTAACCTTTCCAGATCTACAGACAGTGGCATAATGACCTTTTCTTAAACATAACTGACAAGTTGCATGGAATGCAGGACACTTAATGCGTTGGTGTAAAGTTTTACTACCACAAAAATAACATCGTTTATGCTGATTGTTAGAAGTGCTAGCGGCTACGCTTTCAATTCTGTTGCTTAATTGAACTTTATTAGTTTCAGTTACTGCATGCGATTGCATATGATTTCCATTATAGTTATTTATATGTATATATCCTGCAGAATTATTCTCAGCTGTCTCGAGAGTTATGGCTTGATTTCGTGCTTCATCTAACGTTAGAGTAGTGTTTTCCAAAAGTCTTTGACGTACCTTTTGATTTAAAATTCCGGATATAAATGCATCACGTATATATTCATTACGATGCTTTTCAGCTGTCACATCTGTAAAATTGCAATCATAAGCTAACTGTTTCAAAGATAAGAGGTAATCGGCAATTGATTCTTCTGGTTTCTGTTTCCTCGTAGCTAAGACATGTCGTGAATATATTTCGTTTTTAGGTTTGATATAAATGCTGTCTAATAATTTCATGGCATTTTCAAAACTCGAACAATCTCGAATAAAGGTATAAACTTTTGGTGATAAATGGTTAATCAAAATTTTTAGTTTAATATCATCAGATAGTTTTTCAGATATTTGTTCTGATAAAAAATTTGTAAATGTATACCGCCAATGACTCCATCTTATATCCGAAGACGTTACATCGGGTTCGGCATCGAAGTGCTCTGGCTTTAGGCATTGAAATAATTGAGACATTGATATTGCGGAATATTCTTTCTTCGACATATTTTGCTTGGATTCATTAATTCATTAAGTTGATTAAATTGTTATAATGAAAGCCAAAACCAATGGAAATATTGGTTTTAATCAACTTAAAAATTATACATATTTTGACAAAGAATAAAATAAGTAACGAATGACATATATGTTTCTTTCTTATGAAGTACTGTAGACATTTAGTAAAAAGAGGTATATATACTACACTGACACTACACTACACATACAATAATAAGCACTACACGCTCGCTGCTCGCTGCGACCCATAGACGTCCCACAGCTGTGTTGTATATGTTACCTCTACATATTGAATGTGTGTTCAATATCTATGGAAGATCTATAATCTATGACACTGTCTGTAACCTACACTATGTATTATGAATGTCGTGTCTTGTAATAATAAATTATAATTGAAGCAATACTCGGAGTTTCAATATATAACATGGCGCTGCTAGACAGAATAAAATAAATAAAAGAAGGCATGAAGATGTTTTGTCGAAAATCATAAGATTCAGAAAATTGAGGCAGATTCAATTTTAAAGCCGGCAGTATGGCGGAAAATGTAAGTGGTTTATTAGGATTAAAACCCCCAGGGCCATTACAAATACATACTGCTGAAGCGTTTAACCGATGGAAAACCAGTTTCCATAATTACAGAATTGCCTCAGGAGTTTCGAAGTTGCCGGAGGAGCAACAAGTAGTAGCGATGGACGTTTCAAACCGTACATAGTTTCAATAACTATGTATTGGTGCAATAAAGGAAATACAGTATTCGCGTTCGCAATAACTATGTATTGGGCGAAACTATTTATTGGCTACTCATAAAGTACTCTGTGTCTGTGGGCTACTCCGCGCGGTACGGCGAAACGAAACGGTGCGGTGTAACTATGTATTGGGCGAAACTATTTATTGGCTGCTCATAAAGTACTCTGTGGGCTACTCCGCGCGGTACGTAGAAATAAATGCAATTGTTGATAGATTCAATTCGGTCAAGGTTAAAGTTCACAAGGCGCGTCGCACGTGCCACCCATTTCTAAAATTATTATTGTTTGTCATTTAGTCATTACTTTCACTCGGTTTCGCGCGCGTTGAGTGATTGTTTGTTTTCAGGCTGAATTCAGTTATAGTAGTTACAAGTAGTTTTTGTATATTGCATAGTGTAAATATTAATGTTAATATAGTGTAAAAACAATGAAAAACGTTGTGTAAATAAGTGTAAATAAAACTGTAAATAGTGTACATAATAAACAATTAAAATCGTAATGTAAATAAGTGTATATAGGTTTGTAAATACTATCAATCAATGAAATCAAAAGAACTTTTAAATACGCCTGCAATTATTGATATTTCATTACTAAAATAGGTAATAATATTACATAAATTATTGCTTTTGCAGCCAGTCCTAAGCCTGGATAAAGTATGAAGGAAAATTCGTTTATTTCATCAAAAAAGTATTTCGATACAATAAAGCTGTAAATATCTACTAATATTTCGTCACCTTATGCTTATTAGTTTAGGAAAATGAATAATATCTCAGCTACATAAACAGAACGGGCATAAAACAAACATCGTATTGCTGCGAAACACAAATAACGTATAGCGCGGCGGCGCGACCGAAACCAGCAGGTATCAGAACGAAGCAGTTATTCACCGATACATAGTTATTAAAATAAATAGTTTCAGAACCTGGTATTCCGCGCCGATAACCATTTACGTCTCAATATTGCATATACGCGAACCGACCCACCTCTAACAAGTAGCACTCCTATTGCACTGTATCGGAGAGTCGTGCAGTGAGATTTATTCGACGTTTGAATTAAAAAAAGAAGATACTACTTATGTAAAAGTCCTGAGTAAATTTGAGGAATATTTTGTTCCCAAGAAGAATGAGTGCGTGAGTTCTCACATATTTTTCACAAGAAACCAGTTGGTGGGTGAAAAACTTGAAAGGTATATCGTTGAGCTGAAAAACTTAAGCAATGATTGCAATTTCGGCAACATGAGTAACCGTTTAATTCGGGATAGGATAGTGGCAGGAGTACAGGACAGCAAATTAAGAGATAGATTACTGAGAGAAAATGACCTAACCTTAGAAAAAACTATACAGATATGCCAAGTCGCAGAGTTATCGGCTGAAAGAGTGAAGGCGTTTGAAGGAGAAAGAGAGGTACAGAAAATCTCTAAAGAAACAAGGAATTCTACAAGCAAGCCTCACAGTGCCTACAAAAAAGTATGTGTGAAGTGCGGTAAGCGGCATGAGTGGTCTAAGTGTCCAGCATATAACAAAAAGTGTTTAAAGTGTTCGCGGATGGGTCATTTTGCTAAGATGTGTAAAAGCCGTTCTCAAAGGTCAGTAGATAATATTACTAGTAATTTAGATGTTATATCATTAGGTTCAATTAATGTAGACAGCATTAATAATGAAAATAGTTCGAACTGGTATCAGAATGGGTACATAAATAAATCTTGTATTAAATTTAAACTGGATACAGGTGCACAGTGTAATGTTATATCAGAGAGAATCTGTAAAGATTTAAAAATAAAGAAATATGTCCCAACTAATGTAAACCTAACAAATTATAACAAAATAAAGATATATATATTAGGTAAAATATATTGTGATTGTCAAGTAAATGGTAAAATTTATGCTCTAGAATTTTATGTCTGCAAAGGGGATTTTGAGTCAGTTTTAGGGTTGCCTACTATTATTAAATTAGATTTAATACAAAGAAATAATACATGTAAAGTAAATAATATTCATTTAGATAGTATTTTAAATAACTATAAGGATATATTTCATGGGATAGGCAAAATAAAAGGTTATGAATATACAATTAAATTAAAGTCAAGTGCAGTAGGTAAAATTGAACCATGTAGACATGTACCATTTAAGCTTTTGAATGGACTAAAGAAAGAGTTAGATTTTATGGAAAAGAATGGTGTCATTAGTAAAATGGATAGAGCTACAGAGTATGTAAATTCATTAGTCTTGACTTCAAAACCAGATGGCTCGATTAGAGTATGTTTGGATCCTCAACATCTCAACAATCAGATTGTAAGAGAACAATACTTATTACCTACATTAGAGGAAATTACCAGTAGATTAAAAGGGTCAAAAATTTTTAGTACTCTAGATGCTTGCAGAGGGTTTTGGCAAGTTGTTCTGTCAGAGGAGTCGCGAGAGCTGACTACCTTCAATACACCATACGGTAGATATGTTTTTGAAAGACTTCCATATGGGCTTAGTTCAAGTCCAGAAGTGTTCCATAAGCTCTTCAAGGACATATTTAAAGATATAGATGGGGTAGAAATATTTATAGATGATATTTTGATATTCGCTAAAAGCGAGCAGGAACATGATTTGATTCTTCAGAAGGTATTGAATAGGGCTAGAGAATATAATATTAAACTAAATGAAAGTAAATGCCAAATTAAAGTGAAAAAAGTGAAATATTTAGGTCATATTTTGTCTGAAGAAGGTATAAAAGTAGATGTAGATAGAACGAAAAGTATAATTGAAATGAAAGTTCCTGAGTCAAGAACTGAGTTAATGAGATTTTTAGGTATGGCAAATTATGTGTCAAAATTTATTAAGAATTTTTCAGAGATAACAGCACCATTAAGACAATTAATTAAGAAAGATGTACAGTTTAATTGGAGTGGATCTCAACAAGCAGCTTATGATCAGTTAAAGAAAGTATTATCAGAACCTCCAGTTTTAACTTATTTTGATATTAATAAACCTATTGTTTTAAGTGTAGATGCATCAAAGGATGGTTTAGGTGCAGTTATTTTGCAAGATAATAGACCAATTGCTTATGGTTCTAAAGCTTTGACACAAACGGAACAATTATACAGTCAAATTGAAAAGGAGAGTTTAGCAATTTTGTTTGGTTGTAAAAAATTTTATCAGTACTTGTATGGACAAAAATTTGTAGTAGAATCTGATCATAAACCATTGGTTTCAATTTTTGCAAAGTCAATGAATAAATGTCCAGCAAGGCTTCAAAGAATTAAGTTAGCATTACAGCCTTATGACTTCACTGTTGTTTATAAGCCAGGTAAAGAGCTAGTGGTGGCGGATCATTTAAGTCGATCATATTTAAATGATACCTCTAGTACATTTAATATCAACATAGAAGCTCATGTAGCAGTAGTCATGAGTGGGTTTGATGTTACTGATAAAAAGTTAAAGTTGATTATAGATGAGACAGCTAAAGATAGTGAGTTAAAGTTAGTATTAGGTTATATTAAAGAGGGATGGCCCAATAATAAATGTGATGTGCAGTCAGAAGCAAAAACATATTTCAGCTATAGAGATGAGTTAAATGAGTGTAATGGTTTAATTTTAAAAGGTACTCAGATAGTAATTCCTAGAAGTTTAAGAACAGAGATGTTAAGTAGAATTCATTATGCACATTTAGGAATTGTAAAATGTAAGTTGTTAGCAAGAAATACGTTATATTGGCCAACAATGAATAAAGAAATAGAAGATGCGATAAGTAACTGTGACACATGTAAAAAATTTCAGAATTCAAATTCAAAAGAACCTATAATAAATAAGGAAATTCCAGATTATGCATGGCAGATTTTAGCTACTGATATATTTTTTCTAGACAACAAACCATATCTATTATTAGTAGATGCTTACAGTAAATATGTAGAAATTTCAGAGTTGAAGAGTTTGTCTGCGATGTGTACAATTGATAGTTTAAAAGAAATTTTTGCTCGACATGGTGTTCCAGAAACATTGTATTCAGATGCTGGTACACAATTCACAAGTATGGAATTTAAAAATTTTGTTAGAGAGTGGAGTTTTTCTCATAGGATTGTAAGTCCTAAGCATCATCAGGCAAATGGGTTAGCAGAGAGACATATACAAACTGTAAAGAGAATTCTAAAGAAACTAATCATTGAGAATAAAGATGTTTATAAAGGTTTATTGACTTATAGAAATACTCCAGTCTCAGAGAGTGGTAAGACACCAGCAGAGTTATTGTTCAATAGAAAAGTAAAGAACATGTTACCATGTATTACAAAATATAATAATAATATTAAGGATTATAAAAAGGAATTGTTAGTTAAACAGAGGAAACAGGAAAGATATTATAATGTAAACACTAGAGAACTACCAGAGTTAGATGAAGGAAATATTGTAAAAATTAAAGAGGAGAGAAAGTTAGGTCCTAGTAGAGGAGGAATTGTAATAGGGAAAGGAAAAGGTCCTAGGTCATATTATGTAAAAACTGAAGAAGGTAGAGTGGTGCAGAGGAATAGGAGAGATTTAATTAAGAATGGTAAATACAAACCTCAGGATGTGGAAGTAGATTATGACCTAGAAATAGAAAATAACAAAAGTTCTAATACAAATGAAGAAATGTGTAATCCAACTAAAATAAGCCAACCTAGAGAGTATGTAACAAGAGCTGGTAGGGAAATTAAACGACCAGGATATTTAATTGATTATGTATAATGCTTAGCTGGTAAAGAAAGAGGGATGTTGTATATGTTACCTCTACATATTGAATGTGTGTTCAATATCTATGGAAGATCTATAATCTATGACACTGTCTGTAACCTACACTATGTGTAATGAATGTTGTGTCTTCTAATAATAAATTATAATTGAAGCAATACTCGGAGTTTCAATATATAACAATTTTCAATGTATAAATAATGGAGTTTCAACATTGATATATATGTTACCACTAGATTAGTAATCACCGCGCCAAAGCGTTGTCACTGGAATTATGGCCACGGTCTTAATCGTAGCTAACGTCAGTTCAGTACTCTGTGTGACGCCGGCCGAGTTGAACTGACAGAAAATATTTTCAAAATGGGCAAATGCACAGTGAAAAAGTGCGATTCAAGATCTCAAAAACTTAATAAGTCCACTAGAATTACTTTCCACACGTAATTTTATTTTTTTTGTGTTTACATCTACGTAAAAACGCAATAAAATAAATAAATTGTACAATTTTGAAATATAGGTTCAGTGTGACCACTTAAAACTTAGTTTTAGATCCCCACAATTCTGGGAGAATTTTAAATTATGGAATAAGTGAATATATACAGGGTGTCCCAGAATGAATGGATAATCCTTGAGCCCCGCACAGAACAGCTCTCCAGCGCTTAGAAAAAAATATCAAAAAAAAAAAATTCCAAGTGATACCCAAAATATGATTTTTTTTAGAAAAACATACGTTATTTTAGCTTCACTTCACATTAATTTACACAACTGCCACAAATTAATGATATTCTTGGCGTTTTTGGTGTCATTTTATTCCTGATAGACTATACTACTAGAAATACATCAAATAATATAAGTATCTGTGATACGTTTTTTATAAAAAAAATAAGAACTTGAATTTTTAACATGAAATTTGATACCAAAATAATTTTGACATAGTTTGAGAGTGTTTCATGTAAAAAAAAAGTATGAAAACGTAAGTGTCCAGCTATTTTAAAAACATGCGCAGTTAATACAGATTAAATAATGGTATAATACATCATTTTATCTAATACTACTACGAAGTTATTGCTATTGAGATGCAAAACGAGTAAATACGACTAAAATTAAAAAGTTAATGTCTTAATACATTTTAATAATAATAAAACATTTCAGGTGTCGCTGCGACCCATAGACGTCCCACTGCTGGGCACGGGTCTCCCCCACAGACACTGCTGCTGCGGGAGGTCCAGAGCATACTCCACCACGCTGCTCCAATGCGGATTGGTGGAGGGGTTAGTGGCCAACCCAGTGTCGAATGTTCTCAAGCCACCCGAAGGTCTTCGACAAGGCTTAACGACTGTTTCGTAGGAGGTAATGGAATCCCATTGGTTACAGAATGATGGCTGCCCTGCATATTATGGTATATACGTCCGGGCTTATTTAAATGCCACGTATCCAAACAAATGGATTGGTCGTTTGGGTCCTATTCTGTGGCCTCCTCGATCTCCAGATTTAAACTGTCGGGATGTTTTTTACTGGGGCTGTCTAAAGGAAGAAGTGTACTCGAAAACAATTTCAAATGAGGAATTACGCAGCCGTGTTCAAGAGGCCGCTTCAAAAATAAATGAATGACTCTACGCATGGTTTCTTAGTAGAGCCTATAAAAGAAGATGTCGAGCGTGTATTAGAATCGGTGGCAGACAATTTGAACAACTGTTGTGAATAAAGATTGATGTAATGTACACCTGAAATGTAGCGTCCATAGCCCAATGGCTCGCGTCGATTCAATGTGACCGAAAGAGTTAAGCAACGACGGGCGCGGTCGGTTTGTAGGTGAGCGCTAGTGGCAAAATTACGCTACCGTGCTTCGGAGGGCACGTAAAGCCGTCGGTCCCGGTTGTTTTCAATGCTGGAAACAGTCGTTAAGCCTTGTCGAAGACCTTCGGGTGGCTTGAGAACATTCGACACTGGGTTGGCCACTAACCCCTCCACCAATCCGCATTGGAGCAGCGTGGTGGAGTATGCTCTGGACCTCCCGCAGCAGCAGTGTCTGTGGGGGAGACCCGTGCCCAGCAGTGGGACGTCTATGGGTCGCAGCGACACCTGAAATGTTTTATTATTATTAAAATGTATTAAGACATTAACTTTTTAATTTTAGTCGTATTTACTCGTTTTGCATCTCAATAGCAATAACTTCGTAGTAGTATTAGATAAAATGATGTATTATACCATTATTTAATCTGTATTAACTGCGCATGTTTTTAAAATAGTTGGACACTTACGTTTTCATACTTTTTTTTTACATGAAACACTCTCAAACTATGTCAAAATTATTTTGGTATCAAATTTCATGTTAAAAATTCAAGTTCTTATTTTTTTTATAAAAAAAGTATCACAGATACTTATATTATTTGATGTATTTCTAGTAGTATAGTCTATCAGGAATAAAATGACACCAAAAACGCCAAGAATATCATTAATTTGTGGCAGTTGTGTAAATTAATGTGAAGTGAAGCTAAAATAACGTATGTTTTTCTAAAAAAAATCATATTTTGGGTATCACTTGGATTTTTTTTTTTTTTGATATTTTTTTCTAAGCGCTGGAGAGCTGTTCTGTGCGGGGCTCAAGGATTATCCATTCATTCTGGGACACCCTGTATATTTTTTAATAATAACAACGTTGCAGTGTACCTAAAGATGCAGCACGCCGTGATAAGTGGGTGGAAATAATTCGATTATTGAGAAAAGAGACAGACTGGCTACCTACAAAATATTAAAAGAATTTGCGATACACCCGGGAGATCACATATCCTCAATACTAGTTGATCATTCCCTTTTATTAGTAAACTAGTGGAAGCCCGCAGCTTCGCTCGCGTGGAATTAAACATAACAATAGTTTCGTTTACACCTAGTTGCCACCCTCTTCAAAGACACTATCGATCGAATTTTGTCCTTCGAACTTCATTTTTGTGGAAATCACCGAGATGAAAAGTACCTACATATCCTACATTTTAATTAATTAATTCAACTGTAAACATTTGTTGCTAATATGAATCAATTCATCAATTCTATTCATCTTTTAAGTAAAATATCTAAGAGAACGCTGCGCGGCGCCACCCACAACGTATTATTTTATTATTGCATTATTTTCTTTAGATTGACATTTTAAATTCGTTATATCTTTTTATTCGTTATTCGGATTTTAATAATTTAAGTAGTATTTAACAGGTATTGAAACGGTCTTTAATATAATAATATTTAATGGGATATGGATTGATTCAAAGTTATGAATAATAATGGTTTGATTATTGTCGGCACTGTTATAAACTTTTAAAATGTAAAAAAGTAGTTATAGTGGCATAACTACAGTAGTTGGACATATCGGTATCGCGACTTTTTGTAAATAATGATGTGATCTGCAAAGTCGTAGTACATTATTTTATTCTATCATTAATATTTTTCGCAGCGCACGCGATGTAAAGAATATTTTAGGTAATTTTCACACCTTGGGTAATATTATTGCATTTTTATTAAGGATCCCTATTTTAAAAAAAAATGTTATATAGCCTATGTTACTCAGTGAAGGTGCAGCTTTTTAATTGTGAAAGAATTATCGAAATCGGTCCAGCAGTTTTTGTGTGAAAACATTACAAACATACATTCAAAAACACAAATGTATAATATTATTATACAGCCTATGTCAGAACGTGAAGATGCAGCTTTCTAATGGTCAAAGATTTTTTGAAAACTGTCCAGTAGTTTTTGTGTTTTAACATTACAAACAAATGTTTCCTCTTTATAATATTAGTATAGATTCCATAATTTACAAATATTTTAAAATAAGATTGTATTACGAAAGCAAATTATTTACTCAAACTTACAAAAAAGAGTCTAAAAGGCAATTGTATACAAAACTTATGTTATAAAGCGGAGTATGATTTCATTAATTTCAGATCATCAAAATTCTATTTACATATGTAATTCAAATATTTTAATTTAATTTAGTATTAAAACTTTTCTATGGCTTAAAAAAATTGGGTAAAACTTCGCGTGGGTAGGCAACCCTGTCGCGCCGATTCCCGTAATTGCATGTTAATATTGCGATCTTTGTCTAATCTACGCGACGGTAATTGTTATTGTGACTTGTGTAAGTGAGACAGATATATGTTTACATTCAAATGTTTAGTGATTTCAAAGCTACGTCGTCGCGTTTAAAAAGTGGTTACGCTATATTTGAGGCATTCTGATGAGGTTTGATTCTCTAGTATATTTAACTCAGTGAGTTTCAATATATAAATGCATCACGTATATATTCATTACGATGCTTTTCAGCTGTCACATCTGTAAAATTGCAATCATAAGCTAACTGTTTCAAAGATAAGAGGTAATCGGCAATTGATTCTTCTGGTTTCTGTTTCCTCGTAGCTAAGACATGTCGTGAATATATTTCGTTTTTAGGTTTGATATAAATGCTGTCTAATAATTTCATGGCATTTTCAAAACTCGAACAATCTCGAATAAAGGTATAAACTTTTGGTGATAAATGGTTAATCAAAATTTTTAGTTTAATATCATCAGATAGTTTTTCAGATATTTGTTCTGATAAAAAATTTGTAAATGTATACCGCCAATGACTCCATCTTATATCCGAAGACGTTACATCGGGTTCGGCATCGAAGTGCTCTGGCTTTAGGCATTGAAATAATTGAGACATTGATATTGCGGAATATTCTTTCTTCGACATATTTTGCTTGGATTCATTAATTCATTAAGTTGATTAAATTGTTATAATGAAAGCCAAAACCAATGGAAATATTGGTTTTAATCAACTTAAAAATTATACATATTTTGACAAAGAATAAAATAAGTAACGAATGACATATATGTTTCTTTCTTATGAAGTACTGTAGACATTTAGTAAAAAGAGGTATATATACTACACTGACACTACACTACACATACAATAATAAGCACTACACGCTCGCTGCTCGCTGCGACCCATAGACGTCCCACAGCTGGGCACGGGTCTCCCCCACAGACACTGCTGTGGGAGGTCTAAAGCATACTCCACCACGCTGCTCCAATGCGGATTGGTGGAGGGGTTAGTGGCCAACCCAGTGCCGAATGTTCTCAAGCCACCCGAAGGTCTTCGACAAGTCTTAACGACTGTTTCCAGCATTGAAAACAACCGGGACCGACGGCTTTACGTGCCCTCCGAAACACGGTAGCGTCCATGAAATTTTTGCCACTAGTGGTCACCCATCTACAAACCGACCGCGCCCGTCGTTGCTTAACTCTTTCGATCACATTGAATCGACGCAAGCCATTGGGCTATGGACCATTTGGGCTATGCACTACACTCGGAACACAAATTAATTAGTAGAGATACTAGAAACTACATTATTAATATAAAGCGCCCCACTTACAGTGCTGCAAATAGGGCCTTGATTGAACTGTTATTTTTTTTTAATGTTATATAATATGTTTCCACAGTTTTTATGATTTTTATATGTTTTAACTCTCCAAAGCTCTGTTTTTATTAAAAAAAATGAGACAACGCGAAAATGCTCAATTCAATGCTTCTTTTGGTCTTTTGATAAGTAACGTAGTGCAATTTCTAAACACTGAAGAAAAGTGGTCTGGTTGGTGCACAATCAACTAGAACGCACGCAGTGTCAATTCGCTGGGCTGTATGTGGCAACATCCCTGCCACGGATTACTAAATGGGCAGTGGGGCGCCTCATTCATTGTAGGTAGCTGTAGATCTGTTTTTTCTGTATTCTAAGTCTGATAATCAGCATAATTCCATAGTTAATTACTGTTTCATCATTCAATACAACAAAAAGGAAAAGGAATTGAATTAATAGAATCTTTATATAGTACATTATCAATATAGTGAATTTAAAATCCCTTTGCACAATCACTATTTAAAAAAAAAAACTTACACAAGCGAATGAATGAATGACGCCGAGTTGGCTTGGCAGATGGATGGACGGCCTGTGAACTTGTCAAAAATACCGTAAATTTGATAATTACTAAGAATATGTATTTGAAAGCGTTGTAATTCTTGGTCTAAATTCAATTTGATTCGTGTTTGTAACTATCTGCTTATTTACTTTATTCAAAATGGAGTCAGATTCAGCTATTCAGGGTGATGTTCCCGATGGCGCGGAAATGTCCCCCTTAGTCGAAAACCCACCAGAAAATATTGAAGAAATGTCTGATAATAACTTAGCTGCACTTGATTCAGAGGCGGCTGCATCTGAAGAATCAGGTCTGTAAGGTATAGCCGTAGATTGCTTGTATTTTTATTTACTAAGTCCGTTTAGTTCTGTCCCATACTATTTTGTTTGGCGAATATTGCATTACTTGCTTATTGATTTTATTTAATGGCCCCTTTTGGTTGCCTCATATTAAAAAATATGGGTTGAATTATTGTATGTAGCAACGAATGGCGCAGCGCCTACGAGTAGCAGTGATGTACTGGACATACAGCCTAGTCCGCAGCCCACTGAAGGCGAGGAACAAGCAGTTGCGGAACAAGGTAACTAGGTTGCTCAGAGTGAAAAACTTTATATTATTACTAGGGGACGCCCGCAGCTTCGCTTGTGTGGAGTTAAGCATTGTTGTTGCTTAGTTTATTATTGCTACCCATTCTCCTGATGAACATGACTGGACAAACTTCCCAGTGAAACCATAGGCAATTTCTTATTTTCTAGGCATCCCTTTGGGTATGATGACCCAAATAATTAAATATCCACATTCATTTGGTTTTCCTTCCTTTCCTTTTATATAAAAAATACACATATTCCATTAATTCATGTTAAAAATAATTTGTTGCAAATATTAAATGAATTGGTTGCTATCTAATTGGTATGAAAAAATTCATACAACTTTCACACTGTATCTCTTTGGAACCTCAATATTTTTCAGGAATTAAAGTAGCCTAAAACCTAGCTGTCCACGATTTCAAGTAATGCCCAGACAGACAGACAATCAATTTTTTAAAAAGGCATTTTTGTGTTCTTTCTTGTTATATATTGTATAATAACAACCCTTGAATTAGAATTTTGCAAGGATTATCAATTTAAAAATGTAAAAAGTTCCTCTTCAGTTTTACTATAGTATAAATGTACATAGGAACTTGATTTTATATTTTGCTTTAAACATAACAGTTATTGTTTGTTATATTATTAATTTGTAGAACAAGCAGAACCCGAGGAAGAAATGGACATAGATGAAACAACCCCTGGGGCAGTCGATGAATCTGCCTATATTGGTGACAATTGCCTGTCCACTCCGGTAAATACTGTATAAATAAAGTTATTTTATTTTACTTAATTATTTTAAGAATGAGAGATACCACTAAAGCATGTTTTTGTGAACAGTTTTGTAACTTATTACAATAGGCTCAGACTAATGAAAAGAGAGGATTTTTTTATTTTTTTTTTATTTTGCTGCATTTTTATTTATTGCACAGCTCTGCTTGGAAATAAAGGTGTGATCTTAGGCATGATGACAATGTCACACAATTCCTAAGTCTGAGATAGTACTGGGATTTTCAAGTGTATATATAGTATTTATAACTAAACACCTTTACTTATAGCAAATTAATTAACCTACTTTAGCTATAGAGTGTTTTGTCTTCTTTATTTAAACTTATTTTATAATTTGTAAGAAAGTGACAAAAGATTTTACACGACCACCACAGCCCTTTTTTTTTTGTTGATTAGGCCTTGATCCATGCTGGTCAAGAGTAGATTGGCAAACTTTGCATGCATTCGAGAACATTATAAAGAACTATCAGGCATTCAGGTTTTCTTACGATGTTTCCTTCTTCAGAAACACTGAGCAGTCATGTGTACAATCACTAGACAAATTGGACTATGGTGGTTATTGTATTTTATGTTTTGAAACAAACATTTTTTATATCACAGGCTGCAACAGAAGATAACTCTCCTCAAGACCCAGAGATCCCATTAGACCCCATGCTAAAGGAGCCAAGTTTAGAAGAAGGTGATGCAGTGGATGCTCAGGAAGAATCTCCTGATCAGTCCATAACGTCAGCAATGCCCATTGAAGGCGTTGGAGCACCAATCATTCAAGATGGTAATATTAGCCTTGTGTGAACTACATAATTTTATTCATGAAATAAAAAAACTAAAAGTAACTTGTAGTGACAGTTAAAATTATTGAACCTTGTGTGAACTATATAATTTTATCTATGTAATAAATAAAACTCTTTTGATTACATTGAATCGACGCGAGCCATTGGGCTATGGACGCTACGTAGCGTCCATAGCCCAATGGCATAGTCCATAGCCGCCAAGAGTTAAGCAACAACAGGCGCGGTCGGTTTGTGGATGGACCGACATTTCATGGACGCTACCGTGCTTCGGAGGGCACGTAAAGCCGTCGGTCCCGGTTGTTTTCAATGGTGGAAACAGTCGTGAAGCCTTGTCGAAGACCTTCGGGTGGCTTGAGAACATTCGACAATGGGTTGGCCACTAACCTAACGTGGTAGGACTATTATTACTATTGCACTAGATCTATTTTTTCTTCAGACATATGTTTTTGGTTTTAGCAGATTTCATATTCACTTTCCATTTCAGAGGAATCAAGTACAATGGATGAAGATATGGGTGGGGGTGAGGGAGTTGCTAGCAGTGATGACGTCAACGACATCAGTAGTGCTGCAGCTGATATACTCAGCACAGGCATTAGGTAAGAAACAATTCATAAAACAATATATTCACAAATAGTTAATGGCTTATTTTTAGGTAACTTTTAGCTGCAAACTCTATGTATACTGCAAAAGTTGACTTGCATTAGCACAGTGAATTCAGCATGCTTAGTGGCCACCAAAACAGGCGCGGTCGCCGCCTGAAATTTTGGGGGGGGTCACCAAGACTACGTAGTTCGGTTCGGTTCCTTGTTTCTAAACTAGATGTCATTTCCAAGTTATTTTGGCCATCGTACGTAGTTCATAAAAACTCGGCCGGACGGTAGTCGGCCGAATCGACCTTAGATTTTGGGGGGGGGGGGTCATGTCTCCCGTGACCCCCCCCTTCGGACCACGCCTGCACCAAAAGGACCTGGATCTAATGTTGGCTGTAAATCAACAGCTAACTGAATCAGTCAACAAGTGAGACTGCAAATTGCATATAGTATGCATTGTATTGTGTAGACGCTTCTAACTTATCTGAATCTGCATTGTCAGTGTCTGGCCAAGTGGCAATATTATTCTCAGTGCATATAAGTGCCAAATTAGCCAGTATCGGTTCTGTTTGTGAGGACTGTACAAGATATTATGTAATGAATCAGCTATTGTGATATCATGATATTTTAAAATTCCTGGAATCTATTTTGTAGTTCCAGTACAACAGAAGGTGGTGCAGATATCACAAGCAGCGGCCAGAGCGAAGCAACAATGATATCATCAACAGCTAATGGCCCTGCTGTGCTGCATTCCTTCTCAGTCTTACCACAAAAGGAAGAGACTGATGATAGGTTAGTACAGGTCATAATTTCTTTTTCATACTGTTTTTAATGGAAGAAATAAATGTTTAGATTTTAATAGGGCTATTTATTATCTTGAAACTTCCTTCGCATAGGTAGTTTTGCTATAATGGGTCACTAGTATGGTATTCAATATACAATATTGTGGTTTTTATTCAATTATTTCAATTAAATTATTCGATTAATTAAATTCACAAAGAATCTATGACGATTTTTAACCTATTTCTATATAAAATGTGATAAACAGGATTCAATATTCTATTTTTAATGACACTATTTACAGTTTCAACGATGCTGATACATCGGAGATGGAAGGCGGCGCGGACACCATGCCCTCAGTCAGCGAGTCTATGCCACTCCTGACGATGACCGCTAATGGCTCTGCTCTGCTTTCCCCAACATTACTTCAAGGTCTGGGGATTACATTTGTTAATGACTATACATGGGTGACTGCTAGTGGTAAAATTTAAGAAGACCAATATTGAAACGGAATTAAAAACTTTCGTTCCACCAACACCACGTTCGGATTTTCAGATTTCACCCATTGGGCTGTCAACTTACGTAACTTCTAATGGCGCGGGTACATTATCGGGATTCGGCGGATATTCGCGTTATCGCGATAAATTTGGCCTTAATTTTTTGTTTTACCTTTTAAAAGCACCCGGACATCGTGGGAGCGACGCCGGGTTATGTGGGATTTCCACCCACTAAAATCTACCTCGGTGGCTTTCTTGTGGGGGGCTCCGGAATCTCTGTTAGAACGCACAGGCGCCCTCCAGCGCTGTGCCCATGACAGGCTCGTCTCGGACGAGACGTCCAAAGACGTCGACACCCATCTACAACGTTGTGCAGCCTCACATAAGGTTGTCTTTCCCGGGGTCACTGGATGGAGCTCCCTCTTGCCGCCCGTGAACGCAGTAGCCCCCTTTTAGTCGCCCCTACCACAGCGGATACCGTAGCACTATTCTGGTCTCGTCTATCGTAGTGTTTTGTCGCGACATGAGTGGCTACACTACTACGATAATCTATACATCTATAATATTATGAAGAGGAAAGATTTGTTTGTAATTTTTTCACACAAAAACTGCTGGACCGATTTCATAAATTCTTTCACCATTAGAAATCTGCATCTTCACTGCGTGCATAGGCTATATAATATTACTAGGTGTAAACGAAACTATTGTTATGTCTAATTGCACGCGAGCGAAGCTGCGGGCGTCCACTAGGTTTAATAAAGTGTAGATTTGTTCATATTTAAAGTTACCGGCTTACTCACGTGTGGTTTAAGTCGAAACTAGTCGGCCTATTTCCGACTTAAATCACATGTGAGTAAGCCGGTAACTTCAACAACGAATATCTAAGACACTCACCAATCGTTCAGTAATAAAATGTCAAAACCAACTAACAGGACTAACTATCACTAACATTCCCCAGTCCTCTTACCTACTAACGAACTAATGTTCTAATTAACTCTCTCAACTAATTGGACTAACCATCCCAGTCCCTATTTGAGTCTTGTTCAAAGTCAGTCACAGTTGTCATAAGCGGCAGCGGATGGTGTTAAAAATAAAAGTGTGTGTGTATTAACGCTGTACACGCGTTAGAAGTTATACTTCTTTGGCGTAACAAGATAAAAATCTTTTCAAAAATTTTATCTTTCGCCTTATTCTACGTTTGTAGAAAAAAGACACAAACAATAGAAAAAAGGTATTTAATAAATTGAAAGTTTTATTATAACGCATTATCTAGTTATATAAAGTTTATTTTAATGTCACAAAAAAATTATTTCTACATTGACAGGACCTGACTAGCAGACTTTGACAGTTGAAAGTGTACACAAACCATTTTTTGACAATGTGTGACTATAACTAACTTCATGGTGTCGGTTTTTAGTGACGGTGTGCGCGCGCATCGTAAAAATTTACTCTCCTCATTTTTCCCTAACGCGCCAAAAGAAGTATAACTTCAAAAATGTATATTTGTTCGTAAGCAGCCGAGGAGGGCGGCGGCAGCGTGTCGTCGTCGGCGGGCGCGGGCGGGGAGGGCGCGGGCGAGGCGGGCGAGGGCGACGGCGCGGTGAGCAGCTCGGGCCACGCGCCGCTGCCGCCCGCCGACGCCGCGCACGCGCTCGCCACGCTCGCCAGCGCCGCGCTGCACCACCACGAACAGGTATGTAGTGAACCTACTTATACCCTAGACCTAACTCGAGTTCGTTAGCATTTACTACAAACCTGTGTGGTTTACTGATGCTAGCTATTTAATATATGTTTGTAAACATCTGTGTGCCAATAAATAAATAAATAATTAAATTAAAAAAATAATAGGTATTGAACGACCGACATCTACCATCACCAACCTCGTAAGCCATTATCACTCACTAACGAGTATCTCCTAACTATGTAGCGTCCATAGCACAATGGCTCGCTTCGATTCAATGTGATCGAAAGAGTTAAGCAACGACGGGCGCGGTCGGTTTGTGGATGGGTGACCGCTAGTGGCAAAATTTCATGGACGCTACCGTGCTTCGGAGGGCACGTAAAGCCGTCGATCCCGGTTGTTTTCAATGGTGGAAACAGTCGTTAAGCCTTGTCGAAGACCTTCGGGTGGCTTGAGAACATTCGACACTGGGTTGGCCACTAACCCCTCCACCAATCCGCATTGGAGCAGCGTGGTGGAGTATGCTCTAGACCTCCCGAGCTGCGTCTGTGGGGGAGACCCGTGCCCAGCAGTGGGACGTCTATGGGTCGCAGCGAACGAGTATCTCCACCAATCCGCATTAGAGCACCCTGCTGGAGTATGCTCTAGACCTCCCGCAGCAGTGGCTGTGGGGGAGACCCGTGCCCAGCAGTGGGACGTCTATGGGTCGCAGCGAACGAGTATCTACCGCAACGAACTCGCGTATTAATCACCACAAACCGATATCTATTAGCACAAACATCTAACACCACGAAATTATATCGACCGTAACAAACGGGTATCGAGCATCACAAAAATCTACAACGAACTCGAGTATTGACTACCACGAACGTATATCGACCACCACAAAAATCTAGCACTACATCAAGAAATGAATAATTATTCGCTCTCGGTTGTTTTCAAATGTAAAACAGTCGTTAAACCTTGTCTAAGACCCTTGGGTGGAATGAGAGCATTCGAAATTTGGTTGACCACTAACCCTCTACCTAGCTAAGTTAGCTTTTAATCTTAAATTCTATCTAAAAATCTTATTTTCAGAGTGAGCCGGAAGAACCTAAACAGCAAAATGACGAAGATGCTTGGTATACTGTTGGCATTGTTAAAGGAACTACATTTACTGTGAGTATTATTTAATCGGTATTTATGGTATTGAATTAATATGTAGATATACTCATACTAAAATACTATTTTTCCCCTTACTTTCAGGTTCAAAATTACATATCAGACCCAAATGTAGACCTATCAAACTTATCATTAGACAATCTCCCAGATCTGTCCACTTTACCCATGACACCTCTAGAGCATGGTACTGCATATAAATTCCGGATTTCGGCGATCAATTCCTGTGGCCGAGGTGAATTCAGTGAGGTGAGAAATACTTTTTAATGTTTTCACCATATTTTAAGGTATTTAGATTTCCAGATTTTATGGTTTTGTTAGTAATATAATACATATCGTATAAGTCGTAAATAGGTCGCCGGTAATTTCAACTATGAAGATAGTAGTTATTCTTGTCCTATAATGCTCCTGTACTATTACTGTAGGAAAGGTTACCTTGTAATTTTGTGAGAGCAACTAAAGAAATCTCACGAATCATTAAAATCTTTTATTTAACTTCACTCGTATGTATGTATGTATGTCCTGGAATCTGACAATCAATATTTCACCCACTTCCACTAAAAAACTAAAGCTATCGAGCTGAAATTCGGCACACATATTTGGTTCCGATGACAATGCACACAAAAGCTTTTAAAAAAAAATTTTTTACAGTATTTATTGTATTTATTTATTGTATTATATGTATTAGTTATTTTTTGTAAGGTTGCACAATAGAAACTCCGGTGAAAATACATATAAGTATATTGATCTCTTTACATTGATCTCTTTACATTAGCGTTCGTCATGACGATATGGGAACGACTGGCGTGACAGACGTTTTGCCTACTCAAGCATAATGTTTATGTTGGATTCCCTACATAGGTTCCCTCCTTTTGAAAAAAATTGAAGTTAATGGTATTAAAAATGGTAGCGTGTTCGTAATCCTTACTTATCATGGATGGGATGTAGTTTCATATATTTGTATGTGGTACTAATTTCAGGAGTCGGCGTTTAAAACGTGTTTGCCGGGCTTCCCCGGCGCGCCGTCGGCGATCAAGATATCGAAGTCGGTGGAGGGCGCGCACCTGTCGTGGGAGCCGCCGCAGGTGGCCGCCGAGGGCATCTTCGAGTACTCGGTGTACCTCGCCGTGCGCTCCAATACACAACCAAAGGTTAGTTTTATTACTGAACCAGTGGACGCGCGCAGCTTCGCTCGCGTGTCATTAGTCATAACAATCATTTCATTTACATCTAGTGATATTATATATTTTATTAAAAGCTTTTATTTAACTTTACTCGTATGTATCTTGTATGTATGTCCTGGAACTTGCAATCAATATTTCACTCACTTCCACTGAAGCTATCGAGCTGAAATTTGGCACACATATTTGGTTCCGATGACAATGCATGAAAATAAAAAAAAAAGTTTTAAAAAGCTATTTAAAAAAAAAAATTTAATGGTATAATTTATTTTATTATTATTAAGAATTTTTGAAATCGGTCCAGTAGTTTTTGTATGAAAATATTACGAACAAATGTTTCCTCTTTATAATATAAGTATAGACAAGTTCAGTATAACAGTATATAGCTTGTGTTCTGCCTATCCATTCTTGGCAGTAGCAATCAATCCTGGTAATTCCATCTAATATTTCCAAAATGACATTCAAATTCGTGAGACGCCAAAATGAAAAAAAAAACTGAGAGTTTTCTTACTATACTTACATTACTATGCCATAATAAAGAACAGGATGTTACTTAATTGAATTGTCAACAAATGTTAATCGTGCTTCTAGTCCATTGAAAAGTTACATTTGGGGTTGCGTTTTTTAGAGGACGCAATTTTATTTTTTTATGTGTAGGGGGGTCAGTGTAAAGCTAAAATCAAGTTTGTGGGGTCGCCACCCTTATCCCACGGCCGCCATCTTGAAAATAGGGGTTGAAATGATTTTTACGATTTATCTCTTACTAATTATCTGATAAAAAAAAATGTCAACATTTTTTGTTGCAAATTAAATTCTCTACAACTTTGGTTCAGTAACTTTTTGTCGTAGAGCTATAAATAAAAAAGTTATAAGCGAAATACATTTAGAGTTTGCAAGTGGAACGGATTTATTTGCATATGCCTACCTATACATACTGCTCTTTATCATACTACTACGCTACTGTATTTATATAAGTGCGTAAATCAGTGATGGGCAAACTACGGCCCGCGGGCCAACTCCGGCCCGCGAAAGTATTTAATCCGGCCCGCCGAGGGTCCGTCGACATGGATAGTATATGCCCGTTATAATTAGGTACGTTTTGACGGTCGAGAAGAAAAAGTTAGGGTAAAAGGTATTTTGTAATATTTGTGTTTAATGCTTACAGCTTAATGCTTTTTAAAAAATTATATTAAAAGCTTTAACACAAAATGCATTTTTTTTTATAATTCTGGCCCTCCTCTAGAATTTATAAACCTTAATGGCCCGCCATTAAAAAAGTTTGCCCACCACTGGCGTAAATGTTTAAATGTATTCGCAGGAAGCGTCGAAGTCCCAGCTGGCGTTCGTGCGCGTGTACTGCGGCAAGGCGAACACGTGCGTGGTGCCGCAGTCGTCGCTGAGCGCGGCGCACGTCGACTCCTCCACCAAGCCGGCGATCATATTCCGCATCGCCGCGCGCAACGAGAAGGGCTACGGGCCCGCCACGCAAGTCAGGTGGCTTCAAGGTGACCAAACGAACGTGCTGCTTCATACATTACTAGTGGACGCCCGCAGCTTCGCTCGCGTAGAATTAGACCCATCAACGACGTCTGCCCGCGTTCAGGTTGCCCACTTGACTTCAAAAACGGCAAAGTTTCATACTAAATTTGCACCCCCGTTTTACCCCCTTAGGGGGTGAATTTTCAAAAATCCTTTCTTAGTGCTTCCCTACGTTATAAAAGGAACCCCTGTGCAAAATTTCAAGTTTCTAACCCTTATAGTTTAGGCCCTGCGTTGATATGTCAGTCAGTCAGTCACCTTCTCCTTTTATATATATAGATTCACTGTCGATAATATAGGGAACCAAATTAGGTTTAAAACTTATTGTGTTCCATAACGCATCCGCCCGGGGCAGTACCACCGCACGCCATGGTACCTAGTACCATTTCTACCGTGTAGTAATTGCTTTTAAAGCAATTATGGTCCAGTTGGAAAAGTGTGGTTTCTGGTTCCACTTACATTTCTTATAGGCGACCATTTTAGTCCTCAAGGGTAGAGACACATCTGTGACTGACTTGGACGAGACGCTTACAATTATTCACTGGACTATTACTTACAGCAACTGACAGGACTAACTATCTCTGCTACTGCGTAAGATTTCTGACCCAAAAAAACAATTCCCTTGGGACTTCGATCAATAATGTTGATCGAAGCCTTGGGAAGAATTCAATAACAATGGATTAAAATGAATACTGGGTACAATGACCTATAAGACATAGCTTAGCTACAATAGATATTTTGGTCGCAGTGGTTTATGGACTGGGACCCTTACTCCAAATAATAACCTATTAAATAAAATAATTTGTTTCAGATATCAAATCAACAGGCGTGAAGCGAGCGGGTGAGGGCAGACTGCCCGGCGCGTCGCCTTCCAAGCAACCCAAGCAGATCTTGCACCAATGATGATAATCGATGCACCAAGTTCAAGTTTAACTTGGAGATGAATAATGAGAGTATTTTGCCTTGAGTGCTGGACTATAGCACAACTATTATAGTATTTATGTCACTGTAATAGCTACCGATGCAAATGACTATGTCTAATTGTGAATTTGTTATAAGATATAATAAGTACATAATAATTGTATGGTAACAATTTGTTATAGTTTATCTTTTGTAATTACTGAAGTATGAATTTGAAGCTGGTACTGGTAGGATAATTATGTTTCAACATATGTACCATCTTTTTTCGATCAATTGATCATAGCAGGTTGTTTATTTTATTCTTCCTAGACACGGGCATACATTGTTATAAATAGTTTAATTCTTGACATATTTATAATTCAAATGACGTTTAGATTGCTCTAATTATTTTACTTCAGCTATCTATCCTGTCAAATCAAACAACTCTCATTGCAATCAACGACTGCTAAGAGCATATTTTATGTACGTGTAAGTATTGAAACAATTAGATAAGTGCAAAATTATATCTGTTATGTAAAAACATTTTAAAATAAAAACATTTTAACTATATGTCCTTTGTATTATTTATAAACCTTTATACCTAAACAACAAGAAATATTTCGAGCTGCTCGTAACATGTAGCTAACCAATGCAAATTATAAGGGTAGCCTAATTAATTTATGAAAAATACATCGGAAATAGCCAAATTACGTTGGCTAAAAGTAATTCATATAGAATTTGATAAAGAACTTACAGACCCGTTACCTCCTGCAAAAAGCATTGGTTCTCACTTAATGGTTTTGTTTTTAGGTCCTTGAAATAAATGTTTTACCGCGATTCTGATTGCAGAACGAAAGTTATGTTTCGTTCTGAATGTCTGTAATATCTGTACCCCGAGTTGTATTGACGTAATAAGTAGGTACACATAATTGATACAGATGAGTATCAAAAACTGTATGCAGTAGGGTAGGGATAAATCTGCGTACCTATTTGACTTCTGAGCCTTGAAATTCTCATAAAGCTAGTGAACGTGAGTGATTGTATAAAATTTTACTTGCGTTAGGAGCGTGGTACTAAAACTTCATATCTTATCCTTCAAGTTATTCTATGATGAAATATTTAGTATATATTTTCTCACAGAAAAATTAGGAATACAATTCAGTAAATTACTGACTAACATGAAATAGTTAACTCCGAAGTGAAAGAACTTGGAGTTAACTATTCAATGTAACTATCTGTACCTATAATAATATTTTCACTCACTCGAAGAACAACTACAAAACAACAAGGATTTGAAGGCGTTCAAAAAATATACAAAACTTGCATTTGGCTTTTAATACTTAATATTACATTATTGGGTACACTATACATTTCTTCCTATAAAATGCTATCTATTCAAAACTCCGGTAGGCATTCCAAAAGAAATAAAAATACAAATTATTTTATAACTTTCGTTTTATAGAAAATTTCCTATATTCAAGATGTCTTCGCGTTTTTATTATGATATTAAAGCAGTATCACTAGATGTATTATTTGGACAAATTTTAATTTTTTTATTGTGTTGATATAGATTATTAGCTTGACGCTTTGCAGCCTCGGTTACTGTAACAAAAAAAAAACATTTTATATTGTAAACACGCTTATTTACTAAATAATAAATTTTATACTTAATTTATTAGATACAGAGCGCCTTTCGACCAAGTGGACCAACTATCTGAGGAATATAGCGAGAAACAGCCAGATTCGAAGAGCACTAGGAGAATTGGCTTCGACTAAGGGAGGCCTACGAGTATTTCCAGTAGTGGATTACGAAAGATTGATGGGTGGTAAGGGTAAATACCGAGTTAAGGATAGTTACCAAAGAAGTAGTTCCGAAAAGTTTGTACCATCCGATGACTATATTGGAGAGGTTGAGGTCGTCTAGCATGATTTGCGCCACGCCCATGAACACCTTCTTGCCCTCGATGCGCCCGTAGTCGCCCCAAACTGTTACCTGCAAGTACACAAAACTTACAGTACTGTTAACTCAAAAAATAAATCCTCAGAGTTAAATACCTATAATTATGCATTTAATTGTTCGTGGGTTGTTGCAAATCTTACAACAACCCACGAACAATTAAATGCATAATGACCCCCTTTTTGGGAGGGGCCTTGATTTATTTAACTAAAAAGGCATTATAAAAAGGCTGGGTAGAAACAAAAATAGTTGATAGTTCAAATAGTAAAAGTTCTCGAACAGAGTAATCCCGGTACTTACAACACCCTAAATCCGTGAGTAGGTACCTACTAATACTAAGCGGCATCAGCGAGTTAAAACATCAAATTGGATATTGCCCCTGACATTTTGAAAAACAGATCTTGGTACACTAAGCGCTTGTGTATAAAGTTTAAAGCCCCCTAATGAGTCGTGTCTTAATCAACAACGAAGTAAGTACCGAAATTGCTTGATGGATGGATAGATGGATGGCCCGTCTGCTTGTTAATTAGGCTAAAATGTATAAAAAAGTTACCTGTAAAACGCAACCCTTAAAGTTTTCCCTAAAGGTGAGTGTCTGCTGGTAGAGCGGGTCGAGCGTGCGGCGAGCCGTGGTAGTCTTGGCCTTGGCGAGGCAGCGCTTGCCGCTCACCAGGTACACCTTCACGTAGGGCGCCGGCAGCGTGCGGCTGCCCTGCCGCGCCTGCAGGCCCCGCGCGCGGATTACCTCCACCTTCAAACAATCATTTGTATATCTTTAGGGCGCGTACTCATTAGGCGCACAGTTAGCGGCAGACTATACGCTGATTGCGTATACTCGAGCGGCGTAGTGAACTGCACCGCCCATCCACAACGAGCATCGTTCGCTGTGAATCAGTATATATTCTACAGTATATATTATACTCTATGTAGTAGACCTACCTCACCTACCTCGCTTTGAGAACCTGTGCCCAACAGTGGGTCACCTATGGGTTGTAGCTTAGCTTTTTTAGGATTATCCGTTCTTATTTTTATGGATGTATGAAGCAAACGAGCTTGCAGTACTACCAATCCACTACATACTACCACCCATGACAACTGTGAGTGATTCTGAAAAAGAAACTAATAGCGACTACGATGGTTAGTCCAGTTAGCAGAGATAAAACATTAGTTGGTCAGTTCGTTAGTGGGCAGGAGGACTGGGGCAGAGATTGCTAGTGATAGTTAGTTAGTCCTGTTAGTTCATGTTAGTAATAGTCCAGTTAGTAATTGTTGGTCTTGTTCAAAGTCAGTCACAGATGCGTTGCTACCCTTGAGGACTTTTACCGAGTTTCTTGCCGTGTTTTTCTCAGTAGCATCAACTTTGTGAACCGGCGGTAGATACAAAAATGTTATGACGTTCATTAAGCGTACACAAAATACCATATAATGAAAAATAAATTAATCTGAATCTGACTAAGATGGTCTTCTCTAAAAAAGTGGTAACTAGTGTAAGTGGAAATCTCGAAATAGCTTTACTTACCTCCAAGAATCCCTTCTGGTAGCACATGGAGAGCTGCACGTCGCCCAGCGTGGGCGCGCCCAGCAGCTGGCGGCCCACCAGCTGGCCTGGCCCCAGCCCGTCGATGAAGTCCGACAGCCCGCCGCCATCCGACCCCGAGCCACGCATCCCTGGAGACCATCTGAAGACACCGCATGAACTTCACTTATAACCTCCCCCTTGACGCACAAGCATATTCGGAAGCCGTAAGCAAATATACCTTCGTTACTGTTGGAACGGACTGCAATGGCTCAGTGCTTAGAGCATTTTCTGTAGGTACTGACTAAGGCGTAGGTTCGAATTAACATATTCAATGTAATAATTAAAATCTAATTACGATTTAGGTACATCGTATTTCTCAAGATCGATTTTGATGTAGTTTTTGACGAAATTTTCTGTTCCAATTATTGTGCCCTAGTGAGGTTTGACTGAACAAAAATCTCAAAAGCGATGAGAATAGATACCTACGGTACCAGGTAATCTAAGTTATTGTCAAGGTTCCTTTCTAGACTATCTTTTAACGTTGTTTCAGGTTTGGTTCAATATTTTAGGAATTCATTTATAATTAATAAAAATAGGATTAGTATAGATTTTTAATTATTATTGGGTTCCGTAACCAAATGGTAAAACGGGACCCTATAACTAAGGCTCCGCTGTCCGTCTGTCCGTCTGTCATCAAGACTGTATCTCACTGTGATAGTTAGACAATTGAAATTTTCACAGATGATGTTTTTCTGTTGCCGCAAAACAACAAAAAACAAAAATTAAGATAATGGAACCCTTTGTGCGCGTATCAGACACGCACTTGGCACACAATGTTTTTATACTTACTGATTTATTTTAATTTTAACTAAACATTTCTAGTGAATTATCAAACTATGTACTTACTTCAGAACTGATGTAATCAGAAATGGATTGCATAAACTATTCATTGCTGCTTTGCTTTAATTTTAGTTTATTTCATTTTTACTCAGGTTAAAAATAAGAATACATATTCATAATTTCGGAAAAAGATCAAACAAGTTCTGCAAGCATAGGTAGGAGCTTAGGGTAGGAGTTAAATAAATAATGCTTTATCCCAGTTTTTTTACGTAACATACTGATAAATTAAAATGACGAAGCGAATACTTATTTAGGTATTTAATTATACCTATTACTATGATATAGTGATTATTATTAAGTAAGCAATAACAATTTCTACAAAGTAAATTAAAAATAATTTCTAAGTATAAAAATAGATCAATATAAGAAAGAATTAAAATTGGGAAATCAATAACATAATATGGGGTTTTATAGGCACTACTAAAGGTAGAGTAATAGTAAAAATTTATCAACAATGACAACATTGATACAATAGTGAAGAGAGGGGCGGCAGTCTTCACTGATAAAAGATAAGGTTAAAAGAGGTATGTACAAGGAAATTGGATATTTACTACAGAGAGTGGTACCTTCAGAAATCTAGTAGAAAAGATCATTATGTGAGGGATGACAGAAAATTAACTAGATATGTATAGAAGCTACCGAGACGTTAAAGAATGTCGTTCTTAAGTCATAATTCCTCAAAATATGATCGAAAATAAGTTCTACTCACCCTGACACATAAAATAGTAGGTGTAGGTACATATTTCTATAATTATAACTCATATTTAAAGTAATAAATAGTCTATACACTGTTCTTAAACTAAGTACATCGAGATTCACACAAAAAAGAACCGAATAAGCAACTTGAGAAACATGGATTAAAGTTTTTCTAAGTTCTAAAAGAACTGAAGAAGAAGTTCACATCGAACGCGTTAATAAAGCGTCTAATGGTAATGAAATGTGATACTCGATACTTATCGATATAGTTATTAGATAAACATAGAAGTCAGCCTAAAGCGTTCACCTTAACATTCACGTAAAAAAAGAACATAAACCAATGATTTTCGATGCAATTTAAACTAATACGAAGATAAGTTATATGTAAATCCTTCGTAATATGCGATTTATATTAGTGTAAATTTAAAAATAAATCTTTGCCCGGATGGCCATGACATGGGATTATGAGGTGACTGGGTCATGGGAAAAGGGCAGCTCAGATAATCATATGAAATGTATTATTTTCTTCAAAATTATATTATTATCCCGTGATAATAAAATTTATTTGATACAGAAAAATGAGATATAATTTGTCTTTAGTAAACCCAGTTTATAAAAGTCTAAAGTACATATCAAAACAAACTTGCATTTTTAAACGGTTTAATTTAAAATAAAACGTAAAATATTTTTAACCCGTCAAAACCACCTGCGGCTTTGCTCCAAAATTAATACAAATTTCATCCTGTATCCCAACAGGACCTTCTTTTTCCTTTACCTATTTATATCGTAATTGGATATAGCGTATGGTAGCGCCTAAAATGCGAAAAACAAACAAACATTGATTTTTTTATATTAGATCTAGAGAAAGGGTCTAGTGTAACTTTGTTCAAAAATATTCTAAATATGTTAGATAATTCTATTAGGTTACAATTTACGACAGTATAGCCAGTAACTTTTATGTTAATTACAGTGCCAATAATGTGCAATAGTGCAATAATTTTGGAAAAAGGATCGTCCAGATAATAATAATATTAAAAGGTTCAGTTATATTATTACTACTTTTTTTTTACTTTAGGTATACATACATTATTACTACTTTATACTTGAATACTACGTTCAGATAATGAATCTTAGTTAACTGGTTAAAATCTTAGTTAACAATTGCGATTTTTACGTCAGCTCGTGTTCGTCATTTATACTCGTAGTCTAGCAGCATTCGATCGAAGCAAGCAGCTGTATTTACTATTTACGTACGTGACAGTACGTGAACCTTATTTATGAACTTCTGTGTGCCACAAGCCCAATCACTACACCAGTTTATCAAGTTCGATAAATTCACGTAAAAGGAGACTTATTTATTTACAATTAATACAGATAGTGATTAATCTTTCAGTCGTAAAATATCAATTATTTTTTACTATAATAAAATTTTTCAAAATTTAATAAATAAAACTTAACCACAGGAATGATGCGTTGTAATGATTTTCATGCATGGATATTATGTGAAATATTTATCATATTGAATATACTTAACAATTGATACGTCGAGGTGCAAACATCAACAGGCTTTCAGGCAACATATACCATACAACCACAGTTGAATCGTGCATCGTAGATTAAGCGCATGATCATACCAAATACACACAGTCTTGCTCCCGGAAGGAAAACTGAAAACCACTCGGAGAATTTTAGTGTAGCCACGACCGCATCAGCGGATCGGGCGCTGCCCGTTAAGTCTGGAGTGACGGAGTGTGCGTTGCCTATGCGTGAGAAGACTCGTGCGTGCTGAATAGAATAGAGAGTGAAGTAAAAACACCAACATACAATCTGCATCATGCGGTTACAAGACGAGAGGCAAACAGAGGGGTAAAGTAGAAGACGCGAGCAACATCGATGCACATACAGTATTGAGATCGGGCGAGACCGCGGTAGAGGGAGCGAGGAGCGAGACTTACGAGGATCCCTCCGAGCTAGATATGGAGACGAGGCTGGTGGAGCACACCTCGTTCGAGCGCTGGAACGAGGTGACGCCGGCGGCGGGCCCGGAGCGCTTGCGGAGCTTGCTGCCCCAGCCCTCTACGCGACACACGCTCGTCAGTGGCGGACCGGTGGTGTAGCGCCACTACGCAACCCGTCTCCCGGACTGACGGCGTAGCGCCACTACGCCACCCGTCTGCCGGATCATCGGCGTAGCGCCACTACGCCAACGGTCGCCGGAAACGGCGTAGCGCCACTACGCCACCCGTCCGCCAGACAGACGGCGTAGTGCTACTACGCCACCCATCTGCCGGACCGACGGCGTAGCACTACACCACCCATCTGCCGCTCACGAGAATGACACATTGACAATACCCGTTTGTTAGTCACAGTTTCTCTATTAATTCTGTATTAAATTAATACCTTCTACTAATCCTGAAATAATTCCCATTGTTTAACCATTTTGTTACTATAATATATACGGCAGAATAAAATTAATACAATAACGTAAAGAGACTATCGAGACACCCTAGCCTGTTAGTAACTAAGAAATCCATCTTTAATGATTTAAACCACCGAAACACGTCGAGATCAACAAGTATCCTTAATTGCAGCTGTTTTTACATTTACAAGCAACATTGAACACATAATATCGGTTTAAGCGATTGTACCATGCTTTTGTACATTTTAGTCTATCAGGCTATTAGGGCCTACGTATAGTAAAAACCTAAAATGGCGGGCACGCGTGAGCTACCGCCGCCCCAATGCTGCACTAGCGGTGGTATGCTACTACCGCCCCATTATGGTATCAGTGGTGGACCGGGAACTAGCGACGCGTCAGTGGTGTCGCCGCCGCCCCTACGCCACTATTGTGTCAATGTCGCCAAACGCCGCGAACCTGTCCTCGTCGTGCTCACTGGAGGCGGAGGAGGCGCGCGACACGCCAGCGCCCCCGCGCAATTCGCCCGGTACCACCTCCTCGCTGCGTTGTACCGTAAACGAATTTTTGCCACGTTTACCGAAACCTAACCTTCTTTTTCGTCCTGTCGATAATTGTACAACAACAAAACTTGAAAATTAATTATGTATATAATTCAAAAGTTAATTATGCTGAGGTTCATCCTCGTTGACTACAGTACAGTGTACACGAGTGACAAAAATAGAACAAAAAATGTCATCAAAGTGTATTGTTGCACTGTACCTGTGGCAGACAGTTGTGAAGTGGAGTTACTCTTCTTCCCCATTCCAGGGCCGAAGTAGTCCCGTGGCTCAGCCTTCAGCAACGTGTCGTCCTGCGAGGGCTCCGGCTCGCTGACGCCGCCCAGTGCCGTATCGCTGAGACTGCCATCTTGATAATAATTACATATATATAATAAATACCTATCTTAATTTGTAACCAATTTTCTGCACAAATTATCTCTTTAATTGAGGCACAAACGTAAAATTTGTACAAAAGCAATATCATTAATTAAAGACAAATAAAATAGAGCGAGAAGTGAAGACCAATGGAGGATGTTGTAATTTTTGAATTTGTAAGGGGTAAAAGGCTATACCTACATATACATACATATAGATAACATACCTGCTTTTTCATCCGGAGGCACATCAGCGTTGCTGAGGCTGCGCGTGAACTGCCCGCGGCGAGACTCGCGCCGCTCCAGGGTTTGCTGCTGGTTGTTGTTCCGTCCATTCTCGCGCCCTCCATAGTCATTACTGTTTTTCCGTTCCATTTCGGATGTGGAGTTCCGTTGTTGTTTTTCCCCGGGATTGTCATGATTGTGATTTGCGTCATCGAGCGGGGCGTCGGGAGCAAGCGCACGACGGGGTGCGTCGGGTTGCGAGGGAGATATACCATAAGAATTAGCGGTTATACTTAACTTTCTATCTAAACTACGAGTGGAACCTAGCGAGTGGGAGCGAATACGAGCGTTTTTAATAATAGGTTGCAGGGGCTTTCTAGCTAAATGTATGTTGGACGGCGAAGCTGGATATTCGGGAGAATACTCTTGAAACGCTGGAATATCGTTAATACTGACCATATGACCCTGCTTTCTAGCAGATCTACCGAGTGCCTCCACTTTATGGAACACATCATCGTCCTCTGTTGGAGAATAACATATTGGAGACAAACTTTTTGAGAACATCATTGAATCCGAATTTCGCCTCGTAACGCTATCGGTGCTTTTAGATTTAGTTAAATACATACGACTACTTCCTACGTTATAGTTATGTTCGTGGCTGAAGGCATTATAGGAAGTTTGTGCCGAATCTAAAAAAAATGTGGCATCTTTAATTCTGAGGTTTCTTCTAAAGTCATGGTCCAAGTAGTGTCCGTTGTGACTTGCATAAACTGGCAGGGAGTCATAATCACCCAAAGTCTCAGAATGTTTCGACCCAATCGTGTAACTATTTTGGTCTAGATGTTTATCTAAACTAACATGTATTGTGGTTTCTGCCCCGTCACTCTCGTAGCCGTGGTACTGAGGTTCGTCACCTTGAATTATATTCAACTTACCTTCCATGTAATTAGAATACATCTGGTTGTTTGTATAGTCTAAGCCCTTTAAAGCAGAATTATTGTAATGGTCTAGTTTAGGTAATATTCGGCGCTTGATTTCTGTGTCGGCTGAAATATTTTTGTGTGCAAGTGGGTTCGGAAGAGTGCGAGTCGTTCTCGTGAAACCATCGTACTGGCTAGAACATTCAGGGCAGCCTGGCGTGTTGCCGTGACCGAGGCAGTAAGAGCATAGCTTGCCGTAGGTGGTGGCATGGTTGCGGGACAGCAGGTGCCTCTGAGGGCGGCGCGCGAGGCGGGCGCTGGGCAACGGCTGGGCGTCGGGATGCAGGTCAGAGCGCGAGCGCGTGCGCCGCCACCCCCCGCGCTCCCCGCTCGCTACCACTACGGAGGCGTATGGCAGCAATCGGCGATTTTTGCGATCATATCGACAATGGACATCGGATAAAGGGTTAGCGTAATCGAATGTATTAGATGCGGTGTTTGCGGAATAGGGGAGTGGCACCCGGCTGTAAATCATGCACATTCAATTACCCATTATAAGTACATCGAGATGAAAATATTTCACAGACATTTAATATGGTGGCAAGATGTTTTTGAACTTTGAGGACTTATCAAAGCAAGCTCCATAAACTAGACCAGGGGTTCTCAAACTTATTTTGTCTGCTGCCCACTTTGAAAATAAATTATTTTTTAGCTCCCCCATTTTTTCACCTACTTAAAAACCACTATAACTTCAAATTAAATTAATTAATTATTGTGAGCTATATTAGCGGAGATGAAACATTAATTTAAACGAGACTTTTACTATAACTCCCAGGAGTGAACTTGAAACCTGAGCGCAGTAGGACGCCTCAATTTTTTTTTCTGTTTCTCTTAACGCCCCCCTTTAGGCCTGCCCAAAGGGGGCATCTTCGCCCACTTTGGGAAAGGCTGAGCTAGACAAACACAGGTTTCAGGTTTCACAGATCAAAACACAAAATGGTTTCAGTCGATACATAGGTAATTGGTGTAGTCACGATTCCAGTCCATCGGTACGTCTTACCACTACGAGAATATGGTTGAAGTATACCTGAGCATCCTGGTAGGGCGAGGCCGCTCGGACTGCGTGCTGAAGGCGCTCGAGGTGACGGAGGCCACGGACTCAAGGTCGGAGTCGGCGGCGGTGGCGTCGGGCGACAGGCGGCGGCGCGGCGCCCAGCCACCTCCGCGCGCCGCGAGATCCGAGTCCGACAGGCCCGCGTAGTGCCTCTCCCACCCTGGTACCCAGCTCATTTTACATACTGCAAACCTTCCACGCTTAGCTACATTTATAAAATCTCCCAATGGCCCCATTGCCTATTGCTACCTTGCTACCGATTCAATTGATTTAGCTAGGTACCGATTTCATTTTTAATAAGTCTGCCAACATAACGACAATCGCCGTTGGGTTCGAAGTCCCAACGGCGAAAGTAATTAAATAAGTATATACCCCGGCTCCCCGAACGCATTTTATTTTATTTGAGCCAGCGCGTGGACATGGGCGATCTTATGTCCGAAATCATGAATATGACACTCAAGTCTGTTAGTACTTTACGTCATCATCTCTACATACATTTCATTCTTTATGAGAAAAGAATACAATTTGATAAGCCAGTCTGTTAAAAACAATGGGCTTTATTTAGGTATACTTAGAACAAAGTTAAAACAATATCGATTTTTGTTCTAGCTTAAATTCGCCAGTTTCAATTTGAGAAGTGATTTGTAATGAGGTCGCTTCACTTAAACGCGAAGATGTTACTAATTGGAGAGGTGCTTCAATTAGAATAGCATACATAGTATGCCTAATAAATGAAGTTTATCAAAATTTAATACAAATATATTTTTTATTAATTCTTAATTTATAGGGAAATTATTATTTTTTTTAAGTTGAAGGGGACTTTCAACCGTTTTCTTTTATTTTATGTCTTAAAGCTGAGTTATAAGCATCTACATGTATATTGTAAATTGCAACCTGTCTGTGTTTAATAAAATCAAAAGCTATATCAAGCAATAACAAGTTACGTAAAATATCTCTATCAATCTTACTCTATTGAGATTGCAAATAATTACACATCCTCTAATAATCTACATTTTCTAATAAGCTGGCAAGGACCTTTGGCATCTATTCAATTGTTGGTTTTGGTATCTTTGGTATAGAGTGTACATCAAAGCACATATAGTTACACGTACATGGCTAATAAAATGAAATGGCCTTCGGAAATGGCAATTCAATAGCACAATGTTCAGTGTCGAGTAGACAACGATTTCATAGTTAGCGACTTGTGACTAACAATCCCAAAGACCTATCGGACCATTATGACTTGTGTGGTTAATTAGAAATACTGGATATTTCTGTTAGGTCGACAAAAGTTAGTGTTATGACTTATCTAACGAGTGGTTAAAGTTTAATGTTTAATTTTCGTAAGCCTACAATAAACTCGTTATAAAAGAAAATGAAATGTCTCGTATACGTATAAAAGAAAATGTTTCGTATACGAATATCTGAAATTGTATCGGTCAAATTTAAAAATAGCGTCCTGTTCTAAATATACTTGGCTGCTCTTCTAAAAATTCTTTGAAATATATCGTTTTGAATACCTAATTAGTACATATTTTTGAAATAACCTACTCATGAAATCGGACGCAATTTTATTGATTTTAGTGCTATTCTCGACATAACATTACCACAATGAGAATAAAATAGGATATGACACCATTAGACAGGCTGGTTTGATGTGTGGAGATACTCGTAATCATGCAATTCGCCAGTATGAAACAGTTGTTCGAGTTCGAGTATGTAAAGAGTCAGTTGGTAGTGAAGGTGGGTGTATAAACCTTGCGGCGTGCTGCGGTAGGTGAGTGTGACGCCAATGTGGTGCGGGGCGATCCACTTACGTTCCTCCAGGTCCGCCGACACCTGGGCCCGCACCGCCCGCTGATTGCTCTGGAGATCATATGTTATATACGTATATGCTTAACGACACAAACATAACATTAACTTTAATAATTAATCAACTAGCAATTTTCGACGACCTAGTATTTTCCAGTGTAAATTAAATGCTTTACTGCTCTGTTAGATTAAATTTAAAAATTAATAAAAATTTTGATTGCGTTTCCTTGAGGCGCATCATCATCAGGCGATCATTACTTATAGTATGTTATATTCGCTTAGTTGAAATAAAAATTAAATTGACACTCGATAAAATACCCACATCAGTGAGAAGGGAATTGTAGGACTTAATGTACCACTTTAAAAGTGCATTTAACATATCTACACTTTTAAACACTTCATAGGTAAACGGGTGTCGTACATGTTAAATTGTCTTATTTTACAACTTTACTAATAATATAGGTACATATATCCTTCCTGTATAAAAATCATTAAATGGTAACTTTTGAAAACTAATTATTAATTATCGAGTTTCTTTCCGTGTTTTTTCTCGGTAGCTTCAGCTTTTTGAACTGGCAGTAGTAGTAGTAAAAAAGAGGTTTATTAAGCACACGTAAAAGTACAATTAAATGAAAAGTATTTGAAAATATTATACTTTAATTTTGTATATACCTGATGCGGTATCTGCGGTAGCTGCCGTTTCTTGGGGCTGGTGGTGGGCGTGGCGGTGGCGGAGCGCGACTGGAAGCGCGGCGCGTACGCGTGCGTGGGCAGCCGCGCGCCCTCGCCGTTCCCGCACACTGCCGCCGTACACACCACCGTCAACTCACACAGTACACCCACACGTGAACCTCACTACACACGCTTACCGACTTTCATGCCATTACAAACAAACACAGCGACAGTTAAACAGTAAATCGAGTAGCATGAGTCATGGATAGTAAGATTGAATGTAACCATCAATAACGTACAAAAATTATAAACACTTACAGGACTCCCCTTCGAGATAGAAATAAGGTAACAGATTTGAAAGGTCATGCAATCGTAAGAAATTGTGATATCGACGGTAAAAATTCGTGCGCCGTGCCCACGCCACGATGGCAAAAAAAAGACGTGGGCGCAACGCACATAAACGTAAGTACATACAGTGAAGAGCGTGCTCGTTTTGGGTAGAGTAGGACGAGGTTAGCGGAAGATGCGTGAAATAAAAATCAAGGAGGAAGTCAAAACAGTAAGTGGCAGTAAAGTGGTGGTGAGCGACGCGGCGAGAAACGTGCGTGTCTCGGCGACAGTGTTCCGTGCGGGGCCGGGGCCCGCTGAGCGACCTCCACGGACATACGGACACATTAAATGATTTATGAACCCGTACACATATCGTTTTAACATCGGCTAGAGCCCTCATTAACAATCGGTCTTCTCAATCGTTTCAAAAATGTTTCGTTAATAGATATTTGAATCTTTCAGTAAAAATATACGAATGTAATGGAATTACTTGATGGTTCTGATTACGGAGAAATTGCGTCACATCAATAAAACTTTCGGCCGAGCCGCCGAAAGATTAATCGATAAGGCTTGAGACAA
Organism: Carterocephalus palaemon; assembly: GCA_944567765.1. NCBI lineage: Eukaryota > Metazoa > Arthropoda > Insecta > Lepidoptera > Hesperiidae > Carterocephalus > Carterocephalus palaemon. Next base: position 8,450,464 of record OX155641.1, on the reverse strand, counting down.
ATTTGCAGAACCTCCGATCAAGAGCTATCGTTAACAAGAGCTCTCATAAGAAACAACACCAATGAAAAACAAATATATACCAGTAGATTCAGTTACAGTATAACCGTTGTTAGCCGAGAATTAGATATAAACTGCATTGCGGTACAAGCGGTTTTCCTATAAAATAGTACTATAAGTAGCTTCTTTGTAGGAAACGGCCTACCTGGCAAACTAGTTTATAAGTAATTCACGTTAGATTGTTAGTTCCAAACGAGATATAAATTACAAACGTCGTATACGCTAAATCGGATCGCAGCGAGTTAATATATGATTTTTTTTGAGTCGGTCGAGTTCAGTTGTCGGTTTGTTCGTCTTGGGACCTGTGTAGCGCCAGCCGTCGCTGTCGGCGGGCGGCGAGAGCGAGCGGCGCGGCGACTTGCAGCGCGCGCCCGCGGCCGACTGCGACCGCGCCACACTGTACCCGCCCTGCGTAAATCACACCCATTAGGCTAAGGCCACACAACAAAGAGTCTCGCTTATTCCTACGATCACAAACTGTACTCGCTTGTTGTCTAACCAGGCACCAAGTACAAGGCACTTTGTAGTGTGGCGTTAGCCATAAGATTCTCCGCATACGACTGACTTTAGGACCGATTTTCTGAACGGCTTTTTTACTGATTTTGTGCTTTTCGGAGTATTTGTCAATCATGCGTAGGAATACTGGGAAGATAAACTTAACATTTACGTAGCATTTCAAACATAAAACAGTCAATCGAATATTGTTACCATTGATTTAGTCCATGACTCCGGCAAAACATCATCGGTCAAAAAGTGGGTCGTGGGCGGTACTCTAACCCTAAATCAGACAACGGGAATTGAAAATGATAAGTTTAGGCCTGATAAAAAATTGTTTGTTTAGTTGTTAATTTTCTGATGCTAACAGCAAAATATGTTACTGAGTAATCATTTGAGTTATGTATTATCTTAGTCATTTAGTACATTTTGTTATGTCATTTCAGCAAGAAACCGTACCTACCGTCACATAATATATGTGGAAAGTTTATTTGAATAGTAATACAGGTAGACTGGAGAGTGCGTGATCGCTAATAGGGCCAAATAAAACTAGCCTTACTATTTACGAGTAAAGATGCAATGATATTATGCAAAAGAATATTTATTATTTTGTTCTTGTAACTACTGAGCGTTCAATATATATAAAAACCCTGCAACAAACTACAACTCGGTATCCTGCAGTCAAATCGTTTTAGTAAGTCATCTCGCTACAAACTGTTGCGTCGCGGAGGCAAGAAGTTTAAGAAGGTATAATACTATTTCTCTTTATATCTAGAGAAATTTAGATGGCTAATATTCGACCTCCCAAGAAAACTCAACGTATAATGTGCGGTTTAAGCAATTAAATCAAAAGTATGATATCGCGATTCTGCGAAGAAACCTGCACGCCTGAGAGTCATAAAGTGCTTGAAGTCAATGTGAACCAACTACACTTGGCCAGTACGGAGGGTCACACTACAAACTATCAAAGTAGCTCTCTTTACATATTATTATATATTTCAAGTTATAGTGGTAGATAAATTATATAATTTTCATAGGATGTGAAGTAATGTGTTGTAATTTTGTGACAGAATTTACGTTCAAAATGTATACCAGTCTGGTATTGGCGATATATACAGCTACAGATGCAACTTTCAGTATGTTTGGGTACTCACCAGTAAATTTTCCTTTTTTCTTTTACTTCGCTGCTTTTTGATTCAACTTAATCATACTTGTATTTTGTCCATCAATTAATTAATGTTTCATAATAATGGCTACATAAAGGATTTCAAACCCGCATTGTGCGAACCTATATACTCGGAACTACTTATGTTTGAAGCTTGGCAAAGAAAAGCCATAAAAACATACGAATTTAGCTGCAGTCCTGGCAAACATTCATGAAAATTTTGGACAGCCGTATCATTACATTAAGACATTCATAATGTGGAACATTGCAGAACGCACCAATTCCAGTTAGCAAGCCAAACCTAATGTGTCTTTATTTTACTTTTTGTTAGAACCGAAATTATATTTATGTTATTTTTTAACAAATTGTAGGAAATGTAAGTTTTGATAATAGTAGCAACCGTTAACATTAAAATATGCCATTACAAATATACCATTCATTCATTTAAAAGTCAGTCAATTATTATTTACTGATTACGTTATATTTACATGTAATATTTTTCATAACAGACACAGAACATTTATAGAATTTATTTTAATTTTATTATGACTACTGATTTAATAATTTCTTAATAAAGTTGAATAAGCATACGATCGATTAATCCCAAATTAAAACAAAATTACCCTTTCTCTTGCCATCCCGGTACGTACTCGACCGCTTGGAGACATGTCTCGTCTACTGCACCGAGTCCCATCAATCTATAGGAACAGACACGAAAATCTTAGTTATAGGTAGAAAAATCTACAAAACAAACTTACAACTCAAGTACAATTTTCGAGTTTGTTCGGATGTAGATGACGTGATTTGTGGTACAGCTACGAAGCACGGCGCTACGCCGTAGAGTGACCATCACCGGACCGTAGAGGGGCAGTTTATTGTCATAGTAGCAAGCAGACAATTTTTTTGGCAAATTTTATAATAGGTAATATATTCTGTCATGAATTTCTTGTTTCTATTTATCTCTAAAAGCAGCACTTTTGAATTAGATGCATGTTTTCAATAGTTAAAATTATAAATCTGAAGGCTAGCATACAGATATGAGTATTATATTATAATCCTTAATGCGAGTCAAGTTTAGGTTTAGGTTTAAAGATCTTTATTTCTCAAATAAGACTACAATAAGTCACTTCTATGAGAACATAATAGATAATAGCTAACATAAAATTCATGCGCCTTATACAAAAGTGGATTTAGTAAAGATTTATATGTATAGATATATGTATTAAAAATAAGAAAAAAATGTCTGTATGCTTATGTTCAGTCGTAGAAGTTATAAAGCTGAAAACTAGTAAATCTAAACAGTATTATAATTTATAATCTTTATGCGTATGGTGCGGTTATGCATTTTACGTATGTTCAATTTAACCATGCACAAATTATTGATACTACAATAATCAAAAACATTGATCAAAAATCCATATTAGAGTAGTAAAATGTTATGAACGAACAATGTATGGATGCCCAGAACATTGTAAGCTCCCGATTCAGATATGCCATCGGAAACCTTGTGATTCTGCACATTTTAAAATGTTTTATGCGCTAGTAGAAACAATAGGTCCGTTATGCTAAATGTGGGTCGTTGTTATAAATTCTCTTCGGAATATGTATTTCTTTACAAGTACAGTTCACTTTCATCAACGAGAGGCAAATTTTCATCTCGGTCTATTATTACAATAACGCTTAAATTTTCGTGGAGAGCCTCGTAAATGTTTTGGTTTTTTTTTAAATAAAAACCGATCTTTAAATTTCAAACGGTGGCTTGGCATTGATGAAATGATCATGACATGGCGACTTAAAGTCCAATAAATTCGAGGTTGAAGGTTGACTGCAGCGAATTAAGTTCGCCTTTGTCTTTCTTAAAGATAATGCAACTTACTTCATGTGGAGGCGGCGGGCTGGAGCTCGAGGCAAAGCTAGAGAGCGTCTGGTGTCTACGGAGCTCGCACCCGCTCGGTGACTCAGAGTCCGATTGCCTCGAGGTGGAAGTTGTCGGTGGCAAATAGTGTTTGCCAGCGCCTTACATATTGATTATGCAACTTACTTCATGTGGAGGCGGCGGGCTGGAGCTCGAGGCAAGGCTAGAGAGCGAGTGGTGTCTACGGAGCTCGCTTTCGCTCGGCGACTCCGAGTCCGATAACCTCGAGGTGGAGGTTGACGGCGGCGAAAGGTGTTCACCATCACCTTCTTCGTCACGATATCTCTGGATCATGAAAATCTATGTTAGTATGAAAAACGAGTAAGAAGACGATGAAGAATCTATATATAAATTCATGAAAGTGTGATAAAATTAAGATCCTTCATTACGACGCGACGACGCTTAGATTAGATCCTAAGACTAGACTATTAGATATATGTATATATAGCCATAGATTAGCTATTTCCATTTAAAATTTAAACTGTAATGCGAAACTGCTGTTACAGATACGTATTATTCTTGAAGTTTCAAAAAAAGTTTAATTTTTTCAAATAATACTTACACTAAAACTCGACGAATCCTCATGTGGTTGTAACATGTACCAATTAGGCTCATGATTCATGACAACACTGTCCAAATCTAAGAGAACTTCGCCAAGAAAATCATTTGGCCCATATCGAGTTAAATCCCACACTGTGACCTAAAATATAATTGGTTATTTAGTTAATTTATTTCGGTACATATTCTTATATTTATTTGTTTCAAAAAGCATTAACTCTCCTAAACTGATCTTCAGTATAGGGAACCATTTATTATATCCGTTCGTATTGAATAAGAGAGTGCAGAGTATTGAAGCATAAACGTTGTAATCTAATACGATTATAGCAATCTTATTTGCACAAATCTGTTTCAACTAACCTCTAACGTTCTTTTCTTAATATCTGCTATCCGGATGCCGCAGTAGACGAAGGTTTGATTCCACCGCGGCTCCATGGTGCTTGCTAATGTTTTTGTTCTCCGTTTACTCTTCTCACTCTTGTCGGGTAAGAGGAAGATCTTCGCATAAGGGCATCGAGGGGAGCCATCGATTCGTGTACTGAGCCCACTGGCAGAAACTACCGTTACGAGTAGTTGAAGTGCAGGGATGTCGAAGTATATTTTTAACTGTATTGAAATATTTGTCATAGTCTTTTGATCTATTTTGAAACATATTAAAATTTAGATAGGTATGTAGAAAAGTAAGAAATAATTAAAGTTTGTTACTAATGCCGATCACTTACCTACACGTAGAATGTCAAATGTTAGTTAACTCGTCATATACAATATTCCTCTTTATAATATTAGTATAGATAACAAACGTAGGGAGCGAAAACATTGAAAGCCGTGCGTGCATGATACGAGTATATAAGAATTTGGAACCCGTGACTTTCGAATAACAAATTGTTCAGCAAATGCATATGTTTCTATTACTCTATTTGAAAACGCGTGGGATGTTTGTTATGTTTATAGTTATATAATTTATAATCTACTGTTCACGCGTTTATGCTGGCATTCCAACGAAAAAATCAATGACGATGAGTCGCAAACATTGTTATTCAACTCTGTTTCATTGTATATTTTAGAACGTTAAAAGAAATATGACTAAAGACGCTCAAAGTCAAACAGATAACATTCATCGCTGCTGTAGATTTACGGATCAGAATACAATTAGTAGGTACATTAATTAAAATCAATTCATTGGCTGCCACGTTCCGTTGAACGCATCGTGCATGTGGGCATGTATATTAAACATGGTTTTTACTGTGCCTAATTGTGGTTTATAGAGTAAAAATTTGGATGAAGGAGAATGTTTTCCATCGGACCTGTATTCGTCCGGCGACGCCGGCGTTGTAATGTCCGTGCCGGGCGAAGCGGCGGCGCGCGTGCACGTCCGGCGAGCCCGGCGACGTCACCAGCACGCTGGGCTTCTCGCACCCGCCCATTATCTCCGTGTACACCTCTGCACAGAGTGCGCTCGTCAAATAATGCTATTGCAGAAGACTCCGCTTAAGATGACCCACAGTTTTGGTATCGAACAACACGCGGGCGCAGGCGCAGAGAGCGCGATTGTCTACCTCTCGCTATATAATAATATAGATCTTAAGATCGCGCCCGCCACACTACACCAACTTTAACTACTTAAACAAACATTTACTCCGATCTATTCTCGCATGCAGATAAAAGAAGTTACACATTATTGATAATCTGCTGCCGAAACACGCGCACTGTCAAATTCGATCCGTTTCCACTCCATCGGTCATGCCATCTTCTTACTCATATATTATTATCTTTTTTAATTATTTGTATTAAGTGTGTTTTATTGAATATTATTCATCAATAAGCAATGCTTCTATAAGCAATAACATCATTGCTTATAGAAGCACCAAACGTAAGGTTTGTAGTGGCGTATTGAAATATATTATGAGTATCGTAATATGTTATCTATATTTAGCAGAGGACAGAGCATTACTAAGTGTAAGGCGGTAATTTAAAACGTGATCGTCTTCAAGCGGGTTCTCCTGCACGTATCTGAACACAAACATTGAGGACACCAATTTGACACTAGTTAAAAAGTAGGTGAGGATAGTAACAACAGTAATGTTAATCTATTAGCAAGCTCTACGAATCATTTTAGTAACTCTATCGAATGACTTAGGACTAGTCTACTAGGTAACATAATAACTTTAACTATCGAGAAATATTTCGATACATTATAGCTCTTGTAAAAGTATGTCTGCATAACACTTACAACACACACAGCTAAGAAGATAAAAATCAAAATTCACATCCGAGCTGAAGATTGACTGTGGTTTGACATGAAATCGGTACCTAAATGAGAGATGTACTTGTATGTGCTAGATATACCCGTATAACAAGGTTACAACATTTTAATAAATTTTATAGCGATGTTTGTATTTGTATGCTATGAACGACTATTTCTATATTGCGGTATTTAAAGTAACAAGTTTAAGTTAAGGTAGCAAGAAGGAAGTATGAGTTCCTATTTCGTGATTCAATTCTGAAATGGACGATGTCAGTAACACAAGGTAAATTAAACAGATTTGAAATTATAACTTCACTTTAAAATCGGACACAAGTTTACTGTCATGATTGCATGCACTTTCAAAAATGTTAACAGTTGTATTATATGAGAGAGTCAACGAAGAGGATGTCGTGAGTTACCTTTGTGAGTCCTCCAGGGCTGCGCTGGGGACCGCGTGGGCGCGAGCGGGCGCGCCACCACCAACTCCACGTGCGTTTCGTGCTTGCTGCTCGCTATCACTGCCTGCACATCTTCATTGGAGCGGCCCTGAAGAGGCACTCCGTTCCACTGCAGCACCTCATCACCTGTTTGCGAATGAACATACTTGAAATGGATAAAAGAAGCATATGCAAACTGATAAAAAATAAACAATAATGTATGTACTTATTATCATTATATTATGTAATTTTTTAAATTACGCTCGACCCCTTTTATGAAAATGATGTATGAAATACATATATCCGGAACTCTAAAACGCAGAAACCTACGTAACACACTACGTACCCGACGTAGCGGCTTTGGGACTGTCTTTATGGTGGCTGGTAGCGTTTGAGGGTTAATTCTCCACTGCTCTAAATGAGAGTTCACATGTGGTTATTGTCATAACGATTTTTAATTGATGTGAAAACGCTAAACTTTCACATATTTAGCTGGTAGGAAAAGGTTGTATAATATTTGTTTGTATTTAATAAATTATTATTTCATATTAAACACACTATTTGTAGATAACCAAAAAGCTAAGTAAACTAATCCTGAAGACCGTGGTCAGCAAAATGGGAAAAACTATTTAAATTATTGCATTGTCATCGGTCCTTGATAAGTGTGCAAAGTTTCAAATTAATCCGACGTTTTGAAGGGGGTGAATTTCACGTTTAATGATTCTGTAACATACGTACTTACATATATACCAAGCTAATAAAAGCGTGCTAATATGGTTCTTTATTGGTAATATTCGTACATATCATAATAACCTTTATGCCTTAACTAAGCAGGGTGTTCTCTGAAATTGAGAAGCATCGAGAGAATACCTAATATAGAAAAAATATATCGATGATGTGTCTTTAATATTTTGTAGCTCTTACCTATCCTCACTTGGCCTTCTAGATCCGCTATGGACCCCTTCTTGACTTTTTCCACAATGGCACCGCGGGTTCCGTCAGGGAGGAGCTTGCCGCCGACAACCTTCAAGCCAAGTATGGCGGCAGAAGAGTGTGTACTGCCCTCTACCACGGACTTTCGGAGCACCATCTGACCGATCATCCGCGTACCGTCCGCAGACGCTTGCCAGCTCAGTGGAAACTGTTAGGTTACCAATGTCATCATTAAAATCTTTAAGTTTCAACAAAAGTAAAATCTCGAAACATAAACCATCATAATTCAGTGCGTGTCGCAAAACACCAAAGTGCACATTCATTAGAACGAGTACATACAGGATGCATGCCCGCAAATGCAACATGCTGCAGCCAAACACGAAAACTGTACAGTACAGTAGAGTGGGTACTCTAGCGTTTTATATGGAATGTTATTTTAATCAATAATTTTGTTTAAACATTGTACTCGTATGTATCGTATCCCATTACTGTCCACCCCTAGAGATACCATACGAACATTAATTAAAAAAATATGTAATAGCGTTTACGTATGCTACAAGTTTGTAACTTATTAGTCGATTCAACTGGATATTCATAGTAATTTAGGTGATTTAAATATACAGATATAAGATGAAGTACAGAATTGGAAAATTGCAAAAAAATGCCAGTAGTGCCAAGAAAATAGAACATAATAGCCATTATGTACCTTAGGGCAATCGCCCCTGTTCGAGTCTTCGCTGGAGGTGAACGTACTAGAAGTATCAATGCCCGAATCTTTAGTGGCCGAGTCCTGGCTGGTCTGCCGTTCCGACTCCCACCGCAGGGAGGCCCAGTCGTGCGGGGCGCCGGACGCGTCGCGGCCTCCGCGGGGGAACGTCGCCGCGCCCTCATGCCCGTCAAAGCGGACAGTCTTTTTTCTTCTCTCCGTAAAGCGTCTGTTATCGGCAGAATCTTCCCATAGGTAGGCGCTTTTATAGACGGCGCGATCTGAGCGGGGACCTTCGTCGGGCGCATAGGGCCGCAAGTACGAGCCCTCGCCGTTGTCGCGGGCGCGCCACCGACACTCGGTCACGGAGTCGAAGCTCCGTCCGCCGGCGGGCGTCCTTGACGCATCGAACGCCCCGCGCGCATCCGCCGAGTACGCGATGGGCGAATGATTAGTCAAATTGTAATAATTGTTGACAGCCACGCTGGTGCTGCGCAGATGCGGGTGCCGGAGAGATGCACACGCTTCAACTTGTCCTAAGAATGATATCGGATAAATAGCATACGACTTTACACGCGCCTTCAATAAGCGACTTGCGCGCCCGAACGCGCCCGGAACCGCCGCATTAGCAGTCACGACAATATTACTCCTAATCAGTGGAATATAATACATTTCCCAGTTGGTTTAGAAACACCGGCCATCTCATTTCACCGTTCTCATTAGTTAAGGCAAAAGAAACGTCTGCACCAAAATAAAGTAAAGCGGTGATACTGATAACGCACAAGCGGAAAGAATGTGTTACAACTTATCAAAGTCATACAACGTGAAACGACAATTACTTACAAAAATAAGAAAGAGCACGTTCACATATTCTAACAATTTGAAATGTTAACAAGTGTTACACTTCCTTTCGCCAATCATGCGATTCGCTTGAACGAAACGTGCAACCAAAACCATACAATTATAAACGTAAGGATGATTTAAAAGTTATTTAGGGTTAGTTACGTGGGTTCTTATCTGATCCTTTAATATCTTTGATTTACTAGCTATAAAAAATAGTAAAACCGTTAGAAACTTCTATTTTTATTGCTTTACTTTTTAAAAGCTTTTATTTAATATATGTATGTATGTCCAGGAATCTTGCAATCAATATTTCACCCACTTCTACCGAAGCTATCGAGCTAAAATTTGGCACACATATTATTTGGTTCCGATGACAATGCACGAAAATAAAAAAAAAGTTATAAAAAGCTTTTTTTTTTTAAAAACTTTATTTATTTATTTCAATTGCATCGATTTCTTTGCTTATCATTAGATTAGATTAGAACATATCATTATAGACTACGTTAATTCTAAGTGAATGAAACCTTAATCTTGTATACTCCAGTGTTAACTAGATAGATAACTTCCTGGAAGATGGAGGTGTTTTGTCGTCGGAAATAATGAATCCTTCGGTATTGCAAATGTAGCACCATGAGGCTAATAGTTGATTACAGATTACGGAAGAATCACATTGAATTACATTGAATATTGATTGCTTTAATACAATAAGTAGGTTGAAAACGATGAGTAGAGCGCGTGGACGCTGGTGTAACTTTAAAATTTCTACTGCCTAGGATTTAAACTTAACTAGGACCTAAACCACAGCTCGAATCTGATCGGGTTATTATTGATTCAGAAAGGCAGTGGCCATGGATGTACTAAAGCTGAAAGTCACATTATAAAGAATTAATATTTGATAGTCTGCAACTAGCACTGGTTCACAGTAGCTCCTGACCAGAGTTACCTACCTACAATGAGTCCAAGGATCAGAGAAGAAAACTTTAAAGTTTTAACTTTAAACTACAATTTTTAAACTTTAAACTTTGAAATGAATTGGTTACTAGTTCAAGCAAATATTGGCAGATACATTTACATTTTTACTGTGATTATAATGTTGTAAATTCATTGATGTAAATAAGACAACAATAAAAAAAACATATGAGATAACTTGAAATGTGAATCAAGTGAATCCAGATAACTACGTGATGTAGAGTTCTATACTCGTATCAGTATGTAAATGTACCCACTCTCCTAACTGGTAAAATAAAGAACATCGATTGGCAAAAGTAAATAAACAAAACAAATACAAAAATGTAGTCAAACAGCCATTATACTTGGTCGTTCAAAGGAAGTAGAAAGTAACGTAAATGACAATCAAACAATGACCATAGTAATTAAACATCTAAATTTAGCATAGTTTACAACGCATCATTGCATCGCCCCGAAAATCACGCCCTCTCACCGATAAGAACTTTTTCATTTTCTCGTCTAATATCGCTTGTCGCTGGTTTCTGGTGCCCCCCGGCCTGCTCCTATCTCTATTACCTGCAAACAGTGGAATGGCGAGTGAGCACCCGCCATTGTGACTATGCAGTTCGGAGAAGCGACAAGTGGTGAGCCTCTACGCGGCTGCCGGGCGCGTATCGGAAGCACGCGAGGCGCTCGCGAGTATTCAGTCACAGTTCATTCGCATCAATTAACTATTACATTCTTAGTAACAAGTAAGCAATGAACTGTGTTCACGAGTTAACAGTTGCCTCTATCTGGAAAAATACAGCTGAATTCGATGAATCGGTTAATGTCTTGCTTATAAAAACATATCAGAATCTGTACTGTACTTACGTTTTTTCACACTACATGAACAAAACATGATGTAAATTGTAAACACAAAATATGTTATGTACCTACGGATAAGTTTAGGTGCTCTACATAATTATTTTCTAAACAAACATTATCAGGACTCTTAATCAACTTAACCGGAATGCTAGTTAGTCTACTGCCGTAGTACAAATTAATATAATAAATACCTCGCACGGAACACCTTAACTTTATCAATGTTGAATGCAATAGGACGAATGCGACACAAACGTAAAGAAACAATGTCATCACTTTTAATGCAGCAACGGTAAATATGGCGTATCGTGTCTGTGTAGGTGTGCTGTATGTGAAGTGGTAGAAATAAAACTAGCTCGGATGGAAGGGATTTGCAACCAAGAGGACGGGAGCGGGTCATTGTAGGGTGGTGGGCGTAGAGCGTGCGTCCTGCGTACTCACCGCGGTCACGGTACTCGTCGTTTTCGTCGGAGACGCATTCGGGCACCTCGTCGTCCGACGAGGAGGAGCGCGGCGGCAGGGGCGGGTGCGACGGCAAGTGCGGCATCAAATGCGTTGGCCCCGACATTGGCAGCCCCGGCTCGTCGTACATGGATTTCTGTTTAGGATGCATCAGACTGGCATGTGACCGAGCTAGTCCCTCTAACTCGTAGCAATGTGTTTCCTGCTGACTGTACTGGCGACGCAAGGCACTACCCGATCTTTGAAGGGGATGATTCTCTTTCTCCGCTGCACTATGTGCTCTTTCTAACTTTGGTCTTTTATCGTGAGACGACTCAATTTGTGGTTGCAAATCCTGCAGGTCCGGATCAAATGTCCACAACACTGAATCGTGGCCTGCGCTCTTCTGCATCCACTTCCCCGTTTTTGAAAGAAGTTCTTGTTTTTTACGACATACCATGCAAACCCATATTACCTGTAATACATTTTGCAACCATAAAATATGTCCTTGTTTACTTCTACTCGTATCAAAAATTTAAGTTTTCCCAATAATTTGGAACCGATGTAGGCTGAGTAAACCAGATACCTAGCTTTTTTTTGTTAAAATGAAGTATGACTGGAAACCACCCTTTCTATTCGGAACACAATTGCTTTAAAAAACAAATATTTTACGGCAGAAATAATTATATCGGCAGTATTGATAAGCTACTTTGGTTATAGCCACGGGAAAACTGTAAATTCCTATACAGGTTTTCATTGGCTCTACCAGCGATTTGAGGCACCTTCAGCCTCCCACAGAACCTAGGTCCTCGTTTCTATAGAATCGCATATTTCGCGCTATTCATCATCATCATCACAACCCTTTCTTTGTCCCACTGTTGGGCACGGGTCTCCTCTTGCAGTGGGAGGGATTAGTCCACCACGCTGGCCAAGTGCGGATTGGCAGACTTCACATGCCTTGGAGAACATTATGATGTATTCTCAGGCATGCAGGTTTCCTCACGATGTGTCCTTTACCGTTATAGCAAGTGACATTTAATTTCTTAAATCGCACATAACTTAGAAAAGTCATTGGTGCGTGCCGCTGGGGTTTGAACCCGGACCGCTCGAGTGAGAGGCGAGTCCGATAGCCGCTGGGCTGTCATCATTTCGCGCTATGGTCTTACCTTATTCGATCGCAACGTGACTTTTCCACCACAGCGGGCGCAGCACCTCACCCAGCAGTAGTTACACGAATGACCGACGCCGTCCGCGAACTTGGTTTTGTGGCAAATTTGACAGGTAGCATCAAGCTCCACGCCAGCCGCTCGTTGCATTTCATTTCGCGTGCGGATGGTCTGCTCTAGTACTGCGACTTCGTCTTGTTTTCGTCTGCAGACAAAACCGTGATTATACCAATAATTCATCTTCATCTATTCAGGAACCTTCCTAAAGTTAGTTAAGATTTTTATATCACATGTAAATTACATGTTAGTTCACATAACTACACAGTTAGGTGAGGATGAGAGTAGTCAGTACAACCGACTTTACAGACAACCATTTTTAGTTTTGATGTTTGATACAAAAAGTACCAGACGGAGTTGATTGAAACTTGGCGTATAGGTAGATAATAACCAAGATTAGCACATAGGATACCTTTTATCCCGGAAATATGTTCCCTTAGGTCCTACTTATCCTTTAAGTATCCTAGTGGGCGAACTGCCCACTTAGAACGTTAAGAATAAATCATTCCATGTTAATCTATCTATATATATAAAAGGAGAAGGTGACTGACTGACTGACTGACTGACTGACTGACTGACTGACTGACTGACTGACATATCAACGCAGGGCCTAAACTATAAGGGCTAGAAACTTGAAATTTTGCACAGGGGTTCCTTTTATAACGTAGGGGAGCACTAAGAAAGGATTTTTGAAAATTCACCCCCTAAGGGGGTAAAACGGGGGTGCAAAGTTAGTATGAAAATTTGCCGTTTTTGAAGTCGTTAGACGGGTAGACGTCGTTAATGGGTCTAATTCTACGCAAAGGAGAAGGTGACTGACTGACTGACTGACTGACTGACTGACATATCAACGCAGGGCATAAACTATAAGGGCTAGAAACTTGAAATTTTGCACAGGGGTTCCTTTTATTACGTAGGGGAGCACTAAGAAAGGATTTTTGAAAATTCACCCCCTAAGGGGGTAAAACGGGGGTGCAAAGTTAGTATGAAACTTTGCCGTTTTTGATGTTATTCGAATGAAACTCAGTACCTATGAAGGTTTTTTATTGAGTTTCGAATATCATCTCTTATGGGGGTAAAAGGGGGGTGCAAAGTTAGTAGGCATAAACGTTTTTCGTATATACCTACATTATTTCAATGAAATTTTGTATGTAGGTTATGTTACGTCTAATTCAACGCGACCGAAGCGCGTCCACTAGTAAAGTTATAACTTAAAAACGAAAGGAAGATTTAAAGAGATGGGTGCTCAACAAAATACAGTATAAATTTCGTGTAGGTCATAAATCGTTTTTCTTGATATTTGGCTATTTTCGACTTTATCACGCGATTACTATGGATCGGAATTATTAAAATTTTGTTTAATTTTTTCGCGGGCGAAGCTGCAGGCAAAAGCTAAATATTAACCCTTGACTACTGCATATTTATACTACTACTGACGAACGTACAATACAGGGTAAACTCCATTTAACTCGATACAACGACCCATTTTACTTTCCTTTGATTGTTTTACTTTGTTGTTCATGCAATGATTATGTATAATATAATGACAACGAGTATAAGTCCCAAGAATACTGCTTTCACCGCTGGGCGGGTGCTATGGCTGATCAGCAGAATCTACTTGACTCCAATGGTGATCCCAATCTTACTGGTAAATTGGAGAACCTCAGTCTCCGCAGAGACAAAGGATCTCTCTGTGTAACAACTTAATGCCAATAACCTCATTCAACTATAGCACACACCAAAGTCTGAAGTTGCAAGCGATCCACGACGAATAGACTCCTGGCCTACAACCACCATGCGCATCTCGCGGTCTTTTTTACGGCGAACTGGTCTCCTGTGGAATGAGCTACCGACTGAGGTTTTTCCTTCGAGCTACGACATAGAGTGCTTCAAAAAGAGTGTGAAACGCTCCCTTCAAGGCAGGCAAAGCAACTTTGATACTCCTGGTGTCAGACGTGACCATAGGCGATGGTGACCACTTACCATCCTGTGGTCCGTATATTTGTTTGTCCGTCTGTATTAATAAAAAAAAACAGACGATTTCATAAAAAGTTAAATAACTGAACTATTTCACTATTGTGCGCCCACTGCGGCTGCGATGCGGCTATAGTACAAGGCAATAAATTCATTTTATGTCCTGAATGAAATATTATACACAAATACTCGTATTATGTTTACAGAGGTTAGGTCGGAAAATAATTAAAAAATATTTTTAATAATTTTCTTTATCATAATTTATAATAACATATTAATTGTTTGTTCTATGGTTGTTATATTGTTTTGTTCTAATATTGTAAACTTATTCTTTTTACCTTATCCCGAAGGAACCTCCGTATTTTCAGGATAAAAAGTATCCTATCTCTCCTATCACATCTCAGGGATCCAATGCTTAGTTGTAACGTGTTTTATCGCAATCTGATACACGTTAAGGCAGCGGATAAAAATACGAGCAACCTAACTAACAATAATGTCTACATATTAGCAGACATCCGTTAAATAAAATAAGTATTAAGAAATATCTATGCTTCGAATTTAATCTAAAAATGCTTAAGTTACGTTAATATAAGCTGTTTTAAGACACGGAGGAGGATACACACAGAATAAATGGGATAGGTTTGCCGAAATTATGAGAGAATACAAAAACGAACAGTTGATAAATAATAAAGGAGTGTAAAGCAAGCGGTTGGCGGATTTGGTTTTGTGTTATTATGTAGGTCAAAAAGTAGGTCACAAAGATAGTAAGATATGCCTGCATCTGCTCTTCCACAAACGTAGTTTTTAAAGGTATATTACTTACGTACTTGATTTGTATTTTAAAACACCTTAATAGTATTCATTCTAAGCATGATAAGTAAGACAGAATGTTGGTTTCAATAGTTAAAGCAATAGCGATACAAAGATCAGCCATATCTAATAAAATCAGACCGGAATTTATTGCAAACGGTAATGTAATGTAACGCGTCATCAGATATTACTGAAGATAAAACAAAATCGAAGCGTAATTTAATTATTGTATTTTTCTCCGATGCAATATACTATATATACTGCGTCAACAAATGATAAGTAATAAAAATCATTCATTATTTAGATTAGCGAATGCGTAAACAGGTTGTTAGTTTTTGGGAGTGGTTACTGGAGTAGTCATACTTAACATTCTGCTAAATATTTTTATATCTCTGATAACTCTCGTGCGCAATCAACACGCAGATCGAGTTAGTTTTTACGTCAATATTAACGCTGTTCACCATTATCTATACAAGCACTTACTCATCGTCGCTTGAAATATGTTACGTGTACATAACACAATACAGAACTCCAAATATACGTTATTGTTAACCTCAGTACAATGATCTATACGTTGGGAAGCGAGGGCACATTCACAAACACTTTCACATATGGTGCATTACGTAGAAAGATTGAACGAGGCGGGAGGGTGGAGCAGGGCGGGGGCGCGGGGTGCAAGATGGGGCACACCTCATAATTTCGAGTTCCCGCTGCTCCTCTTGGCGCTGACGCATCATGACACCCTCGATGATGGCGCGCTCCTCGGGCGTGAGGTGCGATAGGTCCGGCATGTCGGCCATGACGGGCGGCGGCGAGCCGCGAGCGGTACGCGGGCCCGCCGCGTGCTGCGGTGCTGTGCCCGCGGCGCGACACTTTGCGCGCCACTCCGCCCGGAGGTTTATTTAATAATGCCGGGAGAGCCAATAGCGCGCGACACCACACTGACGTCAGCGGCAATATCGATCGACCCGCCGCGCCGTGGCTCGCCGCCCGCCCTAGCGCGCCGTCGCACGCCCTTTCCTAAATGCGTGCGCATTTGCTTCCACCATCATATTTAATCTTCATACTACGAGTAGGTACGTCCGCACGATGCAAGCTACATAATAATGTTTAAAAATAGGCTTTGAAAAAACAACATTATCAACTGTATGTTCAGGTCATTTTATTTTATAATAACTGTTTCCGATTATGCTGTAGTATATAAACATCTTTTATTATTTAATCGCAATCCAGAGGGGGAGGTTCGCATTCACCGGGCAGATGGTTTACATGGTCATTATGGAAAAAGGTCTTGTTTCCGTCTCCCCAAGGAAACTTCTTTGAGCGTATACGCATAAACTCATAATCCCGACACTCTCCCTTCGGCGGCGTTTCGTGTCCGGCAACATGTAGAGCCTGGATGATGATAAGCGGAAAGCAGACAAAGAATGTGATGTATTTGTATTTTTTCCAAGTGTCCTTGCCGTGGTGGTAGCGGGGGCAGCAGGGGTTGTAAGGGATGTCCGTGGGGCGGCAGTTGGTAGGCGGTGCGATGCGGCGGCCGGAGCCCGGCGCCTGAGGGCAGCCGCCCCCGCAGCGCGGTTTGGGCGGCGGGCAGCACAGGCTGTAACATCTACTGCTGCTTTTGTTAAGCTCTCGCAATACTTCAAGTTTCGCGCGTGGGGCTTGATGCAGTATAAAATAATGTACAGAAAATTTCATAAACATTATACTTATTACAGGTTTTTTAAATTGTTTTATAAAAATATTTATAACTTTTGATTTTGCATAGTGTCAAGTTTATGACAAGTTACTGACGTTAATTATGAAATTCTTCTTTATTATTTAAATGTCAAAAATCAATTCATTAGATTGATGAATATCGCATTACTAATTCTTGATTTCTCAGCAAATTATACGAAAAGTTTTTCCTGTTCCAGCGCCCCACACAAATATTATAATTTATAAGCACATAGTATTAACTTATTTTTGGTTTTTAAGTGCATTTATAAAATCGTGTTTTTCTATTTTTTTTTAACTATTTATTATTAATGTGATTTGTCACTCTTAATTTTTTTTATATTAGTCATCATCATCATCATCACAACCCTTTCTTTGTCCCACTGTTGGGCTCGGGTCTCCTCTCAGAATGGGAGGGATTAGGCCTTAGTCCACCACGCTGGCCAAGTGCGGATTGGCAGAATTCGCATACCTTCGAGAACGTTATGATGAACTCTCAGGCATGCAGGTTTCCTTATATGTGTCCTTCACCGTTATAGCAAGTGACATTTAATTGCTTAAATCGCACATAACTTAGAAAAGTCATTGGTGCGTGCCACTGGGGCTTGAACCCGGACCGCTCGAGTGAGAGGCGAGTTCGACAGCCACTGGGCTGTCACCGCTTATATTAGTGTTAGTAATGAATAATTGAATAAATAAAAAAAATACCGACCGGACATAATAGATAATACATAGGTATATATATATACATACATTTTAAACCTTTCTAACTATCGCGCAATGCGATGCCTTTTTTAAAAGCTTTTATTTAACTTCACTCGTATGTATCCATTATTAATGTATGTAAGTATGTCCTGGAATCTTGCAATCAATATTTCACCCACTTCCACTAAAGCTATCGAGCTGAAATTTGGCACACATATTTGTTTCCGATGACAATGCATGAAAATAAAAAAAAGTTTTAAAATATTGTAATCACTACCTTGTACTGTATTCTGTGTCACTACGTTTTTATTAACAGATACAAAATACACCAATGATTATGTCAATATTTGTATGACATTGTCATTTGTGACAATAAATGTCATATAATTCACAGGAATCACAGGTGTTTTGTGTTATCAACATTATCAAGTCACACTGCTACCTACCTATTTAAAGTACATATTATAAAGTCTTTACATATCTAAATTATTTATCAACAAATAACTATGAGTCTCGGACGAATTCTTCAAATACTGTGATAAGGGCATATTTTTCCATTGGTCAGACATTTATCACTAATTGGAAAGCGTGCGTATTTTGTGAAGAAATCGTACTAAGTAGAATTTTGTGATTAAAATACCGTCGATGTGGATTAGACGTTCAATTGGTATGTATATTATTGTATCAGCTTTTACTCAAATGTTATATTTTAGGAGTGTGAAACATATTCGGTACAACTTCTGTGTAACTATGTATATATTTTACGAAATATTCGCTTAGTTCAGGCAAGTTTTCTATGCTTCATCGGCCCGACGCCGCCCGGTAATATAAAAGAGTGGGCGGGCGATGACATCATTCCATGTTTTTTGCACTGCGCGGTTCGGGATTACCTAAAACCAGTCAACGGCCAACTAGCGAACAGTGTACTAAAAGTTTTAATTCTATTACGAAAAATATTCTTTCAGGAGTTCTTTTACTTTTGTCTTTTCAAACGACTCGATCATTAGAAGACATGGATTCTAAGGCTGTATCAAAGTCTATTGCGAAGTTTTCTGCAAAGTTCTGCAATGTAAGTTATTAAAATAATTATTTAATCTGTAGTTAAAGTTTTTTGTTTGTAGTGGACTAGCACCAAGACCAGATCAGCATATTTGAGCACTAAACAAAAATAGGTATTTAGGTATTAGAAGGTAATATTGGTATAATGCCCTAATGTGAAGTAAAAATTAAATTTTACTACATTATATACCTACCTACAGTAACACAAAATAGGTATGTATCACAACTAGCAATATAAATATTATGTGTATTTGCAGGAACTTGACAAAACCAAAAGTGTGGTATCATCACCACTCTCTGCGGAGATGGTTCTGGCACTTTTGACTCTTGGTACTGAGGATCCAGCTCATCAGGAGCTATTGTCTAGTCTTGGAATGACAGATGATAATTCTGTAAGTACCTAATTTGTAATCACAAATTTATGTATATATGTATGTACCCCTTCTACACAGTCAATTTTTACTTCAGTTAAGATTGATTTAATTTGTTTATGGTCAGATTTTGCATCCACTCAAAACAACTAAATTCCAAAGCCAATTGGCATTTGATTTGGGTATGTGTGCCTGCATGGAAGTTTATCTTTGTAGAAATATAGCATTTGATTAAAAAAATTAGCACTTGTTACCAGAAGACTGTCCATGTGGACTGATTCCACAAAATTTGATATTTCAAATTCAAGTGCGGCAACCCAATGAGCATGAATTGAACAATTTGAATATTTTGTGTACACATGAAACAATTCAATGTTCAATCTAGTCAAATTGCTAGTGAATTTGTACTGTGTGGAAGATGTATAAGAATGACTTATCTAATTGTGCTAGATGATTCTGATGTGTATATTGCCATAGATCCGGTCGTCATTCTCTTTGGTGTCGTCTAAGCTGAGGGCTACAGAGGGTGTCACATTAGATATTGCAAACAAGGTCTACATAAAGGAAGGTGGCTATGATTTGAATCCACAACTTAAGGAAGATGCAGTAAAAGTTTTTGATGCTGGATTTGAAAAAATCAACTTTGATGATGGTGCTGCTGCTGCTACAACTATCAACAAATGGGTATTGCATATTTGATTTACTGTTTTTATTTTTGTACATGGAGCATTCCATTCCACAAATTCAATGAAGTGCATAAATAAGAATAATATTTTTTTTGGGTTAATTGAATAACAAGAATACTAGCTTCATAATTTAATATGCATACATACTAGTTATTTATAACAATTTTTGAAACAAAATTTTTATTAAACATTCACTGTCAATCTATATTTACTACAGAAATGCTATGAACTGAATATTAAATGAGTCATTTAAACAGGTTGAAAGCAAAACAAACAATAGAATCAAGGACTTGCTGTCAGGCGACAGCCTCAATTCAGACACTCGTCTGGTTTTCGTCAATGCTCTCTATTTCAAGGTAAAGTGCTATTTAGATTGTTTACAATTTTTAATGTATGTGCCCCATAAACTCCATACATAGTTTACACAAACTTAAGTAAGTTTTTTTTTTAAAACTATAAGATATTATTGCATGTTTGATTAATGACATTGTATTTTTAGGGGACGTGGCAAAAGCAGTTTGATCCCATGAACACAATGGATCAACCATTTTATCTCGATGAAGAGAAGACTGTAGATGTGCCCATGATGTACAAGGAAGATGACTACAAGTATGGGGAGAGTGAAGCTCTTGGAGCACAGGTAATATTTGATTAAAGGTACTAAGCTTTTCTTGAATAATCTTATCAAATTAACATAGCATAATATCACGCCTGCATTTCCCTGAAGATGTAGGCAAAGGTGTGTCATTTCATGACATGCCAACACATCCACTTCCAAACCCAGGGATCGCAGCTTAGCAGTCGCGCTTGCGACCACAAGACCAACGAATAAACGCCAACTTTACTCAATTTCTTTAATGTCATGATCAAAATTACTGTATACTATGTGAATGAGGTGTTTTTAAAATTATATTTGATAGTTTCATTCAGTGGACGAAAAAGTCTTGTCAGGCTGGTAGTTTATTTCATATCAACATCAAATTTGGTCTGGCTTCAAAATATTATATGTATAAACGACGCTACATGGTAATTAACACAACTATTACTAACTAACCCTTATTGTGCTTGTTTACTCTTAGGGGTAGAATTTTATACTTATTATATATTCTACTAGAATTTTATATTTATAATAGCAAACATTAAAGATCGTCCTCCTTTTTCCGAAGTCGCTTAAAACGGCAAATCGTTTCCCGTGCAGAATTTCCTTTGAACATCAAGGGATGGTTTAAAATATAATACGTATAGCCTATTAACCATAGCATAAGTCATTCTCTAGGCCAAATACTACATGTACATACATATACATTATGTATTTAAAAAAATCGCCTCAATCCATCATTACCACATTTTCTATTGAGGAGAAGATGTGTTCTAATAAAAATATAATTAAAGCTAACATCATACTTTTAGCTTCTTCAAATCTTCTACAAAGGTGAGGGCGCGAGCATGCTCATTGTGCTGCCTAGGGAGATCACTGGGCTGGACGGAGTGCTGCAGAAGCTGGCGGCCGGCCACGACCTGCTGGCGGAGGTGGACCAGATGGCCCAGACGAAGGTGCAAGTCACCCTGCCCAAGTTCAAGATTGAAACGGAAATCGACCTGAAGGAATTGCTGCCGAAGGTAGGCTGCTCGCCTTATTATTCAAAAAAAGAAAATTATATGTTGCATTCATTGCATAAAAAAAATACCACCTCAAAAGATTTATCTAAAAAACAATTTACGACAGCACTGCGATGAGCGTAAAAAACTTTGAAAAGATTGAAAGTAATCTCAAAATTGATTTCGAAATAGAATTTTACAATGAAACTTAAGTAAAAGTTATCCCCAAGGTTTAAGGAAATGAATGAATATGAATGTATTAATTTGTGAAAGTGTGTGTACATATTATTATTTGAACAGGTTATGTTCAAATATGTATTAGGACTCCGAACAGTCTTCTGATGTACTTACCAGAAAATACAAAAATAATTAAAACAACAAGAAAACTGATAAATAAGTTTAAAAAAAATTTAAGTACATATACACATTTAAACATAAGTACAAAACCTAATTTCAATATCTATTTCCGTCTATTGGCCTAGACGAATTCTTGACTAGATGTGACGTCATATTTCTATGAACACCAACTGTGTTTTTCTTCGCCACTACATGAATACCAAACTGACTCATTATCTTTTGTTAGAGCGATTTTGTTGCCACACTGTGTTATGTTATTAAAGTCTACGTAAAATATACTATCTACTTACCTAGTTTACTAGTGTACAGCTTATCGGAAACCGGTCACATTTTAAACAGTTTATCACTATCAATAATTAAAATGAACACATTACAAAAATAACTGTATTTCATGATGGATGGAAATCTGATAATTGTGTTCCTATTGTAGTTTGTTAAATTATTGATATTCTTATTATGGATCTTGGGTCGTAGTCTCAGTAATTTATGACCTGGAACCCTCCTCATTGGTGTTCCAGATGTTGTCGTACAGGCCATGCGTCTGTTCAGGCACTTGAGCCTAAGATTTCGGAGTGTTCCACAAGCGGTGAAGAAGGTCATATTAAGCCGGTTCCATGACACCCTATGTACAAGTGTCGGCACGAAAGTGTAGCTCAAATATGAACGAAATTTAGATAGCTGAACATGGGGTATCAATGGGGACATGAAACGGCTGACGAACCAATCAGCGTTTACGACGGACAACTCGTCGCCCCGCGCAAAGTGATATATACCTATAGGATAAGTTATCACTTGGGTCTTAGACTTAAAATTACGTAGTTTTTTTATATCCGCTATACACTCACGACCAATTCAATTGCTAACCCTAATGAAAAAATTTGAGTGATCTGCCTATTAATTAATTACAGATCTAAAATTGTCATAAAATAGATATTTAGTTCACAAATAGCTACACGATAGTGTTTTTATCTTTACATCAAATCGCAGACATTCCTGGAAATAACTGATGATGATTGCGGCACGTGTATCGATAATGTGCGAAGCGGCATTTTACTGCGCTGGCGCTATAGAATATCAGAGATACGGCATTTACTCATTTACATGAGGTATAGTCGAAGTTCTCTGGAAATAAGGATAAATTGATTGTACCTAGTACTAATAAAGTATCTAAATCTATTATGGGAAACTGTGCTTGCTCTTACAATAAAATACCCGAAAATATTACTTGTATGAGACAAGGAAACAAAACCTCCTTAATAAAGCTTAAACAAAACCTCCTTAATAAAGCTTTCTATAAAATAATTGACTACTTGAACGAAAGAAACGATTGGTGCGATGTATCCCAGCTCCACTTGTTCAATAATAATGTACCTTGAATAAATTATAAAAAATTAAATTATGTTGAAAAGAGTAACTATCGAGTTTCTTGCCGTGTTCTTCTCGGTAGCGTCAACTTTGTGAACCGGCGGTAAATAAAAAAAAATTATGACGTTCATTAAGCATATACAAAATACCATAAAATTCACTCTTAGGCATGCAAAATTAATGACAAATAGATTGTGCTTAATAGAATTAAATTATATTTATGTATAGGTATAGGAATTAAAATAGTAATATAGGTATAGGAATAAAATTTTTAAAGTGATTGAAATACAATATAATTAATACAAATTAATTAAATAAGTAATTTACATTGTTACAGATTGGCATCTCAGCTATCTTCAGTACGCATAATTCTGGTTTAACGAAGATGTTGAACACACCCGAACAGCTGTGTGTGTCGGAGGCAGTGCAGAAAGCGTTCATCGAAGTCAACGAGGAGGGCGCGGAGGCCGCGGCCGCAACCGGTACGTGACCATTACATACTGTATGCTCTGACCAATTATTCGATGCAGTAAAAATACATTTCAGGTCTAAATAATGATATTAGCTCTATGGTCTCCACATACGACCAATTTTTTCACCGATTTTTTTATCAACTTTTGACTGTTGCCTTTAATGACGTCTTCGCGGGATTTGCCATCATGAATTGGAATACAAGGATTGGTCGAAAATCACTTGGCTTTACTTAGCTTTATGATATTAAATTGTCATTAAAATAAAAAATTATACCATTGAGTTGGTGAGAAAATCGGTAAAAAGAAGTCGGTCTTGTGTAGACTTAACACTGGCTGTCTGAAGTCACATTACTGCATCTAATATTTGATCAGGATCATGATAAAGGTACCGCAGAAAAAAATACCGGGTTTCGGTTCTTACTTGACTTTACACACATACTTATAGGCGAATTGAGAAGTCGATTATGTAAAACTCAAGTCGAGTCGCCCGTTGCTTTGATTGGGTATGTTTGTTCTTTGTATCCAGATTTTTTGTGCAAGTACCTTGGCGAATAGTATTGCTAACTTAACTTGTGCTGATCATTCTGTTTGTAATTTGCTAAACATAGAATCAAATTGTGTACCTACTTGCCACACATTTTCTAAGTAGATAATATGTTAAAATCAAAAATAGAATATGTCAACGCAGCTGATATCGAAAAGGTTTATCAAATAAACCTTTTCGAATACCCAGAATATTCAATTCGGGACAATCCTGGTTTCACTTGGCTTTTTTAGACACTATTAATGTACATTTTTCAAGCGCATTGTGATAAGGACATTATCACTATGTCCGTTTCATTTTACCTACGATTATGAATTATGATAGCACATTAAATACACTGAATAATCGAAAAATTGTTGCAGATCAATAATAGATAAATAATTTGATTCTATGATAAAATAATATTAAGATTTGTTGTAAAGCCACCGTTTAATTATCAAAATAGAATGGGAATGTTTCAACGTTAGCTTTACTGTCGCTTTTCGTGATGTATGATTGGCATCGTCCGCACTCGGTTAACGAGAAAATGCTTGTTACGCTGGGGCCACATTATCGCGCGAATATTCGTGTAACATTGTCGCGATAGAACATCGTAGACGAATTACCAGACTACATTTATCGCGATAGTGCTAATATTCGCCGGATCCCGATAATGTGGTACCGGCATTAAGCAGTGCGATGGAGAGTTGCATTGACAGCAAGCTTTATGGTCGTACGGTGTGACGAGATGGTGTGGGTTGTGGGGCAGCGGGCGCGACGCGCACTCGGCGCTCGGTGCAGCTGGCGCGGCGGTTCGCGGCGGACCGGCCCGCGCTGTGGCTGGTGTTGGCCGCGCGGCACGCCGTGTTCGCCGCAGCGGTCCGCGCCCCGCCGCCGCCGGCCCGGCCCGCGCGCGTTGACCTCTAGCCGTGCTGTGTGCAGGCATGGTGGTGATGCTCCGCTGCGCGCGCCCTCCCGCGCCGAGCTTCCGCGCCGACCGCGCCTTCTTCTACGCTCTGCTCGGACAGGACCGCGCGCCGCTCTTCGTCGGCGCCTACCGCGCTGCCTAGCCTGCTTCGCGCCGGACCTTCCTGACTATAAGGTAGACTGTGCACGAGTTGTGCACCGCGGTGGATGGCAATGAATCACGGATTACTACTGCAGGAAACCGTTTCGGACGATTGGTCCATGAACTCAAACTAATCTCGGATATAATAATCTTAAACATATAACCGCACGAAGATGTCGACCTCTCTACAAGTCTGAACTATTCGACAACTGCGGGACCGCGCGGTGACTTATGCGTCCGGTCATCCATGGCAGTGTGTTGTCTGGCCATATATTTCTGTACTTATTAACAACCGCGTCACCGCCATCTGTCGCGGTTCGCTTGCTCGTGCATAGTCTACCTGAACGATTCAGCAGCACATGTACCAATACATTGGTTGTTTCTCTAAGTCTTTTATCTACTTACCTACGTATATTAAACTATGTCGATAATCCATAAGGACTCTGTACCTATTTATGCTTGCAATGTTAATGTCGGGTCGACTTGTGTCGTGATCAGACAGAATATTTAGACGACGGATTTAGTAGATCTTCTTGGACCGTGTATTGACAGACCCTATGTTTGTCTTACAGCCATGGGGATCGTCATGATGTCGGCCATGATTGCAGATCCGCCTGTGCCGCGCTTCGATGCCGACCGGCCCTTCTTAGCCGCGATCCTGATAGACAATGCCATCTATTTCATGGCCACCCATCGCGGATAAATAAAAATAAAGAGTCTTGGCTCACTCACTCACACAGTGCTCACAAACTGACTCATAAATAAAAACTATATTTCCATTACATCTACTCGTAACGTAAGAAGCTGAAACTATACACAGAGAATAACGAAGATTGTTTGTCCCACGGGATTGGGAATAAAGAGCATTTAAATACATTCTCGGTATTTATAAAATCTATCAAAAACAGGTTACACTATCGCAAAAATTGTTCTAATCTTCGCGAATCCGAAGCCCTTTTAGTAGCAAATTATTCGAATCGACGAATTGAAACGTACCTACTAATAGTGCTCTGTGATTGGCTACCATATTTAGAAGTTGAAAACATTTCAAATCGTTTGATAGGAACTTGTTTCGTGTCGGCGCACAGGCCCAGGCGTTCCACGGCCCTCCCAGCCTGTCCCTTTATTAGGTACCTTTTGTTATTACTGAGAAATCAAATCCTGCGTTATCAATATCGTCCATCCAATTTCATAATCAATATATTGACGATAAATTTTCCTGCCTTTCCCTTGGCTCAAAACCCGCTGGGGGCTGAAACGGCCACGGACTTATTTCTCGGCAATGACTATAGGCTGGGTATGTTTTATTTCATTCTCGCCTATTGGAATACGTAGTGGAAAGAATGGGACAGCTACCAAGCCAAAAATACTGTCAAGCGTCAACCAAAAAATAAAAAATAACCATGAAAAATAATAAAGAGTTGCGTCGCTGTGTGATATTAAAAATATATAGGTAGGATTATTAAATGCCCTTCCATAGACAGTATATGTTTTTTGTGTATTCTATAGCAAAGATTATGTAGTTTCTGAAAACAACGATTTTATAGACGTATTATTTACTTTTCGTTAGAAGCAGTGTACATATTGAAGTCAGTTTCAAATTTGGGGGCAATCTGAATTACCTCGCTTTATACGCTTGGAACTCTAAAACAAACAAAAATTTTTCGTTAATTCCTTCTCATAAAATATTTATTCTCATAAATTTTATCGTTGTATTTTTATCTGTTTTATACTGTCCTTTTTTTTTGCTTCAATATATATAATTAATTTAATAAGCTCTAAATGCGTAAAGTATTTTTTTTTGTTTTTCGTATTCTGTGTTGATTTGAAGCAAGTTCCGAATACGAAGCTGTGTACCAGTGTGGCAGTGTGATGTTCTTCATTGTAATCAGTTTAACTATTTTAAAATTCTGGATTCGTTTTGAAGTGTGTAAACAAAGCTGCAAATATTTGCTTTGCAGCCATGGTCATAGCGGTCGAGTGTTTGTCGACAGTGATGGTGACGCACTTCGACGCCGATCGGCCCTTCCTAGTGACGATACTCATCAATGATACCGTATATTTCATGGCTACCCATCGTGGATAAATATTTATTGAATCAGAAGCGGGAAATTATCCTATACCTTGTTGTTCTCAAATGTCAGAGATTTCTGGGGTGATCAGTTTCGTATGTATCTATACTATATTAAATAGATGTACTATTTAATTGACTATAATAAAAAAAAATAGGGAAATTATTAACAGCCTTAATTTTTTTTAGAAACGGTAAAATTTTGTTGTATTATTCCAAACTTAGCATTAGCACCTGTCAGTTTAGTCTCTGAGATTTGCGGAGGTATTTGTATTTATTTTAAATTTTATTATGAATTGTATAAACAGGCAATGAAAGTACCTAATTCAATAGTAATTGTGTAATTATAATAGAAATATTAATTTTTGGTGCATATTTTATTACATATGTTATACTTACTTGTATTTCACGAAAACTCATGATATTTATCTTAGAAAACAGAATTATATTATGTTGGTAATAGTTTTTCCAATATTCCATAAATTACATGCTCAGAATACAGAACAAACATTACATTGTATGTTTTTAATATATGTATATTAGTTATATGCACCAAACCTGGAATATATTTTATTTCATAATTTATAATACATATTATGTAGACGAAACATAATGTATTTTGTTCGGGAACTATAATTATATAGTTAAATAATCTACAGCCGTTGATCATTAATTAATTACACACAAGTTTACATACCTGCTCAAAATTGTGGAGTCAATACATAATTAAATGATTGTTGAAAATTTAAAACTTCGTCCTTACTACTAAAATAACGTTACTTTACTGATTTATTTTTGTGCAACAGCATTGGCTAATACTAAATATTACGTAGGTAAAGGCATTGCACTGTATTTGTTATAATTATGCTATGATTATAAGAAGTTTTATGACCAATAGTATTCACAATGACTGAGTGTTTGTTTTGCACTTGCAGCCATGGCATTTGCGTACTGTACATCTCTATACACGCCGCGCGTGCTTCGCTTCGTGGCCAACCGCCCCTTCCTCGCAACTATACTTGTGGAGGACACTATATATTTCGCGGCTACACATCGTGGATCCACCTAATCTTGACAGTTTTAAAAACTACGCACAAAATTCTAAGCACAAACCGCACAATGGTGCAAATGCATTCTATAGTAAAGAGTAGTAGCTTTCTACAAAAAATCTTAATTTTGCGAAATGAATTCCGAGACGAATTCGCGTTTAAGCTTTTTTTATTCTAATTAATTTAATAGATAAGTGTATTAAGTATATCAGTCGGTACGTAGCATGATCGATATTGTATGTGATTAATGTTGCTTAAATGTTGTTGTCGTTGTTTCGTTAGTTGAGTGTTGAAGTGGGGGGCGGGTGATTATGTTTGGCCTTGATTTTTTTTAATGGCTATCTTTGTGTCCTCAAAAATTGTAAGAATGTCACTTTGTATATACAAACGAATAAATAAATAAGTAGAATACAAAAAAAATACATTTATTTCGTGATTGATCTTGTTTGTCCTTCTGATATTGATTTCAAAGTTCCAAGGAAAGTTTGAATTGTTTATAGTATGATCGAGTGTTTGTCTTGCAGCCATGGGCGTGATGTTCTGTTCGGCCATGTTAGACGAGCCCCCCACTCCCAGCTTCGTGGCAGACCGTCCCTTCCTTGCCGCCATACTGGTCGAGGACTCCGTATATTTTGTTGCCACTCATCGTGGGCCTGAATAAATTCACACTGAATTCTAGGTATACACACGGTATTAAATAATGTAAATGCCTGAACAGGAATATATGAGGTGCGGCCATCTTGCGAATTTTGGTGAGAACTAATTTTTAACCCTGGAAATAATTTTTAACTATCATGTCAATATTTTCAACTCATTTTTAAACGAATTTCAATGTTACAATTGTGTCGAAGTGGTTTTTAGTTTACATACATACATATAAATGCCTAAAACTGCGGTGCTTAAAACTATCCATAATCATGACTGATAAAATATTACTAACAATTTAGGTATAGGTAGTACAAGCTCCTTAAAAAATATGCAACCTGGAAGCTTTGTGCTGAATGATACTCGTACTAGGTGTATGGCTTAAACAACTAGTGAAAAATTCACTATCAAAACACACATCTTTGCATCGGGTGTTCCCTTCGGGAAAACGTTTATTTATATTACTTGACGTTATTTTATATTAGTGTCGAAAACAGCGCCCTCATGGCTCACCTCGTATATTTTTATTTTACCTATATGTATTTACATTTAAATGTATAAAATGGCGTTTAAATTAATTTTGCATCCTTCTATAACGAAGCACACAATAACGGTATTAATAATACACATTACTCTATAAGTAAATGTCACCATATATATGAGTTTTATATTCATATTATTATTATAATAAGTCTTCTTATAAAGTAGCTATACTCTACTATACAGACAAAGGGACATAATTTGAAACTGATATCTATAGTTTTAGCCATAGGCTCACGCCACAAATTTGTACAAATATCAAGGATCGAGTCAGATAACTCAAGAGCAATCTCTTGAGTAAACTGACTCGATCAAAACATTCATAAGATATTATTATATATCTTAGTATCTATATAATTACAATGATTACCTATTACATGATCTGGCAAGCCAGTTCCTTATCAAAATAATCGAGCCACAAGTGCAATTATTCAGTACTTAGACAAAATTGTTGAATGTATGTCGGCCTCTACGCCGTTCCACGATAAATGTATTTATTATTCGTTTGTGTGATAAATATAGTATATTTATTTAATTTTCAAATGACTATTTTTTACCCTTACCTCGTCATATTTCCTTGCTGTGTCCTTGTATCACAGTCTTAAAAGGTCTAAAAGTCTCTACCTGACCGTTGAGCTAGGACCTGAATTCAATAACTGGGTCGGGAAAAGTATTATTGGGTCTTGTTTACTTGCTTTTTCAGAATTCCCAATAGCTCAGATTAGACAAGTTCTAAACATCTACAGACAAAATTAAATTTGAAATCCCACCACAGCTGCGGGGTAGAGCATTCTCCACCACGCTGCTCAGGGGTTAGTGGCCAGCTCAGTACGAATCTTCTCAAGCCACCCGAAGATTTTCGACAAGGCTTAACGATTGTTTTTACTATTGTAAACAACCTAGACCGACGTCTTAATCTGTCTTACGAAGCACGGTAGCCCCATGAAATTTTGCCACTAACGGTCACCCATTCACAAACCGACCGCGGCCGTCGTTGCTTAACGTCGATTACATACAATCGACGCGAGCTATAGACGCTACATATTAATGACTAAGATTTTAACTTTGACTGCTTTATTATGATGGATTACCATGTGTCGATAGATCTAAGTAATGGACATATTTAGCCTGTATTCAAGATATAATTGTTGATATTGCTACAACCTGACACTGAAATTTATAATACTTACACATAATTTTTTTTTAAATTAAATAATCTTTATAATTATTTTCATCTAAGATCTTCAGCTAAGGATAAAATATTTTTTTATTCTGAGTGGTTATACCTAACAAAGTTTTGCAAAGTTCATTATTCGAGGAGCTACAGTCAGTAGTGTAATATCTTTACGTTTACCGCGTTATAATAATAACGCGGAATAATAATAACAGGAAAATAAATAATAATAATACTTCTGTCTGCTACAAAAGTATCTAGAACGTTGTGAAGTTAATGCCTAAAACTGCTAATACAAACGCTAAACATGGTTGTAGGCAAGTACTTCATTTAATTTCAGTTAGTGATGAACTTAATACCATGCTGGTAGTATCGTAATGTAATTAATTTATTTCGGTACTACCAACTGCTTTGAAGAGGGATTTAGAAGTACTGACAACTAACGATGGATACCAAGATAGATATTTCAATCTTCGAGTTTTCTGCAAAATTTTGTAATGTGAGTATTTGATCTTAGTTAGATATTAATCGCTTATGAACACGTCACAATCTTGATTTAAGACTTCCTTGTTTCTTTCTTAATGTTTCGGTAACAGCTATTTATAGGTACTTTCGTGTATAAGCCGAATAAATTTTTCGTGTATAAATAATAGGATGAATGTAAACATTAAATTCCCCATTTAGACGATAATAATAGTTCATATGTGATACTCGATGTGTTAACATATGTGTTACATGCGGAATTTCGGAAATAGAACTATTAGTCATGCGCGTCAAGATACGAGGTAGAGTCGCGTAGGTCTGTAGTTGCCGTAGCAGTAGACTGCTGATATGGCCCATATTTTAGCTTTTTAGCTATTTTTAGCTATTTTAGCAAAAGCTTTTTAAAATAAGAAGATAAGGAAAGTACTTAACTAAAAAATTCAAACTATACAATAAACTTACTTACTTACTAGTACTTACTTAATGCTTAACAAAAATAGGAATAGGAAACTTACTTACTTACTAGTACGTACTTAATGCTTAACAAAAATAAGAATGCATGGAGTACATCAGCGTGGCAGCAGACGGTTCGGTATCTGGGATGTCACATTGATGGTAAACTCACGATGGGTTCCATGGTTGTGTATGTGCACCGCCAGGCACGAGACGCGAGTGCGATGCTCCGGCCCGTGCTGTCATCCCGATTATCACTGCGCACTAAGCTTTGCATATACAAGTGCTTTAGCTAGGCTGACGTATGTGGTGCCAGCGTGGTATGCACTGTCGGTGACCACGCAGTGCAAGCGTCTTTAGGCCCAGCAAAACCTCGCAAAATCACAGGAGCGGGGTGCTACGTCCGGAACGCGGTGATAGTGCACGATTGTAGGCTAGAGTCGCTGGATAAGTTTGTAGTCCGGTTGGTGCGTGTTTTGTATAACCGCGTCGACAATCCACATCCAAGCGCCGTTGCAAGCGACCTCAAGTTCGACCGCTTCTTAGAGAGCTGTTAGACATTCTTCCCCCGACCATCAAAGGGGAGTAAGCGACTAACGGCTAATAGCTCCGCGCACGCGACGATCGACAGCGGGGAAGTCGCTGAGTGGGCTTACCCCTGGAGTAATTGCCCGGATAGGTGGATCTCCCGAATTCCCTCAACGTAGGAATGCCCGCAGCTCCGCGGAAGAGGATGAAAGGTTTGTTCCTGTCTGTCTGACGTCCAATGTAGACCGCACACAGAGACGTTATCATAGGGTCAACGGGTATGTCTTAGAAAACTACAGATTAAGTGTACACACCAACTGTACCTATATTATTTCAGGAACTTGACAAAACGAAAAACGTTGCAGTTTCTCCACTAGCTGCTGCCGAATTTCCTATGGCAATGATGGCTTTGGGGACATTTGATTCATGTAGCGCTGTGTTTTCTAACACGGTACAAATTTGTAATGAGAGAAATGTACGTTAAATTAATTTTTAATACAGTATACTTTAACAAGTTATTATAATGCTAGCCTAAAACTCATATGATACATGTTCATAAATAAAATTAGTTTTAGGCTAGCATTATATTATGTTTTCACATTTAATGTAGGTATTTAATATGAAATAATTCTGGTATAAAATAATTGGAGGTACATATATATAATAAGAATTTATTATTGTGAGGTTTTTGTTTTAGGTTCCGTCGTCTTTTATGTTATTGTCCCCTAAACTAAAATCAATAAAGGGAGTAACGCTTAGTCGGGCTAGCAAGGTATATCTAAATAAAAATCTGTTCACACTAAATCGACACCAGAAAAAAAATGCCAAAGATATTTTCAATGTAAAAATGGAAACAATTGATTTTCTTAAAAGGGCTGATGCTTACATGGACTTAAATAAATGGGTAAGTTACAACATCTATAATAAATATAGTTATTACTTATGTATAAGTTGTAGTTCTTGCAGAAATTCTTCGTGTTTTGTTGAGTATAGACACCGACGTAAGTTGCATGAAGCTTTTAAATATTATGTTTCCTCTGTTTAATACAATTTATGTTCCAGGTAGAAAAGAAGACTAAAACAAAACTTAAATATTTCTTTAGCAGCAGTTTTAATATTGACACTGATATTGTTCTCGTAAGCGGACTTTACTTCAAGGTAAGTACGAGATTCTCTAAATGTTTATCAAATTTCTTGGTGTTGAGGCTATGAAATTAAAATTACAGTAATTTTTTGACAACGAATATCATAATTAGTAATCGCAGAATACAGTTTGTAATAAAATCAACTTAAATATCTACTAAAATACGATCGCTTTCGACGCATAAATTAATACGGCTATTGGAAAGATCTAATAGGTCTCCTTCACCAATCCGCTATGGAGCAACGTGGTAGAGCTCTTTAAATATCTTATAGAGCTAGAGCTAGAAATTGATCTTCAAATAGTATTTCGATCAGAGTTAAAATTAAATTCCATGTTACACTATAATATCAGGCATTTTGCTTTAATTGTATATGTATTTATCTTCTATATATATAAAAGGAGAAGGTGACTGACTGACTGACTGACTGACATATCAACGCAGGGCCTAAACTATAAGGGCTAGAAACTTGAAATTTTGTACAGGGGTTCCTTTTATAATGTAGGGGAGCACTAAGAAAGGATTTTTGAAAATTCACCCCCTAAAGGGGTATAACGGGGGTGCAAAGTTAGTATGAAACTTTGCCGTTTTTGAAGTTAGTGAATGTCTAATTCCACGCGAGCGAAGCTGCGGGCGTCCACTATTTGTGTATAAATATTCTAAATTCAGCTTGCCTAATTTGACCTGAACAAGCAAGCTAATAAATGAACGAGAGAAATTTTATCAGAATATTATTTTATTTTTAATTATGCATTGATTTACTACCAACCGTAGATAGCGTATGAACGGTACGAGAGAAATTCGGTCAGTATATTTTATTATGCGTTGATTTACTACCAACCGTAGATAGCAGATGAACGTTCGTAAGTACTAAACAGGAGGCTAGCTTCGATATAAGGAAGATTTAAAATCTGTCTATTTAAGTAATCTAGGGCTGAAGTGAAGTGCTTCCAATTATTTTTGCTGCTGCTTTAATTTAATTCGAAAAACTGGCAATATCTTCAGGTTTTTCTGTAGTTTCAATCTGAATTTGAATACTTAGTACTATGTATTTATCATATTAAGTCGTATAGTTGTACGTTTCTATGATTTCTGTATTTTTACGATTCAGGGAATTTGGCAGATTAACTTTGACCCCGAAAACACAGAAGAAGCAATATTCTATATGAAAGAAGACAAAACAATCAATATTTTTTTGATGTATCGTAAGAACACGTATAAGTACAAAGACTGCGAAGATCTCGATGCGCAGGTACCTACTTCAGGATAGCATAATAACATAGCCCTACACTAGGCAGTATACTGCGTGGGTAGTAAAGTCACAAGTCATATGTCAAAGTAAACCTATGTTTATGCTGTGTCGCAAGTCTTATGTCTACAGCTTTTGGTATTGGTATTTGTAATGGCCCTCCATCAATCCACACTGGAGGGAGTATGCTCTAGACCTCCCGCAGCTGTGTCGGTGGGAGAGACCCGTGCCCAGCTGTGGAATGTCTGTGGGTTTTATAACTTGGTGATGGACCCCTATGTCAGCACTTAGCATGTTATATCGTGCCTTTGTGATATGTAAATGCCGGTTAGGTGTAGCCAGCCTAGCTCCATCCGCCGGATGTCTCCACAGGCTTCGCTCCGCATGTCTACCGTTATTGCGTAGCAGTCTAGGAAGCAAGATGGCTATCACCTTAGCAGTCTTCAAAGCAAGACAGCGTATGTTGCCTAGGTTTCGCATACAGCGTATACTTTGAAGCAGAAAATGGAAAAAGAAAAAACGAAGATTTAAGCATTCATTCTTGCATGCTTTATACGTGTAGCAAGGTCTACGAAGGTGGTATATCTATGCTAGTAGGCTGACTTAAGAAGTAATTAAGCAATTGAAAGACGATGCCATGCCAGGTTTCAAAATTACTTGCAAGCATAAAATTATCTCGAAGTTTCAGCCAAAGCTACTCCGAACGAACTCATAAATAAATATAACCAGCTTTATTTTTTGCGCTTTATATTTCGCATATATTTTAGTCGCGTAAATTTTTTTTCAGCTTGTTTTATTACCATTCAAAGACGAACAGGCACACATGTTAATCGTAGTTCCGAAGAGAGTCAATGGTCTAGACAAAATGCTTCAGAAGCTAGCCGACGGGTTCGATCTGATGGCAGAGATGGCAAAGATGACTCAAAATGAGGAAGTTGAACTAAGCATTCCTCGCTTTAAAATTGAATCTGAAATAAATTTTTCGGAAGTTTTGGAAAAGGTATGTTACATTGTACGTTCATCTGTTCAGTGTTTAGTGGGTAGGCACAATGGCTTCACCTGTGAGTCCCACATATCCAGCGCAATCGGGGCGCTGGAATGCATGAGCATTCACTACCTCCCTCCCTCGTATCCCGGAGGGTGCCCATATACTCGAAAAAAAAAAAAAAACGTAAAAATTGTAAATTAAAATTCTCAACTTTGAAATTCGACCACTCGACGTTGAAATTCGACCACTCGACGTCCATTAGTCAATAATTAATCTAAATAAATAAGTAATTATTTTGGGGAAAAGTGATTTAAGAAAATTTTAAAAAAATATGTAGGTACCTTACTTTTTCAGCTAGGCATTATGACGACATACAGTCGAGCTGTACAGAAAGTGCTGATTGAGGTGAACGAAGAGGGCATGGAACCTAAGGCGGAACGTGTTGTAGGTAAGTAAGTTACCTATAATATGATAAACTTTGTATTGAATACTAAAATAAATGGGTACCACTGAACCAAAGCGGTAAAAAATATTGTATATATATTTATAGTATAGTATATTTATCATAACTTGGTGAAGTAGGTATTTATTTACATTATTTCAATACTATGCTATGCTTGTGAAACACTTTGTTTTATAATACAGAAAACAATGGAATAGTTAATTTGCGTGCATTTTGATTGCAGGTGTATTACGTATTATAGGTACCTACCTACATAGTAATAACGTAGTAGGTATTTTATACAAAATAAAACTCTTGTTAAGTTAAAGTTTAAATAAAGTTTAATACTGGTGTTAACATGAATTATTTGAAGTTGTGTAAGTTAGATTGGTGGGTTAGATATATAGGTTTATTGTTTGTATAAGCAATCAGCTGCTTCACGCTCCTCCCCGACGGTCCCTAAGACCAAGGCTCCCCCGCCCATCTTCCTGCGGGATAAATCAAAGTGGACCGCAGCAGTGGATCTATGTTCACAGTACAAGATCCACTACATTCAAGCTACCAATATGGGCGACACTATTAAAATTCAGATCCCTAATAAGGAACACTTTCATACCCTAGCCGACCTTTTAAGGCAGAATAAAGTGCCCTTTCACACCCACGCCTTCCCCGAGGATCGGAAGGTTAAGGCAGTATTGCGTGGGGTCCCCCACGAACTCGCCAATGAGGCCATCCTTGAGGATCTTAAATCCCAAGGTCACCCCGTCGAGGCTGTGCACAAGATGCACAGCCGCCTGCCAAAGCCATCCCCTAAGGCAGGTTTTAGTCTACGGACATAATCGGTACAGCTAGCTGTACTTGATACGCATGCGGTGCGTTTCCTGCCTCCCTCCCAGGTATAGCCCGGTCTTGCCCGGAGGGTTGTCCACGTAGGTTGATTGTCTGGACGAGAAAACAAAAAAAAAACGTAAGCAATCTAGTATGACACGTTTCCTGTGCACGTTTCAATAAATGGCGAAGGAAAAAATTAGTTCCCATATCCAAATGGGTACAAAATGTTATCTTTACGTATTAATACAATATATCTATAATTTAATATTTTTCATTTGATTATTTTTCTTTTTTGTAGGCGGATTCATCCCACGCTGGAAGCCAAAGGCTCGTGAGGTCACCGCCGACCATCCTCATCTGATAGTAATTTTATGCCACGATATACCCATTATCTGGGTCACATTCCGAGGAAGATACGAAAGTGCCATTTGAAAATCCACACAATAATATAAGGTACTTTTTGTAATAATGTTTTTAAATAAAAAGTTATGTATTATTTGGTATTTCACTCTTTCTACTAATAACCAGTACTTACCTAATAGTAGTAGGTTGAAAAAATGCAGGTAGTTACCTACACACTACACACATTTATGATTCCCTGGCAAAAAAATCATATACCTACCCTTATACTTAAGACCTACATTCAGAAAATTAAGGATCTGCCAAATACTGTAAACTATCTTCTCCATATGGTATCACACATGGGGCATGCCTGCCATTCGGATTAGCTGGCAAAAGCGCCAAGCAAACCCTGGCGTATACTTGTGTATTTAAAATTAATTGGTCAGATATCTGATGTGGCTTAATACAATCAAGATTTTCATTCTCCATCAACGATTTACATCGTATTCGTAGTGATACCCGATGGCAAATAAAAAGCCTTGATCTGATTATAACTACGAGTCGAAATAAGGGGTAGGTGTAGGTACCTGTCATCTCCCTTCGTCCGACAACCTCCGATGGCAGTTGACTCAGCACAGCTGGAACCGGCGTATCTATTCTACAAGTAAGTAAGTCTGTATATCAGTGTAAGTTGTTATTCTTGGAGCAATAACGTAGTGATCATTAAGTACCTACCATGGTTATGCTTGGAAGTTTCCCGCATTCCTAAGAAGAATCACTTAATACTTTTTAAGCACCGATGTAAATATGTATCTAAACCAGTTTCTCTCACGACTTCAACAATAAGGTTCACCTACATTTACTTACATAATGATAACTTTTCAGACATAAAATAGGAATTAGGTCTCTCTTGCATTCAAATAAGAACAGCACAGCGTGATGGCAGTCGGCCAAGTGGGTGCTTTGTATCGACGGGTGTATCCTATGTATTAAGCGTGTCACGACCTTAAAAGCGCTTATTGTAGCCTCATATTATTAAAATTGAATCGAGGCTGGCGACTCTGTTGTCTACTCTCTGATTTTTAATAGGGATGGATGGGAAGACTTCCAATATCTTCGGGAACTGAAAATGTCATTGGCGAGTAACACTGAGATTTGAAGATAAAGAAATTGGTGTTTGAACACACCATTCCCGTCTCAAGTGAGAGGTCAAAATGCACTGAGTTGGTTATACCGCTTACATAGGTATACTTATTTGTCAAATCAGACAAATCTCTTGCAAAAGAGAAGTAGGTAAAATGCGTTAATGAGCCCCATTAATTATAACTAAATAGCTATGCTAATGTGCGGAACAGAACGAATTATCTACAGGCATTATAGGAAATTGTTTCCAGTTTAGATAAGAAATCTCGAGTTATAGTGCTCGGTTACTGTTCGCAGTCTTGAGACGTATAGGTCGCGAACAACTTGCTTAATATTATATACGTACCAAAGAGTTGCGTAGGAATTAGAACTTTAAGTTTTCCGAAAGCGATGTTAACAAAATGTGTTGATTTTTGTCTAAGTATAAGAGATATTTGAACAACAGACATTGTCTTATTAGCATAGAGTAAACAAATATGCTGAAGAACTGTGTACCCTGGTTTATTGCCATAGTTGTATCGACAAAAACATGTGTCTCTTCATCTGAATTTCCTGTAAATAGCTTGCAGTCATATTTACCAAGTCTAGACTCTTCCTTAATAACCAAACCCATTCAAACACTTTACCAGGCACCACAGTCCGCTATTAATCTGTTGCACCGAGTGAACCCACTAAGTTACCTAATGACATCTTCAAACTCTACTTTGCCACCTTCTCAAAAATTTAATTATGTAATGAAATCGCCGTATCTAAGAAAAACGAACAAATATGTAGCAGCAGCAGCGGCAGGTGCAACGACTAAAATACCCCAAATTATATATAACCAACATACTACAGCACCATACGATAAACTCAAGGAATTGCTCCATCCAACTCAATATTATCCTGCAGAGAAGCCTTTGGCATCAAGTTCATTTATTCAGACACAAAAAGTGCGAAATCAAAGTTTTGTGGAATTACTACCAATGGTAAATAATGGCGCAGGTGCAGGTCAAACTATAAAAATATTATTGCCAACTGATGTCGTAGTCAAGGAAACTCCAAATGTACTTGTACAAAACATCGGCACAGATTTTGATCTGTTCAAGCAAGTCCTGGAACATCTGGAACGTTCATTTTACAGAGTAAGTCTGTTCTGTACCTACACATACTCGTATAAGCTTATTAATATACCACACTTTTTCTACACCGCCCAGGGTTAGCACGTGACGCCCGTTGTACTTTTGCAAGGTTTCAATAAAGTTTATTAAATAAAAATAAATAATACCTACTAATAGCTAGATAATATACTCCAAAATAGCAAGCGAATCATGTAGTTTCGTATGTTACTCGTTAACTTAGATTAATTTTATTATTATTATATTTTTAATATGATATGATTAATACGATTAATATTATTATTATTACCGCTACGCGTAAATAAAGGTACTAAATATTTGCAAATAATGATTTTTGTTCAACCATAAACAATCCAGATTTTGAATCCTAAGTGCTCTATCTGAACAATAATTATTAACTAAGAAAGCCTTTTGTTGTATTTTTAAAAGCTTTCATTTAACTTCACTCGTATGTATCCATGTCCTGGAATCTTGCAATCAATATTTAACCCACTTCCACTGAAGCTATCGAGCTGAAATTTTGCACACATATTTGGTTCCGATGACAATGCATGAAAATAAAAAAAAGACGTGTGGCACTTGGAGACTGCCGCGGTA
Organism: Carterocephalus palaemon; assembly: GCA_944567765.1. NCBI lineage: Eukaryota > Metazoa > Arthropoda > Insecta > Lepidoptera > Hesperiidae > Carterocephalus > Carterocephalus palaemon. The sequence continues at coordinate 8,410,129 of OX155641.1, read as the reverse complement.
AAGCATAGCATAGCATTTATTATCAACTTATGCAATTATAATTATTTATTGATTTTATTTATGCAGTATTTTATCAAAATCAAAATCAAGAGTGTGAGCCTGGCATTTCCGAACGTGAGTGTGCGCGCGGCTTAGTGATGACGTAGTCGAACACTTTTGAAGGTGTTAGGTTTTATTTTCGTTACGGAATTTCTGTATTCCGTCTCCACGCTCAAGGCCCGCGATAGAAGCTATGCAATAGATTAAAAGTTTTAAAAAGCTTTTTAAAAAAAAAAGTTTTAACGGTATAATTATTTCAGGTCACTTTTAACAAACTGTTATCGATAAGTCCGCCAGGACGTCAAGAAAACGGAATAAGTTTCGCACAGTCGGGATTGTTTCTCTATTTGCAATTGATGGCCCTGTGTACTGAACTGGATGGGAAAAGCGTCACACAATTAAAACAATCTTTAGGATTGCAAACGACTTGTACAGTAAGATAAATTAATTTGTAATTACCCTCTACGTTACCTTTAGGTATCACGCACCGAAAGTTTTGTGACTACAGGAATATTTATCTGAGCTACTTACGTCTACAACAGACGTTGATCGATGTAACTCATGCAACATACCTGTCTTTTACGTTTAATATAAGTAGGTACTTAGGTTTTTTCAGTCTGCTAACTTTTGATGCAGATAGCGCAGGTAGTCATTTTGTATTTGTAATATCCTAAAGATGCACTCCAACTAAATAGATGAGAACAATAAATATCCTGCGACATCCTCACTCACGGCCATCTGACCCAAAACTAGACATTGCCTGTACTATGGGCGTCAGAGACTGACTGTTAGGTACACATAAAAATGTAATTTTAAATACATACTTATATTGATGTCCTGGCTAGACCTACCAATTTATCACTTCATGACATGTTCGACCATTTTCATTTTCATTAAATGGTAGAATTTCTAGATATGGAATATACCCGCTACCCACATCATGAAATTGTATATCATATCATAAAATGATCAATTCTAAGATCTGGCCACGACATAGATATTAACATCCAGTCACAGAACAAACACAAGTGTTCGTCAAACGAATATATGTAATTAACAGGCATATGAATTCAGGGACTCCGTGATATGAAATAAATAATTAAATAATAACTATCCAATAACAGGAACAAATTCAGCTACTGAAGCAAGTAATATCAAGTTTGCCGAAGACAAGTGATTTTTTAAAATTTCGCTGGTCGTCAAGATTAGTGCTGGGGGCACGGGTGAAAATCGGTGGCGAGTTTCAGGATAATGTTGGACTACCGCTCCACGTTCGACTGAATCAGCTGAACAGAGACGTCGATCCAGAAGAACTGACCCAACGTCTCAATCACATGGTAAGAACACTGAGAACCAAGGTGATAATATTTAAAAAAGATTACTTCATACCACTTGAATTAACTAAATTATTACAGAACTGATTTGTTTTATGAGTGTAGCCTTGCCTTATAACCATTAGTAGAATATAGCTAGAATGACGTAGTAGGTATCATTTCGTTGTTATTTATATTGTATATAGACTCCAACATACGAACATACACTTTTAAGAAGGAAGACCTATGCCTTACTTCTTAAAAATGTATCAAGCACTAACAACGTAAAGTAGACATTATTTTTATATATCTTTTGATACTTGATGTTAACTTGCTGGACTATCCCAAATGCACGCACATTGTTTTAAACTTATAGGTAGCATAAATACTATCTTATTCGAAGTTTTTCACAGATAGATTTCATGTGTGGTAGAGCAGCATGATCGTTTGGTAATTTCCTGTGAGAAATCATGCTTGTACCTGCAAAACTTGTGTATCTCGAGCAGCAATAAATGGTGAAACTGCCTTACTTCTACCTTACGTGCCCATTCGCTATTCCTTTCACAGAAAAATGTGCAAAAATCAATATTTTTACTGTAGGACACCGAAAGTACAGTTACACGCCTACTTAACAAAGATCGTTAAAGGCACAATAGGAATACCAAATATCTATCAAGTGCATGTCTAAATTGGCAGGTAGTGTCAGACTCCGGTGGCTCAATGCACGATACCTTCGAGGAAGACGAGCTTCTTAATGGCGTGTGCGCAGCGTGGCTCACTACAGTGTACCTGCGCGCGCGCTGGCGTTCCGCCCCCACCGTGCTCAACGGTTCCCGACTCTTCTACGACGACGGTGCCCCCCCGCGCACGGTGCGCATGATCAGAATTAACGACATCATGCGCTACGCGCATCTGACCGACTGGGATGCTGAGGTAAATAAAACTCGAAGTTGTTTTTGCTGTAGAAATTTATTAAAAGCAAAATCTTTACATAGGAGTATTTCTAATCATTATTATATTACCTATATCCAGCAGTGGACTATGAAAAGCTGATTTGATGAATAATTTCCATGTTTCTGTATATAATTCTTATTTATGTTCTTGTTTACATGCATATTTAATTACACTTCATTTTACGACCTACCCATTAGCATAGGGGTGGTTCTTGTAATGATCGCTGGTGGCAAATACTATAATGTCTTCAGCGAACAGATCTTTCCAGTTTTTACCTTGTGATAAAAAAAACTCAACAAAATAAAAGTAGGCCATAAGGCTTAATTAATATGAAATAAAAGCTCCGATTCTCGACTTGGCAACTTACATTTCCCAGGGACACACACTGGCATATCGTGGTGGTGTTCGCTCCTGTCCTCTGTTGTGAGCTTGTGAGGAGAGGCTCGTACTTATTAACTAACCTATTCTAAGTAATTATTCCTTAAGCAGACATAAAAAAATCATTTACGTTTATCACTTACTTCAAGAAAAAAAAATTACCTCTAAGTGTGGTAAACTAGCATAATAAGGGTAGCAATTTCAGTAGCGTCGGTGTTTTTGAATGAATTGTGTTCTTTTGTAAGTTCTGGAAATTTCAAGAACAAATTCCATCCATAATAGTAGTAAACATGCATAGTAAGGATAGCAATCCCTGTAGCGTCGGTGTTTGAGCAAGGATTTGATAATTATTTTTTTAGTTTCTCTATAAATTCCATTATAAAATTTGAACCCTACAATTTCATACTAAGCGAAAATTTTGTATATTTATAACCGCGACATTTTTATTACCAAGTGTCATGGATTTAAACACTACGTAACAGGATGGTTCACTACAAAATGTCCCACCACAAGCCTTTCTTTAAACGGTTTTCCTTTACGGAATGGGACCCCGAATCCACCATTCTAGCGAAGTGCGGATTGGCAGACTTCACATTGCTTTCGAGGACTTCACATTGCTTTCGAGAACTTTATGTAGAACTCTCAGGCATGCAGGTTTTTCACGATGTTTCCTTCGCCGTTACAGCAGATGACATTTAATTTCTTAAATCGCACATAACAGAAAAATTATTGGTTTGTTACTTTTTAAACCGGACCGCTCAAGAGTTCGACAGCCAGTGGGCTGTCACCGCTAACTAAAATATTTATTGTTTTTAAATGAAAGAAAGGGAAAGAAAGGGGACGAAGTGGGACGGACATTAGCTTCGTGTCTCCCGTTACATACACAAATGGCATGGCCTATTGTAATTTTGTAGTTAGCCATGTTTTTGTCATTGAATTGAGGAACTCAACAAAATAAATCGATGCCCTCGACAAATTAGAATTGATTGGTATTGGATTTGAACTCAGATCCCTCCAAATGAATTTTTCAGGAGGAGAGTCTCTATGGAACTTACTCATAAGTCATAGAGCCTATGTATGTATAGGTTAATATGGAGTTCAACGGTTTTGTGTTGAGTAGAATGAAGGAGGGCCCAACATTGGAACGCCTATCGGTTGTTGCAAGCAAGCAAGCAAACGTATTTTTTTTATTTCTTCCTTTTTAGTTTTGAAGTCGGTTTTTTTGAGATATTTTAATATTATTACATATTTTATAAAAGTAAGTAAGTAAGTATAATTATTTAATCTAATTATACCTATTTCAATATTTCAATGGTAGGTACTTAATATAATAGTGAAATATTAAATTATACCTATACTTACCTACATATTACACTCTAGAAGGGATCTATAGCTGCTAAGCAGTGATTACGTAGGTACAATTTACGTAATCACAAAAATATACCTGTGAATCTTCCCCAGACGATACGGACTCGTTTGGCAGAAATCAAGCAAGATTAAGATGTATAGAGAACCTATTTTTCCCGACTTATCCATTTGAATTACTTAAATACCTACCAAAAAAAAATAGAAATCTACATGCATTCAGTGTGCACTCAAAAGTCTTAAACAACTTAAGTTTATCGATAGTAAAACCGTTTAAAAATATCTTTAGTCGTCTGTAGGGATATAACAACTTATTAACACAATATAAACTAATAGAGTTACAATAAATATGCAGCAGTTTAATAAACTCGCAAACTTTATCCAGTCGGATGGCTCTCGCGACCTCTGACCATCCATTGCAACAACGGGATCCTCTGTGAGGACTTTTCCATCAGAAATATCACTCGGATCAAATTCATTAAAGATAACATATTTTCCGGGGCCATTGCTCACTAATCTATTCACCATGACTATCCACGTGGGCGCCGGCATTACCCTTTTTCTTATGGACATTAATATCAGAGTCTCCAAAATTACGACAAGCGTCACAATCATCGAATCTCGTACAAATAATAGCAATATGGGTGTATCAGAACTGTGTTTCGGGATATTATAACCAATTTCGGTTAAAAATATGAAATGCCCAAAGAGGCTGAAACAAGCCATAACTAGCCTCGTGTTATCCTTAATTCCGAGCAATAACGTTGTGAGTGTCAGCATCACAATCACAATAGATGGAATCACGACGATCGCAGCCGGCCCCGCGGCCTCCCTCCTCAGTATGAAGGTGTACTTGAGCATTGGATACGTGGTGTTGGGACAGCAGCTGTATGAGCCTGGTAAACGCCCGTGCAACACGTCCAACAATTTCCAACCGGGACCGTTTTGATAGTCATCTAGCACTACAGGTTTGGTCTTGTAAAATGTAAAATTTACTTGCTCACCTGTGTGCATCCATGATCCAAAATATAGCGTACAGTTTTGTGAGTCGTACGGCCAGCGTCGCAGTGATGTTCTACAAATTCCAGAATGCGCAAGGTGAGGAACACAAGTCACCGTGCCATCGCTCCCCACTAAACAAGTCGTATAAAAGGAATCCGAAGGATATGAGGTAGCGTCCGCGTTGAAAAGCGCCATACGTGGAGTCCAAATTTCGTGGCTCTCTATTTGAGTCTCTTTTATGGCACCATAGTCCGAAGGGGTCCATTTTAAAAATTCGTCTTTCCAAGACAGGGCCACCCAGCTGTGGAGAGTGAAAGTTTCTTCTAGTGAATCGAAACTTATGTATTTTAGCGCAAATCGAACTTTGACGTTTACTGAACTCTTATGGTCCAGCACAGGACGATAATCTGAATGGTACCCCATTAGCAAATCGTCGTGCAATTTGCCCTCTTCATGATTTGCAGTTCGCTGATCATTAGACGCGGAGGAATCAGCACTTATTAGATATAAATAGCACAAAAATATGAAAGCGCAGGTGGTACCCTTTGGAGTCATTGTTACAGACTGAATTACCCAATCTTATGAGTCGCAATGGTTGAATGACTTGAAAAACTATACAGCGAACCGCCCCCACGATAAGAATCCCATATGCAACAGCTATCAACGTTGATATTTAATACCTGCTATGGTAGGTACCTATTTGTGTGATACACCCATTTTATGCAAACATTCAGTAGGTATTATTAAAGTAAAGATTTTTATACTACAAGTTTAGTATACAAAAATTTTTAAACTCAGATATGGTAATCAAATTCTGAAGCCACATTGGCTGGCTAGGGAACTTAAATTTCATTAGTAAAATGATTACTAAATTGAATTGATTAAAATTCGACTTATGGCATGGTTTTACAGTGTAATTTATTACTGTTATGTATTGTAAAACCCAAAACATAACACTTGCATCTTTAAGTAATTTTACCATTTATGTTAGGTTAGATAAGTAGATTGTCCCACCTGTACCTGTGGGTCATCACAAACTCATACTCATAAATTAGAAACCCTTAAATACAGGTAAACAGTACTTACCGAGCTTTGTTTCCGAGTCTCTCTGGTTATCAACATGATAGAAAACGTGTCTCCAACTTTTTACCAACTTACCAACATAAAACGTTGATTTACTTCGTTCATTATAATCACATTATCACACCCCATCAATGTTTCATTATTGTGAGATAGATATTAGATAGGTAACACAATAATTAGTGATGGGAGTTATCGCTACTTTTATTTCACTACCACTATCATTGTCATTGTTATATCACCCGTGATAAATCACGACCGTTATATTTTATTAGTGATTGTCACATTGGGTGCATTTAAATTTTTATTCCGTTTGTTTCATGTACATTATTAATTTACACTATAATATCTATATATCTAATATAATATCTATATCTTTTTAGAAAGAATGTTTTTACAAAAGTATCATTATCAGCTAAACAAGAACAAAGTAGTTATAAATCATTAGGTATAAAGACGGTTTCAGTGCATATAACTGGTGTGGCACGTGAATTATGTTATAACAAGTGATTATAACCAGTGATGCGTATAATGTGCCATGCCTAGCTATCATGCACCGATTGTTGTAAATACCAGCTCATAATAATTAAAACGAAGTCATAATGGATTGTTGTTGTTTCAGGCTATGGAAATACAATATGCGACTTCAGAACTAACTATTCTGCTTTTAGTGCCCCGTGGTCGATCATTGAATAATTTAGCAGAGAAGATATCAACAGAAAACCTTAGCTACGTCTATGATAAAATGCTCACGAAAAGAGTAGCAGTATCGTTACCAATATACACATTACGGATGACATTACTCGTTCCAGGCAAACTTGAAATGGTAAGGCTTATAAGTAGGTGCGTAGCCTGGCGTTACTGTGCGTACACACCAAAACATACATGTAACGTATGTCAAATTGCGAAATTCGTCACATTAGGATCTTTGATCGCATTGTACAAATCGAACAATAGGTAGGTACCTACGTAAGTTTTATTGTGACATTCATATAAACGTGAAAATATAGAACTTACAATTCTGCGAAGTTTTGTTTCACAGGAAGTTTGACACAAGTGTAAATATTTTACAACTTGTTTTCGGTGCGAATGGTCTTGAAACATGTCGGGTCGGTGGAAAGAAAGCATGTCTATGATTTCTTGTGAATATTTCACCGGTGGGAATGCAGTTACCCAGTTACCTAGTTACTTAAAAATACCCATGGTACCACCATACCTACGGTACTCCAGCTTTTGTCAATATCCCTGTTTCTATATAATAAAATGTTTTGCACAGCTAGCAGCGCAGTTAAATAGGTCGCTCTAAAGTAGGTACGATTATTCAGTTACCTATAAAATTATGTTTCAGATGGGAATTTCACGATTAGTAGACACAAAGGCTGGCGCAAGTTGCGAATTACTAAAGCTTTCTCATGGAGTACAACGTATCATGTTTTGGGCAGAGGCAGGTCGAAATGCCTTTAAAGATGACGGTATGTGATATAAAATAGGTTCTTGCAAATAAATAATTATTATTATTGTTTCGTTTATACAGCTGGTACTCAGTAGATCATCCAACCGCCAGATCGAAATTTCGAGCTGCTTCTGGGAATTTCAAGCACATAATACAGAAAAAACCAGAAACCACAAGTTCGCTAAAAATTAAGACAAAATGCTACAACTAGTACCTACACTAAAATTGAGAGTAGTTTATTATTTTGGCGCTTATTTGTAGGCGGAATGTCCCTCGAATTAAGTATTACCATATTCTTCTAGAGCAGACATTTCTCTGTATCTAGAGTTTTAAAGATTGGCGGCGGTCGCGCAGGGTCGGTTGTAGTGTGGTTAGGCATTGCGTAGTGCCGCTCCTTCTGGTTTTTGAGATTCGTACCCGAAGGAAGAAAAACGGAACCCTATTAATATGCCTCCGCAGTCTGTCTGTCACAGCGCTCTATCCCTTGAACGGAAATAATTATGTAATCTATCTACCTATATAAATAAAACTCTCGTTAGTGACTGGCTGACAGATCTATCAAAGGCCAGCCAAACGGCTAAAGCTAAAACACTAATATGTGCTATAAATTTAAAATGGTATTTTTTATATGTTGTACCTAGTTGACCTCCACCAAGAGAGGTTTTTTTAAAATTCCACCTGGTTAAAATGGGGGTTTAAGTATATAAGATGCTTCGTCGTTTCTCAAGCTATAGGTACATAGTCTAGCCATAAATACTGTTACAATAAAAAATAAACAATACAACTTACTTTGTGTTTTCTCATTTTCGCGCCAATACATTGTAAAATATTTTTTGATAATAAAATGGAGTGGGGTGATAAAGATAACCGAATTGCTGTGATTCTACCTACAACCTACTATCCACAGGTAGATAACCTATAGTAGATATTCAGCAAGTTTATTGAAAAATTATTTGGCACAGCGTCAACAGATGGCTCTGACACTAATTCTGAAACTTGGTGGCGAGTTTATGCCGAACCTACTTTCTTTGAATAGACCGAGATTACTTCTACTGATTTGATTTTAAACCATCTATTTAATGTTAGAATAAGGGTCCTTATTGTTTAGGTACTTAATAATGTTTACTTAGTTGATAAGTATTTCCGCGGACGAAGCTGCCCGGCAAAGGCTAGTTGATTAATAAAATTATATTTTGGAAAAAATATGACTTAAAATTATGCATTTGTTTCAGGAATTGAATGGGACGAAGCTCCCGAACTTGAAAGAATAGTTGACAAGCCCTACATATATTTCGTGCGCTGGCGCAACATAACTCTCCTAAATGGAAATTTCGTCCTATAAGACAATCGTCCCTTGCTGTCAAATACCAATTATTCTTTGCTTGCAAAAATAAATGAACTTGTACAAAAAATAACAACGCTTCTCCTGAATTTCAACATTTATTTATCATGTACATTTATCAGATGAGACAAATATAACTTTAAATAGGTTTAACAAAGCGCGACTACTAGTACTTATGTTAATTTTCAATTTTCAACTATTAGATTGTTATTATGTTAAATGTTATTCTTAGAGGTCGAATGGACGGAAAAACTTAAAACATGTCTTTTTTAAAACAAAGTGTGATTGATTTAATAATAATTTCCACCATTATTCAAAAGTACCTAAGCCACATAATAATTCATGCGTATGTAGTAATAGTACATAATAGGCTCATAATATAAAGTTAAACATATTTGAAAATTGAAAAGTAACGGCCTAGGAGCCAAATCCGATTTACAACTTGCCGCCAACGTAGCACTATCAATAGTAACAATTTCTTTTTTAATATAGAGATACACACAGAGCTTATTTAGCCTACCTACATTCTAAGATATTGAATAGGTATGTTTAGGGAATATTACAATATTTTCCTAGCTACATAGGACTGCCAAGTAAACCTCCCCACTGAAGTTACATCTAAAATAACTATAACTAACAGAGGTCAAATGTATATATTATGTTGATACATTTTATAATTATAACTTGGTAACTATGTTATTACCTAGTCGAAAGGAGTCCAAATCATAATTTTGTTAATATTAGGATAGGAAGACTTTTACACTGGTCAGTTCTAAGGGTCCCCAAACGGCCTTCAATTCCCTTAGATTTTAGCACTAAGTTGACGACGACAGGCAAAATCTTTTATAGAGCAAATCACAAAAGAGTCCTCGTGGTTAAAATTTGGACAACAAACGATATCTAACCCACGTTCATTCGCTGTAATCTGTAATATTTATATTTAATATGTATTCATTACACGCTGTCAGATACCTCGTATTTCTTTCTCGGGCCGCACTCAACCGCCGCTCGGTACCGTTAAGCGCAGCTGCGGTGAGTAGAAATGTAGAAGGACAAAGGAACATGTCATACTTGCACTCAGTTAGTTGGAGCAATAATAAAACAGCGAAAGCAGGTTTCTCAACATGTTATATCGAGGTAATGATCGCTCTATTTAATAAGTAAACACACCGGAGCGATTATTTAATAATTAAGTGCAGTTTAATTTATAAAACGCAGCTACATACATGGAATAACAATCTTATATTAAAAGCCTTATATTTAAACAATTATAGCGAGTTACTTTCAAATACCACCTCCACCAATCCGCATTGGAGCAGCGTGGTGGAGTATGCTCTAGACCTCCCGCAGCAGTGTCTGTGGGGGAGACCCGTGCCCAGCATTGGGACGTCTATGGGTCGCAGCGAACTTCAAAATAGAGAAGAAACGCATCAGACGTGGACGACTCGTCTTGCAAGATTTCACTTTAGAATAGGGCAGCAAATATTATTGAATTTTATAAAATGATGAATTAATTGTATCAGGCGTGACTTTGCGGAACTCCATTATTACAAACCAAGAATAAATCTACTTTGCAACAATCTGCGAACATGTTCGCGGATTGTTGCAAAGTAGATTAATTCTTGGTTTTTAAATGATGAATTCGTGAGTTTTGCTACTAGACTGGTATATGTTTGTATGACATTCATTAGATAAATATATTTTAATAACTCATCAACTCATCAACATCATTATACTAATGTCTAAATAGTAAAACCTTTAATTTATTAGACATAGTAAAATGGAACCTAGCTATTAGCTAATAATAATTCATAAGTCCATTCTTCGTTTAACAATAATTGTTTGTTATAAGTATAATTACTTTCATTCTTTCATTTTGTTTGATGTAAGTCTTCAATCATAGAGGATTATTGATCGAAGATGTAATTTCCAAAATAGTACTTAGTAGACTTAGGCGTAGACTTTTCACCATTAACCTAAGGTATAGATAAGTCAAGGCGTTTGTACCTAATGCCAAATAGGTACACGTTGCACATTTTGGACTTCTAGAAGGGTCTTCATATCAAAAACTGTTATTTGCACATTTTTCGTTGTTATATTTTTTTGTAACAGTTAACCAGTTAATTAGATGATTTTGCATAGGTACCATACTAGAACCAATATATACCGTATATTGGTTCTAGTATGCGCAAAAACTTTTGAACATAGTTTATAAAACAAGTTCCAAGGAAATCATTAATTCTAAAATAATGTACTTAGTAGGTACACATACTGTCAACATACACAGTTGACAAACCGCAATTAATTTATAAAATAATACGTACATACCTACATAGAAAAAAAAAGATAATTTTTAAATTACAGTGCACAATAAATACATACTTAACAAACTTATATTCCAAAATTATTTTGGGATACACTTTTATTTTGAATAAAAATAAATAAAAAATAATTTAATTTAGGCTTACATCTTTAAGGTGCATGTTGGTGGTAATAAGAAGTCAGTTCCTCATTTTTCTTACAAATAATGAAAGACTTAAGTTGTAATACTTCATGTGTATTTTGGAATACCGGTTCCTGTAAATAAGAAAAAATATAAATTGAATTTAGAGGGATTTGTATACACAGTAAGAGGCAATTCAATAAGAGATAAATTCAGTATGCAGATATTTATTCAAATAAAATAATATGATGTCATTACATTAAAATATTGTTCTAATAAATACCCGGTGACTAGTATTTTAGTGAACAAATGTTAACTACATTTTCCATTCATTGACCATGCTATTTACGTATTATCAATTTTTTTATTTGAATCAGATACATAAGCAAGGACTAGAGGCCCTAACTCATAGTAGGAAGGAATCAATATCAATGCTTTATTTACGACAAACGCGCAGATTGTATAAATAAATAAAACGCTAGTGGTAGCGAATACTAGAAACAATAAATTATTTATTGTAGCTGCATTAAACAATCATACCGAACAAATCCACGGCATTTCTTCATCCACTCACTGTTTCTTCCTCGAAATTTCCTATACTTGGAGCAATTATTTTTTTGTTTGAAAGCTCTTGATGTAGGTAAGTCTATTTTGATATTAAATTTGAGATATCCAGTGAGTGTCAGTCTCACAATTGAGATGAATCTAACGACACCTCTGGTTCTATTGTGTAAGTACTCGATTCTCATTTGAAATAAAATCGGTGAATGCCATTGGATGTCAATAATAATAATTTATTTATTTACCTAATATTAATCTAGTGTCATGTCAATCATTCAAAAGATATCTGGATGGGATTTCGACGACCTTAGATTTCGTACCTACCTACTTAATCACTTTCTGATGAATTTCGAAATTATGTTTCATTATGTGATGTGTATAAAATAATAATAATAAATGCCTATCACACTAATTAATTTTAATGCAATAAATGCTTATCATTATCCCACTAAATAATTAGGCATTTATTCCAGTACCATGGCAGCAAAAAATTCAAAAATTAACTAAATACCATGAATTAAAAATTGGCGGGAAACCTAGGACAGGTTTTCTGCGTGAAGTGCAAGACCTGCCTCAAAGGAATCAGACCAGATGCAGTAAATCATTTTGAAAAGTAAATTATTTAATGGTAATTAATGATCTTAATATTTAATTGTGATTACTTATATCAAATCCTATCATAGACAAAACATTCCATTAAGTAGATATATTAAAAGATAACGCTAATTCATTAACATATTTAATCAACAAGTAATATTTTTTTAAATCGTGTTATGTATTATTTATAGCAATTTCATAAATGTGTATGTTTAACGTTAGCCAAGATTTATCCAAATAGATCTAAATTAACTTTGATAATTTACACGCACAAAGACATCACAAATCACAACAATCATACAAAGTTATGAAAAAAACGACATTTTTTAAATCTTTATCTTTTAATAATAAATATAATATTCCACTAGTGGACGCCCGCAGCCTCACACGCGTGTAATTTGCAAGTTTTTTAAAGATTAATAACTCATTTATTCATTCTCATTCATTAGATTCTACCCGTGTTTTAATTAATTAATTTGATAAAAGAAAAAATGGTGCTTGGCGAAGGTGCCAGCTTAATGATAGGAATTACATAAAATTACACTTCTTAATAAAATACTTTGACATGATTTTAATACATATGCAATTTTCATCTAGCTTTCTAGTCAATTCACTTAAAACAATGTTTTACCTTAATAAGTCCATAGGACAAATTATACAATAGGATAAACAAAGGATATTATTTGTGGAAATTGCATACTAGAATCTGCAAAAAATAAATATACTTAACCAAATATGTCTATTTAAAAATGTATAAGTCTATATTTTGAAATGCATAAGATTAAAAAAATATACAATTATAATGATCGTTTGCATGTATAGTTACTTCGTTTTTCTAAATTATAGGCACTCCCGTTTAATTTTCATTTTATTTAAGTTCATTCAAAATTACTAGGTGAGAGAATATAATATGTTATATGAAAGTTAAAATATAAAAGAAAAAAAATAGAGCTGTTATTGAAATGTGATGTCGTCAAAAATAGAAATAGTCATCATTTTTAAATGCTATGATAAAAATGTCTAATATAATATTATGTGATGTATAAATTTTACAAATCTACATGATAAGTGAGGTCTTATTATGGTGTGGTGGAGATAAGATACAACGTAAATCAGTACGTAAGTAAAAAAGTATGAACATACTAACTCTAATAATAATGTACCTACTAACTCATAAGGCCAAACCAACAGGAGGCCTGATTGTAGGTATACTCATTTCAAAACTTTGATTTTTAATTTACTTTTTAATAATTTAACTTCATTGTTATGATTATGTATTGGGAAGTGATAACTTAATCATTTTCAGTAGCATATTATAGTTAATGATAGTAATCATAATATTAGGTATAGGACTATTACTCTATTACTACTATCATTAACCTAGTATAATTTTATCTACCAAAGCTAGCAGTTAAATTTCTGTCATGTTATGGTACTACCATATAATTATAAAGCTATTTATTGTTATTATGTTATATGGATTTTCATAAACACATCAACTAAGTTAATTTATATAGGTAAGGAAAGTCTTGTCAATAAAACTTTTTCATATAAAACCCATCGAAAGATAGGCCACTTATAAACATTGAAAGGAAATAAAGGCGTAATAATAATATTCATCACATATCAGATTGATTTATGAAGTTGTAAAAACAGGAAATTTATAAAACTTGTCCACTTTTTTAAGTTTTTATGTTATTACCCTCCCATTTGGTGACATATTTTTTTCAAGGAGTTTTTGTTATTTCTTGCTAAAAAATAACGTGCCTATTCTTGGTTCTACTAAGAATAGGGACCAAGTCTCTCGGAATAAGCATAATGTCGCTCCATTGTTTTGCATCACCATTAACTCACAACCTAGTGGTCACAGCTTTTAATTTAAAAAAAACGGTTAATCGAAGTCTATTAGAACTCTATCAGATCACTGTGCACAGAGCTGTACAGCAGCCTGGTGGATATTGAGAAACAACTGAACAAGTGTTTCTTGCAAAAATTAACCAGGAGAGTCTAAGACAGAGTAAGTGGATGTTAGCACCGAAACATGAACCAAAGAAGGTTGCATGAGATAGGTTTCAAGTCTGATAGACAGTTGCAGGTCCTCACTCTAGGCGTGGCAACAAGGGTAGAGGCAGTTAAAATGGGCACATACTCACTTTCAATGGGCTCATGCCCTAGGCTCTAAATTATAAACATCAAAAGCCTTCGCCATGTGTTGTGCCTTGTTTCTGAGTCTAGACTTTGTTGATGTGTTTATTTAAGGTAATGAATGATAACAAAAGCCCTATAGTTAAAGTATGAATAATTATATATATAATTTTCATAAAAATTCACTAATCAAAAAGGAGTAAAATAAAGTTGATGAGCTTTACAGAATAAAACTATATTTCACAGACTGTAGTGTGTTGAATATAATATAGGCAATTAATATGTAATTAAACTATATATAATATAATACATGTATATACATTATAATGTGACCATCAACTACTGGAGGTAGATGAGATGAAAGTATGGCAAAACTTATTTGAGTAGGTATGAACCTATTCTACATGTACAAACAAAATATTTATATGACAATGCATATAAGATATCCATATACATAATTTTTTAATGAATTATCAAAGCATTATAAATAGTTCACTTGCCATTCTTGAAATACTTAATGGATTGAATTTTCACTGAATAATGCCACTAGCTAAATACATTCTCAAACATCTAAATAAATGACTTGCTAGGAAAAACGATTCATGTCTTCTGAGCTATTAGTTACACTGGCATTTTATGAGATTGCCATCTACATAAACCTGTTTGACAAGAAAAAGAAGATTATAAACAGGTATTCCAATTTGCTTATCAATGTGTAGAATACTGATCTGTCTTACTAAGTCGTATCTTTAAACATTAGATAGTGATGATAATAATAGAATTGACAGAGATATATATTATTTTATATCAATATTTTCTATGAAATTACATTAATGCAGAACAGTCACAATGTTGGTTGTAGGTACATTAAAAGCAATAAACAATAATGATAAAATTACAGGAAATCTGTCTATCATCATGAGGATTAGCAAACTAGTTATCTCGCTCTATCTCACTACTAATTAATTTGATTCAACAGCAGGATAGTTACTTAAAATTAAACAAAATTTCCTTAAGTCTAACTATATAATTAAGGCAATAATAACACTAAAAACATGTTTGTCATATTAAAGCTTTTAAGCCCTATTAATGTAACTACATAGTAGGGCAACAATAATGTTTTACCACTTTATGGTTTGGTATGTTATGGAGCTTCTCTTTAAACAAAGAATAAAAGCAAATTGAAGCATCATACCTTTTTTTAATACAGTATGTAATAAATATTGAATACTTGCAATGTTTTACTTGGAATAAAATGATGAGTAAAGAATGTTAATGTGATATTCCATAATTGACCCCACCTGTGTTGAGGCCAGTGTTTTCAGACGCTCCAGGGGCCGGCGGCGGCGGCATGGCGATCGGGGGCGCCTGCTCGCCGCTTGGACGGCCCTCTCCGCCCGGCTGCGACGTCACCGCCTGGACACCATCGGAATCGTCCCTCTCCAGCGTGTGGTAGTCCCCAGACTCTTCAGGGGGACGCGGCTTGCATTTCCCGCAGCAGCAGTTGCAACAGCAGCACAGGCAGCAGCAGAAGTAGCATCCGGTTAAAATGCCACATACAACGAACAACGCCTTACACCAAGTGCTAGTAACGACGAAATAGGCGTTGACATTTTCCTCTCCGAATTGTTCGGCTATGTATAAGCCTAGGGAACCATAATTGTCATAAATATTCCTTTTTGTGGCATCGCTTAAAATCGTGTGGGCACGATTCACCTCCTTAAAACGCTCCGCTGCGTCAGGATTGTTGGGATTTTTATCGGGGTGATATTTTAATGCTAATTTACGATAGCTTTTCTTAACATCGTCGGCTGTTGCAGTCTTGGGAACTTGCAGTATTTGATAGAGACTATCTCCTGCTGTCGAAAGCTTCCTTTTGTCCATCTTAAAGTCGAGTAGATCAACTGACAAAATTAATATAAATTTATTTCAGGTTCTCACGCACTCCATAAGTGTATCATCTATAATCTATGCCACTTTATTTTATTAGCAATCTATTCACAGAATAAATATGTGCAATAGTACACAGATAAAATCGGCCTTAGTATTGCTTTTGCTCTTAAGCTGGGGTCACACTATTGCGATAACGTGAAGATTTGCGTTGTCGCGACACGTCAGGCCGAAGAATTCGTCCTATCAAGAATCATCTTTGCGAATACGATGCCCTTCGTGACGCTGTCAGTAATAGTCGGTAATTGGCTGCACATCAAAGGGGTTTATCTCGACAAAGTCCGTGCGGTTAGCTACACTTCTCGTTAGTTGACTGCTAGACGCCGATATCCCTTATTAGTTTGTGACGCCGATCGGTTTGAATGTGTTTGATTGAACTTGTAATGGATTAGAGTAATGGGAGGATATTAGAGTTCATACAAATTTATGAATCTGAACCAGTTTTAAAGGGCCTACTTAAAGCACTTTGCCAGGTCTCCCACGAAGGTCTCCAGCGTCGGAACCTTCAAGTCACGGCAAAAAGAGCGTGTATACATACGTAGTATCTCTAGCTAGCTTGTGGTAGTATCTATTGGTATCTCTAGGTAGTACTATACTTATAAATCTGTGATCTCTAGCTAGTTTGTGGATACTTCAACCTTCAACGAACGAAAATCATTTTCAATAAAAAAAAATACGTATGTATGTACATCTAATTTTAAATAATGCTGGATTTTCTAATAGTTACTTAGTTTTAATAGATATGCAACTCAGTATATCTACTAAATACTGAGGTGTAACTAGATTTCTTTGAAAAATAATTGATATTAAACTAAGAAAGTCGTACATACATACTTGGTTTATATAATTTATTGAGTCTAAATTTGGATAGTTGTTTGTTACTGAATCTAACGTATTTGTACCAAATCCAAGATATTTGAACATAAAGCTAAGACCAATGAAAATTGTTTCTTCCAATACATTTATAATCTACACTAATAATCTTGTAGCTTTGTCGAAATAATTGGCTGTTTTGTATGTAGCTGATTGCAGCTGAGAAAATGAAGGGCCGTGGTTTTTTTCATTTTTATCAAAGCTTATTGAATCATAGACCCTATCTTGTACAAGCAGTCCAAACAGGAACATTAATGGCTGCAGGAGATGTTATATCACAAACTATGATTGAGAAGAAAACATTAAAACAAATAGATATAATGAGGACTCTTAAATTTTCATCAATAGGATTTTTTGTTGGTGTAAGTAATATTAATTTTAATTTTCACTATTATTGTCATATTCAGTCAATGTGAGCCTAGTTTATCTTGTGTGAGATATTATGATGTCTTTTGCATCAATTAGAGTTAAGCCAAGTGAGATGACATGAGGACTCAAAATAAGTTAATATTCTTACTAGCTATCCGCCTGCTTCAAATTGTTTTATGTGCAGAGTTACCTCTACGATCCAGGAATCCTTGTAAATACATATATTATGCAGCCTTTATTGCTATGATGTCCTCTAATCTAAATCTAGGTTTACCTGCAATCAAGGTGATCACAATCCGAGATAGCCATGAATCTATTAAAAACTCATCAATGGTAAAAGGTGCTATCACAATTTTCATGTATTTGAGTTGAATTTTGATGTGCAATTATGGTTTAGTTAGTGTTAGATAAAGCCACAAAATCTTACTGGTTGAATATAGACCGCAGCTTGGTAATTTATTGTAGGACAACTTCTTGCTATTTGGGGCTACCCGACTGGGTCTGACTCGCAATATGGCAGGTAAGAGAGCCAGAGAGCGAGTTTAGTGGCCTTGGCAGATGCTTATGTTGAGAAAAGTGAATTCACTTCTATTTGGGTTACTCCACTGCTATAGCCACAGTAACATCAAAAAAATATTTTATTATCAAAATGTTATTACTGCCTGAATGAGTATTTAAATTAAATAAAATTTAAAACCAAAAGCAGATAAAAGAGTAACAAATTTTGGGTTATTACATCAAATTTAAATAATAATATTTTGAACAAATTATTTAATTATTTATGTTGACATTTTAAATTATTTACTTTATTTAGCTTGACATTTTGGATTATTTACCTTATTATTTAAATTATTAAGTTTGACATTTATATTATTAATCATGACATTTTAAATTAAATAGCCTTGACTTTATTAAATCATTTAATTTTCTCACTTAAATGTATAGAATCAGTTGCAACGCCCTAACAAGGTTTCTTGATGTAATATTAGGACTAAGAACTGTAATGTTACACTTGAGCAATAAAGATTATGATTATGATTAACTTATATATATATTTTTTTAATATTACAGGGTCCTGCACTCAGAGTTTGGTATGGATTACTGAATCGACACATTGGCTCTACTGGGAAAGGTGTAACATTGAAGAAGGTTATTGTTGATCAGTTTGTATTTGCACCAACTTTTCTTTTTGTTTTGCTTGTTACTGTGGGTGTAATGCAAGGAAAAGCCTTTCATGTTGTCCAGGACGACATTGAGGAAAACTATTTAGATGTTCTAAAAACAAATTACTATATATGGCCATGGGTACAACTGCTCAACTTTTATTATGTTCCTCTTCAATACCAAGTTTTAGTAGTGCAATCAGTTGCATTATTTTGGAATACATATCTTTCTTGGAAAACAAACCAAAAGAGGCTAATAGAAATTGAGTAATTATTATGTATTTTAATGTTACGTTATATTATAATATTTCATTGCTTTACTCACTTTGTGGCACAAATACAATATTATACTTATTATTAGCTATTAATGTGATATTCAATTTAAGTTTAATTTTTTTCTGATGATAGTTAATAATAATTATTAGTTCAGTAAAAGAAGTGCTTAATAAAGTTCTTTAAAGAAAAGTGTGTTCTAATTTTAATATAAAGACCCATTTTTATTGGGAAAACTATCACCACTCTAATTACCTGTGCTAATTACCATGTCTATACAATAATAAATTTTTGAATGGGAAATACTATCATTGTTATAAAAATATGGTTGCTGTATACTATTATTGGCAAATGACTTAACACATTCATCGCCTCCATAAATATTGAAAGTAACACGCGATGCCGCCTACATTTCTATGGACTCGCTAGGCGGGTCGCCGGCACTGTCTTGAACAGTGCCGGCGATAATAAGGAAGGAGTAAGAAGTCGCAAACATTTTGTTATATACTTACCTATTAATGATTAGACCTAACAAGAGTAACAAGTGATTCCTATAAAAAAATTTTTTTTGATATGTTATCGAGTTTAGACGTTTAACAATCAAGAGTACCTATATTAATATTATGTGAATGTCTCTTGGCATGAAAGATGTGACTGTTGGTATGGATAAATGTTGATGACCCCTGAATTAATGAACCCGCCTGGCGGGTTTTCAGCATTACATAAGAACCATATTTAACCATATGTAACCTCATGAATTTCTGGTACCACCACAAAAATCGTTAGTAAATGGTGCTCAAACCCTCAACCCCTGGCAAAGTTTTAGAACAAAATATCACTTAACTTAGCAAATATTGCAAATAACGTAAAACCCGCCACGCGGGTAGCCGGCATCTGACGAACAATAAGACGAACATATTTCGGAACCGGCTAGGCGGGTAGCCGGCATTGAAAGTGTTAAGGGTAGTAATGCATCTATGACTGACTGATTGGGACTTACTCCAGTTAGTAACTAAACTACGGTAATAATAATGGAATTATGGACTTCCTCACTCTCACGACCTCACGTATCGCAATAACTATTGAGCTTTTAGAATTCGCATATTATTATGTCAGCTTACAGACCTAACAGTTTAAAAAAGTGTTTAGACGTCGACATTAACGACGAAATTATCGTTTGAGCAGCCTCGTCAAGACAATGTACTTGCATGTCAACCTCAATATCATCATCATCACAAAAAAACAACAATTAAAATATAATTTTTATGGTTCATGGAACAATATTCAAATTCGGATTTACTTCAGAATTCAGAAACAATGCTCGCAAGTTTAAAATTAATTTCACGTCGCTGTTTAACAATGTTAAGTAGAAAACAACTGAAAAAATATTTTAAAAGCGATATATACGAAATATTCATAAACGAAAGTTTGCTTAAATATGTTGGTTTGGTTACTTTGGTTTTTGAAAATATTGAAATGTGATGTTTGATGTAAGTTGCTCTATGTTGGTTGGTTATTATTATAACTTATTTTGATATGTGAAATGTGATGTTCGTTCGTTTGTGTATTTTAATTTTTAGCTGGTGTAGATCGATAACCGTATAATATCTGGGAAAATAATATATTTAGAAGCGGAAGATCCAATATAGAAAAGTGCTCAATTGTTACAATACACGTAAACACAAACAAATATTTATGTACTTAATAAAATTCATAATTAATGTTACATGTAACATCTGCCTGTACTCATCGAATTTCTATCATATGTTAATTTATGTTTATCACAGGTTTATTTATGTAAAAAAATATTATATATTGATTATATATCTATTGATAAATAAACTTCCTTCATGAGAAACGTATTTTCTTTTCACGTCAACCTATTTTAGTTCGCATCTACTAACAATTTTATAAAGGCTTATTTTCTGTTCAGGTATTTCAGGTATATAGCTCAAAGGATTTCAAACTTCAGAAAATAACCTTTGTAAAATTGTAAGTAGATGCGAAGTACCTTTAAAATGTACGACTACGAAGTAAAATCACTGCACTGAGCATGTGTGTAACACGCACACACAGAAGAGTTAGTAGTGTAGTCTATAAAATCCGCTTGGAACGCTAGTTTTGACATGATTTATTGTACACCCTTACAAACTTTGAATGCCATATTTATTTATATCTAATCAACAGCCTATAATATAAATTTTATGCTTCTAGTTCTGAAAATGACAAAACTTTTATAGAAACTTTCGACCCCCTTTTCAACCCCCCTAAAACACTTTTTTCCAAATAAAAAGTAGCCTATGTCCTTTCTCAGGCTCTAGACTATCTGTGTACCAAATTTCATTTAAATCGGTTCAGTAGTTTTGGCGTGAAAGCTTAACAGTCAGACAGACAGAGTTACTTTCGCATTTATAATATTAGTATGGATATCATAGAGATATAGTGTTAAAGATCGTTGATTAATATAGGTACTCTTTGTTTCTGTGACTTACGGACCACATATTTAATAATGTAGCTAAGGTAAAGTTTGTCACGGCGCCTTAAATAAGCTTTACCAAATGGGAGTCCCAAACAAACTCATACGCGAGTTCTTGTCGAACCGCAGATTCCACTTTAGAGTGGATGGTTCCCCGGTCCCTCCCCTTATAGCGGTCCCTCACATGTGCGCACATACGCGAACCCACATGTGTAGGACGGCCTTCGCGAATGCTTATGCGAAGTTTTCGATGCATTTGAGGTTTTCCAAGCTGTGTCGGTTTTTTGTCAAACATCAAAGCGCGCGAACCTTCGCGTAGTGTGACCAGCGTGGTGTGACCAGTTGAAAAAAAGAAAGAAAAGCTATTATTTCATAGTACTCTGACGCATGTGTAGCTGTTATTATTTGTTAACTTGGCTTTGTTAAGTTGCGCACACGATTACAAAGTTGATGGATGTGCTTATTTACCGTAGTTCGTGTCGTCTAATCTTATCATCTTGTATTGAAAATGCACTGGAATAACGATAACATATTGGAATTTATTGAATAATTGCAAAGTGAACCCTCTATTTTGGACCCTGAAAAGAAGTCCGATAAAAACAGCCTATAAAAATAGTGAATACTGGACTGAATACTGAAGCAACACTGGACATTCGTGAACTCATTTGCGAACCCATTTGCATATGAATTCCTGGCCGTCCTTCACATTCGTGCAAACATTCGTACAAATGTCAAACGTTTGCACACATGTGAGTGACCGCGGTTAGGGCAGCAGGCCCTCAAGCCTCTGCACTTTCCCCACTGCTAAGACGCTAAACGCCCTAATGTGGAATCAGCCTTCTTTGTCGATGATACTGCTTTTTACACCACTCATTTTAATGCCTAACAGCATTTGGTATTTCAAAGCTTCAAGCCGAGGCCATCGCACTAGGTGAATGCTTTAGGAAATGGAGAATTGAAGTCAATCCAGACAAACGGTAACACCAGCTGGGTATGAAGACACAACTTTCGAACGGCCAACACGAATTGTTCCCAAGTGATTGGTCGATCCCCTGCTATAGTTACAAACACAGCATTGACCTAAGTCGAGGTCCACACCCTAGGGGTAGACCCATACATCAATCAATCACACACCTGAAGGAATAATCCTTTACCTTTTGGTTTGAGCTCTTTGAAGCTTTCCACCCTATTCGGTGACACCGTAAAGGTCTCTAAGACCATACATCAAATATTATTCGAAACAATATAAATAAAACCGTTGTAAAAACGACACCTACAAACATAATACGATATTTATGCTGTGGTTAGAGATACGTTCCGGTAGCTAGCTAATAAGTACCTACCATACTATAATAAAGTGCCCCACACAAAGCCCTGCTTGCAGGGCCTGCCGCAGAGGATGTTACCACACAAAGCTCTGCAAATCGGCCCTTCAGGTTGCGTCCACAGACTAGGTAGAGATATTATATTCCGTGGTAGAGATCTTGCGTCGTTTGAGTCACGCCGTTTAATTCAATTAAACGGCGTTTAAATTAAATTAATTTAATTGAAAATAAAAATAAAAAATTAAATTAATTGAAAGAATTACAACCTGATGACTTTATAAACTTTTTAAGAATGACTGAGTCACAGTTTGAAGATTTATTGAAAATGGTGACACCATTAATTGAAAAAAAGAATATATTGATGAGAGATACTTTATTATAATTATCCTATAAAATTATTGCACAAACAATACATAGTACAACAAAATGAAAACAAATTAGGATGGCGTACGAAGAAAACCAAACATTTATTGTTGAAAGATAGAAACAAGTTGAAACAACAGATTAGATATACCATATTATTAAATAGGTACTATACTTATAAATCTGTGAAATCGGCCCGACCGTACCACACATTGCCCTGCTTGCAGGGTTGGAGTGGGGAGATCGTGCGTCGGGCTGGCAGGATGACCCTGCCACCCTGCGGCAGGGTGAGCAATTAAAAAATCGCCACCCACCCACGATACGATTGGCAGGGGCCCTGCAAGCAGGGCTTTGTGTGGGGCACTTAAATCTATGGTACCTACTAACTAATTTTAATTTAATATTCTGTCTGTGCGTTCCGGCTTCCGTCCGGCCACCGGGCGGCGAAGGTAGAAAGAAGGAATGTTTTACTTACGCGGATTTTATCTTAGATAATTTTGACCAGCAGAGATTACAGAGGTTATGTAATACATTAATATTTTTTAATAACGTATATAGTAATTTTTTGTTATTTTCGCTGTCTTCGTAGAAAGGGCTCTATTTCCTTGTAATTAGTATTTGTCGTTAATTATCGACATTATATACAATGGAGGCGTTGGAATTAGTTTCTTCAAATAAGTGCTTTGGAGGCTATCAAAAAGTATTCTCCCACAAGTCCTCAGAGTTGCATTGCAAAATGAACTTCTCCATCTACCTACCACCTCAAGCCGAAGCTGGTGATGTTAAGCTGCCGGTGATATTCTATTTGTCAGGGCTCACTTGTACTGAACAAAACTTTATTTCAAAGGCAGGATTTCAAAAGTGAGTATGTTTTTATAATACTTACTGGTAATAACATTCATGTAAAATACTTGTCTTGTCTACTGTGTGCCTATGCGACTACCTATCCAAATGCATTAATAATTAATTTATATATCAAATTCACTATGATTTTGTATTCAGGTATGCAGCTGAACATGGCATCATAGTTGTTGGTCCAGACACCTCACCCAGGGGAGTGAAAATTGATGGTGATGATGAGTCTTGGGACTTTGGAGTGTCTGCTGGGTTCTATCTGGATGCTGAAAAGGAACCATGGTCAAAAAACTACAGAATGGGAAGTTATTTAAACAAAGAGTTGTATGAACTTATTCCAATAGCATTTAGTAATATTGTAGACCCAACAAGAATTGGTATTATAGGGCATAGGTAATGCTAATAACTAATATACTTATTAAGTACTATTATTAGGCTATGTTCATTTATTTGCATTATTATTTTTGTTTATATGAATTTTCAGCATGGGAGGTCATGGAGCATTAGTCTCAGTTCTAAGGAATCCAGGTTTATATAAGTCAGTGAGTGCATTTGCACCCATATGCAATCCAGTAGCTTGTCCATGGGGTGTTAAAGCATTTAATGGCTATTTGGGAGAAGACAAAAGCAAGTGGGAGCAATGGGATGCTACTGAATTGGCAAAGAAGTATGATGGCCCTCCACTTACCATCCTCATTGATCAGGTATTATTGTGTGCATAAAATGTATAGGGTTTTTAGTAGATACATATATTATGAAAAATAATGAATAAAAATTAATTTTTACTGTATGATTACAATGTTTTCTACAGGGTGCTGTTGATAAATTTTACACTGAGAAGCAGTTGCTGCCAGAGAACTTAGTTGAGGCATGTCGCTCTGTTGGCATCCCTATCATACTGAACTTGCGTGATGGTTATGATCACTCTTACTATTACATATCTACATTCATTGGGGACCATTTCGATTTTCATGCCAAAATTCTCATGGCATAAGGCATATTGTGGAAACTTAAGGTATTTTCATTATCAGGGAAAATGGGTTGAGGTAATTTTAAAATTAAATTGTTTCAAATTTTAAAATAAAACTATTTCAATAGTATATTTAATTTGTAATTGTTTTTGCTGAAAATCAATTTATTTCACGCCTGATTAAAAGTGCATTTAACAATATTTAAGAATAATTATTTGTAAATAATAAAGTTTTATATTTTGGCCAAAATAGTATCTTTTGCCCTCTTCAATACTTTTACCATTTACAGTTTAACATCTAAAATATGTATTATCTTGAGTCTTTTCTAAAATTGTGGTAATACTGTAGGAACTTGTCCCTGTTACCCCATAAATGATGTCCACCCCAGTAACACCATGCCCTGCAATAATATAAAAGGAGCAGATTAAAAAAATGTATCCTACATGGATGGATAATTTAAAAAATAAATTTTGGTTGGAAACTATAGTTATATACTATACTTCCTAGTAAGTAGCCTCCTAGGAAGTATGATTATGTGCACCTGTTGTAAACAGTAACACATTTAATGAGGAAAATCAGTTAATATATTGCAAGAATTAAAATACAGAATGAGTGATAATTTAAATAGTACATTTAAACATTCACTCACATCCCAAACAGGGCACCACCAAGATGAGCTGCATGATCGAAGAACTTCCAACCCAAGACAACTCCTGCAAGGTCTACACTCATTATGACCTTTATAGCCTGTAGAGACAGAATCACAATTTTAGAAAAAATATTTATTTAAGTAAGTTAATTTTTCACAATACATTCAATTATCTTCCAGTAAATGGAAGTTAATTGTCTTTTTAGCGTAGTCGGGCTACGCCAGGAGGGTTATGTTTTTCAAGTGTATGTATGTATGTATATTTCTTTGGCATTTTTAGTAATGTATGTGGGGTACACTGAAAGTTATGCATAACTCATTACTAAAACAATTTACATAATAAGTAATGTATTTACTGCTTTTCGAAGTATGTATTTACCATTACATTATAAACATAATATTATCATTTGGTCAAACCATGTTTGAAAACATGAGGATCATTGGCCTAATAAAGGCATGATTTTCACATGCTAGTTGAAAGCTATCATGGTTTTCCAGCCGTTTCCGGCCTCGTAAATGCTTACCTCATCAACTCTAATTATTTGGAAAATCACACTGATAGACCAGACCTATCTGGTCTATGTGCTGGATGGTTCACTAGCTATAACTTTTTTTTAAGCCAAAATGATTGTTTTTTTGCTCTGTGTTGCGACTTTTTGGTCGTCTTTCCCTAACTTCTTCGAAGACACGGGGCAAGAAAATGGTAGTGTACCACTCAGCATTAGCTGTATTTTATTCTTCAGTGGGACGATCCGTCCGGGTTAAAAAAAACGCATGCAAATCATGATCAATCTGTCGTAAGTTCATGAGGTATCCAGCCAGCAACAAACTTTTAACTTTCATCATGGAAAAACACAGCCACGTACAAATGCTTGTTACCAGTATGGTAGCGTCACATCACACGTTAAGCTGTCGGTCCTGGTTATTTGTAATGGAATAAATAATTGATAAGCCTTGTCGAAGACATTCAGGGTGGCTTAAGAACATTTACACTGTGTTGGCCACTAATTTCTCCACCAATCCACATTGGAGCAGCGTTATGGAGTATGTACTTGTGCCCAAGAGTCGGACATATATGGATTGTACCAATACAAACACACAATGAGGGGGTTTTATTGGTAGTCCCGATAACCATCATATTACTCACACTATTCTCAGGTACCTTTAAAACATGACATACATAACATCACAACTGCATTTCCCCAAAGGGGTAGGCAAGTTGTGTACATACACTTTTCACCAGGAATGCATTAATAAATATTAAGCACTTACTGTTCCAGCTGCAAATGTATACATAGGTAGGAAGATGATGCTCAGTCGCGTATCAGGGTACTGCACACATACGTATGATAGCACCGACATAATTGCTCCTGACTGCAATGAAATTCAATCAATTTTACCTGTGACAATTTATGGGTCTATTTTTTTTTAATTCTCCAGAATCCTCCAAGCTTTTTTAAATCTGGCTCTAATATTTAATCCACTTACCGCACCAAGACTAAGTCCAGGCTGATTCAGCATGACTTTGTAGAGAAAGCTAGCAAAGCTGCTAATCACACCAGCACTCATGTACATTGCCACAAACTGTTCCTTGCCAAGAAAAGCTACAGCAGCTGTAATTATGTAAAAAAATATAAATGACAAAGACATAATTAAACACAAATAATGATTTTAAAATCATGCAGAATCACCTAAAATTCTGGATTACCTGGCATAAAGCTATACAAGACATACATGTTGGCAGCTAAGTGTAGCGCAGAATGATGGCTGAAGGTAGACAGTACCATTGGTAGACATATAGCTTCTGAAAACATAATTTCTGATTTTAATTTTTATTTATTTATACCCTTTTAATGAAAAAACAAAATCTCACAAGATTTTATTTTTAATAATAATAATAATATTTGATCAGAGGGCTGGGGGGGTTTTGCCTAAAAAATTAGCCTCACTATACAGCGAGGCAATGCTGCTGGGTAAGATGCCACTAGGCCTTTTTTTAGATGATGTATTTATTTTATGAATATCTTGTGCCCTTTTTATTATGTAAATAATATGTTTTCTTACTTTATAAAGTGAAAATGTAGAAATGAATTATAATGTAGAATTAGAATGCTAAGAATCATAATACCCTAGCTCCAAAATCATTAAAATCATATACCTCATAATGTATTAAGATTTGTGTTATTTAGAACTTCAAGGATCTTCCTGAGGATAAAACCTCTGGAAGTGGGCATAAAAATGGACCGAACAGATTTTAATTAAGGTATAATTAACTTTAGGTGATAGGTGAGGTGATGGAGAATTAAATTAAGAAATTTTTACTTGTTATGAATTAACTTACTTCCTGATGGATTGGAACAAAAATACTTCACCATAGTAGGCTGGAAGGCTCTTACTCTCCATGCACCAAAGACTAAAACATTAGCTGCGAGAATAGGGTAGAATACTTTTTCACTTGATCTTAGTGAATTCCACCATTTTTGAATTGAACCTGGTTCTGTTTTCTGAAGAAAAAAGACCTTGTTGAACCCCTTGCATATTACGAGCCCTTATAGGTATTTAGAATTACACTGCATAAAGTGTTTACTTTGAAACTGCAAATAGTACAATACTCACAAATTGTGCTGATATTTTTTTTTGCTGAGCACTGATCCAACTCCCGGGTCGTTTCAACAATGAGCTAGCATGAGAGCGGAGACTTTCATATTCCCATATAAAACAACCAACCAGGCTAGCAGTTGACACCTATGATGTACAATTTATTAAAATCTTAATAAAACAGGTATCTTTATTTTGATGCACCTTTAGAATATTTAAGACTAGTGGACGCCCGCAGCTTCGCTCGCGTAGAATTAGACCCATTAATGACGTCTACCCGTCTAACGACTTCAAAAACGGCAAAGTTTCATACTAAATTTGCACCCCCGTTTTACCCCCTTCGGGTGTGAATTTTCAAAAATCTTTTCTTAGTGCTCCCCTACGTTATAAAAGGAACCCCTGTGCAAAATTTCAAGTTTCTAGCTCTTATAGTTTAGGCCCTGCGTTGATATGTCAGTCAGTCAGTCAGTCAGTCAGTCACTTTCTCCTTTTATATATATAGATTTAGAAGGTACAGAAATTGATGTCACAATGTTATAACCTACCCCGACTGTAAATACAAATGGTTTGAACAAATCCTTAGGATGTAAAGGTCCAGTGTCTATGTGTATTTGTTCGAGTGGATTTGGCTCAAGTGTTTGGCGACGAGCCCCTCGCCTAGCATTTTGAAACGAACTACGGACTTGTAGGCGACCATGGCCTATGCTATTTCCGTTACAGCGAAGCAGCACAGGTTTGCTGAAATAGGATTAAATTAAAGTATACAACAACTGTAAAGAAATTTTAAATAGATATCCTCATTTTGTACAAAATTCGTACCAGCTAATTGCTAAGTCAGCTGCTGAAGATACATTTCGTAAGAACATATTAATTTTTACTTTACAGATGGTTCATTCTTTCATGCAAAATTAGATTGTATAGATGTTATGTAAAAATTTCAAACTATTGGATTGAAGCTGAAGATGATGAAAATTATTGAAAATTTTCTATGACATTGATTATTAATTGATTAATGTTTGTTTGCCTGCCCATTGTTATTCAAACGTCATATAGTATGACAGTAAGTCACTAATCACTAACTAAACTACTACAGATACATCAAGTAATTTTTTTTTTAAACTTGTTCAAATTAAAAAGTTTTAATGCAAGTTTCACTATGTACAAATCGTCGACTTGTAATTCGAACGTTTGCACGGATGTGAAGGGTCAATAATTCAAAATTCATTGATTCGAAACAAACACTAAGCTTTGGAAGTCGCGAACACTTATTCTTCGAGCGGTCTCTTGCTGTTGGCCATAATGGCACTTACACTGTCACAACGTCACAGAACGTCGGTACACACCACGAATTCTAAAATTGAATTCGCTGGAATTTCGAAAAAAAACCCTAATTAAACTTAGACAAAAAATCTCTAAAACCACATGACTGATGAAGCTAATATTTGCCAGGGCGGTAGTTTTCAAGAATGCGAGGCGCATTATGAACGGATTTTAATCACAACTCATTAAAATGTCTCGAAGGGGCCTCTACGTGTTGGACCTGTGTCCCCACGCAAGCCTTCCAAATTACCGGGTCCACATAATCTGGACCCGTGAAATTTAAAGAGATACATAATAATAATAATAATAAATAAATAATCCATACTAGTCCATATCCATACTTCCATACTAATATTATAAATGTGAAAGTGTGTTTATTTATTTATTTATTTGTTTGTTTGTTTGTCCGGCTTTCACGTCGCAACGAAGCTATTATATGGTATGGTTTTTGTGTGTGGAGATAGTGAGGAGGGTGGAGAGTGACGTAGGCTACTTTTTACCGCGGTAAAACATCCCCATGGGAAGATATCGATGTTTTGTTATTTGCTAAAATTCATTTGCAAGTTCTGAATTTTGCAATTCATTGTTAATTCTCTATGACCACGCGGGCGGAGCCGCGGGTAAAATCTAGTTTATGTATAATTTTTTGCAAATCTGAAGCTAAACCCATCCCCTTTTTTCCTGTATGCTTACAACTTGCATGGTGATCCAAAGCGATGGAACATCAACTACAACAATTGACATTGCAATTACTATTGATTTGTTCAATTGAATTAAATTAAAATGTCTGCCTCCTGTAATTAAAATATATTAATTTAAATGGTCTCTTTGTTTAACCATGTGTTACATGGGTAGGTACGTGACATACGTTTTTCTCGCGACTTGGCCCGTGTTAAAAATAGCTTATGACACTCGTTTATTACGTAGTTTGTAGCTCACCTATTGTACTGATTAGGTGGTAGTCCATACTAATATTATAAATGTGAAAGTGTGTTTATTTATTTATTTATTTGTTTGTTTGTTTGTCCGGCTTTCACGTCGCAACGAAGCTATTATATGGTATGGTTTTTGTGTGTGGAGATAGTGAGGAGGGTGGAGAGTGACGTAGGCTACTTTTTACCGCGGTAAAACATCCCCATGGGAAGATATCGATGTTTTGTTATTTGCTAAAATTCATTTGCAAGTTCTGAATTTTGCAATTCATTGTTAATTCTCTATGACCACGCGGGCGGAGCCGCGGGTAAAATCTAGTTTATGTATAATTTTTTGCAAATCTGAAGCTAAACCCATCCCCTTTTTTCCTGTATGCTTACAACTTGCATGGTGATCCAAAGCGATGGAACATCAACTACAACAATTGACATTGCAATTACTATTGATTTGTTCAATTGAATTAAATTAAAATGTCTGCCTCCTGTAATTAAAATATATTAATTTAAATGGTCTCTTTGTTTAACCATGTGTTACATGGGTACGTGACATACGTTTTTCTCGCGACTTGGCCCGTGTTAAAAATAGCTTATGACACTCGTTTATTACGTAGTTTGTAGCTCACCTATTGTACTGATTAGGTGGTATTCCTCCTCTGAGACGAACGCGTTCAATTTAGAATACCCTCGCGTTTATGCCTATTCAGTAGTGCTATGCATGCTTCGACGCGCAAGTCTCACTGTCGCTTAGTATCCCACGTATCAAGCTTTTTGACGTGATAACGTCTATAAATCTAATCGATGAACGCCAACACACACGAAAATAAGTGTGACGTCACCTCCCGTACCCCCAAACGTACAGCCAAGTGTTACGCCAAGTGTTACGCCATCGCGTTCCACCAAGCGTATTCATTCAATCCATTGTTTTAGTATTAATGTTTTTTTTGTGGTGTACAACAAACTGTATTTGTATTCGTACTCGTACTCGTATTTGTATTTGTAATTATAATATAATTAAATCTGAAAATGCTGGTAATAAAATATCAAATTTCATAGGTAAAGGCATAAAGTAAGGATAGTGTGTAGTCCGTGGTAAAGGTAGTAACTAAAAATAGGTAACTTATACGTGGGACACTCAGAAAGTTTTGAGAAACTAAAAAACTAATTTCTATGGGTAAAATATTTTAATTAAATCTTTTCGAAGGACTCTCCACCAGCCTCTATACAAAGTTTCATATGTCTGAACCAATTTTCGAAACATTTTTTCCAGTCCGCCGCAGACACCTGTTCCACGGCCTTCTCGAACGCTGCTAACGTGTCTTCCAGCGATGAAAGCTGCTTTCAGCTAAGTTTTTAATCTATGGAATAAAAAGCGGTGCCAGATCAGGACTGTAAGGAGGGTGACCCAAGACTCTAACCGGTGTGGTGTCCAGGAAGTCCCCCTCGTTTTGAGCGCTGAGTCCGCGGGCGCGTTGTCATGGTGAAGCAGGACTCCGCGGAGTCCGGTGTTCGTCGTTTGTTGCTCATTGCAGACAAACTTCTGGCAGGCATTTTGTAGTAGGTATACCATTCGGCGTTGAAATTGAAATCAGATATCATAGACAGCCCTTAAATCGTAAAAGTAAGCGTTACGCTATAGAATGAGACGCGATTTGTAGCAGTAGGTTATTAAACGCTGTGCGATCTGGCACTTTATTCTAACGTATCAAGAGTCCCTATCTTTTTGATTGATTTTGGGGAGTGAATCTTCTGTAGGTACCTGTACAATTTTATGTATTGTGGTATTACCAAATATCACCTAACAAATCCCAGGTCAAACATACATTTGGTACCTTTCAGTCGTTTATTTCATGCACTCATAAGATAAGAGTACTGTAACTGCTAGGTATGGGCCCATTAAGAAGAATATACATTTTATTATGTTGTGGCTGTAAATGTAAACTTATTAAAAATATTGAAATTAGCACCTACCGAAGCCGCTATAAACTAATTATTCAACGTGCGGACTTATGTAGGTTTATTTTATAGTTTATAGTATGCATTTCGCAAGTACGCACTTATATTATAGGTACATATAGGTAGCGCATAATAGCAGCGTCTTAAAAGGGGTTAACCGTTATATTTAATCACACTTTCGAAAACTATAATATCCAGCTGGGGTTGTTGTTCAAACAACCTTGTAGGTTAGTGCCTACTTAGCCGTAATATAATAGAGAAGGGGAGAGGGCTGCAGGAGGGTGAAGATGCCCTTCGCGCATGCTCTATTCAGAGTGGCTCGGTGACCCTCGGTAACTTCAGTATACAGCTGTGAGGCTCCGTACTTAGATACGCATCTCAGCCGTGTCGGACCATAAGGCCAATAAAATCCTCTACGTTTCAAAAGTGAGTACTTAAACAATTATCGTTTGCGTATCAATATGTAAATTGTGTGTAAATATTTGCTACTTTTACTAATTAAAGCTTTACACGAAAATAGACAGTTTTACATCATTTTTAAAAATATCCTCTTATTGGCGATGTAACTAGGAGCCATGTGACGCAAGTCCACATGATCAAGTTTTTCAGGAAATAGTGAAATCAATTTTTTAGGTTTTACCGTTTAATCTTGTGGAAGCATCGAGTAGAAAACTGTTCACTTAAATACCGCTGCAAATCAATCTCGGGAGAACCATGTGCCCCTTGTCCCGTGGCATGGGATTGGACATTTTTTTGCTCATTATTTTCATTTTGATGTGAAACATCTTTAGGCGGAGGGCAAACCAAATATTTGGCGTAGCGAGCGTGGCGAGCGTGGCGAGCGTGACGAATATGGAATATATATACAATACAGTTCCGACAAATGACGGTCGGAAATTATTTTATTACTAAAATATAATTTTTTTTTTCTTATATGTCATAATCTGTACTTTTGTGCATATTAGGTACTTGTACAAAATAATTTCGATGTTTCACATCTGCCAGGCGTCCCGAGACGGCTCACAAATTTTTTCTTAGTTAATCTCTGATGAAAAAAGTGACTGCCGATTTTAGACTAGGTACTTACTGTCAAGTATCTACACAAATTAGTAAACAAAATCCTTACATTTAAAGATCTTAACTTTGTTGGGGCATATTATTTTTTAACTTTTATTTTAATTTACAGAAATGAAGCCGAAGCCAACAATATCGTATCAGCTACTCGAAATGTTATATAAACATCTCACGTTGTGACGCACAATTTCTAACTCCCGATAAACATTTAAGTTTCTAGTACTTTTAAACATAAATAAATGTTTCGAATATAGTTTTATATACGGCATAATCGTCATTAAGATCACAGAAGTACTGCACTCACAGATTAATACATATATTAGTTACTGCACTGTGCATTTAATTTTAAATGTTCTAAATTTTGTTGTTGTTAATAAGGAACGAATTGATTAATTGTATAAGTACTAATTCAAGTATTAATTATAAGCAAAGCTTATTGTTGTTGTTTTTTAGTAGGTACACTGTATAATAGGCATTAGATCTGTAGACTAAATGAAAATTCAAATTAG
This sequence comes from Carterocephalus palaemon, assembly GCA_944567765.1. Classification (NCBI taxonomy): domain Eukaryota; kingdom Metazoa; phylum Arthropoda; class Insecta; order Lepidoptera; family Hesperiidae; genus Carterocephalus; species Carterocephalus palaemon. The sequence goes on along the minus strand of OX155641.1, from coordinate 8,375,804 downwards.
AAATGGAACCGTATGCTGACGATATCTTCTGGCTGGTTGTGTGTGGGTTCATTGTTGCGTTTATCCTCGCGTTTGGAATTGGCGCCAACGATGTGGCCAACTCGTTCGGTACCAGCGTGGGGTCTAAGGTGCTCACACTCACACAAGCTTGCATACTTGCTACGATTTTTGAAATTGCTGGTGCAGTGTTAATTGGTAAGTATTTGAAGTAAGGCTTATTTACTTACCTACATTTATTATATCCGGTTAATTTAATTGTTCTATAGCTTACCAAAACGTCTTCAACAAATCGTAGGTATTTAAGGTACGGTAGGTGCTTAACTTGAAATTAGGAAGAAGTTCTGAAAAACGTCCATTTATATAATTAACAACAGGCTATACTAAAACAAACTGGTAGATTAGATATGTACCTATCTATCTTATCTATTTGCGTAAATATTCTCCTACGCCATTAAAATAGCCAATTCGAAAGGAAAATATGTATTATTTATAGATAGATCTGTCTTTAAATACATCTAGATTATAATAATATATCTTATCAATCTGTCTTTTAATTTAAGTTAATACTTAGGTAATTGTTGCTTAGCCGATTAAGGTTATATTATTATGTAGGATCTTATTCATTACAAAATATAACCCACTACAGTGTCTATTAGAATCAAACTCAGAATTTTACAGAAAGTGACAAACACTTTTTAGCTAATCATAGCATCATGATAGGTTTATTTAATTTGTTTTGAATAAGAGGCCTAATTGGTACAAAATTAGGTAGGTATGTATAAAATAATGCTGTGTTTAAAATTGAAATTGTTATTGTACTGATGCTGGAATGTGATAAAATATCTTATCTAATAAAATAAAATAATTAATTACATTCTTTTTCAGGGTACAAGGTATCTGATACGATGCGCAAGGGTATTTTGGATGTTTCCTTGTATGACGACGAGGAAAGACTGCTGGCGGCGGGTTGCCTCGCGGCGTTGATAGCTGGGGCAACGTGGCTGATAGTGGCCACCGCACTGCGCCTTCCCGTCTCTGGGACACATTCAGTTGTCGGTGCCACTGTAGGGTTCACCCTCACAGCGAAGGGCCCGGTCGGCGTGCGATGGTCTACTCTAGGCGCTATTGGTGAGCAGGCACTCCTATATTAAATCCATATCACTAGCTTTCACCGCGGCTCCGCCCGTAGCAAATCGTTTTCCGTACAAATTACCTGGGATGTTTTGTCCCACTGTTGGGGCACGGGTTCTCTGAGAGGATTAGGCCTTAGTCCAACACGCTGGCCGATTGGCTGGCAGATTGGCAGATTTCACATGCCTTCGAGAACATTATGATGAACTCTCAGGCATGCAGGTTTCCTCACGATGTGTTCTTCACCGTTATAGCAAGTGACATTTAATTTTTAAATCGCACATAATTTAGAAGTCATTTGTTTGCGTTTGAACCCGGACCGGAAAGACGAGTTCGATAGCCACTGGGCTGTCACCAGCCATAAGACTGGAAGTAATTGAGGCCCTTGAGGCCTATCTCCAGCGATAGGCTCTAGGTACGCAATATGGCGTATATGCAAACGCACAGCAAGTATGAAAATAACCTGCCACAATGTACAATGTTGGTTTCAGTGTTGTCGTGGTTCATTTCGCCGGCATTAAGTGGCACTGTATCGGCCCTGCTGTTTTGGCTGGTACGAAAATTCATTCTACGTGCAAAGGATCCACTTTCGAGTGGTTTGCACGCTCTACCTTTTTTCTATGGAGCCACAGTAGCTGTGAACGTGGTTAGCGTTGTTCATGATGGACCCAAATGTGAGTTGTGCGTTAATATCTACACTTCCTATCTAAATGGTTTCTTGTACTACAACTGGCCAAAGTTACGGCGTGATGTTAGGTTACGTCCCACTGCTGACACGGTCTCCCCCACAGACACAGCTGAGGGAGGTCTATAGCATACTCAACCACGCTGCTCCAATGCGGATTGGTGGAGGGGTTAGTGGCCGACCCAGTGTAGAATATTCTCAAGCCACCCGTAGGTTTTCACGACAAGGCTTAACGACTGCTTCCACTATTGAAAACAACCGGGACCGACGGCTTTACGTGCCCTCCAAAACACGGTATCGTCCATGAAATTTTGCCACTAACGGTCACCCATCCACATACCGCCCGCGCCCGTCGTTGTCTAGCTCTTTCTATTACATTGAATCGACGCCAGCTATTGTTCTATGGACGCTACTAGGTTGGCGGTAGATAAATAAAAATTATTTTTCGTCTATTAGTATTGGCCAAGTGTCTACACTGATCAGTGCAAATTCAGAAATTTTTTTTTGTATATTTCAGTATTGGCTATGGACAAAATACCGATGTGGATAGCCTTGTCATCTTCTCTGGCGCTCGGCGTAGTGGTGGCGATGTGTGTAAATCTCTTCCTCGTCCCGCACTACCGCCGCAAGCTCTTTGCTCCTCCTGTCAATTTTACTCTGGGGTTATCAAACGGTAATAATGCTCTTTTATGCTTTTCACCTAATTATCACCATAACCTTTAAAGATAACTTGGCAAAATTAAGTGCAAATAATATTCTTAGGTTATTTGCAATCAAAAACAAAAAAACTCTTTCATTGGCCATTAGTGAGAATGATTGGAGACCCCGTGTTCCCGAAAGAAAGGATCTACTTAATATGTTCTCAAAGTAGGAAAGTAGGTAGCTTGTAGGTTTTTCTTAACTGTAAATAGTAGGGAGGTAGGTAGGGAGGTGTAATATTAAAAACGAAAAATACGCGTAGTGTACTTAGGTAACTTATAAAATTCATTGATGCATGTTACTGAGTTAAATCCTATAGTTAGGTATTATAGATACCTTATTATTTTTCAGAAACTACACCCACTAACACACCGACACATTCAAGCAAAAACGCACCGCAAAGACCAACATCTCTCATTTCTGAAGATGGGAAACTTCTCGAAGTTATAGCCGAGAGCGCTGAAATGGTGACACTTAGCGACGCGGACAAGGTTTCCCTTGGGATAAAAGAATTGAACGCTAGAAACCGCGCTCTGCTCGCTACAATGGACGATTGCAGTATACTCTCAAGAAGCTTAAGCCCACCAAACAAATCTATCTTACAGTTAATAGATGCAGATCCACAAGTAAATACGCTTAAATATATCGATGAAACACTGAGTTGCTGCAAAAGCTTAGATTCGGCTCATATGGCGGGGATGGGAGAGAGCTACGATTCAAAAAATGGTTTTCTAGGCGACTCGTGCGATACGATAGCAAGAGCAGAACTGTGTAGGCTGCCAGCTCCGAGGGGATTTCCTACAACAGATTTTGATACGCCCCCATTGCGCACCGATAAGGTAAAAATAATAACTTTTTGTGCTATTAACTATTTACTGTGACAGCAGTGACAGGTCTCGATCTAATGCGACCATAATTGGCCAGCATATTCTTATGTAAGATTTTCGAGAATATTATGGAGAACTCAACTCTCAGGCGTGCTGGTTTCCTCGTGATGTTTCCTTCACCGTTACACCTGGTGACATTTAATTTCATAAATCGTACATAGCCTGCGTGCCCCTTGTTTTTGAGCTCGGATCGCTAGAGAAAGAGGCGAGTTCGATAGCTACTGGGCTGTCACCGCTGGGAGATAAAGTGGGACAACGAAAGGGTTGTTGTGGTGGATATTCCTATTAATCTGCGTTCAATGAAAATCTTAGTGTGGAGGCACAGTGTAATAAGTACCTAGGTATTCTATTGGAAGTGTGTCTAGCTGGCTAGCTACAACCCAGTGACGTCATACTATTAGGCATAAGTCTCTCCCACAGATACAGCTGCGGAAGGACTATAGCATACTCCACCACGCTACTCCAATGCGGATTGGTGGAGAGCTTAGTGGCCAACCCAGTATCGAATGTTCTCTATTGTGAGTATGCGTTTTTAATAACAGGCCCCGGAGCTCGGCAGTGCGTGGAGCATAGAAGGCGCGGGGCGCGCGTCGCGCCTTCCCGCCATAACTCCCAATTCGAGCGCCGCCCCCTTGCTGCGCGCCGCCTCGCCGCCGCCGCCGCCCGCCGCGCCGCCGCCGCCCGACACGCTGCGGCTGTTCTCCTTCTTGCAAGTCCTCACCGCTACCTTCGGCGCCTTTGCTCACGGCGGAAATGATGTCAGGTATGCCACCTAGTCAGTTTGAGGTCACGGAGTATTGTCTTAATTTGGTTATTTAATCGCATAGGTGACCAACCGCGAGGTCTTGAACCGTCAAACCACAATGCACAGCCAGCCTATCGATGTAGGTATTTCTCATCTTTTCGCGATACGTGACCAAAGAATGATGAAGAATGATTGCTGAAAAACGCTCCTTAGTGTGTTACCTACCTAGTTCTGTGATTTAAGGCTCAACAATGTGTTCTCCTACGTAGACTTAGACTAGATTAGATCAATCCAAAACTAATCTCAGTTAAACTGTCAATCACATGAAGTAGTTTTTAAGGCTAATAATAATTATAATCTGGTCCACACGTTTGGCAGCAACGCAATCGGCCCACTCGTGGCGCTGTGGCTGCTGTACTCGGAAGGCGGAGCGCACGCGCGTGCGGAAACACCGCTCGCCATCCTGGTGTTCGGCGGCGTGGGCATCGCGCTGGGGCTGTGGCTGTGGGGCCGCCGGGTCATCCGCACCGTCGGGGAGGACCTCACCAGCATCACTCCTGACACGTGAGTTTAGCTCGTGGCGCTGTGGCTACTGTACTCGGTATGCGGACAGCACGCGCGCGCAGAGACGCCGCTCGCCATCCTGGTATTCGGCGACGTGGGCATGGCGCTGGGACTGTGGTTAGTCTCAGATAGTAGTAGGTAGTCTAATAGAACAGATAGGTATTAGAGGTTAGCTTCATTGCTTCGGAGGGCACGTTAAGCTATCGGTCCCGGTTGTTTACAATTGTAAAACAATCTCTAAGCCTTGTCGAAGACCTTCAGGGGATTAACTAAGCGCTCTTCAGAATTCCAAGTTGCAGCCTAAATCTGATTCTGTGCACCTTTTCACGTCAGTCCGTGACTTATTCTTACGGATTGTTTACCTGTGAAATGTGCCATTTTCGAACGCTGAATACTATGTAGGTACATACCTACTCGTAAAATACTTCTCTTTTTACTTGATAAATCAATGCACTATACCCTAATATCTGCTGTGTCCACCCGCAATATATGGAATCCTGTTCCGGGGGTAATCGTTTACGTATATAATATTGACTACATGTATACATGTTGCATGCAGCGGCTTCACAATCGAGCTGGGCGCAGCGCTGACGGTGCTGGTGGCGAGCAAGGCGGGGCTGCCCGTGTCGACGACGCACTGCAAGGTCGGCTCCGTCGTGTGCGTCGGATACTTCGCCGAGAAGGCCGTCGATTGGAGCCTCTTTCGGTTAGTAGCCTTCCAAAGATTATGTTATGTACATAATTGGGTGCTGTGTTTTGCCCGAGAGGGTTACCAACATTTTTTCGACTAAATATACTTAGTACTTTTCAAAATAAACTATTAAAATATAGGTATAGTACACCCTAAAACTACAAAACTGTTTACTAGATAGCTACATTCATGAGGCTTAAGCTATCTATAATTAAGCTTAACTTCTCAGCTTGCCCTAAATATTGATATTATTATTTGTTAAGGAAGTCGGAAGGGCAAGCGCTCCTAAAAATCCTTAAACCGCTTGCGCCGCCTTACTGCTGCTATGTCATAGGTTATTAATAATATTCTAGAAAAATATAGAAGTAATCAATCAAAATAAGTCTGCGATATCATATACCTAACTCATATACCTACTACACTAGTGGACGCCCGCAGCTTCGCTCGCGTCTGCTCGCGTTCGGGTTGCTCACTTGACTTCAAAAACGGCAAAGTTTAATACTAACTTTGCCCCCCCGTTTTACCCCCTTAGGGGGTGAATTTTCAAAAATCCTTTCTTAGTGTTCCCCTACGTTATAAAAGGAACCCTTGTGCAAAATTTCAAGTCTCTAACCATTATACATATATACAGTGTAAACTCTTTATAACGTCGTTCGTTATAACGATAAACTCTCTATAACGTAGAAATTAGTTCAATTTGGTTGGTTTACCATAAAACCCATACATTAATTCACTCTCTATAACGCATCAGCCATTCTCTATTACGAAAAAACATCTTCATATTTAGACATCAACTACATATTAAAACAAAACAAAACTAATCTTTTGAGGTGCCGCAATTTCTAAGAAAGATACCTGAGGTCAAAAACAGCTATCTAGCTTTTGTTATTGTTAATTGCCTTAACACGTGTGCTATTCATAGATTACATTGGCTGTAGTTAGGAAATTTGGTCTCAATTATTAAACGCACCATCGTCACCTATCGTGTATTAGCAGTCGTAAACCAACACGTCAGGCAAAGTTAACAGAATATAAGTGTTTAGAATAATTTATCTATTGTATTGATAGTAATAAATTTAGAAATAATTGTAATTAGTTACATTTGGTATACTTTTTCTCTTCTCTCCCTATAACGAAAACTCTTTATAACGAAAGAAAATGCTCGGTCCCTTGAAATTCGTTATAAAGAGTTTACACTGTATATATATATATATATATCGTGAAGTTTTCTGCCACTTTAGTTTTTTTTTTTAAGTCTACGGATTTCTGGTCTACTCGTATATCATTGCCAATTCGGTTACTTAAAGAATGTCAGAATTATTGTATTGAGTCAATTAATGTTCCATTATTTATTTAAGTACTAGGGGATGCCCGCAGCTTCGCTCGCGTGGGTTTAGACATTCACTAACTTCAAAAACGGCAAAGTTTCATACTAACTTTGCCCCCTGTTTTACCCCATTAGGGGGTGAATTTTCAAAAATCCTTTCTTAGTGCTCCCCTACGTTATAAAAGGAACCCCTGTGCAAAATTTCAAGTTTCTAACCCTTATAGATATGTTTCTTGCCCTGCGTTGATATGTCAGTCAGTCAGTCAGTCAGTCAGTCAGTCAGTCAGTCAGTCAGTCAGTCAGTCAGTCAGTCAGTCAGTCAGTCAGTCAGACATTCAGTCAGTCATTCATTCAGTGAGTCAGTCAGCTTCTCCTTTTATATATATAGATTAATCAGCATTTAATAGCAGCTGATAGTTGTATAACATGACTGGAATTTCGAGAAAGGCTTGTTTGTTTTCGTAAAGACATATTTGCTTTCTATATAAAAGCTAATTTAAACTGAAAAGAATGTCGGAATATATAAATTCAACTTATTTTAGTTTCCAAACATGTATCAATCAAGTGTATCACATGAAATACTATTCAGTTATCGACAAAATTGTAAGGAAAAATCAAAGTGCCATCTAGTAAAAATCAGTGAATAGTTTGATGGTTGAAAATACTTTCTTCGGTTTTTATGCATTTTATTAGACTAACTAACTAATTAATTAAACTCACTATCATTTTTTATCAATCAGTTGATAGGTTTTCATTTTCACGTGAGGACTGTACAGAATCCGTGCAAATCTTACTGAAGTCATAATTCCGTTTTTTTAACATTTCTAGGGCGAAAATTAGTAAATGCTGAATTTGTTTTGGAGAAAATAATATCATCATCTAATTATGATCAAATACTATACGAAAACACACATGATTATTCCAAACTCGCGTTTTGTAAAATTGAAAATATTGACATTATTTCATGTTTTTTTTTCTTTTATTTACATTATACAAAAAAACTGGTAAACACGTATTCTTTTAATTTTTGTAAAGCATGTTTGTTGGAAATTTGAAATGAAATGGTTGAGATTTAAAAAAATATCCATACAAACTTTCGATCTATATCCCATGGGAACCTCTTTATTTTCTGAAAATTTAAATAGCCTATATGTTAACCAGGACTATAAATAATAACTTTACGAAGTAACATCCTAATCCATCCACGGGTTTTCTTGTGATGCCCGGACAGACAGACAGACAGACAATATTTTCAAAAATCACATTTCTGAGTTCTAAAGCGTTATTATAACGCCCCTGAATTGAAATTTTGAAAAAAAATTCAATGTACAGAAAAAGTTGCTCTTCAGATTTATTATAGTATAGATAGATTAGCTTAGTAGGTAGTAATCAAATTTTTGTTTGTTACAGAAATATAATATTCGCGTGGGTGGTGACCGTCCCTGCAGTGGCGGCAATGGCGTCTCTCTCCATGTTAACACTCGAAGCGTTTGTTGTTTAGAAAACTTTGTTTTCTTTTTATCTGTGATCATACGGTTAGGGGGCCGCGGTCCCACCGATATACCAATACCTAAAGTAAGGACAATTATGTATCTAATTATTTTCCGTTTTAATAAAATACATACCTAAGTAATATTTTTTATGTCCAAAGATTTACGAAACATATTTTTAAGTCTTATTAGTTATCACCATAGATAAGAAAACGGAGACGAAAGAGCGAAGAAACATATTGGGTGGTGCTGCAAGCTCGTTTGCATCCTGTATCCATAAAAAAAAAAATATAACCTTATTATTCTGTATGTATCACTGGACTCTCTCCCATCCTCATAACTGGCTTGCTACGCCACAACCATTAGCACCTACTGAGCAATGTTATTCGTCTCTGCTCAACATAAAATGATGCTAAGTGAATCAATAATGATTGTAGATTCGCCACTGTTATTGTTGTTTTATTTATTAAATTGAACTGCCGAAAATAGTGAAAATTAAGTACTGTTTAAGTTCAATGAGAGTAGTGTTTTTAACCAACCCCGAAAACCTTAAATGCCGTTACATTTCTACTTTCACCTCTTTGCCTTGCAAATTCTGTGCCAAATCTACTACTTTGTGTCATTAAACGTAGGTATACAAATTAATAATGAATCTAATCGTACCTAACGTAATTCATAACGTTCGCATTGTGTAGGCATTTTATGTACAAATCGTGGAACATTATGCAACAACCACCTTTTTCGTCCCTTTTAATTATTTAGCTAAACCCAATTTAATATAATGAATGTATGTCATCGTCATCCAACACCAATAATAAAATCTTAGTCTATTTTTATAGACGATACAGTATTTAAGAACTCAGGACAGGTAGACTTGTACGCAGATGTTACCTACCTACTTTGTAGGGATGATCCCATTTTAAAGATCCTAAACCTTTTTAAAGTTTAAATTAAGCAGAATGCATGTAAGTACATGCATTTTTGACCTACCGAAAGTAGGTGCTTTAACGTTGTGTTAATTAGCTAATACTTATCTATTTTTTTGCAGCGGAATACCTATAATATAGTAATGTCGAGCTTAAACCCTTTTATAGTCGAAGATGTAGTATTTTTTTTGTGTGGTAGGCACTTATTTATTACCTCGTTTAGCAATGCTTTCAAAAGGTAATTTGTTGAGAGAAATGTGTGCTGCTTGAACAAGATTTTATCGTAATTAAAAAAAAATCTCAATGACTCCATTAATCATTAATTATTCATTGTTACATCCATTTACTTAAGTGTAAGAGCCAATAGACGTTAGATAAATACTAATTAGTAATGATGTACTTACTATTAGATAAAACCTTAGATGACCTACTAATTAGGTATACTCTAAAAAAAATTTTTTTTAATAAGCTTTTATAACTTTTTTTATTATTTTCATGCATTGTCATCGGAACCTAATATGTGTGCTAAATTTCAGCTCGATAGCTTCAGTGGAAGTGGATGAAATATTGATTGCAAGATTCCAGGACATACATACTTACATGAATACATACGAGTGAAGTTAAAAAGCTTTTAAAATTAGGTTATTATTTATGTTTCATGAAATAAGGGTGGGATTCCACATCTTATAATTTATGCCTCCACCTCCATCATCACACCGTGATCAACATTTACCTAAGTTGTTATAAATTCCGTGCCGCTGTGTTGCTATGCAGAAGCATGCACCTCGGGTGTCCTCTCGTAATAAGATAAATCTCACGTAGGTAACAGTAACCCCGAAAAGTCATTTTGTGCGTTCAAATCAAATCAATTTAAATCATTGGATTTGAACCCAGATCCCTCCTCACTCGAGTGAGAGGTGACATCGTCGATAGCCACTGGTCTGCCGCCGTGTGTGATCTATGGTTCATAGAGTAGGTACCTCCTTACTAATAGGTATATATGAGAAAGTTTGTTTGTTTATTTGTTGGTGCGTCCTTCTCCGCCTCAACGGAACAGTGTAGGGCCTGGAGACAGCCTTTTATTCCGGAAATTGCACCGTTTCCATGGAAATGGACAAAAACCTGTAACAATTATTCGATTTTAATAATATTATTTTGTCCTTTTTCTCAACGAAATGTTGGAATGAGATATTTTTTAACAACGATCGTTCATTGTCATATTTAGCAATAAAACTCGAAATAATGATATATTTTTAAACAAAGTAGAACTTTCACACATAGAGAAAGTATCTTAGAAGTATATTACTAAGGAAAAATATTTCACAAGCTCTCAGGGGTAATAACCAATCGCCTTTTAATTTATTTTACCGATTATAGCTTTTTAGTAAATAAGTAATCTAGTACAGATAAAAGTAGTGCAACCCCTGGTTGTAACCCCAACAACCCCACTGTAAAAAATCTCCCGACTAATATCCCAGTTATAGAGACCGGTTTTTCAACAAAATAAGTTGTTTAGATAAGAAATGTTGATAAGTAGGTATACTTAATTTTTTTTTCTAATGATAACTAATAAGTTTCTTTTTGAAATAAATCTTTCATTAAAAACTAGTTTGTTATTTATCTTTTGTTACAAATAAAACAGAGAGATACAGAAACAAAAATAAATGGTTGCTTACCTAGGTACCTACTTAGTTTATTTGGGTTATATTATTACAATTTCCTTGTAACAGCTAGGTATTATCGACTTGATGTTGAGGAAGTTGTTTATGATTAAGGAAAATAATAGATACAAATACAAATACAAAAGCCTTTATTTATTCCTTGTCATATCATTAATTACAAACACGTCATGTACATATTCGATATTCAAAATTTCAAATTAGGAACTATAATCAATAATAATTATTTTAACATACGTATTTCTTTACAGTCAACCGGGGTAACATTGGCCCACTTTTCGGAATTAAAAAATTAGTGCGGAAGACTCATCCAAGAAGACTTTTTGATGGCTTTGAGAGCCCCTGATTCTATAAACCTAGCAATCTATTGATAGTTTCTTAGAAAAAAGAAATGAATAAGTAATAAAACCGATGGGTCAAAGTTACAATTAGAGTTGGGGTAAAATTGACCCAGGCCTGGCCTGGTGCATGTTTTTTATGATTTCTCGCAAAATAAGTGAATTGGCCACTAAATACTAGCAGGAAAATATATAGTCTACATCCAAAGTCAATATTTTTTGTACCTTAGTTAAGGTTTGTGAGGAAAATTTAGGTATGAAATAAAATGTTGCCCTATGAAACATATTTTTTTATTAAATCTTTTATTATTTGGTATTGATAGGAAAAATAGGAAATCAGGCTGTTATGGCTCTTCAAAATATCTAAATAATTGTTAAAAAATAAAATTTTAACCGAAAAGTAAATACTTAATTATCAAAAAATGCTGTAAAATCATCCTTTATAATCATCCTATTCCATCGCCAAAAATCATCATTTATCTCAAAATAACTGCCTTTTCGAGTTATTGACGACTAGCTTTTACCTGCGGCTCCGCCCGCGTGGTCAAAGGGAATAAACAATGAGTTTTTTGTCATACATGACACATTTGTATAGTGTATAATTTGATAGCGAAATTCAGAACTTGCAAATGAATTTTACTAACGCCATCAACATCCGGAACTAAATATCTAGCAAATAACAAAACATCGATATCTTTCCATGAGGATTTTTTACCACGGTAAAAAGTAGCCTACGTCACTCTCCACCCTCCTCACTATCTCCACACACAAAAACCATACCATATAATAGCTTCGTTGCGACGTGAAAGCCGGACAAACAAACAAACACACTTTCACATTTATAATATTAGTATGGATTCATCTAAGACTTATGATTAATGTTAATTTATAATAGCACTATTTCTGGTCGATTCGTTGGCCAAATCCAACAATCTGTAGCCTTTGTCATTAAAGAGATTCGTCCTGAGGCATGATATCTTTTTCTGTATGGAAAAAAAGATTTTTTCACGATATCGAATGTACTAACAATCATACATATTTATATCAAATTCGACACATTTTCCAAAATCTGGCAACATATTAGTATGATAGTAAAATATTAGTGTAACCTTATCCCGGGCCAATGTTACCCTGATATAGTAACTCCAAAGTAGTTTTGAAATATTTTAGATGTTTCTAGAAAGAATACTGTATTTTATATTGCAAAAAATTTATTAAATGACAGGCAGACAAGTTGGTAACACAATACATTGCAACTTACCATTCAAAACCTATTATGAACAGCGCTGAATGCTACTTTTTAACACTGAGAAAAGTACCGTCTCTAGTGCACTCACGAAAAAGGCAACTTTTGAATTTTGTCATTGACAAATGACACATTTCGGCGGGTGAAATACGTTTACGAAGATACCTTCTATCTTTTATTTGTAAAATTATTTTTTTATCAATTAAGGCAATCTGTAAAAAATAATAATAATCGGAAATATAATTTTGGGCCAAAGTTATAACTACGGCCAAAGTTACCCAGATTGACCGTAGTCATTTCATTTTTATTATAGTCAATATGTAGATAATTTATTTATATGTATTTAATATTTTGCTGTATTTCTATATTATATTATATTGAAATTTATATAAAATTAAAATTAATAATTTTTATTCAAGGACCTCTATACGAGTAAAGGCCTCCTCCATTTTTCTCCACCTTTCTCTGTCTTTTGCCACTTCTATCTAATTCTTTTCAGACACTTTTCTTATTTCTTTAAGCCATCGATCTACTGGTCTTCCCCTTTTTCTAGTTCCTTGGGGTCCGTCCCACTCTTAGTCCATTTCTCTTTCTCCATGCGTGCAATGTGGCCAGCCCATTTCCACTTAAGTTTCTTACAGTGCGTCAGAGCGTCTATGACCTGAGTGGTATGTCTGATGTCTGCGTTTTTTCTTTTATCTATTCTTTTTATATTTAAAATGCTCCTTTCTATTTGATCTCTGACATACTTGTATTTTATTACAGGTAAATTTATTAAATATCCATGTTTGGCAGCCATAAGAAAGGCATGGCAGTATGCATGAGTCTATAATATGCTTTTTTAGTTTAATTGGGAGATTTGATTTTAGAAATTCTTTGCAACTCCAAAATGTATT